>CM054376.1:22235407-24735407 GCA_028858755.1 Ara ararauna
AAAGCTACACAGATTTACATGTATGGGAAAATATATAAACAAACATATACATATATATACAAATTTAATCATTTCACATAAAAATGAAACTCAGCAATTCCTAAGTAAACTGATCTCATTGCTTTAAAGATGAGCATTATCATAACAAGAAAAACAGAATTATCACAGAAAGTGAAGCATTTATTTATACAGAATTTCCCATAGTTAGCTACTCTATATGTGTAAACATTCTCCATATGTGCACACACATTAAGGATGAAACATACAGTAAATGATATATTTGTACCTCTTCTATAAATATGATGTATACATATATATGCACAAAGTAAATACATACCCACAAAAATAATGATATATCAAATACAGTTGCCACCGTAGGTGCTTTTAACATGTTTTGCTCTTTTAAAGAGACTGGTGGCAAGCTTTTCAGACCAGTAAAGAATCTTCATTCATTATGAACTTATTTCAGTGGAAAAATAGCATCCATGTGCTTCTCCAAATCTTACTCATAATCCTGCTAGTAAGGAACATCTGATACTGTCAGCCTTCTACTGAACAAACAGTCCCATAAGAGTAAAAACATTTTACCAATGACTTCAATGGAAATAGAACTTACATATTTTATTCAGAGATAATCTAGGTGTTTTACTATCTCCTACATAGATCTTTCACAAAGAAGACGGTTTAAGAGGCCATTCACCTTTCCAAATGTTTTAATTTAGCAGTTTCAATACTGAATAGATACAAGAACATTCTTTCCTTTTGCAGAGAGCAGGAGTGTCCTGGTTTCAGAAGGAGGAATACATTCTTGTAAACGAACATATCAAGATATAACTTTTTCAATGCTCCCTGGTGTTCTTGTAGTTGATGATCTGTCAGTGGTTTTGTATGTCATATAAGGATTATTTTTAGGTATTTACAAATCAGGCCAAAAGATTTCCTGCAGGCTGAAACACAGAAAGCAAAGTTTCAGACAAAAAATTAAGTTTAGATATAACATTCTGTTAAAAAAGGTAACTTAGACAATTTGCATGAGCATAACACAAAAAAAAAAAAAAAAAGGAAAATGAAGTTCCTTAAATGTTCCCACTCCTTTTTGTAAGCACATTGATTGTTATGAAAGCTTTAGTTGAACCCTTTCAGATCATAATGCTAGTACCATTACCCTTAATAAAACAAAGTCATTACTAAGTCCATCAAAACTAAATATACTATCTGAAGAGCATTCAAGATAATCACAGATAATTAAAACTAGATTTTAAAGAAAACTACATGGCTAGAAGTACACTTAAAATTTATGAGAGATAAAGAATGTTGCAAGCAACAGTTCTGGGCCAGAGACTGAGTAAAGCATGCTAGATATCTAAAGAACGGGATTTGCCCAATCCAGGAGTCACAGGACTTTCCCGAGCTTCTATAACATGCAGAGGAACCTGAGTCACTTTCTCCAAAGTAGATTCTTACAAAGAACCCAATATTTTGGAGCTGGATGCACAATCCAGGTTTTCAAAGTCCAACATAAACTCCCCCAATTTTTTTCATTTCTTCAAAGAAAAAAAATACATCTGTTGTGGTTTAAGTCCTGTCAGTCACGCAGTCTCTCTCTCCCTCACTTCCCCCTCTTTCTTCCCCCCGCTCCCGGAGGGATAGGAAGGAGAATCGAAAAAAATGCAACTCCCACAGGTTGAGATAAGAACAGTTTAGTCAGTAAAGTATAACACAAATCACTACTGCTACCACCAATAATACTAATGACAAGGCAAATACAAGCAAAGAATACAGTTTCTCACCACCTAAAACCAAGCCTGACCATGCAGTGCACCCCAACCCTTCCGGGTCTCTGCTCTCTGCTCTCCATCTTGGGCATGACGTACTGTGGGATTGGAATAACCTCTTGGGTCAGTTTGGGTCAGGTGTCCTGTCTCTGCTTCCTCCCGGCTCTCCTCCTCCCTGGCAGAGCATGAAACTCAGAAAGTCCTTGGCCAGACCAAAACATCACTAAGCAGTAACTGAAACACTGGTGTTATCAGCGCTGTTCCCAGGCCCAAAATCAAAAACACAGCGCTACACCAGCTACCAAGGAGGAGAAAAATGACTGCTCCTGCTGAACCCATGACAACATCATAATAATTTTTTTTTTTTCATAAAAATAGGAAAAACCTCACAGCGGGAACTGAAAAAGACTATATGTGGAGTAAGCATGTACCTGAAAATAAGTGCTGATGTCACTGTATACAGGAGATATATGTATTCTTTTAATGCCCAGGGAACACTGCTGTTGCTGCTGTATTTAGCATAATTAGTGCTACCTCTAATAACATACCATTCCTATTTCTTGTCTGTGCAGGCTGATTTATTGAAATGCCTACTAGATTGGGCAAAATAAGAAAGACACAGTCTGAATAGCTAAGAAGGTCTTAGACAAAGTCTGAGCTGGAGCTCAGCAGCAAGAGTAAGAATTCCCAGGTGCTGTACTAGATCTCCAGACATTTTAATCCTCCAGGTAGTCTTGTTAATCAAAATATTTGCAGTGATAGCCAGCTACTTAAAGATATTTATGCAAATCACTTTCAACAAAATTTAATATCTTTGAGGATCTGGGTTATAAGGTCATCCACCAGGTCGAGCATCAAAAGGTCTGAATAGTTCTGAAGGTATTAAAATGGTGGTAGACATTTGTACACAGCAAGTCCTTAGCCTTTCCCATCAATAACAAAACCAAACAACAAGGGCAAAACCCCTCCTTTCCATTTCTAGTGATATTTGTCACATTAATAGGAAGATATAAAAAGATGTGTAAATAGAAACAGTTCAGAAGTCAGGAATGGGAGGCACAAGACAGCAGTGGATTTCAAAATATCCTTTATTATTTGTGAACTACAAAATGTCCATCCACAAAAACCATTGCACTGGGGCTTCAGAGCAGCAACATGATATGAAAAGAGAAGACTATAAAATATGATAGGCAGGGCTGTCTGCAGGTACTTCTGGTTGCCAAAGAAGCTTGCACGGTTCAGAGCATTCCCAAGGGAACACTTTAGTCACTTGTTTAACATAAGCTGTAGATAGAATGTGATGTGTAACACTGACAAAGCTGTGCTATCAGGGAGTTCTCTCACCTATAATAACATACCTTCTGCTTTTGCCAGTAGTCTGTCCTCCACAGTCCAATAAAACACTAACTGAAGCTTACTTAATGTCATGTCCTTTTATGTTTATTTATGATGGGCATCTTAATATGCTTTAAAGTCAGATCACTATTTTCTTCACAATACTCTTCTTGAATACTTTGGCGCTTTTTTTTTTTTTTTTTTTTTTTAAGAATATGGCTATATTTAAAAGAATACAAACTATTCTAGTCTATATCAACAATTTCCAGTCTGGTTTATTAGTAAGTTGAAATAGTATATAGTCATGTCATATAGACAAAACCCACCAGTGTTGGGACTGGTCTTGTTCAACATCTTTGTCAGTGATATGGACAGCGGGATTGAGTGCACCCTCAGCAAGTTTGCTGATGACACCGAGCTGTGTGGTTCAGTTGATATGTTGGAGGGAAGGAATGCCATCCAGAGTGACCTTGGTATGCTTGCGAGGTGAGCTGATGTCAACCTTATGAAGTTTAACCATGCCAAGTGCAAGGTCCTACACCTGGGTCAGAGCGATCCCAGGCAGAACTACAGGTTGGGCAGGGAAGAGATTCAGAGCAGTCCAGCAGAGAAGGACTTTGGGGAGTTGGTCAATGAGAAACTTAACATGAGTCAGCAGTGTGCACTTGCAGCCCAGAAAGCCAGCCGTATGCTGGGCTGCATCAAAAGGAATGTGACCAGCAGATCTAAGGAGGTGATCCTGCCCCTCTACTCTGCTCTTGTGAGACCTCACTTGGAGTGTTGTGTCGAGTTCTGGTGTCGTCAACATCAAAAAGACATGGAACTGTTGGAACAAGTCCAGAGGAGGGCCACGAGGATAATAATGGGACGGGAGCGCCTCCCGTATGAAGATAGGCTGAGAAAGTTGGGGCTGTTCAGCCTGGAGAAGAGAAGGCTGTGTGGAGACCTCATAGCAGCCTTCCAGTATCTGAAGGGGGCCTATAGGGATGCGGGGGGGGGACTCTTCATTAGGGACTGTAGTGAGAGGACAAGGGGTAAAGGGTTCAAATTTAGACAGGGAAAGTTTAGATTGTATATAAGGAAGAAATTCTTTACTGTAAGGGTGTTGAGACACTGGAATGGGTTGCTGAAGGATGCTATTAATGCTCCATCTCTGGTGATGCTCAAGGCCAGGTTGGAGAGAGCCTTGGGTGGCATGGTTCAGTGTGAGGTGCTCCTTCCCATGGTGGGGGGTTTGGAACTAGATGATCTTAAAGCCCTTTCCAGCCCTAACTATTCTATGATTCTGGGAGTCTATGAAGGTGCTCTTTTTAAAATAATTTGCCTATTAATCTGTGTGCAGTTAATGCACCAAAAATGAACAGACTACAAGCATTTTTTGCGTCATTTCCAGTAGGACATAGCAAAACTATTGTGAAAGAAAATGTAATTATCTACAATATATGTACCAGATAACGAGATTCTGTATAATGAAAGATGAGTTCATTTACTGAGATTACTTTAAAAACTCAATTCAAAATAAAGGTAGTAAATAACTGATGTAAACTAAAATTTTGTTTTGCAAAATGATGTATGCCTGACTTAAATTGCATGTTAAAAATTGCATTTATTTTCCCTCTTACTACCTCTAAGTCAACTAATAATTTTTAAAAACACAATTTTGCAAAATGTATGGAAGTTCAAAAGGAACTTAGAGCTAACTATTACAAGGCATAAACCAACATTTTGGGGAATGTCCTGGGTTCAGCAGTAGCAGTCATTTTTCTCCTTCTTGGTAGCTGGCGCAGCATTGTGTTTTTGACTTTCGGCCTGGGAACAGCGTTGATAACACCCATGTTTTTAGTTACGGCTTAGAATGTTTGGGTTGGCCAAGGACTTTCTGAGCCTCATGCTCTGCCTGGGAGGAGGGAAAGCCGGGAGGAAGCAGAGACAGGACACCTGACCCAAACTGACCAAAGAGGTATTCCATGCCACAGCATGTCATGCCCAGGATGTAAAAATCTAAGGGCAGAGACCCAGAAGGGTTGTGTTTCGCTGCTGGGTCGGCTTGATATCAAGTGGTGAGCAGCTGTACTCTCTTTCCTTGTATTTACCTTGTCATTATTATTATTGGTGGTAGCAGTAGTGGTTTGTGTTATACCTTAGTTACTGGACTGTTCTTATCTCAACCTGTGGGAGTTGCTTTTGATTCTCCTCCTCATCTCCCTGGGACTGGGGGAAGAAAGAGGGGTGTGTGAGTGAGAACTGCATGAAGGGCTTAAACCACAACAGGGAACAAAAAGCTATTAGCAATTAAAATATGTTAACAATTTCAATTTTTCACATCTGAGAATATTTGTGCAGGCGGATATAGTTGTAACTCCCATTAAAAAAAAACAAAGTGCCTCACAACAGGCATCCTGTTCTATTAATTAGTCTACTATGCGTTAAAAAATAAATAATAAATCTAAGTTTATTATAGAGTTAGAATAAGCAGCCCTCTAGGGAGGATCTCGAAAGACCATGTGGCCAATCCCTCTTCACTAAAGTAAGATGACTTATATTCGGAATCAAATTTCAGAACATCTAATTATTTTCCCTTGAAGCCTTTCAGTTTTAAACATATTCCTTTGCAATGTCAGGTAGCCTGTTCCATGGTATCGACATTACGATTAAATGACTTTTTTCTTACTATCAAACTGCAATATTTCTCTCAGTTTCTACATCATCTTTTTTTTTTTTTTCCTAGTGTTAACATCCAGTTTCTTCAACTATTCTTCACTGAATGCATTTGGGGGGTAGGGGGAAGGGGAAGGAGAGGTGGAAGAAAGAAACTAGTAAACCTTTGACTTTTTTCATTAGTACTGCAGTCTTTGTCCGGGATTTCAGAATTATGCAAAACCTTAACCACAGCAGAATGTCCAATGGCACTCTTTGATGTCAGTCAGTCCAAGTCATAAGTGTCATGTCCCATTTCCATATTCAGAACAAATGTGCTATGACCAACATAAATGATAATTCTTATTTACAAAGACCAAATGAAAGCAGAAAAGTTATTCCCCATGTGATACAAAATACTTCTCAGGTTTAAGTGAATCTTAAATGTAACTGCCTTTTTTGCCAAGCAACACATAAAATCTTTTTTTAATTTGTGGCCACACTGCCATTGTGCATTCATTTTGTCATCAGTAATGCCTAGACAGATAATTTAGTTTCATATTTGTACATATTTTATTTATGCCTCTTAATTGTGACATTTCATACTTTGCTTTTTATTGATGATTTCAAGTCAGTTTTTCATTTTCTCAAGATCACACTGAATTCTGGTCTTCCAAAACATTTACAAGCTCTCCTGTCTTGAAACCATCTATATGCATTATTATGCATCAACATCTAATTCATGAATGAAAATATTATAAAGGATCAGTCATAGAACAGACCCTGAAAGTACCTCAACTGAAATCTTTCCAACTGACAGTGAATCAATAATTAAGTGCACATTTCCATCCAATTGTAAACCAATTTTATACTGATAAAATATAAAACATATTTCTGAAGTTGCTCATGATAGCATGTTGTAAATGAGAGTCTCCAAGTCCTTACTAAGACCCTAGCAAATACATCAAAAAATTTTCTCCCATCTCATTTATTTTTTGGTTAGCACAACAAAAAGGAATCTGGATTGATATGTATAATATGCTCTTGACAAATAATAGGTGCTTTTTAACACTGATATATCATAGAATCATAGAATCATAGAATAGTTAAGGTTGGAAAGGACCTGAAGATCATCTAGTTCCAACCCCCCCTGCCAGGGGCAGGGACACCTCCCACTAAACCATGACACCCAAGGCTATGTCCAATCCAGCCTCGAACACCGCCAGCAATGGAGCATTCACAACTTCCCTGGGAAACCCATTCCAGTGCCTCACCACCTTTACAGTAAAGAATTTCTTCCTCATATCCAATCTAAACTTCCCCTCTTTAAGTTTTAACCCGTTACCCCTTGTCCTATCACTAGTTACTTAATACCACTGCTCCACAGCCAGTGAGGAAAACTGTTGGGTTGCTTTTTTTTTTTAATAGTCTCCTCTCATTTTTATTTCCCTTTCTTTCCAATTTTAAGTGTGCTTTTCTTTCTTTCAAAAGTACTCATGCATGATCAGAGGTTCAGATTATTTCAATTTTTTTAATGTAGTGTTGTTTTTTTTAGTTTCCTCAGTTCAAGTATGGAAGACTAGAACTAAAGTATTCCTTAGTGTCTGGACACAATTTTTAAAGACTTAAGGAATTTCTACTTACGCCTCCTTGGTTTGAAATTTTTCTCTTTCCCGTAAGTAATTAACATGTATATTTTACTTCATTCTATAATACATTAATTAAAATTTCTTTTATCTTTTACTTTCTTTACAAAGAACTCATTTTGTCTCTTAGTCTTTCTAATTTTATCTGGTTTTTATAAAGGTACATTATATAATGAAGACTATCCACCAAGGAGCAATGAATTAGAGAGCCTACTGTAAATGTAATAAAAGGCAACCTGTTTAACTGGACTTTTCATTCAAGTAGGATGATGTAAGATATGTTTCCTGGTTTCTGCTGGGATACAGTGTCTGTGAGAACAAAGAATAAGTTCAATGAGAATGGAAAGAAAAGAATAAATAATTGCAGAAGACCCCACAGTCAAGAAGATCTGTTATCTACAATAACAAGTGGATTACGAAATATTATTACTCCTCGTCTCCTATAGCAAATATCTGTGAAATTTATGAGTAAATATCAAGTTCCCTCTTCTTCCTCTCCTTGTAACTGATAAACACGCACTACTACATTCTTTCAAGGAACAGATGTCTCTGTGATGGATGTAAAGCTTATGACCTTAGAAATAACATGTAGCAATGTTACTGTGTTAAATTTCATAGGCAGAATTGGTCTTCTTCAGTCCATGCTACAAATACATAGGAAACGATGTCAACACAGCATTTATCACTAAACTCTATGTCGGCAAACAGTGCTAAGTCTATTTGCTTCTGCTCAGAACTTTGTTAACTGCTCATTGCTCTTGGGAGTAAACACACATGAGCTCACATATGTATGCAAAGAGAGACACTTTAAAACAGTTAAGGTGCTGATTTTTTCTTGTGACTTTCCATAGACATTTTCTATTACTAATCTTTTCATGCACACATGAAGTTTTAATAGAGATTCTAAAATTTGAAAAAAAAACCAAAACCAAACCAAAACAAACCCAAACAACTCAGAAGCTATTGAAATGTCACTGTTACTATTTTGTGTAGAATATGTGCTTTGACTGATCAAGATCACATAAAGAGGCAGTAATTAGGAATACTATATTTTGGTTTGTGTTTGGTCACAATTGCCCTTATTAGTTTAATGCGTGTTTTAAATATGGAAGTCATGAAATGCAGTAAAAATATGTTTATTCTTACTAACAAAAAAAAAAAATCTGGGCTGAAAATCCTTTTGCTTCGAATGCCTGCAAATAAGTAACTGTCAGATCAGTTTATCTTAAAACTTCGCAAAAATAAACTCATATTATAATTTGCCTGTGTCTGCTTAATTTATTTTATGGTTTTATTGAGAGACATATGTGGGAGAAATATTCTTTGTGCATACTGCAGTGTATAATGAAATATCCATATTCCATTTTCTGTCCCTTGTGAATTGCAATTGATATAGCTCCAGAACATTGTCCTTCTCAAAGAGCAGCTGAACAGTCCTCCCATTTGGGATACTGTAAGGTTTCAGAAAGCCAAAGACATTATCCTGTCTTCAGTAATTCCCAGGAGAACTAAATATATATATATATATATATATATATACACACACATCATTTTAAAGCTTTGAGAGTTTATAGCTAAGTGTATTTTTCAATAAAAAACCTAAAAATTATGCTTCCTTTTGAAGTTAGACAGATGTATGAATGCAGATTTCAAACACAAGGAAGACAGAAATAAAATTTTTATTTTTACAGAATACTGTCAGTCATACAGTGGACAATTCACTTCATACCTTTTCCCTTAATCAGCTTTATAGAACATAAATACCTGAACTAGTTTGACTACATTGTGTTCTCTGAGAAAACTGCTTCAGTTAGCAACTGCTCTTGCCACTGCTTTCTCTCATATTGTTGTTTACAGCCACTGATATTTTCTGCTGCTGTTATGTGCACAGTCATTTAATGATGGTGTGCAATATATTTTCCTTCTCCATTACTAAGCAAACATGCAGCAGTTAGGCAGTTCTGAATGTTCAAAATTTCTATGGCTTTGTATAGGTTTTGTTTCAGCAGAAGGTGAATTCATTGTGAAAAAGAATGAAGAGAAAGAATACACAGATCCTCTATGTAAGAGTTTTGCACAGCATAGCACAGGGAAAATTAATTTTGTTTATCCCAAATATTTTCATTTTAGTTAAAAAAAAGCCAACAACAAAAAACAAACCACAAACCTTTAAAAATACAAGTCTAAGCTTATACTGTGCAAGTTGTTTGCAGGCAGTTTTTGTTTGGTGTTTGGGTTTTTTTTACTGTGGCTTTAATCTTCCCTGCAAATTTACTTATGCTGCTTTTCTATCATATAGTATAAAGCTGTAGCACCTACAGATGTTCAGCCAGTCACAGTGCGTGGCAAATTAAAACTTTTTGTTTATATTTTCCTGTTGCTTTAAGAATAGAAATACTATTAAATTGTTAATTATTTTTAAATAATTGAAGCACTTGGAAATAGGAAAAGAAAGGCTTCATTAAATAGGTTAGTCTCAGCAAAAATTAATATTGCATTTATACTGTACTTTTTACAGTGAAATTGTTCTGTTTCACAAAACAAAAATGCTGCATCTAGATTGAAAAAAAGAGAAGCTATGAAATAGAAATGTGTGTCTGCTATTTTAATGTTGAATCCAATATTTCATTGAAGATTTTAAATAATTTACTCTGAGTTTTCAGCCTATGTTTTTTCCAATTCAGTTGTCCTAATGAATACGTTTGTTAAATTATCTTATATCAAGAGAACAAATCTTAAAAAAAAACCCACAAACAACTGAGGACACTTTGAACTTCAAAATAGCTCTGAAGAAGACCAACCATATACCTTAAGACTTTGCTAATCCAATCACATAATTAAATCAAAAGATGTAGAATTTTATATCGCACTTCCCAGACTAGGAATATTATTTATTAAAAGTTATATACCATTAATAGTTAAAAAATTGCTGAAACAAATTACTTCAATACACATAGAAAAAATAATTTAAAAAATTAGGAAAAATTGCTTTCTGAATGTTTTTTTTAATGAATGGAAATAGCAAGGCATTGTAAAATATGAATTGCTTTTATTCGTGACTACACAAAATTGCAGAAGTGCAACTGCTCAATGACTAGATCATTTAGATTATATATTACATGCATTGTCAGATTCACAAAACTTTTCTTTTGCGAATTTTGTACTTTGTAATATCACCCTCTACTCTGCTCTCATGAGACCTCACTTGGAGTACTGTATACAATTCTGGTGTCCTCAACAAAAAAAGGACATGGAACTGTTGGAACAAGTCCAGAAGAGGGTCACAAGGATGATAAGGGGATTGGAGCACCTCTCCTATGAAGATAGGCTGAAAAAGTTGGGGCTGTTGAGCCTGGAGAAGAGAAGGCTGTGTGGAGACCTCATAGCAGCCTTCCAGTATCTGAAGGGGGGCTATAGGAATGCTTGGGAGGGACTCTTCGTTAGGAACTGTAGTGATAGGACAAGGGGTAATGGGTTCAAACTTACAGAGGGGAAATTTAGATTGGATATAAGGAAGAAATTCTTTCCTGTGAGGGTGGTGAGGCACTGGAATGGGTTGCCCAAGGAAGTTGTGAATGCTCCATTGCTGGCGGTGTTCAAGGCCAGGTTGGAGAGAGCCTTGGGTGGTGTGGTTTAGTGTGAGGTGTCCCTGCCCCTGGCAGGGGGGTTGGAACTAGATGATCTTAAAGGCCTTTCAAACCCTAACTATTCTATGATTCTATGATTCAAATACCTGTTTTAAGAAGCCAAAACAGGAAGTCAAAATCAGCCACAGTCAGTAGGCTTTACGGTTATGAAACTTGAATGCATGATGTATGACTTTGTTTCTCAGTGTATTCCTCTCTGTCACACAGGAGTTTTCTTGTTGTTCTTGTTGTTTCTGGAGGTTGGACTTTGGATGGAAGCTTAATGATCAGAAAAATGCACTAAAACTAAATAATGTGGTGGACCATTCAGAGCCAACAGGGGCATTTTAATGTTAAAATGCCACAGGAATGCTGGAATGTCAGTCCTATGAACACGCATATCCTCCATTTCAGTATAAACTAAATCATATGACAATATATGGTTGTATGATTATCTATACAAAGCTGTATTTCTTTTTTTTTAATGAACATATGCATATTTCTTCTTAAGGCATCAAACCAATTCCTTAAAAGAAGTATAACTAGTGGTACTGTAATAGTATATTAGATAATCCTTGAAGGTTATGCTATATTAAATAAACCTATTTATCGTCCTCCCCTCTTTTCAGCTACACTTTGAAACAAACAGGTCATAATATAGAATACATTTCACAATTTTATTGGAATTTAAATTGCTGAGCAAGAAATGAATTCTCACACAAAAAAGGTTTCTCTTTTACGCACTCCCCCTTATTAATCGCTTGAGATTAATTTTGTATTGTCAATGGAAAATCCTTACAGTTATAGATACATTGTCATCCATACTTCAGGCATCAATAAATTCTTGAGTGAATGATTACAAAACCAGTCAAAGCAGACCTAATATGGTCTAAAAATATTCAGAGAGCTTTCTTTAATCATAATGAAATCCTTAAAATGAAAGCAGAAAAAAAACTAATGAAAAAAAATAAAAATATTTGAAATATTAATAAAGAACACCTAACAACTACTGAATTTCCTAATTCAGTTCAGAAACTTTCATCTATTTTCACTTTATAAAAGGAAATTGGAATATTTTTAACCACTAGTTTCAGTGAACCATGAATTTCCTGAATCCCTTGTCTTCAGGCATCTTTCTTGGGATGGCCTGTTGTTACAGCCTGTTAAAAAAGAGCATTGTGTTTCCTTGCACAGTGCAGCAAACAGTATATCATTCTGATGACCCTTCATGACTGAGAATGTTGAGTAGCTGTGGTTCACTGAAAACCAGGATTTAAACAAGCATTATTTATTTTTTTTAACCTTTGCAATACCACAGTTTTGTGATATCTAATATAGATTAAACATGCTTTATGAATTTCCCATACTTCATCTCAGAAAGTTATTCTGTAATTCAGAATGTAAGTAATGAAACTCTATAACACATAATTCATACTTTAACAGCTATGCCAGCTTTGAAGATGTACACTGGGAACACTTTTCAGGATATATATAATATAAATGCTATTCAATAGCATTGGTAGCTTCATGTTTGGCACAAAGCATTGTTGTTGCTTCCTGTCCATTCTGTGACAGCCCAGTGCAATTGTGTTCCCAGACCTCTAAGAATGCAACACACTAACTCTTGTGACACACAAACCCAGCTGGCAAAACACCAAGTTTTTCTATTAGATTATGTTCCGCAATGTCCAAACAGCCGGGTAGAACCACGTGGATTGAAATGAATCTGTGATAATGTGCTAAGCAAATCTACTATTTGTAATGTCAATTTGGATTTTTTTTTTTTTTTTATACCTTGAATTTCTGTACTTTGTATATATATACATATGATCAAGAGACTGGAACATCAGTCACATGAGGAAAGGCTACAAGAGCTGCTCAGCCTGGAAAAGAGAAAGCTCATGGGAATCCAATCAACATTTAAAAATATATGATGGCAGGGAGTAAGGGCAACGGAGCCAAGCCCTTCTCAATAGTACCCAGTGAAAGAAATATAACAAATGGGGGCAAACTGAAATAAAAGAAATTCCTTTTGAACATAAAGACAACAGTCTAACTTTCCCCTCCCTTCTCCTTCCTCTCCTTCCTTCCCCCCCCTCCCCGCCCCCAAATGTGAAGGTGATCAAACACTGGAACATGTTTCCCAGAGAGTTTGTGGAGTCTCTGTCACCTGAGATACTAAAAATATGACTGGATATAGCCCTGAGCAAACTGCTGTAGCTGACACATTTTTGAGCAAGTTGTTGGACTAAGCAATCTCCAGAGGTCCCTTTCTACATTAGCCATCTTCTCACTCTGTGACCAGTTTTATTTCGCTCTGGTGATAGGAAATGTGGCATTTTTAGTAAGCTCTAGAAAAGCCTTATCCATTTGAAAAAGTGGAACCAGATCTTGCAGATTGAACTGTAAATATTATGCATGTTGGAACTCTGTATCTAGTTTTTCTTTCCCAAGTCCAAAGCATGTTATCCTATTTTTGCTGGTGATCAGAAATACAGTTTTTAAATTACGTCTGGATAGAATATATAGGTGCTTTTTTTTTGTTTGCTTGTTTGGGGTTTTTTTGTGCGTAATTTTTTGTTTTCTTGAATATGACACTAGAAATTGTCAAAGGGTTTTTCAAGGAAACCTTTTTCATGAGGAACAAATGAGATCTTAGAGTTTGAAACCTTAAATAGAGTATTTCATGTCATTTATATGGTGACATGTCAAGAATTTCTTCATTATATTTAATCTGAATTCCCCTTCATTCTGTTTAAAGCCCCCTTGTCCTGTCATTACATGCCTTTGCAAAAAGTCCTCTCCAGAGTTCTTGTTGGTCCTTTTAGGCACTGGCAGTTGCTTTAAGGTCTCCCTGAAGCCTTCGCTTCTCCAGGCTGAACAAGCCTAACACTTTCAGCTTGTCTTTGCAGGAAAAGTGTTCCAGCCCTTTGATCATGAACGTGTTATACAAATGGTAGAAACAGAACACCTGGTAGTGTTGTAGAGGAAATACTATTCTAAGAATTAAACTACAGCATTCTTGTCAGCCTTGTAAGAAGTATAGCACAAGAGCTGCATACTGAGACAGTGCCTTCAGAATCACCAATTCAAGTTCTAATTGATCTTTGCTTTTTGTCACAAACTATGACCGGGGTTTTGGTTGACTTTTGTTGTTTGTTTTTTTTTCCCAACTATACTTCCCATGACAATCTTAGTAACAAACAAAACCACTTAAGGAACACATTTTGAACAGATATTTTATTACCACATATATATGCACGTGTATGCTTGCACGTATGTGTGTATGCATGTATATATATGTAGATATGAACTGCCATTGGCAGAAAATTTAAAAAATAATATATCTTTTACAATATGAGTTTTGAATGTTCATTCATAAGCTTGTATAGTCTTGTTAGTAAAAATGTTCAACATATTTACAAATGTTTTAAAAATCATCTGCCGATAAGCATGAAGAGAATTCTAGGAAAAAAAGAGATGGATGCATAAAAGAGATTGTCAAGAAAAATTAAATAGTATTATAAGTATCAAAGGTAATTGTAATATTTGTGTAGCTAGAACTGCCTAAGGGCATATCATATAAAAGATAAATACTTCAATATTTGGTAATACTTTTTCAGAGGCCTTTTTTTTTTAAAGAAAATACTTGGTAGCAGAACATGAAAGTAGCTCAGGAATGAGTAGGAGTACCAGAAAACCAAAAGTATATGCCATTAAGAGGAAAAGTGTAGAATTTAAATGCTTTCATATGATCTCTGTCTGTTCTAGATTTTAGAGCATTTTGAAACAACTGCTATCTTCCATATAAAGAAAAGTTGCATCATGAAGTGACTTCCCAAAGGGACATCATATATAATATTAAAAAATCAGACTAAATTTTGTTGTAGGATTATCTTATTAAGAACCAATGCAGAGGATTCTCGGGGACACTACCAGAAGACTTTTCACCTCAGGAAAGACAGAACACACTTATCCATCTGTATTTTTCCAAGAATGTATAAACAGCAGGGAAGAATGAGGACTGTTTTAGAGCAATATAATGTCACAACAACCAGTGAACAAATCATTTGAAATCAGAGTGTAGCAAGGTATGACAACAAGGCCCATTTGGCCCTGAGATTGGGTTTTTAAGTGAGGTTTTTGCTTGTGAAGGAGAAGTGCAGTGTGATTCTAAGTCAGTGTTCAATCTGCAGAGTAGGACCACAACATGACACAATCTACTCACCTGCATGCAGCCTGTGTTTAGTGAAGAATAAAGTTTGAATACTTTTTCCATTTTAAGGTGTCATGTGCACAGTGTTATACACTGCCAACAAAGAAACTAGATGTGGCTATTGTTACATATAGAAGTATCTGACCAATATTATTTCTGATTTAATTTACCTTCTACTCCAAAATAACACACTAATCCATAACATCTATTTATCATTCTTCATGCAAATCCATCCTGGAAAAGCTGGAAAGGACTATCAGAGATAGCCCCTCAAAACCCATTCTGACTTCCTGACTGTGTAGGGTCTTCCTGACTGCATAATGATTTTCGGAAGTCACTTTATGGTTAAGATTTCTCATAACAGCCCTCAGTGCTGTGCTTTGTATTGGTAGCTAGAAAGATGTTTGCAACATAGCAGTGTTTTGGCTGCTGCTGAGCAGTGGTTGCACAGCATCAGGGTTGTCCCTCAAAAACCTCTCCCTTTCAAAGGTCAGTAGGCTAGAGGTGTGCAAGAGGTTGGGAGGGGACACAACTAGGACAGCTGACCAAAGCTGACCAAAGAGGTATTCCATAGTCTATCCATATAACATTGTGCTCAGCAATAAAAGCCAAGAGAAAGGAAGATGCAGGGATGCCATGGGTTCAGCAGCAGCAGTCATTTTTCTCCTTCTTGGTAGCTGGTGCAGCACTGTGTTTTTGTCTTTCGGCCTGGCAACAGCGCTGATAACACCAATATTTTTAGTTATGGCTTAGAATGTTTAGGCTGGCCAAGGACTTTCTGAGTCTCATGCTTTGCCAGGGAGGAGGGGAAGCCAGGAGGAAGCAGAGACAGGACACCTGACCCAAACTGATCAAAGAGGTATTCCATGCCACAGCAAGTCATACCCAGGATGTGAAAACAGAGAGCAGAGACCCGTAAGGGTGGGGGTGCACTGCTTTGTTGGGCTGGGTATAGATGGTGAGCGATTGTATTCTTTCCTTGTATTTTCTCTTGTATGATTATTGGTGGTAGCAGCAGTAGTGGTTTTGTGTTATACTTTAGTTACTAAACTGTTCTTACCTCAACCTGTGGGAGTTGCATTCTTTTGATTCTCTTTCCCATTTGCTTGGGAGCGAGGGGAAGAAAGAGGGGGAAGTGAGTGAGAGAGCGACTGCGTAAGTTATAGAGGTTTAAACCACGGCAGTTCTTTATGACGCCCAACATAGGGCACAAAGGGTTGAGATAACGACAGGATTGATAGCCACTCGTCACAATGCTGATTTATTGGCTCTCAAAGTTGTTGTTCTGGTTCTCATGGGTTCAGCGTATGATACTTTACTTACAGTCGGTATTTCTTATCTTAACATTTTTCAGACATGGGTTTTTGGTAAAGGTTCTTGTTATATTGTACTTTATTGCACTGATTTTTAATACAATAGACTCAATGATTATGAAACTGACCCGGCTTTTGTTCCCAGTGTGGTCACCAACTCTATACTTTGGGAGGTATATAATAGAAGTGTTTAGCAATTACACATCTCTTTTCACCTCCTTGTGTGGTCAACCTGTGAAGAAGACATTCTTTTATGCTCCCAGCCCCGCCACCAGACTGTTTACAGCACTGTTTGAGAATTTTGAAGGTTCTGAATGTCCTTTTGATACCCTTGAGACCTGCCTGCTGATTGTGATGGGGATCACCATGTTGGCGCGCATACCGAGTGTGTTTTACTCACGACCATTTTGTCTGGTCCCGAGAGTTATGCAGAGTTGGGTTTGGGCCTTGTCTAGGGTTAAACGACAATATAGGAGGTCCAAGAGATTTTCCCCGAGTCTGGATAGTCATGAGTGGCAGGGTGTGTGGGATAGTATGGGCAAGTATCTAGGCCAGTGGGCACCTCCAGTGCTTTGGAACTTCACCAATGAAAAAATGCAAAATCCAGAAAAATTAGTAAAACACTTAAAGGAGGTATGTTGTCATTCCGGTCACACCAGAGATGGACAAATCATGGCAACATGCTGGGGCTTGGCCTATGCTTACAGAGCCCTGTTCAACACCATCCAGAACATTCAAAAGGAAAAAAATGTCCCTGGATCTGAGGGTGGAGTAATGGGCAGTGCAGCTACTCCAGCTCTAAGCACAGCAGCTGGACCACCCCCAGGGACAAGTACAGCAGCTACTCAAACTTCAACTGTAATGGGCAGCACAGCTACTCCAGCTCCAAGCACAGCAGCTACACCACCCCCAGGGACAAGTACAGCAGCTACTCAAACTTCAACAGTATTGGGCAGCGTAGCTACTCCAGCTCCAAGTACAGCAGCTACACCACCACCAGTGACAAGTACAGCAGCTACTCAAACCCTAGTGGCAAGTACAGCAGCTACCCAAACCACAGTGATAATCACTGCAGCTAAACCAGAGGACCAACTCGTACCAATATCGGTTGCCCCTGTACGCAAGAGGAAAAGTGAAAAAGAGGCAAGAAAGACAAAGTAAGATGAAGAAACAACATACCCACCACCTGGGACAGCATCTGACCAGGAGTCATCATCACATGATGAAGAAGAAGAAGAAGAAGAAGAGGTGAGTTCCCAATCTCAGACCTCAAATGAGCTACGGAATATGCAAAAAGACTTCACCCGACAGCCAGGGGAGCACATCATCACCTGGTTGCTCCGATGCTGGGACAATGGGGCCGATGATCATGAGATGGAAGGTAATGGAGCCAAGCAGCTCGGATCACTTGCCTGGGAAGGGGGAATTGACAAAGCAATTGCAAGAGAGAAATGAAGTCTTTGGAAGAGGCTCTTGGCAGCTATGAAAGAAAGGATTCCATGCAAGGACGATGTTATGAGTGTTTCAGCCAAGTGGACTACTCCAGAAAAGGACATCCAGTCTCTATGAGAATCAGCCATTGTAGAGATTATCTATAATATCAAGCCAAATAATGGGGATATACCCATAGATCCAGATGAAGTCAACTGTACACGACCCATGTGGAGGAAATTTTCCCAGAATGCACCCCCATCATATGCCCACTCATTGGCAACAATAACTTGGAATGACATAATGCCACCAACAGTGGATGAAATGATTCATAAACTCTGAGAGTTGGAAGACAATCTCACCACTTCCATCATCTCAGCTGAGGAAAAACTGTCCCAGGACCTCAAACAATTGAGAGATGATCTATCCAGCTCCTCACATGTACCAACACACGTCTCAGCTGTTGACAAAAGGCGTCCTACTGTTCGAGAGAGAAGATATAGAAGGTACACACCGTGGGCCACCTTGTGGTTTTATCTGCGGGATCACGGAGAAGATATGACAAAGTGGGATGGAAAGCCTACTTCAGTTTTGGAGGAACGGGTGCATGAATTGAAGAGGAGAATAAAGGTCAAGGCTGATCACCCCATGAAGGCTGCGGCTTCAGTCTCTGGTGAGCAGGTTCCCAGATGGAGCGGAAGAGATGATTTTACTTCAGCTCCTGTGATAAGGAATAATTCCTGTCAACAAGACATGAATGACCAATGTGATGACTATTAGAGGGGCCCCGCCTCCAGCCAGGTGGAGGTAGGGGACAATCGGATTTACTGGACTGTGTGGATCAAATGGCCTGGCACATCAGTCCCACAGAATTATAAAGCTCTAGTAGATACCAGCGCACTGTGTATCCTGATGCCATCAAGCTGTCGAGGGGTGGAATCCATTTCCATTTCTGGAGTGACAGGAGGGTCCCAAGAGTTGACTGTACTGGAGGCTGAAATCAACCTGACTGTGAGGAAATGGCAAAAACACCCCATTGTGACTGGTCCAAAGGTTCCATGCATCCTTGGCATAGATTACCTCAGGAGAGGGTACTTCAAAGACACAAAAGGGTACTGATGGGCGTTTGGTATTGCTGCTTTGGAGACAGAGGAAATTGAGCAGCTGTCCACCTTGCCTGGTCTCGCAGTGGATCCTTCTGTTGTGGGGTTGCTGAAGGTCAAAGAGCAGCAAGTGCCAATCGCGACCACAACAGTGCACCGGCGGCAATACGGCACCAACCTAGACTCCCTGATTACCATCCATAAGCTGATCCGTAGATTGGAGAGTCAAGGAGTGATTGGTAGGACCCACTCACCCTTTAACAGTCCCATATGACCAGTGCGAAAGACTAACAGAGAGTGGAGACTAACAGTAGACTATCATGGCCTGAACGAAGTCACACCATCCTTGAGTTTTGCTGTAACAGACATGCTAGAACTTCAGTATGAACTGGAGTCAAAGGCAGCCAAGTGGTATGCCACGATCGATATTGCCAATGCTTTTTTCTCAATTCCTTTGGCAGCAGAGTGCAGGCCACAGTTCGCTTTTACTTGGAGGGGTGTTCAGTACACTTGGAACCGGCTGCCCCAGGGGTGGAAACACAGCCCGACCATCTGCCATGGACTGATCCAGACTGCACTGGAACAGGGGCAAGCTCCAGAACACCTGCAATACATTGATGACATAATTGTGTGGGGTGATACAATGGAAGAAGTCTTTGAGAAAGGGAGGAAAATAATCCAAATCCTGCTGAAAGCTGGTTTTGCCATAAAACTGAGTAAGATGAAGGGACCTTCACAGGAGATTCAATTTTTGGGAATAAAATGGCAAGATGGACGTCGCCAGATCCCCACAGATGTGATCAACAAGATAACAGCAATGTCTCCACCAACTAATAAGAAAGAAACACAAGCTTTCTTGGGTGTTGTGGGGTTCTGGAGGATGCACATCCCGAATTACGGTTTGATTGTATTATGTGACCCGGAAGAAGAACAATTTTAAATGGGTCCCTGAACAACAGCAAGCCTTTGAGCAAATTAAATGAGAGGTAGCTCATGCAGTAACCCTTGGATCAGTCCAGACCAGGCCAGATGTAAAAAACGTACTGTACACTGCAGCCAGGGAGAATGGTCCTACCTGGAGCCTCTGGCAGAAAGCTCCAGGGGAGACTCGAGGCCGACCCCTCAGCTTTTGGAGTCGGGGATACAGAGGATCTGAGGCCAGCTATACCCCAACTGAAAAAGAGATACTGGCAGCCTATGAAGGGGTTCGAGCTGCTTTGGAAGTGATTGGCACTGAAGCACAGCTCCTCCTAGCACCCTGGTTGCCTGTACTGGGCTGGATGTTGAAAGGCAGGGTCTCCTCTACACAACATGCAACTGATGCTACATGGAGTAAGTGGGCTGCACTAGCTACACAACCAGTTCGAATAGGAAACCCCAGTCGTCCAGGAATTCTAGAAGTCATCATGGACTGGCCAGAGGGCAAAGATTTTGGAATGTCACCAGAGGAGGAGGAGGTGATGCATGCTGAAGAGGCCTCACCATATAATGAACTGTCATAAAGTGAAAAGCAGTATGCCTTCTTTACTGATGGGTCCTGTTGCATTGTGGGAAAGCACTGTAGATGGAAGGCAGCCGTATGGAGTCCTCAACAAGTTGCAAAAACTGCTGAAGGAGAGGGTGAATCGAGTCAGTTTGTCGAGGTGGAAGCCATCCAGCTGGCCTTGGACATTGCTGAATGAGAAAAGTGGCTGGTACTTTATCTCTGTACTGACTCATGGATGGTGGCAAATGCCCTGTTGGGGGGGTTGCAGCAATGGAAGCAGAGCAACTGGCAATGCAGAGGTAAACCCATCTGGGCTGCTGCACTGTGGCAAGATATTGCTGCCCAGGTGCAAAACCTAGTGGTCAAGGTACACCACGTAGATGCTCATGTACCCAAGAGTCGGGCCACTGAGGAACACCAGAACAACCAACAAGTGGGTAAAGCTGCTAAAATTGAAGTGGCTCAGATGGACTTAGATTGGCAATATAAGGGTAAATTATTTTTAGCCTGGTGGGCCCATGACACTTCAGGCCATCAGGGCAGAGATGCGACATACTGATGGGTTCGTGATCGAGGGGTGGACTTAACAATGGACACTATTGCCCAGGTTTTTCACGTGTGTGAACACTGCACACAGCCTCTCCTGCTCTGAAAGACTGTTCCAAGAGATGGACTCAGAAGCTTTGTAGAGATTGGTCCATGCACTGAGGGATGATCTCTCTCCCTCTGTATGTGTGTGTGGATGTATATATATATATGTGATGGTATATTGAAAGTGTGGGATCTGAGCATGACGTGAATGGTATGGAATAAGGGGTGGATACTGTCATGGGTTCAGCAGCAGCAGTCATTTTTCTCCTTCTTGGTAGCTGGTGCAGCACTGTGTTTTTGACTTTCGGCCTGGGAACAGTGCTGATAACACCAGTGTTTTCAGTTACTGCTTAGTGATGTTTTGGTCTGACCAAGGACTTTCTGAGTCTCATGCTCTGCCAGGGAGGACGGGAAGCCAGGAGGAAGCAGAGACAGGACACCTGACCCAAACTGATCAAAGAGGTATTCCATGCCACAGCAAGTCATACCCAGGATATGAAAGCAGAGAGCAGAGACCTGGAAGGGTGGGGGTGCACTGCTTGGTCAGGCTGGGTATAGGTGGTGAGCGATTGTATTCTTTCCTTGTATTTTCTCTTGTATGATTATTGGTGGTAGCAGTAGTGATTTGTGTTATACCTTAGTTACTAAACTGTTCTTATCTCAACCTGTGGGAGTTGCATTCTTTTGATTCTCCTCCCCATCCACCCGGGAGCGGGAGGAAGAAAGAGAGGGAAGTGAGTGAGAGAGCGACGGTGTGAGTTATAGAGGTTTAAACAAGGGATTCATTAGTTATTAAGAAGTTTTTCTTCTGAAGTAACTAATTGTTTACTGAGGCCCTATTTCCCAAGAAGTGTCTGGACATCATCTGCTGATTGAAGGCAGAGAATAAGTCTTTTTGTTTTCCTTGTCTTCCATGGCGACCTTTGCTTTTTCTTTATTAAAATGGCTGTATTTCCACCCATGAGGGTTTTTTTAATCTAATTTTCTTCCTCCTTGTCCTACTGAGGAGGGGGATTTTGGTGGTTATCTAATATCTAACCAAGGTCAGCTCACCACACTGACTCAGACCAATCCTGATCCAAATGTGTTATCTTTTGGCTATATTACCCATTGTTACTTTACAGATTATAACACACTGTTGTGCTTTCTTATGTCTTTTACTTCTGGACGCAACATATAGTTCAATATTGCTTATCAGGCATGATGTTTTGCTAACAATGTTGTTCATATTTCTTTTAGCCCTAAAATGACTGATCACTTAAACTTCCTCCATTTTGTTGTACTGCATACTTGCAATTTAATACATGCTTTAATGGGCTGTTCTCCCAGTAGTCTGTCTCTTAGTGACAGCTGAAAAATTATATCAAAACAAGCTTACTTCAGCTGCTATTGATGTTAGCATTGTCTCTATTTTTCCTTATTCTTTTTATTTTCAGTAAGTAAAAGCAAATCTATACTGCTGAGGCTGTTTCACTTTTTATCTAAAATAGTTAAGTATTCATTAGTCTGGGGAGTCCTGGGGTCATTTCTGTTTTTTTTTTTTTTCACTGACTAGTAATATAAAATGCATGAACAGTCTTGGCAGCAATACTGACTCCAAATTATTTCAGTACTGCAAGTGATTAGATGCTGAAGACCTCAATCAAATTAAAATGTTGGTATAAGAAACTGAAATTCAGAATTGATTACTGTTTAAAACAAAACACTAGAATTACGGAACATACACCCTATGCAAAATATCACAAAGCATCTAAATCCTTAAAAAATATGTAGCTTTTAAATCAAAGTAAAAGCTGTTATTATCCTGCTCTTCTACAAGTGTCTTTTTGTTTTACTCTACACAAGGTTGTTGACTCACTAGGTCTAATAGATGACAAATGAATTAACATTTTCTTTATACATTTTGCATTTGTTATAACCATATGTTAGCTACATAGTAATTATATTCAATTTAATAAATAAATGATGATTACACACTAGGATACGTAACAGCTTGAACCTTAAAAGTACACAATTGGTCTACAAATATACTATTTGGCTGTTTAGGCTTATTACTCATGAAAAAAATAAGTTTAACAAGAAAATATCATAATACTGCTAAAATGAAAGAAATTACAATTTATATTCTGAGAAAGGGACGGCAATACACAAATTAATATAAAGAGAAAACGATTACAGTACTTAATCTGTGGCAGATCCATCATTGAACAATGGCTAATTCATAAAGTTTATCCATTTAGACTTTTTTCCTAGATCAACTTGTTATCTCCAATTTAGCTACTCAAATTTTCAGCTAGATACTACTTCATTGTGCCATCTGAACATTGCATTTATGCTATAACTAAAGAAAACTGCAAAATGAAAGGAGACTCATTCTTCTGCCAAAATCTTTAAAAAGGAATGTTTTATATTAAAGTCTATTTATAGAGAACTAAAGGGGATGGGAAAGGAAAACCTCTGTTTAAATGCATTTAAATACTGAAAACTATAATTTACCAATTTTTCTCCTGGGAACTTCTACTTATTTATTTATTCAAATACATGCCTGATTGTGACATGTACTGTCTTCTATAGTGCTGCCAGGAGGATAATCCCTCAAGTTTTTTCAAGTTCAGTTAAAATCAATATGTTCCTAATCTGCATTTATGATTAATTTTTAAATGTGGTTGGTTGTTTTTGTTTCTGTTTTTGTTTTTTTCCTTAAAGAGAAATTAATTTAGGTAAAATATTATTCACACTATTTAACATAGTTTAAAACGGTCCAAAGTAATCATCCACTGGTCAATCACTGACACCACTTCATTAGAACTGGAACACAGCTACTTTGCTTGGAGCATTTTATGCAAGCGTCATATATTGGTCTCACAGCTCATAGGATAACATACATGTGCAGGAAATTCAGTACATCTAGAAACTTCTACATTGGATGTGGCTTTATATCAAGGTGGAGTCTTGGCCAAAGCCAGTACATATCTGGAGAGAGCACGCATAATTTCTAAATGCTCTCAAACCTAGAATACAAACCTTCAGAAAAATAAGACCTGGCAAATACAGAACAACAAACAAAAAGACTCCTTAACTGCAGATTTGCAATAATATTTTAAAGTAAGGCAGATGTCCTTCTGTTCTGATTACTGAAGTCACTAAACCAAAACAAAATATTAAACAGACTTATTTTTTAGGGTTTTCCATGGATTTCATAGAATCAGAGAATAGTTAGGATTGGAAAGGACTTAAGATCATCTAGTTCCAACCCTCCTGCCATGAGCATGGATGCCTCACACAAGTTTTCCTTTCTTTTAATAGAAATTCAGCTTTTCCTGTGTTTTATTATGGAAGCTATATTTAACATTATTATAATTATAATTTATTTTCCTAATAATATCAGAAAAAGGAAAGAAATGCAATTTCTGTGAAAGATGCTAACATTTCCCTGGCTTGTAAAGATCTCATTACCTTCCATTGGATTAGTACACATTCTATGAACCTTCTCATTCCGTATTCTTTTATTAACTGTTTTACTATTACACATAAGTTTCACCAGTGTTAAATGTACACAGCTATGAAGTTCATAGACTGAAAATGTATTATACAAATCTGTTACATTAAATCAGATTATTCTTGTTTACTCACCTTTGAAAGATTATACTTAAACATCAGCTTTTACATATTTTCTGCACAATTTAGAAGTATATCTACTTGACAGCTTTTGTTCAAATTCACTGTCATAAGGAACTTCAAGGAGATTTCATAAAATTCACAAGTATAACCTTAGATATCTCTCAAGGTCATATAATTGTTTGGGATGGAAAGAAATATTGTATCAACTATCTCTTGGCTTATTACTTTGCATTCTGTTTCACATTGTTGCAATCTGGGGTGACATACTTAGGTGATAAGCATGTTAACTAATAAATTAAAGCTTGTAAATTTAAGGTAGACAGATCTAAAAAGTCTACAGTTTAAAAATCAAAACCAAAATATTTCATAGAATCATAGAATAGTTAGGGTTGGAAAGGATCTTAAGATCATCTAGTTCCAACCCCCCTGCCAGGGGCAGGAACATCTCCCACCAAACCATGCCGCCCAAGGTTCTCTCTAACCTGGCCTTGAACATCGCCAGGGGAGCATTCACAACTTCCCTGGGCAACCCATTCCAGTGCCTCAACACCCTTACAGTAAAGAATTTCTTCCTTATATCCAATCTAAACTTCTCCTGTTTAAGTTTGAACCCGTTACCCCTTTTCCTCTCACTACAGTCCCTAATGAAGAGTCCCTCCCCAGCATCCCTATAGGCCCCCTTCAGATACTGGAAGGCTGCTATGATGTCTCCATGCAGCCTTCTCTTTTCCAGGCTGAACAGCTCCAGCTTTCTCAACCTATCTTCATAAGGGAGGTGCTCCAGTACCCTCATCATCCCTGTGGCCCTCCTCTGGACTTGTTCCAACAGCTCCATGTCCTTTTTATGTTGAGGACACCAGAACTGCACACAATACTCCAAGTGAGGTCTCAGGAGAGCAGAATAGAGGAGCAGGATCACATCTTTCAACCTGCTGGTCCCACTCTTTTTGGCGCAGCCCAGGATACAGTTGGCTTTCTGGGCTGCAAGCGCACACTCCCAGCTCATGTTCATTTTTTCATCGATCAACACCCCCAAGTCCTTCTCTGCAGGGCTGCTCTGAATCTGTTCTTTGCCCACCCTGTAGCTCTGTCTGGGATTTCTCCAACCCAGGCGTATGACCTTTGGATTGCTTCTGTACGTTTACAGCCATTAATTAGGCAGATGAATGTCAAGGGTAATGTAACAGCAGTGCTGTCCCCTAGGGACAGTGAAAACCTCCTGTCTCAAGTACTACTCACAGTTTTGAACAAGTAACTGAAAGTATCAATATTTAACATAAAAATCATAATGTTTTTATTGTGTCATAAGTGGGAGCAGCACTTTATAGGTAAACAAAACAAGAAGGTCCTGGCCTTTAGTCTTTACTGTTTTATGAATGTTTATTTTCACAATGGTATAGTTTGTGTGCAAACATGCTTTTTTTCGTCACGTTTTAGAATATTGATCAACTACTAATTAATAAAAAAGAAAAGGAAATCCCAGGTTCTTTTACTGTATTTCACAGGCTATTCTGCTTCAAACAGCACATTCCTTATCCAGATGTGTAAATATTCCTTTTTTATCATATTGACTTCCCTCAAAGGTATGCTTAACTTTGCCATTTTTACGGACTATTGATGAGTGTTAAAAACAGTTTGAACTGGATGGATGGATGTGTCTATACTATTGCCCTCTATCATCAAAGAAAGCAATTTTTAAAAGTAGATTTATAAAAAAATAATTTAGGAAATTTTCCTTTGTAAATTATGCATAATTTTTTATTTTATGTTCCTTCACAAATAATATGCCATTAACGTTACACAAGAAAAGCCGAAGTTATCTGTAAAAAGAAAAACTAACAACCTATTTCTGATGTTTTTGTTAGAAATACAGAAGAAAAGTAAATATATTCCTGCATATTAAAAGAAGAAATATTCCAAAATATCTCTACAAATTTACACAAGCAGAGAGCTGGAAATATTCACCTTTCACACCCATGGCTTATTGTGACAAGGGTTTTCTCCTGAAATAGAAGCCAGTAAAGTTCAGCTCCTCTAGAATTCTAGAGATAAGTTAAGCCTGCTTGTAGCAGCACAAGGTCTCTGCTTTTGGCAGTGCAGAGACAAAAAACATTTAAAGAGAAGCCCAGAGGCCATGTCCACTTGTCTGGGCAGCCATGTCCCAGATGGGATGAGTTGAAAGCTGGTGAGACAAAGGAGCCAGATTTCCCCATTCCCACACAAGCACACTAATTCTTATCTCAGATACTCTCATGCAGTTTTTTGTGGTTTTGTGTTTTGCTTTTATTTTAAGGAAATTAACCAAAGCAACATCTCATTTTCTGTGGAATATGTTTTTTTCTTGGAGCTGAAATCTCATGGGCCTTATTTGGAAATACAAGTGCTTACCTTTGGGAAACAAATGCTTTCTTTGTCACTTCTTTTTTGTTTACCTCAAAAAGAGCTATTGCCTACTTAACCAGTCACAAAGGACTTTGAAAAAACTTTGTGGCATCAAAATACTTCCATGTATTATATGAAAC
Source organism: Ara ararauna (assembly GCA_028858755.1). Taxonomy (NCBI): domain Eukaryota; kingdom Metazoa; phylum Chordata; class Aves; order Psittaciformes; family Psittacidae; genus Ara; species Ara ararauna. The sequence goes on from CM054376.1 coordinate 22,262,710, forward strand.
TTGGTAAGTTATTTTGAACATGAGGTACCTGGTAATGTGAATTCCTTTTTGGGGAAAGGGGAACTTACAGTGGGGTATTCTGAGCATCTCCTTGTTTTGATTTTGTCCCAGGCTGCTAGGGCAAAGATAATAGTAATGAGGCTCTTACTTCTGAAAAAGAAAAGTGTAGCTGTATCTCTTTTTAACTGGAAACTAGAAATATAAACATGTAAACCCACTTTTGTCTCTGTGTCTGAAATCACATATTACTTTACAAATATTTTGCACCTTGAAATATGACTTTTATTCAAGAATTAACTTTCAAGTTTGAAACTAGAGCATGTCTTTGAAATATTATTTTGTAGTTAAAGTGCCTCTATACTCTGTGCAGCGCTATATATATTATGTGTTGTGGTTTAAGCCTCTATAACTTACACAATTTTGCTCCCTCACTCACTCCCCCCTTCTTCCCCCCGCTCCCGGAGGGATGGGAAGGAGAATCAAAAGAATGCAACTCCCACAGGTTGAGATAAGAACAGTTTAGTAACTAAAGGATAACACAAGACCACTACTGCTACCACCAATAATAATAATGACAAGAGAAATACAAGGAAAGAATACAATCGCTCACCACTCAATACCCAGCCTGACCAAGCAGTGTACCCCCAGCCTTTCGGGTCTCTCCACTCTGTTTTACATCCTGAGCATGATGTGCTGTGGCATGGAATACCTCTTTGATCAGCTTGGGTCAGGTGTCCTGTGTCTGCTTCCTCCCAGCTTCCCCTCCTCCCTGGCAGAGCATGAAGCTCAGAAAGTCCTTGGTCAGACCAAAACATTATGAAGCAGTAACTGAAAACACTAGTGTTATCAGCACTGTTGCCAGGCCGAAAGTCAAAAACACAGCGCTGCACCAGCTACCAAGACAGAGAAAAATGACTGCTACTGCTGAACCCATGACATTATGTTACACACACTTTTAAGATATTTGTTGGTTAAAAGTTCACAACTTTCCTTAAAAAAAATAAAATTACGCATTCGGTTATTCTTATTCATGATGCATCTGATTCCATTTCAGGCATAACATTCATGTTTACCTAATCTAAAGTAAAAAGGTTTATTGGTTATATGTGTCAAGGTGTTGTCATGAATTTTAATACTTTGCATGGTGCGAACTATTCATAGACTCATATTTTATAATCTGCATTTTTTTTCTGTGAAACAATATAAGTCATGGTAAGGATACAGATATGAGATGATATTCACCGAACTTTTAAGCATTTTCTTTGATCTTTTATTTCTTTCTTTGTAGCCTGCATCAAAATCTCACTATATGTCCTTAAATTCAGTATGCGGTTCATATACTACAGTAAAACAACTTTCAACACGTTTGTGATTAAGACAGTAAAAGTTGAAAGTTGCTTAATTTACTTAGGTCCAAATAAATCTTTCTTCTACTTCAACGAATACTAGTGATAATTCTGTGGGGAGAAAGTTTTACTCCAGACATGAAACACTCAGATTACATTGGGTTTCTAATTAGCACATTTACACATTTTATTCCTTGGTATGCAGTGATTGCATATAGTATATTTACCAGCAAATACTGGGGAAGGATATGTGTTGCAGAGGTTTTTTGGAGCCAGAGAAGAAAGCTGTGAACTGACATGTTTTGTTTGTGTCTCCCTCAGAACACCACATTAGAAGGAGGCAGGCAGAAGAATTTTCATGATGACAATCAGACTCTGTCCCAGATATTTTACACTCCAATTCATTTTCCACAATTTGCAATGCAACTTGAATCTCTGCTTCTGACTCGATTTATGTGCAATTCATTCCTGTGAACTCACAGTTGATAGCATGCACTGAGTGCCCAGGCTCCATCGAAACTCATGCATTATACCTGCACACATGTTAAAGCTGTGCTACATCTCTTTTCACACTCATGAGACATCTGTTGCAAACTCAAAAGAGGGAAAGTGATAAAGGTGTGGAGACTAGACTGAAGACTGAAATGAACGTACACTGAGAAAAGGCTAAATGCACTCTATGTAATCTACCTATCAAATCACAACTCTGAGATAAATAAGCAAATGTAAGAAATTCCACCAGGATACACCTTTAAGACGAAAATTCAAAATTATGGCCCTCCTAGCTTCTGGGTACATAAATTTATCCAACATGCCAACATACACAGCATTCCATTCCGGATAATTATGAAAAAAATCATTAAATGTTCTCAATTGTCATATCTCTTGGGATACAAGATGATACACAAAATTGTGATAAAATAGCTGTGGATGAAAAAAAGCACCTAACTCACACTAGTAAATGGTACTACTGCATCAGGAATATATAACAGCAGGAAAAGATTGTTCTGTAGAAAGTCAAAAAAGCATATTTTGCATGCTTCTTTACAAATTAGTTGAAAAGGTTGACACAAATATTTAGGTAGTGAAAATATTTATTCAGAGTGCATAGTTCTACATCTTTTCAAAGGCTATACCTATTTTTTTGTATCCTGTAGTTAATGAGGTTCAATAACTACAGAAAAATAATCACAGGACTTCTGTCTTTCTTTCTCTAAGCATACCAGAATATAACTGGAACATGTAGATATATTGCGAGAAAACATCAAAGAAAGATGACTAATGGTAGTGTACAGACTATATTATCATCTCTATACAAATGCCCGTAGCATGGGAAACAAACAACAGGAATTAGAGATGTGTGCACGTCTACGGGCGTATGATATCATAGGCATCACAGAAACATGGTGGATGGCTCCTATGACTGGTGTGTTGGAATGGAAGGTTACAGGCTCTTTAGGAAACACAGGCATGGGAAGCGGGGAGGAGGAGTTGCTATTTATGTTAGGGATAGGCTGGAGAGTATGGAACTCTGTCAGGGGACAGGTGAGCAGTCGACAGAGAGTTTGTGGGTCAGGCTTAAAGGGAGAACAGCGATGGGAGACATTATTGTGGGGATCTGTTACAGACTGCCTGACCAAGACGACTCTGTGGATGAAGCGCACTATAGACAGATAGAAACAGCCTTCTTGTTCTCATGGCGGGCTTCAACCACCCTGATATGTGTTGGAGGGATGGTACGGCCCGGTGCAAGCAATCCAGGAAGTTCCTCAATTGTGTGGAAGACACCTTCCTTCTGCAAATAATAGAGGAGCTGACAAGGAGAGGTGTCATGCTTGACCTTGTCCTCACCAACAGGGAAGGGCTGGTTGGCAACATGACACTCCAGGGCAGCCTTGATTGCAGCCATCATGAGATGGTCGAATTGGAGATCCTCAGGACAGTGAGAAGAGTGTGCAGCAAGCTCACTGCCCTGGACTTCAAGAGAGCAGACTTTGGCCTCTTCAGGAACCTGCTCAGTAAGATTCCATGGAATATAGCCGTAGAGGGTGGGGGGGCCCAAGGCTCTTGGTTGATATTCAAGGATCACCTGCTGCAAGCTCAGGAGCAATGCATCCCTACTAGAAGGGAGTGCTGTAGGAGGGCCAGGAGACCTCCTTGGATGGATAAGGAGCTGCTGAGGAAAATTCAAAGGAAAAAAGAGGCTTATAAAAGGTGGAAGCAAGGACAGGCAGCCTGGGAAGAATACAGGGATGTTGTGCGGAAAGCTAGGGATCAGGTTAGGAAAGCTAAGGCCTGCTTAGAATTAAACTTGGCTAGGGATGTTAAGGATAACAGGAAGGGATTCTATAGGTACATTGCAGATAAAAGGCAGACTAGGGACAACATGGGCCCTTTCCAGAAGCTATCGGGAGAACTGGCTACCCTGGATTTGGAGAAGGCTGAGGTTCTTAAGAACTAATTTGCCTCAGTCTTCACCGAGAAATGCTCTGATCACAAAACACAAGTCTTGGAAAGCAGACACAGGGACAGTGAGAATGAAGACCCTGGGCCCACTGTAGGGTACGAGACCATCTTAAGAACCTGAACGTATACAAGTCCATGGCACCTGATGAAATCCATCTGCGGGTCCTGAAGGAGCTGGCAAATGAAGTTGCTAAGACACTGTCCATCATATTTGAAAAATCATGGCAGTCAGGTGAAGTTCCCGATGACTGGAAAAAGGGAAATAGGACCCCCATTTTCAAGAAGGGGAAAATGGATGAGCCAGGGAACTACAGACCAGTCAGTCTCACCTCTGTGCCTGGTAAAACCTTGGAGCAGTTTCTGCAGGAAGGCATGCTGAGGCACATGAAAAACAACAAGGTGGTTGGTGACAGCCAGCATAGCTTCACTAAGGGGAAATCCTGCCTGACCAATCTGGTGGCCTTCTATGATGGGGCTACGGAACTGATGGACATGGGTAGAGCAGTTCATGTCATCTACCTGGACTTATGCAAAGCGTTTGACACTGTCTCACATGACATCCTTGTCTCTAAATTGGAGAGACATCAGTTTGATAGGTGGACCACTGGGTGGATAAAGAACTGGCTGGATGGCCGCACGCAAAAAGATGTGCTCAATGGCTCAATTTCCAGCTGGAGACCAGTAAGGAGTGGTGTCCCTCAGGGATCAGTGTTAGGACCGGTCTTGTTCAACATCTTTTCAGTGACATGGACATTGGGATTGAGGGCACCCTCAGCAAGTTTGCCGATGACACCAAGCTGTGTGGTTCGGTTGATATGCTGGAGGGAAGGAATGCCATCCAGAGGGGCCTTGACGCACTTGTGAGGTGGGCTGATGCCAACCTGATGAAGTTTAACCATGCCAAGTGCAAGGTCCTACACCTGGGTCGGAGCAATCCCAGAGACAGCTACAGGTTGGGCAGAGAAGAGATTCAGAGCAGCCCTGCAGAGAAGGACTTGGGGGTGTTGGTCAATGAAAAAATGCACATGAGCCGGCAGTGTGTGCTTGCAGCCCAGAAAGCCAACCGTGTGCTGGGCTGCATCAAAAGGAGCGTGTCCAGCAGGTCGAGGGAGGTGATCCTGTCCCTCTACTCTGCTCTTGTGAGACCTCACTTGGAGTATTGTGTGCAGTTCTGGTGTCCTCAATATCAAAAGGAAGTGAAGCTGTTGGAACAAGTCCAGAGGAGGGCCACGAGGATGATGAGGGGACTGGAGCACCTCCCATGTGAAGACAGGCTGAGAATGTTGGGGCTGTTCAGCCTGGAGAAGGGAAGACTGCATGGAGACCTCATATCATCCTTCCAGTATCTGAAGGGGGCCTATAGGGATGCTGGGGAAGGACTCTTCATGAGGAGCTGTAGTGAGAGGACAAGGCGTAACGGGTTCAAACTTAAACAGGAGAAGTTTAGATTGTATATAAGGAAGAAATTCTTTACTGTAAGGGTGTTGAGGCACTGGAATGGGTTGCCCAGGGAAGTTGTGAATGCTCCATCACTGGCAGTTTTCAAGGCTGGATTGGACATAGACTGGGGTGGCATGGCTTAGTGGGAGGTGTCCCTGCCCCTGGCATGGGGGTTGGAACTAGATGATCTTAAGGTCCTTTCCAACCCTCACTATTCTATGATTCTATGATTCTATGATTATTACTCTTTAATTTGCACTCGTACTGTTAGTATTACTTCATTAATTCTTTGGAACTTGTAAAGTTATTTGTTCAGGTACGAAGGACATACAGCAGATGGAAGCAGTCATAAAACAGAAGCTGAAAGAAATTGTGCTGAAGCAATTTAGTGTCTTAGGAAAAAGAAAAGTTATAGGCACAATGAATATGGAAAATAATGTTTCTTCAGAGAACACTTCAGAATCATAAAATCATAGACTAGTTCCAGCTCCTTACCACCCTCACAGTAAAATACTTCCTCCTTATATCCAATCTAAACTTCCTGTTTAAATTTTAACCCTTTACCTCTTGTCCTATCCCTACAGTCCCTAATGAAGAGTGCCTCCCCAACATCCTTATAGGCCCCCTTCAGACACTGGAAAGCTGCTATGAGGTCTCCATGCAGCCTTCTCTTCTCCAGGCTGAACAGTCCCAACTTTCTCAGCCTGTCTTCATACGGGAGGTGCTCCCGTCCCCTGAAAAAAGAATGGAAAAAGAAGAAAAGTAAAAACAAATGAACTTCTGGTGTTTACCACAATTTGCTAGCAAAATTATGTATGAATGATGTCACAGATGCATATACACAATCAAGCAGTGCAAGGAATTTATTGACCATTGCTACCTATGCATTTCTAAAATAAATTCCAGTCATCACTTCCTTAATGTCATACACAATGAGGCACGACAGAGAAGTTATGCATCTCAAGAGCCACCACATTGTAATGAAATCTCTATGAATATTATGATATTCATACATTCCTTAAGTTCCTCACATTGTCATTTCCTCACAAAAGAAGAAAAAATTAAATTACATGTTTGACTGATCACCTGTCCCCAGGCACAGTTCCATACTCTCCAGCCTGTCCCTAACATAAATAGCAACTCCCCCATCCCCACCTGCCACACCTGTCTTTTCTAAAGAGCCTGTAACCTTCCATTCCAACACACCAGTCATTGGAGCCATCCCACCATGTTTCTGTGATGCCTATATTATACGCCCGTAAACGTGCACACATCTCTAATTCCTCTTGCCCATACTATGGGCATTTGTATAGAGGCATCTGAGCTGAGCTCCAAATGAAGCCAGCTCATTGGCTGGAGCAGCTGGTATATCGCTACATTGCTCTGAGTATTTATTATAGGTGCTGACAACTGGCTGGGTGTGTTGGGATGGAATGATGCCCCCTTCCCTCACCCAACACGTCTAGTTTAAAGCTTTCTTGATCAGTCTGGCAAGCCTCCTACCAAAACCGCTCTTCCCCTTCATTATCAGTTCAGCTCCACCAGCCCCCAGTAGGCCTGGCCTCCCAAATCAAGTCCCATGTTCTGAATACCCAAACCCCTGATTATGGCACCACCCTTCTAACCATTTATGAACCTGGCCAATCCTCCTAGCATTTTTAAGGTCTTCCCCTGTATACTGGAGAATTGATGAAAAGACAATCTGAGCTCCAGAGCCCCTAATCACCTCTTCCAGGGCTCTGTAGTCCTTCTTCATGTTCTTCAGGCTACTGCTATCTATATCAGTAGCACCCACATGGGTGACTAGAAATGGGCAATAGTCAGTGGGACTTACTAGAGTAGGCAACCTCTCTGCAGCATCCCTGATCCGTGCCCCTGGTAAACAGCACACCTCCCTTGAGCCTGGGTCAGGCCGACAGATGGGTGCCTCTGTGCCTTTCAAAGTAGAGTCCCCTACTACTATGACCTGCCACTTTTTCCTGGCAGCACCAGTAGTGATCTTCTTTGCCATTGCATCAGACGGATGTTCATGTTGCGAGTGTATTTCCTTGTTAGCCCCCTGCTGAACTGCCAAGCAGTTCTGGGTGAGGACATCAGATTTAGGAGAAAGACCCTTGCTTTTAATTGTCCTCTTCTTCTTTTTTTTTGTTGTTGCTTTTTTTTGTTAATGTTTCCGAGCTTCCTGGGTTAGCGGCCTCCTCCTTTTCTGCATGAGCTACGATGGACATTTGAGGCCCCTGCACAGTCTGGTTCTGGGGCAAGCAGTCCTGCTTCCTCTCAGCTTCCCTGACATCTTTCAGCCTATTGACAGCATCCCGCATCCCGCAACTCAGTCATCTGCTCAGGAGGGCCTCCACCAGGGAGCACTGAGTGCAGCCCTGCCCATGGTGCACCCTCCCTTCACAAGACCAGTGCAGGCACTCTCTACAGTCCGAGCTCTGCGCTCCAGCCTCCTCTCTCACCAGCTCTGTCTGGGTGCCTACACTGGCCACTGCCGGGGCAGCCAGAGCAGAGCTCCCAGTCCGGACCCTCCTCATACGGTGAGTGCTCACCATTCAACTCGCCTGCCCACACAAACTGCCTCGACCCACCCTGGTCTTTCGCACTCCCTGGGGTAGGATTTTAACCAGTCAGGGCTGGTGCTGCCCCTTCTGGCACCACCCCCTGTGAGTCAGCTGCTTGCCTCAGCTGAGCTGCCGGCTCCTGGGCAAGTCCTGTTGAGGACTTGAGGCTCCCTCAGTGAATTCTTGCCACTCTGAGTTGAGGCTCCTGGGTGCTGAGCTTCTTTCTCCCTGTCAGTTGTTGAAGGCATCCTCTCTCAAACTACTCAACTCAGCAATTGACCTCAGCTTTTGCCCAAATTGCATAAATATTTTCCTGTTTTGCAAAGTTTTCTTCTTTCTTCTAAATTGGAGAGACATCAATTTGATAGATGGACCACTCGGTGGATAAAGAACTGGATAGATGGCTGCACACAAAGAGTTGTGGTCAATGGCTCAATGTCCAGCTGCAGACCAGTAAGGAGTGCTGACCCTCAGGGATCGGTGTTGACACCTATCATGTTCAACATCATTGCTGGCCGCATGGACAGTGGGTTTGAGCGTGATCTTAGCAAGTTTGCCAATGACTCCAAGCTGCGTGGTTCAGTTGATACGCTGGAGGGAAGGAATGCCATCCAGAGGGACCTTGACACACTTGTGAGGTGGTCTGATGCCAACCTGATGAAGTTTAACCATGACAAGTGCGAGGTCCTCCACCTGGGTCAGAGCAGTCCCAGGCACAGCTCCAGGTTGAGCAGAGAAGAGGTTCAGAGCAGCCCTGCGGAGAAGGACTTGGGGGTGTTGGTTGATGGGAAACTGAAAGTGAGCCTGATTCAGCATGCACTCACAGCCCAGAAAGCCAACTGTATCCTGGGCTGCATCAAAAGGAGTGTGACCAGCAGGTCGAGGGAGGTGATCCTGCCCCTCTACTCTGCTCTTGTGAGACCTCACTTGGAGTATTGTGTGCTTCAAAGACTGTCAGAAGTGATGAAGATTGTTGGAAGAAGAAGACCTCCACCACATTTTTGTATGCATGTGGGGAAACCTTCTAGAAGAATGATGTAATACATAAGTAGCCTCATGACTATGCATGTATGTACGTAATGAATATGTATGCTTAGTGACTATATAAGTATGGCTTGTTTAGCAATAAGGAGAGACATGCTAGGAGGAGCTATCCACCATGTCTCCTGGCACCACAATAAAGAATACCTGATTGTCAACTTAAACTTTGTTGGTGAGTTCCTGGAGATTTCTCCAAATCAGAGCTCATGTAGAGACAAGCTGCACATCATTACTATCCAAGTATACGGAAAGAGGGAGCCTGAATTAAAAAAATAAAACAAAATACAAATTAGTCTTAAAACATTAAAAACTGATTGCATCCATAACACAAATGAGAAGTTTAGTCAAAGAGAGTACAAAGAAGCACAAGATCTTGAACAGTATGCATAATAGACCTAGAAAGATAATAAAATACTTTTTAATATCGGTTATTGCTAAGTTGCAAAACATTTATAAGATCATTAACATGCTACATATTTTAGACATTTTGGGTTTATGGTTATAGGTTTATGGTACTGAAATGTGAAGAACTTTTATGATATGACAGTTTACATAATATTTTATGGCAATGTGTATCATGGTCTGGGTGGGTTTTTTTCATCACAAAATTAGAAGACAGCAATGTTATTAAACTTAAAATTATGGGTTCCAGCAAGATGTACCTATTTCTGTTTCAATTGGGACTATTTATTTATTTATTTTCACTTGGAAATACTGTCAAGAAAAATTCTGAAGCTGTGAGTAGACAGAAAGCTAGAATTTTATTAACTTCTGAAATCTAGAATAGATTTCTTTCAGGATTTACTGGTCCTTCTACTATACCTTTGATTGTTTCAGTGACAAAGTTTAAAAAGCACTTTCCCTTTTATAGCAAGTTCATGAAGTTATCATAGATTAAATATATTGCATTGGTTTTGCCAGTGTTTGTTTACAAATTGAGCAGTAAGTATGTATATTTCATACAAGGGGAAGCATAAATAACATTTGTTTTTAATCATTTACTGTCATTTGTTTCCGTGTATTTGAAGAATTACAACATAATTAATTCCATGGACTCGAATTCAGAATGAAGCAAATATAGCATGAAAAATCTCAATAGCATGCTTTGAATTAATGTTTTTAGGAATAAAAGTAAATGTATTTCCTGAAGTTTAAAGAGGGAACATCCACCAAAAAAATAACAAAACCCACAAACAAACAACAATAAATGAGGCTGTATTCTTCATCTCTCCTTCAAAATGGTGTCAAAATGTCCAATACTTGCCATTTCATAGAAAATGGCTCATTTCCATTTAGAAGGAAATATCCTATTTCACAAATATACACAGTGGGTAATGTGTTAATAGCACCATTATCAGCCGATAACATGGTGCAGTTAATGTACCTCAGCATGAGTTGACTTTACCACAAGCCATTGTTTCTTTTTGAAACAGCATGAGATCTTGAGAAAAATCTCTCAATATCTCACTGTGGGGACTTAATAAACATTAGTCACCATGGTGCAGAAACTGGGAGGAAAAAAAGGTACTTTAAATATCTTCTGTTCCATGCTGTTCTATTCAACCTTGTTTAATTAATAAGTTCCTTTAAGCAGTGTATCTCTTCCTGGGCTCAGTGACTCTTAAATTACTGTTGTGGACACTTAAAAAAAAATAATTAATCAAAACTCACCTCAGCAAGTATCAGAAATAGTTAAGTGATACAAGGCTGTCTTTCACAAATAGCTTACAAAACCAGCAAACAGGACCTTCTGCTTTGCTTTTTCGTACTAAGAGATCAGTAAGAACTGAAGATCAGACAAAACCCTGGTGCTGGACCTGCAACTCTAAATCCACAGTGACTTTATTCTGGGTTTGCATGTCCAGGTCATCGCTGGGTTGTTCTTTTATGTTTCTTTTAATCCTATTTATGTTCATATTGAGCATTATACTTGCAATTTAGGAGTATTTTAAGACAAAGTGAAATCTTCTGTCTTGTTAAATAAATCCAAGCAAGCTATTAGCTACAACAAATTTCCATACTTGGTGTCGTGGTTTAAGCCTCTATAACTGATGTAGTTTTGCTCACTCTCTCCTCCCTCTTTCTTCCCCCCCAATCCCGGAGGGACGGGAAGGAGAATCGAAAGAATGCAACTCCCACAGGTTGAGATAAGAACAGTTTAGTAACTAAAGGATAACACAAGACCACTACTGCTACCACCAATAATAATAATGACAAGAGAAATACAAGGGAAAAGAATACAATCACTCACCACCTAATACCAAGCCCGAACAAGCAGTGCACCCCCACCCTTACGGATCTCTGCTCTCTATTTTTGCATCCTGGGTATGATGTGCTGTGCCATGGAATACCTCCTTGGCTAGTTTGGGTCAGGTGTCCTGTCTCTACTTCCTCCCGGCTTCCCCTCCTCCCTGACACAGCATGAAACACAGAAAGTCCTTGGTCAGACCAAAACATCACTAAGCAGTAAACGAAACACTGGTGTTATCAGCCCTGTTCCCAGGCTGAAAGTCAAAAAAGACAGCACTACACCAGCTACCAAGAAGGAGGAAAATGACTGCTGCTGCTGAACACACGACAGTATCCATCCCTTATTCCATACCATTCACATCACGCTCAGATCCCACATGTTCAATATACCATCTATATACATTCACACACACACACACAGAGGGACAGAGAGATCATCCCTTAGTGCATGGACCAATCCCTGTAAATCTGCTGAGTGCATTCGGTCTGTGATGTCGGGTTCCATCTCTTGTAGTAGTCTTTCAGAGCAGGGGAGGCTGCGTGCAGTGTTCACACACATGAACAACCTGGGCAATAATGTCAATTGCTAAGTCCACCCCTCGATCATGAGTCCATCTGTATGTTGCATCTCTGCCCTGATGGCCTGAAGTGTCATGGGCACACCAGGCTCAAAATAATTCACCATCCCCTCCAGCAGTTTCTGCAGCTTGTCACTGGGGACTCCATACAGCTGCCTTCCATCTGCGACGCTTCCAAAGCACTGGAGGGGCCCAATGGACTAGATACTCACCCATACTGTCCCACACACTCTGCCACTCATGGCTGCCCAAACTTGGGGAAGATCTCTGGGTCATCCTACATCGTAGTCTAACCCCAGAGAAGGCCCACACCCCACTCTGCTTAACTCTCAGGACCAGACAAAATGGCTATGGGTAAAACACACTCTGTATGCATGGCACCATGTTGATCCCCATCACAAACAGCAGGCAGGTCTCAAGGGTACCCAAAGGCCATTTTAAACCTTCTGAACTCTCAAATGAGGCTGCTGTACTTGTCACTGGGGTGGTGTAGCTGCTGTGCTTGCCGGCTCTCTCACTACCAGCTGCTCTTTGTCTGAGTCCAGATCTTTCTCTCTGCCTCGCTGGGAAGTGCTGCGTGGTCTCCTGCATCCTCCTGGGGCTCGAGCTCACGGGGCTCTGTGGGCAGCTGCCAGGGGAAGCTCTCAGCCGCCGCAGCACTGGGCTCGGCAGCGCTGCTTGGCTCCTGGTGCCTGGGGCCACTCTCCCGGGCCGTTTTGGCAGCCAGCTGCTGCTGGGGCCACCCCCTCTCTGCTTCTCACAGCCTCCTGAAGACGGAGGCGAGGATGAGGGCCAGGACGGTGAAGAGCAGCCGAACTGCCAGGTACAAGTCCACATTCATCTCCACGTGCGCCCCCCCCGCTTCCAGAGCCCGCCCGTATTACAAGCCATTCCAATAAAGTACAATGAAACAAGAACCTTATCCCAAAACCCATATCCGAAAAATGCTGAGATAACAAATACTGGCTGTAAGTAAGGTACAACAGGCTGAAACCATGAACTCAAGACAATCAAGAGCAAGAACTTTGAGAGCCAATAAATCAGCATTGTGACGAGTGGCTATTAATCCTGTCATTATCTCAACCCTTCGTGCCCCACGTTGGGCGCCAAAAAGAACTGTTGTGGTTTAAGCCTCTATAACTCACGCAGTTTTGCTCACTCACTCCCCCCTCTTTCTTCCCCCCCCACTCCCGGGTGGATGGGAAGGAGAATCAAAAAGAATGCAACTCCCACAGGTTGAGATAAGAGAAGTTTAGTAACTAAGGCATAACACAGATCACTACTTCTACCACCAATAATAATAATGACAAGAGAAATACAAGGGAAAAGTATACAATCACTGACCACCTATACCCAGCCTGACCAAGCAGTGCACCCACATCCTTATGGATCTCTGCTCTCTGTTTTTGCATCCTGGGCATGACGTGCTGTGGCATGGAATACCTCTTTGGTCAGTTTGGGTCAGGTGTCCTGTCTCTGCTTCCTCCTGGCTTCCCCTCCTCCCTGGCAAAGCATGAGACTCAGAAACTACTTGGTCAGACCAAAACATTACCAAACAAAAAAAACCACTGGTGTTACCAGCACTGTTCCCAGGCCAAAAGACAAAAACATAGTGCTGCATTCAGCATTCAGCTACCAAGAAGCAGAAAAATGACTGCTGCTGCTGGACCCATGACACTTGGCAGACTTAGAAAGCAAATGGAAATTCCTGTTAAATATAAAAGATATTAAAATATCCGAAATTACAAATAAGTCTTGCTGCGTAATCCGTGAAGCAACTGATTTCACAAATAAGGCTGTGATTGTGAATATACTAGTAGCTGCCTAGCTTCATGTTTTTATCACATAAAGACATTTTTCTATAGAATGTCATTGAACTTTATTTTATTAGAAATTTGTATAAGTTTATATTAGGTTTTAATTCCACATAACATATTTCTTATTTCATGCAAAGATTCTAAAATAAATCTACAGGTTTGTGACTAAGCTAGCTAAAAATTTAGTCTATTCCTTCATTCCTCCAGACATCTTCCTCTTGCTTATTTCTCATCTTATGAATTTGGAACTATGTTTACAGTTAATTGAACTAAATAGTAAGACTTTTCCTAAGTAGGTGATATCTCTTTGTCTTTTTTTCAGTAACTGAAAGTACTTTATTCTGTAAAGAACTGTTTGCCTTCCACTATTTTGCAGAAAAATAAGTAGAAAAAAAATGAGATATTGTACTTTTTTGAAAACTGCTTCATAAATGAGCAGTGAAAACTTTTCAGCCTTTGAGCTACTGAAGATCAATTAATTGTCCTAACATGAATCTTCTCACTGCTGAAAGAAGGCAAAGTTCAAGATATTTCAGTTGCTTCTTTGTAGGAAGGGTTACTTGCTTTAAGTAAGAATTGAAAGCAGTAGGTACATGCTTCTTTCTCAGAGGAATTTTCTCACACTTTAAAATTACATGACAGCTAAAGAATATTTATTATCTTTAGATGAAAAGCTATTTCAGTAAGAAAAATGCCATTTACAAACTGTGGCCACATGTGAACTCGTAACAGTTCCAAGGATAACTCTATTCATTTATATATGTTCAATGTAAGATGAGATAAATAAAAAACAAATGGACTTTAAAAAGCAGGCTATGATGCCTAAAGTTGAATTCAGGTAGATTTTTTTTATTGGGGATTAAGGAAACTCAACAGGTCAGATCTACCCAACCACTTGGGCTTCTAAAAGATTAAGCTTCTAAGATATGCTAAGTTGAAACACCTATTCTCAAAAGCAAGACTGTTCTCACAGGACTAAACTGATCATGTCATTTACAACCTTGTGCATTAAGCATTTCATTTGGGTTCAGAAACTAAGTTTCACCCAGTTTTTTGAGACCTCACTTGGAGTATTGTGTGCAGTTCTGGTGTCCTCAACATAAAAAGGACATGGAACTGTTGGAACAAGTCCAGAGGAGGGCCACAAGGATGATCAGGGGACTGGAGCACCTCCTGCATGAAGATAGGCTGAGAAAGCTGGGGCTGCTCAGCCTGGAGAAGAGAAGGCTGCGTGGAGACATCATAGCATCCTTCCAGTATCTGAAGGGGGCCTATGGGGTTGCTTGAGAGGGACTCTTCATGTGGAACTGTAGTGATAGGACAAGGGGTAATGGGCTCAAACTTAAACAGGGGAAGTTTAGATGAGATATAAGAAAGAAGTTCTTTACTGTGAGGGTGATGGGCACTGGAATGGGTTGCTCAGGGAAGTTGTGAATGTTCCATTCCTGGTGATGTTCAAGGCTGGGTTGGACATGACCTGGGGTGACATGGTTAGTGGGAGGTGTCCCTGCCCATGGTAGGGGGGTTGGAACTAGATGGTCTTAAAATCCTTTCCAACCCTAACTATTCTGCGATTCCATAGTTCTATGCTACCTCCATAGGTAAGTTTTCAGTTATCACTCAATCTGACCATATCCTGGCTAAACTAAAGATATCAATAGCACCTTCATTCCAAAAAGAATCTTACTGGTATTGTCTTGTTTAATAAAGTTATTTTTCACAACTATAAGTTTTTTGTGAACCTCAGTTTTAGTGACTTTCATTATAACTGCCTCCACACAGAGCAGGTCTGTATGTTCAGCTTGAGTCAGCTGTACCTAGTCGCCATCTCAGTAGGCCAGACCTTAGCCAGGTTCGGCAGAAACCCTGTGGCTGGGTTCACAGAACCCAGAGGCTATAGGTGTATATCCTGTTGATTTATGAAGTACATTAATGTCTATTTGTGACCATGATACATTTGTGCAAACGTCATCTATCCTGGCCAAAGCTCACAAGGGGAAGCTGAGCTGTATGACACTGTGCTGATGTTTCAGAGTAGCAGCTGGTCACAGGCAACAAATCCTCGGAAAATCTACATGTTCTGTAAAAGAATAATCATATAATATTAGAAAACTTGCCCATAATTTTACTGAACCCAAGAATCTGATGAGCTTGATCCCTGCATCTCTTTCAAAAGTGTCAAATTCATATTTGAACATTGGAATTTCTATGTGACTTTTCTTGTAGTTACAAAGTACACATTATTTTCAAGAATAAGAGGCACTAAAACAAAGGAATTATTTAAAATTAACCTTTCCTTCATTCAATCATAAATTAAACCAGTGAAAATAAAGCAGAAAACCAAGCTCTTTTTGAATGATGCAATAAAAACTGTGGCCTCATTTATTTTGTCACCTAGTCAGTTCTTCTGTCAAGTCCTGTTCTTTTCACTTCCCCAATTCTTCCTATATTTCTTTGATATTCGTACTAGGCTAGAAACAGCAGCATCAGGGCTAATCTGTTGCCAAATGCAAGCTTATCAGGTGATTAGAACTTGTCTGCCTTTGGATGGACAGCTGATCCTAAAAGAAGTATGCAAAGAGGTTTCTGCCCTCTCCCTTTTAGAAAATGCCTAACATAGGTCTCTACATAGAAGTGGAAATATCTTGTAGTTTTTCATGTAATTTTATTTAAAATTAGCTGAAATTAACCAGTAGATTCAGAAAGTTATTAGAAACAGACAGTCAGACAGATTGAATAAAATACTTTTCTTTAGTAAACAGGCTAAGAAAATGCTTTCAGCTTTGCACAGGATGTCAGATCCCTGTGAAGCTGGAAATGATTTTTACAGGTGATATGTGTAACAATTTTTTGAGGATATAGGAAAACTGTGAAAGATGTTTAAACATATTGGCAGCAGCAGGTGACATTATAATAAAGATTAAAGCCACATCCGGCTTTGCACACACAAAAAAAAGTGAGTTGTGAAATATTTTTCACTGCTGTCATTATTGTTGTTTTGAAATGCAAATATCTCGTGCTTCATTACAGCAGTCTTCAGAATAAGATTTTTATTCATCTGGATAGAATAAGATGTTTGAATTACTCTAGTAGGTTTAATCATTTACAGTTGCGATATGTCGGTATTAGGTTAATATTTAATACAAGTTTCTATAAAAATAGAAGCTCTAGACAGACTAAATTGCACTTGCCTCCAGTAAAAAGAGTAACTTACTAGAAATAATAACTTTTGAATAAGCTATGTGTTAAAAATTGCTCTACTTCTCCATCAGATTATAAACCTTATTTTTAATTTTAGTCACTGCAGGAGAACATGGGAAACAGAGGGAAATTTTCTAAAATGAACATTAAACAGTTTCCCTTGTGAGAGGATTGGAGAGCAGAAAAACATTCTCTAACAGGAAAAGCCCACTGAAAAAATATAAATGGGTTTAGTCGACATATTCACACACCGACAGCTTAATCCATTGTGCTGTGTACATCATACTTCACTTTCTTTATTAGAATTACTCTGCCATTTCAGTTGTATGTTTATGTTCAACACATGAAAACTAACATTCATTACTGAATTCCAGGTACTGTATGATCACTTGTTCTATGATTCCTCTTCAGAAGTAACTGTACACTTGTGGGAGAAGCAGTTTCCCAAGATGGGACAATTGACTAAACCCAATAGGTGGTTCTTATGCGGAAAGCTACTGTTCAAAAACAAGACTAATAATGTTGCTTTGAAGCTGGTCTTTTATTTTGTTTGAAGTGTCACATGTAAAGTATGAATATGACCAACTCTATAAGAAAATCTGTGCTACATGTGAGGGAAACAGTAGGATACCCCTAGTTTTACACTTTTTGTCCAAACAATCTCAGCACTTCCAAATAATCCCTTCAATTGCCTTTTATGTGATCCCTCTTAGAACAAACTCAACCTCAAGGTTTAGACCCTGTTTTTAATACTGTTGTGCCTGAAAAACATAATTATCAGGCTATGATGTCAACCCACATATAACAGAAAAGAACATGAGAAACAACTTAAGACCAAAGAAAATGTCATGCAGTAAAGATTTAGGGTATGGTTCTAGTGCACTTCACACCAATCTGAGATTGAGGGGCTGCAGTTCTGCCTTCCCATTTCTCCCTGCTCCTATAACTGCCCTTCACTTTCTGCTATAGAAGCAGCATACGAGTGTGCACTAAATGGCTCAGACTCCTGTTCAGATTAAAAGTATTTCCTTTTTTATGCTTGGTTATTTCTCAACTCACTTCCCTAATCTGGCTCCTAGATGCTCATAATCTGCAGGAGGTACTAAGTGAGGAAGGAATACCATCACATGGCTGAAGAACACACAAGTCTAGATTCAAATTGATATGGGCTGGCATTACATTCTTTTAAGGAACTTAAAGATTACATTTCAATCACCTTAAGGATTGTATCTCAATCTGTTTTCTTCTGTTTCAAAGTGAAGAAATTTGTTGCATACAAATATGGAATCAAGGACTTCATTAGAAGGGAAAAGTAGAAGGCTTTTTAAATATTACAAAGATCCACTGGAGGTGTAAGCCTGACGACATAAAAAAAAGAGGAAATAATTTTCAGTGTCAGGTAACTTGATATTGTGATCAATTTTCATCTAATTAAAACTGCATATTTTTCTTAAAAATATACATGAACTGCAAATGAGATAGGTATCTAGACAACAGTAACTTGATAAAATTCAAATGGCATAATATGTAGCCACATAGTATTTTGATGTTTCTATATGCTTTTAACTCAGACTCAGTCAAGACTCACCTTTATATGTGCTTTCCATAATATTCTCTTTAGCTATAAATCTCTTCCCAGCTTTTCTGAAAGCACTTCCATTTTTTGCCATGTTGATTCCCTGAACAATGTGTAATGCAGTTAAGAAACAGAAATTATGTTATTTATATTACTTACATTATTTAAATGTTGCCATGAAGAAGTTTCCCTCCTAAACTACAGCATTACATGTATCTATCATCATCACTCATTAATAAAAATCCAATCTTTGCTAAATATTTATGATTTCATAATTTTTTTATGTGAACAAAACTGTCCTACAATCTTAATTTGTACTAAAATAATAGCAAGAATAGCCCTTCAACTTAAATAGCTTTATTTTTTTCCATTTTTATAAAGGAATACAAGGATTTATGTAAGACAATTAATGTGAAAATCCTGTCAATATTTTTTCAAGTTTTGGATAAAGATGCATTAAACCTCATTTGCAGTTTCATAATCTAATTAGCAGGTTCTGAGGACAGGACTGCGTACATGCCATAATATTTGCACACTCTTCAGTAGGAGTTCTTTACTCTTTTAAGAAACTCAGATCCTAGAATCATAGAATAGTTAGGGTTGGAAAGGACCTTAAGGTCATCTAGTTCCAACCCCCCTGCCATGGGCAGATCATATTTCCTTTGCAGGACAGCAGCTTCCCAAGTTTGTTTTTTTCAGGCTTTTTTGTTTGTTTGTTTGTTTGTTTGTTTGTTTGTTTTACTTTAATATAAAGTTTCAGAAATTAGCCTTTCTTATTTAATTAAAAAAAAATAAATCTATTTCCTCTTTCTTTCTTCTCATTGAAACAAACCAAACCAAACCAAACCAAGCCAAAATGCAAATTCTTTCTCACTGTAATAAATTCTGGTACAAACCTGCTTCAAACCTTCAGTCAGCCAGAGGAGTACATGGTGCCACTGACTAGGTGAGTTTGAGAAAGTATTGCAGCGGCTGGCCAGAGTTAAGCACAAAAATGAGATATGTGAGAGGAGGCACAGGAAGATGCATAAAAGGGGGCCTTTGACAAGGTATGTAAAAAAGATAAAAGGGTGAAGGAATGTGGAAGAGGACATTGTTGTGGACAGGGCTGGAGATATTTGTCTTGGAAAGAGGCACTTCTGATGAAGGAGGGATGCTGCTAAGGGACTATGAGCCATGGAGGACCCACACTGGAGCAAGGACACCCCCAGAGGGACTGTGGCCGACAGGCAACCCATGCTGGAGCACGGAAGCAGTAAGAAACAAAGGACAGCAGAAAGAAACCACTGCACACTGACTCCTACCTTCTGCATCCTCCATTGCCTACTGAAATGGTTGGGAGGTAGCAAGTGTAACGTGTGGTGAAAGTAAGGGGAAATTGAGGCAAGCACAGGGAAGGTGAGTTTGGGGAAGAGGGAGGAGGTGTTTCTCTGAAGTATTTAATTGTTTCTAATTTTTTTTTCAATATCTGAATTCCCAATTAAAAATTTGGTATTTTGCAATAAATTGAGTGAAATTCCCCAAGCAGAGACTGTTCTGTCTGTGCAAAACTGCTGGGATCACACGTATCTCTCTTCACAGTGGCATAGTATCATAATATTTTCTTAGGAACTTCATAAAGCTGTAAAAATTGCATTAGCATCATTTTTTACTTTCTGAAACAGGTATTTGCTGGTTTTGTTATTTTGTTCATAAATATTTTTTTTTTATCAGAAAAATTAAATTCTTTTTCACTTAGCATAACCAAAGCTTAAACTAGTACAAATCTTTGAAATTCCCAAAACTCCAGAAAAACTGCGTGGTAATCTTAACACGTGTAGGTCCAATTCTAATCCTATTTAAATTGCTTTGTTTCTTTTTGTCTGTCTGCAATATTACTACTTGTGAACTGATTTCAAAGGTTAATAAATCACCATGAAGCAGCAATGTTTCCAATTTCTAAGGTACATTCACCCATCTATCTTAACCATGAATAAAACAAATTATTATGTTAAAAAAATGTTTCTTTTTGCTTCCTTTTGCTAGCTGCAGAGCAGGATTATGATAGTCAGAGGTTATTTGTGGCATGACTGTAGTAAAAAAAAACAAAAACCCGTGTGACTGAAAATCATATTCTGAAAGATGGACTGGAACTTCAGCTTACATTACAACTGAAAATATGGATTCGACAATAATATTATTAACATTATTCTAGATTATGTAACTATCTACAATGTATATGAAAAAGAAAAGAGACATCTTTGCCAGAAACTGCAGTTTTGAACTTCTGTTTTTCTCAGTAGTTTTCTCAGAGGGAACTTTTTTTGGGTAAAATGGACAAACATATCTGCTGCACAATTAAAACATTGCTATATTATTTCTAGGAGAGCTAAATTATGGATTAGCCTGGAGGAAAAGAGTAAAATTGGAGTTAAATCTTAACTTTGGTATGGATATTTTAAGAACACTTTGTTGTAGACAATTAGGAAGCAGCAACAAATGGATCCATCTGACAAAATAAGATAATCTAGTAAATAAATTTCTAAGCATCAGACAACTGATTTTAATAGAGTATTAGAAGGGAATTATTAATGAATAAATAACTGAAATGCAATTACATTAAATGAATGTCAGAACATTTCTATTAACAATAAAATATGAAAAAAAGAAAAAAGATGGTCAGCAGACTGAACAAAAAATAAACAAAGAAACTCTGTCAGACTTGTCTTTATATTTGCAAGTGTGTGTATCACTATGCCTTCAGAGGTGATGTAGAATCATAGAATCATAGAATAGTTAGGGTTGGAAAGGACCTTAATATCATCTAGTTCCAATCCCCCTTCCATGGGCAGGGACACCTCCCACTAAACCATGCCACCCAAACTAAACATGTTTTTGTATAGGGTGATGCAATGTGAAATATTACAGTGCAGAAATACTTCACCGAGAACATTTCACTGCCTTTGAAGTACATTTTGATAGTTCCTATCTAGAGAGGTACGATCACTTCAAAATGAAAACTACCTGGCAACACCCAGTATTAAGATTCATTTCTTCTTATATGATTGTGTTTCATACAGTTAATTGTTTTCAGCTAACACAAGCAAGATCTAGTTACTTTAGCATTCCCCAAAATAGTGTGACTGCACATAAAGAGAAAACTTGCATTGTGGACGAAAGGATGAGATAAATCTGTTAAATTTCAGTAGAATTACGAAGCTCAGCAGAAACTATTCATTGAGTCTGCAGAAAAAGGAAAAAATATTCCTGCAGAAACAAGTTTCTAAAGTAGAAACTTCCCAATGAATATACAGAAACAAGCCTGCATGAGCAAACAAGTAGGCTCCTAAACTTACATTCATGCTATTTAATAAATCTGTTAAAGTAACTTGTTCCTTCAGACAGCTGTTTCTGTGGAGTAGGATTGAATATGATGATGGGATTGCATATGTTTCACACTACCTAAAATCTACTTCTGAGTATGATAATATGATTGAGTCATCTTAGTTCTTTCATTCCTTTTTGAGGCTCTAATTATCAAAGTTGTTAGATTTATAACTGAGAAATCAGGGTGATATAAGATAGTGTCACTAAAATTTTGTTATTTGAACCACCTTACTATCTCATACACATACTACCTCTCAGAGACACTGGTTCATTCTTATCTGACATGTCATACTAGACGGAGGGTAGACTGATAAATTTCAAGAAGGACAGTTTATCTCATAAAACAATTCTGCCACAAGTACTATCCTGAAGCTTAATAAACTCTTATTGTTCCCCATTTATCCCAGGGTTGTTACCATATCCTCTTTCATACATTATTTATTAGTTTCTCAACATGAGTATTTTACTCTTCTTTTACATGATAGCCTCTACATTCTCTTAACCACCTTTTTATTTTTCATAGCACACTGTATCTGGTTTGTCAGTCTTAAACATGTAAGACAAGACCTGTGGTCAGCGTTCCAAATCCTTGCTCATTATAACTTCTCCTTTGAGCAGCTCCAGCTCCTTCAAGTATTTTCTAGGTTTTCAAAACAAGAACAGACAACTGCATATTTTCCTCTTTCTTCTGCATGTGCTGGGCTGGGAAAAAAATGTCGGTGAATCATAAATGCTATAACTTTATTAAACAACCAAGAAGCACAACACATACTCAGCATTAAAATGGGGGAGGGTTGTTACCTCTTCTGTGTTTAAGAAAAAAACAAAAATATCCTGGACTTATGAAGTGAATCAACACATACAGTTTTGCAGGCCAAACATCCAACCAGCAAAAAATTACACGAACAAAGAAAATGCAGTGCTATCTATGCCTCTGTAGCCATTAAAACAATAGAATGAATAAATGTGAACTACAAGTAAGGCTGCATCTCTATGAAAGAGTGCTTAAAGAGTAAAAATGGGTTTTTTCTATATGTAGGAAAGGATAAACTGGCTTTATGATACTGTTCTAGGCTTGTGTATAGAATTTACTTAATTAAATTTTAGTGAAGAGTAGATTTACCAAGTCTTGGTTCTACAAATTATGCTGCCTGTACTTTAATTTCAATTTAGCTGATAGCCCGTCTACTTGACCTATAACTGTTGACAGCTCCTGTATTTCTATTTGTATTTCTACAGTCACACTGCTTTTTTTTTGCAAGATGCTTTGTGGGAGTCTGACAATGCTCTTGGCAGCTATAATAGGCACAACATGTTCTGAAGGTCTGATTGACTTATATTTTTATTTGGGTCTAAACATTTGAGAAGCCACTCACTTATTCAGAGAACAGTGCTTGTGTTTCGTATTTCAGAATGTCCAAATAAACATAATGCGAATGTCTCATGCATGAAACAATCATGTTTTATTTTAAGCAATTCACCAATGTTATATACTAAATACCACTAAAAAAACCCCAAAACTTATAATCTGCCACTATTTTAAGGATGCAGAAAGTATTAAAAAAAATAAAAAAATAAGGCTATACTTTCATTTTTTTTAATGGGCATGCAACACAAAAGGCCCTTTTGGTCCTAACAGAGTCTTTTGATGTGAATTTTTCCTTAGATTAATTCCACCTTGGTTTTTTCATCCTTTGCAGTGAATATGCTAACGGAATTTACTAAATACAGCTCTTTTCATAAGTTTCTGACTTTTTTCTTCTACTGTAAGCTGTAAATCAATAGTAACTGATTCCTGGGGCCAAATATGTTGACAGCAGCTTAATCAACTCTTGTCCGTGCTACTTTCAATGTCACCTCTAGCCACAAGGCAGTAAATTCTTTCAGAGCATTTTCCTTTGAACTGTTCTGCTGTATTTTCCCTTTGTTTGTTTTGGAACATATTTCTGGCCCTTTCCCTTAAGAAGTGTTTTTAGTCAGCAGTTTTAGAGAGTGACTCTTTCCCCCCAGCCCTGATTGTCTTCATGTATTTCTTTTATACTTCCCCTCCTAAGAATTTGTAAAAGTTGTCTTTGTCAAGATGAGTATGCTTGATTTAATAGACATTTTATGCTTGCAATAAATGTACTGTGATTGAGGCAAAGTACTCCCTATCTGTGCTATATATTCTTCTGTCAGACATCTGGCTAAACTGCACTCACAATTTCTGAAAAATACTAAATGAAGCAAATTTTGAAAAACCTTCAGTTGGAAATATCATCTTGGAAGAGAAGTAATGAGAGAAATAAATAAATAAGAATATTCAGTATTTACAAAGATAAAGGAAAACATTTGGTATGTCTTTCCATTTCTTAAAGCATATTGCTGAATGCAATGAATAGTCTAACATTATTATGTGTATCACTAGGTTATCAACAGCGTCTTCTGAACATCTTAAGCTCAAGTTCAAAGCTTAAATGTGACAGGTTGATGTGCACAATTAAAAAAGTATTTCCAAGACATAAAAACTTTAATCTGTCCACTGGAAAATAATGCAGCAAGGAAAAAGCCCCATCAAAAGAAGTATGGTGGATGGCCGGCTATCAGATCCCAGCCAGCTGCTCTCTCTCACTCCCCCTCCTTAACAGGACAGAAAATAAAAATAAGATGGAAAAACTCATGGATTGAGATAAACCAGTTCAAAAACAAAAGCAAAAGCTGCGTGTGGAAGCAAAACAAAGAGGAAATTATTGAATACTTCCCATCAGCGCACAGAGTTCCGCCCACTTCCTGGGAAAGCAGAGCCCCAGCAGGGGTATATGGTTCTTGAGGAGACAAACAACATAACCACAAAAGTCCCTTCATCTTCCCCCTTTCCCTTAGCATTTATGGGTGAGCACGATGTCATATGGTGTGGAATACCACTTTGGTCAGTTTGAGTTAGCTGCTACTATTATGCACAGTGCTAAAAAAATCTGAGGCCTGGTTAGCTGGTACTATTATGCACAGTGAAAAAAAAATCTGAGGCCTATATGACATACCTTTCAATAAATTGTATTTTTCTTCTTTATTCCTATCAAATGCAAACCTATATTACTTTGTTTAGGCAAAAGTCACAAAGTAAAATGGTCTTATCTATAATTCATTGCTGTATGCGAAGTAGAAATGTCACTATATGATTAGGTGTCTCAGTAATTCAACCTATTTGGGTGTGCCTATGTTAGTTTTTTAGCTCAGAACAGTAAAGTGATTTTTTGAGCAGGGTTTCCTCATAAGCTTTTACTTCATTTTTGTTTTCATTGTGGATTAACTTTGGATCCTACAGACTTAATTCCCTTTCAGATGAAACCAAAATTGAAGAAATGTTCTAGAACTGTACAGCAGCTGCTAAAGAGCTTTCAGTCCATGGGTCCACAGTGGAAACATCCAGGATAAAGCTAATGGAACACATATAATGCGATAGCTCCAAGGCCTATCAAAGGTAGATGGTACCTTTAAATACTTGAAGGTGATTTAGTTTTGCAAACAAATGGTCTGAAACTCAAGCTGCTTCAGAAGAGTGAAATTGGATTGTGACCATGTAAAGCACATAAACCTGGCTTAACTAAATTATTTCATAATTTCTGCTGAAATAAAGATACAACTTTCTGTAGTAACTTAATTTAATTGATTATAATCAAGCTGAAAAAGAATGAAAACGTCAGAAGGGACCCAACGCAATATAATGACTATGAGTTTCCCACTGCAATAGAAGGCCTTTATTTTGACTCATTTACAGTAAATGTGACAGAATTTCCAAAGTGTCTATGTAGGAGGAACCATCTAGAGTATATGTTGTTCAGCTATCCTAACATTTTGTATTGCTGAATGTATGCACATAAAATACTGAAGCTGTAACAAAAAATTATTGTTTGGCAGAATTTATGATAACATAATGGGGTCATAGAAAAAATCTAGTCATATTCAGTTTTGAATAACTCACAATTACATTCTGTCAGTAACAAGCGAAGTTATTTGACATAGGTCACTGCAAGTAATTAACTAATTTTTTAAACTGTAACTTCAGGTTTATGAGGATTCATTACTGTATTTGTATTAAATATTCGTGCAGATTAAAAGAGTTGTCTCATGTTTGACCAGAGAATGACCAGATGACGTCCAAAAGTACCAATGCTTTGAAGTTAAGACTGCTGTCTCTTTGCATTGTGTCCACAGAAAACATCAAACACTTGTGAAGACACCATGTAACCTCAATTTCATTCTGGAATTCTATTACTTTCAGCTACAGATATTGCAGTGAAAGTCACTGCAGGAGCAGAAGACTATTCCTTCTCTCAGGTGATTATTTTATAATGTAGATCGTAATTTCTATCACTTCCTCATTACTTTTTAACTGTTCTGTCTTGCTTGGCTGCATGCAAACTCTTAATGGAAGTTGCAGCTAATTTTGCATAAAAGATCCTTGCTAGAAACTGGGCTGGTTGATGCCAGAGTTCTACATATTCCAGCCATTCACAGGCTGCGTTCAAAGTCTTAAAGCTAATCTAAAAGTGTAGCTATGGAGTACTTCCATAGTCAAAAGACAAATAACAATGATATTTATAGTGTTTAACGTTCATGCACATTTATAAGCAAGCCAGAGAAGACCTGGGAATGAAAAAAAGACACATTTCTAACTTATTAGGCTTCTTGTTTTGAAGCATCATATTGAGAGTGCAAACTGAATTCTCAACCAGTTCATCCTGACCTCTAGATCAGCCTTTTTAATGGCTTTTATCTCAAAACATGTTATTCATAGCAAGTGGGACAAGGGAGAGAAAATTAATATCAGCCAAAGGAAAAATAACTGAAAAAGAAAAGCTGCAAATCTTGAAAATTTGAAATGGAGAAGTATGAGTGCTTTTTTTAATAATACTGCTTACTTACTCTGTGCAAAAATGGGCCCCTAAAAGGCAGTGCATCATAGCTAAGTGGATTTGTTTGCTTTAACTGTCATTTAAAAACTCCTATATATAAGAGGGACTTATGTCACTGTATATGTATAGTCATTCATATACATGAATCTTTCCCTGATTGAGACAACGTTTTGGGTTAGTTTTCAGTGTTATTCAATTAGCTTCCTAAATTCATAGTTTACTAATTATTTTTTGTTTCAGACTGACTTCAGGCTGGAAAAGAATCACCTTATGTCTTTACCTCAAACTGAACTGCAATTTTAGGTAACAGTGTGGATCCTTCTACACAGCTTACATTGACAAAACTCAGAAGCATGCACACCAAAATCTAACTGCACCAGCAAAACAAGACCGCCATCACCACAATACACACCCCTCGGTGGGTGACTCAGTTCACCTGAAAGCTGGCTGGTTTGTCACATTTAGACTGCATGTGGACTGAAGAACTCTGATATCTAAAATTGGGTGAGGAGAATTCATGCCGTGGCAGCTGCAATGGGACTATGCATACATGTACTTCAAAGTAAAGCAGTAAAGGGCATTACAAATCAACAGGAATAAACCTATTCCCTTGCTGATTACAGCTGTACTAGAAGGCTAGTGACCCATTCCCTAGGCTTTAGACCAACAAGGATAGCTTATACATGTATATGTTATAAAACTTAACTGGTAAAGCAGTGTGGCTGCATGTAAATGGGAAAGATTCTTCAGCTATGCTAACCCTTTAATCCTGTCAGGGGTTATTTTGAGAGAGAGCTCTGTGCCAAAGCCATACCAAGAACTACTGTAACATTTTAAGAAATAAAACATTTGAGTTTCAGCATTTAGGACCATGTCTTGTCATGGCTTTACCTTCAACAAAGGTATGAAGTTTGCTGGAGTTATTTTATCCTCCCCCAAACCCTACAATAATGCTGTGTATTTCTTAATAGTTGACTACTTCTTAAATTCTATGGTAGTCAACAAATCTCCAACTTCAAAATCTCTGCCTTTCTTAAAATTAAACAGATATTTAGAAAATATATCACCATCACAAGAACTTCATTGTGTTATTGATTTGCAACTTTAACACCAATAATTGTTCTTTCTGGCTGCCAAACGCTAAAGCCCTTTATACATCTAGAAAGAACACAGTGGCAAATAAGAGGTTATACAATTTTGTCAACTATTCTGTTTTGGATTAAACATATAGTAATTTTAATGAAACAATATTTAAGTTTGAATAAGTATTTGTACTCCAGTCTGCTTTCCCTTTTCATCTCCAATTATTATCTATTCAGTTTGCATATACTAAAAAAAAGTGAAGAACTAATATGTGAACTCTAACATCATCACTATGACTATCTTAATTTTGTTTTGTTTTGTTTTCTTATTTCCCAGGTAAGAACAGATTTTGCCTGTTGCAGGTTTTTAATTTTCTCCAACAAACAGATAATTAATTATTTATCACCTCATTAACATCCTGGTTGATATTAAATACTAAATGCACAAAGCTATTTTTGTTGCTTGATAGTGATTTTCACACTTTTTCATGTATTTTGTCTACCTTTGGTCATTATCACAAGTTTATAAAGCCCCAATTATTTTTAATTCAATGCCTTAGATACAGATCCTTTATTTTAATACTTATAGAAGATGAAAAGGCAAGATGTAAGAAAGCAAAACAAATTAGCCTATCTTTGCACATATGCATAAAAAAACCCCAAACCACAAAAAAACAGTTTGAAATGCCTGTTTTATCACCAACCAAATACACTAGTTGTAATTTTTAATGTTCTGTGGCTTTGGGGTTTTTTGATCTCGAAAGAAGCAACTTTCCAGAAAACTTCATATGTTATATAAACATAATAAATAAAATATATAAATACACAAAATTTAATAGTGATACTTACTAGAATTAAAATAGTACATTTTTTTTATTTAACAAAGCTTATTATTTAACTGCTTATTTTGCCACTTATAATTATATGCAACTATTTCCATCTGTCTGTCTTTGTCTTTTCCCAAAATGCTGAAGGTTGCCAGAAGCTATTCCAATCTTCAGTGTAAGATGTTGACATTTTTAGTATGTGCTTATTAGCCATTCAGGTGAGAGACAGCATTGCAACACATTCTGTCAATCTCAGAAGTATTTTATGAACACAGCTGTTATGCATCTTCTCTTTGCAGAATAAAAATTACCAAATTTGATAAGGCTACTAAAGACTTAAGCTGCATTTGAAAGTGAATTGATAAGAATTAAAACTTCCACAGGTTAATTAATCATAGAATCATAGAATAGTGAGGATTGCAAAGAACCTTAAGATCATCTAGTTCCAACCCCCCCTGCCAGGGGCAAAGACACCTCCCACTAAACCATGACACCCAAGGCTTTGTCCAATCCAGCCTTGAACACTGCCAGCGATGGAGCATTCACATTTTCCCTGGGTAACCCATTCCAGTGCCTCACGACCCTTACAGTAAAGAATTTCTTCCTCATATCCAGTCTAAACTTCCCATGTTTAAGTTTGAACCCTTTACCCCTTTTCCTCTCACTACAGTCCCTAATGAAGAGTCCCTCCCCAGCATCCTCACAGGCCCCCTTCAGATACTGGAAGGATGCTATGAGGTCTCCACACAGCCTTCTCTTCTCCAGGCTGAACAGCCCTAACTTTCTCATCCTGTCTTCATATGGGAGGTGCTCCAGTCCCCTCATCATCCTTGTGGCTCTCCTCTGGACTTCTTCCAACAGTTCCATGTCCTTTCTATGTTGAGGACACCAGAACTGCACACAGTACTCCAAGTGAGGTCTCACAAGAGCAGAGTAGAGGGGCAGGATCACCTCCCTCAACCTGCTGGTCATGCTCCTTTTGATGCAGCCCAGCACACAGTTGGCTTTCTGGGCTGTAAGCGCACACTGCCGACTCATGTTCATTTTTTCATCAACCAACACTCCCAAGTCCTTCTCTGCAGGAGTGCTCTGAATCTCTTCCCTGCCCAACCTGTAGAGGTGCCGGGGATTGCTCCGACCCAGGTGTAGGACCTTACACGTGGCATGGTTAAACTTCATCAGGTTGGCATCAGCCCACCTCACAAGTGCGTCAAGGCCCCTCTGTATGGCATTCCATCCCTCCAGCATATCAACCGAACCACACAGCTTTGTGTCATCGGCAAACTTGCTGAGGGTGCCCTCAATCCCACTGTCCATGTCACTGAAAAGATGTTGAACAAGACCGGTCCCAACACTGATCCCTGAGGGACACCACTCCTTACTGGTCTCCAGCTGGAAATTGAGCCATTGAGCACAACTCTTCGTGTGCATCCATCCAGCCAGTTCTTTATCCACCTAGTGGTCCACCTATCAAATTGATGTCTCTCCAATTTAGAGACAAGGATGTCATGTGAGACAGTGACAAACGCTTTGCACAAGTCCATGTAGATGACATGACCTGCTCTACCCATATCCATCAGTTCCGTAGCCCCATCATAGAAGGCCACCAGATTGGTCAGGTAAGATTTCCCCTTAGTGAAGCCATGCTGGCTGTCACCAACCACCTTGTTGTTTTTCATGTGCCTCAGCATGCCTTCCTGCAGAAACTGCTCCAAGGTTTTGCCAGGCACAGAGGTGAGGCTGACTGGTCTGTAGTTCCCCGGCTCATCCATTTTCCCCTTCTAGAAAATGGGGGTCCTATTTCCCTTTTTCCAGTCATTGGGAACTTCACCTGACTGCCATGATTTTTCAAATATGATGGACAGTGGCTTAGCAACTTCATTTGCCAACTCCTTCAGGACCCGCAGATGGATTTCATCAGGTGCCATGGACTTGTATATGTTCAGGTTCTTAAGATGGTCTTGAACAAGATCCTCTCCTACAGTGGGCCCAGGGTCTTCATTCTCACTGTCCCTGTGTCTGCCTTCCAAGACTTGGGTAGTATGGTCAGAGCATTTTCCGCTGAAGACTGAGGCAAAGAAGTCCTTAAGAACCTCAGCCTTCTCCAAATCCAGGGCAGCCAGTTCTCCCGATAGTTTCTGGAAAGGGCCCATGTTGTCCCTAGTCTGCCTTTTATCTGCAATGTACCTATAGAATCCCTTCCTGTTACTTTTCACATCCCTAGCCAAGTTTAACTCTAAGCGGGCCTTAGCTTTCCTAACCTGATCCCTAGCTTTCCGCACAGCATCCCTGTATTCTTCCCAGGCTGCCTGTCCTTGCTTCCACCTTTTATAAGCCTCTTTTTTCCTTTGAATTTTCCTCAGCAGCTCCTTATCCATCCAAGGAGGTCTCCTGGCCCTCCTACAGCACTCCCTTCTAGTAGGGATGCATTGCTCCTGAGCTTGCAGCAGGTGATCCTTGAATATCAACCAGGAGTCTTGGGCCCCCCTGCCCTCTACGGCTATATCCCATGGAATCTTACTGAGCAGGTTCCTCAAGAGGCTCAAGTGTGTTCTCTTGAAGTCCAAGGCAGTGAGCTTGCTGCACACTCTTCTCACTGTCCTGAGGATCTCCAATTCGACCATCTCATGATGGCTGCAATCAAGGCTGCCCTGGAGTGTCACGTTGCCAACCAGCCCTTCCCTGTTGGTGAGGACAAGGTCAAGCATGACACCTCTCCTTGTCGGCTCCTCTAATACTTGCAGAAGGAAGGTGTCTTCCACACAATTGAGGAACTTCCTGGATTGCTTGCGCCGGGCCATGCCATCCCTCCAACACATATCAGGGTGGTTGAAGTCTCCCATGAGAACAAGGGCCTGTGAGCGTGAGGCTGTTCCTATCTGTCTATAAAGCGCTTCATCCACTGAGTCCTCTGGGTCAGGTGGTCTGTAAGAGATCCCCACAATAATGTCTCTCATTGTTGTTATCCCTAACTAACCCTGACTCACAAACTCTCTGTCGACTGCTCACCTCTCCCCAGGCACAGTTCCATACTCTTCAGCCTATCCCTAACATAAATAGCAACTCCCCCATCCCCACCTGCCACACCTGTCTTTTCTAAAGAGCCTGTAACCTTCCATTCCAACACACCAGTCATTGGAGCCATCCCACCATGTTTCTGTGATGCCTATGATATCATACGCCCGTAAACGTGCACACATCTCTAATTCCTCTTGCTCATACTATGGGCATTTGTATAGAGGCATCTGAGCTGAGCTCCAAATGAAGCCAGCTCATTGGCTGGAGCAGCTGGTATATCGCTACATTGCTCTGAGTATTTATTATAGGTGCTGACAACTGGCTGGGTGTGTTGGGATGGAATGATGCCCCCTTCCCTCACCCAACACGTCTAGTTTAAAGCTTTCTTGATCAGTCTGGCAAGCCTCCTACCAAAACCGCTCTTCCCTTTCTTTTTCAGACCAGCTCCACCAGCCCCCAATAGACCTGGCCTACTAAACTGATTCCTATGTTCAAGGTACCCAAACCCCTAACTATAGCACCACCCTTCTTACCATTTATGTACCTGGCCCATCCTCCTAGCCTTTTTGAGGTCCTGCCCTGTATCCTGGAGAATTGACGGAAAGACAATCTGAGCTCCAGAGCTCCTAACCACCTCTCCCAGAGCTCTGTAGTCCTTCTGTATGTTCTCTGGGCTACTGCTATCGATATCAGTAGCAGCCACATGGATCGCTAGAAGTGGATAATAGTCAGTGGGACTTACTAGAGCAGTCAGCTTCTCTTTAACATCCCTGATCCGAGCCCCTGGTAGGCAACACACCTCCCTTGAGCCTGGGTCAGGCCGATAGATGGGTGCCTCTGTTCCTCGTAGAGTAGAGTTCCCTAATACTATGGCCCTCCGCCTTTTCCTGGCAGAGTCAGTAGTGATGTTCTTTACCAGTGGATCAGCTGGTTGTTCCTGGGGGGAGTGTGGTTCCTCATCAGCCCCCTGCAGGACAGCAAAGCGGCTCTGGGTGGGGACAACAGATTTAGGAGGAAGCCCCTTGTTTTTAATTATCATCTTCCTCCTTTTCTTGTTGTTTTTTTCTGTTACCATTTCCCAGCTTCCTGGGTTAGCGGCCTCCTTTCCTGCATGAGCAACAGTAGACGCTTGAGGCCCCTGCACAGTCTGGTCCTGGAGCAAGCAGTGCTGTTTCCCCTCAGCTTCCCTGACACCTTCCAGTCTAGTAACAGCTTCCCACAGCTCATCCACCTGCTGCAGTAGGACCTCCACCAGGGAGAACCGAGTGCAGCCCTGCCCATAGTGCATCTTCCCCTCAGGAGAGCTGTGCAGGTGCTCCCTTAGCCCCGAGCTCTGCACTGCAGCCTCCCTTCCAATTGGCTCTGTCTGGGGAGCTACTCTGGCCACCACCGGGGCAGCCGGAGCAGAGCTCCCAGACCAGAGCCTGGTCAGACGGAGAGTGCTCACCATTCCGCTCGCCGGCCCTCTCACCGGCCCGCGCGAACTGCTGTGCGAACTGCCTTGAACCCGCCCTGTTCGCCACGCCCCTGGTTGCTCACGCTCCCTGGGGCAGGTTTTTAAGCAGTAAGGGCTGGTAACGCTCTTCCTGGCGCCGCCCCCTCTGAGTTATAGGTACAAAATCCTTTCATAAAGTAGGTATGTAATCCATGCTACTAGTCATAAGGCTGGATTATTAAAGATTCCCTCCCACCTGGGTTAGTTTCCTTCCAGATATAAAGTGACTCATCACATTACATGATCACTGAGTCCAGTAAAATGGAAGCTGAAGGGGCTAGATGGCTCTTCTCACCAGTGTGTGACTGTTAGTTCAGCTGATTATAGATTATATAACATACATCCAACAAAGTCTGATCTTCGAAGGAACATGTAATCCAGCGCTCGAAGGTAATATTTAGAAGAAGTATATTTCTAAAATAATAAAATAAAAGCTGCCCAGAAACCTACGTTTCAGTAGGATGATAACAAATTGCTTCTCCTCCCACCGACCTCCTTGCTCCAGTAATAAAAGAGCAAGTCAATATTTCTCTCCAGTTCAGTATTTATGGTCACTGGACATTGGTGAATTGCTATGTAGAATTCAAATGAAGCAGAGTGTGACTTCAGCACTCATTCAGTAACATGTGCTGGTGCTTCCAAACTTTTGTGAGCCTCTGCATCGTCTCAATGGAGACCCATTCTGAGAAAACAGCTTATACCATAACAGCAGAATCAAAGAGTAGACATTTCATTGGATTAATTTACTATGCCTCCCAGCAATTCATTTGAACCCCACAATTCAGTAATACGCTCATACTGCTTCTAGGAACTACTGTTACATCTACAAATTTTACCAAATAGTAGATATCATATCATTTAAGTAAGCAAATTATTTTTTAAGTAATATTCTGAATATAGATTAGAAAATGGATATTGTAACTTGCAAAGTGCTTTAATATGTGCAATGCCCTTCAAGGCCTAACGAAGAGGTACCAAGCGCTTTGAGAAACCTCTACTTCTGTGTCCTGTTGTTCTAAATCCTTTGGGTTACAGGAGACTACTTTCTGTTGACTTTCAGTCAAAGCCATATACATGAAACTGCAAAAGTGATGGAGATTCACCTAATCCATATCCTTGAGCAACTCAAAGAGATATCAGAATTCTAAGTGTTACAACTGGAATTAAAATAAGCATTTAGTGCAATGACAGATGCCCTCGTGCATCTTTCCTAATCTAAAGAGGCATGCATTTTTCCCAGGTCCCATGTCCTGTCTGCTAGTTTCATGTATATCCATAGGATACTGCGATGTAAGACAACCCAGGCGGCACTAGGGCAGTATGTCAAACACCTGAATTGCTCCTGGTGTTTAGACATCATATTTATTGGTCTGCACTCTCATGCTGAACTCCATCTTGTTCTGCCCCAGCCCTGATAGCAAAGAGGCAGCCCAGGAGAACTCGGGTGGAACAGGACAGCGAGGACTGCAGCCCCAGGTCAAGAGGCTGTGTCCCAGCACAGACCAGGAGTGATAGCAAGCTCTCTGTGTTTGCTGTTTTCCTCATGGGCCTGAGTTGTGGGGTTTGTCCATCCCACTGCGCTTAACAAGGCTGAAAAGCAATAGCCTGTTTTTGCCAGCAGCCGAGGGCTGAGACTTCCATCAGCCCTGGACAGCACCAGTGATGCGGCAGCAGATGGAATGTTGATGGTGGTGGTGTCCCAGTGGATAGAATGTTAGTGGTGGCCAGGGATTGGTAACCCAGGCACTAGGGCGAGTATAGAAAGGACTGTGCAGTGACAAGGGTCGGACCAGCCTGGAGGCAAGCAGGCAGGTGAGACAGGGCTGAGGCAAGAGGGCAGGAGGAAGGCAGGGAGGGGAGTTGCTGGGCTGTTGGGCCCAGGCAGGGAGGCAGCGGATGCCTGAGGCATGGCAGATGGTGGCTGCTCTTCCTTTCACTTTTAGAGCCAGAAGCTCACACAAAGACAGGACCAGAACATGGTGAGTGCCTGATCCCAGCCACACAGCCAGACACTCGTCACCTGCTGCAAGGACACAAAGTTAATTCATGAAGTCTGGTAGAGCACCTGGGCAGGGGTTGTGCAAGGTGGGCAGGGGTTGTGCATGGTGAGCAGTGGTGGCTGCTCTGAAGTTATCTTGCCGTTTGTAGCCACAGGCATGGAACAGGACAGAATCAGACCATGGCACACTCTGGTCCTCAGCCACTCAGGCAGAGATTCGCTAGCTTCCATAAGGACATAGACATACAGTTAAGGCATAGAGTCTGGCAGAGCCCTGGGCAGCGGGTGCCCATGATGAACAAGGGTGGCTGCTGTGTTGCTTGTTCTCCTACCTTTTGCAGACAGAGGGCCCAACAGGGAATGTGGCAGACTATGGTGCCCTCCTGTCCTCAGCCACACAGGCAGAGATTGGCTTCTTTCTACAAAGGATGCTGACACTAAGTTAAGTCATGGACTCTGGCAGAGTCCTGGGCAGGAGTTGCCCATGGTGAACGAGGGTGGCTGCTGTGTTGTTTGTTCTGTCTTTTGCAGATGCAGGACCTGACAGGGAATGGAGCGGACCATGGTGCATTCCTCAGACAGACAGACAGAGATACTGGTTAATCAGCTTATTTTTGTGCTTTTGAGAAGAATGAGAACGTTGACAGTGACATTACACAGTTGAAAATTTAGCTACATGAACTATGCAGACGCAGACAAGGACAGGACCAGACCATGATACACTCACTCCCTTTTCTCAGCAGCCAGTCAGCCAGAGATTTCTATAGCTTTCAGCAAAGCCATTGATCTAAGGACAAGGAAGCACAGCCAGCATCAGCCTGCACCATGCTGTGTTCCCACAGGCACCTGGAGGCTCCCCATAGCCATGGACAAGAAGATCTCTGTGTCATTCACCCTCTCGGTGTGAAACTGACCTGAAATAAAATTTTCTGAATCATGAACCATTGGCTTATTCTTCTGCTTTGTGTGGTATTTGAGGGCAAATCCCCTGGGCCTTTTCCTTATTAACATACAATTATAGAATGCTTTAGGCTGGAAGGGACCTATATTTTCTTATATAAAGAACATCATGAAATACATTTCATGGTATCCTTTAACCATGAGTCCTCTCTTTCCCTGTATTGTATAGAACCCTCTAGTTCCTTTCTCATTCTGCTGCCAACCCATTCTGCTCAGAAAGAAAACAGTATTCAACAGATCTGCCAGTTTCATATGTACACTGTTCATCTATTTTCTCTCAGTTGTCGATTATGGGAAAGCTTAGACAAAGCCTTTAAACTTTTCAAAGTATCTAAAAATCGGAACAAAACCAAGACTTTGACACACAATGCAGGGGGCCACGAGGATGATCAGGGGACTGGAGCACCTCCTGTATGAAGATAGGATGAGAGAGTTGGGGCTGTTCAGCCTGGAGAAGAGAAGGCTGCGTGGAGACCTCATAGCATCCTTCCAGTATCTGAAGGGGGACTATAGGGATGCTGGAGAGGGACTTTTCATGAGGAACTGTAGTGAGAGGACAAGGGGTAACGGGTTCAAACTTCAACAGGGGAAGTTTAGATTGGATATGAGGAAGAAATTCTTTACTGTGAGGGTGGTGAGACACTGGAATGGGTTACCCAGGGAAAATGTGAATGCTCCATCGCTGGCAGTGTTCAAGGCTGGATTGGACATAGCCTTGGGGGGAATGGTTTAGTGGGAGATGACCCTGCCCCTGGCAGGGGGGTTGGAACTAGATGATCTTAAGGTCCTTTGCAACCCTAACTATTCTATGATTCTATGATTTAATGTAAATCTACTGTAGAATTAATATTATTCAGAAACCACTCATTTGGCTAAGTTGATACACGTTCACAGCTTTCATTTTCCCTTGAAAATAAAGACTTGAAGGTAAGTGGTAATTTGTCACATAATATTTGTGTTCTAACTTTCCTTCCTGAAACAGATTTCTTCTTCTTTTTTTAATAAAAATAGATGTTGAAAGCTTTATCTTGCAACATCAACACCATAGAGTTAGTTAGAGTTAATTTTATATGGTAACATTTGTTTAAGTTTTTGTGTCTTTTAAACACCTATTACTTGGTAAATATATATGCCGTGGTTTAAGCCTCACTAACTCATGCAGCCCTTTCTCTCACTCACTTCCCCCTCTTTCTTCCCCCAGCTCCCAGAGAATCGAAAAGAATGCAACTCCTACAGGTTGAGATAAGAACAGTTTAGTAACTAAAGTACAACACAAATCACTACTGCTACCACCAATAATAATAATGACAAGAGAAATACAAGGAAATAATGCAATTCTCACCACCTAATACC
Source organism: Ara ararauna (assembly GCA_028858755.1). NCBI lineage: Eukaryota > Metazoa > Chordata > Aves > Psittaciformes > Psittacidae > Ara > Ara ararauna. Next base: position 22,299,984 of record CM054376.1, read on the forward strand.
AAGCCCGAACAAGCAGTGCACCCCCACCCTTCCGGGTCTCTGCTCTCTGCTTTTACATCCTGGGCATGACGTGCTGTGGTATGGAATAACCTCTTTGATCAGCTTGGGTCAGGTGTCCTGTCTCTGCTTCCTCCCAGCTCCCCTCCTCCCTGGCAGAGCATGAAACTCAGAAAGTCCTTGGCCAAATGAAAACATCACTAAGCAGTAACCGAAACACTGGTGTTATCAGCGCTGTTCCCAGGCCCAAAATCAAAAACACAGCACTGCACCAGCTACCATGAAAGAGAAAAATGACTGCTACTGCTGAGCCCATAACAGTATCCACCCCTTATTCCATACCATTCGCCTCATGCTCAGATCCCACAATTTCAACATACCATCACTTGTATAAATATACATCCACACACACACAGAGAGAGGGAGAGAGATCATCCCTCAGTGCATAGACCAATCCCTACAAAGCTGCTGAGTCCATCCAGTCCATGATATCGGGCTCCATCTTCTGTAACAGTCTTTCAGAGCAGGGGAGGCTGTGTGCAGTGTTCACACTCGTGAAAAACCAGGGCAATAGTGTCCATTGCTAAGTCCACCCCTCAATAATGAGTCCATCTGCATGCTGCATCTCTGCCCTGATGGCCTGAGGCGTCATGGGCACACCAGGCTCAGAATAATTCACCCTCCCCTCCAGCAGTTTCTGCAGCTTGTCACTGGGGACTCCATGCAGCTGCCTTCCATCTCTGACACTTCCAAAGCACTGGAGGGGCCCAGTGGACTAGATACTCACCCATACTGTCCCACACACCCTGCCACTCATGACTGTCCAGCTTTGTGGAAAATCTCTTGATCATCCTACGCTGTAGTCTAACCCCAGACAAGGCCCACACCCCACTCTGCTTAACTCTCAGGACCAGACAAAACGGTTGTGGGTAAAACACACTCTGTATGCATGCCAACACTGTGATCCCCATCACAATCAGCAGACAGGTCTCAAGGGTACCCAAAGGCCATTCAAAACCTTCAGAACTCTCAAATGAGGCTGCTGTACTTGTCACTGGGGTGGTGTAGCTGCTGTGCTTGCCGGCTCTCTCACCACCAGCTGCTCTTTGTCTGAGTCCAGATCTTCCTTCTCTGTCTTGCTGGGAAGTGCTGCGTGATCTCCTGCATCCTCCTGGGGCTCGAGCTCGAGGGCCTCTGCGGGCGGCTGCCAGGGAATGCTCTCGGCTGCCGCAGGGCTGGGCTTGGCTGCAGGGCTCGACTCCTCTGCCGCCCCCTCCCGCTGCTCGGGAGCTGCGGGGCTGGGCTTGGCGGGGGGGCTCAGCTCAGGGTCCCTGGGGCTGCACTCCTGGGACGTTTTGGCCGCCGGCGGCTCCCAGGGCGACCCCCCCTCGGCTCCCCACAGCCTCGCAAAGAGGGAGGCGAGGACAAGGGCCAGGACGGTGAAGAGCAGCCTGACTGCCAGGTACATATCCGCCCCCCCCTGCTTCCGGAGCCCGCCCGTATTGCAAGCCATTCCAATAAAGTACAATGAAACAAGAACCTTAACCCAAAACCCATATCCGAAAAAATGCTAAGATAGCAAATACCGGCTGCAAGCAAGGTACAACAGGCTGAAACCATGAACTCAAGAGAATCAAGAGCAACAACTTTGAGAGCCAATAAATCAGCATTGTGACGAGTGGCTATTAATCCTGTCGTTATCTCAACCCTTCGTGCCCCACGTTGGACGCCAAAAAGAACTGGCGTGTTTTAAGCCTCTCTACCTCACACAGTCGCTCTCTCACTCACTTCCCCCTGCCCCCGGGTGGATGGGAAGGAGAATCGAAAAGAATGCAACTCCCACAGGTTGAGATAAGAACAGTTTAGTAACTAAAGTATAACACAAATCACTACTGCTACCACCAATAATAATAATGACAAGGCAAATACAAGGAAAGAATACAATTCTCACCACCTAATACCAAGCCCTACCACGCAGTGCACCCCCCACCCTTCCGTGTCTCTGCTCTCTACTTTCCATCCTGGGCATGACGTGCAGTGGTATGGAATAACCTCTTTGGTCAGTTTGGGTCAGGTGTCCTGTCTCTGCTTCCTCCCAGCTCCCCTCCTCCCTGGCAGAGCATGAAACTCAGAAAGTCCTTGGCCAAACGAAAACATCACTAAGCAGTAACTGAAACACTGGTGTTATCAGCGCTGTTCCCAGGCCGAACATCAAAAACATAGTGCTGCACCAGCTACCAAGAAGGAGAAAAATTACTGCTGCTGCTGAACCCATGGCACCTCTCAGGGAAATTCTCTTTGCAAAGAACATGCAAGTATTCTCTGGTTTTGGAGATCCTACCTGAATTCCTGACACAATAGCATATTTGGACAAATTCTAGAAAACTGGGTCTATTTCCTGAAATTACCACCATATTCACAAAATGAGAATGTTTGCTTTAAGTGCTAAAAATCAAATAAAACACTTCCTAGAAAAAAGGACCACAAAATAAAATTCATATGATCATAAGTTCTGAAAATATTAAATATTAACAATTGCAAAATAGATTCTAGACTTGAACCATATACTCCACACACTGTTATTGGAGCCATTTAGCAGTTTTACTGATTTTCTTCTAGTAAAGTCAACAACACCAGGCAATGTCAGCTTTTCCTAGAGGAAGACAAGAAAACAGAATTCAGAGAAACATCCAAGATGGTGAGAGATCATTTCTAATAACATACATTTCAATAATTGTTTATTTGTGACTCCATCTCAAATAACTCAGAAATTGTTGCGGGCAAACCAGCCACTGTACTGTGATTAACCTTCTATCCATGCAAGTGGATGTATACCATATACTAGCAATGAGACACCAGCAGCACTTCAGGCACTCCCCGAATAAACAGTGCATCTGACATCTTAGTCATAGAGGACAATTTGTTTCTGAAAGCAATTTAATAAATTCAAATAAAGATAAATGGAAGGAAAACTTTTCAGAGCATTCAAAAATTCTGAACACTTTCAGAAAGCCTTTACCTAATAATCAGATATCATTGTGTGCTTTCAAGAACACTGAAAGCATTGCTTTGTTTTTAAAGTTCATTGCTTTGTCTTTTAAAAGAACATAGTGCATGAAAGCTTCTGGACTTGCGAAGTATGAAGAAACCTCCAAGGTTAAGAAACAAAGAACTATTCCATGCACCACTCTCCATCCTTTGTATGATTCAATAATAATAACAGTAGCAATATTAATAATAACAACAGTAATGACAATAATACTAATAGTCCCGGGCTTGTAACGTCTTGGACATTCACATATATCTCTTTTTCACAGCCTTGAAGAAAATAAGAATTGATCAGATTTTTTAGGATTTTGTTTTAGATGTGGACTGATAAGTTAAAATATTTTGTAAGAATAAGGAAACATATTTCTTTTTAGAAAGCTGCCCACCTCTAAGTACTTTCTTTCAATTAATGAGTCAGTGAGTTATCTTTTTTCCTGCAGAAGCACAGGTCTTTTTTTCTTCCTTCCCCCCCACCCCCAACTCTATGCTGTCTTAAAGAAAATAATCATGAGGCAATACCACAGTTCGACAAGAAAACCCTTTACCATGACCTTTGGTGTTTCATAGAATCACAGAATACAAGGTTGGAAGGGATCTCAACAATCATCTTTTCCAACTTTCTTGTCAAAGCATGACCTAGACTAGATGTCGCAGCATCCTGTCCAGCTAAATCTTAAAAGTGTCCAGTGTTGGGGAATTCACCACTTCCCTGGGGAAATTATTCCAATGGCTCATTGTTCTCATTGTGAAAAATTTTCCTTTTGCATCCAGTCAGAATCTTCCCAGGATTAACTTGCACCCATTACCCCTCATATTTTCTATGTGACTCCTTGTAAAAAGGGAGTCTTTGTCTTCTTTGTATCCACCCTTTAAATACTGGTACATGGTGATGAGGTTTCCCCTGAGCCTTCTTTTCTCCAGGCTGAAAAGCCCCAGCTCTTTCAGACTTTCTTCATATGGCAGGTATTTAAAAAGATTACTCTTGTGATCATGTAATTCAGTGCAGTGTCTACAAGAATAGGACCACATCACCTAACGTAATCTGATGTAATCTAAATCTTATTTACTAAACATTTTTAGTATGGTGATGGATAGCAATATCTAGGTAAATGGTTTTATCCTACAGCCACAGTCACAGACCTTCACAGACCCAGGGGCACAGGACACTCATGCTGACCACTGGATGTGTCCTAGTCCTGGCTGGTGGCCTGATCCCTGAGCAAAACTGTTCCACATTAGGCTCAGCCTTTGTGTGATGTCTGAGGCCCACAGTGGTGTGTTAATCTCACCTCCGGTTGGGCAACTGTCTTCTCTGTTTATTGCATTAGAAACTACAAGCTGGTAATGGCCTTGATAACCATGTAGCCTGGGGCCAATCTCTGACTTGCTTTATATCCAATACCAATTAGCAGTTGTCACCATTTTCATCAGGCTTTCACCCACTGATCTCTAACCTCAAATACATCACAAAAATGTGAAGTCAGCAAACATTACATAACATAATAATGTTTGTATACTGTTTCTTCGTTTTCCAGCTCATCCTTAGGTAGTCTACTCAGAGTTTGCAAATTTAGCCAAGGACTGCTTTATTTGGGCAGTGATTTAGGGTAGAGTTCACATAGTGACAATGTCTAAAATGAATTTTCTACAACTTCTTTAATTGTGAATAAGCCAGCTAACAGTGAAGTCAGGTTTCCTGATATTCCCTAAAAGTACACATAATAAAATAAGATGCTGGTACTTATGCACAGTCAGGTCTCTAACCATATAGCTAGTTTAAGAATTTTATATGGTTAGTTTCATAAGAAGCCTTTATAGCCTAGTCCAATTTTATCATTGGAGGTAAAATCAGGGTTCACTCTAGTTGGTCCCAAAACTGTCATCTATGAGATAAAATAAGAAATTACACATGTAAACAAAATAAAGTTGGGCCAAGATAGCCTTTGGTTGTTTGTGATCAGTTCTTATATTTGGGATTGGAAACTCCATTTCTAGTTACCTTTAGTGATCTACTTTCATTGTGGACTCTTCTGTCCTGCCTACTGTAATGCGCATGTATGCAATGCTACGTTCCTAGGCTGTCTAAATTTGAGTATTTCCCAACAGCAACTGCTTTAATGGTTAACACCATTAGGAGAAAAAAAAAAAAAAAAAAAAAAAAAAAGTTGACATATCAGTCATGCATTGTTTAGCATATATTACATAATAGCACAGGGAAATAATAACTACGTGGTGTGATAGGTATTCCACGTGACACTGAAGAAAAGAAGTCTCATCCTGCATGGAGGTGAGGTAAGAAAATGCAGCACTGTTGCTCAGCATGGAACAGATTTTGGCACAAAAGCACCCCCAGTGAGGGCAAACTTTTGGTCTTGTTTGTTTTGACAGCTACCATGGAGAACAACTTTTCAGATAAACAAGGAAATAGCTTTAAAAGAGCAAAAAGAGGAAAATTTATCAGAGGAAACAGATTTGCAAGAAGCCTAGAAAATTACTTTAAAATACACAAAAGTTGAAGGCTGATTCTGGCAGCGGGTGAAAGATATTTTTTATTACTCTGTTACATGATAGAGTGGTAAGAATGGGTTACACTGTTGTAGTTACCGATACCAAGGCAATACTTATTGATACCAAGTGCAGTGCCTTGCACCTGGGTTGGGGCAATCCCAAGCACATACACAGGCTGGTCAGAGAATGGACTGATAGCAGCCCTGAGGATAAGGACTTGGGGGAGAAGCTCAACATGAGCAGGCAGCGTGTGCTTGCAGTCCAGAAAGCCAACCGTATGCTGGGCTGCATCAAAAGAAGTGTGGCCAATGGGTTGAGGGAGGTGATTCTGCTCTTCTACTCTGCTCTTATGAGACCCCACCTGCAGTACTGCATTCAGCTCTGGAGCCCCTAACACAGGAGGGATGTGGATCTTCTTGAGTGAGTTCAGAGGAGGCTGTGAAGATGATCAGAGGCCTGGTGTACCTCTCTTATGAGAACAGCCTGAGAGAATTGGGCTTGCTCAGCCGGGAGAGTGGAAGGCTTCAGAGACGTTAGATCAGCTTCCAGAACCTAAAGGGGGCCTACAAAAAATCTGGAGAGGGACTTTTTACAAGAGCATGTAGCGATAGGAAAAAAAGGAATGGCTTTAAGCTGGCAGAGGGCAGATTTAGATTAGATATTAGGAAGAAAACCTCCCTGTGAGGCTGGTGAGACACTGGAACAGGCTGCCAAGAGAAGTTGTGGATGCCTCATCCCTGACAATGTTCAAGGCCAGGTTGGATGGGGCTTTTGAGCAACCTGGTCTAGCGGAAGGTGTCCCTGCCCATGATAGGGGTTGGAACTAAATGATTTTTAATGTCCTTTCCAGCTCTAACTATTCTATGATTCTATGATACAGTTTTCCAAATTCAAAGCAACTTCGTTTTCCAATAAATTATTTCAAAGTTCCAGAGATCCGAAGTTAAAAAGTGTTGACCCCACTCAAATTCTGCAACTTTGCATGTCACTGAAAGTTTTATCTACCAAATAATGAATCAACTAATTACAACAGCCGATAGGCAACTTTAATTAAATTAAAATTTTCAGTGATATGTGAGTAATCTATTTTAAGATTTTACCCACAGAATATTTGACAGATCAGTTTTATTTCTTTTCATAAGTCTACAGACTAATTGAGCTTTCTCTTAACTTTGTTAAACTAAACATTTAGTTTGACTTCCATATTAAAAGGCCTGTACTGATAACATATATTTCTATATACATTTGAGTATTCACTCAATTTAGTTACATCTTTTATAATCTACACTAGGACTATTTCAACAATTATTTCTTTTTTTCTCCTTAGTTTTAAAAACGTATTTAAGTTCCTTCCCAGCTCTTTTGTTCATACTCATATCTAGTTATATTAAAAAAAAGACCTTCAAATAAAAATCTGTTTACATTACCGATTTAAATATAACAGTTGTTAAATTCAAAAGAATTTATAGAAACAATGTGTATGCTTTTGTGAACAGAATTAGAAGTGATATTTAGTTCTATTATAAAAATGCATTCTCAACTATATTATAGAATCATAGAATAGTTAGGGTTGGAAAGGATCTGAAGATCATCTAGTTCCAACCCCCCTGCCAGGGGCAGAGATCTCATTTTAATACTTCATTATATTTAATATAGAAAATGTATTTTTAAATAAGTTCCAGGCATCTTTATTATTAGTGCAATTGGGTTTTACCCATGTAATAACATTTGTTTGTTTCCTTTTTTTGAGAGAGTGAAATTTTTTCCTCAGTAGCATAAAAGGCATCCAGTCACCTTGTCGTCAAAATGCTCTATGGCCACTGTAGGAAATAACTTGGGCTTTCTACTGTCTGTCTTAAAATATTGATCTAAGAAGGATTTAAACATCATTTACCTCCAAGATTATTAGGAGTTTAAACTGTCAAAAATTCAAAACCAAACAAACAAATCCCCAGGTAATCTTATCTTTGACAGCATACTGTTCCAGCTCCTGTTAACCTATGCAGGCTCCTTAAACAAGACAGGAAAGTAATTTTTACATCTTAAATATGTTAAATCTTCCCAAAGCATTCCAATTCTCATCTTCCCCTTTTTATAATTCATTTCTGGCAGTATGTAGATTTTAAATGACTTTGTGGTACTGCTTGTATTCCCAGTATTAACTCTTCACATCTTCTTTAAGTATTTTGGGATTTCAGCACTTATTTATCATGACATCTCTTGGAAAAGAAAAAACAAAAAAGCAAAACAACAGAGCTCTCAGAAACTTTGTTTGTTACCTGGGCATTTTCTCCCTTCTGGCTGCATTTACCTGGACCTTTAACTGCTCTGACTGATTGCTATTGCTCAAGTTCTTCTATTATGAAGAAGGAATTCTGCATCCCTGAGAAGTTGCAAATATGAAAGACACACAGTGAATAGACCTTCACTTTCGTTGGGAGAGATACTCCTTGGCTTCATTTGCCTCGGAAGATCCACTGAGAGAAATACCAGAAGCAGAATGATTTGTACTTTGATTTTAAAATATATATATCTTCTTTTGTAAACACGTATACAATCCAGCAAGGAACAGATAAGACATGATAGATTCCCATGACTATATTTATTTATTTGGACTACAAATGTCAAACAAATCATTGATGAGACTATTGTAATTAAACAAAGTATCAAATGCTGCTTTTTACTTGGTTTAGTGTGTATAATGCTTTTAGTCAAAACTACTATGCTATACACCAGTGAATGGAGAAACAAATACTTTAAATGAATGCACCTAGTATCAAGAACGGACAGCTGCACAGAGAAGGCAGAGAGCTGTTTAATTATTAGAAACAAGTGTTGAATCCCTATCAAGGAGTCTTAAAAGCAGAATAATATGCTTCTAAGTTCAAAGACAAGTAGCAACAAATTATATCAATACAAATACTGATCTACTTCAGCCCCTTGGCATCTTCTGTTTTACTTTGGTTTCTAAATGAAGACACAAACACCTGTTCTTGCAGCAGGTGGTATTTGTTTATTATAGCTGTTCCTGCTGAGTTTTAATCAGCCTGCAGCTGCAGAATCCAGAGTAAGTAACAGTTTATAATACCAGATTTTCATATATCAGTAGTATTGGTCCAGAAAAAATTTTTATACTTCATTTCCATCATATGTTACCAATCATGTAATTTCCTTCTCACACTCCACGTTGTTAATTAAAGAGTGAATTCAGTTATAATGCTAGTAAATGAAGTTTTGAGCATTGCATCCCAAGGGTGATATTTGATTAGGTTCTCCTGCTGCAAAGTCTCCAATTTTTGGGAGAAGATTCCCAAACCTCTGCCAATTTGTTGTCTTGTCATTCTTTACTTTGAAAAGTGTTGTTCAGGGAGAATCAAGAAGCTTAAAAAAAATGTCAAGGAACAAATTAACAACATGTAAATCCCTCCATTCAGATGCAATTGAAATAAGAAAAAGGTACTCATGGGACAAGAGAAGTAGGGTAAAAACTTTCTATAGAGAGCTAAGAACAGAAGGTAAGAACAGTGAAGCAATTACACAGAAGCATTATTAAGAAAGTACTCCTCTATAGTGAGGTATGGTTTAGGGGTTCACTCTTATTAAAGTGTTTTCTATTCATGACCAGCCTGCAATGTTACTTAGTTATATTTATTATTATTAATAGAATTAAGTCATTGGCTTCAGGCTGCTAGGCTCTGTGCAAAAATCTTATATTAATTTTCTTTAATATTAAAGCAACTATTCAGTAAGGGTTACAGAATGATGGAATTTGTTTAAAATACACAAAGTGTAGGGTTCAAGAAAGTGAGATTTTACTGTGTAGAGTGAAAGACAGTTGCTTTAGTGTATCAGTTCAACTTTTAGGTTTCTGTATTTTTAATTGCAAGTGAAGTTTTAAAGGAGGAGTTCAGGGGGAGACGAGGAAGAAGGAAAAAACAAAAAAAGCCCCAAAACCCCCCTTAGTCCAAGGGTTTGAGATCTCCTTTTAGGGGGGAAAAGGAGAAAAGTACACCATCTTAACACCAAATAGCATGAGTACAAGAAAAATCTCATGCAGATAAAGTTGCATTCATAGTCTAACCTGTAGTTCTCTTACCAAGCAAAGTTTTAACATCTTCTGTAAAAGTAAGATATGACTACACCATGTTTCTACTTTGCAATTGTCATTTTACAGCTGGAAAGATTCATCTCTTCAAAGAGATTACATGATCCCCTTGTAACCAAAACAATCAGACTGAGCATGTGATAACATTTCAAAGGAGAATATAATGGCATTGTCAGGTTTACATGCCATGTGTATGGCTTCCAGTTTTTAGCAGTAAAATCAGGCCTTGTAAAATTGCCTAGATGAAGTCGAAAGATGAAATATCATATAATACTATGATGCTTCATGGGGTGTGTAATGTTTAGATATAATTTCACAGGCTAATCTACAGTATGCTTAGAAAGGCAAACAGTACCTTACTTCATATCACAGAAACATGGGATACAAAACACATAGCAAAACAACCTGTAAACTGAGATTCACCCTCTTAGTCAAAATGTATCTATACAAGTTTTCCAAATTCAGATCAGAACTGTTTTTTATGCAAGTTTTTTATCATTCCTACTTACCGGCTTTGGTTTTCTGTAGATTCCTTCCAGATGCAACTAAATTGATAGATATGCTCCAGAAGCACATCTAACAATCACAGGTATATAGCTACTTAAAACAGCCTGAACTAAAATCCTCTGAATGATATATATGCAGAGCAGATACTGGATTTCAACAACAAAAGAATCCCTCCTACTGCTGGAAGTTATTGAGATGAACCCAGTAGACCACTCTTGTTGACTACTGGAATTAGTGATAATCAAGATGGCAAGAACTGGTCTATGTCATACTGAATCCTTGTCTCCAGTAAGAAAGTGGACATCATGAGTAGAGAAATCTTCAACTGGGCCAGGTTGCTCAGAGCCCCACTGAACCTAATCTCGAATGTTTCCAGAGATGGGGCATCTATAAATCCTCTGAGCAACCTGTTCCACTCTCACTGTAAAAAATTTCTTTTTTATATCTAGTCTAAATATACTCTTTCGGTTTAAAATCATTACCCTTTTTTGTATCACAACGGGTCATGCTAAAAATTTTGTCCCCGTCTTTCTTATAAACCCCCTTTATGTACTGAAAGGCTGCTATAAGGACTCGCCAGACCCTCCTCTTCTCAAGGCTGAAAAACCTCAGCTCTCTCAGCTTTTCTTCATAGGAGAGATGCTCCAGCCCTCTGATCATTTTTGTAACCCTCACAGGTCCACGCATTTTCTTTACTGAATGCAATATTCCAGGTGGGGTCTTACCAGACCAGGCAGAGGAGCAGAATCACTTGCCTTGACTTGCTGGCCACATTTCTTTTGATACAGCCCAGGATACAGTTGGCCTTCTGGGCTGCGAACACACAATGTCGCATCATGACCTGTTATTAACCCAGCAGTACTCCCAAGTCCTTCTCTGCAGCGCTTCTCTCAATCCCTTTGTCCTCCAGCCTGTGCGAGTTGCCCTTACCCAGGTGCAGAGCCTTGCACTTGGCCTTGTTTAAGCTCATAAGGTTCACATGACCCCACTTCTTGTTCAGGTCCCTTTGGATGGCATCCCATCCCTCAGGTCTGTCAACTGCACCAGTCAGCTTTGCATTATCTGCAAACTTGCTGAGGGTGAACTCAATCCTATTGTTTATGTCGTTGATGAAAATAGTACCATTCCCAGTAAGGACCCCCGAGGGATAGCCCATGTCACCAATATCCATCTTGATATTGAGCTGTTGATCACTATCCTCTGGATGCAGCCATCCTGCCAACTGCTCATCCACCAAACAGTCCACCAATCAAATTAATATCCCTCCAATTTTGAGAGAAGAATGGTGTGTGGGACTGTGTCAAAGACCTCACAAAAGCCCAGGTAGACAACACCTGTAGCCCCTCCTTTGTCCACTGAGGTAGTCAGTGCATCGCAGAATGCCACTAGGTTTGTCAGGCACGACTTGCACTTGTGAAGCCATGCTGGCTGTCTCAAATCACTTCCTGTCCTTATGATACTATTTCTTAATTTAAATATATGAACAATTTTTTGTATGCAAGAGCCAGATTTTCCCCTTAATGTGCTGAAAGATGGAATTAATACCTTGCCAGCAAGACAGAAACCCTCCCTGCATCATTAGCGACATAAAACAGATTCCATGGGATGCTCTCAGCTTCTACAGGCTCCAGTGTGGTGATCTGCTCTACTCTGGACATCCATATGCTGCAGCAGAACAACTGTGTCACCATGGTCTTCACAACGTGCTGCAGGGGAATCTCTGCTCCAGCACCTGGAGAGCATCCTCCCATTCCTTTTTAACTGACCTTGATGCCTGCAGGGTTGCTCTCGCGTATTCTCACTCCTCTCTCCCAGTTGCTTCCACACAGTATTTTTCATCCTTTTTAAAAATATGTTATCTCTGAGGCATTACTAACACCACTGATGGGCTCAGCTTTGGCGAGTAGTCTGTCTTGGAGCTGTCTGGAGCTGGCTCTGTCTGATATGGGGAAAACTTCTCTTGCCTCATGGAAGTCACACCTGCAGCCCCCCTGCCTGCTTTACCAAAACTTTGATACTTAAAATCAACACAAATGTTGTGGCAATATTGGCCAATATTCAACCTGAAAGAAACTCTGAAAAGCCAACTTTCCAGTGGAGGTGCTCATTCATATTTTATGTTAATTCAGCATCATAAGCACAGTATTATGGTATACAGAAATTTAACATAGAATGATAGAACAGTTAGGGTTGTAAAGGACCTTAAGTTTATCTAGTTCCAGCCCCCTGCCATGGGCAGGAGCACCTCACACTAAACCATGTCACCCAAGGCTATGTCCAGCTTGGCCTTGAACATCGCCAGGGATAGAGCATTCACAACTTCCTTGGGCAATCCATTCCAGTGCCTTACCACCCTAACAGTAATGAACTTCCTCCTTATATCCAGTCTAAACTTCCCCTGTTTAAGTTTGAACCCGTTACCCCTTGTCCTATCACTACAGTCCCTAATGAAAAGCCCCTCTCCAGCATCCCTATAGGCCCCCTTCAGATACTGGAAGGCTGCTATGAGGTGTCCACATGTGGAAACTTATGGCCCGGACCCTGTTTCTGGTTACAAATGCAATCCTTCCTTTTGCATTTCACATCCCTTTTATAGTCTACTAAGTGCTAAGCAGTAACTTTCCACTCTTACTTCTTTATCATCCCGATTCAGCAAAACTACTAAGGGTTATAAGTATTTACATCATTTGATCTGTCTTTGAGATGAACATCCTGCTTTATCTTGCACATTGTCTGCTTTGTTTTGCTAACCAATCTTTACCTTTAATTGTTGTCTTTACAGTTCCTAAGGCTCAGGCCGGACCAGGGCAATAGTACCTGGTGTTTCCTTCACTGTTCCCAGGGCTTAAGCTGGGTGATAATACCTGAATCCATTTCATTAACTAATTCTATCCCTTCACCCACATCTACACAGCCTTCTCTTCTCCAGGCTGAACAGCCCCAACTTTCTCAGCCTGTCTTCACATGGGAGGTGCTCCAGCCCCCTCATCACCCTTGTGGCCCTCCTCTGGACTTGTTCCAACAGTTCCATGCCCTTCTTATGTTGAGGACACCAGAACTGCACACAATACTCCAAATGAGGTCTCATGAGAGCAGAGTAAGGGGGCAGGATCACCTCCCTTGACCTGCTGGTCACGCTTCTTTTGATGCAGCCCAGGATACGGTTGGCTTTCTGGGCTGCAAGTGCACACTGACGGCTCATGTTTAGTTTCTCATTGACCAACACCCCCAAGTCCTTCTCCACAGGGCTGATCTGAATTTTTTCTCTGCCCAGCCTGTAGCTGTGCCTGGGATTGGTCCGATCCAGGTGTAGGACCTTGCACTTGGCATGGTTAAACTTCATCAGGTTGGCATCAGCCCACCTCACAAGCGTGTCAAGATCCCTCTGGACGGCATCTCTCCCCTCCAGCATATCAACCAAACCGTACAGCTTGGTGTCCTTGACAAACCTGTTGGGGGTGCACTCAATCCCACTGTCCGTGTCACTGACAAAGATGTTGAACAAGACCAGTCCCAACACTGATCCCTGAGGGACACCACTCATTGCTGGTCTGCAGCTGGAAATTGAGCCATTGACCACAACTCTTCGTGTGCATCCATCCAGCCAGTTCTTTATCCACCGAGTGGTCCACTTATCAAATTGATGTCTCTCCAATTTAAAGACAAGGATGTAGTGCAGCACAGTGTGAAATGCTTTGCACAAGTCCAGGTGTATGACATCAACTGCTCTACCCCTGTCCATCAGTTTCGTAGCCCCATCATAGAAGGCCACCAAATTGGTTAGGCAGGATTTCCCCTTAGTGAAGCCATGCTGGCTGTCACCAACCACCTTGTTGTTTTTCATGTGCCTCAGCATGCCTTCCTGCAGAATCTGCTCCAAGGTTTTACCAGGCACAGAGGTAAGACTGACTGGTCTGTAGTTCCCCGGCTCATCCATTTTGCCTTTTTGAAAATGGGGGTTCTATTTCCCTTTTTCCAGTCATTGGGAACTTCACCTGACTGCCATGATTTTTCAAATATGATGGACAGTGGCTTAGGAACTTCATTTGCCAGCTCCTTCAGGACCCGCAAATGGATTTTTTCAGGTCCCATGGACTTGTGCATGTTCAGGTTCTTAAGATGTTCTCGAACCAGATCCTCTCCTACAGTGGGCCTAAGGTCTTCATCACACAGTGCCTGTGTCTGCCTTTCAAGACTTGGGTGGTGTGATGAGAGCAGAGCATTTGCCAGTGAAGACTGAGGCAAAGAAGTCCTTAAGAACCTCAGCCTTCTCCAAATCCAGGGCAGCCAATTCTCCTGATAGCTTCCAGAGAGGGCCCACCATCTTCATTTAGTTTGTAGTTCTGATGTTTGCAGATTCCCACTCCTATTCTGTCAGCGTGGTTTCTCTGAAGCCAAGTGTTGGGGACTTCGTTTTGTTGTTTGTTTGGTTTGTGTTCTGCTTGTTTGTTTGTTTAAAAGCTTCATTTTTCTTTTTATTATATTTCTTAGACATTAGTAACTTTAATACCCTGAGCCCTGACCACTAGAAATACTGTAAAGGAAAGAAAGTCAAGAATAGATATGTAGTTCTTAATTAGACACCAAATTAGGGCAAGTGCAATGAAAGACACAGTCATTTTAAGCATCTCTTGAGAGAATGTCAATGATCAATACAGTTTTTCCTTTGTTAGGGGAAGGGGGAGAGTAGAAAAGACAGAATTAAAGTCTTTTAGTCCTTTTTTTTTTTATTTTAGCCATTCTTTAGTCATTAGCTTATACTTCCTGGTGGGAAAAATCATGATTGTTCCAATTGAAGGTATTGAAAAAAGATATTTGTATAGTGTTATTTCTAATTTTGACACACTAACTTAATTTCTTTAAAATCATGCTGCTAAGGTTGTTTTTATGAAAAATGTCATCCTTATTCAAGGTATCACCATACTGAAAGGCTAGATCTGTACTAATATTGCATAGAGACACAGAAAACATTGAAAATTAGCTCATAAATTTTTAGCTTTTGCCTTTGCTTTTCATCATAGATGAAGCAGACATAGTGAATGATTCTATCTTTTCTACTATCTTTAAGGCATAACTAGAACCTCACTCAATAAAGGGTCACATGAGCAGTTATTAACAGAAACAATATCTGTCCTGGGAGTGCTTTCTTTCCTATTCTGAAATTTTGCTACTGGACTCATTACATTATATATTAACCTCTAATATTAAATACTGTATATCCCCCTGTGCTGGTTTTAGCTGGGGTTGAGGTAGTTTTCTTCATTGTAGCTATTGTGGGGCTGTGTTTTGGATTTGTGCTGAAAACAGTGTTGATAACACAGGGATGTTTTAGTTACTACTGAGAGGTGCTTACACAGCCAAGGTCTTTTCTGCTCCTCACCCTACCCCACCAGTGCAAAGGCTGGGTGTGCACAAGGAACTAGGAGGGACACAGCTGGGACAGCTGACCACAGCTGACCCAAGGGATATCCCATACAATATGGTGCCGTGCTCAGCATACAAAGTTGGGGAAGAAGTAAGTAGGGTACATTGGGAATGATGGCATTTGTCTTCCCAGGTAACCATTATACATGACGGACCCCTGCTTTCCCAGAGATGGCTTAATACCTGCCTGCCCACAGAAAATAGTGACTGAATTTCTTGTACTGCTTTATTTGTGTGCGCAGTTTTTGCTATACCAATTAAACAGTCTTTATCTCATCCTATTGCAGTAAATACTTCTCCAGTACTTGTTGTGTTTAAGTGATGCTGACCCAATTTATAACAGCTTTTATGACAATGTCTTCAAGATACTGCACAGCATGCACCATCCAAACATGTCCTCTTCAGTAACCCAGGTCATATAAAACACTACTTACAAGCCCACCAGGCTTGAACCAAATCAAGGTCATGATGCATTGTCTTCACCACATTAATTAGAGCGAGTTCAAAGTCATAATTTAACTTCATTAACTTAGAAAATAATGATTCCCTTAAAGGATAGTAAGAGCTACTCATAATTAAATAAATCCTTAAGAAGTTGAGATAATTTTGAAAGGGTTATAGACAGTCTGAGCCCTAGTTTTCAAAAAATAGAAGATACTTGAATATAAATAAGTGATATTATCAAAATTCAACTTCAAGAATTCTTGCTGAAATGATGCCAGATCACTAGGTCAAGACCACTGTCCCATGAGACATAGCAATATTCATGGGAATACAACAAAAGATGGATTTTAAAAATTATACAAAAATTGTTCAATTTGCACTTTAGAAACCAGTCTGATCTATAACATAATTTTCTGAAGCTGGATAGCATTCCAAATAGCCTTGAATATCAGATAAATATCAAAATTTCAAATCTGGGAAAAGTGAAGTATCTTTGGCACATTATAACAATCCAGTACGGTTTATTTTATAAGCCATAGAACTTCATCTTGAATTGCTTGACTAAGCTAGAATTTGCTGGAAAAAAAACCCATCTTCCAGAAAGATTTAAGTGATAGATTTATAATTAAACTATAAAAATAGTGTGCAGCTAAGACCTAGGTGGCAATTTTATGAACAGTACCATATTCCAAATCACCTTCCTCTCTCAAGCCCAAACAACTATATATCATGGTCACTTTTAGTTCAGTCTCAAGAGTGGTTTTTAATCACTCATCTAGAGCTATCCTGTAATAATTCACCTGTTCTATAACTGTGCACCTGAAAGGCTGCAATGCCTACAAACTGTATGTTTTCACTTTTTGTTGAAAGTTAAATATTGCAGTGTCCTTTAAACTTACGTTTTCTTACTTTTAGCCATACAATCTCACTTTTGCATTTTCAAGCGATATCACCAGGTTTTTTGTGCTCACCCCAAAAAACAGCTTCATAGGTGTTTTCTCCAAATAGTTGCTATATCACTGGATGGTAAGTTGGGCACTGAATAAAAAAGGATGTAATACTGCATAAAACCCCGTAAGTCTAAGACAATAACTATACTATGTCATCTCCTTAACAAGAAAGTGGGCTACAGTCCTTCACATTTCTTGCATTTGGCTTATGCATCCAAATTAACATAATTTCTACTTTTGGCACACTACACAAAGTTTAGAAACTTCTAGAAAGAAGTTGAGATCATTAGTTTGTTTAATACCAACCAATAGAATTTCCTAAAAAGAACCTAGGGATCCCAAGTGAGATGTGGATTGGCACAGGGTAGTTGATCTTTCCCTAATTTTTCAGAACCTTCTAAAGATTTTCGTGGCCCTCTGAGACAGACCTCACATATACATGCTTGAAAATGATTCTACATTCACACAGCATGAATGAGAAAAATATTCAGACTTATGTGAAAAACAGACCTTAATCCATGCTCAAAGTAATAGACATGTGACAAGAGTGAGCTGGAAGTAGCTTGGAACCCCACAGAATTCCAAATTCTACAGAGGAAGGAAAGACAGGAGTATTAAAACTACATAATAAAAAAAAAAAAAAAAAAAGGCAACAAAAAAAAAAGATTATATTGAGTTCACAAAAAACACCATTTAGGTTTTGATCCAGCATTTTAAGAAAATCTCTGGGTTTCTGATAGGTGGTCATTTCAATAATAGAGGTGGAGCAACATTGTGCCCCATCATCGCCATTCCGCCTATAAAATATCACACTGCATTTAACAAAAAACTTCATGCTAAGAAAAGAAAAAAAATCTCCATTTTACAAGTCATTGTTTCCGTATTCCCAAGGAGTACATTGTAACGTAGATAGTTTACAGACACTTCAAATGTTAATATGTTTTAAGACTTAAAAAATATTACATACAAAGTGCATAGCAACATTTAATCCTGAAAATAAATTTCTTTAACCTAAATTTTTTTTTTTTTAGAAGGAGCATAAATACATCTATATCTGCTAAGAAGTTTGACATGAGGTTCTTAAGTGCTTTCAAATCCATTTGATGTCTTAAATGCCAATATAATTGTAGTGAAAATCTAGAAAACACTGTCAATGGCATCATGCCAGAGACGAATAATAGCATAGTTATTTTGCTAAGAAGGATAATAATGATTCTCTAACAACTATGGCAATGTGCAATGAAGAAATATACATTGATTTCTCCTTAATCATCTGTGACTTCATCCTGAAGAGACTGGGATCAAATAAATCTATTTTAAGAATTTCAAATTCCCTCTGAAATGAAGACTGCTACAGAGTGGTTTGATATTCTTTATGTACTTTAAACACAGCAAGCCTGGGTAGCATCAGTTATCTTTTTGGTTTTGTTTTTTTTCCATACTTGCTATATAAGAGAGCATAGTTTATGTTTAAGCCATTAATATATTGTAGTGGTTCTCCACATTGTTATGTAGAGTCAGACACATTCATATATATTTTGGATTTTTTTAATTAACTGGAATTAATGGTTTAAATGTTTTCCAGCAGGTCACTGCTGGGTCAGCATATCTGAGGACACAGGTTTAAAGATAGTTGAGCAATTGCATTAGTTTAACTACAACAGACATCTATCATAAGTGGTTTAAGTATTGTTAATTAGTCTCAGCATTTTCATATGAAAATAAAAATGCACTTGACATTTCTAGAGCACTGCCTGTTTGTGGATTTCAGACTGATCCAGCAACAACTATTTTCTTTAGAATCTGAAGTTTCACATTGCTTAATACAGCCTTCACAGCAGGTTGTAGCGAGGTGCTCCCAAGTAACAAGCTATAGGACAAAAGGAAATTACCTCAAGGTGCTACCAATAATGCTGATGGGCCTCAGAGATAACCGCAACGTTTGTTAAAGGAAGGATGCCTGTGTCACAGAATTTGTTTTCTGGAATTGTATCAGGGCATAAAATTTCATAACTGAGATATTTCAAGAGGAAATTAAAATGAAACTTCAGTGCACAGACCATCATGGCTTTGCAAGTACTGAAGATTTTGCTTCAGAAGTTAGGATGTTGAATAGGTAATGTAGTGAGTGTATAACAACCAACCAAGAAACATAAAGGTCCATTTGTTAAAATCACACAGAGAGGTAAAGACCTATCACAGGATCCTGATTAGCCAAATCACCTAAAATAAACTTTTTATGATTTGTAGCTATGTTAACTTTTTCTGGATGCTTAGTTTGTTCCACCTAAGAGACATCTTCCTGAATAAGACATAGCAAATGATTTGCGCAACTGGCAGTTTGGAGAATAAATAAAGATATGGGAATGAGGCTGTCACAGAGACTAATCCTCACTGTGACAGTGAGTTTGAAAAAGGCTTGTGCAGTTTTGTAACTGCAGTAAGTATTTCACCTCACTGGGAGGATAAGGCAAAAACTCATATGGTATGACACTGAAGGAGAGCCTCATGAATAAAACAATTCTGTATTCAGGGTAGACCTTTGACACTACAGAAATACATGTTAGTATTATGCATTGAATGGTGAAGATAATGAGAAATACTATACAGCTGTCTTACTTTCTCAATATTTATTACATTCACACAGAAACTATGTTTCCCTCATGTTACATGTATTTATACACAAAGGCAAACCTATACCTGCGTTTACAGAGCATTCATATATGGATATGTATATATGTATGTGTTTGTACAAGTGTGTGTGCACATATATATATGTATAAGCATATATACACACCCACAAATGCTACCTTTTCTTTAGTATAGATAGCATGGCTGTGTGTTTAGTAAATATTCCAGACAAAAAGGTTATCAGCTTTTTACTCCAAATCCAAAATAATAACAAAATTTCTACCAAGATCTAATCTCAAACAAACAATAAAATAAAAACCTGAAATAGTCCAAAAATTTATGTAAACCTTAGAGAAACTGAGATTTATGAACAGTCTTTCTTCTTTTGATTTGATACCCGGACTATTCTGATCCAAATTCTGCCAGTATCCATCTACTCCATTCCTGCAAATATTAAAAAGAGAAGCTTGCATGACTGTAAACAGCAATCCAGGTAAAATGGGCTTTTAATCTTTAAGACTGAATGTGTAAAATCATGCTTTCTGAGTTAAAGCTGAACATCTGCATTATCTAACTATGATAATCTTGTGGAAGCTCTACCTAAGTAGAGAATCTGCTCTCCATCAGTATTTTATCTTGTGAGAAAAGACTGTTTCAGTGTCCTGGCTTGTTTCAGCTTGTTACTTCTCATAACCTTACAGCTGCCATGCAGATTAAAAAGTTAAAAGTATATGAGGAAGTCAATATTGGCTGTGGAATAATATTTTTTTTAAATTCTACAAAGGAACTAGTCTTATTTAGAGAACTAATACATCCGGAGAAAACAGTGGGGGAAAAAAAAAATAGACCATGTGATATCTTTTTCCTCTTAGTATGTACAGAACTTTAATTATTCTTCTCCATCTAAATAAGTATACATAACTATAACTAATAGTTAATGGCAACCTTGATTCCCTTTCACAAATAATATTATTTTCTTCTATTAAATTACTGTGGCAGTTCTGTGGGATACAAATCACTAATTCTCTTAAACCTCACAATAATGTTTTTTCCCCAGTTCTTTTCTTTTTTTTCCATATTGTTGACTACATTATAACCTGTTGAAACAAGGACTATTTCTTAATGCTTTTTTGCAGTTTATTTAGAACAGTAGGATTGTGATCTAGATCAGAATTTTTAGAAAACTATAACAAAGCCTATTTGCCATTTGTCTCATTTTATCAAAATATACAGGTACGTAGGAATTTTCACTTAAAGAAAATAGAGCAATTTCTCCAGCTAACCGGAGTATTCAGCTGGTCCTGTGAAATTTTCAACTGAAAACTGTTTTATACTGACATATTTCTAATTATATTAAAGATCTACTTTTCAAATAAGGATCTAAATTAACAAACATTAACACAGACCTGTTCAGATATGCCTCAAATACATTCTTAGCCTAGTATTTCAAACCTATTGCTATGGTGAGATGTTTTACTACGACTTTTTTGCTTGTATTAATAAAAATTTTTTTTTTTCCTGTTACAAATAATAGGAACAAACTAAAAACAGCTCTAAAATGCAACCTGCAAATACAGGTATGTCTAGACTGCTATATTATTATTATATGTCATCAGGCCTTTTTGACATATTTGTATAATACAAATGTTTGTGCGTGCTTTCTACTTAGGGAAGAATAGGTTATGTAAACTGAGAAATATTCCAGAAATGGCCTTATGTCTTGTGAGTACATAATGAGCATTCTTGCACAGTTATTTTGGTGATTAAATGTTCTGCTAAATTACAGTCTAGAAACAGATTCTGTTATTGTTTCTATAAGCAACAAGCTGGAACAATTAGCACTGTCAGGTAAGAGTACAAGACCTCACATGTATTGCAGGAGAACAGAATGTTGCTGACAGAAATGAAACCTACTCAGAAGTTATACTGATAACTTCTTCTATTTCTATATAAACTAGGAAGCTTTTCTATTTTATTCAACTGACTTTGTTAGCGAATAGGAAAATTTGCAATTGCCATCAAAGAAAAGCTATTGTTTAGAATTCTTTGTATCTATAAAACTGAACAGTAGTCTTCATGGTATTGTAAAACATTCAGAGCTGACACCAGGTCTCCACAAAGTTCAGCTTCAGATTTTACACTTATTTGACATAATACTTAGTTTCTATGTAAGAGTTGAAGGGATTGATCTCTGGCGCCTGTACTATCAGCTAGAACTTGTAAAAACAATAGCAGAAAGTTAGTATGGAAAGATAAATAGACCACTCCTTAAGAGGCATGGAGCCTTAAGAGAAACAAACAAGAAAGATTGGCACAAATAGACATTTCCTAAGAAAACAGTTTTCAGCAAAGTTGACAAATAGCTAGGAAGAAAACCAGACAGAAAACATATTTCTAAAAAGTTGTGAGAGATTTACAAAAAAAATTTCTTGCTGTTTTTTAGCAGAGACCTCCTAAAAAAAATTATGACTCCGGGCTTCCTTAAATTTAACTTGGCTACTGTGTATTCCTGGAAGATGAGTTTACCAAGGATTATATTACACTGCTAAATAGTATTTCAGTGGATGTGAGAATATGGCATGACAAAGTTTGAGAAGACCTAGACTATAGAAACAATCTGGAAGTGGCTTAAATCTGAACATTTCAAAATCAGTGCTCTTCACAAGGAAGTGGTCTAAAGCTTTAAGTTCTAAAAAAAATCTTTATGTGCAATTCCTTAGTTTCATTGAAAATCAAGATTCAGAGGTTTTTTTCGTCACTTATTAAATTCAATTATCTTTTTATAAATAGGTTTGAAAATACTGGTTTTTATTTTTTTCATGCCTTAGAGATCTCTTGTTTATCATGTCCCTTTTCTGCATCCCAAAAAAACATTCTGTGTTCATTACACTTTTGAAAACAATGAAGGTACTTCCATTAACAGGCAGAATGTTTTGTTATGCTACACGTTTATTTTTTTTTATTACTCAAAGTTATTTGCAATGCATGACTCAGCAGAGAAAGAGGCTTTTTTTAATCTTTCTGTGAATAAAAGAAGAAAGTAATGCAATTCTGTTAAAGTTGTTTCATAAAAAGGCATTGATCACAATGGAAAATCAGAGCAATGTGTCATAAATTTAAGGAAGAATAGAACTGACTGAAAAATTATCCCGAATGTGGAAATGCATACTTAGGATCTATCTTAGGCTATGTAGCGTGATACTCATTTGTAAATTACAAACAAACCAAAAGGAAGCCTTTATGCAAGCCAACTAAGTTTGTAGTGCCAATAGCTATGCCACTAAATACTTGCATAAATGAATTTCAGAACTCTAAAATAAGAGTCAAGAAATGTCAAAACAATAAATGTTGCAGCCAGAAAGTTAAGGGGAAAACAGTAACGCAATCGTTTTGTAATAGCATGCTTAAGATGTCCATATAAATAACAAAGATAATTTGTCTTTTCAAACTTTGCAACCAACAATCTCCAGCTTTTGACAAGACTGCAAACAAACTTGAAGTTGGTAATAACATCAATTTACTTAAAAAATAAAAAAATTAGCATATTGTGCTGTGTTGTAGGAAAATTAAAGCAACACTAAACTAGACCAAAAGTTATGGGAGGAATTTCTTGGAGAAAAAATACATATTTTCTTATTTTGTGAATATGAGGCTGGGATTCAGTGGGATATGATTGTAAACAAAGCTGAAATACGTGGATATGGATGTGTGGATTGGTGTGCTACAGGAGTGTTGCGTTAAAGAGTGTGGGGGGAAACAAACTCCTTGTTTTACTTTCGGATATGCTGCTATCGGTCCGACCGCGTTCGCTTATATCGAACCTCTGCTGGTCTGGGAGCCAATCCGACCGCGTCCGCTTATATCGAACCTCTAATGGTCTGGATTTACCGATAGTGACAATTAGATATCGAAACAGTATGACTTATTGACTAAATTTATTGGTGCAACAGGTACAGGTTCTTATGGATTGCTGGTGATAAATACTGTCTGCCCAAGCATGTGCATATAATAGTTACATGAATACAAGTGCTTAATAAAGTTGACACAGCTTAGCTCTAAAATATACAGGTGACAATAAGAGTAACTCTATAGAGATTCTAAATTTTCCTGGGGAAAGCACTGGATACAGTGCTAGTCTTACCCACAGGCGTCCCTATGGGGGGGGAAGAGAGGTCCAGCCCGTCGACCGGTCCCAGGAGTCGGTTGATGCTATCTTCCGTGACTCGTCCATGATGGTATCTTCCCCAAAATCCCCCTTTCTCTTGGGTTATTTTATATTATTTTTACCTTCAAGGTAGAGCTTGAGTGACTCTAGTCATACATACCTTTATTACCATTGGTGCAAATTTCTCTCGCCTCAATTTAAAGGTAAAAATTCAGAGCGCATGCTCAGAGAGAGGTGGTCTTATTTCGGAGGGGGGGCGCACTGGAGAGGGGTGTGTATTTTAGCATTATAATGAAGCAAAGTTCACACTGAGGACGGTATTTTGTCAAAAGATGACAGGCCACTGGCTCAGGGTAGCAAGCATGCAGCTTATCAGTTTCTTGTACCACCTAGTTCCCGTTTTATCTGCTGAAGTTAGGACAGAGCATAACCGCAAGATCTCCACCTCGCTCTATCCTCCGCCTGTTACGGGAACCACTGTGGAGTGCACATTCCTGGCATACCAGGTATGGCTGCATCTTGCCCCGAGAGGCCCTGAAAGTCCGTTTTTCTCTTATGCGTGGACAATGCTGCATTTTGAATACAGATTTAATTCCCAATTATCCCAAATTTCCTAATTATTCCACAAGGAGGAACAGGATACAGGCTCATATCTTTATAACAACATTATTATCAAAGGTTCCAGCTTTATACTGTGGGTTACAATTAATTTCTTTACTTTTAAAGAAGTAAATGCCTTTGTTCTATAGAGATTTCTTCCTTTCTCCCCCAAATTTCCACTATCTTCCTTCATATTTCTCCAAAGTTTATTTTCCTTATAGCTTCCTCGACTAAAAGCATGTTCCTAGTCCAACTGCCTGACCATCTCAGGCTGTACAAAAGTTACAGCAAATTATTAAGGGCATCGTCCAAATGCTTCTTAAACACTGGCAGATGTGAGTCCACTTCTCTATGAAGCCTGTTCTAGTGTTTGACCACCCTCTTGGTAAAGAAATGCTTCCTAAAGTCCAGACTGAACCTCCCCTGGCACAGATTTGCACCATTCCCATACATCCCAATTTAATTTGTGCTTGGCATTACTCTGTCCCAGATGCAGAATACAGCATTTGCTTTTGTTAAATTTCATGCCAATGATGATTATCCAACATTCCAGTCTATCTAGATCCCTCTTCAGGGCCTCTTTCCCTCAAGAAAGTAAACAATACCTCCCCATTTAGTATCATCAGCAAACTTACAAATGATGCATTCAACTCCTCCATCGAGAACATTGATAAAAATATCAAACAGACTGGGCCCTAGAATAGAACCCTGAGAAACACCACTCATGACCAGTTGCTAGCCAGATGTAGCCCCATTCACTACAGCCCCTTGAGGTCCGCACCTCAGTCAGTTGTTTACCCAGTGAACCATGAATCTGCTCATCCCCCAGCTGTGCAACCTGTCCAAAAAGATGTTGTGAGGGACAGTATTGAAAACCATACTAAAATCCACAAAAAAAATTTTTTGTAGAAGAACTTTCTGCCATTTGGTAATTTTGAAGTCAATCTTTGTGCAATCAACTTAGTTACTCACTTTTTTATGTTATACACAGATAGAAACAGTTATCTGTTCCAAAGACCCCACTTGTGATTTTGGTTAGCTGAGGAGCAGAAAAACTCTTTTGTGGCTCTATCTATAACTACTTCTGTCCTTAAGCAGGGAACACTCTAAATTAGCTTGTACAGGGCTGTGCATCTATACTGACGTAACTCATCTACACAGCATCTGATCTGACTCGGGTATACCAGCTCTGTACTACATTACAAATTGTGGTTATTGACTAAGCAGCCTCAGGGCTCAGACAAATGATCAAGTCATCCAAATCATTTGAGCTAATTAGTTGGCTATGTTCTTAGTTTGCCTCTGACAAATGTGAAGTGAAATGACATCTTAATGAAAGAAGATGAAGGCACACTATCTCTGGTACAGCCAGATACCAGATTTTTTTAATTCAGGCTAGCTCATCAGCCAAGAT
Source organism: Ara ararauna (assembly GCA_028858755.1). NCBI lineage: Eukaryota > Metazoa > Chordata > Aves > Psittaciformes > Psittacidae > Ara > Ara ararauna. Next base: position 22,325,777 of record CM054376.1, read on the forward strand.
AAAACAGATATTAGCCTGTCTTCAGGCTACCCTTTATGTAAGTGCACCTACCTGTTGGCTGTAGTGTTAATGGTAAAAATGCCACTGCTCTTCTGCCTGGGTTACAATAGTCTTATGAAAAGTCTGTGTATTTGGATTTAAACTTAAAAAATTTTTTTTTTTTTGTTTTTTGTTTTTAGCTGCTAATTATTATTATTGCAGAGAAAAGCTGAAATGCAGAAGCTTTGAAAAAAACCCAAAACCCCAAAACAACCAGACAAACAAATAAGCCCAAATATTGCCAAAATAATTTTTTAAAGTAATCCCACAGTTTTCAATACAGACCCATAATTCTGATAATAGTGGTGTGACTTTGTGACTTCTGGAAGATTTTTACACAAAGGTTTGGCTGTCATCACCTATGTATCTCATTCATTACAAAAATATCTCTTGCTGGTACAGCTGATGCTTCTCTCGCATGAAACAAAATCATAAAGGAATGGAACAGTTCATAGAGTACACAGATTTTCTGCTGGTGGACACAGTCAATACCTGCCATATCCAGGTTTATAACATCATGGTACCACTGGAGAAGTCTTATAGGAATTCTTTTCCACACAAACAAGTATAGCTTGGGCAAAATTTCTGCATACCTTCCAGAAGAAAAAAAATTAACACCACTAATATCTTCAGCTTTCTTAGGTAAATATTTTGGAAACATAAAAGAACTCTTTTGATGTAGGTGATGAGCAGATCTATGTGAACAGTTTCATCAAGCACTCTCCTCAAGGAGTAGAGGTTAAGAGATCTGTATACTTAAGGAAAGCTCTTTTTTCACATAAGGCATTCTGTATCCCAAGAAAGTAACTTAAAAAGGAAGAGATATTACAGATGAAAAAAATATTAGATTTTCTCAGTATTTTGTGTAAGACAGGAAATGGCACTTGAAAACATTTTTTCATTTTGCAGCATTGCCATAATATTTTAATTGCATTGACTGCATTATTGGAATACTTTTTTTCAGATGAAAAGAAAAGCATATTGAACCTGAGATCATAACAAGAGATGATTTCAAGTCCAACTCCTTTTTCACTAATGAAAAATATAGACTGAAATCTTGATTCTTTAGGAAAAAAAAAAAAGTTACTTTATCAAACAGCAGGGGGCAATGAAACATAAATCAAAATTAAAAAAAGCTTCTTTACAAAGCAGAGGAAACATAAAATAGAATATTACTACCTGAACATTCTGTTTGCTTTAGTGAATGTTTTATGAGCAGATAAAAATACAATGGGGATTCTTTGGAGAGGAAAATGAAAGAGAATTTTTCATGTAACCTACAAATGTATATGACCAGGGGTAGATGTGGTTTGTTATATGTCAGAGGCTCAATAATTTTTTTCTGTAGAAATTTCTACATCTTTTGAAATGGCTATGTGTTCCAGGTTTGTAAACATCCTTATGTGTCTGTAAGTTGAATGATATAAAAACTATATGGAAATAGGATTCCACTGAAAAGAGGAGTTTAGTTTCCTCTAAAAAAGCACATTATAATAACTTATCACTCTTTCATTGTAGCATATGTTTAGTGTATGCAACTAAATTTTTTTGTCATTCATATTATTTATGAACACTGTAGAACAGTGTAGTACCTAAGACATTTGGGAGCTCTATTTATTATCACAACTTCTAACTGGTTTCAAATGTAAATGAAGCTATCTATATATGCTGCAATTCATTTTCACAGCATGTATTTAAGAGTTAAATGTGTAATTGTACAGTTTGTCATCCAAATGTAAGATTACTCATCTCCTTAGGTTACTAATATAAGGAGTATCTAGTATACACTTTAGTGAATAATGTATGCCAGAATGTTTGAAATTTGTTATGTCAAGCCTTTAAGAGGCATACTTTTACTGGTGGTACCCATGTATCATATGTTAGAAGTATGAATGATGAGATAAATTTATAGTATGAGGAGGGAAGGCATTTACATATAAGAGTGTTAATCTCCCCCCCCAAAAAAAAAAAAAATAAAAAAAGGATGTAATATGTCAGACAGCTATTTTAGCAGTTGTATTCCAAGGAAATTTTTGCTTGGAATGAAATCCATAAAAACGCCTGAGAGCCAAATCTGATCTATGCCAAATGACAAAACAGTGTTAGGAGATGATCTATAGAAGAGTCTCCTAAAAAATAAACACTTTCAGAGGTTTTAAAGCTTTCTATCAGACCTAGCACCTAGCTTGTATAAGCCTTTTCTGCCTGTAGGTAAGAATAAAGATTGTCTCATCCATACATAGGATACTGAAAATATCCAGTTTCCTGGAAAATTCTTTCATGAAAAATTAGCCTGCTCATAGCAATAACTAGCCAAGACTATGCATGCCAGAAAATTAGGTGAAAATTTAAAAATGTTTAGTTTATTTTAATGCAAAGATTGGGATGAATATTTATGGTTGATATCATCAAAAGAAAAAAGATAGAAGTTACTCAATTCAGTCTTTGATCCTATCTGATCTTCTCGTGTGATCTTAGCTTTCTGAGGTAGAAGCTTTTAAACCTACTTCCTAGAAAGCTGGCTCTTCTTTTATTTCTGTTACCTGCCCTATAAGCTTTAATAAATAGGACCAGTTATCCCTCTGGACCTCCCCTAACTGGCCCATCTATGTTGCTACAAATAACTTCACAATATTTTCAGCATTCCATTTCCTCTCCCTAGCCCTTCCTCTTTCATCTACTCTGGTCAATAATTAGGTTTCTCAGTTCTCAGGTTAGGTTTCACAGGGAGCTCCAACAAGACTACTGCCAGCAGCATCACCAGTCGCACACAGCAGCTACTACACAGCAGCAACTCTTGGCAGCTCTGGCACATGCAGGATTGTTTCACTGCCACTTCTGGAGTGAGAAACATGGGGAGGAAACTGCATGGGAAAATTAACAGGTTATACTAAATAGTAATTCACACATAAATAACTATACCGTATTCTGACAACCCTGCATGTTTTTGTTTTTCAATTATATGACCAAACAAAACATTCTTGGTGTATTTTTAAAGAGCTAACTACCTCTGTGATTGTCAGGTAGAAAGCACTGAGATGCTGCAAAAATACCACATGGACAAGTACAGATCTGTCATCTCCTAGTTTCTTAATTTTCCTAATTGCTTAATTTTAGCAAGTTTGAAAACATTCATTTAACACTTCAAAAAAAATTCAATTTCCACCATTTTTTACAATATTATTTCATACAGATATTTAGTGCAGTTATGATATTAATGTTTTAACATCTATATTACTTTATTACTCTACATAAAAGACTTACATAAATGCTATTTGTTGTCTGAAAGAAAATGATCTAAGCATTTTAACCCTCTGAGGCAAAAACGGGTTACCTAAAAGCCCTTGAAGGCTATGCTGCCACTGATATAAATGGAAGAATTGTATTAATTCCCAAGGTATTTGGATTGTTTCCTATGAAGACAAGGTTTAAAAAGCTAATAGTCTCTATGATGTCTAAGTTTCATATCTGTAATTATGTTAGTAATGGAAAGATAATGTGTAGGAACATACTTTGCATAAATAATGCCATAAGTAGTGAAGGCAAGGAAGTGCACAGAAACATTACACAATGTCAAAGTTTAAGAGGGAATTAGAACAATGATTGTATCTGGATATTCTTGCTGCAGTCAGAAGATGTTCTCAGATATAGTCCTTCTCTGTAGTAATGCTTATGAAGATATATTAATTATAACCAATAATAGACCATGACTTTTACAATGTTCTAGATATAGCAGATATGCTTCTAAGTAGTGTCTGTGAAATGTCACAAATATTTTACGCTACATTTTGTATTCTACTGCAAAGCTCTAGTGTTGTCATATTACATATTTAGCTTCTAAAATTTATTGCTTCACAGAAAACTGTATATGGTGTTCCACTTCTTATCTGAGTTAATGTTTTTCTCAATACTGTGAAGTAAATTAAAATAAAGTGTTTAAATCTACTGCTTATGATAAATATGACCAAATCTCATTCTAATAAATGTGAAATACATCTTGTCATGTTCTTTTCACTTTGTAGAAATGCTACCACAAGGCTTAGCCAGTTACGTCTAATATGTTGACATTTATTTTTGCTGCAATAAATGTTAGGATTATATTTTTGCATTAAATTTTGGCATTTTTAAAGATCACGATGACAAGTGATTTATTCTTCAAATCACTCTGGTTTGTTTTTACTTTTTGATTATGGATTTGCCCATGTGTCTCCAAGGCACAGTACAAAGCATATTTCATATGTTTTGCAACCTATTAGTTTGATTTAAATCCGCTTTTTCTGTCAGGATTTATGCAAGCCTTTCTTGATGTTATTTGCTCTGAATTATTGCCCAGAAATAATCACATGGAATCCAATTTCACACAGGCTGTGTGGCCTGTGAGGGCTGTCACTGTAAAGCTCTAAAGCTTCAAAATTTTTTTTCAATGGAGGTGATTCTTCAAATTTATTCAGTATACAGCACTGTCTTGATTTATTTTCATATTTAGCCATTACCCTCAAAGTGTGATGAATTTGGTTGCGTGCAGTAAGTAGGTAGCAGTTTGTGCGGTGGGTTGATGCTGAATGGATGCCAGGTACCCACTAGGAGCTGCATTACTGTTCCTTCTCCTCAGCTAGACTGGGGAGAGAAAATATGACAGAAGGGTTGAGATAAGGACAGGGAGAGATCATTTACCAGTTAATTTCATGGACAAAACAGGCTCGACTTAGGAAAATTAGTTTAGTTTATTAGCAATAAAATCAGAGTACGATAATGAGAAAATAAAAACTAAAACATCTTTCCCACACTCGTCCTTTCTTCCCAGGCTTAACTGTACTTCTGAATTCCCTTCCTCCTCCCTGCCCAGCAGCATAGAGGGATGAGGAATGAGGATTACAGTCTCTTCATCATACATGGTTTCTACCGCTCATTACTCTTCAGTGGGAGGACTCCTCACACTCTTTCCCTGCTCCAGCATGAAGTTTCTCCATAAATTTCTCCAAAATTAATCGTTCTCACAGTTTACAGTTCTTCACGAGCTGCTTCAGCATGGGTCCCTTCCGTGGGGTGCATTCCTTCAGGAACAGACTGCTCCAGCATGGGTCTCCCATGGGCCCACAGTTCCTGCCAGGAGCCTGCTCCAGCGTGGGCTACCCACAGAGTCACAGTCTCCTTTGGCACCCACCTGCTCCAGTGTGGGATCCACCATGGGCTGCAAGTGAATATCTGTTCCACCTTCAACCTCCATTGGCTGCAGGGGCACAGCCTTCCTCACCATAGTCTACATCACGGGCTCCAGGGGAATTTCTGCTCTGGCAGCTGGAACACCTCCTGCTCTTCCTTCTTCAATGACCTTGGTGTCTGCAGAGTTGTTCCTCTCACATATTCTCACTCCTCTTTCCCAGATGTTGCACAGCAGGAATTTTTCTCTTCTTAAATATGTTATCCAGAAGTGACACCACTGTCACTCATGGGCTTAGCACTGGCCATCAGAAGGAGCATCTTGGAGCCATCTGACATTGAGTCTATCTGACATTGAGTCTATCTGACATAAGGGAAGCTTTGCACAAAAGCTCTCTTCTCACCACCAAAACCTTGCCACACACAGCCAATACCATGTGTGAGGAAGAAAAAGAGAAAATGAGATTTTTTTTTTTTTTTGAGTAACTCTATTATTTTAATATGCAAAATAAATGAAGGACCGGTATACTGTTAAAATTCCACCCTTTCAAATGTGTTTGTTCTTTCAATTATGTGCAATCCTTCCACATATTTTTACATATTTGCATGTTATCTTTCAATGGTTTGAAATTGATATGTGTTCTCTGGAGGGAAATATATAAAAATAAAAAGGGTTCTTGATTTTTTGAAATGTAGTAAACTTCTGTGCTCAAATGACTGATTCAGAACTGACCTTTACAAAATAGTCCACAAGTTTTTATTTTCCAAAACACTTAACGAAAACTCTTTTAATGTTTTATTGCTTAATTTGCATATCTAAGCATGCCCAGAAGCAGAATTAATTTACATCCCGGCTATTTCTGGTTACTAGTACAGGTACATATGCTGGCAGTACCTGTACTGCAGGAAAAGCTTATTTACCCCCCACATTAAACCAAACAAGCTAACACCCTCCTGAAAGAGTTACATCTAACAAAGTGGGTGCATTTAGTGTTCTTTCTTTTTCTTTTTTTTTTTATTTTTTTAATTTTATTTTCTGTTGTTTGTTTGTGTTGTCTTCAGAAAAAAAGTTTAATTAGTTTAATTTTTAACCAAATACCTGCAGGTTGCTTAATTATATTTATAGTAAACCAGTAAAGCCATCAATCACTAGAGCGCAAGATGTATGATGTGGTTCAAAGGGTATGATGCTTCTCGAAGAGAACTACAGTATTTATTTATTCAGGCTACAGAGGTAGCCTGAGATCATATTTTTATGCATTTCCCAAAGCCCTGAGCTTAGAATATGACTGCATGAAGTCTAACCACCTTTAAAAGAAACAAGCAGGCAACCAAAATCACAAACTCAGACATCATTTATAGCCTTCACAGCAGTACATAGAAAAGCTAGAGAAAGAAGGACGAGGACAATCTAGAGACTTGGGAACTAGAAGATGAGTATTAAGAGTTTCAGAATTAAATTAGTTGTAAAGGCTGTGTCTGTACTTGCAGTCTAGATGGGAACAAAAATGAGGTTTTGAAGAAAATCACTTGATTGTCTCTACTTATTGTGTGCTGCGTTAGTTCTCAAAGCAACTTCAGAACTGGAGGGCTTCCAGAGGAAAAGCATCCAATAAATACCTCCACTTAATGAACGTCAAAGTACTTCACACTTATCATGCAAGCATGCTTGAATCTTCAAAAAATTCTCTGACATCCCAAAGTGCTTTTCCTGATATATAGAGACCAAATGCCTTCATATGCGCTGTCAACTACCTATTTCTACTCAGGGCTTGTTTGCAGCTATCCCTCACAGGAGCTGATCAGCACAAAAGTAGGTTTGTGATTGTCAGAAAGTGTGCTTCTTAGGAACTATGATCTATGGAAAAGGCAATGCTAGGCAGAAAGCTAATCTGTTGCATCTTTATAGATATTTCAGGACTGACAGGCTTTCTTCGCTTTTTTCAGATCGAAAGGTTTTGCAGCATCCATGTCCTCCCTGTTGATTTGTCCTCATATTATTAAAGAAAGGAGGCAGTTTGCATCAGAAAGCCACCCTAAATCAGATGAATCATAAGTGGTGATTTGGAAACAGAAGAAGACAGAGAGGAGTGAGAACACTGAGCATGTCATCACAAGTGTCATCCAGGATGTTCAGTAGGATCTATAATTTAGAGACCAGTCAAACTTGAGAGCAATATGCCCTGTATAGGTGCCAATTGTGGCTATTCCAGAGGAGGTCTTCCTGCCAGACCTGCCAAACCGTGCTTCCATGTATTAATTCTGGAAGAAGTGGAGATAAAACTGATCAGGCAATATGCGGTCCCAGACCACAGAGACACTGTACCCAAGTGCTCTAGATGTCCAGATCTCCTCCTGGAACAACACTGGAGGCTGATGGATCTGTAAAATGTGGCAATTGCTAGGGAGTCTTTCATTCTTACCACCACAGCAAGTGCTGCGTTTGTCTCTTTAATTTGGCCATATTGGACAGATTTTTTGGTGTTATGCTGTAGGAGATTGTCATGGGTTCAGCAGTAGCAGTCATTTTTCTCCTTCTTCATAGCTGGTGCAGCACTGTGTTTTTGATTTTGGGCCTGGGAGCAGCGCTGATAACACCAATGTTTTCAGTTATTGCTTGGCAATGTTTTGGTCTGACCAAGGACTTTCTGAGTCTCATGCTCTGCCAGGGAGGAGGGGAAGCCGGAAGGAAAGAGAGACAGGACACCTGACCCAAACTGACCAAAGAGGTTATTCCATACCACAGCACATCATGCCCAGGATGTAAAGCAGAGAGCAGAGACGTGGAAGGGTGGGGGTGCACTGCTTGGTCAGGCTTGGTATCGGGTGGTGAGCAATTGTATTCTCTTTCCTTGTATTTGCCTTGTCATTATTATTATTGGTGGTAGCAGTAGTGATTTGTGTTATCCTTTAGTTACTAAACTGTTCTTATCTCAACCTGTGGGAGTTGCATTCTTTTGATTCTCCTCCCCATCCACCCGGGAGCAGGGGGAAGAAAGAGAGGGGAGTGAGTGAGAGAACGGGCTGTGTGATTTACAGCTTAAACCACAACAGGGATGTTGTTGGCTAATACGATTATGTTGATTTTGGCCATGTAAATCCCACATCTTTCTCCAAGTTTTCTGCCTCTGTTCTTGATTTTAGAAACTTTATGCCATGTTACTCTTTTTCTTGTACCGTTCATATATTTATCCTTGTCAGATGACAGTCTCCCATCCCAGTGGCACAGGGGCTTGCAGCATCTAACACAGTGCATTACTGTGCCAGAATGTCATAGATATTTTGGTCCTAGCTCAGGAAGAAAGCACCAGTTTCTCCTTTGATTCTTAGTTCATGAAGGTATTAGTCTTTCCTTTGAAACCTGTTGTATTTTCATAGATGTACCTTAGTCACACATCGGGGTTTGCAAAACTGTTAAGTAACAGACCTTGTAATGTATGTATTCATGTATATCTTGGCTTCAACAACTTGTGGTTGGATAGATTCCCTCATTACTTCTCTTCTGTCCCCATAACAGAGAAACCCATGGAAAGCAAAGGCCTGAGTGACTTTATTTATATCACCCATTTGTTCTGTTCCTGGAAAAATGGTGTCCTGAGCACTTTTACTGTTCTTTTTCAGGCAAATATATTGATTGGGGGTTCAGGATTAAATCTCCCATACCCTGTCTAAGGTGCCTCATGCTGAACACTGTCAAACTCAATAGGAAGTTGGAGGAGGTAACAAGCACATGATGTCACTAGAAAAATGCTGAAGACCAGAATTTTAGTTTCTATACATTAATATTTATATGGGCAATGGTGGTGGGGGCACCTGACATGTCTCTTGATCTGCTATCATCATCTACATGAGACAAAAAAAGAAATAGTGCCATGCATCCAAGTTGATTCCCCAAAGAACCCACGCTCAAGGAAGCAAAGCTTTCTGATATGGTAGCTCTTCCTCAGAAAGCTTTTAACTATGTGCATAGTGGGGACTTCACACCCAGGAGACCAAATCAATCTCAATCTGAAGTGAAATGGTGCTGCCAGGAAAAAGTGGAAGGCCGTAGTAGTAGAGGACTCTACTCTGAAAGGAAAAGAGGCACCCATCTGTCGACCTGACCCAGACTCAAGGGAGGTGTATCACATACCAGGGGCACAGATCAGGGATGTTGCAGAGAAGCTGACTGCTCTAGTCAGTCCCACTGACTATTACCCACTTCTAGCGATCCATGTGGCTGCTACTGATATCGATAGCAGTAGCCAGGAGAACATACAGAAGAATGACAGAGCTCTGGGAGAGGTGGTTAGGGGCTCTGGAGCTCAGATTGTCTTTTCATCAATTCTCCAGGATACAGGGCAGGACCTCAAAAAGGCTAGGAGGATTGGCCAGGTTCATAAATGGTTAGAAGGGTGGTGCTATAGTCAGGGGTTTGGGTACCTTGAACATAGGAATCAGTTTAGTAGGCCAGGTCTACTGGGGGCTGGTGGAGCTGGTCTGAAAAAGAAAGGGAAGAGCGGTTTTGGGAGGAGGCATGCCAGACTGGTTAAGGATGCTTTAAACTAGATGTGTTGAGGGAAGGGGGCATCATTCCATCCCAACACACCCAGTCACTTGCCAGAACCTCTAGTAAACGTTCAGAGCTATGTAGAGATATTCCAGCTGCTCCAGCCAATGAGCTGGCTTCATCTGGAGCTCAGCTCAGATGCCTCTATACGAACACCCGTAGCATGGGGAACAAAGAAGAGGAATTAGAGATGTGTGCACATCTATGGGCGTATGATATCATAGGCATCACAGAAACATGGTGGGATGGCTCCAATGACTGGTGTGTTGGAATGGAAGGTTACAGGCTCTTTAGGAAACACAGGCCCGGTAGGCGGGGAGGGGGAGTTGCTATTTATGTTAGGGATAGGCTGGAGAGTATGGAACTGTGCCTGGGGAGAGGTGAGCAGTCGACAGAGAGTTTGTGGGTCAAGGTTAAAGGGAGAACCGCGATGGGAGACATTATTGTGGGGATCTGTTACAGACCGCCTGACCCAGAGGACTCAGTGGATGAAGCGCTTTATAGACAGATAGGAACAGCCTCACGCTCACAGGCCCTTGTTCTCATGGGGGACTTCAACCACCCTGATATGTGTTGGAGGGATGGTACGGCCCGGCGCAAGCAATCCAGGAAGTTCCTCAATTGTGTGGAAGACAGCTTCCTCCTGCAAGTAATAGAGGAGCCGACAAGGAGAGGTGTCATGCTTGACCTTGTCCTCACCAACAGGGAAGGGCTGGTTGGCAATGTGACACTCCAGGGCAGCCTTGATTGCAGCCATCATGAGATGGTCGAATTGGAGATCCTCAGGACAGTGAGAAGAGTGTGCATCAAGCTCACTGCCTTGGACTTCAAGAGAGCAGACTTTGGCCTCTTCAGGAACCTGCTCAGTAAGGTTCCATGGGATATAGCCGTAGAGAGCAGGGGAACCCCAGACGGTTAGTTGATATTCAAGGATCACCTGCTGCAAGCTCAGGAGCAATACATCCCTACTAGAAGGGAGTGCTGTAGGAGGGCCAGGAGACCTCCTTGGATGGATAAGGAGCTGCTGAGGAAAATTCAAAGGAAAAAAGAGGCTTATAAAAGGTGGAAGCAAGGACAGGCAGCCTGGGAAGAATACAGAGATGTTGCGCGGGAAGTTAGAGATCAGGTTAGGAAAGCTAAGGCCCACTTAGAATTAAACTTGGCTAGGGATGTGAAAAGTAACAGGAAGGGATTCTATAGGTACGTTGCAAATAAATGGCAGACTAGGGACAATGTGGGCCCTCTCCAGAAGCTATCGGGAGAACTGGCTGCCCTGGATTTGGAGAAGGCTGAGGTTCTTAAGGACTTCTTTGCCTCAGTCTTCAGCGGAAAATGCTCTGACCATACCACCCAAGTCTTGGAAGGCAGACACAGGGACAGTGAGAATGAAGACCCTGGGCCCACTGTACAAGAGGATCTGGTTCGAGAACATCTTAAGAACCTTAACGTATATAAGTCCATGGCACCTGATGAAATCCATCCGCAGGTCCTGAAGGAGTTGGCAAATGAAGTTGCTAAGCCACTGTCCATCATATTTGAAAAATTATGGCAGTCAGGTGAAGTTCCCGATGACTGGAAAAAGGGAAATAGAACCCCCATTTTCAAAAAGGGGAAAATGGATGAGCCGGGGAACTACAGACCAGTCAGCCTCACCTCTGTGCCTGGCAAAATCTTGGAGCGGATTCTCCTGGAAGGCATGATGAGGCACATGAAAAACCACAAGGTGTTTGGTGACAGCCAGCATGGCTTCACTAATGGGAAATCCTACCTGACCAATCTGGTGGCCTTCTATGATGGGGCTATGGAACTGATGGATATGGGTAGAGCAGTTCATGTCATCTACCTGGACTTGTGCAAAGCGTTTGACACTGTCTCACATGACATCCTTGTCTCTAAGCTGGAGAGACATCAATTTGATAGGTGGACCACTCAGTGGATAAAGAACTGGCTGGATGGCCACACGCAAAGAGCTGTGCTCAATGGCTCAATGTCCAGATGGAGACCAGTAACAAGTAGTGTCTTTCAGGGATCAGTGCTGGGACCGGTCTTGTTCAATGTCTTTGTCAGTTTCACGGACAGTGGGATTGAGTGCACCCCCAACAGGTTTGTCAAGGACACCAAGCTCTACGGTTTGGTTGATGCACTGGAGGGATGGAATGCCATCCAGAGGGACCTTGACATGCTTGTGACGTGGGCTGATGCCAACCTGATGAAGTTTAACCATGACAAGTGCAAGGTCTTCCGCCTGGGTCGGAGCAATCCCAGGCACAGCTACAGGTTGGGCAGAGAAGAGATTCAGAGCAGTCCTGCGAAGAAGGGCTTGGGGGTTTTGGTCGATGAAAAAATGCACATGAGCCGGCAGTGTGTGCTTGCAGCACAGAAAGCCAACCGTGTGCTGGGCTGCATCAAAAGGAGCGTGACCAGCAGGTCGAAGGAGGTGGTCCTGCCCACCTACTCTGCTCTTGTGAGACCTCACTTGCAGTATTGTGTCCAGTTCTGGTGTCCTCAACATAAAAAGGACACGGAACTCTTGGAACAAGTCCAGAGGGGGGCCACAAGGATGATGAGGGGACTGGAGCACGTCCCGTATGAAGACAGGCTGAGAAAGTTGGGGCTGTTCAGCCTGGAGAAGAGAAGGCTGCTTGGAGACCTCATAGCAGCCTTCCAGTATCTGAAGGGGGGCCTATAGGGATTCTGGGGAAGGACTCTTCATGAGGACTGTAGTGATAGGACAAGGGGTAACGGGTTCAAACTTAAAGAGGGGAAGTTTAGATTGGGTATGGGAAAGAAATTCTTCACTGTGAGGTTGGTGAGGCACTGGAATGGGTTGCCCAGGGAAGTTGTGAATGCTCTATCGCTGGCGGTGCTCAAGGCTGGATTGGACATAGCCTTGTGTGTCATGGGTTAGTGTGAGGTGTCCCTGCCCATGGCAGGGGGGTTGGAACTAGATGATCTTAAGGTCCTTTCCAACCCTAACTGTTCTATGATTTTATGATTCTATGAAATCTTCCAAAGAGCAAATTATAAAAATAAAAAAAAACAGCCTCAACTTTGACCTACCAATAGACTCCTTTTGTGCCAAATATTTGTTAAAACAAATTCAGCCTATACCAATAATGGTTTTCTTCCACCAACTAATTTTTCCATTATGATTTCAATGACTGATGCTTCAAGAGCAAATTTTCAGTTCTGTACTTCTTTCTACAAACCTCTATTAGTTTCTCACATCCCTCTTGCATGTTGGCAGGTAATCCATCATATTCAACACTAGCACATATGCAGGTTATACAATCAGTGCACTGACATCCGATATTGCCCTGCTTATATAATTTATTAACCTCTGTGGACATTATCACACTGGAAACTTCCTCTTCAATCAACTTTCGCCTGTGACTTCCAAATTCTTTCGAGAAACAATAATATGGAGTTTTCCATCATGAATTACAGCCTACACATTACTAGATATGTGACTGAGATTTAGTTTTACTAGCATACAATTTGCTTGCTTCCTCATCCAATCCATTGATACAAAGCAGAGTAAAGCAGTCACAAGCTCTCTCCATCTCTTCAGAAGAATATCCTCTATCACTCTACTAGCAGGAGAAGACTTGTCCAGATCAGGAACTCACAAGAAATATTTCCACTAGACGTGCCGTAATTACCATTCTACTTTCAAGATACCATACAGATATAATTTTATTATTTTGGTTTCAAATCAAAGTTCCCAAGAAAATTTCTGAGCATGTACCTCCTTGTGCATATGACTGTGCAGACATACACCTTCCTTCTACTGCTAAAGATATACTATTTTATGTGTATAAGTGAAGACCTGCCACTAAAATGGAATATAGTTCACTCCAGTTCCTTGTGCACTGCTTTCAGAGGTCTTTAAATCAGGCGGATGCTGTTAGAGATTTGATGCAGAAATCTGATTTTTGATAAGAATTCTGTGAAATTCCCTAAGTCCAGTTTAGGTCAGTGTCTCCTTTAACAAGTGCTTGCAATGAGTATGAGTCATCAGTTGTGGCATCATATATATTTTCAATTCCATAGAACCAAAAAAGAAACTAAAGTTTCAGGATATTGTTGACTTATTTTGTCCAGAGCTAGTTCAGCTCTTCAAAGTTCCCTAGAAATTTTTCCAGAAGATTACACAAAGATTACACTGTTGGTTGATGTCACGGGTTCAGCAGTAGCAGTCATTTTCCTTCTTCTTGGTAGCTGCTGCAGGGCTATGTTTTTGATTTTGGGCCTGGGAACAACGCTGATAACACCAGTGTTTCGGTTACTGCTTAGTAATGTTTTGGTCTGACCAAGGACTTTCTGAGCCTCATGCTCTGCCAGGGAGGAGGGGAGCCGGGAGGAAGCAGAGACAGGACACCTGACCCAAACTGACCAAAGAGGTTATTCCATACCACAGCACATCATGCCCAGGATGTAAAAACGGAGGGCAGAGACGTGGAAGGGTGGGGGTGCACTGCATGGTCAGGCTTGGTATTAGAAGGGGTGAGTGATTGTATTCTTTCCTTGTATTTACCTTGTCATTATTATTGTTGGTGGTAGCAGTGGTGGTCTTGTGTTATTCTTTAGTTACTAAACTGTTCTTATCTCAGCCTGTGGGAGTTGCATTCTTTTGATTCTCTTTCCCATCCACCTGGGAGCGTGGGGAAGAAAGAGAGGGGAGTGAGTGAGAGAGTGAAGCTGTGTGGCTAACTGGACTTAAACCACGACAGTTGACATGATCTCTAAACTTCAAGAAACTGGAAACTGGGAGATAAGAGGAAATCATACCTAGATGCTCAGTACATGGATATTTAGCCAGTACTGAATTTTAACTTTCAGTGATGCAGTGAGTATTTATTTTGTTCAAAGTGCAGGAGTTTGACATTCTACATGCTGAAATTCAATAGATTCCTGTTGACTTAGCTGTCATCTTTCTTCCAGTCCCTTTGAACTGTAGCTCTGTCATTTGGTTTATCAGCCACTCCTTTTATACCGCAATATGCGCATATTTGCTAAAGGTGAATTCTATGTTATCATCCAGATCACTGATTAAGACACTGGACACTATTGGTCCCCTTGTTGACCCTTGAGGTATTCTATTTGTTACAGGTTACTGACGATGCCAAGCCATTGATCACTACCCTTTGATTCTGGTGGCTCAATCAATTTTTACATGATCATTTATCTTTTCTCATTAAATGAATTTTTCCCATCTTATGAATATATATTGTAGTTTATGTGGATCCTAGGGTTACAGCAGATCAATTCTGTGATAACTCCTCACGCCCACTGCTTCTGTGTCTTCACCTACTTCTAAGCATCAATATTCTATTGAAGCACCACCAACAGTGCCTCTGCAATTGAAAGTCCACAAGCTTTCACAAGCCATTTCTGAGAGGTCTGGTGGAGACATTTTTCTTTAGGGGGTAGCATATGTACAAATAGGAGGAGAGGTGTATTCCCTTTTAAGTAGCTTACTTGTGGTTTATGTTAAATACGTAAGAAATTTACAGTATCATGATATCCTGAGTAAAACCTGCAAATTGAACTGTGCAGCCTTGTGTGGAGTGTAACCCTTTTCCCCCTAAGCACATTCCCCTCTAATATTAGCACAAAAATTGAGTTAGATGAGATTAAGAAAGAATATGTCCTCTTGTCAAATGATGAAAAGATGCACCTTCCTTCATGTCATTACAGTTCTGTAAATCTGCATTCTTTCTCGTCTGTGCACTGCTTCTCACATAGAGTGGATTCCTGTCATTAACAACATACCATCCAGCTTTAGGCAGTTATGATTACCATATACCTAAGAAGAAGAATCTTTACTAATTACCAATACTTATGACTTTCTCAGTATTCATCAATGGGAAAATTGGGATACTGTCCTTGAATCTTTACAAGACACATAATATACACCTAATGCTGAGGTATTTATTAGAAGCCTAGGTCTCCACACCAGATATGTGAAAAAGGGGGCAGAGGAAAAGGGTAAAGACAAAAACTGAATGGTATACAAAATGTGCAACTGATGTGGAAAATATATTTTTTGATGAAACAGGAAAACATTTGCTGTTTTGGAAATTATCAGTAAATTTTCAATGGCAGAGTATAAGAATGGGAGCAATTATTTCCTTCCTTTTTTCCCTACATCTCCTTCCTTCCACTGCCTGTCCAGGAGTCCTCAATCCTCAAAAAGGCTCATGTGATATAAAAGCCAAATTTCTGTCTGATGCCAGCTGTTCAACCACTTATTGACTTGTAGTAGCCCTCTGCTTCTAAACAAGACTTTCCCTTTTACCATCAGGATTAAGGATGCAGGCTCCCATGGCCTTTGCCCTCACACCCAGAGCTGTGAAGCCACTCTTGACATGGTTGGCATCTCACCTCACAGTATCAGTGGTGCCCATGTAGATGAACAGTAGTAGATAATAGTCCAGGGGCTGAACAAGTCTTGGCAGTGTCTCCACGTCACCTGGTGTCTGAGCCCCTAGGAAGTAATGTCTCCTTAGACAGCAAATGGGACTGGGAGATGGGGGCCTCCATTCCCTACAGGAAGGAGTCTTGAACAATTACTACCTGCTGCTTTCTCTTCATACCTAGTTGTATGTCAGGTTTGATTGGCTCTGATGCCACCTTTCATGGAGTCTTCTCCTCTAAACTTCTACTAGGGCATTGGAGGTGTTCTGTAACTGCAGATCTATCCCGTCCCCCTCCTCCTCTTTCTCAAGGACAGACCTGACATCCATTCCCTCCTTGTCACTTTCTGTTTATTTTGCTAAACAAAACCAAAGCAGAAAACAAACACACAAACAAACAAACAAAAAACACACACCAAAACAAAACAAAACAAAACAAACAAACAAACAAAACCACGACAAAGCAAACCCAGGAAAAAGTTTCTATAAAATGCCTCAGATCTGACCTCCAGAAAAAAATCAGACAACTCATGGAACTGCGGGTGGCTCTTCCACAAGTTCACCTCTCTGCTTAATGAAATATATGCATATTCAAACCTCACATCCTTACATCTAGATAAAGCTAAAAACATACTCTTTCAGTGTAAAGCTTAGCTTTGTAGGTCATGTAAGTTTTTGGGGTATTTAGTATTTTACCTTTAAACTGAGCAAGTAAAAATATGGAACAATTCTGAAAGACTGGTGAGTTTACAGACATACCAACTGACTATTTTTTTCCTCCTTGGAATGAAAGAAAACAATAATACAAAATAGGTGAGTACCCAACATATAGCTGAAGAGACAAAAAAGGCCAAAGCTTTCCACTGGAAATTTTCATTAATGTAAGTGTCGTGTTAGAAAACAGAAATTTTAGAGAAATACATATATATATGAAGACTTCACCTATTTTTGACCTATAAAATAAAGGTTGATAAAATGTTTTCACTCACAGTGTTAAATCTAACTGCTCTCTCACAAGCACACCACTTTCCCTCTTTTAAGAAATCTAGGATAAGGTAAAACAAGGCTGTTGAGCATTCCAGTAATACACTTAGATGAGAGGGCATTGTTTTATTTTTGACTTGTTTAAGAATGTAACAGTTACTACTTGTGTTCCATACAAAGCCAGTATATTCTGAAGTTTTCCTTGTGAAACATGAATGTATTTGCATATGAGGAGAAACAACGAATTTCAAAGGCGATTTACATCTAAGCTTTCTACCATACTTTTCCTCTAGCTTTTTTGCTACATCTACAGTAAATGCAAAGGAAACTACTAAAACAAGTAAACCTACCATTGAAAACTTGTTTGAGCACAGCTTACAGACAGGACAGCAAAACCCCCAAATATATTAACCATGTGTGTTGTACCTCAATTTACAGAAAAAGGTCAAAGTTCTATGAAGTTTATGCTGTAATAAACGAAACTAATCAGATGGTGCATTGTTACAATAACCTGTATACAACAGAGATTTTAGATAGACTTCCAAGATACAAGAAAATAAAGAACAAGCAATGGAAATATAATTAATGTATTTGAAGATTTACAGCCAGGAAAACATACTTCTCAACAGAAAAAAGCTTCTGGGGGACATATTAAATTTGGTGCAGGTATGTAGATTTGCTGATCTGTAGTTAGCTGATCTGCCTTTTCTTTTTCTTACTGAATGATTTATTTCCTAATCTTAGCCTGTCAAACACAAGAAAGTTTTGAACTCACTCATAGCCAGAAAATAAGGTACTTGGTTTCTCTGAAGAAATCCCACATAAATTAGAGTTATCAAGGGCTGGCAATATTTTTATTCTTTGGGCCTAATCTCATTCTTGAATTAGCAGTGTTGGGAATAAGATTTTATTTTAACTCCTTTATTATTACTACTCTTATGCGTTATTTTGCAAGATGGGGCAAACTACACCATGCCATGATGTACTTTCATGCATGTTTTCAGTAGCCTGTAGTTTTCAGTATGTCTCATACTGAAGTGCTGGAAAAAAAAATTAAAAAAAATGGAATTTGGTAGTTTAACTTTAATTCATCCTTTTTCAATGTCTGTAGGACACTACAGACTTCTCAAAAAGTATGTGAGTATGTACTTTAACACCTAATTCAGGCAATAAGAATGCCACTTTACTATTTCTTTTTACTTTCAGAAGACTAAGTTAGGTGCTTTGGATTAAAGATTGATAAAAGACAACTGCAGTTCTTCTACCATTTCATTTTTATTCTGAAGTAAAATACTTCCTTACATGTTAAACTGAGCAATTCCATTTTGTTTGAAATCTCTCTCATCTGTTAACAGTTACAGTTCGTTCTGCAGTTTGTGTACTAATGAATCCAGAATTAACTTCACCTAGTCATCCATATGCTAACCATCTTGGCATCAGAAGAGACATGGAGAGAAAAGATATATGGAGAGATATATTCACACCTGCTACTCTTCCTGTTCCTGACCTGAGAAGCAAATTTAGTGTTCCTTGCTACTGGAACTTCTATCATGTCTTCAAAGCTTTAGGAATCATAAAGCATACAGAAAGACTGTGCCTCCAATAGATTGATAATGAGCTTTTAATTAAAGAAAGTTTATTGAAGAAAAAAATCAACACAACTTTGAGATTTCAACGGTAAATATTGCTAGTACTAAAATAAAGCCAAAAGACAGAAATACTATTTTTATCTTTAAGTACTTTATTTCATTAAAAAATGGAACAGAGAGGTTCAACATGAAAAAGAGTCAGTTTTGTCCTGCATCCTCCTTCTTTAATGTATGTTGATAAGTATCTGCTGGTCAAACTGACAAACTAGCTTTCAGACCATGCAAACCCCCAGTGCTTCATAAGCATGCACATTTTTACAAGGCCAGGAAACGCAGTGGGTGAGGAAGACACATCTTCTTTTCAAGCACACAAAACCCTTCCAATTCCCAAATTAAAAGGCTTTTCATAGCATTCATAGCATTGAAAATTATGACTGGCTTGTGAAACTGATGACAGACTTAAAAATAGATTCCTTCAGGGTTAATAAATTTGAATTCCCATATCCAAAACTTTCTTTTCAGTAAAATACACCCACTTTGGACCATTATAGTTATGTTTTGAAGTGTTCACCTCAGCACAAAATGCTGCATTATGAATTTTAAAAAAATATTTTTCTGTGGTATGTAACGTACAAAGAGCAGTCTCCTCTTCAGCAGCCTGTGGGCAAGCTTTCAGGGTTTAAAACACAGTCTCTAGAGAAGCTTAAAAAGATGACAAAGTCAATTAAGTTACAATAAATCCTTTATTTTCATGAAGAAGGAATGTATTAGGAATTTTATTATCAGTCACTGCTACAGTGTACATTTCTTCTTTTCAATTTAGAAATTGTGACTTCCATTGAAAATTAACCACTACAGCTCAAACAACTGAAATGCTCCTTAGAGAAAAACTACACAGGGTTTTCTGTCTCTGTTGAAAAAAGGAATGTATCTTAAATGTATTATGAATTTTATTATCAGTCACTGCTACAGTGTACGTTTCTTCTTTTCAATTTAAAAATCATGAATTCCGTTGAAAATTAACCACTACAGTTCAAACAACTGAAATGTTTTTTAGAGAAAAACTACACAGGGTTTTCTGTCTCTGTTGAAAAAAGGAATGTATCTTAATTTAGAGGCCGAGGCCAACGCCTACTCTAAAATCTTTTATTACTTAGAGCTTGGTAAACATCTTTGAAAAAGATTTTATTATTACCACAAAGCAAGACATTTCAGACAATGCATAAAATTACCTACTGAACTCAAATTAGGCTGCACCTTTGAAACAATCAATTCAAAATTCAGTACCAAGTGTTACAGCATAAATGAAGCTGTCAAGACAGTTGCTAGCACATTTTACTGAATGAAAAAACACAAGAAACCTTCACAGATTTTGAAATTATGAGTCTGCAAAGCACCTTCTTAAATCCTATTTACTAAAACTAGAAATGATCATCAAGTTACAAAAGAAGCCTACATTGCGTACGTCAAGCTCAACCTGTGCTGAGTTTAGTACTCCGCTGTTTTATGATGAGCCTAATACTTCACAGTTTGGTTCATAATAGTGCATCTGCTCTAGATTTTACAAGTAAAGTAAAGAAAAGCTTCAGGCTACATTAAATAAGTCTTGTTAAAGTCTTGTTGAAAAATTAAATATTTTATATTAAAATATATTTAATGTTTTCAATCATATAAAGTTTGTCATCCTATTAACATTCCCACTATTTTTTCCACTGCCATTTTAGCTAAGCATTAATAGTTATCTGGATTTCAAACATTTTGATAATTCTGAAATTTTAAAACAAGACAAAATCAGCTTTTAAATATAAACTGGAGAAATATTATAGTCACATGACATTAATAATGAAAGTGTTGCACTTATCTGTTAGTGGTATATCAAACTAACTTTCACTGTGCTATGGGTTCCCTCAGGTATCCCCTGAATACTTTATGAAATGACCTTTTTTTCCCCCTCTTACTAAAAATCATGCTTCCAACAATTTCAGAAGACCTATTCTTGTAGCTTCTATCCATCTAAACAAAAGAGTACTATGTGTGTTCTATGACTTGTCTTGGAGATAAAGATCAGGACCATAATTTTCGGAGATATTTGGGTGGCTAATATTTTGTGTTTTCTCACTTATTCAGTCTAGCCCACTCACACTGTAAATACATATATTAAAAAGAGCTGCTATCATAATTTATCTTATTTAATTATGCAGGAATATAGGAAATTTTACACACACACACACATATATAAACAATTCCTCACTGTATTATATAAATAATGGACAGTAGTTGTTAACCTGCTTTTTGA
Organism: Ara ararauna; assembly: GCA_028858755.1. NCBI lineage: Eukaryota > Metazoa > Chordata > Aves > Psittaciformes > Psittacidae > Ara > Ara ararauna. Next base: position 22,346,813 of record CM054376.1, read on the forward strand.
ATCTTACCCTTTTGGGATCTGTTTGGCCTCATCACATGCAGCAATAGTAGCATCACAGAAATGTATGAACAGTGAAAGTGTCACTAAACACTTACGAACTTCCTTATTCAACAGATGAATGAGCAATAATAGTTATGGGATCGTATTGATTAATTTTTCGCTTAAGATTTTTTCTGTGGGATTCTTGTCACTTTTAGCTCTCCTGCACTTTCGCGAGCACAGATTAAGGAAGGACATTCTATAACTTAACTGCCATATCAAATATTCTTCTTAATTTTACAGCCTTGGATAAAACATTTGTTCCACTTGGTAATTAACTTGGACTGAGGAAAAATACTTTGGCAGGAACTGTTATTGCCTTTGGAAAGCAAAACCCCTGAGAACCAAATGATAAGGAAGAAACTGCTTTGCAGGAGTTTATCTCTATGTGGACATTTGGGGGATCAGTTTATAGAATGATTCATGTTTAAATAGCTGAAAAGACAAATAACTTGAAGCCCAGAGAGAGAAAGGGGGAAAAATGTTAAGATAAAAAGATTTAAATCTGCCTAATGCTCTTGATATAGTTACAGGAATTAAAGAAGCCATTAAAGATGCAAAATTTGAACCAACTGTGCAATCCAATAAGGTTTCACACAGTATCAGCTATAGGAGAGACACAGAGTAGGATAATAATAATTTATTTTACAGCTTCAGGGATTTTTAAAAATTTCTATGTATTCCTTTCCTGAAAAAAAAATATTTTTTAGCACCCTGCAAATGTTTTAATGCTGAATTACAGCACTGTTTAAATTCAGTTTATGTGATATTTAGTTAAATTATGATTGAGAATAATACGTCTCTCTTTTGTGTATTTAGATTAATGCATATGATACATGTAGCATGCCTAAAACAGTGGGAAGATTTATATCTGATATAGTTTAGCAAGTACTACTAAAATCATAAGCATAAGATCATTAAAATGATGCTATGCTTTCATAATTAAATAAAGTTATGTTTACATTTCTTATATTTAGCTTAAAATTATAGTGATTGTTTTATAAGAAGCAAATCCACTAAGCCAGAAGTTAATTGAACTGGTCTAAAAAATAAGCTAAACTCAGTAAATAGTTTCAGCTGTAGCAGTTTTTTGTCTCCTGCAAAAATCAAGGGCAGCACTTTGAAAATGTCAAAACATTTTACTTTCTCAATAAAATTATTCCACTTGGAAATGTCAGTTTTTTATTTTTACATTCTGAAAATGAATCTTTTTTACATTTTTACGTTGTTCTTTACAGAAATGAACCTAAATAAAACAAACAAAAACCCAGGAAGAAAAAAAAGATTAAATAACATCTGAACAATAGAAGACATTTTGTTCTAAAGAAAATAAAGCTTTTTAAGTTAACAGAATAGGCAATTATTGTTAAAAATAAATTCATTCAGACTAAAATAAGAAGAGTTTGGCTTGTGCTGAACTGAAGAAACAGATTATACTGAAATATATTATTTATTGGTGGGTTCTTAGAATTATCTTGACTTGGACTATGATCAATAACCCATTACACACCAGGTGGTCATAGGATTGGAAAGGTTTATCATGGTCATTAAAACAGTTATCACTGGTGGAAACAAAAAATATAGACTTCTTTGCTTCCTTATTATTTCATCAATAAACAAAAAAAAGAGAGGGGAGATACATAAATTAACCTTAACAAAAGTTCAGCAGTTATTCTTATTTGGTTTTATAAACTTCTTTATTATCTCATCACCTGCAAAATTAAAACCAACAGAATTTCTACAGGTCGGTTGCTGCTTTGACAGCACAAGGGAAATAGCCACAGTCAATACATGCTGAGCACTAGTTTATTCTCAGGCTACTCTAAGAATTCCTCCTGTTCTCTTGGAATAAATCCTCCTTTCTTGTGAATCCCTCCTCCTAATCTTCTATTAGAAATATTCCACTGTCTCCTTCCCTATGAAGCAGACATCTGTCCTGCCCTTAGACTGCAGACAAGTCTTGTTTGCCTTGCTCTCCCTTTCTGAAGATAGTAGATCAACTAAATCAACACTCAAAGCAGAACTGTACAGCCTTCATAGAACAAAACTACTGGACAGTCTTCTAAAACCCATCAGCTTCAACATTGACCTTAGTTAAAATTAATTTAAATTAATCTGGTCCAGATATTTACCTTTATTTCCAATGAGATAAATTGGAATGGGTAAGATATGACAATGAAGTTCAAAATCTTGTTCAAGAATCACATAATCCATCTTAAGAAAAAGTACAGGGCGAAAAAAGCAATTCTGGGAAACAAGAAAATAACAAAAAATTTGCTTCTCATTATTTACAAATCTATACTTTCATTAGGCATTTCATAACAGTTAAATGTAAAATATAACTGTTTAGGTAAAATTCTCTTAAGCAATAAAGTGTAAAAATTTGCAAATAATCAGGACATTTGACTGTATAGTTACCACATTTGTACAGCCAGTGTCGAAGATCATGCACCAAATCCATCTAAAAAAGCTGCATGAGATATTTTGTTTTGCTTTTTAAAATTTGTGTAATGCAGAATATTAAATGCAATGTGTTCAAGCAGAAGGGGACATCTTCACTCCTGTAGGGCCCTTTTATTTTTTAATTGTTTACTTGACACGAAGACACTACCACAAAGACAGCTTAAAAAATGTTGCTTTGGACCTAAATCTAATGTTGTATCATGGCACAGCCACAGCACTTCAATAAGACAAGTTTACTATGGCAAAAGCCCATTAAAAGAACAAAGAGAATCTTAATAACTTAGCTGTGATTTAGATCAGCCCATCAAAAGTCATAATTGTAGGTGATGCTGCATCCTCATTCCTTATGCAATTTAATGTTAATAGCAGTTATCCATGCAGAGCTATAGATTTACATATATCTCTTTAGAAACTAGGGCAATATATTTTGCGAGGATATTTTGCTCTAGGTTCCATTTATTCCAATAAGTATTTTAATGGAGTTTCCTTAAATAGCATCTGTTAAACCTGTTTCTTCCATTTCCCACAACATAGTCCTATTTTCTCTTCTTCCTCCCCAAGACCAGATTTCCCTGCATCAATGTAACAAGAATGTACTTTGCATGCCAAGTAACCTTGAGGCTGAAAGGTCAAACTGCCACAAACGCCTGCAGCTTTTTTATAGACATGTGTCATGGGTTCAGCAGTAGCAGTCATTTCTCTCCGTCTTGGAAGCTGGTATAGGGCTGTGTTTTTGACTTTCAGACTGGGAACAGCACTGATAGCACTGACGTTTTCGGTTACTGCTTAGTAATGCTTTGGTCTGACCAAGGGCTTTCTGAGTCTCATGCTCTGCCAGGGAGGAGGTGAAGCTGGGAGGAAGCAGTAACAGGACACCTGACCCAAACTGACCAAAGAGGTATCCCATACCACAGCATGTCATGACCAGGATGTAAAACTAGCTGCAGTGACACGGAAGGAGGGTGCACTGCTTGGTTGGGCTGTGTATCAGTGTTGAGTGGTTGTATTCTCTTCCTTGGTACTTCTCTTGTCATTATTATTATTGGTGGTAGCAGTAGTGATTTGTGTTGCACTTTAGTTACTAAACTGTTCTTATCTCAACCTGTGGGAGTTGCATTCTTTTGATTCTCCTCCCCATCCACCCGGGAGTGGGGGGGGGGAAGAAAGAGAGGGGAGAGAGTGAGAGAACGGGCTGCGTGATTAACAATTTAAACTATGACAGCTCTTTTTGGCGCCCAACGTGGGGCACAAAGGGTTGAGATAATGACAGGATTAATAGCCATGTGTCACAATGCTGATTTATTGGCTCTCAAAGTTGTTGCTCTTGATTCTGTTGAGTTCCTGGTTTCAGCCTGTTGTACCTTACTTACAGCCGGTATTTGTTATCTTAGCATTTTTGGATATGGGTTTTGGGTTAAATTTCTTGTTTTGTTGTACTTTATTAGAATGGCTTGTAATACGGGCAGGCTCCAGAAGCAGGGGGGAGCAGACATGGACTTGTACATGGCAGTCCGGCTGATCTTCATCATCCTGATCCTCGCTCTCACCTCCGTGTTCACGAGGCTGTGGGGAGCCGAGGGGGAGCGGCCCCAGGAGCTGCCAGAGGCCGAAATGGCCTGGGAGCACTGCCCCAGGGATCAAGAGGCCACGAAGGAGGTGGCAGAAGGGGTGAGCCCCCAAGCTGAGCCCAGCCTGGCAGCTGCCGAGCAGAGGGAGAAGGCGATGAAGGAGCCGAGCCCCACCTGGCGTCTGCCGAGCAGAGGGAGGGGGCGGCGGAAAAGGCGAGCCATTCGGCCAAGCCCAGCCCCGCGGTGGCCGAGAGCATTCCCCAGCAGCCGCCCGCAGAGCCCCATGAGCCCAAGCCCCAGGAGGATGCAGGAGATCACGCAGCACTTCCCAGCAAGGCAGAGGGGGAAGATCTGGACTCAGACAAAGAGCAGCTGGTGGTGAGAGAGCCGGCAAGCACAGCAGCTACACCAGCCCCAGGGGCAAGTACCGCAGCGTCATTTGAGAGTTCTGAAGGGTTTGAATGGCCTTTGGTTACCCTGGAGACCTGCCTGCTGATTGTGATGGGGATCACAGTGTTGGCATGCATACAGAGTGTGTTTTACCCACAACCGTTTTGTCTGGTCCTGAGAGTTAAGCAGAGTGGGGTGTGGGCCTTGTCTGGGGTTAGACTACAGCGTAGGATGATCAAGAGATTTTCCACAAAGCTGGACAGTCATGAGTGGCAGGGTGTGTGGGACAGTATGGGTGAGTATCTAGTCCACTGGGCCCCTCCAGTGCTTTGGAAGTGTCAGAGATGGAAGGCAGCTGTATGGAGTCCCCACCGACAAGCTGCAGAAACTGCTGGAGGGGAGGGTAAATTATTCTGAGCCTGGTGTGCCCATGACGCCTCAGGCCATCAGGGCAGAGATGCAGCATGCAGATGGACTCATTATTGAGGGGTGGACTTAGCAATGGACACTATTGCCCTGGTTATTCACGAGTGTGAACACTGCACACAGCCTCCCCTGCTCTGAAAGGCTGTTACGAAAGGTAGAGCTTGACATCTTGGACAGGATGGACTCAGCAGCTTCATAGGGATTGGTCCATGCACTAAGGGATGATCTTTCTCTCCCTCTGTGTGTGTGTGTGTGGATGTATATATATGCATGTGATGGAATATTGAAAATATGGGATCTGAGCATGACGTGAATGGTATGGAATAAGGGGTGGATACTGTCGTGTGTTCAGCAGCAGCAGTCATTTTTGTCCTTCTTGGTAGCTGGTGCAGCACTGTGCTTTTGATTTTGGGCCTGGGAACAGCGCTGATAACACCAGTGTTGTGGCAGCTTTTCTTGCTGAGAACGGTCACGTGAGCAATCCAGCCCTTGGCTTAGCCCCACCAGTCTAGTGAGCTGAGGCTGCCAGAAGCTGCTGGAGGGGTTACTATAGGACGCCTTTCCAGAAGCCCGCCAGAAGTTGCCAGAAGGGGACGCCCACTTGCTGACATGAAGAGAAGCTCCAGGCGCTGCCACCAATCACAAGCCATTGCTAGGATCTGACTCGGAGGCAGAGCCAATTAACTATTGTGGAATGTTCTGGTGTTCTGTAACTTTTCTATAAAAGAGGTGCTTGCACACAATAAATTGTTCAGCCTTCGATCACATTGGTCGGTGTCATGTTATTCCATGATCTCCCGCACAGCGTTTTCAGTTATTGCTTGGCAATGTTTTTGGTCTGGCCAAGGACTTTCTGAGCCTCATGATCTGCCAGGGAAGAGGGGAAGCCGGGAGGAAGCAGAGACAGGACACCTGACCCAAACTGACCAAAGAGGTTATTCCATACCACAGCACGTCATGCCCAGGATAGAAAGCAGAGAGCAGAGACCCGGAAGAGTGGGGGTGCACTGCTTGGTCGGGCTTGTATTGAGTGGTGAGCAATTGTATTCTTTCCTTGTATTACTCTTGTCATTATTATTGGTGGTAGCATTAGTGGTCTTGTGTTCTACTTTAGTTACTGAACTGTTCTTATCTCAACCTGTGGGAGTTGCATTCTTTTGATTCTCCTCCCCATCCACCCGGGAGCAGGGGGAAGAAAGAGAGGGAAGTGAGCGAGAGAACGGGCTGTGTGATTTACAGCTTAAACCATGATAAGTGTGTTCCACTCCTAAGATGATGACACATTCTTGAGAGCAATATATTTTCACACTCACAACTGTAGTTATGCTTGTCAATTGTTTTATCATTTTCTTCATTCAAAAGCTGGGAAAAATAGAAGTCTAACATTTGAAGGAGGAATGATTTAGACAATTCATCTGTAAGTTGATAAAACTTGGGAATCCTTGGAGATGCCTGGGTCACAGACTGACAATAAAATGAGCATACAAAGAACAAGCGTCTGTTTGCCCTGGAGGTCTATGAATCTTCATGGGTTAAAAAAATGAAACATGTGAGAAGTTGTAGGAAGAAGAGAGCTTCAAGGAGCAAGCATATCAGAATAGCTTAGAGTAGATACTTAACTTTTACAAGGTTAAATCTTGGGGAGAAGTCAATGTGACTTGCTCAGATCACCCTGACAAGGCTCGTCTACTTGCCTGTTTTTTCCCTAATGAAAACATGTCAAAAATGGACCAGAAAATCTAGAAGCTTACAACTTCTGGTACGCAAAAGCATTTCTCCAAAACAAATGTGACTTGGAATTTTAAAACACTCATATATGCCCATAAAACATGGTCATCATATTCACTGGTATACTAAAAAGCCTTAAAAGCATTTTGTACTTCTTTTACAATCAAGCTTTTTACACATGAAGAGTAATTTAGCTGTCTTCACAGCACTTCTCCCTCCCAAAACAATGACAGGAAGAATACATTAGATATACTTCTACAATACTATTTCTTTAACAAAGATCACTGAGAGCTGCACCTGTCCAACATCTCCACATGCAGTTTCTTAAAGCATAGTGTTAAAATAAATGAAAGCTAATGTAAGGGTTGGAAAGTGCTCAAAGCTTTTAAAAATAAAATGGTTTCCTAGCTAAAAAAAAAAAAAATCACAGAAAAATAATATGCTAAAGAATTGCAAGGTTTATTTTTAAAAATGAGAGAATAACATCTAATACAGCTGAAAATTGAGATGTACTTTTTAGGCTGATGACTTTGAAGAAGGATCTGCCAAATTGGTCGCTATAATTTCATATATGAAGCTCATTGAATGCTCTTAAAAGGGGTTGTGTTTTTCAGGAACAGGAAAAACAAGAAATTCTCCAGTTTTCTTGTTACCTTCAACCATCCATGCATATCCACCAAAAGAGTCTTTTTAACTTTGTATTTTTCTATTCTCCTTAAAGGTCAGGCAGAACTATTAAAATTTGGAAAATATATTAAACTGGGCTTTCAGAAAATCAAGAGGCTCATTAAAAATATAAGGGTTTTTAAATACAAAAATTTAGACAAATGAATTTTTGCATTTCTTTTTGTTATTAACAAATTTAAATTTCCTCCACTTTTCCAAGTTCCCTTGAGATATATCTTTAAAACATTAATGGAAAGTGGCAACTTCAGAACAGTAAATTGCACAAGAAAGTCCACAGCCTCTGACTTATCCAAATTACCCCTAAATTTCCATCGCATATGAATCATTGAATGACCAGTTGCGCTTAGAGTGACATTCAATTTCACCCCTTGTCAAACACAGTCACATATACAGACACTGTCTTTAACATTTCATAGTGTTTGCGCTAGCTCCCACATTATTACAAATACTTAACTTATGACGCAGTAGAAAGGTATTAATATGCATGTTAATGTATGGACAGCTACAGGTTGGGCAGAGAAGAGATTCAGAGCAGCCCTGAAGAGAAGGACTTGGAGGTGCTGGTTGATGAGAAACTGAACATGAGCTGGCTTCAGTGAGCATTTGCAGCCCAGAAAGCCAACCGTATCCCGAGCTGCATCAAAAGAAGTGTGACCAGCAGGTTGAAGGACATGATCCTGCCCCTCTACTCTGCTCTTGTGAGACCCTACTTGGAGTATTGTGTGCAGTTCTGGGGTCCTCAACATAAAAAGTGCATGGAACTGTTGGAAGTCCTTGTGGAGGGCTACAAGGATGATCAGGGGGATGGAGAACCTCCCCTATGAAGATAGGCTGAGAAAGTTGGGGCTTTCCAGCCTGGAGAAGAGAAGACTGCGTCTCACATCATAATAGCCTTCCAGTACCTGAAGGTTGCTTATGGGGATGCTGAGGAAGGACTATTACTGAGGGACTGTAGTGATAGGACAAGGGGTAATGGGTTCAAACTTAAACAGGGGAAGTTTAGATTGGATATAAGGAAGAAGTTCTTTACTGCAAGGGTGGTTGAGGCACTGGAATGGGTTGCCCAAGGAAGCTGTGAATGCTCTATCCCTGGCAGCGTTCAAGGTGAGGTTGGACAGAGCCTTGGGCGACATGATTTAGTGTGAGGTGTCCCTGCCCACAGCAGGGGGGTTGGAACTAGATGATCTTAAGGTCCTTTCCAACCCTAACTATTCTATGATTCTATGAGGCTTTATGTTCAAACCTTTTTTTCATTGCAATATATATTGTTTAATAAAACCTTGCGTAACTGAAGTAGTAAAGCTTAAATGACTGTTGCATAAATAGGCGTAGCATAAAAGAAGCCAAGGAACCACTACCTTTTCTCAGCTTCTCTTTCTTTGTTTTTTGTACATGTTGACTTTGACTTTTGTATATTTTGACTTTCTCAACTCCTTTATTCTCAGCTTTTGACAAGCCAGATGACCTAAACCATCTTCTTTCTACAGTAAGTTAAATTAACATATCTAATCTTTTTCTTTGCAATAATTCACTGTGAAAATTGTAAAAATATTTTTGGATTTCTGTGTTTAGAAGTTTTCTATTTCTTTCAGTATTATTTACTAGGAGAAAAATACTGGCTAGAATCAGTTCTGAGAGTTTCATAATTTTACTAGTATATTCAAAGACCTGCTAAGCTTTGCATTCACTCTGTTCTCATTTTACGATGACTTTCCCAATGACAACAAGTCTTTTCTCATGCAGATTGGAAAAGCAACAATAATCATGCAAAATTGGACAGGATTCAATTTACTGTGTTACCCACCATTGCAATGTTCTATAGGCACGAACATGATCAACATGGGGTACATTTCTGCAACCTATTTTGGAAACTTATTTGGATGAAGAGTTTCAAAGGAGACAGGTCATCGGATGAATAATTAACTTTATAACTTTATTATAGTCCCTGCTCCACACAGGGTAAAGGAAAAATGAAGTTTTACATTAAATAAATTAAAAAATAGTCTTAAAGGTTCTGATAAATTTAACGGGTTTTCCACATTATAGAAACTTCAGATTCTGCTGGGTTTTCGTATATTATACATCCAGCATGAAGACTAAAGTCATATCTTCGAAGCAATTTGTGCAATATAAGGAACACATAAATCATCTAGAATTCTGGTGCTTCTGATCTGCCACAGACCCACATTCTGTTTCTTCTTTTGAGCTGACAATGTGGTTTATGTAAGCTTTTTTACAGTCTCTGATATTTAAGGTAGGAAGGGGATAATAAAATAATGAGAAATCCATTATATCTGATGGTCTAGGAACACTTGAAACATGCCATGGCCAGTGCACCTTCTTAAAATAATGTTAAATTCATCCAGCACTAGGAAAAGGAACAAGTCTTAAAGCCTCACAAAAAAAGACATGAAGAGGAAATAACCAGGATCAGCAAAACTTTTTCTTTTTTTTTTAGTATTTGTAAGTCCACTTATAGATTTTCTATTTTGAGACTTGTCCAAAGTCAGATGTTCACCCACTTCTACATAATTTAAATACATGGACCATAAAACTGGGAAGCGTTTTTTTGCCAACATGGAGACATATAATATTATTTAATGAATCGCTGGAGCTTTGACTTTGATTTTCTCAGAAAAATTTAGAGAGTATTGAAGAATTATTGTTACTTTGCCTGAGAGAAGTGTGACACCTACACTATTTTAATCAAAGTTATCTTATAGTTTCAGATCACCTATGTAATTATTCTTGATTCTACTTTGTCGTGCTCTCCCAAAACATGTTGCTCAAATTGATCCATTCAAATTAGATACATTTCTTCATCAAAGACTGAGGTATACTTTAGGAAAGCCATCAATGGTAGCTGGAAAGTACAATGGGTAATGCACTGTGAAAATTCATTTACTTAAAAAAGGGTATTTTATTATGTCAATGATTTTACTATATACTTGTATTAGTAGCACAGTCCCATATAATGTTCCATAGAAGAAGAAGCAGAAAAAAATGAAAACATTGAACTGCTAATCCCTTCTAAAACCTGCAAAATTATAAATTATTAGAGTTGATCCTGTTACTGGCTAAATGGCATTTTAATTGGCAATGCAAAATTGTAGCTATACCTACGAAGTAAGATAACCTCATTAAAGTTACACAACTGAGTCAATATTAAGGACAGGGTTCAGAGTGGCAGCCTTGATATTGAGTCATACTGCATCAAGGCAGCTTTTTGAAAGAACAGATCTTTGTGGATTTTTTTTAGATATTTTTAAATTTTGAGCACTGATGAGTAAAATTAGTAAATTTTGTACAAAGGCTTTGATTTTTCTTGAATTTTCTGACAGAAACCAGGCAGATTTCTCAGGATAAGGTTTCTTGCCAGCAAGCCTATCTCTTTGGCAATCTGAAAATATCAACTATCTGCCATAAAACTGGATACCTCCTCACCTAGGAGGTCTATCTATAGATAGGATACTCCATGGAGAGGGGGTTTCTTGACAGGATAGTCAGGGTACCTAATTCCTTCAGCTGAGTTGGAAAGAAGCTTCATATTTCTGATATTCTGGCAGCATCTGCTTGAGTGAAACTTCTTTGGGCATAGACTCACTTTATAATGGTAGTTGGGAAACTGAGTCTGCAGATATGCAGCAGGCATTTTATTTCCAAGTTAAAAAAAAAATCTGTTGCTTTAAATTATTTTTAAAAATTTGTTACAGTGTGAGAATTTAATGGAGAAAACAGCCTTTAGTCATAAAATTTCTGGGGCTACCAAGTGTTAAAAGGGACAACACAAATAATAAAGACACAACAACTTAAACATTCCTTTCCCATCTGCACACAAGACTGATTTTTCAACATACTGTCAGCCCATTTCAAAATATTTCCTCTTTGTGTTAGCAGGATCCGAAAACAGATTTCAACTGGTCAGGTAACATGAATAGAAGAATTCAGCACACTAACTATATGCATATATGTGTATATATATATCAGCATAGAAAGAACTTTGGGATTAATTTTTACTCTTTTCTGGTGTTGCAATTAGAGCTGATCAACATCTGTCTTTTTTTAGGTTTTCCTCTCAGAAGTGCTATGTTTTAAAAGTAAGAAATCTTCATAACTACATAATTTTTTTAAATAATAAAAAAAAACAACTGCAAAACACAAACCCCAAAAAACAATAAATCAAACAAAAAAAATTAAAAATAAAAAGTAACTAATATATTTGGGGGTTTTGATACTTTTCCAAAACATATTTTAAAATACAACTACTTATAAAGTGACAGCTTTAAAGCCAGAATTTTTTTCTTAAAAAAAATAATTTAAATGTTTGAAAAAGATTTCAAACTACTTTCGTGTTTGGATTTTTTTGTTAGGCTTTTTTGGGGGCCTGTTTTATTTGTTTGCTTATTTGTTTGGTTTTTTTTTTCTCAAAAGATATTTTAGATTATATTCAACTCCAAAGGCAAAAGATGGCATCCAGTTTGTGGGCTGCGTTATTCTGCTGTGGGGTCAATATTTAGAGTTGTATAGTTCTATATTAAAGCATATCTACTTCATACGATGGAGTTATTTTGTCTCTTTTCACCTGCTCTTTTTTAAATACAAAATACTGCACTATATGAGATACACTGTTTGCATATATGCAAAACAGAAGAAGAATAGATGGTTTTGAAGTTATGGTTTTACAATTAAGAACAGAAGGAAAAATTGAAATATAGTCTAGGTTTTGTACAATTGAAGTAAAATAAATGCTAGAAAATTGTATCTCCACTGTTCATATTAAGGTTGTGTCATGGTTTAAGCCCAGTCAGCCACGCAGCCCGTTCTCTCACTCACTTCCCCCTCCTTCTTCCCCCCGTTCCCGGAGGGATGGGAAGGAGAATCAAAAGAATGCAACTCCCACAGGTTGAGATAAGAACAGTTTAGTAACTAAAGGATAACACAAATCACTACTGCTACCACCAATAATAATAATGACAAGGCAAATACAAGGAATGAATACAATTCTCACCACCTAATACCAAGCCCGACCAAGCAGTGCACCCTCCACCCTTCCGGGTCTCTGCTCTCTGTTTTTACATCTTGGGCATGATGTGCTGTGGTATGGAATAACCTCTTTGGTCAGTTTGGATCAGGTTTCCTGTTTCTGCTTCCTCCCGGCTTCCCCTCCTCCCTCCAGAGCATGAGGCTCAGAAAGTCCTTGGTCTGACCAAAACATCACTAAGCAGTAACCAAAACACTTGTGTCATCAGCACTGTTCTCAGGCCGAAAGTCAGAAAGAGTGCTGCACCAGCTACCGAGGAGGAGAAAAATGACTGCTACTGCTGAACTCAGGACAGGTTGTGACATATGGTCTTAGTTGTCAGTAGCTGGCTGAGTGTAAAAGAGATGCAGGTTGTATCAAAAGTTAGAGCAACAAGTCATTGCTTTGCTTCTGGTTGGGTTTTTTTGTTCGGTTTGGTTTGTTGGAGTTTTTTTTTTTTTTTTGCTGTTTGTTTTCTGTGGGGTTTTTTTTCAGGTCTCTGAACTATGAAATATCAGAATTTTTCAGAACAGTCCTTCTGTGTTTTAGCTATTTATAAGGATTTAATTGGGGGTTTTTATGCATTTGCTACCCTCCAAGATACAGTCAATACCCCTAGTAGTTTCTTCTCTGAAGGAAAAAAGAGAGAAATGGAAGAAAGGACATAATTGGGAATACTGAGGGAGAAAAAAATATCTGATCAGCTAAAAACTGTTGAGAGTATTCAAAAATATGTATTTAAATACTATGAAAGAATAATATATTTTAATATTTATTTTTTATGTGTGTTAAATATGCACACATCTACACTTTCTATTAGTATGATCTTTTAAATAAAAACAATTATTGCAGGCAAATATGAGTTCTGACAAAAGAAATAATTATTTTACAATAAAGATAGCTATAAGTTGACCTTTTCAGTACATTTATGAAGTATAGATATTAAGAAACAAAAAGGAAAAGTAAACAATATATTTCAATGTAAGATTATTACATTAAGCATACTATCAAGTTGCTAAACTCCTATCTTGATATAGAATTTCCTTCTGAAATGCTCTCATTTATGTAAGGCAAGAAATTGCAATCCTGCATTACAATTACACCAAGACACTTTTCTCTGAAGGTCTATAAAACTTATATTGCCTGAAAAATTATTTTGCAATAGACTTACAATTTTTTTTTTCCTTTACTGTACGCTGGTACTTAACAAGCCTCTAGAGAAGTACAAATCTTAATGCCAGTGACTGCTCCTTCCCTTTTTTTCCTGAAGCTGTCTATCATATTGTAAAAAAAATCTGCATGGTTAGATTAAGTATTTGAAGAGCATCAAAAATTCTTAAATTCAGTTCATAGGCTTTTTTGGGCTTTTTTTCTCACCTAAACTTAATTTCAAAAGCCAAATATATTAACCAATTTTAAGGTATTCAAAGTTTACCTACAGAATGTATCTTGAATGTATCTTATCTCTTTAGTCCACACTCCTTATATAAAATCAGAAGTAATTCCAAATTATTTCACTGATCAGTATTTTGTCAAGGTAAGAGAGGCAATAGTTCTTAAGTTATAAATAACAAAAATATCAACCTTTTTGGTGCCTAAATGACTTACCTAACTACTGATGAATTTTTAAGGAATGAACAAAATGCATTTTAGTGGTAAATGTCAGTAATGTTAGTATTGATCTTATTACTGCTATTATTATACCAGTTATGATACTTTAGTTACATTGAAACACAAACTTTGGTCCTTTTTTGGCTATTTGGATATACGTCAAAAACAGTATATCTTCCTGGCACATATCCTTTTCCTCCTATAGCTTTTTTTTTTTTTTCTTAAAATACTTCTTCACATCTAAGCATTATTTATTCTTCTGTTTTAAGTTCTATTGCAAGAAAAGAAAAATTCAAATAGTGTGGCCTCATATGTTTAGGTTCCTCAAACCTCCATGCTAATATTTTTAAAGCACTGTGTACAATTCTGGTGACCCCAACATAAGAAGAACATGGAACTTTTGGAACAAATACAGAGGAGTGCCCCAAGGATGATCAAGGGCTAGAGTACCTCCCTTACAAAGACAGGCTGAGAAAGTTGAGGCTGTTGAGCCTGGAGAAGAGAAGCCTGCTTGGAGACCTCGTAGCAGCCTTCCAGTATCTGAAGGGGGCCTACAAGAATGCCAGAGAAGGACTCTTCATCAGGGGCTGTAGTGATAGGGCAATAGGCAATGAGTTCAAGCTTAAACAGGGGAGATTTAGGTTAAATATAAGGAGGAAGTTCTTTACTGTGAGGGTGGTGAGGCACTGGAACAAGTTACCCAAACAAGTGGTAAATGCTCTATTCCTGGCGGTGTTCAAGGCCACGTGGGACAGGACCTTGAGCAACCTGGTCTAGTGGGGGGTGGTGGGAATTAGATGATCTTAAGGTCTATTCCAACGTTAACTATTTCTGTGACTTTATGATTCATTTAAAATAATTTTTAAACCTTTTTCGACCTAATTAATTCCTGCTTCAGGAAAGTGCTTTAATGGTTCTATATCTGTCTTTCTCTTGTCCAGCGTCTTCCAAGCAACACAGTTATGTGATTCATTATCTGATTTCTATCTTCGTCATTATTAGCAAGAATAAAAACAAGTAGGGTATGTTCTTATATAAACAGGCTCCTAATAGTTTCCTTTGTAAAGGGAAGTCATAGATTGTTTGACATTCCCACATGGTCACTTTAAAATTACTTTGGATTAGATTAAGTAGGAAAAGATCACACTGGCAATATAATGTAGACACGACATTTATTAAAAGTACAGTACAAAATGTATTTCTCTGAAAGCTGAGCAGAAGATTCTGTTACACAAAATGGTGTACACATATACATGGCAACAGAATATCTCTGTCAGAAAAATCTTTAAAATTAACATTTACTACCGAAGTGATTATAAACAGATTGATCTTTCTAGAGTGTCTACTCTAAGACATGTATTTTCCCAACCTGAACTGCCATGAACACTCTCCAGTCACACATAAAATTGCACTAAAGCCTGCAATAAGTAAGAAAGAGATTTCATGAGACAAGGAGATAATTTTTGAGGGCTTCTGATAGTTATCAAAGAGAAAAGATTGACATCTTAAAAAAAAATATGATAAAAAGCTTTTAAATTGCCCACATAATATCACACTATCTGCCCACTGTCTACAATATCTAACCACTTATATAATATAAAAAAGGAATAATATCCAAATGTACAAACCAAATTCATTTTTACAAAATGCCAGAAAGTATAATAAAACTTAATGTTGAAGAAGCATTCAGAAAAGCAAATGCTAAAGGCTTTATAAAAGATAACATGCTATCTCAATTGCAAAATATTTCTGATATCATTGATGTCTCTGAATGAACAGAAGCACCAAAAATACTTAAAAAATAAAGTTATTTAACAGTGATTTCTATGTTGGTGCTACTATTATTAGACACCTCCCCCCAAAAGAAAACCCAAAGCAAAACAAAACTGAAAACAAATCCACCAACAAAAGAAGTATGAAACAAGCAAGGAATAATTATGAAAACAACAATGGAGGACACAGAAAAAAAGAATCAAATCTTTGCAATGCTACTAAGATTTTGCAATGTATTTAGTTTCCTTCATGGCACTTACCAACAAAGTTTGGCAAATAAATACACATTTAACTAAGTGTTTGTATTAGCTTTACGTGGCAAGGTTTTGGTAGCAGGAGAGCTGCGACCGGAGTAGGCTGTGTGAGAAGCTGCTAGAAGCTTCCCCTGTGTCCAAGAGAGCCAGTGTCAGCTCCAAGACAGACCCCCTGATGGCCAAGGCCAAGGCCGTTAGCAACAGTGGCAGTGCCTCAGGGATAAGATATTTAAGAAGGGGGAAAAAACCCTAACCTCTGTGCAAAGATAGCAGCTGTAGAGAGGAGTGAGAATATGTGAAAAGAACAACTCAGCAGACACCAAGGTCAGTGAAGAAGGAACAGGAGGAGGTGCTCTAGCTGCAGGAGCAGAGTTTTCCCTGCAGGCCATGGTGCAAACCATGGTGAGGAAGGCTGTGCCCCTGCAGCCTGTGGAGGGTCACAGTGGAGCTATGACACCATGAGAAGCCCATTCTGGGAGGAGCTGTGGTTCCATGCAGTGAGAGGCCAAAGCTGGAGCAGGCTTGCTGGCAGTATGTGAGACCCCATGGGAGACATGGAGCAGATATTCACTTGCAGCCCATGGAGGATCCCACACTGGAGCAGGTGGATGTCGAAGGAGACTGTGATTCTGTGGGAAGCCCACGCTGGAGCAGGCTCCTGGCAGGAACTGTGGGCCCATGGGAGACCCATGCTGGAGCAGTCTGTTCCTGAAGGAATGCACCCCACAGAAGGGACCCATGCTGGAGCAGCTCGTGAAGAACTGTAACCTGTGAGAACGATTAATTTTGGAGAAATTCATGAAGGACTGTCTGCCATGGGAGGAAGTCCATGCTGGAGCAGGGAAAGAGTGTGAGGAGTCCTCCCACTGAAGAGTAAGGAGGGTAGAAACCATGTATGATGAAGAGACTGCAACCCCCATTCCTCATCCCTCTATGCTGCTGGGCAAGGAGGAGGAAGGGAATTCAGAAGTACAGTTAAGCCTGGGAAGAAGGGATGAGTGTGGGAAAGGTGTTTTAGTTTTTATTTTCTCATTATCGTACGCTGATTTTATTGCTAATAAATTAAACTAATTTTCCCAAGTCAAGTCTGTTTTGTCCATGACAGTAACTAGTGGCAGATCTCTCCCTGTCCTTATCTCAACCCACAAGCCTTTTGTTATATTTTTTCCTCCCCTGTCCAGCCGAGGAGGAGGAGCAGTCTTGCAGCTCATGGTGGGTGCCTGGCGTCCCTCCAAGGTCAACCCACCACGGTACTGTAAGATACATGCTCATCTTGTTCACTTCTTTTTTTCCTGTTTGAAAATTTATATAAATTCAAATATGCTAAATTTAGTATATATGAGGTTGGAGTTGTAATTGACCATAAATGTCTTACGAAAAGTGGATGCTGGTAAATTTGACAAAAATTAAAATGTGGTAAAATACACAGGAATCAGAAAAATACATCCAGACATAAAGAATAAAACAAGAAAATCCACTGATCTAAATGGTTTATTAAAATTTTTGCATATCCTTCTTGAAGTACTGTCAATGGAAACAGTCTTCAGATGGTTCACCAGGTTTACCTGAATGTAAGAAGTCTGTTAAGACAACTCACAGTGAGCTATCACAGTGGCTATTTAGCTCAGAACAGAGAAGGCAGGTTTTTAACTGTCTCTGACCTTGTCAAACCATGATATGACACAGTCATGTACGGTATTAGTCAGAAACCATTTATATTTTTCCATCTGGAAGTTGTTGAAGTGAGAATAAAATTATTATATAGAATCATAGAATATCTCTGTATCTCAGTAGTTTGTAAAGAGTTTGTTTCTGATATTATTATAAGTCTCTAAAAATCTTACCTTCTAGGAGTTTAGGCAGAGAAAACAACAGATACAAGTGTATGACTATCAGGTTTACAGATTTCAAACACAATTTAAGTAATGACTCAGTACTGAATAACGCTTCTTTTAGATAGCTTTTTATTGTCCAACTCAATATATCTGAAGTGTGCCTCAGAATTGCGTGGAACCTTGGTATCAGATGGGGGGGAAAAGAACACCTGATCATTTGTAATAATCAAAGTATATTATCTCAAGAATGAAATTATTCAGCTTCTGAGAAAAAGATTGTCTTCCAAAAAAAAAAAAAAAGAAATAAAATGGGCTTTGGAAGCCCAGAGATACTGTCTAATGGAGCAGTATTTTTCCCACTGACTGCTCATTGCCTCTTGGCATGGACTAATCAGATGTAGAGAAAGGATGCTTGAATTTTAAGATGATACTGAGCTCTGCAGCCTTTTAAATTCACAATTAGTCATTGAACTGACACCAAGTATACCAATGCAGACAATTTATTCTATATAAAACAGGCTGTAGGCTTTCTTTTTATAGAACTATGACTTGTAGCAGAGTTAAATGTTCAAGTGGAAAGAATGTATAAGAAAAAGAAGGATCTAGTGATCTGTAAAGAATAAGTCACAGTTCTATAATTTGTATGTGCCTTCCGAGCATCTCTTATTTTTTTTTTTCATCTGTATACTAACTTTCAGGAGGGAAAAAAAATTTCTCTCTTGATTAGACCAATGGTAAAGAATTCAGTAGTCTCTGCTCTCTTCTTGACTTTATCCCTAATTTATTTGGGACCTTAAGTGAGCTTTGTTTTAATTTAGCACATCTTTATGTGTATGTGTAAATTCTAGCATAAGTAGAAAAGATTATACAAGGTTATGAAAGCTGGACTAAACATTAATGGAGTCAGTCTGCCTCTAAGTAGTAAGGAAGGTACAGAGGACATTATGTACCTTAATTCTGTTGTGGTAGTACCATATTTCAATGGTGAGCCATTATGAAGTGGAAGATTGGGTTCTATAAATATTTGATGTAAAAACCAGCACAGAATCTTGACTTTGTTTGGTTTTTGTACTGTTGATTCTTGTTTGAGTTTTTTTTTTTATTTATTTTCTCTTATATGTTTTCCACCATTCTATGAGAAAGTGATCTTTGCAGTTCAGTTTTACAGGATGAAACATGACACAAATGATGATAAATTTATAAAATTTTGCTGCATGCTTTGCAGAGAAGGCATTTAATAAAAAAAAAAAAAAAAACAATTCTTTATCCCAGCAAATTTATTTTTGTTAGGATAAAAATTCTTTTGCACTAAACAAGAGATCCATTTGATTTGGTGTATATGAAAGATTGCCTAAATAGGATAGATCTTGTTTAAATCTGTATAATTTAGATCTGAGTTAAATCAATTGATGCATAATTTAGATCTGAATTAAATCAATTGATCCAATTATCTTATTAAGGATTTTTCCCCTCATATTTATAAGTAGATTAGGAAAAAATGCTAAATATATTTTGTTTATGGTAATGTCACTTTTTCTTTCAGTTGTGATTTGCAGACTAACATCTATAGCATCTATACTGTAGCTTGTAAACACTTATTACTAATGCAATTTTTTTACTTGGGAAATTATCATCACTTTAGTCTGCTCATGCTAAAGAAAAATAACAAGATCATTGATTTTTTTATTTACTTGAATAAACAAACTAATTCAAGATTAAGCCATGACTTTCTAAAATGAAAAAAACTCACAAGCACGCAACACCTTAAATTCCAAATTCAATTTAAGATGATTGCTTATCCACAAGCTTAATCTTGTCCTTTCAGTCTGCATTAATTCATTTACAAAGATGAATTTATAGTCCCAATTTGAAGTACATGCAGTAGAAATCAACAATACTGACTAAAAATAAAAGTTCTTATTTTCTAAATTCTATGGAACAGGTAAGGGAGTCATGCTTACAACTTCTTTTCCTTTTCAGTAAATGATCCTATGTGACCAAGTATTGTACATAGCATGTATTTGCATTTAAAAAAAAATCTGCACATAAGCAGGAGCATCACTAAAGGGTCCCAAGTATCTATATTCACTGTTGCTTAAAATATTTGGTAAAATTGTACTTTCTTGCCTGTGTTTGTGCAATGCAACTCTTGTCACTAAGTTCTAGCCACTGAAGTTTTTAGGAAAATATCTTCCAGTGATTTTGTGTACACTGCTACAATTTTCAAAGGTGCTCTTCAGTACCCTGCCTCAGGATCTCAAGTGATTATTTGCCTTTCTAAGAGAAGTGACATCTGCTAAGTCTCCCCTCCCATATTGTGCTCCTTTGCTATGATTTATCTTGCCAGTCATAAGGATGATCTCAACAAGTCAGAGTTCCTCTTGCACCTGAGTTTTGGTCAGTAAATCAAGTCTCACCAAAAAAACAGAGTTATTTCTTTGGAACAAATGTAAACCAGAAAAGAGGAATTTAAATTTACTAACAACAGATAACTAATATTTCAGATAAAAAGTATTCCAAAACCTGACCCCAAAAAAAAAAAAAAAAAAGAATTTCTCTAAGTTCAGTTTCAGTCAGTCATTGATTCAAAAGTTTCAGCTTTCAGATGATGCTTTATTCTGTAGGTCAGAAAAGGTCATTCTATGAGCCTAAAATCTTTTTCTCCCACTGTTATTATGGTGTTAGGCAGAACTGTTGTTATGATTTTCTTTAATATCATTTGTCTCATAAAACTCAGAAATTTCTTACCTATGTTGTTTCTTTTTTTGTTGTGTCATTGGATATATGCCATTATATGAGATTATATGACCATTGTATATGAGCATATGACATATTGAGCACCATCTTTAGTTCCTGTAGGAGGCAATTTGTATCTTTCCATTTAAACAAGAATGCAATCATTGGAAAGGCCATAAGGCTGCAAAACCATTCATTAAATCCATATATTGGTCTTTGAATACTGCATGATGCTGCAGAATCTGTCACAAATTCCTTCATGCACCAGTAGGTGTAGAATGGAGGGTGTTTTGGATGCAGTCTATAATACGACATCCATCAGAGAGGAGATATAATAGAGGAAGAAGAAAGTTGGCAGAGGGATTGTGATGATAACTTTCCCACAGACGAAATGAGCCTTTCCTTGCTAACTCTGTTTTACATTTCTGCACTGTTTATTGCCCCATTTGGTGATGTTTGTTGATGGCAATTCTTGTGTTAAATATTGATACTGTACTTCAAAATACCAACAACATGTTTTTAACTAGGAAGAAATTCAATGCAGATATGAAATTATTTCTACTGGTTTATGGCTTGAAGGAGACTGGAAAACTCTAAGTCAGCATGACCAACAGATCAGAAGATGTTTCAGTTTCCAGTTCCTGCCTTACAATTCTGCAAGGTAGTTTTAATGCTGCCTGATTAATGAGAATAAAGACAGATGTAAAGTACTATTCTACTAAAGTGTAATAAATCACTTTCATTAAGCTTTGTTTGAAACATAGAATATTCATTAAAAAATATCACAGGGTCCTTTATATTCATGTAGAAGGAAAAAACATTAAATCAACTTCACACCAATAGATGACATATATGTCAGCAGAACAAGCAAATACTTCTTTTAAAAATAATTTTGTTACAGAATGTCCCATATTTAGAAGTATCTAACCTGTTAGAAAATCTGGAAAGCAAATATCTTTTTCTAGTCTTGAAATTATTATTAAGCAGATACTGCAAAACTAGCTGTGATCCATTTTCTTCATATTAATTGTCTGGATCTTCTCTGCAGCCACAAAGAGAAATAAAAATTAGTCATCTGAGTTGGTTTAGATGCCAGTCTCAGAGTGAGTTTCATAAAGCTTGAGAAATACTTATTTATCATCATAAATTAAAAAAGGAAGCTTAGAACATGTGCTGGTTTTTACTTCTAAATTGTAGCTCTTTAAAAGATATAGGATAAATCTTAGTATATTTAAAACATCCATGATTTTTTTAGGGTAAAATAAACAACAGTGAGAAATAATAAAATTACTACAGAATTAGAATTATTTTTATTAGAATATGAGAATTATTTTTATATAATCAAAGATTAAAAAGTTGTGTCAGATGTGATACTAACAGAATTATGCTGTTTCATTTTTCTCAAGCACAGTTCTTGATGTTTCTCAACAGAACCTGCATTTGTAAACAAGAAAAACTAGTTTTTTCATGCCACAATTTGATTTCAACTTCCACTTCACTTACTGTAATTAGCTAATCATATTCTAGAATGCAAATTCTCTGCACACAATAAAAACCACTTTCAAGTACCAAAGTACAGTCATCACTTAAACCCCATTTAGCATGCAGTCAACATTTAGTCAGGAAACAATAAATATCATTGTGACATTAACATAATTGTTTTAGAATTTTAAATAAAGGAGACTGTAAATTCTACGAGTAGGATAATTCTTTTACTTTTAATTTTAAATCCCACTGGAATGAGATGGCCTTATGTAGGAAACTCTTCTGTTTCTTCCTCTGTTGAGGCTGAGTAAGGCAGCCTGATCTGCTCCCTGTATAAAGACTTATCTTTTTAGAGTAAAAGGAAAACCAGTGAGTAATTATGAGATTTAAAAGCCAGGAAAAACTTCTTCACTGTGGTGGTGAGACACTGTAACAGGCTGCCCAAAGAATTTCAGTATGCCCAGTCCCTGGAAGTATTCAAGGCCAGGTTGAATGAGGCTTTGAGAAACCTGGTGTAGCGGAAGGTGTCCCTCCCCATGGCAGGGGGGTTGGCACTAGATGATCTTCAAGCTCTTTAACAACCCAAATCAGGCTGTGATTCTATGTCATTTCTATTTACTTTCAATGACAAAATGTTATCAACTTAGAAAATTTGGAAAAACTAAGGTTTCCACCTAGAAAGTGCATGCATGTGAAGCTGCAAATGTCAAGGAACTGAGTGTTTCTCTAGCCCATCAAGAAAGTTCTTCAAGAGAAGGATTAAGAGCTTTGTTTCTGTGTCTTGATGAAAGAAGAAAATGCTAAAATAACTGTGCTGATTTTGCAGGAATGGAGTTAAATTTTTGCATAATAGTTAGTATAGGGCTATATTTTGGTTTTGTGCTGGAAACAGTGTTGATAATTCAGGGATGTTTTAGTTATTGCTGAGGAGGGTTTATGCAGAGTCAAGGCCTTTTCTGCTCCTTGCCACTCCCCACCAATGAGGAGGCTGGGGGTGCACAAGGGGTTGGAAGGGGGCACAGCTGGGACAGCTGCCCCCAGCTGACCCAAGGGATATTCTATATCACATGGTGTCATGCTCAACAATAAAAGCTGTGGGAAGAAGAAGAAAGAAAGTGACATTCAGAGTGATGGTGTTTGTCTTCCCAGGTTACCATTATGTGTGACGGAGCTCTACTTTTCTGGAGATGACTGAACACATGCCTGACCATGGGAAGTGAATGAGTTCCTTGTGTTGCTTCTTTTCTGCATGCAGCTTCTGCTCTACCTATTAAACTGTCTTTATCTCAGCCCATGTTTTCTCACTTTTATTCTTCTCATTCTTTCCCCCATCCCTCTGGGGAAGTGTGAGCGAGCAGGTGTGTGGGTGCTGGCTGGAGTTAAACCATGACAGAAGCTAACATGTTAACAGAGGAGATATAATATTTATGCTATGTTTGTGTTAGTTGTTAAGTGTGCAACAGGTTATTTTTATAGGAGTTACATTGACAATGAAAATTTACACATATGAACCTGCCATAAACAAAACAGTTTTTACTTGAAGAACTTCACTTCGTTTTATTAATTTTAAATTAACGGGAACTTTTAAATATTGATTCAGGTATTAACAGGGTGAGAGGGGAAAATAAATTAAACAAACACTTAGCAAAATTACTTTTCTATCTACACCCCAGGATTAGCTTCAGCTCAGCACTTCTCTACCCCCTTCCTTCTACTCCGCTTGTTTTCATCCCACATTACACTGAAACCCTTTCAACCCTTTAGTGATTCAATGGTCAGTGCACAACATTTTCTTTCTGTTGCTCCTTGCTTCTTACTATTCTCCTGCCCCACCACGAGCCCTTCACACGCCACAGTCCCTCTGAGGGTGTCCTTGTTCCCACCTACGTCCTCCATGGGCTGCAGTCCTTCAGAGCATTCTTCTTTTATCAGGTGTGCCTGATTCCAAGAGACCATCTTCAGTCATGTCCCCAACAATATCCCCTTCCACATTCCTTCTCCTTTTTCTCCAAATATTTCTCTTTACTTACCTCCTCCATGGTTCTTTTTTGAGTGTAGTCCTGTGTCTCCTCCCATATTTCTCCTTGGTGTCTCCTGCCCCCAGCATCAGCCACTCTTCCTCAAGCAAACCTGAGCAAAGGCGCCATGTGCTCCTCTGGCTGGCTGAAGATTTGAAGAATGGTGGGCTGTCTCCATCCTTTCCAGAGTTATCTAGAACCTGCTGTGACTGGCATATGGTGGTTCATGGCCTCCATCCAAGCAGGGCCTCTGCAGCCACTGTTGCTAGACCCTGCCTTTTATGTCTAACACAGAGCCACATATTTTTTTTCATGCTGTAATTGCTCCGTTTCCACAACCCCATAGAGAAATGCATGAACACACATTTTGTCTACAGCTTATTCGAAAACTGAGCACAAATCCATTTTGTCATTTTATTACTGTTATTCATATCTTATCAACATTAATATTCAGCAGTAAGTCATTAACAATTTCTTCTCTTACTCTCATTCTCTTTCTATAGGACTATAGAGGGAACATCATATCAGTATTTAAGTCTCTTTTTGAATATGAAATGGAAGCAAGATTCAAACTTTTGAGTCACACTGAAGTGTGAATATCTAATGAAATATTCATTTTCTGAGAGATGTTAGTAGTAGACGTTGAGGGACAAGTCTAAGAACAAGGCTTCCACACTGAGCTGTCTCTACTACCTCCTGGGAAATAGTAGTTTTAGGTCTTGATCTATAAATTTCATTCACACTTTGATATTTCAGCCATGGATGGATCTATCCTCCCCAAATTTCTTGAAAAGCTTTTGAAATAGCTTAGTGCTTAAGGTTCCAACAATTTAGTTTTATACTCTGAAAAAAAAAAAAACCAAACACACCCCACATCACTACAATCAAAAAAACCCTCCTTATGTGTATTTTTACTGCACTATATGGCAATTAAATCAGAAACATGCTCGTCCTTTTGAGAGGAAAGCACTTAATTAGCCATACATGAAAAATAGTCTTTTTCAAGGAAGAAATGCTAGTCACTGGAACCATCCTTCATTATGTTGCACTAATATAGATGTTAGTAATAATTTCTGCTCATATCAATGCTTGATACCAGTTTAAAGCTAATAGGAAGGAAAAAAGGGTATTTGAGTCTAGCTTTAGCAGGGGGGAACTATATAACCATTAGGCTGTTCCCTGCTGAGGCTAAAAGCTAATAGTGGGCAGGTAACGGTAGGAGGCTTGATGACACAAGAAAGACATAGGGTATAAACAGCTTCCAGTAAACAGATGAGAATATTTTATAGCTAAAAGTATTGTGGGATACTCAAAAGTTTACATAATGGTTGCAGTTTTGGGGGTTGTTTTTTGGACTTTTTTGTTTTGTTTTGTTTTGTTTTGTTTTGTTTTGTTTTGTTTTGTTTTTCCACTGATACAGGGTAAGAAAATTTCATTCACATTTTTTAATTTTACTGCAAGAAAACACAAGCACTATCATAAGTTAGTAGAGTGCAATCTGGTGAAAACTTTCTATCTTACGCTTGCAATGTGTTTTGACAACATAGAATACAGTCAGGTCTCATTATTTGGCTGATAAAAGATAATGAGAAAAAACAGAAATAAGCAAGTAAATTTGTTAAGGGTGTGTTGCTTGTTGCTTGGGACCATCTGGAGCACAGTAGACTAATAAAAAAAAAACCTTACCAAAACACCAAAGAAAACCAAAACCCAATCAACCAAAAAAAAAAAAATGCAGACATACAGAAATTTTAACATAAATCCCATACAATGGTTCATATGTGTATCCCATATATATAGGATATTATTTGTTATTGCCTATTAAGGCTGGTTTATGCAGTCTTTTGCATGTCCATATGGCCAAAAAAGAGAAAACTGTGGTATACTGTACTCCTGCAGTCAGTCGTCAGGGTTACTGCATCTGGGGCTGTTTAATTCATAAGTAAACCCAGGTCCTGGTCCTGTTTGAAAAATCAAAGGAGAACATCCAGGACTGGTAGTACCAAGGATGAGTTACTTGACAGCTTGCTGAAGTGACCATTTAATTAGTAACTCGGCAAAAAAGCTAACTTTCAAGGTGTCCTGAAATTAACTGTATTCATAATAATACTAGAAATCACACCCACAGGTCAGAAAGACCCGAAGTCAGGCGAAGGCTGCTCCTCTGAGCATGCATAGTCATTAGAATCAATGACACAGCAGATACTGATTCTATGATATGTAGATTACAACTGATCATTGTTATATTGTAACTGTAACCAACCTTGTAACTTTTGTGTATAAATATAATGAGAAAGCTGGGATTGGTGTGCTTGATTTGTGGAACAGTCCACTGAGCACCCAGGTCTGAATAAACACAGTATCTCTCATGAGCGTGTGGAATTGGTTTACTGCACGCCAAGCCTGCATCTGCTTTTTGGACATCAACTGAAATTGTCTGACTGTGTCTTTTCAAATAACCTACTCAATTCTGAAGTAATATGAGACTGAAGTGAAGCTTCTCAGTTCAGTGCAATTTTGTTATAAATCACAGAACTGATCAAATGGAAATAAGAGTGTCCACCGTATTTTGTTCTTTAACAAGTGAACTTCTATGGCCTTAAGAAAAATTATATTCTGTTTGATTTGATTGCACAGATACACTTTCAGTGGGACCTTCGACATCTATCTCTACACCAATTTAGCCTTACAAATTCAATTAATATTAACCTGATTCAGGCCTAGATGGTTTTAAAAGGATTATATATCAACATATCCTAGAAAAAATTAATTATAGCAAAGAAGCCTGAAGGTGAACAGAAGACTTGTCACCATATAGCCAGAATCACAAAATAGCTGTTGTCGTGGTTTAAGCCGTAAATCACGCAGTCGCTCTCTCACTCACTCCCCTCTCTTTCTTCCCCCTGCTCCTGGGTGGATGGGGAGGAGAATCAAAAGAATGCAACTCCCACAGGTTGAGATAAGAACAGTTTAGTAACTAAAGCATAACACAAGACCACTACTGCTACCACCAATAATAATAATGACAAGGCAAATACAAGGAAAGAATACAATAGCTCATCACTTCTAATACAAAGCCTGACCACTCACTTTCCCCTCCTTCTTCCCCCCCCACTCCAAGGGGGGGAGGGAATTGGGAGAAGAATCAAAAGAATGCAACTCCCACAGGCTCAGATAAGAACAGTCCAGTAACTAAGGTATAACACAAATCACCGCTGCCACCACCACCACCAACGACCAGGGAAATACAAGGAAAGAGGATACAACTGCTCACCACTCGATGACTGAGCTGTGAACTGAACTCTTCCAGGTTCCTGCCCCCAGTTTTACATCCTGTGCATCATGCGCTGTGGCATGGAATAGCTCTTTGGTCAGTTTGGGTCAGGTGTCCTGTCTCTGTCTCCTCCCAGCTTCCCCCCCCCTCCCTGGCAGAGCATGAGACTCAGAAAGTCCTTGGTCAGGCCAAAACATTCTAAGCCATAACTATAAAGATCGGTGTTATCAGCGCTGTTCCCAGACCAAAAATCAAAAACACAGCGCTGCACCAGCTACCAAGAGGGAGAAAAATGGCTGCTGCTGCTGAACCCATGACAGCTGTACTGAAACTGTACCTGTTGTCTTAATCTGTTTCCCATATTTATCATGATATTTTTTTATAATTTACTTGTATAATTCAGTGATAGCCATAAGCATAGAGAGGAGAGAAATAATTTTAAAAGAACTGAAAAAAAGATGACAATATGTCATTCAAACCACAGTTTTGAAAGTTGTTTAGTCAGGCAAATATTTGGAATTCAAAAGCCCAGAAGTTAGTCTGGTACTGGTTCACTGAAAAGTTCCTCTGTGATGTTGGCTAAATCGCCTGTTTTCCGGTGACACCTGGCCTGTCATCTGTCCCTTTCTTTATCTATCATACGGTGATAATAATGCTGATTTACTTCACAGGAACGCTATGAAGATCAACTAGATTCCTCAGAAAGCTAGTACTTCTGAAGTGTGAAATATCATCTACATACAGCACAGGAATAAGTTGTTGTGTTTGGGCTTTTTTTTCCTCTAACACAGACTGTTAATTATCTATGAAACTGTGCTTGGCAAACATTTGACCTGAAACTTTGCAGATAATGTTGTGTGAGTTTTTACAATTCTTTTTCTTTTCTCTTCCCTTCACATACTGAAAAGCAAGGCAATTTCTAATGCTAACCTTGCATTTTTGCATAACTTTAAATTAATTTTTAATTAAATTAGATATTGACCTGGTGGCTATGTTGCACCTTTTTAATCTTTGCATGTAATCTGTTTAATATTTATTAATTTCATGTAGGTGATTCAAAACAGATTAATTTACAGAATTCTATAAGTGGAGCAATAAAAGTTTAAAGGTTTCTAGTATGGATAATTATCAAATTGTGTTGAGTGCTTGGACAGGAACTTTGCTGTATGCAATACAAACTTACTATACAGGGAAGTTTTCTTAAGTGTCTGAATATGGTTTAGTATCTGGAATACTTGAGGTATATGCAAAATTTTTATTTTTTATTTTTTATTGAAAAGATACACTTAGAAAAAAAATCTAATTGAAGCTTCTCAATAGAACAGCTGAAATCGTATCATTTAACTGGAGTATATCTGATGCCCCAAACACACCAAGCAGGTAGAAAGTTCTCAAGTTGCCCTGCTTTGATGACAGTATGGCTAAATGATGCAACAGAATTTTTAACAAGTGATTATTCATTTGTTTAATATCTCTGACCAGTTTGCCCATTTAGGGCATGTTTTTTTAAGAGGTGAGAACACTCAGACTTTTGTAACAACAGCACTGATTTACATCAGTTGAAGAGATTGAGTAGTTCCACAGATAAGTTTCATGTACTTCTTTTCGCAGCTGAGCACATGGCCCACCAAAACTAAATGTTGTCATGTGTACATGTTGCCACCTAATGTGTCTCATCAAGGAGATCTACAGATAGCAAGCTGATTTATGGGAGCTACATACATTCCCAGAATTTTTCTTATACATTTTGCAGAGGAGTTGCATCAATTCTCCTACCAAGCCAGTTTTAATATTTGCACAGCTGAAGCAAGATCTGTTCCCTGGTCATTCCAGAGGGACCTTATGAATAATTAGCTGCGCAGCATTTTCAAGAAGTTGATTCCAAGGAGATAAAAATATTTGTTTAATGTCACGAGTGTAGATTAAATGTATGTTGAATATCAGGAAAAGACAGCAGGTCTAGAAGAAATTGTTGCACATACTATTTTTCTGTGCATTAAATTTCAAGTATATGCTCTTTTAAAACAGGACTCTGAATGTGACTATTTTCATTAGCTCTAGGATCACATGAAAACAGAAAGTTACAAGAATTTTAAAGAATAGTATGCTCGTATACGAACAATTTAAAAAAATATATGTATAAGACTACTATGTGCACCACCTTGATAGGACATAAAAACAAAGGAAAACTTTTCGTTGGTTGCAAAAATTATTCTCCCACTTTTTGAACAAGAATGATGTTCCCAAAATAATAACAAGAGTTTTCATAACCCACAGACTTTCACTGCGTGATGTATGGAAGCTTCTGTTGTTGCCCCAAAAGTGGAATTTCTACCCAGTGTGGAAAACACCAATATACACAGTCAAGTTATTTTATTGTCAGCTTTTTTTCAAAACAGGTTGCTAGGTGGAAGCTCCACAAAACAATCACGCTATAGTTTTGTATACATCAGAGTATATACATTTCAGAGAACGAGGAAATTACTTTTAATAGGTCAAAAGTTACAGAATATATGATTAATTAGTACTCTGTCTTCTATTGGCTAAATTGTTCTCACTTGCCATGTAAATTAGCACACATGCTCTGTAGCATATAACTGGAACAAGTGCATTTCTCTGTTTTCAAATCCAGAATGTTGTTTCAAAATGCCCAGAAAACCCCTAGATTGGAAGGGGGGACCCAAGGATTGTGTGTCTTGGGAGGTGGGTGTGGTAGTGTTTCCTCATATATAGAAATTGATAGTTGGAAAAAAATTGTTTTGGAAAAGGAATTCCTGCCACCTGTGTCAGAGTATTAAGAAGTGAATATTATAATTATTAAGATCTGAATATGTGATCTGTTTCCCTTCCTCCACTGTCCCCTAATGTAGGCTAAAAATGAAGGAAGGCTCATCATTATCAGAAAGCATTTTAATCCTTTTTCTGGATAGGAGCTATGATTGTGGTTCACAGTTATATTTTCCAGTCCTGTTGTGGTTTAAGCATCTAACTCACGCAGCCCATTCTCTCACTCATTTCCCCCTCTTTCGTCCCCCCGCTCCAAGAGGGATGGGAAGGAGAATCGAAAAGAATGCAACTCCCACAGGTTGAGATAAGAACAGTTTAGTAACTAAAGTGTAACACAAATCACTACTGCTACCACCAATAATAATAATAATGACAAGGCAAATACAAGGAAAGAATACAATTGCTCACCACCTGATACCAAGCCTGACCAAGCAGTGCACCCCCACCCTTCCAGGTCTCTGCTCTCTGCTTTACATCCTGGGCGTGATGTGCTGTGGCATGGAATAACCTCTTTGGTCAGTTTGGGTCAGGTGTCCTGTCTCTGCTTCCTCCCGGCTCCCCTCCTCCCTGGCAGAGCATGAGACTCAGAAACTCCTTGGTCAGACCAAAACATTACCAAGCAGTAACTGAAAACACTAGTGTTATCAGCACTGTTTCCAGGCTGAAAGTCAAAGCACAGTGCTGCACCAGCTACCATGAAGGAGAAAAATGACTGCTGCTGAACACACGACAGTATCCACCCCTTATTCCATACCATTCACGTCATGCTCAAATCCCACATTTTCAATATACCATCACATGTATATACATACATCCACACACACACACAGAGGGAGAGAGACATCAACCCTTAGTGCAGTATGGACCAATCCCTATAAAGCTGCTGAGTCCATCCACTCCATGATGTCAAGCTCTATCTTTCGTAACAGCCTTTCAGAGCAGGGGAGGCTGCGTGCAGTGTTCACACTCGTGAATAACTTGGGCAATAGTGTCCATTCCCAAGTCCACCCCTCAATAATGAGTCCATCTGTATGCTGCATCTCTGCTCTGATGGCCTGAGGCGTCATGGGCACACCAGACTCAAAGCAATTTCTGCAGCTTGTCACTGGGGACTCCATACAGCTGCCTTCCATCTCCGACACTTCCAAAGCACTGGAGGGGCCCAGTGGACTAGGTACTCGCCCATACTGTCTCACACACCATGCCACTCATGACTGCCCAGCTTTGTGGAAAATCTCTTGGTTATCCTACATTGTAGACTAACCCCAGACAAGGCCCACACCCCACTCTGCTTAACTCTGGGGAACAGACAAAATGATTGAGGGTACAACACACTCTGTTTGCATGCCAATACTGTGATCCCCATCACAATCAGCAGGCAGGTCTCAAGGGTAACCAAAGGCCATTCAAACCCTTCTGAACTCTCAAATGAGGCTGCTGTACTTGCCCCTGGGGCTGGTGTAGCTGCTGTGCTTGCCGGCTCTCTCATCACCAGCTGCTCTTTGTCTGAGTCCAGATCTTCCTCCTCTGCCTTGCTGGGAAGTGCTGCGTGGTCTCCTGCATCCTCCTGGGGCTCGGGCTCGCTGGGCTCGGCGGGCAACTGCTGGGGAATGCTCCCGACCACCGAGGGGCAGGGCTCGGTTGGGGGGCTCAGTTTCTCCACCGTCACCTCCTGTTGCTCGGCAGCTGCCGGGCTGAGCTCAGCGTGGGGGCTCACCTTCTGGTCCCCGGGGACACCACCCTGGGCCGTTTCGGCTGCCGGTGGCTCCCGGGGCAGCCCCCCTTCAGCTCCCACAGCCTCTCAAAGACGGAGGAGAGGACGAGGGCCAGGACGGTGAAGAGCAGCCAAAATGCAGGTACACATCCGCACACCCCCCCCCCCCCCCCCCCCGCTTCTGGAGCTCACCCATATTACAAGCCATTCCAATAAAGTACAATGAAACAAGAACCTTAACCCAAAACCCATATCCGAAAAATGCTAAGATAACAAATACCGCCTGTAAGTAAGGTACAACAGGCTGAAACCAGGAACTCAACAGAATCAAGAGCAACAACTTTGAGAGCCAATAAATCAGCATTGTGCCAAGCGGCTATTAATCCTGTCGTTATCTCAACCCTTCGTGCCCCACGTTGGGCGCCAAAAAGAACTGTCGTGGTTTAAGCCTCTATAACTCACGCAGCTCGTTCTCTCACTCACTTCCCCCTCTTTCTTCCCCCTGCTCCCGGGTGGATAGGGAGGAGAATCAAAAGAATGTAACTCCCACAGGTTGAGATAAGAACAGTTTAGTAACTAAAGTATAACACAAATCACTACTGCTACCACCAATAATAATAATGACAAGAGAAATACAAGGAAAGAATGCAATTGCTCACCACCTAATACCAAGCCTGACCACACAGTGCACCCCCACTCTTCCGGGTCTCTGCTCTCTGCTTTCTATCCTGGGCTTGACGTGCTGTGGTATGGAATAACCTCTTTGGTCAGTTTGGGTCAGGTGTCCTGCCTCTGCTTCCTCCCAGCTCCCCTCCTCCCTGGCAGAGCATGAAACTCAGAAAGTCCTTGGTCAGACCAAAACATCACTAAGCAGTAACCGAAACACTGGTGTTATCAGCGCTGTTCCCAGGCCCAAAATCAAAAACACAGCGCTGCACCAGCTGCCAAGAAGGGCAAAAATGACTGCTGCTGTTGAACCCATGACAAGTCCATAGTACTCTGTTAAGTAAATGATATTGTGGAAAATACTCTTTCTCAGCTAAACAACAAGCTTTAGATATGTCTAATCCATTTTTTATAAGTTTATCATTCTGTTAAATCTTGGACTACAGATCAGAAGAAAGATTTTCTAGGTGGTACTTGAGATTTCTTTTTTGATATTATACAACATTGGAAATAAAGCAGGGCATATCTTGCTTGTTTGTTTATTTTTCATATTTGTTTGGTTATTTGGGTTTGGTTTGGCTTTGTTTTTTTTTTTTTTTTTGGCCGGGGGGGGGCGTCGACTGTTTGTTTTCCAAATCAAATTTATCTATTATTACAGCTCTAACACAGTTTTCTATCTTTTTTACCATACCTTTTTTCTGATCTATTACCTTTGGCATTCTCATCCTGAACATCTTGTTTATATTAATTAGCTGCTACTTTAAAAGAAAGCCCCAGAAAGTTATATAACATTCTATTATTATTTTTCAGTAAAATGAAAAACATAGCTCCTTGTTAACTCATGAATAGAGATAAATTTTTGTCAACTTCAGACTGATAGGTGACATTTTTAGGAAGTTATGAGTGACTGAAGAGTTAGATGATGCTGCGTTCAGTTGCCTAAGGTCAGCAAATATTAAGCAGAAATTATAAAATTAGTATTCAGTAAAAATTTCCTGATTATGCTCCAACCTGACTCTGGCATAAGACATATTGACATAACTGGTGTACTTGAGAATAACTGCAGGTTTACCCAATTTTCTTTTGGGTAATGCCATGTTTTACTGTTTCCTATATATTGTGAACAAGAATAGTTTATTCTTCAATTTCTTAAGTTACTGGTTATGCTTAATTATCTTAGTGTCTGGTGCGTATTCAACGAACTGTCCCAGAGACACCATCCAGAGTTGCCCTTTACTTCTATCAGCACTTCCTGTGCGGCAAAAATGGAAGACTCTGGTTATCCTGAGCCAGTGCTGGGGATTCATCTCTAGAAGTAGTACTCTTCATTGCTCAGTCAAGTCTGATTCAACTTCTTACCTGCCTCGACAATAAAAAAAAAAAAAAAAGAACAAAATGGAAGATCTAAACAGTAGCTAAAATTCTGAAAACAGCACTTAGTTCAGTCCTATACGAAAAGAGTGCAGATCTGACGTTAAATGCCATCATATCTGAGTTTCTGAGCATTCCTTTGCACCTCCAAAGATGGGAAAAAAAAAAAAAAAGCATGACCTTCTATATCCATAAAGACTAAGAATATAAACAATTTTTATTTCTTGACAGTCTTTGTATAGATGTAATTACACAGAGGTTTCAGAATTCTCCTGTTTATCACTTGAAATGGACTTCTTCAAAATACTACTCTTACACAGATTTTTTGATCAAAATACACCAAAATCCTTTTATTCATTAGCAGCATTGATATTCCCAAACTATGCAGTCGCAGCTACACACAAGATTGTAAAGGTAGTTGAAGAAGTACGTGTTAAAGGACAAAGCATTGCCCTCTGTGATGGATGCACTCAACTCCTCAAGCAAACTAGCAGTAGTTTGGTACAGGCTCCAAACGAGGTCAAGGCCTATGCTGTGACTGGCCCAAGAATTTATCTAGTTCTAACCTGCTCTCTAAAAACCCACAAAGGAACAGAGTGAGATTGTGAGCGTTGATAAATATGAGCTTGGAACACCAATCATGCAATTGACATGTTGATAGCAGGTGCTTCTTCCAAGATTAATTTTCAAGGAACAAAGAAAGTTGTGGGTATAGGGAGTCTCATGTATATCTTTCTCATTACATGTAACTTGATTACAAGCCAAGCACTTTATTCCATAATTATGAGAGTCAAAGTGGGCCTTCCTTCTTCCTAAGCAGCTGGATGCAGGATGGTGTTCCTTGAACTGGGACACCTCTCAAGGCTGCTCATACAGGCAGAGTCATGCCATACAATCCACAGATCTTTGTTAAGTGATAGATAATGCACATAACCTTGCATTATGGTACACTAAGATTATGTATTGGTAAGTTTGAATTTGTCTTGGTAACTTCAATTCTGTGTTGGTAGTTCTGAACCAGCATTGTATTTGTGAAACAATAGAATGAACCTTACCTCTGAACTTGAAGTTAAATTTTTGTAACACCATATCTTAACAAAATCACTTTTGGTGATACTTTGGCAATAGTTCTGTGTCATGGGTTCAGCAGCAGCAGTCATTTTTCTCCTTAGTAGCTGGTGCAGTGCTGTGTTTTTGATTTTGGGCCTGGGAGCAGCGCTGGTAACACCAGTGTTTCGGTTACTGCTTGATAATGTTTTGGTCTGACCAAGGACTTTCTGAGTCTCATGCTCTGCCAGGGAGGAGGGGGAGCCGGGAGGAAGCAGAGACAGGACACCTGACCCAAACTGACCAAAGAGGTTATTCCATACCACAGCACATCATGTCCAGGATGTAAAGCAGAGAGCAGAGACTCAGAAGGGTGGGGGTGCACTGCGTGGTCAGGCTGAGTTTTAGGTGGTGAGCAATTGTATTCTTTCATTGTATTTGCCTTGTCATTATTATTATTATTGGTGGTAGCAGTAGTGATTTGTGTTATACTTTAGTTACTAAACTGTTCTTATCTCAACTTGTGGGAGTTGCATTCTTTTGATTCTCCTTCCCATCCCTCTGGGAGCGGGGGGAAGAAAGAGGGGGAAGTGAGTGAGAGAACGGGCTGCATGAGTTAGAGGCTTAAACCACGACATTCTGTAAGTCATATAAATCACCCATTTGTGACACCCTCATACATAATTGCAGAAGGTTTTGTCTTTTAGCCCTTTTATTTTAGCATTTTTTCTCTCACTATTACAAGCCACAGTGTTACACGTTGACTGTTTAGCCTTGCTACCACAAATTAGATTCAACAGCAGGGAAACAGAAAACTATTTGGCTCTTTGTTTATTTCATTTTTGTTGTTGTCCCAATTTGCATTGATTTAAATTTTTAGAGGAGGATTCCAAATTCTAATTAATTCCTGGCATCTTCTCTCATGGTATGAGCTGAAGCACAGGTCCGTGCTGTATCATTCCTTCATATAAACTCTCACAAAGCGCAGACTTTCCTTGCAAGATGGGTGCTAATACTATATTCCTCTCTTAATTTTGACTCAGCCAAAACCCAGCATCTGCTCCCATATAAGGTGTTGACAGTTGAAGCATTTTTCCATTGTGTTGTAAGTCTGGCGAGACCTGGCATCTGTTCACAAATAGAGGTGTTGACAGCTGGAGCTCTAGCACTTTCCCTTTGTGCATCAACTCTCTAGAAATCTGGCATCTGCTCACACACACAGGTTTTGACAGCATAAACTACAGTCTAACACTAAGTTACTCCAATGCACAGGAGCACATGCAGTCATGGTTCTGGAGGGATACTACTTCCTCATGGCATCAAATCCTGGGAGATCAGCAGACAAAGTAGATATGTGGCTTGAAGCATTTTTTATGTAGCAAAAGTCTTCACAGGACAGACATATTGTGTCAATGAACTATACAGAGAATTTTTCCATTGTAATAGACACTAGGAAAAAGTTAGCCACTCCACAATCATAGAATCATAGAATAGTTAGGGTTGGAAAGGACCTCAAGATCACCTAGTTCCAACCCCCCTGCCAGGGGCAAGGACACCTCACACTAAACCATGACACCCAAGGCTATGTCCAACCCGGTCTTGAACACCGCCAGCGACGGAGCATTCACAACTTCCCTGCGCAACCCGTTCCAGTGCATCACCAACCTCATAGTAAAGAATTTCTTCCTTATATCCAATCTAAACTTCCCCTGATTAAGATTGAACCCGTTACCCCTTCTCCTATCACACCCCAGCATCCCTATAGGCCCCCTTCAGATACTGGAAGGCTGCTATGCGGTCTCCATTCAGCCTTCTCTTCTCCAGGCTCAACAGCCCCAACTTTCTCATACGATCTTCATACGGGAGGTGCTCCAGCGCCCTGATCATCCTCGTGGCCCTCCTTTGGACTTGTTCCAACAGTTCCATGTCGTTTTTATGTTGAGGACATCAGAACTGCACACAATACTCCAAGTGAGGTCTCACAGTGTCGTGGTTTAAGCCTCTCTAACTCACGCAGTCTCTCTCTCTCACTCACTTCCCCCTCTTTCTTCCCCCCACACCTGGAGGGATGGGAAGGAGAATTGAAAAGAATGCAACTCCCACAGGTTGGGATAAGAACAGTCCAGCAACTAAGGTATAACACAAACCACTACTGCTACCACCAATAATAATAATGACAAGGCAAATACAAGGAAAGAATGCAATTGCTCACCCAGCCCGACCAAGCAGTGCACCCCCCACCCTTCCGGGTCTCTGCTCTCCGTTTTTCACATCCTGGGCATGACGTGCTGTGGTATGGAATAACCTCTTTGGTCAGTTTGAGTCAGGTGTCCTGTCTCTGCTTCCTCCCGGTTTCCCCTCATCCGCGGCCGAGCAAGAGGCTCAGAAAGTCTGTGGTCAGACCAAAATATTCTAAGCCATAACTATAAACATCCTTGTTATCAGTGCTGTTCCCAGACCGAAAATTGAACACACAGCACTGCACCAGCTACTAAGAAGGAGAAAAATGACTGCTGCTGCTGAACCCATGACATACAGGAGCAGAGTAGAGGGGCAGGATCACCTCCCTCGACCTGCTGGTCACACTCCTCTTGATGCAGCTCAGGTATGGTTGGCTTTCTGGGCTGCAAGCGCACACTGCCGGCTCATGTTCATTTTCTCATCAACCAACACTCCCAAGTCCTTCTCTGCAGGGCTGCTCTGAATCTCTTCTCTGCCCAACCTGGAGCTGTGCCTGGGATTGCTCCGACCCAGGCGGAAGACCTTGCACTTGGCATGGTTAAACTTCATCAGTTTGGCATCAGCCCACCTCACAAGCATGTCAAGGTCCCCCTGTATGGCATTCCTTCCCTCCAGCATATCAACCGAACCACACAGCTTGGTGTCATCGGCAAAATTGCTGAGGGCGCACTCAATCCCACTGTCCGTGTCACCAACAAAGATGTTGAACAAGACCGGTCCCAACACCGATCCCTGAGGGACACCACTCGTTGCTGGTCTCCAGCTGGACATTGAGCCATTGAGCACAACTCTTTGCGTGCGGCCATCCAGCCAGTTCTTTATCCACTGAGTGGTCCACCTATCAAATTGATGTCCCTCCAACTTAGAGACAAGGATGCCATGTGAGACAGTGTCAAACGCTTTGCACAAGTCCAGGTAGATGACATCAGCTGCTCTACCCCTGTCCATAGTTCCGTAGCTCCATCATAGAAGGCCACCAGATTGGTCAGGCAGGATTTCCCCTTAGTGAAGCCATGTTGGCTGTCACCAACCACCTTGTTGTTTTGCACGTGCCTTAGCATGCCTTCCAGGAGAATGTGCTCCAAGATTTTGCCAGGCACAGAGGTCTCACATTACACCTTTTCTCCATGACATAGACAGTTACATTGTGAGTGTTTAATACTTGAGTAAGATCATTACTGTTTCTCATTACTGTTTCTCATTATACCGATAAGCTGAACAGGAGAATTTCTGTAATCTTGTTGTTTCCTGTTGGAACTTGCCTTAAACCTTCAGGCATTTTTAAGGTCTTAGTAACCTTTCCTGTCCATTTTAAATGCACAGGAAAAAAATATAGTTGTTCCAGGAAGTCAGAATTGACATGAAAAGTTGCTTATTATTATATGAAGCACACCTGAAAAAAAGATGTCTGGTGACTGTCCTGGTTTCGGCTGTGAGAGTTCATTTTCTTCCTAGCAACTTGTACAGTGCTGTGTTTTGGCTTTAGTTTGAGAATAATGCTGATAACAGACCAATGTTTTAGCTGTTGCTAAGTAGCACTTACCCTTATCACGGATTTTTCAGTGTCTCATGCTCTGCCAGGGAGGAAGGGCACAAGAAGCAGAGAGGAAGTAGAGACAGGATCCAAACTAGCCAAAGGGGAATTCCATACCACAGCATGTCATGTCCAGTATATGGGCATGGGGGTGGAGGGGGAGGGGTTACCCAGAAGGCCCAGATCACTACTCATATCTCTCTGGGAATCAGTTAGCAGGTGGTAAGCAATTGTATGGTGCATCACCATAGGTTCACTGTTTTTTTGCTTAGGGGTTCCCTCCTCCCCTTTTAGTTTTATATTATCTTCCCTTGTTACTTCACTTATCATTATTCTTATCAGTAGTATTATATTGTACTTTATTTTAGTTCTTCAGTTGTTCTTATCTCAACCAGTGAGTTTTACATTCTTTTGATTTTCCTCCCCATCCCACCATATGAGCAAGTGGATGAGTGGTATTGAGTTGCCAGGCTGGGTTTAAACTAAGAGAGTGACAATATTATGTTTTTTATTATTGGGCATCAGTAGAATATTTTAGGTGAACCAAGGCTGCCTCCTGCATTGGAAGCAGGCTAAATTGTAGTTCAATAACATTAACATGTACTCGTTCTGATGTGAAAGTAGAGTTAAAGTCACTGTATTCTATTTAAGGATAAATAGAAAAAGACCAAGTAAATCACTACTACCAGATGTATTTTGCTCAAGTAGAATTGCAGATAACTGTTTTTCTAATTAATTTTGCAGAGATTTATTTCAATAATAGTGGTTATTATACGTTATAGAAAATAGTCTAAAAGGATTCTTAGATATCTTAGTGGTAGAATACTGTATATAAATTAAAAACACAAAGTGAAACTGTACTTTTTTCGTAGCTTACTTCATATGAACCTGTCCTGGGTTCAGCAGTAGCAGTCATTTTTTCTCCTTCTTGGTAGCTGGTGCAGCACTGTTTGTGACTTCTGGCCTGGGAACAGCGCTGATAACACCAGTGTTTTCAGTTACTGCTTAGAATGTTTGGTTTGACCAAGGACTTTATCAGTTTCTTGCTATGCCAGGGAGGAGGGGAAGCCGGGAGAAAGCAGAGACAGGACACCTGACCCAAACTACCCAAAGAGGTATTCCATACCATAGCACATCATGCCCAGGATGTGAAGACGGAGGGCAGAGACCCGGAAGGGTTGGGGTTTGCTGCTGGGTCAGGCTTGGTGTCAGGTGGTGAGCAGTTGTATTCTCTTCTCTTGTTGTTTCCCTTGTCATTATTATTATTGGTGGTAGCAGTAGTGGTTTGTGTTATACTTTAGTTACTGAACTGTTCTTATCTCAACCTGTGGGAGTTGCATTCTTTCGATTCTCCTTCCCATCCCTCCAGGAGCGGGGAGAAGAAAGAGGGGGAAGTGAGTGAGCAAACTGCGTGAGTTACAGCTTAAACCACGACAGAACCACAATCACAAAGTGAAAGAGAAAAACAAAGATTTTAAAAAACCAAACACAATCCTTTTATGTGACATTTTTATCAGAAAATAAGTAACATTTGGAATATCATAGGTTTTAACCATTTTTGCCCCAATTTCAGATTAAAATAAGGTTCAACCACATTGTGCATACAAAGATGATGAAATTAATGAATAAATCAAAATAAAACAAAGATAACAAACAGCTTTCCCCTCTCCCTGAAAAACAGAGCTTTGACATGTATCAAATTATACCGAGGCATTCCTGTATAGACAGATTTTGACTTAAACCTGGGACTGCTCTATTAGTATTTCTCCAATTGTGAATCAGTATTATACTGCATGTAAGAACAGAGAAGACCAGAGAAATAAATATGGCATGCTTTGAAAGATTTATAAGAGGTAGGTATCATGCTATCTGGTTGTCTACTGAACTATTTTCACTAACTTTATGATGCAGCATGTGAAAAATAAATGCCAAAGTTATGCACTGGAAATTTTCTGATATAATTCATATTTATTCTACATTTCTGATGTATTTAACTACAGAAACTGTATCTGTAGCTATACTGTCCTGGGTTCATCAGTAGCAGTCATTTTTCTCCTTCTTAGTAGCTGGTGCAGTGCTGTGTTTTTGACTTTCAGCCTGGGAACGATGCCGATAACACCGATATTTTTAGTTATTGCTAAGTTATGTTTAACCTGACCAAGGACTTTCTGAGCTTCATGCTCTGTCAAAGAGGAGGGAAAGCTGAGAGGAAGCAGAGACAGGATACCTGACCCAAACTAGCTAAAGGGGTATTCCATACCACAGCATGTCATGCCCACTATATAAACTGGGGGCAGTTACCCAGAAGGGCTAGATCACTGCTCGGATCAGGCTGGGTATCGGTCGGAGGGTGGTGAGCAGTTGTATTCTTTTCTCTTGTTATTTCCCATATAATTATTATTATTGGTGGTAGCAGCAGTGGGTTTGTGTTACACCTTAGTTACTGGACTGTTCTTATCTTAACCCATGGGAGGTACATTCTTCCGATTCTCCTCCCCATTCCTCTGGTCATGGAGGGAGGAAAGGAGAGGAGGAAGTGAGCAAGCAGCTGCATGGTTCTGAGTTACCAGGTGGGCTTAAACTACAACATTTGCATATATGTTTTCACATGCATGTATATTTATCATATAAAATATTATACATATATATATAAAAATAGACACATACATGTATATTTATATTATTATATTTATGCAGATGATAACATATACATATACATGTGTGTGTGATTCTAAAGAGTTTTCATTTTTAGAGCTTGGTGAAGTTTTCCATATAAATTTGTAAACACAAAACCATGTAAGACTATTTCCACCATGTTTTTTCATCTGCACATATTGCACAAGACAATGTTAACATGGGTCAAAATGGAACAATCTAGTTTCAACCAGGAAATTTGTGCCTCTTTCATTGCTGTAATTTCAATCTGTGCCTTGCATTAGACAGTCATTTGTTAGCTGCTACACATGGAGAGATGATTCAAGTGGTGTCTAGTCAGCCACTGAAGAGTTGGATGGTTGCCTGGAGACTGACTTCCAGTGTTCAGAATCTGCCTCTTTAAATAGGAAAAAAAAAAAAATCCTATGAAGCTCACTCTAAAGAAGATACTAAGCAGTAATACAGACAGTTGTCAGTTTTCAATACTATCCTTTAGGTTTGCAGTATACCAACATTACACACAAGCTTAAGTTAGATCACAGGTGTTTTTGCATTCTCACCATAACTCTTTACCTCTTAGCCTGCTAAATAACTTGAGATTCAGAGCTCAAGTGAGACATTTTGATGGCTGATACACATCTTCCTTTCATCCTTTGCATCTCCAGCATTCCACTGTCACCATGAACTTCTGCCCCAACTTCTTCCTGTATGTCATAGGATCGCAGGATAATTCAGGTTGGAAGAAACCCAAGCAGATTATACACTACAACTTAATGCCCAAAGCAAGGTTAGGTAGTTTTATTCCTATTTATCTCATCACACAGGCATTCATTGTTGCTACAGGTCTAAACCCCTATTTCAAACCAAAAATCACATTCATTTTTTAAAGCTCAGCAAACCTAGTTTTTAAAGACACTATACTGAGACAATTCCAATGAACAGCGTAACACCACAGAGATGTGTTTTTGCAGCAACAGGCAAACCACAAGTGAAGTTTTCCAAAGCGCTTAATTGAATTAAGTGCCTAATTTCTATGAGATAATTCTAGCCAAACAACCTCCTAAATTAAAAGGC
This sequence comes from Ara ararauna, assembly GCA_028858755.1. Classification (NCBI taxonomy): domain Eukaryota; kingdom Metazoa; phylum Chordata; class Aves; order Psittaciformes; family Psittacidae; genus Ara; species Ara ararauna. The sequence continues at coordinate 22,389,209 of CM054376.1, forward strand.
ATTTTGATTTTTTACACAAGTAGAACAAGTATTTTGAGCATGAGCTAACTTAACTGTTAATAAAATCAGCTATAACATCAAGCCCCACAACTGCTAAAGTTGAAGCATATTGATTTTTTGGGAAGATTAAAGAAAAAAACCCCATGGTCCTGACTTGAGTGTTTCACTGTGCTTATATTCCACTAATTCCAGCTTTTTAAGGCTTTGTTCTTAGTTTGTCTCTGAGAAGATGTTTCAATCTGTTTTCAATGAGGATTTTGTTCAGATTTTTCAATGTGGCTACTTTCAGTTTGGTATAAGATAGGAGAATGCTGTGGTAATCTTTTCTCTGAAATGCCTGGCTGTTTTGCCTCAAAAGCTAAGTACCTATGGCTAATTGCTCCTTGCTCTTCACTTCTAAGCAAACTGGACTTACCTGTCTGCAATCATTTCCTCTCCAAGTCTCAGACCATAAAACTTGTCTTTTGCCTTTTCATGAGCGTATCTCTGAGGGCTAAGAGTGACCTAAGGATACCTGACACTCCTTGCAGAACTGCCAGGCTGGCTGACAGTGTCACCTCGGTTGACCTGGTGCAGATATTAGGAATCACTCTGCAGAGGCATTTCAGAAAGTGAGAAAGACCATTAGTCTTCTGATTAAGCATATATCTGAGATTTTAGTAATATGTGAGAAATTTTGTTTTATTTCCAGGAAGCCAGGAGACCCCCTCAAAAAGCATCTCAAAACCTAGTCTATATTGTTAAAGATATAATCAACCCCACCGTTTACACTGTTAAAGATACAATATTTTAATGGAATAAAGGTGTTAGGGCTCATAGGAGTGCATGCTCCAAGTTACATGTCCTGTCCAGTGTCATTCTCACTACTAATATAGGGAAATTCCTGCAGCAGCAGGAAAATCACACTTCATATCATTCTAAGAGATACACAACAGGTAGATGTTGGATTAGAAATAAAAAATCAAGAGATCAGCCATATAAACCATTTGACCATGGAATCACAGAATCATAAAATGGTTAGGGTTGGAGAGGACCTTAAGATCATGTCGTGAGTTCAGCAGCAACAGTCATTATTCTCCTTCTTGGTAGCTGGTGCAGCACTGTGTTTACGACTTTCAGCCTGGAAAAAGTGCAGATACTGCTAGTGTTTCAGTTACTGCTTAGTGATGCTTTGGTCTGACCAAGGACTTTCTGAGCCTCACGGGCTGCATGAGTTAAGGAGGCTTAAACCACGACAGTTCTTTTTTGCGCCCAACTTGGGGCACGAGGGGTTGAGATAACGACAGGATTAATAGCCACTCATCAAAGTACTGATTTATTGGCTCTCAAAGTTGTTGCTTTGTTTCTGTTGAGTTCACGGTTTCAGCCTGTTGTACCTTACTTACAGCCGGTATTTGTTATCTTAGCATTTTGCGCATATGGGTTTTGGGTTAAGGTTCTTGTTTCATTGTACTTTATTGGAATGGCTTGTAATATGGGCGGGCTCCGGAACCGGGGGGGGGGCAGATGTGTACCTGGCATTTTGGCTGCTCTTCACCGTCCTGGCCCTCGTCCTCCCCTCCGTCTTCGTGAGGCTGTGGGGAGCCGAGGGGGGGCCACCCTGGGAGCCGCTGGCGGCGGAACCGGCCCAGGAGCGCGGCCCTCGGGAACATGAGGCCACGAAGGAGGTGGCAGGGGAGATGAACCCCCTCGCTGAACCCAGCGCCGCAGCGGCCGAAACAGCCCGGGAGCGCAGCCCCAGGGACCAGGAACTGAGCCCCGCGGCTGACGAGTGGCGAGAGGAGGCAGCTACCGAGCAGCGAGAGCAGGCAGCGGCTGAGTCCAGCCCCGTGGTGGCCGAGAGCATTCCCCAGCAGCTGCCCGCAGAGCCCCGTGAGCCCGAGCCCCAGGAGGATGCAGGAGACCACGCAGCACTTCCCAGCAAGGCAGAGGATGAAGATCTGGACTCAGACAAAGAGAAGCTGGTGGTGAGAGAGCCGGCAAGCACAGCAGCTACACCAGCCCCAGGGACAAGTACAGCAGCCTCATTTGAGAGTTCAGGAGGGTTTGAATGACCTTTGGTTACCCTGGAGACCTGCCTGCTGATTGTGATGGGGATCACAGTGTTGGCATGCATACAGTGTGTTTTACCCTCAACCATTTTGTCTGTTCCCCAGAGTTAAGCAGAGTGGGGTGTGGGCCTTGTCTGGGGTTAGACTACAATGTAGGGTGACCAAGAGATTTTCCCCAAGCCTGGACAGTCATGAGTGGCAGGGTGTGTGGGATAGTATGGGCGAGTATCTAGTCCACTGGGCCCCTCCAGTGCTTTGGAAGTGTCGGAGATGGAAGGCAGCTGTATGGAGTCCCCACCGACAAGCTGCAGAAACTGCTGGAGGGGAGGGTGAATTATTTTGAGCCTGATGGGCCCATGACACTTCAGGCCATCAGAGCAGAGATGCAGCATACAGATGGACTCACGATTGAGGGGTGGACTTAAAAATAGTCATTATTGCCCAGGTTATTCACGAGTGTGAACACTGCACACAGCCTCCCCTGCTCTGAAAGGCTGTTACAAGAGATGGAGCCCGACATCACAGACTGAATGAACTCAGCAGCTTCATAGGGATTGGTCCATGCTGCACTAAGGGTTGATGTCTCTCTCCCTCTGTGCGTGTGTGTGGATGTATGTATATACATGTGATGGTATATTGAAAATGTGGGATTTGAGCATGACGTGAATGGTATGGAATAAGGGGTGGATGCTGTCGTGTGTTCAGCAGCAGCAGTCATTTTTCTGCTTCTTGGTAGCTGGTGCAGCACTGTGCTTTGACTTTCAGCCTGGAAACAGTGCTGATAACACTAGTGTTTCGGTTACTGCTTAGTGGTGTTTTGGTCTGACCAAGGAGTTTCTGAGTCTCATGCTCTGCCAGGGAGGAGGGGAAGCCGGGAGGAAGCAGAGACAGGACATCTGACCCAAACTGACCAAAGAGGTTATTCCATGCCACAGTACATCATGCCCAGGATGTAAAAACAGAGAGCAGAGACCCGGAAGGGTGGGGGTGCACTGCATGGTAGGGCTTGGTATTAGGTGGTGAGAATTGTATTCTTTCCTTGTATTTCTCTTGTCATTATTATTATTGGTGGTAGCAGTAGTGATTTGTGTTATCCTTTAGTTACTAAACTGTTCTTATCTCAACCTGTGGGAGTTGCATTCTTTTCGATTCTCCTTCCCATCCCTCTGGGAGCGGGGGGAAGAAAGAGGGAGAAGTGAGTGAGAGAGAGACTGCGTGATTTACAGCTTAAACCACGATTGATCATCTAGTTCCAACCCCCATGCCGTGGGCAGGGACACCTCACACTTGACCATGTTGTCCAAGGCTCTGTCCAGCCTGGCCTTGAACACTTCCAGGGATGGAGCATTTACCACTTGGCGCCCTAAATGAAGAAGATGTACAGATCTTAAAGAAACAATAATGAGCAGAAGCTTTTGCTTTGTAGTCGAAGTAGAGATGTCACTGGAACACAGCTTTTCTTCATGGTGTTGTAACTAAAGCTACTTCTTACACCTTTATGTATGTGCATGAGAGAGAGTGCTCCAAACACCTACATCTATGTGATCAGAACACTGAAATAAAGCTGGCTGTGATGTTTAGGCATGAAAATCACTTAAAAATATTAATTATAGTACAGAATTAATTTTTAGAACTTTGAGCAATAATTTTTGCACTTTTGTGGCTGCTACATGATTTTTGCCATTACTATAATGAGCCTTAGGGTTCTTAGTAATCTTAGTTTCAGGACTTCTGTGAACCAGAAAATGTTTTCCAGTGGCAACAGGGCTGGCCCTCACAGCTAGGCCTGTCCCAATGTCCAGCCCTGGAACTGTGCACCTCCCTGGGACTGAGGACAGGCTGAGACTAAGCTGGGATGTGAGCCTGCAGGTGGGCCAAACTTGGCAGTGCCCATGGCCAGAGAAGGCTGTGGGCTTCCCTGGTCTTGCTGCATCATTGCTGGGGCAAGGGCTCACAGTCCTGGGGGACTGCATGGAAGCCAAGTGGGACCTGTGGGGTCTGGTGGTGCCCTCAGTGCATGGAAAATAAGGTAATACAAATGACATGTAAGTTTGGGTTTTCTGCTGTTTTGAATGCTTGACTTATCAAACAGCATTATTATGTTATCCTGCGTTGTTCTATGTCGTTAATCTATGATTGTTATATAAAATAAATTTTATTAGTCACTTTTGCTGTTCTAATATTGTGGACATCTTTGTTACTCTACACTTGCGACCGTGGGGGAAGCAAGCAGCCGAACCAATATGGTTGATAAAGCAAGCTTCAATTTATTTCAGAAAATACTCTGATTTATATGAATCAAACAACTGATTATATCATACTTATTGTTACATGATTGGTTGCAAGCTATCCATGTTGCATTCTCATTGGTCAAAACTAGCTAACAATCATTGTTAAATATAATTATCTAGCGGTTACATTTTGCAATTCTTCTTCAATTTCAGTTCCTAAGGTACTTTCCATCTTGTTCAAAACTAGATTGTTCCTTCTGATAATGAGTCCTCTCCAGGTGCACAATTTATGATTTCATTGTCTATTGATAGTTTGTTTACAGTGCCGGACTCCAAGGCAGCAGTACTGTAATATATCTTAAACGGGCTTCTGCTCACAAAGTGATTTCAGTGATCCGTTACCTTGCTCAATAAGCCATTCTCCAACATACACTGACATATTCTTCCGAGAAAGAAAGTGTATACTCTCTCCGCTGCCCAACTTCCTTTATTCTCTAAAATAAGATTGCAGTTTGATTTTAATAATTCTAGTGAACTGTTAAGAGTTAAACTAATTTTTCTCTTTGGACTTTCCTGAATTCTGTCAACTTTTTGCTAATTTCTCTCCTCCTTACAAATCATCTTGTCTTCGTTTCTGAAATCCTTGAAATATTCAGAAAAACAGGTCAGGATCTATTTATCTACTTGTCTTTACTATCAATGTACATTCAGATTTATACCAGCAGTATGTTATGTTAAAATTTCTGATCTATTTTAAACAATGCATCTTTATTACACTCTGGTCCACCAGACCTTTATGTTCTCTGCATTTTAGAAATCCTTCCATTTTGTCCTGTGAATCCTGTGTTGTCAGTCTCCAGTTTCCTGAAATCTTAAATCTGCTTTCATGTAACATATTCTAGCATATGTTTTCTTAGTTCCTTCTTTTTTTTCCATTAATTTTTGTGGATTGCTCTCTTGCAAAATCATATTTCAAATAACAGGGGTATTTCTTGAGTATTTTGCCTTATTTTTATCTTTTACTTTCTAATTTAGTGCATTTCAGACAGATTTGCATAATGTATTTTCTTTCCTCTGAATTTGTATAATTTATTACCATACTCCTCGATTAAATTACTTGAATTTTTTCAAATTCACCATGACAGCTCTTCTATACACCTCTGTGATTTTGATTAGAGACAGAATGAACTCCATAAAGTATTTTTTTTCACTGTGTTTACTATTAGCAAAGCTGTATAAAAGGAATATCTTTTCCAATATAGGGTATCTGCTTCAGCTTCATAAGTATCTCAAAATCCATACTATTTCTTGAGGCTTGGCTTTTTGGGAATATGGTCTTGCTTCCTTTTGGTGTGCTAATAAATTGCACATCATTTTTCCTGTGTTGAGTCTATATCTCTACCAGTACCACTACTCATTTAGCATTCAAAACTCTGTCAGCCAGGAATACCGGCTTGCAGAGAGCTTGCTCAGAGCCTGGATAATGAATAATGACACATGATTTACATTTTGATTGAAGGATCCAGCTCAGTACACTCCCATGTACATACCAATTGGTATGATCTAGCAGGAAAGCCTGTCAGTGTTTAATCTCCTTTTGTCTGACTTGCCTGAAGACAAATGTTTCATAAACCATATTATTTCCTAGAAAAAAAAGGTCAGCTGGAATACTAAGGGCATTTCAAGGACATCTTCATCTCTGTCACTTCTTATTGTTAGCCAGTGAATCACGTCTTCAACATCACTGCCCATGCAGTGCAGATGAAATGCAACTTGTAATGTACTTTGGATTTTTACTGCATCCAATATTTATGTGCTTCTTCATTTCTAACACTGTTGAACAACATCTCTGTCCTACTGAGAATATCATGTTTGAAATAGAGCTACTGCAAATATTAGATTGTTTTATATGCCTTTCTGTTCTCATTCGGCCTCTAAATTTTTCCTCGGCCTCAACACAATATAGTGTGTTGAAAATTTGTTCTCACTGAATTGTTATGATTTTGTTACTAAAGATTTTATGACCTACTCTCTTTTAGTGTTAAACAACTTGAATCTGTGTATTAATGACCACATCAAAGTGAAGAGAAAAATTATACTGTTAGACAGTTGTTCTTGGAAAAGGTGCCTCTGAAGAGGTGTTTACCATTTTTGTAGATTGTAAGAAATAATGCAAGATGATTGTTTAAGGGTCTCCATAAAATTTTCTAAGCATATAAAGTGAAGTAAAATATAAATTGGGTCATTTTTTCCAGAGTAAATGTGTCTTAATGGCACCTTACTCAACGGAACTCTCTCATAAGTGTATCATAAAGAAAATCTGCTCACTTCATTGACTATTAAATCATCTCTTAATACTTATTTCTTTCAGAACTGTAAAGTCAGAAGGTGTAAAGCCAATATGGTTGGATTCCATCTCTCTTTGTGCATTACCAACATAATCATTGTTGTGAATGCCAGAAAATGAAAGATAAGATAGTAGTGATGGCTGATAAGTTAAATAAACTCTCACTTTATTAGGTGTATTTTATCTGGAAGTCATAATCCAAAACAGAATATGTGCTTTTTAATCAAACTATTTGACACAAGTTAACTATCTCCTTGTTCTTAATTTTTGTCCATCAGGTACAGGAAAACCACAATGCCTTTCCCACTCTAACTGCTGTTGTGCCCTCAGATATTTATTCTTTTTTTATAAAGAACTTTTACTGTGGAAATATGGGATGCCTCCAGCTCTGTGGCTGGCATGTTCACTTTGCATTTTCTTACCCCATCTTGACCCATGAATAGTGAACAAATGGCCAGAACTGTAAGAGAAGCTTACACATTCTAAACTATAGACATCACTTCTATACACCAACCATCAGAAATCCCGCTATCAGTTTGACAGAGCTGGTTCTTGCCACACAGGAGGTAACATATCTGATGGATTACATACATTAGGTAATTCTTACATTGGTACAATTAAGATTTTAAACTGTACATCCCAGATTCCCTTCAATGTTGAGCAAAAAAATAACTTCCCTCCAGAAGGCTAATCTGGAAAGGAAGACAAAATTCTTCCTAAAACTAAAACGTGACTAACATGAATACTAAAAATAAAGTGCCTGAAGACTGCCTAACTTCATTCTTAAAGATACTCTGGGTTTTGGGGAGAAGAACAATGCATGTATACATGATGTTACAAAACTTATCGGAGGAGAGGCTTGAACTCACATTTCCTATAAGTTCCCTGAGCAGTGAGAAGATGAGTCATTTTTGTCTCTTTCTGTAACTTTTTAATTATTTAAGAAAGGACACACTGAAAAGGAATATTCCTCTGAATTAAAAATGGAGCGCCCAGTCTGAAGTTGCGTCCTGTGCAGCATCAGACAATGGTAATAATAGAATCATAGAATAGTTAGGGTTGGAAAGGACCTTAAGATCATCTAGTTCCAACCCCCCTGCCAGGGGCAGGGACACCACCCACTAAACCATGCCACCCAAGGCTATGTCCAATACAGCCTTGAACACTGCCAGAGATGGAGCATTCACAACTTCCCTGGGTAATATTGAAATGTTTCTTAATTCCTTAGCAAAATATTAAAAAATTAGCACACTGGGGGTCACAAATGAATAAACAGGTGCATCTAGCCATATACTACTTCTTATTTATGTGTCAGACGATCATTTGCTCCACTTCCTTGACATTTTAGTACTGCTCAACTTGGTTACTTTCCTGCTTGAGTAGGGAAACCCATTTTAAGCTTCCAAATCTCCTGTGCAATGCATAAAAACCCACTGTAGACAGGTGAAGGTTCAAGGACTGATTAGGAAAAATATCTTTCATTTTTGGGGGAGGAGAGAAGAAACAAGATCCTCAATTCTTTTTGCTGAAGCTTTCTGAGAAGTAATAGTGTTTAATAAAAAAGGTGGAGGGGGAAAAGGTATTACTGCAGCTTATTATTTTCCTGTCCTGTATATTTCTTTGTAATTTATTTCAATAACTATTACTTTTTTTAAAAAATATTGTACTAGTAGTATTTCCTCACCTTCTAAATTCATATTGGCTATTATTCATTAAGTTACTTCAGATAGTCAGCTTGAAATAAAGCTTTTAATCAGGGTAGTATCATTATATGATCCTAAATACATATATCAAGAAAGAAATTATGTGTCATGGTTTAAGCCGTAAATCAAGCAGTTTGCTCACTCACTCTCCCCTCTTTCTTCCCCCTCCCCCCCCCCCAAGGGATGGGATGGAGAATCAAAAGAATGCAACTCCCACAGGTTGAGATAAGAACAGTCCAGCAACTAAGGTATAGCACAAATCACTAACTGCTAACACCAATAATGACAAGGGAAATACAAGGGAAGAGAATACAACCACTCACCACCGATACCCAGCCTGACTCAGCAGTGAACCCCCACCCTTCCGGATCTCTGCCCTCCGTTTTTGCATCCTGAGCATGATGTGCTGTGGTATGGAATACCTCTTTGGTCAGTTTGGGTCAGGTGTCCTGTCTCTGCTTCCTCCCGGCTTCCCCTCCTCCCTGGCAGAGCACAAGTCTCAGAAAGTCCCTTGCCAGACCAAAACATTCTAAGCAGTAACTGAATACATTGGTGTTATCAGCGCTGTTCCCAGGCCGAAAGTCAAAAACAGAGAGCTGCACCAGCTACCAAGGAGGAAAAAAATGACTGCTACTGCTGAACCCATGACACTAAGGCTTTACACAGAGGAACTGGGAAGACACATACTGTGGAAATTCAATGGATCAGCCTGGTTTGATCTTCAGTGTATTAATAATAACTCCCTCTTTCACAGAAATGAATTTATATGACAGCTGCATATGAAATGTTTGAAAAACTTTCAGTTTTGCCTAAGAACATACTTAAGAAATTTAAAAAGAATGGTAAGTGCACATAGATGAATACATGGGAATCGGTTTATAATTTATATTTTTACTATGCGCATTATCTGCATGAGTAAAATTCTCCATCCATTGAATATAACCCATCATCTCACTTCGCAGACACATAGAAATATCGGAGGGTAGGCACCCTGCCATTCTAATAACACTTACTACAGTAAGCCTCTGAAATAACTGGTATTCCTCGGCACTACTAAATACACTGAATTTTGCTGGAGTAAAGAGGACTAAAGAAAATTATTCATCTTGAAAGAAGACAGTGGGCAAGAGTGTTTTCAAAAGGTCTTTTATTAATGTGCCTTAGAAAATCTGAGCTTACTTTATTTCAAACATTACCTTCTTGAAGCTTGTGTTCAAAAAAAAGGGTAGAGTCAGAGCTTGCTAATCTTTTTAGAATTTGTAGAAGACTTGCAGACTCACATGTTTCATTTCACATGTCTGGCTGATTTAGAAACCTGTAAAGTTGTTACACTCTCAGAAAAGACAGTAAGTCTGATAGTCTGAAAGTGATTTAAGTGCATAAGCACGTTTTTAGGCAGACCATAGGTATTTAACTCAAACAATGTTTTGGAAAAAAAAAATCACTGCTTAAGCACCTCTTCTTTTTCAAGTCTCATGACTTTTGCGAAAATACATTATAAAGTGTTCAAAGCAGTAGTGTAATGAGTTACTAATTTATCATAACATTATAAAATAGAGAGTGCAGACTGGTGCCATCATCCATAAAAGAGGAAAACCTGTGATTCATTAATTTCTTCTATTCACTATTGGATTCTGTGGCTATTTGTGACCCAACCATTGCAACCTTACAATGGAAGAAGGCCCAGAGATGATGGGAAGGGCAATGTGCTCATGAAGCTCAGAGAAGACTGAGCTGTAAAGACAGCTGTAAAGACCTGCTGTAAAGACAGACTTCACACAAAGAGAATTAGAGGGTGTCCTTTATAATATATATAAAGAGCTGTATCAGTTCTTTAAATGTTTAACCCTGAATTAATCAAGAGTGCAAATGTCTTCCTAAATCAGCAACCATGGGACCAGAGGTGGATGGGATATGTAGCTAAACATATCATAAAGTACAAAAACCAATAAACAAAAAGAACTTGAAGAGAGCAATAAGCTCGAGCATGCTTCAAGTCATATGCCTTCCTTCCCAGAGATGAGGGACATCCAGCATCACGCCAGTGAGCAATATATAGAAATCAGTGCTGAGAATCACATTCATATTGCAACTGCTGTGCTTTGTTAAGTGTAATTTTTGGCTGCACTGTGATTTAAGTAAATTGCCATATCAATCTGCTAAATCAAAATCCGGTGCAATGTCAAATACCTTAAAATAATTGTCTGGTATTAAAAATTAAACCATCCACATTAAATATTGAATCCTCCACCTTCTTGTCCTGAAAGAATCTGGCAATATTCTGAACAATCATCTCATTTAAAATCTTCTGAATTTTATTCCTAAGTCCTATTATGGAGTCCAGTGTTGTGAACACTAATCCCAGGAAGAGATTTGTACAGTACAAGAACAAATTCAATCAACTAAACACCATGACAAAATTGTGGATAAGGAGCTAGACCCTTGAATTAGTGCAGCTGTTCCTTCTTCACTGCCCTGAACTTCAAGAGAACACACTTGGGCCTCTTCAGGAACCTGCTCAGTAAGGTTCCATGGGATATAGCCCTAGAGGGCAGTGGGGTCAAGACTGCTGGTTGATATTCAAGGATCACCTGCTGCAAGATCAGAAGTGATACATCCCAACTAGAAGGAATTGCTGCAGGAGGGCCAGGAGACCTCCTTGGATGGATAAAGACCTGCTGAGGAAAATTCAAAGGAAAAAAGAGGCTTATAAAAGGAGGAAACAAGGACAGGCGGCCTGGGAAGAGTACAGGGATGTTGTCCGGGAAGTTAGGGATCAAGTTAGGAAAGATAAGGCCCACTTAGAATTAAGGTGGGCTAGGGATGTTAAGGATAAAAGGAAGGGATTCTATAGGTACGTAGTGAATAAAAGACAGGCTAGGGACAATGTGGGCCCTCTCCAGAAGCTATCAGGACAACTGGCTGCCCTGGATTTGGAGAAGGTTGAGGTTCTAAATGACATCTTTGCCTCAGTCTTCACTGGCAAACACACTGACCACACCACCCAAGTCTTGGAAGGCAGACAGAGGGACAGTGAGAATGAAGACCCTAGGCCCACTGTAGCAGAGGATCTGGTTCGAGACCGTCTTAGAAACCTGAACGTACACAAGTCCATTGGACCTGATGAAATCCATCTGCGGGTCCTGAAGGAGCTGGCAAATGAAGTTCCTAAGCCACTGTCCATCATATTCGAAAAATCATGGCAGTCAGGTGAAGTTCCCAATGACTGGAAAAAGGGAAATAGGACCCCCATTTTCTAGAAGGGGAAAATGGATGAGCTGGGGAACTACAGACCAGTCAGCCTCAACTCTGCGCCTGCCAAAATCTTGGAGCACATTCTCCTGGGATGCATGCTGAGGCACATGAAAAACAACAAGGTGGTTGGTGACAGCCAGCATGGCTTCACTAAAGGGAAATCCTGCCTGACCAATCTGGTGGCCTTCTAGGATGGGGCTACGGAACTGATGGATATGGGTAGAGCAGTTGATGTCATCTCCCTGGACTTGTGCAAAGTGTTTGACACTGTCTCACATGGCATCCTTGTCTCTAAGCTGGAGAGACATCAGTTTGATAGGTGGACCACTCAGTGGATAAAGAACTGGCTGGATGGCCGCATGCAAAGAGCTGTACTCAATGGCTCAATTTCCAGCTGGAGACCAGTAATGAGTGGCGTCCCTCAGGGATCGGTGTTGGGACCGGTCTTGTTCAACATCTTTGTTAGTGACACGGACAGTGGGATTGAGTGGGTCCTCAGCAATTTTGCCGATGACACCAAGCTGTGTGTTTCGATTGAAACGTTGGAGGAAAGGAATGCCATCCAGAGGGACCTTGACACACTTGTGAGGTAGGCTGATGCCAAACTGATGAAGTTTATCCATGCCAAGTGCAAGGTCCTCCACCTGGGTCGGAGCAATCCCAAGCACAGCTTCAGGCTGGGCAGAGAAGAGATTCATAGCAGCCCTGTGGAGAAGGACTTGGGGGTGTTGGTCGATGAGAAAATGAACTTGAGCCGTCAGTGTGCACTTGCAGCCCAGAAAGCCAACCTTATCCTGGGCTGCATCAAAAGTAGCATGACCAGCAGGTCGAGGGAGGTGATCCTGCCCCTCTGCTCTTGTGAGACCTCACTTGGAGTATTGTGTGCAGTTCTGATGTCCTCAACATAAAAATGACATGGAACTGTTGGAACAAGTCCAAAGGAGGGCCACGAGGATGATCAGGGCGCTGGAGCACCTCCCGTATGAAGTTTGCATGAGAAAGTTGGGGCTGTTGAGCCTGGAGAAGAGAAGGCTGCATGGAGACTGCATAGCAAACTTCCAGTATCTGAAGGGGGACTATAGGGATGCTGGAGAGGGGCTCTTCATCAGGGACTGTAGCGACAAGACAAGGGGTAATGAGTTCAAACTAAAACAGGGTAAGTTCAGGTTAGATATAAGGAGGAAGTTCATTACTGTGAGGGTGGTGAGGCACTGGAATGGGTTACCCAGGGAAGTTGTGAATGCTCCATCGCTGGCGGTGTTCAAGGCCAGGTTGGACATAGCCTTGGGTGGCATGGTTTAGTGGGTGGTGTCCCTGCCCCTGGCAGGGGGGTTGGATCTAGATGATCTTAAGGTCCTTTCCAACCCTAACTATTCTATGGTTCTACGATTCTATAGGTGTTTTCAAAAAAAAATTTCTAAAAAGTTGCTAAAATGAGAATAGACAGCGGATGAAGACATGTACTTTGGATAGATGTATTCATCTTGGTTTTCAACTACTGATCAAAGAATGTATTACTCTTTAATAATTTTATACTGTACTACAAATTCACTGGTAGTCCTAGGGATGTGTTCTGCTTACTACACTATATTGAAGTGTTCAATACCATGATGTCTTTAATATCCATTTCTCAGAGTAAACCCGCATATGATGTCTATGCCAGCTCACGCTGTTCTTAAACTTTTTTGTATATAACAATAATTTCCATAATTTTTATGTGTGTGTGTGTGTGTACATATTTATATGTATATATATGGAGAGTTTAATTTTGTCTAACTTTAGACAAATGCCATGAGCCTGTCCTTCTCCTACAGTCAGTGGAAATCTAGTCAGCAAGATCAATGGAAAATACAAATTATTTGTGTCAACTTATTATGGATATCTTTAGTCAAATACATGTCATAAACTACTGCATGAACTTCATTGATTAGATCTCCAGAGATTATAATTGGAGTTCAAAGACAGTGTTTGCATGTAGGCAACTTCATAACAGATGTGTAAATTTAGGCAAAACATATTCTACTTAAATTTATTTTTAAAGACTTTTCTGGATCAAATGGAAATATGATTTTTATATGCAGTGTCTATTTAACAATGGCTCTTTCCTGTCTGTAAGGTTTGTTAAAGCTCCTCTGAAATAGGTGTCTCTGTTTTCTTTGAAAATATGAATCAGTATTCTTTGTGTTGCAGACCTAATATTTATCCTCTGTGCATAAATTAGACAACAGTGAAGCTGAAGGAGACAGAGGGAAATCCAATTTAGTAGATGAAAGGAAGTACCACAGAAATGGCAAAATGATCACTTCTGAAGTTCAAGATATTTGATAGAAATAGTTGAAGATATAATATTCATAAATGTAAATAATTACATTAATGAACATGTATTTAAATATTTAATTTATAAGTAGGTGAAAACATCTTAGCTTTCTGTGTGGCAGCTCAGTTATCTCTGTCACTTCTACAATACATTGCGCTGACACAGAATAATACAGCTGTTTGTTGGTATCTGTTTCTTATAGCACCAGTAGCAAAAATTCTCTTTCTACAGATGACCCACAGCTGGCACTAGAAGACATTACTCAGCTTTTATTTAGATGGCTCATTAATGTGTTCATATTTTTAATTGAAAGGGCCAGGGGGGAACAGGGGAGAAGGGCGGGGATTTGGGTTATTGGTTTTGTTTGAATTTAAGCAGCTTCAAAAGTTGTTTTCAAAATTATTTCAATCATTTTCAGGATAGAAGGATATTTAGCCAATTTTTATTCCTTAGAATGTCATACTTCATTCTTACTGAAATCCATCTGCATATCTTAATGTTTTTCAAAAAGGAAGTATCATTATCTTTTTTACTATTAAGGAAACCAATAAAGCCCCCACAGCAACCCCATCATGACATGCAGCAAGTTTATACATATCAATTCATGTATTTTCACGCATCCTTCTTCTACTTTTTCATTTCTATCCCCCAAATTATCTCCCCAGTATGAGACTTTTCTTTTATTACATGGTTTGAGAATGAGTGAAATAGTTAATAATGCTAAACTGTAAAATCGCTTTCTGTTTCCACATCATATGAAATAAACAGGACATTTTACAGCTCAGAATTATGGCATCTAGCCCTTTACTTTCTCTGGTAGATGTCTCTCTAGGTAACACTTCATCACTTGAATTTCAAAGGCTTCCTTGCAAGCACAGCATCCTTTGGGTTTGCTTTCATTTTTATGTAAAAGATGAAGTTGCGGAGGACATCGGAGTTCCCTTTTGGAATCTTCTGTACTATCATTCATGTCACATGAGGGAACATACTTTTGGAAACACATTTGGGAAGCATGGATTTAAGTGGAAATATGAATATTTTTCTATACAGATTATTCAGTTATATATCATTATCACAATATTAATAATTTTCTAAGGAACCACATTCAGAAAAAAAACTGTCTTTGAAGTTTTGAGTAGCACTGAAAAACACATGTAAAAGTGTTTTTTAAGCTCATTGCTAACATCCCCTTCAAATATAAATTCACAATGCCTTCCATGGCTGTGTGAACCAGAGAATGATGACCGATGGTCAGTAGGAGAATAACTGCATCAGACTTTTTTCTTAACATCAGAATCTAGAAAGATACTGCAGTTTCTGCTTCTTTGGGTTGAGTCCTTTTGGATTTGTTTTCTTAATGATGACAAATGGGGCTATCCTACCGTGATGTTTAATTTAATGCTCTGTGTGTTCAGTTTTAGGTTGACATTACAACAGGGTAGTATTTAGGGATCTCTTAGTCTGCTGGTAAAAACTACATTTTTCTTCACACATTTAAATGTGAATGTTAATATTCAAGTGCAAAGGGTTGGTCCTTAAAAAAATGTATAGAAAGTTTTGTTGGAAATTTTATTTTCAGATGGAAAGAAGATCTAGCTGATTGACCATCACCTAGCTTGGTAAGCAATATAATACCGCCTTTTTTTGGTACCTCAGTATCTAGGGGGTACCAGAGCATTCAAGTTTCTAAATTGCTTTATAGGAAAGGTGCTTTCTTTCTCCAAATATCCATAATGGATTTCTATTTATCAGCCTATGGAGTTTGGGAGGAAGATCAATTTGTATGATTTGTGTCTTACTTAACATATAAACATGTACAGTTTTCAACAGACTATACTTTATCCTGTGTGGGTGAAGGGATAGAAGTAGTTAACGAAATGGATTCAGGCATTATTGCCCTGGTCTGGCTTCAGCCCTGGGAACAGCTAAGAAAACACCAGGTGTTAATGCGCTGGGCAGGCCTAAGCCTTGGAAACCGTAAAGACAACAATGAAGGGTGAAGATGGGTTAGCAAAACAAAGCAGAGAGTTTGCAAGATAAAGCAGGATGTGCATCTCAAAGACAGACCAAATGATGTAAATATTTGTAACCCTTAGTTTTGCTGAATCGGGATGATAAGGAACTAAGAGTGGAAAGTTACTGCTTAGCACTTAGTAGACTATAAAAGTGATGTGAGACGCAAAATATTTTGTTTGTAACCAGAAATGGGTCCATGTCTGATATCTCCACAATCCTGAACAGATTTAAACTTTTTCCTAAAATAATAATTTCAGTGCAGTCTTGATCAGGCTTTCATTTGTCTGTCACTGCCATAAAGTTCATAGGTAAGTAAGGCAGGTGGAACTCTATCAGCTCAAATTTTCATGGGTGTAAGTGCCTCAAGGAACATAATGAAGATTTTAATAATTATTCTGATCACTTTTATCTTAATATACTGTTCTAAAAGGCTGTATTCTGAGCTGCTGATATAGGAATATGTTTTAGCTTTTAGTCTATTAAATGAAATACTTTGTTTCTTTTAGTAGGAAACAGAAATGAATGGCACAAAAATATTCTCTTTTTATAGTTCCATTAGAATGAACCCTTATGTACATCACCTGTTTTTTATTGCTATGGCAATTATTGCAAAAAATACAGGCAGATAAACATAGAAAGGAAAAGAACAAAGAGAAAGACAGAATAATAATATAAATTCTTCCTCACCTGGCAGACAGGTTTTCACATTCTCCATCTAACTCCTCTTCCTTTTAGCTATCCCTCTAGGCAATAACTCTGACAGATATTGACAGAATAGGAAAGTCCAGATAGTGCTTTGAATTTACCATGTACTTTTTTTTCTGATGAAATTCTAGGCAATTATGAAAGCTGTTCATAACTTTTTATGAATAGTTCATTAAAAAAAATTCCAGCAGAATTAATTTAAATATATCCTGTGGGATAAATTCACTGCAGATCTAAATCAATGCAGCCTCTTCTTGAAAATGTTCTTCCACTGCAAGATAATCAAACCCATTCTAGGTGTGTAACAATAGCCATCATATATTTTGGCTCCTTAAGTCTAGATTCAAAGCATCACACAGTTTCAAGGAACAAAGTTCAAAGGATAGTTTTCATAAATATGTATTCTTGAAAGATGCTACTCTGATCTTGTCAAGCTGTAAAGCTCACAATCTTGTTTATGAGCAAAGAGGAAACACACTTTGCATTTAAAGCCAGGAATTTATTGCTGGTGTAACTGAAATCTTAGCAATCTTATCACTGCTAGTCAGACCTAATTACTGCAGGAAAAGAAATAATACTTTCATGCATAAAGAGTTTCAGTACTAATAGAAGAGTCAGAACTGCTGTATGTGCACTTCTTAGTTTCTACTCCTTTGCCTGGTGGTGTGCTCACTCTTGACCTTATGTTTCCAGATCTTAAGGTTGTTGTTTTTGTTCCCATGTTGGCAGGCGTGTTATGATGCATTGTCAGTCTCTGGCATCCTTCACTAGTGATAATGTAATGCTGGTGGCATGGTTTCTTTTTCCTTTCTCTAAAATCCATTCAGAGTCATATCTACATCTGCTGACACGCTTTTACAGCTTGTGCTATCTTTGTTGGTCTACAGCTTCATGTTACACCCTGTTTTACTTTATATGATGGTTTTTGCTTGTGTTTAGCCTAAAACCAGCTTTGTCCAGCTGCAGGTTTCAGTTTCTGTGGCACACAGTGAGTTGTTCATAGAGTGAGGTCTCTCATTCTGGGCCTTGTGCCCCATCCCTTGTCACCATGAGGCCATACTCCTCTACGCCGCATACTCTGTCTCTGCTTCTCCAGGCCTGTACATTCACACCAGCCCTTTTTTCCCCTGCAGACTTTTAAAACTATGGTAGTACCATACAAAGTAGCCATTGCCACCTGGTCACCTAGAACAATTACTGTTACACCTAAAACAAGTGACCAAGGTAGGTCAAAATATGTGAAGAGAAAACAAGCCTGGCTAGCCTTCGTCCCGAGGCCTTATGAGAGCATTTCAATGCCTGTGACTTGATGCTGGCAATGGCAATGCCATGAAACAAGTCTACAGTGTAGCAAACGAGGATATAAATATGCCTGAAATTTGAAGAGTTAATACTAGAGAATGGAAAGAAACTGAGCAAGCAAAGGAAGATGCCATGAAATTCCTTTAGAAAGTTTAATATAACCCATCAAAACTATCCAGTGGCTTCTAATATTGGATAAGTCTATCCTTGTCTTTATGAGAGAAGAAAATCATCAAAGTAATTTGTAATAGCAAAAGAATTGAAACAGATTTTAAATAGCTATTGAATAGACTGGATAAATCCCTAACTATTTCATAATTATACTTTCTTTGTCAATGACTTGAGATCACTGCTGCCGCCGTTGTCTTATCTGTGTCAAGAAACAGTCTTGCCAAATTAACAGAGATACTTCTTTTCCAGATAATGAAATATTTGAAATAGGGGCTTAGACAAAACAGAAAAGTATATTATTTAATAACAGTTTGGTCATAAAATTTAGAATCTTTTTTTTCTTAAAAAACTTTTTCTATATTGTCCTTAAATTTTCTAAGTGCTGAAGGAACAAAGTAATCTAGGATGGATCTTTAAAGTCTGGCTCTCCCTGTAGAGTTGAAAAAAATACTTATTAGTGCCTTTTGCCACAGTGGTCTTCTTTGATATGGTAATTTGGTCATTAAACTTGTATTGTAAAATATTTATGGGGGAAAAAGACAAAACCAGGCAAGAAACACATTTTAATCACAAATATGTGCACAGGAGTGAATCGAAGAATGGTTTGGGCTGGAAGGAACCTTAAAGATCATCCTGTTCCAACCCCCTTCCACTAAACCAGGTTGCTCAAATCCCCGTCCAGCCTGTTCTTGTACACTTCCAGGGATTAGGTATACAGATATTCTTGGGGCTACCTGTTCCAGTGTCTCAGCACTCCCATAGTTCAGAATTTCTTCCTAATGTCTAAGCTATATTCACCCTCTGTCAGTTTAAAGCCATTACCCCATGTCCTACCACTACATGTCTTTGTAAAAAGTTCCTCTGGCCTCCAGATTTCTTCTAGGTGACTTTAGGTATTGGAAGACTGTTCATAAAGTCTCCCCTGAGCCTTCTTTTCTCCAGGCTGAAAAAGCCAAACTCACTCAGCCCATTCTCAGACGATTGGTGCTCCAACCATCTGATCATCTTCATGGCATTCCTCTGGACTTGCTCATGCTGGCCCAGAATCCTCCTGTGTTGTGGGTCCCAGAGCTGAACACAGTACTCCAGGTGGGGTCTCATGAGAGTGGAGTAGAGGGGTAGAATCATCTCCCTCAACTTGATGGCCAAGGTCCTTTTCATGAGCCCAGCATACAGTCGGCTGCAAGGGCGCACTGCCACCTCATGTCGACCTTTTCATCAACCAAAACCTCCAAGTCCTTCTCCTCAGAGCCGTTCTCAATCCGTTCATCCAATACTGTGGGTGAGATCACAAACTGAATTTACTGAAGACAATAAAGTTAGGTAATACTAAATATGAAAAGCTTGGTATCTGTTAAATAAAGGGAATGAGGGGAAATACAAGTCTCAGCCCACTAGTGGATGCCCCTTTCTGAGGTATGGTATCTTATTTCCTCTTTTTCTTTGGGGGGCAATTAATATTTAGCTACTCCATAAGAAATGAAGTGATTTCTAAAAAAAAAAAAAGGATTTTGAAGTGTTTCCAAAATACCCATAACTTAATAGACAGTGCAGTATAATGGAGGAGACAGATACACAGCTTCTGAGAAAGAGGGTAATTGAACCTGTTTCTTTAGACAAGCAGTGTAATCACTGACATGCATAAGAACCAATGAAAGAAAATATGAGGGAATAAGGAAGGAAACTATTTATGCCCCTCCTCTTCTGGACTAAATGTACAGTATATGTCCATGAATTTTGAAAGAAAAATGTTACTTAACTGAAATCTGGAAAAGGGTTGTGTGTCTTGAGAGGATAAAAAATGCTCAGAAGTACATTGCTGCTTCTCCCCCCCAAGACTGACTTTTTCAGCATTTCCCCAAGAACAGATCCATCAGTTCCTTTCCCAATATACTGCGTTCCATTCCTATCTGAGTATGTTTCTCTGTGTCTGTATAGGGAAGCTAAATGACTAACTTCAGTCTCATTACAAACATACATTACAAGTGATAGAATCTGTGATCTCAAATGCCTGTGCGTGTGGATTTGTTTTGGGTTTCTTTAAGGAGTATGTATCACAATATGTATTTTACACACAGTGAATTCTGTTTTCAAATTCTGAATAACAAACTCTCAGGATATATTTATTTTATGTCAGTAGCAAGAAGTAATACAATACATTATAGTGCCCATGTTTCACAAATTAAGCGAAGATGGTCAGGATACTCTGATTGCCTTAATATGGTTTGATGTTTTGCAGATTTACAAAAAAGAGTACCTTTAGAGTATCAAAGAGAGATTAAAGGTAACAATAACTTTCTTCTTAAGTATATTGCACACATATAAATGAATACACATATTGATCAGTAGAGCTAGATGTTGGATACAATAGGCTCGTCAGAAATAATGTTTGTATAATAAACAGATGCACAGAAACACATAGTAAAAATAATACTTGACCAATCTGTTGGATTTGATACTTTGGTGGGGTTGTTATTTATTATGTCATACATGGATGCCAGAGAGGGCCTATGCATCAGGGACTGTAGTGATAGGACAAGGGGTAATGGGCTCAAACTAAACAGGGGAGATTTAGGTTTGATATAAGGAAGAAATTCTTTACTATGAGAGTGGTGAGGTACTGCAACAGGCTGCTCAAAGAAGTTGTGAATGCTCCAACCAAGAAAATGTTCAAGGCCAGGCTGGAGAGAGCCTTGAGCAACATGTTCTAGTGGGAGGCATCCCTGCCCAGGGCAGCAGGGTTGAAAGTATATGATCTTAAGGTTCTTTCCAACCCTAACTATCCTATGATACTATGATGTCCTGGTTCTCATAGTGACATCAATACAATTAATAATTATTTGAGCTGAAAAGCTAGTAGACTGATGCCAATTTGTCATGGATGTCAAAAATAAAGACACGGAAGAGAAAAAAAAATCAACCTACCTTCTTTCAGCTGTAAACAGTCAAAAAAAAAAGAATGAAAACTAATCACACAAAGGCTGGGGAAACATAACTCAGTATGTATTCTCTAAATGCATACACTTTAAAAAGACCAAAGTACTTGACAAAACGAGCTTTACATCAATTAGTGACAGCAAGTGAAGTCAAGTTTTAATGAAAACTGAAGTAGCCAGAAGGAAATAAATGTGGAAAAATCAATGAAAATGTCAAATATCAAAATAAAGGTCAAGATTCACAGTGCACTTTGTGAAATATAATAACCCTTTGCCCAAAAGTGGGTCAAATACTATAGTACTCATGTGAATTCATTGACACATTGATGCATCCCCCAATGAAGATCAGTGGTATAAGTGCAAGGACTTAACTTTGGTTTAAATTGCTGTTAATTGGCAGTAAAATGTAGTCCATTTTATTGCCAGCTATTTGATTATGTAGAGAAAATATTCATCACTCTAAATCACTTGCCCAGCTACTCCGTCTGTCATGATATCTATTGCTACTGCTTACAGCAATTAAATGCATAAAAAGCAATCTAAAGCAGAAGTGACTGGTGAAGCTGAGAAGCTAGGAGGAAAGAAGATCAAATGGACGCAGAAACTTATTTTGTGCTATAGTGCTATGGCAGTGCTTTCTTATCCTTCTTAAACAGTAAGAACAAGGTAACTCCCTGGAGTTTCTAAATGGCATTCTTAAGAATGAGATTTGATGCTTTCCAACGAGGTTTGATGTCTCAGTAGTTCCTTGGTCAATTTAGTATTGGTTTAAAAACTGCCAGTCAATAGAAGATACTTTTTTAAGTACAGCACTCGACTGACACTGAAGATTTTCATTACTAAAGAAAAATTCTAGCCTTGCCAAAAATTGTGGAGAAAATCTCCTTCAATATAAAGCTCCACAAAAGAAAATCTAGCAAATATGTTGTTCTGGTTTCAGCTGAGCTAAAATTAATTTTCTCCCTCATAGCTGGTACAGGTCTGTGCTTTGGCTTTAGTCTGAGAACAATGCTGATAACACATAGACGTTTTAGTTGTTCCTAAGTAGCACTTAACTTGTCCAAGGCATTTCAGTCTCTCATGCTCTGACAGAGAGGAGGGGCACAAGAAGCTGGGCGGGTGGGAGCAGAAACAGGACAGCTGACCCAAACTATCCAAAGGGGTATTCCATACCACAGCATGTCATGCCCAGTATATAAACTGGAAAGAGTTAACTGGGAGGTATCAGTCGCTGCTCAGAGATGTGCTGGGTATCATATTCTGTGGGTGGTGAGAAATTGTGTAAAATACAATACTGCCATCATCAACAGTCCTGTAGTGAGAGAAACGTATTTGGTTTTGTATGTATCGAAGATTGCTTCAGGAGTTCTCTTCCCTTCCTCACCATTAACACATTTCCGGGCACAGATTTCAGTTTTAGATCATTACAAACTTGGATGAGCCATGACTTATAAAGAAATGTTGCTGTCATTATGTATCCTTTTATTTCTAGGAAGTTTTTACATAGAACCTCATTGCCTAATAACATTTAAAAAATATTTTATTTTGTTCCACTATGTTTAGTCTTTTTTTAACGTTTGTACTCCTATACCTAGTTGTGATACAGAAACTGTTCTATATACAGCTCTGACATGGATATTGCTGGAAATCTTAGGTTTTAATACTTTTTAAAGAACAAAATGTTTTCACTCTTATCAAAAATTATTTTGGCTTATGTAATTCTCCTTTCAAAGGTTAGTTTTAGACATTTACCTAATAGTTTCAGGTTGTCCTACAAAACTTATATCATAAGTGTGATTCTTGCATTTCCATTACAGAATACATGGCACCAGATTGTTAGTAATCTGCTACATAAACTAGGCTAAAAACATTATTAATTTCTTACGTGGTAAAGCACACATTAATATCATAGACAGAATTTTGTTCTAAGAATTTAATTTCATTAATTAGCTAATTAACTGATTTAATTAGTTTAAATTAAAATAATTTAAAGCTGTAAAGTCAACCACAATGAAGTAGTAGAGACAAGAGGAATACGTAAAAGTAAATGGCTTGTTCCAATCTCCTTGTTTTGGAAGTTAGGAAATGTCTATCTCATTTTGTTGTGTCTGTTAATGTTCAAAACCAGCCACAGACAAGTTTGAGACTGACCTTGATAGTTCCATGCTGTTTGAAAGTTATTTTCTCACACAGAGTTCAGTGTTCAAATGCTTCTTTTTCAAACATTTTTATTTCAAAGATTCTTATGTATACTTAATTTACTGAATGGTCCTATTAAAGTTAATAGGACTAATTCCTTGAGCCATTAATGCACATGTACAGGTCTTTGCAGGACCAGAGCCCTCAGTACTGCATATTCCTAGTGGAGAATAACTTCATGTGTGCAGAATATATGGTATATAAATAAAAGTATACACGATTGCTTGTGAACTCAGTTTGACAAATTCCAAACAATTTACTTCTACTCAGCACTGAAATACTGCTGTGATATATTGCATGGGAATTATAATTTGATAAATGGGCATATTTTAGGTTCCATATTGAGTCCAGATGGTTGCAGATTCCTTAATATATCTATCCATGTGGCATTTGCACATTTGTGTATCTCAGTCGTCTTCTCATTTACGTTTAAAGATGGAGTGAATCCAAACAATACAAGATGTTCTTCAGCATGCTAAGCTTCTGTTAAGTGGACTGATAGTCAGATCCTTCTGCACCAGATCCTATTTCTTTCAGCGTACTCTATTCTAAGACAATCAATCTTAATTTGAAACAGTTTTATTGACGACATTTCATGTAATAGCAAATGATAGCACAAAGAGCCTCCCCAGTTATCTAGACAGGACTTTGACATGACAGTTGAATGCAACATCCTTGTTAGGCTATCGATACTATTAGACATCTGAACCGATGTTACGGTTTTGTATATATTATCATTTGCAGACTGTATTTGATCATTAAACCAATCTGCAATTTTTGGTAAACTCAGAGTACTCATATTTGTCAGGTTTTTTATTTTTTAGTGGGTTTTGTTTGTTTGTTTGTGGGGGTTTTGGTAGTTTGCTTGTTGAAGGTTTTTTGGGGTATTTTTTGGGTTTGGTTTTTGGAAGGAAAGCTGAAGATGTCCAGATTATCCTGCTACTTTAGTGTGTCTCATCCTCTTACCTCCATTGCCCCCTATTTCTCATCCACTGACAAAAGAGCTGTTTTCCTTTTGCGGAGGAAATAGAACATTAATTAGTTGGATTCCCACCAAAGAATTCAATTAACTGAGATAACAACTTCTTCCCTCAGGTCAGGAAGTCCTGTGAGGCATCAGCTGAACTTTACTCTTCTACTGGAAGAAATATCATGTTCACTTGCACCGTATTCAGAATTTGTTGGTAACCATAAAAAAAGAATTAGAAAAAATAACTTTTGTGTGTGTTTTATTGACTTTATAAATCAATGCTTCAGTGTTGTGGGTTTACAGTATGTTGTCATTTTCACTGCTCATTAGACTTCTGCTGTGCAAACACAAGTGGAGACTCTAACATTGAGTGATGAAAGAATTTGTTATTTAGTCACTTTAAACAGTATTTTAGAGTTTAGAGTTCCTCTCTTCCCAATGTGTCTTAGTATTGGTTTCTCATTTGAGACATACTACATTATGATCACACACATCTGTCCTTATTCCTGTCTATATGAATTTAATTATAGTAATTATAGTAATTATATTATATTTATCATATCATATTGTATTATATACATATAAAATATATATACATGTGTATATACATATGTATGTCAAATTAGAGATGGGTAACAAGTGATGTCCCTCAGAGGTCAGTGTTGGGACCAATCCTGTTCAACAACTTTGTTAGTGACATGGACAGTGGGATTTAGTGTGCCCTCAGCAAGTTTGTCAATGACGCCAAGCTATGTGGTTCTGTTGATACACTGGAGGGAATGAATGCCATCAAAGGGACTTTGATATGCTTAAGAGGTGTGCCAATGACAGCCTCATGAAGTTCAACAATGTGAAGTGCAAGGTCCTACACCTGGGTCAGAGCAATCCCAGGCACCGCTATACAGGTTGGGTGAAGAAGTGATTCAGAGCAGCCCTGAGGAGAAGGACTTGGGGTGCTGGTCGATTAGAAACTTAACATGAGCTGGCTTCAGTGTGCGCTTGCAGCCCAGAAAGCCAACCATATCTTGGGCTGCATCAGAAGAAGCGAGACCAGCAGATCAAAGGAGGTGACCCTGCCCCTCGACTCTGCTCTTGTGAGACCTCACTTGGAGCACTGTGTGCAGTTCTGGTGTCCTCAACATAAGAAGGACATGGAGCTGTTGGAGCAAGTCCAGAGGAAGGCCACGAGGATGATCAGGGCACTGGAGCACCTCCCGTATGTAGACAGGCTGAGAAAGTTGGGGTTGTTCCACCTGGAAAAGAAAAGGTTGCGTGGAGACATCATAGCAGCCTTCCAGTATCTGAAGGGGGCCTACAAGGATGCTGGAGAGGGGCTTTTCATCAGGGACTGTAGCGACAAGACAAGGGGTAACGAGTTCAAACTAAAACAGGGGAAGTTCAGGTTAGATATAAGGAGGAAGTTCATTACTGTGAGGGTGGTGAGGCACTGGAACATGTTGCCCAAAGAAAAGGCAAATGCTCTATCCCTGGTAGTGTTCAAGGCCAGGTTGGACAGAGCCTTGGGTGACATAGTCTAGGGTAAGGCCTGTGGCAGGGGGTTTGGAACTAAATGATTTTAAGGTCCTTTCCAATCCTAACTATTCTATGATTCTATATGGATGAAAAATGTTTATGAAATACTGCTGAAGACAATTAAGATTTATTAACAAAAAGTGTGGTCTATTCTATTTTCTCCATGTTTTTCATTTGGAAATCATAGATTTCCTTGCTGTATGAAACAGTCTCTTTTTAAGGTCAAAAAGTTCCAGTCCTAGATCATTAGTCCATATATTTGACACAATTGCGAATTTAAGAAGTTGGGTGCATTTTTTTTTCTGCTTTGAAAGAAGTTCAGTGTGCATGATTTATTTAGTTTTTACTAAATTTATAAATATTCTGCATCATCATTCATCTCAAACATGGAATACTTTTGGAGGACAGCTTGTAGGCAAGAAGAAATTCTTAGTTCTTCTATTAGAATTTTCCATTAAACCAAAACCATTAACTTTTATTACAAAAATCAAACTAAAACACAGAATGAAGTCAATATTGACCAATAATAGAGATTTTCATTATGGGTAAGTAAGAATTTTCACTATTATAGTACCTATTTCTTCTGATCTACTATTATTTATCTCCAAAAATGGACTTGACAGCCTATAATCTGCCTCTATCAATATCGCTACTGACATCTGTCATAAATTTCATTTAATTTATATAGAACCTCTAAAATCAAAATTGAAATATTTAGAATCCAATGTAAAATGAGCTGTGTTAGATAGTGATAATGGGCCTGGTATCTATCAACTATTAATATTAATTTTGGAATAAAATGAAATATAGAAGTCCATGACTTACATTGCAAGATTCAGCTCAATAGGTTTTCATATCTCAGTTTATTAGAATTCTTTTTAAAAGGTATGATCAAGACATGAGGACAGATGCAAAAGAAAAAACTCATTAATTATCTCCAATATAATTTTATATACAGAAAAAAGCTTAGGAGCCTTTATGCAGCAGAGGAATGATCTTAGAATGGAAAGAGATGGAATGGTGTTGTAACTTCAGCAAAGTGCTCACTCTGGCTTCAATAATATGCAGTCTGAATCCTCAAAAGTCAGAATTTTTTAGTGTAAACCTTTTCAAGGGCTATTTGCCTTCAAATTATCTTTCTGGAAGGACTGGGCAGAAAGGTTTCCATGGTAACTAAGTGAAATCTTAAATGTTGAGAGTTATTTAAATTGTGCATATAGGTACTATGTCTAAAGAGGAAATTTAATGGTATTAAAAAACACTGCAGGAAAAAATGTCATAAGAACATTAGAAAACAGTTTAAATGAGCTAAAAAAGCACAAAATAATTACAAGAAATAAAGACTGAGTCATATTCTGTATAATATGCTTTTTTGATTTCTTTTTGCTTGTTCTTATTACAATCTTGTGTCCTTTCAAAATCTCTTATTTTGATGAGATATAAGCCTGAGGGTCAAGATAAGTTATTTCAGCTGCTCTGAAGTTGCAAAATTTGTCCAAAGAAAGCAAAATCCCTTGACCCCTAAGGAACATGAAGAGAGAGAGAGGATATTTCAAGTATTCCCCCATTTAAAGGGCAAAAATGACAGGATTTCTGTCTCTGAAGAGTTCATAGAATTATAGAATATGAGGTTGGAAGGGACCTCAAGGATCATCTGGTCCAGTCTTTCTAGGCAAAGCATGATCTAGACTAGATGCCCAAGTACATTGCCTAGACAAATCCTAAAAAGTGTTCAGTGTTGGAGAATCCACCACTTCCTTGGGGAGGTTATTCCCATGGTTGATAGTTCTCATTGTGAAAAATTTTCCTCTTACATCCGGTCAGTGTCTCCCCAGGTAGTAACTTGTGCCGCTAAATTTTTATGTGGAAGGCTGTGTCAAAATGAAGTATGCAAAAAAACCCATAGGAACGGAGAAGGCATGTGTTTTGAAAGAAAAAAGACCACATTATTAATTGCATCTCCATTATAGTACTCAAAAGTTAACTTTTTTTTTTTTTTTTTTTGCATTAGCAAATATGCACATATGTGGGAAATACATCAGCCATGCACTTTCTTAGGCTATGGGGACAGATTTATTTTTGTAAGATTACTTCAATTCAGTGGAGTTACACTATATCAACATGTCTTGTGACTATTAGAAAGAAAGGGTACCTGAATGTAGTTTTAAAACCTACTGAGACTAAAAATAATGAAATAACTAGTTACTAGTATATAAATGTTTCCACATTCCTGGATAATTCAGGGAATATAGTTCTAGCAATACCCGGGAAATAATGATATTTTCTAAACTGCTAAGCTTCCTCATTGTCCTATTCATAACCTGATACATTATTTCATACTTAACAAGTTGTAAATAAAATCCTACAAAAATGTTCACTAAACCTGGGAATACGAACTGACTTTCTATCCACAGGAACACAGGTTTCAGCTCTAATTTCATCTTTTAACTAGCAGAAGTTTATCCAAAATGCATTTATGTCCCTTAAGTATATAAGAATTTTTTTTCAACCCAAGATGTGTTTTTTTGTCCATACCATTAATTCTTTCTTCAGGCCATTTTTCACAATGAATCTATAGATTGGATTCTTTAATAGCATGAGTTTTGTAAGTCTTATCATATAAATCAAAGGGTTTTTTTTGAGATAGAAGAATCTGAAGGAAACATTTTGCTCTTAAAAAGCCTCATTCTGTGATATTAGAATTTAACTCTTTTTTTTCTCTAATTTGTTTAGGAACTGTCAGCTATGAAAAATGGTTTGACTGACACACAGTCTATAAGTATCTTTCAGTTCTACATGGAGAATTTTGCTTCACTGTTGTACAAGGTCTTTTATGCCATCAAGCTAAGACATGAGATTTTATTCTTTTCTTTGCAAAGGCTGACACCTTATCTACACTTCTTATTCTCCCATTCAGCTGGAATTTACCTGCATCTCATGACATAGTATTTTGTTTCATAGAATAACAGAATCATAGAATGGTTTGAGTTGGAAGGGACCTCAAAGATCATCTAGTTCCAATCCCCCTACTATGGGCAGGAACACCTGCCACCAGACCAGGTTGCTCAAAGTCCCATCCAACTTGTCCTTGAACATTTGCAGGGGTGGGGTATCCACAACTTCTTTGGGCAACCTCTTCCAGTGTGTCAAGAACCTCACAGTGAATAATTTCTTCCTAATGTCTAATCTAAATCTACCCTTTTACAGTTTAAAATAAAAAAAGTCTTTGAGTACTTGGACATTCTACATGTCTCAGGTGACCAGGTGTCCTGTTTCCTTCTGGAGGGGACCTATATTTTCCCTTGCCTTCCTTTTGTCCCCAGTGTACCTATAGAAGTTTTTGTTACTGCCCTGTGTACTGGCCCTTGTGTAAAACAGACGTGTGTCTGTTTTACAAGGACTGTTTTTCCTGCTAGTTAACCTTGTGCCATTGATTGACACAAAAAGTAGTTACTGGATAGGTCAGGAAAGGTAGGAAAAAATTCATTGAATAGATTATTTGGTAGTTTACAGTGTTATGTACAAAAACAGGGGCCCTAGAATTTCCTCATAGTAGAAAACAAAGCAAATGCAATTGAGACCACCTTGTAATTTTTGTAGTGAAATTACAAGATTCAAAAAGGTTTTATAGGTGTGCAAAGCATATTATATTCAGCATGCACAGACAATAAATTGTGTCTATCTAGAAATAGCTTTCATACTCTTACATCAGTTCTTACATTAACAAAACCAAAATGATGCTACAGGTGGACATTGCTGAAGAAGGCATCCCAAGCAATTCTATCAGGAGTTTCTGGTTACTAAGGAGCACAAGAATGCACCAGTTCAGACCAAGAGTCTGTTTAGATTGATACCTTGCTTTTCTCTGGCAAGGAGTATGGCTGGGTTTACAGAGAAATATGTTTGACAAGGTTAAACAAAGGGTTGCATTTTCCCAATGTACAGTATCTAAATCTGGAAAACAGACACTCTTAGGGCATTATTATTCTGATCTATTTCAGCCTTTTGTTGAGGAGCAGCAAGAGCAAGGCTATCCAAGAAGGTGAGTTGGGAGTGAGTCAAGGGCCAACCCAGCATGGGCAGGGCAGTGCTCTCTCCAGCTGAGCACAGTCCTACAGTCTCTGTGTAGGGTAGGCATAGCAGGGATAGGAATAGCTATTGACAGTTCAGTAATCATCACAAAACCCACAAGGTAACAGGTCAGGTTTGGGGCTAGTTTAGAAAAGCCCAAACAAGTCAGGATCTTCAGAAGGCAGTGCCGAAGACAGGGCTGAGGTACAGTACGGACTGGATGCTCCTGGGTGGAGGGGCAGTGTGCACGTGTGCCTATGTGTCTGTGTGTCTGTTGGTGCAAGGGTGCTGATTTCAGGTGAGGCTGGTTGGGGCCACTGACACATGTGGCTGAACTCAGAGTCCTGACACTATTTAAAAGTTGTATCATTTATATCCTGAAACTATCTATGTAGGTGTCTAAATTCGTACTGGCATCTTTAGTTGGGCTTGGTGGACTTTTTGCTCTACTTGTCTAATATGTTTGAACACATATTATACAATAAAGTTCAACAGTTAAACTAAGCATGTCTCACTTGATTCATTTTAAACATGACACCTACTAGTATATTTTGTCACTTTATTCTTTTATTTGAAGAAACAATAAAAAATTGTTCTGTATTCAGCTTTAATTGTGTAACACGATTTTATAGACTTAAACGTATCACCTCACAGTCATGCCTTTTTCAGTCTAAAAGATTCTTGTCTATTTAGTTATTCCCTGTACAGAAGCCAAACAAAGCTTTGATCTTCCTCGCTAGCCTTCTCATGATCTTCTCTAGTTCTTATTGTTTCTTGTCTGAGATTAAGAGATCAAAACGGCTGATGAAGATATTGAGAAAATAAAGAAGTTCATCGTACCTGGCAGTCACTGTCTACACCAAACTCAGACGTTTAACAGGCGGCACCTGGACATCTATGTTGGTTGTAAAGCAAGGTAGGATCACAGGGCTACCTCAGATCTGGAAAAAAGAAAATAAACCATATAATGTTAAAAGAAATCCTGATATCGGTAGGCCAGAATCTTTCAGATAGATTAATGTTCATGAATAAGAAGATTATACAGAGAACAAAATACCTTGCAATTCCAGGAGGAATGTAGACTTTCCTTCAATTTCCCAATTATCTGTTGTACATATCTGGTGTTAGCCACCAGAATATTATCAAATAACAATCTCAGTGTAGGTGAACAAGTGTATCCTGTCCATTCGAGTTGCAGCTTAGGAAAGAAAACAAGACAAATTATTTATCTGTCATTTCGCATTATGCTGTGACTACATTATCCACTTCAAGGCAAGCAACAAAGTTCAAAAACTTACAGAAGATGCTTTGCCATCAATAACTGTGACATTAGAGATAACTACAGGAAGTGCAGAAATCATAGGGCTTTAATCATTTCCCAATAGAAAACAGCGGTTTTGATACATCCACTCAATGAAGATCTTCAGCTGGTTAAAACACTGAACACAAAAAGCCCTAATAGTTTAAATTTAAAGAAAAGGCGCTGAGCTTTAACTCTTTTGCGGCCAAGAAGCTCTGAGACTGTCCGCTTTATTTTGTACTAAAGGCATGTTTTAGTTCGGAATATTTAATTTCAGACTATGTTGACCACAGTAGTAATGAAGTAAAGATAAAAATGGAAATGCCTTGAGAAACAAAAAATAAAAAAAATAAAAAAAGCAATCCCTAATATTTTCTACATCTCTTTTTTAAATCTTATTAGGACGGTGTCCTGGGTTCAGCAGTAGCAGTCATTTTTCTCCTTCTTGGTAGCTGGTGCAGTGCCATGTGCTGACCATGGTGGAAGCAACCACCGGATAGCTGGAAACATATGCTGTGCCTCACGCCACTGCCCAGAACACAACCCTGGGCCTTGAGAAACAGATTTTGTGGTGACATGGCACCCCAGAGAGAATTGAGTCAGACAATGTGACTCATTTCTGGAACAGCCTTATAGACATCTGGGCCAAAGAGCATGGCATTGAGTGGGTATATCACATCCCCTACCATGCACCAGGCCATGAGAAAATCTCTTGGTCCTCCTACATAATCATCTAACCCCAGACAAGGCCCAAACCCGAATCTATTTAACTCCTGGGACCAGATGAAATGGTCGTGGATAAAACACTAAGCATGCGTGCCAACATGGTGATCCCCATCACAATCAGCAAGCAGGTCTCAAGGGTACTTAAAGGCCATTCAAAACCTTCAAAACTCTCAAATGATACTGTAAATGGTCTGGTGGGGGGGCTGGGAGCATAAAAGAATGCCTTCTTCACAGGTTGACCACCCGAGGATGGGAAAAGAGACAGGTAATTGCTAAGCACTTCTATTATATACCTCCCAAAGTATAGAGGTGGTGACCACACTGGGAACGCAAGCCAGATCAGTTAGTTTCATGATCAATGATTCTATTGTATAACAAGTCATTGCCATAAAGTACAATGAGACAAAAACCTTAGCCCAAACCCCCCATCTGATAAACGCTAAGACAGCAAATAGCAGCTGTAAATAAGGTACCACATGCAGAACCTGTGAGATCAAGAGCAACAACTTTGAGAGCCAATAAATCAGCATTGTCACAAATGACTATTAATCCTGTCGTTATCTCAAACCTTTGTGCCCCATGTTGGGCGCCAAAAAAAACTGTCATGGTTTAAGCGCAGCTGTAACTCAGAAAACCCACACAGCCTCTGGAGTCTCCCCTCCCTTTCCTCCCCCCCACTCCTGGAGGGATGGGGAGGAGAATCGAAGAATGTAACACCCATGGGTTGAGATAACAACAGTCCAGTAATTAAGGCATAACTCAAACCACTATTGCTACCATCAATAGCAATAATGAAAAGGGAAATACAAGGGAAGAGAAAACAACCGCTCACTACCTGATGACCGAGCCGTGAACTAACTCTTCCGGGTTCCTGACCCCAGGTTTTACATCCTGGGCATGACATGCTGTGGCATGGAATACCTCTTTGGCTAGTTTGGGTCAGGTGTCCTCTCTCTGCTTCCTCCTGGCTTCCTCTCCTCCCTGGAAGAGCATGAGACTCAGAAAGTCCTTGGTCAGACTAGACATTTGAGCAGTAACAAAAAACATTGGTGTTATCGGTGCTGTTCCCAGGCCAAAATTCAAAAACACAGCACTGCACCAGCTACCAAGAAGGTGAAAAATGACTGCTACTGCTGAACCCAGGACAGATGCTAAACTTTAATGTGAATAGCTCATAGTATGTAAAGAATTTGTTTAATTACAACTAATTTTTCAAACTGAGGCAATATGCCTTATGATAATTTTCTATTAAAACATTTCCAGCATAAGCATTAACAGTGACTTTAAGAACTTTGGTGCCTTGTTGGTACCAGATGTGTTTAGTGTGTTACAAAATTGACCCCACAAAGATAGTTTGACTTTCCCACATTATGTAAGACAGGTGGGCTGGAGCAATACTAAACTTTTTGAACAAAAGTCTTTTTTCGATAAAGAATACGGCTTTGACAAAACTAATTTTATATGTACTTTATAAACTTGACTGTTTAATACAAAATAGCATAGAAAAAATTGTCTAATATTTTCAATACGTAATAATGTTTCTACGGAAATGTCCTGAGGTAATATAAACTTAAAATATATTTCCAATAAAATATTTTTAATAGATGGGGAATCCTGATTAATATTTCATTTCATTTCCTTTTTTTTTTTTTTTTTTTTTTTTGAGTTTCCACATGTGAGGAAAATATTCTTATTTTGGTTTAGAGTTAAGAACAATCTGGGACAAAAAACATTTCAGAGTTCTGAACAGGTACTTTAAGGAAACTAAATACCTCATTCCTTCCAGTTTGACCATTATATGTCAAATCTATATGGAAATAATGTTTTTCCATTTTATTTTTAATATAGCTTTAGAATGGCTTCCCTTTTTATTAATATAATTTAGGTAGAATATATAGCTGATATAAACGTATTACAGTTTGAGGATAGCCAGCTGTGAAAATGCTTTGTGTTAAGATTTAAATAATTTGTTATGAGTTTTTCCCAGAGAAATAACAATTTCAGATTTTGTGCAAAGTTAACATGGTTTCCCAGAATTTTAAGTGACTTTGTCTTACACATCATAACACACCTTTGTCATGATATCATCAGCTAGCATATGATATGCAATATTTTCTAGCTTAAATGATGTCATTTAGGAAAGCATATGAAAATAGTCTTCAAAAATCAATTATACAGTAGTATAATAGTGATTTTGCAACATTAATAAAGGTCCTAAGAGACAGCTCAGTTAACTTTGTTCCAAATATATTAAATTTATGCTCATGTATTATACAGTTTAAATTTGTAATATAAATAATACAAAGTGGTTAATAATGTATTTATAATAAATAAACATAATTTCTTTTTGTAATTTTAAGTCACATTATTATTCATGCACTTCAGTTATGTCAATTAGCTATGCTTGCCAAGTGTAATAAGTTGTCATGGTTTAAGACTAACTCACGCAGTCTCTCTCTCTCACTCACTTCCCCCTCTTTCTTCCCCCCACTCCCGGAGGGATGGGAAGGAGAATTGAAAAGAATGCAACTCCCACAGGTTGAGATAAGAACAGTTTAGTAACTAAAATATAACACAAATCACTACTGCTACCACCAATAATAATAATGGCAAGGCAAATACAAGGAAAGAATACAATTTCTCAGCACCAAAAACCCAGCCCGACACTCAGTACACCCCCACCCTTCCAGGTCTCTGCTCTCTGCTTTCCATCCTGGGCATGATGTGCTGTGGTATGGAATAACCTCTTTGGTCAGTTTGAGTCAGGTATCCTGTCTCTGCTTCCTCCCGGCTTCCCCTCCTCCCTGGCAGAGCATGAAACTCAGAAAGTCCTTGGCCAGACCAAAACATCACTAAGCAGTAACCAAAACACTGGTGTTATCAGCGCTGTTCCCAGGCTCAAAATCAAAAACACAGTGCTGCACCAGCTACCAAGAAGGTGAAAAATGACCGCTGCTGCTGAACCCATGACATAAGTAATATGTGCAAAATGCAAAAATTAGTTTAACAATCTTTAAGATCTGAGTTGTTATGCACCATAACAATAATTTAATCAAAGCAATAATATATTTGTGTGTTATTTCAGGCTCAGATTCTGTATTCACCTCTAGCATCTTTACATCCTCCAAGTAAATATACACATACATACACATGCACACATACATATGGAGTCAAACAAAAAAAATCATTTCAATATGATGAAATTAATCAGAATCCAAACTACCATTGATAAAGCATTTTATTTTAAGATGCTGTCTAAGCAATGAGTAAAGTGCTCGCATATAGGTGAATTTCCTAACAATTTTTTTGTAGTTTGGCATAAATACCATAAAAAGGTCAGTTTTAAAATGCTGTTTTATTAATTGTGATTCTACTTACGGTGAAAAATAAGAAGTTTGCACATGGTAAGAATTTTGTATGAAAAGGTTTGGAATGCCTATTTGTTGCCCTTT
This sequence comes from Ara ararauna, assembly GCA_028858755.1. NCBI lineage: Eukaryota > Metazoa > Chordata > Aves > Psittaciformes > Psittacidae > Ara > Ara ararauna. Next base: position 22,424,494 of record CM054376.1, read on the forward strand.
TGCTTTTCTCTACATTTATTGAAATTCCATACCATGTATAGAATGTGGACAGGTTATCATAGTAAATTCTGGATAGAAAAAAATTAGGAATAGTTTATTTATAGATTACACTTACAGTAGAAGAAATGAAGTTATAAACAGCTCTTAGAGCAAGTAGCTGTGATAGGTATTATGGAAAAAAAAAATCCCACTGAGGCATGCCCTTATCATTACTAGTAAATTTCAGCACTCTACCCTCACATACAGTTAAGAGTTTTTTGCAGTTTTTGAAGAGGAATTTGTGACCTTCAGTTAAAATTCCATTTTCTGATACTCTTAGGTATATCTTCATGATTTTTTAATATGTCCATAGCATTGAGCATTCAGGAAAGCAGCAGAAGAGAGGCTAAAATAGAAATAACCATAGCATTAACAAAATAATTATCTCCTTTAAAGAGTCAGAATATTTGGGGAGGAATAATACCTATCTTTATTGCAAGCTTCCTAATGGAAAAAATAAAAAAAAAGAAGTAGTTAGTTTTGCAATAAAAAGCTCATGAAGAATTCACATCCCATCTTGTCATATTATTCATTAAAAACGATGGCTTGACATGTCCTTTAGAAGCATGAAAAAAAGCTTCCTTCTTGTACATGGGGATTTTTAAGTGTTACATCAAATTGCTTTGTTTCCATCACACCAGATGTTGTTTTGTTTGCTATTACTAGACCTAACACTATCAACCTTAAATCATCTAAAATCACCAGCTTAATATTCATTTTAGTAACAGATAAAAAGCAAGCACAGATGTTCAATACAGGTCCTATTTGCCTATAGGCTCTTTTTGCCTACAGCCTCCTTTTTCATGTCTTCCTTAAAAAATAGTGAAAATATGGTCAGAAGATCCATCTAAGAAACATCATCTGTTTTTCAGTTTCAACATTAAAGTAGTAGTTTAAAAGGCTACTTCTCAGCTTTGCAATTTGACAACTGGACAACCTGCATTATATTCTCCAAATCATGAGAATCTTAAACATTCAAATTCCAACAAGATTCCTTTCAGCACTATAGCACAGTTACAGCATAACTAACAAAACTGAAATGCTGACTCATGCCATACATATGCAGAAGACAACTGGGATTCCTGGCTGCATTCTCGTGAGCTGTGCTTCACAGATCAGCAAAAGAAAAAGACGTTGTTGTTAGAGGTAATATGATGAGACACAGAACAAGAAAAGTATCATAGGACTAAGTATAATTTTATCTGCTACTTGAAGCCTGGCTATGACAGCCATCAGTCCTAAAAAATCTGACAAAGATTTTGGTAATTATTTATGATGATAGTGATTTAGTGGTAGACACAGCTGATGGACAACTTTTCATCTAAACTTTTTTTTAAAGCAGAAAAAGTATCTTTTTCTTTTAATGGCAGTAACTGCAAGAAATAGAGCTATATTTTTTCTTAGAAAATGTTAGAAATAGAGCACTTCAAGGATTTGAAAGTTTAAAACTAATTATTCTTATGGTATTCTGTGTAAATTGCAAGGCAGATTGTGTCAAGAATTACACATGTACAAGAAAAAAAATAGTGTGCAAGGAATTTTTTTGTGTCATTAAGGCATGCAGACAAGTTATGCCCATGTCCTGAAGGTTAAATGACAGAACAGAATGTAAGAGATTGCTGAACATGAAATGAGAAATTTCTGGACAGAACTAATACGAGTGAGAAGCTCACAGCAGTTTTCAGTGTAAGAATAGTACCATGAGGGAGGAGAATAGCTGGATTTCAGAGATAGTTAAAGGAAAGTTAGCCAAGTATCATGGATAATTGGAGGAGAGCATTTTGGAGTTGCAGAGCACCCAGGTAACCATATCAGAAACATCATCTATGCCTGAGATTATGTAGGTAACCCCATCACAAATAACACATTTGTGTAAAGAGAAAGAAAAAGAAAGAAATTAGGGGCAGAGTTTTTAACTGTGAGGAGATAAAGACCGAAAAAAGGAGAGATGGATGAATAAGGAAAAAGCAAGCATGGGAAGATGGAGATAAGCTGGAATAAAAAGGACTGTTTGAACATACGCAAGCTACTGGTCAGTACACTTGCCTGACTGAGCTCTACACCTGATCACTACAAACTATACTATCTCCTTACTGAGGTCTGTTCCTCAAGAGGGTGTGCAATTCATGCATGTGTGTAACCGCCAGCAAACTACAGACTAGAGGAACAGAAGGAATAAGATGGGTCTGTCCAGTGGCTCATGCAAATTCCTATAAAGGCATTGCTCTCTACCTGTGTTGATCTGTGTGGCTGCCTGGTCATGCTGGTGTAGGATGTGTATTTGTATCTTTGTGCAATTTGTGCTTGGCCTTGCTTCTAATCAGACCGAGAGGCCAGTGACTACAGCTGCCACATCTACGTGACGGAGACTGGATGAAATCCCCTGGGTATTGAAGCATGGAATCAGACTCTACAACTCAAGGAGAGTTATAAAGCAGGTATGTTTATTATGGGCCTGGGTGCAAGGGGGATCACTCCTCCGAACTTGCACACCGAGGGGTTAAGCAAGCAGATATTTATTACACAGAAACATACATATTCATTAGGTTCCCAAGAGAGTGGTGGGGATATTACAATTAGTTTAGGTACTCATTATCATAAGTCTCCTCCCTTTTGGTGCTTGCCTCCGATGGTCGTGGGCAGGGGTCTTCAAGATGAAGTAAGTAGTCTTCCTCATGTGGGCAGAGGTCTTCAAGATGAAGTAAGCAGTCTTCCTCAGGGTGCTCTTTTCACCTTTGGCACAGTTGGATGCCCCAGTAATCACAATTAGCTGAAACCAGCCATATCTGCAAGTTTCTGAGAGCTGGCAAAGATTTAGAGCAGTGTGACCTTCGTACAAAATTTATTGCAAGCAGGACAGGAGGGCAGACTAGGAGTATCCTAAGCTAGCAGATGTTCGGGAGTCACTGTCTCCAAACTAACTGATAAATTAGAAGGATGGTAAGAAAGAATTCACTCATTAGAAGGATGAAAAGAAATGATTCACTCTTGTTAGTAAGACTACTAAATTCTCTTATCACACTACAGACTTTCAACACAAACCTTATTCTCTATCTTAGACCTAAGTTAAATTAAAAGTGTTTTAACCCTGTTTTCCAGGCGCTTGCTTTCCTTATATCAGGTATGACCCTCCGAAATCTGCACCAGGAACAAGAAAGCAGAACTTCCCTGGATCCCAAAGACCTCAGCTATGGCTTCACATAGATGAAGACTTTTTTTTTTTTTTAATTAAATATGAGAAAATCAAGAGTATTCTCATTCTTTTTCCTAACAGAGAAGGTACAGAAATATTCAGTTGGAATCTTATTTATAGGTTTTAAATAGATCTATTGCTGTTTCTCCCAATAGCAAAGCAATACCTACCTTTTGCTCTCTATTGGAAAGATTGTATATGGGTAGCATATAAAAATCATGTAAGAATCAAAAGCAAAAGCAAAAGACAAATGAATGCAACTACAAATTGTACCTGAAAGTATATGAAAGTTCCTATCTTACTATATCATGAAAACAGGGAAATACAAGGAAGTCCCTCGTGGAAAAGTGCTTCTAAACTGAGTTATATGAGTCAGGCTAAGATAGGGAGATCAGGAACTCGAAAAGAGATGTCTAATGATGACAGAACTTCCTAAATTACAGCATAGCTAGAAAGAGACACATGTAATGTGTTTTTTTGGACGATGGGAGGGAAGTTTTTAGGGATGTATTTTTATAAGGTTTCATCTATATACACTTCTATTTAGTCTTCTTGCAAAATGGTTTGTACACATTGTTCTGCTTATTTAGAACATACTCTACAGCACTAAGTGCAAGACCATATATTTGCAGGTCACTGGAGGAATAAACTTGAGCTGACATGTGGCTACATATATGCATGCTCCTCTTTCTTTGAGTCAGTATTTGCAGCAACATAATAATATGAAACTGAAGAAAATAAATGATTTGACATTTTATTTAAACTTTGTTTTTAAGCGTGGATTTGAATCTCTGCAGTTAGATGAAGTCTTCCTTTTTATGGAATTCTTAAACAGGAATTGGGTTATTTATTTCATATATAACAAAAATACCAGCTAGAACTGTTAGATAGATGTCAAAATGCATATTCTGCAGACTATATAGCAAGACAACAGACTTAGTGTGTACAGTGACTGACAAAGACAAGTCTGTGCTAGATTTCTCTCATGACAGCAAATAACCCACATTTTTCTGGAGATGGTGAGGTCTAATATTTGGATTTGTTCAGGCAAAGACAATAGGATTTTGGTATTCTACATCCAGGATAAATGTTACGGCATGAAGCTAAAACAATTTTTAGTATGGTGGTTATATTTTATGAGTAAACCTACTTACACCTTTAATACTGAGAAATAGTTTGTGTTTGCATGTTCCATCTGGAAATAGCATCTCTTTGAACCAAAATGGAAGGCACTCTCTATCTAAGGAAGAGATCCTGAGGACACTTAATGAGTTCAGAGTCTGTTAAGGCCTATCCTATTCCCTGTGTACACTGGTTTATTTATGTAGTTTGGAAGGCTGGATCTCTGTTTCTTGCACTTTATGCATGGAAATTTTAGGTATTCATCAAGAAAGATGTTCTGAAAAGAAGCAAAGTATAAAGCTGGATTGTAAAAACTGGCTCCAACGCTCCTATGTAGAAGTTGGCGGTGGATCAACATTTTGAAACTTAAATGCCTAAAATTCAGCATCTATATATAGATATGTAAAATACTTTTTATGGAAAGCCTTGAAGAATATCAATAAGCATAGGATTAAAAGCGAAGATAAACACATTAGGAAGAAGTCTCAAAACCTGCCTTTTTCTAGCTGTCAATCACAACCATTACAAATTGTGGGACAGAACCCTCTGCAGTAGTAGAATTTTTTGGAGTTCAGTATTTTCTAAAAAACTCTAATCTGCTCAGATGTCTATATTACATAATATAGACTACATAAAATAATTATGAAGATTAAGAGAAACTTGTGGGAAAGATGAAATAAGGATCGTATTTCTCAGGAGTTATGTCTGACATAAGTCTGCTTTTACAAATTGTTGCCACTCAACAATTTTAACCATAACCAGCCCTATCACTCTTCTCAGTGTGCCCTTCAGTATCTTGGTGTCTCCATTCTGATTACATGTGCTAGTTGCTTTTTATTCCTCTTTCTTCGTTAACTTTTTCTTGTATGCCAATGCTCAAAGAAACTTCAAAAATGGCCATTCTCCCTGTTTAGGATGGGACTATACACTCCAGGAGATGGAGGGAGAGTACTGTGAACTCAGTAGAGCTTCTTCATTTAAGGGACCCAGAGAAAAGTGAACTAGTGGGAAACAGGAAGAGTCTGAGATAGGGAGTTCCTCTTTTATTTCCCTAATATAGTAAAAGATTGCCAAAAATATTACATCACTGTCAGTGAGTCCCTTAATGGAGTGAAGGATTAAGAAATCTTCGAAGTCTGAAGCTGATATTTTATTCATGATAATCAAACACAGAGTACTGTATTATTGTATTTGTAAAATAAGGACAAATTGAAACGCTCCATTTGTCACGGTGCCTTGAAATGAAACACACATGCTTCGAAAATACAGACAATGATACATACAAAAGAAATAATGTTTTGTGGGGAGATATAATCTTAGAGCAGCACAAACCAGAAAGGCAAAAAGAATTGAAGAAAGCCTTTGGTCATCTGTATGGGTGTAGAGTGTACATTGTTTTTCAGCAATCATTGAGCATTTTAGAGGTAGTCAGTCAAGTAAACCATGTAAAGGCAACTCTAGTTTCTCATAAATCCTAAAGAAAATTAAATAACCTTATTATTCGAGGTGCTTCAGACTCCTTTTTTTAATACAGAAACTGAAATATTTTTCCTGTATTTCTGATGTTACCTGCATCTTTTGTGATTTCAAAGGATTTTCTTTTATCATTTTTTTTTCTTTTGTGTGGAAGGCAAAGGCCCAGTTTTGGTGATCTGGCTTAATTTAACCCCAGGTTCTAAAGCAGGCTTCCTGTATGACCATCTAATGCACTTAAACTAATCGTATATCAATTTCCTGCTGATAAAATTAGCAATGTGCTTTTTTCTCCCCTCTCTCTTTTGTCTATTCAGGGTAGAACTTTTTTTATTGCATTATAATTTATATTTACAGTAATGTTACAATGAAACTTCAGTTTCAGTTGCATTTTTCATTTTTATAATGCAAATAGTAAAAACAATAGTTCCTGTATGACCTGACTCTAGTTCCAGAGAATTCAGCTGTCTTTTTAAGTAAGCTAATTTTTTAAGCAAGCTAATTTTTTTAAATAAGAATAAACTTTAACTTAGTGGGTCTCATTTCAATGCAAAGCTTTCTGTTTGTCTGCCTGAGCCCGTTGAAAAGTTTTATTTTTGCAATTACAGAACTTTTCAGACAAAATTACCAAAATTACCTTTTTCATCCTGGTAGTTTTTTTATGATAAATCACAGGAGAAGGCTCACAACTGCAAGTACTGTATTTATCCGATGAGTAGAAGGAAGACAGACAATTGAAGGCGAAGTCACTGAAATTTTCAGCACAAACACATAAATTAAATATTACAAGGACAAGAAATGTTAGAAGAAATATGAGGAAAAAGCACCTAATTTTGCTTCCTCATTAATGTACAAGTATAAAAAGTTCAAAGATTTCATACTGCTTTTTTGTAGTTATATTATTTTAAATTCTACATCTATTGATTAAAATGTGATTTTTTTTTCCTCCACTCATCATATATTTGGACTTTCAAATGTATTTTCTAGAGACTTAGACTTGCTGCCCCAAATTTACAGTCTAATCTAGCTCACTTTAAACGGGGGACTACATTGCTGAATTACTTTAGTTGAAGTTTGGCCAAGGTCATCTAAAAGACTTTTAAAAACCAATTAAAACTTCTAACAAACTCTCTTATTTTTTTTTTCTTGTACTTGCCTATATCCCCACACATAATGTGTCTTTGCAGGCAAGACAGTAGGCCATATAGGTCGCTTATCTCTGTTTAGACTGTGACTTTTTATCTCAATTTGTCCCCGATGTCCAGCAGTTTATGCTGGATTAAATTACTGTTTATCATCCTCTGACTGCCTTGCTCTCTTGCAACCAACATAATTGGAATATTGCATATTATAATGGAATTTTTGTTCACTGAAAGGATCAGTATTTATAGACAAATCCTTTTCATTTCTGTCTGTTTTCTAATGCAAATGAACAGTGCACAAGTAATGCAGTAATTTTCTTTCCCAACTTGAGTGGCTTATACTCTCTTATTTTGTAAACTACATAACCTGAATAATCTGTATTCAGAAATAGACCTGCAAGACAGCATGATGAAGTGGTAGTTCCTAAGGACGCTAGTGACCTCCTGCAGTAAAATAATGTCTTGATATGACAGTCTGCACAAGAAGTCATTGTTCTCCCCGTTCATTTGTGATTATACATACAGAATTCAGAACTGTAGGATGTGAGAAAGACAAAATTATACCTGTAGAGTATTATTCATAGCTTTCAAGTAGCGAATTTAAGTAATAAATGAATCAGGTTAAGCCCATGTCCAAAAAGTCTTCAGTTTATGTGTGATGGCAAAAAAAATCCATATCTCCAATTCCAGCTTTTCTAGACCCAAGCCTGGAATCAAATTAACAGTTGTGGACAATCTGCAGATTGGTACTTGAAGAAAAACAGGAGGTTGACTCAAACTGAGAGTCCAGGAAAATATAACCTAATGGTCACAAAATAAGTCCAAGATGAAGTAAATAAAACACACTTTGCTTCATAGGCCATATAGTGATGCAGTCTGTTTAACATTTTTTTTAAATAGTAAGATCATTTCTCTAAATAATGCATCATAGTTTAGGGCATGTTTCACACTGTATTGTAGCATATTTCCAGTGAAGCATTATTAATCACATTTTCTGCACAACCCCATTACTTCATGCTATGTAACTGACAAGATTTAGATTTTTCTTATATCTTCCTGATTTCAAATGCATGGATGTTCTGCAGTTGTGACACTCTTTCACATTCTTTTTTACATGCTTACCACTGTGCTAGTGAGTGTCGCACACCATTACGCAATTAAAATCTGCCATAAAAACTTTATTATGTTTAGCATGTTACGATGTTAGATTGAGCTTTAGAAACCACGCATGAAGAAAACAGTGGATGTTTTCTCCTTTAGCAGAATATTGTTTATAAAAAAATGCTGAAAACCAGTGAAACCCAGTATCACAATTATGTGATCCAACTACAACATACATTTTAACCAAAGAATGTAAAGAGGTTTGTTTCCTATAATAAAATATCTGAAAAGCTCCTGAAATTGAAAAAAAAAAAATCAGCAAAAGAAACTTTTTCTTAAATAAGGCAGGCACAGAGAACTCCAAAATCACTTTATTACAGCAATTTGGTACTCTAAATACCATATAGCATTAGTTATCTCCCATCCGCTGCAGTGTTGTCACAGGTGTCAAGGCCATGAAAAAAAGGAGTATGAGATTATTTTATCCTTTTTAAACTCCAGTTAAAAGCAAAGAATTAAAATGAATAAATACTTCCTCATGTTAGCCACTGTGCCTTTTCATATTCAAAGCTGAGACTTGGATCAACACAAATTAGGAAAACTGTGACTGAAAAAAACCCTATGAAGGCAAACTTTTTTTTCTTTTTTACTGGAAATAATTTCATTTTACATTACCTCAATTCAGACATAATTCCTATACATCTACAAGAAATGTAATTGAGTTTTAGTGCCACATACTTGCAGGACACCAATGGTATGAGGCAAATGGGATGTCCTGTAAAAAGAAAGTACTATCCTAAAAAACCCCAAAAAACCCTTGTCTAAAAATACAACACCAAATTGTTCTTCATAGCTTCTTTAGTATAAAGTATGCAATTATGTCTTGCATGTTGTTAAACTACAAATCAAATGATAGCAGCAGGGGAGTGAAAATTGGAGGCATAATCATGGGAGGAAATGTAAGATTTCCTTTGAGTTTTAAAATGAAATTAAATAGATAAAGGTATATTAGTACAGAGCCAAAAGCAAGACAAGAGAAGGCTTTTACACCAGATTGTGCAGAAAGTGAGGGAGGCCCAAACTGGATGAATAGGGGATAAAAAGAGGGTAAGTAGTTAAGTATAACAGGATATTTGTCAGCAAGACGTAGGAATGTTTTTGTACAAATGATTTTTTCTTAAAAAAAATCCCATTTTAAAGACTTATAAAATAAAATATTAAAAAAAAAGCTGAGAAAACGCCCTAAAAACACACACCAGTTTAAAAAATACCCTAAAAGATGTGTTTGAATAGTAGCATGGTACATCTGCATTTTTCCCACTGAAAGTCACCCGTGGTCCTCTTGGGGCCACAAAATGGTGCGTCAGCAAAATATGCCAAAGAATATAGAAATTTCAACATCTCTTGAGAACAAAAATCCATAAGACCTTAGAGAGATACTCATGTCATATCCATGAACAAATAAATCTACAAGTGCAAAACAGATATCCTGCGTAAGGAGTCTTGTCCCTATACCACTCTTGGAACCTTGTAGATAGTTTTACATTGGCCTTATTCTGCCTAGCTCTCATTGCCAAAAGATTTTTGTTTCTTACATGGTTATTCTCTTAAACATAGCTAACAAATCAGAATGTCAACTTTCGGACTACCTCAATTGTACTGTCTTAGCTATATCTAGGACCAGCACTGATTTAGCTGTCTAGAGCTGCCAGCAACATTAAGTTCCAGAGTGGCATCCTAACTATTATAACACAAAGTAACTTTTTTTCCCCAGTGCTTTTTTTCTTTTAAAGCTACACTATTATCAGTGTCACACACCAGCATAAAATAGCATGTATAAACAGTTTGTGCACCAATATTCAGGGAACCCTGAGGTACCAGTGAATCACAACACTAAGAGAAGTGTTCGGTATATTTGCTGTAGAAATTGATGCCTATTTGGCTCCCAACTCTTGTCTGGGTTGATAATGAACACATGAGTTGTGGTCAACAGTTCAATGACCAACTGGAGACCAGTAACAAGTGGTGTCCTTCAGGTGCTGGTGTTAGAACTGACCCTGTTCAACATCCGTGTCAGTGACACGGACAGTGGGATTGAGTGTATCCTCAGCAAGTTTGCTGACAACACCAAGCTGTGTGGTTCAGTTGATACGCTGGAGGGAAGGGATGCCATCCAGAGGGACCTTGACACACTGAGGTGCACCAGTTACAACCTTATGAAGTTCAACAATTTGAAGTGCAAGGTCCTACACCTGGATCAGAACAATCCCAGGCACAGCTATACAGGTTGGGTGGAGAAGATATTCAGAGCAGCCCTGTGGAGAAGAACGTGGGGGTGCTGGTTGATGAGAAACTTAACATGAGCCAGCAGTTTGCACTCGCAGCCTAGAAAGCCAACTGCATCCTGGGCTGTGCCAAAAGAAGTGTGACCAGTAAGTTGAAGGAGGTGATCCTGCACCTCTATTCTGTTCTCATGAGACCTCATTTGGAGTACTGTGTGCAGCTCTGGTGTCCTCAACATAAGAAGGACATGAAGCTGCTGGAAAAGTCCAGAGGAGGGCCATGAGAGGACTGGAGCACCTCCTGTATGAAGACAGGCTGAGAAAGTTGGAGTTGTTAAGCCTAGAGAAGAAAAGGCTGCGTGGAGACATCATAGCAGCCTTCCAGTATCTGAAGGGGGCTTATAAGGATGCTGGGGAGGGACTCTTCATTAGGGACTGTAGTGATAGGACAAGGGGTAATGGGTTCAAACTTCAACAGGGTAAGTTCAGGTTAGATATAAGGAAGAAGCTCTTCACTGTGAGGATGGTGAGGCACTGGAATGGATTGCCCAAGGAAGTTGTGAATGCTCTATCCCTGGTAGTGTTCAAAGCCAGGTTGGACTGAGTCTTGAGTGACATGGTTTAGTGTGTGGTGTCCGTACCCATGGCAGGGGGGGTGGAACTATATGGTTTTAATGTCTTTTCCAACCCTAACTCTTCTATGACTCTATATGTAAAACCAGAAAATCTTTTAATCCTTGCCTGTCTATTTCTCCTCCTTTTCCTCCCCTCACCTATTTCTAGTATTCCCAAGGCTCCTTATCACAGTCAACATACAAACTTTGTTTTCCATTTGTGCACCATTTTATTATGAAAAATAAGTTCACTTAATTCGTCTTTGCAGTCTAGGACAACACTGTTTCTCAACAAAAATTTGGTTTTAAGGACATCTTAGTTTTGCCTGCATAATGCTTGTTCAGTTCATTAAAAAGTAGTAAATCACCTTATAACAGCAGAAGCCAAGAAGAAAAATGGAAGAGGGGAACATGTGCAGAAATAGGAGTCTACATAATTCCTGTTAATTGATGTCTAGTTGTGACAATTCAATAAAAAAAAAACATTTTTTAATTTGTTGTGAGAAAGAGCTTTCACCTTTTTCTTTTTTTTTTTTTTTTTCCCCAGAAAGAAACTGAAAGAAGTAATGACAGGTTTTAGACTGAAGAACATAAAACACAGCTTGCATTTGTGGCATGATTACTTGTCAAGTTTTGTTAAGAGGTGAGCAGAGAAATAAAACACGCACATCATACTTTTATAAGAATCTTCTTTGATGTAATGAGTTGAATTAATTTTCTACTTCTGCTAAGACTGAAAACTATACTTATTTTTTACCATTGCATCTTGTAGAATTTGCCCAATTTTTGCTCTGAACTTTAATGATAAGCCTGACTTGAAGGAGCAATGCTTTTAGCCAACATATGATACTCAAAAGCTATTTTTAATAGAACAAAGGGGGTATGAATCAGGAGGAAAACTGGCTATACCATGAGGCTGGAAGACGCAAAGAGTGGTTTGAAGTCTGACTGACAGCTGGCTGTGAATAAGTGCTCCCACCGGGGTCAACACTATGACCAGTATGGTTAACAGTTTTTCATCAGTGACCTCAGAAGTGGGATATAATCCACTGTTACCAGCGCTGCATGTGGCAAGGTGCTGGCAGTGGGGTGCTGCAGTGTGGTCTCTGTGAGGAGAGGCTGGCTGCTGTGTGAAGCACAGGGCACAGCTGAGCTTCTCAACTGGCTCAGAGGCCTTTTCTTACCTCCTTATGGAATATGCCCTTAGTCTTCACATTTCAGACTTTAAAAAAATATTTCACTACATCTAGCTATAGGTGCAAATGTTGAGACCTCAGTTACGGGCCCGTTTCAGTCAGTATCCCTCTCCACTCCATGGTGCTGATGTGCAGACCAAAAACGACCTCAAGCTAGTTCATGGTTAAATACATCTACTAAGGTTTTGTGCTATTGATTTCTCTGGAACCTGACTTTCACTTTTTTCATTCGAATACTTGCATTTTCTTGCATTTTCTTGCTCTCCTCTGTGTAAGAACACCTGAATAACCTTGATTCAGGACTTTTTTTCAGTTTGTAAGTAACAGCAGCTGAAGTACAGCACCTTTCCCATTTTCAGATAGGCAAAGGAATGTAATTTGAAACTTCATCCTTAAAGACTGAGCTTCCCTGTGCTCCATAGGCAAAGGGACAGCCAGGCACGCATGACCAGTAAAAGGCATCTTAGTGAGTAAGGTCACTACTTCATAAACAAAACAGTTTATCTTTCTTATATTCACAAATTACATACACATGGATTACTTTTTTCCTGGATTATACATGAATTAATACAGGATCTCATAAGAGAAGGAGCAGGTGAAGCTGTGCGAAAGTACAAGAGGGGAAAGAGAAGGAAGATAGGGGAAAAGATACATAAGGAATCCTTCGGAGGAAGAGTGCCAAGAGGTGTATTTCCTCCTGCTGCTGCACGGGACTGTGGCTGCATCTGCTGTATGTTGTAGAAGCCAAATCCCACCTGTATGTATCCTCTGTCCCACACATAACTCTGATACCTTTCTCAAGGGCAGGAATTCACAAACCAGATTGGATTTCCAAACACCCGATGCTAGCAGAGCAGGCAGCCAAAGCATAGCTCATTGGTCGGACTTCATTCACATCAAGCTCACCTGGAATCTGTTGATTTCAACAGTAGCTAGTGCAAAGTCTTACCTGATAGCAATAGGAGTAAAAAAAATGGAAAACCAAAACCAAAAGTCCCACATCAGAAAGGGGGTTTGATATTTTCCCCAGCTAGACTGGAACAGATACCTGAATTCTCACATTTCAAGTTAAATAAAAAAGATGTGAAAAAAAAAAAAAAAACGGACATATCTTAAAACACCTTTTTTTCTTTCCTTTTTTATTTTTTTTCCCAAAAGTTGATGCCAAATATGTCAGCTCCATGGTTAAGATTTTTATCTTTGAGCTTTACTAACCAGCTGGAAAGATAATAGTTTTTCTGTGAGAAAAAAATTGGTAAAATATTTGTTAAATGAAAAACAATTAATAGCTAAGAAAAAAGTTAGATCTGATGAATTTGTGAAACACTTGAAGACAAAGTGCAAAACTACTGTCAATTAAATGGTCCTGTGAAAGCCCAAGTCATAGTAAAGGGGTACAAGCAAATATGTCTCCTGGAAGTTTACAGGCGATGCATAGTTCTGTAAGTATGTTCATTATTAGAGCTTCCAAGGCAGTTTAGCACTTCCAGTCGGTAAGTGACACTGGCTGTAGTAAATTAAATTTCAGCGCCCTAAACGAAACAACCATATTTTCTTTCAAAGATCTGTGTTGGTTTTTTTTTTTCACACTACAACATTGCAGAGTTTCTTGATTTACTAATTCTTCCACATAAAGTAAAAGTGCTCAGAATTTGAACAATGAAACAGTGATACAAATACTGAATAAACTACTGGTAGAGGAATGGTTCCATCTTTTATATGGTTTTAAAAAGAACTGTATTATTTATAGTTACATTGCAAATAAAAGGCAGACTAGGGACAATGTGGGACCTCTCCAGAAGCTATCAGGAGAACAGGCTACCATGGATTTGGAGAAGGCTGAGGTTCTTAAGGACTTCTTTGCCTCAGTCTTCACCGGAAAATGCTCTGACCATACCACCCAAGTCTTGGAAGGCAGACGCAGGGACTGTGAGAATGATGACCCTGGGCCCACTGTAGGAGAGGATCTGGTTCGAGACCATCTTAGGAACCTGAACGTATACAAGTCCATGGGACCTGATGAAATCCATCTGCGAGTCCCGAAGGAACTGGAAAATGAAGTTGCTAAGCCACTGTCCATCATATTTGAAAAATCATGGAAGTGAGGTGAAGTTCCCGATGACTGGAAAAAGGGAAATATAACCCCCATTTTCAAGAAGGCAAAATAGATGAGCCGGGGAACTACAGACCAGTCAGTCTCACCTCTGCGCCTGCCAAAATCTTGGAGCGGATTCTCCTGGAAGGCATGCTGAGGCACATGAAAAACAACAAGGTGGTTGGTGACAGCCAGCATGGCTTCACTAAGGGGAAATCCTGCCTGACCAATCTGGTGGCCTTCTACGATGGGGCTATGGAACTGATGGACAGGGGTAGAGCAGTTGATGACATCAACCTGGACTTGTGCAAAGTGTTCGACACTGTCCCACACGACATCCTTGTCTCTAACTTGGAGAGACATCAATTTGATAGGAGGACCACTCGGTGGATAAAGAACTGGCTGGATGGCCGCATGCAAAGAGCTGTGCTCAATGGCTCAATGTCCAGCTGGAGACCAGTAAGGAGTGGTGTACCTCAGGGATTGGTGTTGGGACCAGTCTTGTTCAACATCTTTGTCAGGGACATGGTGTCATGGGTTCAGCAGCAGCAGTCATTTTTCTCATCCTTGGTAGCTGGTGAAGCGCTGTGTTTTTTGATTTTGGGCCTGGGAACAGTGCTGATAACACCAGTGTTTCGGTTACTGCTTAGTGATGTTTTGGTCTGGCCAAGGACTTTCTGAGTTTCATGCTCTGCCAGGGAGGAGGGGAAGCCGGGAGGAAGCAGAGACAGGACACCTGACCCAAACTGACCAAAGAGGTTATTCCATACCACAGCACGTCATGTCCAGGATGGAGAGCAGAGAGCAGAGACCCGGAAGGGTGGGTGTGCACTGCGTGGTCGGGCTTGGTATTAGGTGGTGAGAAATTGTGTTCTTTCCTTGTATTTGCCTTGTCATTATTATTATTGGTGGTAGTAGTAGTGATTTGTGTTATATTTCAGTTACTAAACTGTTCTTATCTCAACCTGTGGGAGTTGCATTCTTTTCAATTCTCCTTCCCATCCCTCCGGGAGCGGGGGGAAAGAAAGAGGGGGGAGTGAGAGAACGAAACTGTGTGGCTGACTAGACTTAAACCACGACAGTTCTTTTTGGCACCCAACGTGGGGCACGAGGGGTTGAGATAACGACAGGATTAATAGCCACTCGTCACAATGCTGATTTATCGGCTCTCAAAGTTGTTGCTCTTGGTTCTTCTGAGTTCATGGTTTCAGCCTGTTGTACCTTACTTGCAGCCGGTATTTGTTATCATAGCATTTTTCGGGTATGGGTTTTGGGTTAAGGTTCTTGTTTCATTGTACTTTATTGGAATGGCTTGTAATACGGGCGGGCTCCGGAAGCAGGGGTGGGGGGATGTGTACCTGGCAGTTCGGCTGCTCTTCACTGTCCTGGCCCTCGTCCTCGCTTCCATCTTCGTGAGGCTGTGGGGAGCCGGGGGGGGGGCCGCCCTGGGAGCCACCGGCCACCGAAACGGCCCGGGGGAGCAGACCCAAGGAGCAGGAGCTGAGCCCCGCGGCTGCCGAGCAAAGGAAGGAGGTAGCAGAAGGGGTGAGCCCCCCTGCTGAGCCCAGCCCGGCAGCTGCCGAGCAGCGGGAGGAGACGACGGTGGAGAAGCCAAGCCCCGTAGCCGAGCCCAGCCACGCGGCGGCCGACAGCATTCCCTGGCAGCCGCCCGCAGAGCCCTGTTAGCCTGAGCCTCAGGAGGGTGCAGGAGACCGCGCAGCACTTCCCAGCAAGGCAGAGGAGGGAGTTCTGGACTCAGACAAAGAGCAGCTGGTGGTGAGAGAGCCGGCAAGCACAGCAGCTACACCAGCCCCAGTGACAAGTACAGCAGCCTCATTTGAGAGTTCTGAAGGGTTTGAATGGCCTTTGGGCACCCTTGAGACCTGTCTGCTGATTGTGATGGGGATCAGCATCTTGGCATGCACACAGAGTGTGTTTTACCCACAACCATTTTGTCTGGTCCCCAGAGTTAAGCAGAGTGGGGTGTGGGCCTTGTCTGGGGTTAGTCTGCAATGCAGTATGACTAAGAGATTTTCCCTGCAGCTGGACAGTCATGAGTGGCAGAGTGTGTGGGACAGTATGGGCGAGTATCTAGTCCACTGGGCCCCTCCAGTGCTTTGGAAGCATCGCAGATGGAAGGCAGCTGCATGGAGTCCCCAGTGACAAGCTGCAGAAACTGCTGGAGTGGTGGATGAATTATTTTGAGCCTGGTGTGCCCATGACACTTCAGGCCATCAGGGCAGAGATACAACATACAGATGGACTCATGATCGAGGGGTGGACTTAGCAATGGACACTATTGCCCTGGTTTTTCACGAGTGTGAACTCTGCACACAGCCTCTCCTGCTCTGAAAGGCTGTTACAAGAGATGGAGCCTGACATCATGGATGGAATGGACTCCGCAGCTTTATAGGGATTGGTCCACGCACTAAGGGATGATCTCTCTCCTTTTCTGTGTGTGTGTGGATGTATATATATACACGTGATGGTATATTGAAAATGTGGGATCTGAGCATGACGTGAACGGTATGGAATAAGGGGTGGATAATGTCATGGGTTCAGCAGCAGCAGTCATTTTTCTCCTCCTTGGTAGCTGGTGTAGCGCTGTGTTTTTGATTTTGGGCCTGGGAACAGCGCTGATAACACCAGTGTTTTGGTTACTGCTTAGTGATGTTTTGGTCTGGCCAAGGACTTTCTCAGTTTCATGCTCTGCCAGGGAGGAGGGGAAGCCGGGAGGAAGCAGAGACAGGACACCTGACCCAAACTGACCAAAGAGGTTATTCCATCCCACAGCACATCATGTCCAGGATGGAAAGCAGAGAGCAGAGACCCGGAAGGGTGGGGGTGCACTGCTTGGTCGGGCTTGGTATTAGGCGGTGAGAATTGTATTCTTTCCTTGCATTTGCCTTGTCATTATTATTATTGGTGGTAGTAGTAGTGATTTGTGTTATATTTCAGTTACTAAACTGTTCTTATCTCAACCTGTGGGAGTTGCATTCTTTTCGATTCTCCTTCCCATCCCTCTGGGAGCGGGGGGAAGAAAGAGGGGGGAGTGAGAGAGGGAAACTGTGTGGCTGACTGGACTTAAACCACGACACATGGACATTGGGATTGAGTGTGCCCTCAGCAAGTTTGACGATGACACCAAGCTGTGTGGTTCGGTTGATACGCTGGAGGGAAGGAATGCCATCCAGAGGGACCTTGACATACTTGTGAGGTGGACTGATGCCAAATTGATGAAGTTTAACCATGCCAAGTGCAAGGTCCTCCACCTGGGTCGGTGCAATCCCAGGCACAGCTACAGGCTGGCCAGAGAAGAGATTCAGAGCAGCCCTGAGGAGAAGGACTTGGGGGTGTTGGTTGATGAGAAAATGAACATGAGCTGGCAGTGTGCACTTGCAGCACAGAAAGCCAACTGTATCCTGGGCTGCATCAAAAGGAATGTGACCAGCAGGTCGAGGGAGGTGATCCTGCCCCTCTACTCTGGTCTTCTGAGACCTCACTTGGTGTATCGTGTCCAGTTCTGGTGTCCTCAACATCAAAAAGATATGGAACTGTTGGAACAAGTCCAGAGGAGAGCCACGAGGATGATCAGGGTACTGGAGCGCCTCCCATGTGAAGACAGGTTGAGAAAGTTGGGGCTGTTCAGCCTGGAGAAGAGAAGGCTGTGTGGAGACCTCATAGCAGCCTTCCAGTATCTGAAGGGGGCCTATAGGGATGCTGGGGAGGGACTCTTCATGAGGAGCTGTAGTGATAGGACAAGGGGTAATGGGTTCAAACTTGAACAGGGGAAGTTTAGATTGGATATAAGGAGGAAGAAATTCTTTACTGTGAGGGTGGTGAGGCACTGGAATGGGTTGCCCAGGAAAGTTGTGATACTCCATCGCTGGCGGTGTTCAAGGCTGGATTGGACATAGCCTTGGGGGGGATGGTTTAGTGGGAGTTGTCCCTGCCCCTGGCAGGGGGGTTGGAACTAGATGATCTTAAGGTCCTTTCCAACCCTAACTATTCTATGATTCTATATAGGTGCTTATATGTGAATCTTTGCACACAAAGGTACATAAAAAACTCCAGTAGACACAAAAAAAATTCTCACATTAATCGATTTCTTCTCTCCATAAAATAATCTTATCACAATATTGGGTTTACCCCCCTATGCTTCTGATGACCATTGTTCAATGACGTGTGCGCAGGCCCTTTGATTTTGACCATGGAAAACCCATGTTTTTCTATGACTGCTGAAGCATCAAGAAATTACAGTCTTTCACACATTTTGCAGGTGGCTGAAAAAGAAGTCTTCTATCTGAAGACTTATTTCAAAAGTTGATGGTCTAACATCTGCCACACAATCCAACCGTGTATATACGTGTGTCTCAGGAAGCAAGGAAATGTGTAACTATGTTAGAGAAATAAGGAACTGAATCAATGCCCAAAAGGTGCAAGAGAGAGATGTTATGCATAATTAACATATTATATTAAATCTTAAAATACTATAAGTAGCGTATCACTTTATACTGGGATTTGAAGGACAGATTCAATGAAATGAGGGAATTTTCTCCTGGGAGGCTTGGCAAATGCTGGATTTAAAGAAAAGAACTTGAAAATCCACTTGTACAAACATCTAATTTCTAAATAGAAGTCTTTCTTGTAGAGCAGGAATCACTGTATCTTCCTCATACCTTCAGCAGGTGTCTTTGCATACAATATAAACAAGATATCTCACCTTTTTCAAAACTGGAGAAGAGATATATGTGTTACACTGGTCAAAAGAAGGCATCATAATACACAGCTTCATCTGAGTAAGATGATACCATATTGTGGAGAGTTATTTGGCTGAGAACAGCCACGTGAGCAATCCAGACAGTTACTTGACATTAGTGAAGTAGTGAACCAAAGGCTTTGAGGCCTTGCCTGAAGGTTACTAGAAGGCACATACCTGCAGAAGTTTGAAGAGGCTGGCACGGAGGGCTGCCGGGTGGGGTGCGCAGGGAGAAATCTGACGGCCACGACCTTGGAACATATGCTGTTACAGTTAACCAATCATTAAGCTGCTACTAGCACTTAGCTAAGAGACGTTAACCAATCAGTTATCACCGAGTGTTCTAGTGGCTTGAAACTTTGTTACTAACGCTTAGCTAGGAGATGTTAACCAATCAGTTATCACCGAATGGTCTGGTAGCTTGAAACTTTTTTACTAAAGCTTAGCTAGGAGACTTTAACCAATCAGTTATCACCAAATGTTCTAGTAGCTTGAAACTTTCTATAAAAGGCGGCACTTGTGTTACAATAAATTGTCAACGCCTGATGACATTAATCTGCGTGTGTTGTCCATGATCTCCTGCACCATATTTGAAACAGTTTAAGTATCTCTGCTTGTAACTGTTTTTCTTACAGAAAAACTATTATATTTCCAACTGGTTTGGAGATCTCAAAGGTACAATTAAGATTCTTGAAGACCTTTTCAAACTTGCCTTATGACTGAGCTATTATACTCAGAGAGGTTCATGTTTTTAAAGAATATCATATGATACACTGTAGTCACAACCATACTAACTAGGTCTTAACTTCTTCTAATGAAAAAAAAAAATCTAAGGAAGTTAAGACCTAGTTAGTATGATGATCATCTAGTTCGGCTCCCTGAACTAATCAGGATCACACTCTCATAGAAAAAAAGAAGAAAAAAACCAACCCAAACCAAACAAACCAAGCAAAACAAAAAACAGAATAAGAAGAGTAATGCCCGCTCATCTTCATCTGATTGTTAAGTCATAAGAATGTAAGAATGGCCAAAATGAGTTAGACTGAAGCTATACCTAACCCAAAATTTTAATTCAGTCAGAATCAATAAACACATGTTTAAGGAAAAAACAAGAACATGAAAAGTACACATGATCCATTTCTTTTGTATTTTCCCAGCACACTACTAGTTTCAGCTCAGGAATTTTCTAATTTTGCCAAGGTTACCATGGATTTAGTAACTAACAATGATTTTCTCCTCCATGGATTTGTATAGTAGATGGTCTACAACTCTCTTCAGATACAAATTTTTGTCTTTTATTAAAAAATAAATAGATGTGGCTGCTTTTTTTTGAGCCTGGCATATCAGTTTCATTTGCTAGCCTTTAATTCTTGTACCTGCAGAAACAGTAAACTACCTCTTCCTATAGAACTTTGTCAAGCCCCTGACAATTTGCAATTTTTTACTGTTTAAAGCTCATAGATCCCAGGTTATCGATCATTCCCATACAGAAGACATTCCATAGCTTTGATCATCAAGTTTTGTAATGTTTGCGAAGCATTCAGTACTGCAAGGATGACTACTATGAAAAAAGCTATGAAGAAATAAATAATTCTGTCTTCAGGGCAGGATTTGAATAATCTTCAGTGAATAAAGCTGGGTACGGACTATTAAACAAGATGAAAGCAAAAAAAGGGAAAACTGCTCATTAAAGAGAACTATCTGCCTTTAAACTGAATGAGGCAGGGATCTGGAGTATAGAAAAACTATATCCTCTTGTCATAAACCCTGAAAAGTAATATGATATTAACAGAAAGAGAAATAGACAATCTTAATTCTGTATTTCTGTGTTTCTGTGTGTTTGCCATTCTGAGTTAATAATAACCTTTAAACCTTTTTTTTTCTGTATCTAAAAAACTAACAGAATAGCATGTTTCAGCTTTGACATAGAGATAAGCAGAAACAGAGGAGCAGCAAGCTTCATCAGATGGTATTACAAAACAATTGCCCTTTATGGCAGTTCTCAAGAGCATGATATATATATCACAGATAATGATATTATTTAGACAATGGTGAGAAGAGAATGTCATTTCACACTGATAGGCCTTTGTTTCCTGTGTTTCATCTTCATCCCATTACTTATATATTTCAGTATAACAGTAACAGATAGGAGAGCCAGGAGAAAAGAATGAGGATGACATGTCTTTGTTTTCATATGGGGAAGTGCCAGGAGAGGCAAAGAATTCTCAGAGGTATGTGTTAAAACTGTTTTAGTGCCTCAGAGGTAGGTATAAAGTGTGTGAGAATGACTGCCGTAAAAGGAGCATGTTCTTTGGACCATTTTGGAGGTGAATGGGAAAATAAAGCAGCAACTGAAGGACAGGTAAGTCTGCAGTTCTGGAGTTTCATAAGACCTGTATTTTTAGCTAGATTTTCAAATTTGTGTATCATGAGTAAGTTTCTACTTTCACATAAAAATGTTCTAGACTTTAGCTATATGTATTGACACTTTGATAATCAAATAGTATATAAGTTATGGGCACAAATCGTATTTTAAAGTCATTGTGAATAGTTTAATCTCAGTGATTCTACTTACCAGACATTCATTACTTGGAAAAAAAAAAGGGGAAAAATCATACTTCATCATGCTTTCTTACTGAGAATATTCGAAGTTTGTAAAGTATACCATTAGAGTTTTTGTTAAACACACAAAAATAGCTTGTCTGCAAATGTAGTTCTGTCTCATTTAATCCAGTAAGGACTACAGTGTATTTTTCCCTAATATTTCCTTTCTGCGCATTTCTTAATGGGGCAGTTTTGTTCTTTTGTAACTGCCTCTTTAAAGGAATAGTATTATTTCAAATGTGTATTTATCATACAGGTATCTACACAGAGAGGGTTGAAAAAGCCCTGCTAAACGTTCACAAGAAATTAAATGGACACTTTCCCTTATATCACTGGTTTAATGTTTGGACCTCTAGGAATTCTCCAGGCTGTACGTTCTGTTTAGCAGCCCCTTCCAGTGTTAATAGGTTGAGCATCTCATTATAATGTGCAAGACAGCTCATTTTAGTGGCCTTTGTAATGGTCTCTGAGTCCAATACCAAAGCAAATTCTATAAGAAATGAAATGGTATTATGTTCTTATTTAGCTGCAACCTGAATCTTTTAATCTTTTTAAGTGACAGAATGGAAAAATACAATATATAATGTGTTCTTCCCTTGAGAGAGTAGAAATATTTTCAACTGTGTAAAAGGTTGGATTTAGATAGCAACACACTATAGTAAATTTTGATTACTTCTAAAGGAATGGGCAAGATTTTTTATGATGAGGAGGAAAAAAAAATCATACTATAACCCCATGAACTTGTGCCTTGGTGTACAATAACAACAACAACAACAAAATGGAAAAAGAAAAAGAAGCAGCCAAAAATGTGTTGCTATTTTGTATCTTTCATGTTTTTCACCACTGGCTATCTGCCTGATATGAAAGTTGAATCAAGTTGCAAATGAACTACTTGAAGATTTTATTCTGAGTATATATAGTGACATTAAGCTCATATGTACATATCACATCAGTAAAAGCTCAAATAATTAAAGTGTAACAAGTTAACAAATCTGAGGAACTGAGACAATGAAATTCTTTTTCACTGGATTTACGTCGACAATTGCATTTGCATGTCATGTTTAAAAGTAGATTTTTATGAGGAAGCCATTTCATTTCTACTCTGATATTTCTTTGTCACCTATGCTTTGCTTATCCAAACCACCTACATCTATGAAAGTATTTAGGATGTTACAAATACTAAATACGTCATAAACAATTTCAAAATGCTTACTTTACACTTTTTTTGTAGCAAAACCCAGTGATCAGCATTGTTTAAATATCTAAACTCTGTACCAGTGCAAGTTCAAAAAGTCATGAACAAATGATGCAGGCCTTGACGCATAATGTTCCTGCCAGAAGTGCAAACTCTCCTCCGCACATGGGAGACAGATTTACAAGATCCATGTAATGTGGCAAAGTACTTTGATGTACACCACCACTTCCACTTAAATAAAGGTCTAACCATTATTGTAATTTTAGTTAACAGGCATATGTTTAGGACATGAACATCTTCCTTAATTTCCTTACTTTGTATTTCAGCAAAACATTAAGACATTTTTAAATATTTTAAAAGTTTAACTCAGTGTCAAAACAGGCTGTGAAATTGCATTTCTGTTTTTTTGAAAAGTTCAGGATTACTGATTTACTAAGTAGTCTTGGCTATGGCTTCCTATTATGCATTTCTGGAGAGGGGAAGTATATGCCAGTATGAGCAACCCTTCATCAAATGCTGATTTTGAAATTTGAATTGCAGTTCTCAACATTAGTCTCCACATCCACAAATCTATTTAGCAAGCTGCCATGTAGTACTTAGCAGTCACCTTTAATAATAATTGAATTAATGGTATATTCATGTTCTTGTCATGAGTTTTCAGATTAAAGTAGGCTTTGTTACTGTTACTCTGTGTGTCTTTTCCATATGAACTTAGAGTAAAATTTCATCCAAAAAGTCACCATTTTTTTATAATATTAATTGAACATCTACTGACCACAGAACATTATGTTTAGTGGTATCACATCAATTTCATTATTTAAGTAAAAGGTTTTTTGGAAAGTTCTTATGACTGAGCTTTTGCTATTAGCAGCATCCCATTCTTCTTTCCAAGTAAGTGATGAGTCCATTGTGAATGCAATAAAAATATTTTTATCAACAAAAAACAACTTTTAAAAATGGTCCAGTTAAAGTTTTATACCAGAAGATATACTATTCTGAAGAAACTTTTATATCTGACTTTCCAATAGAGAAATTCAAACCTTAACTCTAATTGACATATTCATAAATCAATGCAAACCTTTTAGAAATACCCTGTCAAGGGTATTTATCAGGAATAATATGGAGCTAATTTTTCTAAACAGGGTAACGTTTAATGCACTACAGAAGCTTTACTGACATCTCTTTGGCATAATACATGTATTTCATCACTCAGGAACAGTATCTTCATTTTTAATTGTTGCCTAGAAAAAAAATGTGTCAGAATTCTCCATGCTCATAGCAGTTTCTATGTATTTTGGCTTCATATTGAAAAAAAAATTTCAAACTGCATGAAAAATACTTTTTTCTCAATACAACGATCAAATTTAATTTCTGCTGATAGAATGATGTGTTAGCAATTGTAGAAGTTATAAACATTGCCTAAAGCCAACCCTTAGAAAGCATATGGCACATATTTTCACACTCATTTTTGGTTATATGCCAGTCTGGATTCTAAATGAGGCACCCTGCTTTAATAAAACTGACTTAACCTTTGCTTTACTGGAAGCTTCCCCATGTTTCCCACTCTGTTCTGCAGGCTCGGCTTTTATCACCTCTCTTCTTTCAGTCCTGACTGTTGCAAAAACAATGCCTGTTAATTGTGCTAGATTGTCATTAAATACGTAATAATGACAAATGTCAACCAAAAATTAGGATAAAGCTAGGCAGTTTGCCTGAATATGTTTGAACACTTGGTTTCAAAGGAGGAAAGCAGTGGTTTTACTGTGCTGTTCGACAAAGTGTTGCTTTGTTAAATTACTATATAAAATACTGAAAAAAATATGAGTGATTTTCAGACATTATTTTTAGAGAGAAAATTTAATGCCATTAGTTTTTTTGATCAGTCCAACTGAAGAATTGACTTCTTATCTCAGCTATCAAAGAGGCCAGTTTGTTGCTAATATATGACTTTCTTCCTCAACTGTTTGACCTACTTTAAAATGTTTAAAGCTGTTTCAACAGACATTTCAAATATTATTCACTAGATAGAAGTTTAATTCCCCTGTTCTCCACGGCTTGTTTGATCAATAAACTGATGCAAATTACTCCTAACAAATTGCAAACAACTCCCAATACTTGATTCTTATAAGCTTTGCTTTGCATTCTATCAAAGAGCTTTTTACTCTACTTTTCATTTATGGTGCTTTCACAATCCAATTCCTTTAAGACTCAAAAGTCAGAGTGTAAGAAATCGACTTTTACTAATTTACTTTTTTTGTCAATTGATTTTGGTGCACTACATTAAACAGTCTGTTTCCAATAACCTATACCCTCCTGACCCTGATACAATATTGATCTTATGCACTTATTCATTCCAGAAAATCTCACTAACCTAAAATCTGTACTTTCCTATACTAGCAGCTTGAAAACTACTCAGTTAGCTGATTCTTACAGATTTTAGAACAGAAAAATAATCAACATAAGTACTAGTAGATGTATATTTTTGATAACTTCAGCATCTTTCCATTTAAACTGGTTCACCAAGTTATAAATTTATACAGTTTCCTCAATGGCATTATATTAATACAGTTAAAAGGACAATACACAGATACCATAATGTCATGGGTTCAGCAGCAGCAGTCATTTTTTTCCTTCTTGGTAGCTGGTGCAGTGCTGTGTTTTTGATTTTGAGCCTGGGAACAGCGCTGATAACACCAGTGTTTCGGTTACTGCTTAGTGATGTTTTGGTCTGGCCAAGGACTTTCTGAGTTTCATGCTCTGCCAGGGAGGAGGAGAGCCAGGAGGAAGCAGAGACAGGACACCTGACCCAAACTGTCCAAAGAGGTTATTCCATCCCACAGCACGTCATGTCCAGGATGGAGAGCAGAGAGCAGAGACCCCGAAGGGTGGGGATGCACTGTGTGGTCGGGCTTGGTATTAGGTGGTGAGAATTGTATTCTTTCCTTGTATTTGCCTTGTCATTATTATTATTGGTGGTGCCAGTAGTGATTTGTGTTATATTTCAGTTACTAAACTGTTCTTATCTCAACCTGTGGGAGTTGCATTCTTTTCGTTTCTCCTTCCCATCCCTCCGGAAGCAGGGAAAAGAAAGAGGGGAAAGTGAGTGAGAGAGAGAGTCTGAGTGAGTTAGTCTTAAACCACGACACATAATAATAAACAAAATTATTATAACAAAGAGATAAATCCAGACTTGATGCAAAGGCACTTCTAAATTTTTAAATACTATTCCATTCATACTTCCAGTTGTGATTGCTTATTTTTCAGCTTTTTAGGCAGAAGAGCTCATTAAAAGCCCCCCTGAAAATTGTTAACCTTGCTAGGCTATGGCTAGTACACAAATTTGTATGATTTCACTTAAAAAATAAAAGTCTGTGAATTGTTTAAGGAATTATAAATCTGCCTCTATCATTAATGGCATATTCTAGATTTTTTTTGCTATACACTTAAGCTTTTCCTATTTGAAGGTCTTCTTGTTCCTTTCTGCCTTGCGAATAGAAATATGGTATTTGCTCAGAATCAGTACCACATTGTTGAAATTCTTTTGGAAAATGTCCAGCAATCACTCATATTCTCAGAGTGGTCTGGATTGATAACTGTAGCCGCACACACAAAAAACTTATTCTTGAAGAAACATACATTTATCTTTATCGAACATCACATTTTATTTATCAAAAGTAACACAGGAATCACTGCATGTTAAAGTAGATAAGATAAAAAATCATCTCGAGACAAAATGTACAAAGTAATATTCCAAATATTGATACTGTGCCAGCAATGTTCTGTGTATGTGAAAAGTCACAGCAAATCTAGGGGGGGGGGGGGGGAAGCACTGGTTCAAACTTAATGCTATTCCAAGGCAAGCATGATCTATAAGAAATTCAGACACATTTTCATCAGGATGCAGCAGAAACTGTAATTGTTTAAGCATCTCTGATCTACATAGGTTTCCTGTCTTATAAACCATAAACCAGAGCGCTTTGGCGAGTGTGGGGGAGCTGATCTTTCACCACACTGCGTGCGGGTCTTGAGAGAAGCCACAGGCCTAATTCATTTTATTGTAAACTTCCCTAAAACTCTGTCAGTAGGAACAAAGGTCTTGGCAAGTTCTTATTCTTATAAAAGGCACGAAGTAGACGGAGAAAATGAAAAAGAAAAGAAAGAAGGAAAGAGATAAATATGCTCACCACACCATGGATCTAGTGACGTCTTCTCTGTCAGCGAGTGAAAATTATTTCAGTTGAAATTGTGGTCCTCGTAGCTAGCCAGTGACTCTGCCGAGATCCAGAGTGAAAAATTGCACCACACAGCTGAAGGCCAGCTGCCAGTTTATGAGGTCAGGGTCTCTTGAACCCCTTCCACAGGAGCAGACTCATTTTTGCGGCGTCAGGTAAACCCCAGACCCAGTCCGCACTGTGCCCCAGCAGGCGCCTCAGTGTCTGTCGCTGTCTCCGGGCCTTTTGTTGCCGGGACAGTTGATCTTAGCGGCCTTCGGGCAGATCCCACCGGAAGACCTTGGTAGAGCACTCGGGGCCCCGAGCGGCAAGGAGCGGCAATGCGCTGTCAGATTCTTCTGTCTTTCGGGTTGTTTTGAGGCAAACACAGAAAAGATCTCTTGGACATCACATACTGTTAGAAGTGAAATGTTTCTTGGAAACAGTGCTGTGGAGACAGTTTTTGCATAAAGAAGATGGCAGAAAAGGCCTCAAAATACTACTAGCTATAACATCTTTGTTTGCTTTCATAGTGTGCCTTGCATAAGCATAGTCATTGAATTATAGACACTAGCATTCTTGCAAGCTTCTGCTGAAAAAAATCCACAACCATATTGTAATTGAAGGACATGGATTAAGCTCAATGAATCACTTTTATGTAGCATTATTGTTAGGTGTTCCATAAAGGTAATTATTCTGTGTTACGCTCTTCAGTTTTGTCACCCTCTTAATATTGATAGCTAAAAGATTTGTTGAGTTATTAGCATATATTGAGACAAAGGAATGAGTTAATGCAGTTTCTTCTGTGTTATTTTAATAATTCTGCTGTTTGAATATCATATTTTAATAATTTAATTTACATAATATAATATTATACACAGCATTATAAAAATATTCAATGTTCAAAGATTCCAATTACAAAAGCCTTAAATGTAATCTGAAACTTTTATTACCATGAGGACTGTAAAAGTATGTGACAATTAATTAAAGACATTCTGAAACTACAAAGCATCATCAGATACACCTCTTTTCAAAATGTCAACGAACCTGTAGGAGTATACCAACTTTGCACAAAGGAAACGCATTCTTGTTTGTCATGGGATAAAAAAATAAGAATATTCAGGTCATTCAGTAGCAATTTAGGGCTTCAGCAATCTCTGAAATCATCCTTGGGAGTCCTAATGGAAATGATTTGCCAGTTGAAAAGTAGTGTCATGGGTTCAGCAGCAGCAGTCATTTTTTCTGCTTCTTGGTAGCTGGTGCAGCACTGTGTTTTTGATTTTGGGCCTAGGAACAGCGCTGATAACACCAGTGTTTCGGTTACTGCTTAGTGATGTTTTGGTCTGGCCAAGGACTTTCTGAGTTTCATGCTCTGCCAAGGAGGAGGGGAGCTGGGAGGAAGCAGAGACAGGACACCTGACCCAAACTGACCAAAGAGGTTATTCCATACCACAGCACGTCATACCCAGGATGGTGGACAGAGAGGAGAGACCCAGAAGGATGGGGGGTGCACTGCGTGGTCGGGCTTGGTTTTAGGTGGTGAGAAATTGTATTCTTTCCTTGTATTCGCCTTGTCATTATTATTATTGGTGGTAGCAGTAGTGATTTGTGTTATACTTTAGTTACTAAACTGTTCTTATCTCAACCTGTGGGAGTTGCATTCTTTTCGGTTCTCCTTCCCATCCCTCCGGGAGTGGGGGGCAAGATAGAGGGGGGAGTGGGTGAGCAAAAATGCGTGGCTGACTGGACTTAAACCACGACAGTTCTTTTGGCGCCCAACGTGGGGCACGAAGGGTTGAGATAACGGCAGGATTAATAACCACTCGTCACAATGCTGATTTATTGGCTCTCAAAGTTGTTGTTCTGGTTCTCACGGGTTCAGCATATGACACTTTACTTACAGCCGGTGTTTCTTATCTTAACATTTCTCAGACATGGGCTTTTGGTTAAGGCTCTTGTTATATTGTACTCTATTGCACTGACTTTTAATACAGTAGACTCAATGATCATGAAACTGATCCGGTTTTTGTTCCCGATGTGGTCACCAACTCTATACTTTGGGAGGTATATAATAGAAGTTTTTAGCAATTACACATCTTTTTTCACCTCCTTGGGTGGTCAACCTGTGAGAGAGACATTCTTTTATGCTCCCAGCCCCCCCACCAGACCGTTTACAGCATCGTTTGAGAATTTTGAAGGTTTTGAATGGCCTTTAGATACCCTTGAGACCTGCCTGCTGGTTGTGATGGGGATTGTTGTGTTGGTGCGCATACCGAGTGTGTTTTACCCACAACCATTTTGTCTGGTCCCCAGAGTTAAGCAGAGTGGGGTGTGGGCCTTGTCTGGGGTTAATCTGCAATCTAGGATGACTAAGAGATTTTCCCCAAGCCTGGACAGCCATGAGTGGCAGGGTGTGTGGGACAGTATGGGCGAGTATCTAGTCCACTGGGCCCCTCCAGTGCTTTGGAAGCATTGGAGATGGAAGGCAGCTGTATGGAGTCCCCAGTGACAAGCTGCAGAAACTGCTGGAGGGGAGAGTGAATTACTTTGAGCCTGGTGGGCCCATGACACCTCAGGCCATCAGGGCAGAGATGCAGCATACAGATGGACTTATGATCGAGGGGTGGACTTGGCAATGGACACTGTGGCCCAGGTTACTGACGAGTGTGAACTCTGCACACAGCCTCTCCTGCTCTAAAAGGCTGTTACAGAAGATGGAGCTTGACGTCACGGATCGAATGGACTCAGCAGCTTTGTAGGGATTGGTCTATGCACTGAGGGATGATCTCTCTCCCTCTCTCTGTGTGTGTAGATGTATATATACATATACATGTGATGGTATATTGAAAATGTGGGATCTGAGCATGACGTGAATGGTATGGAATAAGGGGTGGATAATGTCATGGGTTCAGCAGCAGCAGTCATTTTTTCTGCTTCTTGGTAGCTGGTGCAGCACTGTGTTTTTGATTTTGGGCCTAGGAACAGCACTGATAACACCAGTGTTTCGGTTACTGCTTAGTGATGTTTTGGTCTGGCCAAGGACTTTCTGAGTTTCATGCTCTGCCAAGGAGGAGGGGAGCCGGGAGGAAGCAGAGACAGGACACCTGACCCAAACTGACAAAAGAGGTTATTCCATACCACAGCACGTCATACCCAGGATGGTGGACGGAGAGGAGAGACCCAGAAGGGTGGGGGGTGCACTGCGTGGTCGGGCTTGGTTTTAGGTGGTGAGAAATTGTATTCTTTCCTTGTATTCGCCTTGTCATTATTATTATTGGTGGTAGCAGTAGTGATTTGTGTTATACTTTAGTTACTAAACTGTTCTTATCTCAACCTGTGGGAGTTGCATTCTTTTCGGTTCTCCTTCCCATCCCTCCGGGAGTGGGGGGCAAGATAGAGGGGGGAGTGGGTGAGCAAAAATGCGTGGCTGACTGGACTTAAACCACGACAAGTAGTTACTAGTCTGATTGCAAGGCTGCTTCATCACACAGATCTATTGCAAAAGCAAAATGCTTTATTCCCTGCTTTTACTTCACCCTACTCACTGTCAGGAAGCAAAGGTAAGGATGAACTGTTGCTAAATAAAGCACTATATTCTATAGGCAGCATATTACATAAACTGCATTAGCAAAACACTGGGTAACAGAACCTTTACTCTGCTGAAGTCAGTGCCAGAATTCACTACACTATGAATTTAACCAGAGTGGGGATTTCAACTGTTGTGTTTCCTGTAAAGAAATATTTTAATGACTTTTAGTGACATCAATTTATGTTAGTTATGCCAGCTGCAGATTGTTGAAGTAAATTTGTTTACTGATTAAACTGTTGGAGGAAAAAAGAAACCTCTCACTACACGGTTATTAAAGAAGATAGAGACTATTTATAGAAGACAAATGAGAGAATTTTGTGGGAGAAAGTTTTCATAGGTATTCACAGGATAGAAAATGTGATTCCACAAATAATTATGAATAGTTCTGAAAAATTCATGTTGTCTTTCAATATATATAATAAAGTCTATGTATACAAATATGCATCTTGTTTAAATGTATGTGCGTTTATACATGCATATTAATGACTGAAGATACAGATGCAGAATTAATCAGATCTTTAGGACTATTTAAAAAGAGGTAAGTGGTCTATAAAGTGAAACAGAAGAAAGATTTAATGCAGGTTTTTCCTCCTATGATACTTTAAAAAAAAGGTGTGTTGTTGTTTTTTTTTTTTTTTTTTTTTTTTACAATCCAGTATCTATTAATGCGTCCATGTGTATATAGTTTGTTACATGGTAACTATTCTGTATTCAGCTCTCTAAAACTGAGTAACTGTTATTATCATGACTCACATTTGTTTTTCACAAGAAGAAAAATTTAAACCTGCCATTAAAGACCTTTGAAAATAAGCTAGTGACTATTTCTATATGTATGAAAGTGCATGAAAAGTGTCATTATTGAAAAATCTTACATCTGAGGAGTTTAAGAAGGAATAAATTCTGTTCACACAACTGGTATAAAGGTATTCCAGTGACTACATCACAGTGTACAAATTCCTCAGGGAGGGCAGCGGAGTGGGGGTGTGCTGATCTAATCTCTCTGATGACCAGATATCAGATAGATATCGTCCATCAGATGACTCTGATAGACATGAGGAAATAAAATGAAGTTGCATAAGTGTCATGGGTTCAGCAGCAGCAGTCATTTTTTCTCCTTCTTGGTAGCTGGTGTAGCACTGTGTTTTTGATTTTCAGCCTGGGAACAGCACTGATAACACCAGTGTTTTGGTTACTGCTTAGTGATGTTTTGGTCTGGCCAAGGACTTTCTGAGTTTCATGCTCTGCCAGGGAGGAGGGGGAGCCGGGAGGCAGCAGAGACAGGACACCTGACCCAAATTGACCAAAGAGGTTATTCCATACCACAGCACGTCATGCCCAAGATGGAGGACGGAGAGGAGAGACCCAGAAGGGTGGGGGGTGCACTGCGTGGTCGGGCTTGGTATTAGGTGGTGAGAACTGTATTCTTTCCTTGTAATTTCTCTTGTCATTTTTATTATTGGTGGTAGCAGTAGTGATTTGTGTTATACTTTAGTTACTAAACTGTTCTTATCTCAACCTGTGGGAGTTGCATTCTTTTCGATTCTCCTTCCCATCCCTCCGGGAGCGGGGGGAAGAAAAAGGGGAAAGTGAGGGGAGAACGAGCTGCGTGGTTAGAGAGGCTTAAACCACGACAATAAGGAAAAGTTCAGATTGGATATTAGGAAATGGTTCTTCATTGAGGGGATGGTAGATCCGTGGAACAGGCTCCCTGGGGAAGTGGTCACAGCCTTTCCTCCCCCCCTCGCCCGGAGGAATGGGGAGGAGAATCGAAAAAATGCAACTCCCATGGGTTGACATAAGAACAGTTCAGTAACTAAGGTATAATGCAAACCATTACTGCTACCACCAATAGTAATAATGATGGGGGAAATAACAAGGGAAGAGAATACAACCGCTCACCACCCGCTGACCGATACCCAGCCTGACCCGAGCAGTGATCTAACCCTTCCGGGTAACTGCCCTCAGTTTATATACTGGGCATGACATGCTGTGGTTCGGAATACCTCTTTGGCTAGTTTGGGTCAGGTGTCCTGTCTCTGCTTCCTCCTGGCTTCCCCTCCTCCCTGGCAGAGCATGTGACTCAGAAAGTCCTTGGTCAGAGTAAATATTACTTAGCAACAACTAAAACCATCGGTGTTATCAGCACTGTTCCCAGGCTGAAAGTCACTGCACCAGCTACTAAGAAGGAGAAAAATGACTGCTACTGCTGAACCCAGGACAGGGCCCCAGAGCTGAGCACAGTACTCCAGGTGAGGTCTCGCAAGAGTGAAGTAGAGGAGGAGAAACACTCCGTTGACATGTTGGTCTCAGTCCTTTTGATGCAGTCCAGGATACGGTTGGCTTTCTTGGCTGCAAGTGCACATGCCAGCTCATTTTTATCTTCTTGTCAATCAACAGCCCCAAGTATTTCTCCTCAGGGCTGATTTAATCCATTCTCTCCCCAGCCTGTAGTTGTGCTTTGTGCTTCTTTTATTCATAGTCATTTCTGGTGCGTTATTAGTAAGCCCAAGATTTTTACATAGCTGGATAAAATATTCCACAGAACATCTGCGGCTATGGACTGTATGAAATTAAGTCATAAAATACATCTGTCTTTTAAAATTTTGTTTTGAAGAAATAACTTATAATTTTGGAGCAGGTATTAAAAAAATATATGGGTTAAATTCATCTGACCTGGTATTCAGGTTGTCACAATGTGGTCACGTTTGTGAGGTGGGCTGATGCCAACCTGATGAAGTTTAACCATGCCAAGTGCAAGGTCCTCCACCTGGGTTGGAGCAATCCCAGGCACAGCTCCAGGTCGGGCAGAGAAGAGATTCAGAGCAGCCCTGCGGAGAAGGACTTAGGGGTGTTGGTTGATGAAAAAATCCACATGAGCCAGCAGTGAGCGCTTGCAGCCCAGAAAGCCAACTGCATCCTGTGCTGCATCAAAAGGAACGTGACCAGCAGGTTGATGGAAGTGATCCTGCCCCTCTGCTCTGCTCTTGCGAGACCTCACTTGGAGTATTATGTGCAGTTCTGGTGTCCTCAAGATAAAAAGGACATGGAACTGTTGGAACAAGTCCAAAGGAGGGCCACGAGGATGATGAGGGGACTGGAGCACCTCCCGTATGGAGATAGGCTGAGAAAGTTGGGGCTGTTCAGCCTGGAGAAGAGAAGGCTGTGTGGAGACCTCACAACAGACTTCCAGTATCTGAAGGGGGCCTATAAGGATGCTGGGGAAGGACTCTTCATGAGGAGCTGTAGTGATAGGACATGGGGTAACGGGTTCAAACTTAAAGATGGGAAGTTTAGACTGGATATGAGGAAGAAATTCTTTACTGTGAGGGTGGTGAGGCACTGGAATGGGTTACCCAGGGAAGTTGTGAATGCTCCATCGCTGGCGATGTTCAAGGCTGGATTGGATATAGCCTTGTGTAGCATGGTTTAGTGGGAGGTGTCCCTGCCCCTGACACCTTGGAACTAGATGATCTTAAGGTCCTTTCCAACCCTAACTATTCTATGATTCTATGATTCTATGCTTTTAAAGATAAAAGAGCACTATGGCTATGGTTGCAAGGCACCTTCGCATACTCTATGGATCCAAAATAGGTTAAATGAATGCCATAAAAACTTTATTATAGAAGCTGCCTGGTTGGCTAGCTGGGATGTTACTCGTTATGTTCCTAGATATTTAAAGGTAGGTGTGATTAATAATGTCCCTTAGGTCTATTTTGCTTTAATACTTAATCACATTATTTGCTTTTTCATTGTATGCATTTCTACAGGAGAAACACTGCAAAGAAACTCATATCCATTTTCAGAATATCAATGAAATGTCCTCTGGCCAGGTACTTCTTAGTAAAGTAAAAAAAAATAAATAACAATCCACAAATCAAAACAAAACCCACCTGATTAGGGAAGCCTGGATAATGTATGGAGATTGTCCTGTAGCACTTGTCAAAAATGCTTTCCATAAGCAAAATATGCTAAAGAATAAGAAATTTTTACAGCAAGAAGGAGATTTTTATGTTAAGTCCCTTACTAAGTACATTCATCAGTTTCTCATTTATGGCTCCAAGGCCTCTACTGCAAGGGCATTTCTAGCTCATTCTCATTTGTGGAGCCCTTATTTTTTTCCATTTCCTCAGAACGCAATGTTATCTAATGTTATTTCACGCTGAGATGAAACACTGACTTTATCAGTAAGGATAACTGCTGAGAAAGAAGAACAAAAAGAGTTGTATACATCTAATAGTGCAACATCTTCACTTGAGGATATGCTGAGCTAGCAAATTTGTATCATATGTCCCTAACAAATTATTTCATGCTGTATTGGTTTCAGCAATCTGTGGTACGTGAAAAGATGCTGTGCAAAAATTTTTATCAGTACAGTGAACCTGGAAAATTTATTCATACTGACAAACAAACAAAAAAGAAAAAAAAAAAAAACCCGTAACAAATAAACCCAAACCTTTTATCAACTTAGGTTTTTTTTAGGATTCACCATAAATTTTTTCTTGAGTTTGAAATTTATTCTTGATTTCAGCTACTGGGGAATTAATGTTCTGATCTGACTAGCAGTTGTTTAATAATTTATATGTTTTCCTGGTTTAGGCCAGGATGAAACTACATTACACTGAAGATGCAGATGAGGAAGTTGGGGCTGTTCAGCCTGGAGAAAAGAAGGCTGTGTGGAGACCTCATAGCAGCCTTCCAGTATCTGAAGGGGGCCTATAGGAATGCTGGGGAGGGACTCTTCATTAGGGACTGTAGTGATAGGACAAGGTGTAATGGGTTGGGGACTGAAGCACCTCCCGTATGAAGATAGGATGAGAAAATTGGGGTCTTCAGCCTGAAGAAGAGAAGGCTGTGTGGAGACCTCATAGCAGCCTTCCAGTGTCTGAAGAGGGCCTATAGGGATGCTGGGGAGGGACTTTTCATGAGGAACTGTAGTGAGAGGACAAGGGGTAACGGAATCAAACTCAAACAGGGGACGTTTAGATTGGATATGAGGAAGAAATTCTTTACTGTGAGGGTGGTGAGGCACTGGAATGGGTTTCCCAGGAAAGTCGTGAATGCTCCATCGCTGGCGATGTTCAAGACTGGATTGGACATAGCCTTGGGTGGCATGGTTTAGTGGGAGGTGTCCCTGCCCCTGGCAGGAGGGTTGGAACTAGATGACCTTAAGGTCCTTTCCAACCCTAACTATTCTATGATTCTATGAGGCTTTTGTTGCAGATTATCACACAACCCACTGCTGAGGGCATTCAGTCTAGACTTTAACTTCATGACCATGGCACCGGTGTGGGAATTTTTCCTGTCTAAGCATTAGAACTTTCTAGAGGTGATAACATTTGAATTATGAATAGATGCCCTAGATCATAGGTGAAAGTTAGCTTACAAAACCAATATCTCATGCCTGATTTTCCATCTAGGTCCCACAGAGAAAGCTTCATTAAAAGTACCTGTTGCTGCATTGGACCCTTGCAAAAGACGAAATAAAATGAGGACAAGTTTCCTTAATCTTCTGATAATCCATGCAAGTTTCATAAGAATACTGTGAACAGGACACTAGGAGAAGTTTCAACATTCTATCATATTAAAGCATTTCAACATATTTCTGTGCCTCCACTGGACAATATTAAATGTCTTTCACATGCCTTTAGAACCATATAATTTTCATTTAGACACACCACTTTCCCCCACTTTCTCTTCAAAAAATGTGTTGTTTAGGATGTGCATGCCTGTTTATCCTTCTGTCTTTGTGGGTGCTTGTAATAATTAGCATTGTGGCAAGAACTGAACTCATTTCAAAGAATAAAACTATGCAGAACAGTTAACAAAGTCTGATTATTACTTACTGTAGGTTTTGAAAGCCAGTGAATTATTACTTTTATAGCATGATAAAAAATGCTAATTAATTTAATGTTAGTCTTTCAGTGATACAAAATGGCGAAATATAATAGCTTACTGATTCCGTGGTGATTCATCTGAAAGGTGCTGTCATTCTAAATTACTGCTTTGTATATTGTAGCTTAAGAACTACCCATTAGTAGATAATTTACATGTTTTTTTTGCCTGCCTGCTTGTTTTTTTATGATTACTAAATTGTTAACTCAAATCAGAATGGCCTGAACAAAGGTGAGTATCAGCTTTTTAATTCTGCATGATCCTCAGAATTGCATTTGATGGGTGAAAGAAAAGTTAATTAGGCAAGTATGAACCCTGAGAGAGCACGTATGGAGATAGTATGGTATGCTGTTAAAAACTACTCAGTTCAAAGAAAGAAAATTATTTATGTATTATTTTCTTTTAAATCTCACAGTTCTCTACCTTAGTATAAAATTTGATTTCTCAGAATATTTCCATTTGTAATGAAATCTGATAGCCTAATCAGAAATTTTGGCTAGACTGGGACTTTGATTTTCACAGTGACCTAAAAAAAAACATTGTAAATGTTTCACTGCTTAAGGACTAGGATAATTAAAAATCATAAATTAGGATTTTAAATGTTTCCTATCCTACACCTTTCCTATCTCATGCCTAATAGCTTCCTTTTTCCTTGTAGGATATGCCACCTATAAGATCTCCTGTGCTAGCTTAGATTTCTGGACACAAATCCTGATTCTTCTTGGATGAATCTGAAAAAGAAACAAAAAATATGTAAACAAGATGCACTTAGTTTACCCTCCCCATCTGTAACCTCCAGATTGTACGTATCTTCAAGCCAGATTGGTCAGAGACCCTACTCTGCATTTAGGCTATTAAATAAACCAGTATTTGGTCTCTAGTCTTAGGTACTATATAAAGTATGAAAACACACTCTCTCCCATCCCAAAAGAATTTCTGGTCAAAGGACGTAATGGGTTTTGAAATAAATACGTTATGTAAATAAGAGATTAGGAACCTTATTCTGAGCTTCATTTATAGTAATGTGTACCACTTAAAATTAAGATATTTAAGTGAAAGCATATATT
This sequence comes from Ara ararauna, assembly GCA_028858755.1. Lineage (NCBI taxonomy): Eukaryota > Metazoa > Chordata > Aves > Psittaciformes > Psittacidae > Ara > Ara ararauna. Next base: position 22,462,068 of record CM054376.1, read on the forward strand.
TATATGTTACTTATAAAGAAAAAGTAGTATATTTACAAATAAAGTGTGCAGGATTCTGCACTTTCAAAATAAGCTGATTTTGATTTAAGAATACTTACTGCTCAAATTTCAGTTGCTAAAGAATAATATGAATATTTTCTGATATATTTCCTCTCATCTTGAAGTCAGAATGTATTTCTACATTAGAATTTTACTCTTCTTGTATACCAAATAGTGCAAATAAACAAGAAGAAAACCAACCAAAATGAAAAGGGAGGCTAAAATTTACAAAATAGTGTATGTCAAATCTATCAAATGAAATAAAACAGAGAAGTAAAAAAAATACATCTTGAAACAATATGATTTAAAAGAATCCAGCTTAAGCTGAGCTGTTAAATAGATGACCAATGTGAAACTCTTCCTTTTCACCTGGCAGGTCACTGTTAAGATGAATGATCTGACTGGAGTTTGTTCAAGGAACCATTCTCATGTGTATCTTATGTTGAATATGGCAGAGCAAATGGTATGGTTTTTGGATATGATTTTTTGACGTTAATTCTGTAATGAGTGATATTATCCTTATCCACTGCACAACTGGCCAACAGTAGTAGCTAACAACAGTATGGGAAAAGTGAGCTTGGAAGAATACTCTTTATCTTAATTACACCTCAATCTTTTTGGAGATTTATTTTGCCTTTTTTTTTTTTTTTTTGCACTAAGGAAATAGCTTTAGTACCAGCAACACTCTGCCACTTGTTATTCAAGGCATTTGTAAAGAGAAAAGATAAAACAAATAAATGATAACATATTTTAAACCCTGAAGTTTATCCAAACTTTTTTAAATCAAAGGTGCTCTTTAATTCTTGAGGTCATCTCTCAGCTGGAAAAGTCACAGGTATGAGAGACTTACTCATCCTACAGCACTGAACATATTACCTGTCTTTTTCTTCTAGCATCTACAGAGCAGAAAACAGATTAGTAAACTATTTTAAAGAGAACTATTTTGCTTTATCTACTTCTTAATTGTTTTTGTCATTCAGTGTAATTAGTCCTGCATTTTATCAGTACATCCTAGCAGAAATGCACAAAGAACTGCAAAATCACAGGATATAGGTGTATGGTGTATATACTAAAACTAAAATGAAGGTTGGAATTTTTCAGCTTCTAATTACAGTGATTTGTTTTGAATCAGTACTCATCTGTGATTTCCAGATGGGTACCTCAGATAACTTTGTTTGTTCTAGGGTGAATGTCCTACATTAAAAAGGATATTAAAAAAGTAAAAAAAAAAAAAAAAAAAAAAAAAAATCAAGGTAATTATTTCAAAAGCTAGTATATCTAGTCTGCATTTGTATAGTCACAGTTCTCCGATAATCAAACTATGAAAAGGGAGACTTTTGGAATCATTGAAGATATATTTAAGCAGTTCAATTGCTTACGTGAAGGCTCTTATCTTAGTAGTGTTTTGTTTAACTGAACTTTAGTGGCAAAAAAAAAAAAAAAAAACCCACAAATAAAAAAGCAAAACAAAACTATACTTTTTTGAATTAAATAAAAGGGATGTGTTACATTAATAATTAAAAAACGTTAATTCTTGATATTTACCAATATATATTTATCAAGGTGTGACAATGGCTGCTCATGGGATAATGCCTCCTTTTTGGCAGAGGAAGTCAAAGCTGGCACACATACCTTGCACGTATACTGACAGCAACTATCTGGACAAGACTTAAGGGGGAAGAATGTTCCTCTTTAAATGTATAGATTTTTCCAGTAAGACTTTCCTCACATTTCTCCAGGTTTCCCCAACAGTTAAATAAGACATCTTTATTTTAAAAAGGAAACACTAAGGTAAAAAAATGTGAAATAATCTCTTTCAGGTAACAGAAGATATGTTCTCCAATTTGAAGAAAGGAAACTTATAAAGCTGACCAAAACGAAGTACTATGATCATTTTAGCAATGTGTACTCCAATCATATTACTGGGACTGTAGTGTTCACAGCAAAAAAACATGCTTTGCAGCCTATACACAGCCAAAGCAAGTTGATTCCGTTGGTCTTATCAGGATCTTGTGTTCAGCTTACAAGACCTGTTCCTTACACAAATGATCTTTGTACTACATATTGAATGAAGATACTCATAACCTTTCACGCGACCGTGAATATATAATGTAACCCTGTACCATACTATGCAACATTGTGGCTAAAGTACTTCTGAAACACAAATCAGCTTGAGACATTGTGTAGCTGACTGATATCCTGCAGACATTCCCAGTCCTACTTCATATCACAGAGCACTGGAAAAAATGTTTTTCAGTGTCCCCACATTATGTATTCATATAGAGCTGTCAATCATATATTAACAGTTGACAGTAATTGTAATAGAGCAAATAGTTAAAAAAAATCACTGTTATGCATTGATAGTTGAATTCAATTTGCCACTATCTAAATGCACGGCATGCATAAGCCAATCATATTTTTGTAGCTTTAGATATACCTAAAAAATATTGTTATAAACCCCAGAAATCTTCTCACTACACTTAAATAATGTGTCATTGTACAAGAAAGTATTTTTTAGTTGTTTTAATTACAAATATATTTATGAATACAAATATTTATGAATACAAATATATTTATATATTTGTGACAAATATAAAGATTTATTGTAAGAATATAAGCAATTTTTAAAAGGTGAAATTGTGTCAGTAATACTATATGCAAAATGCTAATAGCAAACTGATTCCCTGTATGGTTAGAATCAGATATGCTTTCATGCAATGTGTGAGGTGTTTTTTTTTTTTTTTTTGTTTTGTTTTTTTATTTTATCATATCTTGCAGAGAGTTTTAATAACAACCTTTTGGGATTATATGCAGTACAGCATTTAAATATAGTTTCCAATATGCCATGTTGTCAAAAAGTAAGAGATGAAAGCTTTTTCTTATATAAATATCAATTTGTAGGTCACTGCCTATCCAAGACAGGATTTCCATATATGAGCATATAAGCCAAGGGGGTTAAATTTTATTCATTAGTAGGGAATAGCACATACTTTATTGTGGGTTACAAATGTGTAAATGTTATTAATTTTTCAGTGAATTTTCTAGACAATGATATATTCCTAATCTTTTAAATATATATTATTGACCATACTCAGAATATTTTCTTGTTTAGTTTTATTAGTGTAAGCCTTTCTTAGTTCAGGCTTCAGTGAATATATGAGAAACTTTAGGCCTAAAATTACCTAAAAAAATATAGTCTATCTGTCTTAGAAATCTGTTTTATGTGAGAGGTTGCCTGCTCACAAAACTGATTCCTATCATCCATCTATCATTGGCTTCAATCTTGCAATGGAACAGGCTAATTCATCACTATTATTTTGATGATATGCAGCTCTATCTATTTTTACCCTACTGATCTTATCAGGACCTTCGAAGTGCTCAGATTCACAAAATGTCTCAAAACTAATATCTCCTGGATGGAGCTTCTGTTGATTGATTCTATTAGTTCCAGCTTTTTTGTTCCTTGTGTGATATGTGTTGCCAAATACTTAGCTACAGATACTGATCAGGGTTATTGTAAGACCTTATCCAAACCTCAGTGAAATCAAATAAAGAGTGTACTTCGGGAAACAACTTCTTAATTTTTCTCTGTATGATTTCATACCTCTATGTGACATCTAAGCTTGTTTGAATCAAAGCATAATATCAAAGTTTCAAATAAATTTAAATATAGTCGTGTTCTCAAAAAAAAAAAAATAGTTTGGCTTTTGAAAATAGTGTCATACAGTTATAATAGAAGCTTCATATGAAATCTACATTCCTATCTTTCTCCAATTCTGTCCAGAAAATGAGTGTGAAATTTCCCTGAGAACCAGGAGGTTTGGCAACTTGAATATTTAGCAGAATTTCTGTTTGGTTTCTCCCAATATATTTTTAAGGCACCTTGCTGTTATTGCTGCTGTTATATTAATGCTGTGAAAATGAAGCCATGACAATAATAACTTATCTGTACACATCTACCTATGGCCTATCTGTGCTAAACCTTTTTATGCCTAGGCTAGATAGGCTAAAAACTGACAGGTTTGACTTGATTTTAGTAACAGCATACAACTTTTGTTTTGTGCTCATATTTTTCTCTTACAGTTTTACTTTTACTTGTTCAGCTTATCTTGTTTAAAAATCCTCAGCATCAATGTTTATCACCATAGAACCCAAAATAAAAACCTCAAAAAAACCCCAAACGACAAACCAAAGCTTTGCAGAGTGGCATGAGAATTTTACATTTAGACAAAATACTCTTGTCAGCAACTTCTCCTTTCTACGTATCTGTCACTATCCCTCCTCATTTAAATTTTACCCTCCATTAAAAAGTAGGCTAATGTGAAATAGTCATAGAGAACTATACCTAAATGGAATCCAAGACAGTATGCACAAAAATTGAGACATTTCTAGTTCATGCCACTCACTCCCTTTCCCCACAGATGTAAAACAACAGTATTGTTAGTATTGCATAGTATATGTCATATACACTACAGTCTTAACTCTTTCTTATATTAAGGTCTACCGCCCAAAACACCAGTTCTAAGATTCATAATACTAACTCCTAATGGAACATTCATCTCAATGATACCTTGTCTAGAAATAAGTTAGGTAATACGAATTAATCTCCTGATTTTTGAAACTCAGTCAAATAATTAATAGGCATCCTTACCGAAACAATTCAAGGAGATTAAGCATGTTGAGTTACTCTGGAATTGATTTTAATGTTCCAATATAATCTACTAGACACATGATTCTGAGTTAATTTGTTTATATAATGTGAACCCAACATGTAAATTCACAAGTGATGTGAATTTGTACCTGTAACACTAGCCTGAAACAACTGGCTTATTATTTCTTCAATATTATAATAATTTTTAATGATAAGAGTTGGAATTCCACCTACCGTTATACTCTGTAAGAAAATAAGCAAATAAACAAAATTAATCATATTAATTGTCTTCATTCTCCCACCACTGGAGGGTCCTCACCTACCGCACAGGCAAGAGGAGCCTGTGGGCCCCGCCCGCAACAGTGGAGGACCCAAGCAATGTGACCTAGCCCAGCCCTGCGGCGGCTGAGAGCATTCCCTGGCAGCTGCTTGCAGAACTCCGTGAGCCCGAGCCCCAGGAGGATGCAGGAGACCAAGCAGCACTTCCCAGCAAGGCAGAGGAAGAAGATCGGGACTCAGACAAAGAGCAGCTGGTTGTGAGAGAGCCGGCAAGCACAGCAGCTACACCAGCCCCAGTGATAAGTGCGGCAGCCTCATTTGAGAGTTCTGAAGGGTTTGAATGGCCTTTGGGTACCCTCGAGACCTGCCTGCTGATTGTGATGGGGATCACCATGATGGCATGCATACAGAGTGTCTTTTACCCACAACCATTTCATCTGGTCCCAAGAGCTAAGCAGAGTGGGGTTAGGGCCTTGTCTGAGTTTAGGTGACAATGTAGGATGACCAAGAAATTTTCCCTGCAGCTGGACAGTCATGAGTGGCAGGGTGTGTGGGACAGTATGGGTGCTTAAACCACGACACTTACTTACTGTGAAATAAATAACTACTGTCATCTGTGCGCAATGTAGCATTATAACTTCAAATCTCTTTTTTTTTATTGACCTCAGAGGCCTTTGGTTGAAGCGCACAATATGTAAAGCTGTACATGTGCAAGCAGTTGCAGGACTTGAATTTAAATGCATAAAATTGCTTAAAGACTGAATCTTGTAGTAGCAGAATATAACAGAATATCTTTGGAAACTTTCACTATTATATTATTTAATAAAATATTTAGAAAGTTAATTTATTTCTTAAATTCTTCCATATCATACAACAATATCAGTAAATTAAAAAGTCAGATGGATATTATTATGTCTACAAAAAAAAGACTAATAAAACATAATTTCCAAGAATTCACTCTGTAGTCTTAAATAGTTTGCCAGAAACCTTATATTCTTAATTTTTTGTGTTAATCTTTTGTGGTCATTTTAACTCCATTGTATTTATTCATACTGCCTTTTAGCTTGATGAGTTTCTTTAATTAGTTACAATTCTACTAGCTTTAGTCATTGTCTTATTTTTTCATTATATTGTTAGAGTCATATTATACATGGGATTCTTATGTTATAATTAAAAAATAGACACCATTCTTTTAACCATGCACAGCATTCTCACAACATTCAAAATAAAGGAATAGTAATGTAGGAATAGGTACAGATCTTCAAACGTAGACATTGAATTATATGGAAAACCTCATGTCTTAATCTTCTAATCATATATTTTAGAGGGAAAAAAAGCAGGAAAAAAAGTGAAGCAACTGAAATTTAACTAATGGCACAATTAACACCAAGGACAAGATAATGAAGATATGCTTCCTTTTAACTGATACTGAAATGATTGAGAAACACATTTTTTTTTCAAATAAGTAGAAAAATAAAGTCGAGGGAGGTCATAAAGCAAGAAAAATAGATTCCACTCTTCAAAGTAAACTGATCAGCCTCATGCTTCTGTCTTATCTTAGTGTAAATTTGTTCTTAATTATCAATGCAAATTATGAGAATTAGTAGATAGACTGGATTATTTAAAGTACTTACTAGGAAAAGATTAGGATATTTTTACAAAGATTTTATTTCTATCTTGCTCCAGAGACTTCCAGTAATGTATAGTGTTGGGGAATGGCTGCTGGAGAACGGACACGATGAGACCATAGGCCCAGCAGTAGTGAACCAAAGGCTTTGAGGCCTTGGCTGAAGGTTACTAGAGAACGTGTGCGTGAGAAGAGTTTGAGGGAGTTGGCAGAGGAGCCTGAGAAGTCGGGATATGTAGGGAGGAACTGATAACTGCAACCTTGAAGCACAGCTGCAAGGTGGAAACCCCCTGGAACATAACCAAGAGGAAAACTACAGAGGGGGGTGGGATGTGAATGCAACCTTTGAGCTGTGATCAAGCATGTATCAATCATGTAACCAATCATGTATCAATTAGTAGCATAAGTAGCCAATCATATATTAGCAAGTGTGCCTGCATAGAGTATATAACTGGAACCCTCAGATGAAATAAACTGAGTCTGATGAATGATCATACTGATGGTCTTCATTCTCCCACCACAGAGAGCAGGCAGGGGGGCCTGCTGCAGGCAGAGAAGCCTGCAGTCGTTGCCTACTGCACAGGCAAGAGGAGCCTGTGGGCCCTGCCCGCAACAGTATAGCACTATATATTATTTTTCTCTCTGCCAAGTTTTTGCAAATTAGATTTCTTACATGAAAAGTGCTTGGTGAATGTTACATAGTGAGATTAGAGAAAATTATTACATATCTGCATAATATAGAAACAACAAAAAAATGTGGGTTTAATTTATTTTATATATAAACTACAGAATTCTCTTTAAATTTCAAAAAAATAAAATAGAGATAATGGTGTAAATTTAAATTATAATTTAGCAGCAATTGGTTTATAAACCTGTAAAAAAATAGAGATTGTAAGTGGGTCAGGAATCCGACAGGACAGAAGTGAAATTGATCCCACCAGTTGCAATTAGTCAAGCAAAAGTTTAAAACTTTTCAAAATCTGAAAAAAAAAAATCACCTCTGTCTCCAACATGGAATTCCTTGGTATCCCATTATATGATTTATTGCATTTTCACACTGTTGTCTTTTTCCTTTAAATTTTTGCCTTCTTAATCCTAGCAAGCTGAAAGAGTAAGGAATGAAAAGCAAAGACATAGAGATTAAATATTCCTCTTATGAGACAAAACAATTAATGTACCAAGGGAACTAAGAAGAATCCTGAAATGTCTATTTATATCTAGAGAGTTTTTAGGGTTGACATTATTAAATATGCAACTTTACAAATCTTTAGTTACATTTTTCTTCTGAAATAGTATGTTTAGTACTTATACTATATATATATATATAGTATATATACTAAGCATATATACTAAATAATAGTATATTTAGTATATATTTGGTTCAGTTCAATCTCAGGCTGAGTAAGAACTTAAAATTTGGAATCAATTCTAGCTCCAGAAAGAAAAGGAAGGAAGGAAGGAAGGAAGGAAGGAAGGAAGGAAGGAAGGGAGGGAGGGAGGGAGGGAAGGAGGGAGGGAGGAAGGGAAGGAGAGATGGAGGGAGGGAGGGAGGGAAGGAAAGAGGGAGAGAGGAAGGAAGGAAGGAAGGAGGGAGAGAGGAAGGAAGGAGGGAAGGAAGGAAGGAAAAAGAAAGGGAGGAAGGAAGGAAGGGAGGGAGGTAAGGAGGGAGAAAGGGAAGGAGGGAGGGAGAGAGGGAAGGAGGGAGAGAGAGAGGCAGGGAGGGAGGGAGGAAGGAAGAAAGGAAGGAAGAAAGGAAAGAAGGAAGGAGGGAAGGAGGGAAGGAGGGAAGGAGGGAAGGAAGGAAAGAAGGAAGGAAGGAAGGAGGGAAGGAGGGAAGGAAGGAAGGAAGAAAGGAAAGAAGGAAGGAAGAAAGGAAAGAAAGAAGGAAGGAAGAAAGGAAAGAAGGAAGGAAGGGAGGAAGGAAGAGAGGAAGAGAGGAAGGAAGGGAGGAAGGGAGGAAGGAGGGAAGGAAGGAAGGAAGAAAGGAAAGAAGGAAGGAAGAAAGGAAAGAAAGAAGGAAGGAAGAAAGGAAAGAAGGAAGGAAGGGAGGAAGGAAGAAAGGAAAGAGGGAAGGAAGGAAGGAAGGAAGAAAGGAAGGAAGGGAAGAAGGCTGGGAAGGGCAGAATGGGGGAAGGGAGGAAAGGATGAAGGGGGGAAGGGGAGAAGGAGGGAAGGAGGTAAGAAAGGAAGGGAGGGAGGAAGGAAGGGAGGGAGGAAGGAAAGAGGGGAGGAAGGAAGGATGGAAGGAAGGAGGGAGGGAAGGAAGGAGGAAGGGAAGGAAGGGAGGGAGGTAGGTAGGGAGGGAGGAAGGCGGGGAAGGGGGGAAGAGGGGAAGGGAGGAAGGTGGGAAGGGAGGAAGGGAGGAAGGGATGAAGGGGGAAGGGGGGAATGGGGGAAGGGGGGAATAGGGGAAGGGGAGAAGGAGGGAAGGAGGGAAGAAAGGAAGGGAGGGAGGTAGGGAGGGAGGAAAGAAGGAAGGAAGGAGGGAAGGAAGAAAGGAAAGAGGGAAGGAAGGAAGGAAGAAAGGAAAGAAGGAAGGAAAGAAGGAAGGAAGGAAGGAAAGGAGGAAGGAAGGAAGGAAGGAAGGAAACAAGGAAGGAAGGAAGGAGGGAAAGAAGGAAGGAACGAAGGAAGGGAAGAAGGCGGGGAAGGGCAGAATGGGGGAAGGGAGGAAAGGATGAAGGGGGGAAGGGGGGAAGAGGGGGAAGGGGGGAAGGGGGGAAGAGGGGGAAGGGGAGAAGGAGGGAAGGAGGTAAGAAAGGAAGGGAGGGAGGAAGGGAGGAAAGAGGGAAGGAAGGAAAGAGGGAAGGAAGGAAGGATGGAAGGAAGGAGGGAGGGAAGGAAGGAGGGAGGGAAGGAGGTAAGAAAGGAAGGGAGGGAGGAAGGGAGGAAAGAGGGAAGGAAGGAAGGTGAGAAGGAAGGAAGGATGGAAGGAAGGAGGGAGGGAAGGAAGGAGGGAGGGAAGGAAGGGAGGGAGGTAGGTAGGGAGGGAGGAAGGCAGGGAAGGGAGGAAGGGGGGAAGGGAGGAAGGCAGGGAAGGTGAGAAGGGAGGAAGGGAGGAAGGGATGAAGGGGGAAGGGGGGAATAGGGGAAGGGGAGAAGGAGGGAAGGAGGGAAGAAAGGAAGGGAGGGAGGTAGGGAGGGAGGAAAGAAGGAAGGAACGAGGGAATGAAGGAGGGAAGGAGGGAAGGAGGGAAGGAAGGAAGGAGGGAAGGAAGGAGGGAAGGAGGGAAGGAAGGAAGGAAGGAAGGAAAGAAGGAAGGAAGAAAGGAAAGAAAGAAGGAAGGAAGAAAGGAAAGAAGGAAGGAAGGGAGGAAGGAAGAGAGGAAGGAAGGGAGGAAGGGAGGAAGGGAGGAAGGAAGGAAGGAGGGAAGGAAGGAGGGAAGGAAGGAAGGAAGGAAGGGAGGGAGGAAGGAAGGAAGAAAGGAAAGAGGGAAGGAAGGAAGGAAGAAAGGAAGGAAGGGAAGAAGGCTGGGAAGGGCAGAATGGGGGAAGGGAGGAAAGGATGAAGGGGGGAAGGGGAGAAGGAGGGAAGGAGGTAAGAAAGGAAGGGAGGGAAGAAGGAAGGAGGGGAGGAAGGAAGGATGGAAGGAAGGAGGGAGGGAAGGAAGGAGGAAGGGAAGGAAGGGAGGGAGGTAGGTAGGGAGGGAGGAAGGCGGGGAAGGGGGGAAGAGGGGAAGGGAGGAAGGTGGGAAGGGAGGAAGGTGGGAAGGGAGGAAGGGAGGAAGGGAGGAAGGGATGAAGGGGGAAGGGGGGAATAGGGGAAGGGGAGAAGGAGGGAAGGAGGGAAGAAAGGAAGGGAGGGAGGTAGGGAGGGAGGAAAGAAGGAAGGAAGGAGGGAAGGAAGAAAGGAAAGAGGGAAGGAAGGAAGGAAGAAAGGAAAGAAGGAAGGAAAGAAGGAAGGAAGGAAGGAAGGAAACAAGGAAGGAAGGAGGGAAGGAAGGAAGGAACGAAGGAAGGGAAGAAGGCGGGGAAGGGCAGAATGGGGGAAGGGAGGAAAGGATGAAGGGGGGAAGGGGGGAAGAGGGGGAAGGGGGGAAGGGGGGAAGAGGGGGAAGGGGAGAAGGAGGGAAGGAGGTAAGAAAGGAAGGAAGGGAGGGAGGAAGGGAGGAAAGAGGGAAGGAAGGAAGGAGGGAAGGAAGGAAGGATGGAAGGAAGGAGGGAGGGAAGGAAGGAGGGAGGGAAGGAAGGGAGGGAGGTAGGGAGGGAGGGAGGAAGGCGGGGAAGGGAGGAAGGGGGGAAGGGAGGAAGGCAGGGAAGGTGAGAAGGGAGGAAGGGAGGAAGGGAGGAAGGGATGAAGGGGGAAGGGGGGAATAGGGGAAGGGGAGAAGGAGGGAAGGAGGGAAGAAAGGAAGGGAGGGAGGTAGGGAGGGAGGAAAGAAGGAAGGAAGGAGGGAAGGAAGGAGGGAAGGAGGGAAGGAGGGAAGGAAGGAAGGAGGGAAGGAAGGAGGGAAGGAGGGAAGGAAGGAAGGAGGGAAGGAAGGAAGGAGGGAAGGAAGGGAGGGAGGTAGGGAGGGAGGTAGGGAGGTAGGGAGGGAGGGAGGGATGGAGGGAGGGATGGAGGGAGGGAGGAAGGAAGGAAGGAAGGAGGGAGGGAGGAAGAAAGGAAGGAAGGAGGGAGGGAGGAAGAAAGGAAGGAAGGAGGGAAGGAGGGAAGGAAGGAAGGAAACAAAAAACAAAACAAAACAAAAAAGCAACCAAAAAAAAAAAAAAACCAACAAAAGCAAACAAAAAAAGCCAACCACCCAAAAACAAACCGAAACAACACACCTCACCAAAACAGTTCTTGAAGTCATTAAAGTTTACATTTCAATTCATCTTGCTCCATTGTTCTTGCCCCTGTTGGTTACCTTTGGGCAGTCTGTGTGTTGTTTGAAGGTGGCTCTGATGTTGTCTCTTTTGAACCTAGTTCTGAAGTGCCTAAATCTGCTCATGAACTAAGTACTGAAACAGTGTTTTAAGAACCAGACATGTAAAAGTGAGGATTTGCAGTTCATCATTCCTAAGCTGTTTTGAGGGTTTATTTTCAAATTTTCATTAGAATATACAGCTGATAAAGCAGTTATGACATTACAGTTCTGCTCTCTGCATAATATATAGGTATTCAAACAAGGTCCTTTTGCCTCACTCCCACTGAATCATCATCTTTGAAGCATTTTGATTGAACTTAAGAGGACAATAATAAGCTTTACTGCCATTAAGTGAACAAAAGAACGGCAGTACTCAAAGCATCTAGCAGAAACACCCACATATTCTTGAGTTTGCTGTATTAGTCACTTGCAAGCCTTGGTCTTTTACTTTGTTCTTTTATATGTAGAAATTCTGTGATCTGAGGGTAAAAGTTCTCTGCTTTCAGATATGATTGGGTAAAACTGGATATTACCTAGCTGCATCTCATAAGCTTCCTATTTCTGGTGGGAAACAAACAAACATTAAGAAACATACATGTATTGCATTATTAAGTACACCAGCCCTCAAGCTCTAGTTCTGATGGTCTTTTGGACTACTTAAAAAAAGTTGAACAGATGAATTTTCTCTTATGAAATTGTTATGAGTTTGTTTTTATTCAGTATTTTCTTCTGAAATCCTTTTGTCACTTTGTCATGCTTCATTACAGTAAAAGAAATTCAAACAGGTGTTCTGAAAGCAAATACGGCACCTTTATGTTTTTGATTTTCTTTTTCTACCTGCTGTGGTTTGAGCCGTAAATCATGCAGTTTGCTCACTCACTCCCCCCTCTTTCTTCCCCCCCACTCCGGGGGGGGGAGAATGGGGGGAAGAATCGAAAGAATGCAACTCCCACAGGTTGACATAAGAACAGTCCAGTAACTAAGGTATAACACAAATCACTACTGCTACCACTAATAATAATAATGACCAGGGAAATACCAGGGAAGAGGATACAACTGCTCACCACCTGACGACCAAGCCATGAACTGAACTCTTCCAGGTTCCTGCCCCCATTTTTTACATCTTGGGCATGACGTACTGTGGTATGGAATAATCTCTTTGGTCAGTTTGGGTCAGGTGTCCTGTCTCTGCTTTCTCCTGGCTTCCCCTCCTCCCAGGCAGAGCATGAGGCTCAGAAAGTCCTTGGTCAAACCAAACATTTTAAGCCATAACTATAAACATCAGTGTTATCAGCACTGTTCCCATGCCGAAAGTCAAAAACACAGCGCTGCTCCAGCTACTAAGAAGGAGAAAAATGACTTCTACTGCTGAACCCATGACACTACTTTTCGATCAAGTAAGAAGCTTATGACTACACACAATTGTTAGAGAAAATTAATTTACAGAGGCAAGAAGTTAACTTTTTTTTTTTTTTTTCAGTTGAAGCATTATTAAAGACTGTGTGTTACCTTGCTGAAGGTTATTTGGGATAAATGCAAGAAGTGATTATGTTTCTTTACGGCACTCAGAAGCTAAAATTCTAAACTTCATTCCCTACATAACCTCCTGTAAAAAATAAAAGAAGCTATAAATCAGAAATTGATCTGTATTAGCAGAGAAGTGTGAGGACCAAGAGCCTGAGGGGTCAGAAAGGAGAGAAGACAGAGAAGAGGGCATAAGCAAGAAGAGCATGGTGATGTTACAGGCACCTACAGGTGGACAGAAGGTCAATTACCTTCTCAATAAGAAATGAAAGATATTCTTGTATCATGAACCTCCCACAGATATGTGTAAATTACAGATTTTCTCAGCATACTGTTGTTAATGTAAAGCTGTTTGACAAGCTGATGCATCTAGAGTACTGAAGGGACAGGAAAAAATTGCCAAGAGGAGTGGAGGTTAGCTCCTTCACAGAACAAAAGCTGGGAGCTGAGAGTAGTAGCAGAGCAAGAGGGAGCAATGGCTCCACCAACAGGGAGCAGGGGTGCAGAGCAGCAAGCCAAAGTGAGGACCAAGTCCAGAAATAGGTATCACATCTGACATAGTCATAGAATCATAGAATAGTTAGGGTTGGAAAGGACTTTAAGATCATCTAGTTCCAACAGGACTGCCAGGGGCAGGGACACCTCACACTAAACCTTGCTACCCAAGGCTATGTCCAATCCAGCTTTGAACACCGCCACAGATGGAGCACTCACAACTTTCCTGGGCAGCCCATTCCAGTGCCTCACCACCCTTACAGTAAAGAATTTCTTCCTTATATACAATCTAAACTTCCCCTGTTTAAGTTTGAGCCTGTTACCCCTTGTCCTCTCACTACAGTTCCTCATGAAGAGTCCCTCCCCAACATCCCTATAGGCCCCCTTCAGATACTGGAAGGCTGCTATGAGATCTCTACTCAGCCTTTTCTAAGTAATAAGTGGGAGCTAATGTAGGAACAGCATTGCTGTAAGCTCAAGAGGTGGCAACACTTATCATAAATTGATCAAGTGGTCACTGGTTGACCACAGAAGTAGACCCATGATCAACTACATCACTTAATCATATACATTAATTTGCAGATGCATTAGTAAGTGTGCTTTCAGCATTGCCATAGCAAATGTGTATGCTTACAATAGTTCTAATGTATCTTGCTCCAAAACCTCATGAGAACACACTTGAAAATTCATAATTCTTATGTTTTTTTGCTTTCTATTTCAAGTCTGCCCAAATTGTGCTTAAAAATTATTAAATCAAATTAATTTTTCCTTGCTAAGTCAGTATTCAGCCCTAAGTATATTTGTTCCAATTTACTTCAACCTTGTTCTTGGCTTCAGGTGTTACATAATAAATAATATATGTAATCAATGAAACTGCTTACCTATAAACACAGTTGCACAGAGGGGGATTAGTAAAGCCTCTGCAACTGCCCAAAAATTGAATTTACTAGGAATAAAAGAAAACTGTCTATAAAATCTTCTGTGGAAGAAGAGTTAAAGAATCCTCTGGAAGAGTTGAAACACAAGCTCTAAAGCCAGATTTTTTTTGTATACAGAGAATACTTTGACAGCATTTGTAAGTTATTTTATGTACAAAACTTTGTACTTAAAGCAACTAAAATGCTTTAGTATTTGAAGCTTCAGTAGTGTGGTGAAAAGTGGACAAGCAAAACATACATGATGATTTCTTCATTATACAGCTTGTCAATGTTATCCTGGAGATTTACAAACCAATGTTAAAACAAATGCAGAATCTGTATATTCTGATGATACTGGAAAACACTGCTTTAAAAAGGAACAACACAAGTGCTCACCCAGCAAGGCTACAGTGAAGAGGCAGGTCTGAGGGCAAGCCAGGAAGCCAAAACAGCAAGTCATAGGCATGCTCAGAGAGGCAAACCAGGCACAGTTATAGGTGCAGTATGGCACACACCAGGCCAGCAGTACAGTCTCTGTTTAAATGTGGCTCTAAAGGAAAGGAGCTGGCTCTAACTTTTAGCTCCGTTCAAAGCAGCTCTTGTCAGCTCAGCCAGCTGAACTCAACACCTTACCTCCTAGAGTGAGGCTGCCAGGGTCATTGGATATTTCTAGATATATTTCTGGATATATTCAGGAAATAGTCTCAGTTTAAGTAGTTTAAATAATAGCTTACACAGCTTAGTTACACTGAAACTGCCCCCAAAAATCAAACCTCAAAATGATTACAGATACAGACTTATCAGAAGAGAGATCAGTAGACAACTATTACGTATCTCTTGTTAAATGATGTATTGTTTTGGGGCAGTGTTTTTGGTATGCATTTTTGAAGTACATTTGCTACATATGGCAATTATATCATGACTTCAAATATAAGCTCTTTTTTGAGTATTATTTTTCCTGAAATAGACAAAATATTGGTGGTTATATAATATATAAAGCCTCAAAATTAAGAATGAGTCAACCTCCCACCAGCAAGGGTCATGTAGTTACCATTCACTTCCTGTATTTATGTGTTTGCACATTATGTTTGTAAATGAATGGGATAGAGAAGAGACAAAAGCTTTCTGGAAGCTAAATGGTGATTTTGCATCAGTAGAGAGGTTACAGGAGTCCTTCAGTTCCCATTTTCATTCACTTAAAGTATGTCATAATATCAGGAACCTATGCCAACATTTTTGCCAGCATGGGTCCTCTGTTGAGACGTCAACCAATTTCAGCTAGTTGAAATAGGAAGATGGGAGCAACCTGTCATTCTTTCTGTATCTCTTTTCACTAATATACATATCATATGTAATATCACTTAATCAAGACACCCTGTTGGTCATAAGCTCGATTCAATGTGACCTTAAAGAATTGTGATAACCTTAACTGTCAAGGACAAGGCGATTTCCTGGCTGGCATTGTGTAAAACAGAAAGAAAGCTCTTAACTGCCATGGTAATTCTAATTACAACTGGCAGCATAATTATCTATAATATTGCCCCACAAAAAATCTAGTAGTATTAATATTGTTCCACCATAGTAAATTTTTTTTTTTATCATTCAGTTGAATCTGTGAAACTTATTCTTTGAGATTTTTTCAGGTAAACAGGTTTTTTTTTATTTACTGTTCTGCATTTGAGCCTCTCTTTACCATATTCTGGTATGCTATAGGCACCAATATCCCCATTTCCCCATCATTGTCTTTTTAAAAGCTAAAGAGTTTCAGAACCACAAATAAGCTACATAAACATCCAAACTCAACACCAGCTTTAGCAAAAATACTGTCTGGTTTAAGCATTTAAGCTAATGACATGTTATCATGGTTTTCATGAATCAGAACAAGGCAATGAAATTAATAAATTTCAGGGGTTTAATTTTAAGGACAGGTGTAAATAAATTGAAACTTGAATTAGCTTTGGTAATTACAAATCCATATTACTTTGCCTGAGGAGCTAGACTATAAGATGTAAAGACAGAGAATCTACCCCTTAAGACAGTGATTGCTGTGAATTTAGTTCTTCCAAAAGCGTTAAAGTAGCTTAGATTTAAAGCAGTCTCTTTAGCTACAATATACCTGTAAAGTCCTTGTCTCTTTCCCAGCCTCCTTTCTCTTCTGGAGTTTCATTGTCCTTTACATCAGGATGAAGCTCACTGTGAGCTCTGAAACCACATCTGCCAATATGTGAAGCAATTTTAGCAGTTGTACTTCAAGATATTCCATAACAATGATAAAATATGTCTATATGAGTCACATCCTTAAATTTTTACTCAGTTTTCACTCAACCTTTACTCAGTCAAAATCCTGTAAGTTTGCAATCAGTCTAGGATTTGGCTAAATGTGCAAACAATATAAGCTGGTTTGGTTCTTTTCTTCATATGTTTACCTGTCTTGATTAAAAATTGATCTTACATTACACAGCATGGCTCAGACTTCATAGATCTCCCTCACTATGGACAATATTTGAACTTCTATATCAGAAGAGTTTTGAAGAATGAAAGATTTTAATATAAATTCTTTTTTGATTGACAGTTTGACAAGAAATATCAGTATTGTGGAAATTTAAGAAAATTGTCATTAAGCTATCTTTCTGTCAAGATGAAAAATGTTGCTTTTAAAAAGAAGGTCACTTATTACAATTTTTCCAAATTAAATATCATGCAGCAGTGTACTTTATCCAGCACTGTACCCTATCCGCCATGTATGGTGAAAGGAATTTATTGCTGCTTCTCAGTATTGAAAACAAAAAAGTTCATGCTGTCATTGATTGACCTTTAGAAAGAAAAATGTCGCTGGCTTATGGGTAAAAGCATTTCTTTCACCTTCACTTTCCCCATTAGGGTTCGCTGCATAGTTTCACCACACTTTTTAAAGTGTGCCAGCAAAAAATCAAATGTTCAGTTATCACAAGAGCACAATGATCTGATTGTATAAACCCTTCATTAACAGTAATTCTTCATAATTATTAATTTCAGATGAAGCAGCCAATTAGTACATGTGGTAGCATCCTAGTATATATGAAAACATATATGTGTTTTGTGTAAATGTTTCGAGGCATGGCTGTGGAAAATTACTACAGCAGCTAACATCCACATTGTTTTCTTTTTATTTTCTTTCTATTATTTTTTCTTTTGCTTAATCACAAAATAAATCATGGATTGCATTTCTAGCAAGTTTTCAGTATAGTCCTGATCTTTCATTTGAGAAGGAAGCATACATACCTAGAAAATAAAGATTGTTTATCAGGTTACCTGAAAAATTATGAAAAATCATAATTAATCTGCCATTTCTAGTAGTGCATGATTAATCATTGAAACCTGACACCAACTCTTAATACTTAGTCTTCCATGTGGAAGCAGTATCTTTTCTATTTAATTTATGCTTTTCTAAGTCATCTGTAATGCTATATTTTTGTATTGAATTTCAACAAAATAATGTGATGCACTTTGTGCATAGCAGTTTTTCTCTTACAATAGAGGAATATAAATCAACTTTTCCTGAAGGCAAGAGGTATCTCTTTTACAGGAACGCAGTGTTAATCAGTGAAATTCACTCTTTTTGTATAAAAATATGCTGCAGAACAGGTAGAAATATTAAAATGTCATGACAGTATATCTGTCATTGTATTCAATAAGAAACAGAGCAAAGATTATCATTAACTGAATTAGAAAGAGTTCTCTGAGGCTTTTTTAATTAATTAAAAAAAAAAACAGTTTTGGATCTTTTTCTAAATATGCAAAAAGTCTGTTTCCAAATAGGTCTTTGCATATATTGCGTTCAAACCTAATTATACTGGAGCCACTACTGGAAAATTAATTGATAGATTTCTCTTCTGAAGACATTAAAAAAAAAAAAAGAGTACTCTATCTAGAAACTTGCATTAATTAAACAGAAAACAATGTCAGAACTGAGTTTTGCAGAAATTACTTCTGTCTTGAAACTAAAAATGTGTATTTGCAGAATAATACACAAGTAATAATTGTGTTTTCTGAGTGATGCACACACAGGTCACTGCTCACACAAAGTCAATAGTAATTAAGTCATACAAATAAAAAAACAGTTTGCAAATTGTAACATTTTTTGCAAATTGAAAAACAATTGTGTGAGAAAAATTTTTTCTAAAAATTACTTAAATGAACTTCGTGGTTTGTGAATTGTCTGATTTTTTTTTTTCTTATTCCTTGACAAATAAAAACTTTTAAAAGGCCTGCTTTTCTATAGCTTGCAAGACTCCTTTTTATCATAACAAAATGTGAGGTCAGCCAGAAGACCTTTTCTGCCTAGAACATTTTTCTCTGCCTTTTGATGAAAGTTGTGAACTGGGTTTATTAACAAAGGTCATAACACCTACAGTTCTACACAACTATCCCATAATTTTCAGATAAACCGAGCTGAAATTTATCCTCTTGTGTGAAGTTAATCGTGTGGAATGGCTTCTAAAATGTTCCAAGAAATAAGAAATAAATTGTTCATTATTCAATATTTATGTATGTTTTCTATTTCTGATAGCTAGAGTTCGCAATATTAATACTTGAAAACTGAAAGAAAGATGGCCTGTTTTACATTTGGAATATATTTGTTGGGATATTTTTTTTATATTGTAAAAAAGAAAAATATTCAGAATTTCTGAAGTATTACTATCCAGAATAGATTATGGTAACCTTTACATGACTAATTTGAAAAATATATGCAAATAAAAAATGTATTTTTGTGAATATAATTCTACTATTTGTTTCATTAATTGCTTAGTGCTATTCTAGCTTCCAAGCTAAACTTAAAAGTGAAAAGGTAATCTAATTTGTCTTGCGTCTGAATAATTATCAATGATAAGCACTGGTTGGTTCTTTTCCTGTCTTCACAACCACCTGTTCTGTCACATGCATTCTGCTTGCTATCATCATTTACTGGTAGTTGTCGTGGTTTAAGTCCAGTCAGCCACACAGTTTCGCTCTCTCACTCCCCCCTCTTTCTTGCCCCCCAATCCCGGAGGGATGGGAAGGAGAATTGAAAAGAATACAACTCCCATAGGTTGAGATAAGAACAGTTTAGTAACTGAAATATAACACAAATCACTACTGCTACCACCAATAATAATAATGACAAGGCGAATACAAGGAAAGAATACAATTTCTCACCACCTAAAACCAAGCCCGACCATGCAGTGCACCCCCACCCTTCCGGGTCTCTGCTCTCTGCTTTCCATCCTGGGCATGACATGCTGTGGGATGGAATAATCTCTTTGGTCAGTTTCGGTCAGGTGTCCTGTCTCTCCTTCCTCCCAGCTCCCCTCCTCCCTGGCAGAGCATGAGACTCAGAAAGTCCTTGGCCAGACCAAAACATCACTAAGCAGTAACTGAAACACTGGTGTTATCAGCGCTGTTCCCAGGCCCAAAATCAAAAACACAGCGCTACACCAGCTACCAAGGAGGAGAAAAATGACTGCTGCTGCTGAACCCATGACATTATCCACCCCTTATTCCATACCATTCACGTCATGCTCAGATCCCACATTTTCAATATACCATCACATGTATATGTATACATCCACACACAGAAAGGGAGAGAGATCATCCCTTAGTGCGTTGACCAATCCCTATAAAGCTGCTGAGTCCATTCCATCCATGATGTCAGGCTCCATCTCTTGTAACAGCCTTTCAGAGCAGGGGAGGCTGTGTGCAGTGTTCACACTCATGAATAGCCTGGGCAATAGTGTCCATTGCTAAGTCCATCCCTCGATCATAAGTCCATCTGTATGTTGTATCTCTGCCCTGATAGCCTGAGGTGTCATGGGCCCATCAGGCTCAAAATAATTCATCCACCTCTCCAGCAGTTTCTGCAGCTTGTCACTGGGGACTCCATGCAGCTGCCTTCCATCTGCGACGCTTCCAAAGCACTGGAGGGGCCCAGTGGACTAGATACTCGCCCATACTGTCCCACACACTCTGCCACTCATGACTGTCCAGCTGCAGGGAAAATCTCTTGGTCATACTGCATTGCAGACTAACCCCAGGCAAGGCCCACACCCCACTCTGCTTAACTCTGGGGAACAGACAAAATGGTTGTGGGTAAAACACACTGTGTATGCATGCCACCATGCTGATCCCCATCACAATCAGCAGGCAGGTCTCAAGGATACCCAAAGGCCACTCAGACCCTGCAGAACTCTCAAATGAGGCTGCTGTACTTGTCCCTGGGGCTGGTGTAGCTGCTGTGCTTGCCGGCTCTCTCACCACCAGCTTCTCTTCGTCTGAGTCCAGATCTTCCTCCTCTGCCTTGCTGGGAAGTGCTGCGCGGTCTCCTGCACTCTGCTGAGGCTCAGGCTAACAGGGCTCTGCGGGCGGCTGCCAGGGAATGCTGTCGGCCGCCGCGGGGCTGGGCTCGGCTATGGGGCTCGGCTTCTCCACCGTCGTCTCCTCCCGCTGCTCGGCAGCTGCCGGGCTGGGCTCAGCCGGGGGGCTCACCCCTTCTGCTACCTCCTTCCTCTGCTCGGCAGCCACGGGGCTCAGCTCCTGCTCCCCAGGTCTGCTCCCCTGGGCCGTTTCGGCGGCCGGCGGCTCCCAGGGCGGCCCCCCCTCGGCTCCCCACAGCCTCGCAAGGAGGGAGGCGAGGGCGAGGGCCAGGACGGTGAAGAGCAGCCGAACTGCCAGGTACACATCCGAAGCCCCCTGCTTCCTTAGCCTGCCCATATTTCAAGCCGTTCCAACAAAGTACAATGAAACAAGAACCTTAACCCAAAACCCATATCCGAAAAATGCTAAGATAACAAATACCGCCTGTAAGTAAGGTACTACAGGCTGAAACCATGAACTCAAGAGAATCAAAAGCAACAACTTTGAAAGCCAATAAATCAGCATTGTGACGAGTGGCTAGTAATCCTGTCGTTATATCAACCCTTCAAGCCCCACGTTGGGCGCCAAAAGAACTGTCGTGGTTTAAGTCCAGTCAGCCACACAGTTTCGTTCTCTCACTCCCCGCTCTTTCTTGCCCCCCACTCCCGGAGGGATGGGAAGGAGAATTGAAAAGAATGCAACTCCCACAGGTTGAGATAAGAACAGTTTAGTAACTAAAGGATAGCACAAATCACTACTGCTACCACCAATAATAATAATGACAAGGCAAATACAAGGAAAGAATACAATTTCTCACCACCTAAAACCAAGCCCGACCATGCAGTGCACCCCCACCCTTCCGGGTCTCTGCTCTCTGCTTTCCATCCTGGGCATGATGTGCTGTGGGATGGAATAATCTCTTTGGTCAGTTTCGGTCAGGTGTCCTGTCTCTGCTTCCTCCCGGCTTCCCGCCATCCCTGGTAGAGCATGAGATTCAGAAAGTCCTTGGCCAGACCAAAACATCACTAAGCAGTAACCGAAACACTGGTGTTATCAGCACTGTTCCCAGGCCCAAAATCAAAAACACAGCGCTACACCAGCTACCAAGAAGGAGAAAAATGACTGCTGCTGCTGAACCCATGACAGTAGTCAATAAGGAAATTACTTAAGAATGGACTTTGAAATGTCCATGATTGTTTAAGCAATACTGTTTAGATTCCAGTAATTCATTGAAACAGTACAAGTAATCTGGAGATCTGTAGTAGAAAAAGAAGATCACTGAGTATATGAATTCAATTTCCTGGCATTTAGTAATTTGTTTTCACTGAAAACCAAGTTCAAATACATCTACAAATATATAAACTTATCAGGTAAATTTCTAACTGACTTCATGTCTCAGGTAGAAAACACGTATGTGAACAAAATCAAATTAGATTATCAAAACCATTTTATTTTAAAATTTATATTAATATGCATTATACCAAATTGCTTGTTTCAGTTCTTAGGTTATTTTCAGTCAAAACATTTGGGACAGAATTGCTTGGGTGTGAATTAAAGTTAGCCGACTACATTTACTTTTACCCTGTTATTTGCTAGCATTTACAAGTGGAAAAGAAGTAACAGTGTTTAAGATAATTGGTGGATTTTTTAAATTATAAAGAAATAATGAATTACAGAATGATGAAAAAGGCTTGACAGCAGATAAGATGTGCAGCTATAGCTATTCCCGTGAAAGATGTTGAGTTTTCAAATGTTCATCGCATTGTAATAAATGTACTTTGGAAGATACTAAAAAAGGAAGAAGATAGCCTCACAACACCATTTAAATAAGGTGATTTCAGTTTTTCCCTTTTTTAGTGTTTAATGGATTCCCATATTCCAATTGAACTCATAGAATCATAGAATCATTGAATGATTTGGTTTGGAAGGGACCTTAAAGATCATTCAGTTCCAAGCTCCCTGACAGAGGCAGGGGCACCTTCCACTAGACCAGGTTGCTCAAACCCCCTTGAACACTTCCAGTGATGGGGCATCCACAGCTTCTCCGAGCAGCCTGTTCCAGTGTCTCACCGTGCTCACAGTAAAGTACTTTTTCCTAATGTCTAAACTATATCTACCCTCTTTCAGTTTCAAACCATTCCCCCATATATTCTCACTTCTCTGAAAGATGTTAAAAAATTTCTAAGAAATTTTTTCCTAATCATTAAAGAATATCCGTTCTTCCTCTGGATATTAAAAATTTATGTATGTATATAGAGACACAAGCGTATTTTTATGTGAAATTTACTTCACCTTGGAGAATTGTCCTCTAATGGTGAGGGCCTTGTACTGCAGAAAAAGAAAAGACTGTATTAAAAAAAAATCTGCACATTAATTTTCCTGCTAAAGTTCATATTTGTTTTGATATCTTTACCTGGCTAAACTTGCTTAGAATTGCAAACACTAAACAAATGATCTTACTGACTTACTTGTGGTAGTAGGTCAAGTATCTAAAGGTAGAAAGGATACAAAGGATGAATTCGACCCTCACACTCAATATTGTTTGATATATATGTGTGTGTGCATGCATATGTATAAAAATACACACTTTAAAAGTAAATATGGCAAAAAGAGAAGTCTTACGGCATTCCAGTATACAAATTGCTAGCATAACATTGTACACCACTGGCCCCCTTGTTCATACACAGTTTCATTGTTCACTTATTCCATACGTATGTTCAAATAATTTACTATTTTATCTCATGAGCTCTAGCACACCCTTTGCAATGGTTCAGTTCCCTGCAAAGACATGAAAGTTTCAATATAAATGCGTTTTGGCAAATAGCTTTACAGATCAGGACTGTGGGTTAACTGCAGAGGACCAGGTACTTACATCAACAACCAAAAATATTCTATGAACTCCAGTGGGAGGTATTCTGAATAATTATATCTTTATCTATATAAATATATGAGTTTTGTTTAAAGATTAAGATTCTGATGTGGAACAGCAATTAATTCCATTACTAATTATACTAAAATTAGTTAGGAGTCAGACACCCATTTTTCAACATAAGTATATGAGAATTTGGCCTCTGCAATCCATCATCAAGCTTACTTTTTCTTACCCTAGTATACTGTCTCAGACATGGGTGAGCACTACAAACTCACAGCGTATGAGATTTTACCATGAATATTAACTACTTAAATGGGTATTTTTAAAAGGGAAATTAGTCTGATGGTTTATACAAATGTAGTAATTTTATTTTCTGTCCATCAAATCTTTTCCAGTGTTTGTCAATAGTTTTTCAGTTCTGATTCTTCCATTCCAGCTATAGAACTTCATTTAATTTTTTCCAACTACACTTTCCCTACAACTCTGCCTCCTGTTTTGTTGTTTTCTCTGAATCTGTTTATATTATTTTATTTATATATCAGACTTACTTGTGTTAAGGAAGATGAGAGTGGTTTGCCCAGGACCTTTGCAGCTAGGAACAAACAAACAAATAAATATAGATTAATTGATTAATTAATTAATGAAAATCAACTGATAAGTGAGATAATTGTGAAAGTATTGCAACTTTAGAAGTTGTGGTAGCCATTATCAATGTTAATAGCAGCTGTCTTTTGGGTTTGGGAGCATGACACAGAAGTTCTTATATTCTTTATAAGTTTGTTTTTTTTTTTTTTTCTTTGCCAAAACCAGTAATAATGGGAAATTGTCTTGGATTTGATAATGTTCTGAGCACACTGAAGCCCTCCTCCTCCTCCCCACTCTCCTTATTTCCCTTTTTTTATCAAATTGCTGGTGAAGTGGGTAGAGTCTGGTATATTTGTAGGCACACATTTATTGGACTACTCTTGGACTTTGTTTTCTAATTTATTGGTGATATTGTCCAAAGCACTGGATCAACACCTTTCCCAACTTTGAAGAAATAAATGTAAATACATTTTAAAACTGGAATAAGATCAAAATTAGTTCTAGATTGCCAAACTGATTTCAGAAGGTAACTATCTTCAGTTGGTTAAAACTGTAAATATAAGTAACATACATAAATATTAAAGGTGCAGGATGTCTCTTGTGTCTTTCATTCTTATGCAGTATTACAGTACTGAATTTCAGCATTAAATCATGTTTTCCCAGTGCACAAAATTCTTCCCCAAAAGCACAATGAAAATAAGAACCCCGAAGTCACTATAGAGAGCTGATTAAGACTGTTATATATATCAGTGAACCCAGGAGCAAAAAGAGAACAATGACATTCTTCAAAACCTTCAGCCTTGATCGTCTTGTCAGATAAACTCTTCTCACTTTAAGGTGAATTGTGGGTCCTTCAAAAGATCTTGTCCAGAAATGGTTAGGACATATTTTACCAGGAGATAGGTGATAACAGTGAATAAACTACTTAACTGATGTGGAATTTGATGAATAGCTAAATCAAGACATAGTAACATCAACTTTAGAAAGAAGCACACAACCTATTAGTTGAACTTTGCTTAAAATAATGAAAAACTTTCCAAATTTTATTGTAAAAACGGATAATAAACTGATGAAGTCCTTTACATTAATGTTACAGAGAGTGTAGCTCATCTCTGAGCTGGTTTTGGCTGGGATACAGTTACCTTTCTTCATGATAGCTAATATGGGGCTGTGTTTTGGATTTGTGTTGGAAACAGTGGTGATAACACAGGGATGTTTTAGTTACTGTGAGCAGTGCTTACACAGAGCCTTTTCTGTTCCTCACCCCACCCTACAATGAGTCAGCTGTGGATGAACAAAGAGTTGGAAGGAGACACATCTGAGACAGCTGACACCAACTGAACAAAAGGGTGTTCTGTACCATATGGTACAGAACATATATGGCTCAGCATATAAAGCTGGGCAGGGCAGGAAGGGGATGATGCTGGAAGTAATGGTGTCTATTTTCCCCGGTAACCATTACATGGGACGGAGCCCTGGTGTCCTAGAGATGGTTCAACACCAGGCTGCTGATGGGAAGTGATGAATGAATTCCTTGTGTTGATTTGCTTGCACACACAGCTTTTGCTTTCACTATTAATCCATCTTTACGTCATCCCACTGGGAGGGGAGGGAGCAAGTGGCTGTTTGATGCTCTCCTGGGTTCATCAGTAGCAGTCATTTTTCTCCTTCTTAGTAGCTGGTGCAGGGCTGTGTTTTTGACTTTCAGCCTGGGAGCAATGTTGATAGCACTGATGTTCTTAGTTGTTGCTAAGTAATGTTTACGCTGACCAAGGACTTTTTGAGTTTCATGCTGTGCCAGGGAGGAGGGGAAACCAGGAGGAAGCAGAGACAGGACACCTGACCCAAACTAGCCAAAGGGGTATTCCATACCACAGCATATCATGCCCAGTATATAAACTGGGCGCGGTTACCTGGAAGGGCTAGGTCGCTGCTCAGGTTGGGTTGGGTATCAGTCAGTGGTTGTATTCTCTTCCCTTGTAATTTCCCTTATCATTATTATTATTGGTGGTAGCAGTAGTGGTTTTGTGTTATACCTTAGTTAGTGGACTGTTCTTATCTCAACCCATGGGCATTACATTCCTTCGATCCTCCTCCCCATCCCTCTGGGAGCAGGGGGAAGAGGAAGGGGTCACGGGGGAGTGAGCAAGTGGCTGCGTGGTTCTGAGTTACCGGCTGGGCTTAAACCACAACAGATGCTTAAATGCCAGCTATGTGAAAACTTAATTGCTACTTAGTTACCACTGAGTTTAAACCATGACAGCTCCTTATGGTGTAATATAGCCTTTCATGTAAAATAAGTCTAATTCTGATTCCTTAAGTGTTTTAAAATGACGCTAAAAGCCTTATATATCATATGACCAAGTTTACTTTTAGCAGGAATTATGGATTTAACTCTGCAGTTAAATTTCAGTTTCGTTGAAATAAATCAGAAAAAAATATAATTCAAGCTACGTCAACTTCACTAGTTAGCTAACACCGTGCATTCTGGCTTAGTTCAAAAAGAAGCTTCTGTTTTACTAATCTGACATAATAAAAGACACAGTAAGTGGATGGTCAATCTAGCTACATCACCTCTTACATGAAAAATTCTCACAAAGTAAAATATTAGCATGCAAGGCAGGTTCTAAATGTGAATTTTTGCTGCAAGGAACAATGGAGAGATTTTCAGGGAGCTTTACTAATCTACTGCTTCATAAATATTCAGTATGTTATTGTTGTTAGTAAGTAATGTATTAATGGTGGTAAACTTAACGTTTGCTCAATTTTTTCTTCTTCCATTCTTTAGATTTCTCACTACATTAAATAGCATTTGAATACCTCTCTTTTAGCATTTTCTTTTGCAAATATCATGACAGAATGTAGAACTTTCTTGGCATTCTAATCAATGAGAGGCAGGGTATTTTACCAGCAGAAAGAAAGAGTATTTTAAATTGAGAGTTATTGTTGGCCTCTTCATCCTTAGTGTTGAACTATGCAGGCCCTTATCACATTAGAACTGCACAGCCTAAAAGAAGGGTAATTGCATCATCAGTCTCTCTTGGTCTCTGCCTCAGCCCTTTTAACACACTCATCTTTTCCATTACTTCATGATTTCATTTAATATTCTCCTGGGTTAGAATCATATCAGCAGCAAAAACATAATGAACTAACGGTTGCTGTATGCTTTATTCCAGAATGTCTTTCTTGTGGATTAAAATGCAATTAACATTTTTTTCAAAGAGAGTGTCCTTTTGAACTTTTATCTCCAAATAGATGGATACTGAATTTTTCTTTGAGAGTTTGAATTTGAAATATAAACAGGTAACATAATCTTGCCTTTAATAAAATTACAAAACATGACTGTCTATATAGAATAATCCCTTAGGTACCAAGATGTCGTGGTTTAAGACTCTACAACTCACGCAGTTTTGCTCACTCACTCCCTACCCCTTCTTCCCCCAGCTCCCAGGGGGATGGGGAGGAGAATCAAAAAGAATGCAACTCCCACAGATTGAGATAAGAACAGTTTAGTAACTAAAGGATAACACAAATCACTACTGCTACCACCAATAATAATAATGACAAGGCAAATACAAGGAAAGAATACAATTCTCACCACCTAATACCAAGCCCGACCACGCAGTGCACCCCCCACCCTTCCAGGTCTCTGCCCTCCATTTTTCACATCCTGGGCATGACATGCGGTGGTATGGAATACCTCTTTGGTCAGTTTGGGTCAGGTGTCCTGTCTCTGCTTCCTCCCGGCTTCCCCTCCTCCCTGGCAGATCATGAGACTCAGAAAGTCCTTGGTCAGACCAAAACGTTACCAAGCAGTAACTGAAAACACTGGTGTTATCAGCACTGTTCCCAGGCTGAAAGTCAAAAACACAGTGCTGCACCATCTACCAAGAAGGAGAAAAATGTCTGCAACTGCTGAACCCATGACACAAGTGTACTTGCCTTCCCTTCAGAGTAAAATGTATTTAAAGGCCTTAGCATAGTGGCAGTTGCATGCCTGTGTATTATACCTTTTTTATTTTCTTCCGTTACAGTTTTTTTGAGTGGACAGATAATGCACTTGCTGAAGATGAGAAATGTTGATTTTTCCTTGAAATTTACATTGACAACAGATGGGATACCTGCTTTTTATGATTTCAAGGGACAGAGTATACGGAAATATAGAGAACCTAATTATTAATTGATGCAAATCTTCCTTTTTCAATTATATTATATATTTTCAGCTGTCTATACCTGTAATAATAAAAAATAAATAACAAAATAAAACAGATGAAATTGTGTCATGGGTTCAGCAGTAGCAGTCATTTTTCTCCTTCTTGGTAGCTGGTGCAGTGCTGTATTTTTGACTTTTGGCCTGGGAACAGCGCTGATAACACCAGTGTTTAGGTTACTGCTTAATGATGTTTTGGTCTGACCAAGGACTTTTTGAGTCTCATGCTCTGCCAGGGAGGAGGGGAAGCCGGGAGGAAGCAGAGACAGGACACCTGACCCAAACTGACCAAAGAGGTATTCCATGCCACAGCACGTCATGCCCAGGATGTAAAAAACAGAGAGCAGAGACCCGGAAGGGTGGGGGTGCACTGCGTGGTTGGGCTTGGTATTGGGTGGTGAGAATTGTATTCTTTCCTTGTATTTGCCTTGTCATTATTATTATTGGTGGTAGCAGTAGTGATTTGTGTTATCCTTTAGTTACTAAACTGTTCTTATCTCAATCTGTGGGAGTTGCATTCTTTTTGATTCTCCTCCCCATCCCCCTGGGAGCTGGGGGAAGAAGGGGTAGGGAGTGAGTGAGCAAAACTGCGTGAGTTAGAGAGGCTTAAACCACGACAGTTCTTTTTGGCACCCAACGTGGGGCTCGAAGGGTTGAGGTAACGGCAGGATTAATAGCCACTCGTGACAATGCTGATTTATTGGCTCTCAGAGTTGTTGCTCTTGATTCTGTTGAGTTCATGGTTTCAGCCTGTTTTACCTTACTTATAGCCGGTATTTGCTATCTTAGCATTTTTCGGATATGGGTTTTGGGTTAAGGTTCGTGTCTCATTGTACTTTATTGGAATGGCTTGTAACATGGGCGGGCTCCAGAAGCAGGGGGGCGGATGTCCTGGCCCTTATCCTGGCCTCCGTCTTCGTGAGGCTGTGGGGAACCGAGAGTGGGTGGTCCTGGGAGCCGCCGGCGGCCAAAATGGCCCTAGAGTGCAGCCCCAGGGATCAAGAGGCCACGAAGGAGGTGGCAGAAGGGATGAGCCCCCCCTGCTGAGCCCAGCCCCGCAGCTGCCGAGCTGCGAGTGGAGACAACGGAGAAGCAGAGCCCTGCAGCCGAGCCCAGCCCCGTGGCAGCCAAGAGCATTCCCCAGCAGCTGCCCACAGAGCCCCACGAGCCCAAGCCCCAGGAGGATGCAGGAGACCACGCAGCACTTCCCAGCAAGGCAGAGGAGGAAGATCGGTACTCAGACAAAGAGCAGCTGGTGGTGAGAGAGCCGGCAAGCACAGCAGCTACACCAGCCCCAGGGGCAAGTACGGAAGCCTCATTTGAGAGTTCAGAAGGGTCTGAATGGCCTTTGGGTACCCTCGAGACCTGCCTGCTGATTGTGATGGGGATCAGCATGGTGGCATGCATACACAGTGTGTTTCACTCACAAGCATTTTGTCTGTTCCCCAGAGTTAAGCAGAGTGGGGTGTGGGCCTTGTCTGGGGTTACACTATGATGTAGGATGACCAAGAGATTTTCCCTGCAGCTGGACAGTCGTGAGTGGCAGGGTGTGTGGGACAGTATGAGCGAGTATCTAGTCCGTTGGGCCCCTCCAGTGCTTTGGAAGCACCACAGATGGAAGGCAGCTGCATGGAGTCCCCAGTGACAAGCTGCAGAAACTGCTGGAGGGGATGGTGAATTATTTTGAGCCTGGTGGGCCCGTGACACTTCAGGCTATCAGGGCAGAGATGCAACATACAGATGGACTCATGATTGAGGGGTGGACTTAGCAATGGACACTATTGCCCAGATTATTCATGACTGAGCACCACACACAGCCTCTTGTGCTCTGAAAGACTGTTACAAAAGATGGAGCCCAATATCATGGGCTGAATGGACTCAGCAGCTTTATAGGGATTTGTCCATGCACTAAGGGATAACCTCTCTCCCTCTCTGTGTGCATGTGTGGATGTATATATATATATGTGCTGGAATATTGAAAATGTGGGATCTGAGCATGACGTGAATGGTATGGAATAAGGGGTGGATACTGTCTTGTGTTCAGCAGCAGCAGTCATTTTTCTCCTCCTTGGTAGCTGGTGTAGCGCTGTGTTTTTTGTTTTTGGGCCTGGGAACAGTGCTGATAACACCAGTGTTCCGGTTACTGCTTAGTGATGTTTTGGTCTGACCAAGGACTTTCTGGGCCTCATGTTCTGCCAGGGAGGAGGGGAAGCCGGGAGGAAGCAGAGACAGGACAACTGACTCAAACTGACCAAAGAGGTTATTCCATGCCACAGTACGTCATGCCCAGGATGTAAAAAACAGAGAGCAGAGACCAGGAAGGGTGGGGGTGCACTGCGTGGTTGGGCTTGGTATTAGGTGGTGAGAATTGTATTCTTTCCTTGTATTTGCCTTGTCATTATTATTATTGGTGGTAGCAGTAGTGGTGTTGTGCTATATTTTAGTTACTAAACTGTTCTTATCTCAACCGGTGGGAGTTGCATTCTTTTGATTCTCTTCCCTATCCTCCCGGAGTTGGGGGAAGAAAGAGAGGGGAGTGAGTGAGAGAGCGGGCTGCATGATTTACAGCTTGAACCACGACAAATTGGTAAGAAAGAAAAAAGGCATATGAGAGCTGACAGAGATAGCAAGTGATCTGCTATTTTTATCTCAAATATCTCTTGCTCCCTAATGGTGTATATGTGTTTCTGTATAGACAGACACAGATATTATAAAAAATACAGAAGTTCTGTGTCTGTAGGTGCAAAGCCTTACACGAACACAGCCCACTTGATAATCAGAGGCAAGAAAATTAACATCCAGTGCTTACCAATAAAAGTAATATTTCCATTAAAGTCCTCTCAAAGGTCAACATTCTGTCACCAGTATTCATAAAAAGTGTTTGAATAGTCTTATTTCAATAATAGGACTGCTTACAGAGCTGAATACTGTCTGCAAGAGAGGAAGAAAAAATCTAACTTAAAGACCTTTAAAAATGTTTGCTGTTGAGATGGTACAGTTCTCTAATTTAATGACATTTGTCTGAGCTTGGTATTCAGATGAGGTTCTGCCCAAACAATGCCTTAGGAACCAGTTTGGGTTCCTGCTCTGCTTGCAATGCTATATATATCTTTCACTACTTTGATGCTGTCCTTCCATGTTATAACTTGTAGTAGCAGCATTATTTCTTCAGAGAGTGATGGAGGTGTTATAAATGATCGAAGTCCAATTATAAAATCAAAGGTAATTTATTGCAATTTAATATAAAGAGGTAATAAGCAAAGCAGCGCTGGGTGCGCGGGGAGTCACTGCTCCACCAACACGCACACCAGGAAAGTGACAATGTACTATATTTATTGTACCAAGGTATGCATATTCATTCAGGTGTCGCAACATGTAAATTTTCCTTTGCATTGTATTACAATTAGTTTCGCAACACTGTTCCGCATGCGCACTGCCTCCTGGTGGTCTTGGGCAGGGGTCTCGGGATGAAGTAAGGGTCTTCCTCGTTGCTGCACTTTTCACCTCAGTGGGATTGGCGCATGCTCAGTTCATTTCTTCTCGATTTCATCATTTCTGTATTGGTTCGTACTGGTCCTCCCGGATGCGTTCTATTCTTTATCGGTGAAACAGGATATTGTGATTTGACATTTACAAATTATTACTTGTTTTAGAATCGCTCAAGCATCTTATACCAGCCTTGTTCAATAAGCGAGTTAACAATTAGCAATCAATTATTAGTGAATTAACAATTAGCAATTTTTCATAATCAGCAAATTCATAGTTTACATTTATTACAGCCCTCAGCCAGGCAGGAGCTGGAGCACCTATCCTGTAAGGAGAGTCTAAGGGACCTGGATTTGTTCAGCCTGGAAAACAGGCTTAACAGCAGCCACACAGCACTTTTGAAGAGGTGTTTTGCACCAGGAGTTGCTGGTCCATTATGGTTCTAGTAAGAAATACACTCAGACTGCAAGGTGTCATTTAAAATGTTATTTATTAGAGGTAATGCTATAAGAACAGAAAAGTAGATAATCTTATGTCACTTCAGATGCTGCGAATCCCAGCCAGTGCAGCACTGAACAGTAATCCAACCCATGTACAGCATGTCATGAGGATCCCCATCCATACCAGAGATTCCCTCCTTTCCATCATTCAGGTTACTACAGGATTTTCTTACAAGGAAACAACTCTGTTAATCATTTTTACAGTCAAAACAGAAGTTATGCCCTTATCAGAACTTCTTGCTGCACTTTCAAATAAAGTGATTCCAAAATGCTTTGCCTCTTTTGGTTTCCTTTTTTCTTTACATCCTATGTAAAACCTGAGGATGGAAATATTTATTCCCAAAATACATTTTGATATATAAAAGTAAATTTTCTACCTCTAATTTAAATCTTTCGATGTTGTCCCTAATCAAAACTCTGTATGCGAACAGAAGTTCTGAAACAGAAGTTTTAGAAAATATTGTGCTAGATATCAACAGTCTATTTAAAATTGTTTTCATCCTCCATGGTGTAATATTTTTATGTAATGTGAATAGATTTGATTAATGTAAGAAGAAATTCAACTTATGTGCAACAATGTTGGTTTAAAGGCAAGCAAAAGGCAAGCATATGTATCCCAAAATGCTTATAGCACAAACATATATACAATTTCATTAATTAAACCCACTCTTAGAATGTATGTTCTTAAAAAACATAAATGTAAAAATATATGAAAAAAAAATGCATGCCAGTATTTGTGCATATGAAGACTATGAAGATAGGTAAGAGTGGGGTTTTTTTTGCTGCTGGTACTGGATTAAAAAACTTAGGACCCAGTCTTGTACCGCTAAAGTCTTGGTTGGTTTTGTAAAAATGTATAGTGAATTTTAGGCATCTGTCTGTCTATATATCTAAATACTGCACAAGACCTGAAATAAATTTGCAGCTCCAATGTCAGCCTTGGAGAGAGCTGAGCAGTGAGCAATTTACCATAGAAACCTCCTTAGTTCTATTAATTTCTAAATATAAGTGGAAGACAACAGATGGTTTAGACTGATGTCACTACTGCATAGATTTTGTTTCTGGCAATACATCTGTATTTTGTTTAGTCTAGTTTTAGATGTCTGAAATAAATAGGATCTTGTAGGAGTTCTTTGAAAAACTCGAAGATAACACAAATCCAGTCGAAAAGATTTCATACTTTTAAGTTGTTTTTTTTCTCAGATATTCACACTAAGTTTTTTCGCAATTTATATTTCTTTTGTAAAGCTTTTTTAAAACAGAACATTACAGAAGAGGTAAGTAAAATTATTCAGAAGTCACACACTTTCATTATAATTTCACATGATGTTTATTTGTTCAACCCAGCCTCAATTCTTCCTGAAGCTAAATATATTTAAATCTCAAGCTGTCTCACTTAAAGTAAATCTCATGTTATCTTTCTTAAAGTAAATATGCAATTGTCATTGGTATATAAGATGGTATAAACTCTGATAATTCTTCAATGCAAAAATTAGTCCTATGCCTCTATTAAAAAAATTTAATTAACACCCAGCTTTTATGTTTTTGGGGATGTTTGTTTGGATGGGACAACAAAGTAAATATATTCAGAGTGAAGATAACATTATTAAAGAATAAAAATACATATCCTTCTTGCATCACAGTCTCAAGATCAAGCACAGTACTAGGTAAGGATTTCTGAACCTGGAAATATGTAATAGAAATTTCAACATATCTGAGCAATATAGCAAGAATGGAGTTATATTGTCTACTTCATGGATTTCTCAAAACTGGTTCTGCAGAAATAGAGGCTTGAGGATATTTCACACAGTAATAATGCAGTGCTTAACAGTACATCAGAATAGTTCTTCCCACCTGTGTGGGCATCACAAAATGATCGACACCTGCTTTTGCTTCCTTTCTGTGTTTCCCAGGTACCCTTTCATAACTAGTATAACATAGCCTAAAGTCTTTAAGAAGAAAGAGTAAACATAAATCTGAAAGCACATATGTAAGACAGTACTTCTGTTGCAGTATCCTCATCTTAACTCAGAGTCCCAGTGGCATATATCAGTGCAACATACTGGCTATCCTGGTGCTATTCCACTGTGATTGACACAGATTTTCCACATAAGACGCGCTTAATTATGTACTTATAAAATGTGTGTTTTGTTAATCCCAGTAATATCATTAGGACTTTTTATCTATCTGAACTGTTAGCTCAGGTCTAATGCCTTGAAATTTGTTTCTTAGATATACTTTCTGCTGGGCAAAAATGTTTCTTGATTTTTTTTTTTTTAATCCCCACTTACATTGTAATTTTAGCTAAATGTGATTCACCTAGATCTGCTTATCTGCACCTCAATTCCTGAAATGCATTTATTACTTGACTGAAGAGATCTGATCCTCATATTCTGAAGCTGGTTATCTGATGTTTAAATGTCTGCATACGAGCAATTTATTTCAAGGTACAGATTTCTGCTGCTAGCTGTGTGCCCTTGGCAAACTGGCAGATTGCTGAAAAAAGGCTTAAATTCTCAGTGGGGTTTTAATATTCCCTCATTTTTCCACTATTTACCTAAAATTCATACTTAACAGTATTTTCTTGCATAAGAAATGAGAAATAGGATCCAACACTTTTACAAGTGTGACAGGTGTTTGCTACAGCCTCCAAGAATCAATAGTTGTCAAAATAACAATAATTTAGATTAATGTCATTGATCATATTACTAAATCCAAACCCTACAACATTTGTCAAAGGCCAAAATGTCACTGAGAATTGCAATTTTACTGTCAAATATTTTATTTTATACTTGTCAAAACCTGTCATTTAAAAAGTTTTTATTAAGTTGAGTGATTTTTAGGTACAGTACTGGAATATACCTCCTATGATAAGAACAACAGTTCCTAATATGGTGTAGGCAGATGTTTATTCAATGGGGAAAGAATAAAATGACATTATATTTTTTTTTGTTTCCTATAGCCACAGACAGATAATTGGTTAGAGATTATTATTAATAACTTCAGCAAATTAGAGAGTGCACAGACATATAAGCAGAGAGCAACATATTTAACACCTGCAGTGTATCCATGATTTATTCAGTACAATTCTGCATAAAAATAGAACTTACTTCTGCTGTTTAGGTGGTTCATTGGATTCATTTTCCTGTATGTAGAAAATGAGTTTCTTATTATCCCTTTGGCATGTGAGATGAATTGATAGTAATCTAAATTATGTTTCAGCTGTATAATGGCCAGAATGGACAGGAACAAAACATAGTAGAAAACTTAAAATGAACTTCATTAGCAATTCCTTGAGGTTTTAATGTTGCTCAGTTATGGTATTTGTTTATCGTGTTTCTGCTGTTCCTTGGGACAAGGAATTTGTCAGTCTGAGTGTTTATTCCAAGAGATCATTATACATTGCTGAATTTTTTAGAGAACTGACAAGCAACAAATTAAAAAAAAATACAAAACTCCAAAGAGTTCTTACTGATCCAGTGATACTCACTGTTCATACACTGTTTGATCTTTTCTGTCTTGCAATTTATGCAAAAAATAGAATTTTCTATCTTCATTTAGACTCCTGGAGTCATTACAGGATCAAAGATGTAGTCATTAGCTATTTTTTTGTTTTCTTCTTTCTTTTTTTCTTTTTTCAGTTCTTCACCAATCTCTGCTGTTCTCCCAGGATGGCAAAGCAAAAAAGTGAAAAATCTATAAAGCTCAAATTTAATGATCTCAGATATGGAATTCAAAGGTAATGATTCTGTAATCATAGAACCACTGAGTAATTTGGATTGGAAAGGACTTTTAAGAATCTAGCACCAACACCTCTGTCATGGGCAGGGACACCTTCCACTAGACCAGGTTGCTCAAAGCCCCATGCAACCTGGCCTTGAACACTTCTAGGGATGAGGCATCCACAGGTTCTCTGGACAACATGTGCCGGTGTCTCACCACCCTCACAGCAAAGAGTTGTTTATATACAATCTAGATCTACTCTCTTTTAGTTTAAAAGCACTGCCCCTTTTCCGGTCACTACAGGTCCTAGTAAAAAGTCTCTTTCCATCTTTCTTAGAAACAACAAGGTTTCCCAAGAACCTTTTCTTTTTCAGGCTGAACAACCTCAACTGTCTCAGCCTTCCTACACAGAAGAGGTGTTCCAGCCCTCAGATCATTCTCATGGCCCTCCTCTGGATCTGGTCTAACAGGTGCACAAATTTCTTGTGCTGAGGAGTCCAGAGCTGGACGCGGTACTTCACAGAGGTCTCAGAACAGCAAAGTAGAAAGGAAGAATCACCTCCCTCGGCCTGCTGACCATGCTTCTTTTTATGCCACCCAAGATACTACTAGCTTTCTGGGCTGCAAGTGCACATTGCTGTTTCATACCTAAATATTTTATTTAGTCAAAGTGCTCATAAAATCTAAAATGATAATATGAGCTTCTGGTTAATAAAGGTTCTTGCATTATTTACCTTTGCAGTTCTTCAATATAAAATTGATTGATTTACTGTATTCCTCAGGAAAATATTTGAAAGGAAGTTCTGTAAAATTTAAGTTGGTTTGATTTAGTATTAAACTAAAATGGTCAAGTTTAATCTCAAATTCATATGCTCAAAACATCATATAAGTTTAGGTTTTAGGAGAGACCTTTGTTTAATCTGATGTTTTAAAATTACACAATAAATAAGCAATAAAGTTAAAAGTCCTATATCCAAGTAAAAAGAAAAGTATGACTAAGGAAAGCAGTGGAAATGTACTTTAAAACTTCTGGATCTGTTGTATTCATAGTTGTGTTCACATGACTATAAAGTAGTTCAATGATACTGTGCCATTCACTGAATACAAAACTTACTATTTTGTGTATATGAAGTTTTCTTCTATTCATCTTTTCTTCCCACTGCAATGAAGAACCCAGTATCTGAAGGGGGCCTATAAGGATGCTGGGGAAGGACTCTTCATTAGTGACTGTAGTGATAGGACAACAGGTAACGGATTCAAACTTAAACAGGGGAAGTTTAGATTAGATGTAAGAAAGAAGTTCTTTACTATATAAGGGTGGTGAGGCACTGGAATGGATTGCCCAAGTAACTTGTGAATGCTCCATCCCTGGAGGAGTTCAAGTCCAGGTTGAACAGACCCTTGGGTGATATGGTTTAGTGTGAGGTGTCCCTGCCCATGGCAGGGGGGTTAGAACTAGATGATCTTCAGGTCCTTTCCAACTCTAACTATTCTAGGATTCTATGATTCTAACATTCCTCTTTAAAGAAATTCAGCTTGTCAGTAAATGGATCTGGAAATCATTGTCATTAGTTGCCACCGGTCTCAACTCACAACATATTTATACTTTGATTGGCTTTCTTCTTGGTGACATGACTCCCTAGAGTATTATCCTGCTATCTTCTGCTACATAGAATCATAGAATAGTTAGTGCTGTTCACTTAAGATTGTTGCAGCAGGCAGTGTCTGGTTCCTACCTCCATCCTGCTCCCTCTGTAATAAATGTAAACTATGAATTTGCTGATTATGAAAAATTGCTAATTGTTAATTCACTAATAATTGATTGCTAATTGTTAACTCGCTTATTGAACAAGGCTGGTATA
Source organism: Ara ararauna (assembly GCA_028858755.1). NCBI lineage: Eukaryota > Metazoa > Chordata > Aves > Psittaciformes > Psittacidae > Ara > Ara ararauna. The sequence continues at coordinate 22,500,057 of CM054376.1, forward strand.
AGATGCTTGAGCGATTCTAAAACAAGTAATAATTTGTAAATGTCAAATCACAATATCCTGTTTCACCGATAAAGAATAGAACGCATCCGGGAGGACCAGTACGAACCAATACAGAAATGATGAAATCGAGAAGAAATGAACTGAGCATGCGCCAATCCCACTGAGGTGAAAAGTGCAGCAACGAGGAAGACCCTTACTTCATCCCGAGACCCCTGCCCAAGACCACCAGGAGGCAGTGCGCATGCGGAACAGTGTTGCGAAACTAATTGTAATACAATGCAAAGGAAAATTTACATGTTGCGACACCTGAATGAATATGCATACCTTGGTACAATAAATATAGTACATTGTCACTTTCCTGGTGTGCGTGTTGGTGGAGCAGTGACTCCCCGCGCACCTAGCGCTGCTTTGCTTATTACCTCTTTATATTAAATTGCAATAAATTACCTTTGATTTTATAATTGGACTTTGATCATTTATAACAGGGCTCTCTACTGAACTCACTCCAATTTATCAGTATCTTTCCAGTACTTGATTTCTAAAACTGGATGCAGTCTTCTAAATGTGGTCTCACAGGTGCCAGGCGCAGAACCTAGGACACTTCAGTGAAGACTGACATGAAAAAAGCATAGAGTACTTCAGCCATATCTTCAGCCACTGTGGCTTAAATCACTCATCCAATTCAGAAGCTAGCTTAAAAGTTTACTTGCTTATCCTTTTACTACCAACATAATAGCAGAGGCTCTTGCTGCTGTTAACATCTTCAGCATGCTTTAAAGTACTGCACATTATATAAGGCAATAAAAAGGCCAATGATATTAAATATTGCAGGATTTTATTCTAAGTATTTCAAGACTAGTTTAACAAAAGATTAATTTAATAAACTGTTTTGCACAAGTACTGAATCACCACCACTGGAGGCAGTAAGAATTTTAAGTCATTAAAAAGAGAATTAGTTCCATCACTAATGAGAAAAAAACACCACTAGTTTATCCTCTTATCAGCTTTCTATTACAGGAAGATAGTGCCTTAAGCAAAGAATACAAGAGTAATAAAAAATTTTCTCCTAGTAGGATTAATCTCACCAATCTTTGCCCTGTAAATTTAGCCACCAAGAATAAGATAGGCATCTCGTGTAGTGCAAGAAGAGAAATAAGATGCATTTAGAGGAAATGCCAAACACATAAGATGAACTCCTCTTTCCCATAATGACAGGAGTCTGAACAATTTACACTCAAAAAATAAAGTTTTAGGTAGTCAAAGTTAGGTGAGGTGTATCTACTCTCAGTGTATTATCTAACCTTGTAAAATTCAATCACGTCGCTGCTTTATTCCTAGGTAAGTAGTTTCTTGTGTTTCATTCTCAGGGATCGGTGTTGGGATCGGTCTTGTGCAACATCTTTGTTGGTGACATGGACAGTGGGATTGAGTGCGCCCTCGGCATGTTTGCCGATGACACCAAGCTGTGTGGTTCGGTTGATATGCTGGAGGGAAGGAAAGCCATCCAGAGGGACCTTGACACGCTTGTGAGGTGGGCTGATGCAAACCTGATGAAGTTTAACCATGCCAAGTGCAAGGTCCTCCACCTGGGTCGGTGCAATCCCAGGCACAGCTACAGGCTGGGCAGAGAAGAGATTCAGAGCAGCCCTGAGGAGAAGGACTTGGGGGTATTGATTGATGAGAAAATGAACATGAGCCGGCAGTGTGCGCTCGCAGCCCAGAAAGCCAACCGTGTCCTGGGCTGCATCAAAAGGAGCGCGACCAGCAGGTTGAGGGAGATGATCTTGCCCCTCTACTCTGCTCTTGTGAGACCTCACTTGGAGTATTGTGTGCAGTTCTCGTGTCCTCAAGATAAAAAGGACATGGAACTGTTGGAACAAGTCCAAAGGAGGGCCACGAGGATGATGAGGGGACTGGAGCACCTCCCGTATGGAGATAGGCTGAGGAAGTTGGGGCTGTTCAGCCTGGAGAAGAGAAGGCTGTGTGGAGACCTCACAGCAGCCTTCCAGTATCTGAAGGGGGCCTATAGGGATGCTGGGGAGGGACTCTTCATGAGGAGCTGTAGTGATAGGACAAGGGGTAATGGGTTCAAACTTAAAGATGGGAAATTTAGACTGGATATGAGGAAGAAATTCTTTACTGTGAGGGTGGTGAGGCACTGGAATGGGTTACCCAGGGAAGTTGTGAATGCTCCATTGCTGGCGGTGTTCAAGGCTGGATTGGACATAGCCTTGGGTGACATGGTTTAGTGGGAGGTGTCCCTGCCCCTGGTGGGGGGGGTTAGAACTAGATGATCTTAAGGTCCTTTCCAACCCTAACTATTCTATGACTCTATGATTCTCTTGCCTTTCACACTGTTTGAAATCCTGAGATTACTAACTCCAGTATAAATATGACACAAGATGGAAAGCTGCAAGAAAGTAAAAAATTCCTTTCTGATTCTTCTTCAACAGGAAATATTAAAGCTGGTTTTAACTCAAAAGCCAACAAATATTCTGACCATCTATTTCCTTCTTTTTTTGCTTGAAAATAAACAAATATAACTAATTTCACATAAGCTTGAAAGTATTGTAAAAAGCAGAGTGGCTTAGAGGGAATATTAGCTGTACCAGGACTTTTGTTTTGCTTTGTGCTTACAAGATGAAAATATTTCCAGTAATAAAATATTCAACATTATTTGTATTTTTTAAATTTAAAGCATTTCTCGGTTTATATTTCACTTTGATGTTTCTTCCTCTTATTTGTTAAGTATTTCCTTTTTCGATGTCTTTCAAGTGGCCCAGGAGTTACAGAAATTATCAGCTGATAAGGAATGTAAATCCATTACTCTATGTACATCTAAGTCTTCTGGCAACAAGGTGACAAATGGACAGGCATTTATCCCCTGAAAGTTCAATAAGCTGGTATTGTCCTGACATTGCCAACTGTTTACCACAAAAATCCTCTTCATCTATCACCCGTACCCAGCCTTTGCCTGATTCCAATTCTACTGATGTTGAAACCTGAAGCCGTTTGTGAGTCATTTATCACACTTCTTAAAATGTTCCATTGTGCATTAGAATAGCAATTCACTATTACTTCAGAATGCTGCCCAAGAGCTATTCTATGCAAGAAATTTTAATGCTTTATTAAAAGAGTGGTTTGGTCTTAATGAATGGTTCTTTGCAAAGGGCATCATGATTTCAATTGTGAAAAATGATGCTGGCATTTCAAAAAGCTGGCATCAGTGCCCAATATTATGCAAATCCCCATACTTATTGCTTCATTTAAATCTGGCCTAAATACTTCACACTTAATATTTTAACAAGTATGTGTCAATGGGATTATGTAGAAAATTCTTAAGTAAGGAATGGCTTTCTGCTAACTGAACTATAAACAGGAGTCCAGTGCTTTGGAACATGAGATAAATGATACTATCCAAAGAGATATTCTTTCCCTATTAAAACCTGACATATTCAGAAACCTTTTCATGGTTATTTTCCTAAGAAGCTTAATCTTGTTCTTCCTAAAACAAAATACTTACTGGGACCAAAGTATGTCTGTGAAAGAAAATCTGAATCATGTCTTAGATGACTGATACACATTACAAATGTATTTATTAAAGTAATTATAAATCTATATTTGGCAAAAGGTCTAATATCTAGATGGCTGTGTTATCTAACTTAACTGACCTTCATACATGTGAAGCATAAATAAATTGTGCATATTCAGCACAATTAACTTATATATTTATCTGCATGACAATAGTTGCTTCTTGCAGATTTTAAATCCCCTCATATTACAGACACTGTTTGTGAGAAGTGATCGATAGAAGCTGTGATGCTTTTAAGTATTATACTTGTATATATAATACCTTTATTTAGAAAGGTACTTCAGAAGACAGGATGCTAGCCCCAGCTTTCAAACTCTGAACCTAATTTTAGTTCTGCCAGTCTTTCACTGCATCTATGTGTGAGTCACTTAAATATAGATCTTCAGGTCCACTACATAACTTTCATGTTCTCACAGAAATTTCACTTTTGTGTCTTACTCTTCTCATTTCTAAAAAGAGATTAGTAGCGCTTCTCTATCTCAAGAGACTTTCAAGAGTAAATACTGTAAATGTTTTGAGGGTCTCAAACGCTATATGTAAGAAGCATAAAAACTACTTAAGAACAACAGAGTAACTTACACAAAATTGCAATCACTTTATATACTTCAAAAACATCTGGGGAAAAAAAAATGTTCATCGTTGTCCTCATTCATCACCAGTACGTTAAAAAAGTGAGTATATGCCACTGCAATGTGTTCACTGGGAAGAGTTCCAATGAACTTGATGAACTGGAATCAATTTGGATGAATTGCCACACACAAATGGCATTTTGACGTCCGAAAACCAGAAATTTTTTCCTTGATAATGAAAACCTATACCTTTAACGTAGAAATAAATACGTTCTAAAAATATAAATATTACGACTATATCTTACAATCAGTATGTACTATATATGGATATATAAATATACCTATTAGAAATATATAACTATATCGATTTCATGGGTGGTTTACCGTTCAATGGTTTTTATTAGTGGCAAATATGATTTTGCTCAATCAGAAATACATATCTGTGAAATGAAAACATGTCATTTACTACATTACAAAGGCAGAATAAGACAAAATGCTGTTACTTCTTAGATGCCTGTCATTATGCAATGTCGTGTATAAAAATAAGGATGGGTTAGGTGAGCAGAGTTAAAATACTGACTAAGCAAGGCTATTAATTTTATAAATAACATTGCATTTAAATTGCATGAATGAGAAGTGAAGAAATTATAAACAAGACTCTAAACTTCAGCCCTTGTCTCATAATGTGGCTGTCTTTGTGAAGTTTTAAGAAAATATATATAATTTTTTAAATTTACCTAAAAAATAACTGAGGTTATCTACAGATTAAACATCTGATTCAGTTCCCACTGTAGGAAGTGGGAAGACTTGCTCTCCTCAACTTGCCTCTGACCAGGATTCAAACACTGACATTGTACACATACAAACTGTGCCACAGGATTTCCATCAGAGTGAACCAACTAGGATTGTTTACAAGTGCAGAGGCATCATGGGTTCAGCAGCAGCAGTCACTTTTCTCCTTCATAGTAGCTGGTACAGAGCTGTGTTTTTGACTTTTGGCCTGGGAATAGCGCTGATAACACTGATGTTTATAGTTACAGCTTAGAACTTCTTGGTCTGACCAAGGACTTTCTGAGTCTCATGCTCTGTCAGGGAGGAGGGGAAGCCGGGAGGAAGCAGAAACAGGATACCTGACCCAAACTGACCAAAGAGGTATTCCATGCCACAGCATGTCATGCCCAGGATGTAAAAGTGGGGGCAGGAACCCAGAAGAGTTGAGTTCGCAGCTCAGTCATCAGGTGGTGAGCAGTTGTATCCTCTTCTCTTGTATTTCCCTCGCCATTATTATTATTGGCAGTAGCAGCAGTGATTTGTGTTATACCTTAGTTACTGGACTGTTCTTATCTTAACCCTTGGGAGTTGCATTCTTTCGATTCTTCTCCCCATTCCCTCCCCCCCAGGAGTAGGGGGGAAGAAAGAAGGGGGTGTGAGTGAACGGGTTGCGTGATTTACAGCTTATACCACAACAAGAGGAAAGCACTTGCTGCAAGTACAAAGTGCCTTGAGTACTGGGCTCTTCTGAAAATGTCATAGAAGAGAAGATATAATAAGATTGAGTAACAAAAATCTAATAAGTGCATCCCAACATGAGTATCTAAGCAAATATGCACATATTTGGTATTGTTTCTATGAGCTGAGTAGGAATGCTATATTTTATTTATGCAAGCATTTTCCCAGAGAGTCACTGGACAGCAGGAAAATTTCTGCTGCCATACATGTACTTCAACTCTGATGTAACTTATGTGGAGTTCTGAAAACACAGCTTGAGCACAGTACAAACCCAAACATTTCCCTTAGCTTTGCGAAAGGATGCTGTCAAATGGAAATCTTAGTAAAACTGCTTTTGAAAACATTAAAAAGCATTAATTTTTATGTCTCTTTTTAAAAGTTTGCAATCTACACCTGGTTTTCAATGCAGCTTGGAGTATTAATGTGAAAATAGATGTGATTTTTATACTGAACATATTTTCAGAGAATCATAGAATCATAGAATGGTTTGGGTTGGAAAGGACCTTAGAGATCATCTAGTTCCAACCCCTGCCATGAACAGGGACACCTTTCACTAAGCCAGGTTGTTCAAAGCCCCATCCAATCTGTCCCAAATGCCTCTGGGGTGGGGCATCCACACTTCTGTGGTCAACACATTCCAATGTCTCACCACCCTCATTTCATCCTAATTTCTTCCTAATATCTAATCTAAATCTACCCTCTTTCAGTTTAAACCTGCTGTCCCTAACTTCTATCTCTACATGCCCTTTTAAAAAGTCCCACTCTAGTTTTCTTGTAGGCCCCCTTTAGATATTGGCTTTCTTTGTAAAATAAATAAATAATAATGGATATAAAGGACAATGCCATGATCTTTATCATTATTTATCATCCTCATCAGTAGCATTTGTCTATAATGAACATCTGAACTTTTGGAAGATACAGCAGTTAAGAGGTTAGGAAGATGAACCTTTTTTCCTATGACTTAAGCTTTCAGTTCTTGCAGAGCTCATTTTAGACAATGAATCTGTCTTTTCGTTGCTTTTTCTGATTGGTTAGAAGCACCACTTTACATTTTGTTTCAAAGATATATCTGTCTGCTTTCCCCTCCTTATATAGTTTAAGGGCTCATTAAAACAAGATTTGTCTGTGGGCTTTCTTACAAGTATCACAATACAGGACCTCATTTAAATTGAAATGTACAGTTTCTTCCTAGAATCTCTTCCAAAGCTTGATACCATATAATGAATGACTTTTTTTAAAGGGTAATCTTACCATTTTTAGCATCGACTAGGTCTAGACTTTGAGAAAGGAAGAAACTGATATAACTTGCTTCACAGCACACAAGGATGACATGATCCAATAAAAATCATTATCTCTTCCATTCTCCCTCCTATAGTATCATTGCTTTTTGTATTAAAAATATTGGCAAAAATAGTCTCTTTCTTAGAGACAGTTTAAAGTAAATGTGATTAAAGACTATTCTGATGAGCAGCTCTCCCTCCCTGCCTTGATGGGGGGGGAAGACTTATTATTCAGTTTCATCTTTGTGTTTTCATATGCTTCCCCCTTTATTTGAATATCCTTTCAAATGTCAAATGACATCACAAACATTCTTTACATTGCAAGGTATAGCTGCTGATCTCTTATGTCCCAAATCAATTTTTACTGACATAATCATGAACATATAGTACAACACAAATCCAAACTCATAAGTCCTTGCACCACCTCAAGCTAAATACTGTTCTTTTTTTTCACCAGTTGAGCAACTTGCATTTTTATTTTTCTCTGATTCCTTGAAAAGCATTGTAAATCTCCTACCTTTAAAATGAAAATTGTCATTAAAAAAATCTCACTTCAGAAATCTTGATACTTTTCTCTAAGATGTTGTTTGAGCTCCTTTTCAAACATCAGTTCATTTCCAAAGAACACAGATAAAGACCACTCCCCACTCTTTCCCTGACATATATATATATATCCTTTCTAAAAAACAGTGGACAGATTTTTCATAAGCAAGAGAAAGTGTGCTCTGTTGCTATCGGTAGGGCTGGATAGTTTTGAAATTCTTTTGGAGATTTTTCTGCTGTGTTCTAAAACTAGCTAATCAAGCAACTTAAATCCCAAGTAATACAAGATCTGTTTCAGTATTATCGCTCATTCTTGCTATCCACAACTGGGGAAGTAAACTGGTCTGCTTTTCTTCTTTGTATCTCCCTGAGACATTTAGCAGATTATCTACCTGAAACAGGGAATTTCTACCTCAGCACAGGAGAAAAAAACATATGGATTGCTGAAGCAAATGCATTTGTGTGAGGGAAGGAAAATCTGTTAGCTCATAAGTTTAGGAAGCAGGGACTATGAATTAATAAGCTTGGGGGTAAGATTATATCCTGGGAGCAAAGAGATTTATGAACACCTGCAATGGAAGGATTTGTGAAAATGGATGAAATACATTAAAAATTATGATGGATGAGGGTTCTGGTAGAGGCAGAAGGATAAGGAATAGCTCAAGTTCCTAATATCACATTTAAAGATAAAACGACAGATTTTACCAAATGCCTAAAGAAAGATGAGATGGACAAATATTACATATATCTATAAACATGCATATACATGCATAAAATATTATGGTGGCCAAAAGAGAACATATCACATATGCATGGAAATTATAATTATCAGGTTATTTAAAACTTGTAGAGTCTAAACAGAACACCTCACACTTATCTGCAGTCCAGCTAAGGTAATTCTTCCACTCAGCACCCAGACTAATGCAGAGGAGCTTCATTCTACCTCTTTCTATCTTTCCATTACTAGGATCCATTGTGATTGTGTTTATAACTTCTCAGATCATAGACTTTCTCCTTTGCATTTGTTCACAGCTACAGTTTGGAAATTGCACAATAGCCTCCTGAGCCGCAACAATGTAAGGACATTTTGTTTGTTGCTTACTGATTACACTGTGGATCATTTATTTATCATAGGAGACATTCACAATGTTTCAACTCAAACAGCTGAAGTAGTGGGCAGTTTGCCACCAGTCAACTGTTTAATCAAATTAGAGCCAGTTCAGGCTGAGGCAACCCAAAGCAGTCCTGAGACCCCACAATGTTTGTTTAATACAAAGCTTGGGGCCTTTTGCTTGTAATGGCCAAAGATACTGTTATTTGGGATCCATTACACATAATCACATATGATGTGCATATTTCCATAGAAAGGACATAAACTGAGAGTTCAAATGGATTGACAGCTCCTTAAAGTATTTAATTTAGGCTGTGTGAAGTGGCTTGTGTGATGATACTGAAATGAGACTGAGACTGTAAGACAAGGTAAGTAAACACAATCAGATTTTAGCATGGTCTGAGTTCAGAGCTTTTACACCCTGTCTGTGTTCTTTTGTATTTACTATTTTTTTTCTTTACTCAAAGTTTTGGAATTTCAATTCTAACTTTACGGTCTCTTTGGCATCTTAGAGTGTACTATATTTCCTTATGGCAACACAGATTTATGTAGAGCTTGTAAGTAGAGTATATAGAGTTGTGTTATATTGTAGGAATCTTTTTAATAATGATAAGCTAATAAGTGAAATCTTAGTGCAACATCTTTCAAGATTTTTACAAATTAAGTTACATTTTGAGTAGATTTTATGAACTTCATTTCACTTTTGATAGTGAAAAAATTAAGAATATTATTATAACTTTGTTATCTAAGAAAAACACTGTGGACCAAGAATTTGACAGTTTTAAAATGCCCTGCTTGCTTCTGAAATTCTGGCAATATCATTTAAGAGGACAAGGGAGAAAGAGGAAAGTACTTGTATGATTTAAGAAATATACAGTGGTGGAGAATACAGGGTTTCTGAATGTAAAATGTCCATATCACATGCAAAATTACTACAAAAAATACAGCATATTGCAGTAGAAAAGCCTTCCTATATTATCAAGATAAAGCACAACATATATGCGATTGTGCAGCTTTCAAGGTCAAACTGAATCTTTAAACTCAGTTCTGTCTGCTCATGTCCATGTAGGCAAATTCAAGGTGTCACCGAAAGTCTGCCAGATAAAGGGCTATCAGCTTTGGATAACAGTGCAAGTAGAATGAGTGCTTCAAAGAGAGACTTAACAATTTGTACCAGATGTAACTTACAGCTCTCTAGCAGTTTTAAGCAATCTAGAAGAATGTTTAAAGACAGATTTTCCTTTTTTTTTTTTTTTTTTTTTTTTTTTTTGGTTTTTTTTTTAAGGGAGAGATAATCAGTCCTAAAGCCTCCCAACAGCCATGGAAGGAGCATGAAATCATTCCAGCAATACCTACAGGATAATACTTCTTACAGAGGTAGAGTGTTAGCTTTTATCTTTTAAAATTTCTGTGTAAAGGTGATATTTCAGTTTCCAACAGATGAGTTTCCAGTCATTAGAATACACATGTAAGGAGGCAGAAACACAAGCCTAACATAATCCTCAGCCATGATGTTTCAAATGCACTTTTCTTACCCATCTAGGTATTTCTCTACCTTAATTATAACACCATTCTCAGCTAGTCAATCAGATTTTTTTTTTCCTCCACTATTGAATCATAGAAGCATAGAATGGTTAGGTTTGGAAAAGTCCTAAAGATCATTTATTTCCAACCCCTTGCCATGGACAGGGGTACCTCACACTAGACTATGTTGCCCAAGGCTCTGTCCAACCTGGCCTTAAACACTGCCAGGGATGAAGCATTTACCACTTCTTTGACGAACCTGTTCTAGTGCCTCACCACCCTCACATTAAAGAACTACTTCCTTATGTGTAATCTGAACTTTCCCTGTTTAAGCTTAAAACCATTACCCCTTGTCCTATCACTACAGTCCCTGATGAAGAGCCCTTCTCCAGCACCCTTGTAGGCCCCCTTCAGATATTGAACCTATGTGATTGCATAGAATCAAGACTTGCTAACTAAGGAAGGGAAAAGAGAGCAAGATGAAGTCAGAACAAGAATGCAGTATGCTGGTTGAGATGCTGAACCTAGAGGGAGTTTTCCAATTACAGTCTTCATATAATGTTGCTGTATTTGTATTAAACATTTTTTAATAAAAAGGTCTGGGACTATGACCTAGATAAGGTGTCTCAAAAATTGCATTATCTGGCCACTGCCTGTGTGTTTCCTTCTTTTCCAAAAATTCTCAATTTATTTTTATTCTCCACAGCACAATTTTAGCAAGGAGAGAGAATATCTCCCAATTTCAGAACTATCTGTACCGCTGAGTTTGGAATAATCTCCGGGAAGTTGGAAGCTGTGGATTTGAATTCCCTTAGAAACAGGAGGGGACTGAAACTCAATAGAAGGAAAATACTTTTGCTGGCATTATATAGAAGGGGGGGACTCTTCTCTTGGTTATTCTGTAAGAAGGAAGTAAATGTTGTGATTTTATTTTGGAAGAAGCCTTAAATAGCTGGTGAAGTCAGATGTGTTTTCAGAAGACCTGGGAGATCAAGCCTTGGAGGAAGCTTCTGTGAAGAAGCACTTGCCTCAGGACTGTGTGCTCTGATCAGCTTAACCTGAGCTGAATTATCACTCTTTGAACTTGAATAGTCAGGTTGCACAGAATAGCATAACTATATCTGTTTGAAGAGTATATGGACTTCTTGGAGCAGATCCAGAGAAGTGCCACAAAAATTATCAGAGCGGTGGAACGCCTCTCCTGTAAGGAAAAGCTGAGAGAACTGGAGTACTTCAGTTTGGAGAGAAAGCTCCAGGAAGATCTCATTGTGGCCTTGCAATACTTAAAAGGTGCTCATAAGAAAGATGAGGACAGACCTTTTAGTAGGGCCTGTAGTAATAGGACAAGGAGCAATGGTTTTAAACTGAAATAAGATAAAATCAGGCTACATATAAGGAAGAAAATTTTTATGATGAGGGTGGGTGAGGCACTGGAACAGGTTGCCCAGAGAGGTGGTAGATGATCCCTTGAAGGATGATTTCAAGATCCCTTGAAACATTTAAAGTCAGGTTGGGCTGGACTCTGAGCAACCTGATCTAGTTGAAGATGCTCTTGCTCCTTGCAGGGGGATTGGACTAGATAAAAGACTTTTTATTTCTGCAAAAGGTATGAGGTAGACGAAACTGTATAGCAAGCCAGACACCTTGTTACAATAGGAAAAGGAATAATGGGTTCAAACTAAAACAGGAGAAGTGCAGGTTAGATAAAAAGAAGAAGTTCTTCACTGTGAGGGTGGCGAGGCACTGGAACAGGTTGCCCAAAAATGTGGTAAATGCTCCATCCCTGCAGTGTTCAGGGGCAGGTTGGACAGAGCTTTGGGCAACATGGCCTAATGTGAGGTGTCCTAAACTGTTATATGATTCCCACAGGTGTCTCAAGTGCAAAAAAAAAAAAAAATAAAGAAGCCTCTTTCAGCTGGATGAGATGGAAGCCTTAGGAAGAATTTTATTCTCTGCAGGAAATTACAGGGGTAAACGTTTGCTAAGGGCATATAAAACAGTATTTGATTATGATGCGTGTGCGTTATTTTAAATTACTACTGTTGAACTTTAGTGTGGTGGTAAGGAGTGATCATTTTTTACTAATACTTCTTTCCCCACTTAACAAGAATTACATTTGTACTGAAGATTAGAGGCCAAAATTCAGGGGCATTGGCATGAAGAGGCTGCAGCTAGAGCTGTGCGAGATACAAAGGCGAAATTTTTCTTGTAGTCAAGAAGCAAAAAACCAAAACCTATAATTTTCAGAATTCATGATTGAGTTCTGTGAGGTTTCTTCATTAAAAAAGAAATTGCTTAAAATTACACAACAGACAAAAATATAGCTACTGTCCTGGAATTGTTTTCTAAGGACATATCTATGCTCATCACCTTAACATCTTGTTACCATAGATCTTTCTCCTGAAGCTCTAAGGACTTATGGCCAAAATAGCTAGGAAACTTTAATCTTCTCCTGTTCCATCTCAATCCTCCCTCTTCTCCTTTCCCCTCCCCCTTGCTTTCTCTCTCGCAAAAAAACACTACAAATGCTCTGTAAAGTTATTCTGACAGTACTGCATTTTTGTTTTGTATTTACCTTTAAAAAAAATAAATTGTAACATATTTTGTCCATCCACAACTTTTCTCCCTCGCTCATTCTTTTATCTGACTCCTTTGGGATGAAACCTAAAACTGAAATTTTGAAAGCCCTAATAAAACTGTCTTAGGCATTTCTGAGCTTAAAAATTAAATCAACTCTAGAAACAGGAAAACAAATCCTTCACAAGCTATAATCAGTAGTAAATCCTGTGTATTTTTGAATTCCTAATAAAATATCCATGTATTTTCCTAACATTTCTTAGGTTGGAAAGTCATAAAATTGTTGCAAAATTGCGCTTTATTTTATGTTAAATTGTGCACAATGTTTATCTCTTAATTTCTCTTACAATTTTTATCTCTTACCCTCACTAGCAGTAACTCCTCATTAAAAATGTTTTCTATTTCAGGTATGTAAAAGCTTGATTAAGTTCCTAGATGGCAAATTAAATATTTATGTGAATTAAACAAGAGTTAAATTAAGTTGAATCTGTTATTAATGGTTGTTAATAGAGGTGTTTTTGAGTATACAAACACTTCTTAAACTCGTTGAGCAGTTAAATTATTTTTAGCTCTTGCTTTTTCCTCTGATTTTATCATCTGCTCTTATGTAACTTTCTCTATGAAACTCTCCTTGCCTGTTTGATTGTCTGAGATATTAATAAAAGAACACCATTATCCTATGTAAACTATATTATAACTATATATATTACACCAGCTGCAAAGTCATGGCAAATCTAAATTTCTCTTCTTTCCGTCTTCCCTTCCTTCTTCCCTTCCTCTCTCTCTATACAGGAATATTTGTCAATGTGCTCATCTGGTACTTGGGTCACATTACATGCTTAGATCAGTTTATAAGTTCGCCAATTACTCCATCAAAGATATACTTTTTTGAAAAATGAAGAACCTTTGCCTTCTTTTTGCAAGGACAGAAAGTAATAAAGAATCTGTCTCCATGGAGGTCATTCATCAATATCTAAAAGTACTTCCCACATCTCCTCTTGTGCTATTGAGTATAGAATAAAATATTTATGATTAAAATTTTAACATGGTGGAGGTTCCTTCATTTCATCACAAAAAAACTCCAAAACCTAACAATTTAATTTTTCTGAGCCATTACTATTCAACTAACAAGAAAACAGTATCACTAACATGAAAACAGTATCAGCTACACATTTTAGAAGACAACATAAGATAATACATAGTCTTGGAAAGAAATCTGCTATAGCAAGAATTATCCCAGTGAGATAATTCAGAATCTCAGTGCTGTGAAATGCACATTATACAGCTTTTTTTCTTATTAAATTATACATCAATTTATTTAAAGACAGCACTTGCATTAATTTATTTGAAGACAATATTAATCCCTGAAATTGTTTTAACCATAAGTTTTGGGTTGCAGATTAATTCTGGGGTAACTTTTCAAATCTGCAAAAAAAACATATTGCATAATATGGATCAAATTAGTATGGTCTTAGTCATTAAAAACTAATACCAGCATGGAAAAGGCCAGTAAATACCTCATGAAAGAGTAACTGTCTTCTATGGGTATGCATTATGAATTGAAACAGCTGTGCTTCGTGGGTTTTTTTATGTCAGCTGTCAACATTAAAAAGTAATATAGCATTGGTGTTGAGTTCTTCCCACAGTGAAAAATAAGCAACACAGACAATTCCTCTTCCTTTCTGTATTGTTTTTAGTAGAATAATTATGTTTAGGTTCCGGAGATAATTTTAGAGTAAATGTTTTCGGTTCTGTTTGTTTTTTTTTTTTTTAAGAAGGCAATATCATTACTGTTTGACTTCATGTGGCATAACAAGTATGTTTCATGATATTCTATGCTACTGTAGTTTACATTTACAGAATAATTATAAGACTAACAGTAAATATCATCCAATTTAAAACAAACGTAAGCTGTTATATGGTCTTAGAAGTCACCTAATTAATTAGTTTTTTAAGTTAATAATATCCATGTGTAAGTACAATTTAAATTTTAGTCATATAAACTGTCCAGGGAAGAAAAAGTTACGTAAGACTATCACAAAATAACAAAAAACCCCAAAACTGAACTGTAAATCCGGACAAATAATCTGTTTCCACTGTTCTACCTTTAAACTGAGTTTTAAAGCCATGCAAATAATTTGCACATAAATGATCAAGAAAGTGATCATAGGAGCAATTTAGGTGCTTCAGATATTTAGTGGCAGAAATTAAGAGTTGCCTAAATAATATCAGTGGATCTAAACTAATGGTACCACATCAAATAACGGTCTGGCTTTCTATTTGGTAAAAGTCTTTTTCTCTCTCACCTTGCATTTCTATTATTTAATAAAATTTGTTGGCTATTACAGAAATTCCTACTCTTATGAACAAGGAAAGAAAGAATCTCTGATGTATTTAATGTTTTTTTTTTTTTGAGAACGATGTATTCACCATTGCAAAAACTCAGCACACCAGAAGTCTGAGTTACAACATCACATACAATATTTTGACAGTCTGTTCTTGTTAAATGCCATTGAAGCATGAGGAACACTAAGTTGAATGGTAAAGCTAGTTTCAAAAGACATTCAGTTGCTGCTTCATATTCACACCTTTATTATCTGCCCTGGAGTCCAAAAATTACTTGTCTACCTACTCTCCATGTTTGAAAGATGAACAAAGATACATTATAAACAAGCCATTCATAAGAAATAATAAAAATATGAACTTACCACTCCCCCAAAGTACTGCCATCTTTTCCTGTCAGTATTTTTCACTACTTAATAAGGACTGATAAATGACCAGGTTATTAATATCTGAAGGGCTGTAAGCTGCAGACAGTTTGCTACCGTTTCATCACATCACTTAATTTACTCTTTCAAATTATAAAATAATTTTGGAAAATCCATGCCAGGTCAAAGACTTAGTGTTAAGAAAATAAATATACAAAGTGTCAATCTTTGCCAATCGTCGGAGTACTTAAATACCTGATAATATAGTTAAGCACAAAATCAGTGTATTTTAAAAAGACAATTTTTAAAAATTCCTAAATTAAATGTGGTCACTAATTTATTATTCTAAAATGTATGAATTACTTATAAGTGACATTTTTTGCTCTTTTAAATAAAATACATATTTTTTGTAAATGGGGAAAAATTGAAAGAAGATATGCTTACATAATCCAGGAAAAAAGCCCCCAATAAAATAATACCTCAGATTATGGAAATCATTCTTTAACTATTCACAAGATATTGATGTTCTAAAACCCAGATTGAGTCATCAGAAATCAGTTATTATTCTCGGGTTTATTATTATATCCTTGAGGCTGTAGGTATAACCACAGCTAACTTGCACTATATCTTATACACATAAGCAAATGTTTCAAAACTTACTCTGAAAATCCAGTTAGAATAATTCAACCACAGAAGCTGTTTTCATAGGATCAAAGTAAAAAAGGATTTTCTTTTTCTTTTCCTTTCTCCCATTATAGCTTTCCACCATGCTCTACACACAGACAGAAAAGAAAAATAAATCTATTTGTCTTGCATAAGGAGGGTAGCAAACTCAAGAATCTTGTTTCAGGAAGAAACTGGACAAAGTAAAAATTCTTCCACTATTATTTTTCACATATAACAAGTAATAGACTGTGCATAGAGAGCAAACTTCTTTATGAAATTAAAAGATATGTTTATAAACATCTTTTCCTTTTATGATTCACATACCTTCAATCATAATTGAGAAAATTAGCAGCTACTGCTCTAAATTTGGACAACTTCCAGTTACTATTTATCCTTACAAAACTATTTAAGCTACAGTTGAGAATGTTCTTAGCACTCGTTAACCAGCATAGCTCATCTCCATGTGTAGCAAAAAACTTCAGAGAAGTAAGCACCACAACAGCTACCAGAAACTCTGCATATGAATATATGTTTATAGTTCATATATCCAATACAGATCTTGCATCCATTCACCCCTCACCACCCGTTTTGCAGAGATTTCTGGGTAAGATAATGGCATAATATCACAAAGATAACAAACATGTTTTATCAAGCCTTCTTACACTGAGAATAATCAATGAGAGCCGTACTAAGTCTATAAATACTCCTTTTGTTGAAATCTTAGTTCTTTTGTTGAAATCTTCTAACATATCCTATGGGTTTGCATTATAGATCAAAACATTATGCTAGATACTGTCCTGTGTAGGTTTACTAAGCAAGGTTTTGGTAGATAGCAGTTGCAGGTGGGGACACCAGCAGCTGCCCTCAAGTCAAATAGAACCAGTATCATCTGGCTGCGAGATGGACCAGCCACTGGCCAAAGCTGAGCCAATCTGTGACTGTGGTTGCACCTCTGCAGAATACCTCTCTTGCTAGTTTGGGTCAGGTGTCCTGTCTCTGCTTCCTCCTGGCTAACCCCTCCTCCCTGGCAGGGCATGAGACTAAGAAAGTCCTTGGTTGTACTAAACATTACTTAGCAATCACTAAAATATCGGTGTTATCAGCACTGTTCCCAGTCTGAAAGTCAAAAACACAGCACTGCACCAGCTACTAAAAAGGAGAAAAAATGACTGCTACTGCTGAACCCAGGACAACTGTCCGTGCTAAACCTGTAACAAGCTATGCTGCTAAGCAAGCATAGAGCTATGCTTCATGCTACATAATACTCTCTTCTTAGCATCACCAGCCTTCATCCTCATGCATCTGGCCTCTTCCCTTATCTTGAAATGGTGACTTAAATTCTAATATAATCACATGTAGATATTATGCACATATATAGGAATTAACAGGAAAATATGTACTTGTAATGATGAACTACTCTGACTGCAGATGACCTGCAATCAAAAATGATGTGGTTTGTTTTCTTTCACTCTCTATTATAGATTCACAGAATAGTTGAGGGTGAAAGGGACCTCTGGAGGTTCTCTTTCACCTGGTCTAACCCTCCTTGTTCAAGCAGGGCCACCTGCTTGTTGCCCAGAAATGTGTCCAGAGAATTTTTTTATATCTCCAAGGAACAAGACTTCATAACCTCTCTGGGCAACCTTTGCCAGAGCACAGTCACCCTCACAACAAAAGACTGTTTTCTGATGTTCAGACGGAACATCCTGGGTTTCAGTTTATGCCTATTGCTTCTTGTCTGGTCACTGGGCTTCGCTGAAAAGAGCCTGGCTCCAATTTCATTGCACCTTCTCTTCCAGTATTTACATAGGTTGGTAAGAACCCACTGGGCCTTCCAAGCCTAACAGTGCCAGCTTTCTCTGACTTTCCTCACTGGAGAGATGCTCCAGTTCCTTAATCATCTTCAAGGCCTCTTGCTGTACCGTGTCCAGTATCTCCATGTCTCTCTTGAACAGGGGAGCCCAGAACTAGGTGCCTCACCAGTGCTGGACAGAGAGGTAAGATCTCCTCCCTTGACCTACTGGCAACACTCTTCTTAATGTAGCCTAGGAAAACCTTAGCCATTTTGTTGCAAGTGTGCATTGTTGTCTCATGTTCAACTTGGCATCCATCAGAATCCCATAATTTATATGAGGTAAATGCCTAATTTCTGGTGTTCAGATTACTGTATATGCTAACTATTCTATATTTTACCAAATAAGCATAACATAACTAAGAAAACACAGAAATAAGTCCAAGTTAAAATATGGAGTTTAAAGCTATATGATATTAGTTTCTAGCATGCAACAGCTAGAATTTCAGAAGGCAAATAGAATACAGAAGTTTTGATAGCAAAGGTGAGGAGTAGAGTGGTAGTGGATTCTAAGGTAACCTTGAGAGCAAAAAGAGTAGCTGTTGAAATGTCAGCTAAAATAATGAAGTAGTTGATGAGTTTTAGGGGAAAATAAGAGAGAAGTAAGGAGAGACAGAAGATAAGGTAATGGAAAAGTATGAAAGATGCAGCAGCAGAGAATACAGCTATAGACGTGGAAGCTGAGTGAGGGATGGAAAAGAAAAACGGATGAGGGAGAAATAAGGAATAGAGGAAAGTGGGAGTATTTCTTAGTAATGGATATTTTTTTTTGTCTATATTATCTCTTCCTGTCTAGCCATTTCTATCTTTACATGATATTTTATGAAATTGTAAACCTTCTTTCCTTTTCCCTATTGACCATCCTCCAGCTATTTCTGCTCTCTCTTCTATTCTGACTGTTTCTGTCAAAGAGCTCAAATGAGACGCCTACATTCAAGTACTATAAAAAAATATAAATACACTATATAAAAAAGTACATTTAAAAAGTCTAATACACTGTATATGGACTATCTGAAACATATTATAAAGTGGAATTTTCATAATTATTCGTTTTACTATTAAGAAAGTCAAATGTATAGGCATGGCACTGATCATTATAGTTAAGACTGCATAACAATTACAAATCAAAATTATGCAAGCACTTTATGAACAGTTCTAGAAATAAAACAGCTGGGCTTAGGAAATTAAATTGGTTTTGGAGTAGAAGACATTTGAGGATTTTGCCAAAAAATTATTGATTCAACAGTTATGACCACTTGCCACAGGACACTATGCTTGTGCATTTCACTTTGCATGAGATTTTTCTATTAAATTGCAACATGTGTCCCCATGAAAAAAGATACAAAGCAAACTTATAGTCTGATACAAAACCTGCAATAACAAAACCAATATATGTTAAAAGGTTTAAAAATTGCTTCATATACTATAGTTCATAAATACTATCACAATCTACCCTGCAGTCTTAGATTAATGCTTGACAGATATGAAAATATCTGCTGGCTGCACTGCAATTAATAACTAACACAACACATATGCTGAGATGTACTTTTTTGAGAGACAATGTAAATAAAAGTTATAATCATTGCAGCATAGACATTGCCATCTGTTATATATTACTATACATTCATTTAAAATATTCTTATTGGTCAGTTACATTGTCCTAAAAACATGTTATAAAACATGATAGACAACTTCATAAAAAAAATGACAAAACTTGATATCCTGTGAAGTTATTTGCTTTCATAAAGACTGAGAAATCATTATTGCAAGGATAGTTAAAACATATTTGTACTGTGAGTGGCACAGGAATATTCGCGTTAACTGAATGCTTAACTGGCTATTTTAAGCACTCTAACTTTAGCTGAAATCAACAGAGGAACGCATCTAGTACTTTATAATATGCAATACTTAGAGTTGGAAGTAATTTCAAATTGTCCAGGGCTTCTCTAAAATGTCTAAAATCAAGGTTAAGAGGAAGATCAAGGTAAACTTTGTGTCAGGACTGAAATAACAACTACAGATAAAAATACAACACTGATATCAACTTGCTATGGAGATGCTGGGGAGGGACTCTTCATGAGGGACTGTAGTGAGAGGACAAGGGGTAACTGGTTCAAACTTAAACAGGGGAAGTTTAGATTGGATACAAGGAAGAAATTCTTTACTGTAAGGGTGGTGAGGCACTGGAGTGGGTTGCCCAGGGAAGTTACGAATGCTCCATCACTGGCAGTGTTCAAGGCTGGATTGGACATAGCCTTGGGTGGCATGGTTTAGTGGGAGGTGTCCCTGCCCCTGGCAGGGGGTTGGAACTAGATGATCTTCAGGTCCTTTCCAACCTTAAGTATTCTATGATTCTATTCTATGATAAAATAACCTATTTCTTGAAAAAAGACTGAACTTTACAATGAAAGATGCTTAGAAGCACTGGACAGGGTACTTTGAGTGCCCTTTCAAAATCTAAAGTACACTAATAGTCTACTGACTTCAACAGCAAAAGGCGTTAAAGCTCCATTAGGTTGCATTGCAGTGGACACATTGAAAACAAAAATTACGATAATTTTTTAAGTCATTGATATGTTTAAGTAACAACTACTGCATACCACAAAAAAGGGCATGAGAGGGCATAGTCATGCTGAATTTTCTGTGTGCAAATCCAGTTTTGTCCTTTATCACTTCATAAGCAGCCTTGAAATTAGTTTCTTCTCATACTGCAGAAATGGCAGTTGAGACACTAACATTCCAACTTTTATTTTCACCTTTGTCCTAGGCATGTCTTTAAAAATCTTACGTTTCTATACTCAAGCTGTTTTGTGCAGCTAGACTAATACTTCCAGTGACCTCTTGTATACAAAGCTTAAGCAAAGTCAGCTGGTCACTAATTCTATAGTTGAACAAATAAGATGAATAATTTATCACTAGAAAAACACAGTCCTATTCTTTGCCAAAATAAACTATGTTGATATGTAGAATTATTTTAGGGCTTCTCCTCCATTTTTCATTTTGTTGTCAGTTTTGTTTGTTTGCTTGTTAATTTTGTCTGGTTGGGGGTTTTAGAACTGAAAGACTCTTTCAAAACTTATGGGAATATGTATCAGACATTCCTCAATATTACTTACAAATATTACTAAAGACAGAAATCATTTTTCTCCCTGACTTTTCTTTTGTCTTCAAATGCATTTGAAGTGTATAACCACGTATCACCTAACTAGCACTATCAATTTCCTTTCTAACTACAAATAAATTCAGTTTTTATTGAATAAATATCATTTGGGGTTTTTTTTTTGTAATGTTCAGTTGTAAGTAGTTATTACTATTATTACTAGACATTCCCTGATAACATTTGTGGAAAAAAAAAATAATTCTGGAGATTGAAAAAGAAATTGAAAGCTTCCAGAAGAAAATAAAAATCAGTTCTTTAAAACCTAGGCTTTCATAAAAGACGATTGAATTTCTTCTTCACATGCTGTCATGGGCTCAGCAGTAGCAGTCATTTTTTCTCCTTCTTCGTAGCTGGTGCAACACTGTTTGTGACTTCTGGCCTGGGAACAGCGCTGATAACACCAGTGTTTTCAGTTACTGCTTGGTAATGTTTTGGTCTGACCAAGGACTTTCTGAGTCTCATGCTCTGCCAGGGAGGAGGGGAAGCCGGAAGGAAGCAGAGACAGGACACCTGACCCAAACTGACCAAAGAGGTATTCCATGCCACAGCACGTCAAGTCCGGGATGTAAAATGGAAGAGCAGAGACCCGGAAGAGTGGGGGTGCACTGCTTGGTCGGGCCGGGTATAGATGGTAAGCGATTGTATTCTTTCCTTGCATTTCTCTTGTCATTATTATTATTGGTGGTAGCAGTAGTGATTTGTGTTATACTTTAGTTACTAAACTGTTCTTATCTCAACCGGTGGGAGTTGCATTCTTTTGATTCTCCTTCCCATCCCCCCTGGACTGGGTGAAGAAAGAGGGGGGAGTGAGTGAGAGAGTGACTGCGTGAGTTAGAGAGGCTTAAACCACGACACATTTGAATTCCACTGTACTGATCTTCTGAACTCTTTTTGTCCTTGTGGAACTGTTTGTGTGGAAATGCGCGTACTCTGTCTGGAAAAATATTGTCCTCTCCTAACAGTTCTTCTAGGCTGCATAAACAACCTTCAAAGTCTGTGATTAAGACAGGATCTGGGAATAAGCACTGGAAATTGATTCTTAGTTGATTACATAAATATTACTTGAAGTGCTGGACAGCTCAATAATAGCTTTAAAAATACTTGGCATCCAGAAATTAATTCTCAATTGTCTGTGGCCTACTAACTCACACTGAAATACTAAGATTAAATTAGTGGTCAATGACTAACAATTACTGTCACAAATGATGAAATCACTGGCTTTTGAGAGGACTTTAAGTAGGTTTATTATGTTGTAGTAGTGGGCAAACAGCATATTTATAGTTTGGTTGCTTATGCATTTAAGAAAGTATCAGGGAGATATAAAAATAATTAGAATGAGTTCCTTATTTTCTAGATAATGAAAACAATAACAAAGCAGAAAAAGCAACAATAGAAATGCATTAATAAAAAAAAGAAAACAACCAACAGCAAAACAACTTTCCGTGTGATATTAGATTCTAAATACCTTCTTCCACTAATTTAACAGATATTCATAATTACTGGAAAAGCAAAAATAAATGGAAAATGGGCATAATAGACTTGAATTCCAAAAGTTAGTAATATCTCAGTCTTATGACTCAAACTGACAAAAGCGAATGATGTGCAGAAAGAATAAACATTTCCCAGAGTTAATTGAGTCAGTGCAGCAGCAAAACACAGATAGAATGGCATGATTTTTTTTTTTCATTTTATGTGTTTTCAAAAATGCGTGTCTCTTCTACTTTGCTATCACACCAAGAAGTACTTCTGTAGGTGTTTAACATAATTCTGATGAAGTTTTCATGGTATGTATCAACACAATAATTTCAACCAATCATTTCCTCTTTTTCATTCTCAGGTGTATCTGTTTACAAAATTATTTCCTTTCTTTTCTTTTTCCCAGTAGCTCACTTTTCCTCATAGTCTAAGGAAATTCCAAGTAATATACAAAGGAATTTATTTATTTGTCATTTGTATTTAAAAGGATTTCAATTTTTTTTTTTATTTATTTATTCAGAGTTGCAAATATGCTTCTTTGTAGGTTCATGTGAAATATGCAATTAAACTTTTTTCTTATGTCTGTACATAGACAGACATAATTGCCATTATTTTTTTTTTATATCCCCAGTGACCCATCCAGTGGCTTGTACCATGTTTGCACCTATTATAATTCAAAGGTTTCCATTGTTACTGCAGATAATCTTTACACACATAGTATCTTTCTCATTTCTAAAATATATATTTTACTTTCCCTGTACAAACATACCCAGTTATATGAGGTATAGGCTTTTAGGCTTTATTTCTGTTTTATGATCAGAGTAATGCTATGTTACAGGATTTTTGGTAATGCTAGATTGTTTTTACACATATTAATCTGTGTTTTGCCTAGAGTGCAAACTGTAAAATAAATAAAAAAATACATTGTCATGGTTTAAGCCGTAAATCACACAGCCCGTTCTCTCACTCATTCCCCTCTCTTTCTTCCTCCTGCTCCCTGGTGGATGGGGAGGGGAATCAAAAGAATGCAACTCCCACAGGTTGAGGTAAGAACAGTTTAGTAACTAAAGTATAACACAAGACCACTACTGCTACCACCAATAATAATAATGACAAGGCAAATACAAGGAAAGAGAATACAACTGTTCACCACCTGTTACCAAGCCCGACGCAGTAGCGAACCCCCACCCTTCCTGGTATCTGCTCTCTGTTTTTTATATCCTGGGCATGACGTGCTGTGGTATGGAATAACCTCTTTGGTCAGTTTGGGTCAGGTGTCCTGTCTCTGCTTCCTCCAGGCTTCCCCTCCTCCCTGGCAGAGCATGAGGCTCAGAAAGTCTTTGGCCAGCCTAAACATTCTAAGCCATAACTAAAAATATTGGTGTTATCAGCGCTGTTCCCAGGCCGAAAGTCAAAAACACAGAACTGCACCAGCTAACAAGGAGAAAAATGACTGCTGCTGCTGAACCCATGACAAACATACATAAAAAATATTAGAATATAGTGTGATGCATCCATGAATACAGGCAAGTAAGGAACTGACAACCATCTTATCATCAAGATAGGTGGTTAATTAGCATCCAAAGAGTTAGCCCAACCTAATCGATTTATCTGTCAGAAGACAGAGTAATACAAATCCACACTGAGAAGACAGCTAATATATGTGAACACAAACACAATAAAATCTGAAGAATAAAGGTAGCAGAAGAAATAACACAACACGCTGGTTTGTAAAGCTAAGTAACATAACTTTATTTAAATGTTTAGCAAGAAAAGCCAATAACCTTCTCAGAGAAAGTTTCTGTGTGTACAATTTTGAGATTGTCAAATATGGTGATCAGGTTAGAATCTCTCAAGAGGAATATTGTCAAAAAAAAACTGAGGAGGTTGTTTAAAACTGGACAAACTGGAAAGTTGCTGAAAGCCTTGAGAGATTACGGAGAAGTGATGCCTTTGGTATTCATCTTCTTCCCACTTCCTAATCAATCAAATGAATCAAATTAATTTGAGACAGGCAAACAGGCAAATTTTCATTTCTGAAG
Source organism: Ara ararauna (assembly GCA_028858755.1). Lineage (NCBI taxonomy): Eukaryota > Metazoa > Chordata > Aves > Psittaciformes > Psittacidae > Ara > Ara ararauna. The sequence goes on from CM054376.1 coordinate 22,524,666, forward strand.
TAAAGGTGAAGATATGATCTACGGTGCTGCAGGATATTAATCAAAATAATATATATATTAAAAATGGAAATCTTGTCATATAAGATGTGTTACTTTTAAAGTTGTAAGTATAGAAATGACATATAGATCAATGGTAAATGTGCACAGAAAGAGCTACAGTAACTGGCAGAAATATATGGATAGCTTGTTAAGTTACTGTTTCCTTCCTGTTTATCTATATAGACTCAAGACCTGTAAACAGATCTCAATATATTATCCTAGTGAATTGTTTGTGTCTATACTATTAAATTTAAAAGGTTGATTTCTGCTCTTACCTCTTAATGTTATTTTCCTTTAAAAGAGAACACAGTTATGGGACATCTATGGCTCTATATAATAACTCCAAAGTCCTAACTTTATTTCTCAAATATTTTATTAATTTCAAAAAAGAATTTTTTTTTTTTTTTAGTAGTTTGACTTCCCATTCTCATTTAATATTGTTATGTGCATCCATGTTTAAATCCTTGGAATAGAGACATCAGAAACATAGTGACTTTTAATTAGACATAACACTTTTCTTACTATATTTTTCATAAAAAGAATACATACTGGTGCAAAAATTTATAGTTTTTTTTATCTATAAGGGGGAAATACTGTTCTTTTGAAAAGCAGATAATGAGCAGGTCATTAGAGCAATCTTCAGATATGCCAATTATGAAGTAAACAAATGGTTAGATAACTTTTAAGAAAGAGTACTCTTAAATTTCTTACTAGTTTTCCAGAGATTTTATGATATTTTTTCCCTCTATGCTTATCTTATCCCAAAGCCATTCTGTAGTGCAAGAAAAGAAACTTGTCCTCGGTCATTTATGTGTAGGTGGCCAATACTATTTAGTCTTATTTTTTGGTATCCCAGCCATAATTTTTCGAATTGAAAATTTCCATTTTCTACATTTCTGGCTTTTTGTATAAGAATTAAAGGCTATTTATCCTGTTGCATCATCAGGGCATATATTTGCCTTCAAGACCACAGTTTTCACAATGAAGTTCAAAATTTGAGTTAGTCACTAAGAAGCTACCTGCCGAAAATATATCCAGATGGCCCTTCACTCTAAATGGCCATGACTTTTATATCTTTTCATGATTGTCCACAAGATAAGACTGAAGAAACTAGTACATTCCTCATTTAACTATGCAGTTATTCACAGATATTTTAACTGTTATGATTCAGTTTTGATATTATCAAAGCATATGAAATTGAAAGAAAATATGGTCTTTTATGCTATCCATTTACTTTGCAGATTGTCTAAACTGTTGTATTTTACTTTCTTGGGTTTGACAAATAATGAGCTCAGTTACAGAAACTGCCTATGAATTTGTATAGGTGGAGATGTTTTGGCTCAGGGTAGCCTAGACCAAGCTGATATGGAAATGCTTGATGTACCACCACCCCTGACCCTCCCACTTCCTGCCCCTCCAAAAAACTCACACTGTTTGTCTTTTATTTGAATTATGTGTATGTTTCTCCACTGACTTATCTTGTCTGCAATCTTGAGAGTGTGCAAATATTTGTGAGCTGCAATTTGTGATGTTTTAATCTTCTTTATGCCGGCAATCTAAGAAAGCAGAATCCTCCTAGAGCACTCTTCTTCTATTTTGCAAACTTGTATTATCAATAAAGCAAAAGAGGTCCTGTTGCAAATCTGATAGTTGAGTGACATTTCAGGTTTTTCTTTTTTGTTTGGATTTGGAAGGCTTTTTGGTTTTTGTTTTGCTTTGGTGTTTTTTGTTTGTTTGCTTATTTTTTTGAGGGAGGGGTTGTTATGCTTTTCTCTTGAATCTTTAGATTATATCTATGAGGTCCAATGGTTTGAATGCCTGTTTGTGGCTGGAATGCATCATGTGTGCTCTGGGAGCACACTTTCCAGTTTAGTTTCATTCAAGAGGAATGCAGTTCATGATCAGACTGTGTGGTTCTCATCATCAAAGTACAGTAAGTACAGACAATTAGAAGGACTGTTTCAAAAACACATTTCTGATCCAAACTAAACCAGTAACATAAGAAAACTCTGAATCCTCTGAGCCCCAATTCAATTTCATTGATACTTTAAAATCTGCTTTGAAGTGGTAGCAAAATTCCTGGAAACTGTTACAAAGGAGTACAGACAGTTTGAATTCAATCTCAGTTTTCTGGATGGAAGCAGTTGTGAGGTATCAGGCACCCATCTTATTAAGAAGCTTGTATGAAGACACATCAAAAACTAGAATCCTTAATCTAAATACTGAATGATGTGAAATCATACTAGTGTCTAATGTCACAAATGCCACAGCAATCAAGGCATAGTGTCTAACACCGCTTAACCATGTAGTAATGAGATTTGAACAGCATTAAGAATATGAAAGTTCTATTCAAGATGACTGGATTATTAAATCTGTTTATTAACATGTTGCACAAAATATTAAAGAAAATAATTATACGTAAAGAAATGGTATTTCATTAGAACAGAGAAAATGTTAAGTTTCTTCTGAGTGTAAATTAGCCTGTTAGATTGTTAACTGGGATTAGCCGATGTTAATAAAGACTGACTTTTGACATTGTTTAAACCCAGCCAGCAACCAGGACCCACATAGCTGTTTGCTCACCCTTATTTTCTGTCTGCCCAGGGTGGGATGGGGAGAAATGGAAGAATGTAAAACCCATGGGTTGAGATAAGAACAGTTTAATAGCTAAAACTAAAATATAGTGATACTAGAAAGAATACCAACAATAACAATACTCATCATAACAATAGGGAACAACAAAACAAGAAATGAAAACTCAGAACATAAAAGTGATGCACAATACAATTGCTCACCACATGTTGACAGATACCCAGCCCAACCCAAGCAGCAATCTTGGCCTTCTGGGTAATTCCCCGCATTTTATATACTGGGCATGGTACGTTGTGGTATGGGATACCACATGCTCAGATTCTTTCTCTCCACTAAATCTTACTTGATAAAAACTTCAAATAAACAGCTATTTATAAATCACTGTGTTTTTAAGACTGTAGACTAGCATCCTTGATACAGTTTTTGAGATTCAAAGCAAATCATCAGGTATTTAATAGAAACCATCATTCAAAAGCCTATTAGTGATGTCTATAAAAATTCAGTGCTATCTACTCTCCTAATTTTGTCCCTGGAATACGTTGTTTTGTTAAGTGCTTTAAAACAGAACACTATTAATTGAACTGGACTGAAAATTAAAATATTTTGGTACCATTACATTATTTTTAATAGATACAAAGAAACAGTTTCTTTGGTTGGCTCCCTCAAACTCACAACAGAAGAGTGGAGTAACTTCCATTACTACATTTCCATCAGGAGTTTACAAAGAGAAAGCAACTTCTAATTATTAAAATTCTTCCAAAAGCGACAAGTAATTCAGTGCCTACCTTGGCAACCTCACTGGGTGCTCTTATTAATTTGAAGTGCATTCTTTCTAGGCAAAGGAAATGTTGACACTGATTTCTACCATTTTTAACAAAGACACCTCTTCATTGACCCTAAACCTGGGAATTTGCTAGTATAATCTGGTATCAAGCACAGAATGTGCAAATGTACAATATGTGAAGCGTTGAAGAATCGGTCTCAGGTGGCCTGGGTTGATGGGACTTCAAGTCAACCATCCAGAATGTGCCAGCTTATTCACACTGCAAAATAACTGTGTAGTCATGAAATGAAAGGATATTTTATATCAGTCATCCTCTTTCTACCTGATTTGTAGGAGCAATCAAGGTAATTAAGTGCACTCTTAGGTGTCTAAATAGTGCCAGGTGTGCCTGCAAATAATTGTATGCTTAAAAATAAAACATTCACCTCAAAAAAATAAAGATCATGTAGTTATGTTGCATAGCTTATATAAAGACTGTAATCATGATTTCTCTACAATAGCAAGGAAGAATGAACATAGTTTTCTACAGAGTACACAACCATGTAGTCAGGAAAATTCATAGAATCATAGAATCATAGAATAGTTAGGGTTGGAAAGGACCTTAAGATCACCTAGTTCCACCCCCCCCCACCAGGGGCAGGGACACCTCCCACTAAACCATGCCACCCAAGGCTATGTCCAATACAGCCTTGAACACCGCCAGCGATGGAGCATTCACAACTTCCATGGGCAACCCGTTCCAATGCCTCACCACCCTCACAATAAAGAATTTCTTCCTCATATCCAGTCTAAACTTCCCCTGTTTAAGTTTGAACCCATTACCCCTTGTACTATCACTACAGTCCCTCACTAATTGTCCCTCCCCAGCATCCCTATAAGCCCCCTTCATATACTGGGAGGCTGCTATGAGGTCTCCACACAGCCTTCTCTTCTCCAGGCTGAACAGCCCCAACTTTCTCAGCCTATCTCCATACGAGACGTGCTCCAGTCCCCTCATCATCCTCGTGGCCCTCCTCTGCATTTGTTCCAACAGTTCCATGTCCTTTTTATGTTAAAGACACCAGAACTGCACATGAAATTCCAAGTGAGGTCTCATGAGAGCAGAGTAGAGGGGCAGGATCACCTCCCTCAAACTGCTGGTCACGCTCCTTTTGATGCAGCCCAGCATACGGTTGGCTTTCTGGGCTGCAAGCACACACTGCCAGCTCATGTTCATTTTTTCATCGACCAACACCCCCAAGTCCTTCTCTGCAGGGCTGCTCTGAATTTCTTCTCTGTCCAACCTGTAGCTGTGCCTGGGATTCATATAAGGTGTCTGAGCAAATACAGGGGAAATTAGTGATCAGCCCTATTCAAGAACATCTAAAAAACAATGCCATCTGCTTTTAAGCAGAATACTGGCCAAAAGCTGGCAGCAAAATATGTTTGACAACCTAGACATGAAAACTGCTTATGCTCAGTGCCAATTATGATCTCCTTGCCAATCCAAAAGCATATCTTTCCAGAAATGGCTTTTACCCTCTACTGGCATCTGAAAAGCTACACTGTCTTTGCACTTATGCAAAGCACCAAACAGAAATAACAGAATAATCTGGGCAAACATGCCAAATACCAGAACACAGTTCAGTATGTTTAGAACTAGTAATAACTGGCACTGAATAAGAAAAAAAAAAAAATAAAAGAAGCAGTGGCCATTCCTCTAGCTGGGAAATTCAGAATATAGCTTGTTTTCATTATCCCAATAATTTTTAAAATTCAAAATTCTGTATTTAAAAAGGTCTTAGTTGAACCCTGCTTCCCCTACAGAAATGGAATTTTGTCTCAGCTAACTATACCTTAGCAAATGCATTTTCCTAGATTAGTGGCAAAGGAACAGAAAAAGCTGAGACTGGTTTCATTCGCAGTAATGTCTTCACTATTGAAAACCTATAATGTACTCTGTACAGTTTTCAGGTACTGTTTAATGGATTTCAGATGGCTTTAATCATATTAATTAGTTCCCCCTCTCCCTTTTTTTTTTTTTTTTTTTTGACAACTTCCTAGGCAAAGCTAAGACAAACACATGGACTTAATTTCTCTGAAATTAATTTCTCTGTCTTAAAGCTTCTGTCTGTGGCCAGAAATGATAGCTATGGCATCTCATCCTTCAAATGCAAGAATCCTATTTCAGCAAGTGACATTGAAGAATGGCTGTGTCATCTACACTCAAATACAATATTTCTATTCTAAAATGCAAAATACAGAATTTCACAATGTAAAGGGAATTTAAGGACAAAGAATGGGATTTCAGAGATAGCAATGATCACCTTCCAGTTTAACAAATCTTTATGTTAATCTAAGAAGCTACTTCCAATTTTTAAAATTCTTGGATATAACAACACAAAGGGATAAAATTTTACAAACGGCATATGACAATTCTCAAGCAATAGTTTCCACCTCTAAAACAATAAAACACTTATATAGGACTTATTTTTCTGATTAGTTTAAAACTGTGTATTATTGAAGGTGTTATGATGTAAAATACACAGAATCAGTATATGCAAAATTTTATCATGTAACTTGTATTAGCCACAGGCATTGCCAGGTAGATTCTTGATGCTCTGTTATTCTTCTTTCATTGTTACTAAAATTTAAGCTAATTTAGTAGTGAAAAATCTAAAAATATATGTTGTCCAGAAGGAAAAAAGTATTGCATTTGAATTTTGAGTATATAGAATATCTATGTCTTAAGAATGAACACTTCCTTTAAATAGACACAACTAAATTCATCACCCATTATCAATAAATATGAAAAATTTATTTTCTTTTAACATTTGAATAGAAAGAAATAGTAACTGTATTTGCACCATATTCCAAGTGAGTCTAAACAATGTCAATCGTTCCCCTGCTCTTTCACATTCTCTGGTTCTGGGCTTTTTAAGTGTATCATCATTAGCTCTTTCAGAATGGAAGTAGGAAAGAATAAGGGAAAAGCAGTGTAGCTTTTCTTAACTAAATTATAAAAGTTCAGAATAAATATCTCCATAATCATAGACTCATAGAATAGTTAGGGTTGGAAAGCACCTTAAGATCATGTAGTTCCAACCCCACTGCTAAAATCTACATATATAATTGTAAACATCTGCTCATACTCATTTGTTAATTCGTAACTAAAACTGGTTCAGGCAAAAAAATATGCAAAGCTTCAAAAGAAGTCAGAAATTAAAAACAAAGGAGAGTACAAAATCTGAACTGATTTGTGACTTTTGATCTGACTTGCAGACCTGAACTGAACCTCAAATATAATATCAGCTTATTAAAATTTTACTTTGGGTGCTTCAATGTCACTGAATCAGCAAACTAAGAACATTAAGCTGCACAGAGGACACAAGACTGACATATTAAAAAAATTATGTGTACAATTATTTATATTCCACAGATGATTTATTTAGTTATCTCCCAGTGAATATGATTTTTGAGTTACTTCTGTCAAACGCAGCATTTAAAGAAACTAATAACAACATACAGTTAACGATTCCACTCAGAAGATGCTTCCTTGTTTCCCATGATTTTATGTAGTACTAGTGAAAAAGAGATGATTAAAACTAAAATAAAAAAGAGGATTGAGGAATAATGCTTAATTCAGAATGAACACAATATTTCCAAGAAGAAATCAAAATAAAACATCAGAATAGCATATAGAGTTGATGGAACTTATTGACATTTTGTACCTATATATTTACATAACACATTGCTTCAATATTTCATGTTAGTTCATGATGAACATCATCTAGTTCCTGCTAAACCACTGATTTATTTTTTAATGAGAATTTAAACTAAATGCCTGCAAGTGAAATGCAAATGTAATTGACATGTTTTCCCCCAGATTAGGGCTTTTGGTGTTGCTTAACATTATCAATTGTAAAGCAAAAACTTTAAAATTCAACCCTGCTTTATAGTATCCTGGAAAAAAAAAAAAAAAAGAAAATAAAAACAAACAAAACCCAAACCCCAACAAAAAACAAACCAAAACAAAATGTAAATTAAAATTGTCTGTTACAGCTGCTTAGGTGTAACATGACTCAGCTTTACTTTATGGGTTGGATTTTTCAACCAGGCCTCCTTCTACATGCTAAAATTATAGAACATTGAATGCAACATATCCCTGCCAAAAAAAGAACCAGGAAACTAAACAGAGGTGTTTAGTCCAGGTTAATTACCCTAAAGGAATTTTCAGATGTGAAATCTACTAACAAATAGTGGCTGACTTGGCCAAATTTCCAATCCCCTATACCCCAGCATATTTCTGCATGTATGTATTTCATTTCCATTCACAAATGTATCAGTGATATTTCCTAGACACTTTAAGGACCTCAGCCTCTAAGATGTGAATATCATGCTGCTCTTTTTATTGTATAAGTGAAAAAAATGAAATGGCACAGAATTACAGCAATTATTCGATATCTGCAAACCCTTCTATTCAGCAGAAACTAAACAACTCCAATTTATTAGTTTCTTTGAAGGAAATTAATTTATTAAATTCTGTATCTGTTGTCATGGAAAGCTGAATTCTGATAGAGTAGGGGTCTTGCTGCCGAAGTATGTGAAACAGTAGGGAGAAATCTGGGACCCCAAAAATCCCCAAAACACCACACAAAAAAAACCCAAAACCAAACCAACAAACAAAACACCAAATCACCAATATCCTCAGTGGAAATAATAACTATTTCAAACAGCAACAAAAAAGCCCACAACAAACTGGAAATTATATAAAGTTTGGTAACGGAGAATAGAGAGGGGAAAAATTGTTGACAAAGTGAGATGAATATATTCCACTGTCCGAATCCAGTAACTGAAAATAGACAAAAGAGCAATTTAACCTTCCAAACCAAAGGCTCTCCTGGGCAACTGAAAGAAGCACATCATACATTCTTTGAGAAAAAATGTGAGAAATAATTCGAAACATTTCCTCTCTGATGCTTAGAATAATTTTAAAATATTCAGTATTAAATGCTCATATGTCACAGCTAAGCTGTCAGAAGCTAGCTAGTATTGAAAGAAATAACTGTAAAAGGAAGTTACGTACAGCCTTCATCAGAGTGGTTGCTCACCTCACAGTTCCAAGCTAATCTCCACCTGCTCTATTTCTTAAAAGGTATTGTTCAAAATGCCTCACAAAAGATAATACAGATTGAGTTTCTCACAAATATATAATAGATGTAATTATCTCTTGCTTGGATAAGGTTTTTCTTTCTCATTATAGCTCAACAGTGTTTATTTCCTAATTTCATTCCCTCACCTTTGTTTGGATGTCATCTTCAGCTGAATCAGTAAATTTAAAGCTGTAACCTTGTGATTGAGGATGGTTTGTTATGATGCTCAGAATAAAACCATTTTTGATTGTTTTTTGTTTTTCTTACAAACCCATTTTTTTCTACTAATAACTAGTATTAATTTATTAAACTATCATTGATTTCCTGGAAATTATGAAATTCATGTTTATCTCAATGCAAGCTATCTGGGTTAAACACCTGGGGTAAAAAAACCCAGTAGTTGAAAGAGAATATATTGACGGATTTTTATATATAGTATTGGTTTCTACTATTGATTTCTCTCTATTGATGAAGGAAAGCACAAATCTGTGGTTTATAAAATACCATGGTAAATGGTCATTCATTAGTAAATTTTCTAAGCAATACAATCAAAGTTTAGTGAGGGGGAAAAAAGTATGATGTAAATGCCATGCTTGTAAGACATTATTAAGAAAAGGAACAATGACACACTTCAGTTTATTTTAAGAAACTGACCGCAGTTTATTAAATTCAAGAGATTGTAGATTCATGTTTTAAGTATGGAAGTGCTGAAATACTATATCAATATAATTTTTTAATCAAAAATAGCTACACTAATAAAGTCTTCCCACTGTCGTCATATGTAGGAAAAAATTAAAATTTAAAGCCTTTAGTATATGTACATTTGTGCAAATAAAGTTGTTGCTTATGAGTTCTGCTTCTTTAAACCAGGTGCCAGTAGGGAAAAGAAAAATCTCCCTCTAAAACTGACAAGATGCAGTTAATCAAAGATGTAGAAAAGAGAGGCAGGTGTGGTAGGCTTATATACAGACAAAAACATACCTTAGAAAAAGGAAAAATCCAGAATCTTTAAGATTTTATATACAACAACATCTTACATACATTGCAATTGTCTCACTTTAAAAATCTCACCAGTTTTACAGGTGGAAATGCTAGTTCTGTTGCAAATTCTCATGTTATGTGAACTGCTATAGGCAGAAACTTGTACCATACCATAGATATGCAATCAACATTTCTTCAGCCTAGAGCTGCAGATAATCTACACTTCACTGAGGTTTAACCTCTCAGATAAGCACTTGAAATATTTGCTTGATATGCCATTCTCATGCTCTAGTGTTTTGTGGGAGGACATACAAGTAGATTCAACAGAATGAAACTTAAAACTTTACTGGAAAAAGTAGATTAATTATTACTCCCAGTTTTGACCTTGCCTGGGAACAAGCTGCAGATAAGTTCTGTTTAAACAGGATATCTTCATCCCTTTTCTCCCAATTATTTTTAAAAAAAATTCTTGTCTGAAACAATGCTCTTTGCTTGTCCAAATCACAAAGTAGTCTCTGAAAATTTCATGTTGTAACATACTACAGAAAATAGCTGCCTTACAAGAACTGGATATCTGATAAAACCTATTTTAAAATAAATTTTTATGCAATTAATCAAGAAAAGCTTGCTGTTAGAAGATATCAACGGACTAGAGAAACTGCTTTAAAATTCTGTATGTAATTTTAAGTAGTTAAACTTTATCTCAAACTTTTTTCTCAAAATTATTTTTTGACAAAACTGATAGTACAATGATATCAAGAGCCTGAAAGCACCTCATTATATATCGGAGTACTCCGTGTATTCTAAAGAAGCAGTTAGGTCTATGACCCTTATTTTTACATAAGGGTAAATTAAACAGAGAAATTAAAATAGCAACCAATTTAAAAATTCTGTTCTGGGTTATCATTCTCTTAGCTGCTGAGCGCTTGCTATTGCAGTGTAACTGCAGGTGCTTCTCACACCTGAAAAATCTGATGAATGGACTGACTGCAAAACACATTTAAAATCAGTATCTGTCAGTCCTGGTGGTTGCTATTACAAAAAAGTGCTGGAGCTTTTGACCACCAGTTAGTATCCACAACTCTAAGCTCCTGGAATCTAAGTTTGAGTAAGTGCCACCTAATATAACCAAAGGAAAAGAGAAGATGAGAAGCTAATTTGTGTCGTTTGCTTCTCTCAATGTATGAGGCAATCAGGCTTAGACAGACGCTCTTCCTTAGTCCTAATTCCTCCCAACCACTGGGAAGCATCACAGTATTCAAGAGGTATGCCTACTCCTTGTCACATACTCATTTTCACATATGGAAACTTAAGTTTTGTTTGAGGTTGCTAATAAAAAAAGTAAATCCTGACAATTTTTTGTTTAAATTAGTGGCCCAGCAAAAAAGAAAAAGAATTTTGCTAGCATCATACTGCGCCATAACTGATGCTAAATAAATATCATGGAGAGTGCTTTCAGAATCCCATCCTATTTTTTCCATTTCAGCATAGAAAGGTATAGAGATCTGCACAAGATATATACACTGGCAATAAACTTTGGAACTATCATACTGACAGAAGCAAAGATAAACCACTTCTCATCCTCATTCTTTATTGTAGAGAAGGCAAGCAGATTATATGCAAAGATCTACATTTTGGATTTAATCTGAAATTCTACAGTTCAGACCATAATTCAAATCCTGAGAATGAGGGATATTGCAGACTTTCAAGGGACTTTTAGCCCTGGAATTTCAAAGAATTTTTTCAAATATTAATCAAATTCTAGTAACAATGCATTCTCATTAGTGTGTGACCCATACTTCTATCTTTTCATTTTTCTTTTAACCTATAGGTTCAATCAATTGAAGTTTAGGAATTCATCTGCCAAAGGCCCATCCCTCCAATACATATGATGCTTTTAAAATGAGTACTAAAATAAATAATCTTGAAAATAATACAGTCAACTGTAACTCATAACTTTGCCTTAAAAATAGAGGGACACTTCCTTAATAAAGCTTTTAGTTCTCATGCATCTTGACTTAAATGTCAGGGCAGTAAGAATAGAGGTAGGATTAAAACTATACACTGCTGGTTTATGGTAGTGAAGCAAATTATTAATGAAATAGTAACAGGACAATCAGAGGACAAAATTTTTTCTTTATACAACATATATGATAAATATATTTTTGTAAGGTAGTGAAGCAAATCTAGTGCAACATATATCATTTTCATACCAGCTGACTATTTTCCTGTTGATCTGTAATTATATTTTGTTTATACAGTTATATCCTTAAATAGGCCTTTTTATACTTAAGTAGATGAGAAACACTTATGTTCAGCCAGGAGCTGCAGAATTTAGAATATGTATTCTACACATACTGAAAAAAAGTTGAAATGACAGTCTTTTTGTACAGTAGGTGTTTCAGAGAGTTTTTATTGAAAGATTCTAAGAGTTTGTGATTTAAAGGTATGTGAAGCCAAGTAGAAGAGTATATTTTAATAACTTCTAACATGTTGCACTGCCATGACAATATGAAAACGTTAGGCAGATTTCAGAGTAGAATGGGAAAACTTTAACCAAAGGCAAGAATGAAAGCAGCCATCCTTTAGCAGAATAACATCAGCATCATCTGATACTTCTAATGGATGTATAAATTCCTTTTTTTTAAGACCAAGTTAGGCAGAACCTGAATGCCCACATGATGCTTTTTTGTTGTTGGTTTGTTTGTTTTTTTTTTTTCCCTGGCATTTTTACTCTACCTCACCCCCTCATTCAAAACAAAATCCTGGCATTATTATCCTTCTAGTTCCTAAAAAAATTTCCCAAATGCAAGACGTGTGAAGTCACTGCTCCTGTGAGTGGAAGATACCTGTATTGGAACTAGATGATCTTAAGGTCCTTTCCAACCCTAACTATTCTAGGATTCCAGGATTCTATTTAGGGTCTACTGCTAATTCCTCAGATTACTTTCCATGAATCACAGTACACCTTTTCTCCAGCCTGAAGCTGTAAATTTCTGGTTTGTGTTTAACATATAAGAAGGTAGAACATGCACAGGCCAAAGCAATAAAACAGTGCATGTAGTCAAACACTTCATTCCTTACCAGTAAAGCACATGAAAATACTACTCCTTAGAGTAACACGGCCACCCTGCATATAAAACCCCTCAATCTAACTCCCATTTTTCTTTAAAATTTGTATGTTTTGATGTTTCTTGTGGGACAGAGCTTAAAGCTTGTCTTCTCTGTCCTTTTTTAGCTATATCAGGAAGCTGCTACAAAAGGCTATCACCAGTCTTCCTCTGTTTGTCATTCCTCATACTGAAACAAAGCCACAGAAGACTTCTCTCCTGCCCTTTATAACTTCCAGTTTTCTTTGACAGGTACTTCCCTCATCAGTTCTAACAACTGATCACAAGGATCTGCTACTTAGCACTATACCGACATTTCTTTCAAGAAGCTACTTGTTGGTTATTTTTTTTCCTTCAATGAAAAAAAAAAAGCAACTGAGACAAAAGAAGTCTGGAAAATTAATAGATAAATAAATATTTTATAAAAAGTTTTAGCTTTCAAAATAAATAACAATAAAAAAAACCAAAAAGTCAAAGCAAAATATGCATTTTATTTAAAATACAAATAAAAAGCAATAAAAAATTAGTTTCAAGTTTCATTTTGATGAAGATCCTGTTTTATGTGGAAAACATTGGTTAGTATTAGGGTTTTTTTGATAAATTCTGAAATAATAAGCATCCTTTCAGAAAAAAGCCTGTACCTGCCACTAATATCTCACCATTCCCTTTCTAAAATTTATTATCTGTTTATATCTAGAAAATATGCCTACAAATAAAAAGAAGCTTCATAATCACTTACATGTCAATTTTCCTTTGTATCATAGACATTTATTTGCATAAAATTTTCAATTCATTTCCCATTCATTTACAAAGAATGAGAAGAAATGTAGTTGCTCGCTCGACCAGCAAGTGCAAAATTTGTGTTCCACAGAAGAAATTGTTATATGTATAAGAGGTTTTTTATTGTCTATGCATCACCAGAAAGAAGACACATACACAGACCAGCTTGAAATAATTAGAAAGGTAGTTCTCCAAAGGCATTTTTATGTTGTTGCAGGTAGTTCTCCAAAGGCATTTTCGTGCTGTTGCAGCTCTGAGTATTATTTTTATTTACCACTTGCTTGATGATGTTGTGTAAACCATTAATGTATTTGTCGTGGTCTAAGCCTCTCAGCCATGCAGTTTTGATCACTCACTCCCCTCTCTTTCTCCCCCCTGCTCCCGGGTGGGTGGGGAGGAGAATCAAAAGAATGCAACTCCCACAGGTTGAGATAAGAACAGTTTAGTAACTCAGGTGTAACACAAATCACTACTGCTACCACCAATAATAATAGTGACAAGAGAAATGCAAGGGAAAAGAATACAATCTCTCACCACCCAATACCAAGGCCGACCACGCAGCGCACCCCCCACCCTTCCAGGTCTCTGCTCTCTGTTTTACATTCTGGGCATAATGTGCTGTGGTATGGAATAACCTCTTTGGTCAGTTTGGGTCAGGTGTCCTGTTTCTCCTTCCTCCTGGCTTCCCCTCCTCCCTGGCTGAGCCTGAGGCTCAGAAAGTTCTTGGTCAGATCAAAACATTACCAGGCAATAACTGAAAACATTGGTGTTATCAGTGCTGTTCTCAGGCCAAAAGTCAAAAACACAGTGCTGCACCAGCTACTACGAAGGAGAAAAACAACTGCTGTTGCTGAACCCGTGACAATATTCCAGCTTTCTTTGCAAATGCACTGCATTCTCTAAAAAAGTAAGTTTATAAAGTAAAATTGCATAAGGAAATCACAGAATAGTCAGGGTTGGAAAGGACCTTAAGATCATCTAGCTTCAACCCCCCTGCCAGGGGCAAGGACACCTCCCCCTAAACCATGCCACCCAAGGCTATGTCCAATACAGCCTTGAACACCGCCAGCAATGGAGCATTCACAACTTCCATGGGCAACCCATTCCAGTGCCTCACCACCCTCACAATAAAGAATTTCTTCCTCCTTATATCCAATCTAAACTTCCCCTGTTTAAGTTTGAACCCATTACCCCTGTCCTCTCACTACAGTCCCTCACTAATTGTCCCTCCCTAGCATCCCTATAGGCCCCCTTCAGATACTGGAAGGCTGCTATGCGGTCACCAAACACCTTCTCTTCACCAGGCTGAACAGCCCCAACTTCCTCAGCCTATCTTCATACGGGAGGTGCTCCAGTCCCCTCATCATCCTCGTGGCCCTCCTCTGCACTTGTTCTAACAGTTCCATGTCCTTTTTCTCTTGAGGACACCAGAACTGCACATGATATTCCAAGTGAGGTCTCATGAGAGCAGAGTAGAGGGGCAGGATCACCTCCCTCAAACTGCTGGTCACGCTCCTTTTGATGCAGCCCAGCATACGGTTGGCTTTCTGGGCTGCAAGCACACACTGCCGGCTCATGTTCATTTTTCCATGGACCAACACCCCCAAGTCCTTCTGAGCAGGGCTGCTCTGAATCTCTTCCCTGCCCAACCTGTAACTGTGCCTGGGATTCTTTAAAGCCTTAAAATCTGGATCAATTTACAGAGCTTTCTCTCTTCCTCGTCTCCTTCTGTGTTTCTGTAAGCAAAAGAGAATTTTTACATAGATTTATTTTATTATTATTTTGTCACTGATAATAAGAGAAAAATAGCTTGTTCTGTTCTTTTTTTTTTTTTTTAAAGGAGAAAAAATATCCTTTGCAATTATCGCTGTAGAGTTTCTCTTGGCTATACTAATTGCTTAGAAAATCACATCTTCTGCATATTTATATATTTGATCAAGGCTAATCAATGTCAATTTTGGTTCATAGCTTGTGATGGTAACATTTTTTGATCTTTCAAGTGTTAGATCTCAGATAATATTTTAATAAATGAAAGGATATTTTTTATGAACTGTATAGCTATACATTGATAAGAGAAATACATCTTAAAAATGTAGCAACAAAATCCAAAGATTCTAAACAGGCTTAAGTTCCATCATAATAATTATGACAATTTTACTTACATCCCACATTTCCCATGATACTGTGGTGTATTTTGAAAATACTGATTGTATAAAATGAATTTATTCTGCAAAATCATTTTATTTCATGTGTTTATTTTGGCACATATTTAATGACAAACAGCTCCCTGGTCAAAAGATTTTATGACTTGTGACAGTTCAGAAATGTAATAAACTAGCAAAAAATAATCTGAAAAGATAGTACATTGTGATGTCTGCAGGTTTAGAAACACAGTGAACTATTCAATGTATTCTCTCTTTCTGTCCATACAATAATACCTTATTGGATACTAAATATCTAAATCATCTCACTTTCCAAACCGCTAAAATAAAATTAGGAAACCACACTGTTAGAAGTCTGTGATTCCAGGTGCTATTCTATTACTTTTAGGAACATTTCTTCCTTATTAACTTTAATTTTACATGGAATGGAAAAGTGTATGTAGCATACATATTCTAATTCTGAAATAGTTATGGAAAAATCATAGAAACAGGGCATCATACAGTGGTTCAGGTTGGAAGGAAACGTAAGGATCATCTAGTTCCAAGCCCCCATCATAGGCAGGGACACCTTCCACTAGACTAGGTTGCTCAAAGCCCCATCTAACCCAACCTTGAACACTTCCAGAGAACAACTTCTGTGAGCAACCTGTTCCAGTGTCTCACTCCCCTCATGCTGAAGAATCTTTTCCTAAAATCTAATCTTAATCTACCCTCTTTTGGTTTAAAACCTTTCCCCCTTCTCCTATCCCAGCATGCCCTTCTAAAAAGTCCTTCTCCAGATTTCTTGTACGCCCCCTTTAGGTACTGGAAGGCTGCTCTAAGGTCTCCCCTAAGTGTTCTGTTCTTCAGGCTCAGCAACCCCAACTCTCTCAGCCTATCTTCATAGGAGAGGGGCTACAGCCCTCTCATCATCTCCATGGCTCTCACCTGGACTTGGCCAAGCAGGTCCACATCCCTCTTCTGTTAGGGGCCCCAGAGCTAAATGCAGTACTCATTCAGTTGGGGTTTCACTCAGATGGGGTCTCACAAGAGTCGACTAGAGTGGGAGAATCACCTCCCTCGACCAGCAGGACATATTTTTTCTGATGCAGTCCAGCATATGGCTGGCTTTCCAATATGGACTGCGAGCACATATTGTTTTATTATACAAAATTTACAGTAAAAAAATAGGGAAAGAATTTATCCAAGATATTAGAGAACAAGGTTTGCATTCATCCCTGTTTTCTCATTTCATCCTGTATCGAACAGGTTCATCCACTATGCTGCACTCCTCTGTGAAGGAACCTCTGGCATGTTTGTTACGGTTTCTTTAGAAGGCTTAAAATGCAGATGTCTGTTATTTGAATTGAAGCATAGTAGCTTGGCCTTGTGATAGCATTTGAACACCTTAACTTTCCTTTACACCAACAAATGGAGGACAAAACTGTCTTTTATCTGACTTACTTTCTTCCTCTCCCTACTGCCTACCACACTACACAGGAATAAGAAAGATCCATTACATTACAACACCATAGAGTATATCACTCCTCGCTTTACCAGCATCTGGTCCAGATTTAGATCCTTAGTCATGAACATCCCTGCCTCAGATCTCTTTTGAATCACAACACAAATGTTTATCAATCAATGGTACTGCTATTACTATATCACTTCCAATTACTTCTAAACACAACCCTGTCCCCATTCTTGTTCCCTACCTTAAAGTACACAGTTCCCATCCAGATACTTACCCGGACCAAGTAATCCATGTGTCAGAGCCATGCCTGGAGTTTGGCAGGGTTGTCACAATAAGTAATTCTCACAGGTTCATTTTGGAGCTGATTTATCTGCATAAGGGAAGATAAGAAAATCCTGTATCTACTGCCCACTGGCATACTCCCAGTTTCACATGGGCTGTGTCCTAAATTACCTTAGATATTTTTTCCATCCATAACTATTCTCTTTCCAAAAGGTGGATGAAACTGAATAAAGAAGGGAACTTTCATTACTTTAAGGTTAAAAGGAACCATTATGAGGATTAGCCTGACCATTTTGAAACACAGAAATTCAAATTTACACAAAAATTCACTCATTAAGCTGATAACTTTATCATTAATCTTATTACACAGTGACAAATCAAACAAAAAATTATCCCGTTCAGAGTGGCACAACACAAACGCACACACACAAAGAGGCATTTAAACCAGCTGGTGATCTTACTACCAGTCAGTGAACATGTAAGTCAGTGTGGGAAAGGGTTTCAGTGTCTAGGCAGACTGAGCAATGTGTTTGATGGAAAACATTACGCTATTGTGTTTACTTAAATGGCAATAATCTAACAGGAAAGAAAATAAAATGATGGTATGGCAAGGGACTGGGAAGAGGAAGAATGGTGGAGACATTATAGAAGAGTATATAAGAAAACTGAGACTGCTGGCATAAGAGCGATGGATAGCAGTCTGTGTAAAATATTCAGGAGATAATCTAAACGTTCTTCATTTTGGCAACTTCCATATTCATTCCTCCTGCCTGCCGTCCTGGATTGGATCTCCCTGTGTAGACCTCAATGTTTCCTTGCAAAGGTTTAGATCCCTTAAGTGCTTTATGGAAGAGCCCTTTCCTGAGGGCAGTGTGTGTGTGCAGTCCTTGTTTGATATCTTTGCCCTATCTCTGTTGGTACTACCCTCTGTGGTATCTGATCTTATACCACATCTCTGGCTGGTGTAATCTGAAAAGAAGTGAAAGAGGTGGGAGAAAGAGACATAGTCAGAATATGATGCTGCTTGTTTCTGCTTCTGCTTCTATGGAAGTCGAATCTGCCAGTTTCATTGGTTGAGAGGTAACAAACACTGTGCCACTGTGGGGGTGCAATTACCCTTACTAATCATAACAACATCAATAGTAGATTTATTTTACCAGATTATTTTCCATAAAAAGATTTATGAATTATTAAACAATTATTCCACTCTCCTCCAATTTTTGTATTTGCTTCACACATATCAATTCTATTACACGGTTGTTGTGGTTTAAGCCCCTCACGCAGTTCTTTCACACACTCCCCCCTCTTTCTTCCCCCAGTCCAGGGGGGATGGGAAAGAGAATCAAAAGAATGCAACAACCACAGGTTGAGATAAGAACAGTTTAGTAACTAAAGTATAACACAAATCACTATTGCTGCCACCAATAATAATAATGACAAGGCAAATACAAGGAAAGAATGCAATAGCTCACCACCTATACCCAGCCCGACCAAGCAGTGCACCCCCCACCCTTCCAGGTCTCTGCTCTGTTTTACATTCTGGGCATGACGTGCTGTGACATGGAATATCTCTTTGGTCAGTTTGGGTCAGGTGTCCTGTTTCTGCTTCCTTCCGGCTTCCCCTCCTCCCTGGCAGAGCATGAGACTCAGAAAGTCCTTGGCCAGACCAAAGCATTACCAATCAGTAACTGAAAACACTGGTGTTATCAGTGCTGTTCCCAGGCCGAAAGTCGAAACCACAGTGCTGCCCCAGCTACCAAGAAGGAGAAAAATGACTGCTGCTACTGAACCCATGACACCTGTAAAGAAATAATGCTTGGGAGTCAGAGTAATTCGTTTTATCATTTTGCTTTCCAAGTTTTCTGGGATTTTTGAGATATCTCAAGATTCATGAAAATGTGCTTACAGAGTCCGACAGTTCTTAAGCAACTTTTCCAAAAGGCATAGATATTGCTTATATGACTTGGCTGAAATGCTCCCCAAATGATCTTGAAATAAAGGACTTTTAATTGCAAGTTTGACATGCTCCATAGCTTATTCTAGAACATTTAGCACATTTTTTTTTAATTTTCTGTAAAATGATAGTGTTCTGGTTTAAGCTGCTCAGCCACGTAGTTTTGCTCACTCACTCATCCCTCTTTCTTCCCCCCGCTCCCGGAGGGATGGGAAGGAGAATCGAAAGAATGCAACTCCCACAGGTTGAGATAAGAACAGTTTAGTAACTAAAGGATAACACAAAACCACTACTGCTACCACCAATAATAATAATGACAAGAAAATACAAGGAAAGAATACAATCGCTCACCATCTATACCTAGCCCGACCAAACAGTACACCCCCCCTTCCGGGTCTCTGCTCTTCCGTTTTACATCCTGGGCATGACGTGCTGTGGCATGGAATACCTCTTTGGTCAGTTTGGGTCAGGGGTCCTGTTTCTCCTTCCTCCCGGCTCCCCTCCTCCCAGGCAGAGCATGAGACTCAGAAAGTCCTTGGTCAAAAAAAAGCATTACCAAGCAGTAACTGAAAACACTGGTGTTATCAGCACTGTTCCCAGGCCCAAAATCAAAAAGACAGTGCTGCACCAGCTACCAAGAAGGAGAAAAATGACTGCTACTGCTGAACCCAGGACAGATGGGTAATATTATG
The DNA here is from genome assembly GCA_028858755.1 of Ara ararauna. Taxonomy (NCBI): domain Eukaryota; kingdom Metazoa; phylum Chordata; class Aves; order Psittaciformes; family Psittacidae; genus Ara; species Ara ararauna. Next base: position 22,544,627 of record CM054376.1, read on the forward strand.
TTTTAAATCCAGTAACAGATTTATAACGCTGATAAGATTACTTTAACCCCCAGAGTGTGAGTAAAAATAAACACATTTTAGGCTCTTAACCCACTTGGACATCAATTTTCCACATCTGTCTTTGGCCAGTCTGATCATCTATATTTCTTCTGTACATGTCAATTTAGATTTATAATATTTGTGTAACCCTTTCCTATTTTATGAGAACTTCTATTCATGAGAGTAAGTAGAGTGGCAGAATCACCTCCTTTGACATATTGGTCACGCTCCTTTTGATGCAGCCCAGGATACTGTTGGCCTTCTGGGCTGCGAGCTCGCACTGCCATCTCATGTTCATTTTTTCATCGACCAACACCCCCATGTCCTTCTCCACAAGCTGCTCTGAATCTCTTCTCTGCCCAACCTGTAGCTGTGCCTGGGATTCCTCCGACCCAGGTGTAGGACCTTGCACTTGGCATGGTTAAACTTCATCAGTTTGGTGCCTGCCTACCTCACAAACGTGTCAAGGTCCCACTGAATGGCATTCCTTCCCTCCAACGCATCAACTGAACCACACAGCGTGGTGTCATTGGCAAACCTGCTGAGGGCACACTCAATCCAAATGTCTATGTTGCTGAAAATGATGTTGAACAAGACCGATCCCAACACTCATCCCTGAGGGACACCACTCATTACTGGTCTCCAGCTGGACATTGAGCCATTGAGCACAACTCTTTGTGTGTGGCCATTCAGCCAGTTCCTTATCCACTGAGTGATCCACCTATCAAATTGATGTCTCTCCAATTTAGAGACAAGGATGTCATGTGAGACAGTGTCAAACGCTTTGCACAAGTCCAGGTAGATGACATAGTTAGGGTTGGAAAGGACCTCAAGATCATCTAGTTCCAACCCCCCTGCCAGGGGCAGGGACACCTCACACTAAACCATGCCACCCAAGGCTATGTCCAATCCAGCCTTGAACACTGCCAGCGATGGAGCACTCACAAGTTCCTTGGGCAACCCATTCCAGTGCCTCACCACCCTTACACTAAAGAATTTCTTCCTCATATCCAATCTAAACATCCCCTGTTTAAGTTTGAGCCCGTTACCCCTTGTCCTCTCACTACAGTCCCTCATGAAGAGTCCCTCCCCAGCATCCCTATAGACCCCCTTCAGATCAACTGCTCTACCCTCGTCCATCAGTTCTGTAGCTCAATCATAGAAGGCCACCAAATTGGTTAGGCAGGATTTCCTCTTAGTGAAGCCATGCTGGCTGTCACCAAACACCTTGTTGTTTTTCATATGCCTCAGCATGCCTTCCAGGAGAATCTGCTTCAAGATTTGCAGGCGCAGAGGTGAGACTGACTGGTCTGTCGTTCTCTGGATCATCCATTTTCCCCTTCTTGAAAGTGGGTGTTATATTACCCTTCCTCCAGTCGTTGGGAACTTCACCTGACTGCCATGATTTTTCAAATATGATGGACAGTGGCTTAGCAGCTTCATTTGTCAGCTCCTTCAGGACCCGCGGATGGATTTTATCAGGTCCCATGGACTTGTGCACGTTCAAGTTCTTAAGATGGTCTCAAAGCAGATCCTCTCCTACAGTGGGCCTAGGGTCTTCCTTCTCACAGCCCCTGCATCTGCCTTCGAAGACTTGTGTTGTGTGGTCAGAGCATTTGTCAGTGAAGACTGAGGCAAAGAAGTCTTTAAGTACCTCAGCCTTCTCCAAATCCAGGGAGAAGTCTTTAAGTCCAACACAGATTTTTTTCTCTAAAAACTGTGATCAATTAGAAGAGTGAATAATGTTTACCTGCTCTTATAACTCTTAGAACTGCTTTTATTTCATTAGTATGTTAATTGAAGCTTTTTTTATAAGTTTCTGCTTTTTAGGTCTGTTTTACTTTTGAGCATGTTTCCTACATATTTTATTTAAGCATGAGGTGGAAACATTGCTGACAATTTTCTTCTGTGATTTCCTGCACTTTTTAACCAGTAGATTAGAATTCCACAGTTGCTGAACTGGAAATGCATTCAGTATTTTACGAAATCTACTTCAAATATTTGTTCTGCATTGAAATCAGTTCCAGTGTTTCTGAAGGAATGCAAAGACTAGAAGTGTTATTTTGTTTTACTCTTTGTATTACTTTTTCAAAGGTAGACAGTCAAAAGATGTATTTTTGCTTGAAATGAAATATGAAAAAATATCAGCAACAATGCAATAGCATACATGGAAGATTAAGATCAAGGCATCATCAGTAAGCCTTGTGAGCAGAGTCCAAAGTAAGACTCCTCTCTAAAATAAGGAATCCCTTTGTTAGTAGCCAGAGAACTCTGACCTTGCTCCATGGTAGTGAGTTTGTTTGTTTGATTTGGTTTTGTGTTGGGTTTTTTTGCCTTTTTGTTTGTTTATTTGTTTTGTTTTGTTTGGTTTTTTTTTTTTTTGTTCTGGTTTTGGGGTTGTGGTTGGGTTTTTTTTCCAGCTTTAATTTTTCCACACCTTCTCTTCAAAAGCACTTTTGAATGTTTTGGTACATAACAGGGTTATTCAAAGCTTATCAAAGAAAACAAAATTCCAGTGGTTTCAGTGATCCTGGACTGAGGACAAAACTGGGAGGGGAGTTATTTTCAAGGTCTTTTTCAGGTCTATTTCCTACCTGAAGTTGAGACACTATATAAATGTAGTTAGCCATAGAAAAACAGCACAGCAAGGAATTGTTTTTTTATATAGAGCATTAAAAGTATAAAAACATTTTTTTTAAGGAACTGCAAATATGGCTTTGTTGTCTATAACATACAAAACACATAATGGACTGTCATTAGTTGCTTGTCAACAATATGTTTGCTGTTTTGTTGAATTTCATATTTCATATTGATATATTAATTAAAAAAAAATCAGACTGAAAGACAATTTTAGACCACACTTGAATTCTTTAATTTAAAAAAAAACCCTGCTAATATTATTGGAGATTTGACAAGAGCTGTTATTAAATCAGAAGACAAAAAGGTGATACTTAATATTATTTAGGTACCATTAGTACTGAGTGTTTCCATTTTTAATTGTTTCCTTAAAAATGGAAGAGGAGCCTGTTGCCAGTTTGTACTTGATTAGAAGCACTGCAGCACGGAAAATATTCTGTAAAACTGAACAGTTAGTCCTCTGCACACATATGTGAAATCTGCAGTTTTGCCCTATGTATGAGGTAGCCCTAAATCCAAGCAAATTGCATTTATTTTGCTTGTGCTGTATGTTACATATTTATGAGTTTTACCATTGCTTTTAACAGGCCACAGGTGTATTGAGTTTGCAGGGCCTCAAGATGAAGACTTGCCAGGCTTACTCTGTCTGAATTTGTCTTTATGTGCCTGGTGATTTGTTTTTCTTGATTCCGGGGAGGCTGGGGAAGGGTTACCACTGCACCAGGTAAAGGGATAGATATTATATAGTGTGTATACAATGATTTCAGCTTTGTCAAAATGAAGCAAAGGTGATTCTGAAAGAATTTGCCTCTGTACCACTACTTTACCTCTATTATGTCTTTGCATGTTTCTTGCTGGGTGATAGCATAGCATCCATTCCTTCTTTCTCTATAGTTTCTTTGTTTTGGATTTGGGTTTTTTTTCCTCAAGTATATAAAAAAGTTTAATTTTTTTTTGTTCTGCATGAGAAAAGAAGATAATATATGTTGACTGATATGTTTTCTCCTTTTCAACCGTGAAACTGAATTAGTGAGTTTACAACCTGTAATTTCAATAATTCTAGAATGTCTGGTTTGCACATGCTTATCATGAAAAAATGAAATGCATAAAGACAGAACATTAGTTAATTGAATCAGTAACTTTTTTTTGTTAGGAAAATCTCACAATTTTCCATATCTAATCATTGCATGAAATCTGCTTTTAGTAAGTGTGAAAGGTCCGTTATCAAGTCCTGAAATTTTTAAAGAGAAAACACATGAAGAAACCAACAACAAATACACATCACAGAAGTTTATGAGAAATAAATTTTAAAAAGTTGTTGTATAGAAAAATCTACATTGAGAAATATCTGTGGTATATAATAGGCAAAAATCAAAGATTGTGTTAAAACTTCTTTTGGCTTCTCAGATGTGAACTTGGAATAAGGCTTTCTTGTCTGAATCTACTCTTTTTTTTCCTTTTGTCTTTAGTGATAGACCGTCTAAAAAGCATGAAGGATATAGAGGCCCAGTACATGTAACTGAGTTACATGACATTTTGGCTTAATGGAAAAAAAGAAACCCTAAAGAAACCAAGCCAAATCACCACCAACAAAAAAACTCCCCAAAAAAGCCACACAAAAATAAATGGGAAGATGGAGTTAAACTTGAAGCAAAGATTGACAAGAGGTTTGGGAGCATTATTTTATTATTATATCACAGAATAGTTAGGGTTGGAAAGGACCTCTCAGATCATCTAGTTTCAACCCCCCTGCCAGGGGCAAGGACATCTCCCACTAAACCATGCCACCCAAGGCTATGTCCAATACAGCCTTGAACACCGCCAGCAATGGAGCATTCAGAACTTCCATGGGCAACCCATTCCAGTGCCTCACCACCCTTACAGTAAAGAATTTCTTCCTCATATCCAATCTAAACTTCCTCTGTTTAAGTTTGAACCCATTACCCCTTGTCCTATCACTACACTCCCTCACTAACTGTCCCTCCCCAGCATCCCTATAGGCCCCCTTCAGATACTGGAGGACTGCTATGAGGTCTCCATGCAGCCTTCTCTTCTCCAGGCTCAACAGACCCAACTGTCTCATCCTATCCCCATATGGGAGGTGCTCCAGTCCTCTGATCATCCTCGTGGCCCTCCTTTGGACTTGTTCCAACAGTTCCATGTCCTTTTTCTCTTGAGGACACCAGAACTGCACATGATATTCCAAGTGAGGTCTCACAAGAGCAGAGTAGAGAGGCAGGATCACCTCCCTCAACCTGCTGGTCACGCTCCTTTTGATGCAGCCCAGCATACGGTTGGCTTTCTGGGCTGCAAGCGCACACTGCCGGCTCATGTTCATTTTTTCATCAACCAATACCCCCAAGTCCTTCTGAGCAGGGCTGCTCTGAATCTCTTCCCTGCCCAACCTGTAGCTGTGCTTGGGATTGTTCCGACCCAGGTGGAGGACCTTGCACTTGGCATGGTTAAACTTCATCAATTATGAAAGTTTTGATTCTAAATCAAGATTTCCTGAAGTTTTTTCTGTTTTAAAATAACTTGTCCTTTTTAGCATGTATGTAGTGTCTGATATAGCCAAGGCAAATGATTTTTTTACCAGCAAAATCTTTCGTACTCAGAAGTTATATCTGAAGTGAAAGAAATTACATCTGGATAGTTAGGGTTTGTTTGCTCATATGCTTAATAGACTTCACCTGCTTTCGAATAAATGTTCTGTTTCATACAGGAAAAATTGTTGTTACAAATATTGGTTTTATTTTGCTGGCATTCATATTAATTATTTTGCCTCGGTAATTAATCAGCTTTTTTAAAAACAAGTAAACTCTGAATAAGATTTCTTTAAATGTATAAACTTCATAGAAGCTCATCTGTTTACTTTCAGCTTACCTTTTTCAAGCTTCGCACATTGATCAGTTTCCTTGATCCATTTCCTTTTAACCTCCTCTGTGAGAATATTTGACCAAACGTCGTTTTCTGTTTAAATATAGGTGCATTACCAGATTCTTTGATGTGCCGCAACGTGACAGATTTTTATTTACAGGGCTGCCAGGAAAAAAAAAAAAAAAAAAAGTGGGAACAAATGTTACTTGTGCCACAATTTTGTTTTGGAAAATTAAGGACATCTTGGAATATTAAGAGAGGAGCAGATCCAGTGTAAGCAGCTGAGTATCAGGATTTAGATGAATATCATGCTTCCAAAAAGATTGTATTATTGATATTATCTGTGATACAGGAGTGATGCAAAAATGCTCTTGCACTCTTGTAAATATGGTAAAGCTCAGTTAATTATCTTAGCACTTGCAAATGCCATAGGGATCTGCAAAAGGTTTTTAAGTGGAATGTGTCTTGGAAAAAAAGTCTGACAAAAATACCTTTCATCAGAAGCCATGGCAACGTGCACTGATGTAACAGACCTGCATTAAATGACTAGGAGCTTTAAGAGTAACCAAAATTTAGTGCAAGAGCCAGAGGACATTGTGAATTAAGACAAGGATCTGATGCAAGTACCAGCCAGGAGCTTCTTTCAGTAATGAGGGGGCATATTGAGAGTTTTTTAAAAAGCTTGTATTGCATGTTAGAAAAGCAGTATACCTTGGTTTACAGTTTTATCATTTTTCCAACTGAAATCATGTTGCACATAGAGTATGTCTCAGGGAAAACTTTAATAACATGTATTTCAGAAATAAATGGTTCTTCACCTTATGCAGTCAGTTATGTCAAGTACGAGTAAAGCTCTAAAGCATCTGTTTAATGTCAAGCATGTAAGCAGGCCACTTGGCACAATATGTTTAGAATCTTTACTAGATTGTATAAAATTGCTGTAAAATGTAACCTATATTGCTAGCTGAATAGGACATAGTCATGTAAAAAACCAGTTCCTTAATATTTAAATGAGATAAAACTGTACTGTAGTATCACATTACCTGAGTATTTGCATGACCAGTTGCAGAAAAGACATCTCTGCCTGAAAGCCATTTCAGTTGAATAAGATACCTATTTCCTAAGCCAACTAGGTCAACTGCGGGCCAAACTTTCCCAGTTAAAAACCGGTACTCCTCTGACTATATATACTTACATGAAGTTTAACCATTAGATTCATGACTTCTTGGTGTCAACAAAACTGTATGGGTTGGCATGAAAATTACAGATTTTTTCAACCAGTTCTGTTATGTGTTCAGGATGCTTTATAGTTGGACTTCAGTCTCACAGTTACAAATCTGAAGTAGGCAGAAACAAAATTATACTCTTCAAAAGCTGAGATGTGGAAGGATTTGGAATCCTAGATTCCTACTTTTTGTAAGCAGAGAGACCTGTAAGCATCTATATTCTGTGCTGTGCACATTTAGAACTGACATACTGCTGACTATTTGAATGTTTAGAGTGTGCTGCTAGTCATGGAAATGTCAATGTATGACACTTCTGCTTCAGTATCTTCTACTTGGATAAATATTCTAACTAGTAAAGCACTATATAATATATGGGCACTTCAACTCCATCACGGTTTGAAAACCAACAGAGAATAGAGAACTAGTGAGGCAGTCCTGATTTAGGAATGAAGGCTCACTTATGGTGCTTGAACTGAGAGGTTTTGAAGAGTGTCCTTTACATAGGTAACTATTATTTTGGACTGAAGAACGTAACGTTTCCTGAACTGTACTATACCATGAGCTTCAGTTTCTAGTCCAAAGATTACACATCTAAAATTTAGGCATTATGGTATCAAAATTGTTGGCCTAACAGTGTCTTATATATTGCAATGAATTCTTACCTACGTGCAAGCCTAAGATCGTGGACTGGCTCTAGCAGGTAAAGACCTACCAGGACGACAATAAAAGCCATGCATAAATTGCCACAGCAGAATATGGGCAGTGGAATTTTGTACGATACTTTGACTTCCTGATGTCTTGTTGACCATTTATTCAGTTCAGGATCTCCCTGAGATATTTTCTATATTTTTTTCAGTAACTATTAATGATTTCTCTTCCATTCATTCCCTACTCTTATCATAAACCTAGGTTGAATTCTAAATCTTGTTTCCTAAACATTAGTGTCCTGGGTTCAGAAGCAGCAGCCCCTTTTCTCCTTCTTAGTAGCTGGTGTAGTTCTGTGTTGTTCGCTTTCAGCCTCAGAGTGACACTGATAACGCCGATGTTTTTAGTTGTTGCTAAGTAATGTTTACTCTGACCAAGGACTTTCTGAGTCTCATGCTCTGCCAGAGAGGCGGAGAAACAGGGAGGAAGCAGAGATAGGACACCTGATGCAAACTAGCCAAAGAGGCATTCCATGCCACAGCATGTCATGCCCAGTATATAAAGTGGGGGCAGTTACCCAGAAGGGCTAGATCACTGCTTGGATCGGGCTGGGTATCAGTCAGCAGGTGATGAGCGATTGTATTCTCTTCCCTTGTGTTATGGGTTCAGCAGCAGCAGTCATTTTTTCTCCTTCGTAGTAGCTGGTGCAGTGCTGTGTTTTCAATTTTTGGTCTGGGAAACAGAGCTGATAACACCGATGTTTATAGTTATGGCTTAGAATGTTTTGGCCTGACCAAGGACTTTCTGAGTCTCATGCTCCGCCAGGGAGGGGGGGGAAGCCGGGAGGAGACAGAGACAGGACACCTGACCCAAACTGACCAAAGAGCTATTCCATGCCACAGCACGTCATGCCCAGGATGCAAAACTGGGGGCAGGAACCCGGAAGAGTTCAGTTCACAGCTTGGTCATCGAGTGGTGAGCAATTATATTCTCTTTCCTTGTATTTCCATGGTCGTTGTTGTTAGTAGTGGCAGTGGTGGTTTGTGTTATACCTTAGTTACTGGACTGTTCTTATCTCAACCAGTGGGAGTTGCATTCTTTTGATTCTTCTCCCAATTCCCTCCCCCCCTCGGAGTGGGGGGGAAGAAGGAGGGGAAGTGAGTGGTCGGGCTTTGTATTAGAAGGGGTGAGCTATTGTATTCTTTCCTTGTATTTGTCTTGTCATTATTGTTATTGGTGGTAGCAGTAGTGGTCTTGTGTTATACTTTAGTTACTAAACTGTTCTTATCTCAACCTGTGGGAGTTGCATTCTTTTCGATTCTCCTTCCCATCCCTCCAGGAGCGAGGGGAAGAAAGAGGGGGAAGTGAGTGAGAGAGAGAGAGTCTGCGTGAGTTAGGCTTAAACCACAACACCTTGTTATTTCCCTTATCATTATTATTATTGGTGGTAACAGTCATGGGTTTGTGTTATACCATAGTTATTGGACTGTTCTTATCTCAACCCATGGGAGTTACATTTTTTCCGTTCTCCTCCCCATTCCTCTGGGAGCAAGGGGAGGAAGCAGGGGGGAGTGGGTGAGCGGCTATGTGGTTCTGGGTTGCTGGCTGGGCTTAAACCACAACAATCAGCTATGTGTAATAAATTCTACCCCCTTTGTAGTTCCTAATTTTCAACTGATTCTTTTTACTAACTTCTTAAAAGTAGGTTCTGTTGTTTGCTTTATCCCCAGCCATAAATAAGTGAATATAGTCTTAAATAAGAATTGCTCTGGCTCATAGATCAGATTGATGCACACATGACTGTTTCAACTCTCCAAAGTTTAGTTCCCATCCTCAAACTAGTATTATAGCATGCTAAAACATGCTTTAAGTTCAGGGTAGAACACCTTGATAACAGATTTTTCAGATCAGATTTAGTTCTCCTTTGCTTTGGGTAGAGGAATTAAAAATGTTTGCATGTCTCTTAAGAAGTTTATCACAAAACTCAGAGGACTGGGAAAAACTGAAGGAAAAGATGAAGATCTCTAATTGCTTATAACATAGATTTTTAGTTATTCATGGAGGTCTGACCACTGCTGTAGCATAACCATTTATTCAGTCCATTCACACACGCACACCTTACACCTCTTTAACCATTCTACTTACCCCACCTGGGCACTTCTTGCCACCACACATTTTAGCAACAAAAAAAGGTAACCATTCCAGCAAATGGCCTTTGATACTTTAGAATCATGTCAGACTACTTTGAATGCTGTTTTCTATGAAATATATCTCTGGGAAATCATTCTGATGACACTCTTTTCACTAGAGCTGTCAAGCTACTATTGCTTAGTAAGATCAAAAGTGGCCATTATCATTATTTTCTTTTTTAAAAAAAATTTCAGGTTCATATAATCTGCAATTTCAGTGTGATATCAGCATAGAAAAATATTAAAATTCATAAAGGATTGCTCAGTCATTTGTTGAATAAATTAAGTTCAAATGTGTTTCCATAAATTATGATGCATTATTTATTTTATACAAGTTTGTCAAATTTACTATGAATAATTTATTCGTCTCATAATATTTTCCATATTTAGTATTTCATTAAGTATAATGAATGTGTACATTTATATCTGAAATAGGAGCTGAGCTTTTTTACTCAGGACTATTTTGAATGCTACCTGCATGCATAATAGCAAGGAATAAAGGTTCATTAAAATGTTGAACATGTGGCTAAATTAGAAATGCTCTTAATTCTTATAAAGGGAAGTATCCTGAAGAAAATATTTTCAGTGTAAGTTCTACCTGTACAAGGTTGAATCCTGGAACTCCTATTCACAACTATGTTCCAAGTGTCTCAGCTTTTCATGATATCTAATAATCTTTCCACATACGTAAAAATACTCTCTATCTTCTTCTTCCTTTCTGTCTCTAACATTCTCTTTATTGTGTTCATATTTTCAGAGACCAGGACCCTCCTCTCTCATCTTTTTAGTGTGAAGCCTAAATCTTTTTATTAGAAGAAGCAAAATTTATTTGCTTGTTTAATAAATGTAAACTATGAATTTGCTGATTATGAAAAAATTGCTAATTGTTAATTTACTAATAATTAATTGCTAATTGTTAACTCGCTTATTGAGCAAGGCTGGTACGAGATGCTTGAGCGATCCTGAAACAAGTAATAATTTGTAAACGTCAAATCACAATATCCTGTTTCACCGATGAAGAATAGAACGCATCCGGGAGGACTAGTACGAACCAATACAGAAATTATGAAATCAAGAAGAAATGAGCTGAGCATGCGCCAATCCCATTGAGGTGAAAAGTGCAGCAACGAGGAAGACCCTTACTTCATCCCGAGACCCCTGCCCAAGACCACCAGGAGGCAGTGCGCATGCGGAACAGTGTTGCGAAACTAATTGTAATACAAAGCAAAGGAAAATTTACATGTTGCGACACCTGAATGAATATGCATACCTTGGTACAATAAATATAGTACATTGTCACTTTCCTGGTGTGCGTGTTGGTGGAGCAGTGACTCCCCGCGCACCCAGCGCTGCTTTGCTTATTACCTCTTTATATTAAATTACAATAAATTACCTTTGATTTATAATTGGACTTCGACCATTTATAACACTTGGACACAAAGCATTATCCAAAGCGTTGACAGTCATTTTCTTGAAAAATAATCAGGCTGCTCGCAACTACTTCCAGGAATAAAATAGAAAAGTAACAAAAGTATAAAAATAGCCATACTCGTATTGCAGTGCTGTTATCGTTTTCCTAATGTTCGCCAGAGCACATCCAGCTACACAAATCTGGGAATTGTATCTAGGTACAACATGTATCCAGAATATTCTAGAACATTTCCCTTTCGGTACTGTTATACACAGGGAGGTATTGTGCAGTCACTCATGCTAGCATGGGGGCTTTTCAAGCCATAAGTACAAGGTCTGATGGAGGGTGCATGGCTTGCCCAAGATCACTAACTCCCTGAATAAAAGTTCTTCTGTAATACTGCTGATACGGTGAAGCTGTTTAACAGAGCAAGGAGTAAAGGCTATCAAAAGGCTATAGGGGAAATTTCATAGGATGGCTACAATGACAATTATACATACTCTAATATAACTGACTAGTGCTTCTTTGTCAAACTATAAGCTAACACAGAAATTTTAGATCATGATTTCAATAGTCTGGTTGCTTATACTTTTGATCTGCTACCCTTGATACTCTTGAGCCAAAAAGCCTGATAAGGTCTCTTATTAAACTACAGCCAGTGCACATTTGTTCTAGCGCTTTATCTCACCTAGAGTTAGCCTATCATACATTCTGTTTCAAATAATTTGTTAGCCTTTCCCATCGATAGCATAATCTCCAGTTTCCCTTGCTCAAAATAATTTGAAAGTCCTTTACTTTAAAACTTTTTGACATATTTGATCTGGAACTTTGTTTTCTGTTTTCTTCTATGGCTGTTTCTTCTGCATCTTTTTTTGTCTCTAAAAGCTGGGAGGAGGAGTAAGAGAAGAACAGAAAGACACAACAGAGTCTTCTAACACCTATAAAGCTCACAAATCAGAATATAATTAATACTAGCTTTCTTGGAACCTGAATGTGTGCATACTAAAATGGTATAACTAACAAATGTGTAAGTATTCTGTAACACTCTGATAGAATAATCAGACACAAATTTACTAAACTATGTAATGTGATCACCAAAGGAGAAAAACAAAAATCTGCATTCAGCTCAGCTATTTTTGTTGAGGCAAAATAGTTGTCTCATGCAATTTATTCTGCACTGCAAAAATAACAAAGATCAGAATCAGGATTTAAATGCAGGAGTGTTTATATACATTTTTTTTGTTTGTTTTTGTAAACAAAGAAATGGTTTGTTTTCCTCATGCCATATACTGACTCCAGAAAAGTTTTTCAGTCTTTCACAATATCTTCTTTCAAATAGTTCGCAGTAGTGAACTGGTGGTTGTCGTGGTTTAAGCCATAAATCACGCAGCCCGTTCTCTCACTCACTCCCCTCTCTTTCTTCCCCCCACTCCAGGTGGATGGGGAGGAGAATCAAAAGAATGCAACTCCCACAGGTTGAGATAAGAACAGTTTAGTAACTAAAGTATAACACACTACCACTACTGCTACTACCAATAATAATAATGACAAGGCAAATGCAAGGAAAGAATACAATTGCTCTCCCAGCCCGACCGAGCAGTGTGGAGGCATTTCTCACTGAAAAGGGTTATGTGAGCAATCCAGCCTTTGGCTCAGCCCCACCCCCGTAGTGAGCAGAGGGGGCTGGAGGCTGCTGGAGGGGTTGTTACAGGACACCTTTACAGAAGCCCGCCAAAAGTTACCTGAAGGGGACACCCACTTGCTGCCACTTCAGGAGCTGTTACCAATCACAAGCCTTGTTACGATTCAACTGGGAGGCAGAACCAATCAACTGTTGTGGAAAGTTCGGGGTTCTGTAACTTCTATAAAAAGAGGTGCTTGCACTCAATAAACGGTTCAGTCTTGATCATATTGGTCTGTAGTGCTGCCCGTGTGTGTGTTAATCCCCCGCAAATGGCGCCCGAACAGGGACCCTCAGATTTGCCTCCTGAGAGCTGCTTCGGTGGTGAAGATCAGCGCAGACCTGACGGGTGGGAAGCCGACCGAAAAGGAGCCAGCAGTAGCCCTGCTGATGTAGAAGGAGGACGTGCACGTCCCGCGGAACAAAGGTGTATCTGCGAGAAAAGAGACCACTCCGAAAAGGCAAGTGGCGGTCGGGGAGGAATGGGGGCGACTCAAACAAAGGAAGAGGCAACTGTCCTCCATCTCCTCCAATTTCTCCTCTCTGAGAGAGGGATTGAATATGAAGAAGATGTTATTAAAGAGTTACTCCAATGGAGTAAGGAGGAGGAGCTACTTAGAGGGGTTGGAACGGCACTCGAAATGGCCACGTGGGAGGCAATAGGCGTCCGGGTTTGGGACACTATAACTGATAGGGGGAAAGCAGCGCAGGAGGCTCAAAAATATTCCACGCTATGGAAGCTTATCCGAGAGACTTTGCGGGACATGCAATCAGAGAGATCTGCGGCTGCTTCGGCGGCTAAAGCCTTGTCTCTGGTAATACCGTCCGTGCCTCCGCCTGAACCCCCAGTCCTACCCGCCTCCCAGTCCCCTGCAAAGCCCCTGAAAAGGGATTCAAAGAGCCCCGAAAGGAATCCTTTCGACCACTGTGGCGGGGGGAGGACTCACCCGAGAGTTGCAAGGACAGTGAAGATGGGCTTTCCATCTGTGCCCAGCGGGGAAAGATTGAAATCTGATGCTGTTACTAATCCTGAGGATCCCGAACCTTGCTGCAGGGGGAAGGCATCCACGGGCTACAGACCTGGTGCGACCGAATATTCCCTTACCTCCACCCTAAACCATTCTCCCACTAACTCTAACATTTCTACCCCGGAAGAAACAGAGCAGCCGAAAGAATTAAACGACCCGACTAAAGACCTGTTGCAGAAAGTTTTACAGAAACTCCGGGCTGCGACTCAGGGAGAAAGAATGCGATCGTTTGCGCCCAAGGGAGCCGGTGCCCCTCCGTCTCCTGCAGCTTCGGCGCTGGCCCTGCCCCCACCTAACCTGTTTCACTCCTTTGTTCAAGATCCTGGTGGTGTATCGAAAAGGTGGAAAGGGATCATTAGAGATGCTATCCTGGAAGGGAGTTTCGTTCCACAGGCTTTTCCAGTCTCAGTCACACCACAGGGTACCAACCAGTGGGAGGCGATAGATTGGAAACTATTAGAAAAGGCTCGATTATATCCCCCAGCTCCTCATGATAAATTGCCAGCTGTAAAGGGAAAAGTAAGATGGGTGGGGGATAGAAATGTATTGTGTGCTTATAATCTCTCTGTGATATTCATGCACTAAAAGTTGGCAAATATAAGTCTGTTCATGTTTCTATCGACCCTTGCAGACCTTTATAGATATTGCTGGCCACTTCTTCCGATGTAGGCTGGCTACCTGCATCGGAATGAGTGTGCATTTTGGTCAGTTTAGAAGCCCAGGCCTCATGCAATGTGAGGGAGGCAGAGCTTCTGCGGGGACGCCCGCTGAGATTGAGCCTGCCACCTTACATTGCAATGACGCTGTTTGGAGCTGGTTTCTTGATTGTCTTCACAGGGTCATTGTACCACATTTTGTCTACATTTTGTGTTTTAAAATTTTGTATTTGTGTGAAGTCTGTTTATGGGATCCCATGTGTATGCATGTGTATGCATGTGTGCATATGTGTGTTGAGGGCAGACACTGTTCTGTGTATTTTTTTTTTTGTTATTGGATTCATGTAAAAGTTTTAAATGTGTAACAGATTAACATTTCAGACAAAAAGGGTTAATACAGAGCTGCTGCTGAGCAGGCAGGTATTTATGGCTACTGCCAAGCAGATGGGCATCTGTAACCGCCCAAGGCAGGGGGAGCAACAAAAAAGTTATGTGCTAGAGTAAAAACACCTCTCGATCTACTGAAATATCAGAGCAGTTTGTAGAGACACCACAGATAAGGCTTAAAGAGGCCTGCAGCACACTGGGCACAGAGGAGGAGTCCTGCTTAGTGTGTTTAAAGTAACCTGGGTGTGAATCGAGGATTTGGAGGATCAGATCAGTTGAAACAAGAACTGCTAGCTGAAAAGGTGCGAGCAGAAGCACAACCGCAAGCTTTACCAGCTGCCACCCAAGCAGCATCAGGGTGGCAGAGAAAGAAAAAAGAAATGGGCAATGACGCAGCAAACTCCGTGCAGTTTACTTCTGCAGCTGCTTCACATTCCTCTTTCATCAGAATGCCTCTGCTTTAAGGAAACACTTTAATCTGTCATCTCAAGAACTGATAACCTGGGGGAGGAGGTGTATTTGTGTCCTTCTACCCACAGGTCCATGGCAGCTGCCTGCAAAGTTTCTCAAGCCTCACCATGAGCTGAATAGATGAGTGGAAAAACCCAATGCCTCAGCTACAGGAGCTGACTGTGGATATCCTGAGCAGAAGGAGATAGAGGAAGAGAGAAACAAATGACTGCAAAACATCACTTGGGAGCAACTGAAAAGTAACAGCCTGAATATGTGTCCTTGTAAGGTAGCTCTTATTAGAAGCTGTGATTTTGTGTATAACACCACCTGTACTGACTAGCCAGTTGCTAATAAGAAACTACACCTTGTATTGTATGGATTTGTCAATTGTAAAACAGATGTTGGAGCATGCAAATTTGCAGCAGCTGCTAGAAAATGCTAAGGCAAAAGTGAGAAAAAGTTTAATACAATGATAGTGTTATAGAGCAGACAATGGAACAAATTAGGAGGGTGGGAGAAGCCCACTGATAAGAAATTTCTTTGGCTGGTCCCTCACTGCCACTGGCATCTTCAACATGCTGCTGCACCCTGTAGTCTACATACTGCTAATGTAAATCTGTATGTGCTTTGCCATAGTAGCAATTTGTTACTGGGTGAAGCAGGTGAAACTCTGCATTGACAATGAGGTGCCAGGACTGAGGTTGACCAAATGCCTGCTACCACAGTCAAGGGCAAGACTGGGTTGGCCTCTGTGTTTGCCACCAAGAAGAACTTTTAGCTCCGCTGTTGGTTGCAACCCAGCAGGCGTTGAGTGGTGGGGACACATGCCATGCCAGACCTTGATGTGAGAGATGGCCTCCCCTGTTATCAGAGAGCTATATAAGAGAGAAAGGCAGGCCAAGAAGCCTGTAGTTGGCATATTTTGCAGGTGTGATCTAGTCTAAACCCACTATTATTCTGACCTACTACATGGTGTGTAAGAATCATTGATATGCCACATGTTACAAAGGTTCAAGTGACTTCAGATAGAGTGAACACAGCAAATTGTAAAAAACATGCTAGTAAAGCAAAAAGGGGGAATGATAGGGGAGACCCCAAGTACACGAATCAACAAAGCATTCTGGTCTTAAGAACAAGGACAGCACACCTTCGGGAAGATGAGGGACTGAATTGGTTGAACAAAATGTTTTCTGGCTTGAGCATTACAGGATGGCTTTACTTTCTTAATCATTTTGTCAGTCTTTTTAGGTATTCTAATCTGTGTGCCTTGTTTGCTACAATAGCTAATGGAGAATATAGAGACTTTGGCAAAGGTAGATCATAAATCTATAAAAACTGTCTTTTGATGTGGGTGAAGGGATAGAAATAATTAACAAAATGGATTCAGGCATTATCACCCTGGTCTGGCTTCAGCCCTGGGAACAGCAAAGAAAACAACAGGTGTTAATGCCCTGGGCAGGCCTAAGCCTTGAGAACTGTAAAGACAACAATGAAGGGTGAAGATAGGTTAGCAAAACAAAGCAGAGAGTTTGCAAGATAAAGCAGGATGTGCATCTCAAAGACAGACCAAACAATAACCTTTACTTTTGCTAAATCAGGGTGATAAGTGACGCTACAGCGGAAGGCAGCTTTGTCCCCCAGGTGTATCATGTCTCAGTCACGGCTCAAGCAGATGTTACATAAACAATACACTACAACAACACCAGGCACTAGCATAGAGAGGCTGAAAAATGAGTATATCTACAAAAATCAGAATTTATGGCTGGAGAAAGCATTGCCTCTACCTGTTTGTTCTCCTCCTGCTTATCATCCTAGTTGTGAATTTTTCTTTGACAATCTGGCTGTGTGTAATAGTTTTTTTTTTTTTTTAATTCCTTCCCAACTGTAATTTATGCTTTAGTTGAAAGTATGTAAGAAATACCTGTATTTGAACATACTTCCTTTAATTTCTGTATTGATGATAATCTTTAAAATACTGAGGTTATTGACAGCTTATAGTGAGGTAAATCCTAACCATTCCAAGATAATGTATTTTACTGTTCTCTCAAAGTGTGTCTATTTAGTTTATGTTTTATAACTGTGCTTGCTGTAATTTCATCTCATACTGAATTCTTAGTGTTTTACAGATGCTGGCAAGCGTTCTAAATTAGCCGCTTGTGTCCGGCAAAACCATCAACGGTGGGAGAAACAAGTGATTACTGGCACTGTTAATGATTCGTTGCAAACGTTAGAGTTGGGAGCAGTTATTTGGGCATTTCAAATATGGAGTGATACTCCCCTCAATATTGTTTCCGATTCATTGTACGTTGTGGGAGTTGTGCACAGGATTGAAGGACTGTTTTTAAAAGAGGTTAAACATAATTGGTTGTATCAGTTGTTACTACTGCTGTTGCGTCTGTTACAGAATCGTGAGTTTCCTTATTTTATTACCCATCTGCGAAGCCATCAGTCAATCCTTTGCAGTGTTAGGGGTTCCACGAAGTATCAAAACAGATAATGGTCCTGCTTACATCTCCCAATCCATAGCTCATTTTTTCAGTATTTGGGGAGTCAAACATATTACAGGTATTGCTCACTCCCCAACTAGCCAAGCTATTGTTGAACGTGCTCACCAAATTGTAAAAAGCCTTCTTTTAAAACAAAAGGGGGGAGAAGCATTCCCTCTGGCAGAACGATTGGCAAAAGCAATATATGTGGCTAATTATTTACGATTAACAGGAGACAGAGCTGACCCACCTATGGTCATTCATAGTTTGGCAATGCAATCAGGATTATCAGAAAAACCTAACCAAAAAATTTTGGTACAATATAAAGACCTGGTCACGGGTCAATGGAAAGGACCTGCAGAAGTTAAGCTAACAGGAAGAGGCTATATGTGTTTGATTACAGATCAAAGTGTTCGGTGGGTACCAGCCCGCTGGATACGGCCCTGGCAAGGCTCAGCAGAAGACATCTCGTCTGCACCGGAGGATGTCAGCGATGATCAGGAACCTGTTAGCGGTTAAGCTGTTAATTTTGCGGTTTTTAAGCTGTTAATTTTGTGGGTTTTAAACTGTTAATTTTGCGGTTTGGATATAGTTCTGTATCCCTATAGTTATTATTTTGAAGGGTTCAGGTATTGTGTTATTAATTCTGTTTGCATGCATCATTGTGTTTACTATAATAAAGAAATTGGTAACCAGGGTGCTGAGTCAAATCTGGATTGCTCAAAAACAAGAAGAGGGTATTGTGGAGGCATTTCTCACTGAAAAGGGTTATGTGAGCAATCCAGCCTTTGGCTCAGCCCCACCCCCGTAGTGAGCAGAGGGGGCTGGAGGCTGCTGGAGGGGTTGTTACAGGACACCTTTACAGAAGCCCGCCAAAAGTTACCTGAAGGGGACACCCACTTGCTGCCACTTCAGGAGCTGCTACCAATCACAAGCCTTGTTACGATTCAACTGGGAGGCAGAACCAATCAACTGTTGTGGAAAGTTCGGGGTTCTGTAACTTCTATAAAAAGAGGTGCTTGCACTCAATAAACGGTTCAGTCTTGATCATATTGGTCTGTAGTGCTGCCCGTGTGTGTGTTAATCCCCCGCAGAGCAGTGCACCTCCACCCTTCTGGGTCTCTGCTCTCTGTTTTTACATCCTGGGCATGACATGCTGTGGCATGGAATAACCTCTTTGGTCAGTTTGGTCAGGTGTCCTGTCTCTGCTTCCTCCCAGCTTCCCCTCCTCCCTGACAGAGCATGAAACTCAGAAAGTCCTTGGTCAGATCAAAACATCACTAGGTAGTAATCAGAACACTGGTGTTATCAGCGCTGCTCCCAGACCGAAAATTGAAAACACAGCACTGCACCAGCTACCAAGAAGCAGAAAAATGACTGCTACTGCTGAACCCATGACAGTGGTGTTCAAAACCATATGGGATTCTACAAAAGTGCTAATTAAAACTAATCATTTGATGAATAATTAACATTTACCCTGAATTCTACACAGTGCCAGGGAGATACAAAACCAACATCTGTGGTTAAATCAAGTTATACCTTCTAACATTTTAAATTATAAATTGTCATAGCTTGCTGTAAGACTGTGATAAAATTTACTTTTATTTTGAAACAAAAAATATGAAATGTAAATCATTAGGCTTTAAAATTTATAAATAAGAATGTAGGTAATAAATAAGTATAATTTAGTTCAAGAGTGTTTAAAAAATTTATATAATAAAAATAATAGTTTTATTATGCAAGAATTCTCCCAAAGTTTATGTGATTGAATATGTCTTTGTGTACAATAAGAAGAGAAGAATAATGAGAAATATCAGCTGCATCTCAGTTGCATTGGCAACATTGACCAATTTCTTGCTAGCAGTATTAAGGTAACTGTTGATAGAGCTTTGTCTCCCGAATGTCTACCAAACACAATTCTCATAGGCTAAAATAAAGTTATTTGATTTATCTTTAGCTGATGGTCAGAGAATCATATAATCATGGAATAGTTTGGGTTGGAAGGAACTTCAAAGACCATCTAGTCCAACTCCCCTGCAATGAGCAGAGACATCTTCAACTCAATCAGGTTGCCCAGAATTGCATCCAGCCTGACTTTGAATCTCTCCAGGGTGGTGCATCTATCACCTCTGGGCAACCTGAACATGTTGTTTTAAATAAATGTGATTGAGTTTCTTCATATTTTGGGCTATATATGCGATATAAAGATATCTGATTTTTATATTATGTTATGATCTTTTTATTTATTATATCATGATCTTTGTATTACATTATGAACCACAAGTTATTATTAGATATAAGAAATGGTAAAATGAATGTAATATATCGCATTTCTACTTTCACATTAAGTAATAGCCCTAGGATCTTTCCCATGCTGTGGGCAAATTTATAAACTATAAAGACAAGACTCTCAGCTGAACATGAATGAGTGTATTGCTTTGAAGTCATCCAGATTTTCAAAGATTAGCTAAGAGCAAGTCATGGAAATGAGTGAGTCATCACCCAGCTACAAAATCAATTATTTCTACGACTGATATATTTCAGCTTCAGAATTAAACTCTGTTTTCAGTTCATTACTTTATAATAGGTGTTGCGGTTGCTAAGAAAGAAATTTTTCATCATTCACTTCCAGTTGATAGTTTATGTATCCACATTTATTCAGCAGTTATGTAGGCTGTTTTTTGCAAGTTGAAATGAAAAGGGACACAAAGTAGATGACACAAATGGAAGAAGATTGCTTTCCTATATATGTACACCTCAGGCAATAACTGCTATATTATATAAAAACTAATGCTATAATAACTCCCTCTTAGAATTATGGATTAACATAGTGATGCTTCTATATGTAAGCATTCCTGGAACCTGAATTTCCAAGGATTTCTGGTTCCCTAACTCTTCTAGTTTTATCTAGAGCACTTCTTTCTCTTCATGTAATGCCACTTTTGAATGTAAACATCAGAAATATTTTTTCAGTGCCAAAACTCTGACCATAACCGTAATCATTTTACTCTTTCTTGCATTAAAGTAAATTAGAAACAACTATTTCTTAAAAAGACAAAATAGTCTCTTAAAAAGACAAAAGGTTAGATTTTCAAAATGGTTAGCTGTCTTATATTTAGTAACTTTTGTAAAGCTGATTTTTACTCAGTAAATGTTTTCATATGATTTTTTTATATATATAATTCATAAAATAACACTCTAACACAGCTCTAATGAATCTTCAGTCTAAAATAGTCAAGTCGATGAGCAGGAATTCTGAAGACCTAACACTGATATCTATGTGCCTATCTATGTGCTTTTGTATGGCAGATATTGCAGAGACTGAAGATAAAAGATCAAAAGGTGTAGTTTGTCATAACACCATCAACTTGAAGTGCAAGGACCACTTGCACAATACTATAAATATATTTAATATAAGAAAAAATTTATGCTGCATAACACAGTGCTGAAGTTATATAAGTACAAACTCCATTGTAATGCTGAGAGTCCCTGCTTGTGATAAGTTCCAGATGTCCATGACCTGCTGGTATTTCATTCAAGACCCTTAACAAATTAAGGTTGCTGAATTTTTAATCTGGACCTAATTTTCGTACCATGTCCTTATTAATCTGTCTATTTAATAAGTCTTTCTATTCAGAGAGTTCGCTCTGTATAAAGGATAAATCAGCCATTTTTTTTCCTGTTGTGCATTTTTAATGTGCCATCCTGATGTCTGAATTATTGTAAACACTCTAAGCATCATTGTTTGAATGAGGAATTAATAATTCTTTTATTTCTATTGTATTTTAGTGGTAGCCATTTTTACCAAGCAATATTTTCTCACCAAGAATTCTACTTAGTGTCGTGGCTTAAGCCCCTCACACAGTTTGTTCACTCACTCCCCCTCCTTTCCTCCCCCAGTCCAGGGGGATGAGGAGGAGAATTGAAAGAATGCAACTCCCACAGGTTGAGGTAAGAACAGTTTAGTAACTAAAGTGTAACACAAAACCACTACTGCTACCACCAATAATAATAATGACAAGGCAAATACAAGGAAAGAGTGCAATCGCTCACCACCTATACCCAGCCCGACCAAGCAGTGCACCCTCACCCTTCCGGGTCTCTGCCCTCCGTTTTTGCATCCTGACCGTGACGTGCTGTGGCATGGAATACCTCTTTGGTCAGTTTGGGTCAGGTGTCCTGTCTCTGCTTCCTCCCGGCTTCCCCTCCTCCCTGGCAGAACATGAGGCTCAGAAAGTCCTTGGCCAGACCAAAACATCACTAAGGAGTAACCGAAACACTGGTGTTATCAGCGCTGTTCCCAGGCTGAAAGTCAAAAACCCAGTGCTGCACCAGCTACCAAGAAGGAGAAAAAAAAAATGTCTGCTACTGCTGAACCCATGACACTTAGAAATTAAATAGTTGGAATTTTAATAATCCACAGTTTGTGCTAAGATTAACTTTACATGAAAAAAATATTGTTATATGTCATTGCAGTTTCTTGGTTTTAATCAAAATCACATCAGTTTACACAAATAGAGGCTTCCTTAAAACTACGTGAACTGTGTTATCTATTTTTGTGGAAAAAATTGTGATAAAGAGAAATGTGCCTATTTTAGACGAAATTACTTATTACATGCACATCTTTTAATTTTCTTTTCATCTAGACGTTTACTTACTCTTAACGTAGCTAAAACTTGCACGATGTATTAGACATTTTTAATAATTAAAATTTTCTGTGTCGAACCTACCATAGCCTTTCCATGTTATTACTTTATGTAATTTTTAATTCCCAAATAGCCAGTTGCTTTCAACATATTTGAGCTTTAATGTCTTGAATGGCGTAGGAATGCAGTTGGTTTGAGGGTCTCTGTTCGATTGTTTACCAGAAGCCTTGCTCCTTCCATTTATTAGATTTCAAAATTATAGTGTTATTTCATGCTTTATATAGTCACCTGATCATCCTTCAGCAGTTCCAGAATAGCTCTTGCCACACCTGTCGTAAATTGGAAATTAAGTTATTAGCAAACTTTTTACCAACCATGCAATCCTGGACTTCAAAAACAACTGAAAGGAAACATTGGCTTCCAGCATCTTTCAGGCATCCTTATTTCTTCTTTATATGATATAAAAAAGCAGGATTGCGTAGCCACAGCTTAAATGCAATAAGAAGCAAACCAAGTTTTTCACTCAACAGTTCTTAGAAACTACTTACAAATACCAAATGGTTTGTGTTATAATAATGTAAATTGTGCTTATTGTAATAAGTAGTAGATTACTGGGACTCTGTAAAGGACTGGAAAAAATTTATGCCTGCGAGAAACGAAATCACTGGTTATTCAAAGTTTGACATGGAAAATGATGTGGTTTACCTATGATACATAGTAAATCACAAAACTATTATCAATCAATGTAATTATTGCAAAGATTCATATTTGATTTAGAAGTATAGATGTCTGATTTTGTACCAGCTCTCCAAAATACTAAAATTGCAAAGTACAGCAAATGACAAAATATTTATTGTTAATAAAATGGCAAAATATTAAAAATATATTTTCATGAATAAACCTCATATCTTTAAATTTGTTTTTGTTCTAAATGAAATATAAAAATAAACAAATAAAAATCAACTAACCAAAACAAAGTAGAAACATATTGTAAAATATTAACTGTGTATAAATTTTTTTCATTTAACTTATTTCATAATGTTTAGTATTTGTGTCATATCTTGTGAAGTTATGTTATACAGTAGAGCATTAAATAACACCTTATAAGTTATAGATATCATAGCATAGTAGTTAAGATAAATTATTTGTATGTTTAATTATTTTAGTGATAATAGCTGCTATTTAGTATTGGAGACTCTCAGTTCTTTTGATCAATCTTGAAAATCCTGGGAAAGTATCCAGAAATAACTGCTAATAAATATTAAAATTCTGAAAAGGACATACCACTGTAATGACTTTAACAGTTTGGTTTCTAATTATGAAGAAAATTTTAAAAAGTTATTTGATTGAGGTGAATTTTATTTAATTTGATTTGATGCCTCTTTTATGTGATTGAGGATCTGCTTTATGATGTAGCGATGTGACAAATTCACATTCAAAATAAAAGATACAATATTAGCAGTTAACATAATTAGGCATTCAAAAAATCTGATTAAGAATGTGATGTTTTCCTTATTTTTAGTATTCAGTTTCAGATGAATTGTGCCTTGAGAGTTTCATTTTAATTTAACCAAAAGTTTTAAAAATCTTTGGTTTTTTTACACCCAAGATTAGAGCAGATTACCCTTTCTCACCATGACAGCTAGAAATGGTAGACTGAATGAGGAATCATGACTGCAAACTCTTTTAACTGAAGTTTGTCTAAAGAGCAGAACTGTCAGTTTAGACCTTCTATGTGTTAAATCCACCACTGCAGCATCTCCAAATTAACAGTAGATTTTCCATCACTATAACATTTTGATATTCAACATCAGTGTATATTTCATTATTAGAATATGAAATTTTATTTTACCTTATTAGGTATTCAACCTTTCAATAAATTTAAAGTTTTCATTAAGGAATAGGGAATAGATTGGCTTAAATGCTTATAAAAGGTGAAAATTTGTGCTCAGAATTTATCAAAATTTCTTTTCAAACCCTTTATAGAAGTAAAAATTTGGCTGAGAGTAGCTAATGTGCCAGACCAATGAAGATGAGCTTTTTATTGTAAAGGATATTTAGATGCATAAAACAAGTTGACAACCTGTATAGTTTTCCTGTCTACACCCAGCCGCAATGTACATGAACTTTGAAGAGTAATAATAGAATTGACAGATTTTACCTTTCATAAAATCCCATTAAACCACCTGTAGCAGTCCTGTAATTCAACGCTTATGACTTAGTCTCACATTCCACTTCTTTGACATGTCTTCATGAGAAAAGGAGCATGAAAGGAAGAGAGGAAGTTTAAATTTAGAAGAAAAAAAGAGAGATATTAAGAAAATAGTTTTAACTATGGTGAATAGTGGGACTCTATATTGTGCTAGTGCTCAAAATTCTTTATCTCTGTCATTACTGTTACAACAAAAAAAAAAAGAAAAAAAACCCCACCAAACACAAAACCAACAAAAAAACATACACACCCCAAAAAATACCCAACCAATGAAAAAAAAAAGACAAACTCCTCAATATATAAATATTACTATTTTCTTTATGTCATGATTTAACTCTTTATAACAATTCAATTACATACTTGAATTAATTTTTTTTTGGAGCTGTCATTCATTAGCCTTTTGTGATCATGTAGGCAGCATGTTAACTGTATGAAACCTTCTTAATGTTGTTATAAAGCATTCATGCAATATATATCAATTACACACAGCCTAAAAAAGCAGCTTGTTTATGTTGTTGCAATATTATTTCTACATAGATTCATGATCCCATTACCAGGCACTAATTACACATTTATTTAAGAAATTAATTATGAAAATGGCTTTCTTGTCAGAAATAAGATATATGACCTGAAAGTCATTTGGTTAATGAAGGACAGGAAGTGCTTGCTAACCAGGGCAGGTATTGTTCTGGCAGTATCACTAATTACTCTGACAGGCTTCAAAATGAAGATTCTGCACCCAGAAGTTTTTCTGGCTTCCCTCCCTCTCCATCCTCAGGAACCCCCCCCGTTTTTTTTTTTTTTTTTTTTTCCTGGCAGTATTATTTATAATAGAATCATAGAAAGGTTTGGGGGAAAGGACCTTTTAAGTTCATTTAGTCCAAGCTTCCTAACATGGAAGAGGTCATTACTGTGCTATGTCCTTGATCAAAAGCAGTGTACCTTGCTTCTCATGCAAATAAAGAGTCCCACTATTCAAATTTGGGTATTCTTCTTCTTTGATGCAGCACTATATATATCAACTATATTAAAAAATTGATGCAAGAATTATGTTCCTTGAAGACAGACTTAATGCACTTAAAGAATGTGTAGGACAGAAGAAATATTACTATTCTCAAAACTGTATGAAGAGCAACTAAATTTTATGGTGTTGTCTTGCAGATGTAGCACAAATGAAATTGATGGACTAAATATGAGCTTAAATGCATAAAAAATCAAAGTCTAACTCTGCTTTACCATCTGCCAATGTTTATTCAAGTTATGTACTTGTTATTTGAGTGTCAAGGGTCAATTAGTCAGATGATGTTCAAATCAAATGTTATTCTATTCTGCAAAAGTAGCAATAAATAAATAAATAAAGTGAATGGTTACATTTTACTGCCTTATGAATGGCTTTGTTTTGGTCTTGTTTTGGTTTTGGTTTTGGGATTTTTTTAGTTAATGAAAGAAAAGAGGACAGTGATGTGGAAAACTGAAATTTTGATACTCCAAGAGTACTAACATTTGTATATGTATAGTAATCTATAATTGTATCATAAAATGTCCTATTACTTGAACATTATTAGATTTTCCTCTATAGTCTTAATTTCAGTCCAAGGATTTTAGTAGATTGCAGAAGATAGGTATGGTATTATTCTTTGTTTAAGTTCTAGATTAGATCACCTATACTTTACACCAGTGCTATAAAATAGATAACATATTAGAAATTACTGTCATCATAGTTCTATCAATAAGCTCATCACAGTTGTTTTTATTCCAAGCTAGATTATATCTAGTTTATTGTAATTAAAATTTTTAATAATCATAAGTAATCTTTATGAGAAAAACGTATAGCTCTACTGAATAAAAAATTATTAATTTACATCATTTGTATTAGGTAACTACAGATATATTAAGTTACACAAATTACACGACACCTATATTTTTGTTACTACTTCCGTATGGATAGGAAATAAATTAACTGATAACTACTCCTTTATAAAAACAACGCAGCTTATACAGACGGAAATGCAGGCTCATACAGAATGTATGAAGCAAATTTTGAAAGGCATTTCATTTTGTGTTTCTAATTTAATTAATTCTTCACAATTTAGACAGATTCATATTCTGGAGATATTGAAAAGTACTACTTGTCTTTTTTCACAATTGTAATTTTATTTATTTATCTATTTTTACTTTCATCTACTGAAGCATATATAAAACTTATTGGAAAAAAAACACAGTTGTAGTTAACATTTTTATGCAGATGTCACAATTTTATATGGTATGATATACATTTGACCTTTGCACAGCCCTCTGGGAGAATCATGGTAATAGACTTCAGGTCTCCTCTGCAAAGGTGAACTCCATGCTCAGCTGTGCTGACACCTCAGTTTCCTACCTTAGTCTTCCTCCCCAACCTGTTTCTGCAATGGTAGCTATTTTTCAGTGAAACAGGAAAATTTTGACAAATAAACTGCTATTAGTAAGAGGACTGTAGCGACTTGGTGTTGTTGTGGTAAAACAGACACCTCCTCCAACTTAAATATAACCATACTGTACAATTGCTCCCCATTAAACAAACTGGGAAATATACACATTGTTGACCTTTTTTGACACTTCAATTCTGTTTCAAACTGTAGTTTGTTGCCTAAGTTTTGTCTCCTTTGCACAATAATTACAAAATATTATTAGCCATTTTAAAATGGGATGCCCAATCTTTTTTGAATATATGAGAATATATGAGTAATAAGTATGATTTGAATCCCCTGATATATACTTTGTGCCTGTCAAAATCAAGCATATCACAATTCCATTCATTACTTATATCACAAAAAAAAAATTGAGTTGTACTGGGGAAACAAATAGGTGTAAGTGACTTACAGATGTCTACCACCAACAGGTTTGCTGAAAATGGAAATCCTGATTCTAATTTCTTGTCTATCATGTATTCTGTCATGTAAATGGAAAACAGGCTATTAACAAATCAAAAGCTAGGATACATATATTGCATGTGAATACATAAACACAAACAGTGATACTGAACAACCTGTGGTAATTTACTAATTGTGCTACCCTTTACAAGCACTTAATAGTACTAATATCTGGTAGTATTAATGTCTTAATCTGTGGTAAAGAATAACATAGATTGAGTAGAATCAATTAAGATTTTTGTTTGGGGTTTTATTTGTTTATTTTTAGTGTGTATGTTAAAAGAAAACATTATTTGACTATTGCCCTAAATAGCATTTTTCTGTTGGCAAAGTATTAGAAAAATTTACCTACTTAATCAGCAACTCTTCACAATGCATGCATAAATACTCTTGTCATTGTACAGGAACATAGGAATTATTATTGCTATTATTTCCAAGCTAACAGAAAGAAAAGCTCATATGCACTTTATAGATTGTGATGGCCCTATTGACCCAGTAGAAGTGCCAGCATATACATTCTGGTTTTGTTTTTTTTTTTTTTTTTTTTAAGGTACGAGGATTTAGCTGGCTACTTTGACAAAATACTAAAGAGAATTATTCCTTCTAAAAGCCTCCTTTTTCAAGTTTTGGTTTAATGACTAGATCCTCTGATTTATACTTTCTATTAAACAAAAGCCATGCAAAGTTTATGCAATTGCTTCAGCAAAGTAGTACTGTAGCAATTATAAAATAATCCATTTTAATGTACAGAATGAAATACAAATGGATAAGCATAGTAGATATTATTTAGATTCAGGTAAAGTTATCAACAGATTTTTCATATTCAAAAACAATTTATTATAAGGAATGTTTCAATACTACCATTACAGTGCAATCTATGTATAGCCTTTGGGTTTGCGCAGTATTAGCTAAAGATTAGTGAGAAATTTTAGTAGTTGATATAAGGTTGATTCATCAAGAAACAGTATATTTAGATATGCATAGCTTTTCGTTACATCTGTGAAAAGATTGAGCTAGTAGAAAAGAAATCAAGGTAGTAAGCATTGTGGCATTAACCAAAATATGTGCTATAATCATAAGATCAGGAGACAGAAAGGAACAATGTGGTTAAGCCACATGTTCTGCTGAAAATCTCAGATTTGAGTTTTTCTGGTCTTTGGGGTATTAAATGCCATGAAAAATGCTCATGCACATATTTCTTCATCAGTTGAAAAAACAAGCACCAGAAAAACCCAAATCTAGTAAAAGGAAAAAATATCAGAAGCTGCTCTGAGAATCGGAAGACTGATTTACTGAAATTGCACATAGAGAGATATGCTGACTTCCACATGAACACATGAAACAACAGCTAAGTAGCTTCAGCATTTTCCTAATTTCTGTTGATGATACAGAAACACACTAGATGCTATAAAGAGAAAAAACTTTGGACAAGGCCAAATGATTTATCATCAGTGTCTTATATAGAGAAAACATCGGTAGGTATACTTTTTGCAACACTGAGCAAAACACAATTGCAATTTTACTATTTTAGTGACTTTGCTCATTCTTTTTTTAATTACTTGCTTAGAGTGTTTTGATTTACGTCCAGAGCCCATAGAAGTCAAATAAATTGATGGCATAAAGCAATTTCCTTAGAAATCTACAAAATTAATTCTGTTTCTCTCAAGGATTACAGGAATTGTGACTGAGAAATAATAGCAGCCTTCTCAGCTTCCTCTATGAAATTCTTTCTGGGAACAAATAAAATTAAGAACCTGTTCTTTGAAAGTAAATGGTTGTCAAAGAATAATATATTTAATATGTTCCTAGTTACTTGTTGCATTGTGTACATTCAAATAATTAAGTTTTTATTGTAATAATTTTTCTGTTTCATCTACAGAAGATTTGTGCAATAGCTGTCACTTTCTTCTGAATATCTACTGATGATTTAATAAACAGTTATAAACAGGCTAATTGTTGAATCTTCTTTTTTAAAAATATTCATATATTTGAACATTCTAAAGAGTATAGATTAAAATTGAACCTATTTTGAGCAAATTTGTTCTCATATGAGACTTAGTTTGACTGCTTAGTTCTTCAACTACATCTTAATTCTTTTCAAATATTAGCAAAATATTAAATTGGGATTTCTGCAAGTACCATAATTGGATATCACTGATAAAGATTAGAAATTTTTAGAATGTGAATGCATGCATTACCTAAACTTGTAGGGAACAAAAAGAACTACTGGCCACACCTGTTTTCACAGCAACAAATAATTTGTTATTCATTTTGGTAGCACTGTTGTTTATTCCTTTTTTGTTTTGGCTCCTTTGAGGGGGAAGAGTGGAAAGAGTTTATCTGGCTAAAAATATTTAATTCTTGAAACAATGCTATGTATAGAATATATGCATTACTTAAAAAAAAAAAAGAAGTTTTTTCACTGTCATGACATCTTCTGTCAAGTGAAGATGAAGTCATATAAAACTGAAAATAAAATACACAAGCAAGCATGAAGTCTGTGTTGCTGCTTTCTTCCCCAACAAGAATCTAACCATCAATGGCACCAGCAATGGAAAAAGAATGTACAACAAAATATTTTTTGAATCCAGCATTGCAAAGTCCAAGCAATCCTTCAGTATGCTGGATCACTGCAACCTGTGGTGTTGCCCTGGATATAACAAAAAGAAACTATTTCTCTATGTTTTCTATTATTATTCTTAACAATAATTTGGGGGTTTAATAGTATTTGTCAAATGGAGGTTAAGAAAAATCTGAAGTGAAAATGTTCCTAATTCCCTATACCTGGAGTCGTTAATTTAACAAAAACACCATATTATGACAGCATTGTAAATTAGTACTTCACAGAGAGAACTTAAGAGATACTGAATCACGGAACATCATCATAATTGTTATCTATATTGTTTATATAGGTATCTTGTTGACTACACAGACATTGTGAAACTAGCAGGGATTCAGAAGCAAACTTTCAGATTAGGTTAGGTGCATGAAGGAATGATGGAAATAAACAGTTCTTCACATCTGTTAAAGGAGAATAGGAAGTCAGGTGACTAAAAATCTGCAAGAAAAATTTAAGTTGAAGATTAAAGTCCACTTCTCTGTATAAGCACAAATGAATATTAACAAAATATTCCATTACTACATTTACCTACATTTCAGTTTATACAAGCATCCAACAAAAATTGCTTAGACATATTTGATCCCTTTTAGATTCAGAGGATGAATCACCTAGTACCATCATGAAACCTCATAAAGTTTATTTTTCATATTACTAAGAAATTGAATAGGTATTATCTGAAGCAATGACATAATTATGGTCTTCATACTATAATTTTTAATCTTTCATAGTCTAAAACTTTTTTCAGATATTCTAGATAATAAAATTATTAAGCTATATTGAATATTCAGATACTGGGAGAAAAGATTGCTCTAGCATTTTTTCAGGTTGTTGCACAATAACATGAGGAAAGTCTCAGAATGTCAGTAAGAATACAATCAATTAAGAATTCTGATTATACTTTATATATATAGTTTAACTACCAGAGATGAACTTTATCACTAAGAAGGGTTATATAAAATAACTGTTTATGGTGTAATGGGCAGCCAGCAGGAATTATACCTATTTTTAACTTTTCTTTATTTGTTATCTTTATTCTTGATTTAGTCTCTTTATTCTAACTTATTCTATTAAAAAAGGTCACAGTTTTTAAAGCAGCACATCATATAACACTAACCACCGTATGGTTGCCATATGGTAACCATACAGGTGTGAGGAAGACCTCTGAGAGAGTAAAGGAATATCTACTAGACAGATTTTATTAGAAGATATAGTTCACAATACCTCATCAGTTCTTTATTTTTCAGTAAATTTGTTATCACCAGATAAAAGCTATAAAGCTCTCTTGTACTCGCATCTATCAGAAAGACACTGTCACAAAACAATCTAGGGATTACTAAGCAGTGACCTCATATGGCACTTATTGATTTCAAATTGAAAGCTAATTCCTAACTCTATAAAACAACTGTAGTTCGGTCTACTGCCACTGCGGATACGAAGTGTGAGCACTGTAAATAAATTTCTCTTTGTGGTCATGATAATTGATGAATTGCAAAGTCCTTTGGACTTTTTTCATTTTTCTGTGTCAATTTTTGAGAAAGATAGTTCAGGATCCTATCTAACAGGAAAGTAAAATTTAAGTGAATTAATATCACATTTACTTTTTCTATGGTACATACATATTGTTATACTGTTATTCAGCAATACAAGTGGGTACAGATCAATAACAGGTTACTACATCTTCTGTCAAAATTTTTCAATGCGTTCAAGGATTTATTTTTTACTTTTTCCTTTAATCACTGCAGAGATAATCCTATGTTGAGTTTTCCTAAGACTCTTCAGCTTCAGTAGAGTAGGGAGCTGAAGGTATTCAGCACCTGCCAGGATATTCCTCTCTAAGGCTGGCAAGCAGAGCGACTATTAAATTTACAGGCATGTGATAATTCTGAAGGATACTAATGCAGAGTATGCCAGTCAGATGTATTTCATACTAAATATGTAACAAGTAACCTTTACGAAGAACCGTAGAATTTCTTCTCGGAATCTAAGAAAATCAAGATTTCATCTGTAGAATCACAACTGACATCATCAAAACAAATCAAAAATAATTGACTATACCTATTTTTATCATCTATTAGCAAGCAAAATCCAGTCCATGCCAACTGGAAATAGAACATCCATACAGTGGTCTTACATAATGATGTGTAAGTGAGGTTGTAAAACACATAACCAATAGCTACTATTCAAACTCAGAAGTGAAGAACGCCATTCTCAGTAATGAAAGGTTTTTAGAGACAAGCTATTGAGCCAGATGTAACTCTCTGAAAATGCACATTAAGATAATAAAAGACTTTGCCTGACTAACTTTTTTCAAAACACTAGCCAGTAACACACTACTAATTTGGTGCAAGGACAACCCTAGAACAATTAGTGAAACGTCATCACAACCTCACCAAAAGAAAAAATAAACTTTCCATTCAGAGAAACAGTACTAGATTTTATAAGTTGAAGGAAGATAATAGCAAGGAGATAAGTAGTCTTTGAATGAGTCCAAGGCTTCTGGCAAAAGATATCACTGAAAAAAGATTTGGTCTAAAAATTGCTGAAACAAATTCCTCGGAGTCCTGATTTGAAAAACCTTTATCTCAGAAAGCCCTTCAAAGGAATTTCTTTGCTGATCTCATATTCCAGTGAGAACATAATAAAGAACTTTCAGTTATGTAACACTGTGTTAAATTAAATAAACTACTTTTACCTGTTTCATAATTGCTGACCTACTAATGCCTAAATTTTATTTATTTATACATAAAATTTTTATACCTAAATTTTATTATTTATTTATACCCAAAATTTTAGTTCATCTCTACCTTGGTTTCATCTGGGATAGAATTAATTTTCTTCCTAGTAGCTGGTGCAGTGCTGCGTTTTGGCTTTAGTCTGAGAATAATGATGATAACACACTGATGTTTAGCAGCACTTACCCTGATGAAGGACTTTTCAGTCTCTTATGCTCTGCCAGTGAGGACAGGCACAGGAAACCAGGAGGGGGCAGAGACAGAACACCTGACCCAAACTAGCCAAAAGAATATTCCATATCACAGCACATCAAGCTCAGTTTATAAACAGGGGGCAGTTACCTGGAAGGGCAGACCACTGCTCAGGTCAGGCTGGGTATCAGTCAGTGGGTGGTAAACGATTGTATTGTGCATCACTGCTGTTTCTTTCTTGTTTTATTTTTGTTTGTTTGTTTGTTTGTTTTGGGTTTTTTTCCCCTTTTGTTTTATATTCTCTCCTTGTTATTCCCCTTAATAGTAGTAACATTACCATTAGTATTATATTGTACTTTATTTTAGTTATTAAACTGTTCTTATCTCAACCTGTGGGATCTGCATTCTTTCAATTGTCCCCCCCATCAGGGTGGACAAGTGGGAACAGGAGGGTGAGTGAGTGGCTGCATGGTACTTAGTTGCTGGCTTGGTTAAACCACAACAATCGGTTGTATCTATCTTATGATCAACACTGTATCTTGCAACAGTCTTGACTCAGGAATGCAGGGAAAATGTTCTGCAACCTACTTGTTAACTAATCCTCTGATACGATTTGTTTATTAACAGTTGAAATTTCTGCCATGATTGCCATTATTAATTGTCAGATCTTATTAGAGTCCGAGCTATCATTGGGGACTTACCTTTGCTGATCTTATTTGTCTTGAACAATATTTAACTCATTGATCATTTCCCGCATTGTTTAAGCAGGTCCTATTTGAATCCCTTTATTATTACTATGAGAGTCTCATCTCAGCCTCTTTTTTATTCTCTCTCAGTACATCATCTCATTAGTAGTCATTATGACAGGTTTTGGTCTCAGATAACATTTTCATGCAGAAGATACATTGTTTTACAGGTTGGGTTTTTTTAACGTTTTGATCTGCAATGTTTCCCAAAGAAATCCCACAGTTGTTAACACTGATATGACTTATGCTTGACACCAAATCTACTATATGAAAATGTCATCTCTAATGCTGAGCTGATGACATGTGGCCTTCCCTCAAGGAAATCACCTATATTCAGTATTGCTCAGTGAAAGAGCTGATACTTGATGCTGACTGACTAGCAGAATATTTTCTTTTTTAAAACCAGGGTATTTCACTGACCTTCTAAAAAACACAGAATCATAAGAAGTAAATGATATGCTTATCTCAAAGGCTTTTCAGCATTTTCACCTTCTAGGGAAAATTTCAATAAGCTATCAGTACTGACATTATTCAAATTTTTTATGTTCTTGTATTATGAGTAAAAAACAATACTATTATTCCATTTAGAATAGACTAAAAATGTTAAGCTGATTCAAAAAATCCACTTCAGGGACGGAACTTGAAGAAAAAAGATATTATTTATAGTCATAAAGTAGAAATTGAACACAAAAGCATGTAAAACAAGACAGATTTTGAAAATTATAAGGGACCATGGCCACGTGACTTTTACTACCATAATATTAGATGAGAACCCACTGACCTAGGTACTGAAGAAATAAATCAAAAAATTCTATCTCAGATAACTTTGATCATGATACTACTGTTTTGGAATAACTTTTATTCCACTTGCACAATTTATCATTTCCAAACTTCCACAGGCTGATTAAATAAAAAGCCTTATTAACAGTCTTGCTATAGTGGCATTTTTCTGCTATTAGTATTAAACAAATTAATGATACAGATGCATCCTGCTCAGTGCTCAATGTTTTCTAATTATCGGTAATTCTTTATTGACTGCCGTTAAAGAAGCATTCCTTAAAAGAAAGAGATACTGAAGAGGTACTGTGATGAAGATCTCACATTTTGACTGAAAAGATTTAGGTTTCGCACTGGCATTTTCAGCTGTATAGAGAGACAATTCAAAGACTTCAGAGCAACTTATATAGGAGCAATCCCATTGATGCTATCAAGAGATATCAAGATCCCACTTCCATATACCTTTTTCACAGTTGCCAAAACATTTCTTAGCATGTACAAAATTGGGCTAATTGAATTTTAAATTGAATTTCAAATTCCTATTTACAACTAAAAATATTTATATACTTCCGAAGTTCTTTCAATTTACCAACTAAACATTTAGATTTAAGAATAGAATAGGTCATAATTACCTGTATATTAACATTTACTGTATTGTCTGATAGCTTGCTCCCTGACCAATGTTTTCAGCCTAGACAGACTGCTGACCCCTTGACAAATATCAGCAATGTAGGCAAGATGCTTCTCACATCACTCATGTAAGATATGAGTCTCTTAATTTATACTATTGTTGCTGGAAGCAAAGCGCATCACAACTCTTACCCACATTTAAGAGGCCTCTACACAACTGGTTGTTGTGGCCAAATGACCCAAACACTAAATATCCATAGCAGTACATAGAAGCTACAGCACTACTTATGATCCTCTGCTATCAGGGATTGAGTGACTTGCTATATAGATGCATTGTTGCACATCTTTCTTACTACCACAGTAAAGCTTTTTATTACAATGTATTGTCAGACTTCCTTATGGTTTGGAACACACCATCCACAGGTCTCATGATCCTTATCTAGAATCACAGAATCAGCTGGGTTGGAAAAGACCTTTAAGTTGATCAAGTCCAGACTTTAGCCTTTCCTTTACTCCTTTTCTTTACTCTTTTTTCATTCTGGGGCTGGTTCTCTCTCATCTTCTACGAATATGAATATTTTCCATACAATTTCTATTACTTTTCCCAGGTTTGAATGCCTTTACTTTTACTGAAAAAAAGGAAAGGCACTTTTCAGTTTGTCATGGTTTAAGCCCATCTGTAAATCACATAGTTTGCTCACTCACTTCCCCAACTTTCTTCCTCCCGGCTCCTGGGGAGATGGGGAGGAGAATCAAAAGAATGTAACTCCCATCGGCTGAGATAAGAACAGTCCAGTAACTAAGGTATAGCACAAAGCACTGCTGCTACCACCAATAATAATAATGACAAGGGAAACAACAAGGGAAGAGAATACAATCGCTCACCACCCGCCAACCAATAACCAGCCCAGCCCGGAGGTGATACCCCTCTTCTGGGTCCCTGCCCCAATTTTTCCATCCTGGGCATGACATTGCGTGGTATGGAATACCTCTTTGACTAGTTTGGGTTAGGTGTCCTGTCTCTGCTTCCCCCCTGCTTCCTCTCCCCCCTGGCAGAGCATGGAGCTCAGAAAGCCCTATGTCAGACTAAACATTACTGAGCAGCAACTAAAAACATTGGTGTTATCAGCGCTCTTCCCAGGCCAAAAGTCAAAAACACAGCGCTGCACCAGCTACCAAGAAGGAGAAAAAATGGCTGTTACTGCTGAACCCAAGACACAATTTTTATAGTTTAGACTTTGAGTTGAGATTTTATTAAGTGTTTTTGAAATTGCAAACATAAAAAATACATAATCTATAAAAAAGGACAAATTTATGCTGAGACGTACAGCTGAAACAACAACTTTTGTAAATCACAAAGATAAAGAAAATAAAAACTGGATAAAAGAACCAAGTAAACCATTCAATACAGAAAAAAACCAATAAATAAGTAAGAGAGCAGACTTTGGCCTCTTCAGGAACCTGCTCAGTAAGATGCCATGTGATACAGCCCTAAAGGGCGGGGTGCCCCAAGACTCTTGGTTGATATTCAAGGATCACCTGCTGCTAGCTCAGGAGCGATACAGCCCAACTAGAAGGAAGTGCTGTAGGAGGGCCAGGAGACCTCCTTGGATGGATAAGGAGCTGCTGAGGAAACTTCAAAGGAAAAAAGAGGCTTATAGAAGGTGGAAGCAAGGACAGGCAGCCTGGGAAGAATGCAGGGATGCTGTCCGGGAAGCTAGGCACCAGGTTAAGAAAGATAAGGCCCACTTAGAATTAAACATGGCTAGGGATGTTAAGGATAACAGGAAGGGATTCTATAGGTACATTGCAAATAAAAGACAGGCTAGGGACAACGTGGGCCCTCTCCAGAAGCTACCGGGAGAACTGTCTACCCTGGATTTGGAGAAGGCTGAGGTTCTTCACAACTTCTTTGCCTCAGTCTTCACCGGCAAACGCTCTGACCACAGAACACAAGTCGTGGAAGGCAGACACAGGGACTGTGAGAATGAAGACCTTAGGCCCACTATAGGAGCGGATCTGCTTTGAGAACATCTTGAGAACCTGAACATGCACAAGTCCATGGGACCTGATAAAATCCATCCGTGGGTCCTGAAGGAGCTAGCAAATGAAGTTGATAAGCCACTGTCCATCATATTTGAAAAATCTTGTCAGTCAGGTGAAGTTCCCAATGACTGGAAAAAGGGAAATATAACCCCCATTTTCAAGAAAGGGAAAATGGATGAGCCAGGGAACTACAGACCAGTCAGTCTCACCTCTGTGCCTGGCAAAATCTTGGAGCGGATTCTCCTGGAAGGCATGCTAAGGAACATGAAAAACAACAAGGTGGTTGGTGACAGCCAACACGGCTTCTCTAAGGGGAAATCCTGCCTGACCAATCTGGTGGTCTTCTTTGATGGGGCTGTGGAACTGATGGACAGGTAGAGCACTTGATGTCATCTACCTGGACTTGTGCAAAGCGTTCGACACTGTCTCACATGACAACCTTGTCTCTAAGTTGGAGAGACGTCAATTTGATAGGTGGACCACTCAGTGGATAAAGAACTGGCTGGATGGCCGCACGCAAAGAGTTGTGCTCAGTGGCTCAATGTCCAGATGGAGACCAGTAAGGAGTGGTGTCCCTCAGGGATTGGTGTTTGGACCAGCCTTGTTCAACATCTTTGTCGGTGACATGGAGAGTGGGATTGAGTGTGCCCTCAGCAAGTTTGCCAAAGACACCAACCTGTGTGATTCTGTTGATATGTTGGAGGGAAGGAATGCCATCCAGAGGGACCTTGACACACTTGTGAGGTGGGCTGATGCCAACCTTATTGAGTTGAACCATGCCAAGTGCAAGGTCCTCCACCTGGGTCAGAACAATCCCAGGCACAGCTACAGGTTGGGCAGAGAAGACGTTCAGAGCAGCCCTGCTCAGAAGGACTTGGGGGTATTGGTTGATGAGAAAATGAACACGAGCCGGCAGTGTGTGCTTGCAGCCGAGAAAGCCAACCGTATCCTGGGCTGCATCAAAAGGAGTGTGACCAGCAGGTCGAAGGAGGTGATCCTGTCCCTCTACTCTGCTCTTGTGAGACCTCACTTGGAGTATTGTGTGCAGTTCTGATGTCCTCAACATAAAAAGGACATGGAACTGTTGGAACAAGTCCAAAGGAGGCCCACGAGGATGATGAGGGGACTGGAGCACTTCCTCTATGAAGATAGGCTGGGAAAGTTGGGGCTGTTGAGCCTGGAGAAGAGAAGGCTGCGTGGAGACCTCATAGTAGCCTTCCAGTACCTGAAGGGGGCCTATAGGGATGCTTGGGAGAGACTCTTCATTGGGGGCTTCAGTGATAGGACAAAGGGTAACTGGTTCAAACTTAAATAGAGGAAGTTCAGTTCGGATATAAGGAAGAAGTTCTTTACTAATTTCTGAGGGTGGTTTGGCACTGGAATGGGATGAGTTGCCCAGGGAAGTTGTGAATGCTCCATCATTGATGGTGTTCAAGGCAGAGTTGGACATAGCCTTGGGTGGCATGGTTTAGTGTGAGGTGTCCCTGCCCCTGGCAGGGGGGTTGGAACTAGATGATCTTCAAGTCCTTTCTAAACCTACCTATTCTATGATTCTATGATTCTAAGTCAGGACAGGTAAACTTGAAACAGAGAATCAGACATAAAAGAATGAAGATTTTTCAGAACATTTCAAGAACAGCAAACATCTTTTTTATAAAGTAAGGCAGACAACAAATGAAGATATTTATCCCTTTTCTTTTACTCCCAAATAGACTGTATTTCCAAAAGAATGAAAAAAATCACTGCATTTCTGCTTTTAATAAAGTTGTATATTTTGCCCCTAAAGTAATTTCATAAAACCAGTTATACCCAGTTCTTGTGAAAGAACAAAAT
This sequence comes from Ara ararauna, assembly GCA_028858755.1. Classification (NCBI taxonomy): domain Eukaryota; kingdom Metazoa; phylum Chordata; class Aves; order Psittaciformes; family Psittacidae; genus Ara; species Ara ararauna. Next base: position 22,583,688 of record CM054376.1, read on the forward strand.
TACTCTTATTCACCCACTCTATTCCAAACTTTATTTCATAGAATATTATCATAACCCTCTTCCCCCAAATGCTTATATATTTGCTTATGCAAATATGATCCATGTCTTTCATCAAGAAGACTAATTTGATGCTCATAGCAGCTATATCTTCATTGTACCTTTTACACACAAGTAAGCCACCATTGGGTTTTTATGATGTATAAAGAATGTTTTGATGTCCTTTGCTAAATTACAGCTTGTCAGCATGCTCTGTAACAGCAAATGTTTGATATGACAAATGAAATATGCAGTCATAGAATTCATAAATGGAATCAAATAACTCTTTTTTATTAGTATATATGCATGTAAATAATTAGTATTATTGTGAAACTGAGCAGAGAAATTGATTGAACGTCCTTTGGTATTTATTCTTGGTATAAAAGATAATGAAAAAAACATGCCTCAAATTTATGACGGATTTTTTTTACAGCAACTGTGCAATACTCTCTGATCTTATAATATTTGTGCTTGAGTTCTATTATCTGGTAATTCGTCTTATTCCAATGGATAAAGATATTATATAGTAAAGGTAGAGTTACTAAGATATACTAATGTTCTCCCAGTGTTTCAAAAGAGCACTGAAACGATCTACATTGTGCCTTGCAGCAAAGAGATATTGATTTGAACCAGATGGAAAACTAATTCCACAAAGGCTGATTCTCAATGTTGTTTTAATTTCTTTTTTGTACCAGAAATCTGTTTGTTTATTTTGTTTGTTTGTTTTTTTTTTTTTAATTATTATTACCTTTGTGTGAGTATGATGGAAATATCAGCAACTACATTAAAGATCAGTAACTATATTAAAATATGACAGGTTTTAAGTTGGATGTCTCAATTTTGACTGGGGATTTTGACTGGCATGCCTTATCAGTATTCTTTGCCCTGTTCTGATGAAGCTTAGTGTAACAAAAAGTAGGTAGTATTTCTAAAACACTCTGGTTTTCATTAAAACATAAAAATCTTTTGGGAATTTAAGGATTTTTTCTTTTATGGTAACACGCTTTTGACATTATGCTTTTGGCAGCCGCTTCAGATCATTTAACATTTCCTGACATTGAGAAGACATTTTCAAGTGCCTTCTCAGAATAAAATGTAAGGTTTCTCTTACAACACTGTTTAATTATATTAATATTTTTTAACAAGCCTTGAATTAATTGTTTTTGAGATTTAAATCACATTTTTTCACTAGATATTCAGTTTCATCAGCAAAACTACCTATTGATTTGAGATCAATCCCTGATATTCGATTCTACTGTACTTTCATCAGACTGCAAAATAATACTTTGCATTTGTTAAACAATAATTCTAGACACCCATCACAAAAAAAAAAAAAAATTTTTGAGTTATGTGAAGAAAGACATTTCTGTTAACAAAAATTTAGCAAATTTAAACATGCATTCTTTCTTTCACATTTTGAAATAGAAACAGAGTCTTAAGTTCTTTGAAGAGGTATGTGCAATTTTAACAGTGAGAAGTCTCTATACTCAGTTACCATGCACTTAGCTCTGTAGCTGTCACCTCTTATGCTCTGTATATGGGGTACAAAAAGATAAGGTAACCTAGTAATAAAAATCCAAAGTTGCAGACAGCCTTTAATCTCAAATCAGCAGTTCCTAGAATGGTTTCCTTTCTGTCGCTCAAGAGAACAAGTGCTGAGTTGATGGATGAGAAAGTAGAAAACAGTGAATACCCATGGGTGAAATCTGATAATGAAAAGGTTTTAAAATCTCCCCTGGCTGTTCCAAAACACTGTCAGTGTTGCCAAGTGCTTTCTCCCATTAATTAATTAGTAATTCTGATGTATAAAAACATTTTTTTGAATGTTTTTTCTAACCTGGTATAATCACAATCTTGTGTAAGTTCATAAATTTCTTTCTTCTTGTCTTCTGTGCTGCACAAAATCAGAAAACAAAGGGTTTATGTCACACAAAATATTAAAGAAGTTATTTAAGAATGGAATGAAGGGAAATATTGCAGAAAAAACAATGCAACCAGGGTTATGAACTCACCATTTCTTTCAGAAAATTTACAGGTGAGAAACAGGAGAGGGTTTGGTGCTTTCATAACAAAGAAGGTGGTACTTCATCCTGTATTGTCTAGCGATAAAGAGTTTTATCATCTACATGAGTTTCTAGGGACTTCTCTAAGCCTTATTTTTATTCTCAGTCTTAGTGCAGGGGTTAAAAAAGCATCACTATTTTCTTTAAAGTTGTAAATGTAATTCTAGAACATCTGACTTACGAAATATCAGCTTAAGACTTTAAACTGGTAACTATGGAACTCAAAGAAAGTGGGTTCTGAACTGTCACGAAGAGTGTAAATGTTAGAAACAAGACACTAGAAATCCAGGATAAGAACTCATGCCAACCACACTCCTGAATTATACATTAATACAGCTTATACCATAAGAGTATCATCTTGTGAGTATCAAGGTTGAGAGAACTACAGAGAAAAGCACATCACTTCTGCCACTTAAGTTGCAAATGAGATGACAGTCATAAATTGATTTCAGGAAAAAGGACTGAATTTGCTATCTGTTCACTCATTAAAAATCACTCTATTTTAATAATCAGGATTACCTGGTATTCTGAGACCTAAAAGAGGTAACACTCTTTCAGAAAAGTGCATCAGGAATTTGGGCAAATCAAACATACCTAATGAAGGTAATTATGTGTAATTAGAATATGAAGTTAAAATTACTTCTTTGCTTAATCTTTCTCATATTATGAAATATTCTTATTTTCATCGAGCTTAGTAAAGCATTACACAAATGCAATTGTTCTTTCAATTATTCAGAGTGAGTGCACTAATTAGCAATAATTAACAAAGGAAAAATATGCCCAGGATCAATTTTACTGCTATATTACATTTCAAAACAAAAGCTTCCACATTTTAACATTCTTCTGAGCAGGCAAGAATAGTTAGTACCATCAGTCTTTTCTTTTCAGGGTTACTTCTCTAATTGAATTTCTCTGCATGTTTTTCCTCTTCTGCGTACACTGAATACACAAATATTATATCGAAAAAAAGGTAATGATTTTGAAGAGAAAAAGAAAATGACTGTACATTATAGAATCATAGAATCATAAAATAGTTAAGGTTGGAAAGGACCTTAAAATCATCTAGTTCCACCCCTCCCTGACATGGACAGGGACACCTCCCACTAAACCATGCCACCCAAGGCTATGTCCAACCCAGCCTTGAACACCGCCACAGATGGAGCATTCACAACTTCCCTGGGCAGTTTATGATGATTATGACTGACAAAACTGCTGTAGATAGTTTGTAAGTACAGATAATAACAAGCTGGAAATTATTTAGTGGCATGATTTTCAATACTTTTGGCAAGAAAGTAAGTGTTACCACTGTGTTCAAGTATCTGGTAAGATGTATGAGCAAAATTGTTATATACACAATGACTTTGTTAAGCAAAACCAGGAAAATCAATTAAGATATCTAACAATATTTTGTTGATTATAAATAAAATATACTATGCTATCATTTCCAGCAGTGTAAGAGTAATCATATTTTAAATATATTAATTTTCTTGAATTAGTTAGCTATTGTTAACTAATAAAAGGGATTTTAAACAATGTTAATCAGTATGACTCAACAACCCTTTAAATTATTGTCTATCCACAAAATATATGCAAATAAAAATAACTAAGATATATTTAGGGCTATCAGGAAGACAGAATGATTGTGATCTACTTTATTTTTATTTTAATTAGGTTTCTTAAGTGTGAACTCATACGGACCAAAAAGAACAGAAGCCATCAGTACTGAAATAACAAATCTAATGTGGTATAGTACTGATTATAAATAATCACTTTCATTTTCCTATATCAAATGACATAAGAAGGAGATATGAGCATTGCTACAGATGTCAGTAAGTTTGCAAATGGCACCAATTTGGGCAGAGGTGTTGATCTGATTGAGGGTAGGAAGGCTCTGCAGAGAGATCTGGACAGGCTGGATAGGTGTGCTGAAGCCAACTGTATTAGATTCAACAAGGCAAAGTGCTGGGTACTGTACTTGGGCCACAACAACCCCAGGCAGTGCTACAGGCTTGGGGTAGAGTGGCTGGATAACTGCCCAGCAGAAGGGACTTGGGGGTGCCCAGTAACAGCTGCTGAACAAGATTCAGCTTGTGCCCAGGCAGCCAAAAATGCCAATGGCATCCCGGCCTGTGTCAGTGCCCTGGGTTCAGCAGTAGCAGTAATTTTTCTCCTTCTTAGTAGCTGGTGCAGTGCTGTGTTAGAATCATAGAGTAGGTAGGGTTGGAAAGGACCTCAAGATCATCTAGTTCCAACCCCACCACCAGGGGCAGGGACACCTCCCACTAAACCATACCAGCCAAGGCTATGTCCAACCCGGCCCTGAACACCGTCAGAGATGGAGCATTCACAACTTCCCTGGGCAACCCATTCCAGTGCCTCACCACCCTTAGAGTAAAGAATTTCAGCCTCATATCCAATCTAAACTTCATCTTTCACTTATATGCTTTTCATTCCAATGTCTTCGTTCTCAGCTTGGAGGAGAAGACAGACATAACTGGAAACATGGAGGACACAAAGAAGGAAAGACTGAAGGTACTTCAGGTCAGTCTGAGCAATCCTTTGCTTGTAAAAATTTTAATGTCAGTATCATTAGTTGTGCTGGATTACCAAATATTTCTGCCCATGTGTACTCACTCTTCAGTGAGTGCTGTCGTGTTTTATATTCCTCCTAGATTCAATGACATTATTCAGAGGGATGCATGGGCAAACGCTTGTACGCTTATGCCTACAGCCAATGCTGAAACCAGAAAAATACCACTGCTGATAGCAAGCAAGTATTCAAGAAATATAGCTGTCTCCACAAGTCTTTTGCAGCACCCTCTTTTCTGCTACCTTTGCATAGAAACTGTAATATGAGCATAAGATATTTTTTGCTAGAACATAGAATATACCTTGCAGCTCTCAGCATTCCCTCAGGAAGGGTATAATAATGGCTTTGTCTGGTTAGGATCAAATATGCTGTGGTAGTGTGGCCTGAGACATGAAAAACCAAGCCAATTCTATACAGCAATCTCAGCTTTTGTAGGAGTTCCCACATAGAATCATAGAATCGTAGAATAGTTAGGGTTGGAAAGGACCTTAAGATCATCTAGTTCCAACCCCCCTGCCAGGGGCAGGGACATCTCCCACTAAACCATGCCACCCAAGGCTATGTTTTTGACTTTCAGACTGGGAACAGTGCTGATAACACTGATGTTTTTAGTTGATGCTAAGTAATGTTTACTCTTACCAAGGACTCTTTGAGTCTCATGCTCTGCCTGGGAGGAGGGGAAGCCAGGAGGAAGCAGAGACAGGACGCCTGACCCAAACTACCCAAAGTGTTATTCCGTATCACAGCATGTCATGCCCAAGATATAACCTTGGGGGGAGTTACCTGGAAGGGCAAGATCACTGCTCGGGTCGGACTGGGTATCAGTCAGTGGGTGGTGAGCGGCTGTATTTTCTTCCTTTGTTATTTTCCTTACCATTATTACTATTGGTGGTAGCAGTAGTGGTTTGTGTTATACCTTAGTTACTGGACTTAACTTGTGGGAGTTACATTCTTTCAGTTCTCCTCCCCATTTGTCTGGGAGTGGGGGGAGGAAAAAAGGGGGGAGTGGGAGCGAGCAAGCAGTTGCGTAGTTCTGAATTATCAGCTGGGCTTAAATCACGACAGTCAGAATAGTGTAGCCAGTAGGCCCAGGGCAGTGACCATCCACCTGTACTGGGCACTGGTTGGGCTGCACTTAGAGTACTGTGTTCAGTTCTGCGCTCTTTGCTGCAAGATGCTGGCAGATGTCAGAATGAGGGCAGCAAAGCTGGTGAAGGGTCTACAGCACAAGTCTTGTGAGGAGTTATTGAGGTAACTGAGGTTGTTTAGCTTGGAAAAAATTGGGCTCAGGTGAAATCTTACTACTCCCTACAACTACCTGAAAGGAGGTTGTAGCAAAGTGGGCATCAGTCCCTTCTCCCAAGTAACAAGTGATAGGACAAAAGGCCATGGCCTCAAATTACACCAGGAAAAGTTTAAATTGGATATTAGGAAAAATTTATTCACCAAAAGGATTGTCAAACATCAGAATAAGCTGCCCAGTTATGTGGTTGCGCCTCATTTCCTAGAGGTATTTAAAAGACTTGCAGATGTGACACTTAAGGACATAGTTTAGTGGTGGCCTTGACAGTGCTGAGTTAAGTGTTGGAGTTGAAGATGTTAAAGGTCTTTTCAAATCTTAAAAATTCTATTATTTTATAATTCTACGATTCTATCACTTTTAGATATTGTAAGCTGCATTTTATCTTTCCTATCCACTCTTTGGAGATGTGTCAAGACATAAAAGTAACTCCAGTGAAGAATCAGTTTTATTCCAGACAATTTACAAATGTTTCTCAATGCCTCCATGAAAGAGGATTTGGCATCCAAGCTCAGAATAATCTTTCACCAAAATTTTGCATGTTGCTTAATACTGATAGGATATCAAGTATCCATAACAACTTAGAAAGGAATAAATAGCAAAACGTTATGGCTTTAAGCTAAAAGAAGGGAGAATTAGACAGGATATTAGGAAAAGTCTTCATTATAAGGGTGGTGAGAAACTGGTTGTCCAGAAAAGCTGTGGCTGCCCCATCCCTGGCAGTGTCCAAGGCCAGGTTGGATAGGCCTTTGAGCAACCTGGTCTAGTGGAGGGTGTCCCTGCCCATGGCAGGGGTGTTGAAACTATATGAGTTTTAAGGTCCCTTCCAACCCAAACTATTTCATAATTCTGTGATTTTGCAATTATGGTCTTTGCAACACCACTGCCCTGAATAAGAAAAACAAAGTTGTTAACTTTCTCCAGATAATTGATATTTGCATCTACCTGAGCTGTTTTGGGGTTTCTTTTGTTTTTTAATTGGTTGTCGGTTGGTTGGTTGGTTTTTTTTTGTTTGCGATTTGGTTTGGTTTGTCTTTTTTTTTTGCAGAGGGTGTTGTTTGGTTTCTGTTTGGGTTTTTTTTCTTTGGGGGATCTAGAGCTTTGGTTGGTTGGTTGGTTTGGGTTTTTTTTCATCTGATTTGCTTTGTACAAACTAGGTCCATAGCTTCTGAAGAAAAAAGCAGTTTGTCTTGTGGCGACTATCATTGATTTTAAAAGGTATTCCTGCATCAACCCATTGCCCTAATAATGTCTTTAATGCTATTGTTGCTGTAGAAAATCAATAAATGTATTCAGCAGTTATGTTTATTAAATTTGTTATATTTATGCTTAGGACTGAGTGACTAAAGAAACTCTTTGCAGTATTATGGTAATCACTGGATTACCTGAATGCTACAAAGTTGTGACAAATGTTAACAGGCAGTTATGATACTCCTAGAACCTTGCAAGGTGATACTTAAATACACTGAAACACACCAGAGTAATATAATGCATGTTTATTTCATCAAATCAAATACCACACCATTCTGATCAAGAAATAAAAATTAATTCAGCTTCACTGTGTATCTTTTTTATCCATTTGTCAGCTTTTGTGACATGAACTCTCCCCTGTTGCTGGATTGATGCAAATTTTCTGTTAAATAAGGGAAGTTACACTACTACAGCTCTTATTACTATAACTTGAATATTTTCTATCCAAACCCAAGAAAAACCTCAAGATTATTGTCAAATCTTATGATTTTACATTAAGGTTTACATTTTGATGTCAACAATATTCTGATGAAACTAATCAGGGATATAAATTAAACTTTTGTAGTAGGCTAAGTTACTTCAGAAAAAAAATGATGTATTTGCAAGCCTGACTTCTACAACTCCTCAATTCCTTAGAAATTGCATAATTACCCAGACTATAGTGTACCCTACAAATTCATTTTGAGTTTGACACTAGGATACAAAAAGTATTTAGAGACATATTTATCAAGAGACTAAAGGAATGGAATAGTGGAAAACCTTGAAAGGGTCTGAGCTGTAGTGCCAAAATATATGAAAGCCACAGATACAAAATGGGGGATCTAACTGAGCTGTTATCACTCAGAATGGAAATCCAGGAATTACTATAGACAACTGTCTGAAAATATCACTTGAACAGTCACTACTTGTTGATGTAGTGGATGAAACACGATCTTGGCTGTGCAGCAGCAAGCAATAAAGTGTTGTGTGTCCAGAAAACTCAACTGGTTTTTATACTTGCAGCCATTTGTCTAGTAAAGCACATCTCCCTACAGAGTTTGGCTCACTTCCCTAATTCATCACTTCCGCAACAAAGCTATTACACTTCTGAAAGTTTAAAAATATTGTAAAAGAAACAGATAAAAAAAATGAGCATCACTATATCACTGTAAGATCCATATATACTCATGTGATTAATATTAGCTTCATTAAATCTTAGGAAAAATAGAAAAATATTCTTTTTTTTGTTTGTTTATTTTTATAAAAGGGTTCCGGAGAAAGACTAGAAGTGTGAGGAGAGATAGGGAATGGTTTCAATGCAAAGGAGACCCAAACAGAGGAACTCTTGACAAGGTAATAGGTGAAGGTTATTATAAGCATGCATAAAAACATTAGTAATCTAGCATAAGCGAACAGATTCTGAACATCTGTAATTTCCTGCAGTACTTGAATATGAGTGTAGCCAGTGAAATATTAAATAGCACCTTTAAAACATGCAAAAGCAAGTACTTCGCATTCGCATGAATTGTGGAACTCTGTCACAGGATGCTGTACAGACCAGAAGTATATATGAGTTCCAGATTATATTGTTCAAATTCATAGTAGCTATTATGATCCACATCATTAAACTGTTTGGGTATTATCTCCATTTCAGCACACTATTGAAAGAAATTACATCATCCTGGTATCCTAGAACTCAAGAAATTTGCACTGTATAATAGCAACGCTGTACCTGTGCACAGGGGGCTTCTGTTTTAACTAGGTATGTCAAGTTCTTCCTAATGCCAAAATTAGAAACCAAGGTAATGTTTTCTCATGTATGCAGGTAAAGCTATTGCACAGCTGTAAGAGTGTGTATATTACTTTTGCTAATTAATGGAGAAATTTTTCCTTTCAGGAAAAAAATATTGTTGTTCAGAAGTGTTGCCACCAGCCACAGTCAGTATAGGAAATAATATTAAACATTAAGGGACTGGACTCATCTAGGGAAAATTATAAAAGCCAGGGAAGAATGCAAGGGTGGAAGGGTGGTGCCTGTTCAGGCAGAGCAGCACCCTCCCCAGGAGGGTGCCCTCATGCAGGTAAACAGAGCCAGGCAGAGTGGCCACATCAGTGCACCCCCCCAGCAGTGCAGCAAGAATTCAGCAAATGTAAGGTGAAGACTGAGGTCAGAGATCAGTCTACAGAGCACAGTCAGCAAGTCAGGATCAGCAGGATCAGGACTGAGCTCAGGCATATCTATGGCAGGGCTCAGGCAGGAACATGGTGCTCAGACCTGAGCATATATGGGAACAGGGACAGGTGTGTGTGTGTATGGAGGTGTATGCATTTTTGATATGGGTCAGGGAAGGCTTGTTTGGGGCCATTAAGACACATAGATGTATTCAGAGCCCTGAGAACAAGAACTCCCAAGTTTGTTCCAAGCTAAAAGAAAATTATTTCCCAGTTACTACTAGTTATCCCATGTGGATAAAGGGTCAACAATTTATTATTATTGACCATTTATGCATCTAATTTTGCTTTCAGCAAGTTACAGGTTTCAAGTTTCATAGTCCTTGTGATTTCTGATGACATTTCTCTGGAGGAATTTTTTTTTTTTTTTTTTTTTTTTTTACCAAAGTGTTTATTTTACTTTTGGAAATAAACTATATTTAGCAATTCTATGTTACCAACGTTCTGTATCCTTCCCGTTCACTAATTTCCTGTAATAAACAAAAACTACTTGTATATAAAATAACAATTAAAAAAACCCCAGTAGATTCAGCCATCATATAGATTATATCAGTAAAACCTCTGGCATGTATTATGAGCTTATGTGCATTTATGGCAGACAGATGCAGTAGGGTTTTAATTTGAATTCAGCCTTCATATTCTTGTTATGACAAGTTCCCAGGACTTGTCATGAACATTAGGAAAAACAGCTAATTCAGTTAAGATATGCTGAAATTTTGCTTTAAGAGCACCTCATGTCCCTTGCTTACTTTTTTCCCTCTGCTCAGCCCCTCATAACTCCTACGTGCAGAAATAGCTGTGTTTACTATGGTAAGGCTGATCTCTTTTTCTGCTGTTCTATTTCTAAAGCTGTTAATAAGTTACTTAAAGATTCTTGTAGCACAGAAATACAAAATGTGGTACAAAGCAATCAAAAAACACCAGATTTTGCTTGTATTTCATCATTCGTTAGGAAATTCTAACTGTCACTGTAGCAACAGCATTTCAGCTCTAGTTCCACTTATAATCCATGAGTAAGCATTGACTTGTAATAATTGCCCTCTCTCTTGGTTCCTTTTTTACCTTTTTTTTTTCGGTTGATATTGCCATTTTGCTGGTTAAAAAAACTTCCTTTAATTCAAAGCTGTAGCAGAGATGGAAGAGGAAAAGAAGAATACAAGGGTGGAAGAAGAAAGTGCAGTAGAAAGGAAGAGGCAGATCAGTAAAAATTGGAATAATTCTATAATTATATATATCATATATTATATATAATATAATATAATCATATATATAATAATCATTGGAGATATAACGATGAAAGACAAAAAAATTGCAGAGAAGAAAATAATGAAAAATGTGTGTTATCTAAGGTTAGTTTTCTAAAAATATTACACTGACAGTTGATGAATTAGAAAGTAGAAAAGTCCATGGTATTTTATTACTTTCTGCTTGTTATTTTACCGTGCTATCCTTCCAACTACAAGTTCTTTATCTCTTCTGCCTCAGACTAGCTTTCATGGCAATACTAATGATCTTCCTGAATTCATTCTTTCAGGATAGTGTTTAATCACATGCAGCCAAAATTTCTGGTTGCAGTCCTATCCCTTTACAAAGAATCTAAGAATGCTTTTCCTGAACACAGAAAAAGCAAAGAATGAGAGGCAGTATTCCTAAACAAAAGCAGAGGCATTTTTTCAGCCAGTGCTCTGCTCCCAAAAAAAGACTTTTGGCTTTCTGCAGAAGCTACATCAGTGGTGCTTTATGGGTTGTCCTCCACCTTCCTGTTCAGGTGCCTTTCTGATGATCTTTATACAGCTGGCTTTGATGGTGACAATATCAGCATCTGAGATTGAAATACACTTCAACAAAAAATTCTCAGCCAATCTTTAGCATACCAACTAAATACTTTCTGCAGTTTATTCTATGGTAGAGATTTGTATCACATCACTGAGTGTGATTTCTCACCATCAAAGCTTTCCCAATCAAAAAAGGAAGCCCTATTCAGCCAATAGCTCAATAGCAAGCATTTAAATACTGCTGATACATCAACTCAAAGGTATTTGCTTGAAGAAAGCACAATTAGCTATATTTCATGTCAGCTGTCTAACATTCAAGTAGAAAGTGATCCTTACAACTTTTCATTTCTCCATCTACTTAAATAATTACGCATTCAATAAGACACTGTCATAGTTTAAGCCCAGCCGATAACTCAGAACCATGCAGCCGCTTGCTCACTCCCCCTCTTCTTTCTCCCTCTGCTCCTGGATGGATGGGGAGGAGAATGGAAAGAATATAACTCCCACAGGTTGAGATAAGAACAGTCCCGTAACTAAGGTATAACACAAAACCACTACTACTACCACCAATAATAATAGTGATGAGGGAAATAACAAGGGAAGAAAATACAACTGCTCACCACCTGCCGACCAATACCCAGCCTGACCCGAGCAGCAACCTAGCTCTTCCAGGTAGCTCCCCCCAAGGTTATATATTGGGCATGACGTGCTGTGGTAAGGAATACCTCTTCGGCTAGTTTGCGTCAGGTGTCCTGTCTCTGCTTCCTCCCTGTTTCGCCACCTTTCTGGCACAGCATGAGACTCAGAAAGTCCTTGGTCAGAGTAAACATTACTTAGCAACAACTAAAAACATCGGTGTTATCAGTGATGTTCCCAGTCTGAAAGTCTGCACACAGCACTGCACCAGCTACTAAGAAGGAGAAAAATGACGGCTACTGCTGAACCCAGGCCAGTATCCACGCCTTTTTCCATGCAATTCACGTCATGCTCAGATTCCACATATTTCAATATACCATCACTGTTGTCATATATATATATATATATATGTAAAAAACACAAACACAAAGAGAAAGATATCATTCCTTAAGTCCATAGTCCAATCCCTATAAAACTGCTGAATTCATGTGGTCCATGATGTCCGGCTCCATCTCTTGTAACGGAGTTTCAGAGCAGGGGAGACAGTGTGCAGTGCTGGATTGTTGCCTGCTGATGATACTGCAGAACTCGTCCGGTTTCATCAAAATTCATTCTTTGTTGGGATGATGATCGGAGGGAAGTCACCTCACCAGGTATATCCTGGTCCCTGAGCAAAAGCCAACCCACGAGCGGGTTTGCCTTTACCTGAAGAAGGAATAACCCAGACTGTCTTCCCCAGCAAATTTTTTATATGCATCACAAGAACTTTGTACCTCTCCGCAGTATGTAGAAGTTCTGACTGGGCTGGACTAGCCCTGTTGGAAGATCCTCTGGTGTTGACCAGCCAAGTGGCCTTTGGTAAATGTGTAACCCAAAGTTCGAAAGTCCCACCAACCGTTGGACTCAGTGTAGTTTTTAATAGCCCATTGTACCGTTCAATTTTCCCAGAGGCTGGTGCATGGTAGAGGCTGTGATCTACCCACTCAATGCCATGCTCTTTGGCCCAAGTGTCTATAAGGCTGTTCCAAAAATGAGTCCCACTCTCTGATTCAATCCTGTCTGGGGTGCTGTGTCAGCACAAGATTTGTTCTTCAAGGCCCAGGATAGTGTTCCAGGCAGTGGTGTGGGGCACAGCGTATGTTTCCAGCCACCTGGTGGCTGCTTCCACCATGGTAAGCACATGGAGTTTTGCCTTGGCGGGTTGGTGGGAGTGTGATATAATCAATCTACCAGGCCACCCTGTATTTGTACTTCAGCCATTGTCCTCCAAACCAAAGAGGCTGTCAGATTTTTAGCAGTAGCAGTCATTTTTCTCCTGCTTAGTAGCTGGTGCAGTGCAGTGGTTCTGACTTTCAGACTGGGAACAGCACTGATAACACTGATGTTTTTAGTTGATGCTCAGTAATGTTTACTCAGACCAAGGACTCTGAGTCTCATGATCTGCCAGGGAGGAGGGGAAGCCAGGAGGAAGCAGAGACAGGACACCTGACCCAAACTACCCAAAGAGGTATTCCGCACCACAGCACGTCATGCCCAGTATACAATGGGGACAGTTACCTGGAGGGGCTAGATCACTGCTTAGGTCAGGCTGGGTATCAGTTGGCAGGTGGTGAGCAGTTGCATTTTCTTCCTGTCGTGGTTTAAGTCCAGTCAGCCACACAGTTTCGCTCTCTCACTCACTCCTCTCTCTTTCTTCCCCCTGCTCCCGGGTGGATGGGGAGGGGAATCAGAAGAATGTAACTCCCACAGGTTGAGATAAGAACAGTTTAGTAACTAAAGTATAACACAGATCACTACTGCTACCACCAATAATAATAATGACAAGGCAAATGCAAGGAAGGAATACAATTCTCACCACCTAATATCAAGCCCGACCACGCAGTGCACCCCCACACTTCCAGGTTTCTGCTCTCTGTTTTTACATCCTGGGCATGACGTGCTGTGGCATGGAATAACCTCTTTGGTCAGTTTGGGTCAGGTATCCTGTCTCTGCTTCCTCCCGGCTTCCCCTCCTCCCTGGCAGAGCATGAAACTCAGAAAGTCCTTGGCCAGACCAAAACATCACTAAGCAGTAACCAAAACACTGGTGTTATCAGCACTGTTCCCAGGCCCAAAATCAAAAACAGAGCGCTGCACCAGCTACCAAGGAGGAGAAAAATGACTGCTACTGCTGAACCCATGACATTATCCACCCCTTATTCCATACCATTCACGTCATGCTCAGATCTCACATTTTCAATATTCCATCACACGTATATATATAAATCCACACACACTCAGAAAGGGAGAGAGATCATCCCTTAGTGCATGGACCAATCTCTATAAAACTGCTGAGTCCATCCAGTCCATGATGTCAAGATCCATCTCTTGCAATAGTCTTTCAGAGCAGGGGAGACTGTGTGCAATGTTCACACCCGTGAATAACCAGGGCAATAGTGTCCATTGCTAAGTCCAACCCTCGATCATGAGTCCATCTGTATGCTGCATCTCTGCTCTGATGGCCTGAGGTGTCATGAGCACACCAGGCTCAAAATAATTCATCCACCCCTCCAGCAGTTTCTGCAGCTTGTTGGTGGGGACTCCATACAGCTGCCTTCCATCTCCAATGCTTCCAAAGCACTGGAGGGGCCCAGTGAACTAGATACTCTCCCATACTGTCCCACACACACTGCCACTCATGGCTGTCATGCTGCAGGGAAAATTTCATGGTCATCCTACATCATAGTGTAACCCCAGACAAGGCCCACACCCCACTCTGCTTAACTCTGGGGAACAGACAAAACGGTTGTGGGCAAAATGCACTCTGTATGCATGCCAACATGGTGATCCCCATCATGATCAGCAGGCAGGTCTCAAGGGTACCCAAAGGCCATTTAAAACCTTCAGAGCTCTCAAATGAGATTGCTGTACTTTCACTGGGGCTGGTGTAGCTGCTGTGCTTGCTGGCTCTCTCAGCACCAGCTTCTCTGTGTCTGAGTCCAGATCTTCCCCCTCTGCCTTGCTGGGAAGTGCTGAGTGGTCTCCTGCATCCTCCTGGGGCTCGGGCTCATGGGGATCCGTGGGCAGCTGCTGGGGAATGCTCTTGGCCACAGCAGGGCTGGGCTTGGCTATGGGGCTCAGTTTCTCTGCCTCCCCCTCCCGCTGCTCGGCAGCTGCGCGGCTGGTCTTGGTGGGGGGGTCAGCTCCTGGTCCCCACGGCTGCTCCCCCGGGCTGTTTCAGCAGCCGGTGGCTCCGGGACGTCCCCCCTCGGCTTCCCACAGCCTCCCAAAGACAGAGGCAGAGACGAGGGCCACGACGGTGAAGAGCAGCAGAACTGCCAGGCACACATTTGCCCCCCCAGCTTCCAGAGCCCGGCCGTATTACAAGCCATTCCAATAAAGTACAATGAAACAAGAACCTTAACCCAAAACCCATATTCGAAAAATGCTAAGATAACAAATACCGGCTGTAAGTAAGGTACAACAGGCTGAAACCCTGAAATCAGGAGCAACACCTTTGAGAGCCAATAAATCAGCATTGTGCCGAGTGGTTATTAATCCTGTCGTTATCTCAACCCTTCGTGCCCCACGTTGGGCGCCAAAAAGAACTGTCGTGGTTTAAGTCCAGTCAGCCACGCAGTTTCGCTCTCTCACTCACTCCTCTCTCTTTCTTCCCCCTGCTCCCGGGTGGATGGGATGGAGAATCAAAAGAATGTAACTCCCACAGGTTGAGATAAGAACAGTTTAGTAACTAAAGTATAACACAAAACCGCTACTGCTACCACCAATAATAATAATGACAAGGCAAATACAAGGAAAGAATACAATTGCTCACCCCTTCTAATACCAAGCCCGGCCACGCAGTGCACCCCCACACTCCCGGGTCTCTTCTCTCTGCGTTTACATCCTGGGCAGGACGTGCGGTGGTATGGAATAACCTCTTTGGTCAGTTTGGGTCAGGTGTCCTGTCTCTGCTACCTCCCGGCTTCCCCTCCTCCCTGGCAGAGCATGAGACTCAAAAAGTCCTTGGTCAGACCAAAACACCACTAAGTAGTAACTAAAACACTGGTGTTACCAGCGCTGTTCCCAGGCCCAAAATCAAAAACAGAGTGCTGCACCAGCTACCAAGAAGGATACAAATGACTGCTGCTGCTGAACCCATGACACTTCCCTTGTTACTTTCCTTATTATTATTATTATTATTGGTTGTAGCAGTAGTGGTTTTGTGTTATACCTTAGTTAATGGACTGTTCTTATCTGTGGGAGTTATATTCTTTCGATTCTACTCCCCATCCTTCCTTCTGGAGCGCGGGGGAGGAAGAAGGGGGAGTGAGAGAGAGACTGCATGATATTTCTGAGTTATGGCTGGGCTTAAACCACAACAGAGCTTTTAACCGCTTGGCTTACTTAATTGCAGCACATGTTTCACACTCATTAATAACCTGGGCAATAGTGTCCATTGTTAAGTCCACCCCTCGATCAGAAGCCCATCTGTATGTTGCATCTCTGCCGTGATAGCCTTATGTGTCATGGGCCCACCAGGCCAAAAATAATTCACGCTAATGTTGCCAACTTAAGTCCATCTGAACCACTTCAACCCTATCAGTTTTATCCACTTGTTGGTTGCTTTGGTTTCCCTCAGTAGCCCGACTCTTGGGTACATGAGCATCTACATGGCGCACCTTCACCTCCATGTGCTGCACCCAGGCAGTGATATCTTGCCACAGTGCAGCAGCCCAGATGGGTTTACCTCTGCATTGCCAGTTGCTCTGTTTCCATTGCTGCAACCACCCCCACAGGGCATTTGCCACCATCCATGAGTCAGTGTAGAGATAAAATACTGGCCACTTTTCTCATTCAGCAATGTCCAAGGCCAGCTGGATGGCTTTCACCTCAGCAAACTGACTCGATTCACCCTCTCCTTCAGCAATTTCTGCAGCTTGTCGGTGGGGACTCCATACAGCTGCCTTCCATCTCCGATGCTTTCAAAGCACTGGAGGGACTCACTGGACTAGATGCTTGCCCACACTATCCCACACATGCTGCCACTTGTGACTCTCTAGCCTCAGGGAGAATCTCTTGGTGGTCGTCCTATATCATTGTTTAATCCCTGACAAGACCTATGCTGGACCCTGCTTATCCTCCACAATTGGACAAGATTGGGCATTCTCAGGGTGATCACGCCACAGGCAAAATGTAGAGAACACATGCAGCAACAAGCTGGTTCCCAGCCAGAGGAGCAGGGTGCTTTGAAGGGCATTGAAAGGATATTCAGGATCTTTAACTCTTCCAGAATCTACTCCCACTGTAAATAGCCTGGTAAGGGAGCAGGGGGTGTGAGGGAGTATCTTCCCCTTAGGTTGACCCACCAAGGAAATGAAAAAGGTATATGTGTAACAGCTAAAAATTCCATTACATGCCTCCCAAAGTACAGTGCTGATGACCACACTGGGAATGCATATTAGCTCAGTTTCATGATCAGTGAGTCTATTGTATTATAAATCATTACCATAAAGTACAGCAGAGCAAGAACATTAGCCCAGGCCCTCCAGCTGATAAACACTAAACCAGCAAGTACTGGTTGTAAGGTACGACAAGCTGAAACTCTGAGATCAAGAGCAACAACTTTGAGAGCCAATAAATCAACATTGTGACGAGTGACTATTAGTCCAAAAAAATAAATGCTTATGACAAATATGATTAGACACACTCTGGTCAGATCTGTCATTATCTAAACCCTTCGTACCCCACAGTGGGCACCACAAAGAACCATCTTGGTTTAAGCCCAGCCGATAACTCAGAACCACGCAGCCGCTTGTTCACTTCCCCCGTTTTTCCTCCTCCTGCTCCCAGATGAATGGGAAAGAGAATCGACAGAATGTAACTTGCACAGGTTGAGATAAGAACAGTCCAGTAACTAAGGTGTAACACAAAACCACTACTACTACCACCAATAATAAAAATCATAGAATCATAGAATAGTTAGGGTTGGAAAGGACCTTAAAATCATCTAGTTCCAACCCCTCTGCCATGGGCAGGGACACCTCACACTAAACCATGCCACCATGATGAGGGAAATAACAAGGGAAGAAAATACAACAGCTCACCACCTGCCAACAGATACCCAGCCTGACCTAAGCAGTGATCTTCCAGGTAACTTCCCCCAAGGTTATATATTGGGCATGATGTGCTGTGGTATGGAATAACACTTTGGGTAGATTGGGTCAGGCGTCCTGTCTCTGCTTCCTCCTGGCTTCCCCTCCTCCCTGGCAGGGCATGAGACTAAGAAAGCCCTTGGGAGGTGTAAACATTACTTAGCAACAACTAAAAACATCGGTGTTATCAGTGATGTTCCCAGTCTGAAAGTCGGCACACAGCACTGCACCAGCTACTAAGAAGGAGAAAAATGACTGCTACTGCTGAACCCAGGACAACCACAAAGGGAGAAAATGTTCTAACAACTCAGTGATATTCCTAATCTGGTGGAGGAAGACCGGCAAACTTCAGTTAATCAATCCCCAGAATCTGAGGAGACTTGAAATGAAAACAATGAATATTAATGAAAAAAATTTATTCTGAATGACTGATATTTTTCAAAAGAAATAAAAAAAGAAAAAAAAATCAGAATATTTCAGTGCAGGTTTCTCTTAAATTGTGTTCCCAGTTATCATTAACTTTTTGAAGATGACTTTACCCAGACTTCAATTTGCAGAATTTTGTGTATATAAACGCATATATCATATATCATATCACATATCTGTATGCTTTATGAAAAAAATCTGACTTTAAAGTAAGCATTGCATACCATAATTTAGCATCTTTAGATTTCTTGGGAAATACTTGCCTCTCATGAGCCTTATTCCTGACATTTATTTCAGCTGTTCTGAGTTAAGTGTGTGATTTCATGTGTGCAAGGAGCGTTGTACAATGCACCATGAATAAATACACATTTATGTATAGCCTACTTAAAGTGATTGTACTGTTACATATGCATTTACCTACCCTAAATCTGCATAGCTAATGTTATGTAAACAATGTGAGGTCCTGCATTCTTATTATTTCTATAGTCTTCTTCTTTGAAAAGTTTAGGTCAGAGCTGTGACATTCAGTAAATACAGTGAATTTTTAAGGTTCTAAAAGGAGGATCTGATGTTAGTTATATGCCAGGAAAGGACTACAAGGAAAGCAAGGTAATTCAGATAATTTTTAGTTTTAATTGCACAGCAATTTGTGACAGGTTTGTTTTCTTCCTTTGCATTGCTATTAATTTTTTTCCATACCTGTCAGATAAAGTTTCTTGTTCCATTGCCATAATATGTGTTTATGAATTTGCAGTTGTAGAAATTTCAGCCTTTGTAGTAACAATTACCTTTTAAAGTGGTTTTTTAGGATTAATTTTGATATATTCTCTGGTGTCTGCCCTCTGAGTTTAGCTTGTTATAGCAAGAATATTAACTTAAACTGTATTTAAACATGTGTGCTGTAGTGGTATACAGTGATATACAGTGTACAGTGCTATAGCATATTTTTCAAAACCATTCATATACTGTACTTGTAAAAGCAGCTGTCATAGAACAGCATTTATAAAGTAATTAATAATTTACTCCTAATTATTGTGGATACAAATTAGTCACTAGTTTTATTAGATTTAGTAATTTTTTTTCCAAAATTAACCGGAAGTAAAGGAAAACAAAAAACTCAAGAAACAATTCTGCTCTCTGATTTGGTTTACTTATACTTTTGTGTGTGTGTGCATTTTTTGTGTGTAATTAAAGCTTCTTGTAAGCAGCATCTGAGTGTTTAATAATTCTGCTGTGTCACAACAACCTTGTAGCTGTGGCATTATGCAATTTTAATGAAATTATGTGTAGCTGTTTACGAAGATTATAAAATAACATTTTGCCACTGTATAAGCAAACTGTCATGAACTGAAGAAAAAAGTCTATTCCAAAGGACACCAAAAGTTTCTAACAGATTAGTTGTCTTCTTAGGACTAAGTAAGTCCAAAGATTTAGACTGTAAACTTCAAAACTTTTTTTCTTGCCCACAGTCTACATTGTAACGATGGTTGTATCTTGTTTCAGGAAGAAGGTCCTAGCTTTACTGCAATATTTTCACAATAGTAGTAGTTCTATACATTTATAAATCTGTTAATGCTTCTATTACTTTAATAAATACATTTATAAATACATATATATATCAAGAGCATCAAAACTTACCATAAAAAATACTTCAGTAGCACAGAATTCTAAAAAAATATTTGTCAAGTGTTTATTTGACAGTCCAAGATTTATGCATGTAAGCAGATTCAAAGATTCATAGAAGTCAAAAATCCTCTGATCAGTGGATGCCACTATATCATCTCTCCTTAGTACTTCAGGTTCTTAAATTTAAATTAATCAGTTATCCCCAAACTAATTTTAATACCTTGTATTTCAGTAAAACACAGCTTTCAGAAGGAATGCCAGTCTTCATTTGAAGGACCTAGAAAACAGAAGAACAATTTAAGCACCTTATTTAATTATTCTGGCCATTGCATGAAGTTGTGAACCATCCACAACATGAGTATTACTCTGGAATACTCATGCACAAGATATCCCTGGTATCTCATTGTAAAAAGTCACAGTTCTAATAGCAAAACAGTAAACCCTACAGGCTGTTGTAACGGCAGTCTGACATTCATTTTGAACATGAATACTTTATTCAGTGAAAAGGTTGGTCATTTCTTGACTTTTTGAAAGTAGATGTTTAAATCAGCTGAAAATGTTTTTAAAACTTCACTTTCTTCTCAAGGTGCACAAGTATGCTATGCAATGCAGCTGTATGATTACAGAAGGTACATGACAGGGGTAAGCAGAGCAAAGTGTGAAAGGTTAAACAATCCATCAACTTTCAATGCATACATCTTAGTTGAAATCAAAAGGGCTATTCCAATTTGACTGCGTATTTCTTACTCCATATTTCTGAACCATTTCAGCTTCTCTTTCATAACTTCCCTATCACACAGGCATATTTTATAAGCCTAAAATAAGATGGGATGAGTAAAGAAAATGCATTTGAAAAAAATATCCTATCTCTTTCATACAAAGATAAGTATGATTTTTCTGAAACCTATTTACTAGGTAAATGTCTTTTATTTTCACTTTTGATTACATATGCACTTCAAATTCAAAATGCTTTCTTTCAACATGTTTTCCCTTAAGGTGTTCAAAGATGTGAATATATAATCAATACTAGTAATTATACACTACATTCTTTCCTTAGAAATTTTGTGACGAACCAGTAAAAGCGTTCTTTCAAAAGTGCAGGCATTAGATGTAGACACTGTCATTAATTTCATTTCCCCCCTTTCTTTCTTCCTTCCTTCCCAAACCTGTCACATTTCCAATAAAATTGACTAAGTGCTGATGAGATGATTTGCTTTACTGAAAAGAAAAAAAAACTAAACAAAATAAAACTCAGAGTTACTTCACTATACAACATTCCCAACAACATAAACTGCTCCTGAATTAGGTCAGATATATCAAACATAATAGCGTTAGGCTGTTTAATATTTACAGTTGCGGAAGGCTCCTACACAACCTTTAGAAACTGCTTCTACCTTGTAACCTCAGAGAAATTTGCAAATGATCTTGAAGTGCCAGTTCGTGTAAGAAACAAGGTACAAGGAAGACCTTCCTCAGACTGTTCAGCACATGATTCTATGGTACATAAGTCCCCTTTTCTCATCTGTACAGTTCTGGAAACATAATTCTTATTGCTGACTACAATAGAACAACATATGAAAAGCTTGAAAACTGTATTTCCTAGTCTCCAACCTAAACATCCTGTCCAAAGTTTACTTTTTTGAGCTTCTGCAACAAGATTTTTTAGAGAAATATGTTTGTTTACAAGTTGCCTCATTCTGTCTGTTTAAAATCAAGGTTGGAATTGTTTTTAAATCAATGAATAAACTTAAAAAAAAAAGTCATTAAGTCCAGAAATATTGGACTGAATAATGAAAAAAATTTTGAAGAATCCAAGTGCATTGGGAAAATGAAGTCACCACACAGAAATTATGAAACTAGGTTTCATTTACGGATATTAATCCTCTCTGTATTTTGTTTTGGTTTTATTTTATCTGGAAAACTTAGTATCCAGGGTTTTTTACACAGAAGTGATGTTTTCCTGTATCCATATTGAAACTTTTCTACTTAGCTAAGTCACATTTAAGGAACTAATTTAATTATCTTTAGTACTGCTTGTCAGTCTTTCTTTAAAGCTTCATTTTCTCTAGTAATTTTTTAATTTTTTATTCTACTCTATTCTATTCTATTTTATTATATTTTATTTATTTAATGTTATCACAGTAGTCCTCCATCTTTAGGGTTGTCTGCAATGCCAATCCCCCACTTTGGGCAGAGCGTGAAAACTTTTTTACCATCACCAGTTAAGAATCATTAGGAAAAAAATCATAAAATTACCTGAATAGTTGAAATTAGCAAGCTTAACAAGCCTGAAATATTGCATTAACCTTCCTAGTAGCAAGTAACAAGTTAAAAAAATAAGGTGCAAAGTGTAGCCTTCTGACTACTCATCTTTTATGATGAGTACTATTAAGCATGTATGGCAACAGAAACACTGTGACATTGTTTTTCACCTTAAAGTAGACTGAAAGACATCTGGGGCCAATGAAAGCCTTTTATTTGACTTTGATATGTCCAGGATGAGGTTTTGAAAGATGAAAATCAGGTGCATAATAGTTAAGTCAAAGTTACTCAAAGATACTCTGCAAATGTGAAAATGCATGAGAGAAAAATAAGGGAAGAATATTGTTCCATTATGGCTGTAAGGTAACCACTGGCGTTTGCATGCTTACTTACGCAACCGTAATATCTTCTTGACAGTTTCAGTATTCAGTTTCATAAGGTTTTTGCTTTCATATGAGAATTTCAATGCCTTTATAAGAGAGTATATGGGTCATCAGGTACTGAGAAGCAGCTCATCCATGTATTTGGAAACTTGAAGTTGTTTTATTAAAGAATATGTTCTTACTGAAGAAGACCAGTACACTGGAGACAAATCCAACCCTAAGACTTAGGAAATAGGTTTGTAAGATCTTGGCTCTCTTCTGTCCCTCCAAGTGTACATATACCTAACTAAAGATTTATCGGGCACAACATCCTGTCTCTGAAGTGGGAAAGAAAATGAGCTAAGGGAAAGAATATGCAAAATTGGCAAATATTGATTCTCAGGTTCTGGGAGCTAGTGTTTAAGAAGCGTATTTAAGCCCTTTTTTTTTAGTTTTGCCTTCTAAAGCCTTTTAAAAGAATTAATTTTTATCATTAAATACACATTGTATGATTTTTCCCGTTTTAAACTTCTTTCATGATAAGACAGTGATTTCCTGGTGCATACAATTAATCAAACTTTAAAATAATGTGAAGGTGTTAGCATTTGAAAATGTTCATGCAGGTGTACGTACGCGGAAGCTTTGGCCAGTTACCCATTGGAAACGAAGCTCTAATGTGCATTTCTAAGTGATTCATTAATTTTACATTCAGATATACATTAGAAAGAGGAGGTTTATTAGCAGTATCATCATGTCGCTGTTCTACAGAAACTGACCAAAATGGTCATGTTACCTTGGGAAGTGACAGAAACACTCGTGGCTAGGTTTTTTCACTAAATATATGGGTGTCAATTGAATTATGTGAGTGAGAATTATGTGTGTATTTCAAGAGGGAAATAAATCAGACTGCAAAGTATCGAAAGTGCACAGGTGTTCCTACTTTTAATTTTTTTGCATTAAATTGCGGATTTGTAATTTCCCTATGTATTTGTATCCCTTAGAGTTTTCAGCAGAACATTGTTTTTGCACACTAAATCCTCACAAGCATTTATGATAACTTGATTCTTTGGTAAATGTCCTGTATTTAAAAAAAAAATGTACAAAAAATAAAAAGAAAAATAAAGAAAAAGAGAAAAAAAGAAAAAAACCCCAGAAACATGGAAAAAGGAGAAGGAAAAATGAAAAGGAAAAAGAAAAGGGAAAAAGGAAAAGAGAAAGAAGAAGGGAAAAAGAAAAAGGCAAAGGCAAAAGCAAAGGAAAAGGAAAAAGAAAAGGAAAAGGAAGAGGCAATTATGTGGAGCAAGCTAAGAACAAATGTTGGATTTCATTGTAAAAAGCTGCAACCTTTTGTGGGGAAGTGTTCATGTTTGTACGGACTATATAATTTCTTTCTTCTGACAGAATAAGATTTCAGAACTGAAATTTGTCTCTATTCTGCCATTCAGTTATTCAGATTCTTTGGTATTGCTGAGCCTCCATTCGACCCTGGAAATTAAGACAAGATCTCCAAATTTCATATTTCTTTTCTGCATGAAGTTTTTATTTTCTGAACCTTCCAACCTATGCGTGCAATGAAAACACATTCATAACATCTCAGATTCTCTCATGTCATCTAGAGGAAAAATGTGAGTCTATCTTGTTTATTTTAAACAGTCTGTGACCCTCACAAATATAAAATTTTCCCCTTTATATCTAACCAGAATTCTGAAAAGTTTTTTTTCTTAATTCAAAGATTTCCAAGTAGTGCTAGTCTTACTGGGAGGCTAGGGGGTGTGTGTTGGAAGATGATGTCAGTGTGAGCAGATTGTATAGAGCAAGACTGAAGGAGATAACCTGGGCTAGGTTAGAGGATGAATTTATCGCCTAGAATGAGGAGCCCCAAAAGATGTTTGACAACATTTGGGACAATGAGATATATCAAGAAATACCTAGTTTGTCCAGAATGCAGGCTACCATTTCTGCTACTATTGTAGTTAGTCTTACCTGCAACTTTCTCTGCTAGTATATGTGAAATGATGTAATAATTGTTCTGACCTGCCAAGTGTTGATATTAGCTCCTTTATCACTATCTCAGGCAGCAGACGTGCAGAAGCTTCTTGTCTTAATTTTAAAAATCCTTCAAAGCCTCTCATCTTCCCTGCAGTATCAGAAAATAATTTGATTTCCATATCACAGGCCTCTGACCTTCCAAATGTTGCTTGCTGACTGAATTTTCAAACAAGTTTGCTGGTAGTCAGTCCTTAGCAGTGCAAGCATGTTTTCATTTCCCAATTTTGCCCATACTGGAGTTAACAGGAACAATGGCGCTTCATAAGTCTTTGACATATGGCAGAACTCCCATTTCTTATTAGAAGCAGGATTTTTGATCCATTTCCATTCAAGATGATGCTGGTTGATCATTTTAATTCTTAATTTAACAATGCTTTATTGTGACATAATTAATTTTTTTAAATATTTATCTTCATGTGAAAGTTATATTTATGCTTCTATACATTTGCTTATTATAAGGTTTTTACACTAATATTGCATTTGAAAAGAGGTAAATCCTGATATGTCAGTAAGACTGAATAGAAAATACTGTACATCTTAAATAAACAGAATTTCATACTGGGCTTCCACTTTCAAAACATACACTGCATTTCTTAACAATTCTATTAACTTGCTAAATATGACAAAGAATTCACATACAAGAAAACCATTCTGTCATAGTAGGACACTGTTTACTTAGAACTGCGTATTCTCTAAAAGTTAAATAGGTAACTGGCAAAACACATGTCAAGCAACTTACCGGTAGTACAGCACTGCATTTTAGAGTACCAATGCTAAATTCATAACTTAAGAAATGGAGAACCATTTTTATTGCTATTAGTATAAAACACAGGTTGATGATTTAAGAGTCACCAACAAATTCTTAGATAATTCTTAAATATTACTATTTATTAGATTTCATAATTTTAAAATTTATCTAGAAGGTAATAAAGCTTTTCTTGATAATTAGGTATTGGAAAAAAGAAAGACTAGAGAAAGTTCGAAAATTATAAGAAATCATGGAAATCTAGGCTGTTGATTTTCTATAAAAGCCAACATCATAAGCAACATTACAGCCATATTGTTGTTTTAGTTTCACTGACTGAATGGTGAAATTAGAAATAAATGAAGTCTATTAATGGGCAATTGGAGCAAAGTATCTGGAAAAGCAAAGGTGATAAATGTTAGAACAAAACAATATTTTCATTCATTACTTCAACCTATGTCCTTATTTCTGTGACAATTATATCCTTCCTCCATAATCTATATTTGTATGACCGAAAGATGGCAGGGCTTCATCAACAATTCCTACAAAGTTTAAGTTTATACTTAGGTCATCATTTAGGATATGTGAAAGCTTTAATAAAATGCACAGTTTTACAAGTCTCTCTCTCTCTCCCATAAAATTTCAAAGCAAATGAAAAGGGCTCCCATTCAGTTTTAAGGTGTTTGGTTCTCAATTAATATTCTCTGTCTCACTTATCAAACAAGATTTTTTAGAATACTTAATAAATATAAAACACTTAAGTAAGTTTCTCCTATTTTTAAGACATAACAGACATGCAATTCTCTACCTGGCAGTGACTCATCATCATGGCTTTATAGACTTTCCTCAAACTCATGATATTACACCTGACACTGAAGCCTTAAACATTTTAAATAGAGATGAAAGACAGAACTTTAAAGCTTTGTACGAACAGAGTGATATAGTTTGTAGGTTTTTTCCATTAAATTCACATCATAAACCCAACATTTTTTTCATTAAAGCCAAGTATCTTGTATCATGTTTCTGCTTGTGCTTTTTCCATATTGCATTTTCCTTACAACACATTTTCATGCAACAGCTCTGTATCATACATATTTTGGCAGATTCTATGCTAGTGGTGCTCAGCATGTCTATGTCATGAACATGGAGCAGATCTATACTATTTACCATGATATTAGATTTTCTTTATTTTTATGATATTTCACAGAGATACATTCTATTTCATGTAAAACATATTTCTGTTGCAAAGAAACAATAGAATATCAAGTTATATACTTACAAACTATTGAATAGCCATGTTAGAATCAAGTAAGTGATTCTGTTCTAATTAATTTATAAGAAAAGTATTATATTTAATTTTGTTCAATAGTGTTTCCTGTTCTGCTGGTTTTGTTTGAAAAATATTTCAGCCCTCTATGGTTCATTTATTCCTACTTAAAATTAAAATAATTTTAAGTAAGGTAAGACATAAATATACAGACAGACAGAAATGTAAATAGGCATAAAAACTGGATCTACACATTACGAAGTGTTTTATGTATTTCAACATCAGTACAATTTTTTTTTTTTATTTTTTGTGATCTCAGGTCTACATTTTAGAAACTAAGCAATCTAGCCTAATATTCATAATCTGTTAATATCCCTCAGAAAGACATATATAAACATAGAATTACCAGACTTCTTATTCCTTAAAGGTGAAGCAGACTTTTTTTTTTAAACTGATGGCCCAGACATGCTCAATGGACTGGATATAAGAACAATATATCCCTATTCCTTGCTATAAATTCAATTTCTTGAACAGATACACATCTCACTTTTTTGGTAATGTGACTTCATGCATGATAGAGCTCGTGTTGTGGCTTGAGATATCCATAGTGCGGTATCCAGAAGGTACTAAAATAGTATTTTTGAATAAATGTTAGTTTTATGCCAGCTCATCTGCCAGTTTCTGGCAGCTCACTTGGTTAGCTATTGTAGACAAGCACCTTTTGGTTGTATACCAACATTTATATTTGCTAATCAATGTATATTCACAGTAGAAGTGACTATTAACGTCATGCAACTCTATGGGGTTTGCCCCTTGTGCTTTTAACAAGAGTATATATGTGCATATAATTTCCATTAAACAATACTTTATTCAGGACAAAGTAGCTTGCTCAAAATAAAAGATTGGGTTGTGTCAAATCTATTCACAGTCTTCTGTGGAGGAAAAAAAAGAAAAGGGAAGATTTGCAGACAAGAGAAAGAGAAGGAGCAAAAATACCTCTGTTTCTTCAACACCTGGTACTTAAAATGTTTCAGGCTAATTGAAAAGCTCTTTTTCAGCGTGGGAGAATGTCAGTTCATGTTCTTTCACCAGACATCTGCTATAAATAAGACTCAAGCCAAATTGTTCATGTTTATTGACTTAAAGTATCTTGCAACAATGCTTCTAACTCAAAACAACCTTCGAATTTCAGATGGACCTTTAAATCTAATATTGTAAAAATCTATTTCTATAAATACTATTTTCAAAATGAAAAAAGACTTGATTTTCAGTTTCTGATAGCAGTAGATTCTTCTTACATTAATTATTTTCCCTCCTAACCTGTGCGTGTTTTATGACACTTTTTATCTCAGCAAGTTCTTTCTTACAATAATGATATTCAATAACTCCTAAGACTTCTTCTCCCAGATTAAATGAATAGTAGCAAAGTCTCGATACTCATGAGCACACAGTTTACAATCAAAATTAGCTTTCTTCCTAATCTCAGTGAAGGGTATTAGTTAGCTATTTTGGATGTCACTATAATATCAGCATTTAGACATTACTTAAACACATGTATTCTAAGCAATAAAATGTTACAAAGCATACTATGAAACACTATATTGAGATGAAAATTCCTATATACAAGCTGATGACTAGGTTTGCCTTGAATGTAAGACAAGAAGATTATAATGATGTACCCTATGCTAAAGGTGTGCTTTTTTATTTTATATTTGTACAGGCATGCAAGGGTAACTTCACAGAAAAATGAAACATCTCTTTGCTATCATTTCTGTGTACAAATACAGCTCTTGTTTAGATTCTGATTGTCCCAAACCTCAGCACATCATACTGTACTTTTACTTTGGCAAGTGTAAGCTCCGAGGTCATTAACATCCAAAAGATCATTTTTCTGCCTCTCTGCATTTATCATATCACCTTTTACCACTTTTCTTGTTCTGCTGCCCCAAACACAGAGTGATTACCTTTTATTCCAGTAGCTTCATGTCATTATACCTTTTCACTTGTCAGTGCTACTTTCAGCATGTTTATCATGCCAATCTCCATTACAGACAGTTGCATTTTCCAGCAAGCATCTCCATGCTTTTTCACTCACATAATAAAGGTAAACCAATTCCTTTTGAATGAAAATAATAGTACTAGTGAAAATTAATAACGGTAATTATAATATTTATATCCCTTCATTTGTTGTGAAATGTATTGTTAGAAAGTTATGTGCAAGAAGTTATTATCAGTGCACAAGAGGTTTTACTGCAACTCCCGGAATTAGGATGAATGTTTTTTAATAAGATATAATGATGTTTTATTTACCTAAGCAATCATTTACAGATATGTTGGAATACTCTGTGTAGCAGAAACATCTAGGTGATATAAACGCAAACATATAGTCTACATACTGGAAAGCAGAGCTCAGAAGTATCCAGACTAAGTTTGCATAAAGCAATTTGGCATGGTAAAGTTTGCGAGCTTGTGACCTGTTTGACACTGGCTAAAACATTTTTGGACTTGAGCTGATTCTAGAGAAAATATAGTTACTTTAACACAATGCTACAAATAGGTGACTAAGTCTTCTGGATTCAACATAGGTGCATTGTATTTATTCATCTACACCATGGCATGATGAATTCATGTATTCAATTACTTGTAAATAGATAAACAAGTGTTGATTCTATATTAACCCTCTATTTCCAATGCATTGTAGTGACATGATTTTTTTTTTTCTTCTAATGGTTTTGTCTTATTTAAGCCTTCAAATGTGGCAAGTTGTATATGGGCCATTTAACCTCTTTGTGATTTTGTTTCATCATTAAGGGAAATTCAATATTGACTGCAAAATTCAGAAATAGATGAAGAGCTAATACTACCAAAAATTAGTGAATTATTATGGCAACAAAACCCATCAGAACACTATATATAAAGACGACCTAAATAGGATAAATCCAGCCTAAAGACATGAAGCCATTTCTTTTTCATCCTCACTTTTTTGTAATGGGTCTGTAGAGAATCTAAATCAGCTTGCTTACAGTATTGTGAAATAACCACAAGGATGTCCTACTGAAATGCACCATCTCCACTGCACCACTCTTACGGCCTTTCTTCAAGATAAGATTTAATCACTATGACATTTAGTTACTTTTGTTTTCTATTACATTTTTATCTCTCTTCCTTTTCTTTTTTACTACTATGCACAAAACAGCATTGATACTCCAGCTGTGAGAATAATTCTACCTACTGTATAATGTTATGATTATAGTTGTGCTTTAAACTATCAATCAGCTGATCAAGAGCATTGTAAGTGTTAAATTGAGATGCTTAATATATGTTTGGGAGTCTTTCAGATTTCCTGATATATCTATTTTTGAGAAGATGAGAAATTCCTGTCTGAGAACCAGAATAGAAATATTTTGAAATATTTAAAAAAAAATCGAGAAAGAAAAAAAACCTTAAAAATATATTTTATTTTATGTTCCCTTTCAACATATCCTCAGTTTTGATTATGAATAGTTTGATTGAAATTCATATTGCTACAAATGGATTTGGTCACTCTTTGGTCCTTTCTAGGAAAAAAGTAAAGGCAGCAAAATGTATTAGATGTTGATGCTCTTAGCACCTGGTTTGCTTCAAGATTGTTTCAAATTGTTTTCATTTACCTGTATCAGTGTACTGAGCTGAGTGAAAAGTGACTTTACTAAGGCATTGTCTCTATAAGCAATATGACAGGTAATCCATTCTGCTCACACAGTGGAATTAAATTTGTTCTTCCCACTTAATTGCACTCTACCTAAGAGAGTCAGCCTTTAGATAGATGTCATGGTTAAAATATTTTTTAACCATGACCCAGTTTCTAAGGGGTGTTCTGGAAGTCTGGAGAAACAAAAACATTGGCCCATATTTTAAAGAAAATCCACACTAAAGCCCAAGCCCAGGTACTGGGAATATCTTTGATAAAGATATCTTTTTCAAAAAAATAGAATAATAATCTTCTATACATGATTTTAAAATGAATAAAAGTGATTGTGATATATATTAGATTTACTCATTGATAACTATCAAAAGATTTACTATTCCAAGCATTTAGGGTCAGACTGGCCTTTTTTGTCAGAGTGAGGGTTTCTGTTAAAAACTAACAACTCCACCATATGTATACTACATAGCAGGTTTTGGAAATTAAGATTTAAAAATAGATTAACAGAGCTACGGAAAAAGCAACTTTATGAGCCAGCTTTTAAATTCCTGTAAATCAGCTTACTCTTAATCTGTTAATTCAAGATCTAATTTTAAAAATACAACATGGAAATATTGCTCATCGTAGACATGATCAGAAATGCTTGAATATTTTTTCAGAAAACTTAGTTCTTTTTTCACTATCTCAAATGGCTGAAAAGAAATGGTATAAGGCATTGTGACAAAATTCCAGGGATTTAGTAATCCTCTTTTAAGAGCACTGAACAATGTGGAAAATGAGAAAGAAAATGAAGAATAGCATATTTATGCACATCCAGCTCTGCTTTTCTAGATAGAAGTGTGAAGTGAGGATTTCTTAAATGAGATGGGAGAGGGTGATGAAAAATAGCATGAAATCTATCCGCCATGTGACCACAAAACACATTATAGTGCTAAAATAGAAAGGCTTAAACACTAAATATTTCCCAAAACCTAGAAATCTTTGTAGCTGGAAAAAAAAGCCACTGAGGCATATCAAAATTAACTTTACTTTCTTTGATACATCATCTGTATTATCTATCACTAAACACTCAATGTTTTGAATGAGAAGTCCTCTCTAACATCAGGTCTCTTTCTGTTTCTCCTCATCAGTATTCTAATAGTTGGGGTTTTTTTATTTCCCCTGGAATTTCTCGCTTTAGTTTGACATTTTACCTATTTCTTGATGAGTAAATCTTAAAAAAAAAAAAAAAAAAAAAGAAGGAAAAAGGAGACCAATTTCTCTTATCCTATTTGAAAAAGCAGAGCTCAGTTTAGCTTAGGGCTAAATTTAGCTAGATCTATGAACTGTTATTCCCAAGAATGATTCATGTGCACGAGACCATTTTCCTGACCCATGAGCAGTTCTTATCTTCTTACCTAACACAACGCAGCAGGGTGCAGCAGGAGCCAGCAGATCCCTGGGGTCATGGGGCTCTCTAGGGTGGGTAAACCATGGCCTTGTAGCCAGAGTTGGTCCCACTGCCCCAGCCAAAAGCGAGGCAGGTTTGGGGGGCAGCCCCTGCCCTGAGCACTGGAATGGGGACAGACCAAGGTCAGGCTGGGATGTCAGCCCAAAGGTGGCGATCAGGATAAGGCCTGGTGAGGGGTGCCACGATCAGACACAGCACTGAGATGGTCCAGCAGAGACATGGGTATGGGTGTGGGATGAGACCAGGCCTAGGGGTCAGGATGAGGGCCAGGCTCCTGAGCAAAACAGTGGGGAGTCCCCACTGAGCTGTTGTGGAGCACTTCATCTAGGGCAGCCACTGCCTTATGTCCAAGCTGGCCCCAAGTCCTAGCAGCCAAATCCCTGTGAGCCAAGGTGTACCTGGGCTTCTGAGGACATCATCGCAGACATTTTCATGTCCCATATATTGCTCCCGCAGGAAAGAGCTGCAGCTAGCCCTTACAAATTGCTTCAAATCTGTGACAGCTTCCAGAACACTACAAAGGAGGAGTTATGTTATTGTGTTATTCCAACTATGTGCCACTTACATGGGGGCAATATGTGTACCTAAATACTTATTTTCAAGTTTCAACCATGTTTAAGAAAACATGAAAATTAGTTTTCTCCTCTCTTTCAACTCTTAATAAAGGTCAAAACTCAGAACATTCAAACTGCCTATATAAACTTAGTTATTGCCATGTTTAGTGCAAATATTCTATAAGCTTTATTTTTTCAGGGAGCTGATATACCTCTCTCTGGGTAGATGAATGTATGGAAACCACTAAACAATGTCCATTGGATTTCTGGTTTTGAGTTATCAGTACAAGTGCTAGCAATGGACTTCTATTAATTTAAGGAAAAATAGTAGACAGTCCTGGTTGAGTAGCATAACTGGATGAAGGTTTTTTGTACAATCAGTCCTTCCTCTGTCTTTAATTTTATGCTCTACAATTTTAAGACATTGAGATGTTGTACTTAAAGCTTTCCCTAGACACTTTCATTACTTCCACTTGACTTGAATTTTTCGTACTAGGGGAAAGAAAAAGAAATTTTAAAAATAATGTTTTCTGGGAATTCTAGTCATGGACATGCAAAAAATTTCAATGAAGAGTTACTGTACAGACTAATGTCTGGTTCAGAACAGTTGTTTGGAACGTATAAAACACATGTTCTTCTGACATAAGAAAACACATTGCTGATGATCTTATTTTCTTAAATACCACAGACTTAGCTGAAAAATTCAATTTCTTTTGAGTTTCTTTAGTGCAAAACACATAGTCCATTTGTTTTGTTTTATTTTAAAAACATAATTGAAGGAAACTCATTTCTTCTCCAAACTTCAAAAAAAAAAAAAATCAGTTAAACATTGTTTTCTGCCTTTAATACTTACTTTTAATTACAAATCCAAGCCAAAACCAAAACTGTAATAATTTTAAATCAGATTTGACATGTGAAAAGCTAACTCAGGTTCTGAACATGATGTTATTCCTATTAAAGTTCTTGTTCCTGTGTTGAACACC
Organism: Ara ararauna; assembly: GCA_028858755.1. Lineage (NCBI taxonomy): Eukaryota > Metazoa > Chordata > Aves > Psittaciformes > Psittacidae > Ara > Ara ararauna. The sequence continues at coordinate 22,617,093 of CM054376.1, forward strand.
TGAATCTGGAGAAGCCAGCTACTTTTATATAAAGCTGCTGGTGACAAAGTGGTATCTGAAATAGATGTCATGCTAGCAGTCAATGAGACAAAATAGAATACAGTACTTCCTACGATGTTTCTATAACCCACCATGATGCAAAGTGGTTTTGCATACTATATTAATCAATAGGAGTATGCTGATGTTAGCATTTTGTGAATCTAACAAATCATCCTGCATTCTACTCCAGAGGTGAGGCACCTAAGCTTATGCATTTTGATGTTTGACTTATATATACCAAAGTCCTTTGGAATAAGCTTTAACTTTCTTGTGAAGGACACAGGCATACAATTAAGAACTGGAGAAAACCTGTGTAGAAAAATTGTGATGTCATTATTAACATGTTTGTGCTTCAAATGTTCTAAATATGTGTACTTGGGTCCACATACAATGCAAATGTTCAAGAAGTGTAAACCTCTTAAGTTTTCAAACCACACAGACTTTTGACAACTGACATGCAGTAAACAATAACTGCATATCCTATATATGACACATATAGACAGATCTTGTAATGATCAATTTTGTAATATTTTAGCATGTGTGTAATGAAAGATTATGTTGAGAGTTCTATGATAACCTTTTTTTTATAGTATTTTTTTGGCAGGGCAGGGAAACAGGAGAGAAGAAGAAGAAGAAGAAAAATCTTGAAAAGATAATAAACCAAATATGTAGAGTTAAAATACAGGGCAAAATTTTACTGCCTGAACCTACATAAGAAGTTTTTTAAAGTGTTGCAGCTTTTACACTTGAAGTTTTAAATGAGGGATGTTCTTTCAGACAACAACATAGAAACAGTAACTAGTAGGAATAATAATTTTTTTACTTGTTGTACGTATGTCAGTGTGCTTCCATATTGCAAAATTATATTTTCTTCATGTTTTTAGGAGTCATTGATTTATACTTGGGTTTTGAGTACCAGGAAGAACATTTTCTAGAATCTTGTTGCATTATCAGAGTGGGGGTTTGATTATTATTTTGTGAGGTTTATTACTATTTCATTGTGATTTCCAAAAATTTGAGTACCAGGAAGAACATTTTCTAGAATCTTGTTGTATTATCAGAGTGAGGGTTTGATTATTATTTTGTGAGGTTTATTATTATTTCATTGTGATTTCCAAAAATACTTAAAAACTTAAATAAAAAATACTAAAAATACTCAATCCCTGCCTTGTGCTGTAGTTCTCAAGTTTCTTTCTGCTCTCTTGCATTGGAAAACTCTCACGCATGTTGAACTGATAGTCTTACAAACTGCAAATCCATCCAGTCATCTGTGTGTCTCTGATGACTAGGGATGATCTGGAGGTAGTCATAAATGTCAGTAAAGTCTGTAAATCCTTGATAGTGCTGCCAAGATTGCAAACATGGAAGCTAGTTTCTGCCACTAAAAGAAATGGTGAAGCAGAAAACGTTGTCCTGTGATTAGAATGCAACAAATATGTCATACCAGCCAAAAAAACATGAGTGTTCTTTGGTCAATATCTATCAGCATCAAAACACTAAGACAAAAGTAATGAGCTTATCGTCCTGCCTATCTCCATTTCAGATTTTAATATGTTGGGTTTTATTTTTCTTTTCTTTTTCAGCTTTACATTTTAAAGATAATAAATTGCTTTAGTTTCTTATCTTTAGCAAATGATTATCTTAGAAGTTCTCTGTGTAATTTGTCACTTTGGTACTTATTATTATATACACGCATACCTGTCATGTAAGGTTCAGCTCTACGCCTAAGGTTTACCATCACTCTGAGCATTTTTCACATGAATCTGAGCTCTTAACCATTTTGAGACCGAAGAAATACATATAGACAACATTAAATTACCTTACACTATATTTAATGCCTTGCTACAGTTTTTGTAGCATCTGTGTCTGAGGTACACCTGGATTCTTACACTTTAATGAAGACCTCTCCATTGAACAATAAACTGAAGAAGATATAGCAACTTCAGCTATCCAGGGGACAACCAGCAGTCAGAAGTAGATTATTGGGTAAACATCATGGTTTCTGAGACTGATAGTGCTGATGATTTGCATGATCTTAATCAAGTCACCTTCCTCCTTTCTTATCTCTCTTTCTCTCCTATCTTTAGTCTATAATGTCTGTAAAATGTTCAGGCTAAGTTAATGTTTTGACTCATATATAATGAAAGGTGGTAGGAATTAGGTTGTTTTGAGAATTTGGTTGTGGGTTGTTTTTTTTTTTCATATGTTTTTCCTTCTCGTAGTCTAAAACTAATTAGCCATGTCAGTTTTGAAGAAAAGGAGTTTCTGTTTCACAAGGATGTAATTTTTATTAATGATCACAATCTAGGAGTTTACAGACCTGTGGTTAAGATATATATGTAGGATACAGAATATTGAAATAATAGGAGCAGTCTAAAGAAGACAGAACATTAAGCTGAAACTGGATTCATGACATCTTAAATAAGCTCCTTATTTATTTGACCATTCTTGTGTCTCTGTCTCCATTGAAAAGACTATAAGTATGTTTCAAATGTCTTGGCTTTATTTAGATGTGAAGTAAGGATTTTTCTACTTTTAGTTACAGGTATTTGTCAAACAAGAAGTTTGATCTCATGCAGGTTTAGTGCTGCATTCTGCCAAAATAATGGCATTGAATCTCAAATGCTACTGTGGGACAAATAAAGCAATTATTATAACAGCAATAATAGTAACAATGAATTGTAGTATTTTTATGCACAGAAACAAGGTAATTCTTCCTTACCTTTAGTATGCCTTTCCAAATTAAACAACCATTGTAAATGTTAAATCTTTTAACATCTGCTGAAATGATCCAAGTGTATTCAGAAATAATTTCAAGGTCAAATAAAGGCTCATGTCAGCTATCTACAAGAGGATAATATTTTTTTTTAGATCAAATTCTTCCTGATTTCAGTCTTTGTTATGGCAATTGAAAAGGAAATTTTGTTTTGCTTTCAGAGTAATTCTTTCTGATAAGAATTCTTTCTGATAAGCTGGATACTGAATAAGAACAGTCAATTCAATATGAGCAAATTAAGTATAAAAACTTCTGCCAGGTGTCCAATGTCAATGGAAAAAAGAGTATACTGGAATTTATTTTATTTGATATTACCCTTTATTTCTTCATTCACTCTTCATCTACTCAGAGAATATGCAGATGGGGAAGGAATTTTTTTTCTTCTTTTTCTGCCTTACCAGTCAGTTACTTGGTTGGATAAAAATTTCCTTCTCTGAAATTGAGGAGGACAGGAACAATTTGGTCACTGAAATTCTTTTTTATTCATGCTTTTTTCTCTCTCCCAATCTTACTTATTAAGAATGATTTTGACACAAGAGACAATAAATACGTTCCTGCTGCATTATTAATTTTGACTTGCATATTAAACTACAATTCTTCTGAAGGAAGAAGAGCGTATAATTCATTCTAGTGGATTACATTAATTTTGATTATGTATATATTTAAAAACAGATGGCCTTTATCAGCTCCTCTATTGATATGATGCCTCACATGTGCTCGTACGTAGATATGGCTCCAATTGATGGAGAAACCTTTAGGTAATAATTCTGGTCTAGCAATTCCCACCAGCTTTTTAGCCTGCTGGTCTGGATTTCACCATCTTAGCAATTTCATGTAATGATCTCTTATTACCAGCTTCTGATACCATAAACATTTGATATAAATTAGAGTAAATCTAGTGAAGAGCAATCACCAAAACTGGGAGAAAAGAATATATGGCTTAAAATATTGTCTCCCCTCACTCCTGTTTTTGTCTATTGTAAGCTCTTTACACTTAGCGTCCAGTTCTTATGTTAATTTTTCTAAGCCTTTAACTTTTTAAAGTGGTCATTAATTTATGTAACAAAAAAAATGTAAGTGGCTGTAATCTGCATAGCCCACCTTAAAGCAAATTACTGGAAATTTTATTAAATATATTTATGATGTTCATGGAGATATGACTGATAAATGGATCGTATCTTCAAAAAGAAATGCCTTCAAAAGCTGAAAAGAATAGCAGATGAAAAGAAGGCAATTTCATTTGACTTCTCTCAGCAGAAAACCAACCTGTAATGTTTACTTCAAGCAGTTCACTACAACTTCCTCTGAAACCCAGAACAAGAGTATAAATGTACAGATTACAGTGGTTTCTACCCCTCCTATCCCAATTAAAATTATTTTTAAAGGTGTTTAAAATGTGCAAGAAGAAAATTTTGCACTGGGATAAGCTGGCAATATTCTCCTTGACTTCAAAGAATGATCTCCTGGGAGTACAGTTTGCCCCTCAGTAATGTGTGGTGATGGAAATGTACGGTAGCAATTGTTTGTGTGTATTGTATTGAGTTTACACTTAGCATAATGCAGGGTAGTCGTCTGTGACAAGTACTGACATCTCACTTGAACATGTGATACTCAGATGTACAGAGAATTCTGACCTCTTCTGTAAGTGCTGTATCATTTTCATACGTGCTACCAATGCCTCCAAACTTTTCCTCTTATTTCTCCATTCAGTTACAAGTTGTCTTTCCCAGTGTTTCATTTGCATCTCTGAAAAGTAGAGGCAGCTTTGTCACAAACAAGTTGTGCATCTGCTCCTTGGAAAGACTCTCAACTATTTCACTACTACTTAATACCATTGACAGCAATACACAAATTCCAAGTCAATATTTTAATGTCATTATGGTCAACGGGGTTACAAACCTTTTTGGGTTTAATAGGTATCAGCCTAAACAAATGCATTTCACTGTTGTGCTTTGGGTTTCGTTTTGATTGGTTGATTGTTGGTTTGTTCTTTTTACTTTTTTGGCCGGGGGGGCTGCGGTATTTTGTTTTGGTTTAATTTTTTTATCGTTTATTTTGTGGGGGTTTTTCTTGTGGGTTGTTGTTTGTTTTTTTTGTTGTTGTTGTTTTGGTTGTTTTGTTTTGTTTTGTTTTGTTTTGTTTTGTTTTTCAAAAATGGCAAATCATTGCTTCTAATGGATATTGATGAGATGGGACTTCTACAGGGCTAGACTCATGGAGATGATGATGGAGGAAATTTCAGTACCATGAAAACAAACTGATTAAGCCCACCATCCTCAGTAAAAGCTACCTGTAAAGTATTGCTGACTTCTTGCTTCCATACTAAAAGGGGCATCTTTAGACTTCACAGTTAGCTGTTAGTGATTTGCCTCTATTTAATTCTTCTGTGAGTGCCAGAAAGATATTATTGACTGAAGTAGTTTGTTCTTAACTACTAATTCCTCATGGAGATATAAACAGATTCTTTCCGTTCTTCTGATGTAACCTTCTGCTGACTTTTCAGATGGCAAAAGTATCCTCAGGAATATGAAGCGATACTATGAACCATCAGACTGTTTTAACACATCCTAGGTTTAACTGTATGTAAATGGTGAAAGACAGAAAATCCATTTATTTATGTGTGCTCCTAGAATATGTTTAGCCAAAGAAAATGGAAAAAATTGAAATGTATACAAAAATAAATTAATTTCCCCACATAATTCTGTAGTTAATGCATGTTACAGGTTGGCTTGTTTTTCTTCTCAGAAAACAGAGTGAAGGTAGAAAAAAAATGTTGCCTGGGGGAAGATTTAGAACTTTGAGTTTACAAACATCTATTTGTAATTTATTCAAACAGAAATTATATTGCCAACTCTGAATTTCTATTTCTTTTTTTAAAGTTAGACCAAGGTATAAAGGACGGGCAGACACAATCTCATAAATCATCTCTCATTTAAATAAAGAGCTGTGTTTTTTTCTCGGTATACTTAATGTTTTATAATCAAATCATTTTTGCAGTTGATGGACTAAAATTAGTTAAGATATTGACATTTATGGTGCACTATTTGCAGTACACAGAAATATAATTAAATTATAATCCAAGATTGGCTGCAAGTAATTATTCCATTACTAACTTTAAAAAGAGTTTTCAATAAATTGTACACTGCATAAAAATAATATGCATTATTTTTTAAAATGGTTGCTCTGCAGTTCTAAAAAGTTGATAAATCAGGTTTGATTAATGTGATTCATATTCAAACAATTTTGTAAAAAATATAAGCTAATAATAATAATAATATAAGCTAACATTCTGCAATCCTTCAAGAGCCAGATACATATTATATAACATAAATGTACTCATTCTGTGAATTTTATGTGGACAGTTACACAATACAGCCACTGCTATAATGACTGACACTTAAAGAAAAGCAATGTAATTAATTAGCCAAGTGTTGGAAGAATCTCAAAATATCCTCTGGCTCTAAGTACAATTCTGTTTCTCTTGTTACATGCAGAAATACTTCCTGGTCACTTCTGACTACTGTAACAGAGTTCTTAATTTCTTGACTTCCGTGACTGCAGCTCTCCGCTTGGTGTTGCCTCACGGAGGCGTGGCAACCTGGTTCAGGAACGGCACGGCGACCAACCCCAGGCCGCTCGGGCCATCAGCTCACAGACACCAATATGGTGAACAGAAAAATGGCGTTTATTACAGAAAAACACAACATTATATATCCACGGTTTACAACGTCACTTCCGTCTGCTTACATCATAAAGTAAACACTGTTGGCTATTAGGGGAGGAGCCCTGTCTTTCCGTACAGCACGACATCTTCCGGCCGCCGGACCTTAACTAGTGACACAACAGCTTGGTCCAGATAGTTCTTCATTGGGAAACACTTTATTCCTTTTTTTGACAGCTGGCAGTGGTTGAGGTAACAAATCTCTACCTGTGTGTGTTTGTTAGACTCTTCAGTTGCGAAAACCTTATTGACATTTACAAAGTCATCCTAAGCTCAAGACAGCTACAGTCTAGTAAAAATCAAAGTGTTCGTGGACACATTCAAAAAAAACAGCTATGTTCCTTGTTTCTTTGTTTTGATAAAAGATGCAGTTGAAAGAATAAAATTAAAGTAGCATTATGACAGAATTTTTAAAAGTCCTTAATTTCCTCTGTTCATCAAACCACCTTTGTATATAGATACAAAACTATCATGACAGGGTTTCTGTCTTTCTGCATTCCTTGTTTCTGAGGTTACATCTTAAGATAACTCTTGTATCTTAACACCTAAGTTTTACAACTAATTTGCTTTTAAAGAAATTTCCATGTCTTAATATCTGTGGAGATGGATATTAAGATGGAGATGGATGGTCATGGAGCTTTTAGCTGAAAAACTACGCCATATCTCAATAACATGCTGTTTCAGTGCAGATCAACAGAGTCACTCAAGCTTTGTCTTGATCTGATAAAAAAAAGAAATTTCCCCTTACCTACAGATATATACTATCATTCAGTGTAAAGCTATGCAAAAGAAAACATATTCACGTTTATACTAAGTTCTGATTCATATTAAGAATTTTTATGAGTCAGTCTATCAGTGCAATGTTTTTATGTGCATTTCATATTTAGATTATGGCATTAATTTTTTTTTTGTGGGATGATGTACTTATCAAAAGTAGTTAAAAGTACCTTCTCCACAAATGCAGTTTTCCAAGGCCCACAGTCAATTTTAATAAGGCCACGTTGCATTTACTTCCTGGTGTGTGTCTTCTATTTGTACTGTTTCAATACCTAGTTTATATATTTAATTATTACTATACCTTATTGAAACTGAGATGAATCAGTAGGGGGAGCTTTAAGACCCATAAGCCAAAATTGTTTTTGCGTTCTGCTACTAAAGGCTTAAAATGCCTGAAGGCTTCAGTGTTAAAAATATTGCTCTGCTCAATGGATAGTGGCACATAGATTTCTACAAATGTATGTTTCTTTCCAAGCACTTGTAGGGTGCCTATAATCACCTTGCCCTTTGTGACATTGATTTTTAATATATATGGTTAGCCCATGATATTGTATAACCCAAATGAAAAGCTCCTGGAAGTAAATATCACAAAGGACTGGAAATGTATAGTTTATGTATCCAGAAATAGAAAATCATTTGTTTAAATAAACTCAAGCTGAGCACAGTAATTGATGGCTTCTTTACCCCCTGAAGTTCCATGAAATAACTGTGCCCTTATATAGTAATTAAAATGTGCCAACAACTATTTTATTGTCTCCGATGGAATAGTCAAGCAGTGTTTCAAAACCAAATCAGAAGCAAAGCTGCTAAACATGGTAGTATCAGCCACTGCAGTTTTTAGGCTTGTGTTAGAAACAGACTGTCACATCATACATATCTCCATTAAAAGTTAAGATCCTCTGCTCCTTTCTTATGTCTTAGGCAAAGGGTAGTTCTAAATTTCTTCTTAGATGAAAAAAACCCCACAAGATGCACAGGAACCATCATCTTTGCATCTTGTGGACAATATTCTATTTATTTAAAAAAAAGCTAAAAATCAAATTTACAGAAGTGTTCTGGTTCAATCTTATTTTAAAAAGAAAGGTCTAGATGTCAAAGTAGAAAATCAAAATGGTCTGGGGAAAAAATAATTTAGAGATTAAGCCTAGGTATGAATAATTCTGGAAATAAACACACTACATATGCATGCCTAATATTGATTTAATTTTCATTTTTACTAAATTTAGAACTAGAAATGCACAGTGTCTATGCATATTAGATGTTTTTTTCTTCCATGGAGCTTATAACCAACTGAATGACAAACCAGCAAATTCAAAATTGGCTCATGGATTCTTATTTTTCAGCAAATGATATTGTACTAAGAAAAGTTTTACTTGATTTTAAAACATAGATATATTTGCAAGAATTAAATGCTAAGGGTTTTTTCTTTTATTGCTTACTTATTAAAAACAAAACTAATTTCTCCACTTGCCTTACATTCTGTGCAAACATGACTTGTTTGATACCATCAGGTATGTATAAATACTAAATAAAAAAATACCTCTTCCACAGAAAGCACACAGCAGTTGTTAATAAGCCTAAAAAATATATATGTAAGATCCACATGCTGCCTTAAATAATTTTTTAAGCAATCTTATTTACACTGTGTGCTTGCAGTTACTTCTGTGGGACTTTTTTCTCACACAGTGAACATGTTGGAATGTGACCACTGAAGAAACTAATTTTGAATATGTTCTTATGTTCTTCATCAGCAGAAGTAATATTGTACCACTGTACCATTCTTACTTGTAATTTAGAGGACCATGACACAGTAACCAGCTTAAAGATTTTACAATGACATCCTCCAGTTCTGTTTTCAGGTAAAATATTTTATGCCTTGAGTGAGTTAACAGACTTTTAAAATAGATCTCAGATTTTGGCTCCACGTGATTTGTCATTATTTCATTCCTGAGATCCAAGAACTCTAAGGATACATCAGATAGAAGTGGAGCAAATTAAGGGTTTCAATACCCTTTTTTCGTACTGATCTGTGTTTATCTTCAACTTTGACAATAAAAACTTGGGGTTTTGGTTGTTAGATTGTTGGGTTTTTTTAACATCACCTGCATGCTTATAAAATGTCATTGACTAATAGATCACTGACTGCACATGGGAGATGTTGAACTGCAATAGCCTTAATGTTAGAAAATTTGACAAAAATCCAAAGCAGGATAAAACTACAATTGGATTGCTGGTGATGTGGTACAAACTTTATATAAGCATGAAAAAAAATGCAGAGAAACAAAATCACTCCTCAGAGAATACAATGATTTTTCTATCCAGACACCTAATTAAAATTTGATTTATATTTCCTTGAAAGGTGAAGGTAAATTTTTTATTATCAAAACCCCATTGATTTGGACACAGCGGAAAGAATGATTGTACCTTAATGCAGTTTAATTAGACTGCAACTTCATTAATTTTTTATAATCATATATTCCCAAGCATAATTGACTCAGTATGAGCCAGGCTTGTCTTAAACAGTTCCTGAGGAAAGCAAAGTTCTCAAGTAATTTGGCTTTATCCCACCCTGAAGCAATCCGACCACCTGTCCTCACTGAGGCTGAACAGAGAATGGGAGGCTGCCATCCCAGCTGCATGTATGCTGAACATCTTGACTTCTTTCATTCTTTAGTCTTATTCCATTTAACTTGGGATAGAAAATTCTTCTAAAGTATTCAGTAGTAGATGTTCATAAAGCTGAACTATGTGGAAGTGTAGCCATATCTAGTCTCTCCATCCCACATTTGTGTCACTTGCGGGGGAAGGAACAAACTTTCCCCATTGCTGGGCACCTTTTTGCATCTAAAATAGCTTGTGCTAATAAGAAACAAGAAACTAAAAAGGAACACGTTTGAAAGAAAGTCTAATTCAGAAATTGCATAAAAGTATTTTTCACCATTTAGAAGAACAAATGCACAAAGCAGCTGCAGCTCTGTTACAGCTGACTTCCCATACCTGCCTAAGCTGATGTATTAGAACTTCCAGATAGTCTATTAAGAAAAATATGCTAAAGACCTAAAACTGTGACAACTCTCATTTTGTTAAATGGCTTCCGAGATATGAGATTTTTCAGCTTCTCTTAGTCCTATCTGCAGGGCTGCTTGCCATAGAAGCAAGTCCCAAAGAGCTGGCCGGATGGCTGCATGCAAAGAGTTCTTGTCAATAGCTCAATGTCCAACTGGAGACCAGTAACGAGTGGTATCTCTCAGGAATAGGTGTGGGGACTGGTCTTGTTAAACATCTTTGTCGGTGACATGGACAGCGGGATTGAGTGCACTCTCAGCAAGTTTGTCAATGACACCAAGCTGTGTGGCTCGGTTGATACGCTGGACAGAAGGAATGTCATCCAGAGGGACCTTGACATGCTTGTGAGGTGGGCTGATGCCAACCTGATGAAGTTGAACCATGCCAAGTGCAAGGTCCTCCACCTGGGTCAGAACAATCCCAGACAGAACTACAGGTTGGGCAGAGAAGAGATACAGAGCAGCCCTGCTCAGAAGGACTTGGGGGTGCTGGTTGATGAGGAAATGAACATGAGCCAGCAGTGTGTGCTTGCAGCCCAGAAAGCCAGCCCTATCCTGTGTTGCATCAAAAGGAGTGTGACCAGCAGGTCAAGGGAGGTGATCCTGCCTCTCTACTCTGCTCTTGTGAGACCTCACTTGGAGTATTATGTACAGTTCTGGTGTCCTCAACATAAAAAGGACATGGAACTGTTGGAACAAGTGCAGAGGAGGGCCACGAGGATGATCAGGGGACTGGAGCACCTCCTGTATGATGATAGGATGAGAAAGTTGGGGCTGTTGAGCCTGGAGAAGAGAAGGCTGCGTGGAGACCTCACAGCAGCCTTCCAGTATCTGAAGGGGGCCTATAGGGATGCTGGGGAGGGACTCTTCATGAGGAACTGTACTGAGAGGACCAGGGTAACTGGTTCAAACTTAAAGAGGGGAAGTTTAGATTGGATATAAGGAGGAAGAAATTCTTTACTGTAAGGGTGGTGAGGCACTGGAATGGGTTACCCAGGGAAGTTGTGAATGCTCCATCTGTGGTGGTGTTCAAGGCCAGGCTGGACATAGCCTTGGGTGACATGGTTTAGTGTGAGGTGTCCCTGCCCCTGGCAGGGGGGTTGGAACTATATGATCTTAAGGTCCTTTCCAACCCTAACTATTCCATGATTCTATGATTCTAAGCAGCATTTATGTGGCTAGAGACAACATGCCAAGCATGTACAGTAGTCTTAGTCCTAAGGTACCAAAAAATCCCTTTTGCCTTGACTTCTGCAATATATTTCAACACATGTTGTTGTTTTTCAATTAAATTTTGAATTTAGTCTCTGATAACTTTATCAGTTTTTTAAGTTTTCAGAAGCAGCTGAAAAGCAAAACTATGTTCTGTAGTGTTTTCCTTTCTTTTCCATCTTCTTTTTTTTCTTTTTTTGCTATTTTTATGTGCCTCTGCATTCTGTTTATTGCGTTAGCCTCACAGAGTAAACCATATTTTGTTGGGTTTAAGTGGCAAGTTTGGGAAGGTGGGCCTTGTAGTGCAGCCTCTATGAGGAGAAGACAGGGACCACCATGTGCCAGACAGCCAGGTCCAGCTGGCTTCATCTGGCCCCAAAAAAGCCTACCACAGGGTACAGCTGAGCCTGTCAGCCAAGACCAAGAAGGGGATGAAAACACTGGACAGACAGAGACAGAGGGAACAGGATGAGAAATAACAGAGGGAACACCATGGTCAGAGAAGAAGGAGGGGGGGAAGGCTGTCCAAGTGGCTTAGCACATGCTCTTTCTACAGCCCATGAAGAAGACCATGGTGAAACAAATTTTGCTCCTGGAGTCCATGGAGGACTACACCAAAGCAGATATCTATACTCTGGAGTAGGTGGATGTGCCTGAAGGAAGCTGCAGCCCATGGACAACCCACATGCTCCTTGCAGAAACTGGAGCCTGGGGGACTGATGATGAAGCAGTCTATTCCTGATGGACTGTGGAAAGAACCCACACTGGAGGAGTTCTTGAATTGCAGCCAGTGAGAAGAATACACATTGCAGCAGACTGTGAAGGACTGCATCCTGTGGGAAGCACCCCACACTACAGCAGGGGAAGAGCATGAAAAGGAAGGAGTGACAGAGATGAATTTTTATGAGTTGGCAGCAACCCCAATTCTTCCTTCCCTTCCTTTCCCTTCCTTTCCCTTCCTTTCCCTTCCTTTCCCTTCCTTTCCCTTCCTTTCCCTTCCTTTCCCTTCCTTTCCCTTCCCTTCCCTTCCCATTCTCACGGTCTTATACAGCCATAAAAGGAGTTAGCATGTTCACACTTTTCACATTCTTGTTTCAAGCAAAAAAGAAAATAGTTAATGCAATGCCATGCCAACACTGCTGAGCTGTGCTGCACCTGGTGCTAGTTAGCGCAGTCTGTGCTTGCTTAAATATCACTGTATTTCTCTGCATTACACAAATACATATATATATATATATATGCATATAAAACAAGCTAACCTGGCTCATGAACAAAGACAGCAGAAAATAAAATTATGTGTGCATAAAAATGTGCAGGGCAGACATCTGATGGTGAAGCTAACAGCAAAGTCAAATTTATGCGCTTGGAGATAGTAAGCACATAGATGTATGCAAACTATCCATCTTTTAGGCCAGTTCACCTTCCTGTAATTGTGCTGTAGAGTTGAGTCCAGGAATGTCTATAGATCCCTTCGCACTAACTCAAGCCTGATTCAGAAAATTACTCTGCTAAAGTACTAAATCAAAGAAAGGAGTCCTATAATCCCAGGTCCTGAAATTGCCAAGTGCCCTAATAGTCAGTAGGCTGCAGTCCATTTTGGATCAGCATGAATGAATTAGCCTAAGGGGCTCCTTGATTTCATAGAATTCTCATTTTTGAATTCTTACGTGTGTTGCTGCATTTTTCTGTTTGTTACTCAACTGTTGCCTCAAAGTTTTAGCTTAGGGGAAAAAAAAATTGTCTCTCTGTCATCTCAGACTTCTGAATTGTAAAATGATGACGATAGAAGTAGGAAACAAATATACAATGGGCTCATAGTGTTTAAAAGATTCTATTAAGATCTTTCATATTATTAATGATGAGTTGACTTTGCCCAGCTGCTAGACACCCACCCAGCTGCTCTCTTACTCCCCTCCTTAATGATCCAGGGGAAAAAATAAGATGAAAAAGTTTGTGGATCAAGAGAAAGACAGAGAGAACACTTAACAATTACTACACTGGGCAAAACAAACCCAACTTTGGAAAAAGTAATTTAACTTAGTACAATTAAAATAGATTTGGGCAGTGAGAAACAAAGATAACCAAAACAAAACCTTTCCTATACACCCCTCCCTTCTTCCCAATTTCTTTAATTCCCAGCACCCTTACTTTTCCCACCCAAATGGTGAAGGGGAATGGGGAACAGAAGGTTGCAATCAATACATAATGGTCCCTCTCTGCTGCTGCTTCATCCTCACTCTTTCGCCGTGCTCCAGTGTGAGTCCTTTCCATGGGTACGGTGCTTCAGGAAAAATCTGTTACAGCATGGGCTCTCTGTGGGCCACAGTTCCTTCCATAAATATCTATCTGCTCCAGCATGATCCTCCCCACAAGCTGCAGGAAAATGCCTACACCCCCATGGCTGTGTGTATGGGCTACAGCGGAATTTCTGCTTTGGTGCCTGGAGCACCTCCTTCTCCTGTTTCCCGCTATTCCCTCTCCTGCCTCCTCTTTTCCCCAAAGTTCAAGAAAGACACAGACAGAATGGACATATTCCAAAGGAGGGCCATAGAGATGATCAAAAGTCTGAAGAACTTGCCCGTGAGGAAAGACTGAAGGAGTTATATCTTTTCTTCCCGGAGAGAGAAGGATCAGAGGGAGCCTCATCACAGTATTCCAGTACGTAAAGGGTGGCTCCAAAGAGGAAGGAGGCTTGCTCTTCTCAAGGAGCCACAGGGAGAATACAAGGGACAACAGGCATAAGTTGCACTGAGATAGCTTTAATCTCCACATAGGAAATTTTTTCTACAGTGAGAATTATCATTCATTGGAACAGTTTCCCCAGGGATGTGGCAATGTCCCCATTGCTGGAGGTTTTAGAGAGGCAATGGTACATGGTGCTAGATAATCTCATCACAAAATTATATGTAGTGAGGCAGGGTGAGGGGAAGGAACTATATTTATTTCAAAAAGTTTTGAGGAAGAGTGAACTGGACAAGTATATATGCTGCTCTGGAAAATATCTTGAAGAAAACTATATAATTTGTGCCCAAACCTGAAGTTCAGACTCAGAAAACAGAAGAAAGCTGAGGTCATGTGTCTGTAAGGATAGTGCTTGAGATATTTATTTAAAGCAAACAAATTTTGAACTATTGTACTTGAAGGAGAAAAAAATAATTTTTTCCCAATCAGTGTCAAAGAATTGAAATTTCAGCATTTATTTGACTGGATTTTTTTCCAAGGTTTGCTACAGCTAAGAATGCCCCCGCACCACCAAAAATAAAAGAGGCTGTCTTAGTTCATAACGATTTCTAGGTTACAATTAACCTGATATTATATGCAAAATAGTTATATACTAAGATCAGTAACAAGCAGGAAATACCTTTCTACAGTAGAGCTAAGATACATCGATCTACATATTAACACCACAGACAAATTAAAAAAAAAAATCTCATTTTCATTGTAATATAATTTGAACACACTAGTTGAAATTAAGCTGTGGATAAAGTCCTGATATTGATCCTTTCACTTAGGATTAGCTGAAATATGTGCAAGCTAGAAGATTTGTTATATATACTTCTTAAGAGTGGGTTTAGAGCATGTGAACAGAAAGGTATGATTTATCAACATGGAGCAGTAAGAACACTGGAAGGAAGCAAAAAAGTTCAGATGCTAACCAGATCCTCCTTGAAATGCAAATACTACAGTGCAAATTCTCATAGAAGTGATATTTACAGCAGCAGTAATGCAGTGGAGTGGAAACTGTATGACAGGGTTGTTGTAAATGTTCTTTTATAGAATTTTTTTTGCTTAACTATAAAATTGAAGATCAAAATTAAACTTGCACAGCTGCAATGCAAACTAATGTGACTGCAACATAAAGACAAGAATAATCCAAAAACCAAACTATCTGTCTTGTTCTTGTGGAAGGTATTGCAAATAGAAACACCAAGGTAAGATAATAGACTCTGTAATATCATCTATAACTTCTTAAATGACAAACTAATGTTTAAAATGTTTGTTATGCAGACATCAGCATTCACCTTCCAGCAAAAATCAGTACTGTGTAAATGAAGTCAAATATACACCCAGTTCCTCATTATCTTCTCCAGCAGTTTTTCTATAACAACCAAAAGATGATAGCATAGATGCTGCTACAAAGCCTTTTTGAAAGCTCATCCACACAAGAGAGATTCTGCAGGCACAAGTAGTTTATTAAAAGCTACTTCACGCTAGCAAAGTTATTTGGATTTTCCTCAGCACTAGTCAAAATTTGCACTTAGACATTCTCAGTTCATGTTGTAGTTAAAAGGTTGAAAGCTCAGTAGAGGAAGGAAGATTGCTTTATTTGCTTGCTTTTAAAGCTAGAAGACAGCTATGAAACAGCAAAGAATGACAAAATGGAAAAGCAGAAACCAGGGACTGAAACCAAAATGGGACTAACTACAGGGAAACTTTCAGAGTATGATTCTTTGATACAAAGGCAATACTGCCCTTCTTTTCCCTTCTAACCAAGGAAATTAATTGCGTCTCCTTTAAGTTAGCATTAGTGATTATGTGGATGTGCAGGGGATGAGCTCAGTCTTATAATGTTACTGTAAGCTTCTCCTTTTCCCCAGTTAATTTTTAGCAGAATTATTGAACTCCATGATTACCACATTGCTCAGTAATTATTAGTTTATATACAGAAAAGGATATGCAAAAAGTCAGACCATATCTTTAAAAGGATTAACTTAAAATTAATTGTCAAACTGCACCTAAAGGAAACAGAGATGATTTTTCTTCATCTGGAAGGAAGTTATTAGGTGAAAGCAACTTAGTTGAGGAGTCATAGTCGAGGAGCCGTTTCTACTGTGGAACCAGTTTTAAGTATCATCTTTTCTGATTATTTAAATTTTGTGTTCAGCTCAATACACATAACAGTGGGACACTATTAAAAAGAACTAACTCTCAAGTTTTTCTTGGTAGATGAAACAATTGATAAGGACATAAATGGATCTTCTGCATACATGAAAATAATGCAAGAGAAATTAATAAGTGTATGGGGAAACTGAGCGAAAGAATGAAAGCTGTTGTCAAAAATATCAGAAACTAATAACTATTTGGATTTCAGCGCAGATGACCTGAAAATAGTATAATAAATAAAGACGCCAAAATCCTATCATCCTCAAGGAGCACCATTCAGAAATACAGGGAAAATTTAGCTCTGGGGAATCTACTAGAACTCATAAACTTTCATTGTTGCAATGTTATAAATAAAATCTTCTATATTCTCTGGTTAAACTGGATCTTAATTGATTCAGTCATAAAGTATTTTAAACAGTCATTTCACACTTATTCTAGTATTTATGTAAAAGGTCAGAGTGCAAAGACAGCTGAATAAATTTTGAAACATTTTCCCTCTATAGTCTAATCTGTTGTGCATCCATTGAGCCAACTCTTTCCAGAAAGAAGTGCTCTTCAGGTAACTGAGCTCAGTGTTTTGCTAAAATATGGTGTTCTTATTGTTCTAAAGTTTTCGTTATGTCTCTCAAACACTTTGTAAGAGTATGTCTCAGGCTACAGATGCATTCATGTACTCACTGTAGAAAATATAAATATTGGAAAGCATTTTTTTTTGTTTGTTTTCTATACAAACATTTAAAGAAATTAAAGGGATTTGGAGATGGATTGCTATCTCCTTTCATTTGGAACAGATGGTAGAACTTGCTCATACCTCTGAATAAGAGGAGATACAGATTCATATCTCTACACCAGAGAGGCGTTAAGGTGTGCAAGATAAAACATGAAAATGATTTTTTCTCTATATTAGGAAACATAATTCTGCATGAGACTGGGAGCAGGGAAACCATCGCATAATTGACCCAGATCTGAATTTACTGACTTTACGATTGTTGTGTCAGACTCAAGCCTGGGAGGTTTCAGACACTTAGAGGCAGAAAATGTTAGCAATTTGTTTCTCATATCAGACTGCTTTTTTTCTCTTGCATGAAGTAATGTCTCTTCTGCCTTGATCTACACATAATTCAAATGAAGCTCTTTCACTATCAACACCACATTTGAGAGTCATTGGCTGCCAACAACCTCATTCTAGTGCCTGTCACAGCTTAAAATATGGGCACTCATGTTAGTGATGCCAGAAGCTAAGACGGAAACTTTCCTGTGTGAATCCACCCATCACTGGTTGGTTAAGTTGTGGTACTTCTGGTACATATTAGAACAACAGAGAAGCAATCACACATCTTGTTTGATGAAGGAGAAAGTAAAGCAGCTATGAGCACCACTTCCCAACATAGAGTTGCTCCTGGCTGCTTGAATGTTCTTCCTTGCTCAGACTGTGGCAGTACAGTTGCTAGATTTCGCTTGCAGATATGACTGTTGGAGAATATACCTCTGAAGAGGTAAGAAAGAAAATCTTGATCAGAATCTAGTTTCAGCTGACATTCCTAAGGGTTTCTCAGACATGTACAATAGATATTTAGGCTTTGTGGAGTTGGTTCTGATCCGACAGATGTGTAAGATGTCCAGGTTAGAAACTGAAACTCTACTCCATGGGTTTCAGATTAGGTTAAATATGCTATCATAGAATCAGAATGGTTTGGGTTGAAAGGGACCTTAAAGATCATAGAATTGTAGAATCATAGAATAGTTAGGGTTGGAAAGGACCTTAAGAACATCCAGGTCCAACCACCCTGCCGTGATCAGGGACACCTCGCACTAAATCGTACCACTTAATGCTCTGTCCAACCCGGCCTTGAACACCACCAGCGATGGAGCAATCCATTCCAGTGCCTCAACACCCTTACAGTAAAGAATTTCTTCTTTACATCCAGTCTTTTGGATAAAAAGATTACCTGTTAATGTTTGAACCCATTGCCCCTTCTCCTATCACTACAGTTCCTCATGAAGAGTCCCTCCCCAGCATCCCTATAGGACCCCTTCAGATACTGGAAGGCTACTATGAGGTCTCCACACAGCCTTCTCTTCTCCAGGCTCAACAGACCCACCTTTCTCAGCCTACCTTCATATGGGAGGTGCTCCAGTCCCCTGATCATCCTCGTGGCCCTCCTCTGCACTTGTTCCAACAGTTCCATGTCCTTTTTATGTTGAGGACACCAGAACTGCGCACAATACTCCAAGTGAGGTCTCATAAGAGCAGAGGGGCAGGATCACCTCCCTTGACCTGCTGGTCACGCTCCTTTTGATGCAGCCCAGGACACGGTTGGCTTTCTGGACTGCAAGGACACTGCTGGCTCATGTTCATTTTCTCATCAACCAACACACCAAAGTCCTTCTCCGCAGGCTGCTCTCAACCTCTTCTCTGTCCAGCCTGTAGCTGTGCCTGGGATTGCTCCGACCCAGGTGGAGGACTTTGCACTTGGCATGGTTCAACTCAATAAGGTTGGCATCAGCCCACCTCACAAGCATGTCAAGGTCCCTCTGGGCGGCATTTGTTCCCTCCAATGTATCAAACGAACCACACAGCTTGGTGTCATCAGCAAACTTGCTGAGGGCGCACTCAATCCCACTGTCCATGCCACCAGCAAAGATGTTGAACAAGGCTGGTCCCAACACAGATCCCTGAGGGACACCACTCATTCCTGGTCTCCAGTTGGACAGTGAGCCATTGAGCACAACTCTTTGCGTGCAGCCACCCAGCCAGTTCTATATTCACTGAGTGGTCCATCTTTCAAATTGATGTCTCTCCAAGTTAGAGACAAGGATGTTGTGTGAGACAGTGTCAAACGCTTTGCACAAGTCCAGGGAGATGACATCAACTGCTCTACTCCTGCCCATCAGTTTCATAGCTCCATCCTAGAAGGCCACCAGATTGGTCTGGCAGGATTTTCCTTACAGAAGCCATGCTGGCTGTCACCAAGCACCTTGTGGTTTTTCATGTGCCTCAGCATGCCTTCCAGGAGAATCCGCTCCAAGATCTTGCCATGCGCAGTGGTGAGACTGACTGGTCTGTAGGTCCTTGGGTCATCCATTTTCCCCTTCTTGAAAATGGGGGTTATATTTCGTATTTTCCAGTCATCAGGAACTTCACCTGACTGCCATGATTTTTCAAATATGTTGGACAGTGGCTTAACAACTTCATTTGCCAGCTCCTTCAGGACCCACGGATGGATTTCACCATGTTGAAAGATCATCCTGTTCCAACCCCCCTGCCATAGGCAGGGGCACCTTCTACTACATAGGTTGCTCGAAGCCCCACCTAACCTGGCCTTGAACACTACCAGAGATGGGGCTCAGGGCAACCAGTTCCAGTGCCTCACCACCCTCACAGTGAAGAATTTCTTGTTAATATCCAATCTAAATGTACCCTCTTTCAGTTTAAAGCCGTCAACCCTTGTCCTATCCCTTCATGCCCTTGCCCATGCTCCAACCCTCTGATCATTGTGGCCTTCCTCTGGACTCGCTCCAACAGGTCCACATGCTTCATCTGTTGGTGGCCACAGAGCTGAATGCTGTACTCCAGGAGAGGTCTCGCAGGAGCAGAGTGCAGGGGGAGAATCTCTTCTCTCGATGTGCTGGTTACAACCCTTCTGATGCAGCCCAGCATACGGTTGGCTTTCTGTGCTGCAAGTGCATTTTGCTGGGTCATGTTGAGCTTCTTGTCAATCAACCCCCCCAGGTGCTTCTACTCATGGCTGCTCTCAATGGATTCTCTTCCCAGCCTGTGTTTGTGCTTGGGATTGCCTTATGCCATGTGCAGGACCTTGCACTTGACCTGATTGAACTTCATGAGTCTTGTATGGGCCCGTCTCTCAAGCCTGTCAAGGTCTCTATGAATGGCCTTCCTTCCTTCCAGTGCGTTGATGGCACCACACAGCTTGCTCTCACTGGCAAACTTGCTGAAGGTGCACGCAATCCTTGCTGCTGACAAAGATGTTAAACAGATGCTGGGAGCAAACAGTGTTTGTGGTAAATGCCTCCTGTGCTAGCTCATTATAAGTTTGCTAGAATAATTTTAGGGCAATATTTGCTGCTGGATAGGTTTCCTTACATGATAAAACACCCAGTATATATTTCTTGTACTTTTTTCTTCATGCTATTTTGCAAGTATGAGTCTGAGTGTAGCAAATGCAAGTGTTTGAAATTTATATACGTAGGTGTTCATGTTAAGTAAACATGTACAACACTTTAAATCAAATCTGTCAGTATTGATAATGTGTGGAGTGATTAGCAGTCTACAAAAAAAGGAATTTCCCTACCTACTACAGACCAAATTTGGACATTAAAAAAATGGGTAGAAAGAGAACAGATTTTGGAGCAAACTGCAAAAACTTAATGAGATTTACAGTCTGCTTTTTTGAAGAAAAGTGTGTATAAACCAACGATCATAAAATGATCCAAATGAGACATAATGATCCTGAACAGAGGTTCACTTAGCTAAATACTCTAAAAGTGAGTGTATTAGTTGATTGTAAAAAGGGTATGAAAGAGGGTAAGCATAGTACAGCTTCTCTGCCTAAGTCAATCAACAGTTTAGGGAATTGAAATATATTGTCCTCTATTATCCCTAAATATCTATCTTAAACATTATACATGTGTTTTTTGACAAACTGTTGAACTTCTTTGCGTTTTTCATGTCTGTTGTCAGCACTAGCTTATTATTTTGAAAAATAAATTCTTACATGACCTAACACAACGCAGTCCTGTTCTTAGTGGGGATCTGTAAATATCACTGTAATTTATTGAATTCTCTTCAGTACTAATTTTGTACAAAGCATAACAGAAATGTACATTCAAAATTGTTAGCACAGCAGATTGAATTTATTAGTGGCTGCTACAGAGCACAATAATTACTTCCTAGAAAATACATATACATGAATCTGCACATCTTGTCAAGCTTTCTTTCAGTCAGATTTACTGTATGGTTTAACCCCAGCCAGCAACTAAGCACCACACAGACTCTCACTCTCCCTTTGTGGGATGGGGGAGAGAATCAGAAGAGCAAAAATGACAAAATTCCTGGGTTGAATAAAGGCAGTTTAACAGGTAAAGCAAAAGTTGCTCACAAAAACAAAGCAACACAATGAATTCATTCACCACTTCCCTTGGTCAGTCAGGCATTCAGCCATCCCCAGGAAAGCCAGGCTACATCACGTGTAATAGCTACAAACATCCTCCTTGCTTTTTTCTTCTTCCCCAAGCTTCATATGCATCATATGGTCTGGGATATCCCTTAGGTCAGCTGTCCTGGCTGTGTGCTGTCCCAACTCCTTGTGCACCCCTAGCGTACCTGCTGGTGGGGTGGGGTGAGAAGCAGAAAAGACCTTGACTCTGTGTAAGCACTGCTCAGCAGCAATTACAAAAACATCTCTGCATTATCAGCACTATTTTTAGCACAGATTCAAAACATAGCCCATTATAAACTAACATGTAAAAGAAATAACTCTATCACAGTCAAGATCAGCACACTTACACATGTCGTTAATACACGTACTTGACAAACATGGCAAGAAGTATTTTTTTAACATATTTGAAATTCATTTGAATGTTTGACACTCTATATTCTTTTCTAATTAAAAAAGCTCTATGGTAAGAGCAACCGGTGAAATCAGAAAAGAAATTATCTGTTGTGGCATCAAGATGAAATTAAAATATTTCATAGCAAGGTATGATTGAGATGCGTGGTACCTAGAGTCAACTCTGATAACAAATTTTGATTACCCAGGAGACTAAATAGCTAATGAGCTCAGTCACCTGAAGCTGACTGTGGTGTTGCACTGCAAGATGCTGAAGGAACTGTGTATCCCTAAAGCCTTTTCAGTCTTCGTACAGATGATGCACTAAGAATGCTGTGAGCTGAATCATCCTTTGATGGCATGGCTCATATGGATCATTTGCAAGCAAGCTGAAGAAAATTTATGTCCTAGAGAAGAGAAATTTTTCTTCCTTCTATTTCAACGAAGACTCTGAGATGGAAGGAAATATTTTATTATTTTCCTGGAATTATTTGCTATTTTGGCCATTAGTTCTGCAGTATTAGATCTACTGTTCCTTAAAATTTTCAGGGTAGCATATGTCAGCATTAAGTTTGGGTTTTTTAAAGGAAAGAGTCCTATTCAAAAATAGGTACAATCAGTCAGTTTGTCCAAATACTTGTAGAAGTTACATTGTGGAATGAAATGAAAATCAAGGTCTAAGATAGTCAGACCTAACCAATTAATCTTTAAAAATGCCAGTAAATTTGAAACTTATTAAGAAGAAAGAGGAGTTTTGATAAAATGTGATATTCCAGCCATTTTTTATAACTTATGTATTAATTCACCATTTGTATTTAACACTGTCATAAATTGGTGAGTCATGAAATGGACTATATCCTATTGATTAAGGAAGATAAGACATTCGCATGGCTTGCATCTCAGAGATATTGATATAAGCTTATAAGCATTAGATCTTCTAAAATAACAAAAAATCAGAAAAATAGAAGGAATAATGATGATGATATCTTTGTTGAATTTCTTGTGCAAATTCTCTCTTCCTCAAGAGTATCTAAAATTTTAACTCATTTATACTAAACATCTGAATTTAATGAATGTACAGAGACTGCTATAATAGGTTCTTTTTTAAATGAAAATTAGCTGGTAAAAATAAAGCTTTATTTTTTCCTCTTGAAATTTGTATCATTGTCCTAGTTCTTCAACATACCATTTATTTTGATACAGTAAGATGTTATGTGTATCTCTCCATCCTACTATTTGAACACCTCCCACATGAATGAAGCAAATTGAAATTATGATGTTCATTTCATACCAACCCTCTTTCATTATTAGACTTTCCCTTTTTGGCATCAATAATAAAATATTTTGATCAGAGAATGCAATAATAAATTCTCTATAGAGCATGCATGTCCAGAATTATAGAACTATAAAACTTTATTATATAATTTAACTTCTAAATTTATAATCCTTATGGGACAAAAACTCTCATAACTAAGGAAACTAAAAGAAAACCCCCATAAACTAAGGAAACTAAATCTTTTACTTATTTGTCATGGATTCAGCAGCAGCAGTCGTTTTTCTCTTTCTTGGTAGCTGGTGCAGTGCTGTGTTTTTGACTTTCGGCCTGGGAACAGTGCTGATAACACCAGTGTTTTCAGTTACTGCTTGGTAATGTTTTGGTCTGACCAAGGACTTTCTGAGTCTCATGCTCTGCCAGGGAGGAGGGGAAGCCGGGAGGAAGCAGAGACAGGACACCTGACCCAAACTGACCAAAGAGGTTATTCCATATCACTAGCACGTCATGCCCAGGATGAAAAAATGGAGACCCGGAAGCAGGGGAGGACACTGCTTGGTCAGGCTGGGTTTTAGATGGTGAGCAATTGCATTCTTTCCTTGTATTTACCTTGTCATCATTATTATTGGTGGTAGCAGTAGTGATTTGTGTTATACTTTAGTTACTAAACTGTTCTTATCTCAACCGGTGGGAGTTGCATTCTTTTTGATTCTCCTCCCCATCCACCCGGGAGCAGGGGGAAGAAAGAGGGGGAAGTGAGTGAGAGAACGAGCTGCTTGAGTTAGAGAGGCTTAAACCAAGAGAGTTCTTTTTGGCGCCCAACCTGGGGCTCGAAGGGTTGAGGTAACGGCAGGATTAATAGCCACTCGGGACAATGCTGATTCATTGGCTCTCAAAGGTGTTGCTCTTGATTCTGTTGAGTTCATGGTTTCAGCCTGTTGTACCTTACTTACAGCTGGTGTTTGTTATCTTAAGATTTTTTGGATATGGGTTTTGGGTTAAGGTTCTTGTTTCATTGTACTTTATTGGAATGGCTTGTAATACGGGCGGGCTCCAGAAGCAGGGGGGGCTGATGTGTACCTGGCATTTTGGCTGCTCTTCACCGTCCTGGCCCTTGTCCTTGCCTCCATCTTTGTGAGGCTGTGGGGAGCCGAGGAGGGGCTGCCCTGGGAACCGCCGGCCACCGAAACAGCCCGGGGGAGTGGCCCCCAGGACCAGGAGCTGAGCCCTGTTGCTGCCGAGCAGTGGGAGGGGGTGGCAGAGGAGCTGAGCTCCCCCACTGAGCCCAGCCCGACGGCTGCTGAGCAGTGGGAGGACACGACAGTGGAGAAGCCGAGCCCCGTACCAGAGCTCAGCCCAGTGGCAGCCAAGAGCATTCCCCGGCAGCTGCCCGCATAGCCCTGTTAGCCCAAGCCCCAGAAGGATGCAGGAGACCACGCAGCACTTCCCAGCAAGGCAGAGGGGGAAGATCTGGACTCAGACAAAGAGCAGCTGGTGGTGAGAGAGCCGGCAAGCACAGCAGCTACACCAGCCCCAGGGACAAGTACCGCAGTGTCATTTGAGAGTTCTGACAGCTTTGAATGGCCTTTGGGTACCCTTGAGACCTGTCTGCTGATTGTGATGGGGATCACCATCTTGGCATGCATACAGAGTGTGTTTTACCCATGGCCATTTTGCCTGCTCCTGAGAGTTAAGCAGAGTGGTGTGTGGGCCTTGTCTGGGGTTACACTATGATGTAGGATGACCAAGAGATTTTGGCTGAGGCTGGACAGCCACGAGTGGCAGAGTGTGTTGGACAGTATGGGTGAGTACCTTGTCCACTGTGCCCCTCCAGTGCTTTGAAAGCATTTGAGATGGAAAGCAGCTGTATGGAGTCCCCACCAACAAGCTGCAGAAACTGCTGGAGGGGAGGATGAATTATTTTAAACCTGATGGGCCCATGACACCTCAGGCCATCAGGGCAGAGATGCAACATACAGATGGACTCATAATCGAGGGGTGGACTTTGCAATAGACATTATTGCCCAGGTTATTCATGAGTGTGAACATTGCACACAGCCTCCCCTGCTCTGAAAGACTGTTACAAAAGATGGAGCCTGATATCATGGACTGGATGGACTCAGCAGCTTTATAGGGATTGGTCCATGCACTAAAGGATGATCTCTCTCTCCCTCTGTGTGTTTGTGTGGATCTTTAAGATCATCAAGCCCAGGACTTCCAAGTCCACCACTAAACCATGTTACTGGGCGCCTCATCTAAGCAGTTTTTGAACAGTTCCAGGAACACTGATTCCATCAGTTTCTTGGGAAGCCTTTTCCAATGCCTGATCGCCCTCTCTCTGAATGAATTTTCCCAATATCCAAACTAAACCTCCCATGGAGCGGCTTGAGGCTGTTACCTCTTGTCTTATCACTTGTTACTTGGGAGAAGAGGGTAACCCTCACCTCACTATAACCTCCTTTCAGGTAGTTGTAAATAGTGATAAAGTCCCCCCCTAGCCTTCAGTTCTCCAGACTAAACAACTCCAATTGCCTCAGCCATTCCTCATCAGACTTATTCTCCAGACCCTTCACCAGCTTTTTTGCCCTTTACTGAAGCTGCTCAAGCACTTCAGTGTCTTTCTTTTAGTGAGTGACCGAAAACTGAACACAGGATTTGAGGTGCAGCCTCACCAGTGCCAAGCACAGGGGGATGATCACTGCCCTGGCCCTGCTGGCTACACTATTTTTGGCACAGGCCAGGATGCTGTTGGCCTTCTTGGCTGCCTGGGCACAAGCTGGATCATGTTCAGCTCCATCAATCAGCACCACCAGGGTCCTTTTCCACCAAGCAGCTTCCCAGCCACTCTTCCCCACATCTGTAGCGTTACATAGGGTTGCTGTGTCCCAAGTGCAGGACCTGCCTCTTTCCCTTATTGAACCTCATACCACTGGCAACAGCCTATTGATCCAGCCTGTCCAGATCCCTTTGAAGAGCCTCCCTATCCTTCAACAGATCAACACCCCCAGCCAACTTAGTGTCGTCTGCAAATTTACTGATGGTACATTCGATCTCCTCATCCAGGTCAGCAGTGAAGATATTAAATAACACCGAACCCTGAGGGACACTGCTACTGACCTGTCGCCAAGTAAATGTGATGCCATTTACCACCTCTTTGGGCTCAGCCATCCAACTAATTTCCTACCCAGGGAAGAATCCAGCTACCCAGGCCATGCATAGCTAATTTCTCCAGGAGAATGCTGTGCGGAGATGGTGTTAAATGTTTTACTGAAGTCCATATAGACAATGTTCGCAGCCTTTCAATCATCAACCAGGATAGCCACCTTATCATAGAAGGAGATCAGGCTGGTTTAGCAGGATCTGCCCTTCATGAACCCATGCTGACTGAGCCCAATCTCTTCGTTTTCCACACGTGCTTTATAATCTCACTTAGAATAATATGCTCCATGACCTTCCACAGCACTGAGCTCTACGACTGTAGTTTCCAGGGTCTTCCTTCCTGCCTTTTTTGTAGAGAGGAATCACATTGGCCAGCCTTCTATCATCTGGGACCTGTCCACTAGAGCAGGACTACTGATAGATGATACAGAGTGGCTTAAGAAACTCTTCTGCCAGCTCCTTCAGCACTCTTGGGTGCAACCCATCCAGCCCCGTAGACTTGTGTTTGTCTAAGTGGAGCAGGAGGTCGCTAACTTCAATCAGCTCCCCATCTTTGTCATCCAACTCAGGGAACTGAGTACCCTGAGGATGGTTGGTGTGACTATTAAAGACTGAGGCAATGGCAGAACTAAGTACCTCAGCCTTTTCCTCATCCTCAGTCACTAGGTTTCCCCTAGTATCTGCTAGAGGATGAAGGTTCTTCTTGGCCCTCCTTTTATTGTTAGTATAGTTGAGAAGGTACTTTTAATTCTCTTTTCTGGCAGTGGCCAGATTTAGTTCCATCTGTGTCTTCGCCTTTCTAACTTCCTCTTTACGTAACATAAGAACACTCTCGTACTTTTCATGGGGTTATAGTCCCTTCTTGAAAGTAAATTGATTTCTGATAAGTTTTTTAATAAAATATCTTCAGTATTGTGTTATTTGTTTATTTGTTTACTAATTTCAGAAATATTAGACAAAATCCAGTTCACTGAAAATGCTTTTCGGCATGAGGTTTTTTTAATTTAAAATTGTCAGAGATTTACTGTCTTACAGTATTCAGAAGTATCATCAAGTTGCTGCATGTCAGCTTAGAGGCAATAGCTGCCCATATATGCATTCCTAGTCCATCTTATGTCTGCAAGCCTTTTTAGTAGAACATTAGTGTAAGTCTGTTTCTGAGCACTATTCCCAGATTGGTTTGATTTCTGATGTTTTTATTTGACCTTAAATATCATACCTCATATTATGCTTTAAAAATGGAATGTAATATCTATTTTGTGTGACCTTTGGCTTAGTTTCTTTTTGATGTTTCCACATACGAGACAGCAAGATTTTAAATTGCATTGTTTTGCAATTTTGTCTAACTTATGTGGAAAGGGGAGAACTGAGAAACAGAAGCAAACCCAAGTTCTTCTACTGTCTGACTTCTGATCAGCTTGAAAGCTGCTACTCACTCATTCCAGCCTTAAAAATATGTTTGACATTTCCAGGTCATTCCCAGTCTTTACTGGTTAACATATAGTAACATAGCATGAAAATGTTCTTGGGAACAGCATATGCAAAAATTCTTAGTCATATGCGTATTTAACAGGGTGCTTTAGGGAAATTCATATCCTCAGAGGCATATTTTTCAAAATATATGGTTTATAAAGAAAGACTGGACACAGGTTATGAAAGATCTATCAGTATTCTTCCTTTTCTAATTACGGACAATTTATTTCTGCACAGAAGCATTGTAAATTACATTTGAACAGACTTTGCTGGGTCAAAACACATTGTTAAGTTAAGGAACACTTAAGGCATGTTTCTTATCAGAAATGATCTTAAAAGCTATCCATATTATTTATCTGGACACAAGAAAATGGAAGGATAACACAATAATTTGAAAGACAAAAAGAAAACAAAACCACAGGCTGCTAAAATTCTTAATTTTATGCTAAAGAATTCTATTACTTTTAATTGTTCTTGTAAGAGATTCCTGACCCAAATCCATGATGCTGTTTGTTCACTCTCCTGTCAGGTTGTTCCACCTCAGTTACCACAAAACCAACAGCTTTTACATTCAGCAGATGATGGTATAGAAACCTCCTTGATATGTATAAAGGAGTGTATCTGGAAAAGACTGTGGAGAAGCCCTAAACTTCATCTACAGGTAAGAAACAAAAACTTTTCCACTGAGTTCATGCCACTTCCAAGGAGCTTAGATTATGTGGAAATAGTAATTCTTTAGTTCCATGGATGCACTCTTCCTGAGAAAGGAAATATTTTGCTTAAATTCATATTTACAATGGGCCCTTACCATCTATGTCACAGGAACATTGAAAGTTATTTCATTAATGCCTGTAAGACACTTATAAATAGGAAAATATTGTAAGTTTTGTGATGCCATAAAAAAAAATTAAAGCAGAGCTCTTCATTAAGTTTTAAACAATAGAGGATAGTATTTCTAATGACAAATTTTAAGCCTAAATTTAACTATTACAATAACCACTGTAAACACCATATTTTTGAGTAATTCAGTTGTTTTATTAATTGTGTCTTGAAATAGTGTCCAAGGTTATCATCTTTAAATTCCAGTTAAAATGATTTAGCAATATTACTAAATTGAGATTATTGTTAGTATTAATGGGAGTTACAGGAACAGATTAACTGGAAAAGGATTCTTTTATGAGACAGTATTTTTATGTAATATTTACCATAATTTTGCTGTACTTTTAACTTAAGAAATTTCAAATACTATAACCATCATAGATAAAAATAAGTGGGGTCTTAAGACCAGTATCATTAGTGCTAGAGTTTTTTGGGGGAGCAGGATGGGATATCTGCAAACAGATATTTTGTAATTTGTGCCCATTGTCCAAGTTCTTTCACTACCTTCATTTTTGAAAGTGGGCTTCATAGCTATCCAATTTTAATGCATATAGCCCTCAGAAGTCTAGTCCACCACCGGACACTGGATATAATTCTTATTTTGCTTCCTTTACCTCTTTGGATCCTCTGCTTTTCTGAGGTGAGTCAAGTTTCTCAGATTAAGGGGTAAAGCTTCTGAAGTATTAAGGTAAGAGATTCCAGATCTCTCAAACTTTGTAGGAAAGAGATAACTGCAGCAATAGAAGAAGATCTTTGACAGTGCTGAAAAATAACCCCTCATAATATCCTACTGGCTAATTTAGGTAGCTTTTCTCTTCTCGCAAGTCCTGAAAGGATAGCTCTCTCTCAGGCATTTCCTGTGAACTGTACGAGGACAGGATCTTCCTTACTGCAGGAGTGGGTACTTAAATAGCCACATCTCTTTGGCAGAATTGCAATATTGATAGCATGTCTTTATCGACCTAACTCCAAAGTACTTGGCTATGCAAATGGTAATATATCTTTTAAAATGGATAAGAGGTTTATTGGGGTTGTTTGTTTCATTGTGTGGGTTTTTTCAGGTTTTTTCCCATGGGAAGCTGTTAATTCTTGCCTTCTAATATTTCTAACTCTAAAAGAATTCTTGTATGAAATTTGAAATTAGATAAAGGCAAGTTACACGATTAAAATGGAATAGCATTCTGTTCAGGAACAACTTTTAGAAGCACTACCTGACTTTTAAGCATTGAATTATGTAACACCTCCTTGGGATTCTTAGTTCCAATATTATTGTTTGCATTTATATGACAGAAGTGCCTGGCAGTCTAAAGTAAAGTACAAGTTTACTGTGTTTTGCACGTTATGGATAAAGAGCAAGAAGCTGACTGTACTCAAAGAGCTTAAAAAGTAAACAAGCAAGACAGACTAACAGAGATTAATTTAAAAGCCCTTTTTTGTTCAAAAACTTTATAGGCAGCAATGGGGAAATAAGGTGATCTATGCTTTAAATCTTTGGTTAGTTCTCAAAGACACTCACTTATTCTGCTTAGGTTCTGCACCTGGAAATTTCTCCTTGAAGTAAGACAAACTGCTTCATTCTACTCAAAAACTGCAAAGGGACAGTCTTTTATTTTTAAATACAGCCATAGAATCTGCTACTGATGCATAAGAACAGATTACATGTAAGATATCTGTGTATGTACATATCTATATGGATATGGTATCTCAGAGAACATGGTATCTGTGTATGTTTGGGCAAGAAGGGACAGCTAGCCCAGGGGAACAGAATCCTGTGCTTTAATTTCTGATAATCAAGAAAGCATATTCTGGTATGTCATAGCTTAAGTCCATCTGGTAACTCAGGGCCACGCGACCATTTTCTCACCTCCCCTTTCCCTCCCCAGCCAGGCGGAATAGGGAGGAGAATTGAAAGAATGTAAACCCCATGAGTTGAGATGAGAAAAGTCCAATAACTATAATATTAACTACTAATACTAGTAATAAATACAAGGGAAATAACAAGGGAAGAGAATATGAAACTAGAAAGTGAAAATGAAAAAAACCCCTCAAACCTAGCCGTAAACATAAGTACAGCACAACACAATTGCTCACCATCCGCTGACCAATACCCAGCCCTACCCGAGCACCGATCTGTGTCTTCCAGGTAACTCCTCCCAGTTTAACTACTGGGCATGACATGCTGTGGTATGGAATACCCCTTTGGCTAGTTTGGGTCAGGTGACCTGTCTCTGTTTCCTCAAAACTTTTTGTGCCCCTCTTCACTGGCAGAGCATGAGACTGAATAGTCGTTGATCAGAATAAGCATTACTTAACAACAACTAAAACATAAGTGTGTTATCAGCATTGTTCTCAGACTAAATCCAAAACACAGCCCTGTACCAGCTACTAAGAAGGAGGAAAATAACTGTTACAGCTGAAACCAGTACAGGTAAGAGGGTTGAATGCAAACGGATGAATTTAACATTTTCTTGCATGTCACAGATGAAAGGTGCCATCTTCTCCCCTGAATTTTAAACAATAGCAAGGGAAATTATTGTATTTTTTTACAGATCAATAGATCTGGGTGAATACCAACATGCTGGATAAATGTAATATAATTAAATTTCTCAGGATTTAGGTGAAAAGATATCTTTCTTCTAGAACATAGCTAGGTTTAGGAATGAGAATAATAATAAACAGATAGTAAATAACTTGATATGAACAGAAGAGGTTTTTATTGAGAAATATAAGTCAGAAACAAATTATCTGTGCTATAGCAAAGCTTTTCAGGATCCCAGTCTTGGGATTAAACATGTGGGCTGAAATTCAGTTGCTTAATCTCAAGTGTCTAGTGACATTCAAGATGCCCTTTTTAACTAAGGTATCTACATTACACAGGAACAGCAGATGTTGCAGCTGGAGGCCATTTGTGTGGTCTTAGGACATTCAAACTGGATGATTAACACTGGCATCTAATGCCAATTTTCATGCCAAATATATGTCTTAGATCCCCAAAATACTTAATTTGTCATTTGGATTTTAATTTTCTTTTTCTCCCTGTCCTTTAATCTAAGGCCATACAAAAGTCCTACACAAAAAAAACCTGTTGCAAATAAGAACTTCGTCTTTTGAATGTTGCTTGGAGAGTTCAAGCATAAAGCAGTTTTTCTTGCTTTTTTTTCTTGTTGTGCTGTTGGCTACATAGATGCAAGAGAACTCATATTTTTAAGACTAAAAGTCATATTAAAAAAAAAAATTTCTCTACGTAACTATTATTTATTGCTGGCTTAAATTTGGCTAAGAAAAAGGGAGGCAACCATTGCTTCTACAGAAAGTGTTACAAAACATTCAATAATAAAATTGTTTATAGTTTCTTTGGAATCTCACTGAAAAGTCCACTAGTGTGTATGAAACACTATTTCATAAAACTTGGCTTTTGCAGTTAGCATTGTTACAAATGTCAAGTGAATCAAAAAGACTACTGCATTTGACAGAGATGGGTGGGGGTGGGGAGAACAAACAAAAAAGCCTGAAACCCAATTGTCATTAGCCTTCATTACAAAATATTACTTATTTGGAGTTCCTCTGCATTTCAGTGTCTATTAACTTTATGAAACAGAACATAAAATGCTGATGTATATTATTAGGGTCCAAGTAATGAGGGTCTTCCTTTCTCCAAAGCAAATTATTTTAGTGGACATTGGATCTATTGAACACAAAAGTATTATATTGTCTACTGATTGTTTTTATTAGGTCTGCAGTAATTAATTAAGCAGAGATGTCTCACTAGAAAATAAAATTGAAAGCATTCAGGTAAGAGGATAAGGAATAATGAGATCCTGAAATACAGTACAACAAATGAAAATAATGTAAAATAGGCCCTAATCAAGTTCTGAATTACACAGATGCTCTGGGAGAATATCTGGGCCTTCGAGGCAGGTTGTGCATCTAGAATTCAAATCTCTACAAGGCTGTTCCACAGATGGTACACAGACTCTACAGAGAGTACATTCAGCTGATTTGGGCAAATTTTACGTGGTAAGGGGTACAACACATGCTGGCTAGAAACACTCAGTTTTTTTCATTTTTCCTAGTTGGTAAGAATTTCCCAGTGACTCCAGAGAAGGAAGTACTAAAATGTGTTAAGAGAATATTCAGGCACTCCTTTTTTCTAATTGTGGCACCTCTTCCTTCACCAGTTGGAAGCCACACAGTAGGCCAATGCTAATCAGACTTTAACTTTACCACTGAGCAGATAGTGGGCATGCAGAGCATGCAACTAAATGATATTCTTTAGCACTGTCTCCTCAACAATCTTACCTTTTGCAGAATATCATCAAAATTGAGAAAGAACTTAGAGGGAAATTAGTTTTCTCATTAAATTTTATTGAAGCATAGATGAATACGAAATGTTAGACTGACAAACTATTATTTATTTATTTTGTCAGAGAAGTCACAAATTCAGCATGCCTATAGTATCATTAGGGTTAAATGAAGTCCAGTGAAAGATTGCAAGTGAAGCACAATAGGACAAGGATTCCAAAACAACTATGACCTCCATCAGAGCATATAACAGTTGCAGAGATATTTCTTTCTGCCTTATGAACACTGACTTAGGAATTGTGGACACTGCATATTGTATCACTGAGGACTGACAACTATTCTAATTAGATACACTGCAGCTTTATAATACTGATTATAGTGTTTCTGATAGACTGCTTACAGAAATACAGTGAGTAGTTGCTTATTATATTAGCCATAACTTTCCTTGCATTTGGGGATTTTGGTATCAGTTTAGGCGGGAATCTAATTAATTGATGATTGCAACATTTTTTGCATATCCATCAAAAGTTTGTGTTAAGCAAATTTATACTGTAGTTCTACATAAAGACTCATCTTTGTGTCTGTGAATTTTCAAATATTGCTTTATATAAAAATATAAAGAAGCTATATTGAAATGTTGCATTTTCTGATTCAAGAAATACCAGTTCATCTGACAGCTAGACAATTGTTTCACTATAATTATTTTGATGTATAGATCACCTTTTGTTCAAGGAAATTATTTTATTTCTAAGTTTGAACATGTGACTTTCCCTTAAAATATGAGATAAATGCAATATATAAGCAGTGTTATTAGTGACTGCTACTACTGCTGTTACTGGACCAGTTCTCACATCACAGACTAGCTGCCTTTTGCCAACTGGGTTTACTTAACTGTAAAGCTTTCTCAGCCAAAGGCACAAAGCAATGAAAGTCTGTAACTGAAGGTACTGGCAGGAGCTTTACTGATTATAATATCTGTGGGAGACTAGCAGACCAAATGCAGTCTTAAAGATAATGAAGCTGATATTGCAAAGAAAATTCAGGTGTACAGTTTCATGGGTGTTTTTTAACTCTTCCATTGTTAAAATCAGTGGTATATCGCCACGAGGCAATACTAATGTAATTCTTTGTAAACAAGTTATCCAAGACATATGGTGTGTCAATTTGAAAATATAAATTACCTTATAATGCAGAATATACAACTAAAATTTCATTTTTAAATCCCTTACACTTCAAACAATACTGGAATTGCAATGCAGTAGGTAATTATTATTTGGGTATAAATAAAAATGTGAACTGAATTAAGAGCATGTTATAAAATATGAATATTATTGACTGTAGATTTCATATTATTCACACGATTTTGAAACAGGCAGTCACATGCTTTGGGGGAAGACATTGTCATGCAGATGGGTTTCGTCTAAAGACCTCAAACACCATGTGACCTGTTGTTTCATGCATGATGGTGCACCAGAACATAACAGTGCTGCTATAACATTAGCTGGTTTATAATCCTAACCTCCCATGTCTACAAAGCTAGTCTCCATCATTCTGCTAGTTCTCACCTTTGTAACTTTGGAATGGGGCTGGAATTGCGCATGGAACAATTTTCTTCTGGACAAGGAAGATAAACTTTTTTTTTTTTATTATTATTACTGACAGAGGTGGGACCTTAGAAGAGTATTTATTTTTAGTTAAGCTTCCTAGGAAAATGAGGCAATGGTCTGGTCCTCTGTTTTTATTAAATGATATCATTGCTTTTGTTAATTGTTTTCAACCATACAGGGGGGTAGTCTTAAATAAAGGAAGGTTCTACATGTTGTATAGCAAAAAGAAGCTGGATGGAAGAAGAGTTGTTGAAATGGACGATCCTTGGGAACAGACAGTCATGGGAATAATTTAGGTCTGCTTTGAATCGTAGCAGCCAGTTATTATGAACATATTGACAAGGGTTCAGAATAACACACATTGTCACAAACACAAACAACTTGATTTATATTATTAGGTGAGAAAAAAAATTATCTGTGTTTCCTCAAATATCACGCTAAAATACAATCTTATTATTGCTAAGCAATCTCTTGTGTTCTTTGTTTTTATTAAGAAATTAATACACTAGCTCTTCATTCTGCGCTGGCTGTCTTCTTGTTACTTATGCTTGTGTGATGTTCAGAATATCATAGTATTTAATGATTAAAAGACCATAGTATGGACAAATCCCAGTGTTAAAAGGGTATGGAATAACTGAATCATAGCATGTAACTCTCTGTCACCTTTGCCCATTTTTAACTTTGGAAGAGGATGCAAGTAGGTGAGGAAAGAGCCACTGAGGACCTATTGGACACTTTCCCTTTACTTACAACACTAAGTACACTACCTGCTTTAGTACATTAATATATTTAGTGCATATTTAGTTTTTGTACATCATCTGCTAGAGTTGCTAGATGA
Source organism: Ara ararauna (assembly GCA_028858755.1). Classification (NCBI taxonomy): domain Eukaryota; kingdom Metazoa; phylum Chordata; class Aves; order Psittaciformes; family Psittacidae; genus Ara; species Ara ararauna. The sequence goes on from CM054376.1 coordinate 22,652,668, forward strand.
AAGGATGTTGCTGTTCTTTCCTTAGAGGATCATGGGAAAACTATTCCAGGGAACATATGCACAGCTGGACTCTGCCTGCTTCTTCATAGAGGGGAAAAAGAGGGAACACAGGGGAAACTTGATTATTTTGGTGTCCCTCAGGGATCAGTGTTGGGATCGATTCTGTTTAACATCTTTGACAGTGATATGGACTGTGAGATTGAGTGCGCCCTCAGCAAGTTTGCCGAAAACGCTAAGTTTTGTGGTGCAATCAACTCACTAGACGGAAGGGACTCCATTCTGAAAGACCGCAACAGGCTTGAGAGGTGGGCCAAGGCCAACCCCATGAAGTTCAACAACACAAAATGCCAGGTCCTACGCATGGGTAGGGGCAAGCCCAGACATATCTACAGATTGGCAGGGAAGTGATTCAGAGCAACCCTGCAGAGAAGGACTTGGGGGTGTTGGTCGATGAGAAACTTAACATAAGCTGGCTTCAGTGTGCACTTGCAGACCAGAAACCAACCATATCCTGCAGCACATCAAAATAAGTGTGACCAGCAGGATGAAGGAAGTGATCCTGCCCCTCTACTCTGCTATTGTGAGACCTCACTTGGAGTACTGTGTGCAGTTCTGGTGTCCTCAACATAAAAAGAACATGGAACTGTTGGAACAAGTCCAGAGGAGACCAGGAGGATGTTAAGGAGGCTGGAGCACCTCCTGTATGAAGATAGGATGAGAAAGTTGGGGCTGTTCAGTCTGGAGAAGGGAAGGCTGTGTGGAGACCTCCTAGCAGCCTTCCAGTATCTGAAGGGGGCCTAAAGGGTGCTGGAGAGGGACCCTTCTTCAGGGACTGTAGTGTTAGGATAAGAGGTAATGGGTTTAAAATAAAACAGGGGAAGTTCAGGTTAGATATAAGGAAGAAGTTCTTTACTGTGAGGATGGTGAGGCACTGGAACAGGTTGCCCAAGGAAGTGGTAGATGTTCCGTCTCTGGTAGTATTCAAGGCCAGGTTGGGCAGAGCCCTGGATAACATGGTCTAGGATGAGGAATCCTTCTCCGTGGCAGGAGGGTTGGAACTGCATGATTTTAGCATCCTTTTCAACCCTAAGCATTCTATGATTCTATGATTTTCAGTGGGGAAGAAGTTGTTTTTATGTGAATGCTACAAAAGAAATCAGTGATAGATGTTGAGGTCTATATTAATATCTTCAGCTTCAGACTTTACGTAGTTTAAAGAGCAGATTCAACAGAGTTATAAGGAGAGAGAATGACTCCATTTTATTTCATGGTTCTTTTGTTTCATTTTGTTAATAATGCTGGTTCACAGCTGTGCAATCACAGCCCTAGTTTCAACCCTTCTGAGTCAAGTAAGTCATACAAATAGATACCACTCATTTCTGTCACATCAGTGACCACACAATATAACCTTACCATCAAACTCACCCTAATGAAAGAAAATATAGACAACATGGCTGAACAAGCTTATACATAAAGTGTTTTGAAATGAAATTTTATCAAAGTGAAGAAAAAAAATTGTTGAGATGTTCTGTTACATTTTTAATGAATTCTCCTATGTTTCTAAACTCTACATCAGTTTTAAAATTTTCTTTTAACAGATGAAATCCTCATTAATTACTTTGATTGAAATGAAACTGAATTTCTGAGAGAAATAATAGTTCATTGGAACTGTTTATGCCCAATGATTATGACAATTTTTTCCTAGTAGCTCTCAAGGTATCTTGCAATCTTCAATAAATATTGAAGTATCATAGTGTTTGAAACTTCTTTAACAGCAGTAGTATAATTCAGCATGCACAAACAATAGATCTGGTTCTCATATGCCTTGATTTTATGAATTATACTATTCAATAAATATTATACAAAGACACTTCACACTGGCTTAATAATGGCTCAAAAGCCAATGTACAGGGTCACCATATTTCCCCTGAATAACCAATCTATAACCAGCTACTGATTGCTGGATCTGGAAAGTAATAATGCAGGTATATAATGCTGAATACTTTCAAGTAATTGATTATAGATTACTTCCTCTTTGCTCAGTACAGCTGTTACCATGCTGGCTATTAAGACTAAGTGCAAAGATATTGCACACAATGGAGACAGGAGTGGTGGGATTGACAAGAAAAGTAACAGAGAGTAATTAGAGTCACTTTTTCACATGAGGTGAATAGATAACATCTTAGAACAACATTTTGTAAATTATTTCACTTACTGTTCTCTGTTCTGTGAAAGCTCCTACAAGTAGTATTCTGTCTTCATGTCCACTGTTCTAGTGCTTTGGAAGGATTGCCACTGTAAAACTGAGTCATGTAGGTACCCTATTAGACAAGAATATCCCATGCATTTATTCTTTTTTGATTTTACTAAGTTATGCAGTCATTTTAGTTATTTTTATCTACCAGAACTAACTGGGCCTAGCCATATTGAAGAAAGGAGATGTGTGACATGACAACTTCTCCCCTTTGAAATGATATGGGACATGTGACAGTACACAGCACTGATTAGGGAACCACAGCATCCTGAATCATCTCTACTGATCATTATGGCTTCCATATCCCCTGAGCATCAAGTTTTTTTCTCCCTAACATGCACTAGTAGATGTCTGTGTAACCATGTGATCTCTGACCTGAAAAACATTTTGGTGGGAAGATCTTGTGCTAAATGAAGAAAAGACAGCCTGATCTTAATTTATGCTAATGATCACAATAAGTTATAAAAAAAAGATCATCCTTGCTAGCTCTGTGTTCTGAGGAAATATGATTCTATGATTCTATGCTCACTGAAAAAGACAAGCCAGACAGCCCAAGGACAGGTCAATTCTATTGATTTTGGCTCCCTGATATCCAAATGCTTGGTTTCTATCACCCATAGAAATCTCTGAATTGACAATATTAATGATTCACACAAAGAGAAAAGATAGCAACATAAGATTATTAAGACTGAAATGAACAGACCAAACTATGTACCTTCCCATAAGCTGGGTCTATATAGTATATATAGCTCAGAGAAGAGTTTACTTGGAGTTTACTTTATATATAGACTCAAGGAAGCTTTTCTTCTGATTCTGCTCAACAGCATCAATTCACCAAGACCTCTGTCTAGCCTTCATTCTTAATCCCAGTTCTGTATTAGAACTATTTTTGCAAAAGAATCAATAATCAAAACCAGCATTTTTCCAGTGCTGGAAAAACTATACAAAACAAGAACTCCACTCTTGCCTTTACCCTTCCTTCTTCTCCTCCTCACCCCTCAATATATCTTTCTTTTTTTATGTCTCCTGCACACAGTCAGTATATTCAATAGGAGCCTGATACAGGAAAATCTGACTCCTACCCTACATATCTGGTTAAAGATATTTATACTATTAACTTTGAGTTTAATGCAGAACATATTTCCAGAATAACTGAGATAACTTTATTAAGGTGATTCTTACATTGAAAACAAAATCACAGTTTAACTGCTTATATTCACATTAAAAAATAAGTCAAAGTGAAGTTCCTACTAATAATCACAGTTAATTTTAGAAAATAAGAAGTAAAGAAAAAAGCTTTCTGAGTATTACATTTTAGTATTTCTAAAGTAAAGGGAGGAATTCATTATTTTGCTTCAGGTTTCTAAAAAGCCATCTCAATTATCATAGAGTAATACAGTTTTTCAGTACATTACAAGCCTGCGATGTCCTCTTTCCCAGGTCTCATTTCTTTGCTTATTTTTGCCAAGTAAATTCTTTTAAAATACGTTTATTTAAAAAGACTCAGGAAATGTGTAAATAAATTCAGCTTTGGCACGTAGATAGTGTATTTAACAAAGAAAGTACTTGAAAAGAAGCCTTTATTGCCTCTTACATTTGATTCAGAGGAGGCTAGCTTTTTTAACAGGCTTCTTCCTTTTAATATATGCTCATTTAGCTGGACAACACTTTCCTTCAGTGCATTACAAAGCATACATGGTAATAGAAGTTACCAAGATACAAGTATAAACTTTTTTTTTTTAATGTTAACTATGAATTGGTGACAAATTCGTGCATAAAAACTTTTTCTTTTGACTTCATAATAGACAGTGCTATGGAAAGAAATATCTGCTAATGTGTAAACACTTTGCATTTCATTCTACAAGATAGATTCATTTGAAGCCTAGTATATGATGCATTAAAAAAGGAAATTAAATAAATGTCAATTACAATAGTTTATCATAGGATGGAATTATTGTTAAAGAAAAAAAAAACAATGTGCAGATTACACAGATAATACAGGCAGTAATAAGTGCAGGGTTTGGACACTAATAACATTTAATAGAATCATAGAATCATAGAATAGTTAAGGTTGGAAAGGACCTTAAGATCATCTAGTTCCAGCCCCCCTGCCAGGGGCAAGGACACCTCACACTAAACCATGCCACCCAAGGCTATGTCCAATCCAGCCTTGAACACCACCACAGATGGAGCATTCACAACTTCCCTGGGAAACCCATTCCAGTGCCTCACCACCCTCACAGTAAAGAATTTCTTCCTCATATCCAGTCTAAACTTCCCCTCTTTAAGTTTGAACCCGTTACCCCTCGTCCTCTCACTACAGTCCCTCATGAAGAGTCCCTCCCCAGCATCCCTATAGGCCCCCTTCAGATACTGGAAGGCTGCTAAGAGGTCTCCACGCAACCTTCTCTTCTCCAGGCTCGACAGCCCCATCTTTCTCATCCTATCTTCATATGGGAGGTGCTCCAGACCCTTTTGATGTTGTTTGCATCAATCATTGATAGCAAAACCAGTTCCTTGCCGTAGTGACACATATAAAGATAGGTGTTGTGACATTCAATGTATATAGCAACATGAACTTAGTGAGGGGTAGTCAAAGTCAGTATACATATTACACCAATGCATTAAGATATTACGCAAGTAATATTAAGAAATAATGTTTGTGGATTGCAATTCCTGTCTGTTTTGACTCAGTATCTTTTGAGAAAAGTACTTCAGGGAGGGGAACAAAGGAGCATAAAAAGAAATAATTTGTGGAACTAAACCAGAGGAAGAGCTATAAAATGTTTTGGGTGGGTTTTTTTCATTTATGTGCAGATTCTGTTGGCTTTGATGGGCCTTTCTGACCTCAGATGTTGAGTGTTGCAACCAATTATGTGTGTCACTTAAGAAATTAGAGATTGTTGGCAAGGGAGTGTTTGCAAGACCGGTATGTCAGTTTGAATTTTCAAAATAAAATTTAACTAAACTGGCCTTCATTAAGGACACACTCCATGCTTACAGCTCTTATGTACTATTTATATTATCATTGCTTATTTCAAAGAATACTTTTATAATAATCACATCCTGTATTAGCTGTGAGTATGCACAATATGTATTAGCTAGTAGCTACTGACCTTTATAAATCTTAGCTATCAGGATAGTCAGCCTTCAGAGCTGGTTGATAAGACAAGCAGGAAATGCAGCAGTTGAGGTTTCCTTGCTCTACCCCCAGCTCCTCAAATTTGGTACGTTTTCTTTTTGCAAGACAGTTGAGTTTCTAGAGAGTTGTTAACCCTCCCTCTAGACTATGCAATTTGCAACACTAAGGCAGGATTATTTTCCCAGGCCACAGCAAGGGTCCTCTGCTGCTTTTCTGCTGTTTTGTGACTTTTCTCAGTTGCTGCTCCTTTTCTAAAAGAAAACCTGCCTTCACAGCTCTCAAGGCTATGCTTTCTCAGTGATTAGTAGTTGAACATCAGTGAATTGTGTATCATTCTGGGGCCTCTGCTTTTAAACTGTTCTCATATTTTAAAGGCCTTTGTTGTTATCCCAAGATAAAACTGTACATCATAGGAAGAGGCAGCAGATACTATGCTCTGATTCACACAGTAATTTCCCATAAATAGTTGATAACGAGCCTAATATGCCATGACTAGGGCCTTGCACAAAAGGTACAGTTAGCATGAGGCCTCTGTCCTGCAACAAAGAATGGAAATTCTGTTTTACTGGTCCACTGTCTACAAAAATGCTTATTCACTTAAGAGGTATCAGTGTGCTTAATGTTTAAGTCCAAGACAAGCTAGTGTTACAGTCTGGTTAAAGTAATTCTGCTTTGTCGGACACAAAGGCCTCTGCTGTAGCTACATGCATTTAAACTTTTCAAGTAGCATCCATTTATTATTGGCAGTATGTGTGACAGTTCCTTAGGAAGCATAATTTAAGTTCTTTGTTAGGACACATTTTACAATCAGAGGATCTTTGGATGCCTAAATGCACAGCTGTGGTTCAAAGTGTCCATTCTCCCAAACCAGGGAGCTGGTTTAAGCCAGGGAATTCTCTGAGCTCTTGAAATTCTTTGTAGTTATAATGCCTACAATTGCGCTGACAGAGCAGCTACAGATCTAGGTTCTGCATAAACCACACAAGTGATTAAACAATAGTCACATTACTCTAATCAAATGCTTGATCCATTAGGGTTGCAAGCTGGCTGTTACATTGGCACAGTCCTGTTTGAAATCACAAACTTAATGCCTTAAGTACTCATATTACATATGTATTAGCTCAAAAGTATAATCTGTTCTGGAATAAATTGAATAATATAGACTGTTTAATACCTCAGTCCATGGGTGTCTTCTTATGATTTCCATGAAATATGAGCAGGAAATGGATCAGCTAGCTATGCTTTAATATTATTTTGATAAATGGAGTATTATATGAAATCATATAATTTACAGGATTTGTTTACATGCAGGGTTATATTGCATGTTTTAACTGCACTCTGAAGTCACTGAACCTCATATAATGAGGAGAATGACTAGCCTATATCATATGGTAGAAGCTGTTTAGTTGCATCACCATGCAGTGCATCCAAACAATAAACATTTAATATGAATCTGTCTAGCAAAAAGACTGCATATTATCAATGGAGACTTTTACTTCCACTACTAGCTTTGACCATAATTTGAATGAAAGACATGATTCCTTCTTCTCAGAATTATGTCAGTATTTAATTTCTATTTATTTTCTGCATATACTTTCACTGATAAGAGGTATTACTAATTAATTCTCAAGGCTGAAAAAAGTCTACATATAGCCATAGAAATAAAAAATATCTAAAATATTATATTTTCCTTTTGAAAATGATAACATTACAATAATTCTTTTAGTAGTTTATTGAGAAACTGAAGTAATGAAACCTGTCTTCTTAAAGATTCATACCTCAGAACTGATCTCTTACTCTGGTCCTTTGAAATCTACTAAATGATGAGTCTAGTCACAGTTTTTCCCTGTGAAGGGAACCCATGATCACATTCACTCCCCTGCTTGGAGTTATTCTGCCATATAAGCATCGCTTAATAAACTTTTTGTCCTGTAATGTAGCTATCTATTTTAAAATAAATGTTTGATAATCAAAAATTCCTGAAACTTATTGTCCTCTGTCCATTAGAAGTTCTTTAACAAGCTAATTAATCATATTACATTCCATCAGAAGTATGTCAGCATTGACTGAATTCAATGTAGTTATGTGAGTTTGGCACCAATCAGTGGTTTGTCTTGGTCTTTCATAGTATTCTGCATTCAATATTGTGTGACCACATCATGTGATATATATGTAGGGTGAGAATTTCAAATTAATAGTGGTGGCTTCACTAAAGTACATTCATAAAACCTGGTTATGTGGTAGGCTATGCTGATCTAATATCATACTATCAGTGAATAAAGCAGCCTTTTTCTTCATGGAATCTCTCTGCTTTTCCTGTTCCTTTATAAATTCCATTTATATTTTACTAAACCCGAAGTACAACAGATCTCTTTCATGAACTATTTCAACTAATACCTATCTCCTCCTTCCCACTTAAGAATGAATAACATTCTTCTGAGTCATATTTATACCAGACCTAGTGATGGTATAAAAAAGAAAGAAAACGTGCTGTCAGAACTAGGGCAAGAGAAAGAAAAGAGGGAGAATAGGGTAGTAATCGGGACCAAGACCTCTTTTGATAGGAGACTGGCTCAACAATCTTGTCACTGCAGCCTCAAGTTTAAAACTCAGAAATCGTCTTTAACTCACTGTAGTACATTTGACAAAGAAATGGAGCAAATGATATTCACATTTAGTGGGTTTTTATTTATAGGTGCACATTAAAATAGCTGTTAACAGCTACAAAACCTGCTATCCAAAACTGACTTGAATCATGCTCACAATTGAAACAGAAAATACTCCTTTCTGGTATATGAATAATCCATTACTCATCTACCATGGGGTTGCAGTGATCATGAGATGGTTGAATTCGAGATCCTTAGGACAGTGAGAAGAGCATGCAGCAAACTCACTGCCCTGGACTTCAAGAGAGCAGACTTTGGTCTCTTCAGGAACCTACTCAGTGAGGTTCCATGGGATATAGCCCTAAAGGGCAGGGGGGCGCAAGACTGTTGTTTGATATTCAAGGATCACCTGCTGCAAGCTCAGGAACAATACATCCCTACTAGAAGAAAGTGCTGCAGGAGGAGCAGGAGACCTCCTTGGATGGATAAGGAGTTGCTGAGGAAAATTCAAAGGAAAAAAGAGGCTTATAAAAGGTGGAAGCAAGGACAGGTGGCCTGGGAAGAATACAGGCATGTTGTCCAGGAAGCTAGGCACCAGGTTAGGAAAGCTAAGGCCCACTTAGAATTCAACTTGGCTAGGGATCTTAAGGATAACAGGAGGGGATTCTATAGGTACATTGCAAATAAAAGACAGGCTAGGGACAACGTGGGCCCCCTCCGGAAGCTATCGGGAGAACTGGCTACCCTGGATTTGGAGAAGGCTGAAGTTCTTAAGGACTTCTTTGCCTCAGTCTTCACCGGCAAATGCTCTGACCATGCCACCCAAGTCTTGGAAGGCAGACGCAGGGACTGTGAGAATCAAGACCCTGGGCCCACTGTAGGAGAGGATCTAGTTCGAGACCATTTTAGGAACTTGAACGTATACAAATCCCTGGGACCTGATGAAATCCATCTGCGGGTCCTGAAGGAGCTGGCAAATGAAGTTGATAAGCCACTGCCCATCATATTCGAAAAATCATGGCAGTCAGGTGAAGTTCCTGATGACTGGAAAAAGGGAAATATAGCTCCCATTTTCAAGAAGGGGAAAATGGATGAGCCGGGGAACTACAGACCAGTCAGCCTCACCTCTGTGCCTGCCAAAATCTTGGAGCAGATTCTCCTGGAAGGCATGCTAAGGCACATGAAAAACAACAAGGTGGTTGGTGACAGCCAGCATGGCTTCACTAAGGGCAAATCCTGCCTGACCAACCTTGTGGCCTTCTATGATGGTGCTACAGAACTGATGGACAGGAGTAGAGCTGATGATGTCATCTACCTGGACTTGTGCAAAGTGTTCGACGCTGTCCCACACGACATCCTTGTCTCTAAGTTGGAGAGACATCAATTTGATAGGTGGACCACTTGGTGGATAAAGAACTGGCTGGATGGCCGCACGCAAAGGGTTGTACTCAATGTTTCAATGCCCAGATGGAGACCAATAACGAGTGGTGTCCCTTAGGGATCGGTGTTGAGACTGGTCTTGTTCAACATCTTTGTCGGTGACATGGACAGTGGGATTGAGGGTGGTGAGGCACTGGAATGGGTTTCCCAGGGAAGTTGTGAATGCTCCATTTGTGGTGGTGTTCAAGGCCGGGTTGGACATAGCCTTGGGTGGCATGGTTTAGTGTGAGGTGTCCCTGCCCCTGGCAAGGGGGTTGGAATTAGATGATCTTAAGGTCCTTTCCCACCCTAACTATTCTATGATTCTATGATTCTAAGTTTTATTTTAAAATAACTCAAGTATTTTGGATATTTGGAGTGTCTAGTTATTATAGATTACGCTAAATTTCATACCCAACAATGTCTCTGTCTATATGGGCATTTTAATTAGCAGTCAGTTTATAAATTGAATTCCTGTGGTTCAGGTTGAAAAATATCCTCACATGCTCTAAGTCTTAGTTAATTTTGTACTGCGGAATGGCTAAATCCCTCCCTAGCAGCTACTGTTTTCTCTTTCTTTCCTAATTTTAGGGGTTTTTATCTGAAGATTCTAACTCTAGGTGATCAGATTGATTAGTTTCATGAAGCACTTTTTTTGAGGAGAGACTAAGTAGATTCCATACATGAAGAAAAGAGTTTGCTGAAAGGAAGTATAATCTGAAAAATCATAACTGGATGGAAAGGAAGTATAGTTTTTAAAACCATCAATGAATTCATAAAGTTTTGATTAACTTTAATCTGAACAAGTATACTTTTTATATTCTTCTCCAGGAAAAATGTGTTATGAAAAAGTAGGGTTTCATTAATACATTTCAGTCTACATATCAATAATGATGCAAAATTTTTGATTAAAACACCAAAACTATTAAATCTGCTTTCTGGATGGATAGAAAAGTGAACTGCAGTTATACCAAAAGCAACTAGAAATATAAATAAGAAATATATTCGGGTCCACATACGACTCAAGTACAAGACTGTTATTTCCTCAGTTCCCTTTGACTTGCACATCTGAAACAAAATATTGGTAGTTTTTAACCTTAATTTAACATAAATATATAACCCCTAAATCTTTTAGACAAATATTCTTATTTATTTGCCACTTGTCATTGTCCCTCCATTTTATGCCTCACATTTACAGGTATTCTAGAAACCTGAGGAATGGGTAGCATTTTGCACTTTCACGATGAGCCCTACACAGTATATGAGCCTTAAGATTTTTAACATTATAATTTTACTGTAGTAATTCAAAGTATTTCAGTTGTAAAACAGTTAAGATATCTCATATGATCTCATGTGCCTGTGGTTTAGTGATCAATTTGTAAGCTCTTGATTAGCAGCTACTGAAGTTTTTAAAAGTCTATCACTTCCGAGAAGACTTTGACTGGCTTTCCAGGTCATTGAAGATAAATGAGAATCTCAAACTAATCAAAAACAATAAATCTTTGGACTTTCTGCTGATTAGGAAACATGTCTTCTATTTTTCAGGTTGGTTGTCAGCTAATATACTACTGAAACATCTAATGTCTCTCAAGGGGGGTTCTATAAGAAGTGTTGAAGAAAAAAACTCGTCTGCTGATACAAAAAAAAGAATTGGCAAGAAATCTGTATCGTATTTTATGCTTACACACATCTATACCCAAAGCAAATAATCTTACTTCATTTGCTAATACTTATTACTTGAATTACAAATACTAATTGAAATGAAAAATATTTATTTTACATTAAAACAGTTTTCAGGATTTTACATGGCCAGACACTATGTAATCTACTGAAGCGAATGCAAGTTAAAGCCCCAGACATAGCCATATTGCAGTATTTAAATATGTATGAAAGATTAGGTGTAGCTCTTAAGGATTTCCTGGTATTGCTTAAATTCCAGACAGTGTTTGACTGCTGAGTTTTTCACATACAATAAACCTATGGTATTGCTGGACAAACAGAAGTAATGTGTTACAAAATATGTGCTAATCTTTAGGAAAAAATATGGATGAGGTAGATGTGCTTTGCTTTTAATGAATAATATATTATTAAATGACGGATTTTAAAAGTCTGTTCTTTGAAATACGTCTAGGAAATTTTGATACAAAAGTGACTCTTTGGAAAACAGCCGATAAATACTTCAGGTTTCTGTAAGAAACATGAATATAAATAATATGCATCATTATTTTTACATATTGCAACTATAAAGAGGACTGAGTTTTCATAGGCTACTTATTTAGATCTATACTGCTTAGATGCTGAATCTTGCATCATTTAATACCGTTTAAAATGTATAGACCTATGACCTTCTCCCACTCATGTCTCTCTTAAATAGAGTTGTGTTCAGCTCTGGCTGGTTGTGCCTTTGATCTGAAAGGAAGCACATAATATTCTAAAAGAAAGTTGCATTTTGCATTTGTAATTTGCAATTTAAAGGTTCAAAATATTTTTGATACAAGAAATGCCAGATAACATTATATTAAAAAAATAATGAGGGTGAATATAAGTAGGAAAAAAAATTCATTTATTGTAGTGGCTCCATAGTCTTAGTTCTGTGACCCTTTTGTTTTGCTTTTACCCCACTTCTGCAACTCCATCCACTTCATGCTGACTATTCCCAAGTTAAAAGAATATGAACTAAAAGACAAAACATGCAACAAGCAAATGGACATACCACAACATCCAGGGAACATTAGGAGGAAAATGATGAAATTATATGTCTTTTTCTTTTTTTTTTTTTTTTTTTTAAATTCAAAGCCAAAAATCTTCAGAGTCATATTCATAACTCCAAATCTGCTTTGGGGATCTATACTAGAGTTGTTCACATCAAATTGCTATAAAATTTAAGATTTCACTGGTTAAAATTTTTCTACAGCTGCTTCATAAGATTTTATTTTATGGTGTACTTTAATTCATTATTATTCTGGGGAGAAAATAGGGAAGATTCTATGGCAAAGAACAAACTGGGACAAATACTTGGGAAAAAAGATGTCTACCTTAAGAAATTTTGTAGGAAACCAGTTAACTACCTAATCATATTCATCTCACCAGGGCTTTCTTTTTTTTCCCATTGTTATTGATTTATTATTACTATGATGATTATTCTGGTTATTACTTATGATTGGTATGATTAGAGAAGAAAATACTTTGTTTGCTGCATCCAGTATTCATTTTTCAGGACTCTCCTGAGTTCCAGAACTTGATAGACTGTTTTTCTTTCTAATCAAATGTGGGCATGGTCACAGACATTCTTGTTTCTTTTTGTCTCCACTGTCCCTTTTGTGTCCATTCTGTCTCTTGCACCGTTTTCTATTCACAGTAAGGAAAATAGATTACCTTCTTTGACCTGTTAGCATCAAAGACTTTATATTTCCTATGAAGTTATAAGGCACGGGAGACATTATTGTGGGGATCTGTTACAGAGTGCCTGATCAAGAGGACTCTGTGGATGAAGTGCTCAACAGACAGATAGGAATAGCCTCATGCTCGCAGGCCCTTGTCCTCATGGGGGACTTCAAAGATTCTGAAATCTGTTGGAGGGATGCTATGGGCCGGCACAAGCAATCCGGGAGGTTCCTCTATTGTGTGGAAGACCACATCCTACTGCAAGTAATAGAGGAGCTGACAAGGAGACGTGCCATGCTTGACCTCGTGTTCAATGACAGGGAAGGCCTGGTTGGCAGTGTGATGCTCCAGGGCAGCCTTGATTGCAGCCATCATGAGACGGTTGAATTCGAGATCCTCAGGACAGTGAGAAGAGCATGCAGCAAACTCACTGCCCTGGACTTCAAGTGAGCAGACTTTGGCCTCTTCAAGAACCTGCTCAGTGAGGTTCCATGGGATATAGCCCTAAAGGGCAGGGGGGTCAAGGCTGTTGGCTGATATTCAAGGATCACCTGCTGCAAGCTCAGGAACAATACATCCTTACTAGAAAGAAGTTCTGCAGGAGGGCCCGGAGACCTCCTTGGATGGATAAGGAGTTGCTGAGGAAAATTCAAAGGAAAAAAGAGGCTTATAAAAGGTGGAAGCAAGGACAGGCAGCCTGGGAAGAATACAGGCATGTTGTCCAGGAAGCTAGGCACCAGGTTAGGAAAGCTAAGGGCCATCTAGAATTCAACTTGGCTAGGGATGTTAAGGATAACAGGAAGGGATTCTATAGGTACATTGCAAATAAAAGACAGGCTAGGGACAACGTGAGCCCCCTCTGGAAGCTATCGGGAGAACTGGCTACCCTGGATTTGGAGAAGGCTGAGGTTCTTAAGGACTTCTTTGCCTCAGTCTTCACCGGCAAATGCTCTGACCATGCCACCCAAGTCTTGGAAGGCAGATGCAGGGACTGTGAGAATGAAGACCTTAAGCCTAGATGATCTTAAGGTCCTTTCCAACCCTAACTATTCTATGTTTCTATGGTTCTATTTTTGGGTTTGCTACTAGGTTGGTATTTTTAAACTGCATAGGAGTCAGTTAATGCATGTTATACCTATGAGATGTTAAACTGTTTGTCCCCTAGTTAATATTGTAGTTCCATGTGTCAGTTTATTTCTTTAGATTTTTATAGAAGACCCATACCATTTCAGAGGACTCATTCAAGGTTACAATGAAGATGACAAAAAATCCTTGAAGTTGTAAACAAGTTTTTGTCTTCACAGAGAAAACATTTCCTTCATCTCAATTTGTAAATTTAATAGCAGGCAGTGGTCACAAAGGACCATTGACAATAAGGACAGCTTTTTTTCCCCCAGTATATTAATAGATAAAAGAACTAGATGATCTTAAGGTTCTTCCCAACCCTGACTATTCTATGATTCTATGATTCTATGACATAAGAAAAAAGATATCATCAAAAGAGATCCAAAAGGCCAAGAAAATTATGTATATTCTATTAAATTTGCTAGCCTACATGTGCTTCCTTTATTATAAATCAAGTAGTTTTCACTGAAAAACAAGTTTAGATTTCTTAATGTCTCTGAGACCTTTTATTTATTAATCTGATGTTTTGTCTATTTCCAATTGAAATCCAATTTCCTTTTTAATGAAAGTGCCAAAAATAATAAGTAAAAATAAACCATCATTTAGGTATGATGGAGACCTTAATTCCTTACTTGAAAAAGAAATAGTTCTGAATTATCTGCACAAAAGCATTTAAGTTACATAATTGCTTTAAAAAATTATTAAGTATAAAGTTGGTAACAACTTGTGTGAGATAGTGAGAAACTGGATTTCTTTAAGAAACACTTTAATTACAAAGCAAAACATTAGAATTTCTTATTTAAATCAGGATTCACTGCTTCCTTACTTAAGTCAATGCACTCCACATTGAGATACCTCCAGAGAAATAAAAATAACCTACTCAGTAAGCTTTTGCAACCAGTAGCCTTAGGATAAAAGCAAGTTACATGAATTTATATTCATAAACAAATAAAAGATCAGTAGAGATTTCTGTTGAGATTTTATATTAAGGGACAAAAGAAGAAAAAAATTGCCTTTGTGGGTTTTTCTGTTTCCTTTTTTTATTACTCAGAGCAGTATTTTACTGACAGTAGGAACAGGAGCAATTGCAAAAATTTCTAGCATGTGGCCTACCTTGCCTGCAATGTCTGACACACACAATTCATCTCCCTAAAACTGCAGTCAGAAACAGATTTCATTGCCATAAATGTGCACATCTCCCTTGAAAATACTAGTGAAAACATTAAACGTATATTGAGTTGCATTGAAGTCATTACACATTTACCTGGATCAACATTTCGAAATTTAAGGACATAGCAAAAAAAAAAAAAAAACACAAAAGCACAGAAATAAGGACTTAAAAGAAATCCAATGCTTATTCTATTTCACCTAAAATATAGGAATAGAAAAACCTATTGTACCATTGAAGCAATAGATCGTTTAAAAACCAATCAAATGAGTTGTGTTGTTAAATCCTCTTCACTAGCTGTGGAGTACTTTGCCATATGAAAGTTAAAAGTATGAAATTTCTTTATAACATAAAAGGTTAAAAAAGACATTTGAATATGCATGGTAGACAAAATATTTTAACCATACTGTAAGGTTGTAATATAGAATGGCAAGCAAATTGTCTGAGAAGCAGGAAGATGCTTCTTTTCATCCCAGAAACTGATAATATGAAAGATAATGCTTAGTGGAATAGAAGATATATTTTAAACATTATGTAAAGGATGCTATCAGAGACAATATTTAATTAGGTGTAGTTAGAGATTACACGTCAATCATACACACACATAAGTGCTGTCCATAATATCTGACTTTTAAACTTTTTCACTGTCTTATTTTTTGTCTTTTAAAATCATGGTCATAAAACAAGCCACTTTGATTTTCTCAAGAAGGATAATAAATAAATAAATAAATATAAAAATAAATATTTTATGTACTTCCCTTTAAAAAAAAAAAAAAACTTTCACATTCACACTCATTCAGCTTTGAGAAAGTCCACTTATTCAGTTTTTCTTTAATCATGAATGAACATTCCCAATAAAAATATTTCTACTAGAAATGAAAATGATAGAAAATATATGTTCACACTGCTAGTCTCTAACTGTCTGCTAAATGAAAATCTAAAACTAAGACTGAGGAAAGTCTTTCAAATGTCAGCATGCTACAGTATAAGCTTTTGAACTATTATTAGACAAGAAATACTCATGATGCCTAAATGTACCTAATAAATGTAGCTCATGTGCTACAGTGCTTATATCTACAAATCAGATCTATTCAAGGTGGATGAATTTTATTGCAAATAGACATTTTGTCACTATGGACAAGGAAACACTATTCTTTTTGAATTTATAATGCAAATCCATGAGAAACTGAAAAAATATTAAGTTAGGTCTGTTGTAAGGTAGGATGTATTGTAGGTACAGTATATGACAAGGACTGTAAAGCGCATAAGTTATTTTCTTCTATCAAAAGGAGTTCCAGACAAGTTTAATTTGCAAATGCTGAGTCCTGTTTTGTTACATCTGAAGTTAATATCAACAGCTTCAAAAGTCATATGAAGAATAATATGTCTGAACTATAAGCACTAAATTGGTTGAATAAATTAAGTGATGATGCAAACCACTATATGCCACAAAATTTACACAGCCACTCATGGTCATATGTTTACAATTTTTGGAAGATGAAATGAAAAAAAAAACCAGACTCATCAACTCAGCGCAAGGAATGAAGTTCACTTTGTGCAAAAGGGCAATGCAAGTACTCTTTCTGTTCTCATGATGTAGGAAAGAGATCAAATGTGAAGTAGTTAAATACTGGGAGCACATGGGAAATATTAACTTGCTGAATTCCTTTCTGACCTGTTCTGGATCTTTGAATAACCCCTCATATAACTGTTTATAACTGCTTACTTTAAAGAATGATTTTGTTATCAGGGAGTAACTACTCAATGTATAGGAAGCAACTGAAAGATGAGAGAAGCTAAATGTTACTTGCAAAAAAAGCCACCTCAGCCAGATAGCTTCATAAAAAATTCTTAGGAAGCATCTTAACTTTGGGAAGATTATCCAAAACTCAAAGCTTTCAGAGCTTCATTCATCCCTAATTACAGGATGAATATTCTGCATAATCTGGTTTAGACAGGTATTGTAGCAAGTTTCATTTCAGTAACAATGAAAAATGTGGAAGTTCTGAAGTTTATGTGCATCAAAGTATTTTTTCTAATGAATGACATAGTTAAGCAAAAGAAAGTAAAAGCTGCTACTTAAATAATATAATCTTTTTATTTGCAACTCTTAAATCTGAACTATAGCAAATACCTGTTTGAAAAGGCAGTCAGCTGGCAGTGGTTATAAAATCATAGCAACTATGGAATGTGCAATGTAAAAGGAAGCTCCTGCTCTCTGAGACCCCAAAAGAATCATTCAGTCTTCCTTTAGATTGACATATCTCACTGCTAGTGAATATTTTGAATTGTCTGCTACTTCTGAGAGAGCTTCATAGACAGTATGGTCAGTAGTGTTTATATTACTGAAAGACAATCTGTGTCTCTTGATCCTCCCAATTCTCTGATAAACCTGAACCTGAGTGCGGTGCATTGACCTTGGACACCAGGTACCAACCAAAGCTGCACTATCACTCCCCTCCGCAGATTGAAAGGGGATAGAAAACGTAATGAAAGGCTCCTTGGCTAACATAAGGACAGGAAGAGATCACTCACCAATTAACATCACAGACAAAAACAAGTTGACTTGGGGAAATTTGTTTCATTTATTACCAATCATTTATTACCAATCAAATTAGAAGATGATAATGAGAAATAAACCCAAATCCTAAAAGTGTCTTTTTCCCACCTCTTCCTTCTTTCCAGGCTTAACTTTACTCCAAATTTCTCTTCATCCTACACCCCCAGTGGTGCAGGGGGATGGGCAATGGGGGTTGCAGTCAGTCCATCACACATTGTAATAACAGCTCCTTCCTCCTCAGTGGGAGGACTCCTCACATGGGAGAAAATTATCCATTAATGTCTTCAAAATGAACCCTTCCCACGGACTGCAGTTCTTCATGAACTGCTCTAGCACGGATCTCCCATGGAGTCTCAAATACTGCCAGCAAACCTGCTCCATTGCTGGCTCCTCTCTTTCTGGGTTCACAGGTCCTGACAGGATCCTGCACATCTTCAATAAAAATTTGTAGAAAATATTTTATTCAAATATTTTAACAGAAAAAAAATCATTCTGGATATATGGAAAAAAAAGCAGGAATAATCTTTTCTTTGGAAATTATTTTCATACTAAAACCAGAAAACCCAGAAATCCAAATAAAAAAAATCACTAGAAACAAGTCGTGATTGGTTGGCTTATTTTCTTCACCTTCTCTATTCTCTTTCACCTCTTTCTAACAGTTAACGTATCCACTTCTATCTGAATTAATTTTAGACTAAAAAATAAGTCAGATGTTATTTATTTGATAAAACTTTAAATTTCCTACTGAAAACATCAGGAGAAAAATCCTTACTTTTCTGAGAAATATCATCACTAAAAAGAAGTAAATGCAATTTAGATGCTTCCAGTTTTAACAGTGGTCAATATTTTCAAGGAAAATTTATTCATGAATCAGTTTGAAAAATCCCTGACAATCAATCTGTTCAGTTCATCAAGGATTCATGGCCGCAAATTGCATAGTCTTAACTGAAGGTCACAGTAATGCATAGCAGTCATTTATTTACATGTAAATAGACAGCTATGTTTAGGTTGTAACATTACCTACGTCTAACATTGTATAACGCAGACCTGTATTATTCCAGTCTTGGCTTTCTTACTTCAAGAAACCCATTCCAGTATAAATTTTTGATTTCAAAATTCTTTGTCCTGCTTTGTTACTATCGTTTAAGCTACAGAAATATGTTCCTTGTTTTGCTTTGCTTTGCTTTCTAAGTTATGCCTTTCAAAGACAGTCTTTATATGTTTCACTGATATTTCTATTGCAGTAATGACATTAGAAACCTTGTGTAATAAGCTGTTTAAGGAAATTTGGTATTTCAATATATATTTTTTTTTATCTAGCTGTTACCAAAACCTATGTCTTCCCCCTCCTCATGACCAATTAACCAGTGCTTAAGAGGAGACAGCTTTAAATAGCTCTGCGAGTGTGTGATTATTGAAAGGTACACTTTGTAATCCTCAAATGTGTTTGTTTATGTGCGTATTTTTCTATGGGCATTATTTATTTAAAGCACTTGTGAGTTGGGTTTTTTTTTCAAAGTTAAAACAATCCAGTTTTATAGAGGTAAAGATTGATCACAAGGTAATAATCAAGACTGAAAGTTGTGATTGATGAGAAAATTAATTTTCAGAGGTTCTTTCATTTGTAGAAGTGTTTTTACTTTAAGAAAATATAAACAGCTAAACCACAAAAACAGTATTTCTGTTTAACTTTTTAAATAATGAAATACTACGATTAAGACATCAATTACTTCAAAATCAATATAATTTAAAATTAATGTAATAAAATCATTTAGCTAGTCTCATTTAAGTTTTATATCATATTAGAAATATTAACCAGATATCTAGAAATTCATAAGATGTGTTTTATAAAACTGTATTATTTTTTGCTGTAAAACCCACCTGAGGTTTTTTGCTGTTGCTGATTTCCTTTAAGTTAATGAAATGCAGTTACACTTCTCACCACAAGGAGCAAATTATTATCTAATTCTTGTGTCTTAACTGCAATGCCAATGTCGTGGTTTAAGCCTCTATAACTCACGCAGTCACTCTCTCACTCACTCCCCCCTCTTTCTTCCCCCAATCCAGGGGGGATGGGAAGGAGAATCAAAAGAATGCAGCTCCCACAGGTTGAGATAAGAACAGTTTAGTAACTAAAGGATAACACAAGACCACCACTGCTACCACCAATAATTATAATGACAAGTGAAATACAAGGAAAGAATACAATCGCTCACCACCTATACCCAGCCCGACCACGCAGTTCACCCGCACCCTTCCAGGTCTCTGCCCTCCTTTTTTACATCCTGGGCATGATGTGCTGTGGTATGGAATAACCTCTTTCGTCAGTTTGGGTCAGGTATCCTGTCTCTGCTTCCACCCGGCTTCCCCTCCTCCCTGGCAGAGCATGAGACTCAGACCAAAATATTTTGGTCAGACCAAAACATTACCAAGCAATAGCTGAAAACACTGTTGTTATCAGCGCTGTTCCCAGGCCCAAAATCAAAACCACAGCACTGCACCGGCTACCAAGAAGCAGAAAAATGACTGCTACTGCTGAACCCACGACAGCCAATTATAAAGATTCACCTGGAGATTTAAAATTCTATTTCCATTTATAGTATAGACTTCCACAGAATTCTCTTGTTGAATACAAGTTTGGCACACGTTAGTTACATCACAAATCTGACTAAGACATTCTACACGAGAGTCTCCAGACTCAAGATTTTCAAAGCTAAAACTAAGGGCACACTGAAGTAAAAAAATAAGAAATGGTATTTTACTATTTCATGTAAATGCTTACTGAAAGAAAAAAAAAAAATTGGACGTTGGGAAATCTTTGTGAAACTCATATGTACATCTATTGATAAATAGATTTAGAAATTAACATTATGAGTTCACATGGTATATGAGTATTTTCCTATACACAACTACTAATTTATTGAATAATATATAATTATTTAAATTTTTCAACAGTTTGATGCACAATTCAATCTACTGTTGAGCACTTAGTCTCACAGCTATTGGTCATATCCTGTATGTATATATATTAAAATCTAATTCAAATTTTAATTTCTTTGACTAAAGGACCGAATTTAATGAAAGCATGTGATTTTTTATTATTTTTTTTTTATAGCAAACAAAAAAACCTTGTCTTTGCTGGAGGACTCAGAGAAGCAGACTATCAGATTTTATCTTCTCAGTAAGTTCTTAGTATTATAGTTAATAATGGACATAAAAGTTTGAATGCTCCTTTGGAATTGAATAATGTATATCAGCAGCAAAAGGCTAACTAGCATTTTTCTTTGAGGAAAGTCCTGATTCCAAGTAGCTTCATAAACCACCTAAATGCATGGATGCAGTTGAAGAATTATTATTTCCTGTTCATTAGGCACTTTTATTCTGTTATGTGTGATGAATAAAATATATCTGTCAAATAAATATCCATCATTCTCCCTAACATTCACTCACTAAGAGTAGCAGCAAGTAATAAGACTGCTCAGTAGCTAAAGGATGAAAAGTCTAGTTTGAAGTGAGTGGGGAATTTTTTACTTCACAGATGTCTGGGTTTCCTTTAGATTTCGGCTTTAAAACAACCCAATATCTCCTAGCATAAACTTGTCGCAGTAAGTAACAAGGTAAAGGCATGATTCCAAAAGCCTAAATGCTTTTAGCAAATAAATATCGCCTTTCTTTCCTGTTGATAATGAGAGCATCAGTGTGTATATATGTCTATGCATATAGTAATAAACATATAGACATACTTGTGATACTCAGAAGTGTTTTGTCTTTGAAGAACATGCATCTAGGTGGCAGCACAAATTTAGAGTGCATGCAAACTTCACAGCAATGCTATCCACTCAAATCCTCATTGAGATTACCAAAACAAATTACTGACAGATTTACTTAAAGGGTCTCATGAACATAATTTCCAGATTTTCTACTGTTCTGTGGAGTTCTTTAATAAAGAGATAATGTAACAATAATATGTAATCTCAGTGCTTAAGGCATCTATGATTTGTGCTTCTGTTAAGAATCACATCTTTGTTAAGGTCCATTAGACACTTTTCCCCTTTAATACAATCCAAAGAAAATTAATTTTGGATCATAAAAAATGCACAATTATTTTGTGCCTCCCTACAAACTATTGAGGAAGGTAATCAGGCACCAACTTGTTTTATTGAATTTTTGTTCTTCTCACAGATTCCTTAATATTCATTATATACTCATTGTCCTTAAATCTATAGTTAGACTCAATGATCTTAAAGGTCTTTTCCAGCCTAAATGATTCTGTGATTCTGCTTAGCTGTTGCTCTTGTAATCAAGAGGTATCCTGCTCACCTAGGCCTGTTACAAGCAGCCAGCTGTGTGAAAACATAAAATGTTCTTCATGTTTTGGATGATGTGTTTTCAAGCCTATTGATTCATTTATCTGATCTAATATCAGTTCAGGTATACAAGGCTTCTTAGACAAACAAGGGGGAGTGTGAAAACTAATTTTAGTGAAGACTGAATTTTGATTTAATGAGTGAAATCAATCTCTGGGAGTAACTCAATCAAAATTAATCAAGCTGTCAGTGAGAAGGTATCTCTCTGCTATAAATCTAGTCATCCACATTTGGAAGTCTTGATTTACAGAATAGAGTCTGCTTTACAGAGGAATATGAAAATCCTTTATCAGAACAAACTATCCTGTGATTAATACTCCTGGCATGTGCCATACAAGAATGGCACTTTTGGTTAAGCCTTCATAGCACAAAAAAGGTTGCAGAAAGATATCCTCCCTATCTCAGGAGAAGGAAGCCAGCCTACAGGCGTGAAAGCATAGTGTGCTAGACAAACAATATTGTACAAACATGGAAATATTGCTGCTTCCAATCACCATATCTGGCATGGTACACCATTGAGCAGGGTGATTATGCTGTTGATAATAAGTTTCAGTTTCTCTTCTTAACTTACTCATGGTCAGATATACCCTGACTTGAATAGCTACATCCAACTAATTTTCAGAGACAAAACTTCATATTAACATAAGAACATGTGATTCCACTAAATGTGATGCAATAAGCCTTGATTTCTGCTCTGATAATAAAATCAAAACCTTTCTTCCTTAATGTAAATATAGATGGTAGGTATTTTTAATTGTATAAACTAATCTTAAAATTAACTGGTAAAGCTTATTTCCAGTGTTGTCCTTTCTATGTGAGGATGAAGGATATCTGAATCTGCTATCACTGATACAAAGTTCAGAGTTCTATGTATCTTTTTCACATCAGTTCATGAAAGAATTGAATTATGCAGGGATACTCAAATAATTCTGAATTTTTAATTACATCCTTTTGAGGAAGTGAATTTAAAAAGAAAAATTCAATCATGAAAGCTTACGTAATTCTATACAAACAACCAATATGAATATAATAGTCCCCTCAGCATTTTTTTTTTCCAAAGGTGCTCATAGAATCACAGTAGCTATACTTGAGGCTTTATAATGACTACTGCTGTCCTTAAAAGAAATCTATATCCATACATTTTATAGCTCAATATCCGTCTTGATTGCAGGATAACACTGGAATAGAACTAGCAACATAACACACACACATCCTCGCTACTAAATCAGTGCTATTGACATTAGCTTTTATTAATAGCAACCATTTCTTCAGAGGCTTTATTATGGCCTCATTTAATGGCTACAAAACCCAAGGCATCTCTGCTACTCCGAAGGGCTCCCATCATTCAGTTACCTGTGCATGTACCATAAAGTACTTTACCTTTGTGAATTGATGCAGCCTGACTGCACTTTTAGCTGTATGTCATGCTGAGAATTATCACATTGCAACTGCCTATTTTAATTTGAATTGATTATCTTTTTCACAGAATAAAATCAAAAGCAAATCACCAGTCCTTCAGGATATGATCAATTTTCAAGTGAAGAGTGGGTTCCTAAATCCCCCAAAACACCACACACATGATTAAGCCATACGGTTCTTCTCTAGCCAATATCAAACCTACTGTTAGGACGAAACAAAATCAGAATTCAAACCTCAGTAGTGAAGCTAAATCTGTAATAATTGATTGCTGACCAACTTTCTCCAAAACCCAATTTTCTTAAAAGCTGCTAGGCAATATTTACATTTCAAGGCAATACCCAATCAATGCCACTTGGCATTTCATCACCATTTAGAGGAAAAAAAGGGTAACTAGCTTCACTTCCATACTTCTGTAAATGAGGATAACAACACTGTCTAGAGGTAACTGGAACTTTTATAAGCATATTTGTTAAAGAAGGACTACAAAGCTCTGGGAGAGGTGGTTAGGGGCTCTGGAGCTCAGATTGTCTTTTCGTCAATTCTCCAGGATACATGGCAGGACCTCAAAAAGGCTAGGAGGATTGGGCAGGTTAATAAATGATTAGAAGGGTGGTGCTATAGTCAGGGGTTTGGGTACCTTGAACATGGGACTCAGTTTAGGAGGCCAAGTCTACTGGGGGCTGGTGGAGCTGGTCTGACAAAGAAAGGGAAGGGTGGATTTGGTAGGAGGCATACCAGACTGGTCAAGCATGCTTTAACACTAGATGTGTTGGGGGAGTGGGGCATCATTCCAACTCAACACACCCAGTCACTTGCCATCACCTCTAGTAAACGTTCAGAGCTATGTAGAGATATTGCAGCTGCTCCAGCCAATGAGATGGCTTCAACTGGAGCTCAGCTCAGATGCCTCTATACAAATGCCCGTAGCATGGGGAACAAACAAGAGGAATTAGAGATGAGTGCACGTCTACGGGCGTATGATATCATAAGCATCACAGAGACATGGTGGGATGGTTCCTATGACTGGTGTGTTGGAATGGAAAGTTACAGGCCCTTTAGGAAAGGCAGGCCTGGTAGGCAGGGAGGGGAAGTTGCTATTTATGTTAGGGATAGGCTGGAGTGTATGGAACTGTGCCTGGGGATAGGTGAGCAGTCGACAGAGAGTTTGTGGGTGAGGCTTGAAGGGAGAACAGCGATGGGAGACATAATTATGGGGATCTGCTACAGACCACCTGATCAAGAGGACTCTGTGGATGAAGTCCTCTATAGACAGACAGGAACAGCCTCACGCTCGCAGGCCCTTGTTCTCATGGGGGACTTTAACCACCCTGATATCTGTTTGAGGGACGGTACGGCCCAGCACAAGCAATCCAGGAAGTTCCTCTATTGTGTGGAAGACAGCTTCCTTCTGCAAGTAATAGAGGAGCCAACAAGGAGAGCTGCCATGCTTGACCTCGTGTTCAATGACAGGGAAGGCCGGGTTGGCAATGTGATGCTCCAGGGCAGCCTTGATTGCAGCAATTATGAGATGGTCAAATTTGAGATCCTCAGGGCAGTGAGAAGAGTGTGCAGCAAGCTCACTGCCCTGGACTTCAAGTGAGCAGACTTTGGTCTCTTCAGGAACCTACTCAGTGAGGTTCCATGGGATATAGCCCTAAAGGGCAGGGGGGCACAAGACTGTTGGCTGATATTCAAGGATCACCTGCTGCAAGCTCAGGAACAATACATCCCTACTAGAAGAAAGTGCTGCAGGAGGAGCAGGAGACCTCCTTGGATGGATAAGGAGTTGCTGAGGAAAATTCAAAGGAAAAAAGAGGCTTATAAAAGGTGGAAGAAAGGACAGGCGGCCTGGGAAGAATACAGGCATGTTGTCTGGGAAGCTAGGGATCAGGTCAGGAAAGCTAAAGCCCACTCAGAATTAAACTTGGCTAGGGATGTTAAGGATAACAGGAAGGGATTCTATGGGTACATTGCAAATAAAAGACAGGCTAGGGACAACGTGGGCCCCCTCCGGAAGCTATCGGGAGAACTGGCTACCCTGGATTTGGAGAAGGCTGAGGTTCTTAATGACTTCTTTGCCTCAGTCTTCACTGGAAAATGCTCTGACGATACCACCCAAGTCTTGGAAGGCAGACGCAGGGACTGTGAGAATCAAGACCCTGGGCCCACTGTAGGAGAGGATCTGGTTCGAGACCATTTTAGGAACTTGAACGTATACAAATCCCTGGGACCTGATGAAATCCATCTGCGGGTCCTGAAGGAGCTGGCAAATGAAGTTGATAAGCCACTGCCCATCATATTCGAAAAATCATGGCAGTCAGGTGAAGTTCCTGATGACTGGAAAAAGGGAAATATAGCTCCCATTTTCAAGAAGGGGAAAATGGATGAGCCGGGGAACTACAGACCAGTCAGCCTCACCTCTGTGCCTGCCAAAATCTTGGAGCAGATTCTCCTGGAAGGCATGCTAAGGCACATGAAAAACAACAAGGTGGTTGGTGACAGCCAGCATGGCTTCTCTAAGGGCAAATCCTGCCTGACCAACCTTGTGGCCTTCTATGATGGTGCTACAGAACTGATGGACAGGAGTAGAGCAGTTGATGTCATCTACCTGGACTTGTGTAAAGTGTTTGACACTGTCTCACATGTCATCCTTGTCTCTAAGTTGGAGAGACATCAATTTGATTGGTGGACCACTTGGTGGATAAAGTCCTGGCTGGATGGCCGCACGGAAAGAATTTTGTTCAATGGCTCAATGTCCAGCCGGAGACCAGTAACGAGTGGTGTCCCTCAGGGATCGGTGTTGGGACCCATCTTGTTCAACATCTTTGTCGGTGACATGGAGAGTGGAATTGAGTGTGCCCTCAGCAAGTTTGCCGATGACACAAAGCTGTGTTGTTCAGTTGATACACTGGAGGGAAGGAATGCCATCCAGATGGACCTTGACAGGCTTGTGAGGTGGGCTGATGCCAAACTGATGAAGTTTAACCATGCCAAGTGCATGGTCCTACACCTGGGTTGGTGCATTTCCCAGGCACAGCTACAAGTTGGGCAGAGAAGAGATTCAAAGCAGAAAGGACCTTAAGATCATCTAGTTCCAACCCTCCTGCCACGGGCAGGGACACCTATCACTAAACCATGGCACCTACAGCTTTGTCCAACCCCACCTTGAACACTACCAGGGATAGAGCATTCACAACTTCCCTGGGCAACCCGTTCCAGTGCCTCACAACCCTCACAGTAAAGAACTTCTTCCTTATGTCCAATCTAAACTTCCCCTGTTTAAATTTTAATCCATTCCCCCTTGTCCTATCACTACAGTCCCTAATGAAGAAACCATCTTCAGCACCCTAGTAGGCCCCCTTCAGGTACTGGAAGGCTACTATGAGGTCTCCACGCAGCCTTCTCTTCTCCAGGCTCAACAGACCCAACTTTCTCAGGCTATCTTCATATAGGAGGTTCTCCACTCGCCTGATCGTCCTCGTGGCCCTCCTCTGGACTTGTTCCAACAGTTCCATATCCTTTTTATGTTGAGGACACCAGAACTGCACACAATACTCCAAGTGAGGTCTCACAAGAGCAGAGTAGAGGGGCAGGATCACCTCCCTCAACCTGCTGGTCACACTCCTCTTGATGCAGCCCAGGATTCAGTCGGCTTTCTAGGCTGCAAGCTCACACTGCAGGCTCATGTCCATTTTCTTATTGACCAACACCCCCAAGTCCGTCTGAGCAGGGCTGCTCTGAATGTCTTCTCTGCCCAACCTGTAGCTGTGCATGGGATTGCTCTGACCCAGCTGCAGGACCTTGCACTTGGCATGGTTAAACTTCAGAAGGTTGTCCTCAGCCCGCCTCACAAGCATGTCAAGGTCCATCTTGATGACATTCCTTCCCTCCAGCCTATCAACCGAACCACACAGCTTGGTGTCATCGGCAAACTTGCTGAGGGCACTCTCAATCCCACTGTCCATGTTGCAAACAATGATGTTGAACAGACCGGTCCCAACACCGATCCCTGAGGGACGCCACTCATTACTGGTCTCCAGCTGGACATTGAGCTATTGAACACAACTCTGCATGTGGCCATCCAGCCAGTTTTTATCCACTGAGTGGTCCACCGATCAAATTGATGTCTCTCCAACTTAGAGACAAGGATGTCATGTGGGACAGTGTCAAACACTTTGCACAAGTCCAGGGAGATGACATCAACTGCTCTACCCCTAGCCATCAGTTCCGTAGCCCCATCATAGAAGGCCACCAGATTGGTCTGGCAGGATTTCCTCTTAGTGACGCCATGCTGGCTGTCACCAACCACCTTGTTGTTTTGCATGTGCCTCAGCATGCCTTCCAGGAGAATCTGCTCCAAGATTTTGGCAGGCACAGAGGTGAGACTGACTGGTGTGTCATTCCCTGGATCATCCATTTTCCCATTCTTTAAAGTGGGAGTTATATTTCCCCTTTTCCAGTCGTCAGGAACTTCACCTGACTGCCATGATTTTTCGAATATGATGGGCAGTGGCTTATCAACTTCATTTGCCAGCTCCTTCAGCACCCTCGGATGGATTTCATCCTATCCCATGGACTTGTGCACACTGAGTTTCTTAAGACGGTCTTGAACCAGATTCTCTCCTACAGTGGGCCTAAGGTCTTCATTTATCATAGTGTAGTTTCGCGTGTTGTTTAGAAGCTGTTCTAATTATAGTCATCGAAACACAGATCTTGTCATTTCCAGTGAAGTCTGCAATAGCCGTTCCTTATAAGTGCAAACATCACTCTTTTTTATACCATATGGCAAATCCACATGAAATCCTAGGGGGAAGCAACTTTTTAAGAGTTCCTCTCCCTGTATTCACTCCATTTCAACTCATATTTCAGGAAGCTCTTTAGTAGGTTTGTTTTATTTCTCTGGTCTAGTTGTTAAAGCCTTTTAGCAAGTTATTTGAAAATTACTGGCTGGTCAGTAGAAACTTTCAAATGTCAAACCTCACACAACTTTACCATGTAGGTCTACTTTAAAATATTCCTTTTCATGGGAATGACTTGTTTAAAACAAGCTAAGCTCTTTGCAGATACAAAAAAGATTTTTAAATGCAAAAGAGGCAGACTCTCCTAAAAGTTACAGTATATCAAAAGAAATGTATCTATGGTACTGTTTTACATAGCAAAAAAGATTACTGCAGAGCAGAAAACACCTTGCTTCCTGCATGCTCACAGAATGATTCAAGCAGGCTACATTTTGCACACTACTTAAATTTTAAATATTTGCTATCTTGTTGGACTACTCTGCTACTTACTTTAAAAATATATATATATATACTGACCATCATGCTCACACTTTCAGGATGGTTCTATAATAGTACTTGTATTCGTAATGTCAACTGTAGAATAAGTGATTTAAACAGATAGAATTCATTTCTACATTAACACATAAGTTTTACCACATTTAATATCTCAGTTCATTTTAAGTTCCTATTTTAATAACATCCATAAAACTATTTATTATTATTATTTTGGTAATATTTTTCTGTGAAGGTATGAAAGAGATTTCAAAACAAGTGATGAGGTATGCAAAAAACAAATGCGTTTATAATTTAGAGAGAAAGCTCTAAAGTTACTAATAAAATACAAGGGGGAATAAAAAAAATGCTTTTAATCCTTCCATATTTCTATTTAAAATGCTTAATGGTGATCATATTAATTTATTTGATGAGTTGTTTGTTTTATTTTTGTATTACAGTCTTTGAACTATCTAGGGCCTGTTACAGTTTTCTCTCAGAAGTGGCAGTTAGGATATAGACCTCTTATAGTCTCTTTCCTGCGCTTTTTGTACTGTTTCTCTTTTTTATCTCAAGAACAATTTGTTTAAAGATAAAAATAAACCTTTGGTGCAGAGATCACAGCTCCACATGCTCCATCACCTTGCTGACCATCCTTCTCATAGCATGAGCCTAGGATTCCTGCCTGCAGACAGAAGTACCTTCAGCCTGAACGTCCTATGGACCCTAACTTCAAAACTGACATGGGAGAGTAATTTTTTTGTGTTGTAGTGGGAAGTGTACCCAGAACTTCTTTGGCATTTGTCTAAACATTAACGATTCTGCAAATGGTGAGCAGTATCACTACTGGTTTTATTTGACCTGCTTTCCTAGGGAAAAAAACAATAAGGTTCAAACACTACTAGTGACACCAGTGCACATGCATACATAGCACAACTACAAATTTGCTAATGGCATAAAGATCTTTGTCCTAGTTTCAGCTGGGATAGAGTTAATTTCTTCCTAGTAGCTGGTGTAGTGCTGTGTTTTGGCTTGAGTCTGAGAACAGTGCTGATAACACACCTATGTTTTAGTTGTTGTTAAGTAATGCTTATTCTGATCAAGAACTGTTCAGTTTCACGCTCTGCCAGTGAGGAGGGGCACAAAAAGTTTTGAGGAAACAGAGACAGGACACCTGACCCAAACTAGCCAAAGGGGTATTCCATACCACAGCATGTCATGCCCAGTAGTTAAACCAGGAGGAGTTACCAGGAAGGGACTGATTACTGCTCAGAGGCGGGCTGGGTATCAGTCAGTGGGTGGTGAGAATCACTGCTGTCTATTGGTCTGGGTTTTTTTCTCCTTTTTCATCTTTAGTTTTATGTCTCTCTTCTTGTTGTTTCCCATATTAATATTAGTATTAGTATTATATGGTACTCTATTTTGATTTTTAAATTGTTCTTATCTCAGCCCACAGGTTTTGCATTCCTTTGATTTTCCTCCCCATCCCATCCAGGAATGAGGGAAAGGGAGTGGAGCAAGAGGCTGTGCAGTACTTAGTTGGCAGCTGGGTTAAACTACAACAATCTTAAATGAGAATTTTGTTACCTTACTCCTGAGTAGTCCCAGGAAATAAGGAATTAGTACATATCTAGGACTGAGTTTAAGGGAAAGTTGGAAAGGAGCTTAAGACCATCTAGTTCCAAGACCCCTGCCATGGGCAGGGATGCTTCACCCTAGACCATGTCGTCCAAGGCTCTGTCCAACTTGGCCTTGAATGCTGCCAGGGGTGGAGCATTTACAACTTCTTTGGGCAACCTGTTCCAGTGCCATCATCATCGTCACAGTAAGCATACAAACTTACATTATTTTTTATGAATAGAATATACAGAACACTTTATACTATATTGCTATTAACTTGATTCCATCAGCATCTATTGAGAAACAGTTGTTATAATGCATCAATGGAAAAGGCTGTCCTGAAAAATGCTAATCATCAATATTTGGCTATTTAATGGAAATACGGCATTTGTAATCAATATATAGTGGCTTTTTGTCTGCTACTAGTAAGCACAGCTATATATTCCCTGCTGCAGTTTGAGTTCTGAGTTTTTCTCATGTAAAAATATAATTTTTTTTTTTTTTTTGTGGTGTTTCTTCTCTAACCTCTGAAAGGTATTATTAAAAGAGAATGTTTAAGACCGTTGATTACTTCACTGCATTAAACCTAGCTTGTTGGCATTAATCAGAAAGTACTACATGATCCATTAGCTGTGAAAGGCATTAAATAATTGATTTGCAGCATGGGGATG
Organism: Ara ararauna; assembly: GCA_028858755.1. Taxonomy (NCBI): domain Eukaryota; kingdom Metazoa; phylum Chordata; class Aves; order Psittaciformes; family Psittacidae; genus Ara; species Ara ararauna. The sequence goes on from CM054376.1 coordinate 22,683,673, forward strand.
GAATTTCATTCACCAAAAAAGTTTGCTATAGTTTTCATTTAAGTAGAACTTGCACTTTGGAAATTTCTTGATAGGAGAAAAGAGCTATAAAAGTAACACATTACTGCTAATGCTGCAAAATTATTACATATCTATGATTTGGATTTTTTTTTAATTGAACTAAAGTCCGGCATCATAACAAACCTATGATGCGCACTGGACATATATTGTACACTTGAAATATTTGGTTGAGGTTTGTAATTTTATTTTTTTTTTTTTCACCTAAAAGTCGTGCAGATTAGGTCTTATTGTAGGTTGACTATAAAAATCAGAATTTTTTATAACTGGTAGTGAGGTTAAGCCATATGGATGAAACTACTCTGAGGCCCAGATATTTTACTAACAAATGAGAGAAGGAAGGGGTTGGAGTGAACACAACAAAGACAGTTTCAGAGAAATGTTGCTCCCTTGAGCAACTATGCCTTTCCCCTTAATAGCAGTTTTCTGAATATTGCAGGTCAGTTTCCTGAGGAGAAGAAATCGATTGCTTAGGTGCTCTGTATATTCAAGGGATTTCTTCTATTCAGGTATAACATCAGTGACCTGGAACAGAGTTAGTTGAGAGACATTCTGGAAACTAATTATCCAGATCCATGAACAGACCCTATTTTATCATTAAATAAATGTATGTGATACCAAAACTATGTAGTAAAGATGCTACAACTGCGCTGCAGCATCCCTCTAGGGCAAACCAGAAAAACAAAAAATTAGTTTTTTATAAAGACTAATATTTTTACAACAAATCATCTGTCCAAAAGTGCTCTCAATTTTATTGATATTCTCTATCAAAATATTACATAAGGTACCAAAATATGCAGATCAGTTCTGTCTAACCTTCCTTTTTTTTTCTGATATCTGGCATTATTAGATCCCTTTAAAAAGAAATTATATATTAATCTGTTCATAGAAGTGTCTCCCTAACTTCAAGTACGCAATGAACGATGCACGCACTGAAGCAGAAGCATTTACATCCATCATAAAATTTTCACCCATCAAGCATAAAAGAGTTTTTACATTCCTATATGTCTAAGCTTTTTGATTAACACTTGCTACCACCATATTAAATTTAGTTGCTTCTGGTCTTCATGTCCAAGGCAAACTTTGCCCTCAATATTCTTTCCCTAACTAAAAAACCCATAATTGTATTGAATTTATTTGCAAATGTATTGGATTAAATTGTACAGTCTTTTTTACTTAGATTTTTTTAAAATTCCGTACTAACATATATGTGCAATGTTACTCCACCACCTTCACATTTTACTATGTCCTTTCTTCGTTCTTTAAATCTTAATTCAAGAGTCATCTATTAGGGTTTATTTAGGTCACCTGAATCAAGTGGTAGTCAAGAATGACCTACCTCTTCTATCAAAATTGCATTATGAATATTTAAGCATTTTTGTGTGTGTGTTTTGCATTTGCTCATGTATATATTAATTTGATAGTGCATTTGACCTCTGCACTTAGATCTGTTTTCTCTGTCTATTTCTATGCCCTCATCCATTCCTTCTACTTTAGCGACTTCTTTTTCTGTCTTCTTCATGGAATATTTTTGATTTTCTGGTATAGTTTGCCAGTGTCTTATACTGACATAGAGGCTTTTCACTGCTTCTTATAGCTCCTTGTTTAAAAAAAGATCCTTAAACATTGGTCATTTTTGGTGTCAGCAGACAAGTACAACTTTGGTTTGAGATACAGACAATTCCCTAGCTGTTGTCTAAAACAAAACCACTGTAAATTGTCAATGCATGGCAATCTTAAAATCCTTTTCTCATATCAACCTCTAAATCGTGCAGTAAAATTCTTACTTATTTTTGCATAAAGAACCAGAAAAGTTTTAGAAAAAATAAGAATTTTAAATGTCTATCCTTTCTCTGTTAATGTAATTGTGTAATTCTAAAAGTTTACTTTGACATTCATATTGTAACTCTCTAATAAGTGCTTATTTTAATGAGGCAGCATATTAAAGAGCTTGGAAAAAAAGTGTTTGCTTTAAACATTTTATTATTCATGCCATCAGTTCAAGTTTAGTTCCAGCATAACATTAATTCATAGAATCATAGAATCATAGAATAGTTAGAGTTGGAAAGGACCTTATGATCATCCAGTTCCAACCCATTTTTATAATTTAATGAGGGGATCACGTGGCCGTTTTGATCCACTGCCCTCCAAATTTGTAATATGACTATTTTAAAGGAAAAGATGACTTAGAAAAATGCTCAGCCAGCTAGCAAATAAAATAAACATACTATTAACAAACTGGAATGATTATGAACATGAAATTATCTCACTTCACTGGGCAATCTCTAATAGAGGTGAGTTTCCTTAGAACAAAAGGGTCAAGGCTGTAACAATGCTGCCACATAATGTTCAGTTCTAGTGCCATTAGTCTGACAGTTTCAGTTAGCAATGATTTCTTTCTATTCCTCAAAAAGGAAGTATAAAATGTTCTGAAGGTTTAAGAAATACTCCTCCATACTAAACTGGAAACAGTCAATAGAACTAAAGCCTTCTAATTAAATAACAACATTAAATAGTATTAGAGCATACCTTTTTTTTTCTCTATGCTATCATGTAACAAACCTTACCTGAAGTTTATCACGTAAAACAGGTTTATCTCTTCTTGTCTTCAGTAAAAACTGGGTAAGGATCAGCATAGCATTTCATCTTATGCCCATATTCAGATTAGGATCAAAAGTATCTAATTTATGCTAATGACATGAATTATGCTATACACTTCAGTAAACAGGTTCAGAAATGTTTTGTTATGTAGTCTTTGGGCTTAATAACTTAACATAGCCTTAGCATTATAGTATTATTTGCAGAACAATAATATCATTATGCTGTTATAATGCGCTATTGTAACATAATAGTATGATTTTTAGGATCTTTATTTTTTAATTATGATTCTCTTGTATTTTCTTCTTTCTACCACCTTGCTTCTATAAAAAAGAAAGTGAATTTGTAAGGGACGTGCCAAACACCTTTGCCAGGAAGAAACTAAGTCGTGAAAGGGTAGTCTATGAATGAAAGGGTGCAGTAAAAAGGCATTCAGAAGTGGTGAAGGCTAGGGGAAAGAAGTGCTGAAGAGCATTTCTAAATTCAGTATACTTGTCTGACAGAAATGTTTGATTTTTCTTTTCTTTTTTTTCCCCTCCATTTTAATTTCTGTGATATTCTGTCACTGAGAAAGTCATTGATTCTGCATTTGATGAAGTGGCTTTAAAACCTAATAATTCTCCTTTTTCATGTCTCTTTTTCTTAATATTGTAGTTATTTTAGAAACAGAACATGTAACCAGTATACAAAATACTTTTTACTGCGTCTTGTGGTAAGGAAGAAAAGCTATTAATGTTGATCCTTTTATAAAACTGTTATATTTTGTTAATGTTCTTGAAGCCACCACTGCCCAAAACAAGATAGATGTCATGTACCCTCATATGTTAAATTCTATTAATTATTTTAATTGCTTAATGATAGCAAAACCACAGATTATATAAAAATATAGTTAAATCGCTTGGGCACATTCCAATGTAATTGATGTGAAAGGAAAATCACTATACTCAGTATATGATGTAATAAAAATCAGTGAGCTTAAAGTAGCTATCAACTGAGTTTCAGAAAGAGAAATTGCCAAAATGCATGCAAATTATATTTTCTCCTCAGTGCAACCTGACAAACTGCTTTTGCCTGAAAATTAACCACTACAGTGAAACAAAGTTACTTTTAGATTACATGATTTCAGTATTATGCTTACACACATTCTCTACAGATATACTTGAAGTGCTAAGGTAGGGTTTAACTGAATATGGAGTGATGTCAGATTCTTCGCTCTCTACTCCTTGCCTTATACACAAACCTCACATATTATTAAATTTAAACTGTTGTTTCTATAACACTGCCCTTCTCTCATCTCTGTTCTTTATATTCCAAGTTTTCTCTTTGAAAAAACCCACATAAATTTTGAAAGCAACATAAACTTATAAGATATTGTTTTTCATTAATAATAATGGAAAATATAAGATAAATATAAGAGAGAGGTTTCAAGGCAAACATAACATTAAAAGGCAAACATAAGCATTTTAAAGAATTCAAACTATGACCTTTCCCGCTTCCTAGAAACAATGCATTTCTTGAGAAGCTTAATCATTCATTTCAGATTTGATTAGATTATTTTAGTACAGTTTCTTTCTTAAAGTACACATCATTTCCTGATCATATTCTTTCATTTTTTAATCTCCTTCTTAGTATCCAAAACTCTCAAATCCAGATTTTACCAAATATTTTTCTCTATCTTCACTCAATTTATGCAGATAATCAGTATATCTATCTGAATATTATGAAAAACTGAAGCCAATCAGGAATGCATCATGAAAACTTTGTTCAATGGCATTGTGCAGCACAGGAAATCTAAGTTCTGCCAATAGCAACAAAAGGCTACTGACTTTTTATTGGTTTGAGCTGTCTTTAGCCTGGATAGCTATGATAGCAATTGGTGCAGTCTATAATAATTACAAGAAAAATTTTATACTGAAATGTTGATGATTCTCAAACAAAAAAAAATTGTAAAAAACTGTAGACACAGGATGATACCTGAGGTCCAGGAATGCAATCTTGTGAATCAGGCAGAACTGGGTTTAGATGTAATTGTATATTTACCATGAAATTTATTTTTACCTGGATGTGCATGCAACACTAATGGCAATGAGAGAATAGAACAGTGACAAAACCCTTTATTACATGACCTCTTTAGTCCCGCTCCCTGGGTCTCAGTGGGGAAACAAGAGAACCCAGAGAAACTGCGATCTAAACTAACACAGTTCAATTACAACTTTAAGATGTAAAGACTTGCTTAAAATTGTAATTACCCAATAAAATAGAAAAGAGACAGAAAATCAAAATAAGAAAAAAGAATGTGGTCACATTATGTTAATATGGAATTTAAGATTATGTGGAAAAAATGAAGAAAACCTCCTGTGTCTAAATTAATATTTTACTTGAAAGGATGGGTTGGAGCAATCCCAGGCACATCTACAGGTTGGGCAGAGAAGACATTCAGAGCAGTCCTGCAGAGAAGGACTTGGGGGTTTTGGTTCGTGAAAAAATGAACATGAGCCAGCAATGTGCGCTTGCAGCCCAGAAAGCCAACCGTGTCCTGGGCTGCATCAAAAGGAGTGTGACCAGCAGGTTGAGGGAGGTGATCCTGCCCCTCTACTCTGCTCTTGTGAGACCTCACTTGGAGTATTGTGTGCAGTTCTGGTGTCCTCAACATAAAAAGGACATGGAACTGTTGGAACAAGTGCAGAGGAGGGCCACGAGGATGATCAGGGGAATGGAGAACCTCCCGTATGAAGATAGGCTTAGAAAGTTGGGTCTGTTCAGCCTGGAGAAGAGAAGGCTGTGTGGAGACCTCATAGCAGCCTTCCAATATCTGAAGGGGTTCTATAGGGATGCTGGGGAGGGACTCTTCATGAGGAATTTTAGTGAGAGGACAAGGGGGGTAACGGGTTCAAACTTAAACAGGGGAAGTTTAGATTGGATATGAGGAAGAAATTCTTTACTGTGAGGGTGGTGAGGCACTGGAATGGGTTGCCCATGGAAGTTGTGAATGCTCCATCATTGGCGGTGTTCATGGCTGGATTGGACATAGCCTTGGGTGGCATAGTTTAGTGTGAGGTGTTCCTGCCCCTGGCAGGGTGGCTGGAACTAGATGATCTTAAGGTCCTTTCCAACCCTAACTATTCTATGATTCTATGAAGTAGTCAGTCTGTTAGCAACAAAATTGCACTTATCTACCTTAAGCTGAGAGATGGTGTTTGCAACAAAAATGACGGAAGCCCTGAGATCAACGCAAGTAATATACTGCAATCTTTACTTTTTTCACATTAGCTCATCACAAATACAAAATGACTGATACTATTAATACTGTTACATTAAGTGTAAGGCATGTGTAAATATATATATGTATCTTCTGCAAATACAGGTTTATACATAAGCTAAGAAAATCATATCTCTCTACTCTTCAAGTCTCAGAGGAATCTGTCCTATTTATGTATTTGTAATCTGTTTGCAGTTTTATTTTTGATGGTCATCCCAGTTACTCTGAGAAAGACTAAAGCTGAGTGGGGTATACTTTGGTTATAAACTGTCAATCATGTTCACTAACCTTTTCCTGGTGGTATTTTTATCTCTTTTGGTCATTTCACACCATTTGTTGTACTAATAGACAGAGGCATAGTGAAATAATTAAAAGAATGTTAGGTTTTCACTTACCAAACAGCTTTGGTTGCCCAGTAATACTGCAGAATTCACTAGATTCAGACTTCTGAAAACTGAGAAGTAATGTCTCCCAAATTGAAACTACTTCAATGAAGCAAATAGAGCAGACTGGAAGAGCTAGTTTTCACTGTTGTCTTTAGGAAGGCATTAAATGTATTCCAAAGCTACCAGTGTGTTCCTTCCAGTCTTTTCTTTCCTCATTTAAATAAACGTGATTGTTCCTCAGAGATCACATGTTCTTATAATCTTACCATTGTGATATCCTCTGTGATTGATTTATTTTGGCAGAAGACCAACTATTTTTTGGTTTGTTTTTTTGGGTTTTTTTTGGGGGGTTGTCATTTTTGTTAGATTAAGAATGTGCTCAAGGCACTGGAATAACTGGGGATTTTAGCTATATTACATTATGTACTGCTATGCATAACATAGAAACAGTTTCATTAGCACTTGGAATAACAGATAAATTAAACTGTCCTTTCTGCAGTATCCAATTACTTACCATAACAGAATCTGGTGGAGGTCATTATATCATAAAAATATATCGAGAAAAATGCATTATAAAATCTAACACTGCTTGGCCTTAAAATGCTTCAAACTGCACTCTTGAAGCCTCAGTTGTCCTTACTTCAGAGATTTGAGACATTTGTCCAGATTCCTCTTCTTAGTCTTCATTCTTTTGTGCAGGTTTTCTTTTTCCTGGGAGAAAAAAAAAAAGACGAACAGTATGAGGCAACTTGCCAGGTCTCTGCAGACCACAGCTGAGAACTACAGTTACTGGTGCATCACTCTGTGGTCATTCTTAAGTCTAACACAGAGCAAAAACTCTTACAATGTACAGTGCCTACACTGCATCTCATACCTTCTTGTCCTGTATTTCCTCAGGAGTTTCTTCTTTTGTTGTTGTTGATTGTGCTGTTGAGTGTCTAAACATTATAGTTCCAAAGGAAGCCTAACCAAATGCACAACCATTTCAGGAGCAAAGACAAAAAGTGAGATCTAACTTGGAACTGACTGGGGGTTTTGATTGTTTTATACTGCAAAAAAGATACGGATGTGTAGAATATAATCCTGAGTTGGAGTGGTTTGCCAGTATTCTGTATTTGGCTCCCAGAACCATCTCCATGGTGTCTTTTTTCATTCTGATTCGGAGAAAACTCCGGGAACATACTTGCCAACGAAGTTTTAAGTTGACCAACAGGTATTCTTTATTGTGGCTCCAGGAGACACGGGGGATAGCTCCTCCTAATGTGTGTCCTCGTATTGTTACACAAGCCATCCTTATATAGCCACTGGGTATGCATAGATTTTCATGAGGCTACATATGTATACATCATTTTCCAGAAAGTTCTCCGCATGCGCATAGAAATGTGGTGGTGGTCTCTGAGGGTCGTTTACTTCTTCCAACAGTCTTCATCACTCCTGGCAGCCTTCGAAGCACGCGCAGTAGATGTTTATACCAGCTTAATTGGTTTGTTTACATCATAGACATAGCAATCATCCTGTCCTTCTACTTATCAGTTAGTTTAACTGCAGCCCATCCTGGACCCCTGCCATTCCAGATACTCCTTATCCTTACGTCCTGTTCTTCTAGCCTGTTTTTCTTACACTCATTTTGTACTAAGATCATAAAGGCCTAAAATTACAACAGTTTATCTCATACAAGAATTCTTAGCATGTTCTCTATCTGTACTCTATTTTTTTCTGTGAATCATGCACCTCAGTAATTTTCCATTGCTACTGTTACAATGCCATCAAACTTAACTTTAATTAAAATTGATTCTAAAGGTTTTTATATTTAATTTTGTGATTTTGTGCCCCCTCTTGTCTCAATTCCAAGATGGAATATAGTCATCCGATGAAGATAAAGGCAAAAAAAACAGTAGTCTTCTGTTCGTCACAAAATTTTTACGACATTCTTTGAGAGACTATTGTTACCTACACAAACAGATCTAAACTGTGATTTAATAATCAAATTATATTTTGCCTGCTATTGCACTATTGACTAAATTTGTAATGTTTATATCCAGTGAAATGCTCATTGCCATTCCTTTTTCTTTGAATAAGTTTAATCTGGTTTATTTTCATTTATTGATATTTTTAAATGCATAATCGCAAAGCTAAATAAAGCAATTGTCTACTTATGTTTGGAAAGATACATGAATAAATAGATAGTTTAACTGTGCTTTTTGTAAACTGCCAAAAAAAATATAAGTTTCACACAAGGAGATAGGTCTTTAAAATATAGTTAATTCCCTCTATTAATATTACTATTTTTAGGAGCAGCTGTTTCAGAACTGTACTTAAATCATTGCACTATTCTGCATGTCAAATTTATGTGTCTTTTTTCTTCAGTCTACATTATCTTGTGATTGGCTTCCTGAGTCCTTACAGAATAATGAAGATCAGTGGAAATCCTCAGTAAAAGAAATCATAAAAATTTGTATTCTATTATTTTATTGTATAAGGTAAAACAGGTGAAATAATACCCAACATTTTGTTTCAAGATTCCTTCACATTTATGTACTTTTAAAATTAATCTCCTACTTCACAATGTATTAATTTCATTGCATGTGAGGCATACTGTCACTGAAGTATTGTTCTCCCAAAAATCACTTTTTGGTACAATCTGTTGAGCAAAAGTAAATACAAACTTACTGCAATCATATTATATTAGTTGATAAATAATATATTGTCTATTCCATGGACGTTCTTATAAATAAGAAGACAATTTTATTATATATCAAGAACATTTGTCTTCTGCAATATACAATCATTCATGTATAAGATCATCAAGAGTTTACCTAAAACAACCTTTAACATTTCTATTGTACCTTTAAGTAAATCAACACTGCACAAAAGTTCTTAGGTATTAACTGGCAAGAAGGACATGGCCCTGCTCAAACGTCCAGAGGAGGGCCATGAAGATGATCAGAAGGCTGGAGAACCTCTTCTATGAAGGAAACCTGAGAGCTTTGGGCCTGTACATCTTAGAGAAGGCTTGGGGAGACCTTAGCGCAGCCTTCTAGTATCTAAAGGGAGCCTACAGGAAATCTGTAGATGGACTATTTTACAGGGGCATGTACTGACAGGACAAGGGAGAATGGTTTGAAAGTGAAAGAGAGTATTTTTATATCAGGTATTAGGAAGAAATTCTCTACTGTGAGAATGGGAACAGCTGCCAGGAGAAGTTGTGGATGACCTATGCCTAGAAACGCTCAAGGCAAGTTTAGATTCATTTCATCTATCTAAGGCACCAATCAAAGGTCTTGCTCATTAGAGCTAAATGTAACCTTTTCATGCAACCCAAGGAAAAAAATTAAGTAGGTCAACATTTTTATTTTTCTTTAAGAAATATCTATTTCTCACCATGATTGATAGAGAGAACAGCTGAAGCTAAAACATTTAAATTTTCCACGTCTAAATTTAGATGAGCTGCAACTACTTCCAATGGCCTCAGTAACAAACATGAAATATGATTTTTAAAATCATGTTAGTATATGACTCTTATGCAAAAAAAAAGGGGTTAAATAAGAAAAGAAAGAAAAATTTAAGTCCTTGTTAATCAGCATATGCTATGAAGATAGGATTCATCTCAATTAGTGATAAGCTATCTTCAATAAGGATATATTAATATATTATCCAGAGCAGAATCTTCTACCACCTTGTTCAAGTTAAAAAGCAAATCAAATAATCGTTAAGTCGATGGACTTCTTTTCAAAACCAAAGAGTGAGAAAAAAATTTAGGTGGTTATTTGTACATTTACAGAAACATTAAAATCACCATAGCAGCAGTACCCATACTAACAAGGTAAGATAATAGATTTTGACTAGTTTATCATTTCCACCTTTATTTTCTCGAAAAAAAAGTTACTTTTTTATTTTATTAATGATTAAAACATCATGTTTTTCCTTTATTAATAATTATTAATCTATATATAGGTTATTAAAGATTTTAAATCTTACAAATGGTGCCACTGAAGTTTACTGCAAAACAATAGAGTCCTACTCACTTTCTCAGTTATCTTAACAAAACCATTCCTTAAAATCCAATCAGTGAACAGGTTTTTCATGCCAGAAACTAATGTTAATTGGAGCAATTAATAAATCTCTACTATTCATCTATCATATCCTGACCAATTTACGTATACAGAATAGTGCTTTCCTACTTGAGATACTGCATCAGCTTCAGAGATCACTCACTAAGCCCTGTAAACAAGACTATCAGAATACATGTGTTCAGCATTTAGTGAGTTCATCTTTAATTATCATTAAAGTGGAATCCTCACTGTATTCTTAAGACTGAGATATCATGGATAGCAATTCTTGCTAGTCCTGCTGATTCTGTCTGTTTCCTAATCTTTACTTTTGCAATGACTTAGTCTTGATTTGTTGTTCATTCAAATGACCAAAACACTGACTTGATTATTTCTTCTTTTTTTTTCTTTTTTCTTCCCTTTTTTTTTCCATTTAAAATCAGCAAAAAAAATGTATTTTTAAGGTGTATTGATTACTTTCTTATGTTTTTATTGCATCAGCATTCCCTTAACTGGAAATAAAGACTTCATACACCCATAAATTTTATTTTTTTTTTAAAGTTTGAATTTCTTTTCCAGGAATCTTATTTATAAGTGGTCTTGTTTGGGTTTTGAAGTAATAATTATGTTTGAGACCAAAAAATTTTGGAAATTGTTTAAAAATGGAAAATGCTGGGGAAAAATATATCATTCTTGGTACCTGATCACATGGTGAATCATTATAGATGAGAAATGACTCCGCAAACTAGAACCAAGAAATAATACATAATTTCTTTAAGGGGTCTTCAATAGCATCAAAGTAAAAACGTTGTCTCTACAAAATAAGTCTTTCTTCATGAAAAACAATTCCACACATAATTATAATTTAATTAATTGGTAATCCTGCCCCTCTACTCTGCTCTTGTGAGACCTCACTTGGAGTATTGTGGGCAGTTCTGGTGTCCTCAACATAAAAAGGACATGGAACTGTTGGAACAAGTCCAAAGGAGGGCCACGAGGATGATCAGGGGAATGGAGCACCTCCTGTATGAAGATAGGCTGAGAAAGTTGGGGCTGTTGAGCCTGGAGAAGAGAAGGCTGCTTGAAGACCTCACAGCAGCCTTCCAGTATCTGAAGGGGTCCTATAGGGATGCTGGGGAGGGACTCTTCATGAGGAACTGTAGTGAGAGGAGAAGGGGTAATGAGTTTGAACTTAAACAGGGGAAGTTTAGATTGGATATGAGGAGAAATTCTTTACTGTAAGGGTGGTGAGGCACTGGAATGGGTTACCCAGGGAAGTTGTGAATGCTCCGTTGTTGGCGGTATTCATGGCTGGATTGGACATAGCCTTGGGTGGCATGATTTAGTGTGAGGTGTCCCTGCCTCTGGCAGGAGGGTTGGAACTAGATGATCTTAAGGTCCTTTCCAACCCTAACTATTCTATGATTATTAATATACTTGTTCCTTTGGTTTACTTTTTCGTTATTTTTTATCCAATATTGGGTTTTGTCTTCTTGTTTGAATTTCCCGAGATATTTTTAACTAATTCATAAGTACACTGATAATGCTGGGGAAGCAAATCTCAGACTCTGTTGCTTCCAGTTGGTTACAGCTTATATGATAACAGTAGCCCTATAGATATTATAATTCTTTTATTCTATCTAACATAATTAATTTGTTCCTTGATGATAGCATTTGCTTTTACTTTGTTTCAATTCTTTTTTTAATCATTTCCTCTTACAAATTACACTAGTTCTCACTCAAAAGTAAAGATCAAAACAATGCACTCCTTTGAATAATCCATTTCATATTTTAGGAATTTTAAATAAAAAGCTTGAATATACTACCAGATTTCATGAGAATTAAAGACTTCATCACTCTTCAGAATTACAATGTATCATAGCCTGCATCTCAATGTTTTCTAGCATTAAGAGGTTTTTCTTTTATTTGCATCTAAACTATCAGTGGACCTTTGCCAAATTATTGTTGAAACTTAACCATGGCATAATCATGGTTTCACAGTGAGTTTATGACAACTCAGTGACTCCTTTCCTCATATATGAAAATAATTGTAGTAGCTCTTATTTACCTGGGGGCTAGAATTTCAATGAAATTAAAATGCTCAGGGCAAACCCTTTAAGCAAATTGTTTATCAGAATGTGATAAAAGTCTGGTTTTGTTTCAGTTCTGTGTGTCTTCTTTCCTTGGAATAAGTGAAAAACAATTTTTTTCCCTTTTCCCCAAAATGTAACATAAATATTGTTAATCTTCCAAATCTCAATTTCCAGATTATAATTTTGTCAATTATCGTTATCTATTCATAGTCAAACATTTCCTTTGACATCAGTATTTATAGCTGGCTCAGTGGTAATATAACAATTCCCAATTCTGATCTTTTGAAGAGTTTTTATATCATAGAATCATAGAATAGTTAGGGTTGGAAAGGACCTGAAGAACATCTAGTTCCAACCCCCTGCCAGGGGCAGGGACACCTCCACTAAACCATGCCGCCCAAGGCTTGGTCCAACCTGACCGTGAATACTGCCAGGGATGGAGCATTCACAACTTCCCTGGGTAACCCATTCCAGTGCCTCACCACCCTTACAGTAAAGAATTTCTTCCTCATATCCAATCTAAACTTCCCCTCTTTAAGTTTGAACCCGTTACCCCTCGTTCTCTCACTACATTTCCTCATGAAGAGTCCCTCCCCAGCATCCCTATAGGACCCCTTCAGATACTGGAAGGCTGCTGTGAGGTCTCCACGCAGCCTTCTCTTCTTCAGGCTCAACAGCCGCAACTTTCTCAGCCTATCTTCATACGGGGGTTGCTGCATTCCCCTGATCATCCTCGTGGCCCTCTTCTGGACTTGTTTTATATCCCTTTTGACTTCTGAGTATCCACTGTAATAGAAGATGTGAAATATTCTGATGCAACTTCCTTTTAGTGAGGAATTATTTTCATCCCCAATTTCATTATAAATATTAGTTGAATTTTCTTTCTACACATATGCAAAACATTCTTTTAATCTGATGTTTAAAATCCATTTGCATGAGGTCTTTTCAATCATTCTACACTCATACTGTTTTTCAGTCGTTTATAGATCTAGTATTTTTGTACTAGTTTTCTAATTTCTTAGCTCCAGGAGAGTCCAGACCAGTCAGTCTCACCTCTGTGCCAGGCAAAATCTTGGAGCAGATTCTCTTGGAAGGCATGATGAGGCACATGAAAAACAGCAAGGCACTTGGTGACAGCCAGCATGGTTTCGCTAAGGGGAAATCCTGCCAGACTAGTCTGGTGATCTTCTTTGATGGGTCTACAGAACTGATGGATAGGGGTAGAGCTGTTGACACCATCTACTTGGACTTCTGCAAAATGTTCAACACAGTCTCGCACAATATTCTCATCTCTAAACTGGAGAGACGCAAATTTGATGGATGGACCAGTTGGTGGATAAAGAATTGGCTAGTTGGCCACATGCAGAGAGTTGTGGTCAATGGCTCAATGTCCAGCTGGAGACCAGTAGCGAATGGTGTCCCTCAGGGATAGATGTTGGGACTGGTCTTGTTCAACATCTTTGTTGGTGGCATGGACAGTGGGATTGAGTGCGCCCTCAGCAAGTTTGCCGACGACACCAAGCTGTGTGGTTCAGTTGATATGCTGGATGGAAGGAATGTCATCCAGAGGGACCTTGACAAGCTTGTGAGGTGGGCTGATGCCAACCTGATGAAGTTTAACCATGACAAGGGCAAGGTCCTAGAGCTCGGTCAGGACAATCTCAGGCACATCTACAGGCTGGGCAGCGAAGTGATTACTAGTTCATATGTCTAAAGCTATAGTACTGATCCTTGAATAGCTGCTGCTTTCCTGTCTTGTACTTTTTTTAGCAAACTAGAGATTATTTCTAAAGAAATTAGTAAACCGTAACTTGTACATATGGATATTAGTCTCTCTGTGACTGTTGCATAGCAAAAACCATCCTCGCTTGCAAGCTTATTTACGCATCTAACATTTTTTGTAATATGCTTCCCTCACTGTTTTCAGCATTTGACCATTAGATGGGTCACTGGTCTTATATTAGCAAAGGAAAATATATAGATAAAAGGGCTGAGATATAGACATAAGATAAAATACCATGCTCCAGGCCAATAAGTGATTGCCTCATTAACTATCAGGTGGACTTGCATGAAATCAAAATTATTCATACCATAATTACTAACAAATACTAAACACAACACACGATGATTCACCAGAGAATGAATGCATTGATGACTTATTTTGATTAATGCTAGGGTCTTTTTACATTTTTTTCACAAACTAGTAGTTAGGCCAAGGCTGATTCGGGAAGATTGATTGTTATATGAAACAGTTGAGGGAAAAAGTCAGTTTGGAAAATAACTTTTCTAAGTTCAACATCAATTAAAATACTATTCAGAATAGTCTTCCACAATAAGATATTCTTCACCATTTAAAAAAGAATGTAAACCGCACTGATTACTTTAATATTGTTTTCTCTCAGAAGGGCCTCCTTTTTTTTCCATTTAAAACTATTTAGTTCATCAGTATTGATACTTTGATCATACATCATCCTTCTAAATTTCGTAAATGATCCAGTGGATTTCTATCTATATAGAATCATAGAATAGTTGGGGTTGAAAAGGGCCTTAAGATCATCTAGTTTCAACCCCCCTGCCACAGGCAGGGACGCCTCTCCCTAGACCATGCCACCAAAGGCTCTGTCCAACCTGTGATTTCAAGTGGATGTTCAAACACTGTGGTTTTCATAATCATCTGTAATTCAGTTTTGGTTTGATATCTGATGACATTATGTCTGATATCCTTTTGTGTATTCATGTGTGTAGAGTTGAAAAACATAATGTCATGGGTTCAGCAGTAGCAGTCATTTTTCTCCTTCTTAGTAGCTGATGCAACACTGTGTTCAACTTTAGGCCTGAGAACAGTGCTGATAACATCGATGTTTATAGTTACGGCTTAGAATGTTTGGTTTGACCAAGGACTTTCTGAGTCTCATGCTCTGCCAGGGAGGAGGGGAAGCCGGGAGGAAGCAGAAACAGGGCACCTGACCGAAACTGACCAAAGAGGTATTCCATACCACAGCACGTCATGCCCAGGATGGAAAAACTGGTGCAGGAACCCAGAAGAGTTCAGTTCACGGCTCAGTCGTTGGTTGGTGAACAGTTGTATCCTCTTCCCTTGTATTTCCCTTGTCATTATTATTATTGGTGGTAGCAGTAGTGATTTGTGTTATACCTTAGTTACTGGACTCTTTTTATCTCAACCCATAGGAGTTGCATTCTTTCGTTTCTTCTCCCCATTCCTCCCCCCCGCAGAGTGGGGGGGAAGAAAGATGGAGGAGTGAGTGAGCAAACTGCGTGATTTATGGCTTAAACCACGACACATGAAAAAAGAATCCTACAAAGGTTGCACTACTCCATGAAGTTTACATTCTTTTTACAACAGTGCCGATGAAAATACAAAGCTAAATGTCTGGGTTTGCTGCTGAAAAAACAAAAAGTAGATGAGTAACATTATGAAATTCAATGCATTAAATATAATTGTTTTTAACATAGAACATTTGGAATACTCTGAAAGCATTTAAACATGTTTCATGCTAATTTGTAAGTTGCATGAAATTGTATCTAGGAAACTGTGGATAGAAAACAGTCCTAACAGTGAAGTAGTCACAGTAGTTCTTCATATTGAAGAATAAGAAAAAATGTTTCTATCATATCAGAATCAGTATTAACGAGATAATAGAAGCAGTGCTTGGTAGAAACACTTAAATTAAAAAAAAATCCTAACTAATTAAAATGTAGAAAAATTGCTTAAGAGTTTGAAACAGATGGTGCGAAGGGAAGAGGAAATCAGAAGTAAGGAAAATGAAGAGATCAATAAGGTCAAAAAAGAAAAGAAACACATTCAGTTGTCTACATGTTTTCTTTTTTTTCCATGTTCTAAAGGTGAATGCTTTTTTTAAACCATCACAAATCCAAGCAAGCAGGGCACAAATGTGTAGGCAATGGCTTAAATAACTTGCTTCTTCATAAGATTTAGCCATGCATATACCATAGGAAAGTTAACAGAGGGATATCTACAAGTAAGAAAGGAACTGGGTGGTGAGAACATAGAAAAGGAAAAGCTGGTGTTGAGGAAGACCAGGAGCCATGATTTGTGATAAAAACCATATCACTTAGAAAATGTGACATTTGCTGGAGGCAGGTTTTAACAACTTCTCATGGAGCTGAAGAAGACGGGCAGAGCAGATCAGCTGAAAATGTACATGAAGCTATGCAGCCTGAGATGCTTTACATATTCTAATATTCACACTAATATTTTTGTTGTGAAATACAGTGCTGCTTCAAATATTCTGTGCTGAAATATTTCCAGCTTATTTGTCAGAACTATGCAGTCATTTTGCAAGTACAGAGCTCAGACTCTAATGATGACAGCAATCTGTCATCATTAGGATTTCACAGTGTGGAAGAATAAACCTGTTTTCCTCAATCGCTCCACGTCCTTTATTTCACCCAACAAAACTTTCTTTAGCACCATCCTTTCACTCTTAAAAGTCAAGTGCAAAAATTTTTTCCTGCTAAGTTAAATACAGCACCTCCAAAGCATATGGAAAATGAAAAAAAAAAAAACTGTCTAGTCACATTCTTTCAGACTTGGAATTGGTAGTTTAAAACAACAGATTAGGTTTATTGCTTGTACTTTATTGAAAATACAGTCCTATTATTAGGATAATATGCAATTTGTTATGTACCTTGGCAAATTGGGAGATTATCATGGTAATTGTAAAGAATGCATTTAACTTTTTTCATCTACTCTGTTCGTTCACAGTTAAAAATTGTAGAAATTTTGTGCTTAACACTGACCTGTGTACTATTTTCCTTTTCCAGCTACAGTTGTTTTCCAAATAATGAAGAGAATTCAGCTGCTGTAACACTCTTTCTGGGTTTCCAGCAGTCTGCTAAAGCCATGAATGCGCTGGCTTGAACTGGCAGGTACCTGAAATAGAACCTAAGCAAAGGGTCAATTTATATATTTTAGATCAGCTGCACTTTGTGTACATGTGCCTTCCCTGCCCCTGTATGTGAGATCTGTCAGACCTAATGTGTCCATTGTAGATCAGCTATAGAATTTGTGCCTAGAAAACCTCTTCTATTTGATATGATGAAGTACCTGCACATCCACTGTAGGCTTGGTCTGTTCAGTCACAATTCATACAGAGCAAGAGCAGAACTTTCTGTCTTGGGATTTTTCCTCTCTCTTCATTTCATTGTGTAAAACAACTAAATCTAATCTGAACTAGGAGGAATCTTTCTGGAAGATTTTAGTATGGGTTTATAAATGCACTTTATAATACTTCTAGTGCTAACTCACTATTAACAAAATCAAGACAATATTCAATGCAAATAAAGAAGATAGCTTATTAAAAAAGAAAAAAGAAGAAGAATAATAAAAGCAATTGCTGTTTCTTAACACTGGGTAAAAACTTCTAACGATTTACCTGTCGCAGTAAAATACAGGACTTTAAATAAACAGCAAAGTTTAAGTCACGAATATATGTGCATAACTGTCACTTCATACTTTACTACTAGTTTAAAACTCTAGTCTTTTATTTGCCAGTGCACATCCAGCTTCTGCAAAGCAAGTCTCAGACTATTAACAATAGTTATAATTGTTATAATATTACAATAACCATTGTTAAAAAAATTACAATAAAGTTATCTTCTTGATTGCTTATGAGCCTATAAGAACACCCTAACCATAGCTGAAACTGTTACCCTGCTATATATATGGATTTTCTCCTTTTCTGACTTCTATCAGATATTTGCAGGTATTTACAGATTTCCAAATGCTAAAGGGGAAATGGATGACAGAAGAAATGCTGTATATTTTGACAAAAATCTTCTGTAAGCTTTGTAAAAGAACAATTTAAATAAAAAGAATATATTAAAGAAAATTGCAATCTGTTTTATACTTATCCAAGCTATGGTAGTTTCTGCATATATTTCTGGTTATTCTGTTGTTCATTATATGAAAATACTAATAGGTCATGTCTGTTCTTAATGCTATATATAAACAGGTAGGCGTTGATTCTGAAATGAGCAATGACAATGATACTGACAATAGAAGTGTTCAGTCTTTGTTCTATGTTTTAAATTGATTATACAAAATACTTGTCCTGATATTTGCTATGAAGCTTCTGGAAATAGTGAGATGAATCACTTTCTTTTAACTCTCTCACAACAATTAGGAAGAACTATATTATCCCAGTACTTGCTAGTAAGCATCAGTATAAATGCTTAATAAACTTAAAAGCTTATTTTGAGGGTAAAACATAATGTAATACAACATTTATTCAGGCTTTTGAGATTTGAAACACACCCTAAATAAGCAAGCTGACAACCATACGATCTTCTCCTCCTATAACAATTTTAATCTTCACAAGTTTACAATGCAAATCTTAGATGATGGAATATTTCCTCATCAAAATACTTAGAGTAAGCAAGACCTGAATTGACCTTGGCAGCCTGAAATATGTATATAAACACATATATAATGTGTTTATGCTTGCTTACATTTACAAAAATTATTGTTTCCATCCTCTTAAAGATGTTTTGGCATCAAATTATTACCTAAC
Organism: Ara ararauna; assembly: GCA_028858755.1. Taxonomy (NCBI): domain Eukaryota; kingdom Metazoa; phylum Chordata; class Aves; order Psittaciformes; family Psittacidae; genus Ara; species Ara ararauna. The sequence goes on from CM054376.1 coordinate 22,702,669, forward strand.
ATTTTTGACTGGCTGTCTTCTAAAGACAGATTACAGATGCTGTAGAAAGCACGCTTTCCATGAGAAGTATGCATAGTCTTTAACATGATTAGAATTTTCCTGCAAAATTAAATGTTTTGGGCTAATCAGCTCACACCCTCATAAATTGCATCCTCAAGAAGCAAATTTGAATCCAGGTTAATGTTTCAATCACTGAATAGGAGTCTTTGTCTTCTTGTTCCCTTTCTGTCTCTAAAGAAGCATCTAAAGATTAATTTAGTGAATTCAGCAATGAATGTAGGACAGTCCTTTTGCTTAATACTCTGAATAGATGATCAGGAAAATCTTAATCATAAATATTAAACATTTCTTAAAACACCAGAAAACAGATAGCTGTACTAACTCCTCTATACTTAAATTAAAATCATCTGCTTTTTGAAGGAAAGGATAGTCTATGTTCTCCTTTAGAAAAATACAGAGAATGCACTTGTTTTCTAACTCTCTTCTTTATGAATTTACTTAGTAAAGTACTATCAACAAATACCACCATTCATTTCAAATTCCATAACTAAGGATTGCATGAAAGCCCTTTGAATTTATTGTTCTTTATTTTATCCAAAACTGCCAGAAGATACAGGCTTATTTTCTCCGTGTCTGAAAATATCCAACTCATTTTTTTTTATCTCCCAAAACACTGGCCTAGCTATCTAGTTGTCTAGTCTACAGATCACTTTTTACATCTATTTGACTAGTCACACCCAAAGGAGAATGTAAAAATCAGTAGGTTAGGGTGCTTGTTGGAGACAAGTCCTGAGTTTAGTCATTGTAATCAGTATTTGTTATAAAATATAGAAATAGCATTTTGAGCATGGAGGTGAGAAAGGTTTTCATCCAAAAGATCCCTTTTGTAGTTTGGAAACTTGTGTATGGAATAAGATAGATTCCTTAAGGCAAAAAAAGAGAAGTGAATTTTTATCTCTGAATGTCATGAAAAGGCACCTAAATTGTCTAAAATTGAGAGATATGATGGCCAGCAATGATTGCAGGCATCTGTCTTCAGACTATATACTAGTGATTCTGTTACTGTGAGAAAGGCTTGCAAATTCTTATTTCATGCAATGTGTTCTCAGCTACCTTATTAACTAGCCATATGTAATTTTTAGATTCTCCTTCAAAGAGCCTGGGGAATTAATTCTCTGGATACAGCAAATGCTTTTTGTCAAGCCTTCTAGGGTCTGTGACTATGTGGCGGTTTGACCTTGGATGGACACTAGGTGCTCACCAATCCGCTCCATCACTCATCCTACTCAACTTTGACAGGGGGAAACAAACTGGACTTGGCGATATAAATTTAATTTATTACCAATAAAATCAGAGCAGGCTAATGAGAAATAAACCAAACTAAAAACACCTCCCCCCCCATCTCTTTATTCTTGCCAGGTTCGACTTCCCTCCCAAATTCTCTACCTCTTTCCCAACACTGGTGCAGGTGGACAGAGAATGTGGGTTGTGGTCCATTCATCACATACTGTTTCTGCCACTCCACGGGCTTTGCTCCATTGCAAACTACTTCAGCATGGATCCTTTTCACTTCAGGAACAGACTGCTCCAGTGTGGGCCCCCATGGAGTCACAAATCCTGGCAGCAAACCTGCTCAGCATGGGCTCCTCTCTCCACGAAGCCACAAGTCCTGCAAGTACCCTACTCCAGCACAGGCTTCCCATAGAGTCAGGTTCCTTAGAGCATCCACCTGCTCTGGTGTGGGGTCCTCCCCAGGCTGCAGGTAGATATCTGTTGCACTGTGGACCTCCAGGGGCTGCAGGGGAACAGTCTGCTTCACCATAGTCTTCCATGGGCTGCACCGGAATTCAAGTGCCTGAAGCACCTCCTCGCCCTCCTTCTTTGTTGACTTTGATATCTGCAGAGCTGTTTCTCTCACATATTCTCACTCTTGTTTCCTGGCTGCTATTGCACAGCAGGTTTTTCCCCTCCTTAAAAATGTTGTAACAGAGGCGCTACAACCATTGCTGATGGGCTCACCTTCTGCTTGTGGAGGGTCCATCTTGGAGCCAGCTGGTACTGCCTTTATCAGACATGCAGGAAGCTTCTAGCATCTTCTCACAGAAAAAATTAAGGTAAGATTAAATTTCTTAAAGATCATGTCAGCATGTATTAAGTGATATCTACAAAATTAGGTCCTCTGTTTTATTGATGGAATACCTCCTTTCTGGATTGTGATTGGGCTTAGGAGTGAGTACGATGATGGACTGCACAATCCCCAGAATGGTACTGAACAGACCTGCACAGATTTAAAATCAGAAAGTCAAGTTCTTGCTAAAGGTAAGCATCTCCTAATTGAGTACTGCTGTTTGGACTGCAGCATCTTATTTAATTGTTCAAGTTCTGTTAGCATCTAGGTACTAGCTATAGCTAGAAGTCCAGTAGTCCCATCCAAAAGAGGACAGCCTGGAAAGTGCCTAGACTTGTCAGTTGGTGGGACTGCAATGAAATAACCATTATCTATTGCACAATTCGTAGTGCAAAAGATCTCATAAATATTTGTAGCCTTTTTATACTAGGCATCGTTCATACAACAGAAACCCAAATATCATCCTAGAGTGCTTAGAAAATAGGATTTAGATGAGTGACAAATGGTGTCTTAGGTAGACAGGGGCCAGGGAGGACCAACAACATGAGGGAATAAGTTAGTAGCTACAGGTGGTTGCCATTGAGAATTAATTTCCCTCTTCATTAAGCTTCTTATACACAGAGCCAGGGGAACTGACTCAGATGGTATGATCCCCGATGAAGCAGGAAATTGAGTAATCCTAGTCCATCTCCTTCTAAATAACCCTTTCTATTGGGAGCTGGCTGTGTAAGTAAAGTGACTAGTTCACTTCCCTGTTGCCTCAGTCTTCTAATGTTTAATACCTTTGAGAATAGAAGTCAAAGCCCTGTAAACAAGATTTTAAAAAAGCAAAGAGAATTATGATCAAATAGCATCAATAAAAGATACACCAAAAAGACTGCTCAATTACAAAATATTCAGTGGAGTTACAGATATCTTACTCTTTAAGGCAATATTTAAAGGCACAATCCAGAAGACATTCCAGCAATAACATTTTATAAGAAGACTGGGGAAAGTAACACTGGCAAAGAAAAGCTTTCAAGAAAGAGATGACAGGGGCGGATATTAGGTAGGCCTGTCATTGCACTACTACACTACTGGAATGCTACAGTGTTCCTTTATGTCTGAGAAATTTGGTATCGCTTGGCTTTTAACTTAAATTATTCTTAAAAGTTTATGAATGTTTTAAAAAAGACATTTGTCTAATAACACAGCTGAAGGCTCCCAAACTAAAAGTTGCCCCCTCAAAAAAAAAGAATAAAAATATGCGACCCTGGGCGATGAGAAAATCTGCTACATGCAGAATACTTTACACTAAAAGATGCTTCAGTGCATTATTTTAAAAAACCTTTATGAAATAGTGAGTTTGTAACTGTCCTCAGTGCATTAAATTTCCCAGGGACCTGAGGAAATTCCTCACAGTGTGTCGAGATTCTGAGAATTATGTGCAAAAATATTGTGTTCTCAAACTCTGGCAATCCTGCAGCACACCAAACTTTAGCTGACATTGTTATTGATTTCACAGTGTCTCACAGACATGATGGTGACTTTTGAAGCACTGGGGATGGGTCAGCATATATCTGCAGTAAAACCCACTTAACCATCTGGCCTACCTTCTGGAAATCTCTTCCCATGGTTTGGCATGGACTGAATAAATACCTTCATTTATAATGATTTCCATAATGACTTACAATGTTGACAGTGAATATTAATTATATTTTCCTCTATATGACCCAGTTAACACAACCATCTAAGAAAATATACAATTCACCATTTTTATTTTAATTTTTCTTGTAAATAGTCTCCCTGTAATTAGCAGTAATCACAGTTTATATTATGGAATATTTTTAGAGTGCCAACTACACACTCTGCTCCAGATTTAAAAAAAAATATATATCAGAGTTTCAATACAAGTTACAAATAAAGTCCAAATATGTAAATCAAAAGAAGTTCTCATTCACTTCTCTGTTGATACAATTTCAATTGCAACCATAAGCTAAAATAAATGTTGACTCTGCAATGTGTCCCACTTCCTCCAAAAAACACAATACCAGCAAACAAGCAACTAGGAACCCTGAATTTTACAATCCCTATTTTCCTCTGAATGGCTTGTCAGTAGGTGGGGAAAAAAATAACTCTATCACTTTGTTTGCTTGTTTGTTTGTTTGTTAAAAGGTAGATGAAAATACTCCTTTAGTGTTCAAGGCCAGGTTGGAAGGATTCTTGGGTGACATGGTTCATTGTGTGGTGTCCCTGCCCATGCAGGGGGGTTGGAACTAGGTAATCTTAGGTCCTTTCCGAGCCTAACTATTTATGATTCTATTCTACAATTCTATGACTCTTTCATTAGAATCCTCAGCTAATTCATTTAGACACCCTGCACACCTGCCAAAAATGGGTTACTGAGTAGTAATAACCAGTTTGCATCTATATATCAAACAATTACAAATAACTCCGAAGTAAGTAGGAAGCACTGGCTAGAATACTAGCACTAGCCAATGAGGGTATAGTTTAATATGTTATATTTAACTATTCAAAAACTGAAAAAACCACAGCTTTTTTTGGTTCTGGATTTTTTTGCCACTAATCTGTATAACAATATATTCCAGTTTTAGACAGTCACTAAAATATAGCTTTCTGGCTGGCAGCAACTCACTTCTCAACTGTCTTACTGTCTACAAAACTAATGCTTTATTCAAGATTCTATTCATGGTTTTGTAATTCTTTTCAAGACATTTCCAGAATCTAAATTAATGAAAAGTGAGAGTCTCTCATTTTTTCTCAAACCCACTGAAACTTGTGTTTAAGTGACAGCAGAATTGAGGGTAGAGTTAAAGAAAGAAATAATACAGTATTTTAAATTAAAATGAAAGTTCTCATTGTACTGACTTTCAAGAGTTTGAATTTAGTTACATAGCCAGGGTGGCATTTTCACAGTATACTATGGAACATTCAGTAGCAAACTAATCTTATTTGTGTAGTTTAAAATATGAACAAACTGGCACGTTCACAACTAAACTGACATGATTGATTACCACATGGTTTAGAAGTTGGGTACAGCCCAAGTTATGCTTAACCTAATGCCATTCTGAATTATCGGTATCGAGGGAGATAAAGAGGAGTCTTTTTTTTTCTTTTAAGAAAGTAGACAGAAATTCAACATAATAGAGACCTACAGGTAGAAGCTAAAATGGTCAGAAAGGACAAAGAAAAGTTGCTGCAGGTCTAGCTGGGTGAAGCCTTTTTGAAATTAACCACAGTAACATGAAGTATGACAAAAGAAACAGGAAGATGTTCCAGTAAATTATAGGCAATGTGTTGTAAAACATGACTACCTAGCTTAAATAAAGCAAACTACTGGACCTTGGCCTCTGCTAGGTTACTGACTGTATCTTAGTTTCTCTAATTTAAAAGCCAAAACCCAACAAAACTTACCTAAGAATGAAAATACTTAGAAAGAATCTTTGCAATTTTGAGGGAGAAGGGAAAATTGTTTCTGATCTATCACCATTCATATACCTGGCCATTCATATGGATCTGAAGGAAAACAATTCCTACACAGTCTCAAATAGAAACCACCTCAATTTCCAATGGTCATTTAAGTAACACACAGAAAACATCAGAAATGAGATTTAGAACTTTTAGATCAAAGTTGTAAGGAAGATCTTTACTTATTTACTCTGTTTTTAATTATCTACATTCTACACATGCATATAATCACATTATATATAATCTTCCACTACAGATACTTTCTTAATCTTTATGCATAGTCATAATGTGTCCTGCTTATCAACTGGACTCTTCATTGCTTGAGAGGAATGCCAGGATGTCCATACTTTTACAGACCTTTCAGGTGCTCTGAGTAATTTGTCAGTCTAGAACCACAAGTAACACTTTTATATCAAGGCAATATTTGGCTAACTGATTGTCTTCTGCTAGTGAAGCAAAAATCTTTAGTCTTTATATATTACGGTACAGATATCTTGGACTTCATATAAAATGCCTTACACTAGGAATTGCAGTTGATTCTTGGAGCAATATCTTTTCCTCACTAATTCAGGAAATTCATGTTAATGGTATGCGAAAATCACAGCAGTTTTTTGTCTAGTTGGGAAGAATTGCAGTTAAAAGTGGCATACTAACAATTAAGGATAATTAACCATAGCATGTACATCCCTTTAGGTGATAATTGCTTATCTCTTAGCTTATCTTCTGTGTCTATAGAACAAACTCTTGTGGACTACACATTATAATTATGAAGGACTTTTAGAGTATGCAAAATTGGAACAATATTTATGATGTATGTAACCATTTACAGTTTATTTGACTCTGCTGGTAGCCAGAGGATCATAATTTTCAGATTTAATTCTTTGGCGTGGTATTTGAAGGAACAGAAGGGAAATGAACAGCTTATGAGGGAAAATCAGAAATATATAAACTGAAAAAAATAGACCCCAATATTTTGACAAAAAGAAAGAAGATTCAGAGAAATGGATCAATTTCCTGGTTAATGATTTCTAATTGTTTCTTTGAAATAGGAAAAAGACAGACACTATTCTATCCATTTCATTACACAAATTAGATAATCGTTTTGTGTTTTGAAGTCCAACATTTGAATGTAAATATATGCTAAGACAGATGTGAATAAATGCTGTTTGAAAAATTATGATAAGTACCTCATACTTAGTTGCATTCTGTAAATTGTATGGAGAAAAAAAAAGATAATTAAACTGTGAATAATAATAAATAAGAGTACTTAATTTGGATTATGTTATGACTAAATATACCATAAATCTATCACTTATATTGATTGAGCCTTGAGCATCTATTATCATAAATTAGCCCATAAAAAATACTTCACACATTAAGGGTAAATTACTCACTGATTAAACAGTTGCCACACTTTAAGCACCATTTCCTTCATTTAGTTCAAATATTTCACAAATACAAATCTGCCATCAGCTTTTGTAAACAAAATGAGTTCTTACATTGAGTTAGTTATGCAAAGTGTTTGCAGAAGTGCATAAATTAGCTTGGGTCCCATTGAAAAATATGCATAAGTAGGAATGTTTTTCCTATAAAAATCTAACTCTGTTCACAGAAAACATTGTATTTAATTAAAAATGCATGGTAGTCTCTGAAAACCAAGCAAATAGTTTAAAAAGAATACCTGTACATAAGGGTTTTAATTGCATTCAGATAAAAACTCAGCAGTGACACCTGATCGTAGAATCACAGAGCAACTTCTGTTGGAAAGGACTTTTGAAGGTCATTTAGTCCAAACCGCTGCTCAGAGCAGGTACAATTAAACAAGGTCAAGGCCTTCACCAGTCAAGGTCTAAATATTTCCAAGGATGGAGACTCCATAACCTTTCTCAGCCTCTCTTCTAACTTTGACCACTCTCACAATAAAATATTTTTTCCTTTTCTCTAGTAAAAAAATCCAAGATTTTGTGCTTATGGCCTCTTACTCTTGACTTTGCACTTCCAGGAAGAGCCTGAATCTATCTTCTCTATAGCTTCCCTTTAGGTAGCTGCAGACAACAACAGGATCTCTGCTTAGCCTTTTCATCTTAAGGCAAAAAAATCCAGCTTTTTCAGCCTCACAAATGTTCTGTGTCCCAAACCCCTAACCAAAGAGCACTCTCCCCAATTTGGTATTAGTGCTGAGAAAGCACTCCATCCCACTGGTGAGGTCATTAATAAAGGTATTGAAAAGTACTGATCCCACTATGATTCCAGAGGGACGTCACCAGTAACTGTCAGTTCGACTTTGAACTGTTGATCACAATACCTTGAACCTGTCAGTCTGTGTGGGATCCCTGCTGAAAGCATTGCCTTTGAGGAGTCAGTGAACTTGGACAGGCCATGACTAGTCTTCTAGGGCTCAAACTTAGTATTCCAAATATATAATCATAGCATCATAGAATCATTTGGGTTGGAAAAGACCTAAAGATCATGAAGTTCCAACCCCCCTGCCATGGGCAGGAACACTTCTCGCTAGATCATGTTGCCCAAGGCTCTGCCCAACCTGTCCTTGAACATCACCAAGGGTGGAGCATTCACAAATTCCTCGCGCAACCCATTCCAGTGCCTCACAACCCTCATAAAGTTGTAAAGAGCTTCTTCCTTATATCCAGTCTAAACTTCCCCTCTTTAAGTTTTAACCCATTGCCCCTTGTCCTGTCACTACAGTCCCTAATGAAAAGTCCTGCCCCAGCATCCTTATAGGCCCCCTTCAGATACTGGAAGGCTGCTAGGAGGTCTCCACCCAGCCTTCTCTTCTCCAGGCTGAAAAGTACCACTTTCACAGCCTGTCTTCACATGGGAGATGCTCTAGGCCGCTGATCATCCTCGTGGCCCTCCTCTGGACTTGTTCCAACAGTTCCATGTCCTTCTTATGTCCTTCTCATGTCCTTCTCCTGTTCTCTAGAAAGTGTCTTTAGGAAAGATAATCTGTTCGTGGATCAAGGGGTGGAATGCATTGATCCTGACCAGGAGACCATTGTGCATTTAGAAATCAGAGAAGCACACAGCGTTTAACCTGAGCACTCTGATACCTGTGCTGTTCTGCTCATCTATCCTGGTCTTCAGGCCACAGGATAAACTTGGTCATCACACTGTAACAGAAGAGCCCACAGGCAGATTTCATTTGATACCAGCCATTACACCACCCACATGGCTTTGCCTTCATCTAAAAGTACAGAAAGAAACTCTTCTGAAGGAGTTGTTTTCTTGTAAGGAAATTATATATTAGTTGGAATGACTGAAAGGGAGAGCTTCTGTCCATGAACATTAAAATTTTGTTGTTTAAGGTGAAAGGCAGAAGCCTGAATCCTAAGTTTCAAATCAGAAGCAGCTGTGCTGATACAAAACATACGTGTGTAGACAGACAGAATAAAAGCTCCTAAGTTTTCATCTTTTTACTCTAAATGTACAAAGTGGAAAGAATCCAATTGTCCTCACATTGGTGTAACGCCTTTGCAGTATTTTCTTTTGCAATATTTTCTTTTAAAAATTATCTACAATATCAAGTGCCAGCTTTCCCCTTAAAAACTTTTGTGTAAAAAGCAGAACACCTTCAATCTTTTCACACTGGTTATATCTTCTATTAATGCGTTACGTAAGAATCTTGCATCACATATGAGTTTCCTTTACAATAAGCATTTCCAGATTCGTAAGAACTAGTGGTACTTCATGCATGGAACAAAGATCATAATGCAATCTTTGCAAATCTTTCATTCTTCTCATATTTTGTAAGCTGCTTTTAATTTTTTTAGGTGATCCATAGTCCTATTTATAGAAACAAACTCAATTTGTTCTGTGAATTGAATAGGTCTCCTCCTGAATCCATATGTCCACACATCAGAAAAGGTGGAACAAGTTAAAGTGCATTTTATAGGTAGTTACTAGGCATTTTAAACTCCGAAATTTCCTTTATGTTTTTCTTAAAATGTATATTAAAAAATAAAGTTATTATCAATCAAAACTATAGCATGTAGTAAATCGTCTACAGAAGTCTTTTAAAACTGCTGTTTACTTTGTTGAAAAATTACCTGATGAATAAAGCATAAACACTTTAGTTCAGAAAACTGAACTAAATGAGACACAGAAAAAGTTGTCAAAGTATTTTCCAAAAAAAGTGAGGAAATTTTATTACACTGTGCAAAAGAAATTGCTAATGGCATTAAACCTAGCTGTATTGCTAACATACAGCCAACAACTGCTTGACTCACTAAAAGCCAAAATAACATATTTTGAAATTTACAGTTTGCTGCTTGTATATCAAGCTGTAAGTAAATTGTTAAGAAAAATATTTTATGACATTAGCTACTCAGCACTCTAAACTTTAATCTAGATTTAATCTATGAAGTCAAGGGTACAGACCGAAATATAAGAATTCATTCATTCAGGAAAAAAAAAAAAAAAAGCTGTATATTTGAACAATCTCAGTGTTTCCTGTTTAAATTTCACTGATGTCGTGGTTTAAGTCCAGTCAGCCACGCAGTTTCGTTCTCTCACTCACTCCCCTCTCTTTCTTACCCCCCGCTCCCGGGTGGATGGGGAGGAGAATCAAAAGAATGCAACTCTCACAGGTTTAGATAAGAACAGTTTAATAACTAAAGTATAACACAAAACACTACTGCCACCACCAATAATAATAATGACAAGGCAAATACAAGGAAAGAATCGAATTCTCATCACCTAATACCAAGCCCGACCACGCAGTGCACCCCCACCCTTCCGGGTCTCTGCTCTCTCCTTTACATCCTGGGCAGGACGTGCTGTGGGATGGAATAACCTCTTTGGTCAGTTTGGGTCAGGTGTCCTGTCTCTGCTTCCTCCTGGCTTCCCCTCCTCCCAGGCAGAGCATGAGGCTCAGGAAGTCCTTGGTCAGACCAAAACATCACTAAGCAGTAACCGAAACACTGGTGTTATCAGCGCTGTTGCCAGGCCGAAAGTCAAAAACACAGCACTGCACCAGCTCCCAAGAAGGAGAAAAATGACTGCTGCTGCTGAACCCATGACAACTGAGTTCTTTAATAACTTCCAGAATCTTTGCTGAAAAGGGAGAAGCTACAAGTTAGCTGAGGAACAGAAAGGCAAGGAAAGGCAAGGCAAAAGAAGAATTTCCTGATGCATGTATGAACTATCATGGTATCATGCTTAGAAATCATGCCCTTGCAATCATCCATTTACTAGCACTTGAAAATAAGAGGATGTTTTCATGAATGTCATGTTCAATGGAAGCAGGAAAACAATTATTCTTTGATTTCTGCTGGTTAAAAATTAAGCAATGTAAAGACTATTGGTTTACAGGATATCCTAAAAATCCTCGATAGTGTCAGTAAAGAGATAGGAAGATCAGATATGGTCTTTCTCTACTGTAGCCAATGTTAACTTCTGGTGCTTCACTTTCTCACATTTGTTTAATTCAATTATAATTCAATTAGAAGTTTTAAATAACCTACACCTTGATTTGACTGCAGCCATTTTATCTGACATGGCTACCTATGCACACTTAAGAAAGTAAAAATCAATAGATCTTTCACTACATATTTTAGGAGTGTTTTCATTTTCAGCCCTGTGAGCTGACTTGTTCTAGTTCTGCCATTTAAAGAAGTGAACAACAAGCTGTGGTCTTAAAGAAAACTTTCAAGAGCACTTGGGTTGCTAAAGAACAGAAAACAGTGTGAAAGTTACTTGGATTGAATTCAGGAAAGTACATTTTTTAAAAGGACAAGAACCATTTAGTTATTTTTCTTCATAAATATGTCATTATTATATTTTTTGAAAAAAAAAGAATCAGATAGGCTGAACTCTAGAGTAAATATAATCAACATAGCTGGAATGACTTAAATAGTCAATTTCACCTCAACTGAAGAACTATTATATTAGATATAATATAATATCTATATTATGTTATACAAATGTATATAAATAGAATATAAAATATTTTAGAATAACTAAATGACAATCACCTCAAACACTGGCAGAAATCTTGTGGCTGATTTTTAGACTAGATTTTTCAAGAAATATTAGATTAATTTCTCACTATTTGAGAAACTGTTTCCATTCCTATAAAGAAAGTAGGATTAGGGACTGATACCCCAGTTGTTGTTATTTTTCAGTAAATTTACTTGAAAATAGTTTGAATTTTCTCCGAAATTTAAGGCATTTATTTTGTTATCCTGTGAAAGCAAACTCCTATAACAGAAGACTTCATGTTGACTACTTTGGGGTTCTCAAAGAGGATTCATGCAGAAAAAGCTAAACTTCAAAGTATAGGATGCATACAGTAGATTATGCTAGATTACTGTCAGTGAAGAACAAAGCTGATGTCAGGTAAATATAGCACTAAGAAAGGATTAAAATTTTCCCCTTAGGCACTCAGGATTCAGTGCCTTCTCCTGTTTGACAAGATAATGCATTTAAGGAGGGAACGTATGGGATTTTTATGAAAAAGTACAACTAAAAGTCATTTCGTTGATAACTGTCCTGTTGCATGCATTGCTATATGCATATGCATGAGTCCCAAAAGTTAGGTAGAGCATATTCAATGGAATCAAGGTTTTGGCAAAATTCATGAGGTGTTATTTATCTTGCGGAGCTCCCTATTACTGATCTGACAGCTTTATAGTTCTGTTGGGAAATGAAATATAACATCATGTTACTAAGCAACTCCACAGCTTTTTTAAAGAACTTCTTGGAACTCACTTGTTTCTCCTAATTGATTCAGTCCACATCATTTTGAACATAAATGGGACATCATGTTTAGAAATATGCTGCATAACTACTTTTAGCTAACATGTCTTGCTACCTCTGCATATCTAAATCAAGCACTGGCATATAAATGTCATATTGAAAGTAAATTTTTATCTTCTCCCTGAGTTGCATTGACATTTAATATATATAAATTATTTTGATAGTTCAAGCTAGTCTCTGAAGTTGTATGCCTACTGTCAAAAAATAGCATGAAAGTCTGAGCAGCAATTTCATTTCTCAAGTTCTACTTAGAATAAAGTTTTAATTAGTCAATCTGACTTAGTCCTTTAGTGAATTCATCTACACAGCAGAATTAATAGGATACCTATATTGTACATTATAATAATGCTCATATTTTCTTTAATCACTAAACCTTCAAGCAAGATATCATCTCATACCATCTCTGAATATTAGTGATAAATACACCGGTATATCACAATTTATGAAGTGTAAACTATCCTTTTAGCATACCTGACTTTTCTTCCCATTAGAGAGGTAGTGAATAATAAAAAATGAAATGCTATAGATAAGCTGGCTTCGGTGTTCTATCCTTAAGCTAACCTATGTGTTTTTTCTTTATATCCTTCCTTATTTTTCAAAAATTTTAATACTTTCTAAATGAGTAAATACATACTTGTTAGGAAAAGAAATGAGAGACAAATTAAGGATGATCTAACAATCTGCAGCTATGGAACTGTTGGACACAGGCAGAGAGCAGTTGACGTCATCTACCTCGACTTGTGAAAAGCATTCAACACTGTCCCACACGACATCCTGCAATGAGTGGTGTCCTTCCGGTATCGGTGTTGGGACCAGTCTTGTTCAACATCATTGTCAGCAACACAGACAGTGGGATTGGGCGTGCCCTCAGCAAGTTTGCCGATGACACCAAGCTGTGTGGTTCGGTTGATACGCTGGAGGGAAGGGATACCATCCAGAGGGACCTTGACAGGCTTGTGAGGTGGGCTGATGCCAACCTGAGGAAGTTTAACCATGCCAAGTGCAAGGTCCTACACCTGGGTCAGAGTAATCCCAGGCACAGCTACAGGTTGGGCAGAGAAGAGATTCAGAGCAGCCCTGCGGAGAAGGACTTGGGGGTGTTGGTTGATGAAAAAATGAACATGAGCCGGCTTCAGTGTGCACTGAACATGTATTATCTCCTGATATTTTAAACCCTTCTTTTGTTAGTTTGATTATTATTTTGCTGGTTGACCACTTTTTTGCCTTCTGCCACACAGTTTTCCATTTCCTTAAGTATTTGTTTAACTTTTTTACTTTATAAATTTTCATTAATTTATGTAGAAGACAGCTTTCCTGCAACTGTGGCTTGAATAAAGAAAGGTTATTATATCTTGATGATCACTTAGATCTGTAATCTTTCTATGGTGCTCTATCAATTCTAATACAGTTGGAGGCTTAAATCTAGGAGCCATTACTGATTTGATTCAGTAAACTAATATAATCCAAGATTATGTTTCAATCATAAGACATAGACTATATATTTATACTTCTTAAACGACATTCTTCCCCTCTCAAAGAAGCATACATTACATTTACAAGAAATGTTTTCTGCTTGCTGTGACTTACATGAGAGTCTCAGTCTTATGGAAGTTACACGTGCATATGTCGTGGTTTAAGCCCAGCTGTAGCTCACGCAGTTTGCTCACTCACTCCACCTTCTTTCTTCCCCCCAGCTCCTGGGGGGATGGGGAGGAGAATCGAAAGAATGTAACTCCCACGGGCTGAGATAAGAACAGTCCAGTAACTAAAGTATAGCACAAATCACCACTGCTGCCACCAATAGTAATAATGACAAGGGAAGCAACAAAGGAAGAGAATACAACTGCTCGCCACCTGATGACCGGTACCAAGCCCAACCCAACCATGAACTCCTCTGGGTCCCTGTCCTCAGTTTTTACATCCTGGGCATGATGTGCTGTGGTATGGAATACCTCTTTGGCTAGTTTGGGTCAGGTGCCCTGTCTCGACTTCCTCCTGGCTTCCCCTCCTCCCTGGCAGAGCGTAAGACTCAGAAAATCCTTGGTTAAACTAAACATTTGAGCAGTAACTAGAAACATTGGCGTTACCAGTGCTGTTCCCAGACCAAAAGTCAAAAGCACAGCACTGCACCAACTACTAAGAAGGGGGAAAAAAAATGACTGCTACCCAGGACAGCATCTTATGTAAATTTCTACATGGACTAGACTATGAGATATCCCCTGCAATGGGATGCCTTGCATGTCTTTTATGTGAACAATTTATTGGGCCACCTTTCAGATACACTGCAGCTTGAGTCCCATGGTTATTGCACTGCAGTTTAGAATGATCCCTCTTCCAGTGCTCTGTTGGGGAAGATGACTTCACAGTGCTTCTACTGCTCCTGAAGCATATGCTTGATCACTAGTCAGGGAATCTCTCACTTTATGGCCTGTGGAACAACTTAGTATGTTGCAAACATTCATGATGCCAGAACTGCGGTGAGTGAGTAGGAAGAAAGGATCACGTAACCAAATCTCACAAAGAGTGTGTGAGACTTCTCAGGTTATGTATTGGTTTTTTTAAAAAGTTAAGATGGAGAAGCATCTAAAAAGTTAATTGAAAAGTGCAACACAAGATTAAGGTACGTACCTAAGGAGACAGTAAAAACTGTTATGTGCATATTGTATAATGTAAATTTTCATTTTGTATTTATTTTAGAAACTGAAAACATTATTTTTTGGAAAATATCCATATGCAAGAGGGTATGACATGGTCTGACATTGCAAAGTCTGTACAAATGACTCAGTAATGTCAAGCCATGGAAGACAGAATTTACAACTCAGACAATATCAGAGAAAAAAGAAAAAAGAACTCAACAAGTTTTCATACAATCATAGAGTCACACAATGGTTTGAGTTTGAAGGGACCCTAAGGATCACCTACTTCCAGTACCCCTGCGACTGGTAGGAACACCTTTCACTAAACAGGTCTCTCAAAGCCCAATCCAACCTGGCCTTGAACACTTCCAGGAATGGGGCATCCACAACTTCTCTGGCAACTTGTTCTAGTGGCTCACCATGCTCATTATGAAGAATTTCTTACTTTAGTCTAAATTTACCCTCTTCCAGTTTAAAACCATTCCACCACACCAGACAGGTGGATGTGCCCTGAAGGAAGCTGCAGCCTGTGGAAAGAAGCCCATGAAGTAGTTTTACCGGCAGGGACTGTGGGCCATAGAAGACTCATGGCGAAACACATCTATCCTTAAGGACTGTAGCCCATGGGAAGAACACACACTGCAACAGGAAAAAGTATAAAGAGGAAGGAGTACCAGAGATGGACTGACTGCTACCCCATTCCCCATCTCCACTGAGCTTCTGGTGGGGGAGGTAGAAAAATCAGGAGCAAAGTTGAGCCTGGGAAGAAGGGTGGGATAGGTGGAAGGTGTTTTTGTTTGGGTCTCTATTTCTAACCATCGAACTCCATTTTAATTGGTATTAAATGAATCTCAAGTTGAGTCTCTTTTGTCTGAAACTGTAACTGATGAGTGATGTCCTATCTTTACCTCATCTTATTTTCTCCTCCTGTCCTGTTGAGGAGGCAAAGTGAAATAGTGGCTGGGTGGTGATCTAGCAGCTGGCCAAAGTCAAACCTCCACAAATATTAAGCATTATTCAGAAAGCCAAAGCTGCAGAGAAAAAAAAAAACAAAACAAACAAACAAACAAAAAAAAAAAACAAAAAACCCCACCTCTTACATTAAGATTTCTACAGCATTTATATTATCCATGGATAATATAAAATGTTATATGGTATTTATTACAGACAGGTAAGAATCTGTTTTATTTCCTTTAAAAGCATGTATATCAATCTAGTACAATGATAATAATCTCTCTTTCTCAAAATATCATACCTGTGATAAAGGGAAGAAATAAATCAAATTGTAAAATATGCAGTAATTTTCCTTAGGTTTTTTTTAATATAGAATATTATTCTAGGATTAAAATTGCTATGATCGAATTCAGTTTCCCAAATCTCTTGACATTCCAGTGGACACAAACCCAGAAGGATTTTTTTTCTTTCATTTTCTCTTTTGTAATGGTAAGTAACTGTCATCAGGCTAAAGACAAACTGAAAAAAAAGATAAAAAAGGAATCTCAGCAATTTTCAGGCTATATGAGATTTTACTGTCATCTTCACTAGAAACTTCTGGCAAGTAAAAATAATGTAAGTCTTCCAAACAGACAAAGAGCATGATGAAAGTGGTCTTTTCACTTCCATTTGACATGAGTGGGTTTGGTTTTTTGGTGTTTTTTTTTTTTTTTTTTTTTTTTTTTTGTGGGGACTTTTTTTCCTCGTTTTGTTTTGGTTTTACTTTTCCTCTAAGATGAGATGGTCTTTTTTTCCCACTTCAAAGTCTTAAATTCATTCTGGATAGAAACAGACAGAAAAGTACAGCTTCCTTTTTGAACAGTGAATTTTATTTTTTCCTGATCTGCACTGACATTTATAACCCTTACCAAACCCTAAAGCACGTCTGCTGGCAGCTCTATATCATACAGTAGGTAAGACTTCTAGGAGCATCACAAAGAAAGATGGACTGTAGTTCCATCACAGTTTTACCTTAGTGTTAGAAGCTGGAGGGAAAAGCCCATCATACAAAAAAGTTTTCTAAAACATTTTGAGATAGTTTATTAAATTTTGACCCTTCTTTTATTTATAGAATTTTATATACAGTGCAAAGGTTTGTATTATCTCATCCCGAACACAGTTATTTCTATGGGATCACAATCTTCTATTTTTTCTTTTTCCTTCTCCAAACAATATTGTTCCAGATTTACAGTAGCTTGTTCTCTGTCATTTAGCCCTTTTCTTTCAAATTAGTATGCCAGACTCTCTTCTGCTAAATGATTCTGTACCTTACACAATCTCCGTTATTAAAAAGATTCCTGAACAGCCATTGCAATGATGTCTACACTGCAATTCCTTTGTCTATATTGGCAGTGATAGTCCCACAGAACTAACAAATTAGTAAGGAATAACCTTTCAATTCCAAACTTTGTTTAATCAAGTTGTGCTTTTCTAAGCATTTTGCAATCTGCTGGTTTAAAATAGCTCCTGATGCTTTCCTGCAAAGTGAAGTTAAACTGTTTGGTCTTTAATTTCCTGCTGTGTCCCTAGGCTTTTTCTTAAATAAGAGTATTCTGTTGGCTTCTCTAATTTCTGTTCCTATTCCCATTAGTATTTCACTGGAGATGACTGCTTCTGGAGCTTGATCATTGTTCAGAGCTTCTCATACTTAATAAATTCAAGGTTTTATTTGTCCCTTTCTTAATTTACTAGAATCATAGAAAAGAATCATAGAATCATAGAATAGTTAGAGTTGGAAAGGACCTTAAGATCATCTAGTTCCAGCCCTGCTGCCATGGGCAGGAGCACCTCACACTAAACCACGTCACCCAAGGATCTGTCCAACCCCGCCTTGAACACTGCCAGGCATGGAGCATTCACAACTTCCTTGGGCAACCCATTCCAGTGCCTCACAACCCTCACAAACTAGTAAAAAACGTCTTCCTTATATCCAGTCTAAACTTCCCCTGTCTAAGTTTTAACCCATTGTCTTTGTCCTATCACTACAGTCCCAAATGAAGAGTCCCACCCCAGCATCCTTATAAGCCCCCTTCTCAGATACTGGCAGGCTGTTAGGAGTCTCCATGCAGACTTCTCCAGGTTGAAAAGTACCAACTTTCTCAGCCTGTCTTCTAACAGTTCCATGGCCTTTTTATGTTGAGGACACCAAAACTGTACACAATACTCCAAGTGAGGTCTCACGAGAGCAGAGGTGCAGGATCACCTCCTTCAACCTGCTGGTCATGCTCCTTTTGATGCAGCCCAAGATACTGTTGGCCTTCTGGGATGCAAGCACACACTGAAGCCAGCTCATGTTAAGTTTGTCATCGACCAACACCCCCAAGTCCTTCTGAGCAGGGCTGCTCTGAATCTCTTCTCTGCCCAACCTGTAGCTGTGCCTGGGATGCTCTGACCAAGCTCTAGGACCTTGCACTTGTCATGGTTAAACTTCATCAGGTTGGCATCAGCCCACCTCACAAGCTTGTCAAGGTCCCTCTGGATGGCATCTCTCCCCTCCAGCGTATCAACCGAACCACACAGCTTGGTGTCATCAGCAAACTTGCTGAGGGTGCCCTCAATCCCACTGTCTATGTTGCTGACAATGATGTTGAACAAGACTAGTCCCAACACCTATTCCTGAGGGACATCACTCGTTACTGGCCCCCAGCTGGACGCTGAGCCATTGACAGCACCTCTTTGCATGTGACCATCCGGCCAGTTCTTTATCCACCGAGTGGTCCACTTGTCAAATTGATATCTCTCCAATTTAGAGACAAGGATGTCGTGCAGGACAGTGTCGAACGCTTTGCACAAGTCCAGGTAGATGACTTCAGCTGCTCTACCCCTGTCCATCAGTTCCGTAGCCCCATCAAAGAAGGTCACCAGATTGGTCAGGCAGGATTTCCCCTTAGAGAAACCATGCTTGCTGTCACCAAGGACTGTGCTGTTTTTCAGACGCCTTAGTGTGCCTTCCAGGAGAATCTGCTCTAAGATTTTGCCAGGCATAGAGGTGAGACTGACTGGTCTGTAGTTCCCCGGCTCATCCATTTTCCCCTTCTTGAAAATGGGGTTATATTTCCTTTTTCCAGTCGTTGGGAACTTCACCTGACTGCCATGATTTTTTAAATATGATGAACGGTGGCTTAGCAACTTCATTTGCCAGCTC
This sequence comes from Ara ararauna, assembly GCA_028858755.1. Taxonomy (NCBI): domain Eukaryota; kingdom Metazoa; phylum Chordata; class Aves; order Psittaciformes; family Psittacidae; genus Ara; species Ara ararauna. The sequence continues at coordinate 22,721,816 of CM054376.1, forward strand.
CTTCGGGACCCGCGGATGGATTTCATCAGGTCCCATGGACTTGTGCACATTGAGCTTCTTAAGATAGACTCGAACCAGATCCTCTCCTACAGTGAGCCTAAGGTCTTGATTCTCACAGTCCCTGTGTCTGCCTTCCAAGACTTGGGTGATGTAGTCACAGCATTTGCCAGCGAAGACTGAGGCAAAGAAGTCATTAAGAATCTCAGCTGTCTCGAAATCCAGGGTAGCCAGTTCTCCTGGTAGCTTCCGAAGGGGGACCGCATTGTCCCTAGTCTGTCTTTTATTCACAATGTTCCTGTAGAATCCCTTACTGTTATCTTTCATATCCCTAACCAAGTTTAATTCTAAGTGGGCCTTAGCTTTCCTAACCTGGTCCCTAGCTTCCCGGACAACATCCCTGTATTCTTCCCAGGCTGCCTGTCCTTGCTTCCACCTTTTATAAACCTCTTTTTTCACCTCTGAGTTTCCTCAACAGCTCCTTATCCATCCAAGGAGGTCACCTGGCCCTCCTGCTGCATTTCCTTCTAGTCAGTAAACAACACTCCTGAGCTTGCAGCAGGTGATCCTTGAACACCAATTAACAACAGTCTTGCACCCCCTCTGCCCTCTATGGCTAAAATCCATGGAACCTTACTATGTAAGTTCCTGAAGTGGCCAAAGACATAAATAACAACTTCCTTTCCCCTTCCGCAGGGCCTGTCTTTTCTAAAGAGCCTCTTTATTACTTTATATTATGAAGGGAATTATAATTTATGATCTGTAAATTTGATTTCTCAGTTAGTAAAAGCAAATTTCAAGGCTAACTATTCTGCAGAAATTTGCCAGATTATTTTTATTTTTATGTTATCCCTTTTTTTATTTTGTACATGCAGTATGCCAGCCTTATTTAGTCTTACTAAACTATGTCTTTATCTGATACTTCAGATAACTCACCCAATCTATATTGTTGTTAGATTTAAATTTATAAAATAAGACTTGAATGGTTTAATTTTGTAAGAAAAAAAATAGTACAATACTCCAAATTCCAACCATTTCATGAAAGTCTGAATGCCACATACATGTACTCATCCACACTCACCTATCCACACACACTATATATATACATATATATATTTATCTTCTTTGTACTTTCTATCTATGACTCAAAAAAAGACTATGAAGGGATATATTTTCTTCTGCATCTTGAAAAGGCTAAACAAAAGAGAATTTTCTGATATATGTTGATTCTCATTTAAACAAGTATTCCTTCTTTCTTACTCTTCCTTTCTTTATGTGACTGTTCATGCCCAAAACTGTTTAGATGCTTTTGTGTATATCTAACACTCCAGCATTTTTTCATGCAATGTAGTAAAATGCTTTTAGAGGAGAACTTAAGGTTTTTTTTGTGACTCCTCCTTCTCTCATAAGGAGAAAATAATAAGATGAAAACCCAACAAAGTCACAAAGCATATTCAACTGTTAATTCCTGGCTATCATGAATTAACACAAGCAGCAATCATCTTCTTGTGGGAATAAACCACAGTCTGTTAACATTTCTAAACAATGAATATGCAGCAAGAAGGAGAAATAAGAAGTATCTCCCTATCCCCCATCTCATGTTTGAGAAGTTGTCTTACAAAAAATCTTGTCTGTCAAAAAAAAAAAAAAAAAGTTACAAAAAGGGTGCCTCCTCCATAAAAACAATTTTAACAGCAGAAGTTGTCAAGGAAGCAGAGTAAGAAAGTGTAAGAAAGTAAATGGAGCTCTTAGCATACAAACATGTGGGAGTTTTCATTGATATCAAAACATCCATGCTGTTTCTTCTAGCTGTAAAAGCGGTGTGTAAGAAAGTCATTAGAACAGATGTTCATTTGTGCCCCTTTTGACCATATGCAAGCATGCATATTATGATTGAAAAGCCCATTTATTTTATACAAAGGAGATAGCTTATTGTAAATTATCATTTTATTGGCAGATATCTACCCAGTCATACTACAATGTAGTCATTATGAATTTACAATAGAATAAATAATACTGAAAAACAACATGAAGATGTGCAGCAAAACATGTATCACAGAAACAGAACCTCCCTTAGCAGGAGGTTTGAAGAATTTTACAGCAATTCTAAGAATTATCTGCTTCTGCTTTCCAGGTGGTGTAATTATTGCCTGGGACAAGAGATTTTTTTGTTGATGTTGTTGGTTTTGGTTTGGTTTTCATATGTGATGTCTTAATTAAGTGATAATGAGGCAGGTGATTTTCTTTCTGGTAAAGAATTATTTTCTTGATAGTGGACATGTAGGTTGTAGGCTTTATCTAAAATATCGGTATGGCAGCAGATGAAACTCACAGAAAACTCAGATTAATACAATAAAAATAGTGAAATATAACTGAAACGAGGTTTTGCTATGAAGACATAGGCTTCACAGTCATCAATCTTGAATCCAGGGATACACCAGTAACTACATACCTCCAGAAATAACATTTGACAGAATGTTTCCATTTATTACCTTCAGTTAATTTTGTATCAAGATTGATATTATAATGCTACTATTAGTTTTATTTAAGTTCCTTCTTTGGTCTTGGGTCACTGGATATTCAGGGACTCCAAATCCTGTGCTTGAATAGGCATAATTAAAATTTTCTGCTTATATTTTGCCAGAAGGTCAATCACGTACGACATCTGAGGTGTCATAATTCCTTCAAAGTTGTTGTACCTGTCTAGCTCACCCTATTACACATGCAAAATACATAGACACTTCCAGAATGTGCCAGGCAGTTGCTCTGTTCAACAGGAATAGTGTTATTCTTCACAGAATAATGGAATTCAATACAGACAAATGTATAATACTCTTATGTAGCAGTAAGAACACTCATGAAGAGATACAAATCCTCATTTTTTCATCATTTTGTTTAACTCAAATATTATTTTCCCTCCTTTGATTTCAACATTAAAATGCAAAGCCTTGAAAATTCAGGTTTTCACATCTACCCTCCTTAGAAAGTGAGCAGACTAAACGAGGCTGGCATATTGTATATACAAAATAAAAAAAAAAGAGATACCATATAAATAAAAATAATTGACAAGTTTCTGCAGAATAGTTAGTCTTGAAATACTGAGAAAAGGCTAAAGGCTCCTCCCTCTTCCTTTGCCTTTTCTCATGATCAAGTAAGTTTTTTGTTTTCTCTTCCCCCTTAAGCCAGTGGACACAGAATTTCTCTGAATATGTGGACTTAAAGGTCCTAAATCTGAGGAAAACTGTAAAGAAATATCTCCCTTTCCTGGTGATAGCTTTGAAAATCTAAAGAGAAAGCCTTCAGCCAAAAATTCGAGTTTTAGAGAAACTCAACAGGTCTCACAGAAATATCCTGAAAACAGCAATTGAAGGAACCTTCCATTGGAAAGCAATTCTAGGATTTAAGTCAATGTGGATGGAGAAGAACTTCAGAGTATCTGACTTCAAGAACTCTTTCTTTTTGAAGAACACAACATGTGATACTTCCTACTGGTTCATTCTAAGAATCTTGTCCATTAAAGTGTTTATTGGATTGTTTTTTTTTTTTTTTTCAAATCACCCATATGAGGTTTCTTCCTTTTTGGAGTGCTTTAATACTTAATCCATTTGGGAACTAGGTTCCTGAAATTAGGTCTTTCATTGAATGTGGTCTCCAATGTATTCATACCTTGGAATTCTTAGAATCCAAGTACATTAAGATACATCTTCATTAATAGAAGGAAATAAAAGTTTCTTTTACTTTTTACTTATTTCCAGGCAATAACTCAAGACAGCTCCCTATGACTAAATTCCTTTACAAAGGAAGAGTGCTCTATAAACACTCAGTAATTAAAAAACAGAGAAGCATGAAAACAACAATTCTCATCCACACTAATTTCCTAAGCTATCTGATAGTGTCAGGGTTTAGTACACACCTTGTAATTAAGCCAGCATGATCACTGTTCATGCAATATTCAGTGACATTTTGAATACAAATACCGATTATTCTCTTTTAATATTAAATCTTATATGAGTGTTTAAAGTGTCTATGAAGCATATTAATGTTAAATAATATTGCTGACATTTGGGAAAGGTCAAATGGGATGCCTTATGCAAAAACATATTAGCAGCAAAACAAAATTATTATAATTATTAACAATAATAATTTGAATTGAAAAAGATCAAGTTTGGGAATCTTCTTGTCTCTTTACAAGTAAACACAACTACCTGTTTAAATTTGGTCAAAATTGCAATCTCTTGAACACACAAATGTCAGCATCAGGTTTTTATGTGAATTCCATTGAGCAGATTTATTTCCTAGTTAGCTAGCCACATGCTGAAAAAAATAAAACCACAGAAGGAAGATATTGCTATTTTCTTTATACAGAAGTTATAATTACTAAGCTCCCTATGCATATTGCAAAGGTAAGTAGATGAAGCCAAGAAAGATGTTTGTTTACTAATCTTTGCAGCAGAAAAAGCTAGTATTCTATAACTAATCTATAAATCTGTGCTTTGGATAGAGGCCTGGATCCTCCACAGTCATCAGCCTTTTTCTCTAGACAATCAAACTCTTCTCTGTAATCTGAAACTTTGCTTTGCTTAGCAAAGCAATTGCTTAGAAACTTTATTAGCACTAAACTCATTTTAAATTAAGATAATAAAAGAACTAGAGAGGAAACTCCAGATACATTAGCTGCAGCTTCTTCCTTCTTCTTCCTATCTGATGTTTTGCAAGACAGACATGAATTTATCTTAATTTTCTGACTCGACTTCTTGTCATCAAGAGTGGGATTTTATTGAGCTGTGCATGCTCTGCTTCTCTGTATTTCGAGATTGTAAAATTTTCTTTTGTTTGGAGGCTCAGATCATAGAACTGCTGGTTCGTAAGTCAAAGTACAGTATAGCTCCTAGTCTGAATATAGAAGTGGGGTGTTTTTTGGTTTCAGACACAGAAAGTGGCAAAAAAATCTAATATATATATATATATATAATAGCAGTCAAATAACCTGCTTTAATTTATACCCATGTACAAATTACTAATAGACAGTAACCTCCTATAGTTTGGTGGCATGGTTTAGTGGGAGGTGTCCCTGCCCATGGCAGGGGGGTTGGAACTAGATGATCTTAAGGTGCTTTCCAACCCTAACTATTCTATGATTCTATGATTCTATGATAGCTCAGGCTTAAATAGTTAGTAGCCTGTCCTTTCTCTGAAAAAGATACATTTTACAGCTGCGTTGTCTCCCACTGAATAGAACTCTGATTTCATGTTTGATATCATGTATATTGCAACTTAAATTGTCATTGCTAATGATGAGATATCAATGGGCATAGCATAATCTAATAGGGTAGCTCAAGAACTGATATTAGGTATGACACTAATGCTCTTTTATCAGTTCTATAGATTGATGATCTAAATATCTTTGATAATAAAATTTGCTGATGACAGAGACTGGGGGAGAAAGTAAGTAAGTAAGAGGGAAGGATAACCCTAGTGCTAGCATAATCTTAATATCTTGGATAAATGGATTGAATCAAGAAAACTGAATTTTACTGCAATCAAGCACATCTGAGAATTCAGAAAGTAGGCTATATCTGTAAAGTTCTGAGGGATATTTTAAGGAATACTCATCTAGAGTGTGTTATCTTGGAAACACTATAGATGCTCTGTATAATATGGAAGAACAGATTGCATTGATTACATTAGATACCTAATAAATGGCAGGAAATAGAGAAAGTGATCTATCTGCTCTGTACAGCATTGCTATGGTCACTATTATGCAATAGCAGAGAGAGGGAAGAATAAAGAAATCTTTGAAACTTTTCCTAAACCTGTAAGACAATAATTGGGTGGGACCTGAGCTTGCATCAGGATCATTTTCTTAATGAAGACCAGCAGGAATTCATGTATGCTAAGGAGAAAAGAAAGATATATACACCTCCTGGACAACTTGAAAAAAAAGGGAAAGTGTTCATAGGGCAAGAATAAGATAGCAATATTTGAAAGAAAGCTTTTGATCATTCAATCCATTCCCAGCTATTCCAAGGATGCAAATAAACACATAACTTGTGGCAGGAAGTAGTAACGTCATATTTCCAAGTAGCTCATCTGCTTAACCTCTTGCCTTCTTGTGATGCTAAGGACTTCTGCAGTAATATTGATATTCATCAGCCAAAATCATGAGACAGAGCCAGCACATATTTTAGACAGTAATCTAAGTTCCCTATCTCTTAAAATTACTGCAACTCAATAGAAGGCTACTTCTATTCACAAAATTTTACCCTTTTCCAAATGTAATGCCAGCTAAATTTTTTTTTGCTATAAGCAGCACTGGACAAAGCTGTTAAGTAATACAGCTGAATTTTTAGTAGCCAGCAATATGCCAGTAATGCTTCATCTTCTCCCAAAACAAAATATCCCTGAAGCAGTGTAGAAAAGAAAATATTCTGAAATATAAGGTTCTTATTAATGTTCTGTTAAAACAGTCATATTGCCTTTATACCCATTTGTGATTTCTGAGAGACTGTATATGTGTATGCATGTAGCCACGTGCAACTCTGAATAATTGTGCTGGCTATCCATAAGGGTTGTTGGGTTTTTTTAGTTATTGCAAATTTTTCATGCTATTAACTTCAAAAAGTATTTTTATATATATTTTACCTGTCTTGTGGCAGTCATTGTAATTTTCTTTTACTTCACAAAAGAAGTATTTGTTCCCATCTTGTACAAGTTACAAATTCAGCAACTAAAAAGATGAATAAATAAAATAGATAATCCAGTCTAGACATCAAATAAATGAAACTGTGTGGAAATTTACAGAAATAAAAGATTAAAAAAATAAAATTAAATATCTTTGGAACAATAATCTATAACCTCAAGATTCAGAGCATGGACAAATCTTGTTTACAGTATCAGGAATGAAAAATAGGCCACTTCTGCACCAGCAGACTGACGTGGTCATAAAGATCTGTCTTAAGTGGCAAGTTAAGATTTTTAAATAGTCATTAAAGGACTTTTTACCCTCTTGTTTAAATGGCTCATTACAGGCATAAGATGTAGATGGATCTTCTCTTTAAGAAAGATTTTGCACAAAGATAAAATTCTGGTTTCAAAATTCTGTCCTGGCTTCATAGATTTTTTTGCATCCTTATATACTAAGATCTCTTATCTCTCTCAAACTACGTACACATTCCTTGGAAAGAGCATTCAGATTTATTGGACATAATGTGAAACCAGCTTCATTATTTTTTTTCCATAAATATGGTAGATTTATTGTCTCCTTACCCTCAATCCATCTGAGATAATGAACCTGGCCTTGAACAGTTCCAGGGATGAGGCATCCACAGCTTCTTGGGTGTACCTCTTGCAACAATGTAAGTAAAGTTTTACTGTGAAGTGTATCATGAGTATGTGAGTATTCTTTCTTTAAATAAAGTTCGCTAAATTAGAAAGAAAAATGAAAATTACTTGGCATTGCAGCAATGATATGGAAATTCAACACTAAAAAAGTGAGAATCCTCAAATCCTAATTTCTCTCTTTACAGAGATGTGGTTGAGGGTAGGAATGAGAAGACACTGGACCTTATCCTGAATATTTTCTGTCGTGGTTTAAGCCTCTATAACTCACGCAGTCACTCTCTCACTCCCCCTCTTTCTTCCCCCCGCTCCCGGGGGAATGGGAAGGTGAATCAAAAGAATGCAACAACCACAGGTTGAGATAAGAACAGTTCAGCAACTAAAATATAACACAAAACCACTACTGCTACCACCAATAATAATAATGACAAGGCAAATACAAGGAGAGAATACAATGGCTCACCACCCAATACCAAGCCCGACCAAGCAGTGCACCCCCACCCTTCCTGGTCTCTGCTCTCTGTTTTCACATCCTGGGCATGACGTGCTGTGACATGGAATACCTCTTTGGCTAGTTTGGGTCAGTTGTCCTGTCTCTGCTTCCTCCCAGCTTCCCCTCCTCCCTGGCTGAGCCTGAGACTCAGGAAGTCCTTGGTCAAACCAAAACATTACCAAGCAGTAACTGAAAACACTGGTGTTATCAGCACTGTTCCCAGGGCCAAAATCAAAAACAGAGCGCTGCACCAGCTACCAAGGAGGAGAAAAATAACTGCTGCTGCTGAACCCATGACACTTTCATATTACTCAGATTTGTGACTGTAATCTATGAGATCTTGGTTAAGACTGGCAAAAGGGGAAATTGTATGTCATAGTTATAAATCTCTGGAAACCAAATAAACTAGGTTAACTGAAATGCTGTCTTATCTTCTTCTTAATGAATAAATAAACACATAAATAAATAAAGTGTGGTTTTCTGCAGCATATTGTGAATTAAACTAAAACACTGATATTTAAAAACTGACAAATTAAATACAATTATATTATTCTTTTATGTCATTAAAATACAACCTCTCCAATGTTTTAACGGCTAAAAGACAGATACTTAAAATATTAACTTCAAGCTAGATGTATTCAACAGATTCAAATGTGTAAAAAGAGAGGGTGCACATAAAAGACTTTTTAAAACACCTGGGAACATCTCTGGAGATGGAACAAGGAACGCCACTTTCACAGAATTACTTTTCTTTAGGATACACAAGAATGTCCTATTTAAATTCCAAAGCATTTAAGTGATGGTATGATGCCTATTTTTGTTAGTGCTGATCTCCTTAGACTTTGAAGATGAGCTTAAAATAGAATGGCTTAGAATAAACTGAAAAAACAAAGTAATTTCAAGCATTTGTCTCTAGATAGACATTACTGTTCTGGAAAGGCTGATTGAATTTATAACTTCATGTTTTTCTGTAACCTGCAATAAAATCATTTCTTATGCTTACATTTAATATGTTTAAAGCAGGCATTATGTGTATGGGCACAAGGGAGAGAAGGATTTTGTGCACACATGTCAAATTGTTAGATGCGGTTAGAAACTGAGTAGGTATCTCCTAAATAAAGTCTGCAGGGACACACCATGGTTCACATTTTTAAGGATATGGTGTTTGCAGACATTCATTTGAAAGACTGCTATACCCTGTATTGCATTCATATAAAGATAATTTCAAGTTAATATCTAAAATAAGAATATTACCTACTTTACTGTAAGAACCTTTACTTGACATATCAGATAACAGTTACTAAAAAGAGGTCACTTATTTGAAACTGCACCATGTGAGCTCTTGCCTCTCATTTAATTGATCTCTTTGTTTTCTCTGTTGGCATTTTCTGCTTCAGAGATTATGTCTCCTCCTTTTGTTGACAAGCCAAAATTCTTTTGCTGATCTCAAAATGACTTCATTTTGTCTTAATATAGAAATATTTGTGACTGGATACGCTTAAGAAACAATTTATGCCAACTTTCCTTATGTACAGCCAACAAAGACAATTTTAATATTTTTTACTGCTCTACAGTTACACCTGGGTATAGAAGTAATGAAAAGAATCAAGGCTGAAGTGAGCCATCCTTTTTGATGGTAAAGAGAAGCAAAGGGGTATGTATCTCTGATGTTATGATTAACATATTTGTTTAAAAGGCGAATGTGTTTCTGCCTCTATCATGTGCTTCTTGTCAAAGGCCTTCTATACTCACTTCTCATAGCTTCCTGGGATCAAGATTGCTAAGGGAGCTTTAGTAGAGCAGTAGTGCATGCATTTAAATACTTTATGTGCTTTTAGAAAAACACAAATGAAAAAAAAAAACCAAAAAAGCACAAACAAAAATCACAATACATGCAAGTAACAAAATTATTTAAGAAAGTTGTATTTCACCCAGAATTCAAAACCAATATATTACTAAGTACTCCAAACAACTCAAATTAAAAAGGGGAAAAATAAAAGAAAGAAAAAAGAAGCCAGAGCACCCTGTCAAGGGTGATTTTAATAATGTCAATAAATATACCTTTCACCTCTTTACCTCTAAGATTTGGCTAGCACAATTTAACCCTACAAGAATCAGTGGAAAATAAAAATCATACTGTCATATTTTGGAACCTTTATCATCTTCTGTATTAACATTTCTGTTTCTAATATTGCTGCAGTTTTAGGACTAACATCCAGGAAACCATGAAAGGTTCCAACAGCTAAACTTCATACCATGGCAAAACGTTGCAGAGCTTATTGCCTAGATATTAATCTTGAAAAGGGATCATTGCATGGTCTTTGCAATGCTTGTGCAATTAGATGACTATATTTTAATAAATGAATAAAGATATTTCTGTGGAGGTATATATTTCTCTATGGCATATGTGTATATATATAAATATATATTTATACATATATACACAGACATGCTTAAATAATTCATCGGAACTATGTGACCCAACGGAAATGATTAATATTCCGTATCCCAGGGAACTACAGACCAGTCAGTCTCACCTCTGTGCCTGCCAAAATCTTGGAGCGGATTCTCCTGGAAGGCATGATGAGGCACATGAAAAACAACAAGGTGGTTGGTGACAGCCAGCATGGTTTCTCTAAGGGGAAATCCTGCCTGACCAATCTGGTGGCCTTCTAGGATGGGGCTACGGAACTGATGGACAGGGGTAGAGCAGTTGATGTCATCTACCTGGACTTGTGCAAAGCGTTTGACACTGTCTCACATGACATCCTTGTCTCTAAGTTGGAGAGACATCAGTTTGATTGGTGGACCACTCGGTGGATAAAGAACTGTCTGGATGGCTGCACGCAAAGAGTTGTGCTCAATGGCTCAATGTCAAGCTGGAGGCCAGAAATGAGTGGGGTCGCTCAGGGATTGGTGTTGGGACCCTTCTTGTTCAACATCTTTGTCGGTGACATGGACAGTGGGATTGAGTGCGCCCTCAGCAAGTTTGCCGATGACACCAAGCTGTGTGGTTCGGTTGATACGTTGGAGGGAAAGAATGCCATCCAGAGGGTCCTTGACACGCTTGTGAGGTGGGCTGAGGACAACCTGATGAAGTTTAACCATGCCAAGTGCAAGGTCCTACACCTGGGTCGGAATAATCCCAGGCACAGCTACAGTTTGGGCAGAGAAGAAATTCAGAGCAGCCCTGCTCAGAAGGACTTGGGGTGCTGGTCAATGAAAAAATGAACGTGAGCCGGCTTCAGTGTGCACTTGCAGCCCAGAAAGCCAACCATATCCTGGTCTGCATCAAAAGGAGCATGACCAGCAGTTCGAGGGAGGTGATCCTGCCCCTCTACTCTGCTCTTGTGAGACCACACTTGGAGTATTGTGGGCAGTTCTGGTGTCATCAACATAAAAAGGACATGGAAGTGTTGGAACAAGTCCAGAGGAGGGCCATGAGGATGATCAGGGGTCTGGAGCACCTCCCGTATGAAAATAGGCTGAGAAAGTTGGGGCTGTTGAACCTGGAGAGGAGAAGGCTGTGTGGAGACCTCATAGCAGCCTTCCAGCATCTGAAGGGGGCCTATAGTGATGCTGGGGATGGACTCTTCATGAGGAACTGTAGTGATAGGACAAGGGGTAAAGGGTTCAAACTTAAACAGTGGAAGCTTAGATTGGACATGAGGAAGAAATTCTTTAGTGTAAGAGTGGTGAGGCACTGGAATGGGTTACCCAGGGAAGTTGTGAATGCTCCATTGCTGGCTGTATTCATGGCTGGATTGGACATAGCCTTGGGTAGCATGGTTTAGTGGGAGGTGTCCCTGCCCCTGGCAGGAGGGTTGGAACTAGATGATCTTAAGGTCCTTTCCAAACCTAAATATTCTATGATTTTATGATTCTATATTGCAAACTATGCAAATGCTGAATATCTTATGGCATCTTATTCAGTGAGGATATAAAGACATATATAGAATTACTTAAATATTTCAAAATTTAGTTATACTATTTTGCCAATTATTTTGATTTTATTCACTTAAGCTATTCTTTCATAACAAAATAGCAAATATATGACCAAATTATTTAGTAAATTACTTTTACTATTAAAAGTGCTAGTAAAATTAAGCCCTTTATTAACATCTGATAATAAATCTCTGAGATAGTGGTATCTTCCTTTTTTGTGCATTAAGAATATAGGCATGCAAAATTCCAATTAGTGTTTTCTCTACAAATCCTACATTTATGTAATTAATTCCTTGAAACTGAGAAGCTAGGCATTGATAGTCAATTTCACCTTTTCTTTTTAGGCTTGTGTATTTCTTTAAACACTTCGACAACCTGCATAATGATGGATTTAGTCTCAGTAATGAATGTTATGACCCCAAAACCAAATGTGGTAAAAGAGTTTAGAGCAGTGATACAGGGATTTTTGATTTTTATATTTTTTTAAATATAGAGTGCACATAGAGCCTAGCCTGTTTAAGGCTCTCTTTATCTGGCAAAGATGCACTATGTATGGCCCAGTGCTATGACAGCTGCTGTGACTTTGCATTATGTTTCAAAATAATAGGTTCTTCACAAGGAGTTAATGTCAAATAGCTTATAGTATGGTAATTGATTGCAAGCATCAATACAGCTGATGCTTTTGTGCACTCAGGAATATCATTATTTTAGTATTGCTGTTTTTTAATAGCTTCGTGATTTTTTTTAGCAGCTCCCATTATTCTGTAGTAGTATTATTTCAGAAGCCTCTGCTAACATTAGGGGAGGAGCTATAAAAGAGAAATGGACCCTTTTTTTTGATTGAAAGTGCCCTCTTCAACTTGTTAAATCCTGTATAGAAGATATAGATACTTGCCATAAGCTGAACTCCAGTGGATGGACAGAACTTGCTCAACAGCAGAAAACTGCTGCTGTGATTTTCAATTTGAACAACAAAATACCATACATAATTAAAATCTAAAATACATTTATACTAAGAATGTGCATCTTCAGTTATAGCACTTAGCAAGCACTCAGGAGTCAAGAAAGGTCAGCACTTCTGTGAAATACCTAAGCGCTGTTCAATCTCAGTTTCTTTCACAATATCCTAGAAACTCTGTATTTGTAACCAAAGTCCTCAGAGGCTTTAAACAAGTATAAACATAGACACACTCATATATGTATCACATTATTGGGTTCAAAACTTGCTTATATTACTATATGGGCTCTTCCAAAATGTTTTGTGAACTCATTGTAGTTTATCTAATCATCTTGTGATCATTAAAACATAAATTCTCATTAAGAGAAGATATTTCCATTTCCCACCTTTTACTGCTTAAATGCTTTAAACATTTTTAGCATCTTTAATTGTCTAACTGCTTTTTAAAAGCCTTCCCAAGATAAAAATTTACCAAATGTGTTTGAGGTCAGTTTTGAAACAATCCATTTTGTTTCCTTCATGCCTTAAGTATAGCCCTATACAAGATACAAGGAGAATTAACTATTACAGGAAAATAAAAACAAATGCCCAACCAGTCATGATGAGGAGGGGTAAAATTCTCAATTTACCAACTTAGACATACGCTGTAATTCCATTCTTTCCAGATTGAAAGGCCTTTACTCACTGTGGTAACAATTTCACATGGGTCATTTCACATAAATAGAACAAGTAGTCTTTTGAGTAGGGAGAAAATAGGAAGCAACAAGACTGTTACCTTAGACCATATTTTTAAAGGAAATCCAGGGCGCTACTGCTGTATTTATAATTTCAATTTAATGAGGAACATGAGAAGAGGAAGAGGTGTGTTTCCTAGGCAAGAGAGATTATTGTACTGTCAATTTTTCCTACAGTTTATGCTCTCATATCACGTGGAATGGCCATAGCTAGAGGGTTGAGCAGCCTCACACCATCTTCCCTCATCAGCCTCCCCTGGGAAATTTCTGGAATCTTATCAGGTTTGGGTATTTACTGCATGTCAAGCTGAATAGCCTAGAGCACAACTGAAGCATTTCTAGGCAAATTCAAAACAGGAGCTTAAGGTGCTATGAAAATTTGACACAGAAATTTCAGCTTCCTACAACATCTAAAGGCATACAGAATATCCAGGTGTCCCATGCAGAGTGAATTTTTAAAGATCTATGTTTTGGATTGAGGCTCAGTTTTCCAAAATTACATTTAAATGAATTTCTTCTGTCATCTATCTTTCCCAGATAATTTCTGAAGATTTACTGTTCTAAGCATGAAGCACACGACACCTAAATTCTTTTTGCCTGTACTGGTTGGGCCATTCAAAAAAGACAAGAAAGAAATGCATGACTGCTTTCCGTTCTCTCTCACCTTGACACTGAATAAACCTTTAATACATGTAAGGAGAAGAAAAAAAAGTCTATCACTAACAAAATTATAAAGAAGAAAATAAACCTTGAATATTGTCTGTGAAACTATAAAGCGTCCTGCAGGGTAACATAACATACAAATGTGTAATTACAGGGTAGGATTTAAACAGATTCATACTTTTTTGCCCATATTCTGAGTCTGCTTGATATAATTTTCAGCAAGAAGCTATATGGCTGCTCTAGTATGGTCACACTAATATGCCATTTCTCTTAATATTCTGTGAATTGTTTATGTCTTGTTTCTAAATATATATAAATTGAGCACAACACTATGCTAACTCAGATATATGTCTTTCAGACATCAACTGATGTAGATAAAGCCAACTTAGAATGCTCCAAGTTTCCCATCTCTCAGTAGAGACATGATAAGAGAAGAAAATTAAAGCATGTAATTTATTTTACAACCCTTGCTTGCATTGATATATTCTACTCTTAAACTGATTGATACCTTGAACAAACCAGGACTAACTTCTTTATCAATGTTGCGTAAGATGTGATTGCATGCTAATCTACATTGCATGCTAGTAACATATTTTATAGGAAGATAAAAAAGTTATACTTTTTATTTTAATTCTGAAATAGTGTGCTGCATTATCAAATATAGTGAGTGCATTTATATAAAAAATAATTATTGGTTTATTTTTTTTTCAGTTAGAGAAAAAATCATTTAAGCAATACCACCTTTATCAGCTGGGATTTACCAGAATTCCAGGGTTCATAACTCCAGGAGAGCCAGACCTTCTGAGGAACCCTTAGGGAAATCCAAGTAATCTTTAGAAACCAAAATTCGGCATTCCTAGCCAACCAGGCAAGCTGGGTGTCTGGCACATGGGTCCTTCCCTTTTTTGAAGTTGCACACTGACAAAATTGAAATGGCTTTAAAAGATTAATGACCGTGAAAAGATTTTGTAACCATAGATGCTGTTGTGGTTTAAGCCTCTATAACTCACACAGCTCGTTCTCTCACTCACTTGCCCCTCTTTCTTCCCCCCGCTCCCAGAGAGATGGGAAGGAGAATCAAAAAGAATGCAACTCCCACAGGCTGAGATAAGAACAGTTTAGTAACTAAAGTATAACACAAGACCACTACTGCTACCATCAATAATAATAATGACAAGGCAAATACAAGGAAAGAATACAATTGCTCACCACCTAAAACCCAGCCTGACCACGCAGTGCACCCCCGCCCTTCCGGGTCTCTGCTCTCTGCTTTCCATCCTGGGCATGACGTGCTGTGGTATGGAATAACCTCTTTGGTCAGTTTGGGTCAGGTGTCCTGTCTCTGCTTCCTCCTGGCTCCCCTCCTCCCTGGCACAGCACGAAACTCAGAAAGTCCTTGGCCAGACCAAAACATTACCAAGCAGTAACCAAAACACTGGTGTTATCAGCACTGTTCTCAGGCCCAAAATCAAAAACATAGTGCTGCACCAGCTACCAAGGAGGAGAAAAATGACTGCTGCTGCTGAACCCATGGCAGATGCTGAGTTGATGTTCAGGGAAATTAATATTTTTGTCACTTTCATGACAGACAGCTGTGAAAATAACTTTATATAAATATAAAATAACCTTTTATTTAAAATGTTTTAGAACTATGAAAAACTTTATGTATAGAAATCATGTCACATACATGTACGCGACATATGCATGTACTTCACAGCTGAGATTTGGAAATCTTGTATTTTGATCACCTGTCCTCGGAAGCTTAAGATCTACTTGCATTTCTGCAGAAACTCTCCTATATGACTTATAGCAAGTAATTAATTTTTCTTCTTAATTTACAGTAGAGGAAACATCTTCTATTTTTCCTTTGTCCTCAGTTCACACTGTAGAAGCTGCGCAGCAGTTTTTAGGTATCTGCACAATAGCACAGCAGGGCATTAGTCTCAGCTAGAATATCTAACCAATAATATGATTAAATACTGATAAGACATTTTTATTCAATGAGCTATTTTCAAAGCATAGGACTTAAAAACATGAAAAAAAACCAGAATACATTGATGAAGCAGCTAGAGTCAGGAAAATACTGAAGAATAATATGCAGATTTCTTAGCACTTTTGTGCTGGATATTTTCTATCTATCTCTTACATCGTTTTTAGCTAAGAAATTAATTTATAATGAGAATGCTGTTTAACTGACAATGTGCTCCTTATTAACAGAGATCTCCCATTAACAGCCACCTACCGTTCCATGACAGCTTCAGAAACAGCTGGGAGTCTTTGGCTTTTCAGGAACATTTTATTCCGTATTAGATTCCAAACAAATTGAATTCAGTTTCTATCAAAAGCTGTTGCTGCTGTATGTATTTTAATATTGTGTGTTTTCCTTAGATTAAGAAATAATACACAAGAAAAATTATTCACAATGTTGCTTAATTGATAATAATAAAATATTTTAAGGCTGCATAAACCATTAAACAAATGTTATTGTTCAATGAAGTATTAGGTGAGTTAATGATATGCATGTAAAAAATGCAGGAAACATGGCTAGAGAAGATTTCTTTATTTGTTCAGTGTTTTTTTGAAGCTTCTTAATTAATTCCATTATTTCATTGAATATTTCATTATTAAATTTACAACTGTCTTGGGACCCAGTTTTGCAAGACAGTTAAAAATCTCAGTTGTTGTAGGCATAACTTTTAGATGCTCAAGTTATGCAAAATCTGATGGGATGAGGTTCCTAACAATTAAAAGGTCATGTTGATTTGTTTTTTGATAGCAAACAACAACTAATGAAAAGTTATTCATTTTCTGAGTTGTGTAGAGAAAAACTGAATACTTTTGTCTAGGAAAGCTCAGTACATTTTTAAATTACAATAGACAAGAAACGTAAGATGAGTTATGCCAAACAAATAACATTTCCTAGGCAGTACTGCTGTTCCTATATTATCATTGCAGAGGCATCATAAGTGTTTCTAGAGTCATTGGTATTTTCCTACTGAGATCAATATTGCAGTCCATTTTACTTCAATAAGACCAGACTTAACATTATAGAATCCTTTTGAAAATTAGATTCTGTAGGCCTGTGGTCTCTCAAATTTTTTAATGCAAAAATTTCTGTTAAAGTCATTTTGACTTTCCAGATGCAAAAGAATGACATAAAGAAAAACCATGGTAAAATTATTTGGTATATTTCAAGGACACAAAAACAATTAATATGAATTAAAGAGACTTGATGCCTACCATCCACTGCACATTTTGATTAGATACTGGGCCTGATCTTGCTTTGTTGGAAGTCAGTGAGATTTTCTTTTCTGGCAGTAGAAATAGAAGAAAGTCATTAGCTAATTACACTGAGAATCAAGCATGATCAGGAATAGAATAACCACATTTTGAAATAACCATGACATTTTCCAGAATCCATTTCAGCAATAATGGAAATAGCATGACATTGATTTCTATTTTTTATGCTCCATTTCACACACTGAAAAACAAACTTGTTTCATTCTGGCAAATTCCAACTGCAATGTAAGAATGAATGAAACCATATTTTGAAGTAAACTGACAAAAGTTGAAAATTATCAAGGTTTTTTAAATTATTATTATTCATACTTACCTACTAAGGAGATTAATTGTTTCAGGTTCTGACTATCAATTTGTATTTAGACAGTTTCTATCATAACTAAGTATCAGACAAGAGTGGGAGTCTATAATTGTTACTGGAATTAAAATCCAAAATAATTACCATTAAATGAGTTAAGAACATAATCCTATATACTAGTTAAATAACACAGGATCATCAGGTATTTAAGATAGAAGTTTCTGTGTCTCAGAGCTTTTAAATTATTTCTCTCCTAATGGGAAGCATTAAATCCATTAAGACTAGTGGTTAAAACTTACGAATACGGAAATCTAGAAACCAGAAGATAGAAAAATATGTAAAAGGGATCAGGCAAGTGTAAAATGGGTCCAGTAAGCACACTTGCCTGAGCTCATGGCTGATCACCACAATCTGTCCTATTTTGGGATTATGGAATAGTTAGGGTTGGAAGGGACTTTAATCACCTGCAGTGGGAAAGGATACCTTCCACTAGACAAAGTTGCTCAACGTCCCATTCAACCTGGCCTTGAGCCTCCAGGGATAGTGCAGCCGCAACTTTGAGGCAAGCTGTCCCAGTGCCTCAGCACTCTCACAGTAAAGAATTTCTTCCTAATATCTAACCTAAATCTACCCTTTTTCATTTTAAAACAATTCCACCCTGTCCTATTCCTACCTGATCTTGTAAGAAGTCCCACTACCTAAAGGGAGCCTTCCTTTAAAAGTAAATCTGAAGACTGTTAGAATATCTCCCCTCAGCCTTCGCTTCTCCAGGCTGAATAATCCCAGCTCTCTCAACCTGTCCACATATTTTTAAGAAATATTGCAGTCTTTTGAAATATGAGGGTTTTTTTCCCTCACTGCTAAGGTTTTTCTTTTTGTTGTAAGTCAAATGGCCTGAAGCCAGCTTTTAATTGTAATAGATTTTCCACTGCATAGTCCCGTCAAGGACATAACACAGTACTGGTTATATTCATTCTAGAAGTACTCATAATGGTTAAAGAACCTAAAGAAACTCTAGATCTAAAAGGCACTTAGCATTTGAGAAGCTCAAATTAATTGCTTAAATAATCATTTAATGTTAATTATATTATTTTATCATATCTTTCCATCTGTCCTTAAGGTATGTCTGCTTTCTTCAGGGGAATGAGGCAGAAAAATCACTACACTGGAACTAACCTAAGCCAGTTTAACAGCGTGGTGAAATGCTACCCAAAGTCAATAAGGTTTGACTGCAGCACCTCATGAATGTGGCTAGATTTCTTGTCTAATTATTTAAGCATCTTTGCATTCTGAAAGCAGTAGTAGACCACATACAGGTGTATCGGCTAACTTCATCTTAAGATGCTGGTGTTTTTGCCACAGAACCTAGTGCTAATATATGTGCATGCAGTTGTCTTAGGGGAGATGAAAAGATGGGTAATAAACTCAAAACATTATACCAACCTACCCCCAAAATATCAGTGTGGGATGCTGCATTCCAGGCATTAATTTAATCCAAACCACGGCACTTGTGTAGGCTTGAGCATGAGCATCCTCTTCATCCCCTTAGCTATATGTATATCTGTGTGTATGTCAGTTAATATCTACATTTGTACTGACTGAAGTGCTAGGATATTACAGTGATCTCTTTCTGGGACAGCAGCAACTGCAACACATAGCATAATATATGTGGGATGTCATTCTCTTACTGTTATCCTTTTCCTTTGTGTCTCTCTCCACATCTTTGTCTGCAGATTAAAAACGTAAAGTTGCAAATAATACTTGACCAAAAAAATGAAAAATGTTTATGGCAATATATAGCAAACAGCTCAGCAGGCCCAATTCGTTAATCTTTTATGTGCTTTCTGTTAAAAAAGGAATTAATGAACTTATTCTGATCTCTGACCTGAAACTCTCTAGCTCTCTTATTACCTCCAAACCTCAAAGCTATTACATGCAAATCTTACAACAACCATGGTGTCCCTCAGAGATGTGCAGCCCCCAAAATAGGCATTTTATAAAGAATAAAAGACTATTCACTTACAGTATTTCTGGATCATAGAAATAAATGCTTAGAAACAGAGAACAGTAACTCAAGAGAAAAAAGCGAAAAATTTCTAGGGGTACAGGTGGGATTAAAAAGAACAGGGTAGTTTAAAGGATACTTTTTTTGCCTACTCTGCTATGCGCAGCAGAAAGTGGATGCCTTCTACAACAAAATAGGCTTTACCCAGTGCAAGCAAGCACATTGAATTAATCCATATGTCAATGAAAGAATGAACTGATTCAAACTAGGAGCTTTGAAGTTAGGTGCCCTGCTGTCATTCAAATGCTGACTTTCAGTTTTCAGACTATATTAAATTAGTTCAATGTAACGTTTCCTCATTACGTACACAGATGATGGCAATAAGCAAAGTAACTTACTTTTACTTTACATAAAAGTTGCAAAAAAAAATTAATAACAGGAGATATGCAGCCTACTGCTATATGTGCTGTGCTACATGCTGGCTTAGTCAGGCCACACTAATATCTGGATTCTGAAACACAGTAATATTCTTAGTTTGTAATGCACATTTGCAAAATGAAGTATAAATTTACAACTCAATTTAACAAAACACTAAAGGAGCTTGCTGAAGCATCAGAGTAATTATTATTTAAAACTATTTTGTTGCTACTTGTTCAGCACCGACATTATCCATGATGAATTATTTGATTTTTTTGTGATATGCATGGAATTGCATGGGGATTCCAGCACAATTTAGCATTCATTTTTGTTCATAATTTTAGCAGAGAGACTTTTTAAAAAATAATGTTACTTCATATAATATTACTTCTCACATGCTGTAAGATCCTATTCATTCCGCAACTACAAGGGTAGTTTTCATCATCTTGCTGCAAGAAAATATATTCAGGCTGACAAATTTTCACATCTTCCTGTCACTTATGTGCAGTAACCACTGCACTCTAGGGTAACTTTTTTCTGGCTCACTCTTTTCTTCTGGAGTCGTTTAAATCTGAATAAAATGTTTATTGAGCTAAAAAGAGTAAGTTAGAATATAGTTTTGAACCCAGGTTGTCTATATGACACCTGTACTTATTCTTGGCATTTTCATTATCTGTTCATTGTAGCTAATTTTCTTTCAAACTTTGCAGTATATACACATTGAGATCTGTGACTGGTCCAATTCCCGGCGGCATGAGAACAGTCCTAATGACATCAATGGATTTCACAGAGACCCTTCTTGAATATGACTATAATTTTTCCTAAGATACTGTGTTCTTGTCTGTCTGGGAAGTATTATGGGCCTACATAAGAGAAATACAGGCGAGGAGGTATATAATAAAAATAAGACCACTTCTCCTTCTGTAACAGATGATTTCTCAGCTGTTCTACAGAATATTGCTTGAGCTGTTTAATATAATCTATGGATCCGGTCAAAGTCATTATTGTCAACAATATTCACAGTGAACTTCAATCCTTTTTCCCCATTCAGAAATGGAAGTTTAATTAGATTAAAAAAAAATAATAATCACTATTCTTCTATTATACCATGCACTGTTTAACACACCAGTGATATTGCCATAATTAAAAGATGTTAATAACAAGTAGTAATCAAGGCATTAAATCTATACATATCTTCTAATGGATTAATATTTTCGTAGAGTGAACGAGTCAGTGACCTTAAGACAATTATGCATGTGCCATTACATTGTTCTAATACAAAGTTAGTTGTGTTTCAAAGAAAAACACAGTTGAAAGGCTATTGGAGAAAAACAGAGTTATTAAGAAGTTAACAACTCTTAACAGGTACAAGGGCAAGATGAGATCAGAGGCTTAAAAGTGCTAGCGTGGGAATGTAAGGGATGCCCCAGGGCTACCAATAACAATTACTAGTGGTCAGCAGCTGGTCATTAAAATGATACGAAAAGCTACCAGGTTATTGAAGCTGATCATAGAGTTAACCAAGAGAAAAAAGAACCAATTCAACACAAATAAGTTTTAACAAACGCAATAAAACATATAGCAGATTCAATCACTATACGGTTTATATAATGAATAAAGAGCACGTAAGTTGACAGTATTAGGAAATATACAGAAATAGACTCAGCAGACTTAAGAGTAAACAGAATTTAGCACCTCCCTTTAATGACATAACCTACTGCAGATCTGTGATCAGGGATGCTGAACACTTGTCATCCTCCTGGACACTATTTCCTAAAGCAATGTCAAGGTCCTGAGGACTCTGCCAGCCCTAAGTATCCCAGCTCCCCTGGGACTCCCACCCCACCCAGAGACCAGGACCGCATTTCACCCCGCTTTCAGTAAACTCATGGATCTGCACAAAAGGTACGTTTCCTTAGCCCACAGAATTTGCACAGCATTTTCAGTCTGGAACCTTCACCATCAGGCTTTACTGCAGCTTGGCTGCTGCACGCCAGATGCTGTGTACAGCCTACTGAAAAATACTATTAGTTTGTGGCTACTCATTAATGGCCAATGTCTCTACTGCTTCCTGTCTTCATCTAAAACTGTATTATCTATAGAGAGAAAGATTTTGAATACGGTCAAGAAAACATATTGTTTCACCTTTTCCTACTACTAGCCACTGAAACTGATAAACTAGAAAGAACACATGAAAGATGTGGTAAATGAAACAGACTATGACTTTATTTATTTCTCACTCTGAGAGCAAGTCCTACAACAGAATTCCTACTTTGAGGGCTAAATTCACTGGCCCTCCCAAATCCAGATGAGCGAACAAAAAAGGACAGACCGACCATATCTGTTTTAGTGGCTGGGAATCTACTCTGCCCCATTCTATCCCTAAACTTTATCTGAGCATTGATTAAGGAGAGAATATTAGTAGGCAGAGATCAAAACAAGCCTGAGAGTATGCTGACAGTTAAATAGTGTGAATTAACATATGACATAGCCCAAGTATTGACCTGGCTCTGTTTAATTTATTAGTACAGGCGCGCCTATGAATCCCTAGGAAAATTTGTAGGTGGTAAGTATTATTCTTTCTGGCATTCACCCTGTTGTGCAGTCCTCCTCTTTTCATTTAGTTTCTTAGCACTAGAAACACATCACGATTTTCAGAAAAGAAAAAAAATTGTATAAAGTGCACGTAACAACAACAAAATATCCACAAAATGGAAAGTGCACATAAGCTCTGGTCCAGTGTTTGTACACTGCATGAGATCAGGCAAAAGAAAATAAAGGCTAAAGAAAGAACAGAAGAGCATTGCAATAACGAAGCATACAAGATTATCCAAAGAGGTTGCTTTTAATGATCACACTGAAAAAAGCTACTCTATGTACAAATAATGTTCAGACTTTTCCTATTTTAGCCAACAGAATTCACAACATAGAAAGAGCTTGCATTGATATTTTTTTCTTATTGTTTTGATCTATTAAAATGCATTGGAAATAGATTAACTGCATTTGTTCAATATTTATTGTTATTTTATCTGCCTTCAAAACTCACATGTAAGCAATTTGTTAATTATGTTGAAAGGTCTAATTTTAGCATAGCTTCTACATTCTTTGCTACTGAAATGCAGCTTTGTAACTGTCAATATTCTCTAGGGAGTTACAACAGATATCCATAAATCATATACCTATAATGCATCCCTCAAACCTTCATGATATGTGGGGACCAGAGAAAAAATCAGCAAGCAAAACCTGATGTTCTTTACGAGATCCTCTGCTAAATCATTCTAGAAAACACAAAAAATGTAGCTTGTTAGTATCTATATCCAGGAATCAGACATACTGCTTGTAGAGGTGTTTACTTCCAGTCCTTATCACTCTTGTTTATTATGCTGCGCAGACCCGTTAAAGATACCTAGAATTCTCCTGAAGTGTACAATCCAACGAAAAATAATTATTTTACTATTGCTGTTCTTGTGGAGACTTGATGCGAAGGAGCTTCCAGAGTCAATGATGAGTCCTCATAGAGGTATGATCACTGCTCGTTTTATTCGCAATATTGCTGAGATTATATAGGGTTTCTCAGGGTTCACACGCAGTAAACAATACATTCATTGGTTAAACAACGCTGTCCACGCACCTACGGCTACAACCTGGCTGGTTCAAGGAAAAGCCCACATCCCATGACGTCCACAGCCCATCCTTTCCCACGGTCAGCTACCCCCTGTTTCGCCTCCGGCTAGCCGGTGTATTTTGGCTCTGCTCCCTGGTTTGCCTGCTTCAAGGACACACTGAGCCCGTTGACAGGCTCATAGGCTGGGTTGTGCAAGTAGGCCTGCATCAAGACACTACGCCCGTTAGCCTCTAAGAATTCCTCTACAATTCCCCCTTTTTCTTTTTGCGCAACCCAGACTTGGTTCACTGCGCAAGTTATCATTCTAACGATACACTTCCATAGACAACAGAAAATTAAAACAATAACAATCAACGTTATCACAATCATTAAACCTTGCTTGATTAATGCTCCCAGCCAGCTACTAATTCCCCATCCGTGCAATAATCTTTGAAACCAGTCCCATTCAGAGAGCACTTGTAACTTTTGTATGCCATCTTTCAAAATTTGAATACTCTTATGAATAGATTCAGAGTGATCAGAGAGATTCATACAACACATTCCCTCAAAGTCTTCACAACCGTGTCCTTGAGCTAATAATAAAAGATCAATAGCTGCCCTATTTTGTAGGGTAGCATGTCTTATGCTGTCTACATCTAATAATAAACTACTCTTACTAAAAAAGGAACCACAAGCGCCACATATAAGCAATAATCTTACTGTTTCCATACTACAATGTTCACAAGTTCAACAACGATTCTCATAGACGTTGTCGTTAAATTCCCAAGGTCCCCCAGGTCCCAAATGATGTAGAATGTTACTAGTAACAGTTCTAGGTAAAATCCGGGAGAATTCTGGACGGTTGATAGCTGTTATCAGGTTCTTTGCGAGTTCGACAATCACTCGGCGTTGTCCTTGTCTGCAGAGCTGGATTTCGGTTACACCACATGGTGAGTCCATCTACTAGGCACCTATAACGGTCCATGATCTGTGGAAACACAACTATAACCTCTTCCAGTAAACAGCAAAGGACTTGGCCCTTCCCAATTACCAGATTGTGGATTTTTATACCGGATTTGAATTTCGGGAGTGGCTTGTAACTGTATTTTACTATTATGAATTACTACTGGCGGCTGTTTGGCATCCGCAGCCAAATGCAAGAAATTCAAAGCAAATAAAACTTTGTTTAGTCGAATAGATGGATCCTTAATCTCTACGTCCTTTTGCTTTTCTAGATATAATTTGATAGTTCGGTGTGCTCTTTCTACTATTGCCTGTCCTGTAGAAACATGAGGTATACTTGTAACATGTTTAACACCCCATTTCTGCAAAAACCGTGCAACTTTGCCCCCTATGTAAGCAGGTCCGTTATCGGTTTTTATAGTTTTTAGAACTCCCATAACAGCAAAACAGGCCGTAAGATGTCGTATTACGTGAATCGCTTTTTCTCCCGCCTGTGCAGTAACCCACACAAATTTGGAACAAGTATCTATGGTAACATGTACATGTTTTTGTCTCCCAAATTCCGGTACCTGTGTTACATCCATCTGCCACAATTCACAGGCCTGAATACCTCTGGGATTAACCCCTAATCCCAGCCCTGTGCTGTGCTGACTGCATTGAGAACAAGCTTTTATAATACCTTATGCATCTGTCCAAGATATATCAAATTGCCTCTTCAAAACTTTTGCTGGCTGGTGAAATAAAGAGTGACTTTCTCTAGCCATTGTACATGAATGCACAGGCTTCATGAGAGAAAGATTCACCATTGAGTTTGCTATGGCATTTCCCTCAGCTAAACCCAATTCACTTTGATGGCTTCAAATATGAACAACGCAACAACCCTCTGATCGCTGCCATATACTTTTTGGTGCTGTACTAGGTGGAAGTAACCATTCTAGAATGGCTACTTTCTGTTTTGGCTCCGTCTCTGTTTTCCCTTTCTCTCCCCCTCTTTCTTTTTTCCAAACAGGCCATTGCAACAACAGTGCAAATGGATATGTCGGGTGATTTACAAGGAGCAAGCTAAGAGGAGTGTCTTCCATTAATCGATCTGCCTTAGTCATGCACTGGTATGAAGTGTTCAACAGACTATATGAGTTAATTACTCGATGAAAATTCCAGTAGTGGTCTATCAAAATGGTCTGCTTGACCACATATCCAGCAGTCTTTCAGTTGCATATAGTTGACCAATTTAGTTAACATAGCCACATACATATTACCCTCAAAGATGGCATAACAAACTGACAATAGACAATATAGGCCTATGCTGGTCTGAATTCCTGGGTATCCCATCCTTTTTATAATCTACTAAGTGCTAAGCAGTAACTTTCCACTCTCTCACTCCCTTATCATCCTGATTTAGCAAAAGTAAGGGTTACAAATATTCACACAGTTTGGTCTGTCTTTGAGATGCACATCCTGCTTTATCTTGCAAACTCTGCTTTGTTTTGCTAACCAATCTTCACCCTTCATTGTTGTCTTTACAGTTCTCAAGGCTTAGGCCTGCCCAGGGCATTAACACCTGTTGTTTTCTTTGCTGTTCCCAGGGCTGAAGCCAGACCAGGGCGATAATTCCTGAATCCATTTCGTTAACTATTTCTATCCCTTCACCCACATCTCCCCCTTTTTGTTTTACTAAAAGACAGCTGTTACAGATTTATGATCTACTTTTCCCAAAGTTTCTATATTCTCCATTAGCTATTGTAGCAAACAAGGCACACAGATTAGGATATGATTAAAATGACAAAATGATTAAGATAAAGTAAAGCCATCCTGTAATGCTCAAGCCAGAAAATATTTTGTTCAACCAATTCAGTCCCTCATCTTCCTGAAGGTGTGCTGTCCTTGTTCTTAAAACCAGAATGCTTTGTTGATTCGTGTACTTGGGGTCTCCCCTATCATTCCCCCTTTTTGCTTTACTAGCATGTTTTTTACAATTTGCTGTGTTCACTCTATCTGAAGTCACTTGAACCTTTGTAACATGTGGCATACCAATGATTCTTACACACCATGTAGTAGGTCAGAATAATAGTGGGTTTAGACTAGATCACACCTGCAAAATATGCCAACTACAGGCTTCTTGGCCTGCCTTTCTCTCTTATATAGCTCTCTGATAACAGGGGAGGCCATCCCTCACATCAAGGTCTGCATGGCATGTGTCCCCACCACTCAACGCCTGCTGGGTTGCAACCGACAGCGGAGCTAAAAGTTCTTCTTGGTGGCAAACACAGAGGCCAACCCAGTCTTGCCCTTGACTGTGGTAAGAGGCATTTGGCCAACCTCAGTCCTTGCACCTTGCTGTCAATGCAGAGTTTCACCTGCTTCATCCAGTAACAAATTGCTACTATGGCAAAGCACATACAGATTTACATTAGCAGTATGTATACTACAGGGTGCAGCAGCATGTTTAAGATGCCAGTGGCAGTGAGGGACCAGCCAAAGAAATTTCTTATCAGTGGAGTTCTCTCACCCTCTTAATTTGTTCCATTGTCTGCTCTATAACGCTATCATTGTATCAGAATCTTTCTCACTTTTGCCTTAGCATTTTCTAGCAGCTGTTGCAAATTTGCGTGCTCTAACATCTGTTTTACAATTGACAAATCCATACAATACAAGGTGTAGTTTCTTATTAGCAACTGGCTAGTAAGTACAGGTGGTGTTATACACAAAATCACAGCCTCTAATAAGAGCTACTTTACAAGGACACATATTCAGGCTGTTACTTTTCAGTTGCTCCCAAGTGATGCTTTACAGTCATTTGTTTCTTTCTCCCTCTATCTCCTTCTGCTCAGGATATCCACAGTCAGCTCCTGTAGCTGAGGCACTGGGTTTTTTCACTTATCCATCCAGCTCATGGTGAGGCTTGAGAAACTTTGCAGGCAGCTGCCATGGACCTGTGGGTAGGGGGACACAAATATACCCCTTCCCCAGGGTTATCAGTTCTTGAGAAGTAAGAAAAGTTAAAGTGTTTCCTTAAAGCAAAGGCATTCCCACAGGTTGAGATAAGAACAATTTAGTAACTAAAGTATAACACAAATCACTACTGCTACCACCAATAACAATAATGACAAGGCAAATACAAGGGAAGAATACAATTTCTCACCACCTAAAACCAAGCCCGACCACGCAGTGCACCCCCCACCCTTCTGGGTCTCTCCTCT
This sequence comes from Ara ararauna, assembly GCA_028858755.1. Classification (NCBI taxonomy): domain Eukaryota; kingdom Metazoa; phylum Chordata; class Aves; order Psittaciformes; family Psittacidae; genus Ara; species Ara ararauna. The sequence continues at coordinate 22,749,731 of CM054376.1, forward strand.
CCGTCCTCCATCTTGGGCATGACGTGCTGTGGTATGGAATAACCTCTTTGGTCAGTTTGGGTCAGGTGTCCTGTCTCTGCTTCCTCCCGGCTCCCCTCCTCCCTGGCAGAGCATGAAACTCAGAAAGTCCTTGGCCAGACCAAAACATCACTAAGCAGTAACCGAAACACTAGTGTTATCAGCGCTGTTCTCAGGCCCAAAATCAAAAAACACAGTGCTGCACCAGCTACCAAGGAGGAGAAAAATGACTGCTGCTGCTGAACCCATGACATTATCCACCCCTTATTCCATACCATTCACGTTATGCTCAGATCCCACATTTTCAATATACCATCACATGTATATGTATATGCATACACACACACACAGAGAGGGAGAGAGATCATCCCTCAGTGCATAGACCAATCCCTACAAAGCTGCTGAGTCCATTCAGTCCATGATGTCAAGCTCCATCTTTTGCAACAGCCTTTCAGAGCAGGAGAGGCTGTGTGCAGAGCTCACACTCGTGAATAACCTGGGCCACAGTGTCCATTGCTAAGTCCACCCCTCGATCATAAGTCCATCTGTATGTTGCATCTCTGCCCTGATGGCCTGAGGTGTCATGGGCCCACCAGGCTCAAAATAATTCATCCACCCCTCCAGCAGTTCCTGCAGCTTGTCGGTGGGGACTCCATACAGCTGCCTTCCATCTGTGATGCTTCCAAAGCACTGGAGGGGCCCAGTGGACTAGATACTTGCCCATACTGTCCCACACACCCTGCCACTCATGACTGTCCAGCTGCAGGAAAAATCTCTTAGTCATCCTAGATTGCAGACTAACCCCAGAGAAGGCCCACACCCCACTCTGCTTAACTCTGGGGACCAGACAAAATGGTTGTGGGTAAAACACACTCTGTATGCATGCCAAGATGCTGATCCCCATCACAATCAGCAGGCAGGTCTCAAGGGTACCCAAAGGCCATTCAAACCCTTCAGAGCTCTCAAATGAGGCTGCTGTGCTTGTCACTGGGGCTGGTGTAGCTGCTGTGCTTGCCGGCTCTCTCACCACCAGCTGCTCTTTGTCTGAGTCCAGAGCTTCCTTCTCTGCCTTGCTGGGAAGTGCTGCGGGGTCTCCTGCGTTCTCCTGCGGCTCGCGCGGGCAGCTGCCGGGGAATGCTCTCGGCCGCCACGGGGCTGGGCTCGGCCACGGGACTCTGTTCAGCCTCGGGGCCCGGCTTCTCTGCCGTCTCCTCCTGCCGCTCGGTAGCCTCCCCCTCCCGCGGCTCGGCAGCCGCCGGGCTGGGCTCAGTCGGGGGGCTCACCCCTTCTGCTACCTCCTTCCTCTGCTCGGCAGCCGTCGGGCTGGGCTCGGTGGGGGGGCTCGGCTCCTGCTCCCCGGGTCCGCTCCCCCGGGCCGTTTCGGCAGCCGGCGGCTCCCGAGGCAGCCCCCCCTCGGCTCTCCACAGCCTCGCCAGGACGGTGAAGAGCAGCCGAACTGCCAGGTACACATTCGCCCCCCACGGCTTCTCGAGCCCGCCCGTATCACAAGCCATTCCAATAAAGTACAATGAAACAAGAACCTTAAACCAAAACCCATATCTGAAACATGCTAAGATAAGAAATACCGGCTGTAAGTAAGGTACAACAGGCTGAAACCATGAACGCAAGAGAACCAAAAGCAGCAACTTTAAGAGCCAATAAATCAGCATTGTGACGAGTGGCTATTAATCCTGTCGTTATCTCAACCCTTCAAGCCCCACGTTGGGCGCCAAAAAGAACTGTCGTGGTTTAAGCCTAACTCACGCAGACTCTCTCTCAATTACTCCCCCCTCTTTCTTGCCCCCCACTCCCGGAGGGATGGGAAGGAGAATAGAAAAGAATGCAACTCCCACAGGTTGAGATAAGAACAGTTTAGTAACCAAAGTATAACACAAATCACTACTGCTACCATCAATAACAATAATGACAAGGCAAATACAAGGGAAGAATACAATTTCTCACCACCTAAAACCAAGCCCGACCACGCAGGGCACCCCCCACCCTTCTGGGTCTCTCCTCTCCGTCCTCCATCTTGGGCATGACGTGCTGTGGTATGGAATAACCTCTTTGGTCAGTTTGGGTCAGGTGTCCTGTCTCTGCTTCCTCCCGGCTCCCCTCCTCCTTGGCAGAGCATGAAACTCAGAAAGTCCTTGGCCAGACCAAAACATCACTAAGCAGTAACCGAAACACTGGTGTTATCAGCGCTGTTCCCAGGCCCAAAATCAAAAAACACAGCGCTGCACCAGCTACCAAGGAGGAGAAAAATGACTGCTGCTGCTGAACCCATGACATATACCTTAGTTACTAAACTGTTCTTATCTCAACCTGTGGGAGTTGCATTCTTTTCGATTCTCCTTCCCATCCCTCCAGGAGTGGGGGGAAGAAAAAAAGGGGAAAGTGAGGGAGAGAACGAGCTGCGTGGTTAGAGAGGCTTAAACCACGACACCTATCCATCTATCTGTCTCTCCTTTTTAGATAATATCTATATTAAAAATATCCAGGCCAGTCAGAGAATTGTAGTTGTGACATCTATTCTTTAGCTCATTATTAGATCTTGTTATTTGTCTTCTGCCAGTTGTGCTCTCAGGTCTTTCAAAACTATGCTGTGACTGAAATGGCTAACCGTATTCACTGCTGAGTCATGTTCTTATATGTCTGCAAGAGCTGAGTACCGAGATACAGAGAAGAAGTCTAATGTCAATAAATTAAGGAGATAAATGGATAAAGGAAGATTATGCTGGCAAAATATAGTTAAAACCAGAAAAAGGCAGTGCCTTTTAACTGCCAGCATTGTCCAAGAAAACACTTCAACAAAGAAACTGCTAGACCTAATTCTGCTTATCAGGCCTGGCAAAGTGTGAAAGGAAAAAGATGTGAGTTTGACCTTTCTGTTACAATTAGAGGAAACATTGCATTTTATTGCATATCTCCAGGGTTAAGAATATTTGCATAGGAGTATCTTAGTGTCTGGGGTCAGAGTTATCTCACAGGTTGGCAGCTGCACCATTTTGAAAGTCAGAGAATGATTAATGTGATTAACTAGCTATAAAAATTATCTGAACTGAAGCCCAGTTTTTCAAATACAGAGTTTCAGTAGCAAGCCCCAATGTTCTGTAATATTGGTGTTGCTGGTGTGTGTGTACTCAGCAGTCTTTAAGCTCATAATCTGTACGACATTCACTCTTTTTCTTTAAACATATTATTTTTTCCCCCTTAACTTCTTTCTAAATAATGTGACTGGCATACTGCAGCATGACTGTTAGAACTGTCATGCACTTAGATTATCACTGTATTCCCTGTAGTTTATAGTCTTAACCCACTGCAGTTTAATCCAGTCACAGATTTCATATATTCATTGGTACTAATGCTTCATTAAATCAGCCTATTCAAGAGAAGATCCTTCAGCTATAGGAAGCCATCTCTTAATCTATACTGGTTTGTTCATCCTCCTCAATTTTTTGCAACAAGCTATTCAATGGTGTAATTTCTATAGTGAATAGGATAAAGGCTTTAAGATTCAGAATCTATGTTTTCTATTTCTTGCTTTGCCATTAACTTGTTACATTATTTTACAAAGCTTTCTTAACTCTGTGCTTTCTATTATTTTGTCTTGCTTATTTAGGCTGTAGGGTCTTAGGTACAAAACCCTTACCAGAACAAAGCCTTTATTTCTAGACTTTTTTTTTTTCCAATGCACAAATAATAGCATTCAGTAACATCAGTTCTGAATGTATGCCCACTGAAACTGGTGAGAGTTTTTACGTTTATCTCAATGTATGTGCCCATGCTCAATGGATTATTTGTGCTGTTCCATAAAATGAAATAATGAAAACATATCTGGAAACTATAAAGTTATCTGCTGCAAACAGTCATTGTCAGAACTGAGGGGGAGATCTTATCTTTCACTGTTTTACCAGTAGGTACAGGATGCATGTCTTCTTTTCAGCTGACGGTGCAATCCAGGAAAAGGCTTTAAGGGCCATCAAGTTAGGCGGCGTAACATATTTGGTGTAGTGGATCTCAAAAAGAACTAAAAATACAATATTGGTTTTCTAAGTTTCTTTAAGACATTTGCTGTGGAAGGTAAGGTAGTATAAAAAAATAATAATTTGGTGGGCTGCATTTTAAGTTTCTCGTAGCTCACTCACAAAAAGTTGAACACATCTGTAAAATCTGATCTCCCTCTGATCCTTCACTGCAATGCACGTACTCCAAGAAGTACTGCAAGTGTGTTTGGGATTTAAATTCTGGAATTTGTGCTAAAAATTAATGACTGATTATTACAAATGATTACTACATATCAGGTAGTCACTGCATATTGCAAATACCATCCTATGCAAAGATGAATGGAAGCATGCAACCTGGAGAGCAAAGCTGCAGTTAGATAAGAATTTTAATTAATCTTATCTCTTGCATTTCTGGAGGAAAGATGAGCTGCTTTACCTACTGCAATTTGGTTCACACTGTGGAACAATATCAGAGGTCACAAGCTGAATTCTTTTAAGATGAAAGTTGATTTGTTTAAGAGAAAACTGTATACATTTAGAGCCTACCTAACACACTCCAGCTGCTGGCTGGCATTCAGTCTTTAGTACTATACATAGAGCACTAATCGTAAGCATGGCTTTCCTAAACGAACACCATCAGCACCAGCCATTTAATTCTACTGCAGTACTTCATAATGTAAATGTAGCCTCAAGTACTCTCAAGGTAGGAAAGACAGACTTGAATCTTCAGATTGATTCTCTAAATTCAGCTCTTTGACTTTTTATTCTGTGATGGTGTAGCCATCACCACTGTTTTAAAAATTAGCTGCATACTGTTTGAGGTCTCATCTTGATGCCCTGTGCTCAGCATACCCTGACTGTATCTGTGGAATGTATCCTTTAGGAGAGATGTACTGTTTTGCCTTTTTCTGAGCTGGAGAAGAGCTTAACAAGGGGTGGCATAACTGTTAGGTTGAGCTTGAGTTCTGAACATGCATGGAAACACAGTTGCAGGTCTCAGAGAAACATTCACACTGAATGAAAAATCAGCAGCGTAGCAGCAAAGGAGAAAGCAAATTACTTGGTTTTGTTTTGCAGTGCAATGTGTTCCAAGATGCACAGCTATTTTTTGATATGCACGGTCACATTTCTTAAGCTTTCTCATTTCCTGCTCACCAGCATCCCTGGCTAAAGTATCAGATACACAGAACTTTTCACTCATTCTTTCATCATTTGTTCCACACAATTTCTCACTATTTAAAATACCACTTCACCCACAACTTTATCTAAAAGATTGTTTTAGCTGTGAAAATACCTCACCAAACACAATTTTCTCCTCCTGATTTCTCTTCCCCCACTTCCCATTACAAGTTTTTCCTCTTCTTCCCACTCCTTTGTGGTTTATCTGCTTTGTTGTTCCTCCTGCTTCTCTACTTCATTGTATTGCATTTCATGTGTGGGCAACAAAGTAAAATGACAAAATTTCTGGTTTCCAAAGAGCCACTTTCACTTTCCCACCTCCACACAGAATGGAGGAATCCAGACTAGCACAACAACAACAAAAGACAACCAGCTTGTGCATCGTTTCATCACATTCTGACCCACTTTGAACTCCATGTAAGCAACTTTGAACTCTTTCAGATACTGCAAGTACAAGATATCAATAACCATTGGGCCAGTTTTAAAGATATTAAGAAGATGAGTTCTTGTCTGGAAGAAATATGTCATTGAGCTCAACTAGGAAGAGATACACGGCACTTATTTGCCCCTACCTTACCCACTACTGATGGGAAAATATAAAAAAATTGCTTGAAAAGAGCCAACAACTCAGATGCACTGAACAGGCTATAGTAGCCATTAATCAACTTTTTCTTTACCATGGTCAGGATTCTAGGATTGAATAACCAGAGAAAGAGCTTAAATGCTAACAGTGCTCACTAACCCTGTGCCCCCCACCCCACCAAAAAAAATAATTAAAAAAAAAAATGGCTGAAGAGGGAAGAAAGAGATGTACCCTTTCCAACTGTCAGTGTGACACAGAAAGTATGAAAAATACCTTAAGATCTAAGTGGCTGACCTTCTCTCATTTGCTTTTTTCAGTTGTCACTTACAAGTGGAGTATAACCCCCACAGCTTTCACTGTCACAGACACAACAGCACATTCACACTTGTCTCTAAATGTGTTCAATTGCTGTGTAATCAACACACAACAGTAATGTGTGCATACAATCAAGTATAAATGATTTAGTGAGTTCTTCCATTGTATCATTTATTCCCCCTGCCACTTTTAATTCCTGGCAAACATAGACGTTTCAATATGCTTATTTAAGAGCCTTTTCCAAAAGGCCTTTCTGCTCTTTTTAGCTAGGACCAGATTGACATGTAGTGAAAAAAAACATGACACCAACTTTTCCACCAACAATCCAAATGGGAGCCAAAAGGTGTCTTGAATTAGCACTTAAAGGAGAGTTATCTGTTTAAAACTGGCAAAAATTACAAAAGTATTATTTTATTCCATTTAATCTCCCTAAGGCCCCTGTTTTTGAAAGATCCATGCTAATTTTTTCACTTATGCAGTGAAACTCCACTTACCTAGTCTGCCCTTCCATGTGCCGCATCTTCTTCAGTTTAATATATTATCCAGGATAACATCAACTACTGAATAAGCTACACTCAAAATCTTATTATGGGCAAAAAGGAAATACATTTTACTCTTCAAGTGTAAAATCAAAATTCATTTTTATTCTAATTGAAATCTTATTTGTCTAAATAAAGAAGTGCTTCAAGTCCAGTTCTATTACAGGGGAGAAAAAAATACAAAAATAAAAGAAACAAAAGGAAGATACTACTATTAGAAAAAGTCTCAAGCAAAATAATACAATTTAAATTATTCTGCACACATTTGTTAGTTTGTACCCTTTTTCCTAGTATAACAACCACACTTCCACTGCCCTTCAAGATGATAATATTAATATTTTTGTCTGATGGAAGCAATACAGCCAGTTGTCAATATCCAAGTTCTTTGACTGAAGTGATGTTGGATGGCTTCTTTTCTGTTATCTTTTTCTTGATATTTTTTTTTTTTAATTTTATTTTCCTTTTCCTTCTGCTTTTTTCCTTTACTTTTTGATGCAGACCGAAGATTCATTACAGTTCAGTTGAATTTCCAGGGAGGAATTACACCATCCCTTTTTTTCTGGCATAGTTAAGTTCCTCTCATTGTTAAGAAAATGGGTACTAGTATTTTGTGGAGTCAGCCTTCACAATGTATTCCAGTGCTTAGCTGTCCATCCATTCATCAGTATGGGAAGAGGTGTTTGGTTTTGGTTTGGCTGTCTACAGTATAGGTAGAAAATTTAGAGAGTTATGGGAGTTTTTTAAACTCACATAGCTCTCCTTTTTAACATACAGCAAAGAATATAGTCACTTTACTCCAGAAGTACATTAGGTTGTGAGTACCATAATCTAGAGACCCCTCTGGGCCAGAAGAGAGATCTAAATCCTCTTGTTCTTAGCATTTTTCAGTGTGGACTTTGTGGATGAAGAAGACATTGAAAGTAAAGAAGTCGTTTTCTAGTAAAAGTTGTATGAGAGAGGAAAATAAGAAAATGTGTGTCTATCAAACAAAATGACCTATAGTGTTTATCAGATCACAGAAACAGAGGCTGGACTGTCTTCACTTTCATGCAAATAGAGTAAAGCCTGGGAGGAAAGACAGCATGTAACTATGAAAGAGGCAGAGAGAACAAGGCAGCTTGCTAATACGTCTAGTTCAGAGAAAATTACATTGAGAGTGCATCCACATTCCAGGAATTAAGGCCCTAGGAAGACATCCTTCTAAGTAAAATTCACCCAAAGCTCTGAACAACTTGATGTAACTTGAAAGTCAGATTCACCTTTGAAGCTGGTCCTGCCCTAAGTGAGTGCTCCCCACACAAAACTAGATTATTGGAAATCCCATCAACCCTAACTAATTTTATGATTCTGTGAAGATAAAACACCCTGCTGAGATACTTTCAGACTCCATTTGGTAGATGTACAGTGCCCACTTTGATATGTCTAATGCATTCAACTCAGGCTGTAGCTCCTTAAGGGTCCTTCTTAACATGCACACTGCAGAAAAATCCATTCATTCATCCATTTGCAGCAACTTTCTCTTTATGTCAAACTGCATCACTTAATGCTTCTATGAAGCTGCTTACACAGGTCTCTTTTTATTCTAGGCTCTGTTAGCTAAATGCAGATTTCTTGTTCAAATGGTAGTTGCTGGACTATTTCTCTTAGTGATGGATCATGTACCCAAGCTTATTAAACTACCCAAGAAATAATATTAACTAGACCAAGTACTTTGCTACACTGATACTCATTCTGTGGCTACATGCATGACACTATGCTTTATCAGCTTCCAGATATATTAGTCAATTGTCTACTGGCTCACGGTCATTTAACAGGGTACACAGCTGTGCTCAATAGACACGCACGCATACACATGGGATTTTATGCAGGACAACTTATTGTCCACCCAAAACAGCACTACCGAGTTGCCTTATCTCCTGCTGCCTTAGTTTTATACTAAGGTAACCTGTAAAAAAAATCAGGATTTAGATAGCAACTTTATACAAAAGAAAATAAGGTAGAAACTATCAGCTATCTCTGAGCTCTCTCAGTAACAGGAAAAGATTTGGAAGGAAAATAGGATTCTAAACATTAGGAAAAAGCAGTATTTTGTCATTGTTGCCATGGACAACTGAAATGTATAAAAACTACTGATCTGATTTACAACACTTCTAGCTCCTGTGCAAGGAAAGTCAAGTTGTACTCAGGCTGGAATTTCCTTAGCTTCACTGTTCTTGACAAATTTCTAGCTGCAGTTGAAGAAATTAAATGAAACTTCAGGTTTCAACACCACAAAGGGCTGAAAATAAAAGGGGAGAGGGGGAGATAGATAAATGTGAAGCTTCTCTGAAAATTATGGGCAGCTTATTTCCAAAAAGAGCTATTCTGGAGGAAAAAAGGGAGTACACAGAAGCAATTGTAGCAGTGAAACAGAAGCAGCCAGTCCTGCTAAAGGACTTTAATAAAGAGATATTTCCTGCATCAGTCTCACTAAAAAAGTAGTAAAGTTTAGGAAGAACTCGCTGTATAGCAGCAGTACGTTTCTGAATGCCTCTCTTTTTTTCATATTCCATTTCATAAGACATAAAACCTGCTTATCTGTGATTAAGTCAGACTTGTTTCACGCAGCCAAGCTCACCATCCTTCCAAATCCAACAAGATAAGCAAAGCACGTTAGGGCATCATTTTTAATTTACATATATTTACATATTTAGTACATTATATTTTTGAAAGTAGTTAAGCTTTCTCTTCAGGTTTCTATTGTCTAATCGTAGGCATCAATTCTTAAAGTCTCTTGCTGTTCATGGGTCTGCTAAATCAAAGTTCTAATTAGCAAGTCATAGAATCATAGAATAGTCAGGGTTGGAAAGGACCTTAAGATCATCTAGTTCCAACCCTCCTGCCAGGGGCAGGGACACCTCCCACTAAAACATGCCACCCAAGGCTATGTCCAATCCAGCCTTGAACACCGCCAGCAATGGAGCATTCACAACTTCCCTGGGTAACCCATTCCAGTGCCTCACCAACCTTACACTAAGGAATTTCTTCCTCATATCCAATCTAAACTTCCCCTGTTTAAGTTTGAACCCATTACCCCTTGTCCTATCACTACAGCTCCTCATGAAGAGTCCTTCCCCAGCATCCCTATAGGCCCCCTTCTGATACTAGAAGGATGCTATGAGGTCTCCATGCAGCCTTCTCCCCTCCAGGTTCAACAGCCCCAACTTTCTCAGCCTGTCTTCATATGGGAGGTGCTCCATTCCCCTGATCATCCTCGTGGCCCTCCTCTGCCCTTCTTCCAACAGTTCTATGTCCTTTTTATGTTGAGGACACCAGAACTACACGCAACACTCCAAGTGAGGTCTCACAAGAGCAGAGTAGAGGGGCAGGATCACCTCCCTCGAACTGCTGGTCACGCTCCTTTTGATGTAGCCCAGGATACGGTTGCCTTTCTGGGCTGCAAGTGCACACTGCCGGCTCATGTTCATTTTCTCATTGACCAACAGCCCCAGGTCCTTCTCCGCAGTGCTGCTCTGAATGTCTTCTCTGCCCAACCTGTAGCTGTGCCTGAGATGCTCCGACCCAGGTGTAGGACCTTACACTTGTCATGGTTAAACTTCATCAGGTTGGCATCAGCCCACCTCACAAGCGTGTCAAGGTCCCTCTGGATGACATTTCTTCCCTCCAATGTATCAACCGAACCACACAGCTTGGTGTCATTGGCAAACTTGCTGAGGGCGCACTCAATTCCACTGTAAATGTCACCGACAAAGATGTTGAACAGGACTGGTCCCAACACCGATCCCTGAGGGACACCATTCATTATTGGTCTCCAGCTGGACACTGAGCCATTAAGCACAACTCTTTGCATGTGGCCATCCAGCCAGTTCTTTGTCCACCAAGTGGTCCACCAATCAAACTGATGTCTCTCCAACTTAGAGACAAGGATGTCATGTGAGACAGTGTCAAACGCTTTGCACAAGTCCAGGTAGATGACATCAACTGCTCTTCTCCTGTCCATCAGTTCCGTAGCACCGTCATAGAAGGTCACCAGATTGGTCAGGCAATGAGGCCCTTAGAGAGGCCATGCTGGCTGTCACCAACCACCTTGTTGTTTTTCATATGCCTTAGCATGCCTTCCAGGAGAATCTGCTCCAAGATTTGCCAGGCACAGAGGTGAGACTGAGTGGTCTGTAGTTCCCTGGCTCATCCATTTTCCCCTTCTTGAAAATGGGGGCTATATTTCTGTTTTTCTAGTTGTTGGGAACTTCACCTGACTGCCATGATTTTTTAAATATAATGGACAGTGGCTTAGCAACTTCATTCATCAGCTCCTTCAGGACCCGCAGATGGATTTCGTCAGGTCCCATGGACTTGTGCACATTGAGGTTCTTAAGATGGTCTTGATTCAGAACCTCTCCTACAGTAGGCCCAGGGTCTTCATTCTCACAGTCCCTGTGTCTGCCTTCCAAGACTTGTGCGCTGCTGTCGCAGCATTTTCCGGTGAAGACTGAGGCAAAGAAGTTGTTAAGAACCTCAGCCTTCTCCAAATTCTGAGTATCCAATTCTCCTGATGGCTTCTGAAGAGGGCCCACGTTTTCCTTAGTCTGCCTTTTATTTGCAATGTAACTATAGAATCCCTTCCTGTTATCTTTAACATCTCCAGCCAAGTTTAATTCTAGGTGGGCCTTATCTATCCTAACCTGGTCCTTAGCTTCCCAGACAACATCCCTGTATTCTTCCCAGGCCACCTGTCCTTGCTTCCACCTTTTATAAGCCTCTTTTTTTCCTTTGAAGTTTCCTCAGCAGCTCCATATCCATCCAAGGAGGTCTCCTGGCCCTCCTGAAGCACTTCCTTCTAGTTAGGATGCAAACTCCTGAGCTTGCAGCAGGTGATCCTTGAATATCAGCCAACAGTCTTGCGTCCCTCTGCCCTCTAGGGCTATATCCCATGGAACCTTATTGAGCAGGCTCCTGAAGAAGCCAAAGTGTGTTCTCTTGAAGTCCAGGGCAGTGAGGTTGCTGCACACTCTTCTCACTGTCCTGAGGATCTCGAACGCCACCATCTCATGCTCGCTACAGTCAAGTCTGCCCAGGAGCATTGCATTTCCAACCAGCCCTTCCCTGTTGGTGAACACGAGATCAAGCATGGCGCCTCTCCTTGTCAGCTCCTCTGTTACTGGCAGAAGGAAGTTGTCTTCCACACAATCGAGGAACCTCCTGGATTGCTTTTGCTGGCCCATATGGTCCCTCCAACTGATATCAGAATGGTTGAAGTCCCCCATGAGAACAAGGCCATGCAAGCGTGAAGCTGTTCCTGTCTGTCTATAGAGTGCTTCATGCACAGAGTCCTCATGATGAGGTAGTCTGTAACAGATCTCCACAACAGTGTCTCTTATAGCTGTTCTCCCTTGAACCCTGACCCACAAACTCTCTGTTAACTGCTCACCTGTCCCCAGAGTTCCCTACTCTCCAGAATGTCCCTAACATATATAGCAACTCCTCCTCCCCGCCTACTGGGCCTTTCTTTCCTAAAGAGCCTATAACCTTTCATTCCAACACTCCAGTCATGGGAGCCATCCCACCATGTTTCTGTGATACCAATGATATCATATCCCCATAGATGTGCACACATCTCTCATTCCTCTTGTTTCTTCCCCATACTATGGGTGTTTTATGTAAATTTGTGTAACTTTGTATTTGAAAAAGTTATTATTGAGAAGCAACCAGCAGTTCAATAAAATCAGAGCCACCATATGTGTCATAAAATGGCTTTACATAAAATTGTTGTGCAAATAATGAAAACTAGACTTCTATTTCACTGAATACTTATTTACAGAATGGTGAAAACTTTGTATAATAAATGACATTTCATTGTAACATTTCAGCCTCTGATCTTACAACAAAATTTTTAAATCCCAAATATTTGGCTGCTGTTTGCAGAGAAAAATCATGTGCTTCTCAAAGCATCCAAAAATTTCTATTTTTTTTTCTCTTACCCGTTGTAGGTTTTATCTCTTCTTGTCTTAGTTACTGCACTAAATAAAGAAAACAGCACTTGAGCTAGGTCTGCTTGAGAAGTAGGCAGAGTGATGTGCCTCACAATCAACCAATATTCTTTACCTGTGTGGTAATTCATTACCCTTATTCTTTCTTCAAGCTGAATGCTCAGAAAATGCTTTAATAAGCAGGGAAGTAGGGTGCACTTGAATCTCTCAGAATGACAGAATAAATCAGACTTAATGTATGCTAACAAGGGCCTTCACTACATTTTCTCCTTTTTATTTTAATTGACAAATATTTGTCAGAAATTACAAAGCATCTTGTGCCATGAAGGATTCCAGATATTGCCAGTGTAGTGGTTTGGAATGTTTTGTGCTTATCAACTATACTTCAGAATACAAGAAAATCTTTTTCCTTTAACTCAAGGGCATACTGCATGCGTGTCTTATTAATAGCCCAAACTATACTACAGTAACTTGCTATATCTTGTTAAGTAGTTGATGCATACAGCAATATATGATTGATGGAATCATAGAACAGGATTAGAATTAATAGAATCAATGAAAAGATGTGCTTCCATGATAGTGGCCTTATTCTTCTCTAATCATACAAACTGTTAATAACAATCAACTATATCAATCAACATTGGATGTGCTGGTGAGGAATAATCTGCTCATTCAGACCAGTAATGCCATCTAGGTATTTTTTGATAGTATACTTAGGACTGTTTAGAAACTTATATGCACACAACCCCTCCCTTATTCATATCTTTGCTTCCACGCTCTTAAACACTTACAACCTTATTGTCTTTAAAGGTAAATGTAAAGAGATGACTTTCCAGATTTTCCCTCATATTAACTTTAAATTAAGCAATTTCCGTATGAAGTACTTCTTAAAGCACATGTATGTGACCATCTACCAGCTTATAGCAAAATTCAGATAGGCTTTGACAGATAAGGGAACTCTTGGATTTATTGGTTTGCCTTACTGTTGTGAGGATATAGTGAATGCGTTGGGTTTTGTTTGTGTGGCTTTGTGGGGTTTTTTTGTCATTTTGTGCTCAGCAGTTCAAGTCTGCTGTGGCTGTTTCCCAAGTTTGGGCAATTTTGAAAGCGGCAAACATAATGTCTCACATTGTCTCTTAAAAATAAAAAAAAAAAATTAAAAAAGGAGACAGTGTAAATAACCTTTTCCAAGACAGGTACCAGAGTGAAGGCAATATTGCAAAGTTCACTAAACAATGCATATACTACCAGTTCTTTTTGCCAAGCCATATTTCTGAATAATGGTGGGTAGTTTAATCCTCCAATGTATGCAGACATTAAAGGTTCCAACACACATAAGTTATGGTCTCAGGAAAAAAAAAAAAGAATACAGAAAGAGAATGTGGAATCCAAGCTAAAGGACATTATTGATACACCAGAAGTGCAATGTGGTAATAGTATTGGGAATAAGCAGCTGAGCCTTCTTTTTTCCTCAGTCTGAGGAACAGACTGAATAAAATTGTAATTGTTCTTACTAAGCCAAATAACATCATATTCATAGAATCATATAATAGAATCATAGAATATTTAGGGTTGGAAAGGACCTTAAGATCACTTAGTTCCAACCCTCCTGCCAGGGGCAGGGACACCTCCACTAAACCATGCCACCCAAGGCTTGGTCCAACCTGACCTTGAATACTGCCAGGGATGGAGCATTCACAACTTCCCTGGGAAACCCATTCCAGTGCCTCACCACCGTCACAGTAAAGAATTTCTTCCTCATATCCAATCTAAACTTCCCCTGTTGAAGTTTGAACCCGTTACCCGTTGTCCTCTCACTACCGTTCCTCATGAAGAGTCCCTCCCCAGCATCCCTATAGGCCCCCTTCAGATACTGGAAGGCTGCTATGAGGTCTCCATGCAGCCTTCTCTTCTCCAGGCTCAACAGACCCAACTTTCTCAGCCTATCTTCATATGGGAGGTGCTCCAGTCCCTTGAGCATCCTCATGGCCCTCCTTTGGACTTGTTCCAGCAGTTCCATGTCCTTTTTATGCTGACGACACCAGAACTGCACACAATACTTCAAGTGAGGTCTCACAAGAGCAGAATAAATCACAGTAACAAAACAATGCCCTTATGGACAGAATACAATAATATTATTAATTAAAGGGAGAATACAAAGAAACAAAAAGCTGAAGATCTCAGTTTGGTTGTATCAAGTATCTAATTCCATTGAATACTTCAGGCTTTGATTACTTAGCCCCCACCAATTAACATGCAAAAACATACTTTGTAAAACTTCTATTTAAATAAAGGCTTTTAATAAATTGACAGAATGTAAAAATGAAGAAATTAAAATAGCTAATGTAAGCACTGATAAAGTTTAGCATCAAAGGATTGCACATTTTCATTCACAAAATTTACAGTTTCGAATTCACATCTTTTCCCCTCCACTGATTTCATACAACCTGCTCTCCCGTGTGCTGGTCTTACTACTATGATTCTTATTGCATTAATTCATTAGTCTGACATAGATATCACAGATATTCCAAATTAACACATTCTCAGTCAGCGTGTTCCAGTCTACTGAAAACTGCCTCGGTCATTTCATCTTTCTGTTTCATATGTTTAGAATAAAAACAAATGTGGTACTAAGTGCAGACTACATCTGTCAACTTAAAAAGTGGCTTTGATATAGTATGTATCTATGTTTGCTGCATTGCAAGGTGATAAATGCTGAAAACCTTGCAGAGAAAAATAACTTATGAACACCTCTTGCAATCACTGTGGCAAAAAAAAAAAGCTTTCTTCAGCAACTAATCTAGAAATTACTTTTGAAACATTAAATTGTCTAAATGGCCTTAGATGCATGTGATTTAATAAAAAAGCTTTTTTAATTTTGGCATTGATGAGTACATTAAATTTGCAATTTCAGAATGGTTCTAATATTTCTTCATTAACTCTTTTCTATCTTGATAATTTTAATGAAATGTTGCCACATTACAATGACAAAGAAGCCAAGTTTTCTTGTTGGAAAGTAAAAATTGCAAAACAAAGTGAGCATTTTTTCTTTTTTCCATTTTAAAGAAATGCAAGATAATCAAACTAAAGCTAAATTTTAAGTTTAATTTTCACAAAGGCATGTAATTTGCAAAAAGGGCAAAGAAATGCACATTGAATCTTCTTTCTCAAGTACACACACACAAAATTTCACTCAAGTTCACTCCTTAAAAGCTGGGTAGTCTAAACAGCTAAATGCTCAGTGAAACAAAGGAACAAAATTTTGATTAATTTTACCTATTTCACCCAGTTTGAGTTTTGAAAAGAGAGTAGAATCAATGAAAAGAGTTTATAAATATGAATTGAAGTTCCTTAATTTATTATGCTGCTGGCTTCTGGCCTTTCTGAATTCTTTAAAGAATTTACAAACCTTCAATTTAATCAGAAGATAAATTGCTTCATTCACTGCATCAGTTGTCAGTTAGTATCAGCGAATATGATTCATTCAACTGTCTTTGTAGCTTTCATGACCAGTAGAATAATTTCTAAAGGAAGTGCATTTACATGTTTAAAACCTAATGCAGCAATGTCTAGGAAAAGGAATGTCATAATGCTACAAGATCTGACACTTTGCTTAAAATCTTCAGTCTGAATTACCGTCATTCTGTGACTCCCACAACAAGCAACACCCACTTGTGCTGCTGCTAACCAATTTTTTTATTTCTGTCTTTAAAAATATATATAAAAAATTTGAAAGGAAATAAATGGCAAATTCAGTTTCTAGTGTAGTGTTTTAGCTACCTGTGATTTTACTGTTACCATAAAAATTTTTAAACCTTTGTAGAATTTAACATCTTTTCTCTAATTCATAGAACCACCAAGTTGCTCAGGTTGGAAAGAACCTAATGAGATCATCTAATCCAGCCCTGCTGCTGAAGTAAGGTAACCTAGAGCAGGTTGCTGAGGACTATCTCCAGAAGCCTTTTGAATATCTTCATTTTGGAAACTCCATACCCACTCTAGGAAGTCTGTTCCACAGTAGACACTATTCAACCTCATTACATATATATGATTTCGCTTCACTGCATGTGTATATGGTCTCAAGCTTAAATACACATTTAGCATATGATTTTAGTCATAGCATTTTATGAAAGGCTTACAGCGCTTAGCCATCATCATACAAACTTTTCACAGAACAGATTTAAATGACTGTTAGCTGTCTAGGTGCCTTTTAAAATTCCCTTGCTTACTTACTACTTTATTTAATCATCTAATGAACTTTGATGTCCATACATACACTGCTTTTGCAAAAAGCAAAATTCCCAGGTTCATCTTTCAGGATCCTGGGATGCATCTGTTTCCTGACAGGAGGTGAGGAAACTCAGTTTTTTTCACATTCCAAACTGCTCTCCAATATTTTCTGTTGCAAAACTCTATTTTACAGATTTGCTTTTCAAAGAGGGATAGCTCAGTTTGCCTTGAAACTCCATTCATTTATTGGTGATACTACTGAAATATCAGGACACTGCTAAAGATAGAAAAAAAAATAATCTGTTTTTTGTAACATTTTACTTCCCTCATTCTTGTTATGGCTACTGAAATAGAATCTGCGTATGTGACTAGAGAAATAGAAAATGTTAAACAAATTTTATTGAGCTCTAAAAATACTACAATGTGATACACATTGCTTATTGTTCTAAATGTTTCAGTTATCTTTACTTAAAACTTTGCAATCTTAACTGTACTTAAGAAAATAAAATTTTGAGCTACAGCCTAAGATTATAAAAGACTAAAGGGATCTTGACCTTGGCATGGGCTTTGAATCAGAAAAGTATTCTGCATTAAGAAGTTCAAAAAACATTAATCCTAAACCAAAGACAGAAGTTAAAATTAATTGATTTAAGTAGTTGCCTAGATGCCTTTGTGTGTGTGTTTTCACAAAAATTTCAAACACTAAAAAAAAATTAAAACTAAATCTGTATTTTAAAATGATTCATTAAATATCAGAGTTTTATGAATCATAATGCTGAGAGTAAAAAAAAAAAAAAGAAACCTGCAACACTTTTGAAACTATATTATGAAAAAAAAGAAGTGGAAAATAAACAGTGTGAAGAGGGGAAGAAAAAAATCTACAGCCAAATAACAAAACATATCCTACAAATAATGGAAAAAATAATGTATATATATGTTGAGGATGACAAATTAATTGACAAAAAAATCTTTAAAATAGAAAAATAATATTTGAATAGCTAATAGAAATTGCTATTTCATGAAATACAATAATTGCTGTCTCAAGTTCAACTACCTTTGTGCAAAGCTGTGTGAAATGAATGAAACGTACTGTCACAATATGAAGACTTAGGTCTTCACAACTGAGGGAACTGAAAATTTAATATTAAGGGCCTAAAATATAGCTAATATCGAATAAAAAGATCCACCTCAGAAACTCTCTGCTTAGTTTTGCTTGCACCCCCTGACTCTAAATATAGAATATATAACTTCTAAAGTAGCTATATCTTCTTCAGTCTCCCTTTTTATTTCTGAAAAGTTTCACCACTGGTGATACTGATCCATAGTCCTATTCACAGAATTTAATTAATCTATTGCATTTCTTGTGTCATCTGCTTTCCAATAATCACTTTGAGACACAGTGCCACAGTGCCTGGCAGAGATCAAGTTCTGAGCTCAGAGTGGTCAGCAAGCATTGTAAGATAGGATTCTGGGCCAACAAACTGGTCCCAGCTGGCCTCTGTGAACCCAGATCACATGCTGGCACTGAAAATTCCTCTTTAAGCTAAGTTATTGGTAGAGCAGCAGAGGTGAACTGAAAATCAAAGGGGAAGATTTTTCCTAGGAATTCCCTCCCCTCAGATGAAAAGGGAGAGAAAGTGAGATGCATGTGGATGAAACGAGTGAGAAATAGGTGGGACAAGAACCTCAGAAACAGAAAATGATGGGACAGGAAGAAATAGCTAGAGGGAGAGAAAAGTGTGACACACTATCTAAAGAATGCATTGGGAAAAAAAAAAAAAAAAAACAACAATTAAACCGTAGAAGGGCAAAGAAATAGGAGGCAGCTTTCTGTTGGCAAGACAAATTTTAGGGTGCAATATATAGGTGCATCTACTGCATTCACTTTTAGTATAGTTCAGGATGCATACATTTTCTGCAGCAAGAATGATGTGCTTCAAAGTTGTGTGATATTCTACCTGTTGGAACATTTAGCACTGTATTGGTTGCCAAGGTAACAACATTTTTTTGTGAAGCACATTCTGGGTCTGGCTTTCTCTTTTGGAGTTACACCCATGTGGAACACAAATAAATGTGACCAAGTTATGCATGAGAAGTCTGAATTTGATGAACCATAGAAAACACTAAATTGCCTGCATTTTTAGCTTCTACAGTATAATTTCCAGAAGACTATTGTCACAATGATTAGTTTTTCATGACTGCAGTTCAAAAAATTTGTAATTAGACATAGAAACTCAAATGTTCTCATTGCTAGGAAGGTCTATTACCATTTCATTATATCTGAAAGCTAAATGATGGTGATACTGAATCGCTTGCTATTTACATAACCAGGATAACTGGAATATTCAAGAGACACAAACACATTCTTATATATATAATTCATTTCAATAGCTGATTGGTATACAGCTCATGTTAAAAACTAACATATGAAAAAGGCGCTGTCCTATGCCACTGACTACCAAGCTATATAGCTCCTGAATGCTTTTACCTGCCTTGCTTTTCTAAATTGTCACCTTTCTCGGTATTCATGCTTTTGCTTGTCTCGTTCACCAATTATGCCTTTTCTTGTGGGGGTTTCTTTTCACTATACATTTGCATATAACTTCATACATGTTGGCCTTGACCAATTTGGGATACAGTTAATACTGCTATATAAAGGTGGAATAGTTAAAAAAAAAAAAAAGGTTTTTTTCAGAATTCATAACTTAACTGCTGCTTAGAGCAGACAATGCAATTTAAAAGGAATTAAATTTCAAACTGTGAACCTCATACCAAAATCTGGGGTAAATGCCAAATGCCCTGTTTCTAGCAAAGAACATGCCAGGAAATTATATGATCTCCAGGCTCTTAACTGAAAAAGAAAGGTAAACACTAACATAATTCTTTAAAAGGAAACAAATGGCAAAGTGTCATTTTAATGACTGGGCCAAATTTTACAGAGTTGCCTCCTGCAGACTTCCTACTGAGAACATAATAATTTCCTTTTATTTCGTAAACTCGATTGTAAAACATGAGCTTCTCTGCAGTGTCAAAACTCCAGCGTTTCCTCAGAAAAGACTGGAAACAGGCAAACAGAAATTGAGACTTTTTTTTTTTTTTTACCAAAGTCAGACAATGATTCATTCATCTTGACTATGGAGAAATTCACATTCTTTGCAAGATCCGATAGAATATTTTTTCAAAAACGTATCCCAAATGGCACTGCTGTCTGCAAAATCCAAACAAATATAATAGTTGGCTCATTAACTGCAGTATCCTTAACCTAGAAACTTACTTATCACTGAACAAGTCAGAATTCTTGACACCATATTGAGTACAATAATGTTTTCTAAGTATTTTTAAATAGATTTCAACCAGAAATATATTGGCATGTTACTGTCATACACATCTCTTAGAATGCTAATGTCTCCTGAATGCTGAGTCACACTAACCTGTGACACCTTGATATTATACTGAAATAACAGCTCTGTCAAAGTGTAGAAGATGGACAGTCATTAATTCATCACATGTCAAATCTACAGTAGGTAGATATCAAGTCTATTATTCAGTCACAGAAATACATAAAATCTATGTTAGAAAGTAGAAGGAAAATATCATAGTGCTCAGTATAGTGAGTGGTAGAAGTCTGCCAATAGGCTCATTCACAAATGGAGAAGGCTTCTGGATGCTCAGTTTGGAGAAGAGAAGGCTGCGTGGAGACCTCATAGCAGCCTTCCAGTACCTGAAGAGGGCCTATAGGGATGCTGGGGAGGGACTCTTCATGAGGAACTGTAGTGATAGGACAAGGGGTAATGGGTTCAAACTTAAACAGGGGAAGTTTAGACTGGATATGAGGAAGAAATTCTTTAGTGTAAGAGTGGTGAGGCACTGGAATGGGTTACCCAGGGAAGTTGTGAATGCTCCATTGCTGGCGGTGTTCAAGGCTGGATTGGACATAGCCTTGGGTGTCATGGTTTAGTGGGAGGCGCTCCTGCCCCTGGCAGGGGGGTTGGAACTAGATGATCTTAAGGTCCTTTCCAACCCTGACTATTCTATGATTCTATGATTCTATGAAAACATATAGTTGAGGAGTTATTGTAGCAGTCTGAGTAATAGCAACTTTTACAGTAAAAGTACCTCTGAGGATTAAAATCTGAGTTTAGCTGTGCTGAAAATGAAGTATTAGTGGTCTGATTTGCTTTGTTGAATATTTTAAGAAATTTACACTTTAGAGAAAAAGTTTTAATAAAAATGCATGTCTGACTGATGACAATCTGACATCAGTAAGGCTATTGATTTTGAAAATGCAACTATCTGGACAGCAGCCATGGTGAACAACAGTTTCATAGACAACTGAAGAAGACAGTTTGAGCTCTCCAGAGACAAGTGTGAGTGTATATGGTGGAAGAAAGGCACTTGAGGGAAACCTCTTCCACTTGAAATAATGTTTCTGGTAGACTTTCCAGGAAAATCTAGTGTACTTGCTGGGTACATATGATCTTCCCATAGAGCAGTTTCCAATGCAAGTGAAGAAGCAATGTATATACTTTCCAGAAAGAATACTTGTTTTTCTGTCCTCTGCTGCTTAATCCTACTGAGTTTGAAAATGAGAGACTAAGGTTAAGGGTCTCTAATCCATCAGGTTTCAATTCCTCATACTGAATTTGTTACAGTTAAACACTAATTTGTAGTCATATACAGTACAAGACATTTCACTGGTCATAGCTCTCACTTAAAAATACAGAACAGTGTGATTCCAGTTTTGATCTGACGCAGGTAGAGATATTTATGCTATCATACTGATGAAGTCAAGCAGTGGTTGGTTATTCTGGATTGGATGCCATCTTTTTTGATGAAAAGTAAAGGAGATAAAGTTTTCATTTATCTCAATGTGGAACATCAGCATTATGGAACTTGGAAGCATTCATAGGTTAGGAAATGGTTATCCTGTATAAACTGTCTCTTGCCACGCAGAAACCCTTCACCCTGGTTTATCATCTATAGACACATAAATGTGCATTCCATAATTTGCAACCCTAAATCACAGGGAATTATTCTGTTCTGCCCCTGAAGAGAAACTATGGTAATATTGCTGATAACTCATTAGCATTTAACAAGTTTACAATCACTGGGCGTCACACATTACTAAGTGTATTGAAGATTGTTGTTTATCACAGATGCTATTATGTGACTCAGTATGTTCTTTGGTAAAACATTATACACATGGGAAGTTATTAAACTGTGGGAAAGAAAGGATTTGAAACTTACAGTGTTCTGAAACGTCTCAATGTGTTCTAGATGCTTCCAATGAGTGAGTGTGAAAATGCATAGCTTTGAATGATCATTAGCAATTCTAGCTACTAGCCACAAACTAGTCTTATGTTTAAATGTCTTTTGAGGCGTAGCCCTCAATCAGTCAATCATCCAGCTACAGGAATCTGTACTCTGTAACCCTGTGGAAAAATAAATGGAACATTGCTAAATGTTTCAGAATTTCATGAGTTAGTCTGTATTTCATAGTTTTTTATCACCTCCAGTCTAAAACTCGATGTTTGAGTTTAGTCCCTGCTTTTTCCTCCAGGTATTTCAGATATTTTAGTCTATTGTGCATATAAATGCTTGCAAAATCCAAGAATAGAAACAGTCATTGAGAAGGCTCCCTCTCTTTATTTTGTTTTAATTTGGGTAAAACCTTAAAAGGCAAATGAGTATCATTACAAAAGCAGCAAATGCAAAACTGGACACTGGTCACCTTTTCATATCATGGCATGATACAATGCAAAGTTGTCAAAAAAGTTATCCTTTCTAAGAAAAGAGCATTTTTTATTCCATGTGGACATTTCAGGAAGAGCTCAATCTCCTTCCAAATCCTATTTCTGTGACTGAATAATAGACTTATTATCTACCTATTGTAGATTTGACATCATGTGATGAATTTATGAATGGCCATCTACTCTTTGACAGAGCTGTAGGACAGATGAGACAATGACTTGGGCATCAATGCTTTTCACCTGCATCACCAGGGTTTTATAGCCTTTCTTTGATCCCACCTATTTTACGGCTTGCAGTGCCATTTGTACCTACATGAAAAAGTAACAGCAGGTGTTAGTCTGTGCTCTTGAAGAGCTGGGGAGCTCTCTTGGCAACATCATAGATCCTCTGAGTAGGCAGCATACCTCTCACAACTCCCTATCAGGCAAGCAGATGGGTGCCTCTGTGCCCCTTAATGCAGAGTCACTACAATCACTCAACATTTCATTTGCTAGTGCATGGTGGTGCTGGTGCAGGTTCTCCTTGTTGACCTTGCTCATGGACATACCAAATCACATACCAAATATCTTTCCACATCTATACTACCAAATGAAGAAGGCAGCACCCACCTTCTGCTTCCCATACAATCTGGAGAGATATGCCATTAAGTAAACTGATGCTGGAACTCAGAACCTAGGTCTTAATCACAGAGATGGATTAAAAAGCCATGAACAAAATTACCCTATGTAACAGTCAAAAATATTATATAGTGAGAAAAGATAATAGTTGGCAGGAATAGCCATGGATTTACACCATAAATCGCAATCTTGTGCAGGCATAATAATGCTAGAATAATGCATGTTAGTTATGCTAAAATAATATTTTTATGTTATGGCTTCTATTCTGTTTTTTGCGGGTTACTTTTCCTTATCAGTTTGTGCATCAGTTATCAAAGCTATATTTAGTATGTGCATTGTAAACTTCATGTGAACATACACCTAAGTTTATGGCCTGCACTAATAAAAACTCAAAACACCTAACAGCCTTTCATAAGCTTGTCTTTAATATACCTCTGAGGGACTAGAAAGTACTATTGTACGTTTTAAATGATATGGAGCTGAAGGACAGAAAATCTAAAGACTTCTTAACAGGAAAAGAATTGCAGTAGTAGATTCTGTAGAGTAGCTCTTTGTGTCTCTTTGTTGATACTCCTTTGCAAATGAACAAAAAATATCTTGGGGCAGCATTGTATTACTGGTCTAGTATACATTTGTTGCTTCGCTCCTGAAAGCTGTCCGTAAGATCAGATTCTAATTCTGGGAGAGGGTAAGCCCACAAAGATTGAAACTTTCAGAGCGAGCAAAAATATGCACTGAATACCTTTTCGTATAACCTCCAGAGTGTTTGAAATGTAGGTAGATCAAAAAATGAAGGAGTTTTCTGAATTCAGGACTGGGTTTTTTGCCGTTTTCTCTGGTCATTTTCTTATCTATTGGTCAAATGGCTGTCATGCTGGAAAAAAATAGAAATAATGTCCAAGACACAATTTTACCAAAGATATAGTAAGGTGTAACTCATATACTTAGTCTTGGATCTTTTTTTTTATTTTTTTTTTTTAAGGTTCCTACTAACAGGATCCTCTGTTGCTCTATTTGGAATTTTGGAATAGTTTTAAGTATTGTAGTAAAGGTGAAGTTCAATATTGCCAACTAGAATTTTTCTATGGCCACGTTTTTTCTGTCCTTTCTATCTAACATATTGTCCACCTTCTTTTATTTCATTTTTTTGCTTTTAAGACTATTATTTTTATTATTCTGTTGAACCTCTGATATCTGACCTTAACTTATACCTTATTCTTTAAAACATGTAGGTATCATTGCAACTGCAATGATATTTACTGTCAGAGCAGTGGGTTTTAATTAGCCAGAGGAGTATTTCCATGTCTTTCCCTTCTGATTCAGGGACTAGATGTAAACTCCTGAAAACTTTTCAGATTTCCCTTTCCATTGTAGAAATTTTCAGAACTTAGATATTAAACCAAATTCAGTAGGTAGCTTCCCTTTCAGTTAGAGAGGCATTCCACCAGACTTAGAGATATTTTTCTTTTTCATCCTGTGTTTTATTAAATTCATGTTTATTAATATTATGCCCATTTTAAAATATATTACACAGACATCTAAATACATTGCTCTGTACTGAGTTACTTGCAATTCTTCGCATTAATTGAAGAACAATATTGCCTTTCAGTTCTCCATAAAAGCAGATGATTATAACGCACCAGAAAACTATGGAGCATGAAGCTTTGAGCAAATTGTAGAATGTTATTCACAGATTGCAGCTCATGTCTCCACTTCTCAGGGACTATGCTATCACACCAGGTCTGAATTTTTCTTCAGAAAGTCACTTTATTTGAAGTAAAATATCTTATTGTGCATAGAATAACTGCTTGCTACAGCTATCTATATAGAACTACAGTTGCATCATAATTTTTTTGCTCTTTTTTTGGCACATAAAATTAGGAAATAAGCTTTATTCTTGACAGCAGAAGCTGTTAAAAAAATCCCCACGTAGATTTTATAAGTGGGTCACTTTTCCATAGAAACACAATCATATCCTTTATCTGAGAGAACTGTGAGATTTAAACAGAAATTCTTCCACTTAAGTGATACTTTTTTGTTAATATTATACTAATAAGGAGTAGTGCTCTACTTACCTTATTTTCACTAGGTTAGCAGTAGTAATTAGAACAGATTGAATATAGAGAATTAGGTCCTGAAGGATGCTAAGCTCAGAATCTTGTTTATGAGCAAAGAGGAAGCATATCTTGTATATAAAGAAAATCAAGAATTTATTGTAACTATAATTGAAATCTTGAGAGTCTAATCATTGATAGCCCAGGTCTAATTATTACCAAAACCAGAAAGAATAAAGCTGCAGATAAAGCAGTTCTACATACACTTCTTGGTTTCTGCCCCTTTCCTGGTGTTGTGCTTATTCTTCCCCTCCTTCTTTGGGCCTGTGTTATTATAAACCAATGAGGAGGGAGTGTTATGCAACTGGAGTCCTTCACCAGGGGGAATATTATGCTCATGTTGATGGTTTCTTCTTCAGCACTTTAGGGTCGACTTGGGGTTATGTCTATGTGTTTGCTAGCCTTTCTCTTTCTCTCTTGGCCTACAGCTCCAGGTTACATTTAGATTTACTATATATTGTGACCTTCACATATGTTATTTCTTCGTTAGCCCTAATCCCAGTTCTGCCCAACTCCAGGACTGCACTTCCTTAACTGACCATGAGTGCTGTTGGTCATAGCCATGGTGCCTCTGGAGTAGGGATGTTGAAAAATGGTCACACAGACAACAGCAGGAAAAACACTATTTTAATGACGGAGGACTAAAGCAGTTAACTTCAGTTCACCTGCTATTGGATTATATTTATCAAGAAGACATGCTGTTGTCTTGAAGAATCATATGACCACAGCCTTGCAGTATACAACTCTAGTGTCTGATAAAAATCATACTGAAAAAGAATTCCACAGATATGTAAGAATCCATTTCATGATGTTAAGTATTAGTGCTTTTTGTAACGGTTTCTCATGGAACTCATCATGGTCTGACACAAGGTCTGTGCCATAAATATAAAGCCCAAATTTAGTACTGATTTTTTTATTACAAGGAAGGTTTTTTGACATGATATTGTCTCAGAAAACCAAATGTTTCTCCTTCGGCAAATAAAGTTATTTCATGTAAAAAAAATCACTTGGAAGTGAAGACATAAGGTAAACAGGGTGCCCTTTCTTTATTTTGTTCCTCAAAAGATAGCAAAAATATTATATTTAGAGCATAGAGTCATAGAATCATACAATAGTTAGGGTTGGAAAGGACCTTAAGATCATCTAGTTCCAACTACACTGCCAGGGGCAGGGTCGCCTCCCATTAAGCCGTGCTACCTAAGGCTCTGCCCAACCCCACCTTGAGTACTGCCAGTGATGGAGCATTCACAACTTCCCTGGGAAACCCATTCCAGTGACTCACCAACCCTACAAGAAGGAACTTCTTCTTTATATCCCCTCTAAACTTCCCCTGTTTAAGTTTTAACCCATTCCTCCTTGTCCTACCACTACAGTCCCTAATGAAGAGTCCCTCCCCAGCATCCCTATAGGCCCCCTTCAGATGCTGGAAGGCTGCTAGGAGGTCTCCACGCAGCCTTCTCTTCTCCAGGCTCAACAGACCCAACTTTCTCAGCCTATTTTCATATGGGAGGTGCTCCAGTCCCCTGATCATCCTCGTGGCCCTCCTCTGCACTTGTTCCAACACTTCCATATCCTTTTTATGTTGACGACACCAGAACTGTACACAATACTCCAAGTGAGGTCTCACGAGAGCAGAGTAGAGAGGCAAGATCACCACCTTCAACCTGCTGGTCACGCTCCTGTTGATGCAGCCCAGGATATGGTTGGCTTTCTGGGCTGCAAGTGCACACTACAGCCGGCTCATGTTCATTTTTTCATTGACCAGCACCCCAAGTCCTTCTCTGCAAGGCTGCTCTGAATCTCTTCTCTGCCCAACCTGCAGCTGTGCCTGAGATTGTTCTGACCCAGGTGTAGGACCTTGGCCTTGTCATGGTTAAACTTCATCAGGTTGGTATCAGCCCACCTCACAAGCATGTCAATGTCCCTCTGATAGCATTTCTTCCCTCCAAAGAACCGAACAGCACAGCTTGGTGTCATCGACAAACTTGCTGAGGACACACTTAATCCCACTGTCCATGTGTTGTGGTTTAAGCCCAGCCGTAACTCAGTATCATGCAGCCGTTTGCTCACTCCAACCCCTTCCTCCTCATGCTCCCAGAACGGTGGGGTGGAGAATCAAAAGAATGCAACTCCCAGAGGTTGAGATAAGAACAGTCTACTAACTAAGGTATAATGCAAACCACTGCTGCTACCACTAATAATAATAATGATAAGGGAAATAACAAGGGAAGAGAATATAATAGTTCACCACCTGCCAACCGATACCCAGCCCAACCTGAGCAGTGGTCTAACCCTTCCAGGTAACTGCCCCCAGTTTATATAGTGGACATGACATGCTGTGGTTTGGAATGCCGCTTTGGTTAGTTTGGGTCAGGTGTCCTGTCTCTGCTTCCTCCCTGTTTCCCCTCCTCCCTGGCAGAGCATGAGACTCAGAAAGTCCTTTGTCAGACTAAACATTACTGAGCAGCAACTAAAACCATCGGTGTTATCAGTCCTGTTCCCAGGCCTAAAGTCAAAAACACAGCACTGTGCCAGCTCCCAAGAAGGAGAAAAATGATTTCTACTGCTGAACCCAGGACAGTAATCACCCCTTATTCCATACCATTCATGTCATGCTCAGGTCCCACATTTTCAATACACTATCACTCTTATTTCATATATATACATATATATATGCATATACAGAGAGAGAGAGAAATAGAGAACATTCCTTAGCTCATGGACCAATCTCTATAAAGCTGCTGATTCCATCCAGTCCGTGATGTCAGGCTCCATCTCTTGTAACAATATTTCAGAGCAGAAGACTGTGTGTGCAGTGTTCACACCCGTAAATAACCTGTGCAATAGTGTCCATTGCTAAGTCCACCCCTCGATCCTTGAGTCCATCTGTATGTTCCATATCTGCCCTGGTGGCCTGAGGTGTCATGGGCCCACCAGGCTCAAAATAATTCACCCTTCCCTTCAGCAGTTTCTGTAACTTGTCACTGGGGACTCCATACAGCTACCTTCCATCTCTGATGATTCCAAAGCACTGGAGGGGCCCAGTGGACTAGATACTCGCCCGTACAGTCCCACACACCCTGCCACTCATGACTATCCAGCCTTTGGGAAAATCTCTTGGTCCTCCTATATCTTTGTCTGACCCAAACATACCCCTGCTTAACTCACGAGATCAGACAAAATGGTCATAGGTAAAACACTTTCTGTATATGTATCAACATGCTAATCCCCATCGCAATCAGCAGGCAGGTCTCAAGGGTACCCAAAGGCCATCCAAAACCTTCAGAACTCTCAAATGACACTGCTGTATTTGTCACTGGGGCTGGTGTAGCTGCTGTATTTGGAGCTGGAGTAGCTGCGCTGTTTGCTGCAGTTGGAGTTTGAATAGCTGCTGTACCTGTCACTAGGGTATGTGGGAATATCCCCCTCATAGGCTGACCACCGAAGGTGGTGAAAAAAGATGTGTAATTGCTATACTCTTCTATCATATACCTCCCAAAGTGTAGAGGTGGTGACCACATGTTGCATTAAAGGGCGGGGAAACAAACCTCTTGCTTTATTCTCTAATATGCAACTACTGGTCCAACCGCATTCACTTATGTCGAACCTTTACTGGTCCGGAATTTCAATCTGACCGCGTTCACTTATATCGAACCTCTATTGGTCCAGATTTCAATCCAACCATGTTCGCTTATATCGAACCTCTACTGGTCTGGATTTACTGATAGTGGTGACTGGCTATCAAAAGAGTGCGGTTTATTGATTGAGTTTATTGAGGCAACAGATACAGGCTCTTACGGATTGCCGGTGATAAATACTGTCTGCAAAAGCACGTGCAAATAATAGATACATGGATACAAGCGCTTGATAAAGTTAACACAGCCTGGCTCTAAAATATAGAGGTGACAGTAAAAGTAACTCTATAGAGATTCTAAGTTTTCCTAGGAAAGCACTGGATACAGTGCAAGTCTTACCCACAGGTGTCCCTATGGAGGGGGAAGACAGGTCCAGCCTATCGACCGGTCCCAGGAGTCTGTTGATGTTATCTTCCTTGACTTGTCCATGATGGTATCTTCCCCGATATCCCCCTTTCTCTTGGGTCATTTTATATTATTTTCACCTTCAAGGTGGAGCTTGAGTGACTCTAGTCATACAGACCTTTATTATTATTGGTGCAAATCTCTCTTGCTTAGTTTTAAAGGTATATGACATCAAAAATTCAGAGCACATGCTCAGAGGGGGTAGTCTCATTTTGGAGGGGGGTCGCATTGGAGATTGGAGTGTATTTTAGCATGTAAATGAATTATAATGACATTATAATGAAGCAAAGCTCACACAGAGGACGGCATTCTGTCAAAAGATGACAGGTTGCTGGCTCAGGGTAGCAAGTATGCAGCTTATCAGTTTCTTGCACCACCTAGTTCCCATCTTTTTGCTGTGTCGTGGTTTAAGCCTCTCTAACCACGCAGCTCGTTCTCTCCCTCACATTCCCCCTTTTTTTTTCCTCCCGCTCCAGAGAGATGGGAAGGAGAATCGAAAAGAATGCAACTCCCACAGGTTGAGATAAGAACAGTTTAGTAACTAAAGTATAACACAAATCACTACTGCTACCATCAATAATAATAATGACAAGAGAAATACAAGGAAAGAATACAATTCTCACCACCTAATACCAAGCCCGACCACGCAGTGCACCCCCACCCATCCGGGTCTCTGCTCTCTGCTCTTCCATCCTGAGCATGACGTGCTGTGGTATGGAATAATCTCTTTGGTCAGTTTGGGTCAGGTGTCCTGTCTCTGCCTCCTCCCGGCTTTCCTCCTCCCTGGCAGAGCATGAGACTCAGAAAGTCCTTGGTCAGACCAAAACATCAGTAAGCAGTAACCGAAACACTGGTGTTATCAGCGCTGTTCCCAGGCCCAAAATCAAAAACACAGAGCTACACCAGCTACCAAGGAGGAGAAAAATGACTGCTGCTGCTGAGCCCATGACATTATCCACCCCTTATTCCATACCATTCACGTCATGCTCAGATCCCACATTTTCAATATACCATCACATGTATATATATACATCGGCACACGCATACAGAGGGAGAGAGATCATCCCTCAGTGCATAAACCAATCCCTACAAAGCTGCTGAGTCCATTTGATCCGTGACGTCAAGCTCCATCTTTTGTAACAGCCTTTCAGAGCAGAAGAGGCTGTGTGCAGAGTTCACACACGTCAATAACCTGGGCCACAGTGTCCATTGCTAAGTCCACCCCTCGATCATGAGTCCATCTGTATGCTGCATCTCTGCTCTGATGGCCTGAGGTGTCATGGGCCCCCCAGGCTCAAAGTAATTCACACTCCCCTCCAGCAGTTTCTGCAGCTTGTTGGTGGGGACTCCATACAGCTGCCATCCATCTGTGATGCTTCCAAAGCACTGGAGGGGCCCAGTGGACTAGATATTCGCCCATACTGTCCCACACACCCTGCCACTCATAACTGTCCAGCTGCAGGGAAAATCTCTTGGTCATCCTACATCATAGTGTAACCCCAGACAAGGCCCACACCCCACTCTGCTTAACTCTGGGGACCAGACAAAATGGTTGTGTGTAAAACACACTGTGTATGCATGCCACCATGCTGATCCCCATCACAATCAGCAGGCAGGTCTCAAGGGTACCCAAAGGCCATTCAAACCCTTCAGAGTTCTCAAATGAGGCTGCTGTACTCATCACTGGGGCTGGTGTAGCTGCTGTGCTTGCCGGCTCCCTCACCACCAGCTGCTCTTTGTCTGAGTCCAGGTCTTCCTCCTCTGCCTTGCTGGGAAGTGCTGCACGGTCTCCTGCACCCTCCTGAGGCTTGGGCTCACGGGGCTCTGCGGGCGGCTGCTGGGGAATGCTCTCGGCCGCTGCGGGGCTGGGCTCGGCTGCAGGGCTTGGCTCCTCCGCTGCCTCCTCATGCTGCTCAGCAGCCGCCAGGCTGGTCTCGGGGTGGAGGCTCACCCCTTCTGCCACCTCCTTCGTGGCCTCTTGATTCCGGGGACCGCGCTCCCGGGCCGCTTCAGCCGCTGGCGGCTCCCGAGGCAGCCCCCCCTCGGCTCTCCACAGCCTCGCCAGGACGGTGAAGAGCAGCCGAACTGCCAGGTACACATCCGCCCCCCACGGCTTCTGGAGCCCGCCCGTGTTACAAGCCATTCCAACAAAGTACAATGAAACAAGAACCTTAACCCAAAACCCATATCTGAAAAATGCTAAGATAACAAATACCGGCTGTAAGTAAGGTACAACAGGCTGAAACCTTGCACTCAAGAGAATCAAGAGCAACAACTTTGAGAGCCAATAAATCAGCATTGTGATGAATGGCTCTTAATCCTGTCGTTATCTCAACCCTTTGTGCCCCACGTTGGGCGCCAAAAAGAGCTGTCGTTGTTTAAGTCTAGTCAGCCACACAGTTTCACTCTCTCACTCCCCCTCTTTCTTCCCCCTGCTCCCAGGTAGATGGGGAGGAGAATTGAAAAGAATGCAGCTCCCACAGGTTGAGATAAGTTAGGTGAAAGCGTAACCGTGAGATCTCCACCTCGCTCTACCCTCCACCTGTGTTGCCACAGGAACTGCTGCGGTGTGCATATTCCAGGCATACCAGGTGTGGCTGCATCTCGCCCTGGGAGGCCCTGAAAGACCGTTTTTCCCTTCTGTGTGGACAATACTGCATTTCAAATATAAGTTTAATTCCACATTTCCTAATTATACCACACCACACTGGGAACACAAGCCAAATCAGTGCTTTTGTGAGACCTCACTTGGGGTATTGTGTGCAGTTCTGGTGTCCTCAACATAAAAAGGACATGGAACAAGCCCAAAGGAGGGCCACGAGGATGACCAGGGGTCTGGAGCATCTCCCATATGAAGATAGGCTGAGAGAGTTGGGTTTGCTCAGCCTTGAAAAGAGAAGGCTGCTTGGAGACCTCATAGCAGCCTTCCAGTATCTGAAGGGGGCCTATAGGGATGCTGGAGAGGGACTCTTCCTTAGGGACTGTAGTGAGAGGACAAGGGGTAACGGGTTCAAACTTCAACAGGGGAAGTTTAGACTGCATATGAGGAAGAAATTCTTTAGTGTAAGGGTGGTGAGGCACTGGAATGGGTTACCCAGGGAAGTTGTGAATGCTCCATTGCTGGTGGCGTTCAAGGCTGGATTGAACATAGCCTTGGGTGGCACGGTTTAGTGGGAGGTTGTCGTGGTTTAAGCCTCTATAACTCAGGCAGTTTTGCTCACTCACTCCCCCCTCTATCTTGCCCCCCACTCCCGGAGGGATGGGAAGGAGAATCGAAAAGAATGCAACTCCCACAGGTTGAGATAAGAACAATTTAGTAACTAAAGTATAACACAAATCACTACTGCTACCACCAATAATAATAATGACAAGAGAAATTACAAGGAAAGAATACAATTCTCACCACCTAATACTAAGCCCGACCACGCAGGGCACCCCCCACCCTTCTGGGTCTCTGCTCTCCGCTCTCCATCCTGGGCATGACGTGCTGTGGTATGGAATAACCTCTTTGGTCAGTTTGGGTCAGGTGTCCTGTCTCTGCTTCCTCCCGGCTCCCCTCCTCCCTGGCAGAGCATGAAACTCAGAAAGTCCTTGGCCAGACCAAAACATCACTAAGCAGTAACCAAAACACTGGTGTTATCAGCACTGTTCCCAGGCCCAAAAACAAAAAACACAGCGCTGCACCAGCTACCAAGGAGGAGAAAAATGACTGCTGCTGCTGAGCCCATGACATTATCCACCCCTTATTCCATACCATTCACGTCATGATCAGATCCCACATTGTCAATATACCATCACATGTGTATGCATATGCATACACACACACACAGAGAGAGGGAGAGAGATCATCCCTCAGTGCATAGACCAATCCCTACAAAGCTGCTGAGTCCATCCAGTCCATGATGTCAAGATCCATCTTTTGCAACAGCCTTTCAGAGCAGGAGAGGCTGTGTGTAGTGTTCACACTCGTGAATAACCTGGGCAATAGTGTCCATTGCTAAGTCCACCCCTCGATCATGAGTCCATCTGCATGTTGCATCTCTGCCCTGATGGCCAGAGGTGTCATGGGCTCACCAGGCTCAAAATAATTCATCCACCCCTCCAGCAGTTTCTGCAGCTTGCCGGTAGGGACTCCACACAGCTGCCTTCCGTCTGTGATGCTTCCAAAGCACTGGAGGGGCCCAGTGGACTAGATACTCGCCCATACTGTCCCACACACCCTGCCACTCATAACTGTCCAGCTGCAGGAAAAATCTCTTAGTCATCATAGATTGCAGACTAACCCCAGACAATGCCCACACCCCACTCTGCTTAACTCTGGGGACCAGACAAAATGGTTGTGGGTAAAACACACTCTGTATGCATGCCACCATGCTGATCCCCATCACAATCAGCAGGCAGGTCTCAAGGGTACCCAAAGGCCATTGAAACCCTTCAGAACTCTCAAATGAGGCTGCTGTACTTGTCATTGGGGCTGGTGTAGCTGCTGTGCTTGCCGACTCTCTCACCAGCAGCTGCTCTTTGTCTGTGTCCAGATCTTCCTCCTGTGCCTTGCTGGGAAGTGCTGCATGGTCTCCTGCATTCTCCTGCGGCTCAGGCTCGCGGGGCTCTGCGAGCGGCTGCTGGGGAATGCTCTCGGCCGCTGCGGGGCTGGGCTCGGCTGCAGGGCTCTGCTTCTCCACTGTCGGCTCCTCCCGCGGCTCGGCAGCTGCCGGGCTGGACTCAGCGGGGGGGCTCACCCCTTCTGCTACCTCCTTCCTCTGCTCGGCAGCCGTCGGGCTGGGCTCGGTGGGGGGGCTTGGCTCCTGCTCCCCGGGTCCGCTCGCCCGGGCAGTTTCGGCAGCCGGCGGCTCCCGAGGCAGCCCCCCCTCGGCTCTCCACAGCCTCGCCAGGACGGTGAAGAGCAGCCGAACTGCCAGGTACACATCCGCCCCCCACGGCTTCTCGAGCCCGCCTGTATTACAAGCCATTCCAATAAAGTACAATAAAGCAAGAACCTTAACCCAAAACCCATATCTGAAAAATGCTAAGATAACAAATACCGGCTGTAAGTAAGGTACAACAGGCTGAAACCATGAGCTCAGAAGAACCAAAAGCAACAACTTTGAGAGCCAATAAATCAGCATTGTGACGAGTGGCTATTAATCCTGTCGTTATCTCAACCCTTCAAGCCCCACGTTGGGCGCCAAAAAGAACTGTCGTGGTTTAAGCCTCTATAACTCACGCAGTTTTGCTCACTCACTCCCCCCTCTATCTTGCCCCCCACTCCCGGAGGGATGGGAAGGAGAATCGAAAAGAATGCAACTCCCACAGGTTGAGATAAGAACAATTTAGTAACTAAAGTATAACACAAATCACTACTGCTACCACCAATAATAATAATAAGAGAAATTACAAGGAAAAAATACAATTCTCACCACCTAATACCAAGCCCGACCACGCAGGGCACCCCTCACCCTTCTGGGTCTCTGCTCTCCGCTCTCCATCCTGGGCATGACGTGCTGTGGTATGGAATAACCTCTTTGGTCAGTTTGGGTCAGGTGTCCTGTCTCTGCTTCCTCCCGGCTCCCCTCCTCCCTGGCACAGCATGAAACTCAGAAAGTCCTTGGCCAGACCAAAACATCACTAAGCAGTAACCAAAACACTGGTGTTATCAGCACTGTTCCCAGGCCCAAAAACAAAAAAACACAGCGCTACACCAGCTACCAAGGAGGAGAAAAATGACTGCTGCTGCTGAACCCATGACAGAGGTGTCCCTGCCCCTGGCAGGGTGGCTGGAACTAGATGATCTTAAGGTCCTTTCCAACCCTAACTATTCTATGATTCTATGAAATTAAACCCTACAAGTCTCACACCTGCAGCTCAGGGAAATAAAATTATTCTGATAAAATGCTGCTAACACACTGACCAATATGTTATAGGAGTTATGTGAGAGGCATTTATTTCTGAAATTCATGAAGTGCTTGCTCAACATGTTGGTCAGTTCTGTGTAATTTTTTTATTATGTAAATTCAAAATTGGTTTTATATTTTGTTTTGATTTCCTTTTCATTACATTTTTAAATAATATAGTGCAAAAAGAGCTTGACTTTTTTAGAAGTTTATCCAAAAATATTTAACTTCTATGAAAGGCTATAAAATAAACAAATTTCTTACACACCCTTACATATGAAAATAGGACCAGGTACATAGAGACAAATCCTTTCAGTCAAATGTCTCTAACATGCAGAGATTTAATGCAGGAAAATAGACATTATCAAAAAATAAGATGATGAAGTCCAAAAGTTTTCAAAAACCTGCTGCAATATGTTTTGAACATTAATGCTTCCCAGCAATTTCAGTTCAAATGGGCTTGGCTTTTTACTCTGAATCTAACTTGGCTGTTTCATACATAGCAGCTTAAAATAGTCCTAGCTATACATGCTTTGATTCTGTGCCAAATAGTCATCTTTGTTAGGTGAAATACTGTTTTTCAAGAACATCATCATATCAATCTTCCAGACATGTAACATTTCATAATAGTTGCCATTGTTAATGCCCTGCTTTAAAATACAGAAGGAATTGCCAAGAAATTTTTAAATATTTGCTTCATTGAGTGGTGTCACTAGACATATCAGGCAAATTTTCTGAAGTACCACTTCAGGTAATATAGTACTTAAACTACTAGAAGCAGTATTTTTCATGATCATGAAGACACAAGAGAGGAAGCAGTTGTCACCTTCTTGATATCTATGAAGTCTCTTTTCCCGAGTCTATACAATCTTTACAACTTCCAGAGTTAATTATAAAATACAGAATGGTTAAGGTTGGAAAGGATCTAAATATCATCTGGCTCCAACCCACCTGCTTTGGACAGGGACGCCTCACACTAGACCATGGTGCTCAAGGCTCTGTTGGACCTGGCCTTGAACACTGACAAGGATGGAGCATTAATAACTTTTTTGGGAAGCCTGTTTCAGTGCCTCACCACCCTCAGAGTAAAGAACTTCTTCCTTATATCTAACCTGAACTTCCCTTATTTAAGTAAGTTTAAACCCATTACACCTTGTCCTTGTGCTACAATTAGTGCATTCATTCTTTTTAAGTAGAAAAATAGCTGAGAAATTAATACAATTTATTCTTCATTTGTTTTAGTCAATCAAATTTGCTTCCTTTAATAACATTTATGGCTTTTATTAGATATTAATTAATGATATGACAATCCCAGTACTAAATCTCTGTCAAGATCTTCAATTCTAATATGCTACTATTCTCCAAATAGCTGTTTGTGGGAACTATGAATAAAGTTTAAGAGAAGTCACTGTGATTTGATTTCTCTTTAATATTTCACACAACTGCAGTTATCAAAATAATAAAAATGGGTATAGAGTACTTTTGGTAGGGTTTATGCTAAAAGATATTGAATAAATACCAAGAACTATACCGCAGGCTTATATCGATTCTGGTGTCATCATATAAAATATTATGTTCTTCGTTGACAGTTTCCTGTTCTAGTTACTTATATTATCTAGTGGAATTATGACACTAGAGATTATTAGAGAAGTTAGGTGTAAATTAGGTCTCAGACAACTCTCTCACCTACTAAAAATTAATTTAGCTCATCAGCAAAGTTTGGTTTTTTTCAGTGCAACGTCCTGGATCATTTCCATCCTCTTCACTGCTGTAAAAATAGCTACAGGAATCTTGCCTTTGCTAGTTTGAACTCTCTGTGATCCATCTAATTAGAGTAATGCAATAAGAAGTACCATAGACTCTCACAACATTGATAGATATGAATTAGCTATCTATTTAGCACTGCCAGGGAGTCCCTTATTCATGCCGGATTTGAAGTTCAACTCTCCCTTTTCACAGATACAGCTAAGCACTTTCAGAGTTTTGTAAACATTGATGCTAACATATAATTTGTTATTATTTCATTTTCTCCTTTCTGCTGTTTCCTGGACTACCATAAATCCAGTTAAAATTGTTTTATAATGATCTTTCACTATCTGCTGAACTCTTGTTTACAGGGTTTGAATCATGTCAGGATTTCATTTCTTTGACCTCCTACATGGTGTTTTAAGGGATAAATTTTCTATTCTTCCTTTTGATTTATTAATAGGAAGAGCAATGATTCTCAGTAGGAAAAGTCTGGGAATATGTTATTGTTTTCTAAACCAAGCTGACTTTAATCTATTTACGATAATATTCATTGCAGGCTTTTCGGTTTTCTTTTTTTCATTTCACCTGGAATGGTAGAAATCAGCTTGATTCAACTTTTCAGTGTTATAAACTAATTAAGTAAATGAAAGAATATATTTGTTCAAAAAATAACCATCCTCCATTCTTTGACATCGCCAATTTTCTGATAAAAACATGCCAATACTTGTTGGGCCTCCAGAGTGCAACAAGCTGTAGAATTAAGAGAAATGCATTTTTTTGTTTTACGCATCATTACTAAAATTGGCAGCCTCAGTCCTGATCATGAATCTTTTTAATTGACAAAATGCCCCTTTTTAATTAGCATACCCAAAGTAACATTAATCCTTATGTTTCCCACTCTTTAGCTTATTTTGGTAAAAGCAGGATTCTATTCTTTATCTCTGTCTTGGTAGCTTCTACACTTCTAAATGCTTATATCACTAATGTTCAAGCTATCTAAAATTCTCTGATCCTTACTGCTTACTGGCTTGTTACATATTTCTGCTACAGCATTATTCTACTACATGTGCTAAAACAGAGGAAAAGATGTCTTGGATTATATCTGTCAACCTTATTAGGCAGTACTCCATTTTAGATAGATTTTGAAGCAAACAGCAATAACATGTAGAAATTTACAGTGATTTTTGAGTTTGCTGATCTTTTCTGTAAGATTCTGGGGGAAAAAAAGACACAACTTAAAAAAACTTTTGCATGATGGAAGTGGAAATAATCTCATTCGCTTTCATTTTGAAAAGAAGAAAAAGGAGAAGTAAGAATTTCTGAACATACAAAAAGCATCCATTGCAATATGTTCAAAATGACACAAAATTAAAGATATAGAAAATAAAACAAATCTTGTCTTAAGGAGAAAGCATCAGTGTGTTATCAGAATTAGTCTCTTACATGCCAAAACACACACTGTACCAGCTACTAGGAAAAAAATTAACTCTATCCCAGCTGAAACCAGATCACCATGGAAACACCTTTTCTGGATAAGGCCGAATCAATGACAAAACCAGTTTTGCTCCTCACAACTCTCACATTTCATCTTGGTCTAGAACAGAAACTGAAAGTAATGAAAGATGAAAACAGAGTGTTTTATGGCAAGTGTGAATAATGCTCCTCTAATTAATAGAATAGTCTTGTAATAGTTACTGTAAATAATACAATAAAAATATTTGTTTTAAAGAAAGAATAAAGACAAAAAAAAGAACATATCATGGTAGGGCAGCTCCATTCCTAATATTAAGTAATGCATTCAGATACAGGTAATTATGAATGCTCATTTTTTTTATTTTGTATTTCCAGGAATCTGGTCTTGTGTTATGGAGGAAATAGAAAAAGCACTGGAGTTTAAATAGAAAATAATATTGTGTAGTTAGGTAGAAAAGATAAAAAGATATGCACAGTAGAAACTGTTGTTTCAAAAGTAGCTGATTAATCTACATCTTTAATCTAAGAATAGAGTTGAACTTCCCAAAGTATGATTCATCTCGCTCAGTTTATATTCCAATTTTGAGAAACAATGAATGGTACCAAAAGCCATATTTATCAGTTAAGTTAAAATCTGTCTAAATTACTATAATTTACAGGCTACCCAAAGTTCAGATATTTAGGCAACATAAATTACACTTAAAAGATATGAGAGTCTTCACTTTCTGAAACTAACATCTAGTTAGAACCGTCAGCTCTCCAGTGGCAGTAACACAACAAAAGAAAACCTACCCTTACTCAGTATAAAAGTATGATCAGCAGCAAGTTTCAGAAAATGGAAAAGGATTTGGGAGTGAAAGAGTAAGAGGGAAGTGAAACACCAGATGAAAGAGCTTTAGGTATAACCTCTACTGCAGAGTTTTATTAGTAGCAAAAAATATTGGATAATAATATTATATAAAGTGTTCTTCAAAGAAGTACCAAAGAGGTTTCTTTAGTTCCAATTTAAAGATACATATTTCTTTGATGTTTCTGTGGCATGTCAAAGAATAGCATAAAAAGTAACACTATCATTCTGCCAGTTTAACATTAACTCAAAGGACTTATCAATAATACAAGATTTAGGTCAGGCAGAAGGAAAGTATCAGAAACACTCGAAGAAACGCTCGTACTGGTTGCAGCGTAGAACAGGCAAAGGCATAAGAAAGTAGCATGAGTAGACACTTAAGACAATCATGTGACCACAGTTAGTAGTTGTTTTGTATGGATATTGTGCTTTTGTTTTAGTTGGGTTAGGTTTGGTTTCGTAGCAAAGAGAACAGCTTAGTGAGATTACCCAGTAGTCTATGTTCATTAAATTGGCAAGAGAAAATCACAGAATCACAGAATGGTTTGGGTTGGAAAGGACCTTAAGATCGTCAAGTTCCAGCCCCCTGACATGGGCAGGGACACCTCACACAAGACCATGTCACCCAAGGCTCTGTCCAAACTGGCGTTGAACACTGCCAGGGATGGGACATTTACCACTTCTAGAACTTATAAACTTTCAAAAAGTTAATAATAATAATAGTAATATATAAAAATGTATTTACAGGAAATAGGAGAAGATTTCCTCAGTGGCAAAGTCTCAAGTCCCATTGGCCAAAATCTTCCACCCATACACCCAGCCTTCAGTTCCAGGCTCAAGTCTAACTCTGCTTCCTTGCCACCAGTCCTATCTTGCCCAGCACAGAACAGGAGGCCACTCCAGAAGCCGGGCATCCGAAGGCTCCACCAGCTGCTTGCAGGCAGGGCACTGACACACATGACAGTGCTCCCAGGAGCCAGCGTTCACAGTTGGTTTTCATTAAGGAACGTACACGCTTTTGCAATCCACTCAGAACTATTTGGGGGCTCAAGCATGTGAACAGCAACTCAATAATCACATTTCCTTCTCTGTAACATAAAATAAACAGTCTCCAAGATCAACTCTTTGGATTTATGTCCTTTCGAAAGAATTTAGTAATTGGAAGGAAAAAAATAGACCCTGAGCAAAGTGCACAGGTTCAAAATGTGCAGTAAATACTCTTGAAAGCAATGTTCTCACCTGGGAGTACTGCAACAGATGTTTATCATAAGCTACTGCAACAGTTAATCTAACTCTGAGCCAGATTAACTCCTTGCCATTGGAAACAAGCCTTTTTTCCATGGGCAGCCTACAGAAAACAAGGGGATGTGCCAGAACTGCTGACAACAAGCAGTTAATTGAATGAAGGAGGGGGGAGAAAGTCATAAAGCCCAACTAAATCATAGAATCATAGAATAGTTAGGGTTGGAAAGGACCTTAAGATCATCTAGTTCCAACACCCCTGCCATGGGCAGGGACACCTCACGCTAAACCATACCACCCAAGGCTATGTCCAACCCGGCCTTGAACACCGCCACAGATGGAGCATTCACGACTTGCCTGGTGTCGTGGTTTAAGCCTAACTCACGCAGCCCGTTCTCTCCCTCACTTCCCCCTCTTTCTTCCCCCTGCTCCCGGGTGGATGGGGAGGAGAATTGAAAAGAATGCAACTCCCACAGGTTGAGATAAGAACAGTTTAGTAACCAAAGTATAACACAAATCACTACTGCTACCACCAATAAAAATAATGACAAGGCAAACACAAGGAAAGAATACAATTTCTCACCACCTAAAACCAAGCCCGACCACACAGTGCACCCCCACCCTTCCGGGTCTCTGCTCTCTGCTTTCCGTCCTGGGCATGACGTGCTGTGGTATGGAATAACCTCTTTGGTCAGTTTGGGTCAGGTGTCCTGTCTCTGCTTCCTCCTGGCTAACCCCTCCTCTCTGGCAGGGCATGAGACTCAGAAAGTCCTTGGTCAAACCAAAACATCACTAAGCAATAACCAAAACACTAGTGTTATCAGCACAGTTCACAGGCCCAAAATCAAAAACACAGCACTGCACCAGCTACCAAGGAGGAGAAAAAAGACTGCTACTGCTGAACCCATGACACCTGGGTAACACTTTCCAGTGCCTCACTACCCTTACACTAAAGAATTTCTTCCTCATATCCAGTCTAAACTTCCCCTGTTGAAGTTTGAACCCGTCACCTCTTGCCCTCTCACTACAGTCCCTAAAGAAGAGTCCCTCCCCAGCATCCCTATAGGCCCCCTTCAGATTCTGGAAGGCTGCTAGGAGGTCTCCACGTAGCCTTCTCTTCTCCAGACTGAACAACCCCAACTCTCTCAGCCTATCTTCATATGGGAGATGCTCCAGACCCCTCATCATCCTCATGGCCCTCCTCTGGACTTGTTCCAACACTTCCATGTCCTTTCTATGTTGAGGACACCAGAACTGCACACAATACTCCAAGTGAGGTCTCACAAGAGCAGAGTAGGTGGGCAGGACCACCTCCTTTGACCTGCTAGTCACACTCCTTTTGATACAGCCCAGGATACGGTTGGCTTTCTGGGCTGCAAATGCACACTGCCGGCTCATGTTCATGTTCTCATTGACCAAGAGATCCAGGTCATTCTCTGCAGGGCTGCTCTGAATGTCTTCTCTGCCCAACCTGTAGCTGTGCCTGGGATTATTCCGACCCAGGTGGAGGACCTTGCACTTGTCAGGGTTGAACTTCATCAGTTTGGCATCAGCCCACCTCACAAGCGTGACAAGGTCCCTCTGGATGGCATTCCTTCCCTCCAGCATATCCAATTTAAACTTCCTCCGTTTAAGTTTGAACCAGTTACCCCTTGTCCTATCACCACAGACCCTAATGATGAGTCCCTTCCCAGCATCCGTATAGGCCCCCTTCAGATACTGGAAGGTTTCTATGAGGTCTCCACACAGCCTTCTCTTCTCCAGGCTGAATAGCCCCAACTTTCTCATCCTATGTTCATACGGGAGGTGCTCCAGTCCCCTGATCATAAATAAACCCCAAAGACTCGATGAACAGGTGTATGTGTGGGTAAGGGGGGGGGGGGGGGGGAATAGAGAAACAGCATTCAAACAAAACCTCCACTGATATTCTGGCCACTGAAGAGGGTTCGAAATCCTTTTAAAGCTTTAGTATGCATGCATGACTTAGAGGAAATAGAGATGTCAGGTCTATTTGCTTTTCCATTTTCATCGTAAAACACAATCCACAAAGAAAAAGTTGTAATACACTGCATCTTTTTGCATATTTAATTTTGCAGAATATTTGGAAAACTCCAAATTTAGAGAAAGTCCAGGATTAAATATAAAAAATTATCATTTTATAAATATTCTATAGATTTCCAATATCATAAAAACAAAAATTCTGAAATAAATATGATATGACATTCTGTATTCCCTTATGTCGTGGTTTAAGCACAGCTGTAAATCAGCCACACAGTTCGCTCGTTCACTCCCACCTCTTTCTCCCCCCTGCTCCTGGGGGGATGGGGAAGAGAATCAAAAGAATGCAACTCCCGTGGGTTGAGATAAGAACAGTCCAGTAACTAAGGTATAACACAAACCACTGCTGCTACCACTAATAATAATAATGACAAGGGAAAAAAGGGAAGAGAATACAACCGCTCATCACCTGCTGACCGATACCCAGCCTGACCCAGCAGTGATCTAACCCTTCCGGGTAGCTGCCCCCAGTTTTTACATCCTGGGCATGACATGCTGTGGCATGGAATACCTCTTTGATTAGTTTGGGTCAGGTGTCCTGTCTCTGCTTCCTCCTGGCTTCCCGTCCTCCCTTGCAAAGCGTGAGACTCCGAAAGTGCTTGGTCAGAGTAAACATTTGAGCAGTAACTAAAAACATTGGTGTTATCGGTGCTGTTTGCAGGCCAAAAGTCAAAAACACAGCACTTCATCAGCTACTAAGAAGGAGAAAATATGACTGCTACTGCTGAACCCAGGACATCTTATGATGAAAGTCAAAACTTTGATTTAGATTTTGAAGATTTTTCTATTTTGTTTCTTCTCACTGTAATACTGGAACTGCAAACTGGAACAAACTGGACTAGTAAACTGTACATGAAACAACAATATATTCAGCAACAGCTATGCTATTAGCAGAAGATGCTGTTCTTCTACCCCCATCCTGTATTATGTTATTTGTATTTGTCATGATTTAACCTGAGGCAACAACTAAGCACCACACAGCTCCTCACTCCCTACCCTGGTGGGATGGGGGAGAGAATCAGAAGGGTAAAAGTGAGAAAACTCGTGGTTTGAGATAAAGATAGTTTAACAGGTAAAGCAAAAGTTACACATGCAAGCAGAGCAAAACACGTTCTTTCACCACTTCCCATAGGCAGGCAGGTGTTCAGCCATCCCCAGGAAAGCAGGGCTGCATCACACTTAATGGTTACTTGGGAAGACAAATGCCATCACTCTGAAGAAGTCCTCCTTCCTTCTTCCCCCAGCTTTTTATGCTGAGCATGACACCATATGGTAGGGGATATCCCTGTTGGGGTCAGCTGCTCCAGCTTTGTCCTTTCCTGACTCCTTGTGCACCCACAGCCTACACACTGGTGGGGTGGGGTGAGGAGCAGAAAAGGCCTTGACTATGTATAAGCACTGCTCAGCAATCGTTAAAACATCCCTGGATTATCAACAGTTTCCAGCACAAATCTAAACTATAGCCCTACACTACCTGCTATGAAGAGAATAAACTCTATCTCAGCCAAAACCAGCACTGCATTGTAACAAATACACTCTCTGACAAAGAAGTGAAAAGTTTTTTTCCACAATTGATTTCCATAAATAGTTTCATTTTACTGAATGCTCCAAACCTTACTACATCAAACTTGTGCAATTGCCACATTCTATATTGAAATATCTGACAAAAGTGCAGGCTATGTACTGAATGCTCAGCCAGGTGTGCTGAACCACATTATATTATCTAAAATGTATTTTTCTGCAACTTTTTCTGTATGATATTTGGGGAAAAGTTCTAACTCAAGTAAAAACAACAAAATCCCTATTGTTTTTCAGTTAATTGATTTGCTATTGAGAGATTTGGTGCAAATATGCACATTTTGAACTGCATCAGTCTCACATATTTCAGCCAGAATTACAGATGTTCCTGTCTGCTAGTGGCAGATGCAATCTAATTTCTATTCTATGCTAACTCTACATTGATTTAGTTTATATTTGGATTCATGCTTAGTAGCATATTTGCTGTAGATTTTTCCTGTGGATTCTACCTTCAGGCTGCGAATGCTAGAATATTCTTAACTGCAGGGGGAATATGATGCTGGAAATACATCAATACGATAATAAACTGAAGCAAGTTCTGCTTAGTGGCTTAGGGTGCCAGCAGCGACTGATGGCTTTGGGGAAGCTCAAAGGGGCTATGGAGTCATGGCCAGGGACTGATAACCCTAACGGAGGTTAAGCAGGAGAAGTCAGTCCTGGTAGTACCCTCAAGACCTTGATATACTGCAATGAAATTAAAGACATTAATACAAACAGAAATCAA
The DNA here is from genome assembly GCA_028858755.1 of Ara ararauna. Lineage (NCBI taxonomy): Eukaryota > Metazoa > Chordata > Aves > Psittaciformes > Psittacidae > Ara > Ara ararauna. The sequence goes on from CM054376.1 coordinate 22,794,673, forward strand.
AAAAGCAAACAAACAAATAGGGTTTTCTCTTTCCTTTTATTCACCCAAATAATGCCAACTTCATATCTGCTTGTTAGATGTAAATAAGTAGATTTTTAACAACATGATTTTCTAATATATTTACTTTAAGTACAATTTTCCAAGTTTGGAACCTTGAAATTCTATTTGTTCATTTCAATAACATAAAATGCAGAAAAATAGTTTTAGATGGTATTTTTTGTTTTACTTTCTACAGTAGTTATGTGTAAACATGTCACAGCAAAAACATTAGGCAGACACATGTTACTGAGAGGACTGGACTCATTAATAGCTTACTACAACTTAATCCCTTTCAGCAGGACAAAAAGTTCCATCTCTGTTGCTAGTGTAATTATGAATTACCAGATGTAATTATCCACTACAATTAGAGATATAATTTTTTCAAAAATAAATTATCATTTTATCACAGCTTTTTATCAGTTGCATACTTTTCTAGCAAGATCTAAAACAACACTGACACAGTGGACATCAGATGGTTTGGAGGGAGAAAAGAATGAGAAAGAGCTAATGATAGATGATGTGGCATGAAGAAAATTAATAGTGCAAATTATATATCAGTTGTATTTGTCATGCTGCCAGGAAAAAGTGGTGGGTCTTAGTAGTAGGGGACTCTACTTTGAAAGGAACAGAGGCACCCGTCTGTCGGCCTGACCCAGGCTCAAGGGAGGTGTGTTGCCTACCACAGGCAAAGATCAGGGATGTTGCAGAGAGGCTGCCTGCTCTAGTAAGTCCCACTGACTATTACGCACTTCTAGTGGTCCATGTGGGTGCTAGTGATATAGACAGCAGTAGCCTGGAGAAAGTAAGGACTACAGAGCTCTGGGAGCGGTGGTTAGGGGCTCTGGAGCTCAGATTGTCTTTTCATCAATTCTCCAGGAAACAGGAGAGAACCTTAAAAAGGCTAGGAGGATTGGCCAGGTTAATAAATGATTAGAAGGGTAGTGCCATAGCCAAGGGTTTGGGTTTCTTGAACAGGAGACTCAATTTAGTAGACCAGGTTTACTGGGGCCTGGAGGAGATAGTCTGACAAAGAAGGGGAAGAGTGGTTTTGGTAGGAGCCTTACCAGACTGGTCAAGCATGCTTTAACACTAGATGTGTTGGGGGAGGGGGGCATCATTCCAACCCAGCACTCCCAGTCAATTGCCATCACCTATAATAAGCGTTCAGAGCAATGCAGAGATATTCCAGCTGCTCCAGCCATTGAGCCGGCTTCAACTGGAGCTGGGCTCAGATGCCTCTATACAAACGCCCATAGCATGGGGAACAAACAAGAGGAATTAGAGATGTGTGCACATCTACGGGGGTATGATATAATAGGCATCACAGAAACATGGTGGGATGGATCCTATGACTGGTGTGTTGGAATGTAAGGTTACAGGCTCTTTAGAAAAGAAAGGCCAGGTGGACAGGGAGGGGGAGTTGCTATTTATGTTAGTGGTAGGCTGGAGTGTATGGAAATGTGCCTGGGGACAGGTGAGCAGTCAACAGAGAGTTTGTGGGTGAGGCTTAAAAATAGAACAGCTATAGGAGACATTGTGGGGATCTGTAACAGACTACCTCATCAAGAGGACTCTGAGCATGAAGCACTCTATAGACAGACAGGAACAGCCTCACGCTTGCAGGCCCTTGTTCTCATGGGGGACTTCAACCATTCTGATATCAGTTGGAGGGACGATACAGGCCAGCACAAGCAATCCAGGAAGTTCCTCAATTTTGTGGAAGACAACTTCTTTCTTCAAGTAACAGAGGAGCCGACAAGGAGAGGTGCCATGCTTGACCTCGTGTTCACCAAAAGGGAAGGGCTGGTTGGAAATGCAATGCTCCTGGGCAGACTTGGTTACAGTGATCATGGGATGGTCAAAGTTGAGATCCTCAGGACAGTGAGAAGAGTGTGCAGCAGCCTCATTGCCCTGGACTTCAAGAGAACACACTTTGGCTTCTTCAGGAGCCTGCTCAATAAGGTTCCATGGGATATAGCCCTAGAGGGCAGAGGGACGCAAGACTGTTGGCTGATATTCAAGGATCACCTGCTGCAAGCTCAGGAGTTTGCATCCTAACTAGAAGGAAGTGCTTCAGGAGGGCCAGGAGACCTCCTTGGATGGATAAAGACCTGCTGAGGAAAATTCGAGGGAAAAAAGAGGGTTATAAAATGTGGTAGCAAGAGCAAGCAGCCTGGGAAGAATACAGGGATGTTGTCTGGGAAGCTAGGGACCAGGTTAGGAAAGCTAAGGCCCACTTAGAATTAAACTTGGCTAGGGATGTTAAAGATAACAGGAAGGGATTCTATAACGTAGTGAATAAAAGGCAGACTAAGGACAACGTGGGCCCTCTCCAGAAGCTATCAAGAGAAATGGTTGCCCTGGATTTGGAGAAGCCTGAGGTTCTTAACGACTTCTTTGCCTCAGTCTTCACTGGCAAATGCTTTGACCACACCACCCAAGTCTTGGAAGGCAGACACAGGGACTGTGAGAATCAAGACCCTAGGACCCCTGTAGAAGAGGATCTGGTTCAAGACCATCTTAGGAACATGAATGTATAGAAGTCCCTGGGACCTGATGAAATCCATCTGCGGGTCCTGAAGGAGCTGATGAATGAGGTTGATAAGCCACTGCCCATCATATTTGACCAATTATGGCAGCCAGGTGAACTTCCTGATGACTGGAATAAGGGAAATATAACCCCCAGTTTCAAGAAGGGGAAATGGATGAGCCGGGGAAATACAGACCAGTTAATCTCACCTCTGTGCCTAGAAAACTCTTAGAGCAGATTCTCCTGGAAGGCATGCTAAGGCACATGAAAAACAACAAGGTGCTTGGTGATAACTAGCATGGCTTCACTAACGGGAAATCCTGCCTGACCAATCTGGTGGCCTTCTAGGATGGGGCTACGGAACTGATGGACAGGGGTAGAGCAGTTGATGTCATCTACCTGGACTTGTGCAAAGCGTTTGACACTGTCTCACATGACATTCTTGTCTCTAAGTTGGAGAGACATCAATTTGTTAGGTAGACCACTTGGTGGATAAAGAACTGTCTGGATGGCCGCACGCAAAGAGTTGTGCTCAATGGTGCAATGTCCAGCTGGAGGCCAGTAATGAGTGGGGTAGCTCAGGGATTGGTGTTGGGACCGGTCTTGTTCAACATCTATGTCGGTGACATGGACAGTGGGATTGAGTGTGCCCTCAGCAAGTTTGCCGATGACACCAAGCTGTGTGGTTCGATTAATACGTTGGAGGGAAGGAATGTCATCCAGAGGGACCTTGACACGCTTGTGAGGTGGGCTGATGCCAACCTGATGTAGCTTAACCATGCCAAGTGCAAGGTCCTCCACCTGGGTCAGAACAATCTCAGGCGCAGCTACAGGTTAAGCAGAGAAGAGATTCAGAGCAGCCCTGCTCAGAAGGACTTGGGGGTGCTGGTCGATGAAAAAATAAACACAAGCCGGCTGTGTGCACTCGCAGCCCAGAAAGCCAACTGTATGCTGGGCTGCATCAAAAGGAGTGCGACCAGCAGGCTGAGGGAGGTGATCCTGCCCCTCTACTCTGCTCTTGTGAGACCACACTTGGAATATTGTGTGCAGTTCCGGTGTCCTGAACATAGAAAGGACATGGAACTGTTGGAACAAGTGCAGAGGAGGGCCATGAGGATGATCAGGGCGCTGGAGCACCTCCTGTATGAAGGCAGGGTGAGAAAGTTGGGTCTGTTGAGCCTGGAGAAGAGAAGGCTGCGTGGAGACCTCACAGCAGCCTTCCAGTATCTGAAGGGGGCCTATAGGGATGCTGGGGAGGGACTCTTCCTTAGGGACTGCAGTGAGAGGAAAAGGGGTAACGGGTTCAAACTTCAACAGGGGAAGTTAGATTGGATATAAGAAAGAAATTCTTTAGTGTAAAGGTGGTGAGGCACTGGAATGGGTTGTCCAGGGAAGTTGTGAATGCTCCATTGCTGGCAGTGTTCAAGGCGGGGTTGGACAGAGCCTTGGGTGGTATGGTTTAATGGAGGTGCCCCTGCCCATGGCAGGGGGGGTGGAACTAGATTATCTTAAGGTCCTTTCTAACCCTAACTATTCCATTGTATTCCTTTCTATTCCATTCTATTCTAGTCTAGTCTATGAATCATGACACTGCAAATATCTTGATCCGCTAAGTGGTGAAATTACCTCGGGCTGAACCATTGATCTTAAAAATAATACGACTGAAGAGGCATTGCGTCCAGAAAATATCTTTAAAATAATTTTTAAATTACTTTTTCCCAAATTATTTCCAAGTTTGCCAAAAAATTTCCCTTGAGAGTTAACAGAAACGAAAGTAAGAATATAGTGCATATTTGCTTATCCTAAATGGCATCCCCATGATCCTTTCAGTTTTCTAGTAATAAACGTTTTCACGTAAAATGTGAATATATTATCTCTTAAGTAATCCCATGCTCATTTTCTTTCTATTTATAAAAATATGTCTTACAGGGTCACTGCAGCTAGTTTTTTGAAAAAATGAGTTTTATTTTTTAAATATGTTTACGATACCATCTGAAATTTTGTATTGGAGAAGGCATTAGCCAGATAATAGTAGTCAAACATTATATTTATGAAATCTCAAGAGGAAATACACAAATTGCTTGTAAAATTTGAAGTGTTAAAATTATGAGTGTATAAAAGTATTCAGCAATGTTTTACTTAAACTATATTTAACATTTTTTCTATTGCCAGTAACTGAAATTCATCCAAAAATAGTCAATCAAGCACCTAGAAAAATGTTGGCAAATTTAGCACGTCACCTTATATTAAAGGAAGGATCTCACTTTTGTGAGGAAGCCCAGAAAAATTTATATGGCCTCAGCCTCCTCTTTCTGTGTTCCTCGGATTTCTATGAGAAAGAATTTTTTTGTGCATAGAATCATAGAAGAGTTAAGGTTGGAAAGGACCTTAAGATCATCTAGTTCCAACCCCTGCCAGGGGCAGGGACACCTCCAACTATACCATCCCACCCAAGGCTATGTCCAATCCAGCCTTGAACACCACCAGCGATGGAGCATTCACAGCTTCCCTGGGTAACCCATTCCAGTGCCTCACCGTCTTTGCAGTAAAGAATTTCTTCCTCATATCCAATCTAAACTTCCCCTGTTTAAGTTTGAGCCCATATAGGCTTCTCATTCTAAGACATCAGAATCATGGCATACATTGCAGTTTTTGCTTTCTGTGCAATTTATATGTTTAAGCCAAGAGCTGAGGTTTCTTTGTTCAGTGGTGAGGAAAAATCAGAGAAACTTTTGCAGCTATAAAAAAAGCTTATTTATTTTTTGGCAAGAAGTGTAGTCAAATATGTTAGTAATAACTTACAGCTCAAAGTTACTCCTGAGGCTAATGAAAGCAAACGTGAATTTGCTAAGCACTGTCTTCCAGAAGTGTAACAAGATATAATGTGGGCTTTGTGCTTCGATTACACATTCTTTTATATGACAAAGACCTCAAGTTAATTTATGTTAGATACTAAACAGAAATTACTCTTTTCATTTTGATTTATAGTTATTCCAGTCTAGACTGAAATTAAACCTGAACTTCAGGGCCATCAGTAGAATAATCTAAACCACTACAGATTTGAGAACAAAAGAAGAGGTAATATGTCAGGAATATCTAGGAAGTTATGGTAAATAATTTGTTAATCGCATACTTCTTAAAAATTATGATGTCAATAGAAATTAGAGCAGAAGTTAGTGGCAGATAATGGCTTGGGAATAGCTGTATATATTAAAATAGTATACATGGCTTAAAAACAATTCTAATTGCCTAAGACCCATGCACTGTGGTATAGGATATTTGTTACATCCAGTAGCTATGCACAACTAAATTGTCATATCCTCTGTCTTGTCTGTGCAGAGACTGTAAATGAAGAGTAGAGCTGTCTAATTCTTCACAACCATGGATTCATGCTGCAAATTTTGCTTGACTTCTTGTGGGAAGAGAGAATGAGTTTTTATGTAATAAACTAATAGTTTGAATAACGAATATGATGTTTGAAAGGCATTACTCATTTTCATAAATAGTATAAGGCTATACGAGGCAGGAAGGATCCCTTCACTATTTGGATGCACAAAAAAAAAAAAGAGAAATTGTTTAAACTTTTAGTTTTGCTAGAGAGAGTTCATTAGAAGTAGGTGAAAATATATTTTTTCAGTAGATTGGATGTTTTCAAGGCAGAACTTCATACTTGACATGGCAAACATGTCCTAATTCTGTCTTTAACTCACTGTTTAGAAAGCCACATAGGACTATCCAGGCACTACTTTTGTAATAATAGTAAAAGAAAGTGCTAGTCATAAGAAAACACCATCAGTTTTACTTAAAAAATGCAGTATTATTTAACATATTTAATAAATGTGTCCAGGTGGAAGTCTAAATTCAGCTGAATTTAGCAGCCAGTAATGTTTCATAGAATGGTTATGGATAGAAGGGACCTGAAATCTCATCCAGTTCCAACCCCTTGCCATGGGCTGGGACATCTTCCGCTAGACCAAGTTTCTCAAAGCCCCATCCAACCTTGAACATTTCCAGGGATGGAGCATCTACAACATCCCCTATGAGCAAAAGGACAAACATGGAAAAATCTGATTGAGATTTCTGTAGAAAGAGTTGTATGTTTGGGTTCTCGGTTTGAAAAAGGGTAAGGGGTTTTTACTGGCACTGGAATTCCTTTTGTTGCAGGAACTGTTTCAGCATGCACCCGATTATTTTTTTCGTGCCATGTTATGGACACTGGCTGCTTTTTTATTGTTGTCACTGAGTGTCTTTCAGATGAACTTGCTAGCACAATAGAGCACAACAGCATTGAAAGCATGGAAATGCAGAATGCTCTATAACCACAAAAAGTATGATGAAATCATGTTCAGGATCTATACAGAAGCTTAATTTCTAATTTTTATATCTGCTAGTATAGTTGTCACCATGGCAATAAAATGTGTTCTGTGTATACACGTGAATGCTTTGAAGTTTTATCTTCTGGGATCAGAGCAGTATTCTTTCTCTAGATAACACAATATTAGTGGGGAAAGAGAATGGTTGATCAGGGCTTAGTAGCATTGTGCATGTACTTATGCCAATGACTGATTGAAAAGCTTTTTTTTTTACCATATTCTTTTTCTTATTAAACAGATGGAAAAAAAAAAAAAAAAAAAAGAAAGAAAACAGAAAAAAAACCCAGAAGACTCTTGGTAATTTTCTAGCCAATTTTATAGTTATTCAACAGCTATAACTACGGTAAAATTTATTCTTGGAGTTTTCAATATAACATGAAAGTATGTCAAACAAGCATTATCACAAGCAATCCTTCTGAGATGAAAAACCTAAATACAGAATAAACATCTGATTACCCCAGGGTTCATGGTAAAATTCTATAGTGGAGTTCATCTCACGTAACACACAGAGCTAGTCATAGAATCATAGAATAGTTAGGGTTGAAAAGAACCTTAAGATCATCTAGTTCCAACCACACTGCCATGGGCAGGGACACCTCCATAAAACCATGCCACCCAAGGCTATGTCCAACCCCGCTTGAACACCGCCAGCAATGGAGCATTCACAATTTCCCTGGACAACCCATTCCAGTGCCTCACCACCGTTACACTAAAGAATTTCTTCCTTATATCCAATCCAAACTTCCACTGTTTAAGTTTGAACCCGTTACCCCTTTTCCTCTCACTGCAGTCCCTAAGGAAGAGTCCCTCCCCAGCATCCCTATAGGCCCCCTTCAGATACTGGAAGGCTGCTAGGAGGTCTCCACACAGCCTTCTCTTCTCCAGGCTCAACAGACCCAACTTTCTCAGCCTATCTTCATACAGGAGGTGCTCCAGTCCCCTCATCATCCTCGTGGCCCTCCTCTGGACTTGTTCCAACAGTTCCATGTCCTTTTTATGTTGACACCAGAACTGTACAGAATACTCCAAGTGAGGTCTCATGAGAGCAGAGTAGAGGGGCAGGATCACCTCCCTCGACCTGCTGGTCACACTCCTTTTGATGCAGCCCAGGATACAGTTAGCTTTCTGGGCTGCAAGTGCAAACTCCCGGCTCACGTTCAAACCTAGGCCATAGTCATCCTAGGTACCTCTGGATTTAATGGAGGGCAAAACGAACTCCTAGTTTGTGACTTCCTGCATGTGCTTACTTTCTTTCCACTGATTATGAATGGATCTTAGCTCAGAAAGTATATTTAGATCAGTTTCATCAATAAGAACTTCAGTGTAGCCAAGGTGCTGACAAAGATAATACTTCCATCGCTGTAATGTACCTAAATTATAACTTTCTTTCAATGTAGACAAGTTAGAAAACAGTTGACACTATATCAACATATTTTTTTTTATGTGTAAATCAGCTCACGATGTTGATATTATCAGTGGTATAAAAATACTATGAAATGTGTAATTCTACTTCTTTGAGTTTCAGCTTCTTTGCTTTTATGTTGCCTACTTGCTTGTCAGTTTGCTAGTTGTGTTTATATCCCCTTGGCTTATAAGTATTAGATCAAGAATGGGTCAATGCAAAGCAATGGTTCATAACTGGAGAAAGGGACACTGGATGAGCTTGATAGCTCACCTTCAAAAAAGATAACCTCGCACAGAAACCATTTGAGACTATGAGCAGAAAGGATATATATAGTATTTTCTGTAGTGACACTCCTCTCAATGTGTGTTTTACAGTTGCAAAAATAGTTCCCTATAAAATCAAGTCCAAATATGCCCTTCCCAAAAGGTCTGAAATTAGTTCAGGAAGAAAAATCACCGCATCTTCAAGTAACCAGCAATGTTTTTAACCTAAGAACAAAATGTGTGTACACAAGCATGTCTCTGACACACAGCAGCTGTGATTCTCCCTTTCTTTTACTCTGATCAGTGCTATGGTTTCAGAGAATTATCTTAGAGTATAACAGTGTTGAGCCATTTATAGATAATTATGCATATAAAAAAGATGCTTATTTTATATTTTCATACATGTGAATGTCATGAGAATAACTGCAGGAAAATTAGGCTAGTTAAAGGACTAGGTGATCTTTCTATTGTCCCTTTTAAGAATATTAATAAGTTAATATATATTATCTCTGAGATTTTGACAAATATAGGCTTATCAATATGACAGAGCTTATTTAGCACACAAGAAATTTGCCCCTTAATGCCAGATAATGTCACAAACAGTATCATCTCATTTAAGAAAAATGATAAACTGTGAAGACTTTTAGGAAGGAAATAAAATAATGATTAAAAATATTGCCTTCTTTTTTTTACCTTTATTTCCTTCTTTTTCATATTTATCTAAACATGAAAGCCATTATCTCTGTATGCTACTAATGAACAAGATATCCTACATGCATTTTCAAATGAGATCAGAAGAGGCCAAACAGTTTAACCTAAGAAAAATAATTGCTTAAAGAATAAATTTAATGCCATGAAAACATAGGTGTCTATAAATAAGCAAGAAAGTTTCCAGCATACCACAGAGAAATTTATAAATTATTTTATGCATTTTAGTTTGCAAGTGGTTTATAATGGTCACTAAAACATTATTTGCTAAATGTTTTTTAATAATTTATAAATAAACCACAAAATCACAGAATCACTTAAGTTAGAATGAACCTCTTAAGCCTATTTCTTCTTGTCCTGAGTACCTCTGAGAAGAGTTGGGCTCAGGTACTTAGACAAATTGAGAAGATTCCTTCTGAACTTTTAGGGCTTATCTGCAGGATGGAGAGTCCCAGATCTCTCAGCCTCTCTGCACATGAAAGAAGCTCCAGTCTCTGTGTTTTTATAACTTTTGTGTCCATGCACTGCACTGGGTCCACTATGTTGATACCTTTCTTGCACTGAGGAGCCCAGAAATGGACACAGTACTCCAGATATGAACATCCTTAATATTATCTTTATAAAAGTATTTTATATTTTGTATTAAATTTGGTTTCGTCAAAGTATTCACAAAGTTTTCATATCTTTATTTTAATTGCTAAACATAAAATGAAAATTAGATGTGCAGTTTCTATTTTACTTGTACAATATATAAGTGGCTGAGACACAACTATTTTAAAAAATGATTGAATATTCAGAGTAAAACAAATTGATTTTATCTTCATAGTTTTCTAGCATTGCGGATTTAGAATTAGAAAGAAAATTCTTCAAGAATATCTCTGGTAAATGTATATGGTATTGCAGCTATTGACTCAGGAAAAAAAGTAGGAAGCTGAAAGCAGCTGTAAATAGAATGCTATTTTCCCTTAGAAGTTTGATACATTGCTCACAATAAATCAGTGAATAAATCTAAGAATCTGCATCATATAAACACAATATACCATTTCACAATGTTTGGAATCCATGAAATGACTTTTATAATATGAAACACTTTATTATGCATTCTTTCTCTATGCAAAGATGGGTGGTTTATGAACTACTTATGAAGTTTATGACAAAAATATTTGTTCATCAAATATCATATGCAATCCATTGCAGTTACTATGGTGGCTTGAGGTTTGTTTCTACTTGTAAAGTAAATCTGCAGCAAATCAAGTCTCATTAACCCCCTGCAACACTATTAAAGTCATTGAGCCAGGGCATTAATTGACATTTAAATAACTGGTGGGTTCTCATGGTCTGTTATTCATGTACATTATAAGCAACAAGAGGGCTAGATTTGTCAGAATGTGTTCTTAAAGGGGGATCTTAAGGAAGAAATGGATCTTTAAGGAAATCCTGGAAGGTCATTTATTTTGCTCCAAAAATAGGTACCCATGATAGGCAGATACACCTTTAGATGTGGCTGTCTTTTACTGTTAACAGTGAAGGGAGCTTAGAGTTTGCTGTAGTTATTGATATTATTTAGGTACTACCAGCAAGATTTTTTGCTGTCAGCTATGTCATCTCTTGAATTCATGCTCAAGAAGTTAATTTAAATATTGTACTACTTATTCATAGTAAATAAAAAAAATCACAGTGCCACATAAAATATCATGCCTATTAAGCTGTATCCCACTTATTTACCCACTATTCAAGGAGTTGCTTCCTTTCCCAAGAAGATACCATAATGAACCTGTGTTGCTGCTACATTTTATTTTTTTTTCTTCTTGGAAAGTTTGGAACACTTTGCTGAGGGTATTTACTCTGTATTCCTTTTTGCTGCCTCTGTAAATATGGCTTTCCTGTAGAATTTCCTAATAGCAGTTCACAGGAAATTTGTCAGATACTGAAGACTTATCTAATTTTTGACACTCCGAAATCTTAGAAAACCTTATACTACCCTACATCAAGCAAATTAAAAGGTTTCTTTGTCTAACCATTAAGGGTGGCCACATATACAAAGCTCTGGCACTTCATATCCCTTTAAAATATTATATTATAGACCACAATTCACAAAAGTCTGAATTTACCGACAATAATAGGCACTGAACTGACAGCCAGGGAAAATAAATCGCTATTATACAGATATAGTGCTCTAATGAGCCGTATAGTCTGCATGCTTACTTCCCAATACTTGAAAATTGTGACCTAGACAAAGTAGCTTTTTATAGATAGGCTTCCACTGGCTGAAACAAAATATGTTTCAAGCTGATCAAAGATGTTGAAATTCTAAAACAGTTTTATAAGACTAGATTTATCAACTAACTGTGATTAATGTAGACAATAGAAATCAAGGCATGTGATTGCTCAGAAGTGTGCACCCTATTAAAAAGTTGTTTTATATTTCCAATACTTTATTTCTCACAGGCTACTATTCCCCTGCATAGATCATTTATATAGTACTTGGAGTCACAGCAAATTTACAAATGCAAAATACTTGAATACAGAATGTTATTTCACTTTAGACTTTTCATCCAGAAAACGGTTAGGCATGTCTCTTTTTAAACAGGTAACAGTGTAGTCTGCTGGTATCTTTGACAACCGACATTTTAAAGTACATCTGTAGAACATCAAACCATGGCAGAAGAACATGAGCCAGCAATGCTCCCTTGATACACAGACTGAAATGCAACTCAAGCAAAATAAATATTCTTGGGCAGGATTATTCCTTGGTTTTCAGTGTACTTACAAGAAAATTGCAGGTAACATATGTAACAGGAGTATAAATACATAAGGCCATGGCTGATTAAGGTAATAGTTTTTCTTTTGGACGCAAAAAAATATTTATGTGATTTTTAATTGGAATTGTATATATTTCAAGATGGATTGATTAACCAGAATCTTTTTTTTTTCATATTCTATTTCAGTAGTTTAGATGTGCCTTCTGTAAAGGAATAATCTTGTTAGATGAAACTACACATTTCAGGAAATGGTTTTGTTTAAAGGCACTAGCAAATAGCTGACATATAGTACTATTTGATGAATTCCCAAGAACTCCAGTTAAAACATGTTTTTTCAGAAATCATAGCCTACATATTGCTGTATCATCTTGACCAAATTTTTCCTCTAAATATCTGCCTTAAAGAAGAAAATGGCACCTCTGTTATCTACCAAGTCTACTTCTCATAATTCTAGAAATCTTTCAATAATTTATCTTAAAAATGAAGCACCCTAGAGCTCAATATTTGTAACATAAGGTGAAAAAAAAAAAGTTACATAGCTCTGTGTCATATCACAACCTGATGTATCCCACTTTAAAAGAAACCCATTGGATCTCAGAAACAAAGCGAGCTTCCACTGTCTCTGTGTGAATTTAATCCATAGACCTCTATTTGGATTGGTATATGAATGTGTATATATATATTTGTATATGTTTCCTTTAATATATCAATATGCAATTTTTGAGGAGGGTTATTCTTAATTTTTCCCTTTCATCTTCATGTGTTCTTTTCATGTCTTTTCTCCACTAATTCCTCTCTCTTGCTGTGGCTGAAACTTCAGTCCTACTGAAATCAGTTGGGGTTTTGACATTGATTTGAAAGGAGTCAAGATTCATGCCCTGCAAATATTTACAGAAAGCAAGCTTGTAACTCCTAAAACACACACCTGGAACTTCCACTTATCATGATTGCTCAGTCAGCTGTACTGATAGCACTTAGCAATTCTTCATTCTTTTGTTAAATAACTGAAGTCTCCTTCACGCTGTAATGTTCTGTTGCTCTTGTTTGAAGCCCCAGAACTTGCAAAAGTTAAAAGCTAAATGGCCATTTTCTATAAAATAGGTTAAATTAAGTCTTAAACTCCATCTAAAGAGGTTTACTGAACAAAATGTTAAAACAGTTGAAAAATACTTTTTATATATATACACACATAGGAACACTGTTGTGTTTCATTTTGGCTTCATTCACATAATTTGGGATGACAAAGCACTAACAGCTGTTAAAGATGGCTGTTAAGGGCAGCAAGGGCTGGTGGGTTTGAGACCTCATAGAATGCTACTGATAGGGGTTCAGAGAGGATATCTGAGGCTACCTCAAAGCAGCATCAAGCTTTGTTTAAGTGCTAGACTGCATCTCCCATATACTATAGAGCTACCCTGTGGCAATTCTAAATATAAACCAAGTCTTAAGAAATCAAGATGTAGTAATGAATGTCTTTATTTTTTAACAAAAGAAGAAAAGAGTAACTGTTTTTGTCTCTCAAATTCAGTTGTTTTCATAGCTGGTTTTTAGATCACTTGTAAGGAGGGCATTCATTTAGAGAACCACTCCTGAAATCTACGCTTCTCTGATGCTTTTTTTCCTATTGCATGTTTTCTCTCTCTACTCTACCAATGCAGAGAGCAGGTGTTCAGTAGCTGCCAGCTAGCTTTGAATGGAGAGACTATATTATAATGCAGAAATACATTAAATCCCTAATTCCTCTGGGTATGCAGTGCATAGTACTGAATTTACTATCTGACAAAAAGACAAAGGTTTAAAAAAAAAAAGAAATCATTCTTTCATTTGCTTTTAGAAATGGCACAAGTTTTTTGAGCTGAAAGCTTTACAAAGAATCAGATTAAAATCATGATAGAGTCCTATTAGCATTATCAAAAAAATTACCTTCACTAAGCTTGAAAGTATCTCCACCTGAAGTCTAAGAGTTTAGCAGATATCTCTCATTAGGGAAAATCCCAGTGAATAATTTTCAAGGAAAATTGGGATGAGATTGTGGACAACACATAATATATCCCAACATGAAAAACCCAAACCAAACCAACCAAGCAAAATAAAAAAAACCCTTGAAAATTATTATTTTAACAACATTATTAAATGGAACTATTTTATTTCTATTTCCTTTCATGGAAAATAAGACACAACATCTTCTAGTGACAGAGGTGCTCAGCATGAATTAATAATAATAGACAAGCAAATGTAAACAGACATGCCTAGACTTCACTATTCTGGAATTAAAAGCTTTACAGTAAATGCATTTGTAATGAGTAGGAACCCTGTGGTCTGATGATAGCTTCTTTAGTTCAATTCAGATTTCCAGATTATTTTTTTTCTAATATATTACAAATCCTACATAAGAAAAAAATCTTGATTTTGCTTTTTCTTTATAGCTTATCTATAAAATTGTGGGGTTTTAAAACATTTCATAAGATTCAAAATTTACTGCTTTTCACAAAATAAGTATTAACATACATAATTAGCAAGAACACATATGGAATTTGTGCAGATTAAGTCTTTAACTTGTGTTCCATGGCTCACCCCTCTTCTTTGTTTTAACACAACATAGCAAACTATATTGTAAAGTATTATTTACTATTAGCCACTGTGATCAAGAATATGGCAATGAGAAGGGATACCACATATAACACTCTAAGTTAAAAATATAATTCCATTCAGTTAATCACATTGGATACACTAAATGAGGGCAAATCTGAAAACCTAAGGAAAGCTCAGTAATTTTAACAGGTTACAATAACACCTGTCTTCTGAGAATTTGTGAACGATTCACCCATTTTCACAGTGTCTCACATATGTCCTCGTATTTCTTTAGGTGACTTCCTATGCCTGTGAGGAATTTAAGTTCTGCATATGTTCAAAGAGGCTGACCATGAAATCAATCTTCTGAACTCAGGTAGGATTGGAAGTTGCAGTTTCTGAATAGTAAGGCTACATTAAAAGATTTTTAATATTTACATAGCCTTATATTTTCCTACTACATAGCTATGGGTCCTTTTATAGCTTTTCTCCTCCTCCTAAATTTTTTTTCCTCTGTGCTCAGTCAAATACAAATCTAGTATGTTCCACCATGAATCTATTTCATGACATTTTTAAGCCACTGCTTCTTTAGCTGTTATGGTCTGCCAATTGCTCTCACCATACCAGGTACAAAGTCAAACAAAGCCAATGAAGAAGTATGCACTGATTTGAAGTAATCATTTTAGTAGTGTTAACGGGTTTTTAGTTAGGGAAAGTAACTTTGCAACAAAATATTTTACGGGTGCCTTATAGCAATGTATGTGTTCATCTTCCTCTGCCGTCGTTTCTTCCTTCCATACAAACCATAGATAGAACTTTGTGCTTATGTAGGATGTTAAATCTATGTAAATAGGGAAACAGAATAAGGCTGTAAAATTTTCCAAGTGGTTTCATGATCTATGATCCAACGTCTAGCTTCGATATATAACAGCTGTCTGTAAGCTTGGTTGAAACTTTTGAGAAAATCGATAAATGGTGAGAAATGGCTGTAAGTGCATAGGAAAGAGCCATAAAAGATAACAAGAGTAAAAATGCAGGAAGAAGTTGAATAATTGCGATAGGACAGTAGTCAGCAACTGTTGGATTAAAGACAAAAAACACTGATGTGGAAATGTATAAAATCCTAAGAAAAACAAAATGTATATGTAAACAAGAAAATTTAGCAACATCAAGGATCAGCCCATACCAAGGAGAAAGAGAGGCCAGCCTTTCCCTTCTGACTAAAGTCTATCTACCATTAAAGACACAGTATCTCATCTTAAATAGCGAGCACATTAATTATTAATCTGGCAGATTATTAGTCTTGGCCACCTACTAAATATATTTATATAAAAATAATAATTTCTTTGAATTGTTTTAATTATGCTTAACCTTCCTGCAGTCTTTTTGCAACTTGGAAAAGAAGCCTGTATTGTGATCCAGAGATGAAAACTTTTAAGACCATTTGGGCTGATAGTACAAGCATGTAAAACATATTTTACATCTGTAAAAACTACTGAAGGAATACATTGTTAAACCACTTCAATCCATTAAACAATCCAGAAGTTCTTCAATGACAGATTATCAATTTTGTGCGATTCATTGACAGACTTCCATCAATTTCTCACTGTCTGCCTTAATCTTTTACATATATAGTTTGGGTTTTTTTTAATTCAAGTTTATATGATCAGTTCATTCAGGACAAGTGAATTGCCTGCTGGTTTTTTTTTTTTTATTATTATCTAGCTTAAAATACAATTGTTTTTAATGGTGTACTTGCCCTTGGTAACTTCTTCCAAATAAAATTAATCTTTGATGGTAATATTCTCCACATGTTGTATCATGTCAAGAACTATTAATGTTCCATCACTATTTTTATGTTACTTTATAGCTGTGGAAGGACTAGCAATTTATTAGCCCTTTTAAATTGTCATCATTATTATGCATGTCACATAGTGAGTAAATGATGAACTGCTGCCACAGAGTATTTTATTATAAAAAAAAAAAACAATCCACCCACCACACTTTCAGGAAGTGTGAATGACCATAGCTCTGCTCTTGCCAGATTTCTAGAACATTAAAATATGAGCTATTTCATGCTTTTGGTACCAGAGAATGCTGCTGTTGTGAACTGCATTTTAACTTGCTCTGTGCAACCAAATGGGGAGGTTTTGTACTTGAGGTCCTGCAGTCTTTTATCTCCCTGCATCACATGCACTGCTTGAGGAACAAGAATACAATTTTAAAAGAAAAAGAGGTAGAAAAAGATTTAAAAGAGATAATAGGGATTCTGAGTGTCACTGGTCTTAATATTGAAAAGGGATGATCATAAAATGCTCACAAAATGCTCTAGCAGAAGTATTTTCAGGCTGTCCATATTTCACTATTTTAAAAGTATATTCCTTGTCCTATGAATGTGGACATTAAATAAGGTACAGAAATTAATAAGCATGTTAAATTAATTTTCCTATCTGAAAACATGTAGTAAAAAGTGAGAACAGCTTTCAAGTTTAGGCTTTGGTGAAAGGAAAGGCATAAGAATGGAAGGAGGGAAGGAAGAATGGAAGAAAGGAGAAAAGGAAGGATGGAAAGGGCAGAAGGGAAGGACAGGAAAGAAGGACAGGTGGGAAAGACAGAATAATGGGAAAGACAGGAGGATGGAAGGAAGGGAGGAAAGGAGGCAGGGAGGCAGGAAGGCAGGCAGGATATGTATATATAACATCAATTACTAAAAGCTGTTCTTGATGCATAACTTACATAAGGATTCCAAGAGGAGATCAATCATCATGCTTGCTTAAAAACATGAACTTTGCAATAGGTCTTGTGGAATCAGTTTAGTTTATATCAATCTTATAAAATTTTGATTAAGGATACATTCTTGCAGATGATCTGAGTAAAAACAACAGCATTTCTTTGAAGAAATTTAACATATCAGTATTTCATAGGACTGAACTGTTTTTTAACTTCTGCAAGCCAAGACAAGATCAATCCCAATACCACAATTCTGCAAACACTTTCATTTATTAGTTGATATTGAAATAGGAAATGCATATATATGCTTAAGAATTTAAGCATCACTTGACTATTAATGATCTTACATAGTTCTTAGGAACTTCTTTACTGTGAGGGTGACCAAGAACTGGAATAGGCTATGTAATCTCATGCCATGGAGATATTTAAGAGCCATCTGGACAATCCTGAGCAATGAGCTCCAGGTGACCCTGCATAAGCAGGGAGGTTGAACTAGAAGACCTCCAGTGATCCCATTCAATCTCAATCATTCTATGAAACCAAACATGGAACAATAACAATGACTTAGACTTGTTCAAATATCTGCTTTCTTAAAGGGAAAGGACCTGAAGGAAGACTGTCATCAGTTCATTAAAAAGTCCTCCTGGGATTGCTGCTGTAGCTACTGAACTGATTTTAACACTCTCCTACTACGTCAAGTTGCACATTGCCCAAACTCATAGCTGGGAGGTGGGTTGGTCATTACATACCAGACAGCCATTCAGAAAAACACACGGAGAAACAGCAATAAGGCTCAGATTTTGAGGACATGGAGACACTACTTTGCTATCCCCTCATTGAGACATATGAAAGATCAGTATGGCTCTTCAAAAAAGAGCTCAGATGGGGCAGAAAAAGTTTGCGAGATGCATTTTCTTTAGAAAGCAGTGAGCAATCTCTGTAGTATCGGAATTTGCCACCAGGGAAACTACATCTCTACCCCTGTAGTATTGGAATTTGCCACCAGGGAAACTACATCTCTACCCCCTAAAGCTTCTTTCTCCCACAAAAAAAAAGGCAAAGCAAACCAAACCAACAACAACAAAAAAACCCTAGAGGGGCCATTAGGAATCTATGCATCAACTACCTCAATCTATTATTTACAAATATTTTACTGTACTGATTTATTGACACAAGAATTATCAGGGGTTTGATTTCCATCAGCAAAGCACAGAAGTGCAACATTTTCAACACTTAGCATTGCAAACCTAATACATCATATCAGCCAGAATGTTTCTTATGTAAGACTAGGACCACTAGATTACTAGATACATAGGTTCCCATGATATAGTCAATGGGATCTATAAAGTAAACAGGTGACTTCAATAAAACAACAAATGCAGGAGGTGGTACTGATTTCAATTCCCATCACATTGTTTTCAAACATTCACCATGAAAACTGACAGTGCTTTAATACTGTCAGGTTTTTAAAGCCTGAAATAGGATGCAGGAGAGGAACTGGATTGTAATGACACTTTGAAGATATTGAGACCTTAAAATCCCACTGAAACCATTGTGTTTATTTTAGCACTTCAGAATATGTGATCTCATTTTGTAAAACCATGTTACATTTTCCTGATAAATTTATTATTATAAAAAATGTAATCATTATTTGTTGTGGTGAGGCACTGGAATGGGTTGCCCAGGGAAGTTGTGAATGTTCCATCGCCGGCTGTGTTGAAGGCCAGGTTGGACAGTGCCTTGGGTGGCATGGTTTATTGGGAGGTGTCCCTGCCCATGGCAGGGTGGTTGGAACTAGATGATCTTAAGGTCCTTTCCAACCCTAACTATTCTATGATTCTATGTTTCTGTGATTTTAATTTTGCATGAATATTACATATTAGAATAATTATTCTGCGAATTCAATTGCCATAAATATATTTTAAATGCTTGGAAAAATCATGTTTTGGTTTCATTAATAAAAAATTTGTTTTTTAAGTGCAATATTTACAAAATTATTTATATAACAAGGCAGATGTATTACTTTGAAAGTTTAACAGGTACATGTTATTTGGAGTCTCTAAGACAACCTGTCTGATTACTGTGACTAAAATGGCAGATGTTACTCTTCATTTGAAAAAACAAGCTCAGTTTTTGCTTGCCTTTTCATTACAAAGTTTTGATAGACATGCTACATAAGGTTTCTATTTGGCTTTGAACACTAATCCTATGGGGTTTTTACAAGCATATTTATTTTTAAGGAAAATGGAACTAGGTGAAAATTTATATATTTCATGAGCTGCTCTGTATTTGATGTTAAAATTCCTAATGTAATTTATACTAATGTCTGCAAGATTTTATCCACTGGTAGCTACAGTTGTTAAAGCAGGTGTCTTACACAAAATGTTATAGGTGCAATATTTCACCCAATTTAATATTGGATTTTTTTTCCTAGCTAAATTATTTATTGTGAGTTTATTTAAAGAAAATCTCATTGGTTTTCTAAAAAGTCTTTCACTTATTTTCTATATTTCGTAATAATTGCAACTTGTTTAAACAGCTACTATTATATTAGTGTATAGCAAAGCTGTGCCTGTCTCAGTCTAGCATCTAATGATTGTTCTATAAATTATTTACCTTAGAAAAGTCTTTTGAGATAAAAAATAGTTATAAGAAGTTTTTATCAAATGAAGCAGCCATAAACTTACACAATGACACTCCTTTCTAAAAAATAGAATCATAGAATCATAGAATAGTTAGGGTTGGAAAAGACCTTAAGATCACCTAGTTCCAAAACCCCTACCAGGGGCAGGGACACCTCACACTAAACCATCCCACCCAAGGCTCTGTCCAACCCCGCCTTGAACACCGCCAGCAATAGAGCATTCACAACTTCCCTGGGCAACACTTTCCAGTACCTCACCACCCTCATGGTAGAGAATTTCTTCCTCATATCCAGTCTAAACTTCCCCTGTTGAAGTTTGAACCCGTTACCCCTTGTCCTCTCACTACAGTCCCTCATGAAGAGTCCCTCCCCAGCATCCCTATAGGCCCCCTTCAGATACTGGAAGGACGCTATGAGGTCTCCACGCAGCCTTCTCTTCTCCAGGCTCAACAGACCCAACTTTCTCAGCCTATCTTCATACAGGAGGTGCTCCAGTCCCCTCATCATCCTCGTGGCCCTCCTCTGGACTTGTTCCAACAGTTTCATGTCCTTTCTGTGTTGAGGACACCAGAACTGCACACAATACTCCAAGTGAGGTCTCATGAGAGCAGAGTAGAGGGGCAGGATCACCTCCCTCAACCTGCTGGTCATGCTCCTTTTGATGCAGCCCAGCATACAGTTGGCTTTCTGGGCTGCAAGCACACACTGTCGGCTCATGTTCATTTTCCATCGACCAGCACCCCCAAGTCCCTCTGAGCAGGGCTGCTCTGAATCTCTTCTCTGCCCAACCTGTAGATGTGCCTGAGATTGCTCCGACCGAGCTCTAGGACCTTGCACTTGTCATGGTTAAACTTCATCAGGTTGGCATCAGACCACCTCACCAGCGTGTCAAGGTCCCTCTGGATGGTATTCCTTCCCTCCAGCATATCAACCGAACCACACAGCTTGGTGTCATCGGCAAACTTGCTGAGGGCGCACTCAATCCATGTGATCAGAAAACTATGGAACCTAAAAATCTTCCCTTTGTAATGGAAGCTGAAAAAAATAGTAAAAAAATTCCAGGTATCCTTAAAGTATCTATATAATAAAAATATTTTTTGACCATTTACAGTTGTATTTTTAAAAAAATCTTAAGAATGTTAATACAAGTGCTAAGATGTCTCAGAGGCTACAAAAGTCCTCACCATCCTGTCTCCAAACCTATTCATCATCCAGTGTAGTTGTTTCCTTATTCTTCTTTAAATAAGTTATTCTATAAATACCAACAAATAACAAAATAATACTTCTTTCCACACCCAGAGTTTAAACATTCTCCCTTCCAGTTTATGAAATAACATTTCTAATAGGCATATTATTTTCCTTGTTTACATCTTTATGAAAATAATTAGAAGTTATAAATATTCATATATATTTATATAGAATCATAAATAACAATAAATTATTTGCTGTATTATAAGTTATTTCCTCCCACTATCACCTTTGTTTCATATAAGCCTTCATTGTCCAGCATGGACTGATAATCTGATCTGCCACATCACTTCATAACTTGCGGGGAAAAACTTCTCAAATACGTTTTTACTATTTCTTACCCTATTTGACATTGACTGAAAGATTAACACTATGAGGCAAAGGTTAAGTCCAAGCGAACACAATGGGTCAAAAGGAATACAATGTAGGAGTTTCTTAGGGCCTTAGGCTGCTGAAAACAGTAGTAATGGAGAAAGTTGCTTTCATGAAGTTTCACCTACAGCAGAGTCACAAAGGGCTAAGACGTGAGCACTTTCACCTCAACTCCTATTTGGAAAGGTTAGTGAAAGTTCTGATTCTGCATTACTACATATCCTGCTTATATTTTTAGCCTCTCTTTTTGTCCTTGGCCTCTATGACCTTGCTGCAACATGAGCCAGTGCAAATGCCTCAGGCAACTGATAGTGCAGTGACTCTTACATGATCTCATTGAGGAGTGTGGAAATCATTCCCAACATGAGAAATTCTATACTTGCTTCAAACTGAAGATTTTGTGTTCTCTTACAAAAATTCTCTTACAAAAACTGTTGCTGGTTTAGAGGATGGCTCATAGCTGTAGGGGACAAAATGGTCATTATCAGTCAAGCAGGCTGCAGGGAATATTTCAGGCCGCGATCTGCTCTATAGATTTATGCGAGTTATTCCTGGATAAAGCATCTGCTTAAGAAAACTTCTACAGCTTAACTCTGTATGATTTGGGTCAAGGAGAAAAAAAAAAAAACAGCAGCAAAACAAAACCAAAATATACAAAACAAAATCCAAAACCAAATAAATAATAAAACCCCAACAAAAACGGAGACTGAGAGTGATCTTATATGAACTCATCAAAGTTTTCTATTGGTAAAACAGTTTGAAATTCTTAATGGGAAAATAAGATAACAAAAGCTGATGGAAGTAAAAACCCCTAACTCTTATAAAAATAGGCAAAACTTAGAAAAGTAATAATTCATTCTGAAAAAGAAATTTAAATCTACAGCATCATGTATGAAGCCTAAAACAGTGAGTCTGTCTGTGCCCTGTAGACTTACTGAAGGAATGAAAACACAGGCTAAAAGCGCAAAGAGGTAATTTCTAGATTTTGTTTGCCTTGTAGTCCTCTGGGCAGTCAGTCTCTGAACCACAGCCATTCAATTCTTGTGTTACCTTAAAAGCACAAATTTTAGATACAGACAGAATCATTCTGAATACTATTTTTCTTTCTTTTTTTCTTTTTTTTATACCCTTGAATAATCATCATGGAAAGCCATATTATTATTAGGATTTTCTATAGTTCTCATCAGCTGAATATCAGGATGCTTATTGTCAGAGCTCAGTTGACATTCCAAGTATGAAAGTGCTTAGCTCTGGATAAAAGTGTCACAGTAAAGGCAAATCAGAGTGCTTTGGGGAAGACTGTTCAATAATCACTACTTCTGACTGCAATCTGTGAAATCGTTTTTCATAAAACTTGCAGCATAAAACCAAGCACAGGGGTTTTTTGTTTCATTTTTTTTTTTCTTTCTTTCTTTCTACAGCACCATTTCTTTGCTTTTGTTATCTTTGCTGACCACACTCCACATACAAAAATCTGAAAGGTTTTCAGCAACTCTTCATGGAAGAATGGAAGAAGAATAATTTGTAGAAGCCAGTTCCTCACTTGGATGCAAAAAATAAAAAGCACTCATAAAAAAAAGCACACTGTTAGTATGAATAAATACTACATATGCAAATTTGGAATAGCAATATCTAAACAATTCAGCCACTGCTAAAAATTATTAACTTAAAAGTATGCTATAGTGTGTGTACCACAGTTAGGTCCACATAAATAAAAGTACTGTTTTTTAGAACATGTGAACGGGTATAGGCAGCAAACAGTAAAGATTAAAATATGTGTCTTTTCTCCTTCAAGTCATCAATGAAAACTAAGTGTATCATGACAATTTATCTGTATCTAAGACCTCAATTGGATAGGATTATTAGAAACATAAAGCTAACACTAAATACATTCAAAGCTGAGGAAAAAGCTTTGACTTATTCTTTAACCAGCATAAGAAGAGTGCACGCATTTCCTAATTACCTATAGACATTAAATGTTAGCCAATTAGCTTTGCTCTTTGATGAACTCTTTATTGTTTACAAATTTTATCACAATTGCAACATCTTCAAAGGAAGAAAACACAGTGTATTAAAAAGTGCTTTAATCTGGCATAGAAAGATACACGAAGAATCAATGCCTTTCAACTAAATAAAGGCTAATTAAAAGGAGAAATAGGCACATTTTTAACAGTGAGGTAATTAATTGCTGGAATTAATGTCAAAGGATAATAACAAATTCTGTACATCTTAGACTTTTCACATCATACCTATTTCAGAAAGCAGGTTTAGATTAATATATTTTGCTAAGTTCAACCCAGGAAAAAAAATGTCTGTACTCTTCAGGAAATCAAACAAATTTATCTAATTCTTTCAACAAGCATTAAAAAATGTATTTCTTTAAGACTATGTTTGGATGTATTAACAATAACAATCGACTTTAACAAAGTAATAATCTACTCTAAATTGTTAAATCCCAACTATTTTCTTAGTAATAACACATTAATCATTGCACATTACACTGTATTAATTACTTGATTTTTTTTAAAAAGAATGCAACTCTAAAGATAAACATTAATTTGAATTAGTGACTGAACAAATGTTGTCTTCTAAGCTTGACCTGACTTTCTAAAACTGAGTTATAATACAAACATTTGACGAGGAACACAAGGACAGAAAACTACAGTTGCTGGATGTTGGCTAAACATTTCAAAGAGATAGCATTAGCTATTACAACAGCTCCCAGAAAAGCAAAAAAAAAAAAAAAAAAAAAACCTCTTTTCTTATGTTTTAAATCTTCCATTAAATTCACCATTATTCCACAAATAGGCAGTCTTCTTTACATGTAATTTTTTCTTTTCCTTTCTTTGTATTTCTTTAGATGGATCTAGTAAAACATTCTTGAATAAAGTGGTGTTTGCTTTCCTAGGTCATTTACTTTGTCTCATTTTAAGAATGTCAACACTGAAGTCAGTTTGGCTTCAGTGCTAGTCCATTTAACAAGGCCAAGTGCCCCTACCAGGTTAGGGGCAATCCCAAGCACACGTACAGGCTGGGTGGAGAATGAACTGAGAGCAGCTCTGAGGAGACAGAATTGGGAGTGTTGGTTGAGAAGTAGCTCAACATGACCTGGTAATGTGAGCTTGCAGCCTAGAAAGACAACTGTATGCTGGGCTGCATCAAAAGAAGTGTGACCAGCAGGTCAACGGAGCTGATCCTTCCCCTCTTCTCTGCTCCCTTTTGACCCCACCTGGAATACTGCGTTCAGCTCTGGGGTCCCCAACATAAGGATATGGACATGTTGGAGCGAGCCCAGAGGAGGCTCATGAAGATGCTCTGTGGGCTGGAGCAACCTTCCTGTTAAGACAGGCTGAGAGAGTTGGGTTTGTTCAGCCTGGAAAAGAGAAGGCTCCAGAGAGACCTAAGAGCAGCTTTCAGTACCTAAAGGAGGTCTACAAGAAACCTGGAGAGGGACTTTTGACAAGGGTGGGCAGAGATAGGACAAGGAGGAATAGCTTTATACTGAAAGAGGGTAGATTTAGATGAGATATTAGGAAGAAATTCTTCACTATGAGGCTGGTGAGACACTGGAACAGGCTGCCCAGAGAAACTGTGGATGTCCCATTCCTGGAAGTGTCCAAAGCCAGGCTGGATGGGGCTTTGAGCAACTGCGTCTAGTGGAAGGTGTCCCTGCCCGTGGCAGGAGGAGTTGGAATTGATTATCTTAAAATTCCCTTCCAACCCAAACTATTCTATGATTCATGATTCTATGATCAAGTACGGTGAAACACAGTGGTAAACAACTCAAGCTCTCCATGATTTCATCAGAGAAAAATCTAATAAAATTTCTTTGTTCCCCTTTACAATAGCAGGAATGTTATTTTGGGGTTGGTTTTTTTTTTTTTTATTATTTTTTTTACTATTGCAGCTATCAAAAGGCATGAAGTTTGTATCTAACTAAATAAATATAATATAGACTACTTTCTGTTGGCATCAGATATTTCAAAACCTTTTCACCTGATCTTACCTTAAATCTGAGGAAACAGTAAGCATTCTCAAGAGAATAACAAACTGTAACAGCTGCATTATTTTAGTGACTGACATTTTCTTGTGCATATACTTTTTTTTTAACCTTCTGTAAGTAGTTCTGAGTGTTCATGAATTACTATTTTTCAGTGTTGTCTTTTTGGCTACTATAATGCTGTAAAATATCTCATGCTTCAAAAATGTGATCTGAAATCTGTTCAAGAGGGAGGTCCTCACTGATTATATTTCTGTTGAGTAAACCATGTGCTTGTGATATTGTATTTGTGTGAAGAAAATCAGTTTGAAAATCAGTTTAAAAATCAGTATGAAAAAAGGGAGATCCACCACTGTGTCATCAGTGAATATGTCCTCTTTTAAAGTACATACTACCATTTCTTTATTGTGATATGCTGAACCTGGAGGAATTGAATAGTTCAAATTATAAATTTGCAATCAAAGATCTACCTGGAATGATTTTATGCTGAGATAGAAGTTGCATTGTGTGACTGGAAACTAATGAATGTACTGTCTTCATTTAAGAAAAAGAGGGGGGAAAGTGATACAGGCAAACAGATATCCCTATGTAGAAGAGGTTTAAGAAAAAAAGAAGAAAAGATGAAGTTCAGGTGTGGAATTAACTGGAAAAGGTTATACAATATAGGCAAAAACTAACCTTTACCAGACAAAATCAAACTTTTTCTTGCAAGTTTGCTTATTTGCTAAGCAAGGCAGAAAAGATTGCATTGAGTCTTTCCTGGTGCTCTTATAACTTACTTTTCCTCCTTTTTATTGTTGATGAGATCATAAACACAGGGCAAGAAAAGAGTAAAGGACTCCTCCTCATTTTCCTGTCATTCTTCTATCACAGAACTCTTCAAACTTACAGGAATTCTACAGTGAAACATTTCTCATGGAAAAATACTGCTTGTTGAAGCATAAAACTTATCCCTAAAACCATATGAGATGTGCAAAGTTGACAGTCTAGCAAGAAGGTGATCTGCTAAGCTTTTATCTGAACAGATCCACCATATAGCAAATCAGCAACTATTTCAGCAGAAATTAGAGTAGCCACTGCAACAGGAGAGCAGATGGTTTTACTGTTATATTCCTTATTAGGCTTCTAATAATTGTTCTAAAAGCTTGTCTGAAAATATAATGACATGAAATCTCAAACTTTTCAAAAATTTTTAACATATTTTGATGATATTAAGGCTATTTTAAGACAAAAAGCTATTCCCTCAAGGTGAGGCTCTTCATGCCTCCAGCTGGTGAGCTGGTCAAGAAAGGGACCAGAAGAATGGGTCCATCAACATACTGTTGTGAGTTGGGATATAAGGCAGCAGTGGGAGGACCTCTTTTGTTAAGTTCCTCCTTCTTCTAGAAAACAAAACAAAACACAAAACTCCAAAAAAAAACAAGGAAAAAACCAACAAAAAACCCAAATCCAACAAATTTATGAGTAAACTTCGTTTTTACAGAGACTTAATGGGTATAAAATATTTCATCCTATCTATTTAATGAATTCAGGTCCAAATTCCTTTTTTGTCTCTCTTTCCAAGGAGTAATACTTTTAAAATTTAAAGAAAGTTGTTTCTCATATCACTGTGGGTAACATCAGACCTCAGGTGCTAAGTGAAAGAATTTTCTATTGTTAGAGTATGGTGATTCCACACTGATGTTTTTATGGCAGCTGCTCTACACACAAACTTTTTGTCCTTGAGCCATAGATGAGGATGAACATTTCACAGCTGACATTATTGTGTTCTTACTTTGGATGCACAATACAGAAAAAATAGGGAAAACTCTGCAAGAGAATCTTCATGGGGTAACTAGAAGTAAGGGAGGGTTGCAATTAGAAAAGATACAGAGAATTTTCATTTGTAAATCTACTAACTGTTTAAAAGTGGTTTCTTTCTTTTGGGACCTCAGTAGGACTGCTTTGACAAAACAAAGTATATAAACTGTCTGTCTATAACATCGTATCAGAAGGTAACACACACATATCAGAAGACAGACTGTTCCAACGGATATCTGAAAAATGTCTCTGGCTACTGACATTCCTGCATTAGTTTTCATTGCTTTCCTTACAGTCCTTTTATTAAATCTATATTTTTAATTCCTGATATAATTAGGATTATAGAAGTTCAAATTTCACAATGATTATGAGTTTTTTTCTACATATATTCAAAAAAATCAACCAAATTTGTGTCTTAACAGACCTGACAAAATGTCTTCATATGCATGTGACACATGCGAAGCAATTTTCCTGTTTCACCTTTTTTGTATGAAAACAAAACCAATCATACAACAGGCAACAATAAGTTCTGCTTCCATTTGTTTTGTGGAGTAAGACCAAAGAAATTAATAAACAAATCTTTCATATTGTATTTTCTTTTTTTCTAATACTGTTATAAATGCCTATTAAGAGAAAAACTACACAGCAGCAATCTCCTTCCTCATGAAGTTTAATGTTCACCCTTGACCTCATGCTTCTCTGTAACACAGGAAAGCATTTTTTCCTTCCTTTCAGGTATATTCTTTGCATCTGAGGAGGTGAAAGGTTGTTTCAACTCAGCTCTTAAAGTGTAGTCTGGTGATTGATCTATGTAGACACCTGAGAAAAAAATTTTTGTTTGTGTAGTCTCAGAGAAAATGATAAAAATGGTTTTGTAACAAATCATGCTGTTACTGTGGATCTCCAGTCATTCAAAATTGGAAACTCTCCATAGCTACGATAAAGGGGTAACACCCTGTGTGTATCAAAAGCAGAAAAAAAAAAAAAGTGCTAAAAAGCAGATTGATAAAATGTTGAAAAACTCAAGTGAAAATTGAAAAAAAAGTTTTGATTTTTAGCGAGCATTCTTTTTGCCATATAGGAATTGAGTAAGCAGGTGAGATAAACTATTCAGTTATTCAGTTTGCAAATGTACCTAATGCTTATATGTAAACATTTGTGCAAATTCTGAATATTCACATTAGAGATCCTTCTCCAATTTCTCCATAAATAATAATGAATTTGTGAAGCATATTTAATGGATTTGTGGAAAAATGAAATGGACAAATCAGAGACTCTCCCAAGACAAAATAAAATTGCCTGTTTTTTAACTCACTAGTCTTATGAGTTGTGAGCAATTTTCAGACTGTCTCCTTTTTTTTCATGTTATTACCTGCAATTTATAATATTCTGTTTTCATTTACCCTATTACTTAAGAACTGCATTTTGTGAGCTAAAATATTGTTTCCTAGATACAAGAATCACAGCTGTTAAAAGTATTTTAACTATGTCTTACATCCATTTTGTTCCAGTTTTGAACTTCGACAAGTCAAACTGCGTAGATTTCATGATTTATATCAGACAGAACTGAAGGATAATTTCACGAGGCACCCCCTAGCTAGCATCAATCTGAGCTAGTGCATTTTCATCAGGCTGTGACGTGCCATAAGGGGTTGTAAGCACAAGTCCCAAAAGCAAGTTAGTCATTGGAGGGTGACACTGTGCCTGGATAAATCAGCTCTATTTCTCAACATGCTTAATTAAAATAGACATATTCCAAAAATTGCAGAGATACACTGCTGTTTCTGGAGGAGATTTCAGTATCATCCTCCATAATATGCTGTAAGCATGACCTCCTTTTAATGTAGAACTTGCATAGCATTAAGGTATCTCAGCCTAAACCTTACATGCTGTGTCAGCTTCAGCCATGGCAATTTGTAGCCTTAAAGTGTCAATAAGTGACTGAAGTACATTTTCAGTAGTTGTTTCTGGTTTATGTATTTGAGAATGATTTTATCAAAGAACAGGAGTGGGTCATGTCCCATGTTGCACGCGCCAGCAACTGGAACAGGGCAGGCCCAGGGATGGCAGCTAAGGCCAGCCATGAATCCAAATCACCAGGCAAGTCCATAGTGATGGGGAAAGTAACAATGTGAAGCCAGGACAGGAATCCCACAAGAAAGAGGAAGTCTCAGGCCTGGTGGTGGTAACCAGGGTCAGCCACAGTCCTGTGACCTTCAGTAAGCTTGTAATGATGGGAATGGTCTGAGGGAAAATCAGGTAGTCACATTTGTGGGTGAGATTCAGGGTTTGAATCAACAAAGGATGTAGCACTGCTCTGCTGCAGCTGGAATGTAGCTCAGATATGGCCCAAAAGCAAGAGCCCAGCTAAAAAGCATATGCCAAGAGAAGGGAAAAGGTGGGTGGGCCACTTCAGGGGTTCTCACAACTCTTTGGAAGCTGTGCAACCCTTAGCAGCATGGCACTGTTGCAATATGGAAGTTGGCCTTGGGTCCAAGCAACCAAAACCCCAAGAGTGAGAGCATATGCTCAGGGCACTGATGGATTTATTCTATGGGGAAGTTAAGAAAGTGCAGGCTCTGGTAAGAAGGGAAGCCCCCAGACCTCCCAGAGAAGCTGTGTCACTGTGTCAGAAATTTAAAACCATTCTGGAAACAATGGGAAGTATGATTCTTGCATTAGGGCAAATATCAGAAAGTGTGAGGTAGGGATGCTTAAAATACAAAATCAAAGACCAGTGCAAGAGCTACCTTTCAGTGAGTGCTAGTGACAACACTGGCAAGTTAACTACGTATTCATATTTTTGCTTGTCTTCTGAATCAATAATCCTGACTTTTTCCTTTTCAGTAACATACCATAAATAGAAGTAGCAGAAATTGTTCACCCCTTTTCATCCTTCAGCCTTTGACCACTATAGCCTTAACTGTCTGTGTAAGTTATGTGTCTCCAGAGATGGATTAACAACTGTTTTAAAAAGCTTTACTAGTTTGATTAAAAAAAATTAATTTGTTGGCAGTATACAAATTAGGTCTATTAACAACAACAAAAAAATCATACAGGTCTTACTAGGAGCAACTGCTGTTTACCCTGAAACAGAGCTGGTGTTTGAACTTTGTGAGGATCAAGGGTAAATAAACAAGTGGATACATTTGCAAGTTGGCACTTATAAATAAACAAGTATCAACTACACCTCAATCTAGAAGCTCAGGTAAACAATATTGTTTGAAAGCACCAAATTGGTGTTTATTTAATAGCTTTCAGTGTAATCATCTGATTCAGATTTTAACATGTAGGCAAGTGTAAACGTGTGGGGAGCAACAGGAACAGAGTCTGAAGCTAACAATAGCATGCGAGAAATAAGTGGTTAACAGTAGGGCATTCTTACCTCAAAATCTCAGTCCTTAAATCCCTGGCTTTATCAAGAACAGGGTATCATTGCATACTAAATGGTGTTATAACTTCATGCCTCAGGTAAAACAAAGGTATTCTCACTATTACTGCTTTTATTATGTCTTTATTGAGGAAAGTAATTCAGTACTACACACATGCATAGATTTCACTTTGCAAATTGTAATGCAGTATATCAGCCATAGGCTGTAAGAGAAAATCTATCTTTCCAATGTCTTAAATTTGTACACGATTTATGTATGCATTTTTTTAAGCATATCATCTTTTAATTGAAATATTTTTGTTGTGACAAACAGCATATTTCAACTAATGCATTATTCGTATGTTAAAACATGCCCTAGAAAACTTAATTTTCTGCCAATAGCCCAAATATTCTATAAAGTTTCCAGCCTCCAAGAATTAATTATAAAAATGATTAAATATTAAAATTAACTATCAGAGTTTTCTAAGAACAGAGTATGCTTCTAAATGAAAACTTTATATACAATCTTAAGTAGATAATATTTTTAAGGTCTGGAAATATATATGTGTCATAATATCCAAGGGGGCCAATGTTTGTATGTGTTATATTTATACCACTTTAGTCCCATCTTTAGGGCATCTGGATGAATATGAAATATTCATGATTCACTTGAAAAAAAATAACTTAGTTTTTGAAGAAGATTTTACTAGAGAGCCAGAAATTCATATGGCTGCGTACAATATGCAGAAATGGCTTGTTATTAACTGAAGTGTCTTCAAATTACCTCCGGTGCTTCATCAGTATGCCCTATTCATTTGTAGAGTACTGAAGTCAGCAATGGTGGTACATTATATATAATTGTTATATATGCATCCAAACAAAAGTAGTCATGATTACTTCACAAGAAGTCTGATCCAAAGCAGGGTAGAAATCAGTAACTGTATGTCCTCTAAATTCAATGCGACTTTGATCAAGAAAAAAATCTATCTTAATTAAAAAACGCAGTCCCTCACATGAGGTACAGAAAGTGGTAGAATACAAAGTCTTGTCATGTTCAATATCAACACACATCAGCGATATCTTAGAATCATAGAATAGTGAGGATTGGAAAAGACCTTAAGATCATCGAATTCCAACCACCCTGCCAGGGGCAGGGACACCTCCATTAAACCATCCCACCCAAGGCTCTGTCCAACCCTGCCTTGAACACCGCCAGCAATGGAGCATTCACAATTTCCCTGGGCAACCCATTCCAGTGCCTCACCACCCTCACAGTAAAGAATTTCCTCCTCATATCCAGTCTAAACTTCCCCTGTTGAAGTTTGAACCTGTTACCTCTTGTCCTATCACCACATCCCTTAATGAAGAGTCCCTCCCCAGCATCCCTATAGGCCCCCTTCAGATGCTGGAAGGCTGCTAGGAGGTCTCCACGCAGCCTTCTCTTCTCCAGGCTCAACAGACCCAACTTTCTCAGCCTGTCTTCATGCAGGAGGTGCTCCAGCCATCTGATCAACCTCATAGCCCTCCTCTGGACTTGTTCCAACAGTTCCATGTCCTTTCTATGTTGAGGACACCAGAACTGCACACAATACTCCAAGTGAGGTCTCACAAGAGCAGAGTAGAGGGGCAGGATCACCTCCCTCGACCTGCTGGTCACACTCCTTTTGATGTAGCCCAGGATACGGTTGGCTTTCTGGGCTGCGAGCACACACTGCCGGCTCATGTTCATTTTCTCATCAACCAAAACCCCCAAGTCCTTCTGAGCAGGGCTGCTCTGAATCTCTTCTCTGCCCAACCTGTAGCTGTGCCTGGGATTACTCCGACCCAGGTGTAGGACCTTGCACTTGGCATGGTTAAACTTCATCAGGTTGGCATCAGCCCACCTCACAAGCGTGTCAAGGTCCCTCTGGATGACATTCCTTCCCTCCAACGTATCAACTGAACCACACAGCTTGGTGTCATCAGCATACTTGCTGAGGGCACACTCAATCCCACTGTCCATGTCACCGACAAAGATGTTGAACAAGACCGGTCCCAACACCAATCCCTGAGCTACCCCACTCATTTCTGGCCTCCAGCTTGACATTGAGTCATTGAGCGCAACTCTTTGCGTGCGGCCATCCAGACAGTTCTTTATCCACCGAGTGGTCCACCAATCAAACTGATGTCTCTCCAACTTAGAGACAAGGATGTCATGTGAGACAGTGTCAAACGCTTTGCACAAGTCCAGGTAGATGACATCAACTGCTCTACCCCTGTCCATCAGTTCCGTAGCCCCATCATAGAAGGCCACCAGATTGGTCAGGCAGGATTTGCCCTTAGTGAAGCCATGCTGGCTGTCACCAAGCACCTTGTTGTTTTTCATGTGCCTCAGCATGCCTTCCAGGAGAATCTGCTCTAAGATTTTGCCAGGCACAGAGGTAAGACTGACTGGTCTGTAGTTCTCCGGCTAATCCATTTTCCTCTTCTTGAAACTGGAGGTTATATTTCCCTTTTTCCAGTCATTGGGAAGTTCACCTGGCTGCCATAATTGGTCAAATATGATGGGCAGTGGCTTATCAACTTCATTCATCAGCTCCTTCAGGACCCGTAGATGGATTTCATCAGGTCCCATGGACTTGTATACATTCAAAGCAGAGAAGTCTCGACCCCTGCAAATGATACTGATTATTTTGCTTTTCTGAAAAAAGGGTAAGGAAAACCCAACTTCTGAATTAACGTAACACTGGTTTCACCATAAAATGAAAAAGCAAATAACTTGCTGTGGTTCAGCCAGCTCTTCCCTGAAAATTTAGATTTTCATTTAAAAAGTCAATTTTTTTTTCTAGTGCTTCTTTTTTGTTTGTTTCTTGCCTTAGCTACCACTTAGCAGTTTTAAACAGTCACAGCAATACTTTCTTCCCCATTTGTCTTAAAAGGAGAAAAGTGAGCCTTCATCTTGCATTAGAAGAGAACCAGATTATCTCGTTCCTGATAGTTTATTTTGCTGTTAAAGATCATAGGTGACAAACACTCAAGCCCTCTTCCAATGAATGCACTCTTTGTTTCATTATCTCTATCATAATAAATGTTCTTCTTGTTTCAAACATGACTTCTATCCAACAATAAAAACCCATCAACTTTTGACTTTATTTGCCACACTCATAAAGAACAAATTCTTACTTTTCATTTTGCAGAATTCATCTGCATACTTAATGACTGTTGTCATATGCCTTCACAGCCTCTAATTATTTAGGCTAAAAATGCACTTGTGGCTTTTAACTTTAATATGAAATTTTTTTGTGAAATCCGTACTGCGCTTTCTAATCACCAGAGACACTCCACACAAAATCAAAGTAACATTTGTAATAAATACTGTGTACTTCATCCTAATGTTCTCAAGTAAACATCGGTTGATATGCTGGAGGGAAGGAATGCCATCCAGAGGGACCTTGTCACGCTTGTGAGGTGAGCTGATGCCAACCTGATGAAGTTTAACCATGACAAGTGCAAGGTCCTACACCTGGGTCGAAGTAATCCCAGGCACAGCTACAGGTTTGGCAGAGAAGAGATTCAGAGCAGCCCTGCAGAGAAGGACTTGGGGGTTTTGGTTGATGAGAAAATGAACATGAGCTGGCAGTGTGCACTTGCAGCCCAGAAAGCCAACCATATGCTGGGCTGCATGAAAAGGAGTGCGACCAGCAGGTCGAGGGAGGTGATCCTGCCCCTCTACTCTGCTCTTGTGAGACCTCACTTGGAGTATTGTGTGCAGTTCTGGTGTCCTCAACATAGAAAGGACATGGAAGTGTTGGAACAAGTCCAGAGGAGGGACATGAGGATGATGAGGGGACTGGAGCACCTCCAGTATGAAGATTGGATGAGAAAGTTGGGGCTGAAGATAGGATGTGAAAGTTGGGGCTCTTCAGCCTGGAGAACAGACGGCTGCGTGGAGACCTCCTAGCATCCTTCCAGCATCTGGAAGGGGCCTATAGGGATGCTGGGGTGGGACTCTTCCTTAGGGACTGTAGTGAGAGGACAAGAGGTAACAGGTTCAAACTTAAACAGGAGAAGTTTAGACTGGATATGAGGAGGAAATTCTTTACTGTGAGGGTGATGAGGCACTGGAAAGTGTTACCCAGGGAAGTTGTGAACGCTCCATCGCTGGTGGTGTTCAAGGCTGCATTAGACATAGCTTTGGGTGGCATGGTTTAATGGAGGTGTCCCTGCCCCTGGCAGGGTGGTTGGAACTAGATGATCTTAAGGTCCTTTCCAACCCTAACTATTCTATGATTTTACAGTTTAATGTATTACACCACAGCTGCCTTGATCATTGTGTTTCTCTTTTTTCACTGTGGCTTTTTCAGCTTTTGGTTAATGATTTTTATCTCTTCTGATCTAATGCAGACACAAGGGTCGGCGATGCATATGTACGTGAAATGTTTTTCGTTACATTTTGGTTTGCTTTATTGTGTTGTATAAAATCATTGCAACTTTCTACTGTGGTATTTAAATATGGCAATTAACAAGCACTACAGATTTTAAACTTTTAAATTTTGGTTGTTTCTAATACTTATGAATTTGAACAATTGAGAATTTCTTTTGCTTTTTGAAAATGATATAATTGTTGTGTTCTTTGACTTTATAAAGCATGAAGAAGGTGAGGGAATTTCAAGGACACAACCAGATTTCAAAATAGCAGTGAAAGGTAATTTTAAATATGCATGGCATAGCTATATAATGTGTTTTCTCATCTATTATAATGTGGTAACATCTGAAACTGAAGACAAGAAGACTTATGGACTTCCTGCAGATTATTTTGAAAAAGTGAAATTAACTTCTGTGCTTTATAGGACTTATATTTAGTCCTGAATATAAATGCACAGAAAAATTACAGCAAAAACTTAAATTAGTAAAAATTATTGTGTTTATGACGCATTGTTCTTTACTTGCAAGTATGTTTGGTGCAAACTCACGTATTTTGGTGGATGCCTTGACCATAGATAATTCATTTTATTAAACTTTACTGTTTTACTAATGACCTTTTTCTCACCTTCAGTCAGAAATTTTCTTATCTTTAACATGACATATATTGACATGACACCATATTGACATTGACATAAAACCATGAAGCCCTGAGCTAGATGTTAATAAATATGTTTTGAGCAAATACAATACATCCTTCTTCTGCTCATACAGTTTTTTTTAATCAAATACATTTAATGCTAGAATTATTTATTATATATGTGCCAGTAGTAAGCATTGGCCTGTAACTTTCTTTCAAACTGGGTTTCCTGCACAAGTCTGAAGGTCAAGATCCAATGCTTGTTGAGTGGCCTGTGCTGAGAAACAGGCTGTAAGGCACGTTTCAGCTCTCTGATAGGATGACAGAAATGTTTTAATAACTTAATTTTTATTTGTAAATTCAAAGCTCATTTTCTGCTCATATTCTTCAATATTTGGTTAGAATAGAGTATTTTCAAAGATGTGTATAATTTTTAAAATAGAATATTAATGTGAAAAAATATAACAGATGCAAGAATGAAGACTACCCAACTCCCTTAAGTGTGAGTAAATGTTGGTTTAAGTAGTATTTATATCTTCCCAACTTCTATATAATGTATTGTTTGCAAACACTTTAAAATTGTAGAAGGACACATAGTCATGAATTCAAACAATGTTTCAGACACAGATAACCTGTCTTTGACACTACTTGTTAACCTATCATGCCCCTTTGTCAATTCCAAAATAGGCTAGTTACTGAACAACTGCCATCAATAGTTTGCAACCATTCCTCACTTATACATTTCACAGAAACATTTAAACAGATTGTGCTATAAAAGGCAAAATTACACATCTGAAGCCACTGTGTAGTACTGAATCATGGGGAAAATGTCAGCTAATAGTATTGCAGCCAGAAAGACTACAACGGATTTTCTACTATATAATTCAGCAATGAAGAACTTCCTATCTTCAGTATATTTCACTATACTTTCCTGTGTATTTTCCCCAACACAGGAATTAGGATATTTCTATATTCCCATGAAAAATAAGAAAACAAATTTTAATTTTCAAAGGGAGATGTCTAAATACTGAGGAAAAAGAAGTCAGTTAATCCCTTTAATGAAAAACATGTTTGTTCGTAAAATTGCGGATTAGGTCTAATATGCACTAATGAAAAAATGCTGTGATTACTGTTCATGAATGTTTTAGATTTTACAGATTTTTTTTAATATACTAATTGTATCTCTTTTATTTCTTTTTAACTTTTCCAGACAAGACTGTCATCTCTAACAATGTAAAAGTATGTGTATGATCAGTAAGATGCAAACATTCATTTACCTGAAAAGATCAAGACACTTCTGGAATTTTGAAGATCTCAGGATTTATCTGTATTAATCTCTGCAATGCTCTAGATTTCTGTTCTGTAAAACAGAAATATAAAAAAAATAATTACAATTTTTTTACAATTTTTTTTTTTTTTACTTAGAATTCTCAAAGCATTAAGGAATGCTCTGAAATATTCAGTTCTTTTACTCAGCTGATTACACACAAGCTCTCAGTATGTGTCAGAGGTGGACACAGGCAACTTTTGGGCCATCAACAGCTTTCTTTTTCACCATTCCCACATAAGCAACTGTCTTATGCTGGAAGAAAAAGAAAGAAAGAATTTATTGCTAGAAGCAGAATTTCCAGAAGCAGATATGCTCCTTAACAAGTGGGTGAGGAAGCTGTTCTACTTTTTTTCTTATATTCAAGAATGTAAAGAAAGCCTGCACCAAAATGAACCTACTGAAATTATTTCAAGGAACAATCAGTTATGAGAACTGATTTGCACCCCCTTGACTCTTTGCTTTACATCTATTGCAAATAGTCAATTGCCAGGAGAACACTGAAGAAATCTCTACTCAACTCAGTCATATCTGAAACGAACTCCGGTGTTTACTTCTTTAAGTTCATTATGGGTTTAAGAATGTGACTAATGTAAAATAATAGATAAACTGCATTTATGGACTAGTTCAGTATGGCATTCATATCCCAACTAATACTTGATTTTTGTAATTTTAACAGTCCACCAATGAAAAACTTTTCAAAATCATATTCTATCTGAACATTACCTTTTTACGACTATTCTATTGTTTCCCACTAATATCTCTTTCACTGTTATTGTTTATTAAATCTGGCCATGCAATAATCTATTTTGGGAACTAGTTTTGACTCATAGCTGTAGAATAAAAAAAAGATTATTTTGAGGAGTGGGAGGGGGAGGAACAGAGAGGAAAAAGGGAAGTACTTCAGATTTTAATGAATCAGCTGGAGCAGAGACGTTAGTTTAATTCTGTTTTGGAGAAGTAGCCTGTCACTTTTGGGTTTATATTTCAAACTATGATCTTATGACCATCTTGTTCTGTGTGCTGTGTATTTCTTGTCTTTGTGTTTTGCCATTAGGTCAATGAGTCAAATTGTGCTTAAGCAGGAAAACTGCAAGTATGCAACTCAGTATCTTTTTGATAGAATTTCAAGTAACAAAAAGGTTCTGTTAGACTGCATAATGAATATGACATAACGCTCCTTCAAGACCTGCAGATGGATTTCATCAGGTCCCAGGTCTTGTATACATTCAGGTTCTTAAGGTGGTCTCGAACCAGATCCTCTCCTACAGTGGGCCCAGGGTCTTCATTCTCACTGTCCCTGCGTCTGCCTTCCAAGACTTGGGTGGTGTGGTCAGAGCATTTGCCAGTGAAGACTGAGGCAAAGAAGTCATTAAGAATCTCAGCCTTCTCCAAATCCAGGGTAGCCAGTTCTCCCGATGGCTTCCGGAGGGGGCCCACGTTGTCCCTAGTCTACCTTTTATTTGCAGTGTACCTATAGAATCCCTTCCTGTTATCTTTCACATCCCTAGCCAAGTTGAATTCTAAGTGGGCCTTAGCTTTCCTAACCTGATCCCTAGCTTCCCAGACAACATCCCTGTATTCTTCCCAGGCCACCTGTCCTTGCTTCCACCTTTTATAAGCCTCTTTTTTCCTTTGGAGTTTCCTCAGCAGCTCCTTATCCATCCAAGGAGGTCTCCTGGCCCTCCTACAGCACTTTCTTCTAGTAGGGATGTATCTCTCCTGAGCTTGCAGCAGGTGATCCTTGAATATCAACCAAGAGTCTTGGGCCCCCCTGCCCTCTAGGGCTACATCCCATGGAACCTTACTGAGCAGGTCACTGAAGAGGCCTAAGTCTGTTCTCTTGAAGTCCATCTTCATTAAAAGTGCTGCACTGAGACACTTTTCATTTTTATAATTACATCATCTTACTTTTTTATAGTTGTCACTTATACCATTCATAAACATTATTTACATGGCAAGTCCATTCTTTTTAATTTAAAGATATAGCATAAATGGAGGGAAATTACCATGTGCCATATTTCTGTTACTTCTTTGCTGAACTCTAGCTAAAAATTACTGTTTTCAAAATGAATGGGTTTAGTCAGTTAATTTTTAATAACTTTCAGTACAATATCATGGAAAAAAAGATACTGGATATACATTAATGACTTTTTTCCAGATTTTGTTTGTAGATTTGCCTTCATTCTGTCCCTTATGCAACTGCTTAGTTTTTGGTGGCGGACTTCTTTGATTTTCTTCCTCCACTATTTCCCTGGGGATTTTTTGTTTGATCATTTGTGTTAGGTTTTTTTTTTTTTTTAATTTTAATCAGTCATTTGAGCAATATTTACAGGTTTTAAAATCACTAAAATAAATAAGAATTGTTACAATTAGGGATTTGCAAAGGTTGAACAGGTCTAACGCAGATAACCTGGACAAGACATATTTTACATACTTTCAATCTGAACCAAACTGCTGCGTATGGCTACATATTGGATAATAGTCTTAAATAAAATGTCCATAGGCAGAGAGGCAATTGCATTTCTTCTGCCAAATTCAGGCTGCTCACAGGAGGTGCCAAGTACCTTACAGTAGCTCCCAACGTTTACCCGGAACAGCAGACAGTCTGTACTAAGCAGCATTACACAGGCAAGAATCTGATCTACCAAAATATCCACTTTTTTTTTTTTTTTCACCAAATCTTGTCTTATACTAAAGACAATGAAAACTTAAATAAATAAAGCAATTAAAGCACAGCAAAAATAAAAAACCAACTCAATCCTTCATAGATCTAATATATATTAACATAATTCCTACTCTTCTGTTTGTGTAAAATTCTTGTTAATTTTAGAGTTCGGAAGATTTTACTGAATGTCATTCTTAAATTTCCACAAGTAGGCTTTTAAGTTTTAGCCTGTCAGAAAACAAGCATATGCAAATGCCCAAATACCCAAATATGAAACAACTATCTTGAAAGTAAACGTTTCAATGTATACTTAATTACATTGCACCACAGGGCAGAACAACTGGTGTAAATACAATTTAGCTGTAATGAGCATTTTGTTCTTATCATGGTTATTCAGTGAAGATTTCTTTTCAGATTTGCTTTGCTTACGAAGTGCCAATATCATAGACTACATGAAATTCCACCAATAAAGAATACTACATTATAGGGATTTGATTCATCAAGAGAATCTTATGAGACATTTGTCAGAGTAACTGGGCTCAGAGGTACCAGTCATCATCCTTACTTAATTTGTATTTCCTTTAAATGATAAATTTCTATTTTTCACAATTAATTTTTAAATCATACCCATACCTTTTCTTCTAGAAATCAGAGAGAGACTCATATACCTATTTATGACAATTAGAAAACAGTTCTTTAATCAATGCCAGTATTTTATATATTTATCAACTATATACATACTGTTTTTCAATACCTTCTTGCATGTAATTGTAGGAAAAGATCTATGTCATGAGAATATAGTTTTAAAACTTAATTTAAGGTCCATTTGCTATGGAACTTGACTACTATTTACAGAAGCTTTCAGTCTTAATGGAATTGGACAAATCTCTTCACAGAGGCACTGTAATTCAACATGTGGTTATGTTGCACATTTCATACTATTTTTTAAAAGTTTTAGCTTAAAGAAGATACAAGCAATAAGTAAAAACATTCAAAGTATCATGCTCAAGAAGCATTTTTCTTTTTTGAACAATGCTTTTCCCTGTAACAGATTGCAGTCTTCTCTGTTATCAGAGAGCACTTTCTTTAAAAATATTTTATATTTCCCGGACAATAGTTCAAATGTGAAAATGAATATATTTCCATTTGACAGATAAGATTGCAGTTTTCCAGGCAAAACATTCAATAAAAAAGACAAGAAAATGTTAATTCCCTATTAAAAAAGACCTGCTTGAGAGAGTCCAGAGGACTGTAAAGATGATCAGAGGCCTGGAGCAATGTCACGGGTTCAGCAGCAGCAGTCATTTTTCTGCTTCTTGATAGCTGGTGCAGCGCTGTGGTTTTGATTTTGGGCCTGGGAGCAGTGCTGATAACACCAGTGTTTTCAGTTACTACTTGGTAATGTTTTGGTCTGACCAAGGACTTTCTGGGTCTCATGCTCTGCCAGGGAGGAGCGGGAGCCGGGAGGAAGCAGTGACAGGACACCTGAACCAAACTGACCAAAAAGGTATTCCATACCACAGCACGTCATGCCCAGGATGTGAAAACAGAGAGCAGAGACCAGGAAGGGTGGGGGTGCACTGCTTGGTCGGGCTTGGTATTAGGCAGTAAGCGATAGTATTCTTTCCTTGTATTTGCCTTGTCATTATTATTATTGGTGGTAGCAGTAGTGGTCTTGTGTTATACT
This sequence comes from Ara ararauna, assembly GCA_028858755.1. Classification (NCBI taxonomy): domain Eukaryota; kingdom Metazoa; phylum Chordata; class Aves; order Psittaciformes; family Psittacidae; genus Ara; species Ara ararauna. The sequence goes on from CM054376.1 coordinate 22,836,211, forward strand.
TTAGTTACTAAACTGTTCTTATCTCAACCTGTGGGAGTTGCATTCTTTTGATTCTCCTCCCCATCCACCCGGGAGCAGGAGAAAGGAAGAGAGGGGAGTGAGTGAGAGAGCGGGCTGCGTGATTTACAGCTTAAACCACGACAGTTCTTTTTGGCGCCCAACGTGGGGCTTGAAGGGTTGAGATAACGACAGGATTAATAGCCACTCGTCACAATGCTGATTTATTGGCTCTCAAAGTTGTTGCTCTTGGTTCTCTTGCGTTCATGGTTTCAGCCTGTTGTACCTTACTTACAGCCGGTGTTTGTTATCTGAGCATTTTTCGGATATGGGTTTTGAGTTAAGGTTCTTGTTTCATTGCACTTTATTGGAATGGCTTGTAATACGGGCGTGTTCCAGAAGCAGGGGGGGACGGATGTGGCGGTGAACATGGACTTGTACCTGGCATTTTGGCTGCTCTTCACCGTCCTGGCCCTCGTCCTCGTCTCCGTCCTCGTGAGGCTGTGGGGAGCTGAGGGGGGGCAGCCCTGGGAGCCGCCAGCAGCCGAACCAGCCCGGGAGAGAGGCCCCGGGTATCAAGAGGCCACGAAGGAGGTGGCAGAAGGGGTGAGCTCCCCCACAGAGCCCAGCTCGGCAGCTGCCAAGCAGTGGGAGAGAACGATGGAGGAACTGAGCCCTGCAGCTGAGCGCAGCCTTGCGGCTGCCAAGCATCAGGAGAGGGTGATGAATAAGCTGAGCCCTGTGGCAGAGCCCAGCCCCGCGGTGGCCGAGAGCATTCCCCAGCAGCCGCCTGCAGGGCCCCGTGAGCCCGAGCCTCAGGAGGATGCAGGAGACCATGCAGCACTTCCCAGCAAGGCAGAGGAGGAAGATCTGGACTCAGACAAAGAGCAGCTGGTGGTGAGAGAGCCGGCAAGCACAGCAGCTACACCACCCGAGGGAAAAGTACAAGAGCCACATTTGAGAGTTCTGAAGGGTTTCAATGGCCTTTGGGTACCCTTGAGACCTGCCTGCTGATTGTGATGGGGATCACCATCTTGGCATGCATACAAAGTGTGTTTTACCCACAACCATTTCTTCTGGTCCCGAGGGATAAGCAGAGTGGGGTGTGGGCATTGTCTGGGGTTAGCCTACAATCTAGGATGACCGCGAGATTTTCCCCAAGGTTGGACAGTATTGAGTGGCAGGGTGTGTGGGACTGTATGGGCAAGTATCTAGTCCACTGGGCCCCTCCAGTGCTTTGGAAGCGTCAGAGATGGAAGGCAGCTGTATGGAGTCCCCACCGACAACAAGCTGCAGAAACTGCTGGAGGGGAGTGTGAATTACTTTGAGCCTGGTGGGCCCATGACACTTCAGGCCATCAGGGCAGAGATGCAGCATACAGATGGACTCATGATCGAGGGGTGGACTTAGCAATGGACACTATTGCCCAGGTTATTCATGAGTGTGAACATTGCACACAGCCTCCCCTGCTCTGAAAGACTGTTACAAAAGATGGAGCCCGACATCACAGACTGAATGGACTCAGCAGCTTTATAGGGATTGGTCCATGCACTAACGGGTGATCTCTCTCCCCCTCTGTGTGTGTGTCGGTGTGTATATATACATGTGATGGTATATTGAAAATGTGGAATCTGAGCTTGACGTGAATGGTATGGAATAAGGGGTGGCTATTGTCATGGGTTCAGCATCAGCAGTCATTTTTCACCTTTGTAGTAGCTGGTGCAGCGCTGTGGTTTTGATTTTGGGCCTGGGAGCAGTGCTGATAACACCAGTGTTTTCAGTTACTACTTGGTAATGTTTTGGTCTGACCAAGGACTTTCTGGGTCTCATGCTCTGCCAGGGAGGAGCGGGAGCCGGGAGGAAGCAGTGACAGGACACCTGACCCAAACTGACCAAAGAGGTTATTCCATACCACAGCACGTCATGCTCAGGATGCAAAAACGGGGGTCAGAGACCCGGAAGGGTGGGGGTGCACTGCTTGGTCAGGCTGGGTATTAGGCAGTAAGCGATAGTATTCTTTCCTTGTATTTGCCTTGTCATTATTATTATTGGTGGTAGCAGTAGTGGTCTTGTGTTATACTTTAGTTACTAAACTGTTCTTATCTCAACCTGTGGGAGTTGCATTCTTTTGATTCTCCTCCCCATCCACCCGGGAGCAGGAGAAAGGAAGAGAGGGGAGTGAGTGAGAGAGCGGGCTGCGTGATTTACAGCTTAAACCACGACAAGCACCTCCTCTGTGAAGACAGGTTGAGAGAGCTGGGGTTGTTCGGCCTGGCGATCAGATGGCTCTGGGTAGAATTAGAGCAGCCTTCCAGTACCTAAAGACAGCTTTCCAGTGCCTGAAGGTGGCCTACAAGGAAGTTGGAGAGGAACAAGCACATTGAGCGATAGGACAAGGGGGACGGGCTTCAAGCTGACAGATGGTAGTTTTAGATTAGATATTAGGAAAGAAAATCTTCACTGTGAGGGTGGTGAGACACTGGATGAGGTTGCCCAGAGAAGCTGTGGATGCCACATCCCTGCAGTGTTCAAGGTCAGGCTGGATAGGGTTTTGAGCAACCAGGTCTAGCGGAAGGTGTCCTTGCCCACTGCAGGGGGGTTGGAACTAGATAACCTTTAAGCTCCATTCCAACCCAAAACTTTCTATGATGCTATGAATCTATGACAATGGAAAAAGGAACTCTTAAGAGAGTAGGGAAATTGCCTAAGAATAGGCGGTAGGAGAGAGCAACTTTTCAGAACTTTTATAGCAAACAGGGAAGAGTGTCATGGTTTAAGTCCAGTCAGCCACACAGTTTTCGCTCTCTTACTCCCCCCTCTTTCTTCCCCCCGCTCCCGGAGGGATGGGAAGGAGAATAGAAAAGAATGCGACTCCCACAGGTTGAGATAAGAACAGTTTAGTAACTAAGGTATAACACAAATCACTACTGCTACCACCAATAACAATAATGACAAGGCAAATACAAGGGAAGGATACAATAGCTCACCCCTTCTAATACAAAGCCCAACTACTCACTTCCCCTCCTTCTTCCCCCCCACTCCGAGGGGGGGGGGAAAAATTGGGAGAAGAATCAAAAGAATGCAACTCCCACTAGCCGAGACAAAAACAATTCAGCAGCCAAGGTATAACACAAACCACCACTGCCACCACCACCCACAAAAATTATCAGGGAAATACAAGGAAAGAGGATACAATTGCTCACCACTCGATGACCGAGCTGTGAACTGAACTCTTCCGGGTTCCTGCCCCCCCAGTTTTACATCCTGGGCATGACGTGCTGTGGCATGGAATAGCTCCTTGGTCAGTTTGGGTCAGGTGTCCTGTCTCTGCTTCCTCCCGGCTCCCCCTCCTCCCTGGTAGAGCATGAAACTCAGAAAATCCTTGGCCAGACCAAAACATCACTAAGCAGTAACAGAAACACTGGTGTTATCAGCACTGTTCCCAGGCTGAAGATCAAAAACACAGTGCTACACCAGCTACCAAGAAGGAGAAAAAATGACTGCTGCTGCTGAACCCATGACAAAGAGCAAGTGCAACATTAAGAATAAAAAAGAAAAAAGGATGTCTTAATCTTAAGTATTTGTGTAGAGTTTTGCAGAATATCTGAAACAAACAGTATTTGCCTGTGAGTAAGATTAACCACAATCTACCTCGTAGTGATTTACATTACATGGGGTCAAAAGATAGGTTGGACAAATATGAGAGGAGTAGAGGAAATTCATCCAGAGTTTCAAATACAAAGAATATACCTCTGGCTCAAAAAGTGTTTGTGCCCCAAATAGCCGGAGACAAGGAAAGTACACCAGGACAGTATTTATTGCGTGGCTGCCCCACTCTGATACTCTTTGCTAGACATCTTCTATTGTCTATTGCTAGAGTCAGCATAAATGAACCTTTCACTAGGTTAAACTGTCACCTGATGCTGTACAGCTGTTCTGTTTTTATTTTCCTCATTATTCATGCTATGTTTGTTGAAAACATGAGTAAAGGTGACAGACTGTACTTAAACAGAGTTAGAAAAAAAGCAAAGGTGACATGGCAAGAAAAAAAGTGCCAAGTCTGATGCTCAGGCCCTTAGAAAGACAGAAAATCTGATTATTTTACCTTTTCTTCCATGCTGTGATGAAATCAAATGTATCTTTTTCAATTACTTTTGGTGTTATTTAGATCAAAACACAAAGACAAGCATATTTGCATCCAGAGGTGAAGAAAGTAAAAACAAATCAAAGAGAAGTTTTAAAAAAGAGCAATGTTTTTTTCTTTCTGTAAATACAATTTTTTGTTTTGTAGCCCAGAGCAAGAGTTCATATTACATACTGACAATTTTTTTCCTAAAGAAATAAGCCATATCTCAGCAACAGCCCATGTACTATGGATTGTTGCAGCTGCTTTCCCTCTTCTCCCCTTATTTTTTTCTCTTAGAGTAAATAAGCTTTTAGGACATCATAGAGTGCTCCTTTTGACATCTCTGTAGCTCGTTTGTTTCCCTTTTCATCCCAAGAGACTCTGAGGTTCTTAATAGAAAAATTGGCATCTCTAAAAACATCTGAAAAGGAACAAAACTCTATTTCACCTGAGCAATGATAGCTTTTCGCTTTAGGAATTTGTTTTTCAAATCCATTTGGGGGTAAGTGGAATTCACATGGTATCTTAGACGTGTCAGTGCTCCTTTTTTCTCTTTCTCTTTACAGATTTTTGCAACATCTCAAAATGAATTGAAGTCTGATCTACAACAGTTTTAATTCTTCAAAATGTATGGAGAAAATTATAAAAGAAAAGTTAAATCACTTTAGATTAAGCTCAGTTTAGGCTTCTTGGATAGACTTCTACTAGCATTTTAAAAGTTTAGAACCTCTGAAAGAAATTATTGAATAAAGTGAATAATGCAAACCCAGTAAAAAGAAAACTTGAAAATACAGATACAATTTCTTAATTACGAAAATATACAGTAATAACCATAAGTAAACAATTACTCAGTATTTCTATGTTGCAACATAAGCACACAAATAATAAAATTATGCCATCATCAGTTTGCTACTCTTAATTATATCTTTTTATATTGTATTTTATCACATTAGTTTATATATTGTGTTATTGCATTGTATTGTATTGTATTGTATTAGGTTGCATTAGGTTAAGTTAGGTTATATTAATTATTCTACCTTATTTGTGGGTTTACTGTATTGTTTTCTATTTATCAATCATATTTAATAAAGGAATAGGATTTAAAACATTCTTTAAATTCATGAAATCACAAAATCACAGAATGGGTGAGGCTGGAATGGACCACCGGAGGTCATCTCATCCAAACTCCCTACTCAATGCAGACCTGTTGGAGCTAGTCCAGAGAAGCGCCACAAAGATGATTAGAGGCCTCAAGCACCTCTCCTATGCAGACAGGCTGAGAGAGCTGGGGTTGTTCAGCCTGGAGAACAGATGGCTTTGGCTAGACCTTAGAGCAACCTTCCAGTACCTAAAGACAGCCTTCCAGGAAGCTGGAAAGGAACTTTTTACAAGCACATGGGGTGATAGGACAAGGGGGAATGGCTTCAAGCTGACAGATGATAGCTTTAGATTAAATATTAGGAAATAAATCTTCACTGTGAGGGTGGTGAGGCACTGGGAGCAGGTTGCCCAGAGAAGCTGCGGATTCACCATCCCTGGAAGTGTTCACGGTCAAGCTGGATAGGGCTTTGAGCAACTTGGTCTAGTGGAACGTGTTTCTGCCCATGGCAGGGAGTTTGAAACTAGATAACCTTTAAGCTCCCTTCCAACCCAAAACTTTCTATGATTTTATGACTCTGTGATTGTGTCTGTATAGCTCTTGAATATTCCAGTGCTCACTCACCCTCTCAGAAAAACTCTTCTTCATATTCAGGTTCCTGTATTTTGGTTTATGCCCATTGCCCCTTGTCCTATTGCCTAGCACTGCCAAGAAGAGTCTGGCCCCATCCTCCTGAAACCCTCCCTTCAGATACTCGTATGTACATTTATCAGATCCCCAATAACACTTCCCTTGGTTGAATGAGCCCAGCTCCCTCAGCCTTTCCTCATGTGAGAGATGCTCCGGACATTCTAGTTGCCCTTTGCTGGACTTGCTCCAGGAGCTCCATGTCTCTCTTGTACTGGGGAGTCCAGAACTGGACACTGGCGTACTGCAGTATTTGCCAGGTCGGAGGTTTACCTCCCTCAACCTACTGGCAATGCTCTTCCTAATGCAGTCCAGGATACCATTGGCCTGCTTGTCCACAAGGGCCCATTGCTGGCTCATGGATGACTTGTCCTTCTCCACAGTGTTACTTCCCATCAGGTCAGCCTGCAGTCCATACTAGTGCATAATTCTCATGAAGTTTTCTCATCTTCCCTGTCTCAAAAGATCCAAATTGCATAAGAGCTCCATAACATTTTGAAACCAATATGACTAAATCAATATGAACAAATTCAATATGAACATATTCCATCTACTTTCAGGTAACTCTACTTTTCACCAATGCCTCGCAAAAAAATGAAAGTAATACTTTGTATGTTCAAAACAAAATAGAACTCTGAAATTAAAGTCTGTGGACTCAGATGTGATGCCAGTTGTGTCTTTAAATAAAAAAAGAAAAAAAAAGACTTGAAAATACTACTAATTATGCAGTATTAGCAAATGCTATAGACTTTTCAAAAAATGGGGGGGGGGGGAGTTGAAAAAACTGGAGTTCCAGGAGACACAGAATGATGACCTGTTAACTGTAACTACATTCCAAATTTTTCAACATAGATCAACAGACTTCTGGCACAAACAGAAAACATTGTTATTTAGTTGCCTCAGAGACATTTTCTTCTCCCCTCTAAGGTCATCTTATCGATTCTGGGAAAATACTGTAAATATTAAATCCTCCAGTCAATAAGCTTAATACTGACTTTAAAATTTAAAAAAAAATGCTTACTAGCTGCACAACAGTAACAGAACTGAGTCTGGTATATTCTGTTCTGTGTAATACTTTCTGCCTAAAAATAGAAGTGCTTTTACTTTTTAAAGGAGTGGAAATGCTCTCTGCTGAAAAAAAAATAGTGGTAAAAATTTAAAAAATGGTGAAATTATCAGCATTATCTATGGGTGAGCACATTTCTGCAAGTGGCATTTTAAAATAATATGAGATGAATAAAAACATTCCAACCAAGTTGGATGTTTTAAATACCCTCTTTTAAAGTTGTGGTCACATAGAAAACTTACAAGAATGTAATATGCCAGAACTGTGGATATAAAAAGAAGTTTGGAAAAAAAAAGCTCTAATCTTGCTGAAAATACGAATCTCACACAACATTAACTGTTTGCTGCCAATTCAAGGTGAAAAACAAAAAAAGTCAAGCAGCAAGGCTTACCAAAGTGCAGTTCCAAGCTCTGTTCAGGAAATGTAGTGTAGAAATTTAGCAAAAATGCATTTAAATATACTAAGAACAAAGCAGTATGTCTGGTATGTAAAAAGCTGAAATTCAGAAGGCTTAAAGATGGCTTATGGTAATATGCCTTCAACACAAGCTCTCAATGCAACCTCAGAAATCTGCACTTTTTTTATCAAACTAGCGTCTCAAACAAATTATTTGCTTTACTGCTTGAACTCTGTCTCTAGAGAGAATTATATTTTTTATTTGATTTTTTCTTAGTGGGGTGGCTATGTGGTTTAGTAGTCTGATTTCACCCATTTCTCTCTAGAATCATTCAGAAACGGAGGAGGATGTGTGACAACATAGGGAAGTTAACAAAAATTCTGATCTTTTGATGACTAAACTTACATATGATTTTATATTGCCAATATAGAGTTTACATCTTTGGATCTCACTGTTTTACCACAGTATGGTATGGAAAGACATTTTCCCAATCAGTCTCATTATATGCGTTCACAGATATGTCCCACTATGGACAATGTTCATGCCTTCCCAAGGCCTCAGTCAACAAACTGCTTATTCAGTTAGACACTTTTTATGAAGGCTGGTATGTTGTTTTACCTTTTGCTATGGCAAAAAGAACAAGATGCATAGTGATTCTATAGCTTAGACAGTTCAGATGCTTCACCACTCTGGTAGCACAGCATGTTCCTTGTTCATTGGTAGTAAAACATATCTCCTACGTAACTGTGGTAGAGGATTAATTTCTCTCCATAACTGTTTTCAAAATTGTTATGCAGGACAAACTACTTCTAGTTGATAGTCCGCTGTAGCCAAGGTGTAATTTTACAGATGAAAGAAAGGGGATACCAAAGGCCAAATGCATTTTGAAAACTTCAAGAAAAGGAAACAAAGGCACAAAGATCAGAGAATACCCAAAGTATGAGAGACCAGTACTACAGAATTGCAGAATGATTGATGGAGGAAGAACCTGTGGAGACCATCCAACTCAACCATCATGCTTAAATCAGGGAAATCTAGGACAGGTTCCTCAGGATCATGTTGTCAGGTTTTGAACATCTCCAAGTATGAAGCCTTAGCAGTCTCTCTGGGCAGTCTCTTTCCATGCTTCATCACTCTCACAGGGCGAGGATTTGCCTTGGTTTGAGTGGGCTTTTGGGTTTGTTTTTTTTCATTTGTCTTGGCTCGGTTTGGTTTAGGTTGATTGGTTTTAAATGTTTAAATGGAAATTCCTGTATTTCAATAGAAATAAAAAAAAAAAAAAAAGAAATTGTATCTACTGCTGCTTTCCCTGACACTGGGCCACTCTGAGAAGAGGCTCCATCTTCCTTACTCCCTTCCATCAAACATTTATCCATTTTTCTGAGATCTTTCTGAGCTCACTGAGCAGTCCCAGCTCTTTCAGCATTTTCCCATATGACAAAATCTTCAGTCCCCTAATAATCTTTTGTGTCTTGTGGCCTCTTGCTGTACTTCATCCAGTACATCCATGGGGCTCTTGCACTGAGAAGCCCCGTACTGGCCTCAGCACTCCAGACATATTTTACCTGCGCTTACTAGAGAAGGATCCCTCCACCTGCTGGACAACCATCTTCTTGATGCAGCTGTAAGCTGGTGGCTTTCTTTTTGCCACAAGGGTGCATTGCTGACCTGTGTTCAGATCGTTGTTCATCAGAACTGCCAGGTCTTTTTCTGTAAAGCTGCTTTCTATGTGGTGGGTCACCAGTCTCTCCTGAAGCATGAAGTTATCAAATCCCAGGTGCAGGACTTCACATTTCCCTTTGATGAACTTGAGATTTCTGTCATGCAAGGAACAGACTATTTTACTATTTCAGTGCCGAGAATAATAACATCCCAGAGCAGCCAAGGCAAATTTTACAAAATAGTGACTTTACTCATTCACTGAAAAGTTTTCAAATTACTCATTGTAGTGTCCATTACTTTCATGTTAGCCAAAGTGTAGCAATCTTTATTTACTTTCATACAGAGAAAGATGGTGTAAACACTAATTGTAAACTTCTTTGTACCACTTCTATTGTTTTTTATAATAGTTACAATAGAATCAATTAGAACTGTGACATAAAAGTGAATGTTACCATTTTAAATCCATATGTTAAATTCATTAATGCAAATATTTATTATAGTATTATCAGCATTTATATTAAAAATTAATTCTATTTTAAAATTAGTTACAGTTTGTGTTTTGTTTTGGTTTTCACAGATATAGAATTTACTACATCCTTAGCATTCATAGAGTCTGAGTGCCAAAGCTGTCCCCCTTTCTTATAGGAAGCTGATATTCTTACTCTATAAACATTCTATTCAAATAATTAGTTTTATCTTCCTGACACTTCATTCTGTAAGCAAGTAAAAAACCCTGGCTTTCAGTTGCCTTTATCCTCCTTGCTAACAGATTTTAAGAGGTAAACCTAAAGCTTTCTGAGCAAATAAGGACAATTTCAGAAGTGCTCCCTTCCTATTCTGCTTTCAGGGGCTATTATAATAAAGAATAATAGAATTCAGAACAAGAAACTTCAACAGGATATCCAAGTCCTTACCCCACTGTAAGGTAAATTCAAAATACTGATACTTCACAATCCAGGTAATTCCTGCATTAAAATATAATGTGCATAGTTAGTTTTTCTTTCCCAGTCTGCTAGCAGAATTTATGCAGCCAGCAACGTTAGAATGATTGTGGAGGGCTAATAGCACTTCTACACTTACAAAAATCTATGTAAGAAGGAGCTTAGCATAAGGGAGAACTGTCTGTACTTCTGTTTACTGGCACTGAATAATAAAAGCATAATCAAATAATAATCAAGCAACAGTAACAGCCCAGCAGGATGCTATTTTAGAATGCATATGTAGAAGTAGAATGATGTCTTTTCCTTTTTCAGCTCTTTACAGTGCTACAGTTACATTCTTGATAAACTTTGGCTTTTCTCCATTGCTGGCTCCCCCTTCTTGACAGTATAAGACTTCCCAGAAAGCTTGGTCTGCTAAAAGAAAACATCATCAGCTTCTTACCAGGCTTACAGAACTCACATTTCAATCTCTAAGTAGATATGGTTTGCTTGCTGCAAAGAGCACTTGAGTAATCCCTGTGCTAAAATTCAAAATAATAATAATAATAATAATAATAAAATAGAAATGGTATCTTGCTTGTAGATTTGTTACATACACTGTTAAAAGTAAATACTACCATATATACAGCCATACATTCATCTATTTACACTGATCAAACCGTGTAAAAGTTAATCCCTTAAGAAAGATTGCTACAGATGACCCTGTAATTATCCCATGAAGTCATAGAGTGCCTTAACTTTTTCCTGCCTTTTTACTTCTGTAGCCCTATTCCATATGGAGATAATGTGACCCTCAGTATTCTTTATTTCTGTTTCTTTTCTATGAATATTTATTATAGAACAAATAAGTATGTCAGTCTTTAATTATTTTAGTGTCTTTTCAGGTAATTATAAAAGAGATTGACTGAGAGAAGCAATAAAGAGAATTTAGGGAGGCAGGTTAATAAAATACATAATTGAAAAACATGGTTTTTTGTAAACAAAGATTAAAATAAGGCCCAGCATAGCCTCAGTGAAGATATTCCTGTGAGCATAGGATAGAAAACAATATAAACAGTAAAGAACATTATTATTAAAGGTAACAAAGAATATTAACATAGGCTGAAGTGCATTTTTAATAATATGTTTTGATAGAGGTGATTAGTTTACTCTAGGACTGTACATAGCATGCAGACTATATTATACTGAACTTGCTCAGTACCTTCTGACACTCTGTCTTCTGAGTTCAAAGTGCCCATTCAGTGTGCAATTAAATAGAATCATAGAATCATAGAATAGTTAGGGTTGGAAAGAACCTTAAGATTACCTAGTTCCAACCCCCCTGCCATGGGCAGGGACAACTCCCACTAAACCGTCAGCCAAGGCTCTGTCTAACCTGGCCTTGAACACCGCCAGCAATGGAGCATTCACAGCTTTCCTGGGCAACCCATTCCAATGCCTCACCACCCTTACAGTAAAGAAATTCTTCCTCATATCTAATCTAAAGTTCCCCTGTTTAATAGCTACAATTAAGTTCATTTTTCTTTTTCTCTAAATGCACTGCTTAACATATAGGGATCTACCTATTAACCTATGGCACATCCATATCTTCCAAACCCTTCCATATAAACAGCAAAATGGTACACAATTTAAGCTATGCAAGTATTCTTAGTTTTAGAGACTTTATCAACTGTCTCACGATCATAATACTTTATCCATTTTTTGCAGTGCAGAAGATTAACATATTATCAATTGGTATTAAATTCTCATATGCATACTAATTATTTCATTTTACTTGTAGATATTCAAAGGATGCCTGAACACAATGCTGGATAACCTGCTCCAGGTAGCTCTGCTTAAGCAAGTGTGCTGGACCAGATGACCTTCAGAGGTCCCTTTCAACCCTAACCATTCTATGTTTCTGTAATATTTGAAGAGTCACAGGAATATACCTTATCTTTTTGGTCATAATGATAGATATTGCTGATCTGAATATTTTAATTACAGAAAAAAAAAAAAACCACCAAACACTTAAAAACTCTGCAATCATAAGAATATTTCTGTGTCTGCATGCACTTTAGGACATTCTACAGCAAGAAATTGCTGCTCTATTCTAACCTGTCATGTTACTTTCTGATAAATCATGGATAGCACATTTTCTTTCACTAAGTAAACTAGTCTGAATTTGTTTCAGGCTTAGACTAGGTATACAGGCAGTTACATCAAAGGAGCTGAAATCAAAGTGGCTGAACTTGTGAGACTTGAGAGCCTGATTGATTGTCTATAACCATTTTACAGCTGCTAAAAGGACTTTCTGAAAGACAAAGTCAGGAACATACATAATAAATTTATTCAGTGACAGATTTAGTTAAGACTGTTTGCAATGCATTCTGTAATACATATAGACTTACATTTTTATTCCATAAATGTATATAAACTCCAAGGGAACATTAGAATAAGAGACAATCCCCCTGAAAAGTTACACTATTTGAAGATAAAAGCTAGAACCCACAGAGACACACAGGTGCATGCAGTCATGACTACACATGAGCACAGAGTCAGCTAGCCAAATGTGCAAGTAGCTCTGGTATTAAGGTTACATGTGTGTATTTGTACAGCAGTATGCCAAAATTCATCTGTCTTTACAAGCAGAGACCACAGAAGCAAAACTTGGCAATACTGGAAAATTTTATGCCCACGTTTTTACGAAGCCATTTTGACCTGCTAAAATAGGGTATGTCACAGGATAAGAAAGAACAAAATAAAGCTACTGTTTCAGAAAATATTTGTGCTGTATCAGCTTATAATACTAACTGAAAAATTAAAGAAAATCCCAGTGCAGAGAATTATATTTCAAATATTTTTCTCATGCATAAGAATCAGTAGTGAAGATAGGATACACAGATGAAAACTCTCTTTAGCAAAACCTCATAGCATGCTTGCAGTAAATACATCTACTACATTTAACTATCAATGTCTTGCAAAAGTTCTCAAATGTGATCAAGGATAAACTCTGTCCCAAACTGAAACGGGACACAGTTTTAAAAATTCTGACAGAAAGTCACAGCTACAGGTTGGGCAGATAAGAGATTCAGAGCAGCCCTGCCAAGAAGGACTTGGTGGTGTTGGTTGATGAGAAAATGAACATGAGCAGGCCTTACTGTGCATTTGTAGCCCAGAAAGCTAACCGTATCCTGAGCTGCATCAAAAGGAGCATGACTAGCAGGTCAAAGGAGGTGATCATGCCCACCTACTCTGCTCCTGCAAGACCTCACGTGGAGTATCGTCTAGAGTTCTGGTGTCCTCAACATAGAAAGGACATGGAACTGTTGGAACAAGTCCAGAGGAGGGCCTCGAGGATGATGAGGGGACTGGAGCACTTCCATTATGAAGATAGGCTGAGAAAGTTGGGTCTGTTGAGCCTGGAGAAGAGAAGGCTGCATGGAGACCTCCAAGCAGCCTTTCAGTAGCTGAAGGGGGCTTATAAGGATGCTGGGGAGGGACTCTTCATTAGGCACTGTAGTGAGAGGACAAGGGGTAACAGGTTAAAACTTAAATAGGGGAAATTTAGATTGAATACAAGGAAGAAGTTCTTTACTACTTTGTGAGGGTGGTGAGGCCCTGGAATGGGTTGTCCAGGGAGGTTGTGAATGCTCCATTGCTGGCGGTGTTCAAGGCAGAGTTGGACAGAGCCTTGGGTGGCATGGTTTAGTGTGAGGTGCCCCTGCCCATGGCAAGGGGGTGGGAACTAGATGATCTTAAGGTCCTTTCCAACCCTAACTATTCTATGATTCTATAAATGTATTTTATACAACAAATTTCAAAATATTCACAATGCATATTTTCTTTGCTTTTACTTTTTTTTTCATTTCTGCTACAGATGGTAAATTAGAAGTAAATCAGAAAGTGATTTTTTCCCAAAAAATATTGATGCCACTTTCATATTTTAAGTTCCCTTTTACTGTTATTTTAGAGCGCTTAATCAAAATGGACATGTGACTATACTAAGTTCCTGATTTGAAAAAGTACTGCATTTTTCTATTAAAAATAATGTTGAAACAGTTCTCACCACTTCCAGGTGAACATTTAAGAGCACAATCTTGGTTATTAAAATTAATTAAATTAACTAGACAAAAAAGATAAGCCAGAAATTTATAAAAATGTGTCCTGCATAAAGCAGAACTGTGCCTAGTAGACAACTTTTCTGTTTAGCAGATGCTCATAAGAATACATTAGTGTTAATAAATGCTATTTTTTAATTCCAAGAATTGGAAGGTACATACTAAGAGCTGTTTATTTTTTAAACAGCATACAAATTTAGTTGTTTGGCTAGCTTAGTGGCAAGAAAAGAATATGGAAGTTGCATAAAATGAATACAAGAACACACAGCTAGAAATGGATGTTAGTAAGCTACACTTAACACTGGTTACCTAATGATTTTGCACAAAAATCTGTCTCCTTCATTCAAATGACTTAAGTCCTGTTTATCCACTGCTGAAATACTCTGCACTGGCCCAATTTGCTGAATATTATCCTAATTGGGTTTCTCAGAGCCCACATTAACTGGTTTCAGTTATGGTATTATTTATTTATTTATTTATTCATAAGACTTTCATTGGTAGCAAGGCCAGTACTCGAAATCAGTGCAGTACTAACACAGCACCTAATAAAAATAAGAGAAGGAGCTCAGAGATTCCAACAGTGGTTGTGCTTCAACTGAAATATAATAGGGCTGGATTTTCCAAAGGATAAAGAAGCAATTTAATACCTCAATTCTAAGGAACTTTCAGCATTTGATAGTTACCTTCATGGAGTTTTTCAAGCATTTCCAAATTAATTCTTATTGTGATTCCAGTCTGAATTAAAAGACTACACTCACGCCCTTACATAGGAATCCCATAGGTTTCAGGAGGTATCTACAAAATAATAATTCTTATCTCATTTTCTGTATCTTGTTCAAAATATCTAGTTATTATTAGTTTCTAAATGTTCAGTTTTCTACTTGAATTTGGAAGCCAAGTTAAAAAATAATTATCAGATTTGACTGACTAGTTTTTGCATTTGTGGTGTTTTGTAGGTTTTTGTTTAGGGTTTTTTGCCATTCCATACAAGTACTCAAGATTTTTAAAAACTGTTCTGTATCAGAACTAAACCAAATCAGCCTATAGCTGGAACATTCACAAAGAGGTGACATTAACATTTATGCTCAGGTATTGTTCAGGTTTATGTTCAGCCTTATTCACAGGTTATCGTTTTTTCTAGGACAATTTATCTTCTGTTTGCTTGTCTGTTGTTATCTTTCCTAAATATTCACTGGACAAGAAACATGTGTCTGAGATTTCAGGACTACAAATGCTATAAGGACTGTACAGACAACCACAGTCGTAGTTAATATGTAGCTATTTATATCATAGAATCATAGAATGGTTAGGGTTGGAAAGGACTTTAAGATCACCTACTATTAACCCCCCCGCCATGCCCTCTCTAGACCATGTCGCACAAGGCTCTGTTGGACCTGGCCTTGAACACTGCCAAGGATGGAGCAATTACCATTTCTTTGGGCAATCTGTTCCACTGCCTCATTGTAAAGAACTTCTTTCTTATATCTAATCTGAACTGCCCGTTTAATTTAAACTCATTGCCTCTTGTTCTGTTGCTACAGACCCTGATGAAAAGTTCTTCTCCAGCATCCTTATAGGCCCCCTTCAGATACTGGAAGGCTGCTAGGAGGTCTTCACACAGCCTTCTCTTCTCCAGGCTCAACAGCCCAAACTTTCTTAGCCTGTCTTACTAAGGGAGGTGCTCCAGCCCCCTTATCATCCTCATGTCCCTCCCCTGGACTTGCTCCAACACTTCCATGCCCTTCTTACGTTGAGGACACCAGAACTGCACACAGCATTCAGTACACAGTACAGGTGGGATCTCTTGAGAGCAGAGTAGAGTGACAGGATCACCTCATTTGACCTACTGGTCATGCTTCTTTTAATACAGCCCAGGATACGGTTGGCTTTCTGGGCTGTGAACACATGCTGAAGCCGACTCATGTTCAGTTTCTCATCAGCCGACACCCCCAAGTTCTTTTCTGCAGGACTGCTCTGAATCACTCCTCCACCAAACCTGCAGCTGTGGCTGGGACTGCCCTGACCTAGCTGCAGGATCTTGCACTTGGCATCGCTAAACTTCATAAGGTTGGCATTGGCCAACCTCTGAAGTGTGTCAAGGTCCCTCTGGAGGGCATCCCTACCTGCCAGCATATCAAATGAATATCTTAGTGTCATCAGCAAACTTGCTGAGTGTGCACTCAATCCCACTGTCCATGTTGCCAACAAAGATGTTGAACAAGATTGGTCCCACCACTGACCCCTGAGGGACACTTGTTGCCAATCTCCACTTGCACATTGAGGGTTGACCACAACTCTCTGCATGCAGCCATCCAACCAATTCTTTATCCACCGAGTGGTCCATCTATCAAATTGATGTGTCCCCAGTTCAGAGATGAGGATGTCATGCGGGACAGTGTCAAACATTTTGCACAAGTCCAGGTAGACGATGTCAACTGCTTTGCTCTTATCCATCAGTTCTGTAGCCCCATCACAGAAGGACACCAAATTGGTCAGGCATAATTTGCACTTAGTGAAGCCATGTTGGCTGTCAAAAACCATCTTGTTGTTTTTCATGGGCCTATGTATGATGTGGAACTATTCTCAAACAAGAGAGAAAGCCAGAGATTTTCTCAGATTGTCCCCTCATACTGCCAGAATCATATTAGATGACATTAGCAGGAGAATCATCAATCAGTAATATTTATATATTTAGAAGATGAACAGAAACATTAGTAAAGCAGTTAATGAAATTTGGCAGAGATTAAGTGTTAGTTTTCAGTGCTGCAGAGGTATGCTCAACAGAATTACCTCCAACCACAGACTAAGGCTCCATTGCTAAATCTTTCCTGCTACGAGCTCAAGTGAGACTGCCTACTTACACAGAAGTCGCAGCTGAAATACAATTTAAAAATTACTGCATATCTAAGACATTAAGTGGTCAGTATTTGGACATCTATGGCAAGGTGAAGGTTTTTTACTCAGCTGATTTCTGTTGAGGTATATAAACTTCCATTGAAGTCTTTCTGTTTTAAAGGTGCCAAGCCATTTTAATGTGTTTGTTCTGCCTGTGGGTATCATAACTAACAATTTAAACATTAGGTTCTCATTCCAGTAGGAATTAACCACCCAATATGCTTGGTGAGTATGTTTTGACAAAGCAGTGTTTCACAGATAAATTCAGTTACATTGGAATAAAGGGCTTTAAAATTACTTACTGATTTTAAGAAATTGTGCATGAAACAAAGGTGATAAAATATCTTATTCAAAATTCAAGTCCATTATTTTCACAAAGTCTATTAGAAGCAATGTGACATAGAGACACTACAGACCAGAATCAATTCCCTGAGCTAAATGTGGCCTACGTAGCCCAAAATTTTTATGGTACTCTTAAAGTTTTGACATTACTAAAATTAACTATCCCTTCATTTTTGTCATGGTTTAAGCCCAGGCAGTAACTCAGAACCATGCTGCCACTCACTCACTCCGCCCTACTTCTTCCTCCCCCAGCTCACCGAGGGATGGGGAGGAGAATTGAAAGAATATAACTCGCACAGATTGAGATAAGAACAGTCTAGTCACTAAGGTATAACACAAACCACTACTGCTACCACCAATAATAATAATCACAGAATCATAGAATAGTTAGGGTTGAAAAGGACCTCAAGATCATCTAGTTCCAACCCCCCTGCCAGGGGCAGGGACACCTCCCACTAAACCATGCCATCCAAGGCTATGTCCAATCCAGCCTTGAACACCGCCAGCGATGGCACATTCACAACTTTCCTGGGCAACCCATTCCAGTGCCTCACCACCCTTACAGTAAAGAATTTCTTCCTCATATCCAATCTAAACTTCCCCTGTTGAAGTTTGAACCTGTTACTGCTTGTCCTCTCACTACAGTTCCTCATGAAGGGTCCCTCCCCAGCATCCTTATAGGCACAGCAATGCGTTGGACAGAGAAGAGATTCAGAGCAGTCCTGCAGAGAAGGACTTGGGGGTTTTGGTTCATGAAAAAATGAACATGAGCCGACAGTGTGCACTTGCAGCCCTGAAAGCCAACCGTATCCTGGAATGCATCAAAAGGAGCATGACCAGCAGGTCAAAGGAGGTGATCCTGCCCCTCTACTCTGCTCCTGTGAGACCTCACTTGGAGTATTGTGTGCAGTTCTGGTGTCCTCAACATAAAAAGGACATGGAACTGTTGGAACAAGTCCAGAGGAGGGCCACAAGGATGATCCGGGGACTGGAGCACCTCCTGTGTGAAGATAGGCTGAGAAAGTTGGGTCTGTTGAGCCTGGAGAAGAGAAGGCTGCGTGGAGACCTCATAGCGTCCTTCCAGTATCTGAAGATAAGGGAAATAACAAGGGAAGAGAATACAACCACTCACCAGCCGCCTACCAATACCCAGCCCAACCTGAGCAGTGATTTAACCCTTCCGGGTAATTGCCCCCAGTTTATATAGTAGGCATGACTTGCTGTGGTATGGAATACTCCTTTGGTTAGTTTGGGTCAGGCGTCCTGTCTCTGCTTCCTCCTGGTTTCCCCTCCTCCCTTGCAAAGCATGAGACTGAAAAGTCCTTGATAGGAGTAAACATTACATAGCAACAACTAAAACATCAGTGTTATCAGCCTTGTTCTTAGGCTGAAAGTGAAAAACCCAGCACTGCACCAGCTACTAAGAAGGAGAAAAATGACTGCTACTGCTGAACCCAGGACAATTTTTTAAACAGAATGTGATAATTAAACAATTTTTGATTAAAAAAAAAAAAGGAATCAAACTTCATGAATTCAAAACCCACTGAAAAATGTTAAACAAAAAACACACCTCTGACTTGATAACACACACCTAAATGTTTGTCTCAGTTCAAGTTCTGTGGAATCTGAACTGTCTTTTACCTATATCCCTATAATGTTGCTAGTCAGAAGAAAAAAAAGTATGCTTAGTGTGAAAAAAATACTACATCATAGTACCCATCCAGTTAGTTAAAGACTTAGGAAAAGATTAATAGTTATACTACAAATTAAAATGGGAATATAATAATTTAATTTTATACTACTTTCATTGTAATTGAAAAGGTGTAATGGGAGAAACAGATGTGGTTAGGAATGTGCAAGTAATGAAGTACCTCAAATTGTGAACACATGGGTAATTAAAGGGAAACTAATCTCACCCAAAACAGCATTGGGCATTTGCTAAGCAAATGATAATGTTAATCTTGCTATCCAATAAAGTAATTTTCTATTCCAGACATTTTGCAGTTTTATACTGCATCATGTTTTGTCTGTTGCTGTGGACATTAATTTGAAAATGTTTCAGGGCCTGCCGAAGATGCAGATTGACATCCAAACAATGTGTATTTCAAAGGATAGCATTGAATTTTATTAAAATTGTATTTACATTTTGTACTTAGATTTCCTAGAAAATTTCATGCTGCTTGCATTTGCTATTGTGCTATTTACTCATTGTATTTACTCTTTATCATTGTACATATGAAAGGTCTGTTAAATTTATGAAGCAACATATATAAATATTTTCCATGGTTAATCCTTTTAAAACCTCTTTTACTTCTTTTGAATACCACTTTTTTCATATAGAGTGAAGAGGAAGGAATAAGAGCCACAATATAATTATTTTTCTTAGAGTTTGATTTCCTCTTCCACTTGGGCAACCCCCGGGGTCAGATATATCATTCAGCAGAAGAGTAGTAAAAATAGGACTGAATCTAGGAAGATGTCACATTCCTTCATTTGAAAATGAAACTGCAAATAAGCCTAGTATGCATCACTCATAATTAGATGACAAGATGTCAGGCACCAAAGTGAGACTTGAAAGCCTAGTGTCAAGACTCCTTGAGATTTGCTTTCCAAATACACATATAAAAAAGGTAGGAGAGAATCCTATTAAAGGAGAAGCAAGAACTACTGATCTCATCTTCATAATCTTCATAACCTAGTTTCAGAAGTCCATAATTATTGCTTTGTTGCACTAAACAAACTCCGGTGACAAATTTTGTCTTTTGTGTATCTGAATATAAGTCACCAGTACATATACAGTAACATGTATTCTGTTCGATACATACCATGGAATAAAAAAAAAACAAAATGAAAAGCCTCCAGTTAGTTTTCAACCGCATTTCAAATCCTACTATAATTCTGAGTCAAAAAAATATGGAGCTAAAGTGAAATAACTAGATGGGGAACTTTTTATACAGTTATGATACAAATCTATCTACCGACTTCCAAATTAATCACTGCTTAATTCAACTGTCATTGGAAGTGTATACTTTGCCAAGTGTTGCTCTATGGTATTTCACATTAAAATTCTCTTTAATTTTCCAGAATGCTGGCATGTATATTAAACAATTTTTTTTTGTTATCTTTGTGGTGATTCTATAAAATTTCCAAGTCATATCAATTTTTACTGAGCATAAAGTGCATTGCAGGAAACCAGACAAACAGCATAATTGGTAGTCACAGACATGAAAGAAAAATCTTATTAAGTAAGTAGCCTGCTGCAGTATCTAGGTAAGATTCACATTAAGAAATGAAATAAAAACCCACTATTGTAAAGTGTTTAGATTTTTAATTTTGCTTTAATCAAAGCCATTTTCAATTAATTCAATTTTTCTGACATCAATCAGAAGCTGCAAATACAAATGGTGAAAATAGTTCTCATTAATAGGTAGGTAGCTGGATTTTCTCCATTAATATTTCAACATAGAAGTCAATCCATAGTATTATTGATTCAACATGAAATAAAAAGTGTCTATTTTTCATTTGCTGAGTGCAGAAGCCAATGTTCTGCGCATCCAGCAAGAAACAAATTATATTCATGTGGCCTTTTGCTGTGGTGACTTCAGATCTCACAGGCTAACTAGTCTGTCAGGCAAAATCTGAATCTGTATGGGAAAGCGAAAAATGAAAAGTCAAACAGCTTCAGGTTCTTTATGCTGGTAATGCAACAGTTGAATTTTTTCACTCGAATAAGATGTGAATTTGAATTCCATTATGGTTCAAGGGGTCATTCTGCAACTAGCAATAGTGTGTTCCAATGTTTTAATATAATACTCATTAAAAAACCCATGGAAGTTTTAAAGGAAAGTAGATGTTTTTCAACTGTGCTATCTAGACAAATTTCTCATCCAGAAGATTACTGGATACACACTGAAAACAATCAAATACAGTTGTTCAAATACATGAAAAGAGAACATAAAGAAATCACAGAATCACAGAATCATTCAGCATCCTGTTCAAAAACGTCAACACTTAAATGACAGGATTAGTCCAACTGGGTTTTGAAAATCTTCAAGCACAGAAACTGTGAAGTCTATCTGGATGACCTGTTAAAACGTTTCACTATACTTGAAGAATTTTCTCTTTGTTCTTCATTCTGATAGTCAATTTATAACCGGCGTCTTTTTTCTCTGCTGTGCACATCTGTAAAGAGCCTGGCTCACTCCTATAACTGTCTTTCATTTAGGCACTGGGGGCTGCTCTTCAGCCCCCTGAGGCTGTCTCTTCTCCATGATGAACAAGCTGAACTTCTTCAGCTTTCCCTCACAGAGCAAGGGCTTCAGTCCCTGACCATTATGGTGGCTCTTTACTGAACTTACTGCAGTGTGTCAATGTTTTTCTTGAATTGCAAGTTCAAAACCTGTATGTTGTATTCCAGATGCCACCTAATGACTATTAAGTAAAGTGTAATAATCACTTTTTAAAGCCCACTGGCTGTACTCCTTTTAATATAGTGCTATGTGCTTTTAGCTTTCAGCACTCATTTCAACAGACAGAAGTCCTGTGGTAATGTAGAAATTGCTTTTCAAAACCTACAAAAATAACTGATTTCAGCTGGAACATACAATGTAGGGTATTTTTGATGTGAAAGTTTACAATTACACACACACATGTATACAAGTGTTTGCAGTATTTCCTCCCAGTATGAATGTACAGAGCATTCATCTGTGTAGTCCATGGTAACAACACCTTACCTTTTTGCTTTGAGCCATGGTTGCACAATTTATATATGCTGCTTTTTATTTGGTAGCCATTAGAAATTAAGAGCTGTTCCATGGTCTTTTGCATTCTCATCAACTTACTTAACTCTGCACATATACTAGCAGTTTCTGATCATACATTCCCATCATCTAGACTAAATGATTAACGTGAGAAACAGCTGAACTGGAAAAACATTAACACTGCAATCATTATAAAACACAAGCCTACTATGAGTGGCACATAAAAAAGTTTATAGTTATCTATGAAATTCACAAAAACATGTTTCCAACAGTTCTACAGAAATCAGGAAATAAAACCACATTGCTACATAATCCCCAACAACACTGAAGTCAGGACAAAAGGTGAACTGGAATTTAGTGGAAAGAAGGTGATTCCTGCTTCTCCCAGCAGCGTCAATCTGTGAGATTAACTTTGCCATCTCATGTAACTTCATCATAAAACTGGGATAAGAATCTGGATGAAACTCTTAGAAGCAATCCATGGAAGAAATCTGCTGTTATAACTAGCATCAGTCACTGGGGGTTAATTGCTTCTAATATGTATGAAGTGAATTGGGGGTATGTAGAAAGACAGAATAGAATCTCTGATGATATGAGGAGCCCCCACACATCAAAATAATTTCCATCTTCTCTTGCCAAAGAGCTCTTGTGCTAACCATCTCAACCTGCAGGACTGAAATCAAGAACCACAGCTATGAGCATCAACTGCACAACATCAGCTCTGGATCTTGTATACTCAAAGCCAGGAAAATTGTTTAGGAAATTCTTTGAGAACATACTGCATATGAAGTAGTAGAGATCAGTAACGTGCAAAACTAGCCATTAGCATGAGAAGTGAATAAATTAAAGTTATGTTTTAAAGTTTGAAGCTGGCTTATTTGCTAGTCTTCTAAGCACTGAGCAGCCTCTGATTCCCAGACACACATGTACACATTTTCTGCTGCAACTCTGTCGTGGTTTAAGCTGTAAATCATGCAGCTCGTTCTCTCACTCACTCCCCTCTCTTTCTTCCCCCTGCTCCCGGGTGGATGGGGAAGAGAATCAAAAGAATGCAACTCCCACAGGTTGAGATAAGAACAGTTTAGTAACTAAAGGGTAACACAAATCACTACTGCTACCACCAATAATAATAATGACAAGGCAAATACAAGGAAAGAATACAATCGCTCACCACTTATACCCAGCCCGACCAAGCAGTGCACCCCCACCCTTTTGGGTCTCTGCTCTCTGCTTTTACATCCTGGGCATGACGTGCTGTGGCATGGAATAACCTCTTTGGTCAGTTTGGGTCAGGTGTCCTGTCTCTGCTTCCTCCCGGCTTCCCCTCTTCCCTGGCAGACCATGAGGCTCAGAAACTCCTTGGCCAGACCAAAACATCACTAAGCAGTAACCAAAACACTGGTGTTAACAGCGCTGTTCCCAGGCCGAAAGTCAAAGCACAGCGCTGCACCAGCTACCAAGAAGCAGAAAAATGACTGCTACTGCTGAACCCATGACAGTATCCACCCCTTATTCCATACCATTCACGTCATGCTCAGATCCCCTATTTTCAGTATGCCATCACATGTATATATATACATCCACATGCACACACAGAGGGAGAGAGATCATCCCTCATTGCATGGACCAATGCCTATAAAGCTGCTGAGTCCATCCAGTCCATGATGCCAGGCTCCATCTCTTGTAACAGCCTTTCAGAGCAGGGGAGACTGTGTGCAGTGTTCACACTCGTGAATAACCTGGGCAGTAGTGTCCATTGCTAAGTCCAACCCTCGATCATGAGTCCATCTGTATGCTGCATCACTGCACTGATGGCCTGAGGTGTCATGGGCCCACCAGACTCAAAATAATTCATCCACCCCTCCAGCAGTTTCTGCAGCTTGTTGTTGGGGACTCCATACAGCTGCCTTCCATCTCTGATGCTTCCAAAGCACTGGAGGGGCCCAGTGGACTAGATACTTGCCCATACTCTCCCACACACCCTGCCACTCATGGCTGTCCAGCTGCAGGGAAAATCTCTTGGTCATCCTACATCGTAGTGTAACCCCGGAGAAGGCCCACACCCCACTCTGCCTAACTCTGGGGACCAGACAAAATGGTTGTGGGTAAAACACACTCTGTATGCATGCCAAGATGCTGATCCCCATCACAATCAGCAGGCAGGTCTCAAGGGTACCCAAAGGCCATTCAAAACTGTCAGAGTTCTCAAATGAGGCTGCTGTACTTGTCCCTGGGGCTGGTGTCGCTGCTGTGCTTGCTGGCTCTCTCACCACCAGCTGTTCTTTGTCTGAGTCCCGATCTTCCTCCTCTGCCTTGCTGGGAAGTGCTGCGTGGTCTCCTGCATCCTCCTGGGGTTCGGGCTCGCGGGGCTGTGCGGGTGGCTGCTGGGGAATGCTCTCGGCTGCCGCACTGCTGGGCTTGGCAGCGGGGCTCAGCTACTCCGCCGCCCCCTCCTGCTGCTTGCCAGCCGTGGGGCTGGGCTCGGTGGGCGGGTTCACCTCCTCTGCCAGCTCCTTCGTGGCATCTTGATAGCCGGGGCTGTGCTCCTGGTCCGTTTCTGCCACCAGTGGCTCCCGGGACTGCCCCCCTCAGCTCCCCACGGCCTTGCACAGACGGAGGCAAGGACGAGGGCCAGGATGGGGAAGAGCAGCTGAACTGCCAGGTACAAGTCCACGTTCACCTCCACATCCGCCCCCCCCTGTTTCCAGAGCCCACCCATATTACAAGCCATTCCAATAAAGTACAATGAAACAAGAACCTTAACTCAAAACCCATATCTAAAAAATGCTCGGATAACAAATACTGGCTGCATGTAAGGTACAACAGCATGAAGCCATGAACTCAAGAGAATCAAGAGCAACAACTTTGAGAGCCAATAAATCAGCATTGTGACGAGTGGCTCTTAATCCTGTCATTATCTCAACCCTTTGTGCCCCACGTTGGGCACCAAAAAGAACTGTCGTTGTTTAAGCTGTAAACCACGCAGCATGTTCTCTCACTCACTCCCCTCTCCTTCTTCCCCCTGCTCCCGGGTGGATGGGGAGGAGAATCAAAAGAATGCAACTCCCACAGGTTGAGATAAGAACAGTTTAGTAACTAAAGTATAACACAAGACCACTACTGCTACCACCAATAATAATAATGACAAGAGAAATACAAGGAAAGAATACAATTCTCACCACCTATACCCAGCCCAACCAAGCAGTGCACCCCCTACCCTTCTGGGTCTCTGCTCTCTGCTTTTACATCCTGGGCATGACGTGCTGTAGTATGGAATACCTCTTTGGTTAGTTTGGGTCAGGTGTCCTGTTTCTCCTTCCTCCCGGCTTCCCCTCCTCCCTGGCAGAGCATGAGACTCAGAAAGCCCTTGGTCAGACCAAAACATTGCCAAGTAGTAATTGAAAACACTGGTGTTATCAGTGCTGTTCCCAGGCCCAAAGTGAAAACACAGCGCTGCACCAGCTACCAAGAAGCAGAAAATTGACTGCTACTGCTGAACCCATGACAAACTCACTGTCCCGATTTCAGTGTCTTGTGAATGACATTCATGTATTATTGGATGAAAATTAGAAAAATTTCAGAATTACTTCAGAATATTCAAAAGGTTAGAGGTTAGTCTGCTTTAGAAAGTACACTGGCCAATTTGAATGGTGATGACTGTGGCCCGGGATAACCAAAACAGGCAATATCACTTTGTAGAGTCATGCAAGAGTCGGACAGTTCCACATTGTTCATTCTTTCTGAATCTATGACCCCAGCTAGGAGTACAAAACCTGTTCCTCAAGAGTCTGTTAATCAAGAGTTTGGCTGGGAAGAAAACAAATTACAAGAACTGGAAACTACAGAAAGACTGAAAACTACAAGAGACTCTCTTACTCTGTCAAAAATCTAAAAATGCTGCTTTTGCAGCTGCTGTGGATTCTGCCTGCATGGGAGCCATGAAGTGATCCTGAGCCTCAAAGATGGATCTCCTATCAGTAACTGCAGAACAAAGTGCTCTAAGTCCTAAGAGAAGTCTGTTAATGTCATTTTGAAAATGCTTTTACTAGTCCTGCTGTATCAGCTTCATCTTCTGTCCCACTGGCTGTGTTGAAAGCAGTGTTTTCTTTCTAATACCTGAGGTGTCACGAAAAAATTCTAAACAATTTTACAAAACACTGGCAAGTTATAACACGGAGAAATAAATAGGAAGAAGGTAGTGGAGAAAATGCAAGAAATAAAAAAAAAAAGAAACCAAAAACAAAAAAAAAATTTTAAAAGTAAAAAAAAAAAGTGGAAACAGAAAGATAGCACTTTCCTGTTTAAAGCACTACTTCTTGATCAGAAATTATTGAAATTAAAATTCAATACTTAAGAATTAAACTTCATGGGCCACAGTGTGAACTTCAGTAAGTTTGAGAAGTAAACTCAAAATTTTTGCAAACTCCTATTCACTCCACACACACAAAAAGGTTTTGAACCAACTGCTTGTTTAACTATAATTATCAGACATAAATTTGCCCAAGTTCCCTTTGTTCAGTGAACACAGAAAAAAAAGAATCAGATTCTTTCAGTCACTGTATAAGACAATGTAATCAAGATAATGATGAACAGAATTAGTTTAAAAATCAAGTTATTTTATAAAAAAACTTTTCCTTTGATTCTGCAAAAACCAAACTTTGCTGCTGAAATGTTGCATTTGCACCTAAGAGTATTAAAAAACTAGTAATTAGAACTAAAATGCAGACAGTAATTTTATAGAACAGTATATTTAGAATATGCTGATTTTTCTCTAAATATAATTTACAATTATAATAGCTTATTCCCCATTCAATTTCACAGATGGTGTGGGCAAAAACAGGTAGTGAAATAAATGAATACTCATAATGAATTTCAACACTTAAGGCCATATTTGTTGATAAATGGGAGATCAGCTTCTGTTTAGGTGTTCATAAAGATCTCCTCTGAAAATCTGGATGTAAACGTATTACCTCAATGTAATCGACAAACACCTGTCAGTGTGAATTATCTACAAATTAGTGATGTGAAATCTGTGTTACCTAATAAAATATTGTACTGGATCTGGTTGGGATGGGAGTTAATTTTCCTCGTAGCAGCCCAAATGATGCTGTAACCAAAGCAGTGTTATTACACACTGCTTTAGTTACTGCTGAACTGCGCTTACACACACTCAAGGTCTTTTATGTTTCCCACCATGCTCCCCTAGCAAACAGTCTGGGGCAGCACAAGGAGTTGGGAAAGACACAGCCGGGCCTGCTGACCCCAGCTGACTAAAATGATATTCCACGCACATTGTCTCATGGAATATTTCATTCCCAAAGAATGAACTGTTAAACTGTTAGACAACTTGCTATTTGCTTTGTTCATAACATACCCTATGACATTAAAGACCAAGATATCAGAATATAAAACTTTGGAAGAAACTAAGTAGGTGCCTTTATCCAGAAAAAATATTCTCTTTCTCTTATTTTGGCTCACAAACAGGAAAATACCACTTCATTCAGTAACAAAAGCAAGCAATAACCCCCCTGCCCCAAACCAGTGAGTTTGAATTTAAAGATGCCAGACCTACCAAGTGAATCTTTAAAAAGTTCACTTATTTTAGCTTAGGTATGTATTTTTCAGACAAAATTGATCACATTCAGTGCACTAGTGAACATAGTTCACACAATCTGCCAGCACATACAGTCTGGTTATATTTTTCGTCTCATAATGAACGCATTCAGGATTATATTTGAAATCAGTTGACTAAATGTAATTTTTAAGTTTTCAAAATCAAGAAGAATTCTAGAATTCACACTTGGATTTTAAGATCTCAAAATGTTTTGGGATTTTGGGTGGGATTTTTTAAAACATTATTATTTGTTTTAGGAGACTGAGGTTTTAATGCTTGATTTTTCAACATACTCCCAAATTTTTTTTCCAAATTCTACTTTCTTGTGTTTTAGTTTGCTGAAGTACCTTTCACTGTAATCATACATAACAAGTGTTAAATTATTTTCTAGTTAGAAGCCTTTGACCAGCATATTTTAACAAATCACAGAGTGTAGTCTACTCATGAAGTCTGGATGGTGAAATGGTGATGAGGCAGCTGCATTCAAGCTTTGATGCTTATGTTCACAATTCTTACTAGCTTCAAGGTATTTAAAGGAGACTCTAAAGGATGTTCTGGAGATTTGAGGGATGACTCTGGGTGTTGAGTTTGTTGCTCTGATACAAAAAATTATACACGCAACTATATGGCTACTGATTGGCGTCACGTCTCCTTTACTCAGATTTTATTATGATACTCAACTGGAAATAGTGGGTGAATACCTAGCTTGGCAATACAATGGAACATACATTTCAGTACATCATCAGAAGGACCTTACTAATGGAAATGTAATCATAGCAGTAATTACAGCATATCAGTAGCTGCAGATCAGCTTAGGACAAATTGTTAGTACATCAAGTCTAATGACTTATCCATTTAACCTGAAAGTTAGTTATCGTAAAACTTTGCAGCTATAAATATAAAAATGTCTTTTATGTATATACATGCATGAAAGGGTAAAAAACTGGCTGGTTGGCTGGGTCCAAAGTGTGGTGGCGAAGGGAGTTAACCCCAGTTGGCAGCAAGCAACAAGTGGCGTCCCCCAGGACTCAGTACTGGAGCCAGCTCTGTTTAATATCTTTAGCAATAACCTGGATAAGGCAATTGAGTGCACTTTCTATAAATCTGCAGATGACACCAAGTTGGGCAAAAGTGTTGATCTGCTTGAAGGTGAAAAGAATATACAGGAGATCCAGACAGGCTGGATCAATGCAGCTGAGGCCAACCACATGAGATTCAACAAGGCAAAGTGCCAGGTCCTGCATATGGGGCATAACAACCCCATACAATGCAATAGCTCCTGAGAGTGGTGGTCAATAGCAAGTTGCACACGTGCCTAGGCAGGTAAGGCATCCAATAGCATCTTGGCTTGTATCAGAAATAGTGTTGCCACCAGGACTAGGGAGGTCACTGTCCCCCTGCACTCAGCACTGGTAGGGCCAAGTCTTGAATACTGTGTTCATTTTTGGGTCCCTCACTATAAAACATACACTGAGGTGCTGGAGTGGGTCCAAAGAAGAGAAACAAAGCTGGTGAACAGCCTAGAGCACAAGTCTTATGAGAAGCAGCTAAGGCAACTGGGGCTATTTAGTCTGGAGAAAAGGAGGCTGAAGGGAGACCTTACTGCTCTGAGTTATTTGAGGATTATGTGATAAGGATACCAGTGAATACTCTGACCATGGTGAGTTGAATGCCTAGATAATTATATAGGTGAGCAAGGTTATGGGGGTTGGTCTCTTCCAAGTAACAAGCAATAGGACAAAAGGAAATGGCCTCAAGTTGCACCAGGAGGTGTTCAGACAGGGTATTAGGAAAAATTTCTTCCCCAAAGGGCTGTCAAACATTGGAACAGGCTTCCCAGGGAAGTGGTTCAGTCACCACGGCTGGAGATATTTAAGACATGTAGCTGTGCTGCACGGGGACATGGTTAAGTGGTGGACATGGCAGTGTCAAGGTTAACAGTTGCACTAGATGGTTTAAACGTCTTTTCCAACCTAAACCATTCTATTATCTCCATGAAACATACAAATATGCATAAACACTAATATAAGATATAGGCATAAACTCAGTAAGAAGTTTGATACTACTGCACTATCTGTATTGTCCATAGATCCTAATGGTATTTTTAGGAAAAAAAATCTAGGAAAGATAAGGGTTTATGGACTTTCATGGCGGGATTAATGTTATATTTATATCTGAAAAATGCAAGGATTCTATTTTACTCTGATGCTAGTTTTCACAACTTGCAGACCTTCACAAAATAAGCTAATACTTTATATAAGCATATTTTAATTACGCGTAACATCAGTGTCATGACTATGCTTCAATTCCCCAACTGGAGTTGTAAGCCAACGATATCTCGTGAGGCAGAATGTATATGCTTTCAAAAAGCCAAATAAACTAGGGAAACAGGAAAGTTCATAATATAACACTAATTGTAAGAGCAATAGAAAGGCAATCTACTATTCTTTCAGTAGAATTGAACATAGTGATAACTGACTTTTCAGCCAGGCCAGACTTCAGAATTCTTCAAAAATTTTGCCAACTCAAGTTTATGTCTGTAAGAATAATAAGACTAGGAAACAACTCCGAAAATTTTATAGAGTTACAGAACCATAGAATAGAAGAAAAATAGATAAAAAATTTGAAGCTACTTCATTTTTCAAAAATAATGTCCTCTTTGTACATACATGTCAGTTTTCCAGGATAACTATATATGACATTCTCAAAGCCACCGTCAGTTTTACAATACCCTTAACATCCTCACATGAGATGGATATTCCCCTTTTCATTTTCTAAAAAATTATTGTGGAGAGATTGCCAGCTTGATGACTGTTCTCTGTAATTTGTTCTGAAGAACATGAACTCATCATCATGAAAATCAGTAGGCTGCTAATAGAATCTCCTCCAATGTGCCTTTCAGTGAACTCCCTTATCAGTTGTTACTAATGTTGAACAACTAGTATTTTTAGCATATAAAAATAAAACTGAACCCAAACTGCATAAACCCACAGTTGTGTATATGCCACTGTAATCACTATACATTGAAAGTGCTATTTGTTTAGGATGGATGAAGAAATGCAGCTATTAATGGAGAAGGCTCTCTTTATTGATCTGGTATTTTTCCCCCTCAAGCTTCCTGTCTTAAATCATGTAGTTTCAGTTGTACTAAAAGGTGAAATTTATTAGCTTGCTTACTTTAACCTGCTGTGACAAGAGCGGACTTCATCTTTTATTTTAATTTTGAGGTCTGATTACATGCAAAATGAGACAGATTGCAAGGTACTCAACTCACCATGGTCAAAGTATTCCCTGGTAGCCTCGAAATAACTTATCAGTTCATCCTCAAATAACTCACAGATGCATGATTTTCTGCCAGTAATGTATGCAAACATAGCTAAGCATGAATGTTTCCACAGAGCTGAGCTGCATTACTGAGCTGTAATTAAAGCCTTATGATTCTCTGGTGATGGTCTCAGAGTCAGGCACTTACCATGTAAGGCTGCTATATACATCTCACCTACTTAGCACAACTTTAACTTACCGAAATTACCTTTTTTTTTTTCCAGGGGGTGCACCTGAGATGAGAGCTTGAGCCTGATGCAGAAGACCTGATCCTAATTCTGTGTGCAATTCTACTTCCTGATAATTACAGATTTGGAAGGAGACTTTATGGACTTCAACATCCTGGGAGAATATTCACAGGGAACAGTCATCTTTTTCTGGTTTTCCTTTAGAACTCAAAGCACATCAATTCCTATGAAACTTACTACATCGCTGAAATACTCTCAGAACACTCCTGCCTGTAGTAAAATATTTTACACTGCTTGAAAATTATAACCATCTAACTTGAAGATATTCTATTTGGTAGCATAGAGATGCTATTAAGATGTAATAGATAAGAAGCCTGTTTCTTCTCTTTGGTGTGTCTTTTATTTGAGAAAGAAGTAAGTAAGTGTTAATGTATCAAAATTCTGCTTTGCTAGAAAACATGCACTGAAACAGCAATTTTTCCCAACATTAAAAAATGTGTTGACAGTCTATAGCAGGATGAATCTATGAAGTTACAGGAATGTTAGCTAAAATATCTTTTACCGCTTTTGTAGCTTTTTTTTTCTCCTTTTAATACAAAGTACATTTAAGCATAACAATCCATGGGCTAAAGAGTTCAAGGCACAATCTTTCTTCTAGAACCGTCCTCAGCTTTCCAATCTGTTTGCTTTCTTCCTCATCTTTAGAAGTATGGCTGCAGTGTCTGTAAAGGAAGAGGCTAAACACACACACACAAACATACACACACACAATATCACACACGTACACACACACACACTGCTTTCACATTTAGTTCCACTTTATTCTCTCAAGCATAGTAATATATAGCATACAGATATGGGTCTGAGCAATGCTAAACAGCAACTACATCATTCCCAGTGACTATTTTCAGTCACTATAAATTCCATTCTATGAACAGTCACTCCCCAGCCTGCTTCCCAGCCCAACCTCTCACCCAAACACTCCCTGGCTTACTCAAGACCCAGGTGCACTATCAGCAGTTCTTCTTCAATTATCCACATAGTGGGAAAGGTCTGCTTGCAGTTCCCACATATGGCCCATAGGATGTCCACTACACTATGTTCATCCCAAAGAATGCACACTAAAAAAAGGGCTAGAAATTGATGCTCAGATGTCACATACCTCTTGAACAGCTACATTCTCATTCATGTTCCTATAGGTGGACATTTCTCTTTGGTACACATAAGAAATAATTATGAAACTGAATCTGGGCTTATATATATATGTATCTGAAAAATAGAGAGTCCAATAAGAAATAACGTATAACCCTTTGACTTATTAATAAATTTTGACCAAGCATACAGAAACTATACATAAAAACCTCACTCCATTATAGCTGTAGTTATTTCACATTGTAATTATATTTGTATGTATAGAGACAGAATCCCCGAACTGTTTCAATGGAATTTGAATGGTTTTCTCCACCTGAGAAGCTGCACTCCACTTACACTGACATTTTGCTCTGACCCAAGAGATCTTTCCCTTATAATGCAAAACTGTCACCCATCACATTAAATTATTTACATTTTAATTAAATTATTTACATTTAAATTAAATTACATTTAATGGGGTTTATTAGTGTTTCTTTCT
Source organism: Ara ararauna (assembly GCA_028858755.1). Taxonomy (NCBI): domain Eukaryota; kingdom Metazoa; phylum Chordata; class Aves; order Psittaciformes; family Psittacidae; genus Ara; species Ara ararauna. The sequence continues at coordinate 22,869,039 of CM054376.1, forward strand.
TCTCTTCTCTTTCCTCTTCTGAGGAAACATGTTGCCACTATTCACATAAAGAATTTAGTTTTTTGTTCTTGTTGTCAGTAACTAGATCAGTCATGAGGAAAAATGGGTCCAAAAATCCTTCAGACTTCAGAAGATTTGTAGTCTGCTTTTGGGGACTTAGCCAATAAATGATACAGATGAAAGTCACTGCTCATATTTCCATCCCCCCCTTTTTTATGTGAAGACAACCACAGCTGTTCCATATTAGGTGTCCAAATTCAGTGAAGACTTAAGAGAACACAGTTTCCCATTAGATACATGTATAACTACTGGGCAAAAGCCATCTGCATTATCCTGCTTTAGGTGAGCATTATTATCTTCAGAAGGGAATTTTTACATTTCCATTCAAATCTATAATGGATTCTATTCCTTCTACTTTTCTTGAAGCAAAAGTCTGCAGTTTTGTTGGAACAAGGATTGCAGGATCAAACAGTAGCTAATATCCTCCTTAATGAAACCTACAGGATTTACATACTAGTTTAATGTCAGCACTGGAAAACAAAACTTTTCAACCAGTTCTGAAAGAAAGCATGAGCTTCCTACAATACTAAATTTATGTTCCAATGATCAATGGAATATTAATTGTACCATGGATCCAAAATTCTAAACATCAGAGAAACAGAACTGGATGTAGGTTTTTACATCAGTGCCTAATGTAAACCTCACTTTGGCTTAGGTGCAGAAAGTTGATGATTCTGTTTCTTATCATAGCCTCAAAAACACAGCAACAGCATAGGTATCAAACTGTCAGATATAATGTTTCAAGATTTCAGATGCTTCATATTTCTTATGATTTGTCAAAGACTGCATAGCTCTTCCCAGTCTTCTGATTTGTCATCAACTCAAATCTCTCTTGCTAATGATTTATTATACAGGTTAAAATGTATCTTCTGCTAGGCTCTACAATAGAGGAGGAACCCAAAAAACATAAATCGGCTGAGGCATCCAATTTCCAGAATTTTGTCTTAGGTATCTAAGTTTCTTTAGTCTGCTAATCTGCTAATAAAAACTCACTTTGCGGTGGAGTCGAAAGGGAAAGATCATTAGCTAGATGGCGAAATTTCCATATAGACTTACCCTGTAACCTCTGCTCTATAGTCTATACTCTATAGCCTCCACTAAAGAGGCTCCTGCATTCTACATGATTGCTTCTAGTTAATGAAGCTAATGGATCTATAAAATGTTTTAATTAAAAATAGAGAATTAAAAGATTTGGCATTATCTTTGAATTTTCTATCTAACTCAATGATATTGTCAGAAACTGCTGAATGTCTCAACTGTTCTGAGAATAATGAAATTTAGTGATAGATCTTGTGTGCCTGTGTGATACCATCTTAGTTCCGTTATGTGTTGAAAATGTGACAATTCAATACCAAAGTTCTCTACAAATAAACCTCAAATCATAACTCTCAATGAACCTTCAATATAGAATCATAGAATCATACAATAGTTAGGGTTGGAAAGGTCCTTAAGATCATCTAGTTCCAACCTCCCTGCCAGGGGCAGGAACACCTCCCACTAAACCCTGCCACCCAAGGCTATGTCAAAACCAGCCATGAACACCGCCAGTGATGGAGCATTCACAACTTCCCTGGGCAGCCCACCAGTGCCTCACCACCCTCACAGTAAAGAATAGTAATATCATGTCTGACCACTACATTTTGGACAGAACAAATAAACATTTCTATGGGACAAAATTGCAACTGTTCTAGCTGAGAACAAGATCATATAAATGGCTAATAAATACTGGCAACATTGTGCAAGTAACGGACAGCATCTAGGTTTCTTCAAAGAAACCCAGAGCGTTTACACTTCCAGTAAAATACGGACGAATCAGAAAAAGTCTATTATCTTCATAAGTTAGGTCACATAACATACTCAATTTTCACCACAAATTTTCCAGTATGGATACACGTTGTCTAATATTGTGTCCATATAAGTTAAGCATTCCACCACAATGTGATCACTGTCTGACTTAAGACAGTAAATCCACATACTCAGACATGTGCTTGAATACTGATGCACTTAGCTCAGTTGAAGTGAGTAGGATTTAAGTGTTATTTTTGCAACTATGCATTTATCAGACAGGTGCTTTCATAAACTGAAGAATGTCTATGACTAAAAAATGAAAATAATATATGCATCAAATACTGCAGTACAGAGCACATACGTTTCACAGATGACCCCAAGAAAAGCGCTTCCTGCCTGCCAAGGAAAAATAACTTCACAGAAGAACAAGTTGTCATATTATGAGACCATCAAAGCAGAATAAAAGAAAAAGAAAAACACTAATTAAGTGAAACATCTTCCTAGAAAAGCTAGTATTTAATATTTATAACTTTGTCTATGAAGATTTCATTTTCCACTGAATATCAATAGAAAGCCAAGCATCTGAGACTGCCAACCTGTTTTGCTTGGATTTCTTTAAATAATTATTACAAATTTAATCTATATCCCTACTGAACTTAATAATTGAGTGAATAAGCATATGGTGTCCACTAAATCTCTTTCATATACCTTTCATACATGAACTATCTCAAATTCCAAGCTCTAGTAGCACTTCTTAAACAAGGCTATTTCTTCAAAAACAGCTCCTAATATTTTTTTAATTAATTTTCCTCTTAAGCAATTTTCTTCTGTCAACATCCAAAAAAAAATCTACTTTAGTACAGCTCTTTGGTTTTTGTATTCTAATTACTTATTTTCATATTACTTTTCTGTTGTTACATACCATCTGTATTTCCTTGATTTCATCTTTTATTTCTTAGGATAAAACCACGCTATAAAAATACAAAAGAAGTACTATGTATCTATTTTCTTCTGCTCTGTTCATTTAGTAGAAATTGTTGCTATTACTTTTATAAAATATTAGATTCCACTTAGGTTTCAGGTTTAATAGCATACTGTGATAAAGGAAAAAGGAACAGAGAAATTATTTATATTTTGAAAAATTACATCCATGCACTCTATGCAACACTTTTAGGGGTTATATACATTTTCATTTATTTTTAACCTGTATGCAGCTATATCCATATTAAAGATTAAAGTAGTCGATAACATGTATCACAAATTCTTCATATGAATCAGACAGTTTCTGAATATTCCTTTCATGGAAAGAAATTAATCAGTTTAGCTCAGAGAAGAAAAACTGGTCTACGTCTTTTGCAGCTGAACATTTAATGACACTTTAGAAATAGTATGACAGAGCTCTCATGGATGTCGCTGATGGAGCCCAATTGCTGACTTGAAGGCCAAAAAATACAACTATAGGTGCCCTTGATAAGAAGACACATTCTGTAATTAAAATTTTACAGTTTAAAGTTCTACAGTTATTTTTCATTAATATAGAGTCTCTCAGGGGGATCAGACTATACCTGTTGCAACAAGATTAGGGCCCCAAGAAAAACTTATATGGGTACTTTAAGAATAAAAGGAAGATGAGGGAAAACATGAGCCCCCTCTGGAAGGAAACAAGAGACTTGTCACCCAGAACATGGAGAAGGCCAGGAGGTACTTAGCAACTTTTTTGCCTTGGTCTTCACCACTAAGAGTTCCATCCACACCGTCCAATTCACAGAAGGCAAAGGCAGAAGCTTCAGAATGGATCATAGAATAGTTAGGGTTGGAAAGGACCTGAAGATCATCTAGTTCCAACCCCCCTGTCAGGGGCAGGGACACCTCCCACTAAACCATCCCACCCAAGGCTATGTCCAATCCAGCCTTGAACACCGCCAGTGATGGAGCATTCACAACTTCCCTGGGTAATGAAGAACAAACTCATACAGATTGTCAGGTTTGAGACCATCTAAGGAACCTGAAGGTGCGCAAGTTCATGGGACCCAAGGAGATGCATCCAAGAGTCCTGAGGGAACCGGCAGTAAAAGCTGCCCATCCACTATTAATCAGATTTGTCTAGCCTTCTAATAGTTTTATGATTAAATAATGGAATATATAGAAACACATAAGAGAAAGTCATATACATTGTCTCCTACATCATTACGTATTTCTGTAACTCTTCTTTTACACTGGGTTTACAGGCTGCGAATGTCTCAATGCAATTTCCTTAGTAATAAAACCAGCAAAAGCACAGGGTCAAAAAATCAGGAATTAAATTAAGAACCTTTTAAAACATCTTGCAACAATATAAGATAGATTAGAACTCATTTTTCAAATATATAACAGATTCAAATTATCTTCAAGTACTTCAAAATCATGAAAAAGAAAATCCAGTGCCTAAAATGCTAGGTAATATACAAATTGTTTGCTGCCATAGAAACTGACAAGTTTAGAGATGCTTGAATTTCTGTGTATAATTTTAATATTTCTTTCATTTTATTTTTTTTATTAAATCTTTACATAAAAATAGTTCCTTTCTGAGGACTTACCTTGGTTAGTCATCCGTAACCTGTTACAAAGATGAAGAGTATGGAAAACTTGGAGGCTTAAATTCCTGTAATATTAGTTATTATTTAAAAATATTTATTTTAAAATCTAGTGCTCTTGTATAATAAACTGAACTCTTCAGACTGGGAAGTGTCCTGCCCCCCTCCCAGTGGGTGTGGGCGCACTGATCCTTCAGCATGCTCTGAGTGGGTCGCAGAAGAAGCCACAGGCTCTCCAAAGGGTGAAATAAGAATTAATTATGTTGCAAATTTCCCTAAAGCTGTGTCAGCAGGAGCAAAGTTCTTGGCAAGTTCTTATTCTTATGAAGGATCCAAAGTAAATGGAGAAAAAAAAAAAGAAAGGAAATAAAAAGTAAAATAGGCAGGATCACCAGCCTATGGCACAACAACATCTTCTCGGTCAGTAACTTGAGGCCCTTTCAGCCACACCTCTTCTCACTCCCTAACCCCCTCAGAACCAAGAACGAAGAACCAGCCACTGCAGGACCTTCTATAGAGTCAGGGTTCTCCTGGACCCTCCCATTGGTGGAGACTCATGTTCACGCTCGCACGGGCGCTGGGAACTGTTCTGGAAGGTTCCAGCTGGTGGCAGGTGTCAGCTCCAAGTGCCTGGCAGGCACTGCAGTGTCTGTGGCTGTCTCCAGGCAGTTTGTTGCTGGGGCAGTTGATCTTCACGGTCTCAGGGCAGACATCAAAAGAAAACCATCCTCCACCTTGGTGGACCACGGTCCTGCTGTGCCCCCAGCATCTGCCCGAGCATCAACGCGCTGCTTACCGCCGAAAGGTTCAGGCTTCCCTCAGGGCCAGCTGTCTGCTGAGGTGCTTTGCCACAGCACAAGAAGGTTCTATATACTGTCACAGGAGCTAAGGGACATTCAACCAAACCAGTAATTAAGTGACATTTGAGCAAATTCAAACTGCCCATTGGCTTTTTTTACCTGTTCGATAAAACCACCCTTCTTACTAGATTTTCACATTTAATTTTTAAGCTGCTCCTAACAAAGCACCATCTTCCATTTACATCATCAGATGAATCACCACTTCATACAGGCATGTCAGCATTGCAGAGCAATTTTTGGCAAGTTGTTTATATAATAATCTTTCAAAACCAATTTTCAATTAATGCAATTTACCCAACCACCAAGCAAAATTACTTATACAACCAACATGATATATCCTTTATTTGTAGGGATACTGAAAAAATATTTCTGTATTGCAAAATTTAAGAAACCTAAGAATATTGTTTCAATTACTTTCAAAATGCAATGTAACCTTGTCCCTCAAAATATGAGAAAAAGAAGCAATCTAAGTTAACTAATAGACAGCCTGTTTGGGAAATTCTAGTTGAAGAACAGAATAACGAGCAAAATCTGCTGTGTTTTCCCTGCTGTCTGCATTGGGATTTTACATGTATTTTACCCTAAAGAGTTCAATAAACCAAAATTGCACTCATTTCCAAGTGTTGTGTTTTAAGAATAGCTGGTAACTAAGCACCATGCAGCTCCTTGGTCACTCTCTCCCGCTCACCAGCTAGGTGGTATCGGAAGGAGAATCAATAAGAGGCAGAACCTGCAGGTTGAGATAAGAACAGTTTAATAACTAATGTTAAGTAAAATATGATAGACATAATAAAAACAATAATGATAAGAACAATAGGGAGCAACACAAAAAATGAGAAATAAAAATTCAGAAAACACAAGTGAAGCCCAATACAATTGCTTACTGCCTGTTGACCAGTGCGTAGCTTTTCCCCAGGCAGCAATCAGTGGCTCCCCACCAACTTCCCCCAATTTATATACTGAGCATGAAATTCAATGATAAGCAATACTTTTTTGGCTGATTTGGGTCAGCCATCCTGGCTCTGCTCCCTGCCAGCTTCTTCTGTCCCTCTTCACTGTCAGAGCATGAAATACTGAAAAGTATTTGATTTAGAGTAAACGCTATTTAACAGCAACTAAAACATCAGTGTGTTATCAACATTTCTCTCACATAAAGCCAAAGCGCCCTGTATCAGCTACCTGGAAGAAAATTACCTCTATCCCAGCCGAAACCAGGAACAGCAGAATTACTACTATAGTTACAATTAACAAATTGTTTTCTTTCAAGTGCCATGACTTTTATATAGCAATGTGGTTTTGGAGGTACAGGACCAAAGACACAAAGCAAGTTATACCATTTCTTCAGTTACTGCACTATTTCATAAAATGTATGTGAGACCACTCTCACCTCAGCCATTAGCTTTTAAGTCATTAAGACACAGTCAGGAATATGTATATAGGACAGAAATCTTCAGATCCAAAATATGAAATTGGAAAGCATAGATATATGAGACCCAGACAGAGAAGCCTCTGACACAGCCTTTTCATGATGTACATCATTCCTTTCCTAAGTTCAGGTTTTGAATTATACATTGAAGTTACCTATTTCCTTTCACTAGGTTTATAGGTGCTTCATCATTAAAGGCAGACGCAGAGTCTAATTTTGAGTACTGAGGCATATGAGCTGAAGGTATCAATATAAGCAGACTCATTCTTTGACTACAAATTGCACAATTTTTTTTTAGTTGAAATATTGTAAACTTAGCTCTGACTGTACTGTATTAGTCCAATGAATATGTGAGACAAGGGAAGCTTACGCATCTGTATGCATACATGCATAAATATACACATATGTATACAAAGTCTTAGTTCAAAGCCTAATTTCAATCTTTAAGAAGGCAATGGGTCTCAGGCTTAGCCAGAAGATACTGCAACAGATTCCTGCCTGTTATTTGAAGAAGGGGAAGCTCTTACTAGGCTGAAAGGCTTAAGGATAGCCGAGAGGAATCAGCACTGTTTGCTCCAGGACCAGATTGTGCAGGGGTCTCAAGCGTCTACTGTCGCTCATGCAGGAAAGGCAGCCACTAACCCAGGAAGCTGGGAAATGGTAACAGAAAAAAACAACCAAAAAAGGATGAAGAGGACAATTAAAAGCAAGGGGCTTCCTCCTAAATCTATTGTCCCCACCCAGAATTGCTTTGCTGTCCTGCAGGGGGCTGATGAGGAAACACACTCCCACCAGGAACAACCGGCTGATGCACTGGTAAAGAAGATCACTACTGGTGATGCCAGGAAAAAGCGGTGGGCTGCAGTAGCAGGGGGTTCTACTCTGAAAGGAAGAGAGACACCCATCTGTTGACCTTACCCAGGCTCAAGGGTTGCCTACCAGGGGCTCGGATCGAGGATGCTGCAGAGAAGCTGCCTGCTCTAGTCGATCCCACTGACACTTACCCACTTCTAGTGAACCATGTGGGTGCTACTGATATAGATAGCAGTAGCCGGGAGAACATAAAGAAGGACTATAGAGCTCTGGGAGAGGTGGTTAGGGGCTCTGGAGCTCAGACTGTCTTTTCGTCAATTCTCCAGGATACAGGGCAGGACCTTAAAAAGGCTAGGAGAATTAGCCACGTTAATAAATAGTTAGAAGGGTGGTGCTAAAGTCAAGCGTCTAGGTATCTAGAACATGGGACTCAATTTAGTAGGCAAGGTTTATGGGGGCCTGGTGGAGCTGGTCTGACAAAGAAAAGGAAGAATGGATTTGATAGAAGGCTTGCCAGAGTGGTCAAGGATGCTTTAAACTAGATGTGTTGAGGGAGTGGGGCATCATTCCATCCCAACACACCCAGTCACTTGCTAGCACCTCTAGTAAATGTTCAGAGCTATGTAGAGGTATTCCAGCTGCTGCAGCCAATGAGCCAACTTCAATTGGAGCTTGGCTCAGATGCCTATATACAAATGCTCGTAGCATGGGGAACAAATGTGGAATTAGAGATGTGTACACGTCTACGGGGGTATGACATCATAGGCATCACATTTCCAACCAGCCCTTCCCTGTTGCTGAGCACAAGGTCAAGCATGACACCTCTCCTTGTCGGCTCCTCTATTACTTGCAGAAGGAAGCTGTCTTCCACACAATTGAGGAACATCCTGGATTGCTTGTGCTGGGCCATACCATCCCTCCAACAGATATCTGCCAGTCCTGAAGGAGCTGGCAAATGAAGTTGCTAAGCCACTGCCCATCATATTTGAAAAATCATAGCAGTCAGGTGAAGTTCCTGATGACTGGAAAAAGGGAAATATAACCCCCAGTTTCAAGAAGGGGAAAATAGATGAGCCGGGGAACTACAGACCAGTCAGTCTCACCTCTGTGCCTGGCAAAATCTTGGAGCACATTCCCCTGGAAGGCATGCTAAGGCACATGAAAAACAACAAGGTGCTTGGTGACAGCCAGCATGGCTTCATTAAGCACAAATCCTGCCTGTCCAAGCTGGTGGCCTTCTAGGATGGGGCTACGGAACCGATGGACAGGAGTAGAGCAGTTGATGTCATCTACCTGGACTTGTGCAAAGCGTTTGACACTGTCTCACATGACATCCTTGTCACTAAGTTGGAGAGACATCAGTTTGATTGGTGGACCACTTGGTGGATAAAGAACTGGCTGGATGGCCGCATGCAAAGAGTTGTGCTCAATGGCTCAATGTCCAGCTGGAGGCCAGTAATGAGTCAGGTCGCTCAGGGATAGGTGTTGGGACTGGTCTTGTTCAACATCTTTGTCGGTGACATGGACAGTGGGATTGAGTGTGCCCTCAGCAAGTTTGCCGATGACACCAAGCTGTGTGGTTAGATTGTCACGTTGGAGGGAAGGAATGCCATCCAGAGGGACCTTGACACGCTTGTGAGGTGGGCTGATGCCAACCTGATGTAGCTTAACCATGCCAAGTGCAAGGTCCTCCACCTGGGTCAGAACAATCTCAGGCACAGCTACAGGTTAAGCAGAGAAGAGATTCAGAGCAGCCCTGCTCAGAAGGACTTGGGGGTGCTGGTCGATGAAAAAATAAACACAAGCCGGCTGTGTGCACTCGCAGCCCAGAAAGCCAACTGTATGCTGGGCTGCATCAAAAGGAGTGCGACCAGCAGGTTGAGGGAGGTGATCCTGCCCCTCTACTCTGCTCTTGTGAGACCACACTTGGAATATTGTGTGCAGTTCCGGTGTCCTCAACATAAAAAGGACATGGAAGTGTTGGAACAAGTCCAAAGGAGGGCCACGAGGATGATCAGGGACTGGAGCACCTCCTGCATGAAGACAGGCTGAGAAAGTTGGGTCTGTTGAGCCTGGAGAAGAGAAGGCTGCATGGAGACCTCATAGCAGCCTTCCAGTATCTGAAGGGGGCCTATAGGGATGCTGGGGAGGGACTCTTCCTTAGGGACTGCAGTGAGAGGAAAAGGGGTAACGGGTTCAAAGTTAAACAGGGGAAGTTTAGACTGGATATGAGGAAGAAATTCTTTAGTGTAAGGGTGGTGAGGCACTGGAATGGGTTGCCCAGGGAAGTTGTGAATGCTCCATTGCTGGCGGTGTTCAAGGCTGGATTGGACATAGCCTTGAATGGCATGATTTAGTGGGAGGTGTCCCTGCCCCTGGCAGTGTGGTTGGAACTAGATGATCTTAAGGTCCTTTCCAACTCTATTCTATGATTCTATGATTCTATTGTCGTGGTTTAAACCCAGCCATAACTCAGAACCACACAGTCTCTTTTTCATTCCCTCCCCCTTCTTCTCCCCAGCTCATAGAGGGATGGGGAGGAGAATTGAAAGAATGTCACTCCCACGGGTTGAGATAAGAGCAGTCCAGTAACTAAGGTATAACACAAATCACTACTGCTACCACCAATAATAATAATGATATGGGAAATAACAAGGAAAGAGAATACAACCACTCACCACCTGCCGACTGATACCCAGCCCAACCTGAGCAGTGATCTAACCCTTCCGGGTTCTTGTCCCCAGTTTATATAGTGGGCATGACTTGCTGTGGTATGGAATGCCTCTTTGGTTAGTTTGGATCAGGTGTCCTGTCTCTGCTTCCTCCTGGTTTCCCCTCCTACCTGGCAGAGCATGAGACTCAGATAGTCCTTGGTCAGACTAAACATTACTGATCAGCAACTAAAACCATCGGTGTTAGCAGCGCTTTTCCTAAGCAGATAGTCGAAAAAACAGCACTGCACCAGCTACTAAGAAGGAGAAAAATGACTGCTACTGCTGAACCCAGAACAAATAACTTAAGTAATATTTTTTCAGGAAAATATATTTCTCTTTTAGAAAACCCCCGAATGCACAGCTGGTGAGAATTTCTGAAGGTTGGGTTGTGATTTCCTCTCAATTTGTTAACCTGCTAGAGATTTAGAAGCTTCCACTTAACTTTTTATCTTATATTGGGTCCCTTGATACATGCTTGCCTTCAGGGAATAAAAAAAGACAGTGCTTTTACATGGAAGACTGAAATCTTTGCAACAAATCTGGCCAACTGTCTAATTGTCAGCCTTACCAAAAGTTAAACTGAGATCAAATAAATACTGGAAAAAGTTATAATTAGCTTATATTTTTTTTCTACAAGTCATGCAGGTGTCTAATACAAGATCAGTTGCATTCTCATCTAGCAATGCAATGCCATGTTACGCAAATAATAAAATCTATGCTAACAAGTCAGACGAAGTGCTAACAGACCTGCTGCTCTCCAGCAAGCTGATACCTGTGTCCCCTGGTTCCACCAACTGTGAACACAGGAGCTATATTGCGCACTGCTCTGGCCAGGATGGCAGATGAAGGCCTGATTTCACAATTTGTACACATATACCTGTGCAAGGAGTTCACTCTGCATGTCAGGTTTCTCCTGCTGGACACCTGGGACATTGTATTACTTCACTGTAAAGGCTAAGGCCCAGTTAAACTCGGCTAGGGTTGTGAAGATCTCGAACCCCATAGCAGCCTTCCAGTATATGAAGGGGGCCTATAAGGATGCTGGGGAGGGACCCTTCATGAGGGACTGCAGTGATAACAAGGGGTAAGGGGTTAAAACTTCGACAGGGGAAGTTTAGATTGGATATAAGGAGGAAGTTCTTTACTGTGAGGATGGTGAGGCACTGGAATGGGTTACCCAGGGAAGTTTTGAATGCTCCATCCCTGGCAGTGAAATGGTTTAGGGAGAGGTGTCCCTGCCCATGGCAGGGGGGTTGGAACTAGATGATCTTCAGGTCCTTTCCATCTCTAACTATTCTATGATTCTATGATTCTATGATTTATCGAAAGAATTTATCCTCCATGTTAAAAATATAGACATTAATTATGAATATGTAAAGCTTTTTTCCCCCTTAATAAACAAATTTTTGCAGGCATGTTTGATGTAAAAAAAAAAAAAGATTAAAAACCTGGATTGCAGAATTCTACACTAAATGACAGCCACATAGAAATAAGGATATGAATATTATATTTACAATAATTCAGAAGTATACTGTATCAGGAATTAGATAACTAGCCTCTATTAAAACATACAAAAGTTTTGACAAAAAAAATCCTTAATTATTGACATAATTGGTTTTAAAAGTTGATGACTGAGGCTCTAAGACAAAACGTATTAATTCCAAGCTTCCAGGCTTCAAGCATTATGGATCTAATACTGAACATAAAAGAAGACTGTAATTATTTTTCAGAGTAAATGAACTTAAAAGTTCACTTTTTTAATCAGAGCAATGGATGAAATTCTGTTAAGAAGCTGTATTGAAAATGGAAATTATTTAACACAGTAGAAAAAGTGCCACTGAATTCATTATCTTCTTTAAAGAGATAATTTTTAATATTAAGAAATTCTGTTTTATGTAAAATTCTTTATGAGAATATATATCATACTTGTTTCATAGATTGCTTCTAAGCAGCCGTAACATGAAAGTAGTCAAAAAAAGCCTCAACAGCAGTTCATACAACAAGAGAAGTTTCTTCTTTATTTCAGTTTTAATATTCAGTGATCTAATGTTCTAATAATTTCTATAGTTTTTTAAATAGCCTTTGTTTTTATAGAGTGGCTGATAGTATGTCTATGTTACAGTTTCAGTCTGGATTGGAGAGTGCTTTTGAAGCTAACCATCCCCATTATACCAGGCTTTCATTCGCTTTGTAACACAGTCTCAGAGCACAACTGGGTCCATTTCAAGTGAAACTACTCTGAAGCTGCACACGGAAAGTACACCAAATGAACTCCAGTTCACAAAAGCAGTCTGAAGACAATCTGAAGTAATCCACATGAAACATGCTAATGGTGGATGTCAAGTTGTTGACAGCTGCTTTGATTTACAAGTTCATTACTATTGTACTTGTTAAAGAAGATGCAACCAACAAGGTTCCCCAGTTCAGTTCTGCAAATTTACCATGTTACAGTACAATCAATGAAAAATACATATGCTTTTCTCTAGAGAACACACAAGTTCTGTCTACTTATCACTATGTTTAAGTACCTAGCAACAGTTTAAATAGCAGTGCCTAGTACTGTGCCTTTAAGCGACCAGTGAATAGCTACAAAATAGGAAAAAGAAAAACCAAATTAATCAGCAGGTGCCAGTAGTCAGGTAGCATCCATGTAAAATGCTAACAAGTAATAGGTGTAATTTATGCGTCAGCTTTTTAAACAGAGAGCAAAACTGAGTGGAAATGTTCCACCATGGAAAGCAGAAGAAAAGTACCAAATGGATTTTAGTTTTGCTAAACATCAGCAATGCTTTCTGTTATGATCCCACAGTAAGAAAACATCCTGTATAGAGCTTGCATAAATAGCTGGAAGAATGACTAAACCAACTACGAAAGCCAAAGAAGAATGTTTAAGTAAGCTATATTCATTGTCCATAGATCCAAACAGTAAATTTAGCACTTACAGTCTAGGCAATTCAGTGAGTGATTGTGTTTAGCCTGAAAAATGGAATCCAAGCATGTGAGTTAAGCACTACATAGAGGAGAATTAGGTCTTTTTCCAAGTTGTCAGAATTCCTACAAAATATTAATAAAACTTCTATAATAACTAGTGATAAATACTGAACATTAGATGCTTCTGAACTCTACCTTTCTGCAAGGGCTCAGATAAGTATCTTGGTATGAGGACAGGTTAAGCCATCAAGTGTAAAATTCTCCGTGGTGGTGTTTCAATATGTCATTTAAAGGAGATGTGAAAAGTTCATGTAATATTTCAGTAGAAAGCCAGGAACGATAGCATCCAGTTTCAGGGGAACACAGTCTGGTCATTGCTAAAAAAACCCCACAACACCTCAGGTATGAATTTGTTCTAGAAAAAAATATACAGCCCGTTTCTGCATATATGAATCATAAAACCATCTAATCATAGAACACCGGCTTGGAAGAGACTTTAAAGGTCATGTGGTCCAACCTTTCTTGGCAAAGCGTCACCTAGCACTAGATGTTCCAGCACCCTGCACAGCCAGATCTTTAAACTGTCCAGTGCTGGGAAATTCAGTGCTTCCCTGGGGAGATTATTCCAATGGCAGATTGTTCTTTTGAAAAAATTTTCCTCACGTCCAATGGGAATCTGTCCAGAAGCCACTTGTGCCCATTACACCTCATCTTTTCTATGTGACTCCTAGCAAAAAAAGGAGTCTTCATCTTCTTTATAACCATCCTTTACATATTGGAACATAGTGATCACAGAATCACAGAATAGTTAGGGTTGAAAAGGACCTTAAGATAATCTAGTTCCAACCCCCCTGGCATGGGCAGGGACACCACACACTAAACCATGCCACCCAAGGCTCTGTCCAGCCTGGGCTTGAACACCGCCAGGGATGGAGATAAAGTCTCCCTTAAGCCTTCTTTTCCCTAGGCTGAAAAAACCCCAGTTCTCGCATCATGTCACCATATGGCAGGCTTCCCATTTCTTTGATCATCTTTGTTGCCCTTCTCTGGACTCTGCAGCCTGTCCGCATTTTTCTGTATAGCAGGGACCAAAGCTGAATACAGTATTCCAGGTGTGGTCTGACAAGCACCAAGTAGAATGGGTTAATGACCATTAATAACTTCTTTATCTCTGCTGGTGATGCCCTTGTTGATGTAATCCAGCGTCCTGTTGGCTTTCTTTGCCGCAGCTGCACACTGTTCATATTAAGCTTGTTGTTCACCAGGACCCCCAAGTCCCTTTCCACAGAGCTGTTCTCCAGCTAGGTAAATCCCAGCCTGTTCTGCACACTTGGATTGTGTATTCCCAGGAGCACTTGTCCATGTTGAACTTCATAAGGTTCTTGTGAGCTCACTCTTCCAGCCTATCCAGGTCACCGTGCAGGGTGGCCCTCCCTTGGAAAGCATCTACTTTCCCACTCAGTTTGGTATCATAGGTAAACTTCATCAGGGTAAATTTGATTCCATCATCCAGGTAACCTATGAAGCCATTAAACAGTGTTGGTCCTACTATCGATCCCTGGGAGACCCCACTATTGACAGGTGTGGCTGGTCAGCCAGTTCCACATTGCAACAAGATTCCCACCTTTCACAGAACAAGGAAACTTAGACTACTTGCAGACATCAAGTTAAAGGTGTTCATTGAAACACTCTCCAAATAGTCCCACAGCCAATAAGGTACAGGGGTGAGGTGGGCCTCTATGTCTTCTGAAAGGCATGGGCCCTGTACAGGAAAGGTGCGGCCACTTCAAGATTTACTAGACAATGAAGAGAGGACTGTTGGCAGCATGAACATACATAAATGAACATACATATTTTATTCCCATTCAATAGGAATTTATGAACAGAACTTTTTCACGTGTTTGAAAATCCCTAATAGCATCAAATAACAAACAGAGGGGCCATTAGAAAGTTTTGCTATACTGTCATGGGTTCAGCAGCAGCAGTCATTTTTCACCTTCTTCGTAGCTGGTGCAGCACGGTGGTTTTGACTTTCAGTGCTGATAACACCAGTGTTTTGGTTACTGCTTAGTGATGTTTTGGTCTGGCCAAGGACTTTCTGAGTTTCATGCTCTGCCAGGGAGGAGGGGAAGCCGGGAGGAAGCAGAGACAGGACACCTGACCCAAACTGACCAAAGAGGTTATTCCATGCCACAGCACATCATGCCCAGGAGGGAAAGCAGAGTGCAGAGACCCAGAAGGGGGGGGGGGGGTGCACTGCGTGGTCGGGCTTGGTATTAGGTGGTGAGAATTGTATTCTTTCCTTGTATTTGCCTTGTCATTATTATTATTGGTGGTAGCAGTAGGGGTTTGTGTTATACCTTAGTTACTAAACTGTTCTTATCTCAACCTGTGGGAGTTGCATTCTTTTCTATTCTCCTTCCAATCCCTCTGGGAGCAGGGGGAAGAAAGAGGGGGAAGTGAGTGAGAGAGGCTTAAGCCACGACAGTTCTTTTTGGCACCCAACGTGGGGCACAAAGGGTTGAGATAAGGACAGGATTAAGAGCCACTCGTCACAATGCTGATTTATTGGCTCTCAAAGTTGCTGTTTTTGATTCTCCTGAGTTCCTGGTTTCAGCCTGTTGTACCTTACTTACAGCCGGTATTTGTTATCATAGCATTTTTCGGGTATGGGTTTTGGGTTAAGGTTCTTGTTTCATTGTACTTTATTGGAATGACTTGTAAAACGGGCGGGCTCCGGAAGCGGGGGCAGGGGGGGGATGTGTACCTGGCATTTCGGCTGCTCTTCACCATCCTGGCCCTCGTCTTTGCCTCCGTTTTCGTGAGGCTGTGGGCAGCCGAAGGGGGGCTGGCCGGGGAGCCGCCGGCTGCCAAAATGGCCCGGGAGCGCGGCCCACAGGACCAGGAGCAGAGCCGCGCGGCTGCCAAGCAGCGGGAAGAGATGACGGTGGAGAAGCCGAGCCCTGCAGCCGAACCCAGCCCCGCGGCGGCCGAGAGCATTCCCCAGCAGCCGCCAGCAGAGCCCCATGAGCCCGAGCCCCAGGAGGATGCAGGAGAGCATGCAGCACTTCCCAGCAAGGCAGAGGAGGAAGATCTGGACTCAGACAAAGAGCAGCTGGTGGTGAGAGAGCCAGCAAGCACAGCAGCTACACCAGCCCCAGGGACAAGTACAGCAGCCTCATTTGAGAACTCTGACAGTTTTGAATGGCCTTTGGGTACCCTTGAGACCTGCCTGCTGATTGTGATGGGGATCAGCATCTTGGCATGCATACAGAGTGTGTTTTACCCACAACCATTTTGTCTGGTCCCCAGAGTTAAGCAGAGTGGGGTGTGGGCCTTCTCCGGGGTTAGACTACGATGTAGGATGACCAAGAGATTTTCCCCAAGGATAGACAGTATTGAGTGGCAGGGTGTGTGGGAGAGTATGGGCAAGTATGTAGTCCACTGGGCCCCTCCAGTGCTTTGGAAGCATCGGAGATGGAAGGCAGCTGTATGGAGTCCCCACCAACAAGCTGCAGAAACTGCTGGAGGGGTGGATGAATTATTTTGAGCCTGTTGGGCCCATGACACCTCTGGCCATCAGTGCAGAGATGCAGCATACAGATGGACTCATGATCGAGGGGTGGACTTAGCAATGGACGCTATTGTCCAGGTTATTCACGAATGTGAACACTGCACACAGCCTCTTGTGCTCTGAAAGGCTGTTACAAGAGATGGAGCCTGGCATCATGGACTGGATGGACTCAGCAGCTTTATAGGCATTGGTCCATGCAATGAGGGATGATCTCTCTCCCTCTGTGTGTGCATGTGGATGTATATATATACATGTGATGGTATATTGAAAATGTGGGATCTGAGCATGACGTGAATGGTATGGAATAAGGGGTGGATACTGTCATGGGTTCAGCAGCAGCAGTCATTTTTCACCTTTGTAGTAGCTGGTGCAGCACTGTGGTTTTGACTTTCAGCCAGGGAACAGTGCTGATAACACCAGTGTTTCGGTTACTGCTTAGTGATGTTTTGGTCTGGCCAAGGACTTTCTGAGTTTCATGCTCTGCCAGGGAGGAGGGGAGCCGGGAGGAAGCAGAGGCAGGACACCTGACCCAAACTGACCAGAGGTTATTCCATGCCACAGCACGTCATGCCCAGGATGGAGAGCAGAGTGCAGAGGCCCGGAAGGGTGGGGGGTGCACTGCGTGGTCGGGCTTGGTATTAGGTGGTGAGAATTGTATTCTTTCCTTGTATTTGCCTTGTCATTATTATTATTGGTGGTAGCAGTAGTGATTTGTGTTATACCTTAGTTACTAAACTGTTCTTATCTCAACCTGTGGGAGTTGCATTCTTTTCGATTCTCCTTCCCATCCCTCTGGGAGCAGGGGGAAAAAAGAGGGGGAAGTGAGTGAGAGAGGCTTAAACCACGACATTTACAAACAGTAAGATAGACAAGAGTCAAGGTGTTTTTAGGAGAATGGCTGTATAATACACTACTTGAAGAATTATA
This sequence comes from Ara ararauna, assembly GCA_028858755.1. NCBI lineage: Eukaryota > Metazoa > Chordata > Aves > Psittaciformes > Psittacidae > Ara > Ara ararauna. Next base: position 22,886,705 of record CM054376.1, read on the forward strand.
ATCATTAATTATAAATATCTGTGTCTGTCTTATCTCTGTTTTTCAGTGATGAACATTTCTGCACACTAGGCAGTACTCACAATTACAGATGCAACTTTCACCACTTACCCAAATAAAATTTATATTCAGCTGAAATATATATATGGTATTAGAGAAAAATTCATATTTTCTGTAAATGTAATATGAGACATGAATTTAAGATAATGGAAGTTTACAATTATTTTCAGTACATTGTCCTCTTTCCTTCTCCTTTGCCTTCCAAAAGGAAATACAAAGTTCTGGTTTCTCTGTCTTTTCTCATTATGATTCATTGCTTTATAATCTCCTTCATTAATTCAAATTCAGCTTCTATAACCCTGTTTATGCATCATTCCAGGCTTTATGCTTTTTGTTCAAACGAAAATTTTCCCTCACTCTCTGTATTTGTACTTTTCAGTCCACAGTCAACATAGTTGAAACAGTTGTAAAGTTCTGGCACAGCCTTCATTGAGGGGTGACACAAGCTGGTTTTGCCTGTAGTTTAGAAAAATGTATCCAACAGACAAAATACGGATGATATTCCACGTGCAGTAGAAGCTGAACTAGACTTGGCTGTGTCATCCTAATCCACATATTCCTTTTGTCAGTTCTGTTGGTCGGACTGCTGAAGGAAGAGCTGGATCACCAACTCTGTTTTTTTCAGGGTAGACTTCACACAGATCAACAAGTTGTTCAACTCATTTCATAAGTAGTTGGCAGTGTCCTCACAATCAGGGTTGAAACATCTCTCTCAGTTGTGGGGCAGTCTTAGTTCTATTCTCATGGATCATGAAATTCTGTCCCGTTCTAACTTGCCAGAGGAATTGAATTCAGGACCCCTGGTACTGTAAGTGTTAGAATGATGACCTCATTGTTATCTCATCAAATATAACCAGTTTCCTTACATGTCTTTTTTTTTTTTCTTACTTTTTTAGGATAATTTTTTTCATTTTTGCTATCATTTTCTGTAACTGTCATAACTATTTACTCTGTATAAACTAATATGATATATAGCATATGCATTGTTACTTCTTTTTGTTGCAGATTGTTGGGGAAAACTCTGTCAACCATATTTGATACCTTTTAGTATTAAAGTAATTATGGTTTTTAGATCAATTTTGCATTAATGGGTAACATACATTCCAGAATGCAGCATTTCTACTATTACTGATTTTTGTGTTCTAGCAGCATTTTCAACATACTCTGTATCAACAATATGAGGCACACACCTCAACACAGGCCTCTTAAATTTAAGAAAGTATTTTCTCCCAGCCATTCTTTCCAAGAGTTTTTTTTGTCACTAGTCTTTTGTTATATTTCAGCTTGTATGTGTGTTGTAAACCTTTCTTTCTTCTTACTTTTTTATATTTTTTTTCATGAATTTTGCCAAGTATTGTGTAGAGTGACTTTTCTAAGTTATTAAAAAAAAAATTGCTGTACAGAGAAATACTGTTTCAGTGAAGTCTTCTTGCAGATCTTTCTGACACTGATTCATAAAGCTTCTGGCCCACATGCTATTTCTTCAAACAAATAAAACAAATGTAATAGAAAAGCATATAATCAAATGATTAGTAAAACAGGCAAAATCCCCCTCCATCCTTCTCCTTAGCAATGCATAATGCTATTTATAGAAAAATGCAAATAGTCTAAGATTAATTCACCACACTGCCACACAAACAATGTGAGAAATTGTTAAATGGAACGAGAAATGTGAAACATGCAAAAATTAAAAGAAGCATTGTGGTGATTATGCAAATGCTAACATCATTAACCACTGTAATTATAGAAATGTATTCTTTTTGGTTGTGCATAAATGTTTCGTAGTCAGCTCCCTAAAATTCAGAAATAGTTTCTTGCAAACTTGATCTGTTCTAAACCACTAAACATTACTTTCATATTATTTGAAATAAGGGTTTTCTGGAGATTGAAAAAAATTATTAAACTTCCTTTTTGGATCAGTATATAACAAAATGAAGTGCCTAAAAAAAAAAAAAAAAAAAGAAATGAAATTTCCAGTAGTTGTCCAGTGTGTCTCTTGCAATTAAATATTGGGCCACAGAAGTTCACATAATTATTAGGGCTGGAAGGGACATTTGGAGAACACCTAGTCCAACTCCCCTGCAATGACTGTAAGCAAGGAAGCCAAAAAACTTCATATACAAATGGAGAGGTTAGAATTCTGTTCTCCTGTCATGGAACCAACAGTTCTTGGGTCAGCCTCTCTACAGAGTATCACAGAATGTAATTGTGGTTTAAGCCCAGGCACTACCACACATCTGCTTGCTCACTGCCTGCTCTCCCAGGGCAATGGGCAGGAGAATTGGAAAAAAATGTAAAAACACATAGGTTGAAATAAGAGTAGTTTAATAATTGAAATAAAAGTTAAATGAATAATTGTCATGGGTTCAGCAGCAGCAGTCATTTTTCTGCTTCTTGGTAGCTGGTGCAGGGCTGTGTTTTTGATTTTCGGCCTGGGAACAGTGCTGATAACATCAGTGTTTCAGTTATTGCTTAGTGATGTTTTGGTCTGACCAAGGACTTTCTGAGTCTCATGCTCTGCCAGGGAGGAGGGGAAGCCGGGAGGAAGCAGAGACAGGACACCTGACCCAAACTGACCAAAGAGGTTATTCCATCTCACAGCACGTCATGCCCAGGATGGAAGAGCAGAGAGCAGAGACCAGGAAGGGTGAGGGTGCACTGTGTGGTCGGGCTGGGTTTTAGGTGGTGAGAATTGTATTCTTTCCTTGTATTTGCCTTGTCATTATTATTGGTGGTAGCAGTAGTGATTTGTGTTATACTTTAGTTACTAAACTGTTCTTATCTCAACCTGTGGGAGTTGCATTCTTTTCGATTCTCCTTCTCATCCACATGGGAGTGGGGGGAAGAAAGAGGGGGAAGTGAGTGAGAGAGAGAGACTGCATGAGTTAGTCTTAAACCACTACAATAATGCAATAATAAGAAAAAAACCCACATAAAATAATAGTAATTAAGTGAGAGAAAGAAAAAAGAGAGAAAGACAGAGAGGAAGGAACAAACCCCACCCCCAAAAAACCCCAAAGTGGTGCGCAATATGATTGCTCACCACCCAGTGACTCCTGCCCAGTCCACCCCTGAGTAGCTATTGGTCCCTCTTGAGCAGCTCCCTCTGAACATGATGCTCTGTGGTACGGAATATCTCTTTGGCTAGCTCGGATCAACTCTCCTGGCTGTGCTCCTTCCCAGCTTCTCTACTGTTAGCTACTCTATGCCAGCTGAAACCAGGATAGTAATGAAAGAGTTGGACTCTTCTGTGAAAATCAAACAGCACTTTTGTATTGTGCATCAATCACAATAGTATGTGATTGATAGTCAATCACAGTAGAAGTATGAGAAGAAGACAGTCTCACTGTTTCAAATGGAAAAAAGAAACTGCACTAATATATGCATTTACACCAAACACTTGTTATATTTGAGAAAGCAATAATTCATAAAAAATATCCAAACTTACTTGTAAAAATGCTTAAAGTCACTTATATGCCAGTAGAAAATTATACAACTTCATTCATCTCTACTCTGTTACTCAAGCACAGTTGAATTTCCAAGGGAATATAATTTTAGTCAGATCAGAGTCTGTAAATGTTAGTAGCTTACATTAATTCTAACTTAAGGTGTGTTACAAAGGTAGCAAGTAATTAAGTACTAACTCTGACTTGATGCATTGAATGTGAGAGAATAAAAATATTGTGAATATTGCCTTCAGATAATGGAAGGGTATATGTAATAAGGAAACATTTTTTCAGTCCTGCATAATGCAATCCTCCCTTTAAAGCCTTGAATATTTTTTCTGTGTTTTTATTAAGATTTAATCATAGAAACCACATTATTTAGAGAATTAACACACTTCTCTATGTATGCAGAATGACTTTTTCAAAGTTTTACGGATTTTAAACAGAGCTAAGGGATTTTGTTCAGTTTAGAGATCTCTCCACATTCAGTATCAAACTGATTAAAGAAATATCTTTGCTTTCTCTCCAAAGTTACCTGTATGCTGTATGTTCATGTTGAATATCTATATATTTCTTAAGTTTACTATCTTTATTTCAACCTTTATTTTCTTTGCTGTCTGATTTTATAACAGTAAAATTGTCTTGTAGTTTATCTCAAGACCCACTTCCTCAAGAGCTAAATCTAAGTGCTTCTGTTGTCAGTAATCTTCTCATTTGTCTAGTGATTTTACATCAAAATTTTTTATAAATAAATGAAGAATTCTGTCTGAAAAGTAAAGAAGTGGACAGAGGATGGGAAGCAGAAACATTTTTTGTCTGTGATTGAGCAACCAAATAGAATCTGAAGAAAGAGAATTTTTCATATCACCAAATACCAACTTGAATGGTGTACATTCTTTGCAGAGCTGGTTAATTGAGGCAAATGGGGCAAAGAGCAAACTACTATAAAGTAATCATCTCCAAGTTTGTTAATATCTCACAGGAAATATTGAGTGACAGCTAAACTGCCTTTTTTTTTTTTTTTTTTATCCTTGGGCTGTTCTGTCACTTCTCTCTCTTATTACCCACCTACGCCCCATTTCATTTTCCTGATTCTCTGGCATCTGTCTTGCTGTAACTTGACTTTAAAAACATGTACTGAGTATTTAAACTGCATATGAGGGCTTCAGCATCAGCAGTTGTTAATAAGGATTGTAAGGCATCTATATAGATGCCAAAATTTAGCAAAGCTTTAATTTTGAAATAACATAAATTAAAAAGCTGCTACTATTTTCCTTACCCTTAAATGCTCTTTTTAATTATTTGAACTGAGCTATGAATGGACTGCTCCAAAAACATCAACATAGTGCTTTGAAGAAAATACTTGGTCTCAATTCGGAGAAAATTACAATGGTTAAAGAGCACAAGACCAGAAATCATTTTTTTAAGAAGCTAAACTTCTCCTCGTTGTAACATGGGGATCTCACTAAAACCAGGTACAAAATCCCAACATGCGTTCAGACAGTAAGATATTCTGCTTGATGAAATAGCAAAGAAAATACCATTAACCATGATTACAAGAGTAAGGACATCTGCCAACAATCTGAGTATATAGATCACTTAACTAAGAAGTATGTTTCATATTTATATTCACCAGGTTTGTTTTACAGACCTCCTCTGATGTGCTACTTTTGGTATACAATGAAGTCTGCAATCATGAAATCTTCCATTTCTTCAGAATCTTCCTATCCCACTCCCTCTGCTGTTGGACAAGAGTTAGGTTTCATTTACTTCCAAAAATATTCTTGAAAAAATTCCATACAGAGTTTTCTCAGTAATCTGCATTGGATATAAATAAGTTGTAGTCAGCAAACAAATATGTATGTGTGCCTATATTTAGTACAGATAATGATATTCCTACATACAGTTCTAGATGTATTGTCTTAAACTAAAGAGCTCTAACTTATTTGTGAGCAACCTTCTGTGCTTGAACAAAGCATTTAATGATTTCATTTAAGCATATGATTTTATTGATTAGCAAAAAAACTTAATAACTCTTTTGTGGTCTTAGAAGATCTGTTTCTGCAGTCGCTATAGGAGTAAGCATTTCCACTGTGAATAATTTCTGTGAAGCGTAGTTACACCCACAGGGAAAATTTTGATGTTTCTTCATGTTTCAAAACTAGTTCAATAAACTAAACACTACGTATCTCATTTATGTAGAATGAAACTTCTAAACAGTATGAAATAATTCAGGACTTCTTGATGATGGTTTCTGTGGTATTGAGAAGGAAAACTATTAAAAAATTGAAAAATTATATTATTAATTGCATTGATGTATTACTGATAAGGGTTATCACATCATATCAAGTTGCTTTGTTTTCCCTGATACTTTTTTCTTTTGATTAATCTTTTTTCTCTATTTTTCTGCCTTATTCCAAACTGGCTTTTGATTTACTTGACTTTTTTTTCTGCTGTTCAGACTTGCTAAAGTGCTCTTGACAACAGTTCAGTAGTTGAGTGAAGCAAAGTGTTAGTTAATAGTGTGAAAGCTTGGTGTGCTGTCAGAAAAGGGCAGGCCATTAACTTGTGAAATTTTGCTTTCAGTGTTCCACATCCTTAGTGCTGGCAGAAAAAAATCTCACTGATGATTTACTATTAAAGTTACAAATGGCATATGAATTTATGACACTTTGTAATTATGCACCACATTTCTTCCTAAAGCAGTTAGGATGGCAGAAGATGGAGGATGGTTTAGAACAAAAAGAAAAAAAAAAAAGGCAAACAAGCAAACAAACAAACCACAGTAAAAAAGGACAAGAAAAAACCACAGCCACACAGGTCATCTCCTTTTCACCAGAAGCAGTAAGCACGTCAAAAGACTGCAATCTTGACATCAAGATCCTATCTTTAGACTTTCAGATCAGTCACTACCTGATTGCAACAACTGTGTTAATTAGTACAGTTATATGAACAGGAACAGATTACTTTAAATGTAAAAAATTAGTACCTGGTTCCAGTGCTGACAAGAACCAAGTGATAGCTGTGAATTGCAACAGAAAGCCCTAAAACAACAAAGATCTTTTAAAATGATAAATATTGTGTAATGATTGGTTTTTCACATGATTTTTTTCTGTCTTGAAAAAAAGACATATCATTGCATCTGAAACCTTGACAGACAGCTGATCTCAAGTCTAGTAACTTCAAAATATTTGTGCCACTCATAATTTGTATCATTACCTGAAGTTACCTTCTGACAACTACAAAATAGTTACAGGGTTATTTGGTATAAATGAACAATGTTTGCTTGAAATGGACCTGCTGCAGACCTGCTGATAATATCATGGCTGCACTTTTTCTCTCTTGCCAAATTTGCTGGCTTTAGTTACATGTTAAAATAGTGGTATGTCACCTCACAGACTTTGTATTTCTATTGTTCATGTTGATTTTGATATATGTCATGCAGTTCTGACTACAACCATTAAATTCTTTCCTCTTTTCATTGTTGCTGCCATTAGATTTGACACCTCTTACTATGTCCATTTCATGTTATAAATAAAAGAAATAAGTTAACTGAATTAAGTTGAAGAGCAGGTACAGAAAGGAAGACTTAATTGTACAAATCCACAGTGGATTAAATTATTAATACTGATTGCAATTTATTTTGTCATTCCTTCCATCTACTTTCCTTTAAAATTTGCTTCACCTGTATATTGTGAATTCTTCAGGATGGACCTGTGCTTTTTTTTGCGACTTTTATTAGATTGCTGAGTCTATCAGAGCATAAGTATCTCCAAACTTCAGTAGGCAACAAAGTAAACAAAGAAGCAAACTTAAACTTACTTAAATGCAGAACTCTGGAAGAGTGAAAGTAATACTCAGAAAGTAACAAATGTAAGGCATAAACTTGTAGGGAATTTGAATGACAAAACTTCCATTTCATTCAGTAGTGAAAGAGCAAGTTTTGTCAGTAGGTGCTATATATGGAAAGATACATAACAAAGAATTTGTGTATTCAGGGAATTTTGCAGTGAAACCTTGTTCAAGAACTTTGAAAGACGTGGATGTGTATACTTACATAATTTGCAGACAACACTACCCTTTCGCTTTAAGACTCATAATAAGAAAAACCTCTGAGTGTGGAACCTTAAACGGAGGAAGAATTTTTTCCTATTTTTTTTAATTAAATATAATATACTCTTAAGTGTAAGTTTCATAATTGTAAAATTCTCTTGTCATTAGTTAGAAAATAATTTCCAAAATCGAGTAAATATTTAGAAGGAACTTATTAAATTTCATTAACAAAATGTTCATTAGCATTCAAGTGTAGTCCCAGTGAAGGAAATCAATTACCAATATTGTTTCCAGACTTGTATAGCTGGATGTCACCTGTGGGCGACATCATTCATATGTTGTTACATGAAGAGACAGGGGAAAAAAAGCACTCATCTGGAAGCAAGAAGTTTGGTTTAAGAGCTCAGTTCACTTACTCTTAACAGTAAGTGTAAACACATATGGAATTTTCTTAAAACACTTCACAGACTCCTTTAATGCATGACTGTGCAATGTATACAGACTGTCCTTGAAGTTTGATGAGAACAAAAATTGCTATTGTGGTTATGGGCAGCTTTCTAAATTACAAAATGATAGCCAGAAAGTCATTCTGTAGAGCTGTTGTCAACGAGAGAGAGTATGAATTTTAGTAGAAGCTTGTTTCACCTTTAAGCATTGATCTGAAACATTAAATTATGCATAATTATAAGCAAATTACAAGTGGCATATATAATTCTTTCGAGGAAATTTTGTTCATGGCCCTCTGTTGTGTTGAAGGCACCAGAACTGTGCTCCAAGTGGGATCTCATGAGAGTAGAGTAGAGGGGCAGGATCTTCTCCTTCGACCTGCTGGTCACACTTCTTCTAATGCACCCCAGGTTTGCTTTCTAGACTGCAAGCGCACACTGAAGCCAGCTCATGTTCAGATTCTCTTCAGCCAACACCCCTAAGTCCTTTTCTGCAAGGCTGCTCTGAATCTCTTCTCCTCCAGTCTGTAGAATCATTTAGTCTGGAAAGGATGGGGAGGGCCTATAAGGATGGTGGAGAGGGACTCTTCATTAGGGACTGTAGCAACAAGACAAGGGGTAATGGATACAAACTTAAACAGAAGTACAGGATAGATATAAGGAAGAAATTCTTTACTGTGAGGGTGGTGAGGCACTGGAATGGGTTGCCCAGGGAAGTTGAGAATGCTCCATCCCTGGCAGTCTTGAAGGCCAGGTTGGATGGAGTCCTGAGTGACATGATTTAGCGTGAGGTGTCCCTGCCAATGGCAGGGCGGTTGGAACTAGATGATCTTCAGGTCCTTTCCAACCCTACCTATTCTATGATTCTATGCTTCTATGTTTTCCAGTGAAGTTGACCTAAATTACATAGACATAGGTTCTTGCATATACCTGTTTCTATATGGACAATTATAAAATAATCTGGAATGCAATTATATAGTTTTAACAGGCTCCTTCTCAAAGCATAAATAGAATACAGATGTTTTGAACTTTTTTTTTTCCCGACTTTTGTTTAGACACTAAGTGAAACAAGATCAAAACCAACTGAAAAATATAGTGTAAATTTTTCTAGAATCACAACAGTTGGTGGTCTGCTGTTGAAAGATTGCCTTCTACTTTAGCTCAGACCATATCTCATACAAGCAACTGTCAGAAAGTTGAGACAACATTTATAAGTGCATATCTGGCATCTCCTTTCCAATTATTATTATTTTCCCTGACTTCTCACTTATTAGTTTCAGTCTGGATTGGAAGTATAATCACTGGAAGTATAATCATTGAAAGTAAAATCACAACAGAGATCTAGATTCAGGTTTTAAACATCTGGATTAAGAACTGTAGTTACTAAGTCACTGTAAGTAAATTAACAGCAGGAGACAAGCTACCTGTAATATCAATGCAGGAGGAAAAACTGAAGATAGTGCAGGAGCTTTGTACTCCTATATCCCTGGGGTAGGAACTAGCAGTCCAGAACGGGGTTGAAATGGAGTCTTGGGCTGTGGGAAGAGTGGGGGAAGGCCTCTGATGGGGCTCGGCAAGGATACTCAGGCCTAGTAGTGCCCTGTCATGGGTTCAGCAGCAGCAGTTATTTTTCTCCTTGGTAGTAGCTGGTGCAGCGCTGTGTTTTTCATTTTGGGCCTGGGAACAGCGCTGATAACGCCAGTGTTTTGGTTACTGCTTAGTGATGTTTTGGTCTGGCCAAGGACTTTCTGAGTTTCATGCTCTGCCAGGGAGGAGGGGAAGCCGGGAGGAAGCAGAGACAGGACACCTGACCCAAACTGACCAAAGAGGTTATTCCATCCCACAGCACGTCATGTCCAGGATGGAGAGCAGAGAGCAGAGACCAGGAAGGGTGGGGGGGGGGGGTGCACTGTGTGGTCGGGCTGGGTTTTAGGTGGTGAGCAATTGTATTTTTTTCTTGTATTTTCCCTTTTATGGTTATTGGTGGTAGCAGTAGTGATTTGTGTTACCCTTTAGTTACTAAACTGTTCTTATCTCAACCTGTGGGAGTTGTATTCTATTTGATTCTCCTTCCCATCCCTCCGGGAGTGGGTGGAAGAAAGAGGGGGAAGTGAGCGAGAGAGAGACTGCTTAAGTTAGAGAGGCTTAAACCATGACAGTTCTTTGTGGCGCAAAACGTGGGGCACGAAGGGTTGAGATAACGACAGGATTAAGAGCCACTCGTCACAATGCTGATTTATTGGCTCTCAAAGTTGCTGTTTTTGATTCTCCTGAGTTCCTGGTTTCAGCCTGTTGTACCTTACTTACAGCCGGTATTTGTTATCATAGCATTTTTCGGGTATGGGTTTTGGGTTAAGGTTCTTGTTTCATTGTACTTCATTGGAATGACTTGTAATACGGGCGGGCTCCGGAAGCGGGGGCAGGGGGCGGATGTCTACCTGGCATTTCGGCTGCTCTTCACCGTCCTGGCCTTCGTCCTCACCTCCGTCTTCGTGAGGCTGTGGGCAGCCGAGGGGGGGCTGCCCGGGGAGACGCCGGCTGCCGAAACGGCCCCGGGGAGCGGCCCACAGGAGCCAAGCTGCGCGGGTGCCAAGCAGCGGGAAGAGATGACGGTGGAGAAGCCGAGCCCCGCAGCTGAGCCCAGCCCCGCGGTGGTCGGGAGCATTCCCCCCAGCAGCCGCCCGCAGAGCCCCGTGAGCCTGAGCCTCAGCAGAGTGCAGGAGACCGCACAGCACTTCCAAGCAAGGCAGAGGAGGAAGATCTGGACTCAGACAAAGAGCAGCTGGTGGTGAGAGAGCCGGCAAGCACAGCAGCTACACCAGCCCCAGGGACAAGTACAGCAGCCTCATTTGAGAACTCTGACGGTTTTGAATGGCCTTTGGGTACCCTTGAGACCTGCCTGCTGATTGTGATGGGGATCAGCATCTTGGCATGCATACAGAGTGTTTTTTACCCACAACCATTTTGTCTGGTCCCGAGAGTTAAGCAGAGTGGGGTGTGGGCCTTCTCCGGGGTTTGACTACGATGTAGGATGACCAAGAGATTTTCCCCAAGGATGGACAGCCATGAATGTCAGGGTGTGTGGGACAGTATGGGCGAGTATCTAGTTCACTGGCCCCCTCCAGTGCTTTGGAAGAGTCAGAGATGGAAGGCAGCTGTATGGAGTCCCCAACAACAAGCTGCAGAAACTGCTGGAGGGGTGGATGAATTATTTTGAGTCTGGTGTGCTCATGACATCTCAGGCCATCAGGGCAGAGATACAACATACAGATGGACTCATGATCGAGGGGTGGACTTAGCAATGGACACTATTGCCCAGGTTATTCATGAGTGTGAACACTGCACGCAGCCTCCCCTGCTCTGAAAGACTGCTACAAGAGATGGAACCCGATATCATGGACTGAACGGACTCAGCAGCTTTGTAGGGATTGGTCCATGCACTAAGAGATGATCTCTCTCCCTTTCTGTGTGTGTGTGGATGTATACATATACATGTGATGGTATATTGAAAATGTGGGATCTGAGCATGACGTGAATGGTATGGAATAAGGGGTGGATACTGTCATGGGTTCAGCAGCAGCAGTCATTTTTCTCCTTGGTAGTAGCTGGTGCAGCACTGTGTTTTTGACTTTCGGCCTGGGAACAGTGCTGATAACACCAGTGTTTCAGGTACTGCTTAGTGATGTTTTGGTCTGGCCAAGGACTTTCTGAGTTTCATGCTCTGCCAGGGAGGAGGGGAGCCGGGAGGAAGCAGAGACAGGACACCTGACCCAAACTGACCAAAGAGGTTATTCCATCCCACAGCACGTCATGTCCAGGATGGAGAGCAGAGAGCAGAGACCAGGAAGGTTGGGGGGGGGTGCACTGTGTGGTCGGGCTGGGTTTTAGGTGGTGAGCAATTGTATTCTTTCCTTGTATTTTCTCTTGTATGATTATTGGTGGTAGCAGTAGTGATTTGTGTTATCCTTTAGTTACTAAATTGTTCTTATCTCAACCTGTGGGAGTTGCGTTCTTTTTGATTCTCCTTCCCATCCCTCTGGGAGCAGGGGGAAAAAAGAGGGGGAAGTGAATGAGAGAGAGACTGCTTGAGTTAGAGAGGCTTAAACCACGACATGCCCTCAGGACTCTGATACCTTCTCTAGCCTAGAGTTTAACGTCTTTGAAAAAATGTTTTGTTTGGGTACCTTTGTTTTTCCCTGAAAACACAATCAATCCAGTAGCATCTCTACTTGACAGTTTCTCATGTCGATTTCTGTTAATCATGTCTTCACGTACATCACTTTATTCACATGTTTTACAGCGATACAAATTCCAATAAAAACTGGGGCATTCAGTGGCTTAACACTGTGATCTCCTGCGTAGTGGTTCCTTTAACAGATCCAGCCTAGAGACTGCAAGACAACCAATTTCCTTTAATTTTGGTAGTAGAACTCAGTGCTTTCCAAGTATTCAGTGTTCAATCTGAACATGTATGTCTGAAAGCTAGCTACCAAAGATTCAGTTGCTACTGTAAGAACTCAGAATTTGTGCAGATATTTTTTTAAATTGATCATAGTAACCATTGGCTCAAAGTGAAAATGGAATTCTCTGGCTTGGTGCTCTGCCTGTCACTGAACAACAGTCAGTGTCTACATTAGTGTTTGAGAAGTGTGTAAGCATCACTAAAATGTCATCTAGCTTCTGTGGTCTCAGAAATATTTTGAGTTGGATGTGATATTCTTTTTTATTAGTTCCCTTTGATAAAATTTTCTGAGTATATAGCCATTTTGAATCCAGTTTAATTTTCCATAGACACTGTATTTTGAAGGAAGTATTTTCATTGTACAATTCCACGTCTTGATTTAAACTAGTTTTGCTATTTTTCTACTATTTCTAAAAGCAATGTACAATTACTCACTATTTAGTCTTTTCATGATTTGAGAGACAGCATTGAATTCCTTCTAAGGTGTCTCTTCTTTAACCTTCAAAGAGTCTCTGTTTAGATGCTTTTCAATGTCTTTAGTCATCATTGTCATCTTTCTTTGAATTTCTTCCAGTCCCATTAATATTATGTAGTAGTCCCATCATATTTCGTAGTAGAGTGAGATGAGCAGGGTCAAATAGTATTCTAAATGAACATGCACATTTGACTGGTTTAGTAAATAAAGTGCCCTACTTGATCTCTGCTTTGCCACTTTAAGTTTTCAAATAATTCCTAACATTCAATTTACTTGCTTGCATTGCCAGTTCCAAGTTATTTGCTCAAAAGACAGAAAAAAATGTGATTAGTGACCAACTATGAAATGTTTAGTTAAAACATTCCTTGGCATCACATAAAAGCTCTATGGCAGAAGCAGATTTTAAATGCTTTAGTCTTCAAGGCTCTGTGTCCTTTACCTATAATCCTCTTCACCATTCACTCCCAAATGTGAAAATTGTGCCAGATGAAACAAGTTCTCTTGGAAAACAGTTGGCTTACAAAAAGCTTTAATTTTTACATCTCAATCCCAGCAAAATGTTAAAGCAAAGGATTAAATATGTTATTACAGTTAGCTGTATTTAGGAATACCTCAGGGATATATTTTATTTATGGAGACAAGGTGGAAAAAAAAGAGAAAAATAATGTCCCTTAGCTGATGATAGAGTTTCTGATGCATTCCATTGAGGTGTATTGAATGTATGGTTTACATGCTGCAATCAAGGTATGATGTGATAAAAAGATATTGAAAATTATTTTAAACCTCATGATTTTAATATGAACTACAGGAGATCATTTACTTATTCTTTCCAGGAATTACCTTAACTCCCCTCACATGTGATGTGCTTATCCATACCCCTTCTGAGCTAAGCTATTGCTTAGACTTAAGACTCTTGTTTCCCTTGAGGTTACACAGATAAAAATTTCTCATATGCAGAATATGTTTTTTCCTTTAAATTCCTTTTGCACAATGCAACATCAGAAAGGAAAGGGACAATAGCAGAGATAAGACTGACAAACTATGACCAACTACAATATTCTTTTCAATTTTTTTACTATTAAAACTGTGCAGACATAATTCCTCAACACAGTGTAATGCATATATTTTTATTAAAATATTAATAATAGTAAAAGTCTTCCAAATTTCCCTGCAAATAAAATTCAACACATATAAATCTCAGGAAAAAATATTTAAATAAATATAGCTTAAATCATAGAATCATAGAATAGTTAGGGTTGGAAAGGACCTGAAGATCATCTAGTTCCAAACACCCTGCCAGGGGCAGGGACACCTCCCACTAAACCATGCCACCCAAGGCTATGTCCAATACAGCCTTGAACACCGCCAGAGATGGAGCATTCACAACTTCCCTGGGTAACCCATTCCAGTGTCTCACCACTCTTACACTAAAGAATTTCTTCCTCATATCCAGTCTAAACTTCCCCTGTTTAAGTTTGAACCCATTACCCCTTGTCCTATCACTACAGTTCCTCATGAAGAGTCCCTCCCCAGCATCCCTATAGGCCCCCTTCAGATATTGGAAGGCTGCTGTGAGGTCTTGTCGTGGTTTAAGTCCAGTCAGCCCCACAGTTTCGCTCTCTCACTCCCCCCACTTTCTTCCCCCCGCTCCCGGGTGGATGGGGAGGAGAATCAAAAAGAAAGCAACTCCCACAGGTTGAGATAAGAACAGTTTAGTAACTAAGGTATAACACAAATCACTACTGCTACCACCAATAATAATAATGACAAGGCAAATACAAGGAAAGAATACAATTTCTCACCACCTAAAACCCAGCCTGACCACACAGTGCACCCTCACCCTTCCTGGTCTCTGCTCTCTGCTCTCCATCCTGGACATGACGTGCTGTGGTATGGAATAACCTCTTTGGTCAGTTTGGGTCAGGTGTCCTATCTCTGCTGCCTCCCGGCTCTCCTCCTCCCTGGCAGAGCATGAAACTCAGAAAGTCCTTGGCCAGACCAAAACATCACTAAACAGTAACCGAAACACTGGTGTTATCAGCGCTGTTCCCAGGCCCAAAATCAAAAACACAGCGCTACACCAGCTACCAAGGAGGAGAAAAAATGACTGCTGCTGCTGAACCCATGACAGGTCTCCACACAGTCTTCTCTTCTCCAGGCTCAAGAGACACAACTTTCTCAGCCTATCTTCATATGGAGGTGCTCCAGTCCCCTGATCATCCTCGTGGCCCTCTTCTGGACCTGTTCCAACAGTTCCATGTCCTTTTCATGTTGAGGACACCAGAACTGCACACAATACTCCAAGTGAGGTCTCACAAGAGCAGAGTAGAGGGGCAGGATCACCTCCCTCAACCTGCTGGTCGCGCTCCTTTTCATGCAGCCCAGGATACGGTTGGCTTTCAGGGCTGCGAGCACACACTGCCGGCTCATGTTCATTTTCTTATCAATCAACACCCCCAAGTCCTTCTTTGCAGGGCTGCTCTGAATCTCTTCTCTGCCCAACCTGTAGCTGTGCCGGGGATTGCTCTGACCCAGGTGTAGGACTTTGCACTTGGCATGGTTAAACTTCATCAGGTTGGCATCAGCCCACCTCACAAGCGTGTCAAGGTACCTCTGGATGGCATTCCTTCCCTCCAACGTATCAACCGAACCACACAGCTTGGTGTCATCGGCAAACTTGCTGAGGGCACTCTCAATCCCACTGTCCATGTCACTGACAAAAATGTTGAACAAGACCAGTCCCAACATCGATCCTTGAGTGACCTGACTCATTACTTATCTCCAGCTGGATATTGAGCCATTGAGCACAGCTCTGTTGTGTGCGGCCATCCAGCCAGTTCTTTATCCACCAAGTGGTCCACCAATCAAACTGATGTCTCTCCAACTTAGTGACAAGGATGTCATGTGAGACAGTGTCAAACGCTTTGCACAAGTTCAGTTAGATGACATCAACTGCTCTACCCCTTTCCATCTGTTCTGTATCTCCATCATAGTAGGCCACCAGATTGGACAGGCAGGATTTGCCCTTAGTGAAGCCATGCTGGCTGTCACCAACCACCTTCTTGT
The DNA here is from genome assembly GCA_028858755.1 of Ara ararauna. Lineage (NCBI taxonomy): Eukaryota > Metazoa > Chordata > Aves > Psittaciformes > Psittacidae > Ara > Ara ararauna. Next base: position 22,902,710 of record CM054376.1, read on the forward strand.
TTTTCATGTGCCTTAGTATGCCTTCCAGGAGAATCCACTCCAAGATTTTGCCAGGCACAGAGGTGAGACTGACTGGTCTGTAGTTCCCCAGCTCATCTATTTTCCCCTTCTTGAAAATGGGGGTTATATTTCCCTTTTTCCAGTCATCAGGAACTTCACCTGACTGCCATGATTTTGCAAATATGATGGACAGTGGCTAAGCAACTTCATTTGCCAGCTCCTTCAGGACCCATAGATGGATTTCATCAAGTCCCATGGACTTGTATACGTTCAGGTTCTTAAGATGGTCTCGAACCAGATCCTCTCGTACAGTGGGCCCAAGGTCTTCATTCTCACTGTCCCTGCATCTGCCTTCCAAGACTTGGGTGGTGTGGTCTGAGCATTTTCCAGTGAAGACTGAGGCAAAGAAGTCCTTAAGAACCTCAGCCTTCTCCAAATCCAGGGTAGTCAGTTCTCCCGATAGCTTCTGGAGAGGGCCCACGTCGTCCCTAGTCTGCCTTTTATTCACTACGTTACCTATAGAATCCCTTCCTGTTATCCTTAACATCCCTAGCTAAGTTTAATTCTAAGTGGGCCTTAGCTTTCCTGACCTGATCCCTAGCTTCCCTAACAACATCTCTGTATTCTTCCCAGGCCACCTGTCCTTGCTTCCACCTTTTATAAGCCTCTTTTTTTCCTTCAAATTTTCCTCAGCAGCTCCTTATCCATTCAAGGAGGTTGCCTGGCCCTCCTGTAGCACTTCCTTCTAGTTAGGATGCAAACTCCTGAGCTTGCAGCAGGTGATCCTTGAATAACAACCAAGAGTCTTGGACCCCCCTGCCCTCTAGGGCTATATCCCATGGAATCTTACTGAGCAGGTTCCTGAAGAGGCCAAAGTCTGCTTTCTTGAAGTCCAGGGCAGTGAGTTTGCTGCACACTCTTCTCACTGTCCTGAGGATCTCAAATTCAACCATCTCATGATCTCTGCAATCAAGGCTGCCCTGGAGCATCACATTGTCAACCAGCCCTTCCTTGTCATTGAACACAAGGTCAAGCATGGCACCTCTCCTTGTCGGCTCCTCTATTACTTGCAGAAGGAAGCTGACTTCCACACAATTGAGGAACTTCCTGGATTGTTTGTGCCTGGCCCTACCATCCCTCCAATAGATATCAGGGTGGTTGAAGTCCCCCATGAGAACAAGGGCCTGCGAGCGTGAGGCTTTCCTATCTGTCTATAGAGGACTTCATCCACAGAGTCCTCTTGGTCAGGCAGTCTGTAACAGATCCCCACGATAATATCTCCCATCGTTGCTCTCCCTTTAACCCTGACCCACAAACTCTCTGTCGACTGCTCACCTGTCCCCAGGCACAGTTCTATACACTCCAGCCTATCCCTAACATAAATAACAGCTCCCCCTCCCCCTCCCCGCCTACCAGGCCTGTCTTTCCTAAAGAGCCTGTAACCTTCCATCCCAACACACCAGTCATGGGAGCCATCCCACCATGTTTCTGTGATGCCTATGATATCATACGCCCGTAGACGTGCACACACCTCTAATTCCTCTTGTTTGTTCTGCATGCTACAGGCATTTGTATAGAGACATCTGAGCTGAGCTCCAGTTGAAGCCGGCTCATTGGCTGGAGTAGCTGCAATATCTCTACATTGCTCTGAACGTTTACTAGAGGTGCTGGCAAGTGACTGGCTGTGTTGGGATGGAATGATGCCCCACTCCCCCAGCACGTCTAGTTTAAAGTATCCTTTAGCACTCTGGCAAGCCTCCTACCAAAACCACTCTTCCCTTTCTTTGTCAGATCAGCTCCACCAGCCCCCAGTAGACCTGGTCTACTAAATTCAGTCCCATGTTCAAGGTACCCAAACCCCTGACTATAGCACCACACTTCTAACCATTTATTAACCTGCCCAATCCTCCTAGCCTTTTTGAGGTCCTGCCCTGTATCCTGGAGAATTGACGAAAAGACAATCTGCTCTCCAGAGCCCCTAACCACCTCTCTCGGAGCTCTGTAGTCCTTCTTTATATTCTCCGAGCTACTGCTATCTGTATCAGTAGCACCCACATGGATCACTAGAAGTGGGTAATAGTCAGTGGCGCCGACTAGAGCAGGCAGCTTCTCTGCAACATCCCTGATCTGAGCCCCTGGTAGGCAACACACCTCCCTTGAGCCTGGGTCAGGCCGACAGATGGGTGCCTCTGTTCCTTTCAGAGTAGAGTCCCCTACTACTATGGCCCTCCGCTTTTTCCTGGCAGCACCAGTAGTGATCTTTTTTTTACAGCAGTATCAATAATGACAGATAACAAAAAGCTAATTTAAATAAATATGCATATATATCCTCCACATTGATACACATGAAATATATATACTCCAATTATCCTGTATACTCTGGAATTCAAAAGCAAATATTTACTATGAAAGCTTTTCCTATTTCCTAATTCATAGGTATCATATCTGCTTTATAGAATTCTCATTCATGAGAATTGAACCTTGACTCACAAGTTCAAACTGCCTACACTATTATATGACTGGGTTTCACCTGAAAAACAAAAGCCTGTGGTGTTACCATTGAATAATATGAAGATAGTCAAGATTAGAATCCTCTTTCTGATCCTTATCATGCTACCATCTCAGTATTATTTATTATTTGAACTGTTTTTTAAATTCCTTTTGGTAGCAGCTGGAGTTTCAACAGGAAAACCACTGCAGGTTGGACCCAGATAACTAAGAATCAAGTTAAATGGCCTGGAAGCTTGACTTATATGAACACTTATGTTGTCACATTAATTTCAAAGACACATTTTTATGTCTCAGAACAGCTGACAACTTTACATTATGATACAAGCCACTTTATTTTTGACTAGCACTTAGTAACCTTAAAGATAGCTGTGCAGTCTTCTGTTTGCAAAAAGTTTTCTTTCAGTTGATTGGTTGATAGGACATGGGAAAAAGAAGCTATTATTTCCAAGGCTTTGCAAACTCTTATTATGCATACCAAGGAGTACCCAGAATCTTCACTCCTTTTTATCTCTTTCAGAAATAAGTAGCTTTTTCTGGTACTAAAATAAACTGAAAGTAAACATTCTTTTCAGAATTATCAGAGGTGTTTAATGGCTATTCATAGGGCAAGATTTCAGAAGTTCCCAATTCATACTTATTCCATGAAGAACTGGCAGCTTTTGAAGACGATTGATGTACACAGAGTTCGAGTAAATGGCTGAATAATCTTTTTGTGATACATGACTGTACTCAGACTTTGTAACTGTGATTTGTCCTCTGTGACTCCTTAATAAAATTTTTTAGAATTTTTTTTTACAATAGCATTTTAGAAGTTCCACTTCTTTCAACATCATGTATCTATTGGCTAAATTTGTCTCTACATGTGTATACATGTGTGCATTGAGATATTTGTGGTGTTAGAGATTCATGTTAACTTTGGTTTTAGCTGAAAAAGCAATTTTATTTGAAAATATCCCCCATCAAGCATCCATAATGCATTCTATAACTGCCTTTTACTTATTGGCTACCACTGTAGCCTCTGGAGTCAGTTAATACTTGCCCATCTACTTCAATTGCTGTTAAAGCAGTGCCCTGAAACTAATACTGGTAAGATGTTTCTGCTTCATTCTTCCAAAGTCATGAGTCAGTGTATGCAAAAGCTGTTATTCTTTGTTTCAACTTTTCTTTTCAGAATTCTCAAGAGAACTTTGTCTGCTTTTACTAATGACACAGCTGTGAGTTATAGTTTAAGCCCATCACCAGCTGTTTTGTTTAAGGTTTATCATGCTCTTAACTTTGATATGTTTGTGAGAAGGCAGAGCTTGAAAGGATTTGAAAAAGTGGAAGTACTGCAGGCTTTCTACCTTGTTTTTCTGTGCTGCCTTCTGTTTGTGCTTGTGTGTTGGTATCCTTGGAAACCACTGGAGGTGGGATTTGTGAGCTGGGAGCTCACAGTTATATTAAGCATTGAAAAGATTTCAGTTTTGAAAAGTTTGTTTGATTAGACAGTGCCAGTTTCATTTTTATGAAAAAATATTATTCTGATTGCTGTACAGAAAGACTACTTAAATAAGTGAGCCAAAGTACTGGAAAGCACACAATAAATAAACTGATAACTTTGTCAAAACATTTGGAATCAGATTCATTCAATGAAGTTCCTTTAAAAATCCAGGGCATGATTCTCATCTCTGTTTGCTACTGAGTTACCATGCTGGTGAAGCTCTACTGGGCTTGTGTAAGTGTACAGAAGTATATTTCTGATTGTCGTGATTTAAGCCCAGCTGGTAACTTAGTACCACACAGCCGCTTGCTCACTCCACCCCCCTTCGTCCCCCCCGCTCCCAGAGGGATAAGGAGGAGAATTGAAAGAATGTCACTCCCATGGGTTGAGATAAGAACAGTCCAGTAACTAAGCTATAACACAAACCACTACTGCTACTACCAATAATAATAATGATAAGGGAAATAACAAGGGAAGAGAATACAACCACTCACCACCAACTGACTGATACCCAGCCTGACCCGAGCAGTGATCTAATCCTTCCGGGTTCCTGTCCCCAGTTTATATAGTGGGCATGACATGCTGTGGTATGGAATGACTCTTTGGTCAGTTTGGGTCAGGAGCCCTGTCTCTGCTTCCTCCTGGTTTCCCCTCCTACCTGGCAGAGCAGGAGACTCAGAAAGTTCTTGATCAGAGTGCACATTACTAAGCAGCAACTAAAACCATTGGTGTTATCAGCGCTGTTCCCAGGCTGAAAGTCAAAAGCACAGCACTGCACCAGCTACTAAGAAGGAGAAAAATGATTGCTACTGCTGAACCCAGGACACTGATCCAATCACTCATCAAACTACAGTACTTATTAAATGGTGTCATGGGTTCAGCAGCAGCAGTCATTTTTGTCCTTCTTGGTAGCTGGTGCAGCGCTGTGTTTTTGATTTTCGGCCTGGGAGCAGCACTGATAACACCAGTGTTTCGGTTACTGCTTAGTGATGTTTTGGTCTGGCCAAGGACTTTCTGAGTTTCATGCTCTGCCAGGGAGGAGGGGAGCCGGGAGGAAGCAGAGACAGGACACCTGACCCAAACTGACCAAAGAGGTTATTCCATACCACAGCACGTCATGCCCAAGATGGAGGACGGAGAGGAGAGACCCAGAAGGGTGGGGGGTGCACTGCATGGTCGGGTTTGGTTTTAGGTGGTGAGAAATTGTATTCTTTCCTTGTATTTGCCTTGTCATTATTATTATTGGTGGTAGCAGTAGTGGTCTGTGTTATACTTTAGTTACTAAACTGTTCTTATCTCAACCTGTGAGAGCTGCATTCTTTTCGATTCTCCTTCCCATCCCTCCGGGAGTGGGGGGCAAGAAAGAGGGGGGAGTGACTGAGCAAAACTGCGTGAGTTATAGAGGCTTAAACCACGACAGTTCTTTTTGGCGCCCAACGTGGGGCTCGAAGGGTTGAGATAACGACAGGATTAATAGCCACTCGTCACAATGCTGATTTATTGGCTCTTAAAGTTGTTGCTTTTGGTTCTCCTGCGTTCATGGTTTCAGCCTGTTGTACCTTACTTACAGCTGGTATTTCTTATCTTAGCATGTTTCAGATATGGGTTTTGGTTTAAGGTTCTTGTTTTATTGTACTTTATTGGAATGGCTTGTGATACGGGCGGGCTCGAGAAGCCGTGGGGGGCGAATGTGTACCTGGCAGTTCGGCTGCTCTTCACCGTCCTGGCGAGGCTGTGGAGAGCCGAGGGGGGGCTGCCTCGGGAGCCGCCGGCTGCCGAAACGGCCCGGGGGAGCGGACCCGGGGAGCAGGAGCCGAGCCCCCCCACCGAGCCCAGCCCGACGGCTGCCGAGCAGAGCAAGGAGGTAGCAAAAGGGGTGAGCCCCCCGACTGAGCCCAGCCCGGCAGCTGCCGAGCCGCGGGAGGGGGAGGCTACCGAGCGGCAGGAGGAGACGGCAGAGAAGCCGGGCCCCGAGGCTGAACAGAGTCCCGTAGCCGAGCCCAGCCTCGTGGCGGCCGAGAGCATTCCCCGGCAGCTGCCCGCGGAGCCGCAGGAGAACGCAGGAGACCCCGCAGCACTTCCCAGCAAGGCAGAGGAGGAAGATCTGGACTCAGACAAAGAGCAGCTGGTGGTGAGAGAGCCGGCAAGCACGGCAGCTACACCAGCCCCAGTGGCAAGCACAGCAGCCTCATTTGAGAGCTCTGAAGGGTTTGAATGGCCTTTGGGTACCCTTGAGACCTGCCTGCTGATTGTGATGGGGATCAGCATCTTGGCATGCATACAGAGTGTGTTTTACCCACAACCATTTTGTCTGGTCCCCAGAGTTAAGCAGAGTGGGGTGTGGGCCTTGTCTGGGGTTAATCTGCAATCTAGGATGACTAAGAGATTTTCCCCAAGCCTGGACAGCCATGAGTGGCAGGGTGTGTGGGACAGTATGGGCGAGTATCTTGTCCACTGGGCCCCTCCAGTGCTTTGGAAGCATTGGAGATGGAAGGCAGCTGTATGGAGTCCCCAGTGACAAGCTGCAGAAACTGCTGGAGGGGAGAGTGAATTACTTTGAGCCTGGTGGGCCCATGACACCTCAGGCCATCAGGGCAGAGATGCAGCATACAGATGGACTTATGATCGAGGGGTGGACTTGGCAATGGACACTGTGGCCCAGGTTACTGACGAGTGTGAACTCTGCACACAGCCTCTCCTGCTCTAAAAGGCTGTTACAGAAGATGGAGCTTGACGTCACGGACCGAATGGACTCAGCAGCTTTGTAGGGATTGGTCTATGCACTGAGGGATGATCTCTCTCCCTCTCTCTGTGTGTGTAGATGTATATATACATATACATGTGATGGTATATTGAAAATGTGGGATCTGAGCATGACGTGAATGGTATGGAATAAGGGGTGGATAATGTCATGGGTTCAGCAGCAGCAGTCATTTTTGTCCTTCTTGGTAGCTGGTGCAGCGCTGTGTTTTTGATTTTCGGCCTGGGAGCAGCACTGATAACACTAGTGTTTCGGTTACTGCTTAGTGATGTTTTGGTCTGGCCAAGGACTTTCTGAGTTTCATGCTCTGCCAGGGAGGAGGGGAGCCGGGAGGAAGCAGAGACAGGACACCTGACCCAAACTGACCAAAGAGGTTATTCCATACCACAGCACGTCATGCCCAAGATGGAGGACGGAGAGGAGAGACCCAGAAGGGTGGGGGGTGCACTGCTTGGTCGGGTTTGGTTTTAGGTGGTGAGAAATTGTATTCTTTCCTTGTATTTGCCTTGTCATTATTATTATTGGTGGTAGCAGTAGTGGTCTGTGTTATACTTTAGTTACTAAACTGTTCTTATCTCAACCTGTGAGAGCTGCATTCTTTTCGATTCTCCTTCCCATCCCTCCGGGAGTGGGGGGCAAGAAAGAGGGGGGAGTGACTGAGCAAAACTGCGTGAGTTATAGAGGCTTAAACCACGACAAATGGAAGTGTGGTAAGAGATTCTAAAACTAGGGGATCTAACATTAAAATCAGAAATCAAGCTTAAATTACTTTGGTACTTCACACAGAGAGCAATAACTATATGCAGTGAATTATTGAAGAGGGAGATGAATGTTGAATGTAAATAAACTCATGTTAAACCTAGACTTATTCATGGAAAATCAGTAGATGAAAGTGTAGAATGAAAAAGAGGATACTGCCATTAAACAAAATTTAAAGAGTAAATGATGGTTTGGAATTTGTTAAATTATTTTGACAGTTATAGCATACGTTGTACTTAAAGCTGGTCAAAGTGAACAAAAAGACAAAATTCAATATACAAGTACCCTGTCTGCATGGGCAGATAAGTGTGCAATTAACTGCCAGCTATTCATGATTAAGCTGCTGAGAAATCCATAAACAGTGGGCTTCTTGGGAAAGCATGCAATAAGCAAATATACTGTCCACAAAAAAACTGCAAACCCAAACTGTCGCTTGTATATTGTGAAAAAAAAGCTGCCAAAATGATAATCTGACTGTGGGTCTTGTTGCTAGAATCTGGGAACAAGTAAGAAAAGATGGATCACTCTATATTTTCCTACTTTCTTAGACTCTTCACTTAAGCAGATGCTGTAGGGAAAGTTGAAAACTGAATATATGGCGCATCTCTTTTCAGAACATCCTTCTTTTCACATGAGTCTTGCGCCAGGATAACACATTCGATCAATAAAGAAAAAATTGCTTTAGCGCCAGTCTCCCTTGCACTCTTTTTTCTTTCAAGTGTGTCCAGGGTTCATTTTCAGCTACGGAAGCTGTAAGGGAAAGTGGACTGTGAAAACACCTGCTTAGTTAAGGTTATCAGATCAAGGACCTTTTCCATTCAAAGGGAGTTATTAGTAACAGGGAAATTTATAAACGCAACACACAGAGACATACCTGATAGGCAAGTGATAAAAAGAGCAATAACAAAGACCTGTATTCTTCAGCCATGAATTAATAGGCTGTGAATAAAGTCCAGGCTTAACTTTGGACAGGATGAGTCTGGAATTTGTAACAGAAGTGGGAAACAAAATCATCACAAAGATTGTGGATATTTGAGCGGGGTGTGTGAGACTGCAAAACTCACTAGGGGAGTTTTGCAACTGGAGAGACCAAGAGAGAGAATCCAGGGCCACTAACTGGAGTCAGACCAGGTGTAACAAGGTTGGTAGTCTAACACTGGAACAGATTTCCTTGAGAGATGGTCAATGCCCCAAGCCTGTCAGTGTTTAAACAGCATTTGGACAATGCCTTTAATAACATGCTTCAACTTTCAGTCAGCCCCAGACTGGTCTGATAGCTGGACTAGATTATTATTGTACGTCCCTTCCAACTGTAATATTCTTCCTTCTCACCCCACCCTTTTTTACTCTTTTTCTCTCTATTCCTTTTCCTCTCTTTTGCTCTCCTTTCCTTTTCCAAACTTCAAGCTGCATGTAGGAGAAGAAGCTTTCTTTGGGGTGGGTGAGGCACTGCTGGGTGCAGGGTGCTTGTGAGACATGTCTGAGTGTGTGCATCTGTTCATGAGGGAGCATCAAACTGGACTCACGATTCAGGAGGATGCCCTAGCTCTGGCGAGGGTTATCAGACAGGCAGAGGACCTGTGTGGGTATGTGGGGAGACTTGTGAGTGTGGGGTTCCTGGAAGACAGGTGTCTCAGTGTGTAAGTGCTGGATGTCAAGCACCAAGCTGGACCAGTTGGCAAGTAGGAGACCTATGGAGCAGGTAAGATAGACCAGGATCCAAGCCGGGGTGTCAGATGAGAGAGCAGCGTAATTATCTTTTCAAAGTTTTGAAGACACTAGGTTAAAATCAACATAATTTGTGAAACCATTGTCCAAATAATTTGTACACTAACTGAAACTGACAGTGAGGATTCTGATTATTCTATGGGGTTATGGACAGCTACATTCAGAAAATATTTCCTAGTACTGTACTGACTGCAAATAATTTTTTAGCTTTAGTAGCTAAAGAGGAGTGGATGAAAGTTTTAAGAGTAGATACCCACCTTACAGTGTCAGGGAGTCTCTAGAAAGAGCTCAGGGAAGCAAAGGTTTGCTACTTAAGTGATTTGTCTTGTTTTCAAAATTATTTTTAAAGGAATATTCATTTGAAATATAGAACTGCAACAAGATGACTGTCATGGGTTCAGCAGTAGCAGTCACTTTTCTCCTTCTTGGTAGCTGGTGCAGTGTTGTGTTTTTTACTTTTGGCCTGGGAACAGCACTGATAACACCGATGTTTTCAGTTACTGCTCAGTAATGCTTTGGTCTGACCAAGGACTTTCTGAGTCTCATGTTGTGCCAGGTAGGAGGGAAAGCTGGGAGGAACCAGAGACGGGACACCTGACCCAAACTAGCCAAAGAGGCATTACATACCACAGCATGTCATGCCCAGGATGTAAAAGAGAGAGCAGAGACCCGGAAGGGTGGGGATGCACTGCTGGGTAGTGCTTGTTATCAGGTGGTGAGCGGTTGTATTCTCTTTCTATGTATTTCCCTTGTCATTATTATTATTATTGGTGGTAGCAGTAGTGGTTTGTGTTATACCTTAGTTACTGGACTGTTCTTCTCTCAACCTGTGGGAGTTGCATTCTTTCAATTCTCCTCTCCATCCCCCTGGGAGCTGGGAGGAAGGAAGAGGGGGGAGTGAGTGAGTGGACTGCCTGAGAGTCTTAAACTGCAACAATGACTTAGTAAATAATTTGCAAAAAAAAATAAAAAAATTCAGTAACTTAATTTTTTGATACTTTTATTGTATATATTTTCAGCAATTAATTATGTGAAATGTGTCAATATTAAAGACTTTTGCAAACGGACCATGTGGCTTCATGTGCCCCCCTTCACTGGCAGAGGACGAGAGCCTGAAAAGTCCTTGATTAGGGTGAACACTACTTAGCAACAACTGAAACATCAGTGTGTTATCAGCACTGCTCACAGACTAAAACCAAAGCACAGCACTGTACCAGGTACTAGGAAGGAGAAAAATAACTGTTACAGCTGAAACCAGTACCTAAGTTCATAATTATAGTTCTAGAATTTTTTCATTGAGACCTAGTCTTACTTAACTGTGGGTTTTATCTGAAAGTATAATTTGGGAGGGTGGATGATCTCAGTATTTGAACACTGAATTAGGTTACAAGAGAGTTATTTCTTAACTTTGCCAGAGGTCTGTGTCACCTTGGACAAAATCTCACAGCTTTAGTTCTTTCTGTGGTTAAAAAAGAACAAAAAAAAAAAGGGAAAAAAAAATTTCCTTTGCTCTCATTGTTTATATTGCGCCTCCTTCAGATTTGCAAGTCTTAGAGTTTTCAGCATTTAACATACAAGTAACTTCATTGAAATAATTTCAAGCATGTTAATTATTTATTATACTTGCTGTATTTCCTTGGTATTATGTGCAGGCTTTCATTGGACTATGTACTGTACATGATCACACATGAACTGTTGAGATAAACTTTGCAATTCACTTCTCTGAAAAGCACACTCCCATTGTATGTTTCACTGTATGCGCTTACAGAAAGAGGTTGGAAGTACTGTACTGCCTGAGACTTGCAAACCACATGCCAAGGGGAACAGAGTTTAGTTCAAAGAGAACCAAATTTCTGACTTGCCAAGGACTGATTACAAGAAATATTCTGCTGTTTCTACTCTTTTGTCTTTGAACAAGAAAAATTCATTGAATTGTATGGAGAAAGAAATTACTATTCATATGATATTTGCAGTCAGTATTATTATATATGGGATTATTTTCTATACACATAATTATTTTTATATTTTATGCATCTGGCATATCTTATGTTCTGTAAAGTTTTCCCCGGTCTGGAAAGCAAGCAAAAAAAAATGCCATATTACTACTGCCATCCGTCTTTTATCTAATGATAGCATTTTTCCCTTTTTATATCCACCATTTTTAAATAATTTAGGATTCCTATCAATTCAGTGGTTTTGACTCGTGTACGCTGCATTCCAAGAAAACTCTTAAAAAATCTAGAAAATACTCTGTTAGCAATAATTCATCATATGTATAGAAATATATAACACTCAGCAGCTAGGAATAGCAAATACTAGATATCTGGATTAAAGCTGAAGGGTGAAAACATCTTTACTTTTGAATTTTTTGAGCTTTAAGGTATAAGGTCTTGTTATACTCTGATGTCATGCTTTTATGAATAGAAAAAGTAGCAATTGTTTTCATAGCAAAAAAAGTAAGGTTAATTGGTGACCTTTGTTATATCTCTCAAATGAAATTAGCAATTTCATTCTGAGGAGCACCAGATTTTTTCACCTTTCTTTATAAATTAGTAGAAAGATTTGTTTGAAGTCAGTGAGCCCATAACTGCTTCAGAGCTAAAGCATATATTTAAGCATTGTCTTATCTTGCAGTAAAGCTAAATATCAGTATAAGCATTTTCTTGGATTTGAAAGTAAAACACATATAGCTCATGAAATGAACTGAAAAAAATGATGAGTATATATATGTGTATATAAGGTATACATGTACATACAAATATAAATATATGCCCACTCACATATATATATAAATAATTATTCAGTGTTGAGCCTGAGTGTCCCAAAGTCCTAATTACAGTTATTTTGCAAAGTATTACATTGTATGAATGCAAAACAAATCTACTTAATAAAATGCATATTAGAGTCTGAAGTTTTATATTTTATTTCGATTTCTTTCACACCATAACTGTTAAAGGTGATTAACCTAATACTGCTTCTTCCTTAAATGTAAGAGTCCACTGTGAAAAAAAAAATATAATCCTGCATTAGTTCTTAATTGTGAGCTTAAGACAGTGCAAGTTGAAGTGAAAACAGTAGAATTTGCAAAAATGGGGTTTAATATGAACGAATAAAAAGTAATTTCTAGGTAACACAAATTAGTTACTCTATTTTAACACTCAAGTTACACCTAAGGCACTACTATATGAAACATATTTAACTATTGTATGTGAATCATGTTTTGAATAGCAAATAGGAAACTTAATCAGGCACTTTAGTAATGGCATGAAGTGACTCTTGCTACATGTAAGGGTACTGTGCCCTACTGATATAATCATGAACACAGTATGAGTGTGACTCATTACATCAACACAATTTAGCATACTATTAAGTCCCATGGAGCAGAAATAAGCCAGAGAGAGAATGAGAAGGATGAACATTAAATACATCTGACTTTATACAGGAGATATTGAGATACCATGCAATTACTAGCTTCTTATCACACATGCAAAGTGCAGAGGGATCTGCAGATAAAAGCATCTATATACTTCTCTGAATATTATTTTTTCTTTTATTATCATAATTATTTTATTAACAACAAGAAGACTGAAAATTAATTTAACATTAGGATAGGTCACAACAGAGCTTGCCAGGTCATACTGTAAATAATTTAGAAACAGTTTGCATGAAGAATGTTTAATTAGACTGTACAGGACATGAAAGGGAATCAAAGAAAGTAAATGTATTCAATTCTATTGTAGCTTCATAAAAAGTCATTCTAAGCCCATCTCCGCATTTTAAGTAGAGTCCCAAAGTAAGGTTTGACAGCGTATTTGTCAGCCATGCAATGTTGAATCACTGAAGATTACTGATGGTGGAGTTTAGAGTGGAGCAGTTCCTATGCCCAAGGAAAATGACTTGGGAACATGACTTAATTTTTAGAGCATTCTCAGGAAAACACATTCCAGAAATATAGAGCATCACCAGCAAGCATAGCCATCCCAACTAGTTCCATACAACTGACTTGCCTTGCTGTGGTGGGGGTAACTAGCCCACTCACCAGGGATTCAGTGTGCGAAAAATGGTCTGATTTACTCACAAATCCAAAACAACATCATGTAGCCTCCTATAAAAAAGGCAACTGTCCTGGGTTCAGCAGTAGCAGTCATTTTTTCGCCTTCTTAGTAGCTGGTGCAGCGTTGTGTTTTTGACTTTTGGCCTGGGAATAGCGCTGATAACACCGATGTTAGTTACTGCTCAAATGTTTAGTCTGATCAAGGACTTTCTGAGTCTCATACTCTGCCAGTGAGGAGGGGAAGCCGGGAGGAAGCAGAGACAGGACACCTGACCCAAACTAGTTAAAGAGGTGTACATGATGGGATAGAAATAGTTAACGAAATGGATCCAGGCCTTATCGCCCTGGTCCAGCTTAAGCCCTGGGAACAGCGAAGAAAACAGCAGGTGTTAATGCCCTGGTCAGGCTGTAGCCTTGGGAACTGTAAAGAGAACAATGAAGGGTAAAGATTAGTTAGCAAAACAAAGCAGACAGTTTGCAAGATAAAGCAGAATGTGCATCTCAAAGACAGACCAAACGATGTGAATATTTGTAACCCTTAGTAGTTTTGCTAAATCAGGATGATAAGGGAGTGAGAGAGTGGAAAGTTACTGCTTAGCACTTAGTAGACTATAAAAGGGATGCGAGAGGCAAATAAAGGTCTTCAAATTTCACCAGAACTGGAGTCCGTCTTTGATACGCTACAAGAGGTATTCCATGCCACAGCATCTCATGACCAGGTTGTAAAAACTGGGGCAGTGACATGGAAGGGTTAGATCACTGCTCAGTTGCGCTGAGTATCGGTTGGTGGGTGGTGATGAGCAGCTGTATTCTCTTCCCTTGTTATTTCCCTTATCACTATTATAATTGGTGGTATCATTAGTGGTTTGTGTTATACCTTAGTTACTGGACTGTTCTTATCTCAGCCCATGGGAGTTACATTTTTTTGATTCTCCTCCCCATCCCTCCTCAAGCAGGGGCGGGAGGAAGGAGGGCAAGTGAGAGAGTGACTGCGTGAGTTACGACTGGGCTTAAAGCACAACAGCAACTTCATCCTAGGCAGACCCAGTACACTTGTCGTTGCAATAACACAACAAAATCATTAGAGTGGTCTGGATTCTTCATAGAAGGAGAACATTGGCTAGCCTCGGGATCAACTTCTAGAGGAATAATAGGACTTAGACAATATGCGCTTGGAATACCTGCTGTCCACAACAATTCACTGATCAGCTTTGGCAGGCTGGGTTTCTGAGGACTAAGTGTAGGTAAAGCTAAAATGATCAAGTGGGGCAAGGGTACTGTCAGATATTGTCATCAGTGAAAGACGTGGCCCTGCTTGTCTGTTGTACTCATCAGCAGAAATGGTTCTTTGGTACAAAGGTTGAAGATTTTACTATTCAACACTTCAAATATCTACTATTCTCACTGGTAAATTTCCGATCATCTCTAATCTTCATTCTCCTTTCCATGTTTCTTTTTTAATGCCCTCAGCTTCCTTTTGACTGAGGAAGATGCCCACCTAGCCCAACTACTTATAAACAACCACATATTCCTTCTACATTCAGAACAATAATAGAAAAAGAGAAAGAGATGATAAAAAAGCTGGCAACTGCAACTTCCTGATTATGTCAAGGACATGATGTAATACTTTATTAGTGATTGAATTTATGAGATAATTTTGCTCCTAAACACATAACCATAAACACACACACTGACTGTAGGAGCCTGGTTTGTCTTCTATGTGTAGGTACTTGCACATCTAGTACTTCACAAGACTCCTGGTCCAGAAGGATAAAAGGTATTTCTTTATTTTGCTTAAAATTCAGCAGAGTTTTGGAGGACTTTATTCCTGGCTTTTCCTGCCTTGCCATAGAGCACATTTCTCTCCTTTTTAGAAATCCCTCCTTTTCTCCTGTTATTCTTATCTCTACTTGTTACTCTTTAATACAAAATGGTCTCTTTTCCTTATTCCCTAAAGAAATCCCCAGCTTTGTGCGCTATCCCATTGTTTCAGATACCCTCATTTGCCTAGTGAAATTTCCTTGTCCCATACTCGTTTACAATCTCCACTCTCTCCTCTCTTATGCTTGCTTTCCTGGTATTTCTATTTCATTTCAAATCCCATTCTAGCTATAAACTAAATTCAACTGAACTGAAAATCACATCCTCTTCCATAAAAGAACTTTCCTTATTACATACTCAAAGCTTTCTCATAAACCTTTTAGAAACTTGCTGAATTAGCAAATAGTTTTTGCTGAGTGCCCAAAGGGCAAAAATACTCTTACCCTCTGTTGTGCTAAGTATGTAAAAGTAATTATTGATAATCTATGTTCACCGCAGTGAACATTTAAATAACAAGAAACTGGTCAACAGAGACCTTTTAAAAATAATCTGCAAATGAAAAAACTAATGCAATTGCTACTAGCAACAGGCCTCAGAGAGAATTTGCCTAACACCAGAAGTTTAATGACTTTCTGTTCTAAAAAAGTGACTGTGGAGTTATGCCTTTAAATTAGCTTTACAATCAGTCAGAACACATTTGAAGAGGATTTTATTTGCAAGGTTTAAACATCAATCTTATCTCAAATCTATAATCTCTGGTGATCTGGACATTTCTCTAATAAAGAATTTCAGCACCAGCTCTTCAACCTTTGCCAAAGCTCTGTAAATAGATTGCTCTATCCCAGTTCACACCCTCAGGATATAGTTGGTCTATTGGCCCCTATAATCTTGAATGACAGCGTGGATTATGGCATGCACAGCATCTGAATTAATTTGTATTTGTGACTGGAATACATTCTGTAAGTATACTTTTATATTTTAAATCAAAGTTTATTTTTTTTTATCCCTGTGTACCTCAAGAATAGTATTCCACAAACACACACACAATTAAATCATCCATATGCAAATAACTTCACAGCACAAATGAATTTTACAGGCCTAAATTCAACTGTATCCAGTGAAAGGAGCCTTAGGTGGCAGAAGTGTGAAAGAATTATCTAAAGAACAAAAACTGCTTGGAACCCCCAAGTATTTCATGTTCACCACGATGAAATTAGAAAAATGCCTTTCTCTGTTTATTTTCTTGGATTTTTAATAATTGACTGTTTTAAGATACTTATCAAACACTAGAAGAATTTCTTAACACTGAAATAAATCTATGTACACTTATTTCTTATCACAGATCTGGCATGAGTATCTTTACTGGCTCTTGTATTTCCTGTGCATTAGAAGACAATTAAACAGCACAATTTAATATTAAAATCCTAAATTTAGCAGTAAATGGTAAGATGCTGAAGATGTAAAATAATGATCACTTTTTTTCCAGCTTACTATCTATCAGTAAGGGGTAAGGGATATGGAAATTAGTATAATGTTCAATACAAGTACATCTAAGAGGTCAGCATGTCCCCACAGAGATTGTTTGAAGGCTAAATGAAATAAACAGATTTTTTTTCTGAGCCTACATGTGTATGTCCTATTTGTGGTTGGTCCCAAAATGTCTTATCATTGGCATATTTTATAACAGAAGTCCAAACACCTGAATTCCAGTCCTATGTTCCTCCTTCAAACATGTCTTCTTGAGCTCAATTAAAGTTCTTGTCTTAATAAGTAGGGAATAAAATAACTACTCATTAAAAGAAGTATGAAAATAACTAACTTGAGATTAAATGAAAATACCAAAAGCAGACATTTTAAATAAGCTGGGGTCTTGTTTTGCACACTATCTCTTCTTTCCTGCCCTTCCCTTAAATTGGGTCTTCACAGAGGGGAAACTAATTTTTTTGGAAAGTTTTTCAAATTTAAAAATTTTATTGTCATTTCTTGGTTTGCACAGAAACACATTTTTTCAGAAGTTATTAGAAGTGCCCAGACTATTTGCTTTCAAATTAATTTCTTCTGGGACAACTTGGCAGTAAACAGATAATCTACAACTTGATTTCACACAGTTGGGCATCCCAGCGTGCACTGGAAATAGAGCAAATAAAAGAATCAGGATATTCATAATAAAGATCCCTGCAGACTCATTATTGGCATAATCATTTACTCTTAAAAAATTCAGTCCTCAAAGCTCAGAAAAGCACATTAGGCAACTTGGAATTCCTGAAGTACATAAAAGCGTAATGCATTTTCTTACTATTTAACCCATTTTTGTTGAATAAGCTGTTTAGTTAGGAATATTAAGGAGACTCTGAAGTGTTAAAAAATAGACTTACAGCCTGATATGTTTAGATAAAAACTATGTTCAATCCAGATGAGAGATTTAGTTAGACTAAAAAGTTACCTGAAGCAGATGATGGTTGCATCAAAATATTTCTCTTATTCAAAGGTTGCTTTTGAAACAGGAGTTTTATCAGCCACACTTTAAATTACAGCTATGATTTCTTAAGTCTCAACATGCACATGAACATAAAATCTGTGCCCACAGTTAAGAAGAGAAATTATTATAACTGGAGCTGAGCTTTTGGGTTAATGACTACAGATTACACTTGCATATTGATGCACAAGACACATCTGAATTAATGTCTGACATATTAGGAATATAAATAATGTTTGTTTTATGAAACATTTCAACCTGAAGGTAAATATGACTGAAGTTTGAGGTCAATGTGTTTGCAATGAATACATAAATGCATTCAGAACTCAATTCCATATATGAAAGGAAGCTGACCTTTAAAAATTTGCTTGCACACTGTTTCGCATTGCAAGAATGTTACACTTTATTTGTGCTAGTATAACGAGTTCTTCCAACAATATTTCAAGAAGCAGCTATGTCACTTTGATGCTCCAGAATCTCTTTAGGCTGTGTTTTCTCTAAATATGCCCGAATTATCTAAGGAGGAATCTCCTTAAGTGCCTCCTTATAAAACTTAATTACAATCTCAAAGGAAATAAAAATCCTCTTACCTATTGTCTAAATTGCTGTCTTTAAAATAAATAATTATCATGGCATAGCAACATCAGTTTTTTTCAAATAGGAAACCACCATGATTTCACTTTTCTAAGCATCACTGCATTCTGTCTGTGATGGAAACTGCTTTGATTGCCACCCTGGGAAAACAGATTTTCTAAATACTGTTAGTCCTATTGTGACTGAAAAGAGGGAAAGTGGATGATGCAAACAATAATTTCTGACCCAAAGTCTTGGCTCTTCTCCTGTCTTTGTGATAGGCAACAGTGATTCTTTCTGTGTAAGGGAGATTCTTCATCTTTTACAGAGGGTATTCATCTGGTGTGAGATAGGGAGCAATACTACAGATAAGTGTGAGACTCTAGAATTGCTCCTGTAAGTGAAAGAAAGAGAAGAATGGTAGGAGCTAGGAACAGACAGAAAATACAGCCAAAAGTAATGGGTGTGAGAAAGAAAACAACTGTGCCCAGGAGAAGTAGGTAAATATAGAGCTAGAGGAAGACACAGGCACAAGTGTCTAGAAGGATTTAGGGTAAGTTTGGGCGGCATGGAGCATACCTACTGTTTATTATAAACAATCAATTCTCAAATTCTTTGAATCATTCTTGAAAATTATCCATCCATTACTTTAAGAAATATTCCTTAACTCATTTGGTTGTCAAGTGAATAAGAAGTTAAAAAATCAATCAAACAAGCTTTCACAAAGGAACATTAAATAATACTGCTGTCGATTAAATCTTATTTTCAGTACAGTATTCTTATTTTCAGTACAGTATTGAGCCTGTAGGAAACAAACCTTTGGGCCAGGAAAAAAAAATCAAAAGAAATGCAAAACACAAAAGAATACTTCTGTTGTGTTTTTTAAAACTGAAAATACTGCATGGACTTAAGACTCATTACACATTTGTGTTTGGTACCCAAGTAAGGAAATGGTATTCAAAGAAGAAAAGATCTGTCAATGCTAATTAATGATTAAATGAACAGCAAATGCATGCATCAGTAGTTTTGCAGAAAATGTTCAGTGAGCACAGGAAGGATACAGAAACATTACCCAGACAGACAGAAATGTAATAAAGCCAAAGCTCATCTGGACTTGGAAATGGAGAAGAGATGTAAAGAGCCAAAAGGCAGCTTCTACATTTACATCTGAAGCAAAAATAAACCTAAGGAAAATTCTATTCTCATGCAAAAAAGATTTGGAAGAACTCATGATACGGGACCCAGAAGAAGGCAAGGTAGTCAGAGCCTTCTTTGCTTTGTCTTAAGTAGCAATGTATCCTTGAAAAGTTTATCTTGCCTAGTTACGGAATCTGAAGGATTACAGTACTATTCATGATGTAGGAAGATGAATTCAGGGATAGCTGAAGCAAACTGCACAGGCATAGGTCCATGAGACTGGATACCAAGGATACCAAGGGAACTGATCAGTTTCATTACTAGGCTTCATTGCTCTCTGACATCTTTGAGATGTCATGGTAGAATTTCCAAATGGCAAGAAAAGATATGCTATGCCCATTTTCCAGAAACAGCAAGAAAATAGCTAGCTTAGCCTGTTTAAAGCTTATCTTTTAAGGCTTTGACGTAAGGAAATTTGAAAATAGAGACCCAAAATACTTGCACTAGAACAAATAAAAAGAGCATCTCTTTACCACTTTTGGTCATTCACAGATTACTTTGATACTGTGGCAATGTTTTCCAGGACTGACTGAAAACTTTATTTATAATTTTGGGAATGGCAAACGTTAGTGAGTTGCTAGACCTATCTTACTTATTGTTCCAGCTGAAAAATGGATGAGATCCTGAGGTGTTTCACTGTCTTCCCACCACTGAGATATCAGATCATCAGTTGTTACACAGCAAATAAAAGGAGAAAGTTTTTATTTTTTTCTGTTAGTTTCAAGTTACTCATGACAGAAACATTAAAAAGTGCAAAACCTTTACTATAATCCTATTTTTCTGAAAGATCTTTAATTTGCAGCTGGTGATGTAAACATTAAATTGGAAGAGCACATTCTAAAAGTACATAAGTAGCAAAAATTAGGCAAGGAAAATGTGAGCCTGCTGCTGAATGGGGCAGGGACTCTAGCAACACGGCGTGGAAAAGCCTGGGTACTGAATCCCTTCTTTGCCTTAGTCTTTACTCATAATACTGGCTTTCAGGAATCCAGTGCCCCAGAGACTGGGAAAGGCTGGAGCAAGGAAGGCTTAGTTTTGGAAGAGTATCAGGTCAGGAAATATTCAAGCAGAATGGACTTCGATAAGTCTATGGGCCTTGATATCCATGAGCTCAGAGTGAGACTGGCTGATGCCATTGTGAGGCTACTCTCCATAATTTTTGATAGATCATGGCAGTTGAGAGATGTGCCTGAGGACTGAAGGAAAGCAAAAGTTACTCCTATCTTCAAGGAGGGCAAGAAGGAGGACCCAGGGAACTACAGATCAGTTAGCCTCACCTAAATACCTGAGAGGTGATGGAGCAGCTCATTCTGGAAACCATTCCAGGCACATGAAGGACAAGAAGGTGATAATGAGTAGTTGAGATGTACTCAGGAAGGAGAAGTCTTGCTTGACTAACCTGATAAACTTCTATGATGAAATTATTGGCCTGGTAGATGGGGAGCAAGCAGTGGATGTTTTCTACCTGGTCTTCAGGAAGGCTTTCAAAACTATCTCCAGAGTGACCTCCACTTCCAAACTCAGCCATGATTCCACTAGACATACCAGTGTGCAAAATACTGGAAAATTAGAGTATTTGCTATAAAAAATATAGATATTTTTTTCTCATGCAAATGAGATACTATACAGTCCAGTAAATTAAAGTAATTATGGCATTATCTGATATTGAATACTAACTAAAAAGTTCAATTAATTTTCCTTATCTGCAAAAAGACTGAGAATTACAAAAGATATTTCTTCATTGTCAACCTTTCATGCTTGGAACTGTTGAGGAAAGCTTCAGTAAAACTGTTGTTTCTATAACCTGAAGTTTTAAGAAACTTAAAATATCCTTTAGGTATTAAAAATTTACTTTCACACATTGAATGACTATTTTAAAGTTGTGGAAATATTTAACATATGTCAGAAATCAATCTGAAGGTGTGACATCTTGTTGTGAAACTCACGTATTTTTATTTTCATATTCAGGACTTTTTTTATAATGTGAAGGTTTTTAATTATAAAACTTAAACTTTTGAAGTCTATGACAGTGCATAATTTAAGAAGTACAATAAAGATTTGATGACAGCTCATTTGGGGATAGTACTAATTTATAAAAAAAATACACAGTTAAGCTGGAAAAAAGAATTCCATTAAATATCATCTACTGACTGTAAAATAGTGGATCAGACATATTCTTTTATCAAGAAAAGTAATTTAAGTGTGAAAATATCTTGCTTATTCTTTCCATCTCAAATAATTTACCAAAAAATGAAAGCAGCATGAAAATTTAAAACTTAAAAAAGCTGAGTATGTATTCCTTTAGGTTAGGAAAAAATGACAATTTTCAAAGTTTCTTTATCCTCTTCTTTTTTTGTTCCAAAAGGTGGTGTATCTGTATGGCTGAGTAAGAAAACCAACTGGCAAACTGATTCACTAACATATTTTTTCCTTTCTTTTCTTAGTTTCCAAATAATTCCATGTTATTATGTTTAATACGACATGACAGAACATTATAAGGAATTGAAAAAGTAGCAGAAACAGCAAATAAGCATAAGAGATGTCAAAAACAGATGAAGCCATAATTCCACTGAACACAAGTATAGTTTTAGAGATTCAGTTCAGTTGATAGTTCAAGCTTCAAGAGTCTTAGATTAAAAGAAGTTTTAAGAGTCTGTCATCAAATTATAGTCTTTGAGTTGTCTTTATCTCAAGGAAAAGATTAAATGGGAGACTGTAATACATGAGAAAATGGGAAAGCACTGAATAGAAGTGAAAGGCTAGGAAAGATAGACCAGCAGAACTAGAAGGGAAAGGGTAATTATGGCAAAAGAAGTAGGAAATGAGAGAAGGACAAAAAAGTACAGAGAAAGTGTTAGAAAAATCAGCATGGCAGAATGGAAATGTGTGAGAGTAAAAAAGAGCAAAGATGAGACTGAAAAAATGTGCATCCCAAAGGTCAATTCTTAATAAAAATACATGTGAATTTTGGAGTCTATATGTGTATACAAACTTGCATATGTTTCTGCACTCATTTTGTCCAAATTTTAGGAAAATTCCAAAATTCTTGGGAAATGCATTCCTTCCTTGGAAGATTGCTGGCAAATTTTCCTCTCAGAATCTCTTTTCCCTCTCAGAACTGATTTTTATGACGCATCTGCAAAATCATAATACTGTAGGATCATAGTATATTTTATACAGTTCTCAGTTTGGCTGTCAGAAGTGCACAGAAATATCCATTTAATTCTTTTTTCCTATGGAACAAATGACATTGCAAATGACTTCCACAATAAAAATTAGTCCTTGCACCTTTCAATCAAGATTTTGCACCCTCTTTCCCTGATAGTTCCAGCTCAAGGTCTAGATTCTAAGCATGTTCAGCTGATCTAAATTTAAGCTATCATATGAAGTTAAACATTTACACAGAAGTAGGATCAGGTCACAACAATAAATGGTCAAAAAGAGAAGTCGACAGAAAAGTTTGTTCTAATCTATTCAGACACTGGTCTGAGGATGAAGAATTCTTGTTTCTCCTTTGGTTATATAAAATATTCAGACAAAGAACTGAGACCATATACTTACCTTTGTCTTGGTTTAAGTGGTTTAAGCTGTAAATCACGCAGCCTGCTCGCTCACTCACTCCCCTCTCTTTCTTCCCCATGCTCCCGGAGGGATGGGAAGGAGAATCGAAAGAATGTAACTCCCACAGTTTGAGATAAGAACAGTCCAGTAACTAAGGTATAACACAAACCACTACGGCTACCACCAATAATAATAATGAGAAGGCAAATACAAGGAAAGAGAATACAACTGCTCACCACCCAATACCAAGCCCAAACCAGCAGCAAATCCCCTCTTCCGGGTCCCTGCCCTTAGTTTTTTACATGCTAGGCATGACCTGCTGTGGTATGGAATACCTCTTTGGTCAGTTTGCGTCAGGTGTCCTGTCTCTGCTTCCTCCTGGCTTCCCCTGGCAGAGCATGAGACTCAGAAAGTCCTTGATCAGACAAAACATTCTAAGCAGTAACTGAAAACATTGGTGTTATCAGCGCTGTTCCCAGACTGAAAGTCAAAAACACAGCACTGCACCAGCTACCAAGAAGGAGAAAAATGACTGCTACTGCTGAACCCAGGACAACCTTTTAAAGGATTACAGTTTCAGAAGAGTTAGTCACCTTTCATTTACATTTGTATTCATACATGAACACAGACATTCTTTTTATTTTGAAATTTGAATTATAGTTATGTATAAAAAAAACGTTCATAGGAAAAAGCAGAATTAAGCATAAGGGGTTACCCTGTTATCTTCACTGGGACTTTTGTGATCTTCAAGTACATATACAGACACGTATGTTGCAACACATATTACTGGTTGGACTCCATGATCTTAAGGGTTTTTTCCAACTTAAATGATTCTGTGATTCTTAATTATTAATCTTAAAAGAAGCTTTGAAATCAGGAAAATATAATGAGAAAGCATTTTAAACTTTAACAAGCATCTTGATATTTTCCAAACTTCTGTCAGTTTCAGTCCTTGTAGCTCTTCAATCCGAATAGTCTCTCAGTGGGTTTTGCTGGTTTTCACTTTAGTCAGCCTTACAGACCAGACATAAAAAAAGTTAGCTCTCTGCTACCATAGATACATTTTGTATATCTGACAATTAATGACGAAAAAGTTTACCTCTTGAAAGATCTCTACGATAGTCCAAGCTATCCTCCAGCTCAGATAACAACTAATTGTACTGATTTATAATCAAGGAATGCTCAAAGTGACATTTGTTCAAACATTACTCCTGAAAGTTAAAGTTCGTGACTTGTATTGAAGTTTCCCCAAGTTTTCATCACAGAGAAAGTAATTTCTTACATTAGTTCTATTTATTTATTGCAAGTCGTGGAGAACTGCCCTGGACACACACTCCTACTTTGCTGTGCAAGTAATAGTTTTAAATAACAGCAAAGATAACATTTTGTTATTTATTAATTTAATTGAGTTTTATCTTAATTTAGCTGCCACTGAAATCAGGGATGCAAGGAGGCTCCATGCTTTTCAATTACTGGAATAATTCTCTTTACCTATGCATTCATGAAAAAGCACACACACACACAGAGAAATAGAAACAGACACCATCATCTGGAAACTATTCGGAATACGTTATTACTCTGAAACTTTATTTAGCAATGATAATTAGATATTAAGATAACACCAGAGTACCCTACTGAAGTACAATCATTGTGTTTTTAATTGGACTTTTGAAAATACTGTGCAAGATACCAAATTATGGTGAAGACTGCCAAGGACATACAGGTTCTACATACTACAAATGTTTGTTTGTCAAACTTTATGACACAGGGCATTAATTCAGCTTGCCAGTGTGTCCTCAGCCTGTTCAATACAACTTCAAAGTAAATGCAAAGCATTTTTTTTTTTTCAGACTATTACTGGTCTTAAATGTGGGCTAATGATAGAGGTGTTTCTCTGACTTGCTATCTATGATATTGCTGGGGAATTTATCACTAATTTATTTATCCATTTTCATTATGCTTTACATGAGTTAGGGAATGCAGATGCATCACTTAGAACTACAAACCAGGGAAGCTCTGGTGATTTCATAATAACAAAAAAAAAAAAAAAAAAAAAAGATGAACAAGTAGATTTTAATATTTTACTGATATGTCCTTTCCGAGTCTAAATCTTTTCAAATGGTTATGAGCTCATCAAATAAGTATAAACAAATCTGCTGAAACATATTTGTATGAAAAATGCAAATAATAGATAAGGGTATAAGAACCACTTCAAGATTATATATGTTTTATAAAATATTTAGAAAAACAATAAAACCATATTTTTATGTGGCCATCTCCATGCTCAGAAGCCAAATTATCACAATAACAAATAATGACATTTTTTAATTGCAGCAAATGATCATTGTTTATCTCTGTTTACTCAGTGACCCACCAAATATTGGCCATCGCACTAGCTGTCTTGTAACTAGCATTTGGTAAATATAAATAACCATGCTGTATCTATTGTGATGGTATTTCTAAGACAGAAATATCTCCTGAGTACAATTTATAACCGAACATGCAGATAAGATGTTAATAAAACAGGAACATGCACATTTCTGAACTCATAAGACAATAAATACAGTGATATGAAAGATTTCATTATATCCACGTTATCAGCTTATTCTGTAAAAGCAGCAGAGCCCTGTGAGACATAAAAATTAGCATTTTGCAGATGTGTGTGAGCAATTTGACCACCAAAAGGGCATAGCTGTTGTATGTGGGAAGAATCCAAGTAACAGAAAGTTGGGAAACAACAAGGGAAATGCAGGGGAATGAAATATATGTCCTGACTAATAAATTAGAAGGAAAAAAAAACAAAACTAAGAGAAACAGTATCAGATGCCAGGACAGCAAGGTCATTCTTTTGAGAGGGGGAAGAAATAGAATAAAAACATTAAGCACAAAGAAGAAATATTGAAACACCATGAGATGTTCCGCTAATGACAAATTCAGTAAAGTTTCATTTTAAAGTTTAAGACTGGCCTCACAATCTAAATGATGCCACCACAGCAATATCTTAGATACCATTTATTCACAAAACAGAAGTTGGAAAGCAGAAGTAAATGACCTTAGTAACAATAGCTTAATAAAAATTGTAAATATTTGCTCTTAAAATGAACTACAAAAGAAAGAAAACCTAAATGAATGTCATTCCAAATTTTACATTCATCTAGTTAGTCACTAAATCATTTTTGAGTCTGAATTATACCAGACTTTCAATGAGTAATGGATATAAGCTGTTCTCACAAGTCCCTCAAAACTCTGACACAGTGTACTAACTTTAGTATTGCAGCAAAGCAAGCAGAGCACCGCTCTCCACAGGTACCATTAGAAACACAACCAGTCTGGCATTGCAGCACAGTCAGCATAACCAGCTGGATTTGGACAGGGGATCTAATTATTTTGTTTGGACATTCCTTTAACTCCTTATTCATACCAGTTCCCAGACCACTTTGCTCCAAATATAACTCAAAATCTTTGCCCCTGGCTGCCATATTTATCATATGACACTACTGACATTTCCTCTATGGACATTAATAAAGCAATACTGTCACAGAAGACATGATAGTTGTTCCTTTCTTTTTCTTATCTCTTTGACGATGGCACTGATCCCCATACATGTGTTATGTCGCAGCCCTGAAAATATGTAGTGTAATACAATATTCCAGAACAACAGTAATATGCTCACAGTGAGCTCCCTAACTAGTAAAGTCTATGGGCTTGACATTATTTAGCTTATCCACAACAAGGATGACATATTTTGAAGGTAAATAACATCAACAGCACATAAAGAAGCAGTGAAGAGCTTACAAAATAGTCCACCTACTCGTCTATACACCACTAAGTTTATGTAGCAAGACCCTATGAGCAATATCAATCCCCATTTTTAAAGGTTAAAGGAAAAGGAATTTGTATTTTTCATCATTCCTTTTCCCTGGCAATAGTCATATTAAAGAGAAAGGGTCCACAAAGTGTTTGGTGCACAGGTCAGACCTCAGTTCTTTCTCCAAAATATAGCATAGATATTAATTTTCAGTATGTTTTAAATAGCATAATTTTCAGTAAGTTTTAAAGACTGAAAAAAATCCATTAAGTAAAGAAAAGAGAATAATGAGTTTGAAGCACAGTTTTTAACTTTATCCTATATTCTTGTAATATTTCTTGGGAAATTTCCTTGGATTAGATTAAGGTATTGATACAGAAAATTCTTCTAGTTTTGCCGTCAGTAGAATATTTCCAAATTCATCTAAACAAAACATGGCTAACCCACATAATTTCTTGTTCTAAGAGCAGTCTTATTTCATTTACTACATCAAGTGCATATGTTCTCCTTTAAAGAAAGGCAGTTAGAATATTTCCTTGTGTGTGTTGGGGGAAACCCCCTTGATTCTAATTCCATCCTTAATGCATATTCAAATATACCATGCAAAACATACTACTATGAATAGTATGAAATAAGAAATTCACAAGCTATCTGAATTATAATTGTAGAACATCTCACTTAACAACTAAAACATATGGCTGCCAATCCTTAGGGGAAGAAAAAATTGATACTAGTTGAGAAACCCAACGACTCATGGAATCATAGAATCATAGAATGGTTAAGGTTGGAAAGGACCTTAAGATCATCTACTTCCAACCCCCTGCCGTGGACAGGAATGCTTTACCCTAGACCATGTTGCCCAAGGCTCTGTCCAACCTGGCTTTGAACACTACCAGGAAAGGAGCATTTACCACTTCTTTGGGCAGCCTGTTCCAGTGCTTCACCACCCTCACAGTAAAGAACTTCTTCCTTATATCTGACCTCTGCTTCCCCTGTTTAAGTTTGAACCCATTACCTCTTGTCCTATCACTACAGCCCTGACGAAGAGAAATGGCCACTTGGCCATTGGATAAACCACAAAACCACATTGGATTAATCACAAAACAAAGCAAAGCAAAGTAAAAAAAAAAAAAAAACAAAAAAAAACCAAAACCAAAACTTCCTGGCATATGCCATTTTAACCTGAACTAGTTGTGATTTCTGTCCACTTCTCAGTTTTGTGACTTCTTAAGAGCTGCTTAATGGCATTGACTGCCATAGTTTCACCTTCTGTGAGACAGTCTTGTTAGCTTTGTAGCCCAGCCTAAACATACATTTTGCATTCCTCCTGGTGCTGCTCAGTCAACAGAAGCTTTGGCCTGTAAATATTGGTCACCTGGTACTATCTTTGGGGTGGATCATCTACGTTTACAGTTTTTATGATGATGGGATACAAATTAAATTAATCTCAACAAGTCATAGTACAAACCCAATGTTTAGGTACCATTTTTATTGCCCCTGTAAATGAATGAAAATAAAATTTTATTTCAAAGCTTGGAAAGCTTTTATTTTCCTCATTTTCAGACATACATGATGACACAATTCACAAATGCTTTTGACAACTGCTAAATAGCTTTTAATGATAAAAATAATCCACAAAAGCAAACAAAACCAACCAACCAAAAACAGCCAGTCTTAAAATGATTCTAAGCCACAGTATTGAAATACTGAATAATTTAATGGTTGATACTTGGTGGTAAGTCAATGTTAGATAACTGTAGACCTGATTATTCAATCAAATGAACTTGCATGGACTCCAAGCATTTGTTCTGTATCAGTGTTCAACCTGTAAATCACGGCTACAATACTAACTTCTGCAAGAGTTTACCTATCTATCTCTGCTTGGGAGACTGGCTGGAGAAATATGTTGAGCTGCTACCATTGCCGTAATCATAGAATCATAGAAGAGTTAGGGTTGGAAAGGACCTTAAGATCATCTAGTTCCAACCCCCCTGCCAGGGGCAGGGATGCCACCCACTAAACCATGCCACCCAAGGCTATGTCCAACCCGGCCTTGAACACTGCCAGCAATGAAGCGAAAGGAGCTTGACCAGCAGGCCGAGGGAGGTGATCCTGCCCCTCTACTCTGCTCTTGTGAGACCTCACTTGGAGTATTGTGGGCAGTTCTGGTGTCCTCAACAGAAAAAGGACATGGAACTGTTGGAACAAGTCCAGAGGAGGGCCATGAGGATGATGAGGGGACTGGAGCACCTCCCGTATGAAGATAGGCTGAGGAAGTTGGGTCTGTTGAGCCTGGAGAAGAGAAGGCTGCGTGGAGACCTCACAGCAGCCTTCCAATACCTGAAGGGGGCCTATAGGGATGCTGGGGAGGGACTCTTCATGAGGGACTGTAGTGAGAGGACAAGGGGTAATGTGTTCGAACTTAAACAGAGAAAGTTTAGACTGGATATGAGGAAGAAATTCTTTAGTGTAAGGTTGGTGAGGCTCTGGAATGGGTTGCCCAGGGAAGTTGTATATAATGCTTGATCACAGTTCAAAACTCCCAGCTTTCTAATAGTCCAAATTACTAAATAGAGCAAACAAAGCTATGAAGTAGGTGGCTATGCTGAATTTATGTAGAGTTGGAACTAAAGAAATTCAGTGTTATAAGAGTAACAATTATATATAAAATTTTATGCACTTAGACAATTTACTTAAATGGAAACTCTTAACAGCAATTTGTGAACAAGACCATTTTGGCTGTCTTTTTTATTCCAATTTTAGAAAATTATTTCAAAAAATGTGTCAGGAATGCTCTTAAGAAGATAATTGTTGAAAAAAAAAGTTTGACATAAAAGGACCTCATAGCAGCTTTCCAGTATCTGAAGGGGGCCTATAGGGATGCTGGGGAGGGACTCTTCATTAGGGATTGTGGTGATAGGACAAGTGGTAACAAGTTCAAACTTAAACAGGGGAAATTTAGATTGGATATGAGGAAGAAATTCTTTACTGTAAGGGTGGTGAGGCACTGGAATGGGTTGCCCAAGGAAGTTGTGAATGCTCCATCACTAGCAGTGCTCAAGGTCGGGTTGGACAGAGCCTTGGGTGGCATGGTTTAGCTGGAGGTGACCCTGCCCCTGGCAGGGTGTTTGGAACTAGATGATCTTAAGGTCCTTTCCAACCCTAACTATTCTATGATTCTATGAGTCTATGATTCTATATCAAGATATCAGAACATGAGAGTAAAGATGCTAATGCAAAAAATTTTCACAATTTTACTACGAGAACTGAAAGAAGCCGCTTTTGTGGCAATGGCATTAAGTGTATGAGAAATCAACTAGAGGCCCAAATGGAACTTATTTAGAGAATATCCTCCAATGAGGGATAATGAAGGATTTGAAAGGCCACATAATGCTGCAGTAATTTTTGTCAGCAATGGCTTTCCATATCACTTCACTAGTTTACAGTTTTCTTTACTAATCTGATAGAACTAGAGATGTCTGAGAAATCCCTGATGGAACTATTTTGGAGAGCAGAAATATGTACTTTTGTAAATATACTTCAATTGTGAAGAAAGTTTTAATATGTTCTAATAAGTATAGAAGTCATATAAACACAGCCTCACAAATGCGTGTGGCACACCTATGAACCCTTGTTTACACTCAAACAAGTTAATTCCGCAAGTGAAATGAAAGCTGCACCAATACTTTTTTTTCCTTTAGAAAGACTTTTAGCAGTCCCAAATTAAAAAATAAATAATTAAAAAATTGAACTTTGCAGGAATATTCCCCATACTATAGGGATTGTGTAAGCATTTAGTACAAATCCACTGCCTTCAGATTGAGAGCTCATTGTCTTTTGCATACACACTGAAAACAGTTGCAGGTGTTAAGTGTGAAATAATCCCCCTGAATTCCCTTCTAAAAAAATCAGTTCTGCAGAAAATGTGAAGGATTTGAAGACTGATATGACTGTATATACATTGGTAACTCATACAGAAAGGATTGTAAATTGGCCCTCTTAGATTCATATGATTGTATCCTGACAGCAGTAACACAAAACAAAATGCTACAGGAAAAAAAAAAAAACAACAAAAAACAAAACAAACAAAAAAAAACCCAAAAAATTCCAACAAAAAACAAACCAAAATCAAAACAAAAAAAGCAATATCTATCTCAGTCTCGTGTTTCCAATGAAAAAACCCTAGGTTGTGGGCTGACTGTAAAACAAACTAGAATCTAATGCTTCTGTGTGATCAGTGAATCAGGAAGAACAAAACAAATCTGCATAGAGTCATATACAGATGAAACACCAACACAGGCTAAATTAAAGCCTGGGGAAAAACAAATAAAACAAAAACCAAAAAAAGATTTATTTTTTTTTAATTTTTGGTGGATTCTGAGTGCTTGAGTGGGGTATATTGCCATGAATTCATATGCAGCAGCCATTTACTAGAATGTTTAACACTTCTCCAGTAAATTTGGGTTCCTCTTGATCTTTCAGTGTTTCTTGGGATCTAAGTGGTACTTTCTTTAGATGTACTGCAGGGGAATGAAAACAACAAAAATAGCACACCCTCCCCATCCCAAAAAAGAACAAAAACCCCAAAACAAAAATATCTTTAGTTTTTGGCCAGATTCTACAAAGTTGCAACACTGGTCAAATCATCATGGTTAATGGGAAGAAAAGTGTTTAAAACTTGTATTCCCCACAAAACAAAAGGAGGGGAAGATAATATCTCTCCAATCAAAGCAACTACTATAATAAATTCTAGAAAAGAAAAAAGAGTTTGAGTTTTCTAATAAAAAATTAAATGGGAATCTGAAACTTTCAATAAGTTCTACAACTTGCTGCCTTGACATGAGTTTTCATGACAGGAATTCATTAATTAGTGGTGCCATTTCATTTTTTTATCTTTTGGGGGTTTTTTTTAAGCATTTTCTCATGGTCGTAGAACTACATTTGAAGATAAGATGGGGAAATTATTCTTAAATGTGTAATTTGTTTTTGAAAAGTCGGTTCCATTTTTTCAAAGGCATGATTTAAATTTTCTATTTACTTGGGACTCAATGTTTATGGTTGCTCCATAAGTACTTATCACTGTACTTTACACTACTATACTTCATTCTGTTTGTATTATTCAAGTCTCGTTCTTCCTGTATGACATTTTTTATTTCGTTCCTTAGAAAACCTCCCAGTTCTGTTTCAGTAGCAGTTTTTCTTAGTGCATTGCTTATTTTCTGGTGTAAAGATTGTTGAAAACACCCAATGAAATTATTCCCACATTATTTCCAAAGCTGCATGAATATGTTCCATCTATGAGTCTCCTAAAGAAGCATTCCTTCCTCTGCAATAATTTAATCCAAAAAAAATCAATTTGATTAGTACGGAGGAAATTAGATATTGACTAAAATGCAAACCCTGCTGCCTGCATGGAATGACATCACTGGCCTTGATATGTTTATGTCATATTATTTATTCTCTTTTTTGTGCTCAGTCAGATCATTCTTCATTCTGGATCTCAGACACTGTTCACCAGAAGGTAGTTCAGCTAAAATGGTTCTGTTAAAATATTTTTTTCTTCCTAAAAATTTAGCCATTTAACTACAATTCCACATAATAAAGATCTCTATAGTCCTGTGGTAAATCTTTATTACTATTCAGTTGCAAGCAGCATTGACTAAAGCAGAACCATTCTATTCATGTGGCCAAGCAATACATTTGAAAAATAAATTTTTCAAAATTTCTAACAACATTAAAAAAAACCAAAAACTTGTTTATACTATCATGTCTATTCTCCGAGTCTCTTCATTCAAGTGGAATTTCACAAACAATAGACTTGTAATTTCTAAAAGACCTAACATGATAAAACTGGTTGCACAGGGTCCTATGTGGAAAACAGATTTAGACTACCTACAAACCTGACTGACTGTTGTAAACTTTATACTGGATATTCTCCATGTGAATGGCTTTAGCTCTTAAAATATTTTACTAAATAAGAATCAGTCAAAAAAATGTGGCTTACTCACTTTTCTCAATACTCTGTCTACGATCCCAAAGAAAAGGCAAGTCCAAAATAAAGTTTACCTGAGGCAATAGTCCAAGAAGGTAACTAATTTTCCTTTTCTGTAGAAACGATTAAAAGGAAAATATTATGAATTTTTAAAATTTTATTTCTACTGTATTTTCATTAACTTCTGGGCATGCTACATTTTTGTCTTGTTTTAATTTCCTGAAAGAAACTGAGTATTGTCATGGAAAATGCCAATTTGCAGAAGCTTCATTTCTTTACTTCAAGTTTTACAGTTACGCTTTCTTCCTCTTCTTGTTTCCTCTTCTCCATAGCTACTTATATTGTTTACAACAGCTATAATTATATACACATTTGAAGAAATGAAAAAATAGGGAAAAAATATTTTGCATTTTTGTACTTTGTACCTCAGTCATTTGTATGAGACCTCTTTCCAAACACAATGTACTGCAAAGCAGGGGATTTTTCACCCTGCAAATTAACAAGGGATCAATTAAAATAAAAATCTACAAGCTCTGGAACCTTTTTTTCATTTCTGATTTCTCCTGCTTTTTTATCACTGGTTTTACCAAAAGGTTTTTAAGGAAAAAACGCATCTTTCAACACAAACACACAGATTCATGCAGTCTGCTGTTTTATTGTTATGAATATCAAAATTATATCTGCAGTTCCAAGTGATGCAATATTAATGAAATATGCCTTCTTTATATTTTCTCAATTATTTTCTCAGGCTTATAAAGATGTCAAAAATAAATGAGTAGTCAAATTTTGTACACAATGACTGATTTCTTCCTTTGCTACAGAAAAATATGAGAGACCAAGGTGAATTGTAAAATGAAATTTTTTCAGAAGTCAGGCTGAGTGGCTTCATATGCAGGAAAAGAAGAAAAAAAGACCCCAAACAAACCCACAAACAAACAAACAAAACCCCACCTTGTCTTGTTATGGATTTATAGTATTAAATTATGTTAGATTATTGCAATAAATAATTTTAAATTTTTCATTGATCCTATATGCATTCAGGATGTCAGCAGCGGTATATATGGTGTATAGCTAAAGGCTTCATCAGGTCTGTAATGATATATAAATCAACTTTTGAAAGTTTAATTTCTTTCTGAAAATGGAGAGAAGAGCATATCTGACTGTTTTCTCCCATATGAGTAGCCCTTTGAAATTCAAATCCTTAATGAAGAGCCCTAACTGGTCCTGAGACCCTGCAATGCTAGGTCTGTAAAAAGCCTGTGGACTTCCATTAGTAATGACAAAAATTGTATTACTGAATATGTCACAAAGCATCATCTTATTTCTGTGGTCTACTGGATTGGTGGGATCTGGCCTCTTAATAAAGAAACAAACAAAAAGTATAACAAAACCCAATGCTTTAGCCCCATGATTACAGGTAATCAGAATTCATAGAAAGGGACAGAACAGACATCTGTTTTGACACAGCCGATTTATAAGATCAGAGTACTTTCTTTAGGAAAAACAACAACAAAAAATCAGGAACCTAGAAGTTCAGTAAGACTTGCATAACAGTTTTTTCTTGCTTTCTGGAAAACTACTGGTTTCCTATAAGAAAATCTACATGATTTTATTAAAAAAAGCCATGCACAGTATTTTTTAGTTTATTGTTTGCTTCTTCACAGTTACTTCACAGTGGATACAGAAGGTGTGAACAATTATAAGATGCTCAGTACTGGCAACAACCACCTAGTAAGGGTAATGGAGATGTCTTTAATAAACTGCAGTGTAGTCACTGATGTTTTCTCACTGTGGTATGCTGAGCACTATCCAAAAGAGTCTACCAATGTATTATTAGTTAATTGTTCACTATATTAATCAGCATATTTTTGCAATATTATCCACAAATTTCTGTAAGTTAATCAAGAACTTATAATGATACTATTTGAATAATGCTCACTAAAAATAAAATCTCAAGCATTTTCATGTTCCTTATTTCCTTCTCTGTCCTTCATCTTGGTTTTCTGTGGTGAAATCATTCAGCTGAATCACATCTGTTTACATGCTCTCATTGTTTAACCCCAGCTGGCAACTAAGCACCATGTAGCTGCTCACTTCCCTCCCCCTCAGCAGGATGTGAGGAGCAGAGCTGGAAGGGTAAAAAAATGAGAAAACTCATGGGCTGAGACAAGTACAGTTTAAGAATTTAACTAAAATAAACTATAATAACAATAACAACAACTATAATAATGATGATGATGAAAAGGAAAATAACCAAGAGAGAGACATAAAACCAAAGAAGGAAAAGTGATGCAGTGTAAAACAGTGGCTTGCCACCAACCGACTGATGCCCAGTCAGTCCCTGAGCAGCGGCTCCCAGCCAATGTTCCTCTCAAGTTTATTGTTGAGCATGATGCCATATGGTATAGAATATCCCTTTAGTCAGATGGGGTCAGCTTTCTTGGCTGCATCCCCTCCCAACTCCTTGTGTACCCCCAGTCTACCTGCTGGTGGTGTAAGGTGAGGAGCAGAAGAGGCCTTGACTCTGTGTCAGCACTGCTCAGCAGTAAATATCATAAATTATCAACACTGTTTTTAGCACAAATCCAAAACATTGCCTAAGCCTAGTATCTATGAAGAAAATTAACTCTACTCCAGCCAAAACCAGCACACATCCTGAGACTGGAAAACTCAGCATCATGAACACAGAACCATGAATATACTAATAAGAATAAATAGCTTTGTAGTTTAAGGAAAGTTAGCTGTTACTTATACAACAGTGGAGAAATGTTATACTGAATATTATTGTAGCTACATAGAGCAATTTCATAGTAATCTATGGTTATAAGACGTCACAAAAACATGGAAAACATACAGGTGCTCTGTGAAGTAGATCAGTTTGATTCTATTACAGTGCTGAATTTAATTTCTTTTACACAAATAGTGCTATAATTCAGGAAGAAATATAAAATAATGTTAAGTGTGTGCAGTATTTATAAACCATAGTGTTCTGCTGTTCACCAACCCTTGACAGAGAAAATGGAAGCCACAACTGCAAATTCAAAGCTGAGACAGCTTGATATCACTGAAATAAGATTATGAAGTTTAGTTCCTGAAAGAAAGAATTCTGCAGGAAGGAAATTTCATTCTCTGCAAGATCTCTCTTTATTTATTCTCTCTCTTCTGAAAATGCTTTAGTAGTTTTTAGGGTATTCTTTACTTGCATCATAACTGCTAGCTTTCAAGTGAAAATTGCTTCAAATTCAGCATATCACATTTCTTGTCTGTGTATACAAGAAGACTATAAATAAAATGCTTACATGGAAGTTAAACTCATAATTGATGTTTATCCATCAGAAATGTGTAGTAAAGGTCCAACCAACCTTGCAGTCACTGTATAGCATAATTTTTTTGGTCGGTTAAGGCTGGAGGATTCTATTCTTCAGCTTAAAACTTAAACTAGGAATCAGTGAGCTAGATACTCATACCGTAAGAAGGAAGCTGAAGTATGCTGACTGTGAATCTGCTCTTAGGTGCCTTAATGGATACATCTCTTCTGTAGGAAGAGATGTGTTTCAGATGCCCATGGTATTTTTTCATATAGCATTGACTTGAAATCTACTGTCAAATTTATGTCTTACAATATAAGTGAACTTATGAGAAATCAGCAAATCTTTAGTTTGCCCATGATGTGATCGGTTTTTTTTTGTGCATCATTAGCACAGCCTACATCAAGAGAAAATTTGCTGTGATGAGAAACATTGTTGTATCACTGAAAGATCAATAATATGCTTGGCTTTAAGAACAGTTCTTCATTCCTTTTCAAATTGACTACAGTTATGCATAATGCAGAATGATGACCTTTTGCTAAGTAAATGTGAGCTGTTCTGTCTTTCTACAGCATTTCTAAACAAATATTTGCTGTGCTAGTTATGTGGATTTGCTTATTTATGTGATCTTCTCTGGGTAACCTTGTATTTCTTTTTGAGAAATAAATATTTGCCAGAAAATGTAAATGTTTCTCTGATAAATGCGGCTCTTTTAGGTGCATTTCACATTAGAAGAATTCTGTTACTTAGGTTGCCCTACCTCTTTTTCACCTCAGATAAAACAGATATCAGAGTGATTTGGTTTATTTTCTTCACAGTTCAATCCTAAAATGCACAACTGTAATCATTGAAAATTTCAAAGGCACCAAACTAGAGTTTATTGAAAATACACACACATTCTTTTTAGTGGAAAGCACTGCTTTAAACAGTCTGCTTTACTGTGAAAATTCAAACTCGAAAAAAGGGGTCTAAAATCTTTTTAATTCTGTAGTAAATCTGTTTTTCTTTCGCATTTTATGAACATTGAAATGTCATATTCAGGACTTAATTTTTTTTTAAACAAATTAAATCATAATTTACTCAGAGAATTTTAGCAGAATGCAATTTTATTCCTTCACTTTCACTAAAATACAGGGTCAGTAACAGGCTTTTACTGACTCAATTCAGAGTTAGCAACTCAAATCACAATACAGAATCATAGAACCACTTAGGTTGGGAAAGACCTTTAAATCATTGAGTGCAACTGTAAACATGTCCCCTGCCACATCTACATGGCTTTTAAATACCTTTAACCTTTAGGGATGGCGAATAAGCCACTTCCCTGGGCAGCCTGTCCCAGTGACTGACAGCCCCTCTGGTGAATAACTTTTCATAATATCCAGTGTAAGCATCCCCTGGTGCAACTTGTGGCCGTTTCCTCTGGTCCTATCACTTGTTACCTGGAAGAAGAAACAGACACCCACCTTGCTACAACGTCCTTTCAGGTAGTTGTAGAAACCAATAAGGTCTCCCCTCGCCCTCCTTTTCCCAAGGTTAAACACCCCCAGTTCCCTCAGCCACTTCTCATGAGAAATGCGCTCTAGGTTCTTCACCAGCTTCATTACCCTTTTCTGGCCCCTCTCCAGCACCTCAATATCTGTCTTGTAGTGAGGGACCCAGAACTGAATGCAGGATTTGAGGTGCAACCTTAACAGTGTCGAGCACAGCGGGATGATCACTGCCCCGGTCCTGGTGGCCATGCTATTGCTGATACAGGCCAGGATGCCACTGACCTTCTTGGCTGCCTGGGTACAAGCTGCCCAGTCAAAAAATACTCCAGGTCCTTTTTTGCCAGTAAGCTTTCCAGCCACGCTTCCCCAAGCCTGTAGCATTGTCTGGTGTTGTTATGACCCATGTCAGGATCCAGCACTTTGCTTTATTGAATTTCATGCAATTGGCCTCAGCCCTTTGATCCAGTCTGTCCAGATCCCTCTCTACAGCCTTTCTACTTTCAAGATCCCACCCACCCAACACTCCCACTCAGCTCAGTGTGTTCTGCAAACTTACTGAGAGTACACTTCATTCCTTTTCCAAGATCATTGATAAAGCCATTAAACAGAGCTGCCACCAATACTGAGCCCTGGGGAATACCACCTGTGCAGGACACCAACTGGATTTAACTCCATTCGCCACCACTCTTTGGGCTCAGCCATTCAGACAGGTTTTACCCAGTAAAGAATGCAACTCTTTTTTTTTATTTTCCTTAGTCCTCTGAAACTGCAGTCTAGAACCTGTGTTCCTGTATTTCCATCTTTTAGGAGGACTGTTTCTTCAGTTTCTCGGACAAAAAATTAATACCTTAAAATCTATTACATCAATGTCTTTTAAGTCAAATATAGACACCAGAAGTTGTTATTCTCGACAAAATCTGAAGGCCCATCCAGTTCTATACACCATTACAGGCATATTGCATTAAACATCAGAAAGTTTCAGGAAAAACAGACTTTTTCGGACTTGTCTGATATGCCTGAAAATACACTGGTGTCCTGGGTTCAGCAGTAGCAGCCATTTTTCTCCTTCTTGGTAGCTGGTGCAGCTCTGTGTTTTTGACTTTTAGTCTGGGAACAGCGCTGATAACACCAATGTTTTCGGTTACTGCTTAGAATGTTTTGTCTGATCAAGGACTTTCTGAGTCTCATGCTCTGCCAGGGGAAGCCAGGAGGAAGCAGAGACAGGACACCTGACGCAAACTGACCAAAGAGGTATTCCATACCACAGCAGGTCATGCCTAGCATGTAAAAAACTAAGGGCAGGGACCCGGAAGAGGGGATTTGCTGCTGGTTTGGGCTTGGTATTGGGTGGTGAGCAGTTGTATTCTCTTTCCTTGTATTTGCCTTCTCATTATTATTATTGGTGGTAGCCGTAGTGGTTTGTGTTATACCTTAGTTACTGGACTGTTCTTATCTCAACCTGTGGGAGTTGCATTCTTTCGATTCTCCTTCCCATCCCTCCAGGAGAGGGGGATAAAAGAGGGGGGAATGAGTGAGTGAACTGCATGGCTGACTGGGCTTAAAGCACGACAACTGGTTGCTATCATAAAAATATTCAGTTAGTGTCAAGTCAAACTAAGAATCTGAGACTCTGCCGTGCTGTTTTGACAGTAGCCAGTAGATGATTTTTTTGAGAAAGAAGAGGAAGAGCTGTATAGGATGATCTTTCCCTGGCATACTATCATAGCCTATGGCAGTCAGCAGGTTAAAAGCTTCCAAAGCTAAAAATAATATCTATGTTTTTTCTTTCATAGCCATCAATATTTAAATAGTCCACTATAACCAACTGCATATATATATGCTTTTTATATATAATGAGGTATAAAATTTACATATATATGTATACACACACATTCTTTTACAATAATTTAATGGAATACTATAAAAGAATATGTATTTTAAATACTTTATTATCCAATTTGAACTGCTTTCAAAGAAAACCAGCCCTGTCAATAACAGAAACTCTTTGCCTGCATAGACAAAAATACAGGGAAGCTTTTGAGACGTGACACACTCTTGGAAGTAAACTTCCATTCTGTCACTCATGCAGGTATGAAATTCACAAAGCTACTCAACTGGGAGAAAACAAAAGATAAAGAAAGGCAGGGAAAAGAGTTTGCAGATAACTTATGAGTTCTAATCTTGAAGCTTTTGATTATTCCCTTTTATTCATTTTAATCATGCTAATTTAGGCTACCACTAGCTTTTTCAGAATGACCAATGCTGAACTTTCTATTGAATTTCCCTACACCATTCCTCCTCATTCATCTCTCCTCCATACCGAAGCATCCCTAATTTACATACTTGACTGGAACATACTCAAAATTTCATCATCACTGTCACTTCTATCTGGATTTTTTAAAATATGTACCATATATTTGTAAAACTGTAGCAACCAGAACTCTAAATAATGCTAAAGGTATCAGCAAAGTTGAATTCCTTCAAGGACTTTAAAATTAATGTAACATATATTTCTCCAAATTCAAGTAATTCATCTTTTGGTTTTGGGTGGTCCTTTCTTAGAACTATGGAAAACAATTTTCGTGTGACTGATTTTTCATTTTCTTTAAAGGGTGAACTTTGTTATTCTATGCTGTGGGACTAGACTGCCTTTATTTATTCTGGAAGGAGATACTTGTTAGGAACATATTTCTGTTTAAATTTGTTCATTTTGACCTTGACTGCACTTTGAAAAGTAGTCTCCAGTCCAACAGTCCAACAACTGCGTATCTACCCAATAATTCGTGAAAGGACTTAGTAAGCCCATGTGTGGATATGATCCAGAAAGTTTCATGATAAAATGATAAAATACTGCTCACCTCAGCAGTTATACTTGTGGTGACCCAGATTATCTGTGCTGCAATTATCTGGAATAAGCTTGTCTTTCCATGAAACGTAGTACCAGGAAACCTGAATGTGGTATTTATACTGTTCTTGATACAGAAAAGGGTAATCACCTCGCAATCATTACTGTTATCAACCTCATAGTACCCAAGAGAGGCTGGGAAATATTAAAATATCAAACAAATTGAGAATCTCAGATGCAGAAAAAGTAAACCTCTTAGAAATATTCTAGTACACAAAAATGTAAAATAGGACAAATGGGTTTATAAGAGCACAATGTCATCTGTAGTAAGATTTTGGAAGCTGGCAGTGGCTAAGGAATATAGCTTCTCTATCCAGTGGAAGTAAGTCTTACATATACAGAAACCAGCACAATGAACTAAGGATGCATAAGCTTGAAGTGCCTATTTGGACAGAGATAACTGAATTTCTGTCTGGTTGGTTGGTTGGTTGGTGAACAGACAGTAAGCTGGAGAGGAGGACAGTGCTTATGTCCATTTTTTATGCTCATGAGAATTGGCAGCTCTGGTCTTACCTCTTTTCAAATCAGCCTTGTGACAATGCAGGGACATATTCTAGCTTCTGACTACTTTGCCAGTGAATGTAAGGCAGCACAGTGACCTGGACAGCAACCATATTTTCTGGAGGATTAAATGAAAGCAGAAATAGTCTCAAAATGAGAAGCCAAGCTTTGACCCTTCTTCCAAAATAGTAAAAATAATAATTCCATAGTTCTATGTCCTCCTATCTCCTAAGACTCCCACCCCAACTCTACAGCAGCCTAGTCTTATAGGGAATGAAGGCACCCCTCAATGCACTCTTGTGATAAAGTAGCAGCAGTGTCTCATGGACATTCGCTGCAATAAGACAAGTGCAAACTTAAAATACCTTCTGACTCTTAGTACCTAAATGCTTTTAAATCACCCTCTGGGTCTCAGATGAATATCTTGTACTTCAGATGCCTAAGTGCACTTTTGGATCTCACTATGTATTGATTTCAATGGCACTTAAATGCTGTGGTGCTTTCAAAAAATCCCACTCATCTCCTATCTGTATTTTTAGGAAGTTATTGCTTTTAAAACCTATCACACAGCAAAAATCTGAATTTGGATTAGCTGAATCACAGGCTGGCCATTCTAATCAATTATGTGGACTTCTTCACTAATCATGCATCTGCTAATGTACACGCAGTTAAATAATAAAAAGCCATTCCAGAAGTTTGAGTTAGTGCATATACTTACTTTTACACAACTCAGTGAACCAAAATGCCAGTTGAAAAAAGTAACTGTTTTGCAGTATATACCTCATTTTCATTTACAGAGAATTTTGTTTCCTATTGATGTATATAATTTTTCCTTTTATAATTTCTTTTCCCTGTGGAACACTCAATCTAGAACA
The DNA here is from genome assembly GCA_028858755.1 of Ara ararauna. Classification (NCBI taxonomy): domain Eukaryota; kingdom Metazoa; phylum Chordata; class Aves; order Psittaciformes; family Psittacidae; genus Ara; species Ara ararauna. The sequence goes on from CM054376.1 coordinate 22,944,510, forward strand.
CACAAAAATACAGCCAATGTTTATCCACTCATCTTTATGTGAGTATGAAGGCAGTGTTTCTTTTAGGAAATGTATTTAATTGCTATATTGCAACCCTCACACTTCAAAAAGAGCAAAGTAGAAAATATTGACCAACAAAATATAGAAGAATATTACAATATCGTATATAATATGTAATCTTGAAATCATTATTTTCCTTTATAGTTAGCTTGCAAATAGTTTTCCCTAATTAAAAAATTTTTAAATAGAACAAAACCACTTCCATCTGGTTGTAAAAATACTAATTTGGGTGGAATTATTTAACATAAAAGAAAGCTTACTTAATATTTTACCTTTAAAATAACTTTGGTGCTATTATTTGAATATCACTATTTTCTAAATACACCTAATAAGATAGCAAACACTGCTTTTCAGTGCCTTAAAATAGTTTTGCTACTCTTACTAAGATACTATGTTTACAGAAAGCTTAAAATATTTATGAATCTTTATATCTTCATATATTCTTTTTTCTTTTCTAAAGTTAATGCTTAGAAGATAAAGAAAATCTTAGTGGCTAGTCAAAACATTTGCTGAAATTTTCATTATGAGCCTACTCGGAGCTGCATAATCAGAAGACAGTAAGATTTAAGCCTTCTTTTCTTTATCTGTAAAGTCACTAGATTGAAGCTACTGTCAGATAAGTATCTGACTTTATATTACAATATCACTACCTTTTTGGCGTTTGCCTTTTTACCTTTCTGGATTCTTTAAACAGGAAAAAAAAATCTTCTGAAATAAAGGGAATATCAATGTGCATGATTATAAAATGAAAAAAGAGATCCAGAACATAAAAAAAGTATTTCAGAACAACGAGCTATAGTGCTGGTTCCATATTGCATTTAAGCACCTGTTTAAATGTTTTACCAATTTGTTGAAAATATTTCTGTCACATGTTTTTAAGGAAAGATACTGAAGTAAAATTGCAAAGAATTACTAAATTTGCCTGAATCGATTTTATTCCTGATATTTCATATCACAACTTGTGTCCTATTTTACTATTGTTATATCACAGGTAAAATAAATCTGATTTTGCTAGTATCATCTACTTTTGTAGCTTCTAGTACTGCACACCCCTGAACATGTATGCAAGTAGATTGAAATGTGGGTGCTCCACCTTTACACATGCCTCTGGAATTACCTGTGACCTGCTAATGCTCACACTAGTGAGAAAGCACCCCACCATGCCAGTTACACATCTCAAGGCATGGGTCCTACATGCTGTGCTCCACAGTGTCACCCAAGGAGGCTGTGCAGACTTCCTCAGAGTCTCAGATGAAAAGGCTGCCCTGGGGAGATTGGCAGCACCAAAGAAGGTTTGCACTGTTGCTGTTCCCTCTCACTAACTTTTGACTGTTAAGCCACCCTGAAATCTTAAAGTGGAATAGAAGTCTTTCAGGAGGTGGTTTAGATTAGATATTAGGGAGAAATTCTGTACTGTGAGGGTAGTGAGGCACTGGAACAGGTTACCCATAAAAGTGGACACCTCATCCCTGGAATTTTTCACGGCCAGGTTGGATGGGGCTTTGAGAAATCTGGTAGAGAGATGTCACTGTCCATGACAGAGGGTTGTAACTAGATGATCTTCCAAGCCAAACCATTCTATAATTCTATGATTCTGTGAACATTTTAAAGGATACTAAGACAGACTTCTTAAGTGGTTTATGAAGATTCATAAAGAAGAAAAATACTGAGACTTCAGTGATGGCATTCACTTGGGACATTAATTATAGATTTGTCATTCAGGATTAACATATGTCTAAGGAGAATATAATATAGGACAGGCTGAATAAAGATGGGAAAAAAAAAAAGTAGTTTTATGCTGAACAAGGGGCAGCATAAGAGAGAGCAGAGCCTTACTGTGCCTGTATTAGCTGCGCATTTCTCTTCCTCTACAATATAACACATGCTGACTTTTTTAAGGTACTACAAGACAGACATAGTAGAAAAAGTCAAAGAATACTTACTCGTTTCAAATAATGAAGGCAAAAATAAAGAAGCATGAGAAAAATGTTTTTTTTTTTTTTTTTCCTGCTTTTACTTGCTAGCTAGGTCAAACAACTGGTGTGTCAACAATAAGTAGGACCTTATGGCCCACTCAACTAAGCAGACATACAAAAAACAAACTACACTTTGGCTTATACCAAGGTAAAAGATCTGACTAGACATTCATTCTGTCCATTATGCATGTGCATCTTACACTTTTGCCATTTTATTTTTATCAAGGTCTGGCTTGCTGCAAGATACTTCAGTGAAAATGAATTAAAATATAAATAATTTTTCTCTGTCTGTCTGTGACATAGCCTCTTAAACTGACAAAATCTAACAGATTTATTTGTGGTAAAAGGGCACTCTTCTTAACAAATCACAATTTATGCCTGCAAGTCAGAAGGTCCTTTAGTTTCTCTGTACAAAATGCAAAGATGACACAATGACTTTTATTTCTGTAGGGCTTTTCCAACAACATTTCTAATAGAGAACAATATATTATACATCTATAACACAACACTAAACTGACTGCAGATCTCCAGATAATTTTTTTTAGTGTGACACTCATATCACACAATACACTAGAGACACTGAAAGTACCCACATTAAGTTTTTGTGCAATTAAATTAGAATAGATTAGATGTCACTCATGAATTATTTTCTGCTCTTCTGCAGAATTCATTTAATTGGCCTCAATGATCAACTCTGAGGTTTCTCATCTCTAGTGAATTTGTTCTGCCCAGGAGCAGAGTTTGCAGGAGATATATCAATTCTGAATACTTTTCTTCAGTTCACTTCATGTTCTCAAGTGATTATGTGACTAGACATGCATGAACATTCAGCAAAAGTTACCAAAAAACATCCTCCAGATAATTTTTAAAATATCACTTCTTTAAAGTTCCTGATTGGGAACCATACTTATCCAGCAAGGTATGTTTGTAAATTTATTTCTCGCAATGTTATTTTTGATCAAGTGAAGTCCAGAGTTAAAAGAATATAGACAGCTCCAATACTGCATTTAGCACCTGATATTTAAAATTGAAAGTAGTAGATTTACAGATGTGCAGAAGTAGATATACAGAAGATATACTGTAGATATACAGAGGTAGCAGCAATGGATTTTGTAGTGGAACTATATGTCAGTATTACTAAATTGTAGAGGAAATCCTAATCAGGTTGCAGTGCATGTGAGGATAATACTGCTTTTTTTTTTTGTGGTTTCTTTTGGGTTTTTGTTGTTTTTTGTTGTTTTGGAGAAGGGGGGGGTGTTTGGGTTTTTTTTTAAGACTGTTTAAAACAGACCAGTATAAGGAAGAGGAAGCTATCTGAAAGTGAAAAGCATACAGCTTAAGACAGGGAGAACATGATATTAATTCAGTATCAAGTAAAACTTCTGTTCCTTTATCTTTCCAGTCTGTACATATGTGCATGGGTGAATCTGGATGTAGAGGTACTGTTGGGTGAGTTTTACTGGACACCTGTATAATTTGTAAAAATCATCAACATTTTCATTTTGAAAATTGAGTCCATATAGGTTAAACTAGTAATCAACGTTTTAAAATCACAGAATCATATAACGGTTTGGGTTGAAAGGGACCTTCAAGATAATCCAGTTCCACCTCCCCTGCCATGGACAGGGATGCCTCACACTTGACCAGGTTTCTCCAAACCTCCAAAGTGTTCAGCCTGGCCTTGAACACTGACACTGATGGGGCAGCCACAGCTTCTCTGGGCAACCCGTGCCAGTTTCTCACCGCTCTCACAGTAGAGAATTTCTTCCTAGTAACTAATCTAAACCACGCTTCTGTCAGAAAAAACTAGGAAAATTTTTTCCTCTGAGTCACTCCAAAGGAAAAGGGGGGTGGGGTGGGGGTGGGGTGTGCTCTGAGTAGTCATAACTGCCTGCCCGAACATGTTTTGATTCCCTGTGCATAATGCATATTGGTTTGTTCATTGTATGCAAATTAGTATAGGAAGTGCTCTAAAGTCTGTTAAATTTAACAATTTTCCAATCTTCTAACTTTCCAGTTTATACAAACATATTGTTTTATGGTCCTTGTCATGAGGGACAGGAAAGCCTCCAAGTGCCATTTTTTCATAACATGAGTGTTGTCAGCAAGTTTAAAAACTAATGGAACAGATAAAAACAATTACTAAGTATCTGAGAACACAGGAACTCTGTTTTCTAGGTATTGACAGTTACTTCAATTACAAAAAAAAAAAAAAAGACTTGATTCATTTGTATCTGATTGAGCAACCTGCCAATGAATGCCTCTGGAACTGCACCTGCATTTTCTCAATACATCTGAAAATGGAAGTTTCATAGCAGTCTTCAGTGAGCTGCCAGCTCTTCACAGGAGCTGCTGGCATCATTTCTTTTCTCAGCAAAGCTATTGTATTTCAGAACTTTAGCATTAATTTATGCCTGACGAGTTATATAAAAACAAGAAAAGGTAGAGCTAGAATATACATATTTTACAGGCTAGTGATATATGGATTTATGTTCAGGGCCTATGTATCAGGAGAATTCTCTGGAACTCGTATTTCAAGTTCAGGTCCCTAAAATATCTTGGAGATTACAGAAGAAAAATCATTCCCATGGAATATGAGAATTGATTAGCAATAGTTGTCACATTATACTCTAATTCATCCTAATATTTTCAATTACAAAGTTTAGCTATTAGGAGAGCCTGAAAGATAGAAATATCTCCAGAACACCACAATACTTGGAAAGCAAATTTAGAAAATGAGTTGGAATGAGATCTTTATGTCATCGGTCAAGATAATAACCTCAACCATACTAAAAAGATCAGTTGACAATTTATTTCTTAGAAAAATTTGTCATTCAGAATTTCAGCTTACAAACCTGAAGCAGACAGCAATAATAAAGAACAGATTAAAAACACTTTTTATGTATTGAAACGTTATTGCAGAAGATATGTAAACCTTTGTCATGGGTTCAGCAGCAGCAGTCATTTTTTCTCCTTCGTAGTAGCTGGTGCAGTGCTGTGTTTTCGATTTTTAGTCTGGGAACAGCGCTGATAACACCGATGTTTATAGTTGTGGCTTAGAATGTTTTGGCCTGACCAAGGACTTTCTGAGTCTCATGCTCCACCAGGGAGGGGGGGGAAGCCGGGAGGAGGCAGAGACAGGGCACCTGACCCAAACTGACCAAAGAGCTACTCCATGCCACAGCACGTCATGCCCAGGATGTAAAACTGGGGGCAGGAACCCAGAAGAGTTCAGTTCACAGCTCGGTCATCGAGTGGTGAGCAATTGTATCCTCTTTCCTTGTATTTCCCTGGTCACTGTTGTGGGTGGTGGTGGCAGTGGTGGTTTGTGTTATACCTTAGTTACTGGACTGTTCTTATCTCAACCAGTGGGAGTTGCATTCTTTTGATTCTTCTCCCAGTTTCCAACCCCCCTCCCTCGGAGTGGGGGGGGAAGAAGGAGGGGGAAGTGAGTAGTCGGGCTTTGTATTAGAAGGGGTGAGCTATTGTATTCTTCCCTTGTATTTGCCTAGTCATTATTGTTATTGGTGGTAGCAGTAGTGATTTGTGTTATACTTTAGTTACTAAACTGTTCTTATCTCAACCTGTGGGAGTTGCATTCTTTTCGATTCTCCTCCCCATCTACCCGGGAGCAGGGGGAAGAAAGAGAGGGGAGTGAGTGAGAGAGCGACTGCGTGATTTACAGCTTAAACCACGACAACCTTAGAATTAAACGATGAGTTCTCTGTTTAAGAAAAGAATGAACTATGTAGAACAAGTTACAGCTTAGACATCAGCATTATTTTCTGCTTGTGCTGTGTTAACACCTTAATAAGGGTTCAGAACATTCTGAAATGAGGTTTGGGATTTAAACACAAAGGACAAATGTTTAATGTTCCAAACATTTACACAGTGCTGTTAGTCTGTATTAGCCAAAAAGTACTGTGGTGGGTTGACCCTGGCTGGATGTGAGGTGCACACTAAGCTGCTCCTTCATTCACCTCCTCAACTGGACAGGGGAATAAAAAATAATGAAAGGCTCATGTTGAGGTAAAGACAGGGAAGTTCACTCAGCAATTGCCGTCATGGGCAAAACAGACTCCAGTCAGGCAAATTAATATAATTTATTGCCAGTCAAAAAGTCACAAGTAGGGTAAGAAGAAATAGAAGCACACTTTAAAACACCTTCCTTCTACCCCTCCCTTCTTCCTGGGCTCTACTTCACTCTCAATTTCTCTACCTCTTCCCACAGTGGCACAGGGTGATGGGGAATGGGGCCTGTGGTCAGTTCATCACACATTGTTTCTGTCACTCCTTCCTCCTCACACTCTTCCTCTTCTCCAGCGTGGGGTCCCTCCCATGGGAGACAGTCTTCCATGAACTTCTCCAACATGAGTCCTAACCGCAGGCTGCAGTTCTTCACGAACTGCTCCAGTGTGGGTCCCCCATGGAGTCACAGCTCCTGTCAGCAAACCTGCTCCAGCATGGGAGCAGGTCCACAAGTCCTGACAAGAGCCTGACATTGGTTTCCCACGGGGTCACAGCCTCCTTCAGGCATCCACCTGGTTCAGTGTGGGGTCCACCATGGGCTGCAAGTAGATATCTGCTCCACTATGGACTTCCATGTGCTGCAGGGCAACAAGTTGTATCACCATGGTCTACATCACAGGCCGCAGGAAAATGTCTGCTCCAGTACCTGGAGCACCTCTTCTCCTCCTTCACTGGCCTTGGTGTTTGCAAAGCAGTTTCTCTCACTATTTTCAGTCCTCTCTCTGGCTGCAATTGCTGTTGCACAAATGATTTCCCCTTCTTAAATGTTATCCCACAGGCGGTGGGTCTGTCCTGGAGCCAGTTGTATGAGACATGAGGGAAGCTTCCAGCAGCTTATTATCAAAACCTTGCCACACAAACCCAATACATTACATCCTTCACCTCTGTGAATAACATTTAGGAATTATCAACAAAATATGTATGCATCACACAATCTTCAGAAATCTCATTCACATCAACAAAAGGAATTCTTCACACCAAAACCAAAATAATGTCATCACAACACCAAATGAAGGTGAAAAACCTACATGCAATCCACCCCTTGTCCCTTCACCAAATTAAAGCCAAAATTCTCCACGATCATTCTCTAGCTGTCCGTGTTTTGCCCATTACCTCTTCCAACTACTATCCTCATTTCAAAGTCCTCAGGCCACATGCTGGGCACCAAAAGTTACTCTGGTGGGTTGACCTTGGCTGGACAGTAAAATGATCATCAAAATCTCCTGCTTAAGAGACTAATACATGCTTGCAGAAATGTTACTAAAAAAGCCCTCAAAATTTAATATCAAAAGTCATCATGATGCTAAGTGCTACTCTAGAATAAATTCTCTCTGCTTGTATAGATTATTAACAAGATGTTGACAAGCTCCTCTTGTATCAGCCTGCTTTATCTTGAATTGCTTGCCATCATTTCTAACCACTCAAATTTCATGTCAGAGGAGACATAATTTCTTGCCTTGCAGCCATAGCAATGCTGACATTAAGGTGTATAGCCTAACTTTAACTGAGAAGTGTGCTCCAGCACATTCACAAATGCAGTCCTGTGCTAATAACCCATCCAGGTACAGCTATGCTCTGAGATGTCTGCCTCATGCACTGGATAGCTGCTATAGCACAGTATTTCAAATAAAAAAGATTAAATATACATTTTAAACTACTATCAATGAAAATGATGCATGTCTTCCAGAGTAAATTAAATTTAAATTAACATAAAACACCTGTAACCAGAAATTTCAGATATGGTAAAATGAACAGTCTGGGTTTGGATTAATTAACCTCTTCCCTGTAGAGAAACATCAGGTGAAGCTGTATCACTGCCTGCATTTAGTGCTTAGTTGTTATGGCAGTTTTGTAAGGGAGATATCACTGTATTGCAGATGCAGCTTTATAAAACAAGTAACACAGGATAGGTCCTTACTCAAAGAGGAGAGTAGAACAAGGTTTCTGTTAACTGTTCCTATATTTCTTTCGTTTTTCAACGGTGGAACAACAACCCAAGATAAGATCAGTTTTGGAGAATTTTTATGTAAAAAAAATTGGTTCATCAGTCAAATTTCAGAAGAAAAGCTTAATAGTTTCAGAGAATGTTTCAACTACTGCAGATATAGACCATATAAACATCTGGGCAAACCACAACAAAGAATCCTATGTTACTGTACTTTAATGCACATGTTGTTATTTTCAGGGAATACAATACCAGTTCCTACTTCTCTTGCTTCATTACTGACAGTACTTAAGGCTAAACCTATGCATGAATCAAATTCTTCACTTTTTGGAAAAATGTCAGAATTGCAATTCTTTTTTTTTTTTTTCTAAAAATTGAGGATATTTATGAAAAAATATTTAAAATATGATCATAGTATTTGCATGCATGTAGATTGGTATTATATGGAATTAAAATATCTTAAATAAAAAGCTATTACAAATTGTAAAATTAAAACTTTCTTTCTTAAAAAAAAAAGAAGCAAATCATGAGATGTTTTGACCAGAAACATACAAGAACAAAATATAAATACATCCTTACAGACTATGACTCTATTTTCAATAAACATTTCAGTAAAATGCCATTTCTAATAGAGAAAAATAAATCCTTTGTGGAATGTGTTGAATTTGTCAGGCCAGACTGGTTTAGAGATCTATGTAAGATAATAAAATGTATTTTTTAAATCTTTATGTGGGATAGGTATATTTGGTTTGCCTTAAGTAATATACAACTCAAAATTATATGTGAGGCACTGCCTTGCTTGAATGAATGCAATAGAAGGGTTTTTCCTAATTACAGAGAAAGTATGCCGAAAAGAGTGGAAAGAACAGCCTTGATAAGAAAAAGACACTCTAGAACAGTGGCAGTGTTTAAAGCTGGGAAGATACTTCTCCTCAGTTCTTGGCAATTAGGACGTTATGCTTTGGTTGACAGAAGATCAAAAAACCAGCAACCTGTTAAGAGGAGGACCCTACAGTGAAGCAGAAGCTGTTAAGCTTCTTGAGGCTGAGACTGATTGAGAATCAACAGCCATGATTCATTGTATGGCTTAACAGGATAGACATATTTATATAAACTACGTGAAAAAACACTCATGTTTCTTCCCAGTCTTCCTTGATGCTTCTCCAGTTTTCCCTGCCTTTTCTGACTTAACAGCCTATATATATGTGCTTTTGAGATATAAATGAGTTAATAATCCCCTCATACAACAAACTTTGATATTTGCACATTGCTTTTAACTACAAGAGAGGAAAATTTTTTACAATAATAGAAGTTGAAACTAGAAGTTTCACAAAGTTTATATGGTCTGCTAGGATTACTACATAAGGTATGTTTCAACTGTTTTAGCTATTTTAATTTAAAGAATAAAATACTCAGGGTCTTACAGTTTCCCAAAGAAATCTATTAGGTAGCTTAATGGGACTTCAGCAGAAAACAGTTTTCAATACAAATGTTTCATGCACAGATTCACCGCATTATTTCTAGAATATCCATGTATTTCTCAGAAAAAATAATTTATTGGAGAGAGAGGTTGTAGCATTGAGACTATTCAGATATGTAGAAATTGTGATAGTTTTCTCCTAACAGTCATTTATTCTGTATTCCACTAATCATTACATAATACATAAAGTCAATAAAATATAGGACAGAATTTTCGATGATATCTATGATGATTTTCACAATCTAAGCAAGTGTATTTTGTACTGAATTTGTGTATATTTTTGATATGCTGCAGTCTATTTGGAGCGTGAAAAGTGCTTGATTTTTCCACTCCCTATTAATTCCATGATGTTAAAAAAAGAAGTTCTAAAAGTGACAGTAGTAGTTGTTCTTAAACTTGGACCACACAAGTGAAGAATCATGAGTGCTCCAGAAAATTACAGCACTCATTTGGGAATTCCGCTTCTGTTGCATATATAATTTGGGAGTTTTAGTCAGTGAATTTGAAAAGTGCACTGAAAGTCCTGGAAGCAAGTATGCGATGTTGTGCTCCTTTTTTCTTCCCCACAACCCGGCTACAAGAAACAGCACAGTCTGACCTCTCTTTTCATTACATTCCAGTAAAATTAGATTATGTTCTATATTTAGGGTACAGTCTAGCAAAGGAAATGCGGTCTTGATGAAAAGTACTAAACCCAATTATTCCACCTCAGTAGCAGGAATTATTTAAAAAAGTAAAAAATTAAAAATGTGGAAGATCATCTTTTCGACTCCTCTTTAAATCAAAACAACCATGTTCTTAGACTCTACTCTCAGGAGAAAATTGAGAGACTTGAAGTCTGTATTGACCAGGTGTAGCCCTGGTTCAGGTGGCTTCTGGTATGGAAATATATGGAAACTTAGTTTTTTTCAATATGCTGCAATCTGTATTCAGACTGAGGGAAAAAGAATGTATATATATGTAGCTTGATGACAGGGAGAAAAAAAAAATCATACACTTAAAATTTGTGAAATAAGCTCTCCTACTTTGGGGAGAATATTTCAAACATTCTTTTGCAGTTATGCACTTCTTTTCATTAAATGAAAATGGTCAGAGTTGACTTTCCTGGATTCTGCTGAGTATAGAGCAACTCAATACTTCTGATGTAAGGTAATTTCCAAATATACCACAATATCAGATAATTTTGCCTGTATTTACATATATTTCTAAAAATTTGCAGGCATCCAAATTCAGGCAAGTATTTCATGCAGGAGACCACCATTCATTTTAGGCTTTGCAAGTTTAAGTAGCTCTGGAAAATAGGTTCTTTAGAGTGTTTTATGAGGTCTACATACCTTGACCTTCCTAAATGCCTAAATATGTGACAAGGATTAACCTACATAATTTGGAAAGTTTTGTACATTTAGTCTACACCTCAAACATTCCCACATAAGAGTTCCAGGAGCTTAAGCAAGCTAGTCTTTCAGAACACTTTATAATTGCATGTGACTTAAGGAATTGACACTATTTCCATGGTCAAACAGTACATTCATTCTATACTAAGACAGTGAAGAGAAAAGGAATTTTTGCCATGATGCTTGAAATTACTTCTACAGCATTATATACTGTAAAGAGAAGTTTTGCAATCTCCTTTACTTATAATAAAATATTTAATGCTTTCAGTTTCATTCCAGGCATGATCATCTTCCCAGTGAATTAGCGAAAAATTTTCATTGACTTCACTTGATCAGGATAAATATGCTTGTAGAGTCCTAACAATTTTATTTTGGGGAGGATAAGGGCTATTTACATTATTTTTATATTTTAAAACGTGAAATGTATTTTTTTTTTATTCTGAATAGGTGGCAAGCATGTTTACTTTATTTGCATAAAATTTACTGAAAGTCACCAAATGAAATGAGGATGGTCATGTTCAAGATATACAGTTGATGTAATGGATATTCTGCAATAAGTCTAAACTTACTATCTTGGCAGAAGGCTTCCTTAGCTCTCCTTACTGGCAGCAAAATCTGGGTGCATTCTGTCAGAAGTTTTTCTGTATGCTTGCCACTATTTAGCATCAGATGATTCTTTTATGTTGGTATTGATTCAATCTATTCCTAAATTTTTAGTCAAATTCCGTGAAGTTAGGGTGGGGCAAGAGCTGAGGGACAGTACCAAAGTTATCATAATATTTAGTACAGTTTTAAATGAAAAGTTCCAAGTTGCAGTATGAAAATAAATTTCAGTCAGCATATAAAGAATTTTGATTGTTAAAGGATTAAGATATCAAGTCAAAATGGAAGTTCCCAATTAGACTGACATTGTCCTGAAATTTGTGTGCAAATACATTTATATATAAAAACACATACTAATATGTTTCTCTTTGTTAGAGAAAAATAGAAGAGCATAAATTGATTGTACATTAACTCTAATTTGATACTAGCAGACAACTAAAAAAAAAAAAAAAACAACTTATGCTTTGCTATTAAAGAACAATCTGAATGAGCATTCTCAAACAACAGTATATTATCAGACATCAGCAATTTAAATTTGAAAATAGAAAAGAAAAACTACACATCAAGAGGAATAAAATAATATCCAGCTCTCCCTAAGTCTCCCTAATCAGCAGAAAAAAGAATCTGACTTTGTCTGTTAAGGTCTAACTAGATAACTGGACATATTTCTACAGCCAGCTCCTGGTGTCAGAGATTTTTTTGTTAATATTTTGCAAAATAATCAGTCAGTTAGCTCTGAAACACAGGGTAACTAACTTGTATTTGTGTGCAGTCAACAATGTTACTCCAGCCAAAGCTCAGTGGCCTATCTGTATTTGACAAAACAGCATTATATGCAATTCCTTACAAAAAGCCATAGCCTACAGTTGTTTTATAATTACTTCAGATGGACCCATTCAACCTTTTATAACATCACACCACCATTTTGTCTGAATAGCAACTCTATACACATATTCAGTTCTATTTCTGGAATAATTTTCTGTATTTTCCTTAAGTTGTCAAAAAAAAAAATCAGCAACTGCAACAGTACATAAATTAATCTAAAATTCAAAAAAATTCTTGAGCCCAGAGAAGTTATTGGATGATGAAGAGATGCTAACAACAATGCCTACACACTAGGACTAAGATCTGATGCTTGAGTCTCAGTACCACTTCTTTCACTGAGTGAACATGACACTTTGCATAACTTTGAAAATATGAGATGGGTTTAAGATAGCATCTTTAAAATAAAGATAGCTAGATGCGACATACTAGGAGATCTGACTTTTCAAACTGAGTCTTGGATTCTGTATCCTTTGTGATAACTGAGCCTCAGCAGTGTTGATGAGATTTACTCTCTTCAAAGATATATTATGAACGTTTAATTGTTGCTCACAAGTAACATTTGTACAGAAAATAGTATCAAAGACATTACAAGGAGTAGAAACACTATTTGGAAACTCCTGACTTGCCTTTCACAGTAATTTCTTTAGGTTCGGCATATTCCTATGAGTGAGCTACAGCATGGATCTGAAGCTTCCTATATTCTGTTTTACCCTACTAGGTCTTTTTCATTTCGACAAATGAAAGGATTTCCAGTTATCTCTGAATTGCATCTATCACCTGTTTCTATTCTGTGGCCCTCTTTTCAAAAAATACTTGGTAAAATTAGCACTCAATAGAAATGCTGGGTTTTTTTGCAGGCACAGCAATTTAATTAAAAATCCTAACCTGCAGATTATAAAATACATGGGTTTTCATCTGTGTTTGTTATGTAGTATAAAGTCTATCTGAAGTTTCCAAAATTGGTTAAAGAATGCCAATAGGCAAATGACAGTTGGCTTCTGTTAATTAGAGGTGCATGATACAAAAAATCATTCAATAATCTAAAAATTATCTCCTAGCAATAAGAGTTGCATATATCCTAACTGTGCTTCAAATAGTAAGTTCCTGAAGTAGAATTTTTGGGATTTTTAAGAGAATGAATTGTCAGCAGCCCTCAGGAGGAGGACTTGAGGGTGGTGGTCAACAAGAAGCTCAACCTGACTCAGCAATGTGCGCTCACAGCCCAGAAAGACTCCCATATCCTGTGCTGCTTCAAAAGAAGTGTGACCAGTAGGTCAAAGGAGGTGATTCTGTCCCCTTACTCTCTGCTTTTGCGAGACACCACCTGGAGTACTGCATTCAGCTCTGTGGCCATCAAGGGAAGAATGTAGACCTGTTGGAGCAAGTCCAGAGGAGGCCATGAAGATGATCAGAGGGCTGGAACACCACTCTTGTGAGACCAGGCTGAGAGTTGGGGCTATTCAGCCTGGAGAAGAGAGACCTGACAGTAGCCATCTAATTCCTAAACAGGGCCTACAAGAAAGCTGAGAAGGACTTCTTACAAGGTCATATAATGACAGAACAAGGCGGAATGGCTTTAAACTGAAAAAAAAAAAAACAAACCCAAAAACAAAACACAAAACCCAACCAACCAACCAACCAAAACAACAACAATAAAAAAACCCAACAACAACAAGAAAAAAAAAAAACAAAAACAAAAACAAACAAGAACAAACAAACAAACAGAAAAAAAAAACCACCAAAACAACTCAAACAAACAAAACCCCCAACCAAACACAATGTTTGGAGAAAAGCCAGTCCTATTCAAGTCAATGTCAGCCTTACCTCAATAAAAATGGAATCATACATTTTTTTCTTTGAACGTTTAAAAAATTATTCAGGTTGCTACACTTATGTAGAGAAATTCATCTAGATAGCGTCAGAAGTTTCTCAATATGCAGTATACAAACTACCAAAGCATTCATATTCATATTCTCTTACCTCTTTCTGCCAGTACACAGTATGTTCTCTGTCAGTTCTTGAACGCAGGATCATAGAATCATTAAGCTGGAAAAGGTCTTTAAGATCATTGAGCCTAACCAGACACCAAGACCATGAAGTGCTACCTGCATACTTTAAATTTACCCTGTTTGGCAGTTTTCAGAGTTTTTTCATAAGCCACAAAATCTCTAGACCATAGTTTTTCATATGCCAGGTATTTATATTTGAAGTTAGCAGCATCAGTGCTTCACCTATTTTTATTCAAAGTAACATCTGTACCTTGCAACTCAAATCTTACAAGAACAGGGTACCCCAGGGGTCAACATTGGCTCCAATCCTGTTCAACATCTTGAATCATGATCTGTATGATGGGACAGTGTCTGTTGATGACACAAAACTGGGAGGAGTGGGTAATATGCCAAAAGGAGGGACTTTTACAGGCTGGAGAAATAGGCTGACAGGAACCTCACCAAGGTCAACAAGAAGTGCAAAGTACTCCACCTGAGGGGGAACAACCCCAAGAATCAATATATGCTGGGGATCACCCAGCTGGAAAGAAGCTTGGCAGAAAAGGATCTGGAAGCTCTGGTGGACAACAAGATGAATATGAGTCAGAAATGTGCCCTTGGGGCAAAAAGCCATTAATGGTATCCTGGTCATTAATGGTATACTGGACTACATTAGACAAAGTACTGCCAGCAGGTAAAGCAGAATGATCCTTTCCCTCTAGTCAGCACTGCTGAAACCACACCTGTAGTCCTGTGTCCAGGTCTAGGCTCCTCAGTACAGGAGGCATTCTGGAGAAAGTCCAACAAAGATGAATAAAGGACCATAGAATCTTGCATGAGTTGAGGCTGAGCTCTCAGCTGAGACTATTCAGCCTAGAGAACAGAAGACTCAGGAGGGGTCTTTTCAATGTATATGAGTATCTGAAGGGAGGTAGTCTGATGGGGTAAAATAGTTAGAAATTCTTTCTCAAATATAACAGTCCATTTTAAAATTCTGTTTTCTGAATTATGTGTGGTTCAGAGCAATAGGCCTTAGAAGTAAAGTTAAGAGGATGGTAAATTCACTGGAAATTTGAGATTCAATAAGGTTTTTGTTGTTTGGGGTTTTTTTCTGAATTAGTTTAAAATAAGATGCACCATTTTGGCTGAAAAAATATTTGGTAAATATTGGTAAAGAAAGAGGTAAGCGTAAAATATTTCATTTGGTAAATACTCAATATTTTATTAGTATTTAAAAAACATTTTAAAGTGGTATTTTAATTTAAAGACTAATTTAATTTATTTTAAAAACTATTGTAAAAATTTAAGTGACACAAACAAAACACTGTGCTCTATACTGAATAAAGGTTTCATTTTATCCCCATCTGACTGAGAAATATTGGAAAAACTGTTTTCGTTCAGTGTAACCTTTTCTCTCATCTCACCATTTTTCTTTGGTTTTAGGGAACCTAAACAAAAAATTCTATTATTTCTTCATTTCTCTCTAATAACATTTGATTCCACTGAAAACAGGTGTCCTGGGTTCAGCGGTAGCAGTCACTTTTCTCCTTCTTAGTAACTGGTGCAGGGCTGTGTTTCTGACTTTGAGCCTGGGAACAGCGCTGATAACACCGATGGTTTTGGTTACTGCTTAGTAATGTTTTGGTCTGACCAAGGACTTTCTGAGCCTCATGCTCTGCCAGGGAGGAAGGGAAGACGGGAGGAAGCAGAGGCAGGACACCTGACCCAAACTGACCAAAGAGGTATTCCATATCACAGCATGTCATGCCTAGCATGTAAAAACTGGGGACAGGAACCTGGAAGAGTTAGTTCATGGCTCAGTCGTCGGGTGGTGAGCAGTTTTATTCTCTTTCCTTGTATTTCCCTGGTCATCATTATTATTGGTGGTAGCAGTAGTGATTTGTGCTATACCTTAGTTATGGGACTGTTCTTATCTCAATCCGTGGGAGTTACATTCTTCCGATTCTTCTCCCTATCCACCCTGGAGTGAGGAGGAAGAAAGAGGGGGGAGTGAGTGAACAAACTGCGTGAGTTACGGATTAAACCACAACAACAGGTAAAAGAAAATTTGAGAGACAAAATTAAGCAGGTAAATTTGTGAGAATGCATTATTTCAAAGCACGAGGAAGTAGATATTAAAAAGACTATCCACAAAACAATGAAATTGTATCAACTTCACCTCCTCCATCCTCATAATAAAAAAAAAAAATCCACTCTAAGGGGAAATCTGCAAAAGCCTTGTACTAATGTTGAGTCTGCATACACATACTTAATGGCTATGGTGAATAGGCTGTAAATAGCAGTGTTCTGCTTAATGGAGATCAGTAGACACACATGCATTCAGCACGCTTATGAAATAATGTGTGGCTTGCCGAGTAAGGTTTGAGAAAAGGTTATAACTAAAGCAGAGAGAAAAAAATGCAATCTGCTTAATTAAAGCATTATTTTCAAGGGAACTGCTTAAGTAAAAGAATATTGGTCAACACAAAATAATTCTTAATATATTATTGTTTTATTCCACATTAGGTCAAATCTTTTAAAAAATTGTATGCATGCAAATGACCTAATAGTCATTTATATGGCAAGCATGCTGAAGACTTACTGGAACAGTATGTGGAAACTGGACAGCTGTGCACAAATATAAGCATGTATTTACATCTTTTAACTCAATTTTATCTGGAGTGCAATATGACTATCACACTGTAAGCAGTAAAACTGCCTCTTTCAGAAACTTGTTCCAATAAAATGGCACTTTACAATAATGCTTTAAATAAGGAAAAATATTAGCAGCTTTCAGTGTATCATGGGCATACATTAAAATTCTGCATGCAGCAGGACTAAAGAATATTCTTACTGATGCTTATTGATGCAACAGTTCAGTGTTTGAAAAAGGCATTTCTTCTCTGCTGTTACTCTTATAATTCAGCATTTGATGTCACGTGATTCCAATAATAATAATAATTATTTGGTTTCTGTAATTTTAGTTCAATATAGATTCTTAATAAAATCATAAATCCATAGTCAAGATTTGATAAACTCTTTAGTCCATCTTTTATAAATATAAGATTTTTTCCTAGTGTGTGGCTGTATAAGTAGCACAAGATATATTGCATAGGTAGCTGTAGGATAAGAGTTTTAAATGGGGCAAGCAATGAGTCAACTCTTTCTCTAAACATCTAATTCAACTATTTAGAAAGGGCAGCTCAGACTTTGCTTTAACCTTCATTGTATTCATCACTCTTGTCTATCTGTACAATAAACTTTATTTCAGTTGATAAATGGTGTGTTTTAAGGGTAAAATGCTGTGAGTTGATGTCTTGCATGGATGTTTATATATGTAGCAGTTGACAGAGTTCACTGCAACACTACAAAAAATTGAATCTCAATGGACTTTCTTGTCATGCCATTCTACCATTATGTTATGTCTTCTGAATAATTTTCTTAAAGTTTCCTTTTCTCTTCTTGTTCACTGATTCTACTCCCTTACATATTCAAACCCTAGCTCCTACGTCCATTATTTGCCAGCTTTTTTAAAAAACAAACTCTTGAGCAGCGACTTACAGTTCCTTCTCAAGACCACTGTAAAGAGTTGCTTCTCATGAGATTCATCAGATAGACTGCTTCTTTTCATTTGGCTTTAAGGAACAACCTTCTCCTGTCAACCTGTCAAAAGCTTTAAAACACTTTTCCAGGAAACTGAAAAATAACATTAGTACTTTGACCAGAGAATTGCTAGCATCCGTCCCTTTAAAAAAATAAAAATTAAAAAAAAAATAATTGAAAGTTCTATACTGATCTGTTCAAGCTCTACTGTTACAATCAATATTTGTAGAATTAAATTTAAAAATTACATACATTTCTCCAAATTTTATGAACATTTCAAGTTGATAAACTGTTGTCCTTTTTAGCAATACAGAAAGCATAGCTTAAAATCATGAACTGTGTATTTTAAAAAAAAAAACTTGCTAAGCTCATAAGAAGTGTTAGCTGCTCTGTTCCTAGCAGAGCGTCCACCTTTAAAGTGCAAACAGAAGTAATTTGTTTCTGACTAGCACTAATTCCAGCTTTTTTCCTCTAAAATTTGTTAGTAGGTTATTCATCATTGTTTCAACAATAGGCCAACTGGTACTTTTTGACAGTCATGACATAAAAGCAAGATTTTTTTTCCGTATGAAAGTGAGTAGCTTGACATTCCTACATTTAAATACACTAAAAAGTTAAATAAAAGATTGTTTTAAAAAAATAACTGGTTTTGATCAGTTGTTTTCCAAGAGTGAAGAGAAACAAAACAAAAACCACAATGTGATAAACAAAAATGAAATGAGGGAAACATTCTTTAAACTGACATCAAGTGATCCATACTTTCATCTAGAATTTTTCAGTGTTTTGTCCGTAATTTCGCTGACTATAATTATCAATGAAGGAAATTTATTCTTTAATTTCAAGTAACTATTCCTTACATTCAGATGGTAACATGATCCTTATTAAATATTCTTTTGTTCTCATTTCCTGAAGAAACATAATTTAATGTATTTGGGAAAAGCAGTATATAGAAAGATAAGTTCTACTGTCCTGCTACCAGGACTAAGATTAGACCTCAGTCAAATGTCAAAAATTTCAAAAGTTTTAATACAAGACTGACCATGTAAGTTCTAAGCAAGACTAAAACCATGAAAGATACCCAGAATAGAATCACAGAAATATAGAATAGTAGGGCTGGAAAGGACCTTAAGATCATCTAGTTCCAACCCCCAGCCATGGGCAAGGACACCTTCCACTAGACCAGGTTGCCTAAGGACCTTTCCAACCTGCCCTTGAACACTGCCAGGGATGGAGCATTCATAACTTGATCTAAAGAGAGGTATTAAAAAAATTCTAACTCTGGAACTGTATATTATTGACAAAAGCTAAGTAAATCTCAATAATATATCAAGGAGGAAAACTATTGCTGTAGTTGAAGTGGAACTAAAATCTTGAGTATAATAATAGAAACTCACTTATTTAAAATATTAACACAGAGTATTTAAGGATTTAGATTTAGTCCCTCTATAGGAAGAGAGTATTCCTGAGGCCATTAGCAATATTATACCAGAATGGTGACAGTGGCAGAGACATTTAACAGGTGATTAGAGAAACCACACAGTCAGAAAAAAGCCCCAATATGTAGTACCCTCTTTTGGGTTGGACAGTTTCTGGGTATCAAATTTGCATGAGGTAATGCAAAGAGGAAGTTATTTGCATGCTGTAAATGATCTCACTTGGAGCAACCAGTCTGAGAAACAACTGGATTAGTTCTTGCTTCAATACTGAATTGTATCTAGCATTTAATGTAACTAGTGAAAAAATAATCTACAATAGCGATCAGAAAATGTCCAAACTAGTCATTATATATGAATGAAAAGCCAAATGCAACAAGAAGCCAATTAAAGTTGCAGAACTTCATTAGGTGAAACTATATAAAAATGAGAAAACTTGTAAAACAAACATAAACAGATTCACTAATACGGTAGAACAGAAATTTCATGCAGGATAGCAATTGTTTCAAGCTGAAGTATTCAAAACCCAATGTAAGCATATACTACTTTTCTAGAAAAGTCTCTAAAATGGCAGAAAAAATGTGACAGTGTATTTCAGTAGTCAATGACTTGAAATAAAAAGGATACATTTAAAAAACTGGAGATTGTACCCCGTTAAAAGAAGCAGAAAATTCTTTATATGACAAACCACAAAACGACAAACCAAAAAATTACTTTCAAGAACAACTTGGTATGGACCTGAAAAACAGTAGTAAAAACTTCTCAATCCCATCAGTAGAAGGATTATCTTCCTGAGAGTCAATGAGGCTGACAGATGATAAAGATGTAGAAGGATCATTCTGAAATATAAAGCTGTGTCACGGGAGCAATGCATTTCTTTGTCTGTGTCCACCACCTTGGGGACACAATACACTGATCCCAGAGATATTTTACAACAGATACGTCTGAGGAATTTTCTGAAGCCAATCAGTCAGTAGAAGACATTTTAAAGCAGACTAACAAAATGAAATAGAACATTTCAAAAATCAGATGGTTTCTATCTAGAAGCTCTAAAGGAACTCACACATAGAACTGCTGAACTATTAACTGTGGTATATAATGTATTGCTTGAAATTGTCTTAGTAATGGGAGGACAGAAAGTGGCCAGTACAATTGCAATTTTTAAAAAGAAATAAAAAGGTGACATAGTAAAAAGGTGACCACAGATTCCTAAGTTACCTAGTTCCCTGGGTAAATCGTGAAGTATATAATGAATTGCCTAGACACATACGCTACATTTATATTAGCAAGTTGTAATTCATGGTAGAAGTGGATTTGTAGCGTAAGCAGTTCTTGCATACCTGAATCAAAATTTCAAGGGAGAAGCTGTGTGGGACTTGGGTGCCAGCTGAGTTTAAACCATGATAGCTAGTTCTCCTGGATATGCAATTTCTGACACAGGCCAGGATGCAGTTGGCCTTCTTGGCTGCCTGGACACAAGCTGGCTCATGTTCAGTGGCCGTCAGCCAGCACCCCCGGGTCCTTTTCTGCCAAGCAGGTTTCCAGCCACTCTTCCCCAAGCCTGTAGCGTTGCATGGGGTTGTTGTGGCCCAAGTGCAGGACCCGGCTCTTTGCCCTGTTGAACGTCATACCATTGGCTGCAGACCATCGATTCAGCCTGTCCAGATCCCTCTGCAAAATCTCCCTATCTTTCAGCAGATCAACAGTGCCAACCAACTTGGTGACATCTGCAGACTTACTGAGGGTGCACTTGATTCCCTCATCCAGATCATCAATGAAGATGTTAAACAACACTGGCCTTGCTGAATCTCAGCACGAGAAAACATTCCTAGAAAGAGTCAGCATGGATCAAACAAGGATAAACCACGCCTGACCAATCTAATTACATGTGATGAAATGTCTGGATCTCCACATGAGGAGAGATCAAGCATTTACCTCTTCAGCTTCAAGAGGCCATTCAGTGACTATGCAGAGTATTTCAAGACTTTTCACAGTGATGCGTGACAAGAGAACTGGAGACCATAGGCATTATTTGAAACAGAAGAAGAAGCTAAGGGAAACTTTTTCACCATAAAGAACTCCAAGAGCTTGCCCAAAGACATGACTCACTCTCCATCCTTGAAGGTTTTCAAGATCAGACTGGATTAAGTGCTGAAAACCCTGGTTTAATCTCACAGCTAAACCTCCTGAGCAGGAGGTTGGATCAGTGACCTCCTCAGGTCCCTTCCTGTTTTAATAATTCTCTGATTCTAATTAGGAATATACAGAAGATGGACCTGACAAGTATATCCTGCTCTGAACTGAAATACTAATGTAGGTGCATCCCATAGATATGTACCATACACTGAGATAGTTTTAATACATGAAATAAAGGAAATGATGCATCAGAAACACTTCAAAGTTCTCAGAAATTGCCAGAGAGCATTCAGGTGAAGATGATCATAATGCCATTGCACACATGGATTTCAGAAAAATTTTGGACACTGCCCTTCACCAAAGACTTTGCCCGAAACAAAAAAGAAGAATCATAGCCTTTTCATATTAATATATTTTGAAGGTAACAAACAAAGACAGGAATAAGCCATTAGTTTTTCTAATGGAAGAAAATCAGCAACATATGTCTGTGCTATGGACCCTGATGTGAAGATACTATGATCTCACAAAAGAAATGGGAAAATGATTGACAAAGTTCAACGCTGCTACCAAATTATTCAAGTTGATCAGGGTAATGCTGGCTTTAAAAAGTAATTTGATAGTGGAATAGCAGGGGTAATTCAGTACTGATAAAAGTAACATAAGAGATATTTAGAAAGGCAATTCTAATTACACATGCATAGCAATGCATCTTAAAGCAGTCATTAAAAGTCAGGAAACAAACCTTAGAAAGACTTTTAGTCATGTTCTGAAATTGTTAGTGACAGCTGAAAGGAATTGGAGGAAAAACCCAACATAATTATATAATAATATAAATCTTTAATGCATCTGGATCTTCAACATTGTGCTCAAGTCTAATCCCCCTGTTTACAAATGAACTAGAAAAAGATACAGGAAGCAGTGACAAAATGATCATTGAAAGGAAATCTATTTGTGGGATCCTCTGAAATGGAAATGAAAAATGGAAAATAAAGCCATGTTAGGGGATACTAAATACACCATGCATGTCGATCTGGGAAAGATACAGAAGCTTCAAAAGAAACTGTAATGGAGGTCTAAAAATATCATACATGATATGAAAAAGCTGAATAGGAGAAGTCTACCTTTTATTCCTCAACTCAAGAAGTACGCATGTAACAAGCAAACAGTGGATTAAAATGAAACAGAAAGAAATACTTTTTCACATGCTAGCTAGTTGCATCATGGAGTTTAGGATACTGTGGGGGCCTCCAGTATAAATGTTTTTAAGTGGAATTAAACACATTCATGGAAGAGAGTTTCACCAAGACTTACGGTATCAGAAGTTCCTGATGAAAATACTCAGCTCTGAAAACGGCTAAACTTCTGACTAACAGAAGTTAGTAAGGAATTTCAAGGGAAAAGGAATCTTCTTTATGTGAATCATTCCTATTCTTTTTACTTAAGACTTTAAGTAGCTATCAGAGGCTTACACAACTGATTATAATTTTTTTTAATGACAAATGTTTATTTTGCATATATTTAGTATTTCATACAACTGTATTTCAAATCCTGCATATTGATAAGGGTTAAATTGCACTTTAGATTTAAACACACTTAATGTGGTAAAACCAAGCACTTAAGTGTGTCTTTGAGTCTGTTGACTTTGACAAATTATTATTTCTCATTTTAACTGTGATATGGGTCCTTATTTTGGAAGAAGATGAGCATACTACTCATCTTCTGCAAATTGTTTCAGTTCTTGTAGCTGCTGACAACCCAATGAACGTTTTCTAGAAGCCTTGAGACAGTGCAGGCTTATGTAAAAATGTCCTTAATTATTACATGAGTAAAATCACTTCTATTGCAGATAACTTTCTGTTCTATTGCTTCCCTGTAATAACTCTCATATGAGATAGCATGTTGATAGCTATTTGTGCTAAATGACTGATCAGTACAAAGATATTATGCAGCACTGCAGGGTAGCAATGCATCTCTGTATCTAACACCTGTTTAATGGACCACAGGACATCTGTAAATCCTTTTACTGACATATTTTGAGAAGACCACCCTAGACTTGAGCTGCTACTGAGAACAGACTTTTTATTTGCGTACTGGAAAAAAAAGTACAGTGCACACAAAATCTCTTTGAAGTGACTGTTGATGTTTCATAGTACCTGCAGTGAATATTAAATTAGTGATCATGGGATGTGTTTGATTTTTTCACAGCTGAAAATAAAACATGTAAACAGTTTTTCCTAAAAGGAAATCTCACAATGATTCTCTGTTCTCTTTGGAATATTAAGTAATAAACTTATAAACTGAATATCTATTCCTGTATATGCATATCTAGCATGTACAGCAAGCTTAATAACATGTTAATTTTTAAATACCAACAGTTTTTAGAATTCCTTTAGTATTACCTCCTCTAGTTTATTTGTATTGGCATATCTGTTAGTTTTTCTAAATCCTGAGGATCCTTCCCATTTCAAAGGTTTAGACAGCAGTCTTCCCAGTATCCTAAACTCAGAAGATCCCCGTGAGTTACATTACTTTGGAAAATATCAATCATTCTCATATTTTCGTCTCCCTTCCTCTCTTATACTACAGAGCTTACATCTTAATACTATGATCATCTTCCCTTATACTCTGTTCTATTAATTTCCTTCCTCCTCTTTTTTTCTTTGTCAATTCTCTTCTTGTAAAAGGAATGGGAAGGTTTTTATCAGGTGTCAGCAGCACTTAGGAACATTCCAAATAAAAAATATACTTTAAAGTGCATGACGGCTGTGAATCACATATAATCTAGTTGCCAAAGTAATACAATTATATTCCTGTGCCTCCTTAGTCTCTTTCTCCTCTTATTTTAAAGTATTTTATTTTTCATGTACCTATTTCAAGAACTGCAGCTGCCCCTTTTCTGCATACAGTTATATGACTACATTGGGAATAGAATTCTAAATTTAGTAATTGACAGGTTGTTAGTAGGCAGAATAAAGAAAGCAGCACTATATATTGCTATTTGGGCAAGAAAATTTTTCTTTATTTGTCTGAAAGTACCTCAGTATCTCAGAGGATAGCCTGTGGAAAGACAGGAAGCGCAGACTTGAACATGACCGTATTCAACCTAAAGATGAATTCTGTGAAACGTATAGTTTGGTGATCCACAGACAAAATAATAGTACTACAGTCAATGGAATTGGGAATGAGATATGAAATACAGAAATGACACAAATAGGAAAATGTTAATAGCAGGAAAGGATATTGATATTCTGACATAGACCAGGAAAAAAATAATTAAAACCCAATATGGGAAAGCTATAGAAAGTGCAAAAGCTGCCAGTTTCACAGGGGCTTCAGCAAAAGTTCACACTAGAGACACCACAGAGATTTTGACAAAACTGAGCAACCAATTTCCATTGACTGGAATGGAAATTAGTATTTTCTGATAATACACAGCTACATATAACACTTTGTAGCGATAAAACTGTGTGGTAATTAAGGCTAAACCATCACTTATACCTCAGTATCATTCTGAATCAAGGACTTTAAAACGTAAATCAGAAAATGGGCCACAGCTTGATGATGAAAAATTCCACAGATGTGTAAGAGTTTAGCAAATAAATATTTAAATGTCATCAGCCAATAGCTCAGTAGAAAAAAAAAATATGCTGAAAGAAATGGTTGTGAATATACCCAAGAATACCAGGCTAACTGTTACTAAACTCAGATAATGAAACTTGTGTCTCGAGGTGAAATTGAATGAAATACAGGATGAGCTTTACAAAAAGTAAATGATGCTAAAAACATTTCTTCTTTTAACAATATTGCTATTAATTTAGTCAAATGAAACATCTAAACCATCTGCAATTTGGAAAAATATTAGCTTTGGTAATATTTGGTGTCATTAATGACATTCTTAGCTAAACTAAGGATAAATCTTAGCTAAAATAATTATTTTCATGTTTTGCTCTGCTTTATTTTAATCAGTTTTATGATAACATCTGTCCTTAACATAGCTATAGTTTAACTTCATAAATAGGTATTTGTGAAGATTTTGCCAAAACAATCTGAAAAATATCTGAACATGTTGTGTCATCCAGCTCTCCGCTATTCATTATTATCTACAACTCTGGCAAATTTATTCTGGTGAAGAAAAAAAAAAAAAAAAGAGAAATAGAAACAGGACAAGAAGGATGCAAAATGCATGGTAAAGTTAAGACACCTATAAAGGAAGAAAGAAAAGGCACAATTAGAAACACAGATTCAACATATTAAATTAGACAATGGAAGCACCATAATTAAAGTTTCTTGCTTTTGTGTTTGTGTGTGTTAGCTCCGTCCATTGTTCATTCACTATCACCATTTTAATTTTCAAGGAAAAAACACTTTTTATTTCAAAATGTTTGCAAACTATTAGGACAACCTGTCTAGGAATTCTTTCACTCCTCAATGCCTTAGCCATCTGTCATTTGACTGTGTATTAAGTTCTTTCTTAGAGACAGGAGACTGGAACCCATGAATCTGACATTTTTATTTTAAAGCACTCTGCATCTACATACTACTAAAATTTATTTGTAAATATTTCTCCAACCTTTAAGCTGTCTTCACATCCTGTCAGGGATATGGTTACTCAGTGGTAGGAGGCCTTCTTTATTGTATAAAGTTGGTGATACACACACTAACATTACAGCTTAGCTCCAATAGGACATTAAACATTTTGAAAACATTCTCTGGCACTGAGGACAGTTGACAAGGAAGAATCTCATCATATACTCATAAGCACTCTCAGCTCCCAGAGAAGAATGGCTGCATTCAAACTGCCTGCTGAGAATAACTCCTGGATCTCCCTATGTGTTGGACGCTGTCCAGTAATTACTGGGGGAAAGAATATTTGGCATATGGCAAACTCAAGCCATTGTTCTAACAGCTTACTACCACAGATGAGCACATTCCAATGCCTGACCATATGCACATCAAGTGTTTAATTTAAATTAGACACAGCCTACCATAAATTAGCTCAAAATACTGATTTATGGATATAGCCAATTACATTTATAATATATTACATTTTCACTGTCTGAGTTCTTCACACTACTTTGCACTTAGCTTTCAAAAAGTGTATTTTCCAATTTGTCACCGTTTCTTTAAGATTCCCTTGTTTTTGTCACAGTCAATGTTCCTTTAAGACCACAGTATCTATGAACACTTGTACTTTCAGTGGTATCGAAAGCATCTTTATATCTAAATTTTTCATTTCCCAATGGTATTATTTTTATAAATCATTACAACCATATCTGTGTCTCTATTTAGTGTTTCTTTTTGTTTGTTTTTGTTTTTTTTTCCTTCCATGAGTACATACCTGTTTTCAGTTATTGCAGCTGACTTTTACTTATGTCCTATTCTTGTATATACCCATCCTTGCCACCTGTCCACAAGCAGAAACAGAGTGATTGATAAGTCACCATTTTTTTGGCTTGGTTACTCAGCACAACACTCTTTATTAAATTGAACAAGTATTTTGTGGAAAGCTATCTACTATGAACATGGAAATTCTACTGATACCGTGTTTATTAATGTCAAACTCTTGATTTGGTTAAATACGTGAGAAATTAAGAATTCAGGGATTTATAATCAAGTGGTAAATTGGTTTTCTAGATACTTAATTCTCAAAAAATAAGTTGTGAAGCTTTAATGTACTTTATTGTAGCCTCTTTTATATTAGCTACCAGGGTCCTACTAGATTCACAATCTTTCTTGCTCGGCATTCTGTAAATGACGTGTCAGAAGCTCTTACATTCAAGCAGTTACTTACATACAGTACGAATCTGACTACAGTCACTGCTGTAGTTAATGCTACTATAGGAAAACTAACAAATATAACACAGTTGTGATTTATACAAAAACATCTTTAAAATACAAGGCATAGTGCGGGCTGGCTGCCCCTGCAGGAGGGAGACTCACCTGTCAGAGAAGCCCAGTACCAGGAACAGGAGCCAGGGCAGGCCAGGGACAGCTGAGGCAGCCTCAGACCATCTCCATGGGAGCGGGATGATGGAGCCCTGCTTTCCCGGAGATGGCTGAAGACCTGTCTGCTAATGGGAAGTGGTGAATGAATTCCTTGTGCTGCTTTCCTTGTGTATGTGAATTTTGCTTTACCTGTTAAATTGTCTCAGCCATGAGTTTTCTCATTTTTACTTTTCCAGTTCTCTCCCCCATCCTGACACAGGGCGGTGAGCAAGTGGCTGTGGGGTGCTTAGTTGCCAGCTGGGATTAAACCACTGTAATAGGTCAGGCCCATATTTAGCAAACATGTGGTTTGCATGTTGATCATCAACTAATTTCCTTTAACCCTTCTGACAAAGGGAATCATACAGAAATACATGATAAATTTCACACTTTGAGGTATTTAATTTTTCATTTTTTCCATTAGACCAATGACTATTAAAACAATCTAGTGGAAAATTTCTTCAATAATAAATATTACTTACTGATATTTGACCATTTATTAATATATATGTTAAGATAGATTAAAATATTAAGAAAGAATAGTGCTGAAAATTCAGGAAACTAAAGTGATAACTGCACACGATATTTCAAAATATTATACCAAAATTTAACAAAATCAACAGTTAATTAAAGCCAGAAAGGATTTTTTTCCCTTAATCACTTTTTTCATCAGCATGAATTCACAGCATTAGCTCCAGTTATGTCTCAATTCGTACAGAAATTATAAAGTTGTCAGGACAAAGATCATACCTGCTTAAAATTTTACAGATTACCTCAAACATCATCTTGGGATAGCAGCGTTACACTAGGAATAATAATAGTCAAGTGCCCTATATGACCTCTCAATCAATAGCTTTAAGACTGATCCCTGGATTTTTTCCTGGATTCTACAGAAACTACTTATTTCTTTGGCATGAATCTTAAGCACTCAAGTTGATGCAATTTTCCCTATTTGTGTTTAAGTGTCATGTTACAAGAAAAATTTGTGCACTTGAGAGGAAACCTGTACTCAAGCCTCCTAACTGCCTGGGGTATTTTTGTTTAGCTGGTTATTTTTGACAGCTGCCCTTTCATATTATGAGTAAATTAATATTTCAGTCAATGTTCAGTAAGTTTGCAGTCCAAGAAATAATGCAAGATAAAATGATATCTAAATCATCCTCAGAATATACACAGGCAGAAAAAAAGTATGCAATATTATTCTTAGAATCAATGCAACATGCAAATTTAGAAAATACAAAATATATGAATTCGTGACAACTTTTCTATTTGGGTATGCTTACTTAAGGATCTAATATAAAATATGCTAAAGTCAATGAATACTGCTTCATTATTTCTAAACTCTTTAATTACATAAAGTTAATAGCACACTTGGAGTTAATTTAAAATTTCACAAGAAAAAAAAATAATAAGGTAAACTAGATATATCAGAAAAGGAATAGTGCAGTTAGAAAAGTTTCGGAGAAGGTGACATGTAACAAAACACCTGGAACAGCCTCCATAATGAAGGCAGTGAAATCATGGAATAACAGAAATATTAGTTGGATGACACTTCAGGAGTTTACCTAGCCCAGCATTCTGCTAAAAAGCAACATTATTGCCAATTCTAGATCAGGACAACCACGGTTTTGCCTAGAAAAATCCTAAAACTTCCAAGGACAGAAATTCCATAACCTGTTTTGGTAGCCTGCTCTGGGCAGTTCTAAAGCTGCCTTATCTTCCCTCAGGAAAAAGTGTTTTCCTCATGTCTAGTCTCAACCTTCCAAGCCGCTGTGTGTGATTTTTGCCCACTGTCATCCTATCTGCCACTACAAGAGTTTGGCTTCATTATTTCTGTAGCTCAAAGATTCAAATAATTATGAGCTGCTACTTTTTCCCTTCATCCTAGAAATGACTGCACCAGAAACATCTCAGTCATGAGCTCAGGGTATAAAGCGTGGTCCCACCTCCCACACTACTTCTATGAGTATAACTGGCTGTGCTCATGCACAAGAGCTCTTGTGAAAAGCAGAAAGAAGCCTTGAAGGGTTTTTCTCCTTCACTGATTTGGGAAATGAAAACATACTGGAACTTTAGCCCAAAAAATAAGTCTTGCTGCTGCCAAAGATCTAGCTATAGAGAAAGAAGATTTACAAGTCCACCCAGGTAAGGTAAGTTACCCTTAGTAAGCAGAAAAAACACCTCAAAAGTCTTGAGTCTTTTGTTCAAGATTGCTGGTGGAAACACTAAGATAAAGTTCAGCTAACGTATGTGGGACAGAAGCCTGGAGATATGGGTGTACACTGGGAATACAGACTGGACTTTGTTCTATGGCTTGTACAGTCTAAATGCATGAAAAGTGACTGAGGTGATGCTGTTGACAACAAATTTCAATAGAATGCTCATTAAAATGGCCTAATTCTCCCTGGAGATGCTGTGGATTGTGAAACATTTTGAGGTATGTTACACTAACCTGAAATCTTTAAGGAGTTTATCCTGAAACTAGTCCAAGCAATGATTAATAAGGGGACCCCACTTAAAGAGAGAAGGTTAATGAAAGAGCACTTAGAAAAGTATGGTATTCTTTCTCTGGGACACTTTATTCATAAGATTTTGTCCACTGGGAAGTGTTTTTGAAAAGTAAATTAATTTCTATTGCTATTTCATATGTGAGCTGCTTGCCATGCTGCACATAATTAAGTGGGTTACCTCAAGAAAATGAGTAAGACTGACTGCAGAGATTAAAGAATCATTCTCTTACATATACTATAAGGGTTCAGGTCCTTCATCCACTCCCTGTAGAACACATGCTTCAGACTTGTAGCCATCTCTGTATCTGGCAGCAATCAAGGTTTCCAGTTTCAACACGTTTCTCTTATTTATGCCTCATATTCATTCCTCTTACCCCACTAACCTCTAGTGACTGGATTTCCCTGCCAGTCAAAGGGGTGTGTGTCTGATCCTAGTTATGCTCATCATGCCTAAGGGTGCTGCAGGCTGACTTCCTAGCTTTACGTGGATCCTCTTTGTCAGCTATGGACTTTCCTGATGGTTTGGATCTGGCTGAACCTAGCTGCCATACATGGGCCTGCCCTGCACACCTCACTCGGATACTGTGGGACAGAGCTCTGACTGGCAAGGAGCCTGCCCTGATGGATGTGTTATTGTGCTTGACTCCCAGCACCCTCTCCTTCACGAGAATGCTCCTCCTGCTTGCCCTACTGCACACTGGCTTCTTTTAACTTGGCAGATCTTTCTCTGTTAAGCTCCTACTCAATCAGCCCCTTTCCAGCCTGTTATGATACATATGGTTATTCTTGATGAGCTTCATAAAGCTTCTGTTAGCCAATACTGATGGCAGGGATTCTCCACTTAGCATCAGTTGCCAGAGAAGAAGCCATTAACCACTACCGTTTGACAACCATAATCTACCCAGTCTTAAATCTAACAGTCCATATATTCAGCGTAGATTTCCTAAAGTAATATTCTTCAGCTGGAAGAGATAACTGAAGATGAGCATGATAGAGGTCTTTAAAATCAAAACTGGCATGAAGAAATTGAACAGAGAACAGCTATTCACTGGGTCTTCTGAAGTAACTCTTAGAGGTCATAAGCTGAAAAGAGCAGGTGGTAAATTCAAAACAAAGATAAGGAATTACTTCTTAGAATGAATCGGAGAATATTCACTGTTCTTCACCAAAATGCTGAAAAAAATATTGTAATAAATAATTTCTTTTTCATTAAGAAATATGCAAAAATAATCATCAAAATAAGAGATACCATTTCTGCTTAGCAGAGCACCTGTACTATATACCACTGTAAAGTGGAAAAGTGTGGTAGAAAAGAATGACTAACCCAGTTCTTACACTCTTCCATTGGCATGTGCTATTGACCATTAGGTGGTGAGATGGGTGCTTGTTCTAGCACTCTATGCTATTCATGTCTTACAAAGACATTGGTTTGTATAAAAAACAGTAAACATTTTTTCTCATAGGAATGGAGCCTAGCAATGTATTACACCTAACTAGTAACTCAAGTAAAGCAGTTTGCATATTAAATTCCACCTATTTTAAAAATATTTATCTTGTGAAATACAATAAGAAATAATTATGGCACAGCTGCCGAAAGTAGTTGTTATACTCTACCATCTTGATCATCTGATCTGCTCATAGTGAAAACCAGTGAACTTATCAGTATAAATTATTTGCTGCTGTTTGGACTAAAGCTGTTGAGGGGAGACAAATACGTGAAACATGTTTTTGAAGGTTTGTTTCTTTTCTCTTTTCCATCATTTAGTCACTAGAAGTTCTTCATCAGGAAAAAAAAAAAAAAAAAAAAAAAAAACAGAAGATGAGATTTTACTTGCAAGAAAAACCTAACTTGTTAGAAGTTGACTTTTCAAGTGTATCCTATTGTTACAGTAACTAAACTTCTAAACATACGTTAAATAACAAGAATATCACCTTCAAAACTACTCAAGTAGCCATAGCAACAGCATTTTTTAGAATAAAAGCAATTCATAGAGTGGGGTTTTTTTTTCCTGACCTTAGGCTTTAAAAAAATATACAGTCAACTTCTTTTTATAAAGTGCATGTGTTTGTCCAAACTCAGATAAAATCCAAATAAAGATATGCTGAAGTTTCCTAAAGCATTTAATGTATATATAGGCTACTAACTAACTCTTAAGAGCACTTTAAAGTTACTCCTTTCTCTATTTCCAGAAAGCCTGCTCCTCTAGCAGTGTTACGAGTGCTCATACCAACCCCTTTCTATTTATTTATTTCTTAGTGCACCGTGATAAATACGTATTTTAGAGCTATTTTAAAAAATTAATGCACATTCTGTATTTATCAGATGGATAATTTTCTCAATTTTTTTCTTTCAAAAATATGTACTAATGAAATTTTATGCTCTTTTTGGTGTCAAAGAAATACATGCATTCCTACAGTGAAGAAATAAGTCTTATTGAAACCTAAAGTACAATTTCACTACACACTGAGATTGCTCAAAAGTAGTGGTCATGTTTTTCAAAATACTGACCCTTCTGTGTACCTGTCTACTTTATTACTATTAAGGGTAGATTTGTAACACTCTTATTTTCATGCATGTATTCAAATACTTGCTCAAAATTTACCTTCTTAAAGAAGAACCAATACATTTGATTGTTGATACTAGCCAACATGGTAAGAGGGAAGGAAAGAGGTATTAAACCTTCTTGCACTTCATTAACAGAGTTGCTAAATAAAGGCCTTATTCAAAGTTAGCTGAAGTCAGTATAAAGACACTTGTTTTTAATAACTTTGGATCATGCTTAAAATCTATTTAGTTACAAGTGTACCACCAAAATGAAGGTTATGAAATTATCACTGAGGACATAACTTGGAAGTAAGGGAATTTAATCTGAAACCAAGGGCCTAATTTGGCATGTAAATCTTTATTAGCAGTGATGACAGATACAAAGAGAACAACACAGCTTGAACCTGACAGCTCAGGTTGTGATTTCAGGAGTTAAATTAGTAACACTGTAAATATGCACATGCTATCATCGAAAGGTAACAAGCATAGAACTCATGAGACCTTTTAGAAAAAAGATATATACAGAGTTCCTTACCATCTCAGAAGAGAATATTGCTTCTTCTAAGCCAATAAAAATTCCATTCAGACAAAAAACATCAATATTTGGAGCAAGCCCAGAATACTTTTATATTAAATTGTCTTATTTGCGCATGGATAATATCTTAAGCTTCTAAGAATTTTGAAGCACTGCCGAAGGATTAAGGGAAAATATATGTGTGAACCATGCATGTGGCACATTCATATTGTCTCACACAAATTTTCATAGTCTATCTCTGCAACTTGCAAAAATATTTTTATCACTACCTATGTGGTCAGTGCTTTAAAATATGTTTATGGAACCACCTTAGATAAATGAAAATGTTTGTGGACGCTATAATATAGAGAAAGATGCGAAAAGCAGCATTATAAGATTGGAGGTTGGCCAACGTGACACCTTTCTGCAAAAAAGGCAGAAAGGAAGAACCTGGAATCTACAGACCTAGAGCTCAGTGCCAGGCAAGGTCATGGAGCAGATGATCCTAAGTGAGTTCATAAAGCATGTGCGGGAAAACAGAAGGATCAGGTCCAGTCAGCATGGGTCCAAGAGGGGCAGGTCATGCTTAACCAGCCTGATCTTCTTCTAAAATGAGGTGACCAGCCTGGTTGATGACTGAAAGGCTGTGGACATTATCTATATGGACTTTAGGAAAACATTAGACACCGTTTCCACACAGTATTCTCCTGAGGAATCGACTGTATAGGCCTGAATAGGTGGATTCTTTGCTGGGTAGGAAACTGGATGGATGGCAGAACCCTAAGAATGGTGATAAATGACATCACATCTACTTGGCAACCAGTCGCTACTGGTGTCCCTCAGGGATCAGTGTTAGGGACGGTGTTGTCTTCAACATCTTGGTGTCATCTTCATTGATGATCTGGATGAAGGGATCGAGTGCACCCTCAATAAACCTGCAGATATCACCGAGTTGGCTGGCACAGTTGATCTGCTGAAGGATAGGGAGGCTCTGCAGAGGGATCTGGACAGGCTGGATTGAAGGGCTGTGGCAATGGCATGAGGTTCAACAGGGCAAAGTGCCAGGTCCTGCAGTTGGGCCACAACAGCCCTATACAATGCCACAGGCTTGGGGAAGAGTGGCTGGAAAGCTGCTTGGCAGAAAAGGACCCAGGGGTGCTGACTGATGGTCACTGAACATGAGCCAGCTTGTGCCCAGGCAGCCAAGAAGGCCAACAGCATCCTGGCCTGTGTCAGCAATAGTATAGCCAGCAGGGCCAGGGAAGTGATCATCCCCCTGTACTGGGCCTGGTAAGGCTGTACCTCAAATCCTGTGTTCAGTTCTGGGCCCTTCTCTACAAGACAGCCATTGAGGTACTGGAGTGTGTCCACGAAAGGACAACAAAGCTGGTGAAGGGTCTGGAACACAAGTCTTGTGAGGAACTGGGGCTGTTTAGTCTGGAGAAGAGAAGGCTCGGGGGAGCCTTATCGCTCTCTGCAACTACCTGAAAGGAGGTTGTAGTGAGGTGGGGGTCAGCCTCTTTTCCCAAGTAAAAAGCAATAGGACAAGAGGTAACAGACTCAAGTTGCACTAGGGAGGTTTAATTTCAATATTAGGCAAAATTTCTTCCCCAAAATGGTGGTCAGGTATTGGAACAGGCTTCCCAAGAAAGTGGTGGAATCACTGTGTAGATGAGGCCCTCAGTGATATGATTTAGTGGTGGTCTTGGCAGTCCTGGGGTAATGGTTGGACTTGATGATCTTAAAGATCTTTTCCAACTTAATTGATTGTATGATTCTATTATAAAATTTTAATGAGGTTATTTTTTAAAGTACAACAATGGTGGTAAAAACTCAGCTTTGTGAAGAAGCCACACATAAAGGCAGGTTAAGCTGGAAGAAACCAAAGAGTAAGAGTGAAAATATAATGGAAGAAGGAAAAGAACAGTCTACTTTCTCTGTATTGTTGGCAAATATATTAACAATAGTAAAACTAATCAGTAAATACAGGCTGAAAAATCCTAGTTTACTATGAATTCTGGTCAGGAGTTGTGAAGGTAACTTAAAGTTGTCAGAGAACTTCCTTTCTCAAAAGTTTTCAAATGGTGATTAAGATATTTCGCATCTTTTTCAAAATATTTCTAATTTGTAGGCTTCAGGACTTAATAGTCCAAAGAATTCTTGATCCAAGAATGTGACTATATGTACTTTTTTCTTCTTTTAAGCAAAGAAAATAATTAAAGATGACTTATTGTGAAAATATTGTCTTCCAGGCTGGCAGCACGCTTCTGAAGGCTTCCACAGGGAAATGCAAAGGAAGAGAACTGCATGTTACAGGTCCGTTTAGAAAGCAACAGTGTGCAAGTCTCAGCTAGGTCATTGTGAACTCATGGGGTGACACTCACACCTATTTAAAAAAAAAAAAAAAAGTCTTCATAGTCTTTGACAGATACACTTCTGCTAAAGCACATCTTCAGTCTCCTATGCAAGAAAGCACAGAGCTCCTTCGCAAGATTCTTTCCTGAAGCTAGCAAACCAGGGAGTCTGGAAGACTGAGAGACTGAGGAACCAGTCGTCTTATTCCTTGTGGATAAGAAATCTGTTCTTATTTTGTGGTGGATTGAGCACAGAATAGGCAAACATAATCCTACCTAATGAAATGATTAAGTTTTTAAAATGATGTTTTAATTCAATCAATTAAAAGCATAAACAGCATGAGTTTGAATCAGTTTAAAGAATTACACACAAGCCGATCTGGTTGTCAGCAGGAGTGAAAAATTCATGTATCACCTACACACAGCTTGAATTCTGTATTTCTCAATTAGATATTACAACCTCCTCTATCACAGAAGAATATCTCGAGTGAGAAAAGAAAAACATAGCAAAGATTTCAAAGCATGCAGTTAATTAAAATTTAGGCACTCAGCAACCACTGTCAAACATTTAATAAATATAACAGCTTGATTAGTCTCTATTTGTTCTGTTTCTTCCATAGAAAATTTCAAGAAAATATTCAATAGATGTACGATTTAGATATATTTTAAGAAAAAAAAACCCCACACTTCTAACATTTAACGAAACATCTGCTTTTTAAGAAAATATCATTTTTAGATTCAGTAGATGCATTTCTAAAATACAAAAGAACCGTAAATATTTAACTGCTCTTAGTTGTGTATTGAGTACTTGAGAAATAGAAACATAAGAACAAACAAAAATATCCTGTGGCAAAATAATCCAGTGTGATATAAAATTGTGTTTATCCTACAATACAAACATTTGTATGGTTATTTAATATGTTGATGTTAGGGCAAGACTTTCTAGAAGTGCTCCGTTTTGGCCTAACCAAGTATTTATTTACATCAATGCTAGAAATCATAGCCTTTAAGATACTTTGGTTGAAAGGAACTACTACTTAAAATGATCTAAAAAATATAATTAAAAAGCTCAAAATGTCTTACATGTCAGTGTAAGACTTTTGCAACCAAAGAAATGGTGAATTAAAAATACATCATTCAAAAGACCTTGGCAAAGGTGTTCTGGAACATGATAGAATCCTATAAATCAGTTGCCTACCATATGACCTGAAGAAAAGATATCAGAAAGCATACTTCTGGGACTAATACTACACATGAAATTTGCTTGTACCGTTAATCAGATTACACTTTTGAGAGAAAAGGATCATATAAACAGTCTCATACTGCATGAATACTAATTCACAAGTCAGGTCACATTGTAAGATCAGCAAAATGTCACTGCATATGCAGTATTAAAGGAAATAAGTGAAGTAAAGGACTTTGGGAACTTCAGATAGCTTTATTGTAACTACAATCAGCTATATAACAATAACTAGATGTTATATATCTGGTTATACTGGGCAAAACTTGGGAAAAATGAATTGTTCATAATTTTTATTAGTGGAGTTTTACAGAAACAAAAACAAAACCAACAGATGCTCTTGCTTTATTACATTTTTGCTATCTCAGGAATCACATGATCTTTGCAAAAAGTAACCATAAATAATCAGTGAAGCAACATTTTCAGTCTCCACAGTTGACAATTTTGTAACTCGTGATCACAGGCGTTCATCAGAAACAAATCTATCCATGTCCCTGTTCCTCCAACTGGGTAATGACTTAATGTGATTTCACTTCAGTTTATTCAAGAAGATTTCCTATATCAGTACTTCAACAGTCATAATATTTCGCAGTAAGAAGTTTTACAGCCAGGTGTAAGTCCATGTGCACATTAGCATTCACTGACACAGCACTGAAAGAAGCAATTTCATAACTTGCCTCAGCTCTTAGTTTCTTTTGACATGCCTCTTTTGGCTCTTAACATATTATACCTTTACTTCTTTCTCAAACTGCTTCAGGTTGTTGAGTCCTACATGCGTACACCCTGGTTTAGTTTTCGTGCTTGATGATGAAACCTAATGACTTGAGCATTCTGTCAAGGAATGGAGTCTTACCTCATCCGACCAAACAATCCTCAGAGATTTCATACATTTAATAAAGACTCAAGTTACTTCATTTCTATTTCCAGCTGACAGAAATCCAGAAATCATATCTCATGTTCCAGTTTAGTACTTCCATGTTTTTAGAAGCACTTAATGCACTGAACCTTAATGAACTGAACTGTGAGTTTAACACAGACTGCTAGTACTTTGAAATGGTCTCTGTAAACTCCCTTTGTTTCTGGTACAAATTTTTGCTTATGTTTTGAAAATGATTTATGCTTAAATTTTAAATTATTACCTTCTACATTATAACTGATGCTCACTCAAGTGAAAGCTGAGACAGATAGGGAGCCTTCATTTAGAATTCATATCCCACTCCAGCTCACTGTGCCCTCTAGACCTAGAGGCCTGTGTTCACGGACACAGTGTAATCATTATCCCTGCAAGGATATTGATAGCAAGAGAAATTTCTATGAGACTTTTGTTTTCTTTGCAGCAGCTAGCCAGCCCATAAAAGCTTCCAATTTCCTGTGAGCTAATCTTTTCACTGAAACATAAAACTATCACAGACCATTTAATCTACACCCTATCTTCACACCAAAAAAGCTTATGTCACCCTTACACTTCATGATTTTTTTATTTTAAGATTGAAAGTTTTACTCAGAAATTTAACAGATTCTGTGGTGGAACAGTCTAATTTCCTGCAAGAAATTCACCCAATTTCATGGAAGAAGGTGGTCTTTAAGGGAAAATTTGTGTTTTCTTCAAATGCAGTGTATTGGTCATGAAACAATCCAGAAATCTAGGAAATGTATGGTGCTCTCTCTGGCATTTATCAAAAAGCTCTACATGTACTTTTGGATAAGGGAATTACAAATTTTAGCTTTAAGTTTTTTCCCCTCCTCTGCCTCAGTTTTCAGCAGAAATGACACTGGTTCAGTCAAACCTTGAGAAAAATGTAAAATGTCAACCGTATCTTTTTAGAAAATGAGTATTCTTTACTGAATATGAAACATTCAGGTTACTGTAATGTCTCTGAAAGTCAGGAGAGAACAAAATGTATCTTTGCAATTTAGAATTTGGGTGTAACTGTACGGCTTAGTAAAATCAGTCCTATGATAAATAGAAAAACACTTTCCAGAGCAGATATGAATAATCTTAGCATTCTTTACATTTTTATGGACTATTTAGTGTGTTCTATACATTTTTCTGGGACATTTTTTGTGTGATATCAGAATTTATTTGATTATTTTCTAGTACAGTTGGGTGAAATCCATTTTTTCTCATAGAACACAAATCATCTTAAAAAACATGCAATAATATTCTGAAGAGCTTTTGTTATCACTATCTGTATACTAAATAAGAAAAATTCTACATCCTAACTGCAATAGAATTTTTGTGTCACAGCATTTTTCTGGAAAAGTTGAAAATAGATTCCAAGAAGAGAGGACTGTATCTACCATCTTTTGGAAGCCTCAACACTTTCTCCTGTTGTCCAATTTAACTGCTGCTTCACTGAAGATCTCTGTCAAGTAAGCTCTCTCATATTTGTTAAAGAACAGTATGATTCATACTCAGGATCAAATCCACCCAAACTAGCAAACATATCTGGAAAAGGCAAAGTCTAAGTATATTGGTGTATAAACTTTAGACTGTGAAAAGGCCTCGCTGTCAGCCACCTGCTAATACCTGCTCATCTAAAAAGGTCCTCAGCTTCTTAGACCTTCACAGTTTCTGCTCCGATTAACCCAGTTTTCTGTTGTCTTGCTTCATTAGCCTTTCATACACCCCTTTTAAACTCCCTAATATATAAAGGAAATTCTAGACGGATAAGGGATAAGACAAGGGTGACCCTGAAGTGCTTCACTAACTTAATGATCTATGATTAGATATCCTAGATCAACAGTGAGGCAGCATTGACTACTTTCTTCAAATAAATCTTCTTTTCATCCTTCACCATTTTTTAGGTTTTTACTCCAATTGAGTCACCTTCTTATCCTATCAAGGTATCAGGTCATCCTGATAGTAAAGGTATGCTGTCAAAAAGTAAAAGATAAGTATTTGAATAACATCTACATATTACTTTAAATCTTAAAATTTAAAGACACTACACGATGCAGTCATAAACAAAAGTCCAAAAAGGACAAATGGAAACAGTTTAGTAGTAAGTACTGATTTTAATTTTATATAGATTATTTTTGTATATATAAATGCATTGTAATGTTGTAACGTATATTACAGAAGTTTGCTGTTATTTGAAACATGTCCAAGAAAATTTCAAATTATAGGAAAAAAGCTTTTTTTTTTTTTTTTGGAGCTGAATGCCCTTTTTTCCATTTTCTGTTTCTGGTGGTAGTCATCTACTTACATTACCAATTGTTGGTTTTACGGGGAAAAAACAAAGTAGGCAAATTGCTTTCACTTATAAAGGTGCTCTAAAAGGGAGACAGCAACTGATTTAAAAAATTCTGGCTGTAAACTGAACAGTAAAATCAAGAATTAAGAGAGCTGCAATAACAAATTTTGTGGGCACCCCTGCCAAAGGAGATAATTCAATCACACACTGTTCTTGAAAGAACGGCAGATTGTTAGACATAAATAAATACTGAATTTTAATCCCAAATTATAAGAATTGCTTTTTTTTTAATAATTCAGTGTAGGGTTTTTTTGGCTTTCTGAGTTTTGTTTGGGGATTTTTTGTGGGGTTTGTGGTTTTTTGGTTGAGTTTGGGATTTTTTTTGTAAAAAGTTGTATTATACAAGTATTTTCAAATTTTAGTTCATTTTTTTAAGTGTTATTTTCTCCTAGGAAAAGTTTTAAAAGGACATACATGCATTATACCCAAGCAATTCTGAACTATATCAAGATCTAATGCATTAAATGCATCAGAACACCTCATGCTGCAGCATGCGTAACTCCACAGTATAAAGCTCATGGAAATAGCTTTTAGACAAAATCATAGAATCACAGAATAGTTAGGGTTGGAAAGGACCTTAAGATCATCTAGTTCCAAACCCCCTGCCAGGGGCAGGGACACCTCACACTAAACCATGCCACCCAAGCCTGTGTCCAGTCCAGCCTTGACCACCGCCAGCAATGGTGCATTCACAACTTCCCTGGGCAACCCGTTCCAGTGCCTCACCACCCTTACAAGAAAGAATTTCTTCCTCATATCCAGTCTAAACTTCCCCTGTTTAAGTTTGAACCCATTACCCCTTGTCCTATCACTACAGTTCCTCATGAAGAGTCCCTCCCCAGCATCCCTATAGAACCCCTTCAGATATTGGAAGGCTGCTATGAGGTCTCCATGCAGCCTTCTCTTCTCCAGGCTCAACAGCCCCAACTTTCTCAGCCTATCTTCATACAGGAAGTGTTCCAGACCCCTCATCATCCTCGTGGCCTTCTTCTGGACCTGTTCCAACAGTTCCATGACCTTTTTATGTTGAGGACACCAGAACTGCACACAATACTCCAAGTGAGGTCTCACAAGAGCAGAGTAGAGAGGCAGGATCACCTCCCTCAACCTGCTGGTCACACTCCTTTTGATGCAGCCCAGGATACGGTTGGCTTTCTGGGCTGCAAGTGCACACTGTCAGCTCATGTTCATTTTCTCATCAACCAAAACCCCCAAGTCCTTCTCTGCAGGGCTGCTCTGTATCTCTTCTCTGCCCAGCCTGGAGCTGTGCCTGGGATCGCTCCGACCCAGGTGTAGGGCCCTGCACTTGTCATGGTTAAACTTCATGAGGTCTGCATCTGCCCACCTCATAAGCCTGTCAAGGTCCCTCTGGATGGCATTCCTTCCCTCCAGCGTATCAACCAAACCACACAGTTTGGTGTCATCGGCAAATTTGCTGAGGGCGCACTCAATCCCACTGTCCATTTCACTGACAAAGATGTTGAACAAGACCGGTCCCAACACCAATCCCTGAGGGACACCACAATGAAGGTCAGTCTAAGCATTTCTGTTTTTATCCTGACACCAACCGAATACCTTAAAGGATTAGCCAATGAAATGTTACCACTGATAAGTACCCGAAGTAGTTAATTATCACAAAACCTTGTATTTAAACATTCAGTGTAATGCATCTAAAGAGGTATAAGCTGTTGTTTGATATTCAGGAAAACATACAGTAGGGTAAATTTTCCATTTAGGTGACTTTTCCATCTAGTTTACTCAAGTCCAAAGTACTAACCTGGTATTTTTTATTCTGTGTGTCTTCTTACAGAAATGCTTACCTAGTACATAAGATACTGAACAATTGTTTATAAATAAGAGCAAAAAAATCCCTCCAAGCACAAAGGAACACAGAAGGGGTTCTGAAACAATAAAGTAAGCTACAGCCTGTTCTTCCTATCATCTCCAGCTCATTCTTCTTATTCATTAATGATAATCAAAAAGAAAAAAAAAAGAACTGGCTTGAATTTCATGTACATTTTGCAGATATAGAACACCAGTAATCTGTTATAAGACTTGCTAGAAGCAAATATTAGAGTCAGTGGATGCAGGCAGACAATATATGTGCTCAAAAACATATCTGCATATATGGAAATCTTTCTTAAAAAGCTTGCATTTACTTACTGTGAAGCACATTCTTCACTAGCAGTTCTATCCTCTGTAAATACTGCTCACCGAACTCATGTCGACGCAACTTCATGTCATGGTCTAGAAGTAAGGAAACATTTTTAAAATGTTACGCAGAATCATTAAAATTCTTCCAAATATACATTACTCTATATTCCATGACTGCTATGAATATAAATGTACTTAGCATATATTTATGGTGTTTTAAAAAGTCATGTTTTAAATTTAGTCCTTTTTCTGGATAATTACATTTATCAGAAAGCTGGGAGTATCTTATTTCTGAAAGTACAAAACATTATTTCTAAACTCATCAGGCTAGATATAACTTATTTATAGACACAGCATTTTTGAATTTTCTGATTTGGGTATGTATGCAGTTTGGGTGAAAAAGGAAGTGATTCTCTGGAAAGAAGATCCAACTTTAGAATTATGTCTCTAGGGACCTCAGATCAGGAATTCCCACAGCAGAATGGTCCCAAGGCTACGCATGGGTAAAAATTTTTTGGTTTACCCTCTGCTAATGGCCTGATGTCAACTCTACTGACAGAACCTCTGCTCTTCTTGCAGTTGTATTAAGTATGCATGAAGTCAATGCCATTCTGTCTGGTCTCTGTGTTAGTAGGGTACACATGTCAATCTTTTTTTTTTTTCCAGGTTTTCTTGTCCTGTAGACAGCTTGACATGTTTCTCACACCATTTTCAATGACTTTTTGCTAGTACAGCTTTAAATGGTTCACTGAATTTTGCAGCTTATTGTTCAAGAGGCTACAGAGCAAAAAGCAAGGCATTTTTTTATAGTTACTTTTGCTTATACTGGAGACTCATAAACCTTTCCCTGCAGTTCTTTGTACAAAAAGCTTTTTCCCTTCAGTACATAGAGTTTTTACTTCATCTAAGCTTAATAATTATTTCCTCTGCTGATATAATAATTGTTTCCCACACAGAGTCTGATATTTATGTTAATTGCTCTGTAAAGAGTGGGGAGCATGGCAGAAGCACAGAGTATGTTGTCATGCACCTAGCTGGACAGAAAGCCTCAAGATTAACAAGTATATGATCAGAGATACATAGCTGATTTGACTCAGCAATTACTTGATTCTTCTGGCATAAGGTTAGTTAAGGAAGCCTGCATCTCACACCAAAGCTTATATAAAAGCCCAATACTAACAAATGTTGGCTGATAACAAGCCAGCACGATCACAGGAGCTGCAAAGGGAGCCCTGCTGTTGCAGTGGCTTGCTGTGCAAAATCCTGCCAAGAATCAGAAATATTTCTTATACTGAAGATCTACCCAGAGGTATCTTTGCTCTTTGAATCAATGACTGTATCTGACCCTTAATATGCTATAGGTGTGTACAGTATTACTAGAAGGAGGATGGAAAAAGTAGTTAATAATGAGTCTTCAAGCTGCTATAACGATAGTTAACTTTAAGGCATCTTTTCTTCTAGACACATAATGATATGATACTCTACTATAAACCATATGCCATTTGTTAACTGAGCATATAATCTTGTACTGTGGCAATTTATTTCACACTGAAACATAAAAATGTAAAAAAAAAAAAGAGAATGAGAAAACTATTATCAGTTTTAAAAGACTACTCAAGATGACATTTCTGAAAAAGCAAGGGCATTAATAATGCCCAGCTGGCGCATTCCAGCCCCTGGTGTTGAATATCAGCTTGACTATAATCACAAGCATATTCAGAAGGATTGGAAACTAACAGCAAATGCTGGCTAAGTGTTTAGCTGGAGATGTTGCTTCAACAGCACTGCAAAATGCAGAGCAAGCTTCTGCGAGAGCTGAATAGGGCTGACTCACATGAGGTCCAAGGTATTAATTTAAGAATCTGGTAAGAGGAATATATTCCATATCATCCTCTTCTTGCATTTTTCTTCCCTTCACAGAAGAATTGCTTTTATTGATGCCCCAATCAGTTATGAATGAGAAACTTTTGGATAAGTCTAAGGAAACAGCAAATTGCTGGATGGAGATTTCTTCATTTTCAGCAAGCAGGAAGGTTGCTTATTGCTTACATCATAGAAAATCTAAATTCTTTTCTTACTTAATAATAGTTTCCTTGTATGACCTTGCATGAGTAACTCAGCTGCTGCATGACTTATCCTCTCCACCTATCAAGATACAGACTATTTGTCCACAGATGAGGAATCTAGCAAAGCTAAAATTATTCTCATGTCTTTGAGATTTCTGAATACCTTTGTATACTTTTTTTTAAAGTCTTACTTAAACCTCCAGGTTAGTAATTTTCATTCCTCTTTTTTTCTTTCATTTTAGTCATCTATCATTGGTCTCTTTTCTGCATAACAAAGCACAACTTTACTGTAGAAATCTTGATATCAATTAAAACCTTTATGCAGGACTATCAAGGATATGTTTTTCAATAATTAGCTATACCTACACATGCTCCCACTGCCTGGATGGAAATTCTTTCTTTATTTTAGAAGTTCAGAATGGTTTTATTACACAGCTACAAACAGTAGTTCAATGTTATCTGATTAAGACTGCCAAAACCTCTGTAAAACTTTATTAATATTCATAAAAATATAAGTAGATGTAAAATTATTTTTAATGGCTTGTTATAATCTATTAGGAAAATAAAAATGGAGAAATAAGTTTCTGAAATGCTTATACAACTCCATAGAGTTTTCTCCCCTTCCTTCCTGTAAATGACCCACTTCATCACTGCCCAGCAAATCAGGGTAATGTTTTTAACCCATTCTGCAATGCTATAAATGAATACACAAACCAAAGTAATGAGTCTGGCCCCAAGTGATATTTGCTTCAGATGCAACAAGACTGTAAGATTGTTGTAAGAAATGCTGATGGAACTAAAACTCATGTTTAGGAACAGAAGCCAATGAGTTACACAGATATATCTAAGAACAGAATGTTGTCTGCAAGCTTAAGCAAACAAACCAAGGAAAAGGCT
Source organism: Ara ararauna (assembly GCA_028858755.1). NCBI lineage: Eukaryota > Metazoa > Chordata > Aves > Psittaciformes > Psittacidae > Ara > Ara ararauna. The sequence continues at coordinate 22,989,504 of CM054376.1, forward strand.
AGAAACTATTGCCCTATGCAGTGTGCTTGCTACTGTTAAACTTTTTACTTGTTAAATTCTACTGCTCTTTTAACGCTTGATGGCTTTTTGTTGATTTCTTTTTATAGAGCTAATTTCACCTGCTTTTAGCACACATGCCTTTGTCAATATTTACTCTGTTTTATGAACAATTGTTATTAACTAAACACAAATATATTCCCAACCACAGTCCCAAATACAGCCATGCTTTGGCATTATAAGCCCAGATAACAGATTTTGTTTTTTTCTGCTTTTTATCAGTATTATTTGCAAGAAACAGGTAGCAGACTTTGTAAAGAAGTCTCAAAAGCCATTACTTTTTCAGTACTAAGCCATCTATCACAGGGCAGCCATTTATTTTCTGAGTGTACTAGCATAGTTTTTTCTGCACTAAGTCTACTTCCAGGAGAAAATGAAATGTTTGTTTTCTTGGAAGCAACATGTTTAAAATAAACATAAATAATTTGGTGTTTCAAGTATACAACACTTGGAGCTTTAGTCTCCTTATAGAGAGCTTTTTACCTACTCTGACAGTCTATGCAATATAAACAGTCCAGAAGAAACCTGTGCAGGCAGAAATATCTTTTTGAGAACAAGAGGTAAGCATTCAGCTTTGAACTTTCCAATCAAGATAAAATATTTGGATTTTGTCTTGCCACAAAGCTCAGGCTTTGGCTATGATGTAGAGCACTGTACCCTTGTTTCGAAGGATATATAAAGCAGTGCATGAGTTAGAGAAAACACTAACTCTGTTTTGTACTTAATATGAGTCTATACTAGGATATGGGTAGTCCTAGAACTTTTCAGTCTAGTTACATCTGACTAAAATGACACTTCTTTGCCTTATCTTACCTCTTCTCTAGATAATCAACAAAGCAAATGAGAGTGAATTTTTCTAAAAGTGCTGAGGGGAGGGGTAAAATCTTAGAACAAATTCTTCACTGCTTGGACAAGGACTACTTATTTGCTAGTGTACTACACTGTGCTACAAATATGTAAATACAAAAATGAAAACATAATTTCTTCAAGTGGATCATCTCTAAGAATGAGACCACAATCAGATTACTTTAAATTAACTTATCCCATATTCCTCAAGCTTATCTAGGAAGAGTTTGTAAATAAACAGTGTTGGCCAGGATACTGTCTGCTCAAAACAGGTTTTTTTTCATTAGACTAGCTTTTAGTGATTTTAACCATTGTGATGGTTAAAATCACTGGTAGAAATATAACAGAAAATACTGATATAAAAGTTGTGATTTACATGAAGAAAGATTTTTGGGTTTATTTTTATCTTCACATGCTTAAACTGGACTGGCTTTTGCTTCAATTTACCTTGCTTGAATTTGATCAGATTTTTTTTGTTTGATTTGGGTTTTGGGCTGTTTTCTATGAATGTCACTAAAAATAACAATTAAAAAGATGAACTTACATATCCTAACCATTCTTTACCCCCGATTTGCTTTTTTCTCTTTACTTGTGTCAGCTTGGCTGTACTTTGATTTTCTCCTTTTTACTTCAAAACTTTTGGTCATTATTTGGGTTTGCTTTTGCTGCCTCCTCAGTATTTCCTAACACAGCTGTTACGTGTTTTGGGGTGTTTAGGAAGCAGAAATAGCCAGACTACTTTACAAAGAATTATGAGATATGAGCCAAAAACGACCACAGCTCAGGCACTGGTCTTACTAGCAGGGTGCAGCCCTACAGGGTCTTACTGCAGCACACAGAACAGGGTGCTGATAACAAGATCCACGAACAGACCCAGCTTATCTGAGCTCTTGGTTAAGTTTTTAGTGAATCAAAAATGCTTCACATGCTATTAGTAGTTTGTTAAGTAATCTTTCATAGTATGTTTCATCTTCAGGTGTTAACTGACCCTCCTGCAGTTCACATGTACGATTAGGAACATAATATATTTCAGCATTAAGAAACTGTCTTGGGTTCAGCAGTAGCAATCATTTTTCTCCTTGGTAGCTGGTGCAGCACTGTGGTTTTGATTTTCGGACTGGGAACAATGCTGATAACACCGATGTTTATAATTATGGCTTAGAATGTTTTGGTCTGACCAAGGACTTTCTGAGTCTCATGCTCTACCAGGGAGGAGGGGAAGCCAGGAGGAAGCAGAGATAGGACACCTGACCCAAATTGACCAAAGAGGTATTCCACACCACAGCACGTCATGCCCAGGATGCAAAACAGAGGGCAGAGACCCGGAAGGGTGCAGGTGCACTGCTTGGTCGGGCTGGGCATAGGTGGTGAGTGATTGTATTCTTTCCTTGTATTTGCCTTGTCATTATTATTATTGGTGGTAGCAGTAGTGATTTGTGTTATTCTTTAGTTACTAAATTGTTCTTATTTCAGCCTGTGGGAGTTGCATTCTGTCGATTCTCCTTCCCATCCCCCCAGGAGCAGGGGGAAGAAAGAGGGGGGAGTGAGTGAGCAAGAAAACTGTGTGGCTGAGAGGCTTAAACCACGACAGAAATACAAACAAGTACAAAATCACTAGTGCAAGGCTTTGTTCTAGTAGCCTTCCCACCTGGATTAGGTTATAGTGCTCAAACTCCAGGTGCCACCTTATTCAACATATATTGAAATTACAATAGAGCATTGGATTGACCTGTATCCTCCCACAATACACATTTATTTGTATATATGCTTCTCTGGTGCACTTGAGAAATGCAGTCCGTACCAGTTGCCATGGTTGCTGAATGCAGTCTCAATTAGCTACTTCAAGTATTTTGAAGAGTGCACAGAAATACCATCCTAGGCAGGCTGCCAGCTGGAATGATATTATAAAATACTGCACTTGCTCACCAGGGGTTTCCCACGGTATCTCTCCAGCTGGCAGCATGCCCTGCTAGACAGGAGCCTCTGGGTGGGCAACACTATACCTGTTGCTGGCAGATTTGATCTCACAGTAGGGATGGGAGTGCCCCAGGAAGAGCTTTTAGCAATTTCTTCAAGCCTAGACATTTATGTGATTTTACTTCCCTTACAACATTTTGTGCTTGATAGAAATCTGCCTGTTTTAAAAATAAAACTAACACATGAACTGAATTTTTCTCCAGTTTATAAAAACCTTCACAGAATATTAAAAATTCTAAAGATTGTCACATTAGATTTGAGAACTGTAAACCTTATGCTGTTAGAATAAATAGAGTATAATATTGCACCTCAACAGTGGTCTAAACACTGAAGAGTTCCTTCAGATTTCATTGTTTGAATAAACCAGTACTGATTATACAGTGCTTTAGCATAAACAAGAGTGCAGCTTCCTAAGTAGTTTAGGACTGTAACTTTGACAGGAGAAACAAAACCAAGAAGGAACTGCGTTTCACAAGTCACTCAAGCTCATTTTCAAAATCTAATTGAAGGATCTGAAGATTTCTTTCCTGTGTGCTTTTCTAAACAGTCTTGGTGCTTCCAACTGCCTTTAGCAGGACCATAGCAGAGATTTCTTGGGATAGTTTTTTATTAACATTGATCCTGCACCCTGAATAGTTTAACATGTATTACTTTATTGAATGAATATCCAGCAACAAATACATTAAAAAACAAAAGATGACCTTAGAAATAATCTTTTAAAAATATAAAACAGAACTGATAACTGTAATTCAGATCATTCCAAATATTTCCATCTGTGTCTGCTGACTGAGCACAAATCTTGTTAGAGTAGAAACACAGGGAAGAAGAACAAATCATAACTGTCAAACTATGCACTTTGAAACATAATGATATTTAGACATTGGCAGCTGGGACCATTCTTTAATTCTGCAGGCTTCCATAAGGAAGACAAGCTGAAGATTAGATAGAGGATATTGAATTTCTTATGAAACAAAGAAGGCTTGAATTCCTCTCTTGGCCAGACAAGCAGGTTTCAACATTTTATCCAATTTGGGGAGATGCGTATTCACATAGAATCATAGAACAGTTAGGGTTGGAAAGGACCTGAAGATCATCTAGTTCCAACCCCCCTGCCAGGGGCAGGGACACCTCCCACTAAACCATCCCACCCAAGGCTCTGTCCAACCCGACCTTGAACACCACCAGCAATGGAGCATTCACAGCTTCCCTGGGCAGCCCATTCCAGCGCCTCACCACCCTTACAGTAAAGAATTTCTTCCTCATATCCAATCTAAACTTCCTCTGTTTAAGTTTGAACCCATTACCCCTTGTTCTATCACTACAGTCCCTCACGAATAGTCCCTCCCCAGCATCCCTATAGGCCCCCTTCATAAAATGTTCATGATGTCATTTTCTTCAGCCTTTGCAGGTATAACACAGGTGTTGGTAGTAGAATTTCTGATGTGATGTGGATGGCCAGGTTGAGCTATGAGTCAGTCCACTGCACGCAAAACAAATACAGCCATGCTGGAGGATGTTATTTAGGTGCCAAGTAGCAAAGAGCAAGAGCAGGTGTCCAAAACATAGCAAAAATTAGTTCCTCAGGCAAAATATTGGAATTCAGAAATAAGCAGGCCTTGATTTTGGCAGTCATACTTGCCAGATTATGACACTCAAGAACATGGGTGGGTTTTCAATGGGCTCTTTTTCAGGGCAAGACATTAATTTTGTCACACCTCAAGAAATCAAAGTTAAAGATGCACAGAACTGTCCTTTTAAAATACTGGTTTATGGTAGCAGTTGTCAGTCAGGGAAAGCAAAAGTGGGCTGCACCACAAAGACTGAGCCAGGAGGTGGGAACAAAGCTCATCAGGGAGAGAATATCCTCAACAATATCGTACCACAATACCTAAGCAAGAAGAGCAGAGCAGGTCCAGTGACAGTAAGCGGGTTCAGACAAAAGTCAGACTCATCAGACAAAGTCCACAGTGATGTCTAAGAACAACCAGGAAGTCAGGCTAGCACAACAGTAAGGTATGTTGCCAAGCACATGTATACCTACAATGCAGGTCAAACAAGGACCAAGGCCAAGGGTATGAGCTTAAAAGTAGTTTCTATATGCAGTAAGGAAGGACTGACGAAGCCTCTCAGAGCTGTTTTATAACCCAGATCTTTCCTCATCAGCCTGATCTAAGGTTGCACAAAACAAATAAAACCAGATTTGGTCCTGAGCACAAGCAACTAATCCTCTAGGTGAGGAAGAAAAACAGTGCAGATGCTGGCAGTGCACTCAGGACCCTGACAGTAAAAACCTACCAGAATGAAATTTAAGACTTCGTTAAGTCAGAAGTCCTGGAATCAAGCATCCATGCAGGTATAACCACAGGGAGGTCTACAGAACAGGAAAAGTTTCAGGCAACATAACAATAACCAGTGACAGCTTTGTATCAAATACAATTAATTTGGTCTTTGAATTGGCAGTTGCAAAAGATAGTTCCACAGTGTTAACAAACCAACAATGGGCTTTACTAGAGTTTCACTATCAGGCTTGCACTATTTATCATACTGTAAGCAGAAGTCAGACTTGTCTTGGCAAAAGGGTTCTCATTTTCAGTTCTTTTCAAATTACAGAATCATAGAATAGTTAGGGTTGGAAAGGACCTTAAGATCATTTACTTCCAACCCCCTCTATGCTAGTAAGACCTTTATCCCAAGTGCTGTAGCCACAAAGAAAAACACATTCTAGGAACAGAGGTCTCTTCAATTTTATTGAAAACTTGCAAAAGAGAAAATTTTCAGTATCTTATAATACTACACGAAACTTTATGAGATAACTGATGCCATGGCACAGAGATAAACAGATCTTACTCTTCCTTAATATCCCATGAATACATAAACTAAAATGTTTATATGGTCAAGAAAAATCATAGGCTGCCATTACTGGGAGGGAATGAGGGATGGGGGAAGTTCCAACTTTTCACTTCCTAGGATACAGGCTCTTTCAGAAAGGTCTATCTAACTACATTTTAAAATGTATTGGCTCTCAGTATTGCAAAGTTACAAAAATTTCCCATTAGCATGAAGAAAGCCCATCTCTTCAGCACCAAGAAATTTGTTTTGTTGTGGAAAATGGCACTGACACCTCCCTACACCTCAACGTTTTAAATTTCTCTTTTTCATCTTTTTCTATTATTCATTAGATCTGATTTTATTCTAGATCAGAAACCAGAGAACAATTATTATGTAGTTTACCACAGAAGCATGTACATTGATCCTAACTGTGGTCTTTGTGGTCTCCCATTAATAGCCATTTCTCAATTGTTAATATACACGAAAAAAAAATGAAAGTAATTTAGCTTCCTGCTTCACCTAAAGACTCAGTTTAAGAATTCAGAAAGCTCAATTAAACTAATGCAATGCTTTAATACTGAAGATCCTGGCATCAAGTATATTAGTGAAGACAGCAGCTTTAAAAAAAAATAGTTCTACTGTTGCTCATAGCTGGCTGATCTGGCACAACTGAAGATACCTGGTGAATTTTCTTCTGGATGATTTTGCTACTTTGAGAACTCTGGGAGATGCAAAATTACATGAGGCAGAGAAGGAATAACCAAGGAATAGCATAATTGCATGACTTCCGAGTATGCTCCATTTATACCAATTTTTTTAAAAGAGCACCTTGATGGAGTTCTTTTAAGTGCTACAAGAGCAAAGGAGAAAGTAGCACAGAAGTGGCAAGAGATCAGTTACCAAGTCATTTTTTTTTTTACAGTGTTATGCACTGAAACTTGCTATACCCTTAGGGGAGGCAATAAATTTTATAATCAAAACATTAGAGAAGTCCTACATCTACAGAACATACTTTCTGAGTTAATCTTCTGGATGCTTCTTTGGGGTCTGTAATTAAAATCCTGAACATTCTTATGCAGACTGACACAGAACTATTTTATTTACAAAAAACATGGCAAAAAATATTTTCCCTCCAAAAATCTGGAATAATTATCCCTAAAAATTTTGGACAAATCAAAGAATACTACCTTTAAATTGCACAAATTATTAGCAAGACAGCGACTGACACTGAACCAGTTACCTTGATCACATCTACCAAAAAAGAAAGGACAAAACACTGGCCTTAGCACAGCCATTTTTTGTGATTATTAAACTGAGCTGCTTGGAAACTCTTTGGAATTTTTCAGTGTCATTTAATTGCATAACTGTACCATAATTACAGGAAGATTGATTTAAGATAAGTGAGTTTAATAAACTACTAATGATAACACACTCCCTCACTACCTTTATACCAACAATTCTACCTATACAAGGACTGAAATTATGAACTTAATTTACTTTAACTTTCTTACTTATTAGTTTATATGTTCTTACATTTAATTTTTTCTCTAATATGAACTTCTTTGTTTATGTCAGGAGAATTTTCTCAGTTGAAACTTTCAGAAGCTTGATAACATTCCTAGAATACAACTTTTGATATAACTCAAAAACTATTGATACAAAGCTAAATAATTAAAACTTTCCCACAAGCAAACACAAATATTTTTGAAAAGTGGATTAACTTCCTTTTTTTTTTTTTCCCAACTTTCTGAGAAAAAGGCATTAGAATATAATATTTTCAAGTTTAAATTCAATCCTACTGAAACTTGAAGAAGCAATTAGGAAAGTATCAACAGGTGTTTGAGATAAATCTTTAAGATTATTCTGGAGGTGATTTTGCTTTGTAAAAACCACTAGTACTGAAAAATAGCTAAGTTCACAAACTGATCATAATTATACGACTTAACCTTAAGGGAAAAAAATCACTGGCTTTAAGTTACTAGCCAAGAATTAGTCAACTCATTCCCCAAAGAAATTAAATAGTTATTTAAAGGCTAGTAAAAAGTTTGTCTTTATTATTTCATGGTGGTCCCAGAATTTCTGGATGTCAGTGGTGTTTATAAATGCATACTGATACATAATTAAAAAAACTTATGAAATACAGTGAAAAATACTTTCATAAAATAACCTGATTTGTGTAAAGTTTGATGCAAGTGTTAGGGAAAGATGCACACCTTTCAAGTGGTAAAATCAACTTCTAATGCAAAACAGTAGCATAACATATATAAAAAAATTGGACTAAAAGATGTTTCACAGCACCATAAATATCCAGATACAGTTAGGAAGATATTTAAACCTGTGGTAAAATAAAGTTCGTTTGTCAGGAATGCAAACTATAAAGAGATGTATGAAAATTAATACATAAAATACATTACAAACATATGCGTTTGTTTTCAACAGTTTCAGATTTTTGAGAGAATATTATTATATTGATAGAATGTCTATTACTGCTTCATCAGTAGCAAACATTTACAGCAACACTGTAAGTGATGCACAGAAAATTACATTAAGTTGTTGTAAGATATATGCATTCCAGAGATTAACTTTAGGCCCTTAAGAGAACAGTAATTTCCAAGCTCTCATGTTTGGGAAATCATTCTTAGATTTTGCCAGATTAAAGTAACAATTGGTACTGAGAAATCTTAGCAAAGTCCCAGTATATTTACTGACTGCAGATATCTAGACACTATCTTAACCAACGCGTGTTGAAATCTGAGATCAATGCTTTCTGTCTTTTCTACTTTTGCTAAGTGTCAAATGCTTCAAAAGTCTATAATGTTTTCTCCACCTTTCAAATATGTAACTTAAGAGATTAGGGGTAGTCAGACATTTGCTGCCAATAGCTTTTTAATTAAAAAAATTATGATTAAAAATAAATAAGTAAGATGGGAGAGAAAGCATTTTAGCTACTGTTATTTTGCAGAGTAAATGGCCCTATTTCACTAAATGCTGGAGTTTCAAGTTAAAACAGGAAAAGATTGCTATCTGGTAGAGCAGCCAGTGATCAAAGAGTATGCATGCAAGTATGAAAGCCCAAGTTTAAACCTCCTTATCTAAAAAGCTGGTGGCTTAAATGATCTTAGAAACAGAGGAATACTTGAATCACCATCAGGGCAGTGTCCTTACCAACTGCAGCGCACTGCTCAGTGTGCTGACAATGGAGTCCAACAACAGTCCCAGACAAGGCAAAGAGATACAACCAGATATATGTTCTATCCAAAGAATCCAGTTAAGAACAGCATAAGACAGGACTGGAAGCAAAATTAACATGCATATAAGAGAACCATTCAGAATGCAAGCTACCTACAGCACAGGTCCAAAGTCCACCCAGGAAACAGAGCCAAAACCAAGAGAGGTACACTTAAACCACAGCACAGGCAAGAGCATTGAATAATCAAGCCTCAGGTTAACTGAGGTTCCTGGAACCCAAGGCAGACGGCATAGGTGGAAACCCCAGGTGAGGTTGGTTAGGGTCATTATGACTATTAAGCTCTGATAATCACAGCCTTTAAAGCTTCTTCATGCTGCTACATCTTAGGAATTTAGCCAAATATATTTCTAAGTTTGGGCCTAATAACTGGGAAAGAAATTACTAGTAATGTATAAATTTATGAGCTTTAAAAAAAAAAACCTGCAGCAGTCTACTTAAACACTAGAAAAAATCAAGGCTATGAGGAGAGTAGCATCATATTTTTATTTGTTTTATACTAGAATATATAAAGTTCTGACCTGACAGAACAAAATGATTGCTAGATAAAAAGGTACTATTCATGACAAATTCTAAGTCTGATTTAGGACTTCACATGTATTTTTCATTATATTTCAGGAGTCCTATTACATTAGCTATATGTCAATTTATTTACAATTATACCAGTTCTAAAACTGTAAGATTATAACACAAAACCCGATATTTTTCAAATTCACTTAGGATTACAGTTATTTCACTAATTTTGTAAAAAGAGATAAATAACACAAACACCCTCTCAAAAGTTACCCAAACTAATCCATTAGTAGTCTTTAGTGTTTCTGTGTCATGAATAGAAACTAAATTTCTAAATTTCATCTAATTAATAAAACCAGTGCTGTCTCTATGCTAAAGGCAACTTTTATCCTATTATGCCCACATAGCAAGTCTTCAGCAAGACAACTTTGTCATGAGCCTACCTCTCTTTAGTCACAAAAATTGCCCAATACTTCAACAGTGTCAGATAATGTCTCCTACACTTCATAAAACATTTATTTTCATTTATATATATAATACATGATTATATATGTTCTCTCTGCTCCTCAGCTTCCCAGAAGGATCTCAGCCATATCACTTTCAACCAGACCAGACAGCAATCAGTTCAGCATTTGCCACTAGTGAGGGGAACAAGCATCTGAAGTGGGACCAAGGATTTCCAATAGTAGGTCTTTCACTAAAGTAGTTAGCTTCAATGTCATTAAACACTTTAAGAGGCTCTGTAATTTAGCTGTTGTCACTGCTTTGTTCATACCTGTGTGAGTTGGGCTGAAACATGTATCAACTGTGCTCGGGACCATAAAAATTTCTCCCTTGAGCTACCAAAAGTGTTTGTGAATGAAACAGAGAACAGGTTAAAACAATTATAAAGGAAAATGCGTAATTCTTTTATGGTCATTGTAAAGGAGATTATTGCTTAAAAGGCCAAGCTTTGACTTTTTGGTGAAGAGCAAAAAGGGAATTCCAGAAAAGCAGTGAGGTATTCATCAAAAGGGTAAAATCCTCCATCAGTAACTTGAAACCACCAGTGTCCTTTCCAAAAAATAGAGGTAAAGAAAAGAGATTAATTTAGCAATATTTTTGGAAGATCAAAGGGCTCATTTCTATTCAGTTCGATTTTTATTTGTCTGGAATTATAGAATCATAGAATCATAGAATAGTTAGGGGTGGAAAGGACCTTAAGATCACCTAGTTCCAATCCCCCTGCCGGGGGCAGGGACACCTCCCACTAAACCATCCCACCCAAGGCTATGTCCAATCCAGCCTTGAACACCGCCAGCAATGGAGCATTCACAACTTTCCTGGGTAACCCATTTCAGTGCCTCACCACCCTTACACTAAAGAATTTCTTCCTCATATCCAATCTAAACTTCCCCTGTTTAAGTTTGAACCTGTTACCCCTTGTCCTATCACTACAGTCCCTAACGGAGAGCCCCTCCCCACCACCCCTGTAGGCCCCCTACAGACACTGGAAAGCTGCTATGAGGTCTCCACACAGCCTTCTATTCTCCAGCTGAACAGCCCCAACTTTCTCAGCCTATCTTCATACGGGAGGTGCTCCAGTCCCCTCATCATCCTCATGGCCCTCCTTTGGACTTGTTCCAACAGTTCCATGTCCTTTTTATGTTGAGGACACCATAACTGCACACAATACTCCAAGTGAGGTCTAGGGACTACTTGCCGGGGTATATTGCTCTGAGGGAAGCAGACAGCACAATTTATGCATCAAAAGTACATACCTCAGGCTTCAGAGAAAAAGAGAATAAGAAAGATGAAGCACTGAAATTAACATCAGGGGAGCAGAACAGGAAACAACGAAACAACTTCAGGGCCAATAAGTAGCTATGATTTTTCCTGCTATAAACATTTTGACCTTTTTAAAATATGACTTCTAGAATTGCAAGGGCAACATAATCAGGACACTTTCAAAGGACACTGATTCAATGCAATAAATTGAAGAGTTCTCAAAGAGCTGGAAAAAAAGTGGAACTAATAAAATGTTAAACCATGATTTATTTGTTTTTAATAATCCTGGGCATTTTAAATTCAAGCATTAGAACACTGATAGGTTTCTGTACATTTGACAGTCAGTTTCAAAACTTATTTGGGTTATCATCACAATGGAAACTGTTTTTCAAGGACTTTCTGTACAATAGCATTGTAACTGGAAAGACAATGCCAACATAATCTTATTGCTAAATGTATACACCGTACTGCTATTTACATAGATCTGATGTAAATGAATGAAAACATTCTATCTAAGCAATGCTGTTCCAAGAAGTCCTTACAAGTTTACAGAAAACATGTTAACAGAAATGCCATTTCTGCTCTGAAAACAAACACAGAAACCTTTAGCTTGTGAGAGAAAAAATAACACGCAATGTGTCCCCTATCTAAAAAAAAAAAAAAAACAAGAAAAGCTGTCTGTGGGGCTGAGTTGAATAACAGCTGAGAGTAGTTTATTTTTCCCTGAGGCAAACGGCTGAAGATTTAGAAGAATCCTTTCTCACCCACTTAAAAGTTGTTCTCTTGAGTATATTCTACTCTTTATTATAGAGAAGTGTGAGCCAGCAGCTCCCTGGGTTCAAGAGTCCCCAGGGTGTCCCCGGGCTGGGCAGGCAAGGCCTGGCAGGTGGGGGCAGTCCCAACCCCTGGCACTGGGGACATCCCTAGGGATGTGTAGGTGCTGAGGCTGTGCTAGAACACGAACCCACAGGTGGGCAGGGCTTGGCTTGTTGGGGCTCATGACTGATGGGGGCTGTGGAGATGTGGAAAGCAGCCCTGCTGAGGAGTCACTGGGGCAGGGACTGAAGGCCCATGGGGGGCTGTCCTGGGTTCAGTAGTAGCCATCATTTTTCTCTTTCTTAGTAGTTAGTGCAGGGCTGTGTTTTTTACTTTCAGACTGGGAACAGTGCTGATAACACCAATGGTTTTAGTTGCTGCTCAGTAATGTTGACTGTGACCAAGGACTTTCTGAGTCTCATGCTCTGCCAGGGAGGAGGGGAAGACGAGAGGAAGCAGAGACAGGACACCTGACTCAAACTGACCAAAGAGGTATTCCATATCACAGCACGTCATGCCCACTATATAAACTGGGGCAGTTATCTGGAAGGGTTAGATCACTGCTCGGGTCAGGCTGCATATTGGTCGGCGGGTGGTGAGTGGTCATATTCTCTTCCCTTGTTATTTCCCTTATCATTATTATTGGTGGTAGCAGTAGTTGTTTATGTTATATGGTAGTTACTAGAGTGCTCTTATCTCAACCCGTGGGAGTTACTTTGTTTCGATTCTCCTCCGCGTCCCTCCAGGAGTGGGAGGAAGAAAGGGAGGGAGTGGGATAGCGGCTGCGTGATTCTGAGTTATGGCTGGGCTTAAACCACGACAGTTCTGCTTGGCGCCCAACGTGGGGCACAAAGGGTTGAAATAATGACAGATCCAACCAGAGCGTGTCTAATCGTATTTGTGATAAGCGTTCATTGTTTTGGATTAATAGTCACTCTTCACAGTGCTGATCTATTGGCTCTCAAAGTTGTTGATCTCACAGTTTCAGCATGTCATACTTTACTTACAGTTGGTATTTGCTGTGTTACTGTTTATTGGCTGGGAGCCTCCGGCTAAGGTTCTTGTTTCATTGTTATTTATGGCAATGACTTGTAATACAATGAAATCATTGATCATGAAACTGATCTGGCTTGCATCCGCAATGTGGTCAACACCTCTATACTTTGGGAGGTATATAATAGAAGTGCTTAGCAATTGCACATCTTTTTTCTCCTTCTCAGGTGGTCAACCTGTGAAGGAGACATTCCTTTACTCTCCCAGCCCCCCGCCCCGATCTTTTACAGCATCATTTGAGAGTTCTGAAGGTTTTGAATGGCCTAAAGGTACTCTTGAGACCTGCTTGCTGATTGTGATGAGGATCACCATGTTGGCACACACACAAAGTGTGTTTTACCCACGACCATTTCATCTGATCTCGAGAACTAAGCAGAGTCGGGTTTGGCCTTTGTCTTGGGTTAGACGACGATATAGGAGGACCAAAAGATTTTCCCCGAGGCTGGACAGCCGTGAGTGGCAGAGTGTGTAGGATAGTACGGGCAAGTATCTAGGCCAGTGGGCCCCTCCATTGCTTTGGAACTTCACCATTGAATAAGTGCAAAATCCAGAAAAATTAGTAAAACCCTTAAATGAGGTGTGTTGTCATTCTGGTCATACCAGGGATGGACAAATCATGGCAACATGCTGGGGTTTGGCCTATGCTTACACAGCCCTGTTCAACACTATCCAACATATTCAAAAGGAAAAAAATGTCCCTGGATCTGATGGCAAAGCAACATTCAGTGCAGCTACTCCAGCTCCAAGCAGAGCAGCTACACCAGCCCCAAGCACAGCAGCAACACCAGCCCCAGTGACAATACAGCAGCTACTCAAACTTTGACCGTAGCAGACAGTGCAGCTACTCCAGCTCCAAGCACAGCAGATACACCAGCCTCAGTGACAAGTACAGTAGCTACTCAAACTTCAGTCACAACAGACAGCGTAGCTAATCCAACTCCAAATACAGCAACTACACCAGAGGACCATTTTGTGCCAGTATCAGTTGCCCCTGTACGCAAGAGCAAAAGAAAAAAGAGGCAAGAAAGATGAAGCAAGATGAAGAAACAATATATTCACCACCCGGGACAGCATCTGACCAGGAGCTATTAGTATGTGAATCAGAGGAAAAAGAGGAAGAAGAGGTGACGTCTCGACCTCGGACCTCAACTGAGCTACAGAATATGCAAAAAGATTTTAACCGTCAACCAGGGGAGCACATCATCACGTGGTTGTTTCCAATGCTGGAACAATGGGGCCGACTGTCACGAACTAGAAGGCAGGGAAGCCAAGTAGCTGGGATCACTTGCTAGGGAAGGGGGAATTGACAAAACAATTGCAAGAGAGAAAGAGTCCTTCAGCCTTTGGAAGTGGTTCTTGACAGCTGTGAAAGAAAGGTTTCCATATAAGGACAATGCTATGAGTCGTTTGGCCAAGTGGACTACTCTAGAGAAAGGCATCCAGTCTCTGAGGGAATCAGCCTTCTCTTCTCCAGGCTCAACAGACCCAACTTCCTCAGCTCATCTTCATACAGGAAGTGCTCCAGACCCCTCATCATCCTCGTGGCCTTCTTCTGGACCTGTTCCAACAGTTCCATGACCTTTTTATGTTGAGGACACCAGAACTGCACACAATACTTCAAGTGAGGTCTCACAAGAGCAGAGTAGAGGGGCAGGATCACCTCCCTCAACCTGCTGGTCACGCTCTTTTTGATGCAGCCCAGGACACGGTTGGCTTTCTGGGCTGCAAGCGCACGCTGCCAGCTCATATTCATTTTTTCATCGAAATGATTCATAAACTCCTAGAGTTGGAAGACAATCTCACCCCTTCCATCATTTCAGCTGTGGAAAAACTGTCCCAGGAGCTCAAAGAATTGAGAGACCATCTATCTGATCTATCCAGCTCCTCACATGTACCAACACACGTCTCAGCTATTAACAAAAGGAATCTGACTGCTCGAGATAGATGATATAGAAGGTATACACCACGGACCACCCTACGGTTTTACCTGCGGAATCATGGAGAAGACATGAAGAAGTGGGATGGAAAACCTACCTCAGTTCTGGAGGAACGGATGTGTGAATTGAAGAGGAGAACAAAGGTCAAGGATGATCATCCTATGAAAACTGTGGCTTCAGTCTCTGGTGAGCAGATTCCCAGATAGAGTAGAAGAGCTGATTTTACTCCAGCTCCTGTGATAAAGAAGAATAATCCTTTTCTACAAGACTTGAGTGTCTGACATTGTGATGACTATTAGAGGGGCCCTACCTCCATCCAGGTGGAGGTAGGGGACAATAGGATTTACTGGACTGTGTGGATCAGATGGCCTGGTACGTCAGTCCCATAGAAGCATAAGGCTCTAGTAGATACTGGTGCACTGTTTACCTGATGCCATCAAGCTGTCAAGGAGTGGAACTCATTTCTATTTCTGGAGAGACAGGAGGATCCCAAGAGTTGACTGTACTGGAGGCTGAAATCAGCCTGACTGTGTGGAAGTGGCAAAAGCACCCCATTATGACTGGCCCTGAAGCTCCATGCATCCTTGGCATAGACTAACTCAGGAGAGGGTACTTCAGAGACCCAAAAGGGTACCAATGGGTTTTTGGTATTGCTGCTTTGGAGACAGAGGAAATTGAGCAGCCCACCTTGCCTGGCCTCTCAGAGGATCTTTCTGTTGTGGGGTTGCTGAAGGTTGAAGAAAACAAGTGCCAATCGTGACCACAACAGTGCACCGGTAGCAATATTGCACCAACCGAGACTCCCTGATCCCATTCATAAACTAATCCATAGACTGGAGAACCAAGGAGTGATCAGTAGGACTCGCTCACCCTTTAATAGCCCCATATGGCCATTGCAAAAGTCTAATGGAGAGTGGAGACTAACGGTAGACTATCGTGGCCTGAATGAAGTCATGCCGTTCTTGAGTGCTGCCATACCAGACATGCTAGAACTTCAGTATGAACTGGAGTCAAAGGCAGCCAAGTGGTATGCCATGACGGTTATTGCCAATGCATTTTTCTCAATTCCTTTTGCAGCAGAGTGCAGGCCACAGTTCGCTTTTACTTGGAGGGGCGTCCATTGCACTTAGAACTTACTGCCCCACGGGTGAAAACACAGCCCGACCATCTGCCATGGACTGATCCAGACTGCACTGGAACAGGGACAAGCTCCAGAACACCTGCAAATGCACTGATGACATTATTGTGTGGGGAGATACAGGGGAAGAAGTCTTTGAGAAAGGGAGGAAAATAATCCAAATCTTGCTGAAAACCAGTTTTGCCATAAAATGGAGTAAGGTCAAGGGACCTGCACAGGAGATTCAATTTTTGAGAATAAAATTGTAAGATGGACGTCGCCAGATCCCCACAGATGTGATCAACAAGATAACAGCAATGCCTCCACCAACTGATAAGAAAGAAACACAAGCTTTTTTGGGTGCTGTGTGGTTCTGGAGAATGCACATCCCGAATTACAGTTTGATTGTAAGCCCTCTTTATCATGTGACCCACAAGAAAAATTATTTTAAATGGGTTCCTGAGCAACAACAAGCCTTTGAACAAATTAAACAAGAGATAGTTCATGCAGTAGCCCTCGGACCAGTCCGGACCAAGCCAGATGTAAAAAATGTACTCTACACCGCAGCCGGGGAGAATGGTCCCAACTGGAGCCTCTGGCAGACAGTTCCAGGGGAGACTCAAGGTTGACCCCTCGGCTTTTGGAGTTGGGGATACAGAGGATCTGGGGCCAGCTATACCCCAACTGAAAAAGAGATACTGGCAGCCTATGAAGGGGTTTGAGCTGCTTCAGAAGTGATTGGCACTGAAGCACAGCTCGTCCTGGCACCCCTGTTTCCCGTGCTGGGCTGGATGTTCAAAGGAAGGGTCTCCTCAACATACCATGCAACTGATGCTACATGGAGTAAGTGGGCTGCACTATTTACACAATGAGATCGAATAGGAAATGCCAGTCGTCCAGGAATTCTAGAAGTCATCATGGACTGGCCAGATGGCAAAGATTTTGGAATGTCACCAGAGGAGGAAGAGGAGATGTGTGCTGAAGAAGCCCCACAATATAATGAACTGTCAGAAAGCAGAAAGAGCATGCCTTGTTTCCTGATGAGTCCTGCCATATTGTGGAAAAGCATTGGAGATGGAAGGCAGCTGTATGGAGTCCCTGACAACAAGTTGCAGAAACTGCTGAAGGAGAGGGTGAATCGAGTCAGTTTGTCGAGATGAAAGCCATCCAGCTGGCCTTGGATGTTGCTGAATGAGAAAAGTGGCCAGTACTTTATCTCTATACTGACTCATGGTGGCATATGCCCTGTGGGGGTGGTTGCAGCAATGGAAGCAGAGCAACTGGCAACGCAGAGGTAAACCCATCTGGGCTGCTGCACTGTGGCAAGATATCACTGCCTGGGTGCAGAACCTGGTGGTTAAGGTACGCCATGTAGATG
Source organism: Ara ararauna (assembly GCA_028858755.1). Taxonomy (NCBI): domain Eukaryota; kingdom Metazoa; phylum Chordata; class Aves; order Psittaciformes; family Psittacidae; genus Ara; species Ara ararauna. The sequence goes on from CM054376.1 coordinate 23,007,041, forward strand.
CTCGTGTACCCAAGAGTTGAGCCACTGAGGAACACCAGAACTACCAACAAGTGGATAAAGCTGCTAAGAATGAAGTGGCTCAGATGAACTTAGATTGGCAACATAAGGGTGAATTATTTTTGGCCCTGTGGGCCCATGGCACTTCAGGCCATCAGGGCAGAGATGCAACATACAAATGGGCTCGTGATTGAGGGGTAGACTTAACAATGGACACTATTGCCCACATTATTCATGAGTATGAAGAATGTGCTGCAATTAATCAAGCTGAACGGTTAAAGCCTCTCTGGTATGGAGGACGATGGCTGAAGTACAAATATGGGGAGGCCTGGCAGATTGATTATACCACACTCCCACCAACCCGCCAAGGCAAGCACTATGTGCTTACCCTCATGGAAGCAACCACCGGATGGCTGGAAACATATGCTGTGCCCCACGCCACTGCCTGGAACACTATCCTGGGCCTTGAAAAACAGATTTTGTGGTGACACAGCACCCCAGAGAGAACTGAGTCAGACAATGGGACTCATTTCGGGAACAGCCTTATAGACGCTTGGGCCAAAGAGCATGGCATTGAGTGGGTAGATCACATCCTCTACCATGCACCAGCCTCTGGGAAAACTGAATGGTACAATGGGCTGTTAAAAACTACACTGAGAGCAATGGGGGGGAGACTTTCAAACATTGCGATATACATTTACCAAAGGCCACCTGTTTGGCCAACACCAGAGGATCTTCCAACAGGGCTGGTCCAGCCCTCTCAGAACTTCTACATACTGTAGAAGGGGACAAAGTTCCTGTGGTGCATATAAAGAATCTGCTCGGGAGGACAGTCTGGGTTATTCCTGCTTCAGGTAAAGGCAAACCCACTTGTGGGATTGCTTTTGTTCAGGGACCCGGATATACTTGGTGGGTATTGCAGGAAGACGAGGAAGTCTGATGTATGCTTCAAGTGGATTTTATTTTTAGGGGAAAAGAGCCAATGAACTCAATTGTATGCTGTTGCCTGCTATGTTGCACCTTTATAGCCCTCCAACTAGATGTCTTCAGATCACCAGCGACTGGCCCTGACTTCCCTCCAACCATTATCCCAACAAAGAATAAACTTTGATGAAACCAGACAAGTTCTGCAGTAAAGGAACGATCAGCATCAGCAGGCAAAGATCCAACACTGCACACAGCCTCTCCTGCTCTGAAAGACTGTTAGAAGAGATAGAGCTCAACATCATGGACCAGATAGACTCAGCAGCTTTACAGGGATTGGTCCATGCACTAAGGAATGGTCTCACTCTCTCTCTTATCTTATGAGATAAGAGTGATGGCATATTGAAAATGTGGGATCTGAGCATGACGTGAATGGTATGGAATAAGGGGTCGATACTGTCCTGGGTTCAGCAGCAGCCATTATTTTTCTCTTTCTTAGTAGCTACTGCAGGGCTGTGTTTTTTACTTTTGGCCTGGGAACAGCGCTGATAACACCAATGGTTTTAGCTGCTGCTCGGTAATGTTGACTGTGACCAAGGACTTTCTGAGTCTCGTGCTCTGCCAGGGAGGAGGGGAAGACGAGAGGAAGCAGAGACAGGACACCTGACCCAAACTGACCAAAGAGGTATTCCATACCACAGCACATTATGCCCACTATATAAACTGGGGGCAGTTTTCCAGAAGGGGTAGATTACTGCTCAGGTCGGGCTGGGTATCGGTCAGTGGGTGGTGAGCAGTTGTATTTTCTTCCCTTGTTACTTCCCTTATCATTATTATTATGGGTGGTAGCAGTAGTGGTTTGTGTTATACTGTAGTTACTAGAGTGCTCTTATCTCAACCCGTGGGAGTTACATTCTTTCCATTCTCCTCCCTATCCCTTTGGGAGCCGGGGAGAGTAAGGACGGGGTGATTTAGCAGCTGCGTGGTTCTGAGTTACGGCTGGGCTTAAACCACGACAAGGGCTGAAACAAGGTCCTGGCCACTGGGCCCCGGGCAGGGGTGTAGCGAGGTGCCAGGTAAAGCTGGGCCAGGCCAGTGAGGACTAATAGCATCTTCACCAACCTGACACAATTAACCTGTACTTTTACGTCAGAGGAATTTATTCACTCAGCTTTTATTCTCTCTCTTCATATTTTAAAACTCTTCTCATTATCCGTTATGTGTCTTTCCTCATGTCACCTTAGAACATACATGCCCATAGTGGCCATTTTATATATAGTGAAGTCAGGGTTCAAAGTAGTTCTTGATTTTGCAAAATGGAAGCAAACACTCCTGTCAGAACAAGTATAACATCTGATGCCATTTCTCTAATATTTTTTAAGAAAGGTCAATGTTTACCAGCTAATGTCTCATTAAGATTCAGATATATCTTTATGTGTAAAATCTAACTTTTAATGTCTCTATTATAAAACAGAAATCGAAGCTTTTAATTAAGTAGTGTCGTTATCTGGGAGAACTTAAATATCCAAAAATGAAAATCACAAAGACAGAACACTGAGTAGATACTTCTATTATGCTGTAGACAACAGTTGAGACTCAGAACTGAGCATTCTCCTGATTAAAAGGTAACAAAAGAAAAGTTGCCCACCTGTGAAGTCCTCTTGTCCATCTCTATTACCTTCTTTCTCCTGGCTGTGTTTTCAGCATCTCTTATTCTGCACCAGAGAGGATCGTGTCTCTCATCTGCATAGGAACTGTAGCAGTTCACTTTTCACTCCTGCTTTGGAGTATCAGTGACAACTGCAAGAAAGGCATAGAAACTACAAAGCTAAAAAAAATCTGCAGTGGGGAGGGAATAATTTAAGAGTCTCACCAGGAAAGACAAAGGTCAAATTCACCTATTTACAACTTTATGATAAAAGCATAGATTCCTTAGTATACGAAAGAAGATGATCCAAGTACAATACTTCAGCCTAGTTATTGGAGTCCTCACCGAAGCAAGGATAACTCTGGATTCTAATTCATGCTCCAGTTATTTTAATAGTTAAAGAAAATATAGCTTTCACTTGCAAACATGTTAATTGCAAAGTTTCTATTCTCTCTCTGAGAAACAACTTAATTCGCCCTTGCTTACTGTTGCTTTTTCTCTATCCTCCAAAAGCATTAACAAGAACACCTTAGATGAGCATCAACTTTTCCAACCCAGAACAAACTGGCAATTCGAGCACTCCTCTGGGATGTCCTTATTTTAAGTAGAAATACAAACCAATGCCAAGCTTTTCACATTCTTCATAATGCTGCAACTGCTGCAAAAGACTTGTCCATTCTTCTGACTGTCTGGGACAAGAATATTGACAGAAGTATATTTGCTGGGTAGAGTTAATTCTCTTCAGAGATTCTCATATGGTGCTCTGTTTTGGAGCTGTGATCAAAACAGTATTGATAACACACCAGTGTTTTAGTTATTGCTGAAGAGTACTTACGCACCATCAAAGCCTTTCCTGTTTCTCAGGCTGCTCTGCCAGTGAGTTGGCTGGGGGTGTACAAGAACTTGGGAAGGGACACAGCTGCGATAGCTGACCCCAAGTCAAGATTATGAGTAATGAAGCCTTACTTTCCTAGAAATGCCCAAACACCTGATTGTCTATGGGAAGTAGAGAATTAATTCCTTATTTTTCTTGGCTTGCGCGCGTAGCTTTTGCCTTGCATATTAATCTCTATCTAAATCCATGAGTATCCTCATTTTTACCTTTCCGATTCTCTCCCCTAGCCTACTGTGGGAATTGAGCATGTGGCTGTGTGAGGCTGAACTGCCTACTGGGTTTAACCCACAACACATAGAATCATAGAATCATAGAATAGTTAGGGTTGGAAAGGACCTTAAGATCATCTAGTTCCAACACCCCTGCCAGGGGCAGGGACATCTCACACTAAACCATGCCACCCAAGGCTATGTCCAATGCAGCCTTGAACACCGCAAGCAATGGAGCATTCACAACTTCCCTAGGCAACCCATTCCAGTGCCTCTACACCCTTACAGTGAAGAACTTCTTCCTCATATCCAATCTAAACTTCCCCTGTTTAAGTTTGAACCCGTTACCCCTTTTCCTCTCACTACAGTCCCCAATGAAGAGTCCTTCCCCAGCATCCCTATAGAACCCCTTCAGATATTGGAAGGCTGCTATGAGGTCTCCACGCAGCCTTCTCTTCTCCAGGCTCAACAGACCCAACTTTCTCAGCCTGTCTTCATACGGGAGTTGCTCCAGTCCCCTGATCATTCTCATGGCCCTCCTTTGGACTTGTTCCAACAGTTCCAAGTCCTTTTATGTTGAGGACAGCAGAACTGTACACAATACTTCAAGTGAGGTCTCACAAGAGCAGAGTAGAGGGGCAGGATCACCTCCCTCAACCTGCTGGTCATGTTCTTTTTGATGCAGCCCAGGATATGGTTGCCTTTCTGGGCTGCAAGCGCACTGCTGACTCACGTTCATTTTTTCATCAACCAACACCACCAAGTCCTTTTCTGCAGCACTGCTCTGAATCTCTTCTCTGCCCAACCTGTAGCTGTGCCGGGGATTGCTCCCACCCAGGTGGAGGACCTTGCACTTGTCATGGCTAAACTTCCTCAGGTTGGCATCAGCCCACCTCACAAGCGTGTCAAGGTCCCTCTGGATGGCATTCCTTCCCTTCAGTGTATCAACCGAACCACACAGCTTGGTGTCATCGGCAAACTAGACTTACTTATGTCTGTATAATGTCATACTTATAATGAAAATGTCGTACTTGTGTCTGTATAATGAAAAGCATATGATTTTCATTACACACACAGGTGAAGTGATAACATTTCTATACTGTTAAATTAAAGTACTTTATTTATCCCATGACATTCATGCAAGAAGATACCAATTGTGAAAAGCATGATGCATTGTGTGTATGTGTGGAATAATTAGGAAATGTGGGATAATTAGGAATTAAATTTATAATTGAAATGCAGCATTGTCCACACATAAGAGGAAAATGGACTTTCGGGGCCTCTCAGGGCGAGATGCAATCACACCTGGTATGCCAGGAATATGCACACCACAGCAGATCCTGTGGCAACACAGGCGGAGGGTAGAGTGAGGTGGAGATCTCACGGTTACGTTTTGTCCTAACTTCAGCAAAAAGATGGGAACTAGGTGGTGCAAGAAACTGATAAGCTGCATACTTGCTACCCTGAGCCAGCAGCCTGTCATCTTTTGACAGAATGACGTACTCTGTGTGAACTTGGCTTCATTATAATGTCGTTATAATGCATTTACATGCTAAAATACACTCCCTTCTCCAATGTGACCCCCCTCCAAAATGAGACCACCCCCTCTGAGCATGTGCTCTGAATTTTTGGTGTCATATACCTTTAAAACTAAGCAAGAGAGATTTGCACCAATAATAATAAAGGTATGTATGACTAGAGTCACTCAAGCTCCACCTTGAAGGTGAAAATAATATAAAATGACCCAAGAGAAAGGGGGATATCGGGGAAGATACCATCGTGGCCGAGTGAGGAAGATAACATCAACAGACTCCTGGGACCGGTGGACGGGCTGGACCTCTCTTCTCCCCCCCCCCCCCATAGGGATGCTTGTGGGTAAGACTTGCACTGTATCCAGTGCTTTCCTAGGAAAACTTAGAATCTCTACAGAGTTACTTTTACTGTTACCTGTGTATTTTAGAGCTACGCTGTGTTAACCTTATCAATTGCTTGTATCTATGTATCTATTATTTGCACGTGCTTTTGCAGACAGTATTTACCACTGGCAATCCGTAAGAGCCTGTATCTGTTGCCTCAATAAACTCAATCAATAAACCACACTGTTTCTATAGCCAATTGCCACTATCGGTAAATCCGGACCAGTAGAGGTTCGATACAAGCGAACTCAGTCGGATTGAAATCTGGACCAGTAGAAGTTTGATATAAGCAAACGCCGTTGGATTGATGTCCGGACCAGTAGAGGTTCAATATAAGTGAACGCGGTCAAATTGAAATTCTGGACCAGTAGAGGTTCGATATAAGCGAATGTGGTCAGACTGGTAGTTGCGTATTGGAGAGTAAAACAAGGGGTTTGTTTCCCCTCCCCCCCTTTTAACGCAACAGTATGTGGCCTCAATCAATGCTGTGAGCACTGCAGAGAGGTGTGAAGCTTCCACTACAGGCAGCTCTTGCATGTGTTCCTGTTTTAGTTTGGAGTAATTTTGCTCAAGTAGTACTATAAGAAATTGTTTGATGTAAATTAAAATAATTCCATTATCTAGTAGACATTCTAAGTAGTCAATAAAAATTAGGAAGCACTTAGGAAATTGAAAGAAATTAATATCTGAATTTGGAAAATTGAGAATTTCATAGAGAAGTCATTATGCAGAGGCTTCCCCTTTATTTCAGGAAAACAAAGGAACCAACTAATGAAAAATCAGAGATCACTTCCCTCAACCTGCTGGCAACAGTCCTAGCACAGCCCTGGATAATTCGATTATAAAACAAAGGAATACCAGTTTCTGTCTCAGTGTTATCCGGTATTTTTAGTATGACTGGTCAAAGATCAAGCACGGTAGGGCCACAACTGTTACTGCATTGTAATTCCAACCCAATCTGAAGGTCAAGAAATCTCTTCTGCAATGATTGCTTTGTCATTCAGTTTACATTTCCCTTAAATTCATGCTAATATTCTAACTACATCATATTGTCTTGTACTAAATTCTTTCTCTCTGACTTAATATTTAAATCCATTAGCTATTTGTAGCCTGTTAATTCTCCTTGTCCTTTATCATTGCTGAGTCAAGTTATACATACTTACGTCTTTTTATCTTTCCTCAGAAATCAATCCTCCAGCTCTTTTTTTTTTTTTTTTTTTTTCCTCTTCTCTGTACTTCATTCAGTTTGTCAATATCTTTTTTGGAATACAGTGTCTAATATAAAATCAATATTCAAAATATATTCACTGCAGACCGCCACAAATAGCTGCCGCCTTGGTTGTTGAAACAGTATCAAACTCTTTGCTACATTCTGACTACTTTGTGCTCATTATGCCACATGCAAAACCACAACAGACCTCTAAGGTCCTTCAAAACAGATGTGTATTTCTATGTGTTCTCTACCTCTACCTGACCAGTATCATGCAATTAAAAACTTAATTGGAATGGCAATAAAGGGATCTCAGAACCAGTATCAAGGCAAAGCACAAGGGTAATGGCTCTTTAAAACACATTGCTTATATTCTGCTATCTCTACATTCAAAGTTTTTCTCAGACTTTGTAGGGTTTGTAGTTTTCACCAAAAACACATGTTTCTTGACATTGTTAGTAGCCTAAGACCACTAAGGACCTGACAAGTCACTAGGTTTATTTTCTCTGCTATAATAAATAACGTTGTAGGGTAATACCTTTATGAGTTTATAGAGCTCCATCTTAAAAGTGTCCAGCTTTCCTGTCCTACATTGTAAATTACTCAAAATCATAAGACAGGGATAAAACCTGTTACCTCTGTTTTGCAAACATGGGAATTAAATGTACAGATTCTAAGAGACTTTCTTCTGGACGCGCACAGAAGAATAGAGATTACAATCTCTACGGTATAGAACTAGGACTCCCTAGGTTGTCTGTGATAGATTTGCTATGCAAAAAATAAACTAACGAAAATTTTTAAGAAATGCATGTGGCAAGATGCACAAATATTAATAGAGATACTAATAAAGAAAAGCTTTAAATTACAAAGTACTTGTTTGGGTTATTTTCTGTTACAACTACTCTCATTAGAATTGCACAATGTCAGTAAGTATTCTTTTGGCTGCATTGATGGGTTGTAGCCAATGGTCTGAGGTTCAACAAAGCAAAATGCTCTTGGGCAACAATGACCCCAAGCAACACTGCAGACATGGGGAAGAGTGGTTGGAAAGCTGCTTGGCAGAAGAGGACCCGGGAGTGCTGACTGATGGCCACTGAACATGAGCCAGCTTGTGCCCAGGCAGCCAAGAAGGCCAGTAGCATCCTGGCCTATGTCAGAAACAGCATAGCCAGCAGGGCCAGGGAAGTGATTTTCCCCCTGTACTCAGCACTGGTGAAGCCGCACCTCAATTCCTGTATTCAGTTCTGGGCTCCTCACTACAAGAAAGACATTGAGGTGCTGGAGTGTGTCCACAAAAGGGCAACAAAGCTGGTGAAGAGTCTGGAACACAAATCTCGTGAGGAACGGCTGAGGGAACTGGGGCTGTTTAGTCTGGAGAAGAGAAGGCTCAGGGGGGGCCTTATTACTCTCTGCAACTACCTGAAAGGAGGATGGAGCGAGGAGGTGCCTGGTCTCTTCTCCCAAGTAGCAAGAGATAGGACATGAGGTAATGGCCTCAAGCTGCATCAAGAGAGGTTTAGATTAGATATTAAGCAAAATTTCTTCACCAAAATGGTGTTCGCACATTGAAATCGGCTTCCCAAGAAAGTGGTGGAATCACTGTCCCTGGAAGTGTTCAAAAACCGTGTAGATGAGGCCCTCAGTGATATGATTTAGTGGTGGTCTTGGCAGTCCTGGGGTAACGGTTGGACTTGATGATCTTAAAGGTCTTTTCCAACCTAGCTGATTCTATGAATCTATATTAAATCAGATTAGAAGATTCTTTATACTCATGGAGTCAGAATATACACTGTGAAATAGCTGTCCTTAACCTAAATTTCTGCATCTTTTGAGCTGAGTTAAAGAAGTCATCTATAGAGTGATTATAATTAAACTGTATACCTGGCAGTATCACAAGTATCACTAAGATCATTTTGACATCTCTCATCTTTTCTCTGCATTTCCCCAAACACATTCAACTGCATCAAGCTGGGTTTCTTAGGATACATCTTTCTTTTCTCACACGATTCCACTACTTTTTACTTACGCTTTCTATGTTGTATCATACATTTCTCTTGCACTACTATTTTGCTCTACCTGTGATACCAAAATTTTGGTTCTTTAAGTTGCTTTTCATTTCACTGAGAAATTCTATTTCTGAGCTGGCCTGCAAAACCGTTACAAAAAAAAGGAGACTCTACGAGGTTTTTGGGTTACCTGTTCTAGTCCCATACTATCTTCTTACTGAAAATGTTTTTTCTAATACCCAGTCTGAACTCTATGCAACAATTTCAAGCTGCTACCTTTTCTTACACCATCTTCCACTTTACCTCTATCATATCATTAATTCTATGTCAAACTTAAACAGGGAAAGTTTAGATTGGATATGAGGAAGAAATTCTTTACTGTAAGGGTGGTGAGGCGCTGGAATGGGCTGCCCAGGGAAGCTGTGAATGCTCCATTGCTGGTGGTGTTCAAGGCTGGGTTGGACATAGCCTTGGGTGGCATGGTTTAGTGTGAGGTGTCCCTGCCCCTGGCAGGGGGTTGGAACTATATGATCTTCAGGTCCTTTCCAACCCTAACTATTCGATGATTCTATGATTGTGGGCTTTCATTTAGATTGCACCTCAGTCTTCTCCAGAAGCCTAGTTCTTACAGTCTCTCCTGGCAGGATTTTGTAGATGTGTCTTCAAGTTTGTCAAGATCCTTTTGGAATGAAGTGCTAGAATTTGGTATGTTAGCTGTTCCCATTTTAATATAACCCACAAATTTGTTGAAGATGTATTTTGACCTGTCATCAAGGTTGTTGGTGAAAATATGGAATAATATTAGCACAGTATCAACAGCGATCTACTCATTACCAGAAACCAAATGGATATCAAGTCATTGATTGCTATCTTTAGTGACGGTAATCTTTGGTAATTACTCTATTTAGTAATCTTTAGATGGCCTGTGGACCATCCAAATCTCTACCCATCCAGTTGTTTAGCATCAAAAATTCTACTTCAAGGTGTATTTTATTCATTGTTCTTCTATTTGACCCATAGGCACTCAATGCATTGTTGAAAGCAATCAGGTTAGTTACCATGTTTTGCCTTATTAAAACCACGTCAACTGTTCCTGGTTACCTTATTTTATTTTATATATTTGAAGTGTTTTTCAAGAGAAAATTCTTAATGATCTTTGCAGGGACTAAGGTTAAACAGACCTGTTTACAGTTTCCAGGCTGTTGTCTGAAAAATGTTCATAAAACTTTTTCCAATTGCCAGGAACCCTCTTTTTCCCCATCATGCTGATTTTTCAGATATAGACAGAAGCTTCACAGTAACATAAAACAACTCTTTTCAATGAGTCTCTAATACATTTTTCCCCATTTTTAGTTGTACTTTTCCTGCCATTTATATAATTATTGTTAATCTAAAACCAATAACAAGTATACAAGAGAAAAGAAGAGCAAAAGAGACCTTTTCCTGTAAAATCATTTTTTATTTAAGAGCACTATAGTTCTGTTCTATGTGAATATTTGACTTATTATTAACGTGACAGAAATTTAATTTAGTAAAGATTTTCTGGAAAATTGAATTCCAATGCATTCATGCTTCTCCTTAGGAGAAGGTCCTGGTGATTTGCCCCAGTGCTCTGGATTCTGCTGAGTCTAAAGAGAATTTCACAATTTTAGATTTCACAATTCTAGATATCAGAAGTTTCATAACAGTTCTTAGGCAGGCCAGCATCTTTCACTGGTGCTATTTCAAAATGTAATATTCCAAAATGAATTCCTGAAACACTGAGATGATCCAAGTAAAATGACTTCACCATAACTGATTATAACCAACAGAAAACAGTGAAAATATGGATGGAATTATACACATTGTATATGCTTCTTTTGAGTTCACTTCTCTGAACAGATTATTTATTAATGAAAGCCATTTACTTTCCACAGTTCAATTTAACAAATCTAAACAAAGAGCTAGAGAAGCTAGTGAAGAACTTGTCATTACATGATTTCCTAACTTATGATATTTTATAGTAACTATTCATTATGATTTTTTTTGCATTTCTAAGAGAAAATATCTAATAAACTGCTTTAAACATTGATGAAATACGAAATGGTCTGTTAGTAGCACCAGTTCTGTTGCAGTCTTTCAATTTTAAATTTATTCCATTAGTTGTTAAGTGTGCTGGTTTTGGATGGGATACAATTAATTTTCTTCATAGTAGCTGGTGTTGGGGTATGTTTTCGCTTGGTCTGAGCAGTGTTTACAGGGAGTCAAGGCCTTTTCTGCTCCTCACCTCACACCACCCCACCAGTGAGTAGGCTGGGCGTACACAAGGAGTTTGGAGGGGACACAGCCACGACAGCTGACCCCAACTGACCCAAGGGATACCCCATACCATATGGTGTCATGCTCAGCAGTAAAAGCTGGGAGGAAAGCTGGGGAAGAAGGAAGCAGGGGAACATTCAGAGTGATGACATTTATCTTCCCAAGTAACCTTTACGCATGATGGAGCCCTGCTTTCCTGGAGATGGCTGAACACCTGCCTGCTGAACGGAAATGGTGAATGAATTCCTTGTGTTGCTTGCTTGTGCATGTGGCTTTTGCTTTATTTGTTAAACTGTTTTTATCTCAATTCATTAGTTTTCTCACTTTTATCCTTTTGATTCTCTTCCCCATCCCACTGGGGGTAATAGTGAGAAAGCAACTGTGTGGTGATTAGTTGCTGGCTGGGGTTAAACCATGAGAGTAAGTAACTAAATTTGTAGGACCACAAAACTTAATTCTAAACCAAAACCAACCAGGTGAAAGGAAGGGATATTTTCAAGAAAAGGAATATACTTCTGTTTTTCTTACAAATCTGTTCCTTTATACTTCAGTTGATTTTTTTCCTTCTCAATAAATACTCATTCTTAAAATAGTTAATAAACTTCACAGTTGATATGTTTGGACATGTGGAATTTTCACACTTATTAGAGCAGACAAATAAAGATAAAGCTTCCAAGTCTTAATTTTTATGAAATAAAATTATTTTTCACTATGACAGAAGGCTATCACCTTTTTTGATTTAAAGAATTTGGAAGCTGAATCTGCTATAATACAGAAGCAAAACTGCTACAGTCATAGAATCATAGAATAGTTAGGGTTGGAAAGGACCTTAAGATCATCTAGTTCAATAACGTTAACTCACTGGAAAGTAAAGGGAAAGACAAGCTTTACAAATTATTCTCTACGAGGTTTTAAATGGTAAAGAATTACTTGGGCACTTCTGTGGTCAAACTGTTTCAGATGTTCATGACAGCAAGAAAGATATTACGATATCCTTTGCTAGGGTAAGTAGGAACCATCCTTTCTGTAAGGATTTGTTGCTAATATTAATCTAGAGAGAATTGCAACTAATTTGAATTTATTAATGAACACTATAAACAAGTGTACAACTGGGGACAGGAGAGCAGACAAGGTGTTCAGGAAGAGATACTTATAATAAGCATTAGCAATATCTACTTAGCTTGTTTATAGCAGGCTTCTTGAATTAAAAGACCTTGCCAGCTAGATGACATCACAACAGTGGAGTCTGGTGATTTGACACTGGAGGATTCAACTTTTGTGCCTTCTAAAGAAAGTGTGTTCAGTTCTTTTCAGCAGGCAAGGGGTTGCAAATGCCACAGATAGATTCACTACGTGTACTTTCCTTTAATGTTCTACAGGGCAACAATCCTGTTTTGCTCATGAGATTTGATAGCATCAGTACATTGTTACCTGCTGCAGCAGCTGGCCTTTAGCTGTGACTTCCCATATTGTGGAATTAAAGCCATACAACTGAGAATTTCCTGAGCATATCTCTGTAAGTATTTAACTGACCAGACTTTCAGCCACTCACCATATTTTTAAGGGTCATATAAAATTGTCTTTTCACAGGTTCTCCAGAGTTCATGCTCAATTACTCAAACCACCCTGGCTAAACCTACAGCAACAATGCTTCTGTGCTAAGTAGTTAAAAAAATAAATTATGTCATAATATAGGACTATCACATATATGAATGTTGCTATGTTAAGTCTCCGAATACCCTCCGTGAAATAGTTTAAAACAGTCCAAGTAAGAGATATATTTATGTAGTAAGAAATGTCTTTTTTTTTTGTTTGTTTCCATAGTGAACTTAATTTCCAATTGTTTATTAAGCATTAAGAAGAGCTACACCCTCTTTCTTTGTTTAATAGAGTTAGAACTGATAACCTGGGCAAGTGCTGTTGCCCACAGTTCTTGTTAAGGTGTTGTTTAAAGGTCCTAGGAGTCCTGTGCTGCAAGAATTAAAGCAGTTTTTGGCACAAGAACGGGTAGTATGGTGGATAGTACTAAGAGAATTTAGAGATTAAAAGACTAGGGGAAATTAGGCTAGTTTTTTTTTTTCCCCACAATATCCTATTCTCACTTAATGCACTCGCACTCCATCGAGGGGATGCATACATGAGAAAAGTATCAATTTCTTCATCAAGTGGGTTAAAAATTAAACCTCTTTTTCATCTAATCTATAACAAATCCTAATCAGATGGCTTGGCAGAACAGCTCCTGACAAGGCATACTGACAGATATAATGAGAGCAACTTCAAATTTAAGCATGCTGACATTAGGAGCGCAGTTTGGGGAAAAAATAATATAGAGAAAATGATAATCAGCTGAAGATAAGGTTACTTTAAGGGAATTTAAGACTCAAACTGTGCAATGTGATAGGATCGGAATATATTGTTATTTTGTTATCAACTGAAAAATAAAAAAAAAAAAACCAAAACAAAAACAAAAACAAGAACCTTCACTCCTCTGTCATTTTAAGGTAGCTCAGTGAAAGCAGGCGAGTGTCAAATACTAAAAAAGGGAGAAAAGGGAAAATAAATCCATGCTACCTTTTTTTTTTTTTTCCTCCTTTCCTTTCTTTATGCAAATTCTCTGATTAAACGGGAAGTGCTTCAAAGTAGCTTCTTGCCTTCTGTAGAACCTACACAAATTCCTTATAAAGCGGCTTTTAGTGACATCAGACTGATTAAGATGACAATATAAAGCACGAAAAATAACTGCTAGCACCTTTGAAGACAATAGCCATGAGCCAAATTTTCAGTCCAAAACTGAAAATATTTTTAAATATGAGCATATATGCCCGAAATATTTAAGATTTTTTTACTAAGGTAGAACATCATTACATTTATTTTTTCTTTTTTTCTCAGAAGAGTTGTGCATTCTTTGAAGAATAAATTCAAATGGAAGGACTTCACTTCTTAAGGCTCAAATTCCAAAGAATTCACTTTCAGGGAAAGACTCTGTGCTGTCAACCTAAAACAGTGTCTCTAAGCAGCCGTAGAAAAGCTACTGAGTCCCTGAAAGAGATGAAATTCAAGAAAGTCCTTGTTTATAACATTGTTTCTATGGGCTATAACTCCAGGCAGACTTCTATTCCAGAGAGTAGGCTTTTTGTTTTCTGTGGAATCTATCCTGAAGCACGTGTCTTTTCCTTTCAATATACATGCGTGTGTGTTCAACTCAGCATTCAGGAATGGTCAGTCCCTTTTTGAATTCAATCTTTAGCACCTACAGAGACATCAATCACGAAAACAAATACAAACCTTTGTCAGATACAAGCACAGGCTTTTTGTTAATTGATCTAGGGAAAGAAAGCAAACATTTTTACCTCAGCATCTTCACCTTTAAAAGGCATTGATAATATTCACCTCATACAGAGAAATACTGCAAAAATTAGTGTTTTCCCTGTATTTTGAACACATCAAAGGTTCTAAAATGCTATTGCTTTTTATTGTTCCTGCTGCTTAAGAACCATAACTGCTCATTCTGTACTTGTTGGCTATTGAAAATAATTGATTCTTTTATTATGTCACTTCACATTTGCGTAGAAAAGTTACTTCATCTCTCCACAGAGTTCTTTTCTTCAGGCCAAACAAAACCAACTCTGTTTTAATCATTCTTTCCAGGTTCAATTATCTAAACCTTTCATCATGTTTGTTTCTCTTCTCTGAGCTGCATTCAGTTTCTACTCTTACTTTTGAACTGCTGCAGTCCTTACTGATTAAAGAGCTGCAACTGAGGTCTACCTGTTGCTGAACAGAAACATTTTTTTAAATGCACTTTATTAGATTTCCATGAGGTGGTGTTCACATTGGTTGTTACATCAACACAACAACAAAACATAGATCAGTTTTAGCTACACCACTTCCCTTACCCATCTCGCTGCATGGCCACAAGAACATTAGTGTTAACAGAAGAGGGCAACTCCCCAAAACATGGCGAGTAGGGAAGGCATAAATGCCCTTTTCATATGTACTGTTTCCTTCTGACAAATTAAAGTGACAAGCTTTTTTCTAATGTCACTTCCTCCTGTCTTTCCAATCCTAAATCATTCCTGATTGTAACTCATTTTCATCTTGTTTTTAATAGCTGAAACTTCTCATAATTCATTTATCTGTGAGGTTTTCATGTCAATGTTTTTCACACTAAGACTTTCTGCAATCATTATGGCAATAGCTCAGAAATCCTAAAAGGAGCGTTCTCTATGTGGACTGAAAGTGTTTCAAACATCGACAAAGACAGAGGTAAATATGAAAGAAACAACAGCTCCTGGCTTTATCTTCCTGCTGGGTTTGAAAGTCAGTGGAATGTGGAAGTTCTTCCTCAGAGACAAGATATTTCTAATCAGCACTATCGTGCTCTAAGGCAGCAGCTTACAGCACCTATTAGTTGCAAACTCAGCAGGAACTGCAACCCCCTGCCTATCAGAGAAACAGTATTTTTCCTCTGTATGATGCAGATTAGCCAGGAAAACTGAGAGGAACAGATACAAATAGGATGTGAAAATGTGCTACAGTGCTATTCAAGCTGCTGTTGACAATGCATTATACAGAAGTCATGCTCCCACAAGCTATCGAGCGTTTTTCTCTTAAATGAATTTTGGTAAGAACAGAATTTGCAGATTACTCTTCTTGTGTGCCATGAGCTCCAGGGATCAAGAAAAGATTGCTGACTGAACTTTCTACACTCCACTGGGTGTAGAGAAGAGCATCCTATCCTATAAATGAACACAAGCAGTATTGAAAGAGGATAGGCTCACACAAATATCATAGTACAATGATTACTTTTTCTGTTTCTAGGTGCCCAAAATACCTGAATACATTGATGATCTCTGTACTCTTTGTTGGTGGCATAGCAAGTAAGACCTGGTGGAAATTTGAAACTGTTCATTTTAGGTAGTCACAGTAAAATCAGGCTCTGAACCCCAACTAATCTTCTTGGAATCAATTGTCAATTGTCCCTTTGATACAAGTACTATATAACATTCAGAATGCAGTTCTTGAATTTAAATTCCTACATACAACATTCAATTTAATATATCTAGAGTTATTTTCCAAACAGGTATTGAAGGAAGAGACATGGAACAGGTCCATTTCCTTTAAAAAGAGCCCAGATCTTGTGAGGCAACAGTATGGATAAGAAAAGTGTTACAGGAGCCTTTTCATAGAACAAAATAGCTTTCAAAGAAGCAATGCCAGGAACTTGAATATTTGGAAAGGAGTCACCACAATCTCTAACTTGCTAGACACTCTACAAAAATGAAAGAGTGGAGAAAACTAAGCTTTTGTTTCTACTTAGGCTTGAGATAGCCCCCTTCACCAATTGCCTGAAGAAACACTTGGCACATCATTGCCTTTTGCTGCGACAGCTTAGAAAATTTCAAAACCTCATACTTTATTTCCCATCTCTTCACATTCAAATACTCTCTTTTTCAGCTTCTGCACATCAAACTCAAAAGATTCATTAAGTTATAACAATCATGCAAAAATTTTTTACCTCATAGCCCTCTGTCCATTATGTGGCAAGAAAGCAAGAGTTGACAGAATTAGACTACATATATGTTCAGTATTCATGTATTGTTGCCCAGCTACACAAGAATTAGTGAAAATACTTAGATTTTTGCCAAGCTAGAGATTTGTGGGTTTTGCAATAGGTTGGTTTCTAGCTGGAAATTAAATTGATTACACATATTCTTGATATTTCCTAATGCAATTTGTTTTCATAAGGAAATATACGTCAGTCTCGTTCAGGCATTGATGCCCAAACTACAAAGAGACAATCCTTCTGCTAGAAAATACATTAAAATGCCATAAAGACAAGTCCCATTACTAATATATAAAATAGTAGGAACAAAATAGAGACCACCACCACTATTTTCCCCCATCCTTTTAAGGGAAATCTAGTTTTTAAATATTAGAGTAACTCCACAATAACCTTATTAAAAGTCTATTTTTACTGAACAAGACTTTTCTACAGATGAGAAAGCAAGGGACAAGACTCATCCAAATTGGATTCTTGCTCAAGTTGTTAAAGTTGCTTAGTTCATTCTGCTGATGTCAAATGGTATAACTACCAGAGCTGAAAAGGAGCTATATCCAGGAGAACCATCCAAAAAATATGCATTTTGGTAAAACCAGTGTTTAAATAGATATGTGAAGAATAAAGTCTGAGGTGGAATTTCCAAACACAATGTGTTTTTCGTGAGCCTGACAAGCGTAACCTTCAGAATTATACTGATACCTTGCAGAAGCTACATGAAACTTGCCAGCATAGACTACATGGGGAGCAGAGGTAGAGTGACTAAGACTTCTGACTGATCTGTCCGGTCACTGTAGTTTCTTCTCATTGCATACTGCAGTGACACTGTTGCATGAAGGAAGTTCGCTAAAAGTAGCTCATCTAAGAAAGGATGGTTAAGGGTTTCCCACTATGCAGAGCAATTTCCATTTCTATTTTAGGTGCCTTCGAATGCATTCTAACTGGGGAGTGTATTATATTGTTACACATCATATTTAGAACATTTTCTTTCCTGATACTTACTTTAAAATTTTATTACTTCTAATTCAAATTATGACCCCTTTACTTAGACTAAGTACAACTTTGCATGTTTTCCTTCAACTGGCACCCTTCAAAACAAGCCATTTATTGTATCTTATTTATGGGTTCTAATCTGGGACTGATTTTTCCCTCTATTTGTACTGTATATCTCTTACATAGTTGGTGAGGTTTATGGTGGTATCATAGTATCAGTATTAATAAGGAATAATATAATAAAAACTTGCCCTTAACTAGACTTCAGGCAGTGTTTCTCTCCTCCCTCTCTTATGGGTAAGAGCATTTGCCTCTCCCCTCCCCTTACACATAATTTCTAAGATTAATAGCAGGTAGTTATGTCCTGAATCTTGTTGTTGTATATATGCACCAGCTAAGAAAAGGCAGGGGTCATGGATCCTTGTCTCTCACCTTGTTCTTTTTGAAATGTTATTAGATTACTTACTACGTTGAGTGGTCCAGCAATCATCATTCTGTATAAAGTATTTTCTCAAGTGCAGTGGAGTTGCCTAGTGTTTCAATAATTTTAAAGGATTTTAGGAACTTTCCACTTCTGTTGGATAACCACATACAACACAACCTTGCAATGAATATGTTAATGTGGAAAAATAGACATGAGATTTTTCTGTTAAAAATGCAAAAATTACAGCATTACTTTAAAATGGTAAAGGGTGTTCAGCACAGCATGTCAAACAGAAGCAGTTAGACTACATCATTACGTTCCTGGTCTGCATGATGCTCCTTTTGCCACTGCTCTAATTGAAAGGCAGAGCACAACTAACAACCTCCAAGCTAGCAGAAGAAAAACCTGGAAAAAGTCAGTGTTTTATTTAGATTTCTGCTATTGACCATAAAATTCTGGAAAACCCTTATAACCCAATCTCTTTGGAAAAATGTTAAAGATGGAAGTTTACAATAAAGAGATTATGTGAAGGGCAATGAGGGGAAAAGTCATTCTTCAGTTAATATTTTTTTCTTCTCCACTTGTGTTAGAGAGTACAAGGTCAAAGGCACTTTCTTCATTGTTTCTTCATGTAACTAACCTTCTTTCTGTCCCCATACTCTTTGTAAGTGGCAAAATGACATTTTGTGTTAAACTCCACTTAGCCTTCGTCCACACAAACCTCAAGTTTGAACTAAATGTTTCCTCTGAGTGACTTTCACGTTATCCTCAACAATGTGTAAAGGAACATAAATGAACAAATACAATAACCTGCATGCAAAGGCTGAAGCAACAGGGTGAATTGGAAGAAGTTCAAGACTTTAATTTTATAACTGGTAACTATTATACAACCTATCCCAAAGCCAAATTTCCTCTGCAAGTAAAGTATGTCTATATTCATTTGGGCAACTAAAAGACTTGTTTCTTATCAACAATATTCTGACTTCCTAATTTTAAAGGAAATTTATTTATGCTATTCTTGGTCATTCATATGCTCTCTTCCTGATTATCAATACATACGCATTCCCTCTTTATTTAGGATTTCAGGTTTTTATGTTTTTATAGCCTAATTAAAACTTTGATAATCTTGTTATTGAGAATTAATTAAGATATCACACAGAAGGTTCTCTACTGCTGGACAGTTACCTTCACATGTTCATGGGCTCCTGAACTTCTTCCTCATTCTATCCTGTCACCTTAGGGCATCTCAGTAAAATGATTTTATAGTTACAGAATGTACTCCAAAGCTGAATCATATGGGCTGCCCCAAGTTTCCTTATCATTGTGCTTCACTGAACCAAAACTATACCTCTAAGCAAACATATGCAAATCTCTATTATAAAGAAAAAAAAAAAACCAAAAACAAACGAGGGAGAGGTGGAAGGAGGGGGAAGAAACAGTCAAGTATATTTCTTCTTCACTCAAAGGTCACATATCTTTTGACTGCAGACATTTTCTTTTAATAGACTTTGTGCCCTGTTATCCGAAAAGACTTCATGAAATAACCCCATTCATACTCTGTCCAATACTAATTACTCTCATGCTTAAAAACAGCTGATTATCTAGATTTAGTCACAGTTTATACATGTTTGCTCTTGTGCAAACACTGTCTTTTAGCTTTAGTCATCCTTTTCTCTGGTGTATGTTTCTAGAAAGCAAACATATCCTCTCTGAGGCTTCACTTTACTGAAAAGACTATGCTTATTGAGTTTCCTTCTATAAAACGAAAGTTTCCGACCTTCTGGTCATTTTAATAACTTTTCTGTACACTTGATCTTAAGAAAAGGTATCATCTCTCACCCACCTCCTCTGGAAACTCCAGTCATTGTCCAATTGTTTAAAATGTTCGTGTCCTCCACTTCAGATGTTTCCAAGTAGATAAATCCCAGTTTACAACACTAATTATTGTTTTTTAATAAACAAATGGATGTTCACCCCATGTTTACGGTAGTTTGATTCTTCTTATCAGATATTCTGAACTTCTTCTGTATTGATGGTAACTTCTAGTTTTATATCATAAAAAAATTTCATGAGTAACTTACGGCTTTTGGTGTTCATTAATGAAAATCACATTGCTTCCTCAAAGATCCTATACAATAAAGCTAATCTATTAGACAAAGTCTCCTTGGGTTTCCAAAGGCTTAGAAAAATTTTTTGCCAAATGCTGTCAAAGAAACTGAGGAGCAATGGTATAAAGGAAATTTGCAAGGTTAATTTATTTATTGCAAGATAGAAAATGAAGGTAGAAAAAGTCAGTTGCCACAGGGAAGAGTGTCAGATACTGATGGCCTACACCGAGCTGGTGAGTGAGTTACACTGACACGACATAAGAATAGTCATATACAGCTTATCAAATGGGAAGGAGCAAAGTGACAAAGTGTGCTGGTGGCAGGAGTTTATTCCAGATAGTAAGGGTAAAAGCTGATTGTGAGTAACTGCAGAAGATCTTGCAAAAACTAGGTACTAAAATGGCAGATGAAGTTCAATATGAATAAAGATAAGATTAAAGGCAATAATAATTGTCTTTACAATTCTAATAAGAAACTTAATAAACCATTCACACTTCTCATAAAAAAATATCAGCTCTGAGCTAACAAGCCCTCAGAAGTATGCTTTGGGGTTACAGAAGCAGGTATCAAAAAAAAGTGGGCTCAATATTTGGTAATAGTCATAAAAGCAAATCAGGATATTAGGAGTTAGTAAGAAAATGAATAGAAGATGTCAGATTTTTTCCACTGTACATATCTAATATTCTCCTACAGCTTGAGTACTATGTAAAATTCTGTTTCACTCTCCTTAGAATAAAAATGGAAAAGGTTCAGATAGTGGAAACAAGTATGATCAAAGTACAGAAAAGTGCCCTAATATTAAAATCTTAGTATGAGCAGAAATGCATCACAATTATTCTAAATATATATACCTGTAGCTAAGAAATTTTGTTCATAAAATTAAGTAATCTAATCAGAATAAAACAAGCAGTAATACTGGAAAATATAGTCTAAACGAACACAGAAAACCTCATTAATAACAGTACTTTTATTTACTATACAAGAAAGCTTAAAAATGCCTTTCTTCTACTGTTATGTTCATGCTTATAAAGCCCCTTTAGGCTCTAAAGTCAATGTCACCAGACTTCCTCAAGCAGGGAAGAGTTGGAATGACAGGGAACTGTCAACATACTGAAGGAGAGTTCTCTTCTTCAGTGTTGGGATCCACCTAGCGATTACTTTCTGTGTTTTCCAGTCAGACGTCTCCTTCCCACTGGTTCACACACAGTTTCCTCTCAACTGACAAAGGACTGACAAAATAGACACCTCCACCACAGCCCTGTCGTTTCTCCCAAGCAAGGCACAGCATGCATACTGATTCCTTATGCAGCCTCAGTCTTTCCTCCACTCTCAGCCCTGCCTAGTTATCTCGAGGCTGTCTCTAACACTGGTTCCCCTAACCAGGACAGGATAATATCCCAGCACAGCCTCAGCCCTCACCACCACCACCCTCCCTGGCAACCATCCCATTTCTGTCGTTGTCACTGGAGCTGATCCTGACTCATGTTCCTGGTTTGTCCTTGGTCCTGACACTTCAACAGCCTGGATTTTCCTGGTGACCTGGGCTCTGTGCTGACTTTGGCCAAAACTTCTGGCTGTCACAATCTCAGCTCAGGAAATTTTATTTAATTAAATTTATTGCAAATATTTAGCAGCTTTTAATTATTCATTAAAGTACTAAGAAACAAAAAGATAATTAAAGAAACACTTGGGGAAATGCCTTTCCTCCCTCTTCTGCAGGCTCAGCTTTAGTCCAACAGTTCTCCGCCCCCTTCCCCATCTCAGCTACTCATTTTCACCATGTACTAAATACAGTCCCTTCAAACCCCTTTGATGAGAAAACGGATAGTGCAGGAAGTAAGTAACAGTGTGCAGAGGTTTTTTTCTACTCCCCTGCTCTGGCATGAGTTGCCCTCGGCCACAGTTACTCCGATTTCCCTGTCCCAGCACATCACACAAAGGATGCAGTTTCTCAGGAGTGTCTCCCCTCCAGCACAGAGTACCTCCTTCCAGGCATGCATCTCTGTATGTGTCCCAACAATGTCTCTTTTGATGCACTTTTGTTATGGTTTAAGACCAGCCATTAGCTCAGAACCACGCAGCCGCTTGGCACTCCTCCCCCTTCTTTCCCCCCTGCTCCCAGAGGGATGGGGAGGACAATTGAAAGAATGCAAACCTAATGGGTTGAGATAAGAACAGCCCAGTAACTAAGTTATACTACAAAACCACTACTGCTACCACCAATAATAATAATGATAAGGGGAATAACAAGGGGAGAGAATATAAAACTAACGGGGAAAAGGCAAAGAAAACAATAAACACAAGTGATGCACAACACAATTTCTCACCACTTGCCAACTAATACCCAGCCCATCCTGAGAAGCAAACTGGACCTTCTGGCTGACTCTCCCCGGTTTATATACTGGGCATGACCTGCTGTAGTATGGAATAACCCTTTGGCTAGTTTGGGTCAGGTGTCTTGTCTCTGCTTCCCACTGGCTTCTTGTGCCCCTCCTCAATGGCAGAGCATGAGAGACTGAAACATTCTCGATTTGGGTAAGCATTACTTGGCAACAACTATAACACTGGTGTGTTATCAGCATTGTTCTCAGACTAAAGTTAAAAACACAGTACTGCACCAGCTAGTAAGAAGGAGAAAAATAGCTGTTAGAGCTGAAACCAAGACAACCTCCCATATTCTTTTTCCCATTTCTCCAAACACTCCTTTTCACATACTTTGTCATGTGCTTGCTTTTGAGTGTTCTCCCACATCTCCTGCCCCCAGCAGCTGCCACCCTTCCTGACACAGAAAGAGAAAACTAAATGGTTTTTATGCAAGGACGAGGTAGCTTGTGAGGCTTCTACCATACTAGATATCCAAGGAGTGGAATATAAAATACTTGTGTGAGTGGTCACCAGCCAGTTGCTAAAACAAGCCAAAATGAGCTGAGGCCAACCAAACCGTGACACACTGCCCTGTTACTTCATTAAAAATCCTGTGACGTTTTACTAGGAATGACAAAAAAAATACATGTATATTTAATGGCTTACAGTGTAAGGACCAACTAAGTAATTCATTTTCTGGCTGACATGAAAAGTCAAAAAGCAGGAAATAGTTAATCAACTGGAATGAATGGACTTCATTCACTCAGATTTTTTTTTTTTAAAGTTTAGAACATATCAGTAAAGCATTAACAGCAAGATTTTAAAAAAAGAAATAATTGTTCATGCAAGAAGTTGAACTTGTTGCCACAAGATACTGCAGAGAGAAAAACACTACAAAGTCTTAAAGTTTCAAGGACATACCACATGCAACAGATTCACTGAAGTCTACAAAGTAGGTTTTATGTCTGGATTAGGATGCTGTGAACTGAGAAGAGTTAAAGGCTGTGTTCATATTCTGCCCTAAAGATATGGTAAAGATGGTACTAGAGAAGATGGACTGCTGTCACACTTATAGTCATACATTCTTTTAGTTCTCAGGCTCATAACTATTAAAACTTACTACACTTCTAACACAGCTCTCTGATCCTCAGCATTCACATTCAAATCATTGTTTGAAACCTAAAGTATGGAATTTGGTTTGCTGAGGCCAAAACTAATTCTAATTCCGTACCAACTCAATCAAATAATGTCTAATTTTTCTTTCCTTATTCTCTATTGACACATCTGAAAATTATACAAACTTGTCTGTTGTTGTACTCTTAGGATACACTTTAAGTTGTTTTTTTCCCTTATATGTGATTCAAGCCCCAAATATATTAGTGATTTTTCTCTAGAGAATTTTCATAAATCACCCCTGTATAGAAATCAAATTTTTTACCCTCATTTTAAAATGCTAACCTTACAAACAGACCTTTATTTTTTCTTGTATGTAATTTAAACAGATTCAGTTTAATATACTGCAGTAAAAGCATACCATCTTCCTATTTCTTACATCTCTATTATTTGCCAAAATCAAACTGAATATGTCAATATTTTCAATAAGTATTCCAGGAATAAATAGATTTTGCAATGTTAATAATGTGTGTAGTATTGTCTCTTATTCTATTTATTATTTCCATCCATTGTATCAGTAATGAAGTTAAATGGTGTTTATCGATCAAGTTTGAATTGTTAGTGCGCATGAACTGTACAGTCAGAGTGTTTTAACTTAAATGTATAAGCTTCAAATTCCCAGATATTCATATCTAGAAACAGAAAACAGGGCGAAGACAGTTAACCTTCTGGGAGTAATCAGAAGTGAGTACCCTTGGCACTGTTCTTAATTTGATTTATATTTAGTATAATCTAATGTGTAAGAGTTTATTTTGAATGAAGTTTTGATTTTATTTTCTGATAAATGCAGCATAAACTGTCAGACATCTCAGAAATGAACAGGACTCAACTTTTGTGTGCACTTTATTCCTTTCAAGGAAAAGGAAAACTTACTTCCACAGAAGGTTTTTACCTTGCACTGCAACAGACTGAAAAAAAACCTTCAAATAACCAGGTAACTCATTTCAGCATATAGGCAGTAGCTAATGGGGTCAGCGGTCTGTCAGAGTTCAATCCAGGGTGGTATATCTGCATACACCTCAATTTCTACCAGCTAAATATCTGGTCTGGACAACATTATATTTAGGCACAGCAACAATGCATAACAAATTTATTCAGTGGCCTGCACACCTTGTTGTTACATCACATTCCAACAGGATATTCTTCTTTTTCACTAAGTGGTTTTAAAACTTATAATGCCAAAAAAACAACAAAAAGGGGAGAAAAAATTAAGGAAAAAAAAAACCATATGTTTTTACAGTTATTCAAATGGATTTTAAACTGATCTTGTGAGAAGCAAAGTAAATTATGTATAACCTAAATAGCTCACTAACAGCCTTTGTGAACATATCTGTCTTCCACAAGCTGTAAATTAGCCTCCTAAATTAATGTGGTATGTGTAGTGCAACCCCCTTTCACCCTCCTTTATTCTTCAGACAGCTTTCTTACTCATTCTTATTTAAAAGAGGTAACATCCCTGAAGACGTCTGGTTTATTTTCTAATTGTCACTTTTGTTTCAACTTTTTTATTAGCATATAGATGTTTCCCCAATGAGGGTTAGTTTTATCATTGTTTTGTATGGTAAGGTTTTCTCTTCATCAGAGTGAAAGAGAAACACAGTTGTTCAGAGGAAAACAATTTATTTTTCTAATGGGCACAAGGTAGACCAGAGTAATTTTCACTTTAAGTAGAGCCTCT
The DNA here is from genome assembly GCA_028858755.1 of Ara ararauna. Classification (NCBI taxonomy): domain Eukaryota; kingdom Metazoa; phylum Chordata; class Aves; order Psittaciformes; family Psittacidae; genus Ara; species Ara ararauna. The sequence goes on from CM054376.1 coordinate 23,032,444, forward strand.
CTCCACAATCACTTCATATTGCGTAAAGGCTAACTCAGAAGCACAGTGTAGCCATTAGTAGTCATTCTTCTAATGAAGGAAATTGTTCTACACATGATGTATCAGTAATCGCTTTCCAGAAAAGGGTCATTCTGTGGATTTTGCCATGGTCCTAAAGCAAGCAACTTCATCCAAAGCTCAAAATGCAGGACTATCTATCACCTAGAATATTAGGCACAGTTCAGATCCTGAATCCAGTCCACAGAAACGTGGACTCCAGTTCTTCAGTAGCATATGATCAGTGATCTTCAATGCATCTTTTTTAAAGGTAGGACCCTGCTTCTCTTTAGCATGAGAACTTGTCAAGCCTTATCCCTAGACAAAGTGATAAAAAGCTTGTGGCTCAGAGAACCACCTCAAACAAACAAATACAGTGTTCAGGAAAAGACTCAGATTCAAAACAAGTTGATTTAAAAGTCTCCAATTGCTCACAAAGACAGCCATCTTGAATTAATGTGAATTCAGCATGTGAAGCCATGCACATTATATAGAAAAAGATAAATGGAGCTCTAGTTGATTCCAAAATTTAGGTATATGACTCAGAATTTAGTGCAAAAATTTTTCACTAGTGTTCAGATGTAATAGAAGTCATTAAATAAATTTCAATTAATCCTAGCAGCAGAGAGAAACTCAGGTTTCCATCTTATCAAAAAGTTCTAGCTACTAGTTTCCATACATCTATTTTCGCTCTTTCTCACTTGATATCTCCCTCTTATTATTTCCCCATAGATCATATATTCTTACCTGTGTAAGAACAAATTAAACAGAAAGGATGGAAACCATTCTTTTTTTCATATTTCTCTCTTCTTCCCATTTAGAATTGACTTACACTACAGGCTGTTGATAAAAGCATTAAGTTGGGGATGAAAGTGAACCTGGATGTCTGAATTTCCTCACTCTGAAAAGGTCAGTGGCCTGGCACTAGCACATTCTAAGACATTTTTCTACCCTATTGGTAGCATAGGGCATTATTGGACTACTGTGCAACATGGCAGTCTCGGGGAACTACAATATAAGATAATATCTTAAAATGTATTTTTTAAGAGATAGTTGTAAATACACTTCTCCAGTTAATTCCTTCTGATACTAGACTGTTGTGGTTTAAGCCTCTCTAACTCACGCAGACCATTCTGTCACTCACTTCCCCCACTTTCTTCCCCCCGCTCCCGGGTGGATGGGGAGGAGAATCAAAAAGAATGCAACTCCCACAGGTTGAGATAAGAACAGTTTAGTAACTAAAGTATAACACAGATCACTACTGCTACCACCAATAATAATAATGACAAGGCAAATACAAGGAAAGAATACAGTTCTCACCACCTAATACCAAGCCCGACCACGCAGTGCACCCCCACCCTTCCAGGTCTCTGCTCTCTGCTCTCCATCCTGGGCATGACGTGCTGTGGTATGGAATAACCTCTTTCATCAGTTTGGGTCAGGTGTCCTGTCTCTGCTTCCTCCCGGCTTCCCCTCCTCCCTGGCAGAGCATGAGACTCAGAAAGTCCTTGGTCAGACCAAAACTTCACTAAGCAGTACGTAAAACACTGGCGTTATCAGTGCTGTTCCCAGGCCCAAAGTCAAAACACAGTGCTGCACCAGCTACCAAGGAGAAAAAATGACTGCTGCTGCTGAATCCATGACAGTATCCACCCCTTATTCCATACCATTCACGTTATGCTCACATCCCACATTTTCAATATACCATCACATGTTTATATACATACACACACACGCACAGAGGGAGAGAGAGATCATCCCCTAGTGCATGGACCAATCCCTATAAAGCTGCTGAGTCCATTCGGTCCGTGATGTCAGGCTCCATGTCTTGTAACAGTCTTTCAGAGCAGGGGAGACTGTGTGCAGTGTTCACACACGTCAATAACCTGGGCAATAGTGTCCATTGCTAAGTCCACCCCTCGATCATAAGTCCATCTGTATGTTGCATCACTGCCCTGATGGCCTGAGGTGTCATGGGCCCACCAGGCTCAAAATAATTCATCCACCCCTCCAGCAGTTTCTGCAGCTTGTTGTTGGGGACTCCATACAGCTGCCTTCCATCTCTGACGCTTCCAAAGCACTGGAGGGGCCCAGTGGATTAGATAGTCACCCATACTACCCCATACACCCTGACACTCATGGCTGTCCAGCTGCAAGGAAAATCTCTTGGCCATCCTAGATTGTAGTCTAACCCCAGACAAGGCCCAGACCCCACTCTGATTAACTCTCAGGAGCAGACAAAATGGTTGTGGGTAAAAAACACTCTGTATGCATGCCAACATGCTGATCCCCATCACAATCAGCAGGCAGGTCTCAAGGGTTCCCAAAGGCCATTCAAACCCTTCAGAGCTCTCAAATGAGGCTGCTGTATTTGTCACTGGGGCTGGTGCAGCTGCTGTGCTTGCTGGCTCTCTCACCACCAGCTGCTCTTCGAGTCCAGCTCTTCCTCCTCTGCCTTGCTGGGAAGTGCTGCGTGGTCTCCTGCATCCTCCTGGGGTTCGGGCTCACGGGACTCTGCTGGTGACTGCTGTGAAATGCTCTCGGCTGCCGCAGGGCTGGGCTTGGGTGCAGGGCTCGGCTCCTCCGTCGTCTCCTCTCGGTGCTCGGCAGCTGCTGGGCTGGGCTCAGCGGGGAGCTCACCTTCTCGTCCCCGGGGCCGCTCCCCCGGGCCGTTTCTGCAGCTGGTGGCTCCCGGGGCGGCCCCCCCTCGGCTGCCCAGAGCCTCTCAAAGACGGAGGAGAGGATGAGGGCCAGGACTGCGAAGAGCAGCCGAACTGCCCGGGACACATCCACCCCCCCCTGCTTCCGGAGCCCGCCCGTATTACAAGCCATTCCGACAAAGTACAGTGAAACAAGAGCCTTAACTCAAAACCCATATCCAAAAAATGCCAAGATAACAACTACCGGCTGCAAGTAAGGTACAACAGGCTGAAACCATGAACTCAAGAGAATCAAAAGCAACAACTTTGAGAGCCAATAAATCAGTATTGTGACGAGTGGCTATCAATCCTGTCGTTATCTCAATCCTTTGCGCCCCACGTTGGGCGCCAAAAAGAACTGTCATGGTTTAAGCCTCTCTAACTCACGCAGACCGTTCTGTCACTCACCTCCCCCACTTTCTTCCCCCCGCTCCCGGGTGGATGGGGAGGAGAATCAAAAAGAATGCAACTCCCACAGGTTGAGATAAGAACAGTTTAGTAACTAAAGTATAACACAGATCACTACTGCTACCACCAATAATAATAATGACAAGGCAAATACAAGGAAAGAATACAGTTCTCACCACCTAATACCAAGCCCGACCACGCAGTGCACCCCCACCCTTCCAGGTCTCTGCTCTCTGCTCTCCATCCTGGGCATGACGTGCTGTGGTATGGAATACCTCTTTGGTCAGTTTGGGTCAGGTGTCCTGTCTCTGCTTCCTCCCGGCTTCCCCTCCTCCCTGGCAGAGCATGAGACTCAGAAAGTCCTTGGTCAGACCAAAACTTCACTAAGCAGTATGTGAAACACTGGCGTTATCAGTGCTGTTCCCAGGCCCAAAGTCAAAACACAGTGCTTCACCAGCTACCAAGGAGAAAAAATGACTGCTGCTGCTGAACTCATGACATAGACATATGTAAGACTCACACTAAGCCATTTAGAGGATTTAAACCAAAGAACATCTGAATCCTTGATTACCTTAATACGTAAGTATGTATTCAACTGGCAGAGAACATTCTAGTAATGCCCCAAAGTAGATGAATAGGTATAGGAACTAAACATTTCAGTGTTTGACTCTTACATGCACCTGGTAGAACCCTTTGCTCTGAGTTAGTCAATCGGGTTTGCTGTACAGTCTATATGGAGAACGGTATCCATATGTTGCTCAGGAAACTGCCCAACTTACTAAGTACAAACCAAGAAGGTAAATGGAAGAAACAAATCCTTGTCCAAGGATGTGGCACATTTTTATGTTCAGTGCTCGAAGTCACAAAGTTGGTTTTGAGATGAGAGCTAAACCAGACTCCCTATAATCTATACCCTAACAATCACCTAAGATAAGAAAGATAAGAAAGACAGGAAAGACTTAGATTCAAATCATGTTTTGCTTGACCTACAGATAATTGCATACCTATAAATACCACTGAAACGTAAGACACAGACAAAAATCACCTGATTTCCTTTTGAAATTTACTTGGCATAAATACTTACTACATATGTCAAAAATCACTAATACAGAACAGTGCATTCGCTTCAGAAATGCCAGACATCACTTTACACTCCTCCAAAAGCATACAAAGAAGGAATAGTATATATTCAGTTTTCTACTTACAAAATTAAAATGCATACAGTTTCAAGTATATGTGTTCACTAAACTGAAGATCTGTCCTCAGATATTTTCTTCCCATAGATTCTCACAGACTCTATATACAGTCTGGTATCAATTTTTCTTATTAGAGTAAGAAGTCTCCATCCAGATTTAATTTGTGTTCCAGGAACCTTATATTTACACATGTAAGAATAAATATATGCAAACATAATACTAGCAGTCAAATTCCCACCCAGCTGCTCACCCATTTTCACCAGTCACTGGTATGGCAGAAGAAGAGGGATGAGAAAGCTCATTTGTTGAGATAAAGACAAGGAGATTTTTTTGTTAGTCACCAGCAAAACAGACACAACTTCAGAAAATCAATTTATTGCAAGTTAAAAACATATATGATTACTCATTTGTGTATGGAAGTGCAAAACCCCAAACATTAGAACACATAAGGAAAACACCTTTTCTCCCCCCCTTCCCCAGGCTCAACTTCATTCCAGTCCTCTGTTTCCCTTCTTGTTATTGGCAGAGTTTACCTCAGTCCCTTCAGCCCCACAATGAGTGAACAGTGCAAAAGCAAAAGGATTACAGTCAGCGCACAATGGTTTCTTTCTGTTGCTCCTTCCCTGTCATACTTTTCATGTACTCTGGTGTGGGTTCTTCATGGGTTACAGGAGAAATACTTGCTCCAGTGCCTGAACACCTCTCCAGCACCTCTCCTCCTCTGCCAGCCATGGTGTTCCCTTACCCATTGCTCACTTTGTGTTCCCACTGACTGTCTGGCATTTTCTTCCCAGTCTTAAATATGTTTTCATAGAGCCACAATCAGCCTGGCTGATGGGCTCAGCAGTGTCCTGTGAAGGATCTTCTGGAGCCATCCATCCAGCACAGGCTAGCCCCAGCCTCTTCCTAGAGAGGCCACCGCTGCAGCCCTGCAACTATCAACACCTTGCGGCATCCACCCAGCACAGCAGGATTTAGCTTCCAAAGGCTAGTGCTTATGTAAGCGTGGTCCTGGGCTGTGAGGTCAGCAAGCTGAGCAGCAAAAAGGATGACAAAGATCTACTGTATTTTTCTCTCAGACCTGCAGCTTCAAGAATCTGAATCTTCATTTGTAGCAGAGAGGTAGGAAGAGTTTGTACCTATGAAATTGTATAGTGGAAACTCCCATTGTGATTGAGTCTGAAAACTGGTGACTTCTCACACGAGGGGGAAGAATCTTGCCCCACTTGACTTGAGAAGTCAGTTACAGAATATGTTCACTGCCATCACACCTAATAAGCTGGGAATGCCATCAAATGAAATACCTCTGCTGGAGATACCTGAGCCACTTAGGCCCACAAAGAGTTGAAAGGCAGTGGTAGGAAGCTGTCTACAGCAGAGGCTAGAGGCACACAACTGTACTGCCATTCACCAACCCAACTTGTCATGTAGGGAGGTTTGCTGCTTGCTAGAGAATCATAGTTTTCTTCTGGTTTTGTTTTGCTCTGCTGTTTTTTGTGGTGAGTTTCTCCTCCCTGCTCCCCCCCCCCCCCCATTTCTATATCATATTCATGAAGTGATGCTGGAAAATACTTTGTAGTCTTTCAGAAAGACTAGTGAAACTTTTCATTTTCCTTGCCCTCCAAATGGACATTAATGAGCAGTAAAATAATTCAGGCTGCTACAGTTCAGTATTTTTTAATCCTTTCCAAGGCAAACCACAAGATATAATTATTCTCTTAAATGTTACAAGTGTCTGATTGTTAGCAGTCTCATCTCTAGATACTTGTAATTATCCACAGTAATTCGCTAGCTCATTTGATTAATTCAGAGAGTGTCTGTTGCTTCTCGTACAGAGATATATAATGATATGGACCTGTTACCTCACATAGTGTATTAATTGCTAAATTTTATTTTGTATAACAGTATAACAACATTTGAAGGTTCAGTGACTAACTCTCCCAGTCCAAAGACAAGATAATTAGTCTTACAAATTAACGTCTCTGAGTGAAGAACCTGTGTAACTAATGGTCAGTTAATATAAAAATATTACTATCAGCTGTTCAACCATTATTTGAAGATGTCTGCAGTAGCTGATGTAATTTAACTGAGTTTTACATGCAAAACAGCATCTGTGAGATGGTAACATATATTGAGCGCAGCTTTTAATAAATTTATGAAAAAGCATAAATAATTGTAAGAAATAGTATTACGCACTAAAATCATATGCATCACATAATTGCATATTCTTTTATGAAATATGGGAGTTTATTAATATGTAAAGTTAGGTAAGTGCATGCAGCAAAACATACTGAAGAAATGCAGGTATATATGACAATAAGCATTTTAAAAAAATTGGACCTAGGTACTTAAATTAGTGACTTAGCGTGTGATTCAGGAAGAACTGAAATATACTACAAACCACATTTTTTAAGCTTCTATGCTTATATTTTCATCTGTTAAGTACAGTTGGTTTCCTTACTTGAGCATTATGACCAATGCTTTGGTGACACATTTGCTACAAATCTGCATGAAGGTGACTTCAGGCTTTTCCTGAACTAAGAAAATTCAAACCTATTCATTTCTTAGCAGTGCTCTATCTAGTACTGTATTTGTAATAAGAAATGAGGTCATAATTTTCTCAAAACTGTGTCAGTATACTGAAAGGAATAGAATATCTACAGACGGATATGCAAGCAGAACACTTGACTCTGCAGTTTACTTTCAGGTAACTCAATTATAAGTAGAAAGCCAGGGTACAAATCACTGTTCTTTATGCATGTGGCATTAAGCAGTGATTGGATAAAAGTCAAGAAGAGCCATGTCCCTTCATAACAGAATACTACTATTTCACTTTTATTGTTCTTTTTTCATCTGTAAAGTGACAAAGTCAGATAGCAAATCGTCTAAAAAGAAGTCTAAAAAATCATACTCACTTTTCATCTGCTGTGGGCCAAGCTGTGTTTAATTATTTCATGCAAGACAAGAGCAAATGGGTGAGCTCCACTTCAACTGGGTGGTTAGGCATGTACTGCCAACAGAATTGTGCTACTAACTGATTAAATTCTTCACAGGTAAAAAACTTAAAATTGTATCCCTTACATTTAAAGTGCTGTTTAAAAGAGATATATGGTAGTGATATTTATATAATATTTAGCTGTGATGCAAATTCATAATGTCCAACTTGGTCAGGTACATAGATCCACCTGTTTTCTGTTCCTGACAATGACATGTTTTAGTTAATTTTGAACAGATTTCTCCCATTAGATTAAAAAGAGAAAAAGAAAAATAAGTCTTGGTAAATAGCTTTGATTTTTTTTTTCAGGAGAGAAGAAAGTGCTCAATAATTACTATTATTATTATTATTAATTTCATTTTATGAAAAAATTAGAGAACAAATGTTCAATCTTAACATAGAGCTTGATCTATGTTACAAGGATAGTACGTAAGCACACAGAATCATAGAATAATTAGGGTTGGAAAGGACCTTAAGATCATCTAGTTCCAACCCCCCTGCCATGGGCAGGGGGACACATCCCACTAAACCATGCTACCTAAGGCTCTGTCCAGCTTGGCCTTGAACACCGCCAGCAATGGAGCATTCACAACTTCCTTGGGCAACCCATTCCAGTGCCTCACCACCCTCACAGAAAAGAACTTCTTTCATATGTCTAATCTAAACTTACCCTGTTTAAGTTTGAGCCCGTTACCCTTGTCCTATCACTACAGTCCCTAATGAAGAGTCCCTCCGCAGCATCCCTATAGGCCCCCTTCAGATACTGGAAGGCTGCTAGGAGGTCTCCACGCAGCCTCCTCTTCTCCAGGCTGAACAGCCCAAACTTTCTCAGCCTGTCTCCATATGGCACAGCAGCACATACGAGTACAGAAACTGCCTACTAACAACTAAATTGCAAGTAGGCACCTAGAAAGCGTGTAAAGAAAAAATCAAAATTCTGTTGTTCTACTAGAGATAGTTAAATAAAATAATAAGTTTGTGTCCTCCAAAAAGCATTATCTCCTTAAATCTTTATTGTACCATCATCATGTTTACCATTATCTCTGGTCTGTTCTGAGATACAATGTTTGAACACTTCCTAGTGAGGAAGAGCATTCTATGTCACAATGACTTTGTAACTGCTACTATTCCTGCTAAGCATAGACAGTCATTATCTGAGATAAAGCTCATGTTAAGAATGTCCAGTACATTCATAATGCGCTTAATATTTTCAAATCAAAAGGTAGAAAACTGTGGCTTGTTGGCAATATAGCTGAACGCCTTCTTACTTGGGTTAAAGAATAACAAATTAAGAGGAAAGTGAGAGAAAACTTATTAATCCAAGTAACTTTTCAGATTTAAAAATTTAAGACATCTGTATCTGAAAACTCTTCTACAGGCTCAAGGACTGTGTGGCTGATAGGCTTCTCCAAGTTCAATGAAATATTTACCAGTTTGTCACATGAACCTTGAGCTAAAATAAGTATTGTTCATTTGTGTTCATCTGTCTTATCTGGTTAAGTGTTAACCAGCTAAGTGTGAAGCAGTCTTTTCCTCTGCCTTTATTAGCAGACAATCCTAACATTCAGTTACATGTAACATTTGACAGCCAGAAATAGAGTGTTTGCTGGTATTCAAAAGACATAAAGGTGAAGTTATGTCTATGCTACCAAGATGAACATGGCTGGAACCATTTTCAGACACCAAGGTCAACTAGGGGAACACCTCACATTCATACTTTCAACGTTATTAGTCTCCAAAACAGTTGACCAGCATTCAGGAACTTTAACCTACGTTGGCTTCAGAACAGTGACAAGGAACCAGACACTGTGTACATTGAAGTCTCCTTGCTAGAAGTCAGTGATAATGAGCAATTTGTGAAATATGATACCTATGCTCTAATATCAAAAGTAGTATTATCCAATGGATTTTCCAATTTGTACAGCAGCTTCTTTTCTCCTTTCAATTTTACTTTGTTAGTGGCACTAGCTTTTGAAGCCTCCCTCATTTTTAATCCTCTTTTATAACAGGAATCAACCAGTACTCAGCTTGCGTGTCTACCATAATCCATTCCTATAAGAGAACCTTTGAGAGACAACTCCAGATTCGGTAGAATTCTGTGTCTGCAGACCTGCAGGCTGCAGTGAACTAAGTTCCCATATTAGTTTTATTTCTACAAACACTGAAACAAATTTTGAGTAACTGGAACCAGAACTAAAGCTTATTTCCCTAATGAATTTTATTTGATCACTTGTTACATTAATGGCTTCTTACTTTGTGTATTTCTTCTTTCTTTTTTTGTTCTGTTTTACTAACCTCTTAAAAAGGCAAGATAAATATAAGAAAAACAGTAAATCTGCTTGGAAAAAGAAAGTCAAACCCACTGATCAACAGTGTTTTCTTCAAACAAGACCTTAGATCACGCAGAAGGCATATAAAAGATAAGTGGAGCAAAATGGCAGCAAGTTAGTAGAGAGCTCCACTGTACTATAACCCTTTAGTCCATGATCAAAGCCAGTACAGTTCAATGATTTTTGTGAAAGCTGTGGGTTGTTTTGGTCCTAGCATATACACATATCATACCACAAAAACACTGCAGTTGACTTTAACGGATTTTACTCTTGCAGCTTGAACAAAAGTGCCAAGGGCTAAGTGAGCTTGGAGACTGAACCAGCTGCCGATCAAACAGTGTCAGAGTATGCAATTATGCATGGAGAAAGAAAGACTATAAAATCTCTACAACTACTGGGCTATGTGAGAGATTTGTGTATAAAGTCTAACAATGCTGTGTTACTTTGTAAGGCATCATTTCTCTGCATGAAGAATTCACCTCCTTCCATGCACACATTATTTTAGGAAAGTTCAGAACATACACTGGGATACATAAGACTAGTCTGGGAACAGGTTTTACAAAATGTGGTAGAGTATAGGAGTGTGGCAGCATGCCTTTAAAGGTTAACCAATGCTGCCTTATTCTGCAGCATCAGTACACTGGTTAAAGGGACACGAAGAGAGGATTAGGAGTTAGGAAAGCGTTGTTTTTCCTCTCCTCAACTCCCACCAAGTCCCACTTCCATCTTCCCCCAGCATTATATGCTGAGCATGACACTATATGATATGGAATATTCCTTGGATCAGCTGTCCCAACTGTGTCCCCTCCCAGTTCTTCGTGCAACCCCAGCCTACTTGCTGGTGGGGCAGGGTGAGTTGAGGAGCAGAAAAGGCCTTGACTCTGTGTAAGCACTGCTCAGCACTCACTAAAACATCCCTGTGTTATCAACACTTCTCAGCACAAATCCAAAACAACCACATGCAAGATACTGTGAAGAAAATTAAATCTATCCCAGTCCAAACCAGCAAATGTACGATACACAGCATATCATGTTTGGTTATATTTGATACTGTGTATCATATTCAATACTGTGGCTGAGCACTGACACAAGTTGCCTGAGGAGACTATAGTCCCTCCATCCTTAGGGATTTTCAAAAGCCATCTGGACACAGTCCTGGGCAACCAGCTCTCACTGTCCCAGCTTGAGCAGGGGGGGTAGATCAGGTGACCTTCAGAGGTCCCTTCCAACCGCAACCATTCTCTGATGGTAATGTAGTTTGAAAACCACACCTGCAGAAAACCCTTTTTCACTTTTAATGTTCTTCTGTTGCTGTCCAGCCTATGAGGTCTCAACCTTAGCAGAACTTTTGCACACTTCTGTAGTGAAAATATTAGCTAATGCAGGCTTATGACCGCAATTATCCGACTAAGCTTTGTGGATTAACCCCAGAAGGCATCTCAGCTCCACACAATGGTTCACTCACTCCTCCCCAGTGGGGTAGAGAAGAGAATCAGAAGGGTAAAAGTGAGAAAAGTGTGGGTTGAGATAAAGACAAATAATAACAAAACATACCAACAAAGAAAAAAATCACAAGAACAGTTATCAAAAAAAAAAAAAAAAAAACCGTGCTCACCACCACCCAACCAATGTCCAGCCAGTCCCCAAGCAGCAACATCCCTGGAAAACTTACTCCTCATTTTCTTATGGTTGAGCATGGTGTCATATGGTGTGGGATATCCCTTTGGTTCACTGAGGTCAGCTGTTCACACAAGAGTCATCTCCCAGCTTCTTTTACACCCCCAGCCAACTCATCATGGGGCAGCCTTTCAGACACCCTCAACAAGCACCAAGTTAATAAGCAAGACACTTAGGATTTAACTGTACTGATCTTTGAGGAATTCCTTTATATCTATAAAACAGTCATCTTTGAGTGTAGACTGGGATTCCAAGGAGCTCCTAAGATTTCTTTGAGAGGTTCAAATAGTCAAATTGATAACTATATTCCAGTAAATATATAAGTGCGAACTGGTTTGTCTTTCTGTAAAAATAAGATAGTATGGAAATTCCCCTGTGTCCTACAGATAGAATTTCCTTTTCCATGAATTCTTTTTTTTTTTTTTTTTTACTTGAATTTACTGAAGAGATAAACCTATGAAAACAAGTGAACATTTGGTGTGTGTCATGGGTTCAGCAGCAGCAGTCATTTTTCTGCTTCTTGGTAGCTGGTGCAGCACTGTGTTTTTGATTTTGGGAGTAGGAACAGTGCTGATAACACCAGTGTTTCGGTTACTGCTCAGGGATGTTTTGGTCTGACCAAGGACTTTCTGAGTTTCAAGCTCTGCCAGGGAGGAGGGGAAGCCCGGAGGAAGCAGAGACAGGACACCTGACCCAAACTGACCAAAGAGGTTATTCCATACCACAGCACGTCATGTCCAGGATGGAGAGCAGAGAGCAGAGACCCGGAAGGGTGGGGGGTGCACTGTGTGGTCGGTCTTGGTATTAGTTGGTGAGAATTGTATTCTTTCCTTGTATTTGCCTTGTCATTATTATTATTGGTGGTAGCAGTAGTGATTTGTGTTATACCTTAGTTGCTAAACTGTTCTTATCTCAACCTGTGGGAGTTGCATTCTTTTTGATTCTCCTCCCCATCCACCCGGGAGCGGGGGGAAGAAAGTGGGGGAAGTGAGTGAGAGAACGGGCTGCGTGGCTGACTGGACTTAAACCACGACAGTGTGGAATAATTTCTTAACAGCCTGATAAGAAAAATTGAACAAGGGTTCAGGAACCTCCTTTTGAAGGTACTTAAATTAAAAATTATAGCAGCGAATTTTGCTTTAGAAAGAACAAGATATGTCTCACAGCCGCTGTAACACTCAGTAACAGAAATTTAAACACCAGCAAATTAGGAGCAGACATTTAAAGAAGACATTAATGAACATATGATGAGGGAGAAGTTTGGGGTTTTTTCTTCCTGAAGAAGAGTCACACTAAAAGTTTCAGCAAGTACCTTATGTAGAAACATACCTGTTCTAGCAGTATGTACTACTTCTCAAAGCCAAATAAAAATTCTTGGAGCCAAGGGATTCAGTGTATATTGGTTTTATTTCTCCTGTGCTGGCAAGTGAACCTAAGTTTTACTGTTAGCAGCATAGCGTAGGGAATATTAAACATCAGAGCTGAACAGAAAGCTGAATTGCGTCACTACTATATTCACTGTTTTTATGATTGCATAGAGTTATGCGGTAATTTCTATTTAAAGGTAAAAAGAGGCAGTTCTATTAATCAAGTACATTTGGGTTGGTTGGTTTGTTTTGTAGTTTTGGTTTTGTTGTGGGGGTTTTTTTGGTGGGTTTTTTTTTTTTTTGGGGGGGTGGGGTGAGGAAAAGAGAGTAATTAAAAAATTTTAAGTATTATGCTATTGAAACTCATTTTCACTTAATCTTCACATGGTTTCCTATATTCGTTATTTACCTATCAGACAAACTTTCCCTCCTTTCGCACCACTTAGGTGCAATGACTGTTTGGAGGAGCATCAGGAACACCCAAGACCTCCAAGGCAAACATAGCTTTTTTTCCAAGTGCCAGAGGGCATACTGTGCCTTTGCACAAATACACAAGTAAGGGAAATAGGCTGACTGCAGCCTGCACCAGTCTCTACACAAAAACAAATGGTAATAAATATACTTTACTAGGAAAGTAGTGTAGGAGTAAGTGCAACTATACCCATGAAGTTGTATTTCTTTTTAATACAAAATTTAAAAAAAAATAATTTGGTATTAAATTTTAATACAAATTTTGCATTTAATACAAAATTTTAAAAAGCCACACTGTTATTAAAATGTAATGTATGTATGTACCGTATGTGCATATAGTACAAATTTGTCACCCTATGTTGACATTTCAAAATTTCTCCATACTTTATATCTTACTCCATAGTATGTCTATCTCTAGAATGTACACCTGGTTATGACATTTTGCACTGATAATGTGAGAAGCATTGCTGTTCTTACCAGTCACCAAGTCATACACATGTATGTTCAAATGTTGTGTATTATTCATATTATTGAAAAATGAATTCTTGGGGGAATTTTTGTTGGAACAGTTACTTCCATGACAACAAAAACACCATAAAGATTTTAAGCAGAACTGCTGGCACCATCTATTATTAAGGTTGACCAGTGGTTTGTATTTTTAGTTGATTATAACTTTGCTTAGGTTCACAGTCTGAACTCAAAATTTCCATGTTGAGTGAGCAACGCAGGATGGATTCAATTGCACTTCTTCTGCCCTAACTGTTCAAACAGATGTGCTATTGCCAAGAAAGCATCTAAAGATTACAAAGGAAAATAAAATTGTTTCATTGTATCAAAAAAATTTGCAATGACACACATTTTGGAAAAGGATTTTTGCAGTCTGTCAAGAATGTGTCTGTTGTTATCCCATTAAAATCTTTATTTTTGATCAAAGTATAATCCTCTGAAAAGCTTTCGCATGCTTATCATTACAAAACTGCTCATAAAAGCTATGTGGAATTGGCTGAACCCTTCCTCAGATAACTATTACTGCTTGAAACTCCTGTCAGCCATACTTGTACTAAATTCAGGAAGTTCACTTTCTCAGGCTACTGTAATAGAGAAGTAGCCATTTTCAATGCAGAAATAGAAAAAGACCTGCAGTAAGTCTGGAAGAAAGAAATGAGAATTGGAGCTAGGAACATGATGGACAAGTAATTTTAGGCTCTGAGCTCACTTTTTCATGAGAAGGAACATAGGACTAAGATTGAAAGAGAAGAGGTCAGCCGGTAGACAGAAAGCTAACACATTGAATTTGTGATGGCAAACAAATGACAAGGCAAGATCTGAGATTAAGCAGAACAAAAGAAATGGAGATGACTGGTGAGGAGCCAGTATCTTTGGGTTAACCCTGACTGACTGCACAGAGAACCTAGGTGAAAGAATAAAGGGGATAAGTGAAATAAGATGAGCTGGAGGAGAGAAATGGAAGCATGGAGAAGGCAATTTGGTTAACAGTCAAACTATAATGGGAAAAAATGGGACTCAAGTCTTTAAAGTGTCAGTGCAAGCCTGTGATTTCCACAGTTGTATGATGAACTGAACTGTGTTATAGTTCACTGCATTGTGTTCTCCATTGCATGTTCTTTTTATAAAAGATGGTTGAACAACTTGGAAGCAGTACTCCAAACTAAGTACTTTAAAAATGATATTCTAGGTACTCAAACCAGTCTTAGATTTATCAAATAATGCATTTCAATGTCCACATCACTATCTGAGGGTAATTCTAACTCTTAACCTCTCCAATCTATTTTGGAAATAAATTTAATAAAGGTTGTGAGGCAGTAAAGTATCATAGTTATGGCTGCTGTAAAAGATTATGTTAAAATTAACAAGCTTGTTAACAATCCAGTCCAGAGTAGATTTTTACTACTGTGAACTGAATAAAACATATGGCCTGTGTTGAAGAATGCTCTGAAATTAACAAGACCAGGAGTCCTTTGGAAAATACAGCTACTGTTCATCTTGAAAACAGTATGAAGAGAGTAGATGTTAATAAAGGTGGAGAGCCAGGTAAAGAAAAAAAAAAAAAGCTTGCTTGCAATTTACAGAAAGTAGACTACCTGTAGACTCATAATTACTGAAGAGCTAGATACAAAGTTTGTACTACACATTTAAACATTACTTTTCAAAAGATTGTTCTTCCAGGAAAAATGCATAGCAGCAGCATGGCTATTAAGTAACCCGCACTCAGCTATTAGAAGTATTTTCAAGATACTCACAAATGTCAGGACTAATACCTCATTTTTACTCAGTGAAAGCCAGTTCCTCAATAATATTATTCTCCACTGAAATCTAGTCCTGAACAACTGTCTTTGAAGGTCTAGGCCACGCTGTCCCAGAATCAAATAATTCACTTAAGAAATTCAGTAATTATGAATAGCCTTTTTACTGAAGCAAGGATTTATCACTTTAAGGACTTAAGCCCTACCTTAAGGGCTAAGTGATAGACAAAATAATTTGTCTAGGAAATCTGTAACCATCATACTTGTGACAGCTACATGACAGCTGGAAAATGTACCATCAGCTACTTTTGCATCCTAAGCCTTTTTCTATTGTTGGTAGCTTTTCACAATTCTACCTCTATTTTTCGGATACATTTCAGAGTAATTTTTCAAGAATAGTTCAGAAACTGCACGGATGAACTATAATGATGTAAAATCAATCATGTTTTTAAAATCAGGAAATTGTTTAAGCAAAGAATATGATTTATTTTGAACTAGATATCACTAATTAAAAGGGGAAGATAGTGGCAGTTTGTACATGTAGTCTGCCTCTCTGGACTCTTCTCTGAAACTACAGGTTTTTAAGTTCAGGTAAGAAATGCCTCTTGCAGTTTAAACTTGAAAAAGGCATATAAACATCTGAAGACTACAACTTAGTATGAATTAAGTGTGAAGGACTGAGTAAAATGTACAGTAAGTGTCCTCATACTGTGTGTGACTTTTAAAGAAGACAACAGGAAAACTGGTGTTTTCTGATGCGCCTGAAAAGATCAGTACTCAATGATAATGCTCAGAGTATTGAATTGAGCCTTCTGAGAATATACCTGAATCTGACCAATTTTAGCTAGCAAAAATATGATAGTGAAGGGTATGTGATCATAAACTTGGTTAATAACTTAGGAAATTCTGTTATGATATCATACACCTTAATTTGGAAATGACAGAATGAGAAAGATCTGGAAGCATTGTTCAATCACTTAACTGAGATATTTACATGACTCAGAAGTTAGAAGAAAGCATATGTCAATGTGATGGAGAGTTATTTCTAGCAGATAGAACAACAGCAATTCTATCACACAAGTCACTAGTGAGACCTCACCTGTAATTCTGTGACAAATAACTATAAAAATTCAAACTTCCAAAGCCAGAGGAAGATTGCTGAGACAACTTGAAGATTAAGAAATTCCAGAAAAAAAAAAAAAAAGTCCTTAGGGAAGGATATAATGAACTTTTATAATTGTGTTTGGGTAAAACCAGGAAGCCAGCAGCTATTTTAAACTATGATTGTCATCCAGTATCAGATTTATCACCAATATAAACTGACACCCAAAACCCACACAGAGTATGAAAGAACATTTCCAAACTGCTGAATAATATTCTAAAACCAACCACAAACAAGAGAAAAAAAAAAAAAAAAAAGAAAAAGCTTTTTAAATGAGACACACAAAGAAGTGAGACAAGGATCATGGAGACAAAGATCCTAGATTTTTCCAAGGGGAAGCCTTAAACATTCTAGTTAATAAAGTCATATGGAGGTAAAGAATTATAAAGCAGCAGGAGCAAAGCAATCCTAGAAATTAAAGTTTGTAAAACAGAGCTGGTTATGTCTGATTTGTTGATAAGAGGTTTATTGCAATTTTTAGTTAACTTATTTCTTCAAAGCTTCTGCTAACCAATGCAGAAGTTTGATTTTTTTTTTCCTTAGCCACAATTTGGCACCATGAAGGATGGTAAGAAGTCCACATTCTTCTAAAGCAGAAATCATACATGACTATTAGAAATAAGAAGGTCCTCTTCTCCAGTAGTATTTTTTCATAGCTTTTCTAAGCCAAACACAAAAGATATAAGGACTAAGTTTGGTCATATAAAATTAACAGAAACTTCTGAGTTTGAAGAATTTGGAAGAGCAGAAGGAGAGCATAGACCACTCTTGATGCGTGTCTGGGTGAAAATATTCAGATCCCTAGTACTGTGCATACCCACAAAAAACAGACTTTCAAGTTCTTTGAATTTTTGTACTCAAAGTATAAAATTAAATTAAGAGTTTTCAAGGTGTATTTCACACTTTGCACTTTGTGACTGTGTACAAAGAGAACAGAACTGGAGGAGCCTTATCTCAAGTGAAAAAAATATAAATCAATTTTTCCTTTTGCCTTGTCTTCCTTATTTGATACATTCAGGTGTAAGGTAGTAGTCAACTGCAGCTCAGGTGTTCTGAAGTTAAGAAAGTCTCTATTGACTTCACTTAACTGAGTAAAATATTATCTTTATGAGATAAATACTGATTTGTTTTCATTCAGCCTGGATACATTTATTTCCCTTGCAGTCCAAATCCGGTAGTGTTGTCCCAAATACTAGTACTTTTCACCTGTGAAAGGGTATATAGTTTAAATAGAATATTTTTGGCTTACATTTATATATTCACAGTATATAAAAATATACTTTGAAACGAACAGAAAAAGACATTAAGACACTAACTTTCCTCACCTCTCTTCCATGCTCCTTCCCTCCCAACTCCTCTCTCTAACCCAAACACACATGGGCAATTGGTGCGTGTTACAGCCACCATCTATCCCTGCGCTTCTTCTCTGCTCCCATGTGGGTGCACCATGGTCTTTAGTCCTTTTGGAATAAACACTTATGCTCGCACAAGCTCTCCATGGGCTGAATGGGACTGCCATGGAGCACCTACTCTTTTTCTGACCCTGATGGTTGCACTGCTGTTTCTCTTTCTTCCCTGCTCTTCTCCCTGTTTAGCACTTTTTTCCCTCTGGTAACCACCAGGCACCACAGGTCTGGCTGACAGGCTCAGCTGTGTCCTATGGTGGGTCCCTTGGAGCAGCCTGGAACTGGCTGTGTCCTCCCAGAAGCTGCCCCTGCAACCCTTCCACAGCCAACACCTCATCAAGTAAACCCAGCACACTTAAAAGTTAATGTGTAAGATGGTAAAACCAAATTTTCTATTTAGTGTGTAAAGTTAGCCTCAAGTTCCAGATACCTAAAGAAAGCACCATCAGTGAGTGTCCCACCCCACCTGGTGGGCATGAGGGAGCTGATCTTCCGCCATACTGTGTGCCAATCATGGGAGAAGCCACAAGCCCTCCAAGGGTGAAAACAGAGCAACAATTAATTTTATTGGAAACTTTCCTAAAACCATGTCAGCAGACACAAAGGTCTCACCAAGTTCTTATTCTTGTAGAAGACTCTAAGTAGGAGAAGAAAAGGAGAAGGGAACAAAGAAGGAAATAAACCAGAGAGATAGGATCACCGACCCGTGGGTCCACCGATGTATTCTCAGTCATAGACTTCAGGCCCTTCCAGCTGGTCCTCTCAATCTGTGCCTCTACCAAGATCCACAGCAAATAAGCAGACAGCATGCTGCTGATGAATATTTTATAGGGTCAGGGTTCTTCTGGACCCTCCCACAGGTGGAGGCTCATGTTCATGCTCGCGCGTGCCCCGGGAGCTCTTCTGGAAGGTTCCAGCCGGTGGTAGGTGTCAGGTAAGCCCTGGCCCTGGTTCATGCCAAGCCCTGGCAGGCACTGCAGTGTCTGTTGCTGTCTCTGAGTTGTTTGTTGACAGGGCAGTGGATATCAGGGCAGACACCACAGGAAAACCATCCCTCGTCTTGGTGGAGCACAGTCCTGCTCTGTCCCTGGCATCTGCCCGAGCAGCAATGCGCTGCTTACTTCTGGCAAGCTCAGTCCTTCCTCAGGGCCACCTGTCTGCTGAGGTGCTTTGAGACACACAAGCACAAAAAGGGTCTTTTGACAATCACAGTGAGGTAGCCTGCTTCCATTTCATATCTACCCTCAACATGCTTTTAGAAAGATGGCTCTGGATCTTAATCAGTGTGCAGAATCAGAGCCATCATAATTTTCCGTTGCTGTGTTTTTCTTCTGGAAACACAGCACAATTATGGGCCACCCTGTCTTTTGTTGAGGAGGCATTACCTACAATTATATAAAGTACAGGGCATAATTCAGTTAGCAAACCTAAAAAGACATTTTAGGAGCATTACAAAATTCTAAAAGCTTTACCAGATTTCCTTCTGTTTTCAAAACAACTAAAATGAGCATTGCGGTATTTCTGTCATGCAGGGCACTGCTAATACTCAATCTAAACACCATGGTTACGAGAATATGATTTTGAGTTGTAGCGCTGATGCTCAGTAATATTTTCATTACTGGAAGTACATTATTCCATTAATGTATTTCAGAATTCTAAGGGGGTGGGGAGGAAATGTGCATTTTGTACTGTTTGGTCATCTGACATTGCATATCTACCTAGTCAAACAGAGAAGCTTTCAAGAATGGATCCATATAAGAATTAAATGCCACAGATGAATGGAAATAAGGAAATGGAATGATGTCAGCAACAGCTATGCATTTCTACATACAGTAAACTGTGACAGCTAACATATTTTAAGGCAAAGTGAGACAAAACAAAAATATACGACCTCTATGATTTCTCTTCATATTAACTACTTTTGGCAATATAACTTAGAAAAATAAAATCTTCACATTTTTGTTAAAAACCAAGGTTATGGGTGATATTTGCACCTTCATTTCACATTTGCATTCTATTTTCAAGGGAGCTGTAGAGGTTTTTTTATTTATTCAAGGCATTATATACTTTGGATGAATTCTATTCTTTTTGCAGTGTTTCCTTACATTAATTTCTGTTTGTTTTCCCCTAAGCAGATCTTTGTAAACATTTATCTGAATGTTAAGCAATATTCTAATAAGAACTTTCAAAAAGTTGTCAGTCTTTTCAGACCTTGCTCATAGTTAGAATATTCTTTCTCAAACAGTTGTGATATATGCAATCCTGAAAGCTGCTTTGATTCCTGAAAGAAGATTGTTGGAGCTTATCAGCGTGGATTTTGAAGATATCTAAGACTAACTCTACACATTATTAGAATCTACATCTGTATATATACTAAACCACCTTACCCCTCTAGCCCCAATAAAAATACAATTTTTAGCACTGTGGCAGAACATGCAGCATCCGAGCCTTGCTTAGACAAAAATACCTTACAAAAATTTAAATACTCCTGCTTTTGGAGTAAACCATAGCAACTTTGTCTTCATACTGATATACATACTCCTTGTACCTGCTGTGATAACCTGCTTTTTGTCAATGAATTGTCACAATCACTCACAAGTTGTAGAGGTATAGATCTTTAACTGAAGGTCACTATGCTATATAAATAATCTAAATTTTTGTAGCATCTTAAACTGATGTCTATCCTGAACGATAATCAGTGCTTTTAAAGATAATACCAAACTACTTCTGTGGGATTAACAATTAGAAAATTTAGAAATTATTTTGATTCTCAACTTTTTTTGTCCTTTTGAGCAAGCCCTAGAATAAATATAAGAGGTACAAGATTGTATCTTCTCAATAGAAGAAATATTTTTTTCTGTGCTTCTGCCATTAAGGTGCTATAAAAATTTCATCTGACATTATTTCTGATAACTTTAAAATACAACTAGAGGTGTGAATAGTATTGTTACACTAGTGCTAACTTTGGAGACACAGAAAAAAATTCTGCAGAGATGTCTGGGTAACAAATTAGTTTTAATTGGTGTCAGAAAGGCTTTCGGCACAAAGAATAAGAAAATATGAAATATATATCATCATTTTATAATAAGTATGCCATTTCTACATGAAATCCAGGCTCAGTTTGTAAATTCCTGGATGCACAGAAAATATTTTAAATGAACACACTGCAAACTCTAGTAATGCAATTAACTAATTACTGGGAGCAATTACTTAGAGATGTAAATATGTACTATTTTGTGAGTTTATAAGTTTGCCATTATA
The DNA here is from genome assembly GCA_028858755.1 of Ara ararauna. NCBI lineage: Eukaryota > Metazoa > Chordata > Aves > Psittaciformes > Psittacidae > Ara > Ara ararauna. Next base: position 23,053,716 of record CM054376.1, read on the forward strand.
AATATTACATCAGATAAAGTCCTATCTTGAGGTTAACTGAAATACATTAAAAGAAAATCCAGAATGAATATAGAGACTACTTGTGCTGTTTCATTGCCTTTACATACTTTAGGCTGTAGTATAAAATATTTTTGATAGATCTCAGAATATGCTAATATTAATGACTTGTATTATGTATCATGTAATTTTCTTTCAATATTTTGTTCCAATAACCTTCACTGAAATATTTTGTTCCAACAAACTTCAATGAAATATTCTTAGCAGCAATTAAAACTGACTTAAAACACACAACGTATTCAACAAAACCCCTAAAAGTTACACAATGCAAAATTTTCTTTTTACAAACTTTCACAGTCTGGTGTTATCATTAGAGTAAATTGAATAGATTACAAAAGAATAATGGAATAATATAGAGTTGGATAGCAAATGTCTTCTGTTTTGCAAGACTAGTATCAAGAGACAGATGGAGAGTTTTCAGAGGAGGAAGTTAAAGAAAATCAAAACTGGATGTCTTCTAACAAAGACAAAACAAAAGGAGTAAATCACTCAAAACCAAAAAAAAAAAAAAAGGGCAATTTTTACAAGTAAATAAGGAGCTAATTAATGGATAAGAACATCATAATGCTTTGGCTTAATACTTAATTGAGAAACAGCTGAATTATTTGATGGGGAGTTAGAACTTTTTGGAGGACATAGTTAAATGATGTAGTCATCTGGAACAAAACAATTGCATGCAAACCTTTATGATTTATTATAAGATACAGGTTCTGCTGGTAAAATAGTAACAATAATACCTGACAAATGCAGCAAAGCACACATGCCATTCAAACACACACTAATAACATGTTTTGACTTATGAAAGTAAGTTCTGAACACTCTGTTCCTTGGCCTGTCAGGATTTTCTCTGTGATCCTGTCCAAGATATCTAATCTCTTAAAATCTTCACTTTACAGATATAAAGCATCAAGTCAAAATATATCTAGGTGTTTAATATTTCATGTATTCATCAGTTCATGGGAGATGCACAGTAGCAGAACTGACAGCAACAGTTTGAGTAATATGAATAAAAATTGCGTTTTAAAGGATGGTTTATGTCTAATGTTCTTAGAAAGTTTAAGAAGGGGCATGACATAATAGAACTATTTAAACAAATATTTTTAGTATGGAGGTTGGACTTTTTAATGAGTGTGTACTTAATAAAATAACTTTGTATTGGTAGTTCCCATGTGAAAAAGAACAAACAAACAAATCCCAAAACCCATACAAACAAACAAAACCACAATGACTCTGTCTTCTATCTATTCCATATTTTTTTTTGGAGGAGCTGGTAGCAACCATAGCAAAATATCAGCAAAAATTAAAACATTTATCAGTTCTAACTGTAATATCATCTCTAATAAACTATTTAATTTTATTATGTTTTTACTTCTCTCTTCTTTCTGAAATTCATACATTCATATTTTCTTCCTAAATCAACGGAAGCTCCTCCTTTGAAGACCGTGATGTGTGCAGCTGATCAGCTGAAGTTGGGTTGTCATTTATGTGGTCAAATTCACGTGCTATATGTACTGAAAGCAAAAAATTTGCTGCCAGGTCTGAAAAACGATGTTCCACAAAATACCACTTAACTGTAATGCCAAGCAAAAGTATACTGAAAATCAGAATTAACTGTGAGAAGTTTCGTTATCATTCAGTAAAAAGATGTACTAATAGAACAGAGGGTTTCCAAGGTTTCCAAAGTTGCCATTCTTTTCTCTTCCTTGAGCCTGGCTTGGCAGAGGCTGGAAGTTTTTTTGGGCTATAACATATATCCTCAGTATGAAGACTGAATACACCTTGAAAGCAAAGGTCTTAACTTACCAGTTATTTTTTTGTTGGTTTTTTTTTTTTTTTTTTTTTTTTTAGATTCAGAGAGTAGCTGAGTTCACAGAACTTTATTGAGTGGACAACCTATTCTGCATTCCTTTAAGGGACTGAGGGAATGAATGAACTGAATGAAAATAGAAACCTTCTTAAAGCACAGTAAAGAGTTTCAGGGAAACTGAAATATCAGTATACTGACTTATTAGCTTGATTCAAATTTTAAAATATTATAGTAGCTGAAGAAGTTTCACCTGTGTGATATTCACTGCACTCTTGCAGCAAAAACATGTGATATGTAGCTTAGAATTTTGAGTATAAACCAAATTTAAGTGTATGCCAAACAATGTGTTACCCCTCTGAGGACATAAGAAGTTACTTAAAATGTGTCTCCACAAAACACTCATCACTTATTTTTCACCTTCTCTTTGTTCCCTAGCAAGAGGCTGGGTTTACCAAGGAGCAAACTCTTGACATACGGAGGGAGACTATATGACACGTATGTTCTAGTCCAGACATAGATATTCAGCCTCATCTCTGCATTGCAACATGTCTGAAGTTAAAGGTCTTTTCTAACCTTAGAGATTGTATGATCCTGTGTTCAAATTACTTTCCAGTGCTGCTTCCCTATGTACCTATTGAACTATCCTACTTGGATAATGGCAGCATACATTTACTTTTCATTGTTACTGCCACTGATATTATTTCCTATATCTAACATATATTGTTTTACTTGCAAAGGGAATTAAAAGAAACCATTTAATCTCCTTTCCACTGAGTCTGATCAAAACGATTAATTGTATTCTGTATGAATTTATTTTACCTTTTATTAATATGTACTGGTTTGTTCTTCAGTTGAAATTTACATTTTGTGGAGGCATTTCTCACTGAAAAGAGTTACATGAGCAATCCAGCCTTTGGCTCAGCCCCACCCCCATAGTGAGCAGAGGGGGATGGAGGCTGCTGGAGGGGTTGTTACAGGACACCTTTACAGAAGCCCTCCAAAAGTTACCTGAAGGGGACACCCACTTGCTGCCACTTCAGGAGCTGTTACCAATCACAAGCCTTGTTACGATTCAACTGGGAAGCAGAACCAATCAACTGTTGTGGAAAGTTTGGGGGTTCTGTAACTTCTATAAAAAGAGGTGCTTGCACTCAATAAACGGTTCAGTCTTGATCATATTGGTCTGTAGTGTTGCCCGTGTGTGTGATAATCCCCCGCAAATGGCGCCCGAACAGGGACCCTCAGATTTGCCTCCTGAGAGCTGCTTCGGTGGTGAAGATCAGCGCAGACCTGACGGGTGGGAAGCCGACCGAAAAGGAGCCAGCAGTAGCCCTGCTGATGTAGAAGGAGGACGTGCACGTCCCGCGGAACAAAGGTGTATCTGCGAGAAAAGAGACCACTCCGAAAAGGCAAGTGGCGGTCGGGGAGGAATGGGGGCGACTCAAACAAAGGAAGAGGCAACTGTCCTCCATCTCCTCCAATTTGTCCTCTCTGAGAGAGGGATTGAATATGAAGAAGATGTTATTAAAGAGTTACTCCAATGGAGTAAGGAGGAGGAGCTACTTGGAGGGGTTGGAACGGCACTCGAAATGGCCACGTGGGAGGCAATAGGCGTTCGGCTTTGGGACACTATAACTGATGGGGGAAAGCAGCGCGGGAGGCTCAAAAATATTCCACGCTATGGAAGCTTATCCGAGAGACTTTGCGGGACATGCAATCAGAGAGAGCTGCGGCTGCTTCGGCGGCTAAAGCCTTGTCTCCGGTAATGCCGTCCGTGCCTCCGCCTGAACCCCCAGTCCTACCCGCCTCCCAGTCCCCTGCAAAGCCCCCGAAAAGGGATTCAAAGAGCCCTGAAAGGAATCCTTTCGACCACTGTGGCGGGGGGAGGACTCACCCGAGAGTTGCAAAGACAGTGAGGATGGGCTTTTCGTCTGTGCCCAGCGGGGAAAGATTGAAATCTGATGCTGTTACTAATCCTGAGGATCCCGAACCTTGCTGCAGGGGGAAGGCATCCACGGGCTACAGACCTGGTGCGACCGAATATTCCCTTACCTCCACCCCAAACCATTCTCCCACTAACTCTAACATTTCTACCCCGGAAGAAACAGAGCAGCCGAAAGAATTAAACCACCCGACTAAAGAACTGTTGCAGAAAGTTTTACAGAAACTCCCGGCTGCGACTCAGGGAGAAAGAATGCGATCGTTTGCGCCCGAGGGAGCCGGTGCCCCTCCGTCTCCTGCAGCTTCGGCGCTGGCCCTGCCCCCACCTAACCTGTTTCACTCCTTTGTTCAAGATCCTGGTGGTGTATCGAAAAGGTGGAAAGGGGTCATTAGAGATGCTATCCTGGAAGGGAGTTTCGTTCCACAGGCTTTTCCAGTCTCAGTCACACCACAGGGTACCAACCAGTGGGAGGCGATAGATTGGAAACTATTAGAAAAGGCTCGATTATATCCCCCAGATCCTCATGATAAATTGCCAGCTGTAAAGGGAAAAGTAAGATGGGTGGGGGATGCAGATGTATTGTGTGCTTATAGTCTCTCTGTGATATTCATGCACTAAAAGTTGGCAAATGTAAGTATGTTCATGTTTCTATCGACCCTTGCAGACCTTTATAGATATTGCTGGCCACTTCTTCCGATGTAGGCTGGCCACCTGCATCGGAATGAGTGTGCATTTTGGTCAGTTTAGAAGCCCAGGCCTCATGCAATGTGAGGGAGGCAGAGCTTCTGCGGGGACGCCCGCTGAGATTGAGCCTGCCACCTTACATTGCAATGACGCTGTTTGGAGCTGGTTTCTTGATTGTCTTCACAGGGTCATTGTACCACATTTTGTCTACATTTTGTGTTTTAAAATTTTGTATTTGTGTGAAGTCTGTTTATGGGATCCCATGTGTATGCATGTGTATGTATGTGTGCGTATGTGTGTTGAGGGCAGACACTGTTCTGTGTATTTTTTTTTTTGTTATTGGATTCATGTAAAAGTTTTAAATGTGTAACAGATTAACATCTCTGACAAGAAAGAGAAATACAGAGCTGCTGCTGAGCAGGCAGGTATTTATGGCTACTGCCAAGCAGATGGGCATCTGTAATCGCCCAAAGCAGGGGGAGCAACAAAAAGTTATGTGCTAGAGTAAAAACACCTCTCGATCTACTGAAATATCAGAGCAGTTTGTAGAGACACCACAGATAAGGCTTAAAGAGGCCTGCAGCACACTGGGCACAGAGGAGGAGTCCTGCTTAGTGTGTTTTAAGTAACCTGGGGGTGAATCCAAGACTTGGAAGAACCAATGGATTCGAAATAAGAACTGCTAACTGAAAAAGTGAGAGGGGTAGTGCAACCACAAGCTTTACCAGCTGCCACCCAAGCAGCATCAGGGTGGCAGAGAAAGAAAAAAGAAATGGGCAATGACGCAGCAAACTCCGTGCAGTTTACTTCTGTAGCTGCTTCAGGTTCCTTTTGCATCAGAATGCCTCTGCTTTAAGGAAACACTTTAATCTGTCATCTCAAGAACTGATAACCTGGGGGAGGAGGTGTATTTGTGTCCTTCTACCCACAGGTCCATGGCAGCTGCCTGCAGGGTTTCTCAAGCCTCACCATGAGCTGGATAGATGAGTGGAAAAACCCAATGCCTCAGCTACAGGAGCTGACTGTGAATATCCTGAGCAGAAGGAGATAGAGGAAGAGAGAAACAAATGACTGCAAAACATCACTTGGGAGCAACTGAAAAGTAGCAGCCTGAATATGTGCCCTTGTAAGGTAGCTCTTATTAGAAGCTGTGATTTTGTGTATAACACCACCTGTACTTTCTAGCCAGTTGCTAATAAGAAACTACACCTTGTATTGTATGGATTTGTCAATTGTAACACAGATGTTGGAGCATGAAAAAATTGCAGCACCTGCTAGAAAATGCTAAGGCAAAAGTGAGAAAGAGTTTAATACAATGATAGCGTTATAGAGCAGACAATGGAACAAATTAAGAGGGTGAGAGAACTCCACTGATAAGAAATTTCTTTGGCTGGTCCCTCACTGCCACTGGCATCTTCAACATGCTGCTGCACCCTGTAGTATACATACTGCTAATGTACATACTGCTAATGTAAATCTGTATGTGCTTTGCCATAGTAGCAATTTGTTACTGGATGAAGCAGGTGAAACTCTGCCTTGACAACGAGGTGCCAGGACTGAGGTTGACCAAATGCCTCTTACCACAGTCAAGGGCAAGACTGGGTTGGCCTCTGTGTTCGCCACAGAGAAGAACTTTTAGCTCCGCTGTTGGTTGCAACCCAGCAGGCATTGAGTTTCTGGCTTGAGCATTACAGGATGGCTTTACTTTATCTTAATCATTTTGTCAGTCTTTTTAGGTATTCTAATCTGTGTGCCTTGTTTGTTACAATAGCTAATGGAGAATATAGAAACTTTGGCAAAGGTAGATCATAAATCTATAAAAACTGTCTTTTGATGTGGGTGAAGGGATAGAAATAGTTAATGAAATGGATTCAGGCATTATCACCCTGCTCTGGCTTCAGCCCTGGGAACAGCAAAGAAAACAACAGGTGTTAATGCCCTGGGCAGGCCTAAGTCTTGAGAACTGTAAAGGCAACAATGAAGGGTGAAGATTGGTTAGCAAAACAAAGCAGAGAGTTTGCAAGATAAAGCAGGATGTGCATCTCAAAGACAGACCAAACAATAACCTTTACTTTTGCTAAATCAGGGTGATAAGGGACTATATAGTGGAAGACAGCTTTGTCCCCCAGGCATATCCTCAGTCAACGCTCAAGCAGATCTTACATAAACAATACACTACAACAACACCAGGCACTAGCATAGAGAGGCTGAAAAATGAGTATATCTACAAAAATCAGAATTTATGGCTGGAGAAAGCGTTGCCTCTACCTGTCTGTTCTCCTGCTTATCATCCTAGTTGTGAATTTTTCTTTGACAATTTGGAATTTGTACTTTAGTTGAAAGTATTTAAGAAATAGCTGTATTTGAACATACTTCCTTTAATTTCTGTATTGATGATAATCTTTAAAATACTAAGGTTGTTGACAGCTTATAGTGAGGTAAATCCTAACCATTCCAAGAGAATGTATTTTACTGTTCTCTCGAAGTGTCTATTTAGTTTATGTTTTATAACTGTGTTTGCTGTAATTTCATCTCATACTAAATTCTTAGTGTTTTACAGATGCTGGTAAGCATTCTAAATTAGCCGCTTGTGTCTGGCAAAACCACCAACGGTGGGAGAAACACGTGATTACTGGTACTGTTGATGATTTGTTGCAAACAAATTATAAAAAGCCTTCTTTTAAAACAAAAGGGGGGAGAAGCACTCCCTCCGGCAGAACGATTGGCAAAAGCAATATATATGGCTAATTATTTACGATTAACAGGAGACAGAGCTGACCCACCTATGGTCATTCACAGTTTGGCAATGCAATCAGGATTATCAGAAAAACCTAACCAAAAAATTTTTGGTACAATATAAAGACCTGGTCACGGGTCAATGGAAAGGACCCGCAGAAGTTAAGTTAACAGTAAGAGGCTATATGTGTTTGATTACAGATCAAGGCGTTCGGTGGGTACCAGCCTGCTGGATATGGCCCTGGCAAGGCTCAGCAGAAGACATCTCGTCTGCACCGGAGGATGTCAGTGATGATCAGGAACCTGTTAGCGGTTAAGCTGTTAATTTTGCGGTTTTTAAGCTGTTAATTTTGTGGTTTTTAAACTGTTAATTTTGCGGTTTGGATATAGTTCTGTATCCCTATAGTTATTGTTTTGAAGGGTTCAGGTATTGTGTTATTAATTCTGTTTGCATGCATCATTGTGTTTACTATAATAAAGAAATTGGTCACCAGGGTGCTGAGTCAAACCTGGATTGCTCAAAAACAAGAAGAGGGTATTGTGGAGGCATTTCTCACTGAAAAGAGTTACATGAGCAATCCAGCCTTTGGCTCAGCCCCACCCCCATAGTGAGCAGAGGGGGATGGAGGCTGCTGGAGGGGTTGTTACAGGACACCTTTACAGAAGCCCTCCAAAAGTTACCTGAAGGGGACACCCACTTGCTGCCACTTCAGGAGCTGTTACCAATCACAAGCCTTGTTACGATTCAACTGGGAAGCAGAACCAATCAACTGTTGTGGAAAGTTTGGGGGTTCTGTAACTTCTATAAAAAGAGGTGCTTGCACTCAATAAACGGTTCAGTCTTGATCATATTGGTCTGTAGTGTTGCCCGTGTGTGTGATAATCCCCCGCAACATTTGGCATTCTGTCTGTCATCACACTCCCTTGGAGGTTCTTAGAATCATGGAATCATAGAATAGTCAGGGTTGGAAAGGACTTTAGGATCATCTAGTTCCAACACCTCCCACTAAACCACGCCACCCAAGGCTCTTTCCAACCTGGCCTTGAACACCACCAGCTATGGAGCATTCACAACTTACCTGGGTAACCCATTCCAGGGCCTCATCACCCTTACACTAAAGAATTTCTTCCTCATATCCAATCTAAACTTCTTCTGCTTAAGCTTCAACCCGTTACACCTTGTCCTATCACTACAGTCCCTAATGAATAGTCCATCACCAGCATCCCTATTGCCCCCCTTCAGATACTGGAAGGCTGCTATGAGGTCTCTACACAGCCTTCTCTTCTCCAGGCTCAACAGACCTAACTTTCTCAGCCTATCTTCATATGGGAGGTGCTCCAGTCCCCTCATCATCCTCGTGGCCCTCCTTTGGACTTGTTCCAACACCTCCATGTCCTTTTCATGTTGAGGACACCAGAAGTGCACACAATACTCCAAGTGAGGTCTCACGAGAGCAGAGTAGAGGGGCAGGATCACCTCCTTTCACCTGCTGGTCACACTTCTTTTGATGCAGCCCAGGATACGGTTGGCTTTCTGGGCTGCGAGTGCGCACTGCCGGCCCATGTTCATTTTTTCATCGGCCAACACCCCCAAGTCCTTCTCAGCAGGGCTGCTCTGAATCTCTTGTTGCTTTTCTTCTCCCACATCTTAATTTTACACATTTGTCCTGGGTTCAGCAGTAGCAGTCATTTTTCTCCTTCTTAATAGCTGGTGCAGCACTGTGGTTTTCACTTTTGGCTTGCGAACAGCTCTGATAACACCAATGTTTTTAGTTACTGCTCAAATGCTCACTCTGATGATGTACTCTCTGAGTCTCATGCTCTGCCAGGGAGGACGGGAAGCCGGGAGGAAGCAGAGACATGACACCTTACCCAAACTAAACAAAGAGGTATTCCATGCCACAGCACGTCATGCCCAGAATGTAAAAAACTGGGGGCAGGCACCCAGAAGAGTTGGTTCATGGCTCAGTAGCCGGGTGGTGGGCAGTTGTATTCTCTTTCTTTGTATTTCCCTTGTCATTATTATTATTGGTGGTAGCAGTAGTGATTTGTGTTATACCTTAGTTACTGGACTGTTCTTATCTCAACCTGTGGGAGTTACATTCTTTTGATTCTCTTCCCTTTCCCTCTGGGAGTGGGGGGGAAGAAGGGTCGGGGAGACTCCAGAGACTTTGTGCTTTTTTCTGAGTTACAGCTGGGCTTAAACCATGACAACATTCTTGAGCTCTAATTTTTGCTTGCTCTTTTAGGGGGAGGGTTATCACTGGGTTGCATCACTGCCAAAAGAAAATTCTGTTTTCTATTTTACTGGACGTTCAGCTTCTCAACAGTGGCATTGAGAAAAGTTGAAAATTTTCCTATTCCTTGCATACCATTTTGTAACATTTTTCTTTACTTTTCCCCATGTTCACTTATTTTAATACTGAGGAGTGCTCTCAAATCAAGTGATCTCAAGAAGAGTGTTCATTTGTATACTCAGTATAAAGCAGGTACATAATTTCTTTGCTGAAACTGTTAAAAGAAATCGTCTTTCACAGAAAAATAATTAAGATTAAAATATGTGCTATCAAATTAGAATCACATACACTGAAAGCTTTCATTTTAAAAATCACAATTATTGCTTCCTTTTGAGTTTGTATTTACTGGGACCATGGCACCCAAAAGAAAATGCCCTATTTTTTTTGACTTTTTTTTTAACGAACGAATGATAGTTAAAAAAACATCTAGGGTAGAACTATAAGCTGAAGTACATTCATAAGAGGAAATAAACATGCATTTATTTGTAATTAAAAGAAATGCAGTCTTCTAATGCTAAAATTGTAAGTAATTATATGAGACTAAACTATTCATGGATCTCATCAGGGTGGTAAAAAACATGAAAATTCTTGCAGCTCAGAACTATATTGACCTGAATTTTTCTGCTGACATAATTTATTCTTTCTTGTTTTGCCTGCTAGAGCTGAACACTTGTAGCTATGTGTAACCCTAGAGCCAAAAAGAATGCACAGCTTGTGCAATACGGTAAGTGCTATCTCCAGTCAGGAAGTCCCTCCTGTGATATATAAGTGCCAAAAAAAGATGATCTGCAAAGTGAAGACAAGTACATAGAATTCCTGAGTATGTGAAACTGCCAACAAGACAAATTGTTTTTATAGTAAGTGCCTAAAAAACCCATTAGTACCACTTCCACTTGGAAGCTAGAATGAATGCAACATAAGAGCACAGTCTGTTTGTAAAGCAAGCCCATAGCATACAGTGACATTGTTGGCAACTGCAGCATAAAGGAGGAAATTGAGAAAAGTTGTCCTGGGTGTGGGGATAACTAATTCAGCACTATTAAAGTGAGCTGCATCTGTGCCTGAATCTAGTTTTACAAACACCCACACACAGAGGCGCTGAATCCTGCAAGCTGCACAGCAGGATCCCAGTACTCAAGACTCTTTATTCCGATCTACCCTTTTCATTATGCAACATATTTTTGAATGACTGAATGTCAAGATGCAACAAATACATTCAGCTTCACTGTATAAACACCTTTGCCTGATTGATGTCCCTGGTAATGGGGTCAGTCCAGAAACAGATAACACTAAACAATGGGAAAACCTCCTATTCCTCCTTGGCTAACTGTTTCACCTAGCCTTCACAGTGATTTTATCTTTAGACTGTCAGTCACAGATAGTTAATGACTAACTAGAAATGAAAATTTAAGACATTATTTTTTAGATAACTTCCAATTATATTCAGTTTTAACTGTCTGGAAAATAGCCCCCACACAATTTTTTCTCTATTTGTATCTGTATTTTTTGCAAAGGTCTTATATCACTTGTATAGATAACTTTTATATGCATTCAATTATAATTGCTGCTGTTCCAGCTAGATTTTTATTCATGTTAAGCAAATTCATTCTCTTAAACTTACAACAAAGTTCTTGCTCAGTTCAGTAGGACCTGATTTACATAGCTTCTCTACAGTTCCTTGGCATAACAGATCTTTCACAACTTTCAACAAATGATTCAGAATTGGCAAAGAATCAAAAAAGGAGCAATGGGCAGATATTTTTTCTGCCATAGAGGAAAAATGTTATATACTTATTCAATGAAAACATGGAAGGAAGCCCAGCAAAAATATTGAGAAGGAGAGAGAGATCTTTCTCTCCATATATCCATTTTTGAGCATATATGTTTCATAATTTTTAATGAGTCTACTTGTCTACAGAGTTGGAAAAAAAAAAAGGAAGAAAGCAATACTCTATTTCAGCAATCGTTAAGGCTGAAGCAGAGAACATCACTGACCTAAAAGTCACAGAACAAATCTGCAGTAAAGTCAAGAATACAGTCTACTTCTTTGTGATAGATACCTACTTCACTAGAAAGGTAGATAGATATGATACACATATCTAGATATATAGATATGTTTATATATCAAGAAGTTATAGCTGGGCCTTGTTTCTTATATATTATGAAATGCATATTCTTTTTATAGAATAGGTTGCCAGTATCTCTTTTTCAGTTGGGGTATAGCTGGCTTCAGATCCTCTGTATCCCCGACTCCAAAAGCCGAGGGGTCGGCCTCGAGTCTCCCCTGGAGCTTTCTGCCAGAGGCTCCAGGTAGGACCATTCTCCCCGGCTGCAGTGTACAGTACATTTTTGACATCTGGCCCGGTCCGAACTGGTCCAAGGGCTACCGCATGAACTATCTCTCGTTTAATTTGCTCAAAAGCTTGTTGTTGTTCAGGGCCCCATTTAAAATCATTCTTCTTCCGGGTCACATGATAGAGAGGGCTTACAATCAAACTGTAATTCGGGATGTGCATCCTCCAGAACCCCACAACACCCAAAAAAGCTTGTGTTTCTTTCTTATTCGTTGGTGGAGACATTGCTGTTATCTTGTTGATCACATCTGTGGGGATCTGGCGACGTCCATCTTGCCATTTTATTCCCAAAAATTGAATCTCCTGTGCAGGTCCCTTGACCTTACTCCGTTTTATGGCAAAACCAGCTTCCAGCAGGATTTGGATTATTTTCCTCCCTTTCTCAAAGACTTCTTCCACTGTATTGCCCCACACAATAATGTCATCAATGTATTGCAGGTGTTCTGGAGCTTGCCCCTGTTCCAGTGCAGTCTGGATCAGTCCATGGCAGATGGTCGGGCTGTGTTTCCACCCCTGGGGCAGTCGGTTCCAAGTGTACTGGATGCCCCTCCAAGTAAAAGCAAACTGTGGCCTGCACTCTGCTGCCAAAGGAATTGAGAAAAATGCATTGGCAATATCGATCGTGGCATACCACTTGGCTGCCTTTGACTCCAGTTCATACTGAAGTTCTAGCATGTCCGGTACAGCAGCACTCAAGGGTGGTGTAACTTCATTCAGGCCCCGATAGTCTGAACAATACCCATGACAATACTATATACCTATATATTCACAATTACATTGCTAACATAATGATGTTTTTTAAATCAACATACATTTTTTTCATGGCTTCACAGATAATGGCTTCTCCAAGTGTTATTCATTCTTCAAAAAACAAGCATGAAGGCTAAAAGACACAGTCATGCACTGCGGAGGAAGTCTGTACCTCAAGTAGTAGCACTAAATCCTTGATTTTGTCTCCTATCTGGCAAAGATATTACACTAGAAGGATTCACACAGCCACACCACGACACAGTCAGAGATAGTTTGTTCAAGAATCTTCCTGGTTGCCTTGTCTGCCACCTAGCGTCAAGCCAAGTTTATCATTTTGAGAGCGTAAGGGGTTTTTAATATTTATTTGATGGCTATGAATCATTTGGAGATTCACACGAAGGAAACATCTAAAATTCAAGATAATATTAAATGCAAAAAAAAAAAAAAAATACATTGGGTTTTAACCCAATATCTTCTGAAGCTGATATTTGATATTCCAAGTATGAATTTTAAAAGGACAAAAAAAAAAAAAAAGTTATTAAAAAGTACCAGTCAACATGATTTTTATGCTAATTCCAGAATATACAGATGGAGAAAAAGGGGCTTATAGACATGTTAAAATCAAAATGGCCTAATTTTAAGGCTGTTGAATACTCATAGATCTCATTGGCTTCACAGAATTTATGGAGAGCATTGCTATTTCACAGTAGAAGAAAATAATCTATGATAAAGACTTACAGTGGGAATTCTTATTTAGCAATTTATTATTTTATTACAAGGTTGATCAGATTTAATTACATTTAAGATGCATTTTAAATATTAAACAAATAAAATATCTATTCTGTGGCTGCCTGCAAAAGTGGCAAAGTGGCCTTGATGACACTGGTTCCTATTCCTGTAGCAAAGCATACATTCCCAGTATTTATTATATAGATGATCTGGTCTCACCTGCTGATAAATTATAGAGCTTTAGATTCTGGTTGTCTCACAGCCTAGGCACTGAGCTCTGCAATGTCTCAACTTTTCCCAAGTGTAAAGGGTCTTTGTCTCTTTTCTCTTGAAACTTCTGTTTCCTGCCTTTCTCTTGTCTCTATCCAGCTTATAGAAAACTTTTTCATATACTTGTCTTTCAGGATGCCCTAAAAAGTTAAAGAAAGAGCAGCATCTTTAGTCAGAAAATAGCTCAAGGATGTTCAGCTGCAATGTCTACAGGACTTTCTCTTCGTCTGTAGCAGGCAGCTGCAGAAATTGATCTTGATCTGATAGAAGGCGCCCAGTACAGAAAGCTAGATACATTTTCTTCAACCAAAGGAGGATGTTCTTTGGTTTGCAAATGCCAAAATTGCAGCCATCTTCTGTTTTTCATCACGTTATTCTAAAAAGTTTATTAAGAGATAAATTGAATCTTTTCTCATGATCTGTGGCTAACCTATCGAAAATGCTTTATTCAGATTTTTTTGAAAGACTCCTTTTCAAAGGACTGGGCCTCCAGTTGTTATTTTTGGGTCAGAAGCCCATAGTGCAAACATTCTTTAATTGAGCTTCCAATATATACTTCTTAAGCTTCCAAACACAGAATCAGCCAACCTCAGGACTTGGCACCTGTAAAAATTTCCCTTGTAAGTCTGCAAGCAGAAAGAGTATCCAAAGATTAGAACACATCTTTGAAAACAAAACATGATTTAGTTGCACACAGAAGGGGTATTCACTGATGAAAAAAATGCATATGCATACTTTCCTGCTTATGCTTGGCATTCCCTTCACGTCTAAATGAAGACACAATTAGCCTTGTCTCCATTTTGGTCTGCTGTTAGACCCATTTTCTTACTATGTTTCTCAGCTATATTTGCCATCCAGCTGACTGATTAAGACTACAGTCATTGACAACTTCCCTGCATTCCGTCCTGCAGAATAGGTCTGTTGTCTGAGTAATTCTTTTGTTTTGGGCTATATTTTTAACTGCGGTAAAGTGGTGATGTCAGAGTCAGCTTTCCACAGCTATTATAGTGGCTATTGTGTTCAGATGATTGTCCATCTGCTCCTCAGTCAGTCCTTATAAAGCTTTACATGTTTTCAAATTGTCTACATTATGTGTGATAGGATAAACAAGTGATGGTAAAACAGAATATTATTTCATATCAATAAGTATGTGCTAATTGCCATTACAATTAACAACTGAGAGTAGCCTTCCTGAGCTAAAATATTATGCAATTTGTTCTATTTTGTTCAAAAGTTTTTCTCAAGAAAGACATACATTAATTAATGAATTTGTCTCAACTTTAATTAAACAGTTACAATTTAATATAACCAGAAGATAATAACATATATACATAAATACAACACAATTAAAAATATTTCAACCAGTATAGTGAGAATAAATGTTACTTTGAGGATCTCTAAGCATGGAACATTGGCTCACTGAGATAGCAATGTGTAGCCCTCTTAAAGGAAAGTACTCTTTAAGGAGATTTTATTGCTAAGTACTCTTTTAGGAGATTTTATTGCTATCTGACTTGGAAAAAAAATATTCAGCCATCAGCAGAGGATACACATATTTCATGTTTAAAAGTAAACCAACCATAATATTGCCATAGTTCAATAAGATCTTATTTTACCACAGTTTTAGGGTTTTTTTAGTTGACTATAACTGCAATTGCAACTGACCAGTAATAATTGGCAACTACAATAAAGTCAAAAGCAAGGATGAGCTAAAGACTAAAACTATGTCTCTGAGATCAAATGTAGGCAAAGCAGTTGTCTGTGTGCTATGAGTAAATCCTGGACTGAATCATGCAATGTTCCTAGGAAAGGATGCTGGCAAACATGTCTTCAATGATCTTGGCCTGACTGCCCAGAGTGTTCACATAAGACAGCATAGCCATGAATACCTTGAAAGGCTCACTCACAGTATAGCTTCATTAGCCCAGTAAGACCACAGTTGTGACTCCGCAGAATTTAGTTTAGATTCAGTTTGCATCTGTACAAATTTTATGTTGAAAAATTGAGACATTTGCAATCTTCTGCAGAAGTTTTCACAGACATGCCTCAAGAATTGTTTCATTTACTTGTGTAATCAGACAGTGGCTTTTCCTATCCAAATTCCAACAGTTCTGCACTTTTGCAAATTCTAAAATCAAACTGTTCTGAATGAGAAAATTAGGATACACCCCTAATGAAGATAAATGGGATACATTAGTTTAAAAATTCTCCCTCTGAGACATTTTCCTTTTATTTTCTTCTCCATTTTAACTATCATTGATTAAAGGAAATTCATATGGAAAAAGGAAATACATTAGTGTTGTTTTAATGAGTTGCCTTTAACCCAAGGAAGTAAGAAAATTCAAATATAAGGCTTCTAATTAATCTTTAACTGATGACATAAAAGCACTGATTTTAAGCCTTAACAACATTGTAATTATGAAGGCACAGGGGGGATGTACTGTGGACACAGTGAAAGTTTTAATTCAAAATATGTCTGGCTCTTGTGAATTTCTTGAAGCTTTAAAATTTAACATAATTTCTCTGTGTGATATAAACATATGTGTTCTTGACCCACTTCAAAAAACAACCACAAGTGAAATACCATTTGCATTAATCATTCAAGAACTTTGCAAAAAGGCTGCGTCTCAAGAGATGTCTTTTCCACTGAAGTTTACACTATCCAGCTTGGTTTCATTACTTTTTACATATACTGAATTGCAGCTACTTCTTCAGAGCATTGGTTCATGAACTTATTCCCATTATTTCATTTCAAGTGTATTAATTTCTATGTAGTTATAGTTTTATCCTGACAACTACAAAAATGTCATTGTAAACTAGTACCTTACAAATTAAATTTTATTTTCACTCTTTAATAACTATTTAATAAGACTATGAAGATGTTTGTACCCTGATGAAATAATAAATAGGCACAACAAATTTTTTTCACAATTTTCACTAGAGTTTTCATTGTTTTTTAATGGGATTAGGGACCCACTCTAGTGGCTCTCCATGCAAGGTTAACACCTAAGATTATTATGTATTTGTAGAAATTATTTTTTCTATCCATGATATAATGTTATGTTGGAACTATTCCACAATGGTTATTGGTGTTAATAAGACAGTAGGATTTAAGGAATCATAGTAAATAAATTACTGAACCTATATATATGGATACTAGAATTAGCAAAATTTAGCAATTCTACAACACAGTTTCTTCATGGATCTAGCTCTGAAATCCATTACTCATGAGGAGCAGATTTAAATCAGTACTAAAGATTTTAAAATCCATATTTTCTGTTCACCTGCTTGTTCAATAAAAAGTATAAGGAGAGTGAAAAATATTGATAGTTGAATGGTTGTGCTCAACCTTAGGAAGCTGCATAATCCTTGATACCTCAACACCTATGTCAGATAAGGAAGCTACCCTTGATTCTTGAACTGAATACTAATTCTGGTTTTTTAATACATAGAAAAATTGTACAAATCTAAGCTCATAAGATCAGGTGATGCAGAAAAATTTAAATTTAATATGAAAGATGCAAATTGTCAGGCATAAATCTTCACTATTATGCTTGAATTAGTGAAGCTCAGTGCCTTCAGAAGGGTTTCTGGAATGCTAGTTATTGCAATATGAGTTTAGTATATTTTGTAGGAAGACCTTTTCCAAAATGGACAGGATGGGCAACTTTATCCAGCATGAAGGTTTTCAGGTACTCTCTGGACTAAGATATTTTCTACAGACACTTACTATACTGCTAAATTATGGACTTTTGACCCAAATTTTTTGTAGGAAATAAAGTGGGACAAGTTCCTTTTGTCTTTCTGGAGCATAGTAACTATATATATTGTTTTGATAATGTTTAAATACTCTTGACACCTTTTCTTTGAAATGTTCTAGCACCTGCCTATTTTGGAGCAGGGTCCTGGAATTTGGAAGGAGAAATGGGGCTTTATGGCAAAGATAGAGATCTGAAAAAAAATTCTGCCCAGTCTGGAAAAGTCATAATAAGAAAGAATTACTGTTCATGCTGCTGAGCACTTGATAGTGTTTGCCTAATAAGTTTCTGATTATTTTTTTCCCTCAACAAACATATTCTTATCACAGCTTCAAGTGTGATCAGACTCTGCGTAGACCAAAATATGCAGGAAATGAACATCCAGCTCAGAGGTAGGATAGAAGAGGGGGATTTTTCCTGCTCTGTTGCTCTGGATTAAGCCCCAGTGCTTGAATTAAAAGATAAGAATTTGCTTCTCCCATACCTGAGGTACCATCTACATCACTGCTAAAAAGAAATCATGAAATATTCACTCCTCTGATCCAAACATGTAGGGCATTTGGCCTGGAGAAGACATTGGGTTCTACAGAGTCTTCCAGAACTATTAATGGAAGTGGAGACAGTAACAGCCAACTGAGAATTCATGGTGGGTTGATCCTGGCCAACAGTAAAGCCCTTACCCAGTCTCCCACTCACTCTTCCACCCCAGCAGGATGTGGAAGAGAACTAGAAGGGAGAAAAAAATGAGGATAAATTCATAAGTCAAGATAAAGGCAATTTAATAAGTGAAGAGAATAAAGGAAAAGAAATCCCAAAGGAACAAGTGATGCAAAGAGTCACCACCTCCCACCAGCAAAGAGTGTCCAAGCAATGTTTACCTTGAGAGAAATTAGTCTCCAAGCAATGGCTACCTTGGAGAAATTACTCCCCTTCTTGCTAGTTTTATTGCTGAGCATAGCATTATATGGCATGGAATATTCCTTTGGTCAGCTGGGGTCAGCTATCCCGGTTTTGTCCTCTCCCAACACCTTGCCCACCCTCAGCCCAGTCCTTGTGGGAGCAGAGTGAGAAACAAAGTCGCTGATATTATGCAAGAACCACTCATCAATTCCAAAAACATTGATATATTATCAACACAGTTTGGGTCATGAATGTAAAACACAGCACCATGTAGGATGCTATGAAGGAAGCTGACTTCATGTCAGCCAGACCTAGTACAGAATTGTACTGGTCTGCCTGGAAACTGCAACAGAGGAAAAACAGAAACACTAGGGAACAGAGACTGAAGCAAGTTGAACAGGGAGATTCTTCAATATATAAAATGAATAGAGCTCAGTTGCATATCTCAATAGGATTTATTTACCAAGCATTTTTATTTAATTATTTTATTTTTTCTTAAGGGAGAATTATTTATTTATGTGTTGGCTTTTCTGAATTAATTGAATGTTTCACAAATATATTTCAGTATAACTTCACAACACCTCTGTGAGACAATGGAAAGTCAGGGATAGTTAGAATCATAGAATCACAGAATAGTTAGGGTTGGAAAGGACCTTAAGATCATCTAGTTCTAACACCCCTGCCAGGGGCAGGGACACCTCACACTAAACCATGCAATCCAAAGCTATGTCCAATCCAGCCTTGAACACTGCCAGAAATGGAGCATTCACAACTTCCCTGGGAAACCCATTCCAGTGCCTCACCACACTAACAGTAAAGAATTTCTTCCTCATATCCAGTCTAAACTTCCCCTGTTTGAGTTTGAACCTGTTACCCCTTGTCCTATCACTACAGATCCTCATGAAGAGTCCCACCCCAGCATCCCTATAGCACCCCTTCAGATATTGGAAGGCTGCTATGAGGTCTCCATGCAGCCTTCTCTTTTCCAGGCTCAACAGCCCCAACTTTCTCATCCTATCTTCATATGGGAGGTGCTCCAGTCCCCTGATTATCCTCATGGCCCTCCTTTGGACTTGTTCCAACACTTCCATTTCCTTTTGATGTTGAGGACATCAGAACTGCACACAATACTCCCAAGTGAGGTCTCACGAGAGCAGAGTAGAGGGGCAGGATCACCTCCCTCAACCTGCAGGTCACGCTCCTTTTGATGCAGCCAGGATACGGTTGCCTTTCTGGGCTGCGAGTGCGCACTGCCGGCCCATGTTCATTTTTTCATCGGCCAAAACCCCCAAGTCCTTCTCAGCAGGACTGCTCTGAATCTCTTCTCTGCCCAACCTGTAGCTGTGCATGGGATTGATCTGACCCAGGTGTAGGACCTTGCACTTGGCATGGTTAAACTTCATCAGGTTGGCATCAGCCCACCTCACAAGCATGACAAGGTCCCTCTGGATGGCATTCCTTCCCTCCAGCATATCAACTGAACCACACAGCTTGGTGTCATCGGCAAACTTGCTGAGGGCACACTCAATCCCACTGTCTATTTCACAGACAAAGATGTTGAACAAGACCGGTCCCAACACCAATCCCTGAAGGACATCTCTCTTTACTGGTTTACAGCTGGACATTCAGCCATTGACCACAATTCTTTGTGTGCGGCCATCCAGCCAGTTCTTTATCCACCGAGTGGTCCACCTATCTAATTGATGTCTCTCCAACTTAGAGACAAGGATGTCATGTGAGACAGTGTCAAACGCTTTGCACAAGTCCAGTTAGATGACATCAACTGCTCTACCTGTGTCCATCAGCTCCATAGCCCCATCGTAGAAGGCCACCAGCTTGGCCAGGCAGGATTTGCCTTTAGTGAAGCCATGCTGGCTGTCACCAACCACCTTGTTGTTTTTCATGTGCCTCAGCATGCCTTCCAGGAGAATGTGCTCCAAGATTTTGCCAGGCACAGAGGTGAGACTGACTGGTCTGTAGTTCCCCGGCTCATCCATTTTCCCCTTCTTGAAACTGGGGGTTATATTTCCCTTTTTCCAGTCATTGCGAACTTCACCTGACTGCCATGATTTTTCAAACATGATGGACAGTGGCTTAGCAACTTCATTTGCCAGCTCCTTCAGGACCTGCGGATAGATTTCTTCAGCTCCCAGGGACTTCTATACGTTAAACCAGATCCTCTCCTACAGTGGGTCTTCATTCTCACTGTCCCTGTGCCTGCCTTCCACGACTTGGGTGGTGTGGTCTGAGCATTTTCCAGTGAAGACTGAGGCAAAGAAGTCATTAAGAACCTCAGCTTTCTCCAAATCCAGGGGAGCCAGTTCTCCTGATAGCTTCTAGAGGTGGCCCACGTTGTCCCTAGTCTGCCTTTTATTTGTAATGTACCTATAGAATCCCTTCCTGTTATCCTTAACATCCCTAGCCAAGTTTAATTCTAAGTGGGCCTTAACTTTCCTAACCTCATCCCTAGCTTCCTGGACAACATCCCTGTATTCTTCCCAGGCTGCCTGTCCTTGCTTCCACCTTTTATAAGCTTTTATTTTCCTTCAAATTTTCCTTAGCTGCTCCTTATCCATCCAAGGAGGTCTCCTGGCCCTCCTGCAGCACTTCCTTCTAGTAGGGATGTATCTCTCCTGAGCTTGCAGCAGGTGATCCTTGAATAGTTGTCAGGTAGGGAAAAGAAACACAAAATTTAAGAAGTATTTAAAAATTTAGGATAATCATATTTGACACTCATTACATGAATTTCAGAGTGTCTTGTACTACCCGGTACTTCACATGTTCAGAATAGATCTCATTTTGATTCTAGCTGGGAGTTCTCAAAAGTTCAGTCTTCAAGATCTCCAGATATGCTGTTGTCAAAAAAGTTTTGTTTAAATCATTTTCCTAAGGAAAAAAAAAAAACACGAAAAAATCCTGCAACAGAGAAAAAAGTATACTTCTAGTATTCTAAGGTAATATCTGCTCTTTTTTCTTCATTCTTTATACATTCAATCTAGAAATGAAATCAGGCAGCCTTACTTTAAAATATGAGATATGAGCCATTTGAAGGTGCAAACGTATGACCTAAGCTAATCCATATAGTATTTCTTCAGTGGAGAATAAATGGAATGGTGTCTGACATCTTCTGCTTAAATAAAATTGTGGAAATCACTAAAAACCCCATAGATGATCACTCAACATCAAAGCATATTGCATAGATGCTGCAATAGTTGGTCTTTTCTAAGTAGAAAGACTCAGAGAAAACCACACAGTATAAGATCTATTGCAGTTGAAAAGAATAATGCCCTGCTGAATGATGGTAGTATGAACATCGGACAGTTGGCCTGATCAGTATATTCCCTATGGCTATGAGTTGCTGCCAAATAAACTAGCCACACATACACCTGCTTTGTACTGAAGGGTTGGGGTTTTTTTTAATCACATTTAAAGACAATGTGTCTCCTTAAATTAGCATCTTTCTTCTTTTGTATTCAGTGTCATCTTTTCTTATATTAATAATGGTACAGTCGGTGAAACTGTGCAATGATATGAACAGTTGTATCCTGTAGTTACACTACTATTAAACAAAGAAAATGTACCATTTTCGACATCATTTCTAGCTCTCCTTTTGATTTGCACCTCTTAAAGAATGGTTGTTAAAGTAATAACAATAAGTTGTACTAAACCCCAAATTCACTTTACCTGCTATTATCAGCTAAGGCTTTGAAAGGACATTAGAAACACCTGCATTTTAAATTGAAGCTGATAAAACAGCAAAATCTGTTGCTGAAGATAATAACCTAAAAAGGGATAACATCACAGTAGAATCAGCCAGTGCCGTTCATTTCTCTGTTCTGCCATTTGTAAAGAAATGTATTATTATTTCTTGATTTAAGATTATAAAGAACACTGCTCAGGTAATACTCACTTATTTTGGAAAGCTTTTCATGCACCTAATCAGATAAACAAGATGCTATCTTCTGAGGCTGCTGAAAATCTATTGAACACAACAAATTCCTTTTGTCTTGTTAGAAAGTCAAACATTAATCTTTCTCATACTATAAGCATGTTAGCGTGTGATTCAAGATCCAAAACAAGCCACAAATACAGGTCTCATTGAATTTTAAGACGACTGAAAGAAGAAAGAAGTTGCCTAGGGTTGTCAAAGCTGAAAAGCAGAAAACAGGACAAATGTACAATTTATTGAAATCAGTTTGTTCATAACAAGTAAAAAAAGTACCCAGCTACTTTGAAGAAAGCAGCCTTCTATAACTGCTTCAAGGGTCATACTTATTTTGAAAGTGTATACCTTTAGACAGTAAATGCAATACTTTTCAACACTGAGAGAGCAGTTATATACTCTACTTATCAAAGATGAACTTACTAATATTTAAAGAAGAAAAACAAAGGAAAAAACTTAATTCCCTATGAAATTACTCAGTGTGTATATATCATCCATGTAGGTGCATGTACTTGAATATAAGATGGTTTTTTTACACTTATACATGAAGCAGAATAGCAAGAAGTCACTAGAGGATATAAAACAGAGAAGTAAAGCCTAGACTTCAGCTTTAACCCAGATCATGAGGTTTTTTTTTATGCTAAGAAGAAAATAATGGCACAAATTACATCCTTTTTTTTTTTTACTGCTCTTCAGAGAACTGATAATCAGAAATGTTGAAGCAATTTTTCTTCGCACACTACAGATTAGGGCTGAGTGAGATACTCACTGCTGAGGGGAAAGTGATTCAAATTTCATGGAGTTTTTACCAACATTTGAACTAGTCAATGGTACTTTGTCTATTAAAATGTACTTAAATAGCATCTGTTATTTCTTCAAAAGCTAAGTGTTTTCTTCTAAACTTTGAGATATTTTAAGCATGGATGCAGAGAAGTTTTAGAAAATACTACCTTTTCCTTCTCCTAGGTAAGAACTGGTTTTGATTTTCAAATGAAAGACAGCTGCACTAACTACTCTTTGTTTTAAGAAAAATAGAGATGTCACAGAACATCAGAAAAGTGTCTGGTAGTAACCCTTGTAGAACGCTGAAATATTTTCTGACTTTTTAAAGAAAATTAAGAAATGAACTGCTATGCTGTCATTAAAGGCTTTATCCTACGGACATGAAAGTTGAAAAGATCATTGCCCTCAAAGTTCAGACTCAAATTACATTCGAAATGGAATAAAGGAAGAAACAAGAAAATTTAAAAACAGGCTGGAAGAATGCTTTAAACTGATAGATCTAAATTCTAGGAGGCTGTCTTTGTGGGAGGGGTGAGGAAAAATTCAGTTCTCAGAAAAGAAGAGGGTTTAAACTTCCTATTTTATCAATGAAGGATGGGTGTCATCTCTGAAAACCCCCATCACATCATATTAAGGTCAAAAAAATCTCAAAAATGTGATTCACTATATTTAAGTTAGGCAGCTACTTTTTTCTATTAGGCTATTTTTTCTACTCAGGACCTAATTTGTCTCATCTCATTCCAAGATAGATACCTAAGGGTGGCTTTTTTAAAGGAGATACAGCAGTGGGGTTTTTAAACCTTTTGCTTAATAATTTATGTTAGAGCACTTTCCTAGAAATTTGGAGAGGTGGGTTCTGTGCCTGCTTCAGCTGCAAGGGAATTAAACTTACATGTTAAAAAAATACTGAAAGAGCTGAAAGGGAAAGAAACCTGACACTTAAACTTGTGTTTTCTTGGTTTAGTTATTTTTTTTTTCTTTTTTGTGTAGCCAGAAATGTAAAATCAGTGAGGACAAAGTAGAATAAGATGGAGCTAGACTCCTGTCTGGAAATGATTAAAACAGGAAAAAAAAAAAAAAAAATAAAAGAAGCCCAAATACTCTTTATTGTAATGCATATTTGTTTTATATTAGGCCACCATTGGTGGGGGAAGGAGGTGGGGAAGAGCTATTTGTTGAGAGTAGACCTTCCTATATGCCAGTATTTAGCCATTTGGTGTCACATAATTTCTCTTTCTTGCAGTACCATGTTTCTTCACAATTCAGCAGAAATGCAAAGGTGGCTTTCCAGAGTTTTGAAGATAAGATTTTTTTCTACCTGAAAATGATAAAAATCCATAAAGAAAACTTTCAGGTTTCTCTGAAAAGTGCTAAAAACAGTATCTGACTGTGAAGTGTCTGAACAGCACTGCAGACCAAATGATCAGAATTATGGCTGTTTTTTCAGAATGCCCTTGTAGATCTAGGTTCCTGTTTAGTAATGAGAGTATGAAATAGTTAATTATGTCTGCAAAATAAGTACCTTTAAAATATGTGCAAGCATTCAAGATGTCAGCTAATCTTATGCTGGGCTGTGAAAGGACACGTGCATATGGAACAGCTGTTTAGAAATTAGGTAGGACTTCAGGTCCCCTTGGTAAGAATCCGACAGAACCAATACCATTCAGAAACTCACTGTAAAAACTCACTGGTATTTTTAGATCCAAGAAAGTAACTTGAAGCAAGAGATCATGTTATCTTTCAGATCAAACCATACCATAATCATACCATATACTAAATCATATTAAATCATACTAAATACTAAATCATACCATACAATGAAAATTTACATACGCAATCACAAAAGGAAAGGAGGAAGAATGCAGCCCTAGGAAAAAGGAGAGTGACTTTATGCATATTTTAGTGGATTTGGGATAGCTACTTTTTCATCTGTCTATGACTCGACTATGACTGATTTTTTCTAATTCTTTCATCTTTCATTTGATTAAAAAATAGCACTAATACACAAGACAATGGAAAATGGAACAAACACAGTACTCAAGCACATTTCATTGAGTTAGCTAACAAAATGAATGTCAAAAATTTAAAGATATAAAACATACATTATAAATATACTAAAAGCCATTCTTTTTCAAGATGTACCTTTCTGAGTAATAATTTTCAAAACTGCCATAATTTTACAACATTTATGAGTGTGTGTGATGGGTGACTGCACTGACAAATGGACACATTCTCCAAAGTCACCAAATGCATGCATATCCTAATATTCCTTAAGCATAAACTTTGTAAAAATCAGTTCATGGTTGAAAATCTGTTTTGATGGACTTCATCCAACTCTGATTATCAGTTGTTTTCTCCCTTTGCCAAAATTATTCGCCTGGTTAAAAATACACAAATGATAGAATGTCAGAAAATGAAAAATGATGAAATTCAGCCTGTTCCCAGTTAAGGTATAAATCTCCATTACTTGTTAGCACACATAATGCCCCCCCCCAAAAAAAAATATGCAAAGATGTCAGGAAATCAATATACTGCTTTTAAGGAGATTGGTTTGGATGCAATCTATAAGATTTTTTTTGAAGGCAGATGCAGGGACTGTGAGAATGAAGACCTTAGTCCCACTGTAGGAGAGGATCTGGTTCGAGACCATATTAAGAAACTGAATGTACACAAGTCCATGGGATGGGATGAAATCCATTCATGGGTCCTGAAGGAGCTGATGAATGAAGTTGCTAAGCCACTGTCCATCATGTTTGAAAAATCATGGCAGTCAGGTGAAGTTCGCAATGACTGGAAAAAGGGAAATATAACCCCCAGTTTCAAGAAGGGGAAAATGGATGAGCCGGGGAACTACAGACCAGTCAGTCTCACCTCTGTGCCTGGCAAAATCTTGGAGCACATTCTCCTGGAAGGCATGCTGAGGCACATGAAAAGCAACAAGGTGGTTGGTGACAGCCAGCATGGCTTCACTAAAGGCAAATCCTGCCTGGCCAAGCTGGTGGCCTTCTACGATGGGGCTACGGAACTGATGGACACAGGTAGAGCAGCTGATGTCATCTAACTGAACTTGTGCAAAGCGTTTGACACTGTCTCACATGACATCCTTGTCTCTAAGTTGGACAGACATCAATTAGATAGGTGGACCACTCGGTGGATAAAGAACTGGCTGGATGGCCGCACACAAAGAATTGTGGTCAATGGCTGAATGTCCAGCTGTAGACCAGTAAAGAGAGATGTCCTTCAGGGATTGGTGTTGGGACCGGTCTTGTTCAACATCTTTGTCGGTGACATGGACAGTGGGATTGAGTGCGCCCTCAGCAAGTTTGCCGATGACACCAAGCTGTGTGGTTCAGTTGATATGCTGGAGGGAAGGAATGCCATCCAGAGGGACCTTGACACGCTTGTGAGGTGGGCTGATGCCAACCTGATGAAGTTTAACCATGCCAAGTGCAAGGTCCTCCACCTGGGTGGGAGCAATCCCAGGCACAGCTACAGGTTTGGCAGAGAAAAGATACAGAGCTGTGGAGGCATTTCTTACTGAGAATGGTTATGTGAGCAATCCAGCCCTTGGCTTAGTCCCACCCATCCAATGAGCAGTGGGGGCCAGAGGCTGCTGGAGGGGTTACTATAGGACACCTTTCCAGAAGCCTGCCAGAAGTTGCTAGAAGGGGACGCCCACTTGCTGACATGAAGAGAAGCTCCAGGAGCTGCCACCAATCACAAGCCGTTGCTAGGATCTGACTCGGAGGCAGAGCCAATCAACTGTTGTGGAATGTTCTGGTGTTCTGTAACTTTTCTATAAAAGAGATGCTTGCACACAATAAATTGTTCAGCATTCAATCTCATTGATCGGTGTTGCATTGTTCCATATCCCCCGCACAGAGCAGTCCTGCGGAAAAGGACTTGGGGGGTGTTGGTCAATGAAAAAATGAACATGAGCCGACAGTGTGCCCTCACAGCCCAGAAAGCCAACCATATCCTGGGCTGCATCAAAAGGACCGTGACCAGAAGGTTGAGGGAAGTGATCCTGCCCCTCTACTCTGCTCTCATGAGACCTCACTTGGAGTACTGTGTGCAGTTCTGGTGTCTTCAACATAAAAAGGACATGGAACTGTTGGAACAAGTACAGAGGAGGGCCACGAGGATGATCAGGGGACTGGAGCACCTCCCGTATGAAGACAGGTTGAGAAAGTTGGGGCTGTTGAGCCTGGAGAAGAGAAGGCTGCATGGAGACCTCATAGCAGCCTTCCAGTACCTGTAGGGGTTCTATAGGGATGCTGGGGGTGGACTATTCATTAGGGACTGTAGGGATTGGACAAGGGGTAATGGGTTCAAACTTAAACAGGGGAAGTTTAGACTGGATATAAGGAAGAAATTCTTTACTGTAAGTGTGGTGAGGCACTGGAATGGGCTGCCCAGGGAAGTTGTGAATGCTCCATTGCTGGTGGTGTTCAAGGCCAGGTTGGACATAGCCTTGAGTGGCATGGTTTAGTGGGAGGTGTCCCCCTGCCCCTGGCAGGGGTGTTGGAACTAGGTGATCTTCAGGTCCTTTCCAACCCTAACTATTCTATGAGTCTATGATTCTATGACATTACAATGACTCCTCTTGAGAAAGGTGACAAAAGAACAGTCACAGCTCATGTCCTCATTTTCTCTGTTATCTACTTGCCCCAATGCCTGAATACCTTGTCAGATTTAATCCAAGTCAAACAAGAGAGAAAGAGTGTTTAAAGCTATGTTTCCTAAGCCAGCATGTTTATTCCAGTAATGGAAGCTAGCAAGCTTGTTTTAGAAATATATTTTATTGTAACAAATATAGAAACACTACACGCTGCCTACAAACTTTCTAGGATGCACATGCAAGCAAGTGTTATTCAGACTATTTTCAAATGACTATTTAGCCATACTTTAAAACCCAATATGCATATGCAAAATATGGCTTTTAAAGTCCTGCGCAACTCTGAGACATCACATTTAGCCTTACGTAATGCGTGGAAATCACTCCCACAGCTTGGGCTCACCACGCTTCAAGATTCTAAAAAGTGTCGGGACAATTGTTCCAATAAAATTTCTGTTACATATGGGAAATTACTCCTCGAATTACGAAGAAACAGTGTCACATCAAATAGGCACAAGTACTATTTAGCATTTTTATTATATCCTCTGTCTGATTTTACTCCACTTGCTATGTTACGTCTATAAATTCAGGGACAGAGACTCCACCTGCAGTACTGTGCTCAGCTATGGGGCCCCCAGTACAAGAAGCATGTGCCCCTGTTAAAGCAAGTCCAGAGGAGGGCCACAAAGATGATCAGAAAGCTGGAAGCACCTCTTCTATGAAGAAAAGCTGAGAGAGTTGAACTTGTTCAGCCTGGAAAAGAGAAGGCTCCAGGGAGACCTTAGAGCAGCCTCCAGGGCCTAAAGGCGATCTACAAGAAGTCTGGAGATTCTTACAGGGGCATGTAGAGACAGGACAAAGGGGAATGGCTTTAAGATGGCAGAGGGAAGAATTAGATTAGATATTAGGAAAAAATTCTTCACAATGAGGCTGGTGAGACACCGGAACAGGTTGCCCAGAAAAGCTGTGGCTGCTCCATCTCTGGAAGTGTTCAAGGTCAGGTCGGATGGTGCTTTGAACAACCTGGTCTTGTGAAAGGTGACCCTGTCTGTGGCACATGGGTTGGAACAGGATGATCTTTAATGTTCCTTCCAACCCAAACCATTCTATGACTCTATGAAATAGAAAAAAAGTGAGATAATAATCAGTATTGCCTTAACATAGGAATCTTAAAGGTAGGGACTCATACGGACACTAATTATCACCAGAGTTTGGAGAAAGACACATCATGTCTTATAGATTACAGAAATGTCCTCAGCTTTTATCCTGTGGTATAAAGCAGGAAAGTTCAAACAGGTCCAAACTTCTATAAATAAACAATACTGTATTACAGTGTTCTGTGAATGTGTCAAGTCTTGAAGAGCCAGATTGTGATACTGGCTTTGGGCCCACACCAGAAATTTAGGCTGTTTAGCATTCATGCTGCCTACATTTGCTGCCTATGTAACTGCTATCAAGATTAGAAGCAAAAACCCTCTATAGGACCATGCATTAACCCTCTTTAAATGTGGGTGGAGAATGATCAACTAGAAAGTTGACTGTAAAAGACATAAAGGTCTCCAGTGTATGGGTTGAGTAGTGATACAGTTATCTGCCCTAAAGTAAAGACTGATATATACTGGCATATTTCCCTACCTGAAAAAGAGAGTGGGAAAGAAGTGTGAGAATAAAAAACTCTGTGGCTTTGAGTCATGATGTAACTTTTTTTAGGCTTGTTAATTCCCATTGTTGTTAACCTATGAGTTAATCCTAATTTCATCTTTGCACAGTGGGGTAAGAACCCACTCCTGGTTCCTGATATCTGCAGTTCCATCTGTCCTAATAAATAAAAGAAGGAGGTTGCTCTATGCCTGCTTAACTGGTAATTTTTTCCCTAGTTATGTTTTAGACTACTTCAAATATCTCTCTTCAAGAGAAAATCTGAGCAGGCTTTTGGAGACAATTTGTTTCCTGAAATGACCCCAGAAGTCTATGCAGATGAAACTCAATTTTCTGCCAGTTTTACCTCCCTATACAGTCCTTCGATATTATCCTCACCCAGTTGCACCTCACATATTCTCATGTCACACCTCAAAACTTCCAAAACATGATCCTCTGATTTTTCTTAATATAAAATGCTATTCTAGGAAGTTCCAACATAGTTTTGACATTAGTTCAGACACTTAAATCTGGGGGGAGAAGGAAAAAAACATCTGTCCAAATCCCTAGACCTGTAAAATAGAGGCTATCTCTCAGCACCTTAAGGATTTAGCTGAAACACAGAGGCAAGTACCACGCAGTGTGGATCTGGTAAACTTAGCAAGGTTGGCTATCTCTAACCAGTGTGGAAAGGAGCTGGTCATTTTCACTAGATATCAGAAACTCTCACTCATTAACTAATTTTTTGTTTAATAGTGTGAACATAGTCTCAAATTGCTGTCTGTTCACTGGTCATTACTGTCTTTCCCCTGCTGTCTATTAAGTTATGAAAAATATCAATAGGAGAGCACTGCCATAAGAAAGCAAATCTGTGAATGTGGGCATCCATAAATACAGATGATAATTTAAAAAGCAGACATTTACATCATTTAGGGGTCTTTTACACAGACACAATTTATCATATTCTTCTTTAAATGCACTAACGTATGACTGTAACAACTTCTAGTGCTATTGTGAAGGCAGATCTCCCTTTATAAGCTGAACACTCCAGTCATCTTCCCACTCATTACATCCTACATGTTGTCAATCTTAGTTTCAAAAACTGTCAATCAGAAATGCAGTAGGTGATAAGTGTACTATTTTTTTAGCCGCATGAAGGTGGTTTTTTCTTTGATTTTCTTTTATTCTTTTGATTGCAAAATACAGTATGTGTCTTGCATAGAAGCAAACACAAAAATACATGAAAAACAGTATTTTGAAAAGTGAAACCAGAACTTTGGTATGGTAACCCTTCCAGCTAAATAAAGTCTTAAAGTTAGTTAAACATCATCCTGATTATTTAAATAACGTGGTTCCAGATATTATAATTTCCTCTTTAGATTTAAGGTTATTGATTTAGTAAGAGAAATCCTTAAATATTGACAAAAGACAGAAAATAAAAGTCACAATAATTTGCTGAAGCACATTATGACTTCTACAGTTATATCAATATCTCTGATAAAGTTGCCGGAAAGAAAATGAGAGAAGCTGCCAGAAATAAAAAGGGGGAGAGAGTAGCACAGGAGTGGAAATAAAGACTGCATTAGGCGGATGATTAATCACACTCAGTATGAGAGCTTTTATGTTTCGATACTAAAACAACAATTGCTAGTATTGCTATAGATGTACAGATGGATATGAGGAAGAAATTCTTTACTGTAAGGGTGGTGAGGCACTGGAATGGGCCGCCCAGGGAAGTTGTGAATGCTCCATCCCTGGTGGTGTTCAAGGCCAGGTTGGAAAGAGCCTTGAGTGGCATGGTTTAGTGGGAGGTGCCGCTGCCCCTGGCAGGGGTGTTGGAACTAGATGCTCTTAAGGTCCTTTCCAACCCTAACTATTCTATGATTCCACATATAACACTGTAAACTACAAGAAAAATGCTGATCTTATTTAATTCACTTATGGAATTTCTGTGAAAGATTTTTTTTTTTACTGTTTGAGGAACTACACTGTTGACAAATCCTTCAAGCAATCTCAAGAGGCTTACCAGCTGCCATTGGTATCAGAAAATGGCAGTTTCACTTATCCTTATAAAGCCTCTGATGACATGTGATTTAAATAACTTGCCAGACTTACTGAACTGGTTTGCCTCAAAGGCATTAAGGCTGACCAGTTGGTGATCTATTATGGTGTTACAGAACTGGTATGGAAATTACTTAGCAGTAGGTATATACAGAACAAAATATCCTCAACAGAAAAGAGAATAAATGAAAGCAATACTGCCCTTTCTATTCTGGCACTAAAAAAAGTATTTCCCTCCTGTCCTTCCTAGTAGCTGAATTCTTTTCAGTGGTAATTCATAGGACTGTGTGCTGAGGTACTTCAGCAACAGGGTACATTTCCAGTTCAGACCTGAATGACTTCATGGATTTTGTGGGATGATCAAGAAGTTAAGCTCTCATAATGGTTATTACATCTCTAAAAAATGCTCTACTTAGGCAGTTTGAAATAGCCAAAACCTTCATGTCTGACAAATGTTGCTTGTAAAAAAATATTTACATACTCCTAACTATAGGGACTGTCAAATGTTTCTAAAATTACCAGTATTGCACAATACTGAAGGCTGCATGAATGATTATCAGCCACTAAAATAAACAAGTTGTGTTCCAAAAAGCCTTATCAACCCTAGCTTCTTATCTTTTAAAAAATTCTTTCTCTGCCTCAAAAAATACTGACTTTCTCTAATGGGGTGTTATCACATCTCTTTCAATCCCTGACACACAGGTTATCAAGAGAATAGACTAATTTTCTATTTGTGACTGCTGTTTTCTGCAGGGACACTTTGAACTATAATCTATTGTATGGCTAATCCTTGAATTTAATTCCCTATTTTTGTTGGGATAACTGACAAGGGAGATGTAGCTAAATAGCATTCCATATTCCTCACCCTATTAAGGGGCAAAGGAAGTTAAGAACACAGAGAATGCAGATAACATAGAGATGAGCTTTCACATACACTCTTTTTCTTTTTTTTTTGGCACTAGATTTTGGAATTTTTCAGCATTCTTATCCATAACTTGCTTTTCAAGGTTTCATTCCTTTATTTCTAGTGAGAAGCAGATATCCGTCCTCTGTCTAGGAATGGTACATGCAAAAATCTCTTGAATATACCTCTTGCTTATGTCACATACAGAAATGAGGGTCATTTCTAACAGTGAAGTTTCAGGATAGAAGTAAACTAATAGCTCATGTGGCCAGAGTCACAAAGTAGGAAATACTTAAAACACGCTAAAAAGTGAGTAGAAGATGGACTAGAGCTAATTTCTGAGTGAAAATTCAGAGGTTGGTACTTTTTGCATGCACTTTTTTCTGAACTGCTTTTGACTTCCTTTTGTCTGGTCATTCTTACTTTTGCGAAGTACTTAGACGTTTTTGGGAAAGACTAAAGACTAAGGATGTAAATACTAAGGAATGGACTTTTAGTTCAGTGAGATGCTTATACATTGGAGTAATGAATGATTCTGGCCAAAAGAATACAAGAATATGCAAAATTAATTGGGTGTGGTACATTCTCTAACTCCTTCCCTTTTCAGAAAGCAAAGATGTAAGATGAATAAGATCATCTTCACCTGGTAAGAATAGGAAATCAGACTTTAATTTGTTGTTACTTTGTAGCAATCACCACAATCCCAATGCCAAGGTGGCACCGAATTTATTGAAACTTTGTAGAACCAAACACCTCCCCTTGGAATGCTCAAATAACAGCTAAATATGGCAATTTCTCTATTAAATATTTGTAGAATAAACAGAAATATATTTACAAGTACTAGAGAGTGGTGTTGATGTATAAAAATGAACCATGAACTGCATGTTAACTTTTCACTCCATAAAAAGGAAAAGAAAGTGAAAAGAAAAAATATAAATAGTAGCCTTCTTGACTATCTGTCCACATCCAATTGCTATATAGTATGACTCTTCATAACTCAACTGGATTGCTTCCTGTTTGTGTTTCCCTTAAAAAAAATGGTTCTAGACATTGAGTAAATGAACTGAGAGATAGCAAGAATTTTCTGCATTATAAAGATCTACTGGAAAAATGTACTGGGAAATTAATTAAATTATGCAGGTGATGATGAATTCAGCAATTCTTTAAAATTTCATATTTATAGAATAATCCATGAGTATAAGCAATTTTAAATACTTACCAAACTATTCAGCAAGGAGTAGATTGGGAAAAGAAGATCTTATTAATATAGATTGTATACTTTTCAGCATTAATTTTTTACTCTGATAGAAGCACCAAATAAAAGAAGGTTCTCCCAAGTACTAAAATAGGCTGCAGCAAAGAAACTGGAAAAGTGATGGAACACATATATACCAGATGGCTGTGGTTTTATGTTCCAATAGAAGGGTGTCATAATTCCATTCTTCGCTACAGTTCTTTACATGAAAGACACGGAAAATAGAATATATCAAAAAATTATATTCTACTGCAATTTTAGGAGTTCCAATGCATAAAACGAAATGACTGGTTACATCACAGTCATTTAAAATGCTTAACATCTCTGTACAATTAAAAAAATCAGTACAGGCTGCATAAAAAGCCATCTAAAGTTATCTAGCAAAAAACCAATAAGTACGATTTTGCATTTGGGCTCCTGCTCCTTTTTCTAAATCATAGAATCATAGAATAGTTAGGTGTTAGATGTCTTGTTCTATCAGAGCAGAGCTCTCTTTTAAGAATACCTAGTGAACTGAACAAAATTTGCTTTTTTTTAAACAGTGTCTAATTGTCCAGTTTTGCACAGTAACTTTCACAGAAATCCAGAAAAGGGCTCAATTCACTGAGAGATATTCAAACCTACATCTCAGATCTATCTTTCCTGCTGAAGTTGTGCTACATTTCAGCTATGCATGCAGAAGTTCCCTGGCCAGAAAAAGAGCATGCAGTTTCTGTAGTTTAGTAGACGAAGCATGTTGGGATATGGTCAGAATTTTGAGTTTGTTCATTTCATATTACAGATACACTGAACTAAAGACCAAATATGAAAAGATGGCAGTTAGGAAAAGTAGGGGTTGGGCTCCTTCCTGCTCATTCTTCTTGCCAAAGTCCTCTCTCTCTCCATCTTAGACAGTGTACCAGAAATGGAGGATCACCTCAAATTTATTAGTCTCAAATGAGAGTTTCTCTGTTATGAACTAATGTCAATGTAGACATTCTGAAGCGCTGTTTTGAATGTAGGAGTTTAATTTCTGCTTAAAATTCACTTTGATGTCTCGTATGAATCTTATTTCCAATACTTTATTCAAGTACCTGAAAATTGATATTCTACTGCTAAACAATATTCTTCTAAGATTATTTTAAAGAGCAGCGTTTAAAATGACAGGCCTTTCCAAAAAAAGGGAATAATTCAAATGTGTCACAGACATATGTTTTCTTAAGGCTAAAAAAAGAAATTAAGAAAAAATAAGTTTGCAATGGCATGGTCTCAAACGTTCCCTTATTTTTAGATTCATAGACTCATAGAATAGTTATGGTAGGAAAGAACCTTAAGAGCATCTAGTTCCAACCCCCCTGCCAGGTGCAGGGGGGCACCTCCCACTAAACCATGCCACTCAAGGCTCTGTCCAACCTGGCCTTGAACACCGCCAGCAATGGAGCATTCACAACTTCCCTGGGAAACCCATTCCAGTGCCTCACTACACTAACAGTAAAGAATTTCTTCCTCATATCCAGTCTAAACTTCCCCTGCCTAAGTTTGAACCTGTTACCCCTTGTCCTATCACTACAGTTCCTCATGAAGTGTCCCACCCCAGCATCCCTATAGAACCCCTTCAGATATTGGAAGGCTGCTATGAGGTCTCCATGCAGCCTTCTCTTCTCCAGGCTCAACAGCCCCAGCTTTCTCAGCCTATCTTCATATGGGAGGTGCTCCAGTCCCCTCATCATCCTCGTGGCCCTCCTCAGCACTTGTTCCAACACTTCCATGTCCTTTTGATGTTGAGGACACCAGAACTGCACACAGTATTCCCAAGTGAGGTCTCACAAGAGCAGAGTAGAGGGGCAAGATCATCTCCCTCGACCTGCAGGTCATGCTCCTTTTGATGCAGCCCAGGATACGGTTGGCTTTATCGGCTGTGAGCGCACATTGCTGGCTCATGTTCTTTTTCTCATCGACCAACACCCCCAAGTCCTTCTCTGCAGGGTTGCTCTGAATCTTCTCTGCCCAACCTGTAGCTGTGCCTGGGATTGCTCCCACCCAGGTGGAGGACCTTGCACTTTGCATGGTTAAACTTCATCAGGTTGGCATCAGCCCACCTCACAAGCGTGTCAAGGTCCCTCTGGATGGCATTTCTTCCCTCCAGCATATCAACCGAACCGCACAGCCTGGTGTCATCAGCATACTTGCTGAAAGTGCATTCAATCCCACTGTCTATGTCACCGACAATGATGTTGAACAAGACTGGTCCCAACACTGACCCCTGAGGGACACCTCTCGTTACTGGTCTACAGCTGGACATTCAGCCATTGACCACAATTCTTTGTGTGCGGCCATCCAGCCAGCTCTTTATCCACCAAGTGGTCCACCTATCAAATTGATGTCTGTCCAACTTAGAGACAAGGATGTCATGTGAGACAGTGTCAAACGCTTTGCACAAGTCCAGTTAGATGACATCAACTGCTCTACCTGTGTCCATCAGCTCCATAGCCCCATCGTAGAAGGCCACCAGCTTGGTCAGGTGTCTGCCTTCCAAGACTTGGGTGGTGTGGTCTGAGCATTTTCCAGTGAAGACTGAGGCAAAGAAGTCATTAAGAACCTCAGCTTTCTCCAAATCCAGGGGAGCCAGTTCTCCTGATAGCTTCTGGAGGTGGCCCATGTTGTCCCTAGTCTGCCTTTTATTTGCAATGCACCTGTAGAATCCCTTCCTGTTATCCTTAACATCCCTAGCCAAGTTTAATTCTAAGTGGACCTTAGCTTTCCTAACCTGGTCCTTAGCTTCCTGGACAACATCCCTGTGTTCTTCCCAGGCTGCCTGTCCTTGCTTCCACATTTTATAAGCCTCTTTTTTCCTTCGAATTTTCCTCAGCAGGTCTTTATCCATCCAAGGAGGTCTCCTGGCCCTCCTGCAGCGTTTCCTTGTAGTTGGGATGTAATACTCCTGAGCTTGTAGTAGGTGATCTTTGAATATCAACCAACAGTCTTGGGCCCCCCTGTCCTCTATGGCTACATCCCATGGAACCTTATTAAGCAGGTTCCTGAAGAGGCCAAAGTCTGCTCTCTTAAAGTCCTGGGCAGTGAGCTTGCTGCACACTCTTCTCACTGCCCTGAGTATCTCAAATTCAACCATCTCATGATTGCTGCAACCAAGGTTGCCCTGAATCACCACATTTCCAACCAGCCCTTCTCTGTCACTGAGCACAAGATCAAGCATGGCACCTCTCCTTGTTGGCTTCTCTATTACTTGCAGAAGGAAGCTGTCTTCCACACAATCGAGGGACCTCCTGGATTGCTTGTACCAGCCCGTACCGTCCCTCCAACAGATATCAGGGTGGTTGAAGTCCCCCATGAGGACAAGGGCCTGCGAGCATGATGCTGTTCCTATCTGTCTATAGAGTGCTTTATCCACAGATTCCTCTTGATCAGGCGGTCTGTAACAGATCCCCACAATAATGTCTCTCATC
Organism: Ara ararauna; assembly: GCA_028858755.1. Classification (NCBI taxonomy): domain Eukaryota; kingdom Metazoa; phylum Chordata; class Aves; order Psittaciformes; family Psittacidae; genus Ara; species Ara ararauna. The sequence continues at coordinate 23,090,645 of CM054376.1, forward strand.
GCTGTTCTCCCTTTAATCCTGACCTTCAAACTCTCTATTGACTGCTCACCTGTCCCCAGACAGAATTCTATACTTTCCAGCCTGTCCTTTAACATAAATAGCAACTCCCCGTCTGTCAGGCCTTTCTTTTCTGAAGAGCCTGTAGCCTTCTATTCCAACACTCCCGTCATAGGAGCCATCCCACCATGTTTTTGTGATATCTATTATATCATACCCCCGTAGACATACACACATCTCTAATTCCTCTTGTTTGTTCCCCATGCTACAGGCATTTGTATAGAGGCATCTGAGCCGAGCTCCAAATGAAGCCAGCTCATTGGCTGGAGCAGCTGGAATATCTCTACATTGCTCCGAGCACTTATTATAGATGCTGGCAAGTGACTGGGTGTGTTGGGAGGGAATGATGCCCCCTTCCCCCAACACATTTAGTTTAAAGCATCCTTGACCAGTCTGGCATGCCTCCTACCAAAACCGCTCTTCCCCTTCTTTGTTAGACCAGCTTCACCAGCCTCCAATAGACCTGGCCTACTAAATTGAGTCCCATGTTCTAGATACCCAAACCCCTGACTATCGCACTACCCTTCTAACTATTTATTAACCTGGCCAATCCTCCTAGCCTTTTTAAGGTCCTCCCCTTCATCCTGGAGAATTGACAAAATGACAGTCTGAGCTCCAGAGCCCCTAACCACCCGTCCCAGGGCTTCGTAGTCCTTCTTTATGTTCTCCAGGCTACTGTTATCTGTATCAGTAGCACCCACATGGATCACTAGAAGTGGGTAATAGTCAGTGGGACTGACTAGAGCAGTCAGCCTCTCTGCAGCATCCCTGATCCGAGCCCCTGGTGGGCAGCACACCTCCTTTGAGACTGGGTCAGGCTGACAGATGGGTGCCTCTGTGCCTTTCAAAGTAGAGTCCCCCACCACTACGACCCGCCGCTTTTTCCTGGCAGCAGCAGTAGTGATCTTCTTTGCCAGTGCATCAGCCAGCTGTCCCTGGTGCAAGTGGTTCCTCATCAGCCCCCTGCAAGACAGCAAAGCGGTTTTGGATGGGGACAACAGATTTTGGTGGAAGTCGCTAGCTTTTAATTGTCCTCTTCTTCCTTTTTTTGGTTTTTTTTTTTTTTGTTACTGTTTCCCAGCTTCCTTCTTTAAATGACAATTGCAGTTTGGCAGATCAGACAGTACGAGACAAATACTGATGTAATCTACTACTCTTACTGAAGATACTTTTACTGAAATAAAATTTCTTACAGGAATTTGAATCAGGGGAATGTAAAGGCAGAAATAGAATTTTCTAATAACTGGATAGAACTAGACAAAAGCAAGATGTTTTGTCAAAAAAAAAAAAAGGTAAAAAATTAACAGGCATGTTGAAAATAGAGATAATAGAAATTATCAAGAGTAACTGTAAAATATATGACAGGACACACGAAGAATGGTCTTTGAAAATACGGAAGGTCTTCTACTGGAAACAGTAATTTACAATAGAAGTAAATTTTTATTTAATTTTTCTATGTTGTATCAGAGATGCATTGGAATGGAAAAATTAAAATATTTTGAACACAAAATGCATGAGAAGTGAAAGAAATTGACACCAAAATGTCTTCAAAAACGAGATGTACATGAAAGAAAAGGAACTAGTTTTGCTGTGCATGTCTTTGTGCAGGAATCTTTGCAGAGTTAAATCAAGATATGAAAATGGTGTTTCAGGGTATGTCTCCTAAGAACATCACTGCCATACAGGGTTGACAAGATGTGTGTGAGCCAAGTCACCTATGCATGATGTCAAACAACTTAGCACTCCATTTCACTTCACTCTGCAGTTCATTGACTGTTCACACTACTTGTATGTCAGTTTGCTCCTGGGCTCCGTTTTGAACTGTCACAGCTGGTTTTCTCTCAGGAAAACTTCAGATGGGTATAATTTACTCTAAATTAAACCTATAGGCAGTATGAACAAGCTTGCAACAGGTCTTGTCTCCCTATCTGCACTGCCAAAGTCAAATACATACACACATAAGCATACATGTACATGCAGAGTCCTCCACTGCAGAGCCAGACCTTGACTGCCCACAAGTTCTCATATCATACTTCCAGCCATACAAGTCACACTTTTGGTAGAATTTTATAAAAATACCACTTGTGGACTACACAAGGCCTTAGCCATCCTTGGGCACCTTAAGCTCTGTGGGAATGGATGACCACAGCAATATATACCTCCTGTGATGCCAGAAACAGTACTTCAGTATTAACGAGGTGCTTAGCCCAGATTAGTAACTCTCTTACTAGCTGTTCTATTACACTGAATACACACATATTTATAATATCCACTTCTATGATTGAATTAATATAGCAAGGTTCAATATACGACAAGGTTTACTGGGTTCTGGCCTGCTGTATGCTGTGTACTTACACTGCTACTTTCTCAAAACAAGTAAGTAAAATAAAAGGTGTAGGAGTTCAATATTCAAAAGAAATGTGCTTCCAGGGTTGCAGATGCACTTGCTGGTAGGTTGTTGAAAAATGGCTCAGTTCAGAACGCAAAAGCTTCACACTGTCAGTATCATACATTTAATATTTTATAAAAACCTATTTAAAAGTTATTTACAAAGGAAGCTACTATCTTTCAAGTGCTAGCACTACCATGAGAAAACCCTAATGAATGTGTGATGAGTTTTTCATTCTCTAAGTTCTTTACCTATTCACAGCACAGGGAGACAGAGGACACAGGCTGAAGAGTTTGAGCATACAATCCATTCATGGAATAAATTTCTTCAAAATTCAGGGAGTATGTTTAATATCCAGGGTTCTTTGGAAATAAATGTAGGTTATAATGTATTAAAGACAGCTTGGTAAGACTAAATGAAGATCCTGCAACCATCTCTATGTGCATAAGCACTTATCTTTTAAATTACGTGTTTTATTATCAGTTTATATTTATATTTAGCTAACACATAACAATCTTATTATCAATCTTCTCACTAAAGCAGATATACCTGAGCTAAACCCAAATTTTCATAATACTGGTTGTATTTTTCATAGGAATAGGATAGCATCAAGGGCAGCCACAATATTTATGCCTATAGCCAAAGAGTTACTGATATTTCCATTTTTTTTCCAAAATTGTTCATATGAAAATTACATAACCTAAAATTAAGAAAACTGCCAAAATTTGTTTGAAAGGATTTGAGTATTTATCATTTATCTCCTTTCCCTAGTTATAGCGAAACTTTACTGCGCTTATATAGCAAAACTCAGGGGAAGAGTACACACGAAGAAATATTTCTGCTTACGGAACCAAAACATATTACTATGGGAGGTTTAACTGTTTCCTTAGAGAAGGAAAAAAAAAAACAAACAAAAAAAAAAACCAATCCAGACAAAAAAAAACCCAATCCAAACTAGAAATAACAGTGAGAAAGCAACAACCAAAATGCTTAAAAAAATGAAGCTTCAGTCTTTATGGCTTTGACATTATGCTGGCTTTCCCCCAAGATTTCTATAGAACAGTGTGTGGAGGCAAAATGTTCTCCACTGCTTCTAGGACATACACTTTCCTTTGCCAAGTACATAGGGACTCAGTAGCATATTCTCACAGGCAACACACCATCAGCGTTTGAAGTCTAATATAAAAAAATGTGCCTATTAAATTGAAGGGAGATCAGTGATGGTGTCTTGACAAAGATTTGAGTCAAATCTACCTCAATTTAAATCATTGGCTCAGAGGATTAAACATTTCCAGTATGTTTAGAACAGTAAGCCACTCCTTCCAGCAGCACCTGAAAGAGCCATTTCTTCTCTCCTTCTTCCTCTACTTTGAAATCAGTTTCTCTCACCATAGAAAGCATTCTGGAAAATTGTGAAGTGGAAAGAATTATTAAGATAAGTCAGTGAAAGATATGGGAATAGAAATCAGGAACTCTAGGCCTAATTTATGTGCCTTGAGGCTAAAAGAGAAGTATATAATACAAGGTTTCCTAAATCAAACACCCACTATTATAGATTACACAAGAAAATGCTTCTCAGAAATTGTTGTGATAATGCTTTTTCCTTGGTTGGCAATGCCAAGATATCAGCATCCTTTAAAAAATGGAATAAGTAACTACTGCATACTCCATGCGTCTTTATTTTTCGATCTATATAAAGCATTCACTAAGCTTATTATATCATCTACTTGATTTGAAGGGGGAGGAATTAATGAAACGCCAAAATCTAGTGAGGCATGCCTCAAAAACTTACTAAATTACTTGTTCTGTCACTGTAATGATGACTTTTGAAAAAGTCTTTACTGAGATCAGAGAACTCATTTTTTATCCCAGCAATCTATCTGTAGGAAAAGCAAATCATAGAATCCTAGAATGGTATGGGTTGGAAAGGATTTCAAGATCATGCAGCTCCAACCCCCCTGACATGGGCAGGGATGCCTCACCCTAGATCATGTCGCCCAAGACTCTATCCAACCCAGCCTTGAACACTGCCAGAGATGGAGCATTTACCACTTCTTTGGGCAGCCTGTGCCAGTGCCTCACCATCCTCACCATAAATATCTTCTTCCTTATATCTAACCTGAACTTCTCCTGTCTAACCTTACTATTATAATAATTATTATTATAATTATTTTCTATATCTATATTCAGTATACTTTTTCACAGCTAGAAAAATAAAGTACCTCAATAAAAAATCGTTTAAAAATAGAAGGTGACCAGAAAGATAGTAATTCAAAGCTCAGCAGCTGCTTCTGGTCATTCAGATTCATCATAAAATTAATCTTTAGGAGACTTTCTCCCTGCACTGAAAACGTTAGAGTGCATTATATATATGTAAAAAATTTAGGCAGCAATGATTTAGATGTTTTTTCTTACTTTGTTATTACTAGGGTAATTTGTAAGGCCTTTGATCGGAAGATAGGTAGGCAGGGAGTTTTCTACTGCCATCTGTTGACGAATTAGGAATAGAATTGAAGTCTACAGGAGAACAAGCTTGCTCCCACCGTTCTTTGGTGAGCAAGAGGGAACTGAAGCTTGGAAAAAAGTTGTCTTTGCATCAGCTTTCCCTGAGTTCTTAGGGACTCATCAGAAATGCATGTAAATTCCCAGGGGCATGGAAAGAAAGAAAAGGTTTGGTTCATGGTAAGGTCTGTAATCAAAGGTCATGCTACTGATCCCATCCTGCCACCAAAGGTTTTACAATCAAATGATACAGATGTGATTGTAGGAAGGCATCTTTGCAGTAAAAGAGCACTTTTTTAAAGTGGCAGAGGGCAGCAGCAGAGAACTTAATTATGGTTGTTAACATCTGTTCTTAACATGCTAACATGCCCTGAAGACTTCAGAAGCTACCCCAAAAGTACAAACCACTGTTTTAAACATGCATGGTGCCTCACAGTTACGGTATTGCAAAAGACAAAGAAGCATGTTGTCATGGGTTCAGCAGCAGCAGTTATTTTTCTCCTTCTTGGTAGCTGGTGCAGCACTGTGTTCTTAATTTTGGGCCTGGGAACAGCGCTGTTAACACCAGTGTTTCAGTTACTGCTTAGTGATGTTTTGGTCTGGCCAAGGACTTTCTGAGTTTCATGCTGTGTCAGGGAGGAGGGGAAGCCGTGAGGAAGCAGAGACAGGACACCTGACCCAAACTGACCAAAGAGGTTATTCCATACCACAGCACGTTATGCCCAGGATGGAAAGCAGAGAGCAGAGACCCAGAAGGGGGGAGGGGGTGTGCACTGCTTGGTCGGGCTTGGTATTAGGTGGTGAGAATTGTATTCTTTCCTTGTATTTGCCTTGTCATTATTATTATTGGTGGTAGCAGTAGTGATTTGTGTTATACTTTAGTTACTAAACTGTTCTTATCTCAACCTGTGGGAGTTGCATTCTTTTCGATTCTTCTTCCCATCCCTCCGGGAGTGGGGGAAAGAAGGAGGGGGAAGTGAGTGAGAGAAGGGGCTGCGTGGTTAGAGAGGCTTAAACCACGACACATGTATGTTCGGTTTCAATATTTGAAGAACAGTGATTCTCGTTGAATAAGAACATTGTTGTTCAGTCATTTTTGCAAACACACAGGCTGAATGTGCCTAAATCTGTATTCATTACCAATTTTGGACAGAAATATAGCAAGATTACTACTGCAATTGCAGTGTTTGTTGGCTTGTTTTTTGGGTTTTTTTTGGGCTTTTTAATAGACATACATTCTTAATACATAATCTTTGCAGAGAGTTGCAAAAAAACCCTTCCTATATTAAAATCTAACTTATGAGGAAGCACAGTTTAAATAAGAAGCCTAATAGACCTGTTTTTTTCTGATTGCTTTTAGCAGCAGGTCAGTATCTATGGCACTCTTCAGTATTCACTGTATCTTGACTTAACATTAATCAATAATTCTACATTGCAGGGAAGAATGTAGTTAATTATCTGTTTCTTTATCTTTTGTAGCTAAAAAAAATGCAAAGTCTTACATAAAACTTTGAAAAAACTTAAAATTAACTAAGACTAGTAGAAATCTGCCCCAAGTACCAGTTGCAAGATAGTAGAAAAAGTTGATAATGAGCTTCAACTGCTCATTAGTAGAATGAAGTATAATTGTGTTATCCTTGAGGGAAGTTTCTGTTCTGCTCTCTGCTTCACTGCTAGTGTGACACATATATCTAGCCTTACTGGCTGGGAACTGGTGATTCATAAAACTCATGAGGTGGTAAGTGTTCTTGTAAACAACAGGCTAATTTGCTCCTGGGACACTTTTTATCCCCAGTTGTCAAAGCTTTGGGAGGCTTATGGAAAATAAGTTTCATTCAGTGAAAACAAATAAATAAATAAAGTCAATTCCAGAATAAAATTTAAGTTCTCCTCCTGAAACCTTAATATCTCACATCAAACACAAAAGATCGACAATTTTGAATGATCACTCCTTCTCTACTGTAACCTAAAAACTGATCTCCTTGTAAAATGCTTAGGTCATGCGAAGATTTAATCAATAAAGCACCATAGAGAGACCAAGTCATCTCAGAGTACCTCAGGTCTCCAGGATGACACAAACTGCTGACACCAAACTACAACTAGCATCAGGGAATTAAAGAAGCGATGTGACAGAGGAATATTGGATTATCTAAGATGTTTTACTGTGATCAGAGAAACAAAATAATGGTATCAAGTTTTTCTGGACTACTGTGTTGTCCTTTTCTCCCCCATTTCCCCTTTTTTTTTTCGAAACACTGCTGTACCTGACCATCTTCTATATTCCATGGAATCTTACAGAGCCTAAAGAAGGCCAAAGTCTGCTCACTTTAAGTCCAGGGCAGTGAGCTTGCTGCACACTCTTCTCACTGTCCTGAGGATCTCCAATTCGACCATCTCATGATTGCTGCAATCAAGGCTGCCCTGAATCACCACATTGCCAACCAGCCCTTCTCTGTCACTGAGCACGAGGTCAAGCATGGCACCTCTCCTTGTCGGCTCCTCTATTACCTGCAGAAGGAAGCTGTCTTCCACACAATTGAGGAACTTCCTGGATTGCTTGTGCCGGGCAGTACCATCCCTCCAACAGATATCAGGGTGGTTGAAGTCCCCCATGAGAACAAGGGCCTGCGAGCGTGAGGCTGCTCCTATCTGTCTATAGAGTGCTTTATCCACAGATTCCTCTTGATCAGGCGGTCTGTAACAGATCCCCACAATAATACCTCCCATCGCTGTTGTCCCTTTAACCCTGACCCACAAACCCTCTGTCGACTGCTCACCTATCCCCAGGGACAGTTCCATACATTCCAGCCTATGAAAAATCATGGCAGTCAGGTGAAGTTCGCAATGACTGGAAAAAGGGAAATATAACCCCCAGTTTCAAGAAGGGGAAAATGGATGAGCTGGGGAACTACAGACCAGTCAGCCACACCTCTGTGCCTGGCAAAATCTTGGAGCGGATTCTCCTGGAAGGCATGCTGAGGCACATGAAAAGCAACAAGGTGGTTGGTGACAGCCAGCATGGCTTCACTAAAGGCAAATTCTGCCTGGCCAAGCTGGTGGCCTTCTACGATGGGGCTACGGAACTGATGGACACAGGTAGAGCAGCTGATGTCATCTAACTGAACTTGTGCAAAGCGTTTGACACTGTCTCACATGACATCCTTGTCTCTAAGTTGGAGAGACATCAATTTGATAGGTGGACCACTCAGTGGATAAAGAACTGGCTGGATGGCCGCACACAAAGAATTGTGGTCAATGGCTGAATGTCCAGCTGTAGACCAGTAACGAGAGGTGTTCCTCAGGGATCGGTGTTGGGACCTGTCTTGTTCAACATCTTTGTTGGTGACATGGACAGTGGGATTGAGAGTGCCCTCAGCAAGCTTGCCGATGACACCAAGCTGTGTGGTTCGGTTGATACGTTGGAGGGAAGGAATGCCATCCAGAGGGACCTTGACACGCTTGTGAGGTGGGCTGATGCCAACCTGACGAAGTTTAACCATGCCAAGTGCAAGGCCCTACACCTGGGTCAGAGCAATGCCAGGCACAGCTACAGGTTGGGCAGAGAAGAGATACAGAGCAGTCCTGCAGGGAAGGACTTGGGGGTTTTGGTCAATGAGAAAAAGAACATGAGCCGGCAGTGTGCACTTGCAGCCCAGAAAGGCAACCGTATCCTGGGCTGCATCAAAAGGAGCATGACCAGGAGGTCGAGGGAGGTGATCCTGCCCCTCTACTCTGCTCTCGTGAGACCTCACTTGGGAGTATTGTGTGCAGTTCTGGTGTCCTCAACATAAAAAGGACATGGAAGTGTTGGAACAAGTGCAGAGGAGGGCCACAAGGATAATGAGGAGTCTGGAGCACCTCCCATATGAAGATAGGCTAAGAAAGTTGGGGCTGTTGAGCCTGGAGAAGAGAAGGCTGCATGGAGACCTCATAGCAGCCTTCCAGTATCTGAAGGGGGCCTATATGGATGCTGGGGAGGGACTCTGCATGAAGAACTGTAGTGAGAGGAGAAGGGGTAACAGGTTCAAACTCAAACAGGGGAAGTTTAGACTGGATATGAGGAGGAAATTCTTTACTGTAAGGGTGATGAGGCACTGGAACGGGTTACCCAGGGAAGTTGTGAATGCTCCATTGCTGGCAGTGTTCAAGGCCAGGTTGGACATAGCCTTGGGTGGCATGGTTTAGTGGGAGGTGACCCTGCCTGTGGCAGGGGTGCTGGAACTAGATGATCTTAAGGACCTTTCCAACCCTAACTCTTCTATGATTGTATGATACAGCGGAAGAAGTCTTTGAGAAAGGGAGGAAAATAATCCAAATCTTGCTGAAAACCAGTTTTGCCATAAAATGGAGTAAGGTCAAGGGACCTGCACAGGCGATACAATTTTTGGGAATAAAATGGCAAGATGGATGTTGCCAGATCTCCACAGATGTGATCATCAAGATAGCAGCAATGTTTCCACCAACTAATAAGAAAGAAACACAAGCTTTTTTGGGTGCTGTGTGGTTCTGGATGATGCACATCCCGAATTACAGTTTGATTGTAAGTCCTTTTTATCATGTGACCCACAAGAAAAATTATTTTAAATGGGTTCCTGAGCAACAACAAGCCTTTGAACAAATTAAACAAGAGATAGTTCATGCAGTAGCCCTCGGACCAGTCCGGACCGAGCCAGATGTAAAAAATGTACTCTACACCGCAGACAGGGAGAATGGTCCCAACTGTAGCCTCTGGCAGACAGTTCCAGGGGAGACTCGAGGTCAACCTCTCGGCTTTTGGAGTTGGGGATACAGGGGATCTGAGGCCAGCTATACCCCAACTGAAAAAGAGATACTGGTAGCCTATGAAGGGGGTTGAGCTGCTTCAGAAGTGATTAGTATTGAAGCACAGCACCTCCAGGCACCCGTGTTGCCCGTGCTGGGCCGGATGTTCAAAGGAAGGGTCTCCTCAACATACCATGCAACCGATGCTACATGGAGTAAGTGGGCTGCACTATTTACACAATGAGATCGAATAGGAAATGCCAGTCATCCAGGAATTCTAGAAGTCATCATGGACTGACCAGAGGGTAAAGATTTTGGAATGTCACCAGAGGAGGAGGTGATGCATGCTCAAGAGGCCTCACCATATAATAAACTGTCAGAAAATGAAAAGCAGTATGCCTTGTTTACTGATGAGTCCTGCCATATTGTGGAAAAGCATTGGAGATGGAAGGCAGCTGTATGGAGTCCCCGACAACAAGTTGCAGAAACTGCTGAAGGAGAGGGTGAATCGAGTCAGTTTGTCGAGGTGAAAGCCATCCAGCTGGCCTTGGACGTTGCTGAACGAGAAAAGCGGCCAGTACTTTATACTGACTCATGGATGGTGGCATATGCCCTGTGGGGGTGGTTGCAGCAATGGAAGCAGAGCAACTGGCAACGCAGAGGTAAACCCATCTGGGCTGCTGCACTGTGGCAAGATATCACTGCCTGGGTGCAGAACCTAGTGGTGAAGGTATGCCATGTAGATGCTCGTGTACCCAAGAGTTGGGCCACTGAGGAGCACCAGAACTACCAACAAGTGGATAAAGCTGCTAAGAATGAAGTGGCTCAGATGGACTTAGATTGGCACCATAAGGGTGAATTATTTTTGGCCCTGTGGGCCCATGGCACTTCAGGCCATCAGGGCAGACATGTAACATACAAATGGGCTCGTGATCGAGGGCTGGGCTTAACAATGGACACTATTGCCCACATTATTCATGAGTATGAAGAATGTGCTGCAATTAATCAAGCTAAACGGTTAAAGCCTCTCTGGTATGGAGGACGATGGCTGAAGTACAAATATGGGGAGGCCTGGCAGATTGATTATACCACACTCCCACCAACCCGCCAAGGCAAGCACTATGTGCTTACCCTCGTGGAAGCAACCACCGGATGGCTGGAAACATATGCTGTGCCCCACGCCACTGCCTGGAACACTATCCTGGGCCTTGAAAAACAGATTTTGTGGTGACACAGCACCCCGGAGAGAACTGAGTCAGACAATGGGACTCATTTCGGGAACAGCCTTATAGACATTTGGGCCAAAGAGCATGGCATTGAGTGGGTAGATCACATCCTCTACTATGCACCAGCCTCTGGGAAAATTGAATGGTACAACGGGCTGTTAAAAACTACACTGAGAGCAATGGGGGAGGGGGATCACTTTCAAACACTGGGATACACATTTACCAAAGGCCACCTGGTTGGTCAACACCAGAGGATCTTCCAACAGGGCTGGTCCAGCCCTCTCAGAACTTCTACATACTGTAGAAGGGGACAAAGTTCCTGTGGTGCATATAAAGAATTTGCTTGGAAGACAGTCTGGGTTACCCCTGCTTCAGATAAAGGCAAACCCACTCATGCTTTTGTTCAGGGACCCAGATATACCTGGTGGGTAATGCGAGAAGATGGAGAAGTTCGATATATACCTCAAGGGGATTTGATTTTAGGGGAAAAGAGCCAATGAACTCAATTGTATGCTGTTGCCTGCTATGTAGCACTTCTTATAGTCCACTAACTAGATGTCTTCAGGTCATCAGAGACTGGCCCTGACTACCCTCCAACCATCATCCCAACAAAGAATGAACTTTGATGAAACCAGACAAGTTCTGCGATAGAGGAACAATCAGCATCAGCAGGCAAAGATCCAACACTGCACACAGCCTCTCCTGCTCTGAAAGACTGTTAGAAGAGATGGAGCCCAACATCATGGACCAGATGGACTCAGCAGCTTCATAGGGATTGGTCCATGCGCTAAGGAATGATGTCTCTGTGTGTGTGTATGTGTATATATGTATACGTATATATATGAGGTAAGAATGATGGTATATTGAAAATGTGGGATCTGAGCATGACGTGAATGGTATGGAATAAGGGGTCAATACTGTCCTGGGTTCAGCAGTAGCCATCATTTTTCTCCTTCTTAGTAACTGGTGCAGTGCTGTATTTTTTGACTTTCAACCTGGGAACAGCACTGATAACACTGTTGTTTTTAGTTGCTGCTCAGTAATGTTGACTGTGACCAAGGACTTTCTGAGTCTCACGCTCTGCCAGGGAGGATGGGAAGCCAGAAGGAAGCAGAGAAAGGGCACCTGACCCAAACTGGCCAAAGACGCATTCCGTACCACAGCTTGTCATGCCCAGGATGTAAAAAAACTGGGGCAGTTACCCTGAAGGGTAAGATCACTGCTTGATAGGGCTGGATATCGGTCGGCTGGTGGTGAGCAGATGTATTCTCTCCCCTCGTTATTTCCCTTATCTTTGTTACTATTGGTGGTAGCAGTAGTGGGTTTGTGTTTGTCGTGGTTTAAGCCGTAAATCACGCAGCCCATTCACTCACTTTCCCCTCTTTCTTCCCCCCCACTCTGGGGGGGGGGGGGGGGGTATGGGGAGAAGAATTGAAAGAATGTAACTAACAGTCCAGTAACTAAGGTATAACACAAACCACTGCTGCTACCACCAATAATAATAATGACAAGGCAAATACAAGGGAAGAGGATACAATTGCTCACCACCCGACGACCGAGCTGTGAGCTAAACTCTTCCGGGTTCCTGCCTCCAGTTTTACATCCTGGGCATGACGTGCTGTGGCATGGAATACCTCTTTGGTCAGTTTGAATCAGGTATCCTGTTTCTGCTTCCTCCCGGCTTCCCCTCCTCCCTGGCAGAGCAGGAGACTCAGAAAGTCCTTGGTCAGGCCAAAACATTCTAAGCCATAACTACAAACATCGGTGTTATCAGGTCTGTTCCCAGGCTAAAAATTGAAAATACAGCACTGCACCAGCTACTACTACGAAGAAAAATGACTGCTGCTTCTGAACCCATGACAGTGTTATACCTTAGTTACTGGATTGCTCTTACCTCAACCCCTGGGAGTTACATTCTTTTGATTCTCCTCCTCATCCCTCCAGGAGCAGGGGGGAAGAAGGGGGGGGGGAGTGAGTGAGGGCTGCATGGCTAAGTTGCCAACTGTGCTTAAACCATGACATCCATGGAGATTTTTCTATTCAATTTGCCTGACATTGTGTCTTTCTAAAGTAGTAGCTAAATCTTCCCATAATATTTGATTCTTTATGTGCTTCAGAACTACAGCAGTGAACAGCCCAGATTTGGTCACATATTTGATGCTTTCTCTTATTGTATGAGAGAGGCATAGTCTTGTAATGTTTTCCTTATCTCCCCTCCATCTACCTCTACAATACCAGTAACCTTCACACTGAATGAGAATAGCTGGATACAGCTTCCAACATGGCTTCTCAATTGCTGGCAATTTGGTTGGCCAGATGGGGTTTCTGTGGAGAAACGTGAAGGCTAAGTGTGCCCCTGCAGAGTTCTTGGCTCCTGCTGACTCAGCAAGTGAAGGACACAATCAAATAGTACAACTTTCACCTCTTTTCTCACCTTCTTTATATCCCCATCTATTTTCCGTCCTTCCACTTTTCCAGAACTGTGTCTGTACTACTATTTCAGGTGAGGGTTTTTTTCCCAATTAAGATCTGCAGTAGCTTGAAATTGAGGGAATCTTTTCCAGTCTTACTCTATGTTCCTGCAGGGAAAGTGTGAAGTCACAGATACTAAAGTGAATCATGAAGCTTTAGCAAACGCACAAAGCAGAAGCAGTGTGTGTAGATAATATGAAATGGTAGCACAGAGCTCTTCAGCCAGGAATGGAGGATAGTGCAGTGTCTGCATATTGTCTCTGAGTAGCAGAGTAAGGCATCAGTTAGTTTCTGCTTTTACAGATACTAGGAAAGCGTTAAGAGCAGGAGCGGCAGCTGAGATATAATTTTTTCCAGAGAAGCTTTAAAAAAGACTAAGTGAGGGTAGATATTGAGGAAAATGAGATTTAAGCCCCATTATAAATGGAAATGTCTTCAAATAGAGTAATTTTGAAAATGTGCTGAGGTACCAGTCCATTTAAAAGTCATGGGAACATATTCATTAACTACATTGAAGTAAAGCAAAGTCCCATAATACACACTTACATTTACAACTGATTGACTTCAGAATGCCTTAAATTGGCACGTAGATACTTTTATGAAGGATAAACAGCTCCTGGAAACAAAACACTGAAGAAAGCCAGTCAGTCAAACAAAGCACTTTATCAAGAGCCGGCTACAAGCAAGTGTGATTCTGGCCACGGTATACTTGTACATTAAATAGGAGAGTTTGGCTCTCTGACATCCTTCTCTAAAATGGAAATGCACCCTTTTTTTAGAAAGGTATGCTTTTTTTCGTCATAAATATGTCTCAAGTCCCGCAGAACAGCTGCAAGATGAGAATATTTTTGTCTCTCTCCAGTTTGCAAACAGATATAATAAATAATCACTAAGAAAAATCTTACGGTTGTAAAGATAAGGCAAGACCTGAGGCTTTCTTTTCCCCTTATGGAGAGCAAAATATTTTTAAAATAACATTTCATGGCAGGTTAGTCCTCAGTCTGGCCTAAAGGCCATTTTTTTTTTAATCAGCAAGTCAGATATGACAGTGACCTTGAATGGCGGTTTTGATGGGAGTGCTTGTGTAATAGGCAAGCACTATTAGCATGGACTGTTGTCAGTCTCAGACCTTAAGTTTCCAGCATAACTGAGGATCAGTAATGATGTTTCCATTTTTCTACAGGCAGTTAGTTGATGTCTAATCTTTCTTACTAATTAAAAACAAAACTATTTCCCAAAAGCTAGTATTCCTGCTTTTAAGGCATGCATAACAAAAACAAAAGCATCCTGAATTACTAGTTCCAAGTCTTTCTGCCAATGAATCTAACCTGAGACATCTGACCTTGTACTGATAAATAGTTTTGATGCCCTACTGAAAACTCCAGCAGTTTATAGAAGCAGCTGCTTGCCAAATATTTTCTTGCTTGATGGCAAACAGCGTGGCTTCACTAAGGGGAAATCCTTCCTGACCAAAATGGTGGCCTTAGAGGATGGGGCTATGAAACTGATGGACAGAGGTAGAGCAGTTGATGTCATCTAACTGGACTTGTGCAAAGTGTTTGACGCTGTCTCACATGACATCTTTGTCTCAAAGTTAGAGAGAAATCAATTTGATAGGTGGACCACTCGGTGGATAAAGAACTGGCTGGATGGCTGCACACAAAGAGTTGTGGTCAATGGCTGAATGTCCAGCTGTAGACCAGTAACGAGAGGTGTTCCTCAGGGATTGGTGTTGGGACCGGTCTTGTTCAGCATCTTTGTTGGTGACATGGACAGTGGGATTGAGAGTGCCCTCAGCAAGTATGCTGATGACACCAAGCTGTGCGGTTCGGTTGGTACACTGGAGGGAAGAAATGCCATCCAGAGGGACCGTGGCATGCTTGTAAGGTGGACTGATGCCAACCTTATGAGCAGCCCTGCAGAAAAGCACTTGGGGGTGCTGGTCGATGAAAAAATGAACATGTGCTGGCAGTGTGCACTTGCAGCCCAGAAAGCCAACCGTACCCTGGGCTGCATCAAAAGAAGCGTGACCAGCAAGTGGAAGGAGGTGATCCTGCCCCTCTACTCTGCTCTTGTGAGACCTCACTTGGAGTACTGCATGCAGTTCTGATGTCGTCAACATAAAAGGGACATGGAACTGTTGGAACAAGTGCAGAGGAGGTCCACGAGAATGATCAGAGGACTGGAACACCTCCCGTATGAAGATAGGCTGAGAAAGCTGGGGCTGTTGAGCCTGGAGAAGAGAAGGCTGCATGGAGACCTCATAGCAGCCTTCCAATATTTGAAGGGGGCCTATAGGGATGCTGGGGATGAACTATTCATTAGGGACTGTAATGAAAGGACAAGGGGTAACAGGTTCAAACTTAGGCAGGGGATGTTTAGATTGGATATAATGAAGAAATTCTTTACTGTAAGGGTGATGAGGCACTGGAATGGGTTGCCCAGGGAAGTTGTGAATGCTCCATTGCTGGCAGTGTTCAAGGCCAGGCTGGACAGAGCCTTGGGTGGCATGGTTTAGTGGGAGGTGACCCTGCCCCTGGCAGGGGGGTTGGAACTGGATGATTTTAAGGTCCTTTCCAACCCTAACTATTCTATGATTCTATTTTTATCAGGTAGACAAACAGACATATATTTACAAATATGTACATGCAATCATGTGTATATGTTGGGTAGGAATCTCTGAAACTGGGCCTCAGTAAATCACTTCATCTGGTATGACTTTCTTCCATTTCCCTCAACTTGAAAATATTTCCAGGTTTACTGATCTATGTCCTCATGGTGCTTTCTTCCTACCTGACATGCAGTATAGTGGACATCATACTTGCCCTAGGTTGAAGGAAGTGTAGAAAGGAGGAAACATGGGGAGAGAAAACTTACCCAGTTCTGTAGCCTAATAGTTAGGATGCTCAATCGAATGTAGGGTGGCTGTATGTCAAATGGCTTTAAATAGTTTTCTTAACTGCTTGTATGTTTTACGCTACATATTCCTTAGAGAAAAACAGAGCTATCCCTGGATGACTCAGTTCTTCTCTTTCACAGTTAGATTTTCCAACCTAGCCTAACCCCAGTAAACTTACTGATGCCAATTTAACTTTTGTTTACAGAACAGTATTTAGTTGTTATTATATCTGTGTTGCTCCTCTGGACTTGATCCTTTCTAATTTCTTTAATGGAATCCATTTCATGTCTGAATCTTCCATCATTCAAGTCTTACCCCTGAATTACATTCCATCTGCAAAGCCTTAATCATGCCTTCTAACAAATGTTATCACACTTATATAGCAAAAGATGCCCAGAGAGAAGACTAGAACATTTGGGAACTTTTACCATCTGTGCATCTCCCACTTATGCTTTTTTAAAAGTCTTCCCTTCACCCCAGTTTCTTCTTCTCTAGAGTGTTGTATACCTAAATGCATTTCCTTTTGTAAAGATATGGATCGTTGTTGTTCTGTCTTCAATAGGAGTTACTCTACATCACACAATTATATTAAAATGACATTAGGATCAAAACATTAAATGCTTATTTCACAGTTAGAAAATGACTGAAATTAAGTAATACATAGAATCATAGTTCCACTCACTTATATTGTGCAGTCTGACATAGTCTTTCTTTAGAGTCATATTTTGTACCCTCAAGGCCCCTACTTTCTTCATTGTACAGAATTCTCTGACCTTCTCAGACATTAAATCAAGGAAGAAAAGTGTGTCATAGTGCTAGAACATTGTCCTTTAAAGCTGGAGACTGACACATGGTTCCGTCATAAAATTACTCCATGACATTAAGTCATGGAATAAAAAAATTTTATTGTGATCTCACCTGTTTCTGAGTTTTTACCTGGAATCTTGTGACCATTTTGTAGAACAATGAGCATGCCCAGACATACCTTATGTCAGCAAAAGTTTTGTTTTGGAGGTGTAAAAGCTATGTAATTCTAAGCACTTCCCAAAATACAGACCTAAAAAACTCAAATTAAAAATCCCAAAAATGTAGACATTTTTGACCCATACCTCTGTATTACTTTCCAATTTTTAATACTGAAATCATAACAATCCCCAGTATAATACAGTTCTTCACAAATTAAATAACATTTTTTAATTATTTAGATAATGCAGTGACATACATCATAAAAAAATCCACTTAATAATTCTCTGTCCATGACATTTTCTGAACCATGTGCAGTAAATAAGGCCTTGAGACAAGCTCTGATCATGGAAAAAAATAATTATTATTTAGTCCTAACTTACATATTTGTTCTGTGTAGTTAAATAAAAGCATGGTTTAATTTATTAAAATGCATTTGTTTATATATTTAATATGCATTTGTTACTTTTTGTTTAAGTAAATAAATTAGGGTTTTTTTGATTGTTTGACTCCAAATTGAATCCTGTGGAGAAAGAGTGTGTGAACATGTAATTAGAGTGCAGTCAGACATTGCAATGGATAGTGCAGTGGCATCTGAATTAAGGGTCTGCTGACAGTATTATTGTAGTATTTGCTAACTTCTGAGTGTTTGATCTGGCAATATGAATAGTTTTCTTGATAACAGTTCTTTTGTTTTATCATTTCCCAGGCAAAACTCAACCAAACGAAAAACAGAAAAAAGTTTAATCATGTGCTATATTAGTGATGCTTACGTAGCTGGTCATCAGGACCATACTGTTTTGGTCTTCTATTTGAACAACTAAACATATACAATGTTATGATTCATGTTACCATGAATGGGATATTTTTATAGCAAATTTCACAGTTATCTTTTGACATCATTAACACTTTGTGTTCACGAACTTTTTAGAAGTGTAGTTAATGAAATATATCCTCTCTGAATCATACTACAAGTCATGTAGTCTGCCTTGAGGAAAAAAAATTGAATTTTAGTACAAAAATGTTTTTGAAAGAAAAACAAAAGTTAATGAATAAAATATTAACAACTTAGTTAAAAAGTAGATTCACCCAGCTGTTGATACATAGTTTTAACATTAAAATTGGAATTCCCTCAGCTTTCTGTAATCTGTATATTCTCATTTCCCCCTTGTAAAATTTTAACCGTGTTTGTTCAGAAAATCTTTTAAAAGAACACCAACACAATCTGTGCACACCCCAATATTCTATTTCTAATCCTCTCTTTCTAATTTATCTCTCTAAGCTTCTTTAAGGTACTTCATTAAAGAATCCTCATGGTATGATTTAATCTAGTATATGGATTTGCTGTTCACTAAGGAGTTCAAGCATATGTGTATATGTGTGTGCATATGTACATACTTGCTGTAGCATCTGTTTTTGTTTGGATTGACCTTTGACATTCTGGACAGTTCTGTTCTTACTAAATGTCATTCATTTTCAGTTTCTTTTTACCTGTTTATCTCTCTATGCACTACTCAACTCTGAAAGTGCAAAGTTCCTTTTGGTTAGATATAGCCTCTTTTGTCCTACCTTTTCACTCTCATTCTCCTTTTAATATGAAGCATTCAGGCATGCAAAATAATTAACTTGCAGATGAATGATGTAAACAACATGCAGACAATATTTACACAAGACAGACACACAGACTTGCAGTGGTAAATAGCAGAATGTGTAAATACTGTGTCACCTTGTTCACTTTTAATGAAGTGTCAAATGCAAATATTCATATCTTATTCAGAAAATTACTAAGAAAGCAATGGCTTCACTTTTGCAGGACATGTTATAAATAAGCAAAAAATAAGTAAAATTATAATTATATGCCTAAGGATACCCAAATAAAGTACACATTGTTTCAGCTTTCAGCAAGGATCATGATGTTGAAATGAGGAAAACGATCAATGAAAGTAAAGGTGTGGAAGAAGCATTATCACATCTGAAATTAAATCAATTCAAAGACTACAAAATACTCATAGCAAGGAGTTTTGATAACTTTCACTCCAGAATCCTAAGGAACTAATCTGAAAGGTCTATAACAAGGAGTTTTAGTAAGTATAGCAGGATGATCATTTATGAAAAATAGCAAATGGCTTGCCTACATTTGAGAAAAGAAGATGTAAGGCGATAATAAATAGATATCTCAAAATTATTTTAGTTGATTTTAGAATTTAAAGCTACAGAGTAACTTTTGAAGCGAAGAATGAGCAATGACACCAAAGTACAAAGCAAACTTAATAAAATCTATCTAAAGGTTTCAAAGAGTAGATTATGCGATTTACAAGATATCTTTCTTTAATTATTATCTTCTAAGCAAGGCAAGTGGAGAATATATCACCTATCTGGATTTCAAAAGAGTTTTTGACGCTTTCTGATAGAAAAGGTATTAGTTAAGATTGAGATGATAAAGAATTGACTGGTCAGGAGAGGACAACAGACTGTATTAGCTGTTTGCATCCATACATGGAAGCTGTTAAAAGGCTCTTCATGGACTGTCTTGCAATAGACCTTTTTGATATTTAAATTGAAGATAGGTCACAAAAATTTGGAGCATGCTGCTGAAATTTGCTGGTAAAACAAGTCTGAGAATCATCAAGATCATAAAAACATGCAGGAAGAATCAACTTACCTTGATAACTTCTATAAGAGAAATGGTATTAAACTTAATAATACAAAGAGCAATATAATAAGATTTTCAGCTATAAAGTTTAAGTTCACCAGATGGAAATTGCGGAGAAAAAGAAAGATACAGACAATTTACTAGAGAAGGACTATCAGACACCAAAACGTGATGTAGCTATGAAAAATAGCGTATCAGACAAGGCATTTCTGGGGAAAAAAAGGGATGTTTAATACTATTACTCAGGTAGAATACATCTTCATTATGAAAATCAGGAACAAGCCCTGTTCTGCATATTAAAGAAAGGTTCACTGAAAGCTTCACTAAAAATGGAGGCAAAGAGGAAGTCTGACAGCATGACATCAGGAATGCAGAACTTGATTCATGTGAGGAAACTGAAAAACCTTGTATTATTTTGCAAACAGAACTAAGATGAGAGAAATGTTCTCTGTAAACATGAATGGGTAAAAAGACCCTGTGGATGTTTAGAACAATGTATGGAACTTTGAGATCAATAGCAACATAAGAATTTTATATGCATATATATTTTTAAAGTATGGGGGGTTATGCAAGATGGGTGCTTGCATTAGCAGAGTATAGGACTCAGCACCTAAGGATGTGCTGCCAGTTTATTCTGAGCCATAAACACGATCTCTGTGGTCAGGCAAAATAACATTTACACCACCAAGTGGTTTAATGGCATTTATTTTGATTAAAATGCACATCATTTTCTTCTTCACTCATCTGCTTAAGATCTACCTGAATGCTTTAAACGTCATTCACTCATTAGGTGCCTAATGCAAAGCTTATTTAGTCAAAGTGCTTCCATTGACTTCTGTATGCTTTGGATTAGGTTCTGTATCCTTACCAATCAAGTAGCTGCTGAAGGCTTCCAGTTTTACTGCAATATTAGACTGTTTTTCTCTTTTTCCAATGATCTTAAAAGGAAAAGAAAGAGGTATACTTTTGCTTGCCCTGTCTGTTCTTTAATGTTCTTAGATTGCAGTTATTTCCTGCTGAGCCCTGGATGAGGTTCAGTTTGTTGAAGAACAACTTTTTAATCATCTCACAGGATGAATGAACTGGAAGATATGTCAGGCTTCTATCAGAAGATGAAAAATGTGGAAACTTATCAGTGCCTCTTTTCCTCTAGATACATTGTAGGTCATAAAATCCCACTCTGTACAGTACTTATTACTCTTATAAAGGAAGCTAAAAGTGTAATTATGCAAAGGATGATCACCAAGAAACTTTGCAAAACAGTTAAAGCAGGCATAAAAATATGGATGCCTGTACATGGGAAAAAGTGCAAAAGAAGCAGCAGGAGAACAAATGATTTCAAAGTCAGGCTATGCAATCATCCCCACAGGAAGGGTGGCTACAACCCCTTCACTCTTATTTTGAAGAATTAAGGTAGCAGTGCAAAACATTTCAGAAGCAAAACTGATCAGAGTTTACCAGCATACAGAGTAGTGCTTAACAGCCTAAAATATATTTGGCTACTGGATGGACCCGGCTTTATTTTTTTCCTATTGGTTCTTACAGGATTCTGTTTTAAGGTGGTATAATCAGGCCCTTCCCCAGCCTCTAATTCTCATCTTGGCTAAATGCCAAAGCTCTTCCCTGGACTTGTGCACTACAGGCTTGGATCTATAAGTTTATGTTTCAATCTAGTTCAGAGAAAAGTATAAGGGTCTCCACCTCTTCACACTTGCTTTCTTTAGCTCACAATTAACAGCAGATGGTAGCAGGTGAATAGCTCTTACTTTTTTTCAGTGAATAGTCATGCCTCTGTCAAACGAAGGATTAAGGAAAAATGGTGCGCTCCTGCACTGTTCAGCTAACAACGTGACCTGTAAGGGTTCTAATGTTGTATTATTCATATGAAAATAAATGGCAAGTCTAACATTATAAAACACCCAGCAAAGAAGTTTTAATCATTGCAGAACAAGGCCAAATAAGACTGTCTGATGAGCATTCAACAGCTTGATCCTGATCTAAATTACTTTCTTGTCAACATATTTATTTTTCTAATTTATAATAACTGTGCTTTTGTATGACCCTTGTTTCAACCAGAAAGCAATGATTATTTTTGCTGAGGTTCCCAAGTAAGTAGGTGAGTATATGTGTAGACTTAAAAGGATTATTAAGTCTATTTGGCTATTTTTACGTATAGTCAATAACATATATTGGCATTAACTTACAGAAGGGACTAGAGCACCACAGAATTCAATTATCCATAACAGCATCTGAATTTTAATATCAAAGGTTCCTCCTCTGAGCTCAGCAGAGTTGCCATCTTGCTTGGATATTTTCTCTTCTACTCAACAGGCAGCTGGCACCATAGATTCATGAAGATATGCCAGATCTTTTATGCTATCCTGAATTATATTAATAATAAATTAAATCTGCACAGGATGTACTAGGAATATCAGACAAAGATTTTATGATCTGGTGATTCTCATTTAAACATGAAAGAAATCCTTAACTCGCAGCAAAGATGGAACTGAAAAATATTAGGAGATTGAGAAGTTGTCAAGAATGTGTAGAGGCAAAATGATTTTACAAAGCCTGTTTACTAAGTTTTGTATATAAAGGGCAAGTGGCAGAAGTAAGTGGGAGCAGGAGCTTGAGAATAACAGTATCTTAATATATCTATAACAGCTTAGTATATTTTACACTGCTATCCATCAAATTTCACTATACAAGACTTTTGTTTGTATATGTGGTTGCCTGGAACACAAACTTCTTTTGCACTGTCAACAGAATGAGCTACTTTGACTTTCCAGAAGTCCGTCAAATGAAGCAGAAATGATTGCCCCTTGTTCAAAGATAAATATTGAAGTGAATCTAGAATACATTAAAAAAAACCTACAGAAGCGCAAAACTGTGGTCTGACTAACTTAATCTAGGGAAACCCATTTGTTAGCAGCTTCCTGGGTGACTGAGCAGGTCGTTGCACTTCCTTTTATCTCATAGTGATGATTTACAAAGCACTTTGAGACCTTCAGTGTGTTCTTTAATGATACCAACCTTGGAACTGTTATAACAAAAAAAAATTCTACATTAGTTCCAAAAGTAACTGTGTTGTTCTCTGCTAGTGGATTCATATACACATCAGCTGTGCCCACTTAATATTTTCAGCAAGAATGAACACATTTTTTTTAATTTGTAAGTGCTACATGGTTCTCATACATTTCATTTAAATTAAATCCAGCTTTAATTATCTCCCCTGAATGTCTCATTGTATTTCTTCAAGTAGAAGATACACTAATGATTCATAATTTCCCTTAATTTTTGATGAGAATTCATCCAAACTCACCTTAAATGTTTTTTTCTCCTCTATATTTTGCATTCAGAGCAATTGAACAATATTTCAATTAAAAAAATAAATAAATAAATAAACAAACCTATAAAATAATTGGGCTGGATGCAGCACTCATTCATATCCCTGCAAAACCAGGAAATCCAGTAGTTGAATATGAAGCATAAATATAACCAAAATCTGCCTTCCCTCATGAAAATTCATATGCTTTATGAAGACCTTTCATTATTTCTTCCTTCTGATTTTAAACATAATCTATGTGTCATTTATGCATGTTTAGATTTTTATCAACATCTTGGGGGAAAAAAACACCAAACAAACAAATCCAAAATGCGGTCTGCAGAAGATCTTTCTTAACAGCCTCTATAGAATGTTAAAAAAAAAAAAAAACAAAAAAAAAAAAACCTGCAAACTTCATCACTGTGAACTGGGGAATTGTAAGGAATACATATATATACTGCAAGAATCATGACCACTTTAGCTTCAGCTAAATGTTACTTTTCATCATTTTCTATAAATGTGAGAACTCAGAAATGCTGATGGAATCATGCCTGTGTAAGAACTTTTTATTTTGAACAGACCTCAAATATTACTTTAAGAATGAGCAATTATAATCATGTGAGATTTAGCCACTGTTACCCAACACAGATTATATTTGCTCTGTCAGTAACTTTTATGGTGTATTATCTAGCTCAGAATTCTGACAGAGTGAAAGAGGATTTAAACAAAGTAACTGGCTCCATGCTTAGCCAGCATTCAGTTAAATAAGCAGAGACATAGTTATTATCTTCTTAAAACTGTGGCTTCCTTATTTAAACTCTTACGTTTTAAAGTCTACCAGAAAGGCTGCTGCTCAACGAATTATTTGTTCACTTCTGCCTATTACATGCTACTAGACGGGGGAGCGGATTTGCAGCACTGGGAAAGATACCGAGCGAGTGCCAGCACTCCCTATAATTCAGCCGACCTCCCAGTATATTCGCTGCTGCGAACCGGGGGAGCTCTGGAGCGGCCGGAGGGAGGTTGTGGTCGGGAAGTGAGGGGAAGAGAGCACAATAGGATCACACCAGATCAGCACGACGCTTTAGAAAGAGGAAAGGTCAGCGTGGGCTTAGTGCTGTTGTGGTGTCATTTCATCTGTTTGTCCCTTGGTGGAGTTCTTGAGTCAGTTTCTTCCCTCCGTCAGACGGCTGTAACTGCTTTGTGTGGGGTTTTCGCCCTTGTTTTTACTCTACTTTCGAATTTATTCTCATGTTTACTGAATTTAACCTTTCCCTCATATTATTATGAATATATTACTCTCAAGCCGATCTGACTTTTTTTTTTTCCTTTGGGAGCTTTTCCCCAATTTGTGTGCGCGTGTGTGTGCAAATAATAATATGTAATATATATGTGTTAAGGTAATGAGCGGTACAGATGTGCAAATAATCTGTCTCTCTTTAACCCGAGATGGATTCCCACTGCAGATCCCAGAAGTAATTTTCCAGCGAGAGCCACTGACATTCCTAAACTGCAAAAAAAAGACCAAATTGTCGCGGACTGAAAACGCCAACTGCGGACACGAGTCCGGACACCGGCAGCAGAAACGGGACTCCGCCAAGAAATGCAGATGAACGAGCCGTTAATTGCATATGCATATTTTAGCCATGACCCCTCTGTCTTTCCAGCCAACAGCTACAACAGCGACAACAAAGCCTTGCTGCAGAGCATCGAAAAGAGAGCTTCAGGGGAATGCAGAGAAGCTGGGGAAGCTCCAAGGCTGCTTTAGGATTTCCCCACGTACAGCAGGCTGCGAATGTCAGCAAGACGGATTCCTTCCCACACGCAAGATGCCACCTCGATGGCCTTATCAGATGTTCCCTTTAAGGACACGAGCTCTTATTTCCCCTCTGTGTATCTCCCTCATCTCGGGCTATTTTATTTATTACAGCCGATTACATTTGTGATCCAGTTTCCCACTTGATCTCACCAGCTCAGAAGGACAAACGCCGTGTCGTGTCTGAGTGTGTCACTGCGCAGTTGGGGCGGGAGGGAGTGGGGGTGGGGAGTTACACTGCGCAACAGATTTGACCGAGAGGGACAGACCTCCCCTGCCTGAAACAGCTGGATTGTTCCTGCCGACACCCAGACAGCTGTGCGCGCACTGGCCGCGGGCCGAGAGCGGCGAGGCTGGGGGGGGGGGGGGGGGGAGAGGGGGGGCTGGCGATAGTGTCATTCCCTCTGTCCGCGCACGAACGAGCGGGATATGGGACACACACACATACGCTCCAGCCAGCACAGCCCCGTCCCCCTCCGGCAGCCAGGGCCCGTGGAGCGGGAGCAGCGCTGCTATCCACCATGCAGCGCACGTCGGGCCCATTTCCCACGCCGGCCGCCTGCCCTGGGGGAGGAAAATAGGAGGAGAAAGGGAGATTGGTAGGAAAGGGAAGAGGGAGCCGTTACCTCTGCTCCGAAAGAGGAACCAATCCACTGTGAAGGAAGCAGCACTCGCGAGCAGGAAAGACAGTGCACATTCAGAGAGATGTTGCCTGTGAAGACACTGCAAAAAAGAAAGAAAGGGAGGGAGGGCTGGGGGGCGCAGGCCTCATGTGAAAGGCACAGTGTGCGTAAGAGGCCAGAGAGGATACGAGGGGAAGGGGGGAGCGACTGCACATGGCAAGAGAAAGAAATCACTCATTCGCTTGAAAGAGGCTCTAGCAAGGCAAACCGTAGTAGAAGCAGACATGGGAGATAACGGGGAAGGAGACGTAGACAAGAGACGAGGTGTCCGTGCCGTGCGACAGCACGGAATCCGATTAAAGTTTATGGCGGGGAGGTTTAAAAACGCTTTCATCCCGCCCCTCCCCTGGCGAATACATTAATTTTCTTGGCTGCTCTTAAAAGCACAAAAGGGAAGGGAACAGCGGGAGCTTCGGGTTGCGATTGTATTGCTAGTGCAGGGAGCTAGTGTAATGCAGTATGCTGATATTCCTGCCTACTGGTATGTCTAGATCTTACACTGTGGCCGAAATTTCCTCCTCTCGGAGCTCCAGAACAGCGAGGGGGAATTTTGATAAATTCAAGTTGCTTGGCAAATATAATAGGGATTTGGTATTAATCCTACTTAACCCGATGCGAAGATGCTGAGCTCCCAAGCCCCCCTCCTCCGTCCGGGACTGCGGCGGTGAACACTGAGCCTGCGCCTAGCCGGGCTTTCTCGCTGATGCTGCAGATATAAAGCGGAGTGTCTCCAGCGTCGGAGGGGGAGGGTTTTCCTGTTCTGGCTAGGAGGGAGAGCGGCCAGGGCCGGTGCCAGTGCCGGAGCCGCCGGCGGAGAAGCGGTCCTGCAGCTCACCGGAGCGGGGAGCAGGAGCGGTTCAACACCACCCCCCTGTCCCCCTCCCATCGCTGACTTCATGCGGCGGAACTCTGCCCCTCTGTGCCTCTGGACTCCCCACGGAAAGAGGTGGCAACCTTCCCTCCCTCTCACATTCACTCGCTGCTCCAGATGACGAAGACACACTGTGACCGTTGCTTTGAATCTCCTCGGCATATCCGGCCTCTTTTCGCTCAAATATGTCACCGCAATGAAAGAGAGGCGTTTCACTATACTCGTCTGCATGCATCTTTATTCAAAATAACCAAGTAAAACGAGGAATACACACACAGAATCCGCAACAACTTGTTTCCCCACATGTGTTCACAGGAGGAGAGCGGCTGGATTCCTGCCTCCCCCTTGCTGCACACACACACACCCGAGCACGCTGGTTCTGCTCCCACTGGCTGTCCATGCTCGCCCGGGTCCTCCGTCTCCCGCCAGCCCCGCGGAGGCCAGCCCCGAGGAGCCCCCCTCCTTTCCCCCCGGGATCCGGGTGGAGAGGACAGGTAGGGGAGTCAAGCATCACCCAGGGCTCAGGGGCACACGCACACAAAAGCCATAG
This sequence comes from Ara ararauna, assembly GCA_028858755.1. NCBI lineage: Eukaryota > Metazoa > Chordata > Aves > Psittaciformes > Psittacidae > Ara > Ara ararauna. Next base: position 23,117,812 of record CM054376.1, read on the forward strand.
GAGCTTAAACGACACGAAGTCAAAAGGAGAAGCGAGCTAGGGACGCTAGGATAAATAAAGTTGAGCGGTGAGCTTTAACATTAAAGTTTACTTCCCGGTTATCCAGGTAGGTGACGCTACATTTTAGCAATCGTCTAAGCAGCAAGTCTCGGTTCAGAAATAAATCTGTTACTTCTTACATGTGTTTATTCTACTAACCCTTTCGCCCCCGTCCTGATTATCTTCTCCTTTTTTTTTTTTTTTTTTTTTTTTTTTTGTTGCTGTTTTCCTAGGAAACCCACAAACACGCTGAAAAGGCACATTCAAATCATGGTAACAGGAAAAACACGAACACAAAGACTAGAAGGCTCAAATAATGCAAGGGAACAGGACGGAATTGTAAGATCTAAGGCAGCCCCCCTTCCTCCCTGGAGTTTTATGCAGTTACAGTGACTGCAGCTCTTTCACAAAAGCACCGACACGTCAGAGGAAGGTGGGAATCTGTGCAAAACGAGTTTTCTTACCAGCGTGATTCCGCAAAATGCAGAGCCCCGAACGTGCATCAGCTCTGCTTAAGAGAAAGACGAATAAACATTTCCTTTAAAAATTGTTGCTCCATTCACAGTGTACAGCGGAGGTGGGGAGGGAAATGGTAGGAGATAACCACTACAGATATCGGGTTTGAGGAGGCAACAGAAGCAACACTCGGGCGTGTAATGAGGATCGGTTTTAGGAACTAAACTGGTGTCGTGTGATGGGCAGCTATCCCACTTGCAGCACTAGCAGCGGCAGAGACAGAGGGTAATACTGGGCTTTCTGGAGTGCAGCCCTTGACTCGTCCTCCTCTCTCCTCCTCCTTCTCCTCCCTCCCTCACTCCCGCTCGCTCTCTCTTTGCTCTCCCTCTTTCTCTCTCTCCCTCTCTTTCTGTGTGTATGTAGCGCAGGCGGCTCTGCCGCTGCAGCGTCAGGGAAGAGCTGCTGCGAGAGGCTTCAGCAGCTCCCACCACTTTGGGCAAACTTGCCGGTTTACTGCTGCTTTCCTTTCTTTTTTTTTTTTTTTTTTTTTTTTCTCCTTCCGAGTGGGAAGCTTCTCAGTTGCCATTCAACATTTTAAAGCACAAGCCGCTCTGCCGTGAAAGCGCCTGATCCACACTTCTCTGAGAGGCACAGGAAGGAATACACATTGCAGATTTCACCCACCGTGGCGGTGCAGATCACAGGAAATAACTGACTGATATAATTGTATTTGCAAATAGAACTCTGGGGTTTGTTAGGTTGGTTTTTTTTTTTTTTGTTTTTTTTTTTTTTTTTTTTTTTTAACAGCGTCGCTCGTCTCTCCCCCTCCCCTTTGCCATTCCGCTTTTATGGATGCAATTCAGAATCTGTGTTAATTCACGTGGGGGATCCACTTACATCGTGTTCCGCTCCGGGTTTATTTACGAGAGACCAATAATCGCCTTTGGACACAATAGTTTTGTTGCTAACCTTTGAACTGAAAGGATCAAGTTCAGATCTGGTTACCTGCATTGGGACGGGAAGGAAGAGTCGAGAGAGAGAGGGAGAGACTGCAATCTCATTTATGAATCGCTCTCAGCGCTGCAGATCCAGATTGCTATAACACATGCAGTGCAAATGCAGGTAAGGCACACACACAAACTGCGGATGCTAAACCAAACTTGGGACTGTTGTGTTTGTATATTCATATCTACAGCCTTGCAAATTCTGGGCAAACGGCTTCTGCAGTTTCTGTATCGTTGCTTTGTGACTAATGACCTTGCGCAGAGTTGTTAAAAAAAAAATCCTCTCCGGAGAAAGACCTGAACATTTTAGGCGATCTCTGAAGATGGATTTGGGTGCTTTTCTGCTAACCAAAGGGGATATTCTGTGGACTGCTGTGTAATACACGGTTTTCTTCTCCTGTGCAGCTACCGACATTATTGGGATTTTTTTTTTTCTATTTTTTATTTTATTTTATTTTTTAAGAACTCCCCATTGCTAAGAGGATTTGGAGTTTTCCTGAACACAAGCCCTTTGAATAAAGCGAATCCCATTTTTTTTCCTGTGTGTGCAGAACGGGGGAAGAATAAAGCAAATGCCTTGGTCGTAAACTGCTGAGAGAGAGAGAAAAGAGAGAGAGAGTGTGAATTGTTGTTAACTCTAGTGTCGAAGAAGACGACCTGGGGGGCTTCGAATCGTATACTGCTGCTCCAGCTTTTATTGCAAACCTTGCAAAGCGATTACAGTAAAATCAGAGAGGAGGAGGAGAAGGGGGAGGAGGAGGAAAATCCCATTCTGTCTACCGAGATGAATCTTTAAAAAGCAAAATACACTGTCCCGTGAACTGTAAGTATATCGCAACTGGAAGGCAGGGAGAGCAGCAGAGGAGCCAGCTGCAGGGTTTTGACTACTTATTGCACCAGCCATGAGACACTAAGTTTCCAGTAACAGAAGGATTTTATAATTGATAGCCCGGACGCTCAGCCGCTCTGTTGGCTTTTCAGGGGAATTAATTGGGGGGGGAGGTGGGAGTGAGAGGAGGGGGTGGGAGGGGGGGGTGTCGGTGCGAGGAAGATGAGGAAGATGCGGACTCTTTTTGGCTTTGTGCACTGCTGCTGCTGCTGCTTCTTGCTCCTCCTGCCTCTGCCACTCTGGGTCAGCCTGGCATCGGCCAAGCAGCTCTTGAGGTACCGGCTGCCCGAGGAGGGCCCCGCCGACATCCGCATCGGCAATGTGGCTTCCGACCTGGGAATTGTGACGGGCTCCGGCGAGGTGACATTTAGCCTGGAATCGGGCTCCGACTACCTCAAGATCGATAACATGACTGGGGAGCTGAGCACCACGGAGCGGCGCATCGACCGCGAGAAGCTGCCGCAGTGCCAGATGATCTTCGACGAGAACGAGTGCTTCCTGGATTTTGAGGTGTCGGTCATCGGGCCCTCGCAGAGCTGGGTGGACCTCTTTGAGGGCCGGGTCATCGTCCTGGACATCAATGACAACACCCCCACCTTCCCTTCCCCCGTTCTCACGCTTACCGTGGAGGAGAACCGGCCCGTGGGGACCCTCTACCTGCTCCCCACCGCCACAGACAGGGACTTCGGCCGCAACGGCATTGAGCGCTACGAGCTGCTGCAGGAGCCCGGCGGGGACGGCGGCCGCAGGAGCGGCGGAGGGGGCGGTGGCGGGGGGGGCTCTGCCTCGGCGGGCTCCGAGAGCGCCCTCTACCCCGGCGGCAGCAAGCGGCGGCAGGAGGCGGACGCGGCAGCCCGCAGCAGCGTCTTCGAGCTGCAGGTGGCCGATACCCTGGACGGGGAAAAGCAGCCGCAGCTGATCGTCAAGGGGCCGCTGGATCGGGAGCAGCGGGACTCCTACGAGCTCAGCCTCCGCGTGAGGGACGGCGGCGACCCGGTACGGTCCTCGCAGGCTATCCTGAGGGTTCTGATCACCGACGTGAACGACAACAGCCCCCGCTTCGAGAAGAGCGTCTACGAGGCAGACCTGGCGGAGAACAGCAGCCCCGGAACACCCATCCTGCAGCTGCGAGCCACAGACCTGGACGTAGGGGTGAATGGGCAGATCGAGTACGTCTTCGGGGCGGCCACCGAGTCCGTCAGACGCCTACTGCGCCTGGATGAGACCTCGGGCTGGCTCAGCGTCTTGCACCGCATTGACCGGGAGGAGGTAAACCAACTTCGCTTCACTGTCATGGCCCGAGATCGGGGCCAGCCCCCCAAGACAGACAAGGCCACGGTTGTGCTGAACATCCGTGATGAGAATGACAACGTGCCCACCATCGACATCCGGAAAATTGGGCGCATCCCGCTTCGGGACGGGGTGGCTAGTGTGGCCGAGGATGTGTTGGTGGATACTCCCATTGCCCTGGTGCAGGTGTCAGACCGGGACCAAGGTGAAAATGGCGTGGTGACCTGCACTGTGGTGGGTGACGTGCCTTTCCAGCTTAAGCCAGCCAGTGAGGGCGAAGGGGAGCCTCAGAACAAGCGCAAGTATTTCCTCCACACCTCGGCCCCTCTGGACTATGAAGCTGTCCGTGACTACAATGTGGTGATCGTGGCAGTGGACTCTGGCAGCCCTAGCCTATCTAGCAACAACTCCTTGTTGGTGCGGATAGGGGACACTAATGACAACCCTCCTGTGTTCAGTCAGGCCGTGCTGGAGGTCACCTTTCCAGAAAATAACTTGCTTGGTGAGAGGGTGGCCACAGTGGTAGCCACAGATGCAGATAGTGGCAAGAATGCTGAGATCACCTACTCCCTGGAGGCCTCGCCCCTTTCGTCAGATGCACCAGGTGGCATCTTCAGCATTGACCCTGACTCTGGGGACGTGTTAGTCCAGGCAGTGCTGGACCGTGAGCAACGTGACACCTACGAGTTTCAGGTGACAGCCCGGGACAAGGGGGTGCCATCGCTGCAAGGTTCCACCACAGTGGTGGTGCGGGTGGCGGATCGCAATGACAATGAGCCGCGCTTCATGCAGGATGTGTTCACTTTCTATGTGAAGGAGAACCTGCAGCCCAACAGCCCTGTGGGCATGGTGACTGTGATGGACTTTGACAAGGGCCGCAATGCTGAGCTCAGCCTCTCCATCCAGCCTGGTGATCGCGACCATGATCAGGCAGCCAGCATTTTCTCCATTGAGAATGACACTGGAACCATTTTCTCCACTGTCTCATTTGACCGGGAGCAGCAAACCAGCTACACTTTTAAGGTGAAGGCAGTGGATGGAGGTGAGCCGCCACGTTCTGCCACTGCCACCGTGTCCCTCTTTGTGATGGATGAGAATGACAATGCACCTACAGTTACCTTCCCCAGCAACAGCTCCTACACCGTGCTGCCACCTTCCAGCAACATGCGTACTGTGGTGGCCACCGTGGCTGCCACTGATGCTGACACTGGTCTCAATGCTGACCTCAACTACAGCATCATTGGGGGCAATCCCTTCAAACTCTTTGAGATCGACCCAGCCAGTGGTGTGGTATCACTGGTGGGCAAGCTGGCCCCCAAGCACTATGGCCTCCATCGCCTTGTAGTGCAGGTGAATGACAGTGGGCAGCCTCCCCAGTCCACCACCACCCTGCTCCATGTCTTCGTCAATGAGAGCCTATCCAATGCCACTGTGGTGGAGAGCCAGGTGGCCCGCAGCCTCCACACACCCCTGGCCCAGGACATTGCTGGTGACCCCAGCTATGAGCTGAGCAAGCAGCGGCTTAGTATAGTCATAGGTGTGGTGGCTGGCATCATGACTGTCATCCTCCTCATCCTGGTGGTTGTCATGGCCCGCTACTGTCGCTCCAAGGGCAAGCATGGCTACGAGGCTGGCAAGAAAGACCATGAGGATTTCTTCACCCCACAGCAGCATGACAAGGCCAAGAAGCCCAAGAAGGACAAGAAAGGCAAGAAGGGCAAGCAGCCCCTCTACAGCAGCATTGTCACTGTCGAGGCTTCTAAACCCAATGGGCAGCGTTACGACAGTGTCAATGAGAAGCTCTCGGATAGCCCTGGTATGGGGCGGTACCGCTCTGTCAATGGTGGCCCGGGCAGCCCAGACCTGGCCAGGCACTACAAGTCGAGCTCACCTCTGCCCACTGTCCAGCTGCACCCGCAGTCCCCCACCGCCGGCAAAAAGCACCAGGCCGTGCAGGACCTGCCCCCGGCCAACACCTTTGTGGGCGCCGGCGACAACATCTCCATCGGGTCGGACCACTGCTCCGAGTACAGCTGCCAGGCCAGCAGCAAATACAGCAAGCAGGTAAGAGCGCTGCACCTCTGCAGTCCGCGCACCTCCCGCCACACACACATGCACAAGCACAACTACATACGTATACACACGCCCCTGGTGGGGGAGCGGTGATGCCCTCATCCCCCCTGGCATAAGCAGTCACTACCGTCAGGTTCAGTGACCCATTCAGCCCCGTATCCCCGCTCCAGCCCCCAGCAGGCAGTCAGGTGCCCGGACAACACAGCGAGGAGAGTCAGGGATCTTTGTTAGCATAATTTTTACTTTTCCCTCCGCTTTTCGGCAGCCAACCAGTCCGTCCGTGCAGCCGCACAGAGGGGGGCGCCTGCGGGACCATGATTACCCCCCCTCAGCAGGCGCAGCGGCAGCCATCCGCGGGCGGAGGACAGGGAGAGGTGGACTGCGGTTTCTGCTCTCATTCGGGACAGCGAGGTGTAAAGCAAACTGAGATGTCTTCATCAGTTAATCCCGGTGTTTGCGGAGCTCAGGAACCCCCCGCACACGCCGCAGCAGCGATCGTGCCCCCCTCCCCTGCCCCACTGACAGCTTACGTTCCCCCCGCAGTCGTGCCTCCCCGGCCTTAGAGACAGTGACCTCCGAATGAGAAGGAAAGTTTCGTCCCGGTAGCCAGGTGTTCGGGGGAAAAGGGTCGCTGCCTGTCTGCAGCTTCCTAAAACTGTGAGAGAAAGTGGATTAGCATTCTCCGTACTGAAGCGATAATGGCTGGAATTACCAGGTCTTTCATTAGGACCAAAATGCTTAAATAATCTAAAAAGCTGTCTAATTTACACTACATAGACTGCACTCATTGCAGCAGTTGCTCTGAATACACATAAATGTTAGTGAGTTTACAGTCGCAGCCCAGTATGTTTTAATTGCCTTTTTTTGTGTCGTGTCGCCCCCCTAGCCCTTTATATCACATGCTATTTTCATGCTGAGAGGCCCCAATTTGCCAGCCCAGCTGCCGCAGAGCTCTGTCTTTAGAGCGTGATTGCTGTGAGACCCCTCAGAGCGAGGTGTGTCCTCAGGAGCAGCACAAGGGACTGGTTCTGATCTCTGCCTTGTTGGCGGAGGTGGCTTCAGTAAAGCTCCAATAGCCTTAAACTGATGACGGCAGGGACGCCTTTACAGTTCCTGAAATAAACCAGGGGATAACATAGAGAAGAACCAAGCTCCTAATTGAAAGCATCTGTTTCATTTATTTTATAAGACACATATGTAGCCTGAACAGAGCTCACTTTTCTTTGGGGAGTACTCTTTGAGTGACAGTAAAATGAGATACCTAACACCTGGTGAGTTCCATTACATCTTTCCACGTAAGATAATATTCCTAATGTTTCATCAACTAAAGTGCATGTTACACAAGAGTCTAGAGATAAATGAATGCTGAATACACAGACAAGACTGGGACAGGAAAATTCTGACTAGTTTGATGAAAATGCTTTCTTTTGATCTTATTCACATGCAAATATGGTACACTTTTTTCATATATATATATACTTTGAAATGTCTGCTAATGTACTACTATTGAAGTTTTACAATGTATTGCCGGTATTTGCGTACTGCTCAGAAATACTTAAAATGCAGCAAAAGAAAAGGACATGTGTGAGCCAATCAGTCTTCCAGATCACAGAAGTGTGATTGATGTATTATCCACCAGTATTTTTGGGTATGTTGTTTTACAAGTGATACAGATTTATAGAACGTTTGACACAGTAGTTTCTGGGTGATACATTCCATTAACTCTCTCCTGGAGAATATATTACAATATTTTAGTTTGAAAACAGTCTGGTTAACATACAGAGCACTAAGGAAGTTCCTAAGCTTCTATATGCTAAGGCTTATTAAGCACATAGTAGGTTATGCTGTTTTAGTGAACACTGGAATAACAAAGTAGCAGTAGGTCATATGCTAATCAGATACTACTTTTTTCTTACCGCTGCAATTAATCTAAACATATGAATTATAAATTGCCAAAGTGTAATCTATTTTCAGTGTAAAAAAAATGACTTGCATGCTAAGTGTAGGAATGGTAAAGGACTATGCTACACAAATGAATATTCTGTTAGATAAAAATAGTATTTAAGATTATATTACAGAAATATGTTTTGAATAACACAACTTTTTTCAAGGATATATTTCTATATACCTTAGAAGACTTCTTAGTTGAAGAAAATGGAAAAGGGCTTTATTACACTTTTACTTGCAACAATCAAACTGAAGGAAGTACATGCAGAAAACTGATGTTACCACTTCCCTGTGTGTACTTGCCATTTTGTTGCTGGGTGACATTTTTATAGTTTTGTTTATGCTTTTGCATAATAGTGGGGACATTGACTTATTTGCATAAACAATATGTAGACTTTTCACATCTCAAACATTGATAGTGGAGCAGTACTCAGTTTATCAGGCAAAGCATGAGTGGTTTTAACCCCCAAACCACTTGAATCTCCCTTTCAGTACACTGCTTAGAGAGAAACGTGAAGCAGTTGCAAATAAAGGGTTCTAAAGTGGTGTGCATCAGATTGTTTCAGAGTTCAGCTGTACATGTGAAATAGAACCAGTGGCATCCTGATGTTACCATGATAAGGCGACTGGGTGAAATCTCTAAGGCTGCCTTTATTTACTCATTGGCCATTCCCTTTGTTTTAAAGACACATTAGAAGGTGTATAATGTTTTAGAACAAATAAGTCGACAGAGCAGAACATACCTGCTCTTAAGTTACTGGAGATGAGAGCAACACTAATTTTCCATTAGTGTAATTAGAATTGGTAATTGATACTTTTGTATATCTACAATATAGCAGTCAGGAAATAAAATCTTTACTTACGTGACCGATTGGTGTACCCCAGTGAACGCAAGCTGTTTTCACTCTGATTATTCAATACTTCCTGTTTAAGGTAATGTATTGAATTTCTTAAATGAGTTCCCAAATACATCTTGTTTGATATAGTACTCTATAGGAAAACTTCAGTGAAGAAAACTACAATTTGTAACTCTCCTCCTTCTTGACATCATAGGTTCTATACAAAGTTTAAAACTACAATCTGTCTCTAGTTGAATTCTGATATTTCAGTCACCTTTTTAGATCTTTCACAAGTTTGGCTCCTATTCTTGTCTTATTTAGCACAGCATTTATTACTCTGAAATATTCTTTTAGTCTCCCATTTATCAATTCTCTCCTATTCAGTAAAGCACTAACATATCTACTTAATGGGAAACAAATGTTTAAATCACTTAATATTCTGTAGGTGTTAATCACTTGCTAAAAGTTAAAGCCGTACAGAAGTGTTTTGCTGAATGGGAGTGAGTTTAAGCATTTTCCTGGATCACAGATTTAAAATCTGAACCCTGCAGGTGCTGCACGTTGCCTGTGAGGAGCCTGGGTGCTACTAACTTCCAGCAAAGACAGCCAAAGATAAGGAAAGCTCAGTACCTAAGAGGAATCACTTCGGAGCTTGGAGAGTCCTTAATCCTAAATCTAATAATAGATTTTAGTTGCAAATAGTTGTTTATTTTTCTCTTGTTAGTTGCAGGTATAATATATGCTAGTTTTTCTACTTTGTTTCATAATACAAAATAGTGGCATATGTGTAGGCTTACTTCACTGAAACTTTTAATCATGAATATGAAATCAGCATGTTAACAACCACTGTTTGAAGAACAGGCCTTTTGAACCCTGTTTATATGTTTACATTTTTGGCCATCATATTCTCTTGATTTCTTTTTTACTTGCTCTGCTCAACAAATGATGCCTATTGGCTACTTAAAACACTGTGGTTGTGGTGGTGTTGGTTTTGTGGGTTTTGTTTGGTTTTGCTTTGTTTTGTTTCTTTAAGAAGTATTGTTCACCATCCGTACAATTAGCAGAACCAGTACAGGAATTTTAAATCAGCATTATTTTTTTGCTTGGCGTATTGGCTTCCTGGCCAATTCTGTAATCATTTATGAATTGTCCTTTTGCCTTTTCTCATTGTAAATGTACTGTTTAATGAAGAAAAATGTTTATCACACCAGATTGTGCTGACTAGTTTTTACACTAGTTAAACTACTTGTTAAAACTAGATGCATTTCCTGTAAAGTCTTGTTTCCATGAAATGAAATACATAGAAATTAATTTCTGGAAAGAAAAAGTTTGCATGGTTACCAGATAATTTGTTTCATAACATTTCAAACATTAATTAGTCTACTGCAATGTATAAGCATTGGACTAATTGGTTATCGTGATGTGAATTGTATCTTTAAACTAAATAGGTCAATTTTCTCGTAAATATGCACATATAACTAGCAGCCTTGACGGACCCAAAATTCATCCATTAAGGGGGTAATCAGTTTAACCATGCAGGAAAGCATCATCTTTTTTCTTGCCTACACACACACATGCACTTACATGCTTATTTCAAAGACTGTTTTTTATAATCACAAAATAACTCACGAGAAAAAAGTTTTTCACAACTTTCAGCTAAGCAAGCATCCCACAGTATAATAATCGTAAAAGTATGATTTTGGTAGCAGTAAGTGCAATGTAGAGAAAAAAAGTAGGAAAATTGTAATCAAGTGTAGGCATTTACACTGAAGACCTCTTTCATATATTTGACTTTAATACTGTTTGCTACAAAGTGTACAGAAGTATATCTCAATTTTCCAATCTCTATTTGCATTACGTTCAACACTTCACAATCAGTTTTTAAAAGTGACCCAGATTCGACCTTTAGTAACAAATCACGATGAAAGAAGGGCTAATTAAACATGGAATCAATGGATTGTTGATGCTCTAATTATCTTTATTTAACAGAAAGTGTTTCACTGGTAAGTGTAGCCTTTATTTTTTTCTCTTCATTAAAATTATCTTGTACAGTGCGCAAATGTCTTAAGTTACCACTGAATCATTCTGCACTCCCAGGAGATGTACAGAGCCAAAAGGGACAGGATCTGAGTGAAGGAGGATTCATGCTTTGAATAAGTAAAGAAGTGTACTATTATAGGCAAGGGGTAGTAAGAAACATCTTTAAAAGGATAGAATCTGATTTATCAACTCAGACAGCTCTCTGGCATTGTACGTACCAATACGGACTGGGTTAGCAGTCTGACTGTTACTGTGTCAGTCTTTGTACTGTAGCAGTATATTTCTGAGTTTGTTTTTTCTTCCTTCTCTCTCTCTTTTTTTTTTTTTTCTTTTTAAATACTTAGTTGCCTTGCTTTGTAGTATTTGGGATATTTGCTAGTTCGACCAATTGTCAGCTGTGTTTCAGAGAAATACCGCTCCTGTAGTTTAAGACATATTTATTTTCCTTTAAAGATTTTCTGTTACAGGTTTTAGCAGGTTTATGTAGTTATTGATTCACTGGGCTACGCTGAGATGTAAAACTTATCGAATTGGTTTTGCATTAAAATATAAAAGAAAATCAACAGACTTTAGAAGTAGCTGGCTTATGAGTCAATTAACTAAATCCTTCACAAGCACTGTAAAGTCTTCACTATATTTACTGACCATTTTAGTATTTCTATTGCAAATTGCTAATCTTAACAGGACACATAAGTTTCACTTTTTGTGACTATATATACAGAAAAAACTGGTGCAGTCATTTGAGCAATTCAGTACAGTACTTAGGCTGGTTCTAAGTTTTCTAAGAAAGTTTGCTTCCAGTAGATATTTAGAAACTGTTAAAGCTGCAAGTCAATATTCTTTTTTCAGTCTTAGGCTGAATGTAGTATATTCCAAGTAATTTATGTTCTAAATTTCTCTATTTTTCTTATTTATTACATTTTTTTGGTGTTTTTATCTCACTGTGGGCTCAGGCAATGCCATTTCTGGATTTTTTTCCTCTGATTTTTCTTTCCTGGAAGAGTTGATATGTTGTCTGCCTGTCAGCAGATTCTGGACTTTGCCAGCATAGATTATATATTCATTTTAATAAAAAAGTTAAAATAAAAAAAGAAGTTGAACATTTGCAGTCCAGAATTTGATAGGTTAAAATTGTTATTATTTTTACACATAAATTTGCATTATTTCAATCTTTTGAATCAAGATGATAAAAGAAAACTCTGGCATTCAAATGGATGTATCAAATTTGTTGACTGTGCAGTTCAGTGGAAAGCATAGTGACTTTAACATGGAATGTACTTTTAAGCAATGGAAAGCTGTGGGTTTTTAATATGGAAGTTATTCTAACAGTGTATACTGAATAACCCAGTAGAATTATGAGGAGAATATTTAAAATTTGGTTACTGAAAGTACTTTAAATTATTTTCTTTCAGTACCCTGTCCTATAAAGCCTTGCTAGCTTCCTATCCTACAAAATGCATGTCACTAGGTAAAAGGAAATAATTAAAATCACCTATCCTGTATCCTTTCATGTTTGTTTTTTTTTTCTAATTTGTACTAAGTCGCACAGTTGAAATTCTTAAACCTTAACTGAATGTAGGTGAAAATAATTTGTGAATCTAAGGTCTGAGTAAAACAGTAGATGAGAAAATTATGAGGTCTGTTGAGTTTTGACTTCTACAAAAAAAAAGAAATTGTAAGAGGAAGGGAGAGAACATACACATACTATGAAGAAGCTTGGATGGACTTACTGTCTTCCATATACTTCAGGCAACAGAGACTTTCCAAGGTCACTTTTATTTTGTTGTTGTGGGTGATGAAACATCACATTAATGCTGAAGTAACCAAGATTAGTTGAGGCATCCAAAATGTGATTTACAACAGCAAAAGGAGAAAAAGGAGGATTTAAAACTTCTTAATTTCTTATTTTAGTGCAATTTAACTGAGATGTCAAAATCTCAAAAAGTGATTGTACCAAAGTATCAGTTAAGCAGGTACCTAAATGATGTCAGTGACACATGTTGAAGTTCTCCATCTGTGTGGAACTGTGCTTAATATGGGTTGTTTGCTCATTCTGATGTGCTCATTTTCATTGAGAAGAGTTGTGAAATTACAATTCAGAGTAACTTTTGACTGTATTAAGAAAAATAGGGGGTAAATTTGATGTATAACATGTATGACCAGTGTAGAGGAACCACTTGTTTGTTGTTTGCCTGTTTGTTTTTTGTAGAAGATAGGTAAGAGTAAAGTTTGGAGTTTTAGAAGTTTGAACAGAAATAATATTCTCGGCCCATTTAAAATTGATTTCTTTTATTGTTTATATCAATCAAACAATCCTCTAATTTAGGTGTCACAGCTGTTTTGCAGTCATTAGTCTGTAAAATGCTGCAGCATAACCCCAAAAGTATAGTTTAATTTTAATCAGAGTGGATCACAATTTTTAGAAGTTGAAGAAAAGCATAATGTTTTTCTTTCAAAGCTTACTTTACCTTATTAACTCCTGAAAAGAGTGAGTATATTTTTTAAGGACAAACATTGTTCTCCCAGATGAGATTTTGCTACATATTTTATGTTCTGAATCAAACAACCTAAAGTCTCAGTTTGTAATCCTAGAATGAAAGAAGTGTCTGTTGCAAGTAGCATTCCTGGAGTATCTGGAAGCAATATAATTATAATTATTTAAGTATTTGATGTAGGGTCTCTTCTTGTCTACAGATAATATAAAGTCAAATTAGAGAGCACATAAAGTTGGTTTTTTAAGAGTAGGTACTAGCTGGTGTGCTGAAAATCACTCATAGAATACGTGGTAGAACTAAAATACTGATTCCATCTGCCAAAAATGCAGATTCTTGCAGCTTTGTCTGAAACAATTCCTTTATGGCATCACATTGTAAGTGACAAAATGCTTGTCACCTGACAGGGTAAAAATTTCCACATTACATGATCACATGATGTTTATGGAGAATCCTCCATGAACTCCCTGGAAAGTAGTTTCTTGACTGGGGTTGTGTCCAGGGAAGGTGGTATGTGCCAAATATTTTCTCTGTGGTTGAACTTCACAGGAAGAAAGAGGAGAGGCTGCCATAATTTATTCTGTCTTCCCATGTATTAATGTCGAGGAGTTTTCATCCCTGGAGCAGTATAAAATATGAGAAGGAGTCTCTAGTTCCTTTGGATAGCAAATCCATGGAAGCAGAATTGCTTTAACACATTCTCAGGGGCTTACATACCCTTGGGGAAAATACCCTTTATCGGGACAATATTTTTACAGGGATACAACTCGATGTTGCCTTATAATGAAAAATGAACTAAAAGAAATTATGGAGGCTGTTATGGTGTTCTGGGTATGATTCAGCTATCTAAACACATGCATCTAAGTGTCACTTTAGGTACCCTAAAGTTTTTGAGATATCTGCACAGAGCTGCGCAGACAGGGTGTATGATGCAAGACCTTAGTGTCTTCTGGGACCCTACTGTAACTGCAGCTCAAGGCCAAACAAAAAAGCATCACTAAATCCTTTGGTTTACTTAATGCAACATTAATTAAAATAAAATTAAGCACTCTGTGAATGTAGAGCATTTTGGCAAGGTTGAAAATAATTTTTCCAGCAAAAACTGAAGCATAATTCCCAAATGTGTGTGGTATACATGCCTATTAATAGAATGCACATTGCAAATATATGTTCACATATACACTGATGTTAGGTTAATAAGTTATTTTTTAATTGACAGAAAGTGTTTTCGCCGAAACAGTGAAGGCAGCAGTTAGCTTAACTTCAGACATCTCAGGCTGATGTTTATCTCATGTTAGGTAAAACTATAGGTAGTTCCACAGCAGCCAATTAAATGTAACTAATATCAACTGCTGCAAGTTAAATTGGGTGATATAATATTCGGTCATATTATTAAAAGAAAAAGTAGGTACAGAAGACGAGTTTATAATTTTGGAAGCTATGCAACAAATCTCACACATCTAACTTATCAGCATGTGTATATGTATAATTTCCAAGATAACAGAGTAGGTTTTCATCATATATCGTATCCAAATGTAAAATAATTTTTGTAACAGTTTCTGGGAATGGTGTAGCTTTAATAATTTCAAAAAATGAGATTTTTGTATGAAAAATATTCTCACTCAAACTAATGGTGCAGCAAGAGTATACATGGCAAGCTACCTTTGTTCTGTTATCTGACAGGTCACGGTGTTTGTGGAGTGGTGTGTTACCCCTTGTAGGCATACTTAGGAGGAAGACTTGGCCTGAAAATTCAAACCCACTTTATAAAGCAAACTTCATCTCTTAAGTGAAATCTGACCATTTGCTTCGAGAAATCTCTTTAAGTAGTTCTTTTTTAAACACTTCAGTTCTTTGCAAGCTTTCTAAAGATGAAAGACAAGAATGAAAACACAGATAATAAAACATCAGGAAATTAAAATGTTAGTTACTTCACCTGGCTGCTACATTTTCACGGTGATAATTTAAGTCTCTGTTTTAGCACCTCTACTGTTCACAAATTTTATGTCTGCTAGTTTCAACACAGATTTGGTTTAATTCTCCATCATTTAATTTCTGTTCTAAATGAAGTTACATTGTCATAAAATTTGAGTAATGAAATGGTGAATCAGTTTGCTTATCTCTATAAATGTGTCCTCAATTGGTTATAATGACATAACATGTGCCTTGCGTGATAGTGAGAGGGGATACCTATCATTCTGTTGAACTGGAAAATGCTATCTTCGATGAGCATGTAATTATGTTCCAGTTGCAGCACAAGTTTACAGAAGGATAGTAGCTGATTTTTTTGAGAGAGAACTATTTTTTCATTTCAAAGTAATATTGTGAGTCCTTTTACAGAACGAATAATTGCACTGAAATCTAGAAATCTTAACTAAAGACAAGTCACTGTATGCTCAGCCACTTAACCTCAGCCCAGGTCTTGGGTAAGATCTGTCATGTGATTTAAGAAATTCACTCAGAAAGCTCTTCTGAATATATATCAGTGGCTTATTCTGCTTCCTGCAACTTAAAGGCCTGAATCTTTCATTTTATTTTAATGGATTCTTTCCTTCCCTCCTTCCCTCCTTCCCTCCTTCCCTCCTTCCCTCCTTCCCTCCTTCCCTCCTTCCCTCCTTCCCTCCTTCCCTCCTTCCCTCCTTCCCTACCTCTCCTCCTTCCTCCCTCCCTCCTTCCTTCCTTCCTTCCTCCCTGTCGTGGTTTAAGCCTCTCTAACTCAAGCAGTCTCTCTCTCACTCACTTCCCCCTCTTTCTTCCCCCCGCTCCCGGAGGGATGGAAAGGAGAATCGAAAAGGATGCAACTCCCACAGGTTGAGATAAGAACAGTTTAGTAACTAAAGTATAACACAAATCACTACTGCTACCACCAATAACAATAATGACAAGGCAAATACAAGGAAAGAATACAATTCTCACCACCTAATACCAAGCCCGACCACGCAGTGCACCCCCCACCCTTCTGGGTCTCTGCTTTCTGCTTTTACCTCCTGGGCATGACGTGCTGTGGTATGGAATAACCTCTTTGGTCAGTTTGGGTCAGGTGTCCTGTCTCTGCTTCCTCCCGGCTTCCCCTCCTCCCTGGCAGAGCATGAAACTCAGAAAGTCCTTGGCCAGACCAAAACATCACTAAACAGTAACCGAAACACTGGCGTTATCAGCACTGTTCCCAGGCCCAAAATCAAAAACATCTCTGCACCAGCTACCAAGAAGGAGAAAAATGACTGCTGCTGCTGAACCCATGACACTCCCTCCCTCTCTTCCTCCCTCTCTCCCTCTCTTCCTTCCTCCCTCCCTCCCTTCCTTCCTCCTCCTTTCCTTCCTCCTTCCGTACCTCCCTCCCTCCCTTCCTCCGTACCTCCTTCCCTCTCTTCCTTCCTCCCTCCGTCTCTCCTTCCATCCTCCCTCCCTCCCTCCCTCCCTCCCTCCTTCCATCCTCCCTCCCTCTCTTCCTCCTTCCTCCCTCCTTCTCTTCCTTCCTCCCTTCCTCCCTCCTTCTCTTCCTTCCTCCCTTCCTCCCTCCTTCTCTTCCTTCCTCCCTTCCTCCCTCCTTCTCTCCCTCCTTCTCTCCCTCCTTCTCTCCCTCCTTCTCTCCCTCCTTCTCTCCCTCCTTCTCTCCCTCCTTCTCTCCCTCCTTCTCTCCCTCCTTCTCTCCCTCCTTCTCTCCCTCCTTCTCTCCCTCCTTCTCTCCCTCCTTCTCTCCCTCCTTCTCTCCCTCCTTCTCTCCCTCCTTCTCTCCCTCCTTCTCTTCCTCCCTTCCTCCCTTCCTCCCTTCCTCCCTTCCTCCCTTCCTCCCTTCCTCCCTTCCTTCCCCTGTTCCTTTCCTTTCCTTTCCTTTCCTTTCCTTTCCTTTCCTTTCCTTTCCTTTCCTTTCCTTTCCTTTCCTTTCCTTTCCTTTCCTTTCCTTTCCTTTCCTTTCCTTTCCTTTCCTTTCCTTTCCTTTCCTTTCCTTTCCTTTCCTTTCCTTTCCTTTCCTCACTCTCCTTCCTTTCCTACTTTTTCTTCTTTCTCTTTAAGACATATAAAAGTCAGCTATTTCTAGAGCAGATATTAATTCCTGTGAGTTAAAGTGACAGCAATAGGTGTGAAACAGAGCAGTACACATTTTTGTGGTGCCTTTCAACTATGAGGTTTTTTCCTAGAAATTACTACATGTAGTCTGGTTCATGTATTTTACCAATATATTACTATATACATGTAAAGTAGAACACAATACATATCTGAAATATATATCAGCAGTGCAGATGGGAGTAGCCCTTTATAGAAATGAAAAGAACTACCACTGACATACAGCAGGTGTTTCACCAGGATGTGGGTTTATGTAATGGGTGGGTTCCTTCAGTTGATTTAGACTTGATGCTGGCAGCTGCCTTGAGCAGATACAAAACCACTATAGGCTAATGCAGCACAGTGACTCATCCTGTTTAAGTCTTCCAAGTACATATGTGGAATTGTATGTTACTAAAAAAACCCATTAATTAAAAAAAACCCATTAATTAAAAAAAATACACTAAACAGATTTAGTTTAGATTTAAGGAAACTTGAGCAACTGTTTGCAAAAGGGCACTGCCTTTGTCGTTCTGTGCTTTGCAGAGATCACTGGGCCCTTATGTAATTTGTCCTTTTTTGTACCACACCAGTTTCTTAAATATTTATTAATAAAATGTTGCTAGTATCCTGCATTTGTTTGTTTGCTTTTTAGTGCAGAGTTAAAAATAAGCAACAGTGTGAAATTCCTCTGTGCAGAATAAATTAAGGCAATTTTGGTTTTGTTATATTGTGAAATATTTTATCACTTAAATGGCATTCAAGGAGTCTGGAGGATGTTATATTCAGACCTTTGGAAAACGCTGAATGAGTTCAGAATTCATCTTGGACTTTGTAATACTGAATATTAGTGAACCTTTCTAGGAACCTTGAATGCTAAGTTTATATATTTTTTCTTTACTGGTTCTTAATTAAATACACAAAGCGACTGAACTCTTCAAATTATACAGCAAACTTTCTGGAGAATTGTTACAGAAATCTGAAAGCACTGGCTAAAGTGTCACTCTATCAAATGTTTCTAAAAGGCTTTATGTATTTATAAGACTTCATGATCTACTATTGATGCAAATTATGAAGGATAAAAGAAAATCCATTCTCAAAGAAAAAAATGAATTAAATAATTCCAAGGATTTGAAAGACTTAGAATTAAGGACTAAGAATTCATACTTTGTGATGGGTTTACAGTAATTGGCAGTAGAAAAGACTTCTTTTTAGCATTCACAATGTGGGGGTTTTTTTTAAATTTAAAGAAAATTGCTTTGCCATAAAAGCTTCACATGTGATATACCCTACTTGATTCCATAATTTTGTATTCTTCACTTAAATGTCTCCATTAAAATATGACATGACACTATTTCACCTCATGTTGGGCATTACTAGCTTTGTTATTATTACCTTTACATTTAATCAAATTGTCTATAACTAAATAAATAGCATTTCATCAAAAGCCATTGGTTTTCAACCAGATAGGAAACAGATTGCTAGCATGAGAACAGATCTAAGGCTAGTGTCTTCGATCTGGAACTGATTTTGCACTGATAATAGTAGTAACCACAGGCAAATCTTACTCACTGTCCTGATCTGTGATAGATTTTCCTGTACACTAATATTAAATCAGATGGAAGCATTTTGAAATACCATCACAGTTACTACCTTTAACCTTTCTGGTTTTAATTTGAAATATATGCTATTTGGAGATAGTATCTTTGTGTTTCATTTCTGAAAACAAATGAAGAAAAAATCTCAAGGAAAACATAACTATGCTTTTTTCTTTGGCTTCTCCTTTCAAAACAGTCACTTCTTCAGGAGATAAAGTACTGTTGATGCTTAAACAAGTATTTACCTGTAAAATCACACATTCTACTGCTTGTCTAAGAGGGAAGAGGAACATGCCTGATGAATTGCAGCAGGGGGTGGTGCTTCATTCTAGCTTGGTGTTGTGCAGGCTATCAGCTGCCAGAGTATTCTCTGAATCAGTTGCAGACTACGTACTAACAGTACACACGGTATGTAGATTACTGCATTAGGACATTATAAACACGTTTTTTCAATGTGTAGATGATGAGGGTGACTACTGGAGTATGTAGGAGCCCCTGTGCTCTACCAAGGCTCTATCATTTCAAGCTCTTCACAAACGCAGAACATACTGTAAGATCTGCTTTTAAACAAGGGATACATAAAGGGTAGAATAACAACTACTGTAGTCAGCACGGTACTTCGCTCTAAAAGAAAACCGTCTTCTGGTATGTGTACGTTGTTCTTGCGAAATGGTTCCAACAGTTTAGAATCTGTTTTGATTTTTTTTTCACCTTGCTAGTTACGCAAACAGCTCTTCCTTTTTCACTAAAGCGAGTGGGAATTGTTCACTGTCACAAATAATAAATAACAAGAGTACCTGATCCGCGCAGCATGGAAGTGATAAAAACACATGCTTATGAGTGCTTGAGATTTCACAGCTATTAATTTTGAACTTTTTGATTGCAGTTCTGTTTTACAAGAGTGGATGCTGTTAGGGCAGCACTACACTGTAACAGTGAAAGATTATGACAACATGCATTTATCATTGCGAGCTTGATAAATTCAGTGAAAAAATGGTCAGAAAGTGAACCTAAACCTAAAGTCATAATATACATCTTGTCTTTTCTGAAAATGAAACATTTCTTTACTACTGCTAATAATCTTTAGCACTAATTTAATAGTACCATTAATATCTTTAAGAAGATTTTTTTTTTTTGTTTTTTGTGCATAATGAGATATGCAGCTCTTATCAATGTTAGTGAATTCCTTAACATGTACATTGAGGGTCACTAGGAATGTATGTGCAGAATGGTATTGTATATACATAGCATTCGCATATACATAGCATTTGTATTTACATACAAAACATATGTATTTACATACAAAAAGCTTCTTTACAAAATATTAACAAATACTATAGTACATTTGGGTTTTAAAAAGAGTCAGAAGGACTCTTCAGGCTTTGAAGAACATTTTAAAAAAATTTTAAGTCTCATTAGCATTTAAAGTTTTAATTACAAGTTTTGCCTAAAAATATTCTCCCCAACTACTTGTATGGAAATCAAAATGTGGTAGATCATGTCTTCTGTTTTGAGACTGCAGTATTCACAGTGTGGTAGGAGTATTTCAAATCAGAAGTCACATTTTCAGTTTATGGGTGAAAACAGGGATTTCAGTAGTAATTAGGCATCATTCTAAATCTGTGTACCATGTAAGGCAGCAGAGCACAAAGGATCTGACTACTGAATCTATAGTATTTCTCTTCAAATTTCACAGCCATAACAGTCTGGAAATGTTAATAGTCACTGAGCTGGTATTTTTTTTTACTTTTTCAGAATATCATCAAAGCCATGCTAATCTGGAGCAAGTGCATGTCTCAGAGTCCTGGTATCTCTGAAGAAAACATTTTGCTGCTTTTCATATTTTTGACATAATAGAGATTCACTTTGAAGTTTTTAACAATGTATAGAGAGCCCAACTTATTTGCAAGGCAGGTGTTACAGACTGCAATCAACAGTTTATAGTTCACCACAAGATTAATAAGAAGGAATTGCATATTCGAGAGGCATATGCTGTCAGTGAACATCTAGTTCAATAATCTGGCAATCTGATTATTGACTGCAGTAACTTGCTGATAATTTGTAATATCTATCCCATGCTTAAGGCATTGTAAGCCTGTGATCTGGAGGAGGAAAAGGAAAAATCTCATGAGAAAAGGAAATCCAGCTTGTAGTAAGTATATCTTTCTGCCTACCACTTTTTTCTGCAGTGGAAAACTGCAGGTATTTGTTTTGTTTCCCAAAGGAAAGGCCTAGCATTTAAGCAGGAATTTCCTCATAGAAAAGAAGAGGTATAATTTCTCCTTTTTTTTTTTTTTTCGTTTCTTTCTTTACCCCCAAGGATTTTCTTTGCAACTCAGAAAGAAGAGCTATTTTGTAATCATTGTAACACTCTAGTTTCTGGCAAATACTTTTATTAAATAGTTGAAAAAAGTATTTTGGGATAACTTTGTGAAGTAAAACTGGGGCTCTCTACCTTTTTCTTCCTCTTCATCAAAAGCAGTGCACTTTTAAGTCACTGGCAAATATAGATAGGAAAGCTGCATTTTTCTGTGCTTTCAGGGCTGCCTACTTTTTTTTGTTTTCTATGCTTATATTTGGAATGATTTTGAAGGAACTGCTATATGAAGCGTAGGCTAGCTAAGTAGTATGAAGAAATAAATGGATAAAACAAAGAGAACCTGTGATGTAAACAATTTCTTCAATTTTTTTTCTCTTCGGTTTTTCTTTTATTTAAACATAAAGATTCTGATTAAATAAATTAATCTAGCAAACATTAAAATAATTATTTATATGTTGGCTTTATGATGAGCTCTTTTGAGACCCAGATAAAGTAAATGTGTTAAATTGTGTGGGTTTTTTAGGGAGAAAGTTTCTTGAGGAAGCAGTAGGATATGTATACTTATATATATGGGAGTTTTACTCATGTGTAAGGTACCTTGGAGACCTATAGGATCTGTATTCTAATCTCAGTTATTATGCTCCGAGTTTTTAGTCTTACCTTCTCTGTGGCAGTGTGAAGATTTCTAGATTTTCATTTCAGTCTTTTTTGCTCCCACCAAACCAGTTTATTTTTCTAATGTAGTAGGAGTCAGATGATATTGCATACTAAGACATCAAACACTAAGAAAAGGTGGAGACTGAACATTTTTTAATATTTGTTCTTTCTGTATATTAGTTTCTTAGTGGT
Source organism: Ara ararauna (assembly GCA_028858755.1). Taxonomy (NCBI): domain Eukaryota; kingdom Metazoa; phylum Chordata; class Aves; order Psittaciformes; family Psittacidae; genus Ara; species Ara ararauna. The sequence continues at coordinate 23,139,692 of CM054376.1, forward strand.
GTTTTGTTTGGTTTTTTTATATATGATTAACTTCTGCTGCAAAACTTCAAAGATTTGAAGGTCTGAGCAAATATATTATGAAAACTAAGACAGTGAAGATAGGACAGATCTTAATTTACAGAATTTCCTTGTCCCACAGACTAGCAGTATATGTCTGTATAATATTTTGGATGCTGTTTCCCCCCCCAAAAAAAAATCCCAAATTATTATTTTCTGTATTATAATAAACAATCCAAACCCAACAACAAAATTTCCCAAATCAGCGTGATTTCTGTTTCCATGAATCAACACCCCAAATTAAATTTGGAATCAGTCTGTCTGATCTATGTTGTAAACAGAGGAAATATCCTCTGGTTTTTGCTACAACTTTTCTTCAAAAAGAGGCTTATGTATTTCAAGCACAAATGAAATAGTGCTCATCTTCTCTACTTTTCCATAATTCAAGAGCTAGGAAGCCTGATTTGTGAGAAGTTTATTCTGTGACTTTGGGTGTAATTGGCAGTGAAGGGGGAAAATGAGGTAATGTTACGCCTTTGCCAGCTCTTTTTAAGAGAAGGAATATACTTACTCATTAATGATCCAAGATATGAATAGATGCATAGTTTATAGCACATCCTTAGAGGGAGCTAAGAGAGTTCAGGGTTTTATCACACAGCTTTAAATGGGGCTAAGAGAATTTAAAAGAAAGATATTCAGACTGGAAAATTCTTGGTAAACATTTACCCATCATCTTAGCAGTTCATTATTAAATTATGTGTTGACATTTTGTAGGCATTGAAAGAAAAAAAAGATACAGAGAAAACAATAGAAACACACTGATGGCCTATTGTTAGAGTTTAAGAAGAATAAAAGATTAGCATCTATACTACAGAGCAGAGGTAATGAAGATCATTGCAAACTATTATCCACAGTGGATAGTATCCAGTAATACAATTTAGATTATTACATTAATGAATGATATAGTACTGCTTGATGAAGTAGTACTATACTCTCTTTGTGTCCTGGGCTTAAACTTGATCAAAGTCTTGGGCTAGTTCTAAACTGTAGATATTTCATGATCACTTGCCAATGAATCCATTAATACAATTGTAAAATAATGAAATCACATCAAAGTTTGTGTGTGTGTTGTAGGTTTTTGCTGTTGGTTTTTTTTTTTTTTTTTTTTTTTTTTTTGTGTATGTGTGTGTGTGTTTCTCTTTTTAATATATGTATATTTAATCAAATATCCCTATTTGGATTTAAAGGGAGGTGGGAAAGAATTCATGTGAGAAAGAATTCATGTGAGAAAGAATCCATGTGAGAAATACAGGACCTTCTTAACAGGGTACTCTCATGAATGTCCTTTAACATCTGTCTTATTCTAGACATGCTCTCAGTATTATGGTCTTGGTTTCTTGTCCATAAGAAGTAGATAATAGCTGTTTGGGGTTTTTTTTCTTTACGAGGATGTTGCCAGTTTGGACAGAGGTCAGTAATGAAACCAGTGCTCTCGCTGAGCGCAGAATTTTGTCCACACTCTGGATTCAAGACTATAAGTCAGAGTCCAAGTGCTGTGAGAATTAGGATCTGTGATCTGGTTGCATTGCCATAGATCCTGAGGGAAGTGCAAACAAGCACAAATTGTAAGGTTACTATATTCACCTTTTAGAAGTGTTAGGGTACTCTCTGTATGACTGGCTTACGGTACAATAGTGTATGAAGTGCAGTGGATTTTAATATCTTACTAGAATTTAAATTTGATTCTCTTGTGAACATGGTGTCTGTTATATATCTTACATGTTTTCTTCCTGTTTACTACATCAGAATTAAATTCCTATTTACATATTTATACTGATTATAGAATAATAGATCTCTACATTCTTTACATTCTTAATCTATATTTCATTATTGAAATATATTAGATGTTTCAGCCTAATATTAGAATGTGCTAGTCTTATTTTGTACTATTAATATAAGCTTAATTTTAGGCAAGTTGACTGCACAGTGGTAAAGTTTTCAAAAATCCTTTGTATTAGTCTAATTCTGTTCCCTGCAATGATTGAATTAACGTGCATGATACAATAGAATTATGCTTAACTCATTTGTATGAATACTTGTATGAGTACTTTAACTAACAGAACTATTGTTAGACTCTTATATGTACATTAGGTTGAGTTCTCAAGGTAAGAACCAATTTTAATGAAGGGTCATATTTTTTGAAGTTTATTAGTTTAAGGTATAGTTTAGCCCTTAGGCCAATTTGTCTCACCTCAGCTTGCTTGACATCCAGCAAAAGTTATTTATCTAAGACCATATCAATAAAAGAGGGATAGATACCTTCAGAAACCAAGCTTTTCCAGTTACTTTAGGTATGTATGTATTTCCTGGACCTCTCTCTAAATTGATCACAGAAGAGCGGCTTAGGTGTCTTGTGAGTGAACTGAGATGATATTCCAGCTGTACTGTGATTTTTCAGAAGCAGACTTCAGTTATGTTTTGACTGGGTGCCTGTTACATATAATCTGTACAAATGACTGTGCATGCCTATACTTAAAAAAAAAAACAAATTTAAGGTATTTCTGTACATTTTGACTGTTGGAGCATGTAGAAATGGACAAGTATATTTAGTAGTGGCAGGAGATGATGGGAACGTGGGGAATGGGCCTGCTAAAGGTGGCACTCTCACCTATTGGCTGCATATGTTTTCTGGAAACAGGAAATGATTGGGGAAGTGGAGAAAACAATCAAAAGTTAGGTGCTTTATAGATATCGTCTCCAGATTCCAGGTTATATCTTTATTTCTAAAAATGGTAATTAAGTTTTTACAATAATTATTTTAAGTAAAAAGTGACAACGATGGAAGTGAATGGTGTCATATGTAGTGGGTGACCAGTCACTAGAGGTTTCTTTCAGGGCCCGGTGTTAGGGCCAGTCTTGTTTAATATTTTTATTGGTGATCTGGATGATTGGATCGAGTGCACCCTCAGTAAATTTGTGATGACACCAAGTTGGCTGGGAGTGTTGATCTGTTGAAGGGTAGGAAGGCTCTGCAGAGGGATCTGAATAGGCTGGATCAACAGGCTGAGGCCAGTGGTATGAGGTTCAACAAGGCAAAGTACTGGGTCCTGCACTTGGGCACCAACAGCCCCATACAGTGCCACAGGCTTGAGAAAGAGTGGCTGGAAAGCTGCTCAGCAGAAAGGACCTGGGTGTGCTGATTGACGGAGCTGAGCATGAGCCAGCTTGTGCCCAGGCAGCCAAGAAGGCCAGCAGCACCCTGGCCTGTATCAAAAATAGCGTAACCAGCAGGGCCAGGGCAGTGATCATCCTCCTGTACAGGGCACTGGTGAGGCCACACCTCAAATCCTGTGTTCAGTTCTGGGCCCCTCACTACAAGACAGGCATTGAGGTTCTGGAGTGTGTCCAGTAAAGGGCAACAAAGCTGGTGAAGGGTCTGGAGCATAAGTCTTGTGAGGAATGGCTGAGGGAACTGGGATTGTTTAGTCTGGAGAAGAGAAGGCACAGGTGGGACCTGATTTTAGTAACGCAATGTTTCTTCTTTAATCATAATGTCAGTGCTGAAGATTATGAAATGAGTTTGGTAAATTTACCTCTTTAAATTTACTAATTAAAGTTTAACCTCTTCAGGAAGAAAAAAAGGAAACAATAAGGTGGAAATATTAGCAGTGCTCATACTCATAAATAATAAAAAAGTGAAATTCTAAAGGTAGTTTAAAGAAATTCAAAGAAATCCAATTTCTGGTTATAAGATTAACCAGGTGTGGTTGCAAAGTAATTTGTGAGAATGTCATTTTGATAAAAAACATGCTATTCTGGTATTGTGATTACAGAGCTCTCCAGTGTTCCTTATATTGTGACTTTGTAAAAACTGTTTCTCTCATTGATCTTTTTTACCCTTAAAATACGAAACTTACTTATAGAAATATGAAATAAAGTGACAGCAGGAATACAGTTAGTCTAGCATACAATTTTCATTTTGAAAACAGAAAACTACAGTGTTCTGAATGTCAGATTAATATATTTCCAAAAACCTGTGTCTGTACATTCAAAGTCATGTCCTGTTCCCTCTTTGCTGAGCAACAACTGGCATTTTTGCGGTAGAAAAAAATCATGGGGTTTACCCAGGAGATTCAACTGAGAAAAGTATAAGTGTGCCTTTTTTTCTGTAGGGGAAAAAAGCCACAAACCAAACAAACTTTGAAATATTTGCACATAGGAATATACTGGATATCTGAACAGGGAGATAGAGGTGCTTTGGAAATCTTAACATAAATGGTTCAGAGGGGTCTGTCCAGCTAACATGGATTCTTATGTCCTTGATAAATGTCTGCCTAGCAGCAGATGAGAGCCATATGTGAAGTCATTCAATATGTCTTCCTGAAGAGTAAGATGCTGTGGCAGAGAGGTCCTTACAGACTCTCACAGTGACTACGATAAGAAGCAGTAACTCAGTACCGTGGGTTTTTATGGTAGATTCTGTAACTGTCTTATTTCACACATGAGTTGCATAGGTGACCAGAATGTGCTTATTATAATATGATTGCTTATACATAATTTATAGACTGTAGGTTTGCTCTCCATGCCCAAACAACATAATATATAGGTTGCCTGAACTCTGAATAATAATTTTGAACTTTACTAACCTTTATTTCTTAAAATATGTGTTCCTCTAGATATTTCTCACACATAAATGGTTATATTACAAAAATAAACCTCCTCTTATGGGTCTGTTTTTACAAACTTTTTAGTTATAGTCTGTGAATTTCTGGGGATCTATAAAACTCAGGTTCAGGAAAAGAATTTCATAAACTGTGCAACTGGTTCCTATGATTTCTTTAACATTACAGGATGTTAATGTCAATCACTGCAAAAAAATTTGTAAGGCCACATCTTGGTTCCTGTTCTTGCAGATTTGTCACCTATAGAGCCATAAAACAGACAAAGAGCCAGACTGAGCACATAGTTAGAAATGTCATCATTCTTATGTTATTAGTCACTGATTTAGTGGATTTGGAGAAGATATGGAAGATTCAGTTGTGCCTGTCTCTGAGCTATTTCTTTAATACAGGCATAACTTCTGTTAGCAAAAGACCATTTGGGGGGCAGCTCATTCCTGAAACAACTGTTTCTGTCATTCAGACTGGGAGGGTGAGTTGTAAAGAGAAGATGATGATGACGACTGTCAAAATGGTTTTGAGGAAGTGTATTCTATCCATTTCTCTGGTCTTGAACTGAGCATATTTTGAAATAAACTCCCATGTATCAGTGGCTTAGTGTTTCTATCTCCTGTTTTTAAAAACAAAGAAACAGAGTTCACAAGTGAAACACACAGAAACAAATAAAAGGCACAGCCATGCATACTTTGATGAACATTGTGTTTACAGGGCTTAAGGTTAATATTTTTTATATATTTTTGTCGTGGTTTAAGCCTCTCTAACCACGCAGCCCATTCTCTCCTCACTTCCCCCTTTTTCTTCCCCCCACTCCCAGAGGGATGGAAAGGAGAATCGAAAAGGATGCAACTCCCACAGGTTGAGATAAGAACAGTTTAGTAACTAAAGTATAACACAGATCACTACTGCTACCACCAATAACAATAATGACAAGGCAAATACAAGGAAAGAATACAATTCTCACCACCTAATACCAAGCCCGACCACGCAGTGCACCCCCACCCTTCCGGGTCTCTGCCCCCAGTTTTACATCCTGGGCATGACGTGCTGTGGTATGGAATAACCTCTTTGGTCAGTTTGGGTCAGGTGTCCTGTCTCTGTTTCCTCCTGGCTCCCCTCCTCCCTGGCAGAGCATGAAACTCAGAAAGTCCTTGGCCAGACCAAAACATCACTAAGCAGTAACCGAAACACTGGTGTTATCAGCACTGTTCCCAGGCCCAAAATCAAAAACACAGTGCTGCACCAGCTACGAAGAAGGAGAAAAATGACTGCTGCTGCTGAACCCATGACAACTTTTTATTCTCAGACTCACTATTAAATCAATAGAGGTGTTTTCAGTACCTAAAGAGCCTGTTTTTTCAGTAATTGTTTTGTCCAATACTAATCAAGTGTTTTTTGCTTGCCACCTCTGATATAGTTATTTTTTATACTTTAAAGAATTATTATTCTGCAATGCTGAATTATTTTTTTGCATTAATTATTAATGATATAGGGTAAAACTGTAAGTAAATATACTTATTATATTCATCCTTATTAAAATAATTTAAAAATAAAAGGAATAAATTACTTTTAAAAAAAGTTGCTACTCAGGATTTTTTTCATTAGCTAACATTAACTTTTGACTCTTAGCACCTGCACATACATATAATCTAATTTGCGTTTTTTATAGTATGGCTGTTAAATTCAAGTAGTAAAGAATTTAGAAAAGGAGTTATGTCCATATACACGAACAGTGTGTTATTTTCTTTTAATAGACTTAATATACTATTTTTAACCTTTAAAGCATTCATGTGAAATATGTAATTTTAAAGAAGAGTACTCAAATGATGTGTAAACTCTGAAGGTAAATGGTTGTGGATTAAGAAGGGGTATGAGAAATATTTCAGAGTAAAGAAAGTGGGAACCAGAAAGTGTTTGAAGTATGAGCAATCTTAAATTTTAGTTAACATTATTAATACAGTAATTTTTTATAGGACTGATTATTAAGAAGTATAGAGTGAGTAGTGTTTTTTGTTACATTTCCATTTAATTTTATAAATAAACTTCTAAAGAGTGTGTGTGTGCATGTAAATTTGTGTGGTAGGCAGATCCTGTTCAAAACAAGAAGCTTAATATTATTTATCACCAGACATGGTACATTTATATCACTTCTTGTTCTGTTTGGTGGTTTTTGTTTTGTTTTAAAAAGCATAAACTGCCCAAGCACAGAGCAACAAACTGATGTGAATTTTATGCACTGCTTGATCACTACAGTGTTCCATTTGTTGCTGGCGGCACAGTCTCAATGCAGCACATTAAAACAGTTTGCTGCATTTCTAGCAGCTACTGTAAAGTGATGTTCTTTGATGTTTCTGTGAGGATTTCAAATTTTTGGACATAAAAATTCTTACTGCCCTACATAAGAAAAGATTGTGGCAAGTTGGAGAACTGTATAACAATTTCATTCACCCTGATGAACCACTGTGAAAGTGATCAGGGGACTGACTACCTTACGTAAGCATCTGTTTGCTGGCTTTCAGAAATGATCGAAATTCACTGTAATATACTCAGGAGTATCCCATTCTTCTTCAGTAATCCCAGCAGGCAAAGTCCAGTAGAAGAGAACAGCTAATAAGCTAATACAGTATCTGTGATAAGGAGTTACAAATGTCAGCACAGTCTCCTTCTGAGTTATCACATTCCCAGAGGGTGTCAGAGGTTAGTATATTACTCATTGCAGTTTCAACATTTATTCTCTGATGAGACCTGCTTGAGGATAATCTGCATTATATGCTTGGTGTAGTATCCTGCAGTGCAATATCAGTGTAGGATTTTATTTTGATACTATCTTGGTAGGAGAACATTAGAGGCTTTTGCTTTCTTTTGAAATAGCCTCTAAGCTAGTGATATCTGTAGTTTGTTTCCATTTCTTTTTGAAAGTTAACCTTGTATGCTGGGGCTTTGACCTTTTTCTGCCTCTGCATATGAACTGCAACATTAGCATAGTATTAAAAAAAAAAACAGGTTTAATTTTTACATAAATATGTATGTACATTTGTAAAATGCAGAAATGTCTATTTTCTGTTCTGGTACTAGGGACTAGGCAAGTAGCTAATGCAGCTACAACTGCTGCAGTGTTTTGGCAACCATGTTCTGGAATAATTTTTTTCATTTTGTGCTTTTTACATTTTAATGCAAAAATTGGTTTAATTAGCATAATTTAATTTTTAGGATCATACTTGTCCATTACAAGACCAGCTACCACACTTCTCTTGCCCTCCAAAACAGGATGTCTGGGTTCAAACTGACTGCTGAGCTGTGGCTAAGCACTGTTGGGGATGGAGTGCTGGTTGGCGTCAGCCAAAACTATGCACAAGGTCATGCTGATAATCTAGGGCTATAGATATTCACTTGTGAGAAACTGGACATGTGCCATCATAGCCCTGCATGGTTTACTAGTATAGATAGTACTTTGCTATCCACTCAGAAAGCTTTTATTATATTCCAGTCATGAACATCATTAAAAAAGAAAAAAACAAAGAGAAAAAACCCAAACCCACCAAAAAATTGTGTCACAGTGACTTGCCAAGATGTTCATGTATGTGTGCATTTCAGTATGGAAAATAAAGTTTTATATGATGACTGAATATATATTTAAAAGATCAAGTAGACTTTTAAGTGACTTTGCATTCACAAAGGCATATTTTTGCACACACTTAAAAAAATTACTTATAAGCATCAGGCTTGTGATTCTATGCAGGCTGCTATTTGTAGGCTCATTCATTTCAGATCTCAGCTTAAAAAAAAACGTAAAAACAGGAACAAAAAAGCAAAACAAAGTAATAATGTTATTTGGTAGGTATGTGTGTTTTTAACTAGATTTAATTTGGCTCTCTGACTCTCTAAAGCTTAAAAAGTTGTTAGTTGTTTTTTTTTTTTTTTTTTGTAGGTGAAATCTTTCTAATGTAAATATCACTATTGCTACTCTGATCACAGTGCTCTACAGAATCGGGGATATTTTCCTCTTTCCAATATATGATGTTTTGAGCAAAATCTCCTGGGAAGAATCCTGCCCACAGCATTTCTCACTATCCATTTGGAACTGCTTTTTGTACGAATATTACCAATGGAACTGTGAACTCAATTTCTCATTTCAGCTTAGGTATAAAAGCACACTAGAAAAATTATTCTAATTTTACATTTAAGTAACTGAAAGTAGAATATGTCCCATGATACTTTTACCATATATCCCTGCAATGTGGCAAATGAAATATTTCCTCACTTAACACTAAACTGAAATCCCTACACCTTCCTTGAGTAGGAAATTAAATAACTCTTATTGGGAAATATGTTAGCTCAGGACAGCCATGGGTACAGCAAATTGCCAAGAGCGGCCCCTGAACAGAGTATGACTAGTTATCAGTGATATTGCGTGAACCTCGGGAAATTATGACAATGTTAAGTTCTGAGAGGTTCTTGTTCACTTCTTGAGGCAAGACTGGAATTTCCCATTGCAGTAGGCTAATAAAAATGCATTAGGGTTAATGGTAAGAGCTCTGGAAAGGTTTTGTTAACCTCTTGATCCTGGGTATCCTCATTAAAATGTGTTAATGCAGATCTGAAAGCTCTGAAATGGCTAATAACAGTGAGAGGAATAGAGTACAATGGCTAATATCACAGTTTGATGCAAGCTTAAATTGTAAAGAAGTACTGAATTCTTTTTGAAGTGGAAAAAAAACCCCACCTAAATATCATTCTTTCACACTCAGATGATTTCCAGGTGGCTGGAGGGATAGTATTCGAATTAGGGGGAAAAAAAGTATCTGGCCAAGTGTATTTTTCAGTACCCAAGATAAATTGTGAATTATATGAAAAATAGCTGTTGAGAATAAAAATGCTATTTCAAACTCACTGTGTATAAAACTCACAAAAACAGTGCACTAAATGTGAATTATTCTAGCTACATAAAGTAATTCAGTGAGACTACTGTATTAGGCCATTCCAAAGCCCATGTTTCTCAAATTCAGATACTTGTGGTTTAAATCAATCTTTATTATCCACTTGAGCACTTGGAATTGATAAAATCAGCTGACAGTGTTTGAAAAAATGTATCAGGTGTGTGAGCTACTAACCTTTAACATGATGCATCAGAATATGTCCTGAAATCCCTATTGCTTCATACGGGACAGGCTGCTGTGCACTCACAAATCATCCATCAAATAGCTGGGAAGATGGCTGTCACATGGTAACTACAGTAGTGATATAAAAACAAGCATATCACTTCATTACATATTTTTTTTCCTGTGGGCTATAAAAAACGAAGATCATGTGGTAATACTGTCCTGGGAATTATATAAGATTTAAAAAAATTGATTGTAGCAAGTATTACACACTGGTGTATTTTCAGCAACCCTGGTGTTCTTACAAGGTTTTCAGTTTCAACATTGCTTTTTCTTTAATTATAGTTATTTACTTTGACCATTGTTACTTGTTCCCAGCAAACAGTCAAGCACTTGCATAGCTGCTTGCTCACTCTCCCATGGGAGGGAGACAACATGGAAGGTGACAAGACTTTCAGACTGAGATAAAGGCAGTTTTATAGGTAAAGCAAAAACTGCACGCACAAGCAAAGCAAAATAAGCAATTAATTCACTATTCCCCATTGGCAGGCAGATGTATAGCAACTTCCTTGAAAGCAGGGCTGTGTAGTGGTTGCTTGGGAAGACAAATGTCATAACCCGAAACATCTTCCTTTTGCTCTTCTTTCCCTAAGCTTTTATTGCTGAGCATGGCATCATATGGTATGGAATACCCCTATGGTCAATTTGCTCAGTTGTCCTGGTTGTGTCTCGGTTTTTTGCTCACGTCCATCTTACTTCCTGTCAGAGAGAGAAAGACTCGATACTGTGAAAGCTCTGCTCAGCAACAGCCAGGAGATTGGTGTGTTGTCAACACTATTTTAGTCACAAGTATGAAGCACAGTACCAGACGGGGTGCTGTGAGGAAAATTAACTCCATCCCAGCCAGATCATAAAATCATAGAATCGTTGGGGTTGGAAAGGAACTTAATATTTAATTACCATATATTTGTAAGGATATTTCCTATGAGTTAAGTGAGCTACCAATTCCCTTGTAATTTTTCTTCAAATTACTAAGTATAAACTATAGGTTCATGATGTTAATAAAAGTTCACATCCTCAAAGCAGTAAAATAAATGCATTAAATTCACTGTTATTCCTGGTGTCATGAGGCGGTACAGAGCATTAGATAGAAACTTGTGAACTATCTCAGAACTTCACATAGGATGAATGGCAAAGACATTGGAAGTCTTAACATTGACCTAATAATCAGTTGGATCATCATCTATTTAAAAGTTTACATGAACTCAGGAAAAATTTTTCATAGCTGCATATACCTACCCATAGGGGAAAAGAGGTGTATCAAACCCTTTTTTTTTTATTTTTATTTTTTAATTTGGCTTAACTCATGGTGTATTTTTTTCTGATTTATTCGGTGTTAGTCGTTGCTATGGTATCATAGAATCATAGAATAGTTAGGGTTGGAAAGGACCTTAAGATCATCTAGTTTCAACCCCCCCTGCTAGGGGCAGGGGCACCTCACACTAGACCATATCACCCAAGGCTCTGTCCAACCAGGCCTTGAACACCACCAGCGATGGAGCATTCACAACTTACTTGGGCAACCCATTCCAGTATGCTGAATAGCATCTGTAAATAGTTATTTCTGAAGTTACAATAAATGTCAAATTATATCAAACTGTTTGACAAAATCTTTTATAACAGAATTTCTGAAAGCTTCTGTATAACCTACAGTCAGAGAATATATTACAGTCATGCAGAATAATGACAAAAGCTAAAAACATGATATATACTCATCTGGATAGCTAGCATGATGGTATCTTAATATGTCAGGATGCTGTACACAATCCTAGATGAAGCTAAATATATAAGGCAGCATGATACTTTGCAATGCATGTGAATATTTGATCTAGTAGTGATGAAACAATTTATTTACCTTCAGATGTTCCCTATTTTAGCCCCTGAACATTAAAAGAGCCTAGGGAGCCATTTGGGAAGCATAAGTTGATTATTGGTGTTTGTCATTGTAAACAGAAGCTTCTAATTTTGAACTTTAAAGATAAATTGCATTTAGGACAAACTCAGGCAAGTAATTCCAGTTTAACTGAAACACTTCTTAAATTGTTTGTTTGTATGTTTGTTTTTTAAAGGAAACCATTTTGACAGAAATGATTTAAGAAGTAGTTGAACATACGGTTCTCTCAGATGTGAGGAGCTTCTTACCTCCAACAGGAAGAAGTAGGGAGAAGCAGCTAGCAAAAACAGGGGAGAATTACCTTTTAGCTTAGAACAGCATGCTTAATTATCATCCTGTGGCAGGCATTTCAAAGTACATTTAGATCATAGAATTAACTAGGTTGGAAAAGACCTTTAAGATCAGCAAGTCCAACCACTACCCCAGGACTGCCAAGGCCACCACTAAATCATATCACTGAGGGCCTCATCTACATGGTTTTTGAACACTTCCACTGATGGTGATTCCACCACTTCCCTGGGAAGCCTGCTCCAATGCCTGATCAACCTTTTGGTGAAGAAATTTTTCCTAATATCCAATCTAAACCTCCCCTGGTACAACTTGAGGCTGTTACCTCTTGTCCTATCACTTGTTACCTGGGAGAAGAGACTGACCCCCACCTCACTACAACCTCCTTTTAGGTAGTTGTAGAGAGTAATAAGGTACCCCCTGAGCCTTCTTTTCTCCAGACTAAACAATCCCAGTTCCCTCAGCCGTTCCTCACAAGACTTATGCTCCAGACCCTTCACCAGCTTTGTTGCCCTTTACTGGACACACTCCAGAACCTCAATGCCTGTCTTGTAGTGAGGGGCCCAGAACTGAACACAGGATTTGAGGTGTGGCCTCACCAGTGCCCTGTACAGGAGGATGATCACTGCCCTGGCCCTGCTGGTTACGTTATTTTTGATACAGGCCAGGGTGCTGCTGGCCTTCTTGGCTGCCTGGGCACAAGCTGGCTCATGCTCAGCTCCGTCAATCAGCACACCCAGGTCCTTTCTGCTGAGCAGCTTTACAGCCACTCTTTCTCAAGCCTGTGGCACTGTATGGGGCTGTTGGTGCCCAAGTGCAGGACCCAGTACTTTGCCTTGTTGAACCTCATACCACTGGCCTCAGCCTGTTGATCCAGCCTATTCAGATCCCTCTGCAGAGCCTTCCTACCCTTCAACAGATCAACACTCCCAGCCAACTTGGTGTCATCACAAATTTACTGAGGGTGCACTCGATCCAATCATCCAGATCACCAATAAAAATATTAAACAAGACTGGCCCTAACACTGGGCCCTGAGGGTCACCACTAGCGACTAGTCACCAGCAACATGTGATACCATTTACCACCATTCTTAGGGCTCTGCCATCCATCCAGTTTCCTACCCAGTGAAGAATCCACCAATCCAGGCCATGAGCATCCAATGTGTTCAGGAGACTGCTGTGGGAGACAATGTCAAATGCTTTAACTAAGTCCAAATAGACAATGTCCACAGCCTTTCCCTTGTCAGCTAGGCAGGTCACCTTATCGTAGAAGGAGATCAGGCTGGTTTAGCAGGATCTGCCCTTCATCAGCCCATGATGACTGGGCCAATCCCTCAGTTTTCCTGCACATGCTTTATGATCTCACTTAGCATCATCTGCTCCATGACCTTCCCCAACGCTGAGGCCAGGCTGACCGGCTGGTCATTTCCAGCGTATTCCTTCCTGCCCTTTTTGTAGAGAAGTGTCACTTTGGCCAATCTCCAATCCTCTGGGACCAGCCCAATAGGCCAGGACTGCTGACAGATGATGCAGAGTGGCTTAGAAAGCTCTTCTGCCAGCTCCTTCAGCATGCTTGGGTGTAACCCATCCAGTCACATAGACTTGTATATGTCTAAGTGGAGCAGGAGGTAGCTAAGCCTTTCTTCCTGAATTGTGGGGATTTCAGTCAGCTCCCCATCTCTGCTACCTAACTCAAGGAACTGAGTCCCCTGAGGATGGCTTGTGTGACTATTAAAGACTGAGGCAAAGGCAGCATTAGGTACCTCAGCCTTTTCCTCATCCTCAGTCACTAGGTTTCCCCTAGTATCTGCTAGAGGATGAAGGTTCTTCTTGGCTCTCCTTTCATTGTTAATATAGTTGAGAAGGTACTTTTAATTCTCTTTTCTGGCAGTGGCCAGATTTAGTTCCATCTGTGCCTTTGCCTTTCTAACTTTCTCTCTACATAACCTAACAACATCCTTGTACTTTTCATGGGGTGACTGTCCCTTCTTCCACAGGTGATAAACTCTCCTTTTTTTCATGCTTTCAAGCAATATCTCCCTGTTCAGCCAGGCTGGTCTCTTCCCTTCCGGTTTGACTTTTGGCACATAAGGACCACTTGCTCCTGTGCCTTAAGGGTTTCATTCTTGAGGAGTGTCCAGGCTTCCTGGACTTCTTTTTCTTTCAGTAATGTTTCCCAAGGAATTCTGCCAACCAGTGTCCTAAACAGGCCGAAGTCAGCCCTCTGAAAGTCCAGGATGGAGGTTTTGCTGACCTTTTCTCTAGTTTCTCCAAATATTGAAAATTCAGTCATTTCATGGTCATTTTTCCCAAGATGGCCTCAACGATCACATCACCCATCAATCCTCCTCTCTCTTTGAACAGCAAATCTAGCCAGGCAACTCCCTTAGTTGGCTCACTAACCAGCTCAGTTAAGAAGTTATTTTCCACACCCTCCAAGAGCCTGCTGGATTGTTTTTTCTCTGCTATGTTGTACTTCCAGCAGACATCTGGTAGGTTGAAGTCCCCTAAGAGAACAAGGGCAAATGATTGTGTAATTTCTCCCAGTTGTTTAAGGAACACTTCATCTGTAGCTTCATCCTGGCTAGGTGGTCTATAACAGACTCCTACCAGGATATCTGCTTGATTGGCCTTCCTCCTGATCTTCACCCACAGACATTCAGCCTTCTCACTCACAACACTGAGTTCAAGGCAGTTGATGCACTCCCTGACATACAATGCAACTCCACCACTACTTTTTCCTTGCCTATCCCTTCTGCAAAGCTTGTAGCCATCAATTGCAGCCCTACAGTCATATGAGTTGTTCCACCATATTTCTGTGATGGAGATTATATCATGATTTCCCTGCTGCACAATGGCTTCCAGCTCTTCTTGTTTGTTGCCCATGCTGCAGGCACTGGCATAAATGCATTTAAGTTGTCCTGTGGATCTGGACTCCAACAGCGACAAGCTATCTCATGGCTCATGTCTAGCTAGCCTGGCGCTATCCTCTTCCCCTTTCTATAAGCCCTGCTTTCTCCTGGGCTAGAATAGTTTTCCCACTTTGGGACAGGTGTACCCCATATACTGCCAGTAGGCCTTGTGCCTTATAGACCAACCCCTGGTCAAAGCTCCCAAAATTCTAGCGCTGACACCAGTCGCTGAACCAGAAATTAATGATGCAATAAATAGACGTAGAAACTGGTCTTCTGAAGAAAAAGGGAAGGGAATAAGGGACTGGATTTTAACTGGGTACTGTGCTAAATGTCCACTGTTTTGTTTGTCTGTTGGTATAGTTTGAGAAATATGAAAGTGTTGCAATTTGCTTAATGACTGTACAGATGACTACAGTGCCTGCTTTTGCAAGTCAATCCATATTTTGAGTCACCTACCTGTATAAGTAATAACACAGTTATGCTTCTTGGAGGAGGGATGTGAAAAGAAACCATTTTTTGCATGTTCCTAAATTGCATGTTATGAGCAGCAAATGCAAATGTTCAGCAAATGACAGGACTGATAGAGTAAATGGATATCTATATTGAAATTGTAGTAAAGAAAAAAGACATAGTTAGGCTGTTTTCCTTCAGGCTGTAATTATTACCTATGAGAGGTTTGTCTATTAAACCAATAACTTAGAGGAAGTCAGAAATGACGATTCATAAAAATCCATTCTGTTTACGTTGACACTACCTAACAAGAACAAGGGGAAAAGGCTACTGGAACAGATAATATTAAGTAAATGCTGAATGTTGGCTTTTTACATTTGATTTCCTTCATAAATGTGTCGATTAAGAGTTTTAGCTCTACTTTTTCATTAGTTTAATCTAAGATAATGAATATTGCTTGCAAAACTTTTCCTACAATGCCTTGACCACAGAATGAGAAAATCAGAATGAGCGCGACAGACACAGGGAGATTTGTTGCTTCCCAGCACATTACTTGCTAGGTATTTTTATTCAGGCAAAGACTACAAACCTTGCAGGAGGAGTAAAAATATAGCACTAGAAGTGTAGTGTTAGATATCTTGTATCTAAATTCTTAAAGAACTTCAAAGAGGGTCATTCACTGCCTACCTATGTAGGTGTGAGTTAATGTGAATGCTTCTGACTGTTGAAATGCTAACTCTGTATATGATAGCTGATAGTGTAGTTTGTATTTGGCTGTTAATTCAGTTGTTTGGACTTGATCATTAAATCCATCTGTATTGTTGATCTTCCTAAAGTTAGGGAAGTGGGCATGGAATAAGTCAGTTGTAGCAACTCTAGTTTCTTCTTGCTGCGGGCCGTAGAGGTAGGCACATCCTTGCTATTATCATGGTTAATGGTTTTCCTTTTAGCTTGACCTGATGAAACGGAACATCTATGAAGAATGGATGGGTTATTTTTTTTTTTTTCATGGGTTATGCCCGTGAGCTTTCTCACACTGTTGTAATTTCTGGAGGAGAAATAATATTTTAATTATTATTTTTCATCTCCTGCCCTTCAAAACATTTTGGTTGGTTTCAGGGAGAGATCTTAATGAATTTGCAAAGTCTTTGGGTTTTTACTGATAAAGGGGAACAAGAAAGAACTTTGCTATTTTGTTTCCACACCGTTTTTGCTTTATTATTATTCCATTGTCAACCTTTGTTATTCTTTACAACTCTTTTGAGCAAAAAATGGCAGTAGGATGAAAATGTGACTGATGAAACTAACAAAGCTGTTCATAAAAACAAAGAGAAAGGAATATCTGTTTCAAGATATAAGAGAACAATATTGTATTGAGATCTCAGACTTGTAGGTATTTACATATGTTATCAAGTTCCTACCCTACAGCTCATATGCTTCAGCTGAACCCTTTGCTAAAATAAGGTTTCGATTCACATGTGCATGTATTTGAAAAGTAACTTTCAAAATTAAAATAAATAAAAAAAATAAAAAGCCCCTTTGTTGAAAAACATGGCTTTGATTTTTGCATTCAACAGTAGAAACATTTCTCATTAAATATACTTGATTTTCAAGTTCGATGCATAAAATATGACTTACAAAACAGTGCTAGTCTGACATACAAAATGAGATCTGTTTTATAAATGTGGTTCTGTACTTTTTTGTTATTATGCTGGGTAAACGCTACTCTGCTTCTGTGTCTTGTAGTTCATTATCTACTGAAATAAACCATATAATTTTTCTTCAAAAAAAACCATGAACAATGCCCATTTTGATTTTCAAGGTTAAAATACTCAAAGATTTCCTCATATTTTTCATAATGATAGTTTTAACAATTATTTACTTTTTTCCACTTTGTTTCTCATGTTTATGACTGTCTAGATTGATTTTTTTTTCTTGTTTGATTGAATAACCCCTCTACTTTTATTAAAATGTAATATTTGCAGATCAGTGCGAACAGTTCAATTAAAATGGCCAACTACTAGAAAACATTCAAAGATCAGAAGAAAAGCTATTTTGGGAAAAAATAACAGCAACAGGTTATTTGCCTTATTGATATAATTTACGGATTTCAGGGTTTTTTTATGTTTGTTTTTTTTTTTTTTTGTTTAATTTGAACATAAAGTAAAATTCATAATAGAAGTCATATAATTGAGAAATACAAATTAAATTAAAGTTACAAATTTATATGTCACAAAAAAGGTCGATGTAATAAAGTTGCATTATGCCAAACCATTAAAAACTTGCTTTTCAGACAGATAAATAAAGGCAAATCTCATCACAATCAGCGAAGAGCAGTGGGTGATTAGTCCCTTTTAATATAACTCCTGCAGGCTAGACCAGATCTATGTTAATTATTAGGATGAGAGAACAGAAAAAAAATAATATTCAGAGTTGGAAAAAGAAATATTTACTCTAGAGGGCTGTACCACTTGCCTGTGTATCCCATCTACAGAGGGTTATACTGAAGAAAACCTGGCAGTTAATATCTGCTGTAGTATATATTGTATTCTACTCATTAAAAAAATAATTTTGAAACACAGCCTGAAGGATTATGTTTTAAGGAATTTTCCTTATGGAACTGGGTTAGTTTGAATTTTCAAGCTGGGAATGTAAAAATTGCCTGGTTTTGTTAGTTGAAGAAGCAGTTCAGTATGCTGGAGCTGTTCATAAGGGAGGAAAAAGAGGCAAATGCAGACTCCTGGCCAGAGCCCAGCTGCCTGTTAGAGTTCCAAAGCTTGTTCTGATTCACTTCTATTTGTTTTTCTCTCACTTGTTCATTCACATCCTTTCCACTGAATCATGGAACAAGAAACCGTGAAATCTTTGGATCAGTGAATTTTGGAATAGTTTTGGATCTGTAAGCATTCCTTGACTGAATAGAGTTGACAGTATTTTTAATTACATGTTTCCTTAGAGTTTTGTCCTAATGTATTCAGTCATAGGTGGCAAATTTTTATGTCTAGAAACACTGAATTAAAACACTACCATGGACTTTATTGAGAGTTTTTCCAAAATGCTAGCAATAAAAGAATGAATATGTATTTCTACATACATTTCATAAAGTATTTATAAACAAGCTTCACAAAATAAATATTTTAAATCTATTTCATAAACTAAATTCCAATCCATTGCTGAATAAATAGAGTAGCTCAATTTTTGTGGTGCAAATTTATTTGATTCTCATTTCTATATGATAGTAGTCCACAGAATTTGCTCTGTTGTTATTTCTGAAGTAGCGATAGATGCATCCATGGAATTTTTGATATGTCTGAATCAAAAAAATAATTCCTTGGAATTACTACAAAATCTTGAAACTGAGCACATGTTGTGAAGAAGCAAGTACATGTGTTTGGTCTCATAAAATACTGAAGGAAAAAAAAAGATTTTCTTAACTTTCTGGTTACTAATGAAATAAATGTAAGAATCTATAGAAAATATTAGGCAAATATTACATAACTAAGGTAGGATGGAAGATAGGTGAAGGAAGTCTGGATGGCCAGTATTTTGAGCCCTAGCTCTAACAGGTTTATGAAGTCTGGTCATATTTTCTTCTATTGTTGTACTTTTGGACTCTGTCTCAAGTTTAGAAGTGGCTAAGTACATTTGGTATAAGGGAGACTAAATTACTGTAATATTGCTTGTGCTTCCTCCAAACACAATACATTTACAGTTGCTTTATACTCACTCCACTTTAGAGGTCTGATTCATGGGTGTGAATGTCTATAACGCTTACTACCCGTGTTTATCTATCTCTTTGTCACTCCTGAGCAGCAGTTACTGGATCAGTGCAAGAGGAAGTCCAAATATTAAAGAATCAGTGCTCTTTCACCTTACTATATACCAGGCTGTAAACTGAAGCTACTAGCAGCTGCCTCATAAACACTCTTGCTTTTCCAGGTGTGTGAATAGATATCTGTGAGGGAGCAGTAAGATGGACAGCTGAAGCAAAGA
This sequence comes from Ara ararauna, assembly GCA_028858755.1. Lineage (NCBI taxonomy): Eukaryota > Metazoa > Chordata > Aves > Psittaciformes > Psittacidae > Ara > Ara ararauna. The sequence goes on from CM054376.1 coordinate 23,159,064, forward strand.
TCACTGCTAGCTATTTCCAGAAAAGCTACTCTTTGCCTTCATAAGAAACCTTCAGTTCAAACTCACATCTAGTTGTTACCTTTTAGTTTGGAAAATTGATTTTAAGAAAATTTATATATCACATCACATACACATGATAAAATGCACACAAAAAGTCTGAAAGAAAGTAGAAAGTAACAAGTTTGTGGCAGTAGAACAGACCTCTCTGTTTACTCCTTTGGTAGATACTTAGTGCCCAGTACAGGGAATCAGCTTTCCTCTTCCCTTCCACATCAGTTTAGCTCCCATGTAATGGCTAATATGTAGCTCACAGTAGCTTCCATAGCACTTCGAATTTTACTGTCAACATTTAGTTAGAGCACACCAGCCCATCCTGATCTGATGAATTCATGTTTGACTTGAAAACAGTTTTCTAGGTTTGAGTTTAGATTTATGTTACTCAGTCAAAGCCTGTTGCATTTTAGTCTAGTCCAAAGACTTTGAGCGTCTGTATACAAACATAACTGTAAAACATCAGAAGTGTCAAAGTCTTTAGACTTTTGTTTGCTTGTTTGTGTTTTTGTTGGTTGGTTGGTTTTTGGTTTGTTTTGTTTGGTTTTTTTTCTCCTGAATAGGATAGCTGTAAGAAATTCTAAGTTCTCCTGGAAGGCTCTGGAGGTCCTCTAAGGAGTTCAAAGGATCCTTTAGGTACTGAAAGAAACTACCCCTTTAGAAGCTTCAGGATATTTAATTAGTACTCCTTTCTTTGTTCATGGTTTGCAACAAAGACTCTTTGCCAGCTTTGGGTTAAACCATTAGTGAAGAAGGTGTGTTAATTAAACAACTTTCTTATTTCTAATTGGCAACAGTACCCTAGCTCTCCTGAGACATAGAACTAAGCACAGCAACGTCTGCTAAGAGACACTTGTGAAATGATAAGAGACGTCATAGAAAATATTAAAACATCCAGGGGAAGTAGCAATAACAAATATCTTGTGTGCTGAATGCTTCACAAGAGGCAAAACATGAAAACATGTGGATATTAATATTTTCAGGAGTCTTTTTCTTTTTTTCTTCCACAGCATGCAATTTGCACAACTAAATTTAACAACTAAAACCCTTTATTGGAAATTGGCAAGATGGTTTGAAATTTTCAGGTTTTACTGCAGCATGTAGAAACAATATTCAGTTCTCCTGCTCTTCTTTTTGTTATGTTATAGTGGGGTTTTTTGGATTTTTTTTTTCCCCAAATCTTTCGTTGTTCTGGATGTCATTGATTGAGAGGAGACCAGCACATGTATGAAAACAGCTTCTGAGATAGAATGCATTGATTTTACAGAGCAAAGTGGCAGTATTACCTCTTTTGAGCCAGTTTTTTTTATTGACATTCACTAATGTATTAATGGGGAGTCCTACTGATAATCTCAATTTAGTTTATGACAGCAGCATCAGCAGTTGCATTGACCGACTTCCACAAAATCATTCTATCTCAGTATTCAATGTCAGCATAAAGAGAAATATCATGAGATGCTATCTGGTTCAGTTTAAATTTTCTGGAAAAAAGAAAAAAAAAAGAAAAGTGGAGCTAGCTGGAGTCTGGGAGAAACACTGCCTATGCTACTACCTTAAAAGATAGTTCATCTGAAATGTTTTACATGCAGTTTATTTTACCTGCAAGCTTAAATACTGATAAATCATATACAGAAATACGTTGAAGAGTCATTTTTATGAAAGTGTTGAAGAACCACATTTGTACTGCAGTAGTTTGCTGTATACTGAAACATGTTGTAGTGAATTAATACAAAACTAAGCCTCATAAGAATGCAGTTTGAATTTTGGCTTATCTATAGATGCTAATCTATGTTGTGCGTTTGCTATTTAGCTGAGAGAATAACTGATTTTCATATGGATTTGTAAGCATTTGTTTTATGAATTTAAATATTTTGTGTACCTTAATGGAAACATTGTGTCTTTTTCTTCTTTTGAGTACAGTAAAGTGCTTCTTTATTTTCACTGCTAAAGGTATAATTTATTACTGAGAATAAGCTATCCTCTCTTCTATATAGTTTCCTATATATGTAATCCTACATGTAGGAAGCTTCGTAAGGACAAAACCCCCTAAAATAGCAAACTAGACTTGTTATTAATACGCTAGGTAGTTAGTCTTATAATTCATGTGACAAGTTTGTCATGTATGTTTCTTATACGATTTTAGTGTAATGCTGTGTCAATATTTTGAATTGATGCCAACCTTTATGTGATCTAGTTGGTTATTCCTTTGGGAATGTCTAATATAGACTTTCAAAAGACTTTTGGAAGTCTAAGCCAGAAGCTGCTGAACCACATTGTTCAGCTTTTGGCAATACAGTAGGAATTGTAGCATCAGTACTTCCATTTAATTCAGTAGGACTGTTTGCAGGAACAGAATGAGAATAATTTAAAGAAAATACTTTAAAATTTTTATGATGAGACACAACACATGTTGTATCTTGCCTGAAAATTCACCTCCAGATGAACACAAGCATTTTGTCTTTCTAAGCAATATTGAGCTTTGTAGTGGAGGTATGTAACAATTGTTTAGAAATGGCAGGGTATAGAGGATAGTAGCTTGGAAAATAACATGCTTAGTGTCACACAAGAAATGATTGCATCAGATGGTTTAAATAGCACTAAGAAAAAAAAAAAAAGAATTGTCCAGAAGAATTGTGTATTGATTGCAAATTGAAATCTCAACCTGTGTAGAGAAGGTACAAAAAGTTGATCCATGAAATTCATATTATTATTTTTTTTTTAAGTTGAAAATACCATGAAGACAGTAAAAGGAAACTTTTCTGTTGGTCTAGGGGGTGATCAAACTGATGCAGGTTTAGAGCTTTCTACAGAAATATTTTTGTTGTGTTCTACAGAAATTATTTTTGTTGTGTTCTACAGAAATTATTTTTGTTGTGTTTCTCTCTGGGATAGATCTGACATTATTGGTTCAGTATTTACAGAAATTGTTCATGGAATAGTTCTTTTGCAGGCAGTAAGAAGTTTTGTAAAGCATCACTTTAGTTCACTAAGAATTAGTAGAGTAATAAAGCTCAGATGTTAAATTTGAGGCCTATACTTTTTGTTTTGTTTTTGTTTGGTTTGTTTTTTTTTTTTTTAATGAGGTCTGAGAGATATGCAAGATTCTGGGAAATAAAAGAAGTCAAATGGACTTAGTTTTGAAATACAAAGATTAAAGAAAGAGAGTATTCCCTGTTCTGTCAGCTGCACTGCAGCTCAGGGAGGTTTTTTAAATGCTTTTTTTTTGTTAAACATCCAAGGTGTCTTGGATTTGTCAAGAGATTGGGTGCTTATCCATCTCCATGTTTTGAAGAATCCATATTTTTAAGAATTAATTGTGAAAAAACACTGCTGGGTTTTGTCTCATCTGCAGATTCCAAATGTTGTCAGAAATATCAAAAACATTATCTCAAGTTCTTTGGAGTATGCTACAGAAGCATTTTTAAAATGTAAGGAATTGCCTGCTCTTTCTTTTAGTCGTCCTAATACTAAAATGATCTTGTGAGAAGGATAGTGATGTTTGATTATACTAGAATATTTATATTAGGTCATATTTGTATTTGTATTTGTATTTTTCTTATCCTTTCCTGAAAGGAGACCCCAGCAAAGCTCGGGTAGGCGATGGTCTGGTTAGGAAAGAACTATAAGAAAAAAAAAAAGCTTGAAAATGAGGAGTAGAATTTATAACAATGTGCACATAAGAGTGTCCCTGTTCGGAATAGGATGTCTAAATGACTTTGACCTTCTTTGTTTCGTTCCTACGTTTGACTGAGTGAAACTTGAAAAAAAAAAAAGAAATCTTTTATTTTCCTAGGACTATTTCCTTCTTAGCAAGAAACTTGAAATTGCTTTTAACTTGTCACATTTCTTCTCTGAAGTAATATAAAATCTTTGTCTATTAAATGTATACAGAGGCTTTGTGGCCCATCAGTGTACCATGACATTCCAGTGTATTGATTCTGCGATGTTAAAGGGTGACATATTTGGTGTTATCTGGGCCACCAGAGCATTGGGATTTGAATTGTACACAGTAAGAATCACTGACTTTCCTGTAACATGACAGGCATTCTAAAGCAGTGAAGTAACTACAGTAATAAAAAATTCCTCATGTGTAACCCTCAAAGATTAATAACACTTTTGTATAATTGTGCAGAAATTAAATTCATAAAATCAGAAAAATCTTAGAAAAAACTAAGGAAATAAAAAATAATACTTATTGACCTGTAACAACCAATACCATTTTGCAGATTTCCTCTGTAAAAATTCTTGATGTCCAGAATTTCACTCTTGAAAAGTTTGAGTTTCTTTTTTGTTTCTGCAAAGCATAATCTATATCCTAGGTAAAGACCTTAACTTTTGTCATTCTAATTCATTTCAGCTGACCAAAAGAGTATGTGGGCTAGAGAAGGTTAAAAATTATTATAATCTATTTTATTGTCCTTCAAGTGAAGTGTTCTGTTTAGTTTTATTGGCCTGGAGTGGTTACTTTGAAAATAGCAGTTTGGTTGTTATTTGATTGTATTGGCTTGATTATAATTATTGTGAAGAAAAAAGAAATCTAAGCCAAAAAAAGTGAGCTAATTCTAGCCTCCTTTGGAAACTAGTTGTGGGTTTACCAGCTTTATGGATTTAAAAGAGTCTATAGAACTCAGCTTCCAGATTTTTGGATGTTCTTCCTGTATTGCATGCTTCAGTACTGGTTGTTCTGCAACGGTGTATAGAAAGTATTTTATATTATATGTTTGTTCTGTTTTCTAACAACATAAGTATTTTGCTTAGGCAGATTTTCTAGAAAGTGACAGCTCTGAAAAATTGCACACAGTGGTTGCTGGAAGCATTTCAGTACCAGGCAGTCTAAATAGAGTAGAAGGGAGAAAATGAAATATCACCATATTTTAAAGATGACAGTTTTGCCAGAGATTCCTTTTTACTCTTCAGCTTAAAACAAATTGAGTAAATCAAGTATAACTAAAATGTCTGCACTCATTGAAGATGCACCACCTTTTTTGGTTTTGTTCTTTTTTTCTTTCTTCCTCCTTGAAAGCATAAGGGCGAACTTTAACTTAGCAAATGTAAAACACCCTGTGAGGAGCATAATTCTTCTGGTTTAATTATCTCTCAATGGTTTTCAATCATAACAGGCTTTCATGAAGCCTAGTTATACAGTGAGAACCTAAGTAAAATCTGGAATGATGAAACTGAAATGAAATATTGTATTTTTCAGAATTATGTGGTTGCCCAGAAATTAGAATATTTTTTAATTAAAATTAATTTCAGTAACATATATTATATCTTAGGAATAAAATCAGGAGAATTTTTTGGTCAGATCAGGTTTTATAAACATTTTATGATACTTGTTTTAAAAGAAATAATGAGATATCTGTGCCAGATTTTTGACATGATATCCATCTCTTTAATAGGGTCATAATAACCCCTTGCCACTTACATGGTTGAAACCCTCTAATTAAGCAATATATTTTTTATTTTTAGAATATATTTTGTAACCATGTTTCATCTGTGATTGCGTGTCTTTGCTCCAAGACCTGGTCACTGCTACTAAGAATGCAGTTTTCTCCTCTCTCATATCAGCAAACATAAAAAATAACAAAGAAATTTGTGATAAGGCTTATTTCAGGTACTTCACTCTCTCCCAGTTTCGTGGGTTCCTGCTGCGCTTCTTGCATCAAGACTGAGGAAGGTGATCTGGCCTTCTTGTTTCAGTCTTGAATCATAGAATCACAGAATAGTTAGGGTTGGAAAGGACCTTAAGATCATCTAGTTCCAACCACCCTGCCAGGGGCAGGGACACCTCACACTAAACCATGCCACCCAAGGCTAGGTCCCACCCACCCTTAAACACTGCCAGCAATGGAGCATTCACAGCTTCCCTGGGCAGCCCATTCCAGCGCCTCATCACCCTTACGGTAAAGAATTTCTTCCTCATATCCAATCTAAACTTCCCCTGTTTAAACTTGAACCCATTACCCCTTGTCCTATCACTACAGTCCCTAACGAAGGGTCCCTCCCCAGCATCCCTATAGGCCCCCTTCAGATACTGGAAGGCTGCTATGAGGTCTCCACGCAGCCTTCTCTTCTCCAGGCTCAACAGCCCCAACTTTCTCAACCTGTCTTCATATGGGAGGTGCTCCAGTCCTCTGATCATCCTCGTGGCCCTCCTCTGGACTTGTTCCAACAGTTCCATGTCCTTTTGATGTTGAGGACACCAGAACTGCACACAATACTCCAAGTGATGTCTCACGAGAGCAGAGTAGAGGAGCAGGATCACGTCCCTCGGCCTGCTGGTCACACTCCTCTTGATGCAGCCCAGGATACGGTTGGCTTTCTGGGCTCCTGTCATGGGTTCAGCAGCAGCAGTCATTTTTCTCCTTTGTAGTAGGTGGTGCGGTGTTGTGTTTTTGATTTTGGGCCTGGGAGCAGTGCTGATAACACCAGTGTTTCAGTTACTGCTTAGTGATGTTTTGGTCTGACCAAGGACTTTCTGAGTCTCATGCTCTGCCAGGGAGGAGGAGAAGCCGTGAGGAAGCAGAGACAGGACACCTGACCCAAACTGACCAAAAAGGTGTTCCATGCCATAGCACATCATGCCCAGGATGCAAAAAAAAAAAAACGGAGAGTAGAGACCAGGAAGGGTGGAGGTGTACTGCGTGGTCGGGCTTGGTATTAGGTGGTGAGCGATTGTACTCTTCCCTTGCATTTGCCTTGTCATTATTCTCATTGGTGGTAGCAGTAGTGTTCTTGTGTTATACATTAAGTCATTAAACTGTTCTTATCTCAACCTGTGGGAGTTGCATTATCTTGATTCTCCTCCCCATCCACCAGGGAGTGGGGGGAAGAAAGAGAGGGGACTGAGTGAGAGAGAGACTGTGTGAGTTAGAGAGACTTAAACCACGACAGTTCTTTTTGGCGCTCAACGTGGGGCACGAAGGGTTGAGACAACGACAGGGTTAATAGCCACTCGTCACAATGCTGATTTATTGGCTCTCAAAGTTGTTGCTCTTGATTCTCTTGAGTTCATGGTTTCAGCCTGTTGTTCCTTGCTTGCAGCCAGTATTTGTTGTCTTAGCATTTTTCGGATATGGGTTTTGGGTTAAGGTTCTTGTTTCATTGTACTTTATTGGAATGGCTTGTAATATGGGCGGGCTCCAGAAGCGGGGGGGGGGCGGACGTCCTGACAGTCGTCCTCGCCTCTGTCTTCGTGAGGCTGTGGAGAGCAGAGGGGGGACAGTCCTGGGAGCAGCTGGCGGCTGAAACGGCCCGGGGGAGCGCAGCCCCAGGGATCAAGAGGCCACGAAGGAGGTGGTAGAAGGGGTGAGCGCCCACGCTGAGCCCAGCCCAGCAGCTGCCGAGCAGTGGGAGGAGACAACGGTGGAGAAGCTGAGCCCCACGGCTGAGCCCATCCCCGCAGTGGCCGAGAGCATTCCCCAGCAGCTGCCCGCAGAGCCCCACGAGCCCGAGCCCCAGGAGGATGCAGAAGACCATGCAGCACTTCCCAGCAAGGCAGAGGAGGAAGATCTGGACTCAGGCAAAGAGGAGCTGGTGGTGAGAGAGCCGGCAAGCACAGCAGCTACACCAGCCCCAGTGACAAATACAGCAATCTCATTTGAGAGCTCTGAAGGTTTTAAATGGCCTTTGGGTACCCTTGAGACCTGCCTGCTGATTGTGATGGGGATCACCATCTTGGCATGCATACAGAGTGTGTTTTACCCATAACCATTTTGTCTGGTCCCGAGAGTTAATCAGAGTGGGGTGTGGGCCTTGCCTGGGGTTAGACTACGATGTATGATGACCAAGAGATTTTCCCCAAGGATGGACAGCCGTGAGTGGCAGAGTGTGGGGGACACTATGGGCGAGTATCTAGTTCACTGGCCCCCTCCAGTGCTTTGGAAGCATCACAGATGGAAGGCAGCTCTATGGAGTCCCCAGCAACAAGCTGCAGAAACTGCTGAAAGGGAGGGTAAATAGCTTTGAGCCTGGTGTGCCCATGACACCTCAGGCCATCAGGGCAGAGATGCAGCATACAGATGGACTTAAGATCAAGGGGTGGATTTAGCAATGGACACTATTGCCCAGGTTATACATGAGTGTGAACACTGCACACAGCCTCTCCTGCTCTGAAAGGCTGTTACAAAAGATGAAGCTTGACGTCACGGACCGAATGGACTCAGCAGCTTTGTAGGGATTGGTTTATGCACTAAGGGATGATCTCCCTCCCTCTGTGTGTGTGTGTGTGTGTGTGTGGATGTGTATATATATACATGTGATGGTATATTAAAAATGTGGCATGTGAGCATGATGTGAATAGTATGGAATAAGGGGTGGATACTGTCATGGATTCAGCAGCAGCAGTCATTTTTCTGCTTCTTGGTAGCTGGTGTAGCGCTGTGTTTTGACTTTCGGCCTGGGAACAGTGCTGATAACACCAGTGTTTCACATACTGCTTAGTGATATTTTGGTCTGACCAAGGGCTTTCTGAGCCTCATGCTCTGCCAGGGAGGAGGGGAAGCCGCGAGGAAGCAGAGACAGGACACCTGACTCAAACTGACCAAAGAGGTATTCCATGCCACAGCACGTCATGCCCAGGATGCAAAAAACAGAGAGCAGAGACTCGGAAGGGTGGGGGTGCACTGCGTGGTCGGGCTTGATATTAGGTGGTGAGCGATTGTACTCTTTCCTTGTATTTGCCTTGTCATTATTATTATTGGTGGTAGCAGTAGTGGTCTTGTGTTATACATTAAGTTACTAAACTGTTCTTATCTCAACCTGTGGGAGTTGTATTATCTTGATTCTCCTCCCCATCCACCCGGGAGCAGGGTGAACAAAGAGAGGGGAGTGAGTGAGAGAGGGACTGCGTGAGTTATCGAGGCTTAAACCATGACAGCTCCAAGCGCACACTGCTGTCTCATGTTCATTTTCTCATTGACCAACACCCCCAAGTCCTCTGCAGGGCTGCTCTGAATCTCTTCTCTGCCCAACCTGTAGCTGTGCATGGGATTGCTTCGACCCAGGTGTAGGACCTTGCACTTGGCATGGTTAAATTTCATCAGGTTGGCATCAGCCCACCTCACAAGCGTGTCAAGGTCCCTCTGGATGGCATTCCTTCCCTCCAACGTATCAGCTGAACCACACAGCTTGGTGTCATCGGCAAACTTGCTGAGGGCACACTCAATCCCACTGCCCATGTTGCTGAAAATGATGTTGAACAAGACTGGTCCCAACACCGATCCCTGAGGGACATCTCTCTTTACTGGTCTCCAGCTGGACATTGAGCCATTGACCACAACTCTTCGTGTCTGGCCATCCAGCCACTTCTTTATCCACTGAGTGGTCCACCTATCAAATTGATGTCTCCCAACTTAGAGACAAAGATGTCATGTGAGACAGTGTCAAACGTTTTGCACAAGTCCCAGTAGATGACATCAACTGCTGTACCCCTGTCCATTACTTCCGTAGCCCCATCGTAGAAGGCCACCAGCTTGGTCAGGCAGGATTTGCCCTTAGTGAAGCCATGTTGGCTGTCACCAACTGCCTTGTTGTCTTTCATGTGCCTCAGCATGCCTTCCAGGAGAATTTGCGCCAAGATTTTGCCAGGCACAGAGGTGAGACTGACTGGTCTGTAATTCCCCGGCTCATCCGTTTTCCCCTTCTTAAAAATGGAGGTCATATTTCCCTTTTTCCAGTCATTGCGAACTTCACCTGACTGTCATGATTCTTCAAATATGATGGACAGTGGCTTAGCAACTTCATTTGCCAGCTCCTTCAAGACCCATGGACGGATTTTATCAGGTCCCATGGACTTGTATACATTCAGGTTCCTAAGATGATCTTGAACCAGATCCTCTCTTACAGTGGACCCAGGGTCTTCATTCTCACTGTCCCTGCATCTGCCTTCCAAGACTTGGGTGGTGTGGTCTGAGCATTTGCCAGTGAAGACTGAGGCAAAGAAGTCATTAAGAACCTCATCCTTCTCCAAATCCAGGGTAGCCAGTTCTCCTGATAGCTTCTGGAGAGGGCCCACATTGTCCCTAGTTTGCCTTTTATTTGCAGTGTACCTGTAGAATCCCTTCCTATTATCCTTAACATCCCTAGCCAAGTTTAATTCTAAGTGGGCCTTAGCTTTCGTAATCTGGTCCCTAGCTTTCCGAACAACATGCCTGTATTCTTCCCAGGCCACCTGTCCTTGCTTCCACCTTTTATAAGCCTCTTTTTTTCTTCGAATTTTCCTCTGCAGCTCCTTATCCATCCAAGGACGTCTCCTGGCCCTCGTGCCGCACTTCCTTCTAGTAGGGATGTATCGTTCCTGAGCTTGCAGAAGGTGATCCTTGAATATCAACCAAGAGTCTGGGGCCCCACTGCCCTCTAGGGCTATATCCCATGGAATCTTACTGAGCAGGTTCCTGAAGTGGCCAAAGTCTGCTCTCTGGAAGTGCAGTGCAGTGAGCTTGCTTCACGCTCTTCTCACTTTCCTGAAGATCTCAAATTTGACCATCTCATGATCGCTGCAATCAAGGCTGCCCTGGTGCACCACATTTCCAACCAGCCCTTCCCTGTTGGTCAACACGAGGCAGATGTAGAACCATAGAATCATGGAAGAGTTAGGGCTGGAAAGGACCTTAAGATCATTTAGTTCCAACTCCCCTGCCAGGGGCAGGGACGCCTCCCACTAAACCATGCCACCCTAGGCTCTGTCCGATACAGCCTTAAGCACCGCCAGCGATGGAGCGTTCACAACTTACCTGGGTAACCCATTCCAGTGCCTCACCACCGTCACAGTAAAGAATTTCTTCTTCCTTATATCCAATCTAAACTTTCCCTGTTGAAGTTTGAGCCCATTACCCCTTGTTCTATCACTGCAGTGCCTCATGAAGAGTCCCTCCCCAGCATCCCTATAGGCCCCCTTCAGATACTGGAAGGCTGCTATGTGTCTCCACGCAGCCTTCTCTTCTCCAGGCTCAGCAGCCCCAACCTTCTCAGCCTATCTTCATATGGGAGGTGCTCCAGTCCCCTGGTCATCCTCATGCCCTCCTCTGGACTTGTTCCAACAGTTCCATGTCCCTTTATGTTGAGTATAGTTGCTCATGATGAAATTCCTGTTCATCCGTGTCGCTGTGTGGTATACGTCCAGGGTATACTTCTGCTCCATTTTGATGTGGCGTCAGACTTGGTGTTATCCTATTTTCCCTTCACATTTAACACACAGGAGAGATAATACGAGAAAACTCTTTCTTGATGTTTTTAAAGTTCTGTGGAGAGCGGTCCCCGCTATCCACAAAAAAAAAAGTTACGCTAGTATGGTACCCACTGTCTGTGCAGATACTGACTAGGAGACACCAGGATTCTTCTTACTGCCCTTTTCCTTTTTCTTCTGTAACTTACCTCAGTAGAGAAAGTCTTTTCACACTGTAAGCACATGCTGCATATTAGTTTTAATTCAATATGAAAGAAGTGGAGAAACACTTAAGGCAGATTCTGAGTCCTAAAATAAGCATTTTGCTATTTCACAGAAACAGATGCTTTTTATTTTTGATCAAAAGGAGAAAAAAAGCCTCTCAACCCCAAACCTTAAACCAAAACAGCATATAGTGTTAATTCATATTCCCATGTACCTCTTCTGTACATAAACTAATTTGTGCTGAGGAATTTATGAGCAAAAGGATTAGTGGTCACCTAATATTTGTAACCATGTAAAATATGCTATGTTTCGATTACCAGCATGCAATCTAATGTGAGGTAGTTTAATTGATCTCACAAATATTTCAGTGCAACTTTTATTGCATTCCACTGTTGAGGTTAGTACGATAGCCTGATTTGGACACATAACTGAATTGCACATATATAACTACTGTCAAATCTAGCTTAATTTTGGTCATTTCAGGTTTAATGTAAAAGGATGTCTAAGAAATTCAAGGTCACTTAATTAACTGCTCATTTTTCTTTTGTTTTTATTCTGTATTCTACATCATGTATTAAAGATAAAAATAACTTTCTCTGTTTCCATTAACAAAAGTGAATAGAGAATAAAAAGCAATTACTTCTAGAATGCAAAATCTTTATGATAATTTGACAGACTTTAATTAAAACAATCTACCACACTTTGCTCATGAGACAGACTATGACAAAAGCTCTTACTTCTTATGAAACACAATGCTGTTCATTGATAAAGGACTTAAAAAGTTGCAACTTATTTTGAAGAATGGACTTTATTTTTCTTTTGAAAGTGAACACATACATGCAAAAACCCCTCTGGTTTCAAACTTAATTTTAAGAAAGTGAACAATTGGCAATGCAAACGGCTTTACACTGTCAGTATATTTTCCATAGTGTTTTGCATACATAAACGTAGTACCTAAGGATCACTGTATCATAGAATCATAGAATAGTTAGGGTTGGAAAGGACCTTAAGATCATCTAGTGCAACCCCCCTGCCATGGGCAGGGACACCTCCCTTTATAAACTTAGCTTGCCATTATGATGCTTCCATTATGTAACTTCAGTGAGTATTTAGATGAATATTTGGAGTAACTGAGAATTTGTAAATCTTGCAAACCATTTGACTATTTGGAGGTACACTGGAAAAGGACTCAAGAAAGCTAATTTCAGTTTTCATCTACTGAACAACACTCACCTATAAATAATGTGGTTTTATGAATATGCATGCTTTCTGTAATCTGTTCCAATAGTGGATTTAGCCTATGTCTATTTAAAAGATACAGCCTGACCCTGCTCTTGACATTTCTTTTCAAATTGGTGATAGACTGGTAGCAGTGCTTACTTTTGTCTTCTAACATTTTATTTTCTTAGTGGTCTTGCTTAATTGCTATTTTTTTCCTTTTATTACTACAACTTCTCTACAAAATGGGAAGTTGCCCTGATCAGTGAGTTTTCTGGGGTGAGAATGATGCCTAATTGTACTTTGGAATTTGATATAAATGTTGGTGAGTCTGTCCTAGCCATTTTCTCCCTGCAGATCCTGTATGAAGCAGTTAAACCAAGCCCCCACCTACATCTCTCTCCCTCACTTCTTTCCATAACTTTTTCTTTTAGTCTGCTTTAGTTTTGGCTGTTCTGAGGGGACTCTACCTTTAGAGTCCTACTGTGCCTTTGGCATAATCCACTTTGCTGCCTGACATCTGGAAACCAGGAATAATCCACCTGGGAACAAGCAGCAGGTCTCCTGCTGCTCAGGCAGAGTCTCTGCTCCACTCTGCAGCATTACTGCATTTGTTCTCCTCTCTAGCTAATCTCTTGTTAGCCCCCCTGAAGCAAGGTCAGGCGTGGGATGGGGGTGCAAGAGAAGCCCCTGAAGCCTGTTATACCCACAAATATAGAAGGAGAGTCTATATTGAACAGGGATTACTGGCCTTGTGTCTCCAAAAGGCTGAAGTGTAAAGAATTCCTGTGAAGTCTATTGTATCCATGAGATGAAAAGTAATAGCTCACATTGCAAAGTAAGCAATAAATGTATCAGCTTGCTATTTCTGCCACATCATAGCAGTCTGTTTTAAATATATCTATAAAGTTTTCAATTCCATGCACAATACTTCTGTCAAAAGCATTTCTCTGAAGTCCTCTTTGGCTTTGCATGTGCAAATGGGGTAAGCAACAAATTTAATTGGCATGTACCATTCCATGCAGATTGTAAATTAGACAGTGATTTAAAAATTATTTAGGATAAAACAGTTATTAATGCCATTAAAAATAAAACTGCATTAAAACCCCACATATTTGTCATTCACCTCAGTATTTCTATACATTAGGCACTGAAGTCTTGCCAATTTTTATTTTCTTTCTTTTTTGGCGAGTGGATATGATGGCAGGAAAAATTATAAAGCAGTGTAATACTGTGACTGAAGTGACAAAGGATCACTAGCAAAAAATATAGACATTCTGTATTTAAGCATATTAATTCTGGTTCTTGGAAGAGTACATTCCTTTTTCAATCTGTATGGTTTATTCTCTTCTTTATTGACCTTCAGTACTAGGTATAGACAATGATTGTAGTGTCACTGTCAGGTAGGAGGAAGGTGGCATGGAAATAATTTTCATACATAAGTCTCAGAGGTACAATGTATCAAATACACTTTGCCGTGGTTTAAGCCTCTATAACTCACACAGTTTTGCTCACTCACTCCCCCCTCTTTCTTCCCCCCACTCCCGGAGGGATGGGAAGGAGAATCAAAAGAATACAACTCCCACAGGTTGAGATAAGAACAGTTTAGTAACTAAAGTATAACACAAGACCACTACTGCTACCACCAATAAGAATAGTGACAAGGCAAATACAAAGAAAGAATACAATCGCTCACCACCTATAACCAGCTGGAACAAGCAGTGCACCCCACCCTTCCGGGTCTCTGCTCTCTGTTTTTTACATCCTGGGCATGACGTGCTGTGGCATGGAATATCTCTTTGGCTAGTTTGGGTCAGGTGTCCTGTCTCTGCTTCCTCGCGGCTTCCCCTCCTCCCTGGCAGAGCATGAGACTCAGAAAGTCCTTGGTCAGACCAAAATATTACCAAGCAGTAACTGAAAACACTGGTGTTATCAGCGCTGTTCCCAGGCCGAAAGTCAAAACACAGCGCTGCACCAGCTATCAAGAAGGAGAAAAACGACTGCTACTGCTGAACCTGTGACACCCGTTCACAGGATCAAATACACAGGTGTTAATTCTGTGTGGTCTATTTTTTTTTTAATGGAACAAGATACATGATCAGGAAAATTAGGAATGAGAAAAGGAAGAAAGGAAGAGAGACTCAAAGAGAGGTACATTATAGGGGTGTGGTCAGTATAGGGGTAAATGTTTGACAAATGTCAACTGAGATAGACACTTAAAGGGATAATTAAAAGAAAACATTATTAAGCTATATTAACAAAAGAGTGAGAGATAAGTAGGACAATTATTATACTTAGAGGTGAAAGATATCTTAGATGTGATGCAGAAATGAAAGTAAAACTCTGCCTTGGTCTTAAACAAAGGTGATAATGTTGTACATGGGAGGCAAAAACTGGAAGTATCTGAGATAAAAGCAAAACTTGAAGTCTGATATGTGTAAGTCAAGAAGAATGGATAAACATCATCACAGAATTGTGGGTGGGACAAAACAAAGCATCCCATGTCTTCTTGTGAATGAATCTGTTAGGGCAGAAATGGTGTTGCTTTGTCAGAGACTAAAGAGTACAGTATTTATATTTATGTAAGGATGAAGGTAGAAAAGAACGGATAAAGGACTACAAGGGTGACCATTTTTATCAAAATAGAGCAGAATTTATATGAAAAGAAAAAAAGGTTGCTGACAGAAAGGAAGACGAAAGATGGGATAAAAAAGGAAGTTGAAAATGGCTTTACTGAAAGCAGTTAATGCAAACCAATATGATACCTTCCTTTGAAAAGATAATATATTTCCTAGATAAAAAAAATTTAGTAATTTCTCTCTTTGGACTTCAGCAAGCAGTTGATACTGTGCTGCCTGGGAAGTTATTTGTGCACCTGAGGAAGATGGTAATTGCTAGAGGAATTACAAAATATGTAAGAAACTCACGAAAATGAGATGACGGTGCTGTTGCAAAGTTAAGCATAAATAGAGGGAAAGTTAACCAAGTCAAGCATGAGTCTTAAGACTGATTTTTCTCTATACATTAACGTTTGTGCATAGAGTGAAAATATAGTAATGAAACTTGATTATAAAACAAATATGATAAACGTCATGAGTTTGTGTGAGTATTAGACTGTAGCAGATGAAGGACAAGGAAACGTCTTAGACTGTAGCAATTAAAATGAACCCTAACTCCTCAAAATACAATAGCGAGAACAAGACAAGATGTAAGTTCAGTTAGGAAATTGTGATATGGAAGCAGTTGAGAAAGATGATCATTTAATGAATTAGGTAGTTACTACGAGCAGCAGCGTGACACAGGCAAGCTTGTTTCTGCAAGGTGAGGCTGAATCAAGTTGTGTGTTGCTGTGAAAGAAATGGACATATTCATGTGATTTGAGGAGTCATTTATGAGACTTCATCTGAAAAAATTGTTATTTTGGTCAACAATTTTGAGGAAGAATTTAGTGGAATTAGAAAAATTTCTAATTACATTTTGAGATTTAGAAAGAACTGTTTAATAGCCATGGAATATAAAGTTAGCTGTGCAAGAGTTGACTAATTCAGACTTAAGAGTTAAGTACTTCACAGGAATTCTTTAGGAGTTGACTTATGCAGACATAAGGCTCTTGAGAGACATGCTGTGGCAGGCTAAAATTGGATGGCCGAAGCTGTTACTATCCTCAAGGCATGAATACTTGAACCTCCTTTGAATCACTTTTTGAAACACTGCCTGGTATATTAGGGTAATTCTGGAGTTCTTTTCTTTACTATACCAAGCTGAAGACTCCAATAGTGCATGAACTCATTCATGGGCATATCGTATAACCCTGCCCTGAAGGCTTTTATGCGGTTCAGGAGGGTGGAGCAGGTGGATGATAGTGGTTAATATTCCTGCAATCTAGTCTCAAACCACTGCTACATGTACCTCAGAGCCTTAAGAAAGTAAATATTGAGAGGAGATTTGATGGCTCTTCATATAAATATTTTGAATAAATACCAGCAAAAAAGTATTAATGAATAATATTGGTATAATAGCAACTAATATACCACTGTATTTTCAATATAGAAATTACAAAAATATTTCAATCGTAGAATCATAGAATCATAGAATAGTTAGGGTTGGAAAAGACCTAAAAATCATCTAGTTCCAACCCCCCTGCCAGGGGCAGGGACACCTCACACTAAACCATGCCACCCAAGGCTCTGTCCCACCCACCCTTGAACACTGCCAGCAATGAATCATTCACAACTTCCCTGGGCAGCCCATTCCAGTGCCTCACCACCCTTACAGTAAAGAATTTCATCCTCATATCCAATCTAAACTTCCCCTGTTTAAACTTGAACCCGTTCCCCCTTGTCCTATCCCTACAGTCCCTAATGAATAGTCCATCCCCAGCATCCCTATAGAACCCCTACAGGTACTGGAAGGCTGCTATGAGGTCTCCACACAGCCTTCTCTTCTCCAGGCTCAACAGCCCCAACTTTCTCAACCTGTCTTCATATGGGAGGTGCTCCAGTCCCCTCATCATCCTCGTGGCCCTCCTCTGGACTTGTTCCAACAGTTCCATGTCCTTTTTATGTTGAAGACACCAGAACTGCACACAGTACTCCAAGTGATGTCTCACAAGAGCAGAGTAGAGGAGCAGGATCACCTAACTCGACCTGCTGGTCACACTCCTCTTGATGCAGCCCAGGATACGGTTGGCTTTCTGGGCTGCAAGCGCACACTGCTGATCATGTTCATTTTCTAATTAACCAACACCCCCAAGTCCTGCTGAGCAGGGCTGCTCTGAGTCTCTTCTCTGCTCAATCTGTAGCTGTGCCTGGGATTGCTTTGACTCAGGTGTAGGACCTTGCACTTGACATGGTAAAACTTCATCAGATTGGCATCAGCCCACCTCACAAGCACATCAAGGTCTCTCTGGATGGCACCCCTTCCCTCCAGCATATGAACTGGACCATATAACTTAGTGTCACCGGCAAACTTGCTGAGGGCACACTCAATCCCACTGTCCATGTTGCTGAAAATGATGTTGAACAAGACATTTCCCAACACCAATCCCTGAGGGACATCTCTCTTTACTGGTCTCCAGCTGGACATTGAGCCATTGACCACAACTCTTCGTGTCTGGCCATCCAGCCACTTCTTTATCCACCGAGTGGTCCACCTATCAAATTGATGTCTCTCTAACTTAGAGACAAGGATGCCATGTGGGACAGCGTCAAACGCTTTGCACAAGTCCCAGTAGATGACATCAACTGCTGTACCCCTGTCCATCACTTCCGTAGCCCCATTGTAGAAGGCCTCCAGCTTGGTCTGGCAAGATTTCCCCTTAGTGAAGCCATGTTGGCTGTCACCAGCCACCTTGTTGTTTTTCATGTGCCTCAGCATGCCTTCCAGGAGAATTTGCGCCAAGATTTTGCCAGGCACAGAGGTGAGACTGACTGGTCTGTAATTCCCCGGCTCATCCAGTTTCCCCTTCTTGAAAATGGGGTTATATTTCCCTTTTTCCAGTCATCAGGAACTTCACCTGACTGTCATGATTCTTCAAATATGATGGACAGTGGCTTAGCAACTTCATTTGCCAGCTCCTTCAAGACCCATGGACGGATTTTATCAGGTCCCATGGACTTGTATACATTCAGGTTCCTAAGATGATCTTGAACCAGATCCTCTCTTACAGTGGGCACAGGGTCTTCATTCTCACTGTCCCTGCATCTGCCTTCCAAGACTTGGGTGGTGTGATCTGAGCATTTGCCAGTGAAGACTGAGGCAAAGAAGTCATTAAGAACCTCATCCTTCTCCAAATCCAGGGTAGCCAGTTCTCCTGATAGCTTCTGGAGAGGTCCCACATTGTCCCTAGTCTGTTTTTTTTATTTGCAATGTACCTGTAGAATCCCTTCCTATTATCCTTAACATTCCTAACCAAGTTTAATTCTAATGGAGGTATGAGGTGATGTAAAAATATCTTTCTAGTTTCGAAATGGAACTTCATCTGTTTAGAAAAAGAATTATACAGGTATTTTCCTTCCAGTATGTTCCTGTACTTCTAGGAAAAGGAAGAAAGTAAAGTAAAAATAAACCATGGGCCAGGCTTTTCCCACCTTGGTTTCTTAATAATGGATTAAACTATTAGTAGAATTATCTACATCAAGCTCAAGTTATGTTCTGTAAGCTGTTAAAGAGCAGAATAAGCCTGTCAGTGTGAGATTTGAAGCATCAGAGGCATCTATCATTTCTTGCTGTACTGGTTTTGTGAGCCTTTTTTTTCTTGACATGGCAGCATAACTCAGTCCAGAGTGTTGCTGTCTGAAGGCTGTAATTACTTAAATAGGTAGTATTCTCTACGCATTAGAGTGCTTCTTAATGTATTTGTTCAGTAAGGTAAATGGCAGAATTTTAATAAATGTATTATGGAAGTAATATGCAAGACATATGGAAGGCTATATTATTGAGACTTTTTTTAGGTAGATTAATCTTATGTTATTCTGCTCTGTGCCTTCAAAAAACCTATTAGCAAATTGTATTTCTGAACTGTCTATCTGAAATAAGTAAACACGTATTGAAAATAGAACAATGATATAATTATAGTGGATTGTATGGAAGAGAGTTCTCTGCTTCAGGAATTGCAAGGCATTGTAGGAAATAGCATTAAATATGCAATATTTTTATTTTTACAGTGCTTATTATGATGGGGAAGAGAGAGTTAAATGAGATATATTTATATTTACTGAGATATTATATTTTGGTTTTAATTCCTAACTATAGCTAGCAGAAGGTATATGTTCATGATTAATTTACACTAGGGGTTTGGGTTTTTTTAGAAAGAACTGATTTCTTAACAGTTAAGTATGTGTGATTTTTTGATTCTGAGGTATAAATTCTTTAGTTTGTGGGGATGAATTTCAGGAGAGTGGCACGGACACAGTCTTTCCATGTGTAACCACTATCTTTGTGAGCCAGTGATAAATATGTCACCACATTACAGCAAAGCATGACTGTGAACAGAATGTAATGCTAATATCCTAATAATAGGAAGTGTTGGGATTTGCCAGATGTCTAAACGTTCAAAATTCATTCCTAAGCATAATGTAAGCAGGAAAGCAATAAACCAGAGAGTTTGTAAAGATAGTGAATGATACATGTTTATCTTATAAATTTTATGCTTGCTATGATGGGTTAAAAATGATAATTTGTGTATTTTTCTGGTTTTGGTATGAAGTAGAAAGCTTAGTTTAGTTGGACTTGATTTCCCTCTTACGTAACATTCATGAGTCAGCAGTACCCACAATTAAGCTGTAAAAGTAGATCCCGCTGATGCAAAGTAGTTAAGAATATGCCAAATTGAATTTAAGTAAGGTTAAATGAGAATGCAGTCATCTTAAACCCTGTACTAACTCCAGGTAGTTTACCCTTTTAAGCTTATTTCTTTAAATTTATTTTCTTTTTTTTTTTTTAATCAGGATTATGAATAGGTTTTCTTATATTAGACCATGACTCTTTGTTACCAGAATTCTAATGACTAAAATCTATGCATTTCTGTGATTGTATGTAGCAGTCCTCATTAATTTCTTTTTCAGACAAACTTCTAATTAATTTCAATTTACCTGTATTTTTTACCCTATATATGGCCTTTAATGATTTACAAATATTGCACAAATGGCACAAAATAAAACTATTTTACTGAACATTTTATTTGATAATTAATTTTATTTTGTTTGATTAAGAATATGAGAATTAGTATTCATTATTCAACATGTATATTCAAAGGCAATGTATTCAGTACACTTCTTATAATTCCCCATGCCTTATTTTGATTTCTGTCACAACCTGAAAATGAAGTTGTGTGCGTAAAACAAGTTTAAAAATAGATGAGAATCATCTTGTGGAAAGTAACAGGAAATCTATAGGAGATATATTTTTATCTGGCATTTACTGTAGTGTGCAAAAATAAGCATGTTGTGCCTTTCAGTTCTGTTTAAGACATGTTGAATGTTGCAGCAACTTGTAATGTCTCAAATTTTTAGTAATACGCACACACTAATCAGGTCAATATTTAATATTTACTGCAATCATAATGTATTTACAGATACAGATTTAGTGCTAAGAAGAAATAGAGATGAGTGGCAAAAAAAAATCAATATAAAGGTGCTTGCAGAAGTCAGTCCTTCTGAGTTTGTAGCAATATGTTGTGGCTGTGATCATCCATACTCAGAGTCTGACTTCTCATTTGATGAAAGTTAATTGTATATAATAACAAATATATATCACTAATACTAAAATTTTGCTTCCCGGTGGCAATGGATATATAAGTTAATGAAAAAGAAGAAACAAATATGAATACCTATGAATAAACTTTGGATTATTATTATAATTTTAATATAGTGCAGCATTGAAATTCTGAAACAGATTTCTTATCGAAATATTCATACGAGAATATTGTAATCTGTCAAGGAAATATGTGAGATTATGCCTATGATAAACAGAAAATGGACTCGGTATGTAATAAAAAACTTTCAGGCCTGCATTTCAGTGTTATGAACTGGATTAGTGGAGAACTGCAAGCATCTTGCTCATGAAAACTGAGGTAGTGACTCTCAGTTCTTCATTTAACTCTTTGGTATATGTGAATTTCCATGCCAAGAAATAGGAAGAGCAAAAACAGTGATACCTATTTTCTGGAAATTAGTAAGTTTTTTTCAGCTGCCATAGAACAGTAAGGAAAACAGCAACTCATTTCACAGAAACATAGTCAATGAGAAAAGATATTTTTCTGATTTTTTTCATTAATCATTATATATGATGCATCTACATTAATGATACAGAGCACAGGAAGGGTTTATTTGGATTTGAAGTCGAGCCCATGTTTGGAGTCTTGCTGTACATATTTTGGTGCACCACTGACACTTCTGATGCATTGTCTTCCTTCCAGTATTGTCTTCAGGGTATCACATGGTGTGTGAGACTTGCAATGCAGATGCAAGGTCCTCAAATAGTTTGCTCTCTGTGACTGCACAGTATATGCCTAAGATGGGCAGGTGGTACAAACTCTCTTGCTTAAGATGCAATGTAGAGAGGCACAATAAATTGCACTGTCATCCTTCCTTTTTTATACTGCACCAGGAGGCAAAATACACACACGCACTTAGGTCACTGTGATTATTTGAATTGGTGTAGACCACCATGACTGTTTGAATTTCTGAGGATACGATATATTGCATTTTTTGATAAAAAGATCTGACACTTTGTCTAGTATGTGTCAGGTAATTTTTTTCTCTTGTTTAGCTTTCATTTTGCATTGATTTATTATTTGATTTGTTAACTGAACAAATAACGTGAGTTTCTGTCATAGAAGAAAGCTCTAATTATAGAAAAAATCTATTACATTTATGAACCTTTTGGACTTCAGAAATATCATATGAATGCCCAAATGCTCACAATTGTAACTCTGTCTTGGAGAAAGATATTTAAAATATATGTTAGTCAATCCCTGTTGATTGCGTACTGGACGAAACTACTATTGCAGTAAATGCATTCTCCTAAAAGTTAGCAAAGCTTATTTTTTCTATGAATTTGAATTGCTGTTGAAGTTAACAAGTTTGAGGTACTCAATGTACTTAAATGATAGGTAGAGAGATTGATCGATAAAGTTAAATAGACAGGTAGATATGTTACCTATATTTCTATATATTGTTTTTTGGCTCATTGAGTGTTTTTGTCATTTAGTCAAGCTAAGACTGTGGAAACTGAACAAAGAGATTCACATATAATTGGATTGATGATGATGATAAAGGAATTTACTGTGGTGTAAATTTATTTCTTCTGCAACCAAAGCAGAACATTTTGCTTACAGGAAGCCCAGATGGTTTCCTGTAAGAAGATCATATTTAGACTGAGGAACAGACGTTACTTATTTGAGGACATTTGCGAGTCTTTTATGGATTATGTTCATAGAGCAAAAGCTGCTTTGTAGAGATGCTTGACATTGCTATCCTACATTTGTATAATTTGGTTTTAACTTTGCATATGTGTAATAGATTAGAAGTGATTCATTAAAACATTGGAAAATAAGGACTTAGTAGTGAGTGATGTAAACTAAATATATAATTATTAATAATTCAGAAACACTGGAAAAGCTGGAAAGACTGGTTAAACCCAACCAAGCATGTTACATAAGTGACGCACAATGGGTACTGTATTTTCTAATCTTCTGTGTAAATGACCCATTTCTGAACGATATTTTAAGAGGTTTTTTAAAGAATACATTGGACAGAAACCTTCACTGTTTATTATTAGAAGTGTATGCCTCTTCAGTGTCTTGTTTTGTTCATAAACGTATTGATCAAAGTGAACCAAAGGAAACATGTTTTCACTTAGTTCTCCATTTTATTGATGTTAACCTTGAAGCGTAATGGTTGATACCTGGCATTTTGAATAACTTAGATATTCTTAGAATTATCACTGTATATTGTATGTTGCCATCAAAATCTGTCTAACTCACCCCCTTTTTTGGGGGCTATGTGTGAGGTGGATGAGGCAGAAGAAGAGTTTCCTGTTTGTTTTCATATAAAATTCCTATTCTTTGCTTCTCATACCTGTTTGATATCATTAGCAACTTACAACACTATTTATCCCATCACTTCATGGAGAAAAGTTATGCTTGTCACTGATACCCAAAACATACTATTATTTCCTCTGTCTGTAGTAACTACAGGTAAGAAAAGCAGGAATACATAAATCACTACAATTTCTCTATGATTTAGAACGATCCTGTTCCTAGACATAATCTACTTAATTAATTCTTTTTCTTAATCAATATGTAATACCATTCTTACTCTTTTTGCTACCAAAGAGTTCCTTTATGGAGTCTGTTTGGACCAAAGGGAAAGAGGAATCTTTTTACTTGCTTAAAACATCTGTTATACAGGATTAGGTTAGCCAAAATCTACTCACATCCTGGTAAGCAGACATATATTTTTGTATTTTTTGTAGGTGGATACAGTGCAGACTACACAGCACCCTGGCCACATTGAGGAATCATGTAAAATGAATGTATGTGCTCGTAAGTGAATTATTTATGAAATGAAACTCCAACTCCAAGGGGTGTTGGATCACAAAGTACCTGAACTCTCTTTGTTTTCATATTAAGAAATTGATTCCCAGGGGACAGGGTTACTGCAGAACTAAGTGGACCTTGAAAGCAAAGCTATTATAAAAAAAAAAAAAAAAAAAGAAGAGAAAAAAAAAAAAAAAAAAAAGAAAAACCATGATAAATCATTTTAAAAACCCCTGAAAACAAGAGATTCAGGTTAGGTTTTGGATACACTGGGAGAAAGATTAAACAGATTCAAGAATCCAAACCAAAAAACAAATGGTATGTGAGAAAGGTTTGCTAAGCAGAATGATTATAAGTGGAGGAACAGGATCAAATACCATCTAATTTAAGAATATGAATAGGATGAAAAAACTCACAGTTTTCTGCTTTGTACCATCTTTGAAAGGACTGAAATTTGATTAGATGATTGCTTCAGTTAGTAACTGGGAGATGAGTGTGAACAAGACTGAATTTTCAGTGTTTGAGTTAAGGAGGTATTTGTGGTTTGCTGGGGAAAAAAAAAAAAAAAAAAAAAAAAAACCTGAAGATGTGCTAGACAAACAAAGAAAAAAAATTATACCTCAGGACTGAATTTCTGGGAATGCAAACAGTTTTCATATTTGAAAGTCTGTATTTCTCAGGGACCTGAGTGGGGGAGAGGAATTAGGGAAAGCAGTCTTGGGTCTTCAGCTTTTGCTGAGAAAAATGGCTCTACAACGAAGTTAGAGTAGATACAGAGAAAAAACCAAAACACTAAATGACTCTACCAGCAAATTTGGCAATCAAGTCATTCACATGTATACACATAATATTTGGTTGCCAGACACAAGTTAGTTCATTGACTAGAGCACACTAGACTAGAAAATTGTGCCAAGGATTGTACAATTGCCAATATCCAAACCACATGTAGGGCAGACCTGTGACTCTGCAGTCACTATTAAGCTATATACATCATATAAAGACGAAGACTATATCCCCAACTCCAGTTTATATACGTATGCCAATTTTTATTTGTTTATATATGTATTTGGATATTATATTATATTATATAGAATATCAGCTTATGATTTAGAGAAAGGAAAGGCTGAATATTTTCTCCTAAATAATTTATTCATTTATATATTTCATCTTCATTTTAAGGAACAATGACAGAGGATTTTAAAGTATTAATAACTTTTCTACAAGCTCCTTTACTTATGAATAAAGCATAACTTCAGCCTCTACAAATTTCTGATCTAAAGCTAGTATAACTGAGTGAGGAAGCCATATTATATTTGTAACTGAAGTGCACGTTATCACATGCTCTCCTTCATAATATGGCTTTTCAACTGTATAAATGACAATGCTGAAAAAACTTTTTATGCCCCAATTGATATGCATTTATGCCTGAATTAACCCTCCCTTTGTGTTTATTCCTTCAAAACTGGTCTGCTACTTTTTTCCACCAGTAGTAATTACTTCCAAGTGGAAGAATTTATGATACAGTAGGGGCTTTGACCTCTTTATTGTACTGAGATATATTATCAAACTTCAAAGCCTGTATACTGCTATTGTATCGATTTTGTTTTCTGTGAACAAAATCAATGAGCAAAATTAAAATAAAAAAATCAATTCTTCCATTTTTCAATTGATTTGGTTGTTCTACATGTACTTTGTTTATTTAACCTTGATTACTAGTCTGGAACTCATTGAAAGGAGAACACATTGAGACTTTTTATAATTCTGCTTAGAAGAAACGTATGGAAATTAATGAAATGCAGAGAAAAAGGAAATTAAAGTTAATACATACAGGAATGAGAAGGAAAAAGATGTAAAATTGATCAAGAAAAGCACTGTTCTGAGTTGTGATGCATTGTTTAGGAATATCAAGGACCGTATAAAAATAAGTACCAACAGCTTTGTCAGAAAAACCAGCATAGGATCCTTCTTTCCATTTTCTAGCCTCTTCCTTTAATTCAATAGATAGTTAAAAATGGCATATGAAATACTTGCAATCCATTGACCATGCAGTATGAGTTCAGAACAGTTGCAAAGCTTACCAAAAGATAAGAAAAAATACCAAAAAATATTTAACATGTAATATTTTGCAGAAATAAATACATTACATATGCAAATATATTTGTAAAATTTTCAGCCTTTTTCTGAATATGGACATTATCTCAGTAAGAAAAAAAAAAGTTAAACCTGGAAACTATAAAGAGAGGTGTTAAGGACCTCTGGTCAGACTCTTATCTCAGATGCAGCAATTCTGTATTTCAATAAAATTATTCTGCAACTGGGAACAAAATAAAAAAATGTGTCTTCTGTCTTCATTGCAATTTCATTCTTCTGTATTTAATTTTCTGGTCAGAAGCAATTACCAAGAGAAGACACTTGAAATATATTGTGCAACTACTGTAATTTTCAGATCTCACAGAGTTTAGCAGTCAAGCAATTTGTATGGAATGAAAGCATTTTTATGTTTCCTCCTGCTACAACACCAGTGGGGAAAGGTCAGCAAAACAGTGGGAGATCAAATTATTTTTTTTTATTTTTGTGTGACATCAGCTTGCAAGACACTGGGAGCTTCAGAATTGTAAGTGATAATACAGCTTTATTCAACTATTTCTTTCTTCTTTGCCTCCTATGGCTGTTTCATTGCTGGGCAGTCTTTTTTTCTGTCAGAATGAGGGAGTGAAAAGCTATTTGTGACAAGCGACATTCTACTTTCTGTTTGCCATTGTCTGCATGGGTGAAAATAAAAGTACATCCATATGCATCTCATTTTCCTGGCTTTTAAGAGCTTAAGTAAGAACTTTTAAAGCCAAGTTTGACTTGCCATACTCATACGAACAGGCCAGATAAACCCAGTAAGACTGCTTGTATGAGTAAAGACAATCAATTTTTTAATGTCACTTTAGTGTCACGTCTCCTTTATACAAGACCACTAAAGAACAAGAGAGGCCAGTAGCAAACTATCAGAGAAGTTGTGATACACAATTACTTTAGGTAGTTAAAGCACAAGTTAAATAAATTATTAGTAGGAATAATACAGGAAGTGGCAACTAGTGGGAAATGGAGATATGTGGCACATGTTCTCTTTTTTCTTATTAATGGTTGTACTTTTGGGACTGTGTATTGTCACAGCTTGTAGAGGCATTCTTACTGATGCCAATCGTAAATTTAAATACAGATGGAGAAGTACTCAATGTGGTAATTTATCCATCAAACCTAAACTAAAGGATTAACTTAAGCAAACTTCCAACACCTAGACTACAATTTAGTGTCAGGGTAAAAAATATAATTTAATTTAATCAAATTGGGTTTGCAAAGGTTCATAAAAAACTTTAAATCTTCACTTGAGATTTCTCAGGCTTATTGAAAACCTGTATCAGAACTCTTCCTGCAAGCTTCATTTAGCTCTGTAAGCACAGAGGCTTGGATTTACCCATTTGTAATTTAAAAATCTGGTGTGATAATCCATACTTTAACCCATTACTCATTTTACTGTTTGAGGATGATTAAGTTCACTGAATTTTGCTGAGCTAGGACAAAAATAGCTTTTTACCCTCAAATGCAGTGGCTACATTTAAATTTCCAGTGTATACTTATTATACATACTTACGAACTCAAGATTATCTCCCTCTGCACTGGGTTAAAAATGTGCTTGCAGACATTGTATTTGACTTTTGACATCACATTTAGGGAACACTATAATTATGTGAAATGCTGTTACAGCTTCTATACTGTTCTCAATATTTTACAAGAATCTACGTTGAACGTAATATGTGATGAATGCATTAAATAACCCTTTCCAACACAATGAACATGCTTACACAGTTTCATTGTTTAAAATTAAGCTATTTGTTTTAGTTAGAATGTGTCTGAAAATATCAAGAAGCCACAGTCAAATTACTGTTCTTCATCATACTCCAGTAGATTACTATTTCAACAGTACAGTACATTTCTAGGATCAAAGGAAAACTATCAGAGCTATCTATCACAGGGAAAGTGTTTGTTGTCCTTTCTAAGAGAGTTAAGGTGCTAATGGAAAAAAAAACAGTTCATTATGTCCCCTAGCAGTTACAACAGAGCCCTCAATATTCTTCAGCAGTGGAATTCAAGGCATAAATGTTCTCAAATCTAGTTTAAAATTAATTTTCTTCTAAATCAATTTATTTTCCACTCTTAAGCAGCCTCACTTTAGCCCAGAAACACCTTTTTCAATAGCAAGTGCCAACCAAGCCAATTTCCAAAAGATTGCTATTATTTATTGTTTATACATATTAATACCATGTTTATTTATATATTATCATTGAGAAATACAACACAGAAAAATGTTCTGGAGGACTTCAGGAAACCTAATTATGCTCTGTAGACTCTTATCAGGCTTAACTATCTGTTTATGTTACATTTTGCAGAGTTCCCATTCAGGAAAGTAGCAGGACTTTAAGTTAGCTTTTGACACAAAATAACCTTTCTGTAAACTATGAAACTACACACAGATACTTGCTGTTTCAAGGGAAAATTAAAAAAAAAACAGTTCTTGAAAACTGTTCGGAGCAATTTTATTCTAGCAAATGTAAGCAAAAGAGTGGAATATAAACTAAATAACCTCAGAATACTGTCTAGTCATAGTTCTACATAATAAATGTCCAACTGATTTCTTTTTACTGCTGGAAGAATGACCATTACTTCTGTTATCTGCCCCTGTATTGTGAGAATGGTAGGAGCATACACAGAATAAAGATAAGTTTAACCTGATGCCAGA
This sequence comes from Ara ararauna, assembly GCA_028858755.1. NCBI lineage: Eukaryota > Metazoa > Chordata > Aves > Psittaciformes > Psittacidae > Ara > Ara ararauna. Next base: position 23,187,552 of record CM054376.1, read on the forward strand.
GTCCCGCCTTGCACTTCTAAGAAGTGAGTTAGAATGTAATCACATACACATGCATGTTTTTGACAGGCAGATTATTATTGCAGCAAAGCTTGGTGTCACATCTAAGCCAGCTATATAGTTTCAAAATGGAGAGATTTTATGATGAGGAGTAGTCATTTCTGAACACCTGTTCTTGTCAGCTTGAGTTGGTTTTCAAATATTTAGGGTGACACCCTGTAGTCTCTCTCCCTGAAACTACAGACAGGTTTGATCTCAGAGGAGCATTAAATGTGCTTAAGCTCAATCATCAAATCATAGAATGGTTAGGGTTGAAAAGAACCTTAAAATCATCTAGTTCCAAACCCTCCTGCCATGGGCAAGGGTGCCTCACCCTAGATCATGTCTCCCAAGGCTCTGTTCAACCCAGCCTTGAACACTGCCAGGGATGGAGCATTTACCGCTTCCTTGGGCAACCCATTCCAGTGCCTCACCACCCTCACAGTAAAGAACTTCTTCCTTATATCTAATCTAAACTTCCCCTGTTTAAGTTTGAACCCATTACCCCTTGTCCTATCTCTACAGTCCCTGATGACGAGTCCCGCTCCAGCATTGTTGTAGGTCCCCTTCAGATACTGGAGGACTGCTATGAGGTCTCCACACAGCCTTCTCTTCTCCAGGCTGAACAGCCCAAACTTTCTTAGCCTGTCTTCAAATGGGAGGTGCTCCAACCCCCTGATCATCATCGTAGTTTAAAGAGAAATATAATCTCTATTTTCAAGAAGCGGAAAATAGAAGACCTGGGAATTTACAGACCAGTCAGTCTCACCTCTGTGTCAGGCAAAATCTTGGAGCAGATTCTTCAGGAAAGCATGCTAAGGCACATGAAAAACAACAGGGTGGTTGGTGACAGCCCACATGGCTTCACTAAGGGCAAGTCCTGCCTGGCCAATTTGATGATCTTCTATGATGGGGCTACAGAACTGATGGATAAGGGCAGAACAGTTGATGTCATCTAACTGGACTTGTGCAAAACATTTAACACTGTCCCTCACAACATCCTTGTCTCTAAACTGGAGAGACACGAATTTGATGGATGGACCACTTGGTGGATAAAAGATTGGCTGGATGGCCAGACATGACGAGTTGTGGTCAATGGCTCAGTGACCAGCTGGAAATGGGTAGCCCCCCCTCAGGGGACAGTGTTGGGACCAATCCTGTTCAATATCTTTGTTGGCAACATGGACAGTCGGATTGATTTCACCCTTAGCAAGTTTGCTGGTGACACTAAGTTATATGGTCCAGTTCGTATGCTGGAGGGAAGGGGTGCCATCCAGAGAGACCTTGACATGCTTGTGAGGTGGGCCAATGCCAACCTGATGAAGTTTAACCATGCCAAGTGCAAGGTCCTACACCTGGGTCAGAGCAATCCCAGGCACAGCTACATGTTAGGCAGAGAAGAGATTCAGAACAGCCCTGCGGAGAAGGACTTGGGGGTTTTGGTTGATGAGAAAAGGAACATGAGCCAGCTTCACTCTGTGCTCACAGCCCAGAAAGCCAACCATATCCTGGACTGCATCAAAAGAAGCATGATCAGGAGGTCGAACGAGGTGATCCTGCCACTCTACTCTGCTCTTGTGAGATCTCACGTGGCGTACTGTGCACAGTTCTTGTGTCCTCAACATAAGAAGGACATGGAGCTGTTGGAACAAGTCCACAGAAAGGCCACGAGGATGATCAGGGGACTGGAGCACCTCCTGTAAGGAGACAGGCTGTTCAGCTTGGAGAAGAGAAGGTTGTGTGGAGACCTCATGGCAGCCCTCCAGTATCTGAAGGGGACCTACAACAATGCTGGGGAGGGACTCGTCATCAGGGACTGTAGTGATAGGACAAGGGGTAACGGGTTCAAACTTAAGCGGGGGAAGTTTAGATTAGATATAAGGAGGTAGTTCTTAACTGTGAGGGTGGTGAGGCACTGGAATTGGATTGCCCAAAGAAGTGGTAAATGCTCCATCCCTGGCAGTGTTCAAGGCTGGGTTGAACAGAGCCTTGGGAGACACGATCTAGGGTGAGGCATCCCTGCCCATAACAGGGGGGGTGGAACTAGGACAAAGCCTTGGGTGGCTTGGTTTAGTGGGAGGTGTTCCTGTCCATGGCAGGGGGTTTAGAACTAGATGATCTTAAGGTCCTTTCCAACCCTAACTCTTCTATACCCCTGTACTCTGCTCCCATTTGACCTTATTTGGAGTATTGTGTGCTGTTCTGGTGTCAGCATAAAAAGGACATGGAACTGTTGGAACAAGTCCAAAGGAGGGCCACGAGGATGATCAGGGGACTGGAGCACCTCCCACATGAAGACAGGCTGAGAAAGTTGGGGCTGTTGAGCCTGGAGAAGAGAAGGCTGCGTGGAGACCTCAAAGCAGCCTTCCAATATCTCAAGGGGGCCTATAGGGATGCTGGGGAAGGACTCTTCATTAAGGATTTTAGTGATAGAACAAGGGGTAATGGGTTCAAACTTAAACAGCGGAAGTTTAGATTGAATATGAGGAAGAAATTCTTTACTGTAAGGGTGGTGAGGTGCTGGAATGGGCTGCCCAGGGAAGTTGTGAATGTTCCATCGCTGGTGGTCAAGACCGGGTAAGACCTAGCCTTGGGTGGCATGGTTTAGTGTGAGGTGTCCCTGCCCCTGGCAGGGGGGTTGGAACTAGATGATCTTCAGGTCCTTTCCAATCCTCACTATTCTATGATTCTATGATTCAAAGATTCTATTATTCTATCTTAAGGTTCTTTCCAGTCATAACCATTCTATGATTCTGTGATTCTACAGAACACATTTACATAAAAATGTCTCATTTCACTTTGTTTTCTTTAGCATATACCTAATGATAGAAGATAGTTTGTATATTTGACTTTTCTAACCTTACAATGACATTTCTATGGAGCGGCAGAAAGGTGGGCTTGCATTACCTGTTGCAGGGGTAGAAGTGAGGAGAGTCAATCTTCATTCCTGTGTCTGCTACTGCTACTACTAACCTTTTGGGGGCTCTATTTGTGAAATCAGAGAATAAATTTTCATTGTCTCAGTCAGAGAAAATTGTTTGATCCATTTTGTTCTATGAACTTTGTAAGGTGATGAGATCCATAGAATATCTGTAAAGAGTAGTATGATAGTGTAGAAACACTTCAAAGTCTTCTGTTTCACTGAAGTTGGGAGAACTGGTTTTCAGAGCAAATGCGTTTGTTGCTTAACATCTGTAAACTGCCTCCTGGTCAAATTTTTGAAACAGATGTTAATTTTCATTATTATGTGTATGGGACAATTCTGTGTATATATTTCAGTGCACTTTCATCAAAGAATGCTTTAGATTTAACCTTGCTCCATTTAAGAAAAAGAATATTTTATAGATTGCCATTTTTTCCTAAAGTATCATATTAGGAAAGAAAATGAAGCTTATTATTTTGTGATTGTTTGAAATGTAGATATATTGTTTTTATTCAAGTATTTTATGACTGCGAAGTGTGAATGTGTTGATAGTGGGTAAAGACGTTCAACAAGCTGGGAAAAAGACATAGTATGGAAGGAACTAATTCAATAGTATTCTGAAACCATTGATTACATACTCAGTGCTGGCAGTAACACAGCTATACATAAGCTTTGTCTTTAGAAGCCTACATTTAAGGGGAAACTAGACAAGCCATGGGATACTCAGTGTTTTTCTTGTTTGCCTTCATCCTGCTTCCATCCCTGCTTTTGAAATACTCCCCATGAAGAACATATGAAAGTTGTGAATTAAAGCTCCATGGAGTCTGAAAGAAACAGCTATAGGCAACATTGTGGAATAAAAAGGGTAGATTTCCTGGTGCAATTAGTCTGGTATTTCTACTTATGATGAAAAGTTTGTAGTGTAGAGAGGATAGTGAAAGGGGAAAGACTGTGCAGTTACATGTGTCATGACATGCTCACCTTGTTTTTCAGATGCTTAAAAGTGTGTGAAGTTGGTCTAAGCATCTTGCAATTATAAGGAGTGATAGTTGCTGGTTAGCTGTTGAATTCAGCTTGTTGTCTTTCAGAGATCATTTGTTTGGCTATTTTTATGAATCAGACCATAGCTTTTGAGGAAAGCTTGTGCCTGTATTATGTACAAACATCTGAATATTCCCAAAGAACCTGAAGTGTATGCAGGGAGCTAAAACCAGTAAACTCACCTGGGGAAGCCTCTAGTTTTATTTTTCTAATTTTCTTTCATTTTTCTAATGTTGATGGTGCCAACATCTGGCATTAATATTGAAATACAACATGGTAAAAACACAGGTGCAATGCTAATAAACTGTATTTTAAATTTTAATCTCCTTTTTAAAAAGTAGAGTTATTTTCTAAATATAGCGTTATATTTTAAATATAACACGATTTCATTTTGCATTGTGTTGTGTAGTCTTCTGCACTTTGCTTTGAATCATTCTCACTGAAATTAGAACTGCCAGTGAGCAGCACCAGACAGATTTTTATTTCACTCAAGAAGTTATTTCTAGTAGGATGACTTTTCCCAAATATATAGCGTTTTTTTACATGTTGTTAGGGTGACTTTTATACTAATTTGTTTTTAGTGCCTTTGACTGACTTTGTGGCTTATTGCAGTATGTTCCAAAGTAAAAAGTGCTTTCCAAAAATAGAGTTTACAGTTGTGGGAGGTCAGACAGTAATGTCAGGACCTCTGCTTTATAGAATTCATTACTGTAAGTGATGCAAGAAGATGGAACATTAGCAAGGTTTAAAAGAAGATGGAAGATTTTTTAAATGCTATTTATTCTATTAACTCTCTAGAATTCCCTTGATATTTTTTATTAGATTTCTACATTTATAAAATACATGCATACAATAGGACATATTTCTGTCCTACCGAGTGCATATCTGAGTAAAGGTTGCATTTATAGCATGAGTGGCATTAATTTCTAATGAATAATCTGTAACAGTGTGGTTTACTACATAGAACTGGCAAGTAGGAATTTGGGATCTTACATTGCATTCTTGCTGATGACCCTGATATTTTTTTGTGGTGTGAAAGAAGTCACCTTAGATTTCTGTGTTTTGACTCTCTGGTGTAGTAAATGGATGTAAAATGTCTGACATTACAGGACATGGTGATGATCGCTTAAGTAAATAATATCCGTGTTTTGTAAGTGTCAGTGGGAATTTGCTAATTGATGCCATAATATTATAAAGTTCTGGGACACTTATCTGCACATGTGCAGTACTTTTGTATGTTGAATTTAAAAAGTCAGAATCTTGAACTCTGGCATAAGAATTTCAGCTTTGCCATTTTCAGAATTATGATATTTTTTCTCCATCGCTATAATAAAAAAAAAAGTCCTTAAAATATTACCATTTCATTTTTGCATAATTTATTGGAAATACAGTAAAAATTTTCTTTTATAATGCCCTAGATACTGACTCTGCTGAATCTCTAATATGCTGGGCATATTGAACTGCACCAAGAGAGAATTACAACAGCTCTTGTGATGCATATAATAAATAGGGTTGATTTTTCATAAATGTTCACTTTAACTTACTTCAGTGATTAACTCTTTAAAAAATATGACCCATAAGTGTCAGTATTAGACAGAAGTACAGATGGTTATCCACATCTTGCAATAACCGGTGTGAATTCAGCGAAGTAGCAGGTGGGTAGGCTCTGGACATCTGTATCATCTCTCTGGTTTGTGCATCTGTCTCTCAGATCCTGAACAGCTGCAGTGGCTGCTTCTTTACATGCTATAACCAGGAAAGAAAAGGCAATTGGATGTCCCTAGACATGGGCATCAATGGCTGGCACCTTCTACAAATTCCTAACACACTGTGTGGATTTCATGGTTTTTGCACATCAACAGACTTTTAATATTGCACATATCTAATACTTCAGTATACACTTAAGAGTTTTCATAATACTTCTTCACAGTATGGCACTTTATTTTAGGAGGAAATATAAATACTGATTTTTTTTTCTGTAGGAAAAAAATATGTGAATAATAATACCTGAAGAAGTATTACTTTATTAAAAAATGGAAGATCAAGTTATCACTAGTTCTTTTGATACTCAGTTTTACAATCCATTGAAATTCAGCTGTAGAGATTTGTACTTTGGGTAGCTGGAATGGTTGTCAATCATGCTTCCCTCAACTATTATCTTATTCAAATGAATACTGGTAAGCTTGAAATATCATAAGTAGCTTTTTCCCTTCTGTAATCTACTTTTAATAAGAGGAATTAAATACAGTCCAGATGGTAACCTGGATAATCTGTCTTGAATTACTTCTGGGATAAGATCAAATGCATACCTGAGTTTTGGTTACATACCCAATCTTAAATTATTTTCATTAAAAATTAAAATCTCCTTTAAATACACTTAGTCTGGGGCCATCTGTTTTCATCTGATTTCATAAATCCTACAGTCCTCATACTGGATAAAACTCTCCTACACAAACTTACCATCAAGGTTATAACAACAGAGGTGGCAGTTGTGAGATGGGCTTGGAGTACTGCATGCTAGAGTCAAAGGGTGAAGAGCATTTGCCTTTATAAAAGCCTACTTCTGAATCGAGAAAGTAAAAGAAAAATGTGTCTCAGTGACTTCAGCTGGCTTTGGATCAGGTCTCAGTGTAGTAAATTGTCAAAATTGATTCTAAGTATGACTACATGATAAATAGTGTAGTATTCATTATTAAAGACTTTTCTATGTAATGATATCAACCTACAAAAGAAAAATAACATATACTTTGCATTTTTATCAAGTGATGTGTTTCTACTAATTGAGAGTAGGTAATTTCACAGACACAGAAAAAAAGGGATTTTTGAAAAAATGTAATATTCCTTTAAATCTGTAGGGATTTCAGTCTTGTGTTTGAAACAGTGGTCCTATGTTTCTGTTTCTGAACTAGTAATTAAAAAGAATACACAGTAATCATAATTTTGATTCCCATTTATAATTACTGATCAATTTCTGTATTACACTGTCAAGAGAGTACTATATTTGCTTAAAAAGAAGCCTAGCTTCAGCAACGAGAAAGCACCACATAATTCATTAAAGCTAACACAACTCATACAAATCCTAAAATAATGTGTCACCAGGGTGGTGGTGATGCACTTCTGAAACAGAGGATTCCAATCAAGCTGTGTGCAGACTGCAGTGATGCAAAGAAAGATTTTTCTTCTTGTCAGAAGGTGCTATGTATTAGTGGCTTGACAGTGCATTTCAGTGGCAATATGAAATGTAAAAATATTGAGTCTTAATATATATAAAGCTTCCTCATATTATTTTTTCTCTTTGTAGACTCCAAGCAGCTGAACATGCAAGAATTTACATTCACTTAGAGCTTCATTAAAGTTGGTGGATTTCCCAGAAATATTGCTACCTGTCACTAAAAGCTGATGAAGTGGCTATATTGTATCGTGATATAACAGTCGCATCACATCTCTTAGTGCAATATGTGAGATTTGGATAGCATAATGGACTTCCAAGGCCTTTGAGAAACACTTCTTTTTTTTTTTTTCTGATTTTGTATTAAATAAGTACCAGCCTGTATTTGTAGGTTAATATATGCATACCATTTGGAACATAGTGACATTATGTAACTCACAGATGTTTTATTATTCATAGTGCTGTGTATTCATAGCTCTCTGTAGTCACTGTTGCGCAAAACCTAATGAGGGAGATTCTGTGTGTCTCTTGCTGGTCTTTTAGGCTTGTCAAACTCTCATTCCGTCAATTCAAATCACAAACAGCGCGATGTGGTGCCCTTTTCTGATTATTTTGTTATTTGACTGATGGAGTGGAAGGGAGTAAAAATACTGATTTCTCATAATTTGTGCATGTAAATTTCCTATTTTAAAAATACAACTGGAAAGGAAATAAAAAATTAAGATCTTCTCTTTCCACTGCATATGGATTGTGATGCAATTTATCCTTTTGAGAGGGGATAAATTATGGTTAATAAAAGTATTAGATAAGGATTTTATACACACTTTTCATAGGTGTAAATGAACTCACACTGTTACAGATAGAAGTGAACTAAAACAAAATAAGAAAGCTCTTCTGTTTCTCTTCTTCTTGTTGCTGTTTTAAATCATATTAGAAATGCTTTCTCCAGCAGGTTTACCAATTCAGTCTCTTTGATTTGATTATCTGATAAGCACCAGGCCACTAGCTGATGAAAGAGAAAGTTGATGTTACTGATTGCAGTGACATTTATAATTTTCTATTAATATAAGCAGCATCGTTTCTCAGTTCTGTAGGTTTACTGAGGAAATAATAAATCATAGGAATTAGATGATGTCCGAAAATCATTACTGGAATCAGAATTTTAATTTGGAATTTTGTTACCTTTTTTTTTCCCCTAACTACTATTCTTTTTTGGATTGTTTTTTTATGAGTCACTCCTTTTCTATGTGACCATTGCATTCTTCATCCACATTTATGAACCAATTTCTTATCACCTTCATCCCTGTTTTGATGGACTTTTTGGACTGTGAAACAATAAACTTTGTAATCTCTGTTTTTAACTCTATCACAATATTTATCATTAATTTATTGTATGTTATGTTATATTTAGAATTATTGCCATGGAATGTAATCATTCACTTTGTAAAAAGTTTATTCACACTTAAACATTCAGTGCTGTAGTTTTAGCTTGTGGGTTTTTTACATAGTGTGGCAAGGTTTTGGAATAATATTTTCTCCTTTTTTTCTCCTTTTTCTCCATGGGGAAGTAAACTTTCCTGGGATTTTTTTTTTTTTTTTGTGGAAATTTATTCTTCCTGTGTTTCACCTCTCTATTGTGCAGCTTTATACAGGGCTGTCATCTTTGACTACCTGCTTTTGTGGAAAAGAAAGGTGTAGTCCTATGCAGCTTAGCTGATCACTGGCTTTGATATCTTGCAGGAAAAACAAAGCTTTTGCAATGTTCTGCCTATCTGTGTTGGGTTAGTGATTGCCTTGCTTTTGCAGTGTTTGGGATTAGTATTAGGAAAGTAAATACATTGAATAATGAATTGACAGTTTTATAAAGAAATGTTTTTCCACTTCAAGTGTTTTTGAAACTGTGCATTTGATTTATTTAATATTCAGTCTTTCATTTTGATGTTCTGTTCATTTATATACCACTGCAGTAAATAAACATGTAAAGCTCTTAATAGAAAATCATAAACTTCTGTCAAAATGCCCATAGGAGAGTGATGACAAACCCAAAGAACATAAAGGTTAATGTAAAATCTGAGACATGTATGGAAAAGTTGAGCTTTCTGTCATTTCTGAGAGGAGTTAGTATAAGAAACTGGTAAGAAAGTGATTTTTTTAAATCTCTCATATCCAGTGGACTTCACTAATATGAGAGATGCTCCTGAAAACATCCTTCCTTCTGTGCTCTCATTCTGGCTTCCTGTGACTGTGACAGTGATTGGCAAGCTGCAGCCTTCACACTTGATGAGGGTACAATATTCCAACTTGCTTTTCAGAGCTGTGTTATCTTTATAATGTTTTCTAATAAGGCACTAAGAATGTCAGTATCAGGTACTCCAACAAATACTTTAAAGTCTAGCAGTGATCCATACTTAAATTTTTTTTGAAGGCTTCTGCTTTCTTGATAAACAAAAGGGACAGAAAACATAAAGCATGTGCAGTTTGTTTTGCTTCAATTTTCAAAATTCATTGAATAGCAAGCCAATAGTTTTTCACAAAATACCTTTTATAAAATCCCACAAATGGTGAAAGGGCCTCCTTTGGAGTCCCAGATGATATCTATCAGAAAAGAATTCCTTCTGCAAGAAGGCAATGCAATTAATTTTAATGATGTGCTCTGCTTCCATTGCTAGTTTAGTCTGTGATAAGTACTGGGTAAACATTTCTATACAGTTTTATATCTAAATTTGTGGAGCAGCAGAAAAATTTGGTTAACTCCAGTTATAAACCAGGAAATATTTCAAAACAGACATCTGTTCTTTGAGGGTAGCGATAATTTCTAGCCTTTTAGTCCATTCTCTCTCATGTTCAGACAGGAAACTGAATGGACATTGCTCAGAAAGATTGATAACATCTTCACCGCATACAAGGACGCTGAGAAGATTTCGAGTCGTGGAGATCACATTATCATACACCAGAGCAACACAGGAGTTAGATTATGTCTCTGGTTCTTGGTTGGAATGATAGCACTTTCCAGATTTAGGTTTGATGAATATAGATGAACAAGAATATGCATTCTACACAATGTCTGAAGAAAAATGCCAAGGGCAAGCTACCTTCAATTTGTTTTTGTATGAAATAAAATGTAAAAAGCAGCAGTTAGTTTCTCCCTGTGTTTGTTCCCCTGCAGTTTTTTATTTCATTCACTAAGATCTCCTATTGGAGACAGTTTTGAATTTTTCTTTTTCAGATTTTGCCTTTTGTATATCTAAAGAACACTCCAACAGAGGAATACAAAGAAGATGGATGAGGCAGCTGATATCTTGAAATGAGGCTGCTCACTGTAATGCCAAAGCAACATAGCTGGAGAAAAACACAAATAGTGGAAAAAACACAACACATGGTTCTCTAAAAGGGAACATTTTTATCTGTATGTAAATAGGTTCCAATTCTCAAACTTGAATCCAGCACAATATAATAATACCTCTTAAGTGGAGAATGCTGAAACACATTTAGCTGTTTTGCAAAAAATAATTAAATCCTTCACATAAATATCCCAGTTACATCTGTGCCTGAGAGGGGGAGATGGAAAGACCCTGTCCGCTGGCAAAAAAAACAGTCACAACAAAATGAAGACTTAAAACCTAAGCACAAAATATCAAGTTTAGAAAGTAAGTTTTACATTTTACCCTAGAAACTTGCCATTGTTTCATTTTTATATAGCATCATTTTCAATATGTTTTAAATTAAAAAAATAAGATAATACATGTCCTGAAGTGAGCACAAAATTAGAATTCATTGAGTGCTGTTGATTGTTGTGGATGCTGTACATTACAGGAGGGCAGGATGGTTGTACTCTTAAGGTGTTCTGAAGAAGCAACAGTACTTGAGTAGAACGATTAGGAGATTGTTATATTTTGGTATAATTATTCTGACAAAGAAACAGAAATTTTAAGCAAGCTGTTTTGGTTTTTGTTTTTTGATTTTTTTCTTGCTTTTTTTTTTTCTGAGAGATCTGTATAGAGGTTCATCATCTAAATATGAGAAATTTTACTCTTCTTTGAGGAGTTCCCGTATCAGCAGAATGATTTAGGTTTTTGTACAAATGACCTCAGAAATGTTGCTTTCTTTTTTTTTTTTTTTTTTATCCTGTAAGAGGTAACATACTTCTATATGTTTAGAGAACTGCTATGTATTTTGGGCTGTATCCCAGGGTTGCTGTTTTAGGTTTGTGGCTTTTTTTGGTGAAGGTTGCCTGCTGAAACTTTACACAAAAGAACTGCAAAACTTAACCAAGTACCTGCTCGATTACATAACAATCAATCACAGTTATGTGGTAGGTATTTGGCTGAAATGAGAGACATGCAGCGATCAAAGGACATATTTAAAAAATACTGTTATTAATGTTATAGTTTTTGTGTTTGGCAGGCAGGTAAACATCGTGGTGGAATGTATTTTGCTTAAGTTTTATTGTCTTTGTTTTGGGGGATGAATTCCAGCCTAGCAAACCTAAAGAAATTCCTCCCCTATTGCACACAATGTGATGTATGAAGCATAAAGAAATGAAGTTTTTCAGCATGAACCTTGATATGAGTACAGGAAAACAACAGAAAGGGACTAAAGAGGACTTGGTTTACATAACCTCAGTGTAAGAAAATGAAAGCTGGATGCAAATTTTGCAAACGTAATTCAAACTTAATTCTGTCAAGGTTTATGTTTGTGATTTCCACCTGCAAGACAGAGACAAAGCAGCTGTTGTAATGAATAATTTATCTTTCAGTGCTGATATTTGTAGTTAGGATTAAAAAAAAAAGATAAAAGCAAAGATATACTTTAAAAGAAGTGGCAAGCAGAACATTTTCATAGATCTTACAGTGAAACATTTCCTGTTCATAGCTTATATGACAGCTCTGGCAACCTTATAAATCTTTGCCACCTTCTTATTTCAGTTTAGCTATACTTGTGAGCATGTATGTTTAGGGCATCTTAAACATAAAGGAAACAAAGATGCTAATCTATAAGCAAATATGACAATTAGCATTTTTAACCTGTGTGGATTTGGAAAGGATTTATACTGTATATCATCAAATCATAGAATAGTTAGGGTTGGAAAGGACCTTAAGATCATCTAGTTCCAACTCCCCTGCCGTAGACACCTCCCACTAAACCATGCCACCCAAGGCTCTTTCCAACCTGGCCTTGAACACCACCAGCAATGGAGCATTCACAACTTCTTGGACAACCCATTCCAGTGCCTCACCACCCTTACAGTAAAGAATTTCTTCCTCATATTCAATCTAAACTTCCCCTGTTTAAACTTGAACCCGTTCCCCCTTGCCTTCTCACTACAGTCCTTAACGAAGAGCCCCTCCCCAGCATCCCTATAGGCCCCCTTCAGATGCTGGAAGGCTGCTAGGAGGTCTCCATGCAGCCTTCTCTTCTCCAGGCTCAACAGCCCCAACTTTCTCAGCCTATCTCCATACGGGAGGTGCTCCAGTCCCCTGATCATCCTCGTGGCCCTCCTCAGGACTTGTTCCAGCAGTTCCATGTCCCTTTATGTTGACGACACCAGAACTGCACATAATATTCCAAGTGAGTTCTCACGAGAGCAGAGTAGAGGGGCAGGACCACCTCCTTCCACCTGCTGGTCATGTTCCTCTTGATGCAGCCCAGGATATGGTTGGCTTTCTGGGCTCCAAGTGCACACTGAAGCCAGCTCAGGTTCATTATCTCATCGACCAACACCCTCAAGTCCTTCTCTACAGGGCTGCTCTGAATCTCTTCTCTGCCCAACCTGTAGCTGTGCCTGGCATTGCTCTGACCCAGGTGTAGGGCCTTGCACTTGGCATGGTTCAACTTCATCAGGTTGGCATCAGCCCACCTCACAAGCACATCAAGGTCCCTCTGGACGGCATTCCCTCCCTCTAACGTATCAACTGAACCACACAGCTTGGTGTCATTGGCAAACTTGCTGAGGGCGCACTCAATCCCACTGTCCATGTCACCAACAAAGATGTTGAACAAGACAGGTCCCAACACCGATCCCTGAGGAACACCACTTGTTACTGGTCTCCAGCTGGACATTGAACCATTGAGCACTATTCTTTGTGTGAGGCCATCCAGTCACTTCTTTATCCACCGAGTGGTCCACCTATCAAATTGATGTCTGTCCAACTTAGAGACAAGGATGTCATGTAAGACAGTGACAAACGCTTTGCACAAGTCCCGGTAGATGACATCAACTGCTCTACCCCTGTCCATCAGTTCTGTAGCCCCATCATAGAAGCCCTCCAAATTGGTCAGGCAGGATTTCCCCTTAGTGAAGCCATGCTGGCTGTCAGCAATCACCTTGTTGTTTTTCATGTGCCTTAGCATGCCTTCCAGGAGAATCCGTTCCAAGATTTTACCAGGCACAGAGGTGAGACTGACTGGTCTGTAACTCCCCGGCTCATGCATTTTCCCCTTTTCTCTGTGCTTCTCTGCTGTTCAAGGAATTCACCTGTGATTTTTTCTTGGCGCCAGGGTTGTTCTGTTCTGTTATTCTACTCTTATATTCTAGAAAGCTGCATGGTTGAATAGTTGAATGTTTACAAAATGGAGAATATTGTTTATGTTGGCACATTTGAGCTCTCTAGGCATTTGGCAATTAGATTTATGTGCTAGTGTAGTAATACAGAATAATCTCAGTCTCATAATTTTTCTTCTGGAGAAGGGAAAGCTATGGAAATAGCGTATAAGCTTTGGCAATAGGAGTGGATAATTCTTCCATCTTTTCTTTGCTTTTAACTGCAGACATACTACTTAGGCTATAAGGACACTTAAGTAATCCCTGTTCTCACCCTTAATGCCTTTAATGCTGGACTTCCAGAAATTCAAAGGTTCTAGGGAAGTAGGAGGCAAAGAACTCTAAGATTAGGTCCATCAGGAACAGGGTGAAACAGAACTTGAATGGAAGAAAGAAATTATCCTTCACTCCCCATCAGGAGACAAGAAAATATACAAATGCACCAATAAATAAATAATTAAATTAATAAAGGTGTATAATGTAAGTATGTGACAAAAACTGAAGAGGTATTTCCATTGCATAGACCCTAAGTGACTTTGAAAAGAGACTTTGGTATCTAAATCAGTAATGAAATGGAGCAAGTGCAGTTCTGCTTTCACAGCAAAAGATCACTCCCTTTCAGTTTTTGCTTGCTATTCAGCACTTGTTTTGAATTTTACAATGGAATTGAAGAGTAAGAGTAAGAAATTAGGCAGTATTTATGGTCAAAATGATAAAAGTGAAGTATGAAACAGCCTCCCATGTGGTGATACAAGCATAAACAAAGGACCAGAAAAATGCTTCAAAGGGTAACTCATGGAGCAAAGGAAGTAGTGTATTTGTTGATGCTTCTCCTTAGCCCATAGAAACTCTTCTGTACATATACCTCATAATTAAGGCTTCATGTGCCTGCATGGAGGGTACGCAGCCAGGGAGCAGCCTTTATGCACAGCATGCTACCCTAGCAACTTGATAGATTTCCAGCAGAAACGTGTGTAGGAGCTAATGCTGATCTTTGCAGAGTTAACCCATTTTTGGAGAAAAGTATGCACAGCTGTTGTGGACTAGTTATCACAGTATGGCTTCTGAAATCCATAGGAAAAGGACTTGGGCAGTGTATGTTAATATTAGGTATAAGTACCTGGATTTTACTTCCCTCATCCACTGAATCCCTGTGTGGAGGGTAACGTGACATCAACCAGATGAGATGATACTCTCTAACTGTGTTTTTGAACTGCCCAAGGCTTGCCATTTATTTATGACCTAAGTGTGATATCAGCTTCGAATGTATATTTTTTACAGTTATACCAGATTAACCTTTCTAAAACTGAATTTCCTATTTGCAATTCTAGTACTTCAGAAGAATTCTGGGGAACTGTTTAAGGGATAGTTGGCTTTAAAGCATTGAGTTATAAATTTTGGCTTCCCAGGGTCAGATTTGCACAGCTGTCCAAGCTGTAGTGGTGAAGTGGCCAGCAGACAGAAATAGCTATCTGAAGCTGAGCTCTGCCAGTCCCAGGCAGAACCCTAGAACTAATTTGAGTATGAAGAAACATAAATGAGCACAGAAATCAGAGCAAAATGGGTGAGGAAAGAAGAGGAATTATTGTGTCCCACTGAGAGCTGACTCCAACAGCAGTAGTGGTTTGGGAGCAGAATGCTCATATCTCTTGTCCTTACACATTCCTCTGGTCAGATCTGGAAAAGCATCACTACTACAGCATGAATTGCATGTGTCTTGTGGCTGTGTTAATCTGATTCAGTGTTTTAAAGGCATAAAGTAGAACATCTCTTGTGGGTGTGCAGGGGATGGGAAATTGCTTAATGATCAAATGTAAAAGAGTAGAACTGTGGAGGAGGCAGTTTTCTGAATCCCTGGTAGTCTGTAGAGACTATTTGTAGCTTGTGTAATTTAATTTTGAACCACCAGAGAAAGAATTTATGTGCACAGTTTCTGCTGGTTTTTATCCCAAAAGAAAACATCACTGCATCAGTCCACCAAATCATCTGATATCCTCATTAATCAGCAGAAAAAAAAGATGTGTGTGATATGTTTGCATACAGTCTTAGTGACATAAATCTGCAAAAACTCCGATTTTAGCTGTCAATTTCATTGGTGAAATAATGAAAATACTTTCACCAAGGTACTTGAGTGCAAAACTTTGAGTATCTTTTACAGCAGGGAGTTAAGACTCCAGAATCACTGAACTTTACTGGGTAAAAGTTGAGAGAATCTTACTGAAAGTTTTGGATTAACATATAAAACCTCAAATTGTTACTGCATTCCAGTTTGGAACCCTTAATTCTTTTCTTGGATTTACTAGTCTAAGTGAAAATTGTTGAACAAGGCTATTTGGCCTATATCCTGTTATTTTCACTGAGAAAATTTGAAATTGGTTTATAAGTAATTAGGTTAATTTGGAGTTCCAAACTCTTTCTGTCTGGTAATTGACTTTCTACCACTAGTTAAAATAGTAAAGCAGAATAGTAGTACCTGAATGTGTTGAAGGGAAGTATACTGGTTTGTGAGAAGTTTTCTGTATGTCTTGGCAGTGTTCCTGGAATGCCTAAAACTTCTCTCCAGACAACTGATGTGTAAAGGGCTGCTCTGCTGGCAAAAAGCAAAATGAAACATATGATGTACTAGTTTGCCACAATGCATCTCCATTATACCTAAACATGTCTAAAGTATATTATCTCTGTTGCTGCACTAGGGAAAAGGTAGTTCTCAAACACTTTAAGCAGAGAAATGTTGTAGACAGCACAGTATAATTTCAGTTATTTTGATTAATCATTATTTTATTTTGCGCAGTTGGAGATGTGAGATTTTTTTGAACTATTGCGATCAACTTTATAGATAAATAAGTTTTTTTTCTGTTATCTGGTTCCCTATCAGTTTTCCTGCATACTTGGAAATCTTATATTGCTACCCTTCAATACTACCATGCATTGGAACATCTTCCACACAAAATCAATAGCTTTACTGAAATCCCTGCTGAAACTGAAGGATCACTCACCTGGAATAGCAAGAACGAAGGCTCTTCAAGGTTTTCTAATGATGATTGTTTGGGTTTGCCAGATTCACTGTGCAACATTATTGGCAGAATTCATAAAAAAAAAAGACTATCATTTGCACTGTATGAGAACTGTTTGGTTTGTTGGGGTTTTTTTATTAATGAAAATGGTGGAAATACAATATTTCATTTTTATTTTGCACCTTGAATAACATTTAATGTGACATTTTTGTCTTGTAAATTTGAAACTTTCATGAATGTGATCTAAATGAAATTTATACTAGTGAAGGGAGGCGTTTTGTGTGGTATTCATCAGTTGCTATTCTTGTTCAAAACATCTAACTGTTAAGAACATAATCATTGCTATTTAAGCTATCTCTGGCCACTTAAAAACAACCCATTAAAATAAGGAACTATTAATCTTACACCTGGGTACGTTCATCAGCAATTAAACATGTCAGGCACAATTAATCTTTTTGCTCTTCATGATGACACATACAACTGCAAAAGTTAATTTTCTTGTTTTCAAAAGACAGATATATTAATCACAAAAAATGTGCTCTGTATGTTTCTGGACACCTGCATATTTATTCATATTAGGCTTAAAGCCTTCAACTCCTACAGTAATGAATGCATGCAAAGAAAAATTGTTTCATTTAGCAAGAGGGTCTAACAGCCCCACATTCTTTGTAATTCAGCATTTGTGCTTGTATGATACAAGAATATCAGTGTAGATAATGACCCTGAACTCAAATTATTCTTCACATATTTCTTCTGTCATTGTATCCATATTTTCACCAGAACCGTTATTCCATTTGTCATACATACCTTTAGAACGAGATTTCTTTGACTCTTTCCTGGACTGTGCTGTCTTACGAAATTGATTTCTGAGTCCAGGCTTTGTCAGATGCTGCTTTCAGCCTCTCATAAACACCAGTAATTATCACTAAAATTCATTAATTGCCACTATGACAATGGCAGTCTGCTGCTTGTACTTTTCCACTGACTCTCATTCAAATTCCAAACATTTGAAAAGCTTTTCAAACATTCATCTATCTTCATTTTCTTTGCTTCTCATGCAGTTCCTCTAACACCTGCCCCATCTTTCCTACAGAGCCGTGCCTGCTGGTGTGAAAATATGTTCTTCTTCATAGTTCTGTGAAACAGCAACTTGCATTTCTCCTTCTGATAAGGCCTTAATTGCCATTCCAAACTTAATTATAAAAAGACTGTTTTTTCTATTTTTTAATTATATTTTTAATATCATTTGCCTTTATTTACACCCATTTGCTTTCTGTAGTGCTGGTATGGGAGTATATTACATTGTACTTGTACATACTTCTGTCTGCTTTACTATTCTAATATATAGATTTTTAATGGTGCAGGAAATGTGTGTGATACAAATTGGATTGCTGTTGGTGTGACTACATTGCTGTATTCTAGGATGACTGGTCATGTTAAAGTGTATAGAAATAATTACAGTAATGCCTATGGATCTATTCTGTGTGGATACAGAGGGAGTTTGCATGATACGGCAAATATCTTCTGGCAGGAGTGTCTTCAATGTGGCAGCACTGCTACATGCACTTTTACCTTTGTTCGTGTCTTCCCAAACTTACCTTTCAGAAGTCAATACTGAAACAGGAGAAGAGATAAAGGCATAGAGTTTGAGAGCACTTTAGGGTGCTGAATAAATCACTGGAGCACTTCAGTCCAGGATGGTCATGCAGCCTACCAAAACTATGAGATTACCAAATTACAGTGTATGTACTCACAGCACGTTTATGAAAGTGAGATAGTGGGGAAGGGTTTGAAGAGAGTATTTCAAATACAGTTAAAGTGACTGAGCTGAAATACAAACTGAGTGTGTATCCTTTAGGTATGGGGAAGATCTTCACTGGGCCTTTTACTTACGTTTGCAATTTCTAAAGAGCCAAAATCAAAAATATGATATTACACAGGGGTTTAGAATAGAGTCTTAACTTTACCTACAGCAAGATTGTGTGGAAAGAACAGGAGTAAGAGTACTTAGGATGGATCCAACTTGTAATTTCAATTGTATCCAGTTAGGTGAATTTTAGCTATGCATACACGGCCATTATGAAAGGATCACAGGCATTGCTAGCAAATTTGTCAAGTCCCTGTAGGACATGTCTTTAAAATTAGCGTTGCTTCACAGTAATGCAAAGACTGTCTTGAAATGCCAGCATCCTTTTCCTTGCCCATTCTTACTTCAGTTCAAATGATGTACTACACAGGTCTCTTTTTACCTAAAATGTAGATCGGGGTATTTCTGTTGTAAGAAGTTTAAAGTTTCCATGTAGTCTGCACTATGAAACAACATACTGTGAACTGCAGAGATTACCCTGTTGTTTCAACTGGTGACATTATTCCCTGTTGTTAGGAAGGTTGACAATTCTTGCCTCAAATCAAGATTAGGTCTGCTTCAGAATAATGACGCTGTGCAGTGCTTTGGATGTGTGGCTCCATTAGAACTGAGATAATCCTTTCTGTGACAGGTTATATAAATGCAGTTGGCTTATGCTGCTTTTTCAGAAGCTACAAAAGCCATACTGTTATTTTGAAAGTTAAAATGTTTGTAATTAATTTTGATATTCTGATTTATTTTTTCCAATTGCATTTTAAATTTCCAATTGCATTACAAGTCTGTTACTGTCTGAGCATTTGTTGAGAATGTAGACCTTGTTGTAAGGTGTACTACACCTTGCATCTCTACCTTACCGATATCAAAGGCATTGTTTTTCAGTGTGTTGTGGGATTTCTGGAACATAAAAAGACTGAATTAGTATTTGTTTAATATGACAGAAGACTCTTATGATGCTCTTAATTACTATATAATGTTTTAATAAAGTAAGAATGCTGGGGAGGGACTCTTCATTAGGGACTGTAGTGAGAGGACAAGGGATAATGGGTTAAAACTTAAACAGGGGTGGTTTAGATTGGATATAAGGAAGAAATTCTTTACTGTAAGGGTGGTGAGGCACTGGAATGGGTTGCCCTGGGAAGTTGTGAATGCTCCATTCCTGGCAGTGTCAAGGCCAGGCTGGACAGAGCCTTGGATGGCATGGTTTAGTGTAAGGTGTCCCTGCCCCTGGCAGGGCAGTTGGAACTAGGTGATCTTAAGGTCTTTTCCAACCCTAACTATTCTATGATTCTATGATTTTATGATTCTATGATTCTATTAAATAATATTTTTTAATATTATTGAATACAAAATTAGCATGCTCTTTAAGATAAAATTGTTTTCTGAAGGTGTATGTAATATCTGAAAGTATTATAGGCTTTTTTATATCTTTAATTCTTGCAAGTACTGTATGGCTAAGGATATATATGCATCAGATTGCTTATTGATACTTCTGCCGGCATCAAGATGAAATGCAAAATCTTTTCATAAGAGTCTATAAAGAGAGAGCATGCAGGCATCTGTCTTTACCTAATGTCGTGGTTTAAGCCACTCAGCCACGCAGTTTTCTCGCTCACTCACTCCCCCCTCTTTGTTCCCCCTGCTCCCAGGGGGATTGGGAGGAAAATCGAAAGAATGCAACTCCCACAGGTTGAGATAAGGACAGACCAGTAACTAAGGTATAACACAAATCACTACTGCTACCACCAATAATAATAATGACAAGAGAAATACAGGGGAAAAGAATACAATTGCTCACCACCTATAACCAGCCCGACCAAGCAGTGCACCCCCCCTTCCAGGTCTCTGCCCTCCGTTTTTACATGCTGGGTATGACGTGCTGTGGCATGGAATACCTCTTTGGTCAGTTTGGGTCAGGTGTCCTGTCTCTGCTTCCTCCCGGCTTCCCCTCCTCCCTGGCAGAGCATGAAACTCAGGAAGACCTTGATCAGACCAAAACATTCTATGCAGTAACTGAAAACACTGGTGTTATCAGTGTTGTTCCCAGGCTGAAAGTTGAAAACACAGCACTGCACCAGCTACTATGAAGGAGAAAAATGACTGCTACTGCTGAGCCCATGACACCTAATGTGATCTTCACTGATTTTAGACAGCCATTTAGGTCCTTATTGAGAGGAACAGGCCTGTAAAATGAGTTCTGTCCATGAAAACAGAATTGCAATTTACGTTTCTTCTACTGTGTCATTATTACCGCTACATTCTACTTACGGATCTGAGACAATCACTGTCCTTCTCACTATTGAGTGATGGCAAAAAAAATTCAGTATTTTATCTTTTTTAATGCTGAAAGAAGTAGTTACGCTGCTTGACTGGGAGTTGGGTTAATCTAAGATAAAATCTTAATTAGCTACATTAAAAAAAAATTCAACAATATGGGATGCACTTGCCACCTTGTTAGGGAGAATAGCATTAAAGTCAATTTGCTGCCTTCTCAGACCCTTGTCTTTCTAGGTATTACCTCACATGATTAAATCTATGTGCAGCTCCATTGGCTTCTATGTGGTTGTTTACTTGCTGAGAGTTTAATGCACACAGTAGTTCTGGGTCCCTGTTACTTGCCTTTATAACCTCTACATGGATTTTCAAGATAAAAACTTATCTGATTTCTCAAGTTTAGTAAACATTCCTATACTAAATTCCCTAAGTACTATAAATTTAATTGTTCTTTTGATCAGAAAATAAATAAGGTGTTAATGAAGGTTAATAAATAATACATAACCAATGCAAGGTTAATGAAAGCAAGCAAGATACTGAAAAATAATTGCAATGTTATGAAAACAAAACACCTGCTTTATATTGACATTTCCAGCACTGTAAATAATTCTTCATTGTAAGTATTAAGTAAATTTTGGATGAGGAATTCTTTCTTTTTTTTTCTTTTTTTTTTTTTTTCCTGGGAATGACATTAAAATGTGAGGTCTTTTAAAATCCTGCTTTGTCTAAAAAGCAATTGATTCATCTTTTCTTCATCTGTCCAAAGTGAAGAATATAGCCTGCAGACTGACCTGGTGCAGTAGCTATGTACATTTCATTACTAGTTTGAGATGCTTAGTCCTACGGTAATAGATATGCAGATTTTATGTAAAGGCATAAACTATGATGCTTAATGAGGTAGTAAGGCACATTTTGCTTTCAAGGAAATCGTGAGTCCCTGAAATGTCACACAGGATTCAACAAAAAAAAAAAATAAATTCTTTATTTTACATATACTGAGAAAATGCTTTGTTGAGGCTACATTAATCCTTTTGTAGCTTTCTCTTCCTCTGCAACTTGAGGAAAAAAAATCTTCTTACAGTACCAGTTCCTGCTTCCTGCTCATTAAATGTCTTTTAATTTATTTCATCCTTCACTGCACTTACGTTTGAAATGCAGTTGAAGTTACATCTAGTGTATCCCTTTCTCCTCTGATAATAATAATGATATACCTTTATTTTTTTCTCCTTCACTATCTTTACCTCAGCTAAGATTTTGTCTTTTCTGTGGTTAGGCTTTTATTTGAAATTAAGCTCCTTGCAGATAATTCTGTTTATTATACTAGAGATTGCCTTTTTTTTTTTTTTTAGCTCTGAAGGTGATGCCTATTTTCAATATATAAAAATTATTTTTAAAATGTTTTTATATCAGTTTTGTATTATTAAAATATATATACTAATAAAGCAGTTTTCTTTGAATGTATACTGTTTATGAAAAGTTTCTGTAAAAATACATGATACAAAAAAATTTCAGTAAACTTGCAAAACTTTTCTAATCATGGATTTGGAGCTAGGATTTTTTTCTTGGTTTCTTTCCAGAGAGGATTTAAAAATCTCAAATTAAATTGGGTTTAAAGTACAAAAATGTAACTAAAAATTTTTACACAGTCTAAGTAAATGAAAGTAAATTCAGATTGCATTTCTAGAACTACATATGTATATAGTAACTAGAGGTAAAGAATCACTAAAATAAATGAAAGTTGCCACAACCGTTCAGCAGCTGTCTTTTAGTTATATCATCTTTCCCATAATTTCTTCAATTCTTTCTCCTTATCTCATATTCTACATTCTTTAATTCTTCTTTGCATGTTATATTTATTTGACATTCACGTAGAAGTTTCAACAGTCTTTTTTGACATCTTTTTATAGAATTTCAGCAAAATTGATTCACACGTGAAGACAGAAGGTGTTTTGGGGGTGGGGGAGTTATTTTAAATAAATAGCTAATAAGTTTAATTTTCATCTTCTTCAGTAGGTGAGATGACATTCACTAGTTAATATGCAGTTTTCTAGCTGAAACGATTTTTCTCAGAAAATCAACAAGCAAACATGAGTCCTGAGTAATGATACACGACTCAATTGTGCATACAAAATTATGACAGAATGTAATATAAGATTTAAATAATAAAATTCTTAGCCTTTTTCAATGTTAATAGCTCATATATATATATATGTTTTCATAGTCTGTCTGCACGGTAGCAGACGCTGCCAAAATATTTGAAACAGTGAATATCATCTGTTTACAGATGAATGAGGAACACCTGTACATGTCTGGAAAGACTTTTATAAAGGGTGTTATTTTAAGGCCGCACTAGTTTATTTTCTGCAGACACAGTATACTGTATATATAATATATATACACCATATATATTCACAGTATATTATAATTACAATAACTTATAACTGGACAATTTATCAGTTTACATACTCATATGCACACTTAAAACTCATATACACACTTAGAACAGATTTTAAAACCTGTGTTTAAATCTCTGTTACTTCTCTATCTGGGCTAATTCTTACATTCAGAATAAATTCAGTGAACTCACAGACAGTTTTTCTTGATTCAGAAATATTCAGTCATAGACCAGAGCATGTTATTCTAGGCACATTAAAAACAAGTGTCTTGTGGGTAATGAAGGCATTTGACACTGAGAAATGTGGATCATAAGCTAATGGTTCTGCTAATAAAGTTGTCATTAAAATTTGACACGGATTAGAAAAACAAAAGATCCAAAACAATGCAGAAGCAAACAAATATTTCAAGACAAACTGTGCTAGTTTGCTAACTGTTGGGGTTTTTGTCCCAGTTTCTTTTATGATAATTTATAACAGGCGTTCTATAAGTTCTATAAATGTCTGTAAAGGCCCTTCCTAAAGAAGTTAATCAACTGAAAGAGGCAGTATTATTCTAATGTTTTATGTGTTGACTTCCATTCAGTTTAAGTTATCTCAATTGCTCTTGAGTCATTATAAAAAGTTATTAAAGGATATGGTTTGGTCTGCCATATATAAAAAAAAAGTTGTGTATGAACAAGTATTGATCAATTCTAACTGCACTAAGAGTCTAGAACTGAGTTAATTCCATAGTTTAAGACTATTGAGAATTATTCATTCTCCACCACCATCCCACCCCAGCAAAGGGATAGCTTCTGATAGGGAGAATAATACAAATATTTATATTAATGGCAAATATATCTGCCTGTGTTCACTGGATGATTCTTCAACTGCACATTCCCTGAGAGATACCAGCATGTATAGTCAGTTGTGCAGCTAGAAGGCCACCTGAAATACCCTCCTGAGTGCTGTAGAGCAATATGTAGGAGTTCTCCACACGGGTGTAGTGTTCCATTATTCAGTTTTAAAGGCAATTAAATGCTAGTCAGCAGTCATCTTTCATTCATCACCGTTAAAGTAAAATGGAAGTATTCATAGGCAATATAGTGACAAGGACTTATAAGGACAAATTTGCGCAGAAGTGGGAAGATAACCATGTCAGTATCTATATTGTATTTTTATTAATTCCCAAAGTGACTTGGCTGAAGGTTGAGTTCTTATGCCCTTAATGTCACATCTTCGTTTTGCTTTAATAGATTTCAGGCCCACACTTTCTTTCATACCTCAACTCCATCTTTGAGTTATTCAGTTATCCCTATTATTCCTTCTTTCCCATATCACTCTACAAAACATGTTGATAATGTGACTAGTTTTGCATGAATAGGAAGTCATATTATTTTGATTTTGAATGATATTATGCCCAAAGTAATAAAGGCAATAAGGGTATTTAAGCCATTTTGAATAAGCTAATTTTGAATGAACCATCATGAAAACAGTGACGACAGAACAGCAGGAGTATAATCAAAATACGTTTATCTAAACTACTTTGTATTTTTTCTGCTAGCAGTTTCAAGAACTGGGAAGATAAATATTCTGACTGAGTTTATTGTTATTTTTATTATATTATGAGACAGGGGTGCAACTATTTTCAACTAATTCAGTTAAGACCTATCTGTTTTTTAGAGCTATTTCATAACGGTGAGAGAAATTATTCGCCTCATGACATTTGTTCTTGTGGCCCACGCTCTGAAGTGCTTTTGCTCTTTCACATACATACTGAGGTAAGCAGCTGCTTGCAACTCTTCAGCAACTGTGCTTGAAACATTATTTTACAGGAAGGCAGGAGACATTCTCTTCCCATAAAATGAAAGGTAAAGTTTGTACATCATAACTGTCTTGAGGGACTATTTCCAGTTCACTCTCGTCTGTCTCATTGTAGTAACCATTTAATGTTATAATAAAACAATACAAAATGACAAATGTGAAGTCTTAACAACAGGCTTTATTGTGCTCAACCTTCTCAATGGCTGCCAAGATGGAAAAGAAGATAAGGTGGTGGAGGTCTTATCCATGCTTCAAATCTTCATGGAGGTTGGATGTTGACTGATATTTATACAGATTTTACGTCAGTTAAATTATTTTGTATAGGAACATGATATTTTTTCCAATGGAAATATATAGCATGAATATGCGTGTAGTTATATCAGCTTGCAACAGCTTTGGTGACTCACACTGAAAAATATTGTCCCTTTACTTACAGCTGAATTGGTCTGGTTTCTAATACTAGTATATCTACATCCCCGTTTTCACTAAACATGGCTTTAAGTATAGAGATATTATGAAAGGGATCATCAAGCTTTGTGTGTGAGCAAAATCAGAGTCTTTTTTTCAGGAAAAATAATCTTCACCCATAACTGTGTCATGCCACCTCTCTGTTAGAAGATATCACTCCATGAAGGTACACCTCAGAAACAGACAAATTCTGCATCCTCAGGAATAAAGCAGCTCTGCTCCTTCCAGCACACTAGACAGTTTTCTGGGTTCAGATAACGCTATATACTTTTTCAACCCCCCCCAGCCTGATTTAAAAGCTTAACCAAAACTGAGCTCTGAACATAGTTTCTCTGAGACTAGCTTGAAATAATGATAAATTACTTCACCCTGATTCAATTCATTTAGAGATTAATAATGTGATAGCTCTTATTTTAATTAAAAAACACCTCTTTTTTTCAAATCTGTTAAGAAAACAAGGAAAACAATTTCTGTTGTGAAGATGCATGCATTAATATCTTTAAGAAAATATCTTTCAAAATTTTCTCCCTGCTCCTAAGCAACCTGGGTAGCTCTACAGCCTATCTATCTCCTAAATAATCATCTGGCCTGGAAAGCATACCTGCACAAGTGTGTTAGTAAAACAGCACAGAGAGTTCTTTTCATATTTGCTTGTGTTTAATAAAGCATCTATGCATACAGGAAGTCAGTATCATACTCAAGTGCCAGTTAAATCTCACTGAAGGACTTTGTCTTTTTACAGAGTGGGGAAGCTCATTCCCTGTACAAAACTGCTGGTATTGCAAAAGTGGCAGTAAATTGTCAGAGCCATTTTTACAGTCTGACAGTATTTTCCAGAGGAGACAAGTTCTCCTCCATAGTCTTGCTATGTAATCTACATGCAGAGAAGGACAAAAAGAAGCAGATGGTAACTTCTCCTACTTTCTTCCTGCCCCCACAAGCTGGAGTTCCACAGGCATACTGTCTTGATGCTACACATTTTGGCAGATGGCAGCAACAATGTTTAGCCTGTATATATGACAGAGTTATAATGGAAATATACCCAGTTAGGAGAATATTTGATTTGGTAATGATGGAGAGCGAAGTATCTTTCTAATGTACTTTGGCATTTATATTTTCCCTTTAGCTGACACAAACTAGGAAAAAAAACCCGCGCAAACCACAAACCATTTAATACAAATTTTTTTTTTCTGAGCACTGCTGGTATAGAAACTTACTCAACAAAACATGAGTAGATCAGTCCCTGCAGACATCTGAGAACTAATGAAACAACAGTGTTGATTAAGATGAACTTAATAAAGCTTTATTGCAATGAAAAATCTTCAATAGGAAACTTCAAAGGAAGAAAGGATAAGTATACAGTGTCGGATAATTACAGTGGTTTTACAATTGTGTCTGGAGTAAAAAGCACTAGCTGTTGTAGTATTACTGAACAGATTTAAAAAGTGAGTGAGAGTATGGCATAGCATAGGGTTTTTAATGGGAAGTAATCTGAAATATGGCGAGCATAATGAAATAAGAGCATAGTATTCCACATAGTACGCTTGCTTGCTTATCCATACAAATGAAAGAACACACAAAAGAGAGCACTCTCAGCATCAGTGCTTTTTGACATCAGACTCTGTTCACATGAGCAGCCCCATTGACTTAATGGGTCTATTCATGTCAAAAAAGATTTCTCATGTGACCATGGTTTTGCAGGGTTGCTTGCACGTTCTAAAAGAGACCATAGCAGTGCAAATAGCTAACTAAGGGAACTGTATGTTTCTTACCATGCAAGCCTGAAATTTCAATGATTTGGTAATCTGATTTAGGTTGAAATTAATTACTTCAGGCTTACTTAGGCCAGAAACGTATAAGTGGTAAAGAATGCCCATAGACATGTGTGAACAAGCTCTTTGAAAATGTGCTTGCCCTCCTCTTTTGTATAAATGACATTCAGGTGTAATTATTGTTTCCTAATTCAATGAATCTTCATGATGAATGACACACGTTAATGTACAGAGAACAATTTGTAACTGACTTTTTCCCATAGTGGTTCTGTGTTTCTGACAGGTTGAAGAGGGGGAGGAAGTGCACAAAGTTACAATATCAAGGGTTACAATATCAGGGGATATCCCATGGAAATACACGCTAAATAGTGTAAAAAGAGAAGGAAGAAAGCAGATTACAGATTGCATATTCCAGAGTACTACATATGAGGTAGAGTACTTCTTGCCACATCACAAGCATCCTATGATTTCATAGCCTCAGTGTTTCTGGACAGACTCCCAATTTTAGAAGGAGAGAAGCTGACCAACACTTTTCCAGTGGTAGCAGAAGCCTTTAATCAGAAGCTGGAAAATTAATTATCTGTAAAAGCATCTGGATGCTTTTCTTGCTTTGTAGTCATCTTCATTTGCAGTGCTTTATTCTTTCCTTGAGGACTCCATCATAAACTGAAGTTAAAAAAAAACAAAACTAAACCTGCTGCCATCAGCAGAAGACAACAGATGCCTTGGTGGGAAATGAGCTTCAAACTGAAAATTAATACAATGAATGGTAGGGCTACAACATGTGGCATATAGAGTGAATTAAAAAGGGGAAATTGCTCTTTCTCCTGAGCAAGCTTTTTGACATATTTTTATTCATGCATTTGATAACACTGTTATCCTAACATTGTTCTGCTTGTAAAGCTTTTCCAGCCATAACATACATGAGCTTTGTTTTTCCCTTCACTGTGATGACTCTGTCCTGTGGTATTTTTCATAGCTTGACATAAGGCAGTAATGGTTTTATTAGCTACACTGTATCTGCTGAGCTTGCTGTTTTCAGGGAGCATGTCATCACCAGTGCCTTTCTGCTGTTTCCTTATTAGCATGTGCCCTTTACTGACTCTGCAGGAGCTATCACCTAGAATTAAATATTTTCTGCTAGACCTGTCCTTACTCTGTGCAAAATGATTACAATCCATTATGCCACCCTTTTGCTGACAGCCAGATACCACTGAGATTGCAATAAAATTGTTCCGTGTTTAAATATGATACCAGCTCGCTGCACTGAGTATTGATAAAGGAAATGTTGGAAAAAATCCTTTCAGTTCAGTAACTGATGATGAACTTCACAGAAGAAAAATACGGGTACTTATTAAAATGAGTCCATATCAGCTATGGTGCAATAGTTGTGATAACCATAATAATGGAAAATATAATCTTTTTTGCTTCATTAGGATTGCTAATAAGGTGTAGAGTATCACAGACCATTAGAACATAAAAAAGAGTTGTAATGGAAAAAAAAAAGCTTTGAAATTATTCTTTTTTAATTTTTCTTTTAGCACATATTAAAATTTCCTTGAAACACAAGTGCTCTTCAGCATTTCCTAGTGCAAGATCTTTACATGTCAAAACCCCCTTATGTGGAGACTGTTGCTAAGTTTTTTCATCGGAGAAAATGAGAACACCATTTTTGTCACTGTTGATTTGAATGTCAACATGCTGTTTCTTTTTGGGACATATTTGTCTTCCTTTCAAACCCTATTCCAATAGATCCTCAAAGTGTCATTGTACAGTTACCTATATTTTTCCCAAGATACCACTTTCAGCATTGTAGATTATTTTCATGTGAGCTGCTCCAAGTGAGTGTAATGCTCTTGCTGCAGCTTCTTTGGAGCTGGTAGGAATTACTGTTGTGTACATAAGAGAAGGCAGCTAAGATCTCTCCAAGTAGGTGCTTTCTCTTTGGGTATTTTTTTCTAAGAATTTTGTTCCATAAGTGGAATGCTACTTGAACTTAAAGCCTCCTACATCACTGCAGTGCCTTATAGGCAGGACTGTGTTAGAAGGCACAGTGAAGTCCTCTTTGTAAGTGAAAGCCTAAGGATCCATTTTGTAATTTTGACACTTTTTTTGCTTTTATGAGCATGTTGCTTTGCTTTATCTCCATCTCGCACTAGCCTAAATCATTGTAACTGTGATCGGACTCAGTCCTGCTATTTCTGAAGAATGGCACTTCGTAGATATAAGAAGGAAAAGTCCCTGCCATGAAGAAGTTACCATATGAACTTATTAGTATATTCATAACTTATATTTTGTAAAATGCTTTACCTTCCTTTACCATCTCGTTGTTTTTTTCATGTTTTACACATGAACCTGCATGCAACTCAAGGAAAGATAGATCACTATCATATTAAGATTTGCATGCCTGCTTCATAATAGTCATGTGCTTCATTTACATGGGATGATCAGCTACAAAGAAATATATTGTGCAATACATCATTTCAAATTAATATCCATTTTGGAAAACACCTGTCTTACTTACATGAAGTTTATGAAGCAGAGAGAGGGGTCAGTTTAAATAGGTCTTCACAGGATATGAAAATGTTTAAAGACATTTTCACCACAGAATTTTTATATCTAAAGATAAAATAAGTGCTATTTCAGAGATTTGTTGAATTACAAAACATCGTTAAATGCATGTGTTTTCTGCCAAACCCCTTAGCATGTGAAGATTGTCTCATGTATCACCGCACTTTTCTTTAAGCTGTGTGTCATGGGTTCAGCAGCAGCAGTCATTTTTCTCCTTCTTGGTAGCTGGTGCAGCGCTGTGTTTTTAATTTTGGGCCTGGGAACAGCGCTAATAACACCAGTGTTTCGGTTACTGCTCAGTGATGTTTTGGTCTGGCCAAGGACTTTCTGAGTTTCATGCTCTGCCAGGGAGGAGGGGGAGCCGGCAGGAAGCAGAGACAGGACACCTGACCCAAACTGACCAAAGAGGTTATTCCATATCACAGCACGTCATGCCCAGGATGGAGAGCAGAGAGCAGAGACCCGGAAGGGTGGGGGTGCACTGCGTGGTCGGGCTTGGTTTTAGGTGGTGAGAAATTGTATTCTTTCCTTGTATTTGCCTTGACATTATTGTTATTGGTGGTAGCAGTAGTGATTTGTGTTATACTTTAGTTACTAAACTGTTCTTATCTCAACCTGTGGGAGTTGCATTCTTTTCGATTCTCCTTCCTATCCCTCCAGGAGCGGAGGGAAGAAAAAAGAGGGAAGTGAGGGAGAGAACGGGCTGCGTGGTTAGAGATGCTTAAACCACAACACTGTGCTTCAGATTTCAGGGATTTGCCAAGGATTATTTCCTTAATTTTTATTGAAAGATGATTTTTTTCTTGTTGAAACCACAGACCTATTAATCTTTTTCTATTATACTTGCAATTAAAGAAAAAAAAGACTTAAATGTTACCTGTTGTGTCCATTCTTCTGGATACAGAATATTTTTCAAAGTCATACTCTGCATCATATATTCACATTTAAATCATGCTTAAATTAAGCTGAAATCAAGTTTGTCATGCCTAACCTGACTGGGTCGTGAAATTAATGTTGACAGCAAGACTACTTGAACTGCAACTGTGCCATATACAGCTTAAACCAGCTCAAACATAGGCTTCTCATAAGACTTGTTTCAGTGGTATGAGATCTGTACTGGAGCACGGTAATCTGAATCAGTCAGAGAGAGCTGATTAACAACTGCTCATTAAATCAGTATTAACAGCTGCTCTGGAACAACCCTGGTGCTCAAAAAAGCTCTGTTCTGCACAGGAACCCCTGTGAGAAAGCCTATGAAGAGCCGTTGTTGCCTCCTTTCTACCTGTGAAATAAATCCAGAACTCCTCTTTAACTGCTGAATGTGCATCATGTGGCTCTTGACCATAGGGGCATATATGCGTCTATAAGTTCCTGTGCCTACAGCATAGCATGAGAGCTAGAATCTATTATCACTTAAATATGTGAAATCTGTACAAAAATGCCATTAAACTCACAGACTGTATATGCAAACAGTGCTGGCAATATACTTGGAAAGCTTTTGTGCATGAGGTAGGATTGCATACCCTTTTCATCAAATAATCCTGTAGATCTGAGGTCTGTATAAGCTACTCTCTCCTATGTGAATTGATGTGAGCATGCACAGCAATGGAGCTAACTCTGCCTGCAGGCAGGCAGCAACAGAAGGTAGGAGATGTTCTACCATTATGCTTTCTGGCAGCTACAGGGCATGTCTTCCAAGTGTGTGGGGATATATGTGTGTGTATTTATTTATTTATTTTCAACTGCACTTGCTTTGTAGACCATTTGCTGATATTTGAACTACCAGTTATCTATAGACCAGAGATGGAAAAAGAATGCCTTAGTGGAGTCCGGTGCAAGTACAAAGAAAGGGCATGTATTATGCGTTAGACTTAAAGTTATTTCTTTTGCTGGATAAAGCAGCGAAGTACACTCACCACATTGAAGCATGAAAAAGAAATACGTTACTGAGATATTCTGGGAACCAGCACTGGTCCTAAGGGCCGAAATCAGTTGAGCTTCAAGTTCTTCTTTCACTGAAGTTGAAAGCAAGGACAAAATCTATACCAACAAAGAAAGCCAGTGAACCTGGAACAAAGAATAGTGTTGGTAGCCAACTTACACATATGTAAGCGTACGGGTTCACATTTTGTGACTCAAACATAGATGACTGTCATACAAGTCAGGGAACTCCAACAGAGCTCCCAGTTGTTTCTGTCAAGCTGCCAGTACACAGTGTGTTTCCTTGTTCCTGTAGATAGACTAGACTAGACTAGACTAGACTAACCTGAATCAGAAATAGTTGACAAATCTTGTCTTTAATAGAAATTTAATTTTTAGCTCCAAGTTTATGTTGTCATTCACAGGTCCATTAGTCTCACATATAGTTGTCACAGATTCCCAGAGCACAAGCTTCCTGGAGAAGGATGCTCTCAAATCTAATTATTAAGTGACACTAGCTCTTCAATTTCATTCAGTCATTTGCTAAATCTCTCTAGCACTGATAACAAAAATGAAACTTTGTCCAGTGTAAAACACTTCACAGAGAGTTTTTTTACTGCTACTTAAATATCCGTATTTAAAGATACAAGTTTATTATTTATTACTATTTATGTTTTCTCCTTTTTTTTTTTTTTGTCTTCAAAACATACAGAAAACTGCAAAAATTTATTATGGCTTATATGTCACACACCTTGTGATGTGACAGGTGTTCCACTGATGATGTGGTTCATGTACATACACACAGAGGTTGATACTTTTTGTATGCCTACCCAATCAGAAAGCATCGTGGTGATAGGTGGATCGCTCTGTGCTTTTTGATTTACATTGAACATGTAGTGCCACATGAGGGGCAAAAAAAAAAAAAAAAAGTCTAAGATCACAAAGGTAAAGTTTAGGAATAAGGAGTGACAAATCTAGTAAAATTGTAGGTATTTAAATAATTTTCATCAAAATAAAAATGTAAAGAAAATGCTGTTGATTTAAATAAATGTTTCAAGTATTTGTTGCATGTGAACAAAATAAGAATTGTACCAAACTATTCCTACTTAATAGAAAATAATTTGCTTTCTAGTCTACTAATTTTTTTTTTAATATTCTCAGACTATCCTCAGTAGTAGTTACATCCAACTGCATAAAATTTTCATGTACAAATGCACCTATAATCAAAAGCGTACATAAACCCAGAAGTCACAGACAAAATTTT
This sequence comes from Ara ararauna, assembly GCA_028858755.1. NCBI lineage: Eukaryota > Metazoa > Chordata > Aves > Psittaciformes > Psittacidae > Ara > Ara ararauna. The sequence goes on from CM054376.1 coordinate 23,220,608, forward strand.
CAAGTGATAGACTTCTACTGCCATGTTCAGAATTAGCAATAGTAAAAGACATTTTCCATTGTCCAATTAAATTTAAAGAGTGCTATGGAGGTTCAACTCATTAATCCATGGGTTTCTTTTTCTTTTAGCTCTATTGACATTACAGCACATGAAATATGTCTTTCTGCCCCAGAATTGTGGAGCAGAAATTGTGATTGTCTTAATATTTTTAGAAAACTTGCAATAATAAGGTCTAATCAGAAGGTTCTTCTGTACATTACTCTAAATATTGCATCATTTACATAATAGATTAACAGTCTGTTTCATACCTTGCATTTCTCAGCATAATTTCCATTTGGAGCTTTAGAATTTTAAGTAGCTCATGATTGCAAATCAGATATTCCTACATTCCTGATGTGGGTACATTGTCTATAGGTTCAAAAGAGAAGGCTTGCTTTTGGAAGTTTTGCCTTTAGTTTCCTACTTTGCATGTGCATAGTTACCTGCTCTTCATAATTTCTCACCTTTTATAGGTCCTTTCTCCTGAGTTACCTCTTTCATTAAAAGGAAATAAATTGAACAGAAATTAAATAGGAAGAGGAATGTGGTATGTTCTAAAGACTGAAATCTAACCCAGAAAATAATGAATTCTGGAAAAAAGGTTGTCCTGGGTTCAGCAGTAGCAATTATTTTTCTCCTTCTTGGTAGCTGGTGCAGTGCTGTGTTTTTGACTTTCATCCTGGGAACAGCACTGATAACACCAGTGTTTTCAGTTACTGCTTGGTAATGTTTTGGTCTGACCAAGGACTTTCTGAGTCTCACGCTCTGCCAGGGAGGAGGGGGAGCCGGGAGGAAGCAGAAACAGGATACTGTCCCAAACTGACCAAAGAGGTATTCCATACCACAGCATGTCATGCCCAGGATGTAAAAACAGAGAGCAGAGACCCGGAAGGGTGGGGGTTCACTGCTTGGTCGGGCTGGGTATAGGTGGTGAGCGATTATATTCTTTTCGCTTGTATTTCTCTTGTCATTATTATTATTGGTGGTAGCAGTAGTGATTTGTGTTATACCTTAGTTACTGGTCTGTCCTTATCTCAATCTGTGGGAGTTGCATTCTTTCGATTTTCCTCCCAATCCCCCTGGGAGCTGGGGGGAAGAAAGAGGGGGGAGTGAGAGAGTGACTGTGTGAGTTATAGAGGCTTAAACCACGACATAGGTATTGTTTGTAAATGATTTTAATCCTAAATATTTTGGTTATTATAATACATGGTATAAAGTCCAAATCTTACAAAAAGAAACAGCTTTATTGTTACAGTGTTGAAGACATATTGTTCCAAAATCATTACTGTTTCTAGCTCTAAAACATGGATTTTCTCTCTTTACAGTACGCATTTGTAAAATTAAAAAATAAAGTGGCAATATGTATGTGTGCATAATCTGCGTATTTAGATGCATTAAAATTTAGAGTAATGTCTTTTGCTTTATGTTACTTAAACAGACAAAGAAAAACCATATGCATTTCCATTTGTAGTTTTAATTCATTTGTATGTACCAAGGAACAAGCATAGGGGTATTCAGAAATCCAGATTTTTATAATAACTTTTTGCATTTGTATACAAAACACATTCTGCATTTTTAACACTTTTCAGCATCATGTTTTATTAAAGAAAATTCAAAGGAAAGGTAGTGCTAGAACTCTGAGTTATTCATAGATGAGAGAGCAGAGTATAGTTATTTTTTTCCAGGGTGTTTGGCAGCAAGGTAGCTGCTTGGTGGCTACTGTGTATCTATGACTGCCAGTATTGGTCCTAGTTCAAAGAGCTCTAACGGAGGGGTAAGCAAAGCAACACAGACAGTGTATTAACATGTTTTTCACTGTGTTTTGAAGTCACTCTTAACATGTGAAGGATTCGTTTTAATAGCTCTAATTTTTTTAGAGCATATCAGAGGTGAAATATTAAAACCAAGCAATATAAAATTCAAACTGTCATGTGAAAGATAATTCGTCATTTCCGCAATCAGCTTTGCATTTTCCATTTTGCTGATGTGTCTCTCTGGCTATTATTTCAGCTCTTAATCTCTACTATTATCTTTGGATGTGTTTAATTTTCGGGGAGGGGTAAGGTTGTTCTAGTACATTTTCATAGTTGTTCCGATGACCCATGAGCCTATCGAACAAACTGTCATTCAAAATAATGATTTTAAAAGACTGACCTTGAACTTGATGCCAGACATCATTTTGTTTTCTCCATGTTACTTCATTCAGAATATACCATTCTTCTGTATACCATGCAGCTCTTGCTTGTGTACTGATGATAGTGTGAATGATGGACATTCACATGAACATACCATAGTGAAAATGTAGATATCTTTGTAGTAAAGCATTGCTTACTTGATAGACAACAGAGATAGCTGTTTTTCCAGTACATTAATTCTATAATTCAGTAAATTAGAACTCAAGCATAAATTCAGTAGTTATGACTGGAAAGGTTCACATCCTTTGTGTCCTGTGAAAATTGTACCTTGTTTCTGCAGGTGGCAAGACTGGGGGGTAAATTGTTTTGTTGTGGCATTCATAGGTTGTCATTTTACCTGTCTTCTTATACCACTGATAATAATGACAGCCTGATTAATGTGTCCATTGTTATGGCTTTGTTTTTAAAAAGCTTCAAAAGGTCTCAGTGCTTTACTTCAGAGTTTCTTGGAGCTGATCTTATCTGACTTTAGGCAAACTGGAACATTTCTGGCTACTTGACTTAAATGTCAACTCTTTAAGGAGTAGAAAATAGAATTCAATGCAATCTATAATGCAGAGACAGAAAATCAGAGAGGAAAACATTCTGTTACGTTTAAATGTTTCAAAAATTTTCAGCTGGAGTTTGGAGCGGTCTTCAAATAGAATAGACAGTTTCATGATATAGGTGAGCAGAAAAAAAGCTATAAAAGGAAAAAAAAATCCCAAATAAGATTTTACATTCACCTTGAATAAGTGGATTTAGACTTAATTACTGTGCTGTTGTTACTAGTGGCTGCCTGCGACGAAAGTTATACTGTTATAGCTATGTGCTACAAGGGCACTAAAGTCCTTGCGGAGCAATGGTTTGACATTAGTCAGTATCAGGAAGAGAGAAGCATGTGGAGAAGTGGAGGATAATTAAAGCCAGCTTGTTTGTTACTAAACAAATTTTTTTGAACAGTGATGATCTATGTATTTAACTGAATGAATAACTGGATAACTTTTAAAATATATGTTAACTTGTGTTTTTGTGCCTTTTTTTAGTTTTGAAAGAATATGTATTTCAAATTAAAAAAGACAAAATACTTAAATATACTGAGAAAATCAAACAATCATGGATACAGATAATTTTAAGGGAATTTTAAAAAATAGATATTTTTGTTTGAAAAATGTTTCTTTTATTAAGTAATCTTAGTTTTCTTTCAGATAATGTTAAACTTTGAGACCTTCAACTGGTTCTATTTGCTTTAGAATATTTTTCCAAATATCTTTTTTTGTTTATGTGACTGTTACATGTGATGTGATACACTAAGATATTATTGGTGTTTCAGTATTATCTGAAATCAGAAATTGTTCTTCCCAGTAAATAGCTGAGTAAAAAAATTGAAAATAAAACAGAAATCTAACATTTATCTAAAAATTTAGCATTGCTTGATGAACTAATGTTTCCTTAAATTTGAACAATTTTTTAGTTATTTCTAGCTTAACTTATTAGCTTTTTGTTGTTTTTCTTTTTTTTTTAGCAAGCCGTCAATGTATTGCACCCAGTAAGCAGCAGAAATTAGTCATTTTAATATTGACAAAATGAACTTTTATTTATTTATTCATCAAATAAAAAAAAAAAAAAAAAACAAAGAATTGAAGAACAATGACATTCATTAAAAGATGGAAAAGAAAGAAATTAAAAATCTCAGATGCTTTCATGTCATGTCCTGACAGCACCTTTTGAATTCTGAAGGAAAATATATAAGTCTTGTCCTTGAAATCTATACATCTAAGTAGCTTCATTAACATGCTTCAGGTGACAAAATCAGTGTGTAACTTTTATATATATTTACAACAAATCACAGTGTTTGTGACAGGCAAGTCTTCTGTCTCTACGTGAATTTTGTATAGTGAAAAATTGACATAGTCTTCAAAACAGGTCTATAACAAAAATACGTAACCTTGTGTATTGTGATCTGTTTATTTCTTTTTATTCTGCTTCTCAAAAAAACCCCAACCTAACCCAGGATGTTTAAAAGAATTACTGCAGACTTTTATTCATTATTGTCTCAGCTGTTGGATTGTTTCGGTAACTGAAAAGCTTTGGGAATGTCACCTTCTCTATCGTATTGTCTCTTCTGCCACCAGTGAAAACAATGACTAATTATATATTAAGTGTAAAAAAGAACATACAAATTGAAAATAATCTTTAAAATTTCATTGTGGGGAAATAATTTCAGTTGAAAGAGAAAGTTTCTGAATGGAATTTCATATAATTATAAAGAGAGGATCTATTATGGATACAAGGTTATTTGTGTAAAGATGCAATAAGCGACTAATATTTTTCAAATATCGGTAATCTGCAACTCTTGTTCACTATCTCTCTGAGCCATGCTGAATTGAGCTGAGTCATAGGACTTTAGCGACTATACTAAACAAAGACTAGATTAGAATATGTATGACTAGTCTTAAAATGAAAAATAATTATTAAAATGACACATTTCAGATTTTGTTCTTACTATTTAATACAGAAAAAATTGAATATTCTTGAAATAGAAATGAACAGTTACTTCTTTTTTTTTCATCATAGAGAGGATACTGTTATCAAAATATCCTTACAGATGTTTTAATCTTATTAATCAGGAGTGTGGTTTTTTTTATTTCTCCATTTATTTGCATGTGTAACCAGAGCCTTTACTTGTCTTTATTTTTTTTTCCTTGACAACCAACCATTGCTACTACCATAATACATTTAGCTTAACATGGGCTCTTTGAACAAAGAAAGTTGCTGTAAAACATCATGGGCTGTCAAAATAATTTGGGTTGATTCTTGCATTCTTACTATGCATAGTATTTTACTCTTTGAAAACTCATAACATCTTCATTGTAGAAGGATCCTGAAAAATAATTTCTGCTGTTCAGATTTGAATTTACAAAAAATAAATGAGAAATTTGGAAAGAAAAATGAATCATTAATACTAGAATTATCATATAATATTATAGAATTATCATTCATTTAGATTTTCATCCAAAATAAGCACTCCAGAGGGCACCTAAGAATTTGAGCATCCTTGGCATGTATTTTTAAACATAATGTAGAGGCTGCAATAAATAAAACTTCCAAAAAAAACAGTCTGTCCTCCCACTCTCTAACAAGCCATTTAATTCCTAGTCATAAGACCTGTGCAACTCCATCACACCTTCCCACAAGATATTCCACCTGTTACTGCCTCAGTCTGCTCACACAGATGGACTTTGTAGCATACCCAGAGTGTCAACAGTTTATGGTTATTTTAGACCTTGGCAAGGAAAATCATTCCCAAGGAAAAGTCCCTTGTAAAAGAATGTTTTGCCAGCAGCTCTGCAGTCTTTTCTAAAGAGGAGAATTGAGTTTGAGGGCATCTGCAGTTGTCAACAATGGCAATGTATATTGTTCAGACAAGTGCTGAGTACAACCCAGATCATCATTTTTTGCAAAAAATCTGTCTACCATATCATTGACTCAAAGCACTGGTTTGCTATATACAAAGAAAAATGGTCTCATTTATAGTGACCTTCCTGTACCTATGCTTTGAATACTACCAGCTGCTTTTTATTACATTTAATAGATCATTCTGTTTTGCCTTGTATTATTTAATATTATCTCCATGTGTGACAATGTTAAGCACAGATTAATAATTGTTTAAAATATTAAACTTTTCTAGCATTTGCATTTTGCTCTAGATTGCAAATGTGTCCATTGATTGGCTTCCTATTGTTTTTTCCCCATCATAATATAATTTGTCATGAAGTTCCCCTAAATCATACTCTGCAATTTAGTAATGTTTGTTAATTTGTAATTAAACCCAAAATTATATGGTAGAATAACGCTATGATCCATCGCAAATATATATAAGCTTTGCTAGTAATACCTTAGAACTGAATGTAGTGCTTTAGCAGGGATTTTTTTTCATGTTCACAAGTCTTTGTAGGATTTTATGTTAGACTTGTTTTATCATTCTGATGTAAAGCTCTGTGGAAGACATCAAAGATCAACATCCGTATATTTTGTGGGTCTGTATACATTTTGCGTGTGATGGTAAGGTACTCAAGATATCTCTGTGTGTACATATGTATTTTGATTTTACTCATTTTCCATAGGCATTAAAAGAACTTATAAACCAGTAAGGAATAACATTACAAGGACTGAAAATTTAATCACTTTCCAAAGGTTTAAGTAATTTAACTCTTTAAAATTGTATATGTTATATTTCTGTCTCCCACATACTGAATTAAGAAATATAAATTTGGAGTTCAAAGGAGTAAAATGTCTATAATGTACAGCTGCATTCCTTAAAATGTTGGTCATGTATAGTACAAAATAGCAGTCTGTTACAGTGTCCCATTGAGAAAAAATATTTACCAATAATTTCTCATAAAATGTTAAAACAAAAAAGTATTTATTTAAAAATTTTAAAAAATTAAAATTAAAAAATATGTGTATTTACGACAAGTGGGACTATATTTTGGATCACAGAATTCTTTACTGGTCTATATTAGTGTGATCAGTTAGAGATTCTCATAGCTGGAGACAAAATCAAAGAAGCAAGTAATTCACAGAATTGTAGAATCATACAACAGTTTGGGTTGGAAGACATCTGAAAGATTTTCTAGCTCCAGCCTCTCTGCTGTAGGCAGGGGCACCTGCCACTAAACAAGTTGCGCAAAGCCCCATCCACCTTGGCCTTAAACATTTCCAGGGATGGGACATCCACAACTTCTCTGGGCAATCTGTTCCAATGTGTCACCACCCTCACAATAAAGTATTTCTTCCTAATACCTAACCAAAATCTACCCTCTTTCAGTTTAAAGCCATTCCCCCTTGTCCTGTCACTACATACTTTGTAAAGTGTCCCTCTCCAGATTTCTTGTAGGCCCCCTTAAGGCACTGGAAGGCTGCCCTAAGGTCTCCCCAGAACCTTCTCTTCTCCAGGCTCAACAGACCAAACTCTCTCACCCAGTCTTCCTAGGAGAGGTGCTTCAGCCCTTTTATTATCTTTGCTGTCTCCTCTGGACTCACTCAGGAGGTCTATGCCCCTCTCATGTTGGAAGCCCCAAATCTGAAGGCAGTACTCCATATGGGGTCTCATGACAGCAGAGCAGAGGGGGAGAATCACCCCCCTTTACTTGCGAATCACACTGCTTTTGATGCATCCCAGGATACGATCAGCTTTCTGGGCTGTAAGTGCACACTGCCAGCTCATGTTGAGCTTCTCATCAACCAATAACTCCAATTCAAATTATCTTACTGCTGGAGAAGCAAAGGACCTGCCTGTCTGGTACCTTGCAGCAAAGTCTGGACTTTTGTGAAGCATCCTGTTTAACATACTGGAATAAATCAAGAAGAGGGCCACCAAAATATTAGAACATATGACGTCTAAGGAGAGGTTGAAAGAATTGAATTTTCTGGCTAGGTTGGACTCTGTTTTCAGGTGGTTGAGCTAGGTTTTTCCCAGAGCCGGAAGCTATTAAGAAAAGGGGCAAGGTTCACAAGCTGCAACAAGAGGGATTCTAATTAGATATAGGGTAGAAAAAACCACAAAGGTGGTCAAAGAGTACTACAGGTTGCCCAGAGAGGTTACGGAACCTCCATTCTTGGAAACCTGGCTGGGCAAGGCCTTGAACTTTCTGCTTTCAAACTGTTCCAGTTTGGGGTAGGAGAATGAACCATAGGCCACACCTACCTAAATTATACTATAATTTGTTGTGCAATATATGTCTTATACCACCTGAGACAGTGATTGGTAGTTAGCGTTCACTACAACACAGACACAAGGTCCCTGGAAAGATGAAGTTTATAGATAAGATTTTCATCTAATATAAATTGGCATATCTTATTTGAAGTCATCAAAGGTTAACTAATTTAGTATAGGTAAGGCCCTGCTCTCACATCCTTTAGAATATAATTTGTAGGTTACATTTAGCTAGATCACTATTTTGTGTCAAAGTATTTAATCTAAGGGGTTTGGAAATTTTCTGTTCTCACCATTACTGTAATGTTATCATGCTGCTCCACATCTGCCTTTCAACTATAAAAAGTGGGATTTACCCATGAACACAAATGTTAAGTTATGCTTAGGTACTCAATTAGGTACTCAGATCTCTGTAGTATTCTGTTTTGACATTTCCAGGCCAAATTACCTCCAGAACTGTAACCTATTGACTTTACTGGAAAGGAGTTGGGCATGGAATTTCAGATGATTAAATTAATTATCCCACTTGCCTTTTTTTTTTTTTTTTTTTTTCCTTCTCCTTGGTCTCAGTAAAAACTATTGTTTATTGCCCTTATTCTTGTACACCCTCAGATTAATGGTGAAATGCTTTCTGACTTTCGTGTTATGTAAGAGAGTAATCCTTTCTCTTTAGCTTCTCTGTTCCTCTGTTGGGGGGAATCTGTCAATCTAGGAATCAAAAACAATAAGGGAAAAATGTTTCTGAAATAAGGTATTTTTGCTTGGTTGTGGGTTTCTGGGTGTTGTGGTTTAAGCCTCTATAACTCACGCAGCCCGTTCTCTCACTCACTTCCCCCTCTTTCTTCCCCCCACTCCCGGGTGGATGGGAAGGAGAATCGAAAAGAATGCAACTCCCACAGGTTGAGATAAGAACAGTTTAGTAACTAAAATATAACACAAGACCACTACTGCTACCACCAATAATAATAATGACAAGGCAAATACAAGGGAAGAATACAATTCTCACCACCTAATACCAAGCCTGACCAAGCAGTGCACCCCCCCCCACCCTTCCGGGTCTCTGCCCTCTGCTTTCCATCCTGGGCATGATGTGCTGTGGTATGGAATAACCTCTTTGGTCAGTTTGAGTCAGGTGTCCTGTCTCTGCCTCCTCGCGGCTTCCCCTCCTCCCTGGCAGAGCATGAGACTCAGAAAGTCCTTGGTCAGACCAAAACATCACTGAGCAGTAACCGAAACACTGGTGTTATCAGCGCTGTTCCCAGGCCCAAAATCAAAAACACAGTGCTGCACCAGCTACCAAGAAGGAGAAAAATGACTGCTGCTGCTGAACCCATGACACAGTATCAAAAGCTGATCATTAAATTGTCAAGATTCAACCAACATAAAAGCAGAAGTACAGTTCTCATCATTTTTATAGTAATAGTTTCAGTCTGTCTACATAAAAAAGTAATATCATAAGAAATTCAGCATAAGGAATATCTCACTTCTCAAAACCTAGTTAAAAATTAATAATAAACTGTACAAAAACTGATGATAGCAGAAAAAAATGCTGATACCATTTCTTTCTAGTACCTGATTTGGAATTATGATAATCTTTGGAGTAATGGTATCCTTTAGCTTCCTTCCTGACACAGAATAATATCCTTGAGGATGTCTATAGAGGGCACAAAGTGTAAAAGGAAACCAGAGATTTCAAACAGAGTTTTCTGTTTTTTTCCAGAGCAGGGGAATTTTTTATGACAATTCCTAGTTGTAAAAGGCAATTCATTTCACATGCATAAGGAATGGGTCTGGAAAAGATTTATTGTGTCATCAAATCCAGTTCCCTTTTTTAAAGCCCAACATACAATCCTATTTACCAAAGTTATCAAATGCAATCTTAAAACTATTGTTTCCCCTGACTGTTTTTTGTGGAAATAACTTAATTTATTTGAAGATTTATAAACCTTTCTGATTTCTAAATTTTCTTCACAGTGAAGTTGCAAGCATTTGGATCATTCAGGCAAATATTATATTTTTTAAAAATCTTTTCTCTTTTCCTATTTTCCCTGATATTACCAGTAACAGTTTATGTATTATCAGCTTTTATATGAAGCATGTTGCATGACTCTGAGGCTCACATTTACAATAAAAAGTTTGTTTTGAATGATCCAGCAGTATAACTTTTGGGCCTGATTTAAAATGCGTGTGAGCTTTGCCTGCTCTGGAAAAGAAACATGATTATTTGAGTTCATAAATTTTAAGGAAATGTGACTCAATTAAGTCAGGAGACACCACCATTAATATGAGAATTCTGGTTTGTTTTACTTAATTCACAGTTTTACAGACAATCTGTCTTGTTTTTCTGTAAGAAAAATGTCAGTCTTTTTATGGCCTGCAAAAATCCTGAAAGGACACCTTTTATTCAATTAGCATTAACTAGGACTATAACATTCAGGCATGCATTTAAGTGAAAACAATAAAAAATCAATACGCTATAGCCTATGAACCTTAAAGGTCTAAAGCAGCTCTTTGTCAGTTTGCAAGTCATTTTCCACTGTAGAGATAGGTGATTACTTCTTTGCTCTGCTGTTTATAACAGTAACACCTAACAATAATTACACCATTGACAGCAATTTCCCCTGAAATGATTTAGGATGTAGTAGCTCAGATGAAACAGACTTGGATAGGGCACAACTGATTCAATTGTATCTCAAAGACGATGAATTCAATTAAAAATACATGTCCAGATTTTCTATTCTGAGATTTTAATTTTTTTTTCTTTTAGGCTAGAGATATTTTTGAAGCAGTTAAAAGGATAAAGATTGACCTCTGTACAAGAATCAGCTCCCCACAAATATTTATCATTTTGTCTGTGTTGATATTATTTAATACAAGAGAAGAAAGTAATGCATACTAAAGCGAAAAGTCTGTTTAAACACTGTTCCAAAAAGCTTTAAGAATTATGTAATAAATTATTACCACTGAGGCTAGAGCTGACTTCAGGGTTTTTATATCATGTAACTTCTATTTCACAAGTAAGAAAGAGGTCTTCTGTTCTGCTTCCTCATATACAGAATTTTTTCCACTGCTTATTTTACTCCAATTCTATTCTTGGATGCATACTACAGTGAAGTATGCTTCTGCTCAGGTATGTATTCATAAAAGTCCGTAAACCACATTTTCTTGTATTCACGCAGTTTCTTGTATTTGTGTCTGGGCAAAAATTTGCATCCCTCTTACCATGGGAGTGTACTAGATTTGTGAGACTGTTGATAGCTGGTTTCTGTTTTCTTTATGAAGCCAAACTGTAGCCTGATTGAGTTGATAAATCCATTCCCCATGCTTTCAAGATCTGCAATAAACAGCCACTATTTACTCAACACAGTGTGCTAATATGATCTTAAAGATGAAAGCAAAGGCAGTTTTGATTAAGATAATGTCTAATTAATGACACCAACTCTTTCTGGACGCCTCCTCTCTGTGATTCTTTTGGGGCACCTATTACTGTAATTGTAAACTGTAAATGAAATTATAATAGTGATATTAAGATTCATAGTAGTCTTATTTGTTTCCTTCTTTCTCACTATTCAGAATTTTATTCCTTTTTCATTTCTCTGTTTGGATTTTCTTTTGTTCATCTTCATTTGACTCTTTCCTAAAAAAAGGTGATTATTTGAAAAGATAATTTAAAACGTCTTAAAAAAAATACACATTATATATTTTCCTCCAAATAATAATTTTGGTCAAAGTTTAGGATTCCAAGAAAAGAAAAGAATGTTCATCAGTGTCCTCGGTTCAGCAGTAGCAGTCATTTTTCTCCTTCTTGGTAGCTGGTGCAGCGCTGTGTTTTTGACTTTCGGTCTGGGAACAGTGCTGATAACACTGATGTTGTTAGTTACTGCTGAAATGTTTTGGTTTGACCAAGGACTTTCTGAGTCTCATGCTCTGCCAGGGAGGAGGAGAAGCCAGGAGGAAGCAGAGACAGGACACCTGACCCAAACTGACCAAAGATATATTCCATACCACAGCATGTCATGCCCAGGATGTAAAAAAGGAGGGTACAGACCCGGAAGGGTGGGGGTGCACTGCTTGGTCGGGCTGGGTATAAGTGGTGAGCGATTGTATTCTTTTCCCTTGTATTTCTCTTGTCATTGTTATTACTGGTGGTAGCACTAGTGGTTTGTGTTATACCTTAGTTACTGGTCTGTCCTTATCTCAACCTGTGGGAGTTGCATTCTTTCGATTTTCCTCCCCATCCCCCTGGGAGCTGGGGGGAAGAAAGAGGGGGAAGTGAGTGAGCGGATTGAGTTACAGTGGCTTAAACCACGACAATCAGACATTTGAATTGAAATAGAATAACTTTTCCTTATTATCTTAAAGTTTGGTGATTCTGAAGACAGTCAGCTATCATTTACAGTGTGAGTAATCTCTCCAAATATGTTAATTTCTTTCATAACTCTATGGAGTGGTACTTGCAAACCTTAGCATTAAGTTCCAACCTTGCGGTTTTAAAAATGTTAATAATGAAGCTCCCAAGGTAAGCAGCCAAATTAAGAAAATTTAAGCCAATTAAGTCAAATTAATACTTTCCCCCCAAAATCAGTATAAGGAAAATTAGCTTTTATGTAACTGCTTTGACTCCACAGATAGAAAATTAACCTTCTTTTACACAGAACTGAAGAAAAAACCTGTGAACAAATCAATTACCTTTCAAAACTGCAGATCTTGAAGTATGTTATGACGCAAGTCTGTACTGCTGCTGACTGCCTGTGTCTCTGTGGCAGTGCTGACTCTTCTGAAATGCTTGAATCCTGTTCTGAATAATCATAGAATCATAGAATGGTTTGGGTTGGAAAGGGCCTTAAGACCATCTAGTTCCAACCTCTCTTCTATGGGTGGGTGTGTCTCACCCTAGACCATGTCACCCAAGGCTCTGTCCAGCCTGGCCTTGAGCACTGCCAGTGCCATTTCTTTGGACAACCTGTGCCAGTGCCTCACCACCCTCACAGTCTTTCCATAGGTAGACGTAGCATAATAAAATAAACTTTTAAACCTCTATGTTTCTCATTTAGTTTATGACACTAAACACTTTAGGAAAGACACCTTCCTTACTTCAAGAAAATTTCTTCTTCAGTAGTCTTTAGAGACAATACTGGACCTTTCCTACTCAGATACCACACAGGTTTAGGAAATGTTTAATGCTGGTTAATACGGGGAAACAAAATCCATTTCTTTGACACAAGAAGAGAAACACACCAAAACAAAAAAAAAAAAAAACAAAACTGAAAAACTACCAAGCTATCTGATCTCTTGTTCGTACTCTAGGCATTCACTCAAGGAAATAATTTGCAATCTATGCAAGGCTTATTTTTTCAGTTACTGAAGTCAGTTTCATATGCTGTATCTCCACTGAAAATGGAAACAGTACAATTAGTAAAACAGTTGTGTAAATCTAGCATTAAATGATGTGGTAATTGAGAAGTATTGATAAGTTTTATCAACTCATTACTGTGTTCATGAATTAATAAATGTGGTTTAAGTCCAGTCAGCCACGCAGTTTTGCTCACCCACTCCCCCCTTTTTCTTGCCCCCGCTCCCGGAGGGATGGGAAGGAGAATCGAAAAGAATGCAACTCCCACAGGTTGAGATAAGAACAGTTTAGTAACCAAAGTATAACACAAATCACTACTGCTACCACCAATAATAATAATGACAAGGCAAATACAAGGAAAGAATACAATTTCTCACCACCTAAAACCAAGCCCGACCACGCAGTGCACCCCCCACCCTTCTGGGTCTCTCCTCTCCGTCCTCCATCTTGGGCATGACGTGCTGTGGTATGGAATAACCTCTTTGGTCACTTTGGGTCAGGTGTCCTGTCTCTGCTTCCTCCTGGCTCCCCTCCTCCCTGGCAGAGCATGAAACTCAGAAAGTCCTTGGCCAGACCAAAACATCACTAAACAGTAACCGAAACACTGGTGTTATCAGCACTGTTCCTAGGCCCAAAATCAAAAACACAGTGCTGCACCAGCTACCAAGAAGCAGAAAAAATGACTGCTGCTGCTGAACCCATGACACTATATCATCCAGAGGAGTAATTCAATTGTTATGAGTAGTATTTATGGATCACCTGAAAAGACTGGGTAATTTCACTGTTGGACTTCTGTAGTTGCTAGTGTAACTGCTTGTACAATTGCTCATCTAAATGGCACCAATAATTCCATATGTATGTATTTATCTAGTCCACTTAATCAGAACTTGTATTTCCAACTTTTCATTAATATGATCAAGAATTTGCCTGAAGTTTGAAAGAAAATTGATTAAAAACCAATGTTATCTTTCTTATATTCAGAGAAAGCTTATATTTAATGAGCTAAATTTTTAATATTTTTTGCTAGGAGCTCAATTTGCAAATTCTATTATTTGTCAAGGGTGCTTTATCAGTATTGTTTATTAGTATTTCTATTCATTTTCATAGGCTACCTACTGATATATTCAATTCTGTGTCACTGATTATTTTCGCTTATTGTTTGCTATTTAGTTGTGTTTGTTGGAAGTTTTTAAGTGTCTGACTCAGCATGATTCTTTCCTTAATTCAGCTGCTTAGTAATAGGTAGTATTAAAAAAATGACCTCCCATCAAATTCAGTGGATATTTTACAGATAATTTTATAAAGATTTGTTCTCCTTTTTTTTCCCCATAAAATATTCAGAAGTGATCTTAACAAAGTTCTGCTGGTGACTGACCTTCTCTTCCTGCATGGTCATGCACATAGTTTTTTCCTTTGTCATTTTACTGTAGAAAGAATGAAAAATATACGGAAAATTGTTAAAAATAGAGAGAAATCTTTTTTAATGCAAACATTCTTTTTCTATTTCAGCTCTTCTTAGAAAAGTTGAAATAGGAATTTGAGGGTTTTTTTTTTAGAGCTTTGTTAAAACATGACAGAGACATTCAAGACACTAGAGATAAGGTCTGTCAGCAGCTCCATTTATAAACCACCTCTCTCTCTCCACACTGTTGTAAAAGCTTTTTTGAATTGCTTTTTAGACACTTTGACAGCAACAAACTTATCGCTGGTTACTTACAACATATAAAAATAAAATTAAATCTTAATAAGGTAGGTGATAAGCTAACAAGTCCATTGAACTTCTCAGAACAGTGTCTGTCCTTACAGGGTGTTAATAGCAGGTTCTCCTTAAGCAGCTGTAAATTAATAATACACTAAGGCCATCTGAGGTGAAAACAGATTTAGATATTTCACCTCTTATTTCAGAAATACACATAGATGTGCTTACCATGTCCATCTTAATCCTTTCTAGTGAAATTAATGTTAAATTTCATATAATAATCTCTTTACCCTCAAACAGTTTAGTGAAGTCCCTATGAAACAGAGATGTTTATGGCTCATACCATATTATATTATGATCTCACATGACTAACTTTTCAAATTTGTCTAGGAAGATAGACAGGTTTATGCATTTTTTTCTCCTTAGCTCAGAAGTACAATAAAACATGTTCTTAGATAAGCCTGTGTCTTCAGGCTTCTATGGAGTTTGGTATCCAATCATAAAACATCCAGGATGGTACTTCAAATTAAGGCATTTAATGCTCTCTATTGATTTTAGACACCGTCAGAAAGTAGCTAATGCTGGCAAGTAAGCAGCTTGGATCAGTGTATGTGATACAGTGATTTGAAGTCTGTCCAAAGTTCAAGGTTTGTTTCAGAATAGCTAAAATGTAACTAGTTTTATTCTGGTATCCCCATGAAATACAATGGTAGAACTAATTTGATGTATGCAACCTGTGTGATGATTTTAGCTAGCTTTGATGTGGATTGCAAATATGCTAGTTTTTTGTGCTTGGTTTTAACAGGAGGCAGAGCTATATGTAAGTAATGTAAGTCATATGGCAAAAAGGATTCAAATGTGTATCATTGAAAAGTGTATTGCATCCCTTAGAATTTTGTTTTTCAAGACACTGAAAATGAATCAATTCATACAAATGGGCTTTAACGCAGTAAGCCGGAACCAAACACAAACCAGCAAATTTCTCATTTAGAAAAAAAACAAAACCACCTCCAAATCAAATATTCATTTAACATTTGTCATGCCTATATAATTAAAACTGCATTATTCTGTGCAAAAACAATGAGTAATATTATTTTTCTCCCCCCAGAGAATAAGTAGTTTGCCTTTTTACCTTGGATTTTCTAGAATTTTTTTCAGTTGATACTTCCAAGAAATCATATTTAATCCTAAGTATTATATCATTGCATTTTTCAGCAAAGCTTCAAGCAAGGTTTTTCAGCAGTAGTTGAAAAAGTAAATGTTTAGATGGAATTAGTTTACATAAAACATTTGAGAAAGTAGTTATTCCAGATGTGGGGAGAGATTCCAAAAGATTAGTCAGCCTCAGAACTGTGCTAGAGGAGAATATGTTCTGTCATTTTCTGTCTAATCAGCTCCAATTCTGACAGATTTCTGAGTGTACTTGAAATGCAGTAAACTTTCTGTGAGTACGGCAGATGCAGAACCTACAGAAATAGTACCCTACCAGAAGAACAGAAGGTGATCAGCCAGATAGATGTAATTAGAGAGAATGTAAAAAAGCTCAAAACTCAAAGAAGCAAAGATTTTGCTTGTAGCCAAGACTATTTAGAAAGATTTTTTAGCTACTTTTCATAAAAACAAATATGTAAAGCCTGTAAAATACCATTATTATTACCATGACCTGAAAAATTTATAAAGCAGATAGGGTGAATAAACCACATTTTTGTTAAGCATATCCATGTTCTTTACGTTTTCATTACTGTAATTATTTTCTTTTAAAATAAGGATATGATAAAGTATTTTCTAGAGATAGGATTTTTTTTTTCAAGGTTAAAACTTGGATTTCTTTTAAATGTAGTGAAAGAAAATTATTTCTCTCACTTGGAGCCAGTTTTTCTAAAGATGCAAAATACAAACAGGATGCAGAGATAAAATTGTTATATTTCATGCCCTCAATTTCTGTAAATTATTACTATTTTACAGAGAATCAAATACTGATGCATAATTTTAGTAAGCAAACAGTGACCAGTGCTGGTACCCAGCTTCTGTTGTGGCCACCAAAAATATCCATTAAAGACTCCAAATATCCTTATAACTTGCAATGCTCAAGGTGTTTGGAGATCCATATAGTTTGTCTGCAGACAGACCCAGATATTTCAATACAATGCTTTGAAGTAAATATAAAATTTTTATTGTACCAGTAAAACTTACAAAAAGAGACAGATATTAAATCAAAATGAGACCCCTAGGGAAAGTTCAGAGAGCAGAGAAATCTTTATGGCAAAATAAACATGTTTTCTATCTTATATAATAATAATAATATTTTAATATATTTTTGATGTAAAAATTTTGATTTGTTTGAGCTGGAAGTATTCCTTGGTCTGCTTCAAAAAACTGCTGTTTGGTTTTTTTTAACATATGATGGAGAATAATGAAATATACTGCTTTTCAGCTTATAAAATGAAAGTTAAATACTTGATTTCAAAATGGCTTTCCATTCTGGAAACGCATTTGTTATAGCAGTACCACAATGTCGCACTTTGAAATTGAACCAAATGTTTTGATTGACCTGTCTCTACTTTTCCTCCCACCCCAAGTTTTTAATTTTATAAGAAATATCTGAATTAGCAATTTTTCATTCCAACTTAGAATCATAGAATCATAGAATCATAGAATAGTTAGGGTTGGAAAGGACCTTAAGATCGTCTAGTTCCAACCCCCCTGCCAGGGGCAGGGACACCTCCCACTAAACCATGTCACACAAGGCTCTGTCCAACCTGGCCTTGAACACCGCCAGCGATGGAACATTCACAACTTCCCTGGGCAACCCATTCCAGTGCCTCACTACCCTTACAGTAAAGAATTTCTTCCTCATATCCAATCTAAACTTCCCCTGTTTAAGTTTGAACCCGTTACCGCTTGTCCTATCACTATAGTCCCTAATAAAGAGTCCCTCCCCAGCATCCCTGTAGCCTCCCTTCAGGTACTGGAAGGCTATTATGAGGTCTCCACACAGCCTTCTCCAGGCTGAACAGCCCCACCTACCTCAGCCTATCTTAATACAGGAGGTGCTCCAGCCCCCTGTTCATCCTCGTGGCCCTCCTTTGGACTTGTTCCAACAGTTCCATGTCCTTTTTATGTTGAGGGCACTGGAACTGTACACAATACTCCAACTGAGGTCTCACGAGAGCAGAGTAAAATGGGATATTATGTCAAAGAACACTGAAAACAAAGGACTAATTGCTAACATTGTGCTAGATACCTCTGAAGAAGTGTGTCAATTTTAATACCTTAAATTATTTATTCAAATATGTATAATAAACTTTATATTTTCATAGTATTGCCTCAAGAAAATTTTAATCAAGGTAAAATAATTATTAATGAAAATAATTCATGAATTTTTGACTTAATATTTCATGCTAAAAGTGTTACAAATTTAAGTAACAATACTGTACAAATTTTCACATTGCATGTTTTCATATAGATTTGCTTTTAGTAGCGTGCTGACATTTTAAAGGACCCTTTGTATAAAAGAAACGCAATTTGCACCTCTGTGTGGTTATGATAAAACATATAATAATAGGATATGACCACAATTCATTCAGAAATTTTTCCTTTAATAAATGCTGATTTAGCTAGAATGTATTTGGATTGCTCTGTGTGTTTACGCAATAGTGTTGTAGGATAATCTTTTGACTGAGTCAAGATATCTTAACATAAATATGACACAAATCACATTATATTGTACTTGATAGTCCTTTCCAAATGCTTTTTTTTATATGCCTTGATCCTTCAAACCGGTTTTCCTATGCAAACAATTATTTGCACCAATATTTTTTACAGTTTTTCTTATTCCCATTTCTCATATGAGTGCACAGGGCAATTTGACTAGTACATTTTCACCTTAACCTGTAGAATGCTTCTAATTTTCACACCTGATTTAGAAACTTCCTCCTGAAGAATGAAAACTTTAATTTTGCAATAGCTTTAATTACCTCCATAATAAAACTTTCCAGGAAGTTGGTTCTATTGTGACTTGCAGTTAACGCATTTTTCTGAAGAAGCCAAGTGGGACTGCGTACTAATACACTTTTAATTGGTTTTAATCCTCGAAATAAATGAAGTTTAGCTTCACAGTCTTTGGATTGCATTGGTAAACTTGGTTATGTGTTAAAGTGAGACACAAAGAGAGGCAAATTTTAGAGCCTAAAACTGCTCTTTTTCTACTTAAAGCATGGGAAAGTAATTCATTCCTTGCTTTTAAGTCAGAAGCAAGAAACTTCTAAGTAGTACTTAATTTAAAAGTATGAAGGTATGAGATTAAATTTACACTGAATTATGATATGTTAGCCACTGTCATCAGTAAAATATGTCAGCATTATTAGAGACACGAATCAAGTAATCATCAATTGAAAGTGATAACAATTTTACTTCAGTGTAAACGTAAAATTTAATATGGATGTTTGTGGGTGTTTTAAATTGTATTTATTATTCCTCTTTATTTCATGTTTGCAAAACTGATTCTGTTATTTCTTCATACTATGATTATTAAAAAAACAAGTTAGAATTTGATATTTCTAATGCTTATTCTTAATGCCTATCACATTGATACTACTGTAGAAGTAGTTATATGCATGTATATACACTAAATAGCATATATGTATCACTAATTGCTGTAACTGCTAGTATTTTATGAACCATCAATCATAGAATCATAGAATAGTCAGGGCTGGAAAGGACCTTAAGATCACCTCGTTCCAACACCCCTGCCATGGTACAGGTAGATTCCCAAGAGATAATATACTAACGATTTTGAAATATCACTAATCTCCCTCATCATAACTCCTTTTTATTTTTTTTTTTTCTCATTATCATTTTGGGCTGCTTTTATTGTTTTAATGGGACCTATGAGAAGTTAAGGTTGTCTTCAAGTGTAGACAGACTTTATAAAATGGTATGTGACCAGCAAGACTATAACTAACAATGCAGCAGATACAAAGGAGTAAAATGAGAAAAATTGCGCAACTTGATTACAGAATTGTTGGCAACAAACATTAATTTTTGCATGAAATACTACTTTGTAGAAGATTTGTCTTTAGAAAGTGTATTTCTATACTTCCAGCAATTATCTATGTCTACAAATCAGGCAAATTAATGAAAAGTATACCTGAACGGGCTTTCATAATTTTTATTTCCATTGAAGGAAGTAGAGAAACTGCTCTAAGTGACTGGATAAAGTCAGCATTGTAACCACAAAGTTTAATTATTAAAAAAAAAAAGAAATTTTTTTAAAAAGGAAATATTTATTACTTCTGATATCGGGCTTGGGTACTGTATTAAGGTTACTTACATTCCACTGTTACAGTGGAATGGAAGTTTGTATGTGTGTGTAATTTATACATGTATCTACCTGGAATGAATGCCTTTTTCAGCATTAATTTTACAATTTTTTTCTCCAGTATTTACTTTAATCATAGAGATCTTCAAAGAATAAAATCAGTCCTTTGCTATTCAAACTTTAAAATGTGAATATGAACATACAAGCAATACTGATGAAGTGCTTTTAAAAATTCTTTCAGACCTGTCCCTAAGCACCTAGAACTGCAAGAAAAGGCCAAACTGCATGAAATAGTGAAGTAGGCTGGTGCTTAGCATAATTATATCTCAGGTGTGTTGGTTAATTCTGACTTGGATGTGAGACACAAAACAAGTAACATTGAATGCTAATGGTTCTGTTGCTTTCTTGAAAATTATAACACACAGCAGGGTATGTGATTGTTGATTAATAAACAGGCACCTAAAGTGCATGATGAGTCACAAGGTAAAGCCAAATGTTTTCAGATACCCTGCTAGGCAGTTGCATATTCAGGTGCCAAAATACTGAGGAGACAGTAACTGAAATAGTTCCATACATCGTTAAGAAAAAGAAAGCACCCACAATCCTTGTTCTCTTTCAAGTATGTCTATGCGGACCATATTGTAAGTCAACATTCAACTTGTGGTAGATGGTGAATTTTTTAAATAGTGGTGTTTGCTGGTTTTGTGCGTAACACTTGCGAGTCTTCAGGCTACTTTTTGAGAGTATGCATGACATGACTGCTTCTCTGTTACCCTTTGCTGCCCATGCCAGTCAGAGTAATGCTAAAGGGTGTCCAATCTGCTACCTTTCATTGTACTACAAGACAAAAGAACTCTTGTGTTCTGCTTGTGCAGTTAATCTTTTATTTCTGGCTATTTCAGGTGAAATATTGTGGCAGACATAACAGTGGGTTTCTTTTTCATTGAAAGAATGTGCCTTGGTACCTAGAGCCCTTTGGAAAGATACATCCCCTGATATAGAGCTTGAAAGGTGTCTGGTTTTTTTTCTGGTTTTGTTTTGTAGGGTTTTGTTGGTTTTTTTTTTTCCCTGAGGACATGAATGTTGAAAGGACATCTCTTTCAAAATTGGCATGGGAGGATTGTAGTTTCACATCAGATCTTTGAAAAACAGGTTTTATGCAGTGAGAGGGGCAAAGTCGTCAGTAACATTAAATCCTAGGCGCCAGAACAGCATGCTTCAAAATACGTTAAACAAATGGGCCCAGGAGCTCCATTTCAGCTCAGACCTGGCTGCTCCTGAATTGTAGTTTGGATTTCCTGGGTAGACCTTGAACCCAGCTTATTAACTTGCTTTAGCCTAATGGTCACTAGGCTGTTGATAGGACCTGTTGGTGTTACCACCCAGATCTGCTGGCCTGGCTAAGGTGCTGTGGGGCTGCTACCTCTTGGTGCAGTCATTGCCTGGCCTGTGTCAAAGCCACCCTGGGCACATGGATCACTCTCCTGTAGGGGTCACCCAGCTCTTTCTTCTCCCAGATATTAAGCATCTTTTCTGGCACTGGACTGAAAGGTTTCCTTTCTAGTTGATTTCAGAGACATTCTGGAGTAAATTCTGGGCAGAATTGGATAGCATGGTGTTATTCAACCTCAATTACTATAAGTTTCTTAATGCGATTTGGCAAGCACTAGAGGACTGCGAGGGATTGCAGTATTTCACTCTGAAGCACTGAGTCAGCATAAGAATAAATCACAGTAGCTGACTAACCAGAATTACAGTGGTATGCATTCAACATGTCACTTTATCACTATTGATCCTAGGGAGGATACTTACCTATTTATCCTCTTTGTACTTTTATTCTCTCTGTGAAGTAGAGGATGTCCAAGCTTCCTTATTAGGATTTAGATCATTGACATAGAACTTGAGGCCCATAGCCAATGGTAACAATAGTAATGTCAACCAAAAAAATACTGTTAGTGTGTGCTAGTGAAGTGCAGTGAAGAATTGTGTTCCCTATTGTATCCTACAATTTCTAAAATTGATGTCACTGGAGTGAGATAATATTGATAGTCTTCCCCATGAGGAATGGAAAGCACTCAAGCAATTTCTGTAGAAAACAGTGTATCCAATCACAAATTTTCATATTCATAGAAATTAAGGAGTTTGCTTGCATGCGTGTTTTTCAGAAGTAACACTGGGTTTCAAACCTTTTATTCTGGGGAAGCATGAAATCAGCCTGGATGTTTTATCTCCACAGGAGAATAAGATGGTGTACTCTTTTTTTTTCCTGCTGCTTTTGACATAATAATCAAGGTTTAAAGAGAGTAAAACCACAGTCTTCACGGGCATAATGACACGACCACTGAAATTTGTCATTGACTCATGACATTGTTCATGAGTTGATCCTGCTTGCAACCATTAGGACTTATGATAGTACCTGATTGCATGAGTACTGAAACACCCAGAACAGAAAGTGCAGTTCCTTGGATTCTTTTATGAACAAAGAAGAGCTCTAACAGAACAAACATTTTTCAAGTGGAAGAGGTTCTTGATTTCTCCTGAAATCTAGGCAGTCTGCATAGGCTGTGACACTTAAATATTTTGTTTCTTCCTGCATTTCAAATAGGCCAATATCTCATTAGTTCATTTGAAATTTATCATAAAGGAGTTCCAGCTTGTCACCTGTTGGCACAATTTTATACTGTTTATTCTCATTGTGATGGAATTGGTATTTCTTAAATTGCTGTTTTACATGCTGCTCAGACCACCTATTTTTGATAAACTGTTTTACCAGGATGCATGAAACAGCATTGTGATCTCTCTCAAAGCATTCCATTCTGCTCTTCATTTTTAAATCACTTCCACCAAAAAAAATAAAGGAGCTTGAGGCCTTCAAGACTAAATTCTACTTAAGTAGATATTCTACCAGAACACATGATGCTCAAACTAGATTTTATCCATAATATGGTTTTACAATTCCATTTGAAACAATCAATTTATTTGTTCTTTTTGATTTATTTTTTCCTGAACTTCCACATAACATTAGAAAAAAGAAAATTAATCACAAAATGTCTAGGTCTGTACTTTATTTTATGCAGAGGACTTAGTATGATTTTGCACCATCTTTTTCTTTCTAAGGCTTGATATACAAAACTGTCTAACAATCTCATATCAAAGAATGATCATGTAATGCATATTTTTGGGTTATCACCTAGCAGCAACTTGTCTCCTACAAATGTGGCTGGCTTCAGCAGAGTTCAGCTGGCAAACTGTCTGTGTCAGAAATCTGCCAGTATAATTCAGTAGCCCTTAAGAAATGCTTAGGCTCAGTTTCTGGGCTGAATACTATGCACAGGAGAACATATTACAGCTTCTGTTTGCCTGAAGAATCACGAGTTCATCTCTATCACCTCAAATGGTGCACATTTCTACTCACCCACAGTGTTCAACTCAGACAAATAGTTGATCTAACATGCATTTAAAATACAGAATAATTTGCTTTACAGTTAACAATATTGTTTCTGTGATAACATATGGTGTTAGTATGAATCACATTATCAATCCTGTTAATCCTCAAGTGGTGTGGTCTTTGAATACGCAAGGAATGAAGGTCTTCAGATAGGGATGGTAATGGACAGAGTTCCTCTTCTCACCTGCCCACAATTTGTGTTTTCTTGTAAGACTGTGTGGAAACACCAAGTATATGTGCGCCTCTGATATAATCTTTTGTAAAAATAAATAAAGTTATTTCAGTGGCCAGGTAACATGGCTGTAGCATGGAAATTAAATTACATTAAGTGAGTATTTCCAGAAGTTTTCACATTGAACACTTTCCAGCTAGAAACTTCATTTGTCAAGTTGTCGTGGTTTAAGCCTCTTTCACTCACTTCCCCCTCTTTCTTCCCCCCGCTCCCGGAGGGATGGGAAGGAAAATCGAAATGAATGCAACTCCCACAGGTTGAGATAAGAACAGTTTAGTAACTAAAGTATAACACAGATTACTACTGCTACCACCAATAACAATAATGACAAGAGAAATACAAGGAAAGAATACAATTCTCACCACCTAGTACCAAGCCCGACCACGCAGTGCACTCCCACCCTTCCGGGTCTCTGCTTTCTGCTTTTACCTCCTGGGCATGACGTGCTGTGGTATGGAATAACCTCTTTGGTCAGTTTGGGTCAGGTGTCCTGTCTCTGCCTCCTCCCGGCTTCCCCCCCCTCCCTGGCAGAGCATGAAACTCAGAAAGTCCTTGGTCAGACCAAAACATCAGTAAGCAGTAACCGAAACACTGGTTTTATCAGCGCTGTTCCCAGGCTGAAAGTCAAAAACACAGTGCTGCACCAGCTACCAAGAAGGAGAAAAATGACTGCTGCTGCTGAACCCATGACACAAGTCAAGATAGTTTTCAGAAGTGGGTTAATATTTTTTTTTTACTGAAACAAAAGATTTGCTATTATTGCTACTATTGAAATAGTTTTTTGCATTTTAATATTATAAATAGAGTAAGAAACATCCAAACAAGCTGATTTATTGAAACAGCATGCTTTAATTGATCTGAAATAACAGCATGGCAGACTTTCCATGGAAAGTTTATTCTGAAAGGAAAACATGGTATGCAAATCAATGCAAATCTCTGCTATAGTTAGGATTGGGTCAGTAGACATGTTGCAAAGGTCTTGCATTGCTACATTGAAATAAAACAATGAGATTAAAACAAAAGCTTTGGTGTCAGGCACTTGTAACAATTTTCAAAATATTTATCTCAACTTCTGGATTTGTAATTTGTCCTTTTAACATTTCTACTGAAGACTATAAGAAATAATTACTTCCGTAATTCAGGTTTATAAAGGATTTTCAGATCTTGTAGGCTTTCTGACCAATAACTCTAAGGATGCCAGGACTGTCTTGTGCTCTTCTCTTTATATCCTGTGTGCAGCCCTGCTTGCTTCTCTTTCAGTTATATTTTTGATGCTGCCATACCCACAAATGTCCTATTGCAGCTCTGGGGAAGAATGTGCATGCGAATTTCTCCACAGAATAGTACAAGAAATCAATGTTACCATACAATGTGCATGAAGAAGGAAATAGAGCTGAGTATGAAAAAAATCCACAAGAAATATCTGTAAAATTGCAGGAAACAGAAGCAAATAACTTAGTGATGTTCTTACTCACTCTTCTCAACAACGACAAAAAAGATAATTTCTGGAGAAAAATTATTGACTACTCTTTCCATTAAATACTTTTAAATGTACCTCCTCCAGTGCCACTTATTTTTGAAGGTAAAGTAGTTTTTCTTAAGGACCAGCAGTGAGTACCTCAGTAAATCATCTTTTTCTCAGTGCTGTTTGTCTTCTCCTCCCCTCTGGAGCCCACTCAGGCACCCACCTATATACAGATGTTTTCTGACCTTGTAAATTTTACAACATGCATTTGAAATAGCAGAGAATTGCAGCCACTGAGTTCAACAATTAACCATGCCCCTTAAACCCCTAGGAGGCACTCACTTGTTCACTTACTAGGAAGCCATCATTCCCAGGAGACACCTGTTACTGTGCTTGCTTACTTCAAATTTAAGTGTTCCTATTTCTGTCTCAAACGTTGGCTAATAGTATAGTGCAGACTGAAGGCATGTTGCTGCCAAGGGTTTACTTCCAATTTACAATGGCTTAAAGAGAGACCTATCTGAAAAGAGCAAGTAATGTACCAGTTTGTTACTGCAAATGTATTTCATGAATTTAAAATTCAGTTGCTCATTTTGGATTTTTTTTCTGCCTTTTTTAAACATCATTTATCATTATAGTCATATTGAGAGGCAGAGCTGATGGTTTGAACTAGATGATCTTTGAAGTCCCTTCCAACTCACGCCATTCTATGATTCTATGATTCCATATGTCAAACCCCAATAAATCCCTCTACTTGAAAAGAAGCTAGAGTCTTGAATGCATGTAGATTGGCAGACAGAACAAGTTTCTTTTTGATCCTGTCATGGGTTCAGCAGCAGCAGTCATTTTTCTTCGTAGTAGTAGCTGGTGCAGTGCTGTGTTTTCAACTTTCTGTCTGGGAACAGCGCTGATAACATTGATGTTTATAGTCATGGCTTAGAATGTTTTGGCCTGACCAAGGACTTTCTGAGTCTCATGCTCTGCCAGGGAGGAGGGGAAGCCGGGAGGAAGCAGAGACAGGATACCTGACCCAAACTGACCAAAGAGCTATTCCATACCACAGCACGTCATGCTCAGGATGGAAGAGCAGAGAGGAGAGACCCGGAAGGGTGGGAGTGCACTGCGTGGTCAGGCTGGGTATTAGGTGGTGAGAATTGTATTCTTTTGTTGTATTTGCCTTGTCATTATTATTATTGGTGGTAGCAGTAGTGGTCTTGTGTTATACTTTAGTTACTAAACTGTTCTTATCTCAACCTGTGGGAGTTGCATTATCTTGATTCTCCTCCCCATCCACCAGGGAGTGGGGGGAAGAAAGAGGGGGAAGTGAATTCTTGTAACTACCTTTTCAATCTAGCATTGCCATGTTTGCACAGAACAGACCATAATAGAAAGTCTGTTCTTTGTAGATATGAGAGGTCAGATAAAGTAGAGATTCTTCGCAATTTAGAAGTTTGAATTTGACCTCAGTCATGCCCTTGTAACACCATCATAACTTCTGTGAAGTCATCCTCTAATTTAAATTGCATTGAATACCAAAATCCTTTTCTTAAAGTGTCTGCATCCCATTTCTATCAGTGATCTTAATCTAGGATTGCAAAGGGATAATTTTCAATATTTATCTTAACTAGTGATGTCATTAACTGAGCAGGAAAAGGGATGTTATTGGCCATGTGTGCAAGACCACAGTCAGAGCTAAAGCTCATCTCTATATCAACTGGTCTGGAAAGAACAATGCACTATCATACCCTGGTTACGGCATATGAATTAAAGTGAATTAAACATCTGCTGCTGATCTGAAAATTCATACACCTTGAGCTTTTGCTTATTTGATATGGTTACTCACAAATAACAAACAGAGCTTAATATCCTGAATTACTTGTAAATTACAATTTCATAGCCTGGTCTAAAATTATAATTTGTTCAGAAAAATGAAGTATTAACAAATATCTTGATATCTGGAAGTACAGGTACTTATTCATGAAAGGACCTGTGTCCAAGAGTTGTTTTCATGCTGAAACATTGGACAGTAAAAACGCTGGGAAATTAAGAGGAAACTATCAATGATTCTGCCACTGCTGAGTAAACACTTGACAAAACGTCTGGAAATGTACAAGTGATTTATGAGTCTATATTCCAGGACTATGAAAATCATTGGAATAACATGTTTTCTAAGTTTAATTCCTACAAATATATCTGCTCTGACTGGATGTCATTGTAGCATTTTTCAGTGTGTTGACAGCAAACATGGCCATCTGTGTTGTTAATGTATGTGCCCATAATACTAATTTTCTGTCACCACAGTACTTTTTTACTACTTTTTCACTACTTTTTCAAGTTTGAAAGTGAACAAATCTGCTACTTCCTTTTAAGTAGAATGAAGTCTAAAGTCTGGGTTTGATTGTGAAATATCAGTTTAGGAACATCCAAAAATAGAGATTTATATAAACAACAACAAAAAATATCTAAAGAGTTCATTAGTCTTAGTCAACAATTCAAATTTAGAATAATATGGTGAGCTACATGTTTCTCCCATTCTGATATGGTGACTTGGAAATATGTATATACAAAAGAAATCTTAAGTATTACAAAATAAATTGCATAACTGCTGTATGCAGGATCAACTGCTTGTTTACTGAACATCTCCATTTATCATGTCACTGGCAACATTGCATAAATGTCTTGAATTTTATATATGTATTAAAGATTCAATAGCTAGTCAAATAATAAGTATAAACAAAACCATTAACACATGGGTCTTTTCTTCAGTGCTCTGCTTGAACATTCCTAGAGGCTTCAGGCAGAATTTGAATTTTCAATTCCATCCTAACTGTCGCATCAGAGGGTATCTTACATACAGACAGACTCTGATAAATCTGTTCAACTCGTTGACTGTTTTAGGAACTTGCTACTTATCTTTCCGTCTAAAATCCATAGGAACCTATAGTGGCAAAAACCTCCATAATTGTCATTAAAACTTGATTTTTCATTACTACCCCTTCAGGGTTTGTTTCTATTTTTTCATTATGTCTTATCTAAACTATTGAAATGAATGGTACTGGGCTAGCCATGAGAAGCAGCTCTTGGGCACCAGCTGGTATAGAATGTCATTTATTGTGTTTAGTTGCAGATGTGGTTTCTCATATTTGTATTCTGGATTATACATGCCCTCTGTAGTTTGCAGGGGATACAAGTTATTTTCCATTTTTTTCATTATGAATCGTGAACTGTAAGCATGATATTAGAAATAATTTTCTTGCAGTACTGTCATGAATTTCGGAATCAGCAATGTCAGTTCTGTTATTATTTCCCAGAGATAAATTCATAGGTGTCATGGGAGTCATGTACTTAGTAATCAACTGGTAATTCTGGAGTATAGTCTTGACAGTTTCAGCTGAACCTGAGCTTTTGGTTCTCATTTGGTATTTTAGTTCCCTTACCAATGGCTATCGTGACTGGTTGTCTGTCTAAATCTAATTTTTAGACAAATGTGCAGGGTAAAGAAAATAAAGTTGTAGGAGGGCAATTTTAAGAGTCCAGTATAATTTTCATTATGACAATTATATTCAGATATTATGTGACCTTATAAACACAGATTGTAATAACAGTAATCGTACTAAGAGTTTTAACATTCCTGAAAGCTCCTTTCACTGTTATTGACTTATTTGATCTTAAGTGTGAAATGGGCGTGAAAAAAGAATAATTTGTTCATTTGACCAACAATGGCTTTAACCTAGCTACCTAGCATCTTGACTTAATGGATAGATCAACATTCAACATTGCATATCACAAATATACTGAAGTGAATTATTGCACAGTATGTCACTTTTCAAAGACAGAAAAGTTCCATATGTTCATTAAGTGAGACTTATCATATGCCAATGGCCTGTGCACACCACCTATTGCAATAGGTCAAATGTACCCAGATTTTCCAGAGAGAAAAGTGTGCACCTTATAGTTGGGGAAATCACTTTATTTTTCCCAGCCTGTGCTTATTCCTTGATGAAGTAATCTGAAAGAATTTATTTATAAGTAATACTATATAGTTGAAATATTTTGTATTTCTGAAGTACTCTGAGTTTCTCAAGTTAAAACATACCATATCATTGCATTATTCCTAGAAAATATCTGAGCTTAGTCATATTAAGCACTTTCTATGTCAGTTGCATGTTTAATATTGCTTAGTATTTTCTGATAAATCTCATAAGGGATTTACTGTAGTCCGAAATACACATAGTCCATAAGTTGTTTTATCAAAAAAAAGCTATTTGGCAAGAAAGATATAACTGGGTAGTTAGACATCTTATTTACTCTCTTCCTGCTGTCCTTTTTATGCTTTTTTTTTAAAATATTGTTTTCATATACTTGTATATGAGAGCCCAGAATTGGACGCTCTAGGTATTACATCATCAGTGCTGAGTAGAGGTAAAGGATCACCTCCCTTGACTTGCTGGCACCACTCCTCCTATTGAATTCCAGGATAGTAGGATACCTGAAAGGCAATGGGCACAAACTGAAACAAAGGAGGTTTTTCTGTCTGTACATCAGGAATCACTCCTACTGTGAGGGTGACCAAGCACTGGCGCAGGTTGCCCAGAGAGGCTGTGGAGTCTCCATCCTTGGAGGTATGCAAAAGCCACCTGGACATGGTCCTGGAAAAATTGGCTATGCGTGACCCTGCTTGAGCAAGAGGAGTGGAACAAGTTGACCTCCAGAGGTCTTTTCCAACCTCAACCATCCTGTGACTCCGTGATTCTGTACAACACAAACCTGAGGTAACAAAAGCACAGAAAAGCTAAAGGAACTCAGCCTTGTAATTTTGTCCTCGATGCTATTTCAAACTGTCTTAGATCTTCTCTGACAGATATGTCCATCTGTCAATAAGGAGTGGGGCACTGTCTCTATTGTTGCTTTTGTATCCTCTAGCACTGTCCTATCAAGCTGACCAAAAGACCAGCATATCAGACATACACTCAAGGTTTCATATAAAAGAAAGAACATGGGAAGCATAACAGTGAATGTGAGAAAAACAATTGCACAAATCATTCTTTGTGTAAATACACTCATGCCCAGGGTGTGTGTCCAGATTTATTAAATTTTCTAAACGCTACATGTGTATATTTTAAATAATGTTGTGTGAATGACTGTCTTTGTAGGACTCAATAGAGAGGGCTTTTTTAGTCAAAAAAACCTCAGTCCATTAGATCTTTTGCATGTGGGTTTTGTGCAGGGATCACTGAAATGTAATACTTCTGATACCTTATAAAATCTGTAGGGGGTTCCCACTAATGATGAGTAGGGAGAAGAAAAATGCAAAAAAGAAAACCCAAAAGATACATTTTTCTTATCAAAATGAAAATTTGTGAGAGTAAAAATAGCATTAACAAAAGAGTTTTGTAAATCACTTTCTCTTTTACAAACACATATTAAAAACATGTATTGCTCGATTCAGCTTAAAATTCAGCTAAGTTCTGAAAGAAAAAGAAATTGCTTTTAAATTAAATCAATACTTTAAATACTTTCAAAATTCTTTTCCTTTTATTTTTTTCCTTTCCTCACAAAAAACTGAATTACGCTTGCCCTGAAATCCCACTAAAATGCCCTGAAATGCTACATTCTTTATGACAGTATATTTACTGGAAATACAGGAGCATTTTTATCTATATTGGAAAGATTTCAGATACTCTCATACCTAAAAGAGGTTTTGTTCTTGTATGCACTAAAATAGGATAGAAGATTGACCATAAAGAAAAACTCTTATACATTTTTCTTGGGCTTTAAAGCATTTTTAACAAAGGAGAGTATTTCAAAAACTTAAACCTTGTTTTCTTTCTCTGTGATTTACCAGGTATTTTTGTATATATGTTCTAAAATGTCTACTTGTGCCATGTTGTTAGATGCTTATCAGGCCAAATTAAGATGACAAAATTAAGGGACAGTGCCAAAGAGTATCTATGAACTCAGGCTTGATCTTAAAAATAGAATTTGAAATGTTAGCATAATTGTACAGCTACAGAAACTCTAGTTCTAGCTTTTTCATGGCTCAGTGAAGCTGAGCTCTTTTGAGAGCACGTATACCTGTTACAAATTCCACTGAGACAGCGTAACCTCAGAATATATTATTAAAGGTTGGACACAGTCAATATTTGTGATGACCTAGTGATGTGTTCCTCACCCTCAGTTATTTTTGTTGTATTTATTTGCAGAGGCTTACACTTTGGAAACAATTGAAAGATAATTTGCACAATCATATGCAGTATTGGAAAGATTATGTCAGTGATATGTTTACATATTCATCATAATGTTGCTGGCCAGAAATTTACATGTTTTTGCACCAGTATCCAAGAAGATATGTAGAAAACAAAAAATCAGCAGTATCCTCTGTTTTCTGGGTACTTAAGGCCCCAACAATAACTTCAGTTATTTGAAATACTACTATATTAGCTTGTTTTTCTCATTTGTGCTCCCGACACACTCTATCATAAACTGACAAAGTCTAGTTACAAGGTCAGGGTAACCATTATAGGAAAGCAAAAAGTAAGCCTTGTTTTGAAACTACAGACATTCGAAAGACATTGCCAAAGCAAATTAAAGGTATTAAATTAAAAATAATTAATACTTAAAAAAGAACTGGCTGGATGGCCGTATGCAAAGAGGTGTGCTCAATGGCTCAATGTCCAGCTGGAGACCAGTAAATACTGGTGTCTCTCAGGGATCACTGTTGGGACCGGTCTTGTTCAACATCTTTGTCGGTGACATGGACAGTGAGATTGAGTGCACCCTCAGCAAGTTTGCCAATGATACCAGGCTGTGTGGTTCGGTTGATACGCTGGAGGGAAGGAATGTCATCCAGAGGGACCTTGACGCACTTGTGAGGTGGGCCAATGTCAACCTGATGAAGTTTAACCATGCCAAGTGCAAGGTCCTCCTGGTCAGAGCAATGCCAGGCGCGGCTCCAGGCTGAGCAGAGAAGAGATACAGAGCAGCCCTGTGGAGGACTTGGAGGTGTTGGTCAGTGAGAAACTTAACATGAGCAGGGTCAGTGTGCGCTCGCAGGCCAGAAATCCAACTGTATCCTGGGCTGCATCAAAAGAAGCTTGACCTGCAGGACAAAGGAGGCTATCCTGCCCCTCTACGCTGCTCTCGTGAGACCTCACTTGGAGTACTGTGTACAGTCCTGGTGTCCTCAACATCAAAAGGACATGGAACTGTTGGAACAAGTCCAGAGGAGGGCCATGAGGATGATCAGGGGACTGGAGCACCTCCCATATGAAGACAGGCTGAGAAAGTTGGGGCTGTTGAGCCTGGAGAAGAGAAGGCTGCGTGGAGACCTCATAGCAGCCTTCCAGTATCTGAAGGGGGCCTATAGGGATGCTGGGGAGGGACTCTTCATTAGGGACTGTAGTGAGAGGACAAGGGGTAACAGGTTAAACAGGGGAAGTTTAGATTGGATATAAGGTAGTAGTAGTTCTTTACTGTAAGGGTAGTGAGGCACTGGAATGGGTTGCCCAGGGAAGTTGTGAATGCTCCATCTTTGTCTGCGTTCAAGGCCTGGATGGACATAGCCTTGGGTGGCATGGTTTAGTGGGAGGTGTTCCTGCCCATGGCAGGGTGGTTGGAACTAGATGATCTTAAGGTCCTTTCCAACCCTAGCTATTCTAAATGATTCTAAATACAGACTTTTCAACATCCTTTTCATTTCCTTTCAGCATCCTTCCATCTGAAGAGTGCTGTGGTAAATGTTATTACCTGAACACCGTTTAATTATTTTACAAATAGAAAAAAACCCATGCATTTTCTGTTACCTTTTATGTAATGCTTAAGAAAGGTAGAACTTCATCTTTGGAGGCATGAAATAAAAAAAAATTGATTAGTCAGTTGATCTAGCTACCTCTAAGCTTTATTGCGTTCACAGCTCTGAGTAAGAGTTGTATCTTCAATCATACATGGACTATGGCTTTACATTTATTTTGATCCAGTAATCTATAATCACATGAAACAATCCAAGAAAGCAATGTCACTTCAGACGAGGATACCAGCATAAAATCAATTATAATAATTCATTCAAATCTGCCTTTAATTTGTGAAAGTACTGAATTTCTTTTTTAAAGTTATTTAATTTTTTTTTTTTTAAGTTCTGCTCAAAGTTTCTTTTCCTTACATCTGCTCAGACTTTCTGCTTTGTTTGTCCTGAACTGAAAAGAGAAATATCTTTTTCTACCACTTACCTAGGAGAACTTTCGGACAAACCACAAGTGTAAATATTTATGCTTTGAAAGTAACAGACATAAAGCTGATACAGTGCTAAATAATTTTGTTGGACAGATGGCATAGTGGCAGCAATAAAAACAGCCAAATGGGAGAACTACATTTAATTCTGGACTTTGCAATAGGTGTCTGCTGTTGGTGAGATTGATAGTTTTTTATTTTTAGAGGGCATTGACCAGGAAGATTTCTTGCTAATGCCAGCTGGCTTTACAAAGAGCGTGCTGCCCCATCCAATCAAGACCCAAGACTGTCTGCAGTCATAACAATATTGTTACATATTATGTTGTTTTGTTTGGAAAAAGCAAAACATCTTGGTATAACTAAGGAAAGAACAGATGCCTAAATCAGCCAGCAAGAGTACATTGATTTATATCAGCTGAGGATTTGACCTCTGTAATCTTATTCATACACATGAAGTAAATGACGAATAAATAGCGAAATTAATCCTGAAAGTTGCAAGGTTTGAAGTGTAAATTTCACACATTCATCTATGTGTTGTTGTATGAATAGAGACGCAAAGCACTTAAGAAGCTCATAAACAGCTTTCCAGTGCCATTCAATTAGAGTTGGCTCAGTTGACTTCACATGGCAACACAATTTGCGATGTAGATATAAAACAAGGTTGAGTTGTAGGCCCAGAATGGTATGCCAGAAAGTCCAATTATTTTATATTTTGGAAGGAAAATGAAGAGTTGTAGTTTCCCTGGTGAATCATAAAAATGAGTGTGTCCCTTGAGAATCCAGTACCAGCTCACAACGCAGCTCATCAGAACCTGCAGGTCAGCCTGACCCTGGGTAAAATGGCCATGCTATTTAGAGGGCATTTCTGGTGGAGAATTTTGATATTTTCATTATGTGATTCTTTTCTAAATTATATAATGTTTTCATTATGTAATCCTAATTTATTTCTTTGTGACAGTATTGCAAAAACTGTTTTAGAATGAAAAATTCTGCTTTATTTTAATATGTTTTGACTAAATAACATCAAGTTACTCTTTTTCTGTGACATCTAATTGTCCAAAAAATCTACATTTATATCCTGCATGACACTGTACAATGAAAGAATTGAATTTCATTAAGTATCCAAAGCACCTTTTGCTTTTGGTACTTCAGTATTGGAGAGAAAGAGAAGTGGTTAGGCAGAAAAGTTACTTGTCTATGTGATGTCTCTTAGCAGCAGAACAGATGATTTATTTCACCTTGGTACATTTTCTTAACAGCATCTTAATCTTTAAAGCTTCTTTGGAAATGATAACAAGCATCAGAGTGAATGTCTTGAATTACAGTCGCAGCATTAAACACATTCTTAGATGAATATTTGAGAAAGAGCATAATAAGGATGAATTTTACTTTCTGAAAAGACAATGTGGACTACTTCTAATCATCTTTCAATCGTAGTACACTTCTGTAGGCCTGTGATTTCTTCCCTGAAATTTATCAGGCTGGTTTCTCCTTGTGACCTTGTGAGTTACCCATCTGGTTTATAGCTGTGGAAGAAAAGAACATGAACTCCAGTTTGTGAACTCTTTTAGAACTTTTCTCAGAAGTGTTCATGGATAATGTGATAATGTTCTTATGATCAAAAAATATCTGTAAAAGTGATTGACAAGGATGACTACACAGTGACTACTAAAAATGTAAGGTTTAGTGAACTGTAATTTAAACTTATCCTTCATCACCCACATGACAAAATGTATCATAAATCTTTTGTTGTCAGTTGCATTTATGAGACATGCAAGCTTAGAATATTTTTCTTCCTGCTACCTTACTTTCAGAATGCCTTAAAGAGACTAAAAGGACATGAGCTCTAGCTAATGTGTGTTCCTGATAATAAAAATATATGTATCTTTCTTACAAGCAAGAAAAACCAATCTGAGGAATTATCCATGAATATTTCTCACAGTTGAGCTGTGCTGAAAAGATCTTGGAAGGTACTGGAGCAACTTACCTGAATCTTCTAAAAGGGAGTCTTCACATCAATCTGTAGGTCTCATCAATGAAACACATGCTGTATTCATCAATGGGAGAAAGTACTTTTCCATATTTAACTTATTGTTGTATATTGATGTTTTTAACTGAGGAGGTGTTCTTTCTTATGCTAACCAGTTCCAGAATACTTCAAATAATTTGACTATTAATATATCTTAAGGTTCTACTTATGAAAATAGATCTATAAAGTTTTAACTATGAACACTTTAATGCTTTTATTACAAGCCGTGCTCTTCTGTTTGTATTTTGCAGTATTTGATGCATAATAACTTGACTTTTCTTCAGGTACATAACTTCTTTAATGATTTTTCTATTATAAAAATCTTTTAAGTGATTAACAGATGTCTTTCATTTGCAGGTCCAAATCTGAAGTAAAAGATATAAGTAATTTTGTTTTGGAATACAAAAATGAAAATGAAACTGCATATGTGGAAATCAAGTCCTACGATAATAAGAGTAGGCATAACTAAAATTTAGCAAGGTCTCCACTATTTTCCAGCAATCATTTTATTACGTACTTCAGAAGTTGTGCTTTTAATATTAAGTGGCTGGAGCATGTATTGACAAACACATGCCAGAATTATTTTTATTAGAAATCACAAATTAAATTTGGTTTCATAGATGTTCATCACTAGACTTTTGAAGGAAAAAAACCCAAACCAACATGCTTTTCTGTGACATTGCACTGTTTTCCCAATCAGTAATAATTTTGTGACAAGTTCATAGTTGTAATCAATTCCACAAAGAACTATTCCATTACTTCTTATGAAGCTTTATATTTAAAGCATCTTTACTGTGTTACCAACATTCTCAAAAAATTACTGACATTTTGAGTAAAGTGTGAAGTAATAATTTCACATTTCCACAGCCCTTACAATTAAGCAGTTTGGTTCAAATGACATCATTGACAATGACAAAGTAACTTTTAGCCTAAAAGGATGAGGTTGCAGATGGCCATAATAGGAAATATGCACCAATATCTACATTTGAGTAGGTGATAATTTATATAACTAATTATTTTTTAAAATATATTTCTGTGTTTATGTGCTTGGGATATTTTTTGCAACAATTAGTTTATTATCAGCAAACTGTCTCAAAGAGTGCTTTAAAATAAGCATCAAACTCTCTATTGTTTTGTGGACCACTGCATTTAAAACATTTTCATAAAATGGAAGAATATTTTAATTTTACAATAGTGTTATAGTTTTTAAGGCTTTTCAGTATGAAATGTGAAAAAACAAACATATTTGTTGATATTATGTTGATACGCCCCCCTATATTTGGCATGAGTTTTAATTACACAAAGTGGCTGTATAGATAATTAGCCTTGGAGTATAATTCTGGATGTGGACTTCATCTGTTATTTTGTCTCTAACTACCTTTTTATCAGTTTCTTCTTCAATTTCCTCTTTTTAATATATCTTGTCCACCAATATATTTGTCACAATGAAAGTGTATGTAACCCCGATTAAAATGAAATAATGGGAGAAATTGTATCTTAATGTTCATTTATGCCTCCTTTTTTCCCATAAAACCTATAGTGCCTTTTCAAATATCTAATTTTGGAATAAAATTAACCATTTTTCCTTTCAAGACCCTGTATTTTGAGCCTGTGGCATTTTATTATTATAACTGACATAGCTGCAGAGTTAAACAAGAATATTTGTTGCATCTGACTTCAGTGATCTAAAAGTTATGTAGCTAATTTAAATCCTTCATTATTTATTGAAAACTATTTCTATTCTATTAAAAAGCTTCCTAGACAGGATATATTTCTATAGTTCTGTCCTTCCACTTCTTGTAGAGAGCATAGCTGACTATCTGAGATTTTATGCTTGAGTTTTTATTGCCCGATTTATGCAAAATGTGCAATCATTTAAAAATGGCGATGCATTTAAATTTAAGACATTTAAATTTGGAGAATAATTTGGACAATTTAGATGAATGAACAGTAAACAGACATTGAATACTATGTGATGCATAAGAATATATAAGATATTGAATCTATTACTTATTTTAGAAAACATAACTACTGTAGGTTTTTGGAAAATATATCATCATTGATACAGTTCTGGTGACCAATACAAAAATCCTGATTCCTAATCACTCACAAAATGCATGAATATCTTTATTTGCATATCTACTTTATTAGACTTAAGTGCCTGGTTTGTCTATTCATATGCATTTAGAATTTATTCATATTCTTCCATTAGTCATTGTTGAATTTTCAAAAGATTTGATTTTGTGACTCTCCTTGTTCATATTGGGCTGGAGTCTTATCTTGTGAACAGCTGCTAACAAGAAAATATTTTAAATAATACTACTAATTAACAATTTTTTCTCAATGATGGCAGGATAAAGTCAATCAAAAAGTGACACTTACAACCCAATGAGTTCCACTTCAATGCAATGTATGCATTGTTAATTCAAATCTTTATTGAAGGCTATTTTTTTCCCTGTTTATCTAATGAGTTCTATACAGAACACTGTGGTCTATTAGCAATATATTAAAAATGTTTCATCTAATCTTAGCAGTAGGAATACTTTTCATTACTTGGAAGAAAACATTATTTCTTGTGCATCAATGCTTTGTTAATACTAAAACTTTATGTTTTGAAAGGCTCATACATAATTTATTTATTTAGATCTGATTTCAGTGGCATTTGAGTCAAGATTCCTTTTGCAGACACAAGCTTCTCATAGCTTTCTCTCAACATAGAGAAAGCAATTTTTATAAAAGGCTATGTCTACATTACCAAATAGAATATCACAGGATGAACTGATCTCTATATTGGAATAGTGGGTGCTGAGGCTGATTTTTCATACTATATGCATTTTGTGGAGATTTGCTGTGGACAAGCTGTAGTCTGATCCGGTGAACTGAGCTCCTGTTAGTTCAATCTATCTAGACATGCTTTTCGATCATATCCTTTATTTGAATTGTGTCCAAGAAAAGTCCAGCATATTTGCTTCAAGTTAGTTCTTCCAAGAATAATAAAGTACAATAATTGGGGATGCTAAGGAGATCAATTTGTGTACATCATATTTTATGTGAATTAAAATATTGATCCAGATTCACTAAAAATGCTATACAGAATATGATAGTTTTTTCTTTTGTGAACTATATTGTAGTTCTAAAATCTTATTCTTTTCTATATATATGTATATAAGTTTATACATATATATACACATATATGTGAAATAGAATGGTGTTTCAGAACCTCAAGTGATATATACATATATGAGTATTACTTAATTGGCTTACTTGTTTCTGTCACATCACATTTTGACCCATTGAGTTGCAGACAACTAAAGTATCATAATTCTGTAGCCTATGAAAAACATGTGTGGATAGTCTTTCCAGTCTCATCTTTTTGCTGCGGGTATTTTTATGTAAATTACTTTGTAAGCAGGGTTTTTTAGGGGTTTTGGGGCCTCATAACTAGGGTAAAGGACTACATTCTTTTTCCTTTCAACACATTAAGTTATTTTAATAATGTTCTAGATTCAAAAGAAGCTGCTGACGATATCAACTTAAGTATCTGGATCATTGAGCTGGTAGGGTGGAAATGAGGGGTTTGTTTTCAGAGAATAATGTTTGCACCAATGAGAAACTTAAATGAAATAGTATAGCAAATAGACAAAGATAAAAATTTCTCATAGTTTTGCTGAAAGCAGGAGCTAACAGACACAATAGCTTTTGTGAACTTAAATCCCTGGGCTAGTTTTGGGTAGTAACTTCTCTGCTGAAAAACAGAAGGAAAAGAAACCAAACAAACCGCTTCAGGAAAGACAGACTCTTAAAATATTTCAAGAAAAGAGAAAGCTCTGATCACAGAAATGTTTGAAAGTGAAGAATGATAACCATTGTGAAAGTGTAAGTAGTAAGTAGTATAAGATGCTGGAAACACACTTCGCTAAATGAATACTGTTCCAGTGCTGTAGTGACAGACTTTGCACAAATAAAACAATATTCTTAGGATTTTAATGAAAATTATTAGAAAGAGATGGAATATAATTGTTGTGGCTTAAGCCCAGCTGGTAATCCAGGCCCACACAGCTGTTAGCTCACTCCCCCCCCTTCCTCCCCCCACTCCCGGAGTGATGGGGAGGAGAATCAAAAGAATGTAACTCCCCCGGGCTGAGATAAGAACAGTCCAGTAACTAAGGTATAACACAAACCACGGCTGCTACCACCAATAATAATAATTATAAGGGAAATAACAAGGGAAGAAAATACAACTGCTCACCACCTGCTGACCAATACCCAGCCGGACCAAGCAGTGATCTAAGCCTTCTGGGTAACTGCCCCCAGTTTATAGACTGGGCTTGATGTGCTGTAGTATGGAATACCTCTTTGGTCAGTTTGGGTGAGGTATCCTGTCTCTGCTTCCTCCTGGCTTCCCCTCCTCCCT
Organism: Ara ararauna; assembly: GCA_028858755.1. Classification (NCBI taxonomy): domain Eukaryota; kingdom Metazoa; phylum Chordata; class Aves; order Psittaciformes; family Psittacidae; genus Ara; species Ara ararauna. The sequence continues at coordinate 23,260,726 of CM054376.1, forward strand.
GGCAGAGCATGAGACTCAGAAAGTCCTTCCTCAGAGTAAACATTACTGAGCAGCAACTGAAAACATCTGTGTTATCAGCTCTGTTCCCAGGCTGAAAGTCAAAAACACAGCACTGCACCAGCTACTAAGGAGAAAATGACTGCTACTGCTGAACCCAGGACAATAACGTAATAAGTACAGAGAAAAAATAGTAGATTCACTGAGATAGTGTTTAACCCGCATGTAAAATTTAGAATAAGCTTGATTGGTTTTGGTTTGATTTTTTTTTTTTTTTTTTAGGAAAACAGAAATAAGATAAAAAGTCTAATTTCACATTATAGTTATTCTTGGAAAGACGAAGTTTTTCTTGCACTAGAAAAATATGAGAGCATTTCAGGATTGTGGAGGCTTTGTTCTTATAATTTTCAAACAATAGGATTCTGAAGTGATAACAAAAGTATATTCCTATGAGCAGGCAAAAAAATATGATAGAATTCGACCATTTCAGCTACATATTCTCATTTATTCATGTTTTTTTTTATGCTCATCTTTCAGTAACTACCATGAAGAGCTCTTGTGAAGTGTTAGGAATATTAGCTTCATTTAAAAGCCTTGTAGATCTTGTTTAATTTTTTTCTAAATGAATTTGTGTGTTACTTTTAACAGAAATGGGGGTTATTTGGAATCTGCTTAATGAACATAGCTGGGTGAATTAAAAGTATTTGAGACTGCTCAGAAGTCATTGTGGTGATTCAGAAAGGCAAATTTGGATAGCAGGCAAGAGAGGATGATTGAGAAAAACACTGAACTTCAAAGGAAAAAGTGTATGTTTGAATGTTACAGTAAAGATGCCCATAGTGTAAAATGCATTTTGAAATACTATTTCTCAATATAAAGTCTTATCATGGAGCTCTGGGCTCGAGCAAACAGATAGTGGATTTGTATTTCTTATTTTCATAGAACAACAACAAAAAAATACTCTTTTGGTTCACGACTGGGAGCTCACTACTGCAACTAAAATTAATAAAAATGCTACCAAAATAAATGGCAATAATGATGGGGAGTCTTTCTCCTGTCTGTAGAATTCTTACCTGATAGCTGAGCTAATCACAGTTCATCACAGATGATGCCTGCTACACACCTGTAATGTCAGAATATTTTTTTTTAAATCAGCTCCTTTTTAAAGTTGCAATTGTTACTACTTTTTGCTAAAGTAAAAGAGAAAGTTCATTATTCTTACCAATGTGTTTCTCCTCTTTTCCCCTCCTGCTGTAATACTTGTCTCAGGTGTTTCAGTCTCCTCACTGAAAAATAATGCCTGTTCAGTTTCATTTCCTGCCAGTTTTATATTAACCACAATGATAGAAATTTAGGACAGAGGAATTATGTGATTTGAATAAGGAAAAGAGTTGTGTGGGTGGAAGCTATTCAGCAATTGTTCATTAATATTTTGTTTGTCTTCCAACAAGCTTCCAGCAATTAAGAATGAATAGAAAGAAAAGGATAATGACATGTTTTATGAAAATTCAAGCGCTAAAGAAACCCTGAATTTATGTGATGAGTTGATGTAACTTTTCTGCCTATTTTTTCAGATCTATCCTACAGAGTCACTGTGTTTGTCTTATGTGGAAATTGACATTGATTGACCTTCTGAAGCTAAAGAGAATTATATTATTATTTAGGTTTGACTCATTACCAGTGTTTTTTCTGCTTTAACTGAAATACCGAAATTCCATTCAAACATAGGAATCATACCCTAGAATCATAGAATGTTTTGGGTTGGAAGGGACCCTTAAGATCATCTGGTAACAAACCCCCTGCCATTGTAGGGACACCTTCCACTAGATCAGGCTGCTCAAAGCCCCATCTATCCCGGCCTCAAACACTTACAGGGATGGGGCAGCCGTAACTTCTCAGGACAACCTCTTTCAGTAACTCACCACCCTCACAGTGAAGCATTTCTTTCTAATATCTAACCTAAATCTTGTCTCTTTCAGTTTAAAGCCACCCCCCCCCCCCCCCATCACTACATGCCTTTGTAAAAAATCCCTCTCCAGATTTCTTGTAGGCCCTCTTTAGGTATTGGAAGGCTGCTCTAAGGTATCCTCAGAGCCTTCTCTTCTCCAGGCTTTACAAATCCAGTCCTCTCAGCCTGTCTTCATAGCAGAGGTCCTGCATTCCTCTTATCACCTTTGTGGCCCTCCTCTGGAATTGCTCCAACACTTTCACATTCCTCTCATGTTTGGGGCCCCAGATCTGAATTCAGTACTCTAGATGGGGGTCCCATGAGAAGAGTGGGGGAGAATTACCTCCCTCATCCTGCTGGTCATAGTTTTGTTTTTTACGCCACCCAGCATAAGGTTGGCTTTCTGGGCTGCAAGTGTACATTGCTGGTCCATGTTGAGCTTCTCATCAGTCAACAGCCAAAGTCCTTCTCCTGAGGCCTGCTCTCAATCAATTCACCACCTAGACTATAGCTGGGTTTGGGATTGCCCCACTCAGGTGCAGGATCTTGTGTTTGGCCTTGTTGAACTTCATGAGGTTTGCACTGTGCCACCTCTCACCTGCCAGCCTCACCTGTCTGTCTGGATGGTGTCCCTTCACTCTAGCATGTCAACTGCATCACACAGCTTGGTGGTGGTGGCAGATCTGCTGAGTGTGCACCTAATCCTGCTGTCCATATCAATGACAAAGACTTTAAACAGAGCCAGTCCCAGTACTGACCCCAAGAGAACACCACTCATCACTGGTCTACACTTGAGCATTGAGCCATTGACCATACTCTTTGAGTGTAACCATCCAGCCAAGAAAAGCCTTCTTTACTATGTGCGGCTGAACAGCATAACAGGTTGCTCAGAGAGGCTGTGGAGTCTCCATTCCTGAAGATATTACAAACCTGACTGATTACAGTCCTGGTTAAAGTACTCTAGGCAACCCTACTTCATGCAGGAGGATCAGACTAGGTGATCTCCAGAACTGCCTCTTTGGCCAAGTTAAATCTTAGTGAATAACCTAAAATATCACATTGTTAAAGAGGGAAGTAATCTGATTTGAGAATTAAGGAAAAATTAATACTTTAGTTTCTGATTTTCCAGTATTTTGGGTAATACACAGGCAAATGCTGAACAAATTAGTAGAAATATTTAAAATAATACAACTTGCTCTACCTTAATATTCAGTCGGGACTAATTTTTTATGCTTTTCAACATATTATTTCTTGGGTGGCATTTTACAGTTTTTCAAAGTATTTTCAAAATCCCAGCTCTTTTTGAGAAGTAGGTATTGCTACAGCAGGAAAGCCTGATAGAATCTGTTTTTGTCCAAGCACCAAGTAATTGGGAAAATTGCCAACTCTTTCTTGTTACACTTTAGTGCATTCCCTTTGTATTTAGAATAAATTGTGAGGTAACTGGCTGAGAAAGGGTTGATGGTTGTAACCATAGCTCTCCATTAAACATAAAAAAGATTTGCTCTTCCACCTCACTGCTGTGGTCCAAGTGCATCAGGATTTGAGTCAACAGTATTTACAAAGTTGATGGCAATTGCTATACAGAAACTATGAAAGCATATAATCCATGAAAAATGTTAAGTATCAGAAAATACAATACAAAACTAGAAATTTTAGGAAAAAAAAAGGAAAATCTCTCTCATAATGGAAAAAGGTGTCATGATTAAGCCTCATGCAGCTTTAAGTACATATTAATTTTTACCAAATTTATACACAGTCTGTCCCTAAGGCCATACTCTGAAATGTGTTCTTCATGAATTGACAGTATAATATGATTTTATTTTCTACCTTGGATAAGGAAGAATTAATTAGTACAGGCTTAGATAAACACTGTGCCATAGAATAAATTAGTAAGACTCAAAAAGTACAAACTGAAAGGCACATATGTCTTTGGCATTGCAGTTATTTTTTGTTGTGTTGGTGAGGGGAAAAGAAATTATCTATATGGTTTGCAAAATACAGTTAAAACAAGGAAGACCTGGTGATTTACCTTTGGGCTATAATGTGAAGGATTATCTTTTGTCTGTGATCTGATCACCTCTATGATCAGATATAATCAGGAATAATTCCATATGCAGGTCAGAAAATATGATCCGTTTTGTTATCAGACCTACTGTATTCTTCCTAAATGTGACTCTAGTAAAAACTGTTCCTACTAAGTGACTAGAAAAGTATTAGGGCTGCTGTTTTGCTGGGAAGGACAAATTGAAGAGCTAGTGAGTTTGTTTAGGTAAAAGCAGCTCTACCATGCTGATTCACAGTGCTGGCAGATGGAGCTGTGTTAATGTTGTGTAGTGAAAATCAATAAAACTAAACATAATCCTCTCCTTTCCCCTCATGGGTATGTACCTTATTTTGTCAGGAAAATTTCTTATGTGCATTCTCACTTGGAAATTTCTTATGTGCATTCTTCTTTGAGATGTTACTGGTGTTATTATATTAATGGAAATACAGAATTAAGGATGTTTGTTTCTCCTTGTTAAAGTTCATTATTTTTGGCATTCCAATAAACGTATGAGATACTAATAACTTTGGAATTGCTAATCCTGATATTCATCCTCCTTCCTTCCTGTTTGTCTTATTAATATGCAGTTTTCTTTGAAAACTCAAATGCTTTACAGAATAGTATCAAAATGAAGATTAGAGTACATGGAGAAGGTTCCTGTTTATGGAGGGATTTTTTGCATTCATAGCAACTGATGCATAAATAGCATTTATTATGTATTAACATTCTAGTGTTTATAACTTTCTTGATAGGAATTAAAGCTCATTTAACTTAAATGTTCTTATTAGTAACAATAAAGGACTATTAAAGGACTACTATGAGTTACATTAACAGAAACATACATAAGCTTACAGGTTTTTTTTCAGAGGCATTCTATAACAATCACATATTTTTGTGTTTTCATCAACTTTACCTCTAAGATCTCATATTTTTAGGGTGTTAAAAATAAATGCCATTATTAGTCTAGCCTCAGTTTTCAAAGTACATAAAAGCTCATTATTTTTTTATAACTGATAGTTTTGTTGTGAATGTTTCTATGGTTATCCAGATTATACTGCTAAAGTTTGTGGTGTTTTACATATCAGAAAGGATGACAGTGCACCATAGTGAGGATATCCAATTTTTTTTGCTTTTAAAATTCATTAAATTAATCAAATACAGTGTTCTTTAACCTTGCAGGTAACAAAGATATGTTATAATCAAGATCCATGTCTTTTTATGAGAAAAGCACAGGCTTTTAATCAGAAAGCACCTGTTATTCCCCAAGGTACAATACATTCAAAATTTGCAATACATTTTGCCTGAGAAGATCTAAGAAGCAATGCAATATAGAGTTCAGAATTCTGAGGCTTGTACTGGAAGTAGAAGTGTAATAAATGCTGTAGAATAGCAATTAACATGCACATCATTTTTTTCAGAAAGGATTTTGTCAGCATTTTTTCATACTCTCTGATAATCTGTGGAACAGGCTGAGATGGCTTATAAACTGCATACTATGTGTGTTACCTTTTTGTCAAAGAATTCCTGCTCAGTACAGCACTTTAAAAAAAAATTTGAGATGGACATCCTGATATGTTTAAGAATTTATTATTAATAACTTAGTAAAGACATATTAAATTTCTTTTAATTCAGCGGATAAATAATGATAATGTTAGGGATTTTCAGCCTTAGCTATAAACCAGCCCAAGTTTGAATCTGGTGCAGGTATTCTTTTCTATATGCCATCTAGTTAAGACATACATACTCTAAAGAATATGGGAAGATGAACAGGAAAGTCCTAAATCTTTGATAGTTCTTTCCAAAACTTTAAAATGACATTATCGCCAGTCTTGTAACTGCAGATGTGATAACCAGATATTCTATGCTTGTGATCTAGTTATCACTGGTTTCTGAAAACTCAGTAGGAAAGGGAACAGAAAATTTTAAATAATTAACAAATTATTTTCATTCCCATTTTAAATTGCATCATTTATACTAACTGTAAATGATGCAAAGTGCTTATGGTGCAGCATGTCTTTGCTACAAAGTGACCCTGGGCAGATGATTATGTCTGGAAAAGTAGGTGGAATTGATTCATCACAATCAGTGAATAAAACCTTGAAAACCTTTGAGCAGGTGTGTTTTTCCAAGGTGAAACTTTAATAAGGGGCAGGTCTTCATATTTTAAGGGTAGATTCCATTGATTGAGCTTAGCTCTGAGTTACAGCGTGATACTTTTACGACTTCACAGTCAATCTGGACCCAAAGGTCCTCAGCATCTTTTACAAAGTAGTTGCTAAGCTGTGGCTTGTGGTTCATATCATATGCCTATCAGGTCAATAGGGCCTTTCAAATGTAGATTTTAATGTTTCCTTTGGAAGGTTTGATAAGAGGTAAACATAGCAGTATGTGGGAAATTGCAGGAATTGTTTCTTTAATTTGCATGTTTTTTCAACTTATCACAATATCTCTAGCAGCTAATTCCTTCCTTGAGAGATATGATATTTAGGAATAAACTAGGGTCTAAGTAAACCCAAATTATGCATTTTGACAAAGTTTGTATCACTGGTCCAGAACTGAGTAGTAACTGACAGATAGTTACAGAATACAGGATCTCATTTCATGAAGTTTGGGTGTATCAAAAAATTCACAGCCTAAATACTGATTTAAAAAAAGATTTATAAACTTAATTTTTGTGAGAACAGTAAGATTAATTATGATGTGATAATCTTGACATCTAGTCAAGATAAATCCTTAAGTGGAAGTTTAGAAGCTGATTTAATATACCCATTAGCTATTATCAGTATTCAGTAATAGGCAACTTAAGTGGAAATTCACTAAACTCCACAGAAATTGATGGTCTTGCACCTATTTATACTGTGTAAAAATTATTCCAGTTTTTTTCTGATATGTGTATGTTATGTATGTATTTAGTAGTACATACTAAGTACACTTAGTATGATGCTTAAATATTTAACATGAGGGAAAATGTGTAAATTACTGTTGCTTGCCTGTGTGATTCCACAGTATTACGTTTTACCATATCTTTTCAAAGGTAAGCTGTATGATTTACACTGGATCTTACTTTAAAGAAAAATACAGTTTCCCCTTATGAACTAGTGTGTGGATATTCCTTACATACCTGCCTATTTTATCTGAAAGCGTATTTCTTTGTTCATTTTCACTAAATACTATTTAGCATAGTAGTATAATATATATACCAATACATTTACCCACATATACATATATATATATACTCCCATATACCATCCTTAAAGCCTGAACCCCTGACTGCATAGAAAGGGGAACAACCAGAGAGTGTGCTCACTGGAGAGACTCCCAAGATAGGGAAGACTGTAGGGTTGTCACATCTTGCAACACAGGGCAGACAATTCTTTTCACTTGCAGATTTACAACTGCAAAATAGGGTCAGTGCTCTGATAGCAGACAGTAGGGTGGAATCTCTGCCTGAGGAAGCTTCAGCATGAGAAATCCTCTTCTAAGGGGTTTGAGGTTTGCAGTGTGCCAGATGTTCAGATGCAGGATGCCTTACTCCTGAGGCTTAATCACTCATTGCATCATTATCTGCTGCTCCTTATCCACATGGGCACCAGTGACACTGTGGGGATGTTGACTACATCAAGACTGACTACACAGCTCTAAGGAGGCAAGGCAAAGGGCATATAGGAGTTCATGGTGTCTCCTCAGTCACAACAATGAAAGGCTTGGGAAGGAGCAGGTAGGTCTGTGGGACAGTCATTTTACTTTTACACCAATGGACTTCTTTTGGAGGACTGAGGACATCTGCAGAGAGACAGGATTCACTTGAAAAAGCTGGCAATGGCATCTTTGCTACAAGGCTGGTCATCCTGGTGAGAACCTCAAACAGGGAATGGCCAAGTAGGGAAATTACACCCCCCAGCCAAGTAAAGAGACGGTGAGCAGGGGTGGATGACAAAAGGCACAAGGTGGCAGGTACAAGACAGATCTCTAGAATAATAAAAAAGAATAAAAAAGGGTCCACCTCAAAGATGCCATATGTACAGAAATACACAAAACCTGGGAAACAAGCAGAAAGAAATATAGCTCTGTTTCCTTTCTTTGCATTTATTTAGTTATTTCTCTGAGGGAATTAATTTGGGTGTAAATTACCAGTAACACAATATACAAGCTCTAATTGAAATATGAAAATACAATACGAATGATGCGAATGTTTGGCAGGATTGACTACTGCAAAAAGGCTTTATCCTTCCTGCATGATTCAGAACTGGTACTAAAGCTTTTAGAATTCCTTTGCAGCTCGGCAGTGGTATAATGTATATTAGAATCATAGAATAGTTAGGGTTGGAAAGGACCTTAAGATCATCTAGTTCCAACCCCCCTGCCAGGGGCAGGGACACTTCCCACTAAACCATGCCACCCAAGGCTCTGTCCAACCTGGCCTTGAACACCGCCAGCAATGGAGCATTCACAACTTCCCTGGGCAGCCCATTCCAGTGCCTCACCACCCTTACAGGGAAGAATTTCTTCCTCCTTATATCCAATCTAAACTTCCCCTGTTTAAGTTTGAACCCATTACCCCTTGTCCTCTCACTACAGTCCCTAATGAAGAGTCCCTCCCCAGCATCCCTATAGCCCCCCCTTCAGATACTGGAAGGCTGCTATGAGGTCTCCATGCAGCCTTCTCCAGGCTCAACAGACCCAACTTTCTCAGCCTATCTCCATACGGGAGGTGCTCCAGTCCCCTGATCACCCTCGTGGCCCTTCTCTGGACTTGTTCCAACAGTTCCATGTCCTTTTTATGTTGAGGACACTGGAACTGTACACAATACTCCAAGTGAGGTCTCACAAGAGCAGAGTAGAGGGGCAGGATCGCCTCCTTCGACCTGCTGGTCACTGTCCTTTTGATGCAGCCCAGAATGTGCTTGGCTTTCTGGGCTGCAAGTGCACACTGCTGGCTAATGTTAATTTTCTCATTGACCAACACCCCCAAGTCCTTCTCTGCAGGGCTGTTCTGAATCTCTTCTCTGCTCAACCTGTAGTTGCGCCTGGGATTGTTCCGATCCAGGTGTAGGACCTTCCACTTGTCATGGTTAGTCCTCATAAGGTTAGCATCAGCCCACCTTGCAAGCGTGTCAAGTTCCCTCTGGATGGCAGAGGGATATATAGATACTCAGGGAAGTTGTGAATGCTCCATCGCTGGTGGTGTTCAAGGCTGGATTGGACATAGCCTTGGGTGGCATGGTTTAGTGGGAGGTGCACCTGCCCCTGGCAGGGGGGTTGGAACTAGATGATCTTAAGGTCCTTTCCAACCCTAACTATTCTATGATTCTATGATATATATCTATATTTTAGATATAGAGTCTTAATTCATCAGTTTTAATCCTCATCTATGCTTCCTACTATTTCCACATTAGTGAAAGAAGCAGCAACTATGAACTATTTTAATTTGGTCTTCAAATCTGCATTACTTTTTCTCTCTATTCTTCTGTTTTGCTCCTTTGTTCTCCTTGCATTAGATATGATATGAAGCTCTAAATTGGTATAAAGCACTTTGCAGGTGAAGAATATAAAGAAACTCTAAAAGGTCAAAAACTTACCATAAGAATACCATGATTTTTCCCTTAGTATCTTCTTCTATTTCTAGCAACACTCACATTTATAAACTTTTGATCTACTTGTGCCAGGAAGACTTAATGTTGTATTTGTAGTGCAAACCATTTACCGTCATCACTGAATATATCCCAAAACTTTGCATCGTCAAAAAAGAAAAAGTAAAAATTCTAACTGAAACTGCACCCATCACTCTACTTGTGGACCACCTAATGTGGACTTCTATTCTTCAGGGCTTGTGTAAGTGCATGTCGTTGCTGGTTTCCCCAATCTGGCCTGCATACGTGCTTCCACCATAGAGTGACCACAGGTGGGGTGATGCATGCCTGTGTCTCATTGTAACATAGAGCTTGAAATACATCTGAATTTAAAGGTGGGCAGCACTCTCATTTTAAACATCGAAAAGTCTGCATAGTGTCTTATAAAATGGAACTATTGGTGTTTGTTGTAGAAGGTGCTTTCTAGAAAACCAGATATTTCTCTGTGGTTTTATAGCCTTGCGAACAGTAAGTTATCTCAAATTTATAATTAAATTATTTGAAATGTATAATTACTGCTTTAGTGTATTTAAAATCATAAGTGAATCCTCTAGCTTCTTACTGAAAATGCTGCTTGCCCTCAGTGTCCTCTGAAATGTGAAGGACTGACTTTCCCACTTCCTGGAATGTTCACTGGTGCCAGGGTTCAGCATGTAGGCTTCCACAGCAATAGTAATATCTGTCATTTTGAATGAATACAAATCTCTGACAATCCATGTTTCTAAAGTCCCAGTGGAAGCATGTGGTGTCAGCTGTGCTCACAGTACTTCAAAGGCTTTATTAAGTCAGCTGGCAACACACCCTGTCAGCACCAAATTTTATGGCAAAGGAGCTAAGAGACTGAACCCCTTCCCCTCTCCCCATTTTTTTTCTTGTCATGTCAACTAGCTTTCAAAACCACTGGAAGTGATTTTATAAAAGGCTTATGTGTGTGCTGTTATGTTAATAACCACAATATAGTTTACAGGTGAGCATTCATACCCACCCACACATTATTACACATACACACACACACACACTGTCAAGACCTTTATGCAGTCTGATATAAACTCCATTCAAATTATTACTATTAGGTAAAAGAGAAACTGTATTTATAAATCATTTATAAAAGAATTTATAAATAATTATGAACTGGCTTTCTTAGCTCATGCAACCATTTGAATGGAGGCTATGAAAAACTGTGCAAAAATTCTGTACCATGGATCACAATAAAAATCCACAGATACTCTGTCCAGTGGCTTTCTAAAGACTGTACATGCTTTTTGCTTTAATTTAGACAAAAATGTTTAATTGGTAAATGTTAAAATATTAGTTTGCTTAAGTCATGTTTTGAGAATCAGTTGTTCGAAGACTGAACTTTTCAGTGACATTCAGAATCTTTTCTCTTGCAGCCATTTCGTAGAGTGACGTTTTCTGTTGTGAGTCAGCCTCAGGACCCACATCAGGGGTCATTGCAGAGTTGCTATGACAGCGGTCTGGAGGAGTCAGAAACACCAAGCAGTAAGAGTTCATCAGGGCCGAGACTGGGTGCCCTTCCACTCCCAGAGGACAACTACGAAAGGACTACGCCGGATGGCAGTGTTGGTGAGGCAGAGCATATGGAAAATGGTAGGGGCAAACACAACATTCACACACATAATCTCACTAGCAAGTGATACTAAGTAGACTTGTGAAAGGTCAGTCCAAATAAACAATAAATAAATTAAATAGTTAAAATTGTAATTATTTTATTTTAAAGTTTGTTAAAATGTAGATACACAAAATAATGGAATATAATACTACTATTAAACCCAGCACTTTATTTTCTGTACATGATTTTAAAACTATACTGCAGAACCACTTAAAACATTGAAAAAATACAAATAGAGGGTTGGGGAGAGAGTCGTTGAATTAAATTCTGTATTTTTCATTTTAGATAAAAGACCATAAAGGACATGTATTCTATTTACTTTCCAATTTTGCTTCAAAAACTACTTAGGAAATTTCCCAGAATGTAATATGGACAGCATCAGCAAAAGAAAGCAAAATTTAAAAACCACGCTCTAGAGAATCCCCTTTTCCCCAAAAGTGTTATAAAGACTGTTTTCAAAATAACAGTATCAAGTCATTGTTTAGAAAAGAACATTATTTTCCTTTTCTTCACACTTTGTTTTCTACAGTACTTTTAGAACATCTCATTTAAATTCAGGATCTATTTATGTAGAAGGAGAAAATGCTGAATACTTATTTATTAAATAGTAATTATCCAGCTATTAAAAGGAAAAGTAATTTAAATCTCAAGTTTTCCTTTCTATCTAAAACTATTTTGAATTTTAAAAAATCTTTTCAATTTGAAATGTATTTCATAAACCTGAATGTTCAACTGTTCTCCGTTTATTGGCCTTAATCTAATATTTTATGAAGTCAGACGCTGACTTAATTGTCTTTTCATTTGCCCATAAACATTAATAGAAATTATTGTATGCCAAAGAGTACAGATTTTTGATAACAAAAAAAATTATGGCTTTGCTAATCCAGTTGGAATTGGTGGGTATAAGCAAGAAGGGCAGTGTATTTTCTGTTATAGAATGAATGCATTAGTTTGGCTAAGTGCATGTTTTAGTTTTTCAGAGATTACAGCACTGGAGAATTGTTCTTGGGCTTTTGTCTTTCCTGAGATAGGCATGTTAACCCAATAAAAGTATGTTATTCTCCATGGTAAGATATCTAGTATATATGACTGAAGAGTGGCTACAGTAGTCTATATATGCTTATAATGTATATCCCAACAGCAAATGACTAATTGACCAAAAAAGGAAGATGGTATTATTAATCTAAAAAGAAGATATATTAGGCTATGTATGTGTGTAAGTGTGTGTCTATATTTTCTGCTTGGTTGTTTATATGAATATATTTCTACATTTAATTTTTCTGGTTATGAGGATAGGGAAGAAAGTCATACTGGTAATGCTAGAAAAATGTCATAAAAAAATTCTAGACTTTGTGACTAAATTGAGATGATTGTTTTACTGTCTATTTTGTAGTGAGATTTTGTGGTTAAGGTAATGAAACTAAACAATTTGTTAATTCCACTGGACATATAGAAGTGTAGTAGATTACTAGACATTAAATTCCACGTTCAGAAAGTATGCTAACATGGCGTATGCCTGAACTATACAGGCAAAACTGTAAAGCCACAACTTAATATAATTTTTAATATATTTGGTAGCCAATTAAAATCATCATACTTAATGAAGTGTAATTGAAAATGAAGAGTGCTTGAATGGTTTAAAAAAATAAACCAGATTTTGTGGTGATGCAAAAACTGGTATTGTATTGTAAAAGTTATAGTATTTTAGATACTGTTTTGGGTTTGTTTTTTTTTTTCTATATATGATACTTCATAGTTGGTAGGATGAATTTGTTGGGTTCAGTTTCTTAAAAAAATAGTACCACATAGGGTAGAAACACTGACCCAGATAGATATGTTATTCCATGAATAAATGGATGAAAACAAATTTACCATGAAGAAATAATTTCATGGTGGGACTTGCATATAGGAGTCAGGAACTCCTTTTCCTTTATAAAACTATGAACTGAGACCTTTGAAAGGAGGGTGACAGTGTGAGGAAAATAATACTTTACAGACTCCTGAATTTTGCTTTCACATTTTAAAAACAAAATTTCATCAGTGTCATGTCATCTGCCTCCCAACATTTTTGTTAACATTAGTCTATAAATAATGACTGAACAGGATGAAATATACTTTTGTTCTTTCATATATATAATATCCGACATTTGACTGAGAGGTTTCTGTGATCTGATTCTGAAGTCCACTTGTATTTTAACTATTCTAAGCATAATTGTATTTTTGAATTCTGATAATATAATCTTCAATATTAATGTAACATTCTGACAGAAATAGAATTGACATTGAAATCTGTCAAGTGTTCATTTGTCACATTTAATTAGAATCTAAGTAATCTGCAGTGTTTAACTTGGTTAGGTTTAAATCAGGATTTATACTAGATTTTTTATGCAGATTTTCCATGGAAATAGCACTTTGGAAGCTATCTTAGTTATTTGTTAATTACTAATTGTTATTACTTCAAATATTTACCATTTAATTTCAGGTGGTGTGAAAAAATGCAATTATAGCTAAATGCTTTGGATTTCCTCTTATTTTAAAGTTGGAAATTATAGTATTTAGCACAATAAACTAAACCCTCTGATACATTTGATACTTTTTTTTTGCAAACTAAGATGACAAAGGAAAGATAATTTTTATAGTTAAGGCAAATGTAAGAAGGTTGAGTTCACAGTCAGACTAGATAGGAAATTCAGCTTTCTGTTTGTAAGAGCGTCTTTTTATTTTCTCAGGCAAAGATGATGAAATACTGGAACTAAAAAATAGGGTAAGGGGGTTGGATTTCTTAGAATATACTGTGCATTATCTGCCAGTCTACGTGATTGTCAGATGTAGATTGAAGTTTTTTTCTGATGATTAGCTGTGGCGTCAGATGCAGCAGAAAAAAGAAAAAAAGGGAAGAAAAAAAGAAATGTTAGCAGATTGACTGTGAAAATTTAGTATGCAAAGATCTTGTTAATTAGTGGAATCTGCAGAACCAGAAGTAACTTCTGAGTTAATTTATCCCCTGCCCTTGGAGCTTTCCTTACGAGGATATTCTGCTCATATGCGCAGCCTTCTCTAATTTTGTTATTAGAATGGCACTGTCTAAATGTAAATTGCACAAAAATTTTCTAGAGAACATTTTCATTGCATACATATTTGTATATTAAGGGTAAAGCCATTACCATGGTAGAGGAGTTTCCTGGTTTTCAGTCATGGCCTTCTGGTTTTGATAATGCCTTATGCAGCATCATGTTTCTTGCACCCTTCTTAGAAATATTTCATCATGCTTCTTTTTTTTTTTTTTTCTTTCTAGGTATCTATATATTTACTATTTATTTATGCATGTGATGAGCTAATCAGGTTTTTTTTTTATTGTTGTTTTTTGGTTGGTTTTGTTTGTTTGCTTGTTTGGGCTTTTTTTGGTTTAATTTAGTTAAAGTACCTATGACAGTGAAACTGAAGCACTCTAAATTTTGGCTCACATGTTCTTCGCTGGAGACTTTTATCCATGCAGTCATAATTAGAGTGTTTGCCACACCCAAGATACCTGCATTAAAGATAGGCTCAGGTATTTCTACATGAACATATCTTTGGTCTGTAACACACTAATTTAAGTTAGCCCATGTTTCAATATCAGATATGTAAGGGTAGAGAACAGCAGTCATTTTTACTGGGGGGAAATGCAGTAAAGAAAGATTAAGTACCATGTCTGAAGTCACTGAAGAAGTAAGGGGCAAAACTTAGCTCAGAATTTTTGTGATTCGGTTACTTGAGTCCCACAAAGAAACCAGTAAATGAATTGCACTCCGGCTGAAACATGAAGAACTAAAAGGCAAGGAAAGTACATTATCTCTGTTCACAGTCTGATAATATGCTATGTTCTCAGTGACAATTTCAGATTTAGACTGTAAGTGTCAAAAGTTTCACTGTCAGTCTAGAGAAGGGTTTCATGCTAAGTGAGATAACTTGAAAATATGAAAGGAATTTTTATAATTAATAAATGCAATTAATTTCATCTATAAGAGCATTCTCTCACTTTTAGTTGTAAAATAGAACATTAATCTGTCCTCTGGATCAAAGCGTTAAAACAAAAAAAGAATCCATTAGTTTACAGAATCCATGTTTACAGAATCCATTTCTCTTTAGCTTTTTGCAGTGCCAATAGCACAGGTTAATGTTCTTGAAGACTTAAATGTCATTGTTGTAAGCATTGCAAAGCAGACATTCATTGACTTATTTCGTAGAATTACTGTACTTTTTACGTTCCCATTATTTTCAGGTGCTTTGTTCTCTTGAATTCAGGTCCCAAAATTGCATGTGAATAATCTTTTTTTTGAACTGTGTCCGCAAAATGTTGATGGAAGGAGTCCACCTGAGAGGTTGAGTCAGTAAAGGTTTTCATTGTAGTGATTACATGATAATAGTTCCTTTTTTGGTTTATTTCATCTTTCAGTGCTGCTGCATCTACTTTTTATTAAATGTTACCCTGCATGTATGAACCCAAAATACCAGAAAGTGCTGTACAAATTATTATATAATACTTATACATAAGAATTGTTTCTGATAAATCCCAACCTATAATTAGGCACACAATGAACTCTGGATTCTGTAAACCTAGCAACATATACTTGTATGTTTTGGAACACGTGTATGCATTCAGTGACAGATTACATCTTGAACCGGTTTGTTTTGAGAATGGAGTATTCTAGTAAGATCTGTAAAAACACATTTTATAAGAGGAAAAAAACCCAGTTCCTAAGACACACTGTGCAGGGATCCCTGTTATACTAGTGTAGTCTTATGCAAGGCAATGAACCTAGCTGGGAAGACCATTGGCAGTTTCCTTCCTTGATTTTTTTCCTTTTTAATAATTTACCATGTCCCTTTAGATGACCTTACCCCATATGTCTGTGAATTTCTTCAGCAGAGGAGTACGGGGGTTTGCTGACTTATATGCATGGTAGTACTTTAAATTTCAAAACTATATGGTGTTTGTACTTTAAGAGTTACTTGCATTTTGAAGTGTTATATATGTATACTTACAATAGAAATGAGAGAAGTATATTTTGATTGTGTTGCAAGTTCCTAGTGTTGATATATATATTTGCAGATATTTTTACTTTATTAAGTTAAAAACATACTACAGAAAGATGAGGAATTATTTTAGGTGCATTATATGTTTTTACACTAAAGATACTGTATCTTACCTACTGTTCTATGTTTACATTGTACTTCAAATGCACAAGGCAAAGACCAAATATAGGCTGACTGTGAGCAGAAATAACCTTTGTTGAAGCTGCCAGAATAGTCTATTGTTTATTTCCTCTTTCCTTACCTTTTTGTTTTCCATGACCTTCCAGAGAAATACCTGCAACTTCTGTATGCTACTTATTCATTAAGCATATCTGAGTATTGCTGTGAATTTTTTTCATCTTGGTCAGAATTTTGGCAGCTTAAAGAACGTATGTTTGGATCTACTAGAATCAAAGAAGGAAGGCATATTTCTGTATTGAAAATTTTCCCCTACACATTGATAGCAAAGCTAAGAGATTATTCAGCATTTTTCTGATTTTCTGAATAGGTATTGTTATTTCTCTTGCTGTTCTCTGTTGCTTTCTTATTGTGCTTACTGTAGTTCCCTTTGTGCTTTATAGTGAACAATAGCATATGGTTCTTTTTTTAAGGTATACTACAAGATTGCTTCCTTCATTCATGATTTCAGCATCTTGCTCTTAAAAAGAAAGTATATGCAGCATTAACTCTTCACCAATCTTAAAAGCAGTATATTAATATCAGACAAAGTGAATTGCCATTTACTAAACCAGCTTTCATCTGTTACCTTTAAAAAAGGAAGTCCATATTTACATTCCATCAGTTTTTAATCAATAATTTGAAAATGGAGAAAGACTTTGGATTCGTAAAAAATTATTCCTGCAGTTCTATCTGTTAGGATGAAACAATGAGGGACAGACAGGTTTATATGTGCATGCGGGCGTGCGCACATGTACATTTTTTGGTGAGTCAGTTCTTACTGCAAATACTCATGAGATCTAGCTAGTCACAGTTACATAACCTGCCTCATCTATGAATTTAAAATCAATTCACTGAGGTGGATATTAAAGAACACACTAAACTGAAAAGTGGAGCACTAAATCATCCGAAAGTGAAGTGGTATTCCTAGTGTCATGCTATGACTTGATCTTTCATCTAGGAATTAATCCAAACATTGCCCACCCCTCAAAAAGTAATAATTTGGGCACCAATTTCTAGTTTGCAACTAGATCGATGAGGGTTTTGTGATTGACTTAGTGGAGTTAGGCTTTCATCCAAGTCCTCTGTGCCAGCTGCTAGCTCAGGCTGCCTCCCTCTGATGCAGACTGTGGAACTCCCTCTGATACTGTCAGAGGCCTGAATGTAGATGGAGGACAAAATGCATTCCAAAATTTACAGTCTCAAGAGAGAAGAGACATCTGGTTTGTGAATGGAATATCCAGCAACCTTTGCATCCAAGACTGGCTCTTTCCTGGAAAAAAATCTAATGCAGATAGTCAATGGAAATTTATTTTTCCTCAGTTCAGATAGAAATCTTTCAGCATGCTGTGTTTTCTCAGTTGTCTGTTTGTATTTACTGACAACTTCTTCAGTTTCCTGGACAACATTAGATCTTTCTGTCCCTTCTAATGTTCAAGTATAATGGAGATCCAAAAGAAGTCATTTATAGGGGTATTTCTTCTCTGTTTCAGTGATTGATATATACATTTTTTCTCTGTTGCTGGTTCTCAACTACTGTTCTATTTATTTTTTATTTAATATTAATTGATGAAAACCTCAATATTTTATTATATGCTACCTATATAGAATAAGAGATCTTAATACTTTTGTCTTTCTTGTACAAGTTTGATGCTTTGGGTTTGATGTTTTAAAAACTGCAGTAATTTTTCCTACATGCAAAAAACCTCCTGATTAAAGTAAGAGAAGAAACTGTAGCATTTACTGGTGTCCATTTTAAAAAATATCAGGCATGAGTTATCGATCCAAACCAAAAAACTCAGTTCATTTTCAGAATGGTGTACTTGGACTGAAGGGGCAAAAGCATGTCTAATTTGCCACAGTTGAAATTAAATTAATCATAACATTCACAAATATCTGGTTTTAAAAATATCAAATTAAAATCTAGAGTATATTAAACTGGCAAGTGCTCATCTATGCCATAAACAAAAATTTAAATATAAACTATGCTTGTTATATGAAGACATTGTGTAAAAGTGGAGTGCAAGTTACAGAACAGATAGGAGTTACCCCAAGTTATTTATATGTACTTTTGTTTCATAAGTTGCTGCATTTTCACATCTAACAAAGTCACTTCTTATAGTGTTCTACAAAATGTAGAGTTCACTGTGACAAGACATAGAACATATGCTCTCATGAGACGTCACTAGGAGTATTGCGTACAGTTCTGGTGTTCTCAGAATAAGAAGGACATGGAATTGTTGGAACAAGTCCAGAGGAGGGCCACGAGGATGATCAGGGGTCTGGAGCACCTCCCATATGAAGACAGGCTGAGAAAGTTGGGGCTGTTGAGCCTGGAGAAGAGAAGGCTGCATGGAGACCTCATAGCAGCCTTCCAGTATCTGAAGGGGGCTTATAGGGATGCTGAGGAGGGACTCTTCCTTAGAGACTGTAGTGATAGGATAAGGGGTAATGGGCTCAAAGTTAAACAGGGGAAATTTAGATTGGATATAAGGAGGAAGAAATTTTTTACTGTAAGGGTAGTGAGGCACTGGAATGGGTTGCCCAGGGAAGTCGTGAATGCTCCATCGTTGGTGGTGTTCAAGGCTGGATTGGACCTAGCCTTGGACGGCATGGTTTAGTGTGAGGTGTCCTTGCCCCTGGCAGGGGGGTTGGAACTAGATGATCTTCAGGTCCTTTCCAACCCTAACTATTCTATGATTCTATATAAAGGAGATTAAAAGTCTCAATCTTGCATTTCTTTTTACATCCAAAACTGAAACTTTACATTTTCCAGCGTGTAGCTTATCTAAGCAACTAAAAAAGTTTCCTGTAAGCAATATTTTTTTTTTTTTACATGCTGATGCGTGAATTCAGAATTAGAACAGCAAGTTTCTTATACGACTTAATTCTTGAAGTCTAAACACAATCTGAAAAGGTTCATGATCCTGATGATATGCCTGTGTGCCAGCCCTCCACAGAATTATTACTAAATCCCATATATGAGAATCCCAGCCAAAGTATTCATCAGACCAAATATCATCTGGTGGCCAACACAGGTTGCTCAGGGAAGAATATAGCAGGGCAGATAAATTAATTCGTATTTCAAGTATTCCCCTACATATAAACCATTTGTAATGCAGATTCCTTGAGTCACATACTGTGAATTTAATAACCATTATGGATTTATATACATAAATTTGTCCAGTTTCCTTTAGATTACATGTGACTATTAATATATTTTTCCTAACAAGGGTTTTTAAGTGGTTGTGCATGCCATTAGTCTTGGATTGGACAAATGAAAAATAAACTTCCTAGCGTGGTGGGGATCAGTAGATACAAATTTTCTAATGAGAATGTTTTGTGTCGAATGCATAATGTACGCTGTTGTCTCTGGAAGTATTCTTTTGTATTACTAGTTTATTTCCTGAGAACAACAAGCAATTTATACAGGAAAACAGAAATAAATAAGGTCTGAAAAACAAAGAATGAAAGGAAGTGTGTGTATTTCTTATGCATCTTAGCAAATATGCCAAAACCCACAGAATGGTATTTAAAGGAATTAAGAGACCCAGTACAATGTGTGACATCTGGAGTTCTGAAAATTCTATTTTATAGAAGACAATTGCTTTTCAGAGAAAAGTAACAATTTCTTTAATGAAGAGAAGGTATCAGGGCCATTTAAGAAGTTCTGAATATTACTATACCATCATCTATATGTGCTTTTCTTTGTGCCTCAGCAGCAACATGCCATTCATTGTGAATGTCTATTGTTGAATATCTAGAAAAATTATCATGGCATATGCTAGAAAGAAGATGAATGTTAGGATTTTAAAGAAATTCTACCAATTAAAAATTAAATTCCAGAGGAATTAGATTTGTTTTGGACAAAGAACAACAATAACAACAAAACATCCACTACCAACGAAAAAAAGATTTTAGGCTTCCATGTAATTTTTGTGTACTACTAAAAGCAAAATCAAGTCAACATTAATTGTGTGAGAAAATATATTTTAGTAATCTGACTTTTATGAAGGTATTTTTTTGTTTTTGTTTTTCATTACTTTAGAGAATTAAATTATATTAAATTCAACCCTTATATCACAGTTAACTTGGAACATGCTGTTAGAAATAAATTTGCATCAGTGATTGATCCATTCATGTTTTAAAAAGTTGTCCATTCTCATACTGATTTTAAGAATTGTGGAAATGAGAAACTGATCTCTCACTAAATGATAAAAAAAAAATGGTTTTGATACATGATTCAAACCTGCTCTTCTTCCTACCATATAAAATAACTGAAATGAAGACGACTGCAAATTAGATAGAGGAAGTAAAACATAAACACAGTGAAGGAAGAAAAGTATTGGTGGAGTTAGTTTATTTTCATGGTTGCATGCTCTTTTGCAACCAAACAAATGTGCCTACATTAACTTTCCCAGCTTGCTTGTCTTAACCTTTTTTTTGCTGTATCATGTAAGGCACAGATCAACCCTAAAGAGCCCTGCAGGGACACTTGTTCTTTTACTAAACAATCTGCATTATTTCAACAGCAAGGGAAGTAAAATAAAAGCGTATCATTATCTAAAATTGCATGTAAACAAGCCGTAGAACAAGCTTGCACCCAAATATTTGGCTTTGTTTGTTTTGTTGGTATTTTTTTCCCCCTATGGTTTAATGGCAGGGTTTTTTTCTTGATCCATGCTTTTTTCTGTCTTTTTCTGAAATTTTAACAGTGCTATAAAGACCAGTAATGTCTTGGAGGAAATCTTGGGAAAATGATTTTTAAATTAATCTCAAGAAACCAGGTGTGTGGTACCTGCGTCTTTCTATCCTACTATCTTTAAGCTGTTCCAGCTGCACTGTAGATTGTTTTCTAATGTAGGATTATTTTGCTCACAATTAATTCATATTATCTTTGAAGAGGAGCATGTGCCCCTTTTTGAGGCCATGCAATGACATCTACATTATACTGAGATGTTAAAGTAACATTTGTAAGTGGAATTTGACATTGCAAGCCTTTATTACAAAGAGAAGTCAAAAAGAACTGATGTAATTTCACCTTCCACTGGTGTTAGCTAATAACAGAAACTTCTGTTCTCTAAGTGGAGAATAGAAACCTTTTTGTTATCTTTATCAGAATATTTGAAAAATAAACTTAAGTATGTATTTTGTTAATAACTTGCAATATTTAATTCCATTAGCAGTGTCCATCATTCCTGGCAGCTGAATTATGTACTACCATTCTTTTCATATCCTGCCATGTATTTCAATAATAATACAGGGATTATTGTGATATGCCAGTAGATTTTTCAGCCCTGGAGTTTTGTTTATTTTAGCTATCTTGTATACAGCCACAGCTCAAGTACATGAGAATGTAATAAAATAGTTAACTTCAGCTGTTTTCTAGGTTTCTAGTGGACTTTGGGGCACAGTGGCATTAACAGGGTGAAAGAAGAGTGACATTATTACATCCCTAATTTTTAAAATGTAAACAACCCAAGAATTTTGATTTTGTTTGAGGATGTCTGATTCAATACCCCACAGCATGATTAAGGTACTGTATTTAATGCAGTTCTATTATTTTGTTAAAATCTTATAGGGGGAAAAAATGAACATGTATAGTTAAAATGAAATGTTCTGTTTAAAAATTGGTGCCAGAATTTTTTATGCTTACTGAAAGTTTGCAGTAACAAAGAGAAATTTTGTAATGACATGTAAAGCATATAAAAAAATATTTAAGCTGTCCTGGAGCACTGAAAAAATGGTGATTGATCCGTTTGACAGTATGCAAGAAACCTGCATGTTGTGACTCACTAGTTGTATAGAACCTGCATGTATGACTCATAGTTTTCCTGAACCTGTTTTGAACTTGTTAGTGTACGGAAATGCAGTGAACTGGCTATAGCATGGGCTTTGGTTCTATTCTTAGCGTGGTTTGGACAGCAGTCTCAGATTTTAGTAATTAGCATAGGGCAGAGGAACCTGAAAGAATACCAGAATTTAGTATTTTTAACCCCTAGCTAGTATAAAATATTCTGTCCGTTGTTCTCTACCTGGATTACACAAACGGTGATGGGGAAAAGAAAAAAGTAATATGTACAAAAATCTCTTCTTTTTTTTTTTTTTTTTGTTTTGTTTTGTTTTTTTTTTTGTTTTTAATCTGAGGGACTTGACAACAGCATTTAAAGGGCATGAGTAGAACTGATTTTTCCCTCCCTTTATTTCCAGCTATACTGGAAATTGCCATACCTGCAGAATTAGTCTTCGGGAAATAACAATGGCATAAGACACTGGCTCATGGACAGACCCTGTTGAAGGAAAGTAGTCTGAGAGTCAAACAGGAATATATGCCAGATTTTATAAATGGCAATATGAGGACAGACTCTATACTGTCACAGTGCAACATTCCTAACAAAGGACGTTACTTAGAGGTGTAGTTCACTTGCCAGGAGCATAGATATGGAAACTTGAAAGACAATCAGATCTAATCTCACAAATAGTAATGGGAGAATACAGAAAAATTCCTGATGCTCCCAAAGGTTCAGATAAGTGAATATTTTACTCTTGCCTTTCTCTTCAAAAGGAAGCAATTGCCTTTAGCTTTTAACAAGTAGAGTCCCACATGCCACTGCTCATGATATGAATTCTAAGTGGAAAAACTTCTCCAAAGCATAAAGACCTTGTCCTGAAGTTTCTTGATAAATGCTATGCTAACTGATGAACTTAAGGAAGTTGTAAATGTAAAAAATTTGCTGTAACACTGTTCTTCATCTGGCACTGTTTTCCCTACCACAGGTAACTGACTTTCAGAAGGTGTTTTTTTCAGAAGGCCCTAAGTAAGCAAACTGTGCTGACAAGACAATTTTTTTTTTACTGTGAAAATACATAGTAAAAGAATGGAAACAGGCCCAAGTCAGTGGAGATAGAAAGTTATTACTCTAAGGTGGTTGTTAAGTGGCTTGTGTAAAATGAGTTAATACTTGGAAAATACTACCTACCGGAGAGGTATTTATGCCCCCAAAAGCAAAAGCTAGCATCCTGGTGGAGACTGTCAGCCAAGGAAAGAGGATAGATAGGAATGACTGAGGAAAAAGTGTCTGACACAAAGTTCATTAGTCTTTGAATTGCAATGGCTGCCAAATGCAACTGTCTTGGCTGGCTTTATGTCATAGACAGAGTGTTCTACCTACTCACAACCTGACATAAGCTCTAGGTTTAAGTGTGAATAGAAAATCCATCTAGGACTGAATTTCAACAATGAATTAAAATGGTTTTTTTAATGTTCAGTAGTCTTCACTAATGAACAGAATAGTAGTGAAGGAGACTAGTCAGGGCATAAGCTTCAAAACAGAATTACTTCCGATATTTCCTTGCACTTGTATTCCTTGCACTGAATTTCAGCAACAGATTAAAACACTTTTAATGAACAGAAAGTAGTGAAGGATATTAGTCAGGGCAGAAGTTTCAAAACAGAATTAGTTCCTGTATTTCCTTTCACTTGTATTAACCTAATTTTAAATGTTTTTAACTGAAGTGACTCTTTCAAGTTCAGTTCACCCCAATATAAAGAGGCTTTGTAATGCAATTATAATTAAAAAAAAAAGCTAACTGCGGCCTCCTGGAAAGTAATGGTACTTAATAGTAATGGAACTCAGGAGTGCTTGCATTCTATTAGCTTAAAATAAATTCAGGGTTTTTTTTCTGCCATGAAAGGGTGGAAAATAACAGAATAAACAAATTTTTTTTTTTCTGGTCTCAAGGTTTTCATCCAGTTCTGCTCTCCTGCAGAAAAGAACTTTTATTTTTCCCTAAATTTTACCATATCGGTTCTCTATTTTCTCTTACAAACACCTCTTCAAAATATCTTATGCTGTGATTTTCCCAGTACTTTGACTACTTCTTTGATAAATAATTCCATCTTTGTTCAGTTATATAAATATACATATATACGCATGAAAATGCATACAATGTAGTTTTCAAATAGGTCTTGAGAGAACAATCAGCACTAAGAAACTCTATTAAAAGCATCTTTTAAAAAGTTTTTGCTATGTTCATTGGTATATTGTCAAAGAGCAGAGAATCCCTGTGCTATGCCTTGAAATCTGGTCTCAAAATCTCCAGCGTCTTGAACACTGAGAGGGCTTTTTGGGACTTGTCTGCATAATCTCTTTCATTCCAACCCCAAAGGCATTATTAATTAACAACAATTAAACCACAAAATCATTTAGACTGTCTAAATTTGGGTTATTCTTATTTTCTGTTTTTTTCCTACAGGACTAATATTTCCTTAACACAATGCTGCAACAGTCACTTATTTTTCCACAGGAACTGTAGCCTGCATAAGAGATAAAGTATTTGTGTACAGTATTTATGAGATTCATCTAGAAGGAGATAGATTAAAACTTCACCCATAATACTTGAACAACTCTGTAAAGAAGGGAATTCCAACCATTAGAAACAGCTAAATATAGTTTCATTCTCAAGGTCCTATGTTTTGCAACTGCTTTTCACGTAATACTGTAGTGAGACATAGTAAAAACACTGCAAGTAAAATCTATTCAACCAGGCAAGTCATTATTTATGGTTTGCAGATGATTAGGTTGTAAGTAATGCTATCAGTAGGGATGTGGAACTACAGGAAATAGATAACCCTGTTATATTTTATGCTTATTTGGTTACAGACACTTTGGGTCAAATACTAGCTGTATGCTAGAACACTTGCCTGAATCCTACAAATCTTGAGGTGCTTACATATATACAGAATATTAATGTCGGAAATCGCAGAAAACCCTCATAAGGAAAGCAAATAGTAGATTGACCTCAAAACAATGTATAAACATATACAAACCCATGATAGTTTTCATTTGCCTTCATATATTTTAATTTTTATTTTCCATATTTCTGTGCTTCATTCTTAACACCTGAAGGCTGGAATTTTCTTTATGCATGTATTTCTCATAACTGAGAGGTGTGACTTTAGCAAAAATAACTAAATTCTGCAAGCTGACACTTCTGTGTGTGTCTCAAGACACCTGCAAAGTATAGCAGAAAAATCTGCAGTTCATTGAGAAGGTTAGTAAATACAATTATATTTAGAAATCTTCTTGCTATAAAATAATATAATGATTAAAAACATGATTACATATTTTAATTCCATCAGTCTTAATTGTGTATACTGTCACTTCTGAAATACTGCAACTACTTCTCTTTTAGCATAACATAAGATGCCATTGACTTTAGTAAGAGTAGTGGTTCTTCGTGTCATGGAAAATCTGTCAAAATATACAATGTCTGTAACTTTTCAGCTTTTGATCGCTAGGATACAACCCAAAAAGAATAACAAATGTTAAGTTACTTTTTAAAAATATTTATTTTAACTATTTATTTTGGGTTTCCTTAGATTTCTAGCAGGAAAGATTTTTATGAAAGTTTTTGTGCATTTTCTAATCTCTGAGATCTGAACTTTGGCAGCCTTTTAAATCTGTGCAGTTACTACTATAACTAAGTAGAGACAACTATTTTAGCACCTTAGCAGAACTGTCTTGCAAAGACTCTTCCTTTGATAAAATGAGAAAATGAAAGTAGGAATACTTTTAAGGCTTCTCTTTAAAATAATAGGTTTTAAAAAGTAAAAATTTGGAAAAATCATTTACAGTAACTAAAATGATACCTTCATTCAAATGGTAAGCAAACCATTAATCAGTGCTTAATCAGCAACTCAGATAACCAAGTACTAGTCTTTGCAGGGGATGCAGCTCCATCATGCTGCATCGGCAAGAAATAAGCTCTTTCCACACTTGATTCCAACTTATGAGTTCATTTCACAGCATGAATAAGAATAGATACTGGGAGCTGGAGTGTCGAGGTTCTGCTTTCAGCTCTGCAACACTCAGTGTGAGAAAATAAAAAAAAAAGCTAATTATACAACAAAGATGAAAAATCAATTTCATAAAATTAATAGAAATTAATAAATCAGTGAGTTTCGCAAAGGGAAAGGTGCTGATGATTGCCAATTTCATGTATGTTGCTTCCAAGGTTTAGTTTGATTAAGGCCAACCTTCTCTGTGTCTCTTCTCATCATACAAATAATCTCTATATTCATGGTGTTTTCTAAGCACAGAATTGTTAACAAATAAAAAAAAAAAAATAGAAGAAAAAAGCTGTAGTGGCTTGATATGGCACAATATATTAATTTTCCTAAATAAATATTTTCTTTCACAGGTGAGAAAATGTCTAATAACTAAGCTAATCTCTACATGCATGTCCTGCTGATTTTAGAATTAAATTGGCAATGTTTAATTCAGAGTTGCTCTGGCCCTTTTTAAGCCTTGTTGGTTTTCCCCCTCTCACTCTCCCTTTTCTCAGCCCTCCCTCCCCTCTTGTCCCCCTCCCCCCCCCGCCAAGAGTTTATTTATTATTAACAAGTATATCTAGTATCTGCTATTGGGGGGATGGGGGGGGAGGGGGGGCAGCCAAGGAAAGAAGTTTCCAAAGCTTCTGCTACTCCAGTAGTATTCAGAAAGCACCTTTCCTTTCTTAACACTGAACTTTCATGCAGTGCTGTAGTTTTCAGGAGAATTTGGAGAAGTGTTTGCGTAGGTACTTGAAAAAATAATCTATTGAACAATAACTTATTTTTAGTGTAATATATAGAAGTTCTACTGCTACTAATATAATACAGGTTATTTTGCTGAATGTTTCAGTAGTCTTAAGGAATAATTATCCTTTTGTTACACATGAAGAAATAGCTAACACTGTAATTGAGACAATGCTAAGCCATCTTTGTAGGTGCTTTAAAAATTATTTTTTTTAACTTTCTACTAAAAATGGAAGTCTATTTGCTGGTAGTGTTGGAGTTCAAAGCAAGAACCTGTGCCATTAGTAAAGATGCATATTGGTGAAGATGCCTCTTAGTGCTTCAGAAAAGCACATTTATGTTTCAGTTTGGGTTTTTAATAAGCTTAAAGATCTTTTGCATGTCTTTGAAACATATTAGCCAACATAGCTGTAGCTTTTTAATTTTTATAATTGTCATAAGAAATAAAGAAACTTGCAGCAGATAACAATATGATAACACTATATCAGCTAATGTGAAAATTATTTCAACAAAAGTAACTTTCTAACATTAATTATAATAAATAATATTCTTTAAATTTCATTTTAGCATAAAATGAAAAGGGGCATTTTATTTTTATATTAAAACTTCATGTATTTTCTATTTTTAAAGTGTCATAAATCTAGCATTAAAGATAATTTATTTTACATTCAATTAAAGTTTAAGTTCAGCTAGCTAAGATTAATCATAATCAAAGGAAGAAAAAATTTTGCATTAAATACTTCATTATTCAGTTTTTGAAAGATAATGGATTTTAATGATTTCAAGCACATAGATACTTTGGTGTACACTGCAATTTTTTTCTATTCCAGCTATCCTGCTGAATTAGAATAGCCCGTTTTCCTTGAGTGGCAGACAGGGCTCTCACTTCAGAAAATACATACATTTCCCTTCCCAGTGCATCTTTACCATGAACTTCTCTATCTTTATTTTGTTATTTATGGAAGTGCTTATAGGATCACAGCTCTGGTGAAAGAATTGAAATTGCTTTCATGTAGATGAAAGCTCACTTACTCTTTTGTATTTTTATTTCTTTAAAATACTAGTGTACAAGATTTTCCTGTACTCAAGGTATCATTTTTTAATCCTTCAGTAGAGGTAGTAAAAAAAATAAAATAAAATAAATAAAATAAAATAAAAAGAGGAAGAATAAAATCTAAAAAGAAATCAAGAAAAAATCTTTCTTTATCAGAAATCTGAATTCTTAGGAGATATCAGGATTCTAAAAGCAGGATTGGATTTTGGGAGTTTGTTAGGTTTGGGTTATTTTACCATAAAAAAATTAATTACAGAAATTTTTTATTTTTCAAGCCTGATTTAAACAATTTATTTCCCCAGAATTGAATTCTATGTATGAAATAGATTATTCCTCCTTGATATTGTAGGCAATAATAGCATACAGTAAATTTTTTTATAATCTTAGTGTGCTTGTGTCATGGGTTCAGCAGCAGCAGTCATTTTTCTCCTTCTTGGTGGCTGGTGTAGCACTGTGTTTTTGATTTTGGGCCTAGGAACAGCGCTGATAACACCAATGTTTTGGTTACTGCTTAGTGATGTTTTAGTCTGGCCAAGGACTTTCTGAGTCTCATGCTCTGCCAGGGAGGAGGGAAGTCGGTAGGAAGCAAAGACAGGACACCTGACCCAAACTGACCAAAGAGGTTATTCCATACCACAGCACGTCATGCCCAGGATGGAAAGCAGAGAGCAGAGACCCGGAAGGGTGGGGGCTGCACTGCGTGGTCGGGCTTGGTATTAGGTGGTGAGAATTGTATTCTCTTTCCTTGTATTTCTCTTGTCATTATTATTATTGGTGGTAGCAGCAGTGATTTGTGTTATACTTTAGTCACTAAACTGTTCTTATCTCAACCTGTGGGAGTTGCATTCTTTTCGATTCTCCTTCCCATCCCTCCGGGAGTGGGGGGAAGAAGAGGGGGAAGTGAGTGACAGAGGTTTAAACCACGACAGCTTGGTTATACACACTTTTGAGGTGTTAAGTCTTTCCAAACCTCTTTTTTTTTAACTCTCTTACATAATTTCACTACAAATGTGTTGGGGGTTTTTTTGAAAATGGCAGACTTTTCTGAGTGAATCTTATATTTTTTTTGGCAATGACAAATTTTTTTAGTTAATCTTACATTGTATAAATACTTTTAAAATATTTGTATTGTTTCTTTTTATTTTAATGTTATGTGAAAAAATGAAGGGGAAATCCTGTTAATTTATAATACCCTTTTCTTCTCTGGAAAAACAATGTTTTTTTAAATTTCTAGTTATATTTCATAGCTGTTTAGTTTTGAAATCCTTTGGGGTTTTTTACCTTTTATACTAATAGTGTAGATACTACAGATTATGCTAACAGTAAAGGAAAATATTTGATTACAGGTATAATAAATGACAAAATGCTTATACCTTTTGTGAGTGCTACCATCACTTCATAATGATATCATGTATCTTATTAGCCTTGCAGGGGTACAAAAATAAAAGAGCGGGACGTGCTGCAGGAGAAATATTTATATTATTGCGTGGTGATTTCCTGTCTTACAGTAAAATATCATGTAAACTACTAATATCAAATGGAGACATCTGTAAAAAAAATTTCCTAAAAATGACTGAAAACTAAAACTTCAGAGCAAAAAATAACATAAAGATAATAGCTTTCCTCTTGTAACTGCCCTAAACAAATCTACCTTGAAAAAGTACATAAGATCTAGTAGATCTGATCTTCACTTTGTTGGATCATTCCCTAATATCTATTCATAGGAGAAATGGAGGCTGAGGGGAGACCTTAATGTTCCCTACAGCTTCCTGAGCAGGGGAAATGGAGAGGGGGATGCTGGACTCTTCTCCCTGAATCCAGAGACAGGATAAGTGAGAATAGTTCAAAGCTGCACCAGGGGAGGTTTAGATGTGATGTTAGGAAGCATTTCTTTACCAAGCATCTAGTCAAACATAGGAACAGGCTTCCTAGTGAGGCTGTCGATGCTCCAAGCCAATATTGACGAGGCATTTGGGCAATGCCTTTAATAGCATGCTTTAACTTTTGGTTGAACAAGATGATTGCTGCAAGTCTGTCCCTTTCCATTAGAACTGTTCAGTTACATTCTAATTTAAAAAAACCTGTTCTTTTCATAGAATCATAGAATAGTTAGGGTTGGAAAGGACCTTAAGATCATCTAGTTCCAGCCCACCTGCCATGGACAGGGACACCTCCCACTAAACCATGACACTGAAGGCTATGTCCATCCAGGCCTTGAACACTGCTAGCAATGGAGCATTCACAACTTCCCTGGGCAGCCTATTCCAGTGCCTCACCACCCTTACAGGAAAGAATTTCTTCCTCCTTATATCCAATCTAAACTTCCCCTGTTTAAGTTTGAACCCATTACCCCTTTTTCTATCGCTACTGTCCCTGATGAATGGTCCCTCCCCAGCACCCCTATAGGCCGCCTTCAGATACTGGAAGGCTGCTATGAGGTCTCCATGCAGCCTTCTCTTCTCCAGGCTCAACAGCCCCAACTTTCTCAGCCTGTCTTCATGTGGGAGGTGCTCCAGTGACCTGATCACCCTCGTGGCCCTCCTCTGGACTTGTTCCAACAGCTTCATGTCCTTCTTATGCTGAGAACACCAGAACTGCACACAATACTCCAAGTGACGTCTCACAAGAGCGGAGTAGAGGGGCAGGATCACCTCCTTAGACCTGCTAGTCATGCTCCTTTTGATGCAGCCCAGAATGTGCTTGGCTTTCTGGGCTGCAAGTGCACATTGCCGGCTCATGTTCATTATCTCATCAACCAACACCCTCAAGTCCTTCCCTGCAGGGCTGCTCTGAATCTCTTCTCTGCCCAACCTGTAGCTGTGCCGGGGATTGCTTTGACCCAGGTGTAGGACCTTGCACTTGGGATGGTTCAACTTCATAAGATTGTTCTCAGCCAAACTTACAAGCATGTCAAGGTCCCTCTGGATGGCATTCCTTCCCTCCAACATATCAACTGAACCATACAGCTTGGTGTCATTGGATAACTTGCTGAGGGCACACTCAATCCCACCGTCCATGTTGCTGAAAATGATGTTGAACAAGACTGGTCCCAACACCGATCCCTGAGGAACACCACTAGTTTCTCGTCTCCAGCTGGACATCGAGCCTGTCATGGGTTTCAGCAGCAGCAGTCATTTTTCTCCTTCTTGGTAGCCGGTGCAGCGCTGTGTTTTTAATTTTGGGCCTGGGAACAGCGCTAATAACACCAGTGTTTTCAGTTGCTGCTTGGTAATGTTTTGGTCTGACCAAGGACTTTCTGAGTCTCACGCTCTGCCAGGGAGGAGGGGAAGCTGGGAGGAAGGAGAAACAGGACACCTGACCCAAACTGACCAAAGAGGTTATTCCATACCACAGCACGTCATGCCCAGGATGTAAAAATGGAGAGCAGAGACCCGGAAGGGTGGGGGTGCACTGCGTGGTCGGGCTTGGTATCGGGTGGTGAGCAATTGTATTCTTTCCTTGTATTTGCCTTGTCATTATTATTATTGGTGGTAGCAGTAGTGGTCTTGTGTTATACTTTAGTTACTAAACTGTTCTTATCTCAACCTGTGGGAGTTGCATTCTTTCGATTCTCCTTCCCATCCACCCATGAGTGGGGGGTAAGAAAGAGAGGGGAGCAAGTGAGAGAACGGGCTGCGTGATTTACATCTTAAACCACGACAGAGCCATTGAGCACAGCTCTTTGGGTGTGACCATCCAACCAGTTCTTTATTCACAGAGTGGTCCACCTATCAAATTGATGTCTCTCCAATTTAGAGACAAGGATGTCGTGCGGGACAGTGTCAAACTCAACTGCTCTGCCCCTGTCCATCGGTTCTGTAGCCCCATCCTAGAAGGTCACCAAATTGGTCAGGCAGGATTTCCCTTCATGTAGCACAATGGAATGGAAAAAAGAAAAGAAAACCAGATCTACAGTCTAAACTATATTTCTAGGGTTCGGTTTTTCATAACATGTTTTCCATGTCTACTTGTTAAGGATGCCCAGTTCAGAACATATCTGTAGAATTCAAGTTATTGTAAATTTTTGATCAAACAATGAAGCTTATTCTAATATGACTAGGTTTTATTTTCAATATAATCTACAAGTTAAATCCTGTTGGAATAAAAACATTCTTAAAAGGTATAGAAAATTTTTTCATGTTGCATAACTTTACCGAAAGAAACTAGAATAACAAAAAATGCTGAAGATATATTCTTTAAAAATTTATTTTCTTTGAGATTTATTCTTCTCATAAAATAGCGGCTGTAGGGACTGGTAGATGCCTCCCACTCAGCAGTTCTATTCCCTTACAGACAACTTTGTTGTATACTTTGTGTTATAAATTTGTTGAACTCCAACTTAAAACCACCCTAAAAGAAAAACCAATTTCTAGACCACTGCTGTGAGATAAACAGGAGCTATGAGTCTGAAAACGAAATTCATTCCCTTTTGTCCTGTTGTGGTTTAACCCCAGCTGGCAACTAAACACCCAGAGCTGCTCTCTCAGTCTTCCTCAGTGGGATGGGTAAGAGAACTGGTAGAATAAAAGCAGGAAAACTCATGGGTTGAGATAATGACAATTGAACAGGTAAAGCAAAAGCCACTCATGCAACCAAAGGAAAAAAAGGAATTAATTCACTGCTTTCCATTTGCATGCAGGTGTTCAGTTCTCCAGGAAAGCAAGGCTGCATCACTCATAACAGTTACTCAGAAAGACAAAAAACAACATCCCCAACACTCCCCCCTTCCTTCTTCCCCCAGCTTTGTATGCTGAGCATGACCCCATATGTATGAAGTATCCCTGTGGTCAGCTGACGTCAGCTGTCCTGGCTGTGTCCCCTCCCAGCTCCTTGTGCCCTCCCAGCCTACTTGCTGGTGGGGTGGTGTGAGGAGCAGAAAAGGCCTTGATCCTGTGTAAGCACTTCCCAAAAATCACTAAAACCTACCTGTATCATCAACACTGTTTTTAGCACAAATCTAAAACATAGCTGATACTGGCTATTATGAACAAAATAAACTGTCCCAGACAAAACCAGCACAGTCCATAGGCCTTCAGGTTATTCCATCACTGGGCTATGAGATAATCTAAATTTCTAAGCAAAAAGTATTTTGCTGTTCAAACCTTCAACCAGCCTGGATCAGTGATCTCCAAGCAACGCTACAATGATTATTCTTTTCCTGTATCTGTGAGAGGCAAGATCAAGCTTTTATTTTTTTCATCTTTTCTTTTCCTTTTTCTTTTTTTTTTCCCAGCTAATATTAAAATTGAAAATCTAGACTTGTAAAGAGTTCAGAAGGTTGAAGATGAAGGCTCACACATGCAGTCTAGCTCAGCTGTTTGTAACACTGATGAGTCCTTATATAATGTGCAAATATAGGTGTATATATTTATAGAGGAGGCATGTACATAGTAGAAAAAAGTTACTATCAAATAGATTAAAAAATCTGAAATAAAAATTATTATATAGACTGTGAGACAATAGCAATCACCAACTAGTAGCTGAAACTACTACATGCCTAAGTGAATGATCCTACTTTGCTTTACAGTGTTTTCGTTGTCAGTTTTTAAAAGCAAGCAATTTAATAGAGACTATTAGCAGAACTAAGCAGGGTTATTAACTCAAAAAAGCGCATGACGTTGCTGAAAAACTCTAATTACAGCTGACTTCTGCCAAATGAGTTTGAGGTGTGCTGCTTTCCAGCTAGAACATTCACCTCACCGCAGAATCAACAATAATAGACAGAGCTGAGCCAAAATCTGTGCTGTGATGAAGCCAGGTTCAACCATACAACTCAGGCAGAGCCAATATTTTTTTTCACTTTTTGCTTCTAGTTACATGCTTCTTGCTGTTGCTTACAGAAAAGGACTCATTCTCATCCCTGAACAAAAATTATGCTCATTATCACTGTTCATGGCTCAATCAAGCAACAAAACAAAATAGAGCAAAATATTGCCAGGCAAGACTTTTAACCCAAAACTTTTCCCTTTATTTCAGTACTAGATTGGGCAATTCATTCTCCGAACACTTATCCCCAAACCACTGAGCTTCTAAAAGAATGACATGCCTATTATTCCTTTTTATTCGATGTTGAGTGTAATGACCACAGCTGTCACAGTGAGTCATCAGTAACTAAATGAAACTCCCTGTAAGGTTCTAGCTTATACTACTAGGGTAATAATTTTGTTGGCTTACACCTTTGAGTTTCCTCTCTTACTGAAAATGTGAGAAGTCATAGTGGTATTTCTTATTTTAGTCAGAGAGCGTAAGAGGACGTCTAGAATCATGTAAGTAGCATTTGTATCAAAATATGCTATCATATTTAAGGTATATTGAAGATATGTAAGGGAACAAGTATCAAACTGAGCCAGGTCTTTCTGAGCATGGTATTGTTAATACCAAGTTTATTAGAAGTAATATTATGGGAAACACTCAAACATGTGGGAAACACTCAAACAAAAATACATCTAAAAGAAAGAGCACAGACTAGGCCAGTGAAATGGGAGCTAGTGATGGTAGGAGGATCAGAAAAGGAAGAAAATATACTTGTATATTCTTTTCAGGCAACTACCAAGAGTAGATTTCCAAACTCAGAGCTTTTTGTCCTGTGCTCACTATATTTTTGCCTTCTGATGAATGTCTGCTGTCAATGATACATTTAGCACATACCATGAATCTGCTTGGAGATTTTTAATGTCTAACAGTTAGAATTCTGAAAATTGCAAGATGGCTCCTGATGGACTGTAACATAACTGTTGTTTATTCAGATACAATGTTCTTATGTTGGTGAGTCAGACTATCAAGTTATTTCTGTTTCACCTGTAACTTGAACTGGCTAGGTCTCCTGATAGCATAAACAAGATTCTAATTATGTAGATGTATTTGTAATTTACTCAGATACTTGATTCTAACTGAAATTTTTATGGAAGAGAATTAAAGATGACACTTGCAGAAGGCTTTCTTTTCTGTAATTGCTTTAGTTTTGACTGTTGATTGCATTACAGGGGGAAATGATATGGGTGATCCATATAAATTAAGACAAATTTTGTCTTACAGTAAGTTTGAAGAGCTTACATTCATATCAGTAACCTGACTGTTTTTGTTGTACTGGTAGCAATGTTTGGCCCTCCTTTAGGCCAATTGCAGTTTTAATTGCATTATGCAATTGTCCAGCCATAGGTACTTGCTCTCTCTGAATTTATTGTTGCGGGTATTTGTTGTTGGTTGATTTATTTAAACTATTTGAATAAATTCCACAGTAGTCCTTTTAGCATAGTAGGATTTTGAAGGATTAACGGAAGATAAATCTATGCCAAGGTTTTCTAGAGCTAGATATTATTACTGTTGTTTCCAGGTGAGAGACCTCTTCACTAAAGCATTGTCTCATTTAACGTATACAGTTAAAATGAAGCTCATTGCTACTGTACTGGCAAAATTTGGAACTCAGGGGAAGAGGTGGATATGAAAATTGCTCACAGGGTTTTATACTATATCAACAACAAAGAGTTTTAGTGGGGATATAGGCCTAACTATCTTGTCATTAACGTTACCTTCCTCTGAAATGTCAACTAAAACCTGCATGGTTCTGAGCTGTTGGCTGTGCTTAAACCAAAACAAACATATACAATCATCTATTTAATATATGCAGTTACAACAATTTAAGGGTTAATCAAAAATATGACTGCGATAGTGATGGAAATTTCAATTTAGCTCTGTGCCTTTTAAATGGCTTAAAACAAACAACTCTCTTCCCCTAACTTCGATCTAACAATATCAGATTGACAAGTTGCAGTGATTCATCATTTCTAGCTTCATGCCTAGATCTAGTCAGTCAAAACTAAGACTTCCAAGTGTAGAATATCATTCCAGATGTTGGCTAAGCTTATGTGTTGAGGCTAGAATTCATTAGAGATTTCATGTCATCAGTTAAGGTATCCAAGTTCTATTTTTCTTTTAAAATGTGAAGTAAAGAAAATGTGAAGACAAACTTTTTTTTCTGTTCTTTTGTCTCTGTTTACTGAAATGACCTATTATTTACTGTTGAAGATATCTATGTTATTAATGTGATTTCTTTTTAACTAATGGGCCATAAACAAATTAATTGAATCCATGATTTTTATAGGTTGCGTACTACTGTTTGGGGTTTTTTTTTCTCATTTTCCTTATAGTTTTTGATAAATTAAGCTAAACGTTTCTCTTATTGGGCAAACGTGCTTGTAGGAGTGTATCCTCTGATGTAACAACATTACAAATCCTGTCAGAAATGAAAACAGAGATAAGAATGCATTTGGGTCTTTTAGTTTCTGTTGTGGTTTTTTGTTTGTTTTGGTTTGCCCTGTTTTTTTTTTTTTTTTTTTCTGATTTTTATCCTAGAAAAAATTGACTTCAGTTTGGTTCCAGGCAGCTCTAGTTTATGTGACCCACACTCACTCAGCAGACTGTTCAAGGTCTTACTGCCCTTGGCATGAAAAAAATCGCTTTTACATGGATCAACTTTTTTGGGAAACTTATCTAGCACATGAGTTATCTAGCATATACTTTTCTTCAGAAAGAGACATGCACATCTTATCTTTCTACCTAATTGTTTCTTCTGCAAATATGTTTATTTTGGCTACTGAATGAAAAATAGGATTTTTCACTGAAGCTTGAGTTTGCTTGCATATTAGTTCTCATTACCGATAGAGTAACACTGCCTTTCTCTAGACTTTCTCCCAATTCTCTTTTTTTATACTATCAAAACTTTCAGAACTGACCACACTGTGTGCAGTATTCCTTCAT
Source organism: Ara ararauna (assembly GCA_028858755.1). Classification (NCBI taxonomy): domain Eukaryota; kingdom Metazoa; phylum Chordata; class Aves; order Psittaciformes; family Psittacidae; genus Ara; species Ara ararauna. Next base: position 23,297,600 of record CM054376.1, read on the forward strand.
TATGTATGCTGATATCAGGATACTGAGTTTAATTTTTTGCAGTTTTGCAAGTGTAGAAACAACCTACAAACTGAAATATTTCCGTAGATAATTTCAAAGAATAGTTTAGGTTACACCCCACACACGCACACTGTCTCCTACAAAAAGCCAGCCCACCCATAAACATACCTTTTGGAGAATAAATATGTCACTGTTAAGAACACCACTATAGTATGCTCCTTTACCAACTCTGTCTTTTTTCCTTAACTTTTGTGTGAAATATTTCACATGTGAAAATGTTTTTTTTTTTTTTTTTTTTTTTGCAAAGCCATCAGATGCATATTAGAGAACAACTTTTCTATCACATGGATATCTAAGATACACATGCTTTTCATTTTTGCCACTCGCATACTTTTGTCTGACATGATTGTCAGACCAAGATGCAGTGGGTGTTTTACTTCTATTTTAATGAACTGTATTTAATGCACAAAATGATAGTGAAATGTTGCTATCCATTTTGTTGCACAATTTATAGTAAGAATTCTTAAGCTGTTCTTCCTAAAATAGCTGTAACAATGGAATAATATTTCTCTGCTTTAACAGAGACATACATAGCAATGTAAGGACTACTTTGGGGATGAAGATAAGTATTTTTTTATCTGCAGTGATTAAAATTTTTTGCTATTTATAATAGTTCTCAAAAATGCATCATTCCTGCTTTGAAGTTTATGCAGTTAGTAATAAGAGTAGTAAAGTGCTTTTCAGTTGTATACAAAGTTCTCAAACATTGTTATACTCTATACCAAAGCTCCATAACATAACAAAAGAGAGAATTACAGTGTAGAATTTAGTAACTCTTTATCTAATCCTTTAGACCATTCCACAGATGTTACTAAAACATATTTTTGTCTTGCAGTTATGGTAAATTGTCCTGAGACCCAGGACATCAATAAAATACATTATCTCCTCAAGTTATCATAAAGTTGGCAGAAAGAAACCTTTCTGTATTGATACCGACTTTTGCAAATCTTCATTCAGGAACCTTATTCAGCAATTTGAAGTAAGATATCCTGCCTGACTTTCCTTATGAGGAAGGTTTTTTCAGTTGGAATCTCTTTCAGCTTAAGCCTGTTTCTTGTCCTCCTACCATGCAGCACCATGAAAAACCTGTCTTGAACATCATTATTATAATAAACATCCTTTATTATGATGTGTGACCACGGACTTTCTAAAAATGTTAATCAAATTGCATACTATAGAAGCAATTTTAAAATAAATTTGGGGGGGAAAAAGGTAACAACATCAGTTTTATGTCTCAAAAAAATAAAGGAAGTAAAAAAAAATAAAGAGTTTTCTAATTCAGCAGAGGAAAGAGTCATAACATTTTAAAGCACTTGTTAATCAAGTAAGTCATGGAACTGAGTTGTGTAGATGTGTTTTTAAAAAGCTGACAAAAAAGAATGGATGAAAATGTCCAGGCTTGCAAGACAATGTTGAGATTTTCCCCGAGGCAGGACAGTCATGAGTGGCAGGGTTTGTGGGACAGTATGGGCAAGTATCTAGTCCACTGGGCCCCTCCAGTGCTTTGAAAGCATTGGAGATGGAAGGCAGATGTTTAGAGTCCCTACTGACTAGCTGCAGAAACTGCTGAAGGGGAGGGTGAATTATTTTGAGCCTGGTGGGCCCATGACATCTCAGGCCATCAGGGCAGAGATGCAACATACAGATGGACTTGTGATTGAGAGGTGGACTTAACAATGGACACTACTGCCCAGGCTATTCAGGAGTGTGAACACTGCACACAACCTCTCCTGCTCTGACTGACTGTTACAAGAGATGGAGCCCAACATCATGGACCGGATGGACTCAGCACCTTTATAAGGATTGGTCCGTGCACTAAGGAATGATCTCTCTCTCTCTCTCTCTGTGTGCATGTATATATATGTATATATATACATGTGATGGTATATTGAAAATGTGGGATCTGAGCATGAAGTGAATGGTACGGAATAAGGGTGGACGCTGTCCTGGGTTCAGCAGTAGCAGTTATTTTTCTCCTTCTCAGTAGCTAGTGCAGTGCTGTGTTTTTGACTTTCAGCCTGGGAAAAGCGCTGATAACTCTGATGTTTTTAGTTGTTACTCAGTAATGTTTACTCTGACGAAAGACTTTCAGAGTCTCATGTTCTGCCAGGGAGGAGGGGAAGCCAGGAGGAAGCAGAGACAGGACACCTCACCAAAACTGACCAAAGAAGTATTCCATACCATAGCACGTCATGCTCAGTATATATAACTGGGGGCAGTTAGGTGAAATGGTTAGATTACTGCTCGGGTCGGGCTGGGTATTGGTCAGCGGGTGGTGAGCGGTTGTATTTTCTTCCCTTGTTACTTCCCTTACCATTATTATTATTGGTAGAAGCAGTAGCAGCTTGTGTTATACTTTAGTTACTGGACTGTTCTTATCTCAGCCCGTGAGAGTTATATTCTTTCGACTCTCCTCCCCATCCCTCAGGGAGCTGCAGGGGGGAAGTGGGAGGAGTGAGCTAACATCTGCATGGCTGATTTGCCAACTGGGCTTAAACCATGACAAACGTTCATGTGATCATTTAAATATTTGGAGACTAGATGATACAAGTAGCTTATTTTAATGTCTTGAAAATAATCATTCTCATGTAAAGGACTTCTGTTTTGTTTGTGTTTTGATTTTATTGAGAACTGATAAATGTTTTCCAGTTTACAGAATACTTAGTCTCAAATATACTATTAAATGACATACAAAGAGTTTTCAGTGGTGGCAGGTATAGGAAAATGATCTCTGGTAGAGGGGTGATAGTAAAACTTTGATTTAAAATCATTGTCATCTTGCATTTAGACATTTTCCACAAATTAGCAATATGCAAGTTTTTAAATTATATATAAGTAATATTATATAATGTTACATTATTTATTGTATTATTTAACTGTATGTATATATATGTACACATTATAATATGTTCCTGGAATCGGAAGAGTCTGAGAACTCTGAATTTGCTTTAAAGATTCTATAGCTATATTTTAAATGCTCTTAGAACTAACAAAAAATTATTTCTAGGCAAGTATTAACTTGCTACCCATGGAAAAAGACATCTACACTCAGAGTTTTGGATCAGGGCTAGACCTACAGTGAGATAATGAGTGAAGCTTACTAGTGTTACAAATTCAGTCCAGTAAGATTCAAATTCTACAGCTTTGTTACAATTTTGCTTTTTTATTAAACATATTATATATAACACTGGGTTCTTACGTGGTTGATAAAGAAAGATAAAGTAAAAATCAGCTTGCATATTTTAATTTATGGTTTTCCTTCTCATTGGTCTTGGTTTAAAACTGGAATATATATAAGTGGTTTTTGGTGTTCCATGACAACACAGAGCTTGAACTTACTTGCTTAGAAGCACATCATTGTAGAAAACTTAGCACTGAATTTCTGAAGCAATGCACCTCTGTTTGTTGGCTGTAGAGGAACAAAAAGTTATTTAGTCTCTCCATTAAGTGCTGAATAACTTGTGTTAAGTTTATGGTTCCTTGTTTCTTTTTGAAAAAATAGAAATTGTACAACTATACATTTGTACATCTACAAAACAATATTTGAAACTTTCAGAAGTCTTTGGTTGTCATTCCCTTGTCCAGAGAATCAATTCACACTGGAAGAAAGTTTGTCAAATCCAGCTTCATACTCAGACTGAGCTCTGATCAGGGCTGTGTTCAGCTGGATCTTGAAGGTCTCCAAGGACAGATTCCAGAACCTCTCTGGGCCAGTTGCTCCAACGATTGGTATCTTCACAGTTATATTCTTTTTGCTTATATCTAGTCAGATATTCCCCTGTTTCAATACATATAACCACTCCCTCTTGGTCTTCCAGCATGTGTTTCAGTAAGGAGCTTTGCACTTAGTAGTAACCTTGTCTTAAGGTCTCTTCCAGGAAATTGACTTCTGTTTTAGTCGAAATACTGCAATTCACTTAGTTGTTTATTATTTTTAAGTAAAGGCTTTGTTCTAAAGTTCAGGAGGAAAAAAAAATATTTTATTACGGACTAAAGCATCCTTAACTACTTCAGTCAAATAACAGTGATCATTTTGTAATGCGGGTTGAAGCTCAAATGAGGCTTTTCTTTCTTGTCTATACCTAGCTTCTTGTGAATTGCTAAAGTATTGTCTATAGCATATTCAGCAGCAGGTGGTCAATGGGCTATGCGCTGAAATACGTCATCAGGTTGCTGTAGTGTAGATTATTCCTGAGCATCAGAAAGAACACAGGTATCAAAGATGCTTATCAAAAACCCATACACAGTTAATGAACCATGTTTCAATTTTCATGGCCTTCACTGCACTGATACCAGCTAATGGGTTGCAACAAACTGCAGTCAAATTATTTGTTTAGTCCTATTCCTTTTTCAATGTATTTAATCTTGGTTTACCAGTAAGGTCAGAAGGACACTTTCTGAAATATCCTCATTATAGCAGCATCCATTCTGGTGGTTTTGGTTTTTCTGGGTTTTGTTTTGTTTACTTAGCTTGGGCTTTTTTTGCCTTTTTCCTTTTTTTTTGTTTGTTTATTTGCTTTGTGGGAGGTTTAAAATGTTGGTTATTGTTAATAACCTTTCATGCTCTTATAAAAAAGAGATAGATCAGTATGAGTGTAGTAGCAATCATCTGATGTAATAAATGATTAGAGAAAAAACCAAAATTTCTTAATCTTCATGTATTGTTCTAGTTTTCTTATTGAGGGAATTAAATTAATTTTTACTGTGAAATAGTTCTGGGGAAAAACATATCAATCTACAGATTGATAACTAGGTAGGATGAGATAAGTGGCCTTTGGTCTAGCCCTTCCTTTTTACAAAAAAAAAAAAAATATTGAAAGACAAGTAGCTTCTTTTTTAGTTAAATTGTAGCACATCCTCTATTTCCAAACTAAAGCAGTATCAGAAGACAATTCAAAATGTTTTCCAGATTAATGTCTTCTCATATACATCAAAAGATAAGCCTTTTGAGAACATACAACATTGATCCAAGCCTGATCCTGTTAAGATCACCATGTTTCACTCTTTGTGCTATATAAATTAGTCTGATTAAAAAAATGCAGCTACTTCCTGTTTCATCTTTTTGATGAGTTGACAGCTGAGGCTTGAAATTAGGTGTGACAGATGCAAAAATAAATTAAATTAAAAAGAAAATTAACTGCCAAGTTTTTTTCTTACAGTTAAAAAGTATAATATTTTTGTGAAAGAAGAAGAGATAGAGGCCTTATATGAACATTTGTAGTTGTAGAGCAAGGAACATCTTTTGTTTGAAGGCTATTCTGTTAACCCAGCAAGCATTTCTAGAATTATGACAAATAGTTATATATACCAACTATGCTAAAATTTTTCAGATATGTAGTTATTTATCTCCTGTCTTTAAGTGCTCATCTATCTTTGTCACTGATAACCTCAGAATAACTCAGCTGAATCTAATCTTTCAGGCTTTTACACTCATATTGGTGCATATGCACAAAGGCATTAATTTGCTGCTACCTTGCTACACCTTTAAGCTCTGGTGTTAGGCAAAAATCCCAGACTTGTGAACAGGGATTCTCAGAATATGTATTTCCTTTCACTTTTCCCCACTGATTGCTTCAGCTTGCTGTAAGATCTTCTAAGCCATCTGTATGTGCTTCTCTTATGCCAGCATAGATCAGTGCTGAAGAATTTAGCTGTAGAGGCAAACTGGGATTCAAGTATTTTTAGTTTTAGCAGAGCCTTGAAATTCATACTCCCACAACCCACTGCAGTGCCTTAACCACCAAGAATTATAAAACAAATGTCAAGTGTAAAATGAATAAAGAACTTCTGGGTTGGATATAAGATTCTCCATCTTTAACTGCTGCAATTAAAGGCAAGGGTCCTGAGTTTTAATTTCTGTTCACAAGACTGGATCAGTGGTATGTGCTCAGTAATGGTTAGTTGAAGTATAAAGTATTTCCAGAGAACAACTCTTCCGCCATCCCAAAAGAGATTGCAGCACTAGGACACAGGTTTCTGCTTTCTCAGACTTGTGTTTTATCTTTACCTCTGTGAATTTGTATTCCTGCTGCAAAACAAGAGTACCCAGTGTGCAATCCTTTATAGTTTCTTCAGCTTAGCTTGTAACTTCATGGTTAGCACAACCTTCTGTGGCTGGGATGAAACTCTTAATGACATTAAACTTCTTTCAGAGAAGTGAAATGTTAAATGTTAGTAGATCGGCTTTTTATTTCATACAGAGAGTTAGTGGAAGTTTTCCCTTTAATATGTTTTCTTTAATCTATTAATATTATGACTCCTGTACACAGAAAATAATTATGAAAGGAATTTCCGCTTTATATCAGAAATGCTTGGAAATTCTGCCCTACACCATGGTTTGGTTGCAAAATAGATGCCTAATTTTCTTATGTGAACTTCGAGTCTACAGAATAAGCCATGTTTGTGTTTGCTGATATCTTTAGGTACAAAGGAAACATCTTGTATGCAGATTTTTTCATAAAGAAAACCCACCCAACAAAAAGAAAAGAACTAGTTAAAAGTCAGATTTGGGATAAGACTGAAGGAACGAAAGTTGCATATGAGAAGAGAAAAAATTAAAAGAACAAGAAAAGCAATTCATCTTCAGCTGACAATATCCCATATGTGGCCAAAACTTGAAGAGACCGTAATACTTCCTGTGCCATTTTGATTTGGTTTTTATTTTGCATATATCTTTTTAATTTTTATTTCCTAGAACCATTTATGTTTTTCATATAAAAATATATTCCTCTGTGTTAATTTATTATATTTTTAATAGTAATATTTAGTAAAATTTAAAATGTAAATTAAATTTAGTAAAAATTTAAAATTTAATTTCAAAATTCAGCATTGGATTTCTTACTTACGGAAAAAACATATGTTCAGCTTTTCATCAGGCTTAGCAATATGACTTTTTCAGTTAAATGAATCTCTTAGCAATTTTTTTTTTTTTAGAACATGTTATTTATGAAAATACCAACTGACATAAGTATGTTTTTGGTAACTGAAATATTCCTAATTTAGGGTACACTTTTATATTTGCTCTTCATGGGTATAGTTCTGCATTAAATTAAAGGACTGTCTGCTTGAAGATTACACTTCAACATTATTTACCAAATAAGATAGTGTTATGGAATTGGAACTGACCTTAACTTTTTAAGTAGTAGAAATTTGCTATTTGAATACACTTTAAAATTAAAAATAAATGCTTAAATATTAACTTAATGCTAAACTCTGAAGTATAACTTACTGACTTCAAACAAAGCAGAGAGTAAGCACCTGGAGATTATAGAATACCACTTTAGATGCCTGAGCATTGAATTAGGTACCTAATATTGGGGATGGGGAAAGAAGACAAAAATTTGTAATTTTGCCCTTGGTATCAAAAAAATAAATACATCTGCCAATCAGAAAGGCCAACATACAAAACCGCAAGCAACACAAGACAGTATTCATCTGCTAATCGTTGCTCTAGCACTCAGGAAAATCTTGGTCACTATGAGCTTCTTTATATTAATCACATATCATTAACCATCCATCTGCTGTATCTGCCAGAAGAGTAGCATTCCTTTGGTGGTCATTATTAACAGATTTCATGCTTTCTATTTCACTTGTGCTTCCTGCTGTTGTCTATCTATCATTCATTGTCAAAAGAAAAGCGGAGGAAAGAAAAATGAGAGGAAATCAGTTACTCAAGGAAGATTAGCCTACATGGCTAAAAGGTGTTATGTGAGTTATCCACTAACCCTTTTTTTTTTTTTTCCTGTAGCTTTTTGGTCAATATTTGAAAACTATTAACCTTAGTAGAAAAACTGCCTTCAGTTAATGCCCAGTGAAAGAAAAAAAAAAAAAAAGAAAAAGATTAAAGAAAATGGCATATCTTGTTTAGCTGTTTTTTCTCATGGTTCTGTTCCCAAGGAATATACGTAAGTAAATTCCCGAAGTGCCTTGACATTTCCAGATGAGCATCACTTACTTTTGAGCTCTTAGGGTGTTTTCTGGACACCAATAAAGTCTTAGCTGTTCATGACTTGCAATTTCTCTTTGACAATTTTTTTTTTGGCCTCACGGGGACCTCAGCACACTGGAATACCTGAATAATGAACCTAGTTGAGTATACAAAAAATAGTCCATGTTAGTCTTTAGTGCTATCCCATGGCTATTTTTGATTGTGCATCAAACAGGTGTTGGATAAAATACTAAGATAACATGGAACAAGATCCTCTTTCACTTCCATTACTGTCTCTATGGCACAGTCAGATGTTCTAAACACTTATATGAGCCACGATTTTTGTGTTTGCTATATCTGTTGCCCAAATAGGCTTGACCTTCTACAAAAAAAATGTCCAAACTTCAGCAAGAGGCAAAGGTCCTAGATGTAGATTACACATGGTATTTATATGTCATCATCAGGGAATGAAGATGTGGTATTTAACACCCTCTGACTAAGAACTGAATCTTTCTCACCTATACTGAAGTGAATGCTTTGAGAGGGCCACTCCTTGTAAGCAGAACAACACCTGATTTCCAGAAACCAATTAGGTTGCAGTTTGACACCCAGCTCATATACACCTACCCTTCTCAAAACAGTATAGTTCTAAGTGTGCCTGGAGGTGCGTTTTAAACTTTGAAGCTAAAAAGCAAAGTTCCTCAAAAGGCTAAATCAGTTCAGGTCTTTGTTCTCACAGTTCTGGACTTTGGGTATATCTTTGTATGAATTTTACTTTGTACAAAAGCATATTTTTAAACCAGTGAGTGCTATGATTTAAAGTTTTGTTTCATATTGCAGAGAGCAATACCGCATGATGTTTGAATTCCTTTCAAGCAAAGTTAGGCAAAAAAATATGTTCTGGGAAAAAAAAGTCAAAACACGCCCCAGCCACTAGTAGGTATTTATTTCATAGGACCCTTACACCTGGAAGTTCCCCAAATGTGTATTATGTCATTGTGGAATCCTCCTCATTAGTTATGATTTACTCTTTTACATGACAGCACTTAAATATGTTGACTGTACTTACTTTGTTTCTGCTCTGGGCCACAATTTGATGACATTTTTTTCTAGATTTCGTTTAAATATTTAGTCAATAAAAGTCTCCATGATGTTTGCATCATACAAACATCAGCTGATCCATGTGACTGGCTAATTTACTTATACAAATACAGTATTTTTAAGCCATGTCTATAAAACATGCAACAATATATGAAGTAGCATTTTGCTGTTCTTGTTCCAGTCATTTTAGTAAATAAATGTAGGTGTTGTGTGTATGAAGTTATTACTCATATATATAATTAAGTGATCCTGGTTCTATTATAATGTGATGACTTTATATATTCAGCTGCAAATCACTGGTCTTTTGTTTCATGGCATAAACGACTACAAATCCACACCTAATTTACTGTGCACTTTAACCAAATTTCTTCTGGCATTATGTATTTTTCTTATTTTTCTAGTAATTTTGTAATTGTCTTTTCTGAGGTTTTTTTTTTTTTTGTAGTTGTTTACTTTTTTCTTTTATATTTTCATGCTGAATCTTATTTTGCGATTTTCTGTACATGTCACTAATTGCTTCCTAATCCCGATGATCATTTCCCATGTTTTTCTGTAAGGCAGAAAAGGAATTATTACTATCTATCTGATTTAAAATAAATTGATCTAATTCCATCAACTGTCATTTCATTTAAAATATTTTAACTATGAAACATTATAATCACTGTGCATCACAGCAAGAAAATATGGATGGTAATATTGTTCTTGAGATTTTTTCAAATGTTAAGAGAGGAACTGCATCCTCTCATTTAGGTAAAATAGATTCTTGAACACAGATTAGTGCATTGAATCAAAACCATCTAGAACTTGTATTTTGATTGCATTGTCAAGTGTACAAAAGGATACTCTGTGTCTGACTGCTATTCTTGCTTTTTATTTTGACAATAAATATGCTACTTAAAATTGTACCTAAACCTCAAGCAAAATTCAACCCAAACCTGTTTTATGCTATAGTGCTTGTTCCTTATTTAGTCTACAGTTTACTTTAAATTTTAGCAATGATTTGATAACTCCATACAACTGTGACAGACAACAAGTACTTGAGTAGATTAACCTCATCAGCCTGTTCCTTACCCTGTAATGGATCACTTCAGGTGTCAAATTTACTTTACTTTCTTACTGTATGTATTTGAAGGTAGGATTAATCACATTTAACACAGTGATGATAAACTAGAGGATACTGAAATATTAAGAAACACCTATATCTTGCTTTTGAGCAGCACATGGTAACTCAGGGTGTATAGTAATATAAATTTAATATTTGAATTAAAAAGTGACTAGGAACTTAGTCTCTCTCCTTCCTGAAATAAGAGTCAGACAATAATAGAGGACTGCATACTGGCTTCTCACTTAGTCTTCCTTGATCTGTTTTGCTCTTCATTTAGATCAAGATTTTTTGTATATTATCTGTGATCTGTAGTTCTTCATTAGAAAAGAGAACAGCTGTGTCGTGGTTTAAGCCTCTCTAACTCAAGCAGCCCGTTCTCTCACTCACTTCCCCCTCTTTCTTCCCCCCGCTCCCGGAGGGATGGGAAGGAGAATCGAAAAGAATGCAACTCCCACAGGTTGAGATAAGAACAGTTTAGTAGCTAAAGTATAACACAAGTCACTACTGCTACCACCAATAATAATAATGACAAGGCAAATACAAGGAAAGAATACAGTTCTCACCACCTAATACCAAGCCTGACCATGCAGTGCACCCCCACCCTTCCGGGTCTCTGCTCTCTGCTCTTCCATCCTGGGCATGATGTGCTGTGGTATGGAATAACCTCTTTGGTCAGTTTGGGTCAGGTGTCCTGTCTCTGCTTCCTCCCGGCTCCCCTCCTCCCTGGCAGAGCATGAGACTCAGAAAGTCCTTGGCCAGACCAAAACATCACTAAGCAGTAACCGAAACACTGGTGTTATCAGCGCTGTTCCCAGGCCCAAAATCAAAAACACAGTGCTGCACCAGCTACCAAGAAGGAGAAAAATGACTGCTGCTGCTGAACCCATGACAGTATCCACCCCTTATTCCATGGGCTTGGGCTTAGGCTTCTAGTCATTGTGCTGAGACAGGCAATAAATAAGGCCTCACACTTAGATATGCATGATGTATTTTACTTTGTTGTTCTTGTTCTGGTGGATTAGTGCTAGAAACCATTGCATACAAAGTGGACACTGAATGGTAGGCAGCACTGTGAGTCGCTGTGAACCAGCAGACTGTGGGTGCTACCATTCTGTGAATAGCATAGCAAGGCAAGATGAAAAGAAAGTAAGTTAACTGGCATTTTTAATCTTTGCCACATGAGAAAATAAATGGGTCATTTTATTAATCTGATCAGGGTTACAAGTTTCAGTACTGGAAAACATATTGATGAAATTACAAACCATGTGGTTGTGCTAATCTTAATTCAGACTAAAGGTCTGACAGTAGCAGAGGCTTGCCTTCATAAGTTGAGCAAGAAGTCTTCTGTCACTCTTTGAAACCTTTACACAATTTGCATATGAAAAGTAGTAAATAAATATGTAGCATTTCAGCAACTGAGTAACGGGACTACACCATATGTCTTTGTAGTAAAGTCCCTTGATATGAATTACATGATGATATGGTGTATGGTATGTTTTTTCTGTCACATAAGATTGTCTTGAAACTGTCATGAGCTTTCATGGAAATATCATAAGACAAAAATATTTTTTCAGTCAGTGTTATCCAAACAATCCTGTCCCAGATCATTCTGCTCAGATATGATATGACATTCTAATTTTTATACAAAGTACTGTGATACACTTCACTGCAAGTTGAATAATAGGACAATGAATAAAAAACTCTGATCTGAGGTTTTGATCCTTTCCTGTACCATGAAATATCCAGAATTTTCATGTATTTCAGAATGTGCCTAGATCCAGAGAATATAGGAAAAGTATCTTTGCTGGATAAATATCAGATATAAAAATAAATAAAATAAATATGCACAGGCTTACATTGTTCATGTTGCTTGGGCTTTAAAAGATTGGAATTCATTATATATCATTGTCCTGGGACAAAATAGCAGTAATCCTATAAATGGATTTTTCATAACAGTACACACTGTTTCCCTTTAGCCTCTTGCATATGAATTGTTTAATGGTCTGAATCTTCTGAACGCATATTGAGGTGATTATTATTTTTATAGTAAAAATATAAGTTGGCTATTTTTCAGAAATGAAGCAGTTTTTGATTATCTTTGTGTAGGTAGTATACTAAGTAGCATTTTGATCTTGGAGACCTTTGTTCCAATACATAATTAATACCTAATACCTAATTTTTAGATAAATAACAAAAGAATCATACCTTTAGCAACCTTTGCATTTTCAAAATACTGGACTGACATTCATGGGTACAAGTTTATGGGTGTAACCTAATTGGAGAACCATAGTACTTCTTGACATAGCTTTGAAGTTGCAGAAAGGAATGATAAAAGATGAGTAAAGGTTTGTGTATGCGAAAACTCAGTAGTGTTAACACATTTCAGTGTTTCACAACACAGACTCTTGATTAAATTAATATTCTAACATCGCAATTAGCTTCTGCAATAAATTCTTACAAATCTTTCTGGAAAATGCTAACAATGTCCTTTTATATTATTTCTAGAATAACGTAAGAAATGAATCTTAGTTGAAAAGTTACACAAGTCAAAACTGCATTTAAAATACTGCCGCTTCATTTCACACACACCCACTTATGTATTTTTTCCCCAGTGAACATTTCCATAGAATTGGGATAAAAATCATTAAGTAAAAATCAGAACAAGTTGCACATTCTAGACACAAAAAAAAAATGCAAGACTGGTTTACTTTCAGAAAAAAAATGGTAGTGGTATGAAAAAAAGGCTGAGATTTTGGGGAAGAGCATTTATTTTTACACAGTCTTCATATAGAATTAAACTGAGTAAGTTTTACCTGTGTGGTTCTTTTGGTCTTGCTTTTAATTTAGGTTGCATAATTAGTAATTCTCTAACTTGTCCTTTTTTCTTTCCAAGACATGCAGCAAAAGGATACAGTGGAAAGCAAGACTCAGATTTCAAATAATTAATTTCACAAAAGTGTGCCCCTACTGATATCACTAAAAATTAACTTAGTTTTATTTCTAGACTTAAGAATATAAAAGACTTAATAGACCTCAGTCTTACAACTACTGGAATTTTCAACACATTTAGAAAATGTTTTTCTTATTCTTCATACACAAAAGCTAGTAGGTTAGCAATTTGTATGGTATATATTTATCCTTTTATTTATTTATTTTTCATTGAACTTTGTCAAAATTCACAGCCTGTAGTAGTTTAATGAGATTCTTTTGGTTTTATAATACCACCTATATTTATAAAGTAACTGTAATCAGTATGCATTCCATGTGGAACTGTAATAAAACTGACATTTTGAAATATTTAATTTCATATTGAAAAGTGTTACTGGATATTCTGTAGACAGAATAAGATCCTGAAACCAATTTGTATGACTTCATTTATCAAATATAACAGAGTTGTTATAAATACTTCTAATAGGGTCATAACAGTAGATTTGCATTTGTCTGTAGATACACAGCATTAGAGTTAAGCTATACCACTAATGTAATGAAACTTTTTTTCTTGCCATCATTTGAACATAATCAAAGCTGTTTTCCATGTTGAGGAAGCTTTGAGAGCTGTAACAACTTCTGAGTTTTGTTAAGTCTTTTGTAAGAAAGTCAAGGAAACCAATATGGAATGTAAATGTAATCTGATACACTTATTTGTATTTTTTCCCCTTACAAACAAAATTATATGTTATATAATAGGGAGGTTTAAGTGCTCATGTTAAGTTTATAAATATATGAAGGTTTGCACATTTAATAATAAAGACCATTCGTAAAACAGAAAGGGAATGACAGAGTTGCATATAGTTTTTGCTACCCACAGAAATAGATAACTTCTTAATTTTTTTCAGGTAGCTCTTCTATGAAGTTTTTGAGTCTTATAATAGAAATGAATATAAAAGTGTACCAAAGAAGTCGTAGAGTCATAGAATATCTCAAGTTGGAAGGGACCATAAGGATCAGTGAATCCAACTCCTTGCTCCTTGCAGGGTCACCTGAAACTAAACCATATGACTTAGCATTATCCAGATGCTTCATGAACTCTGGCAGGCATGGTGCTGTGACCACCACCCTGTGGAGCTTGTTCACAAGCAGGTGGCTGACCACCCTCCCAGTGAAGAACCTTTTCCTAATATCTAATCTGAATTTCCCCAGCTTCATTCTGTTTTCTTGTGCTGTATCACTGGTCACCGGAGAAAGGAGGTCAGTACCACCCCCTACACAATCACAGTTGTTGGCTGCCATGACATCACTCCTCATCTTTTCTTAGACAAACGTGATCAGAAAATGCCAAATGGAGTTTGCCAAATAGTGTTCTGTCTGCAAAGATCCTGCAATTTAATTATTGCTTCTTTAATAGATAGGTATTGCCCCAAAACTTAGTTGGTTTGGTGCACAGTTCGGTTCATGTTTTCTGGTTTGGTATTCAGAAATGTGAAGGGCAAAGAACTGTGTGTAATCCAGAGCCCACATTCCTCTCTTTTGATTCGATTTTAGCATTAAAGAAGACCTATTGATTTCGAAGGAATATAGCTTGTTATTCCTCAAAGAACAAGGTAGAATACAGGACTTGAAAAAGCCATTTTCATAATTTACTATCTTAAAACAAAGCATAATGCAGCACAGAGATTTAGGATTAACCTTTAATTTTTATTTCTTCAATTACTGATAATGTTTTAGGTTTGTGTTGGTTGTTTTGTGGGTTTTTTTGGTTGTGGTTTTGTATGTGTTTGTTTTTATGTGGGTTCATTTTTTTTTTTTTTTGTGGTGTGGGTTTTTGTTTGCTTTGATTTTTCTTCTAATCAGTTTAAGACATTCTTGGCATGAGTTTTAGAAATCATAGGTATTCTCAAATACTCACTGAATTAGTGGTTGTTCTGAGAATTAAGAAAAAGTGAAATTTAGCTCAGCTCCCAAATAACCAAAAATGGGCTGCCCCAGAACTGAAAGCCCTTAAAAGCAAACTGTTTAATAAATATTTCTTTTGTATGAATGATACTATAAAGTTGTAATTCCCAAAATGTTTAAAGTAATACCAAATCACTTTAAAGGTATTAGACATTTTAAAAGAGCTTCCTATATATGAAATTGAGACTGCTAACAGAAGAATTTAATAAAAAAAAAAACCCTGACACATTAATCAAATTCTGTGCACACTACTGAACAATTAAAATAAAAGCATAAACAGCAATGAAATTTTTTGAACTATATAACAGATTACTTCTGACACTCAATATATAGACTGTCACTTTTCTAACTGTTCATCTCTAATTTTTAAACACTATACTCAGAATAAAGTTGAAACAAATTTCTGATAGAAAAAAAAAAACTAATATTTTCCATATGCACTGTCATATTCCACCCTTTCTCTAATATTCATGTTCCATTAACATTCAGTATTGGATGAATCTAGACTTGAGGATACAAAAAATGAAACCAAACTAAAGCATTTTTCAATTGTTTTGATATTTGCTATCTATGCAGTATTTACTCAGCCTAAACCATCTTGGCTTATGAAAAAAAATTTAAAATTCTGAGGCAGATAATCAAAATCTTGATTTATTATACTATTGGGTGTAGAACTGCCACAGAAACATACTATGCTGGCAAGACAGATTTGCAACACTAAATGCTACTATTGCTTTGATAATTTCAATGCTAGAACTTTAGTGTTGGAAAATCCTACCCTCAGCATTGAGTGTTAACGATATCAAATGAGACTGGGAATGGAAGACCTCAGTTTGCCTGCAGGCTATCTACAGCAATGGTAGTGTTACTGCATGTTTTTCTGTGCTACCCCTAAACTAGCTCAGTCAAATCATTGTCTTTCCCAGAAAAAGTTTTACAGAAAGAAAGAAATGAGTAAGCTGTCTAGAGAAATCAGTCATTGCTCTTTATATGTCTTTGTACACAAAAGCAAGTTATACTAGACAATTCTTACTATTTTTCTATTTTTAACTAACAGTTCGAAGTCAAATAAGTTCATTAATCTGGAACATATTATTTTGTAATTTTGGTAGACTCAGTTTTTGCAAAGGGCTATACATATATGTATTTCATAAAATCTTGCATTATTTGTACAAAGATAACTCACATGAAAATCAAGCAATTGCAATTAAAAGAAAACATGTCTAACATTTTGGTCCATTACAAGTACTGAGCTGCAAATTTTTTGTATATTTTAACTGCAGAAAGCCACAGATATTTGGCAATAACCAGCATATTTACTAGCCACCTAATGGGGTAGCTTATTTTTCTTTATGGTTAGGAATTATGGTTTATTACAATGTTTAATTAGCAATGGATCAATTAATTATGTACATGGTAAGCATTAATCATAGCTGCAATACCTACCAACTGTAGTGTGCCTGCATCAGCGCATGTTCTGTCTGGTTTATATGCAAATATATGTCTGTAGTGTGTCTATAACTTTCTGTAATATAATTTTAAGTGTGTGTGCTAACTAACCTCTCACAGGTGCTGCAACCAGTCTTACCAACTCTCCTGATATTATTATGAATCTTGCAATATTTGGTGTCTGTGGTCTTTGTTTAAGTCGGATTTTCAGTTCAGTGTCACAATTATTGGTAGAGAAACATATGTACTTGTAATTCCTCGTGAATCTATCTTCCATTACTTTCATTTTGGCTAAAGTCATCAAGATAACTGATATTTCACTGTACTTTCGGTATTAGAAGTGAGGCTACCCTGACCCAACATGCTTGCCATTATCTGTTGTTCTCAGAGACACATTTATATAGATCATTAAATGTTCAGGGAAACAGGGACTGGAAACTGAATCTTCCACAATGAAGGTGAGTGCCCTAGACATCTGAGTAAAAAAATTAACACTCTTATGCTTTATAAATTTAATAAATAATTTGTAATTTAAAAAAATAACAGGGCATAGACATTAAGGTAAAGCTCTCTTATTCCTGTGACTACTGGACTCCTAAGATTGATTCTCCATCTCTGGCCTTTCCTTCAAAAAGGGCTTAATTCACTGAGCACCTAAGGTGGTCAAGCAAGAACAGCTCCAATGAGTGTAGTCACATGTGAACATCCTGCATCTGACTTGAACTTCGTATTAAACCCCAACTTGCGTTACAAGCATTCACTTCTTCCTTGCTTTGGCAAGTTTCTTCTCAACATTGTGCCCTCTTTAAATAACGTTCATAATTTCCTAACTCTCTACACACAGTGTGCAGAGTAACATAGTACCACTCTCATTACAGAAGCTGATTAAATTAACCCATCTTCTGTAAGTCCACAATGGCCTTTCAAAGGAATGGTTTAAGAAAAAGTTCTTCTATGACTAGTTTAGTTAATGAAGATGACCTGTAGTCTGATACAGCTTCTATAGTGTCAAATATAACTGATTCAAGCTGCAGCCTTGCTTAGTATGAGACATTCTTTGGTCTCTCTTGCCCTTTTTGCATGTAAATGGTGGTAACATATAATCTCTCAGGCAACTAACATGCTGTTAGATTAGATGCAGATTGATCCCATATTCAACATTAGCCCTTACAGAGCGGGCACACATATCGAGTTTTTCAGGAAATGTTTCCAGCTATTTTGTGTGCATCTCCAGCTGACAGCATATCCTTTAATTTTAATGTTTTGATACATAAATATTTTGCCAGGAAATTAACACCATCATAGGATCATAGAATAGTGTGGGTTGAAAGGGACCTTCAAGACCATCTAGTTCCACCTCCCCTGCCAGGGGCACGGACACCTTCCACTAAACCAGGTTGCAAAAAGCCTGGTCCAATCTGGCCTTGAACGTTTCCAGGGGTGGAGCAGCCACAACTTCTCTGGGCAAACTGTTCAAGTGTCTCACCACCCTTGTAGTAAAGAATTTTTTCCTAATATCTAATCTAAATCTACCCTCTTTCAGTTTAAAGTTATTTCTCTTTGTCCTGTCACTTCATGCCCTTGAAAAAGTCCTTCTCCAGACTTTTTGTTAGGCCCGCTTTAGGTACTGAAAGCTGCTGTAAGGTCTCCCAGAACTTTCTCTTCTGCAGGCTGAACAAGCCCAACTCTCTCAGCCTGTGTTCATAGGAGAGGTACTTGAGCCCTCTGATCATCTTTGTGGCCCTTCTCTGGACTCACTTGAGCAAGCTAATGTCCTTCTTAAGCTGGGGACACCAGAGATTAACTCAGTACTCCAGATGGGCTCTTATTAGAGCAGAAAAGATAGGCAGGACCACCTCCCTTGACCTGCTGGTTGCATTTCTTTTGACGCAGCCCAGCAAACGGCTGGTTTTACGGGCTGCAGGCACACACTGCCAGGTCATGTTGAACTTCTTATTGATCAATACCTCCAAGTCTTTCTTCTCAGGCCTGCTCTCAATCCAGTCTCCACTCAGCCTGTGTTTGTGTTTGGGATCATCAGTAAGCAATTGTCATGGCTTAAACCCAATCATGGTAACTTAGTACCACACAGCTGCTAGCTCACCCCTTCTCTTCCCCTTCTCTTTCCCTTAGCTGGGTGGGATGGGGAGGAAAAGTGAAAGGATGTAAAGCCCATGGATTGAGGTAAATACAGTTTAATAAGTAAATACAGCACAATATAATAGTAATAATATTAAAGCAAATAACAAGGAAAGAGATATAATACTGCAGGGGGAATCCTCAACAAACAGAAGTGATGCACAGCAGAACTGCTCACCACACTCTGACCAATACACAGCCCAACCCAAGCAGTGATCTGTTCCTTCTGGGTAACTCCCACCCATTTATATACTGGGTATGGCATGCTGGCGTGTGGAATACCCCTTGGGCTAGTTTGGGTCAGGTGTCCTGTCTCTGCTTCCTCCTGGCTTCTTGTGCCCCTCCTCACTGGCAGAGCATGAGAGACTGCAAAGTCCTAAATCAGGGCAAGAGCTACTGAGCAGCAATGAAAACATCATTTTATTAGCATTTTTCTCACACTAAAGCCAAAACCCAGCACTGCACCAGCTACTAGGAAGAAAATTAACTCTATCCCAACCAAAACCAGAACAGTAATGCAAAACAGACATTTAGGCATCAAATGTTTGTTGGGGTTTTGGTGATGTTTTGTTTGTTCTTTTTGTTTCCCAAACTGGCAAGACAAAAGCAATAAAATAGAATATTTAAGTTACAGAAAATCTCAGTTAGTAATGCACTGAAATATATTCTAGAAATTTTAAAATGATCAATGATTAGAAATGGCATGCAAGTACAAAAGTAGGTTTATATCATGTGAGAAATTTACATGAATCTGTTGAATATGTTAACTTTATTGTGACTTTCATAAAAATCAAATGTATTTTTTATTTCTAGATAAAAGCAATATCAAAAGTTTTTGTTCCCTCCCCCAAATTTTGTTTTAATCTTCTAATGATTTAAGCATTTAAAAAAAAATGAAAGAGATCCTCTGAGAGAAGGACAAGGAAAACCACAGGTATACTCAAGAGATGCGACAATAAAGGAAGTCTTCTGCAGGTGCCAGGGTTTTAGTGCTACAGTCATTTGGAGGGATCAAATAAATAATTCTCCTCAAGTCCTTCTCAGGGCTGCTCTTCCAGAATAAGCTTTTATTCCAGAGGAAGGGAGTAATGCAACTCTCAAAAATACTTTCTTCCTAGACCCCTCCTGCAGAAACATTTGCATTTTCTGCTCACTTTGTTGAAGAACGTATGAAATCTCCAGTAAGACAAGTACTTCCATTCTGTGTATCTGGTATTATGATTACATGTGCAGTCACAACAGGTGCCTGTAGGCATAGCTATAATAGTTGTGTTAACAGGGGAAAGAGTTATTTGAACATTTGGCTGTGTTGCAAAATTTTACTCTGTAGGGATCTGTGATTTTTTTGGAGTCTGATACTATAACTTTCATGACAGCATCTTTTCTCTGGGCTTGTTTTTCAGATGTACTGAATTAAGAGATCACTGTGGATATAAAATGAACATAGAATCATAGAATAGTTAGGGTTGGAAAGGACCTTAAGATCATCTAGTTCCAACATAAATGAATGTAATTTAGAATCATAGAATAGTTAGGGTTGGAAAGGACCTGAAGATCATCTAGTTCCGACATAAATGAATGCAATTTAGAATCATAGAATAGTTAGGGTTGGAAAGGACCTGAAGATCATCTAGTTCCAACCACCCTGCCATGGGCAGGGACACCTCCCACTAAACCATGCCACCCAAGGCTATGTCCAACCTGGCCTTGAACACTGTCAGGGATGGAGCATTCACAACTTCCCTGGGCAACCCATTCCAGTGCCTCACTACCCTTACCGTGAAAAAAACCCATTACCCCTTGTCCTATCACTACAGTCCCTAATGAAGAGTCCCTCCCCAGCATCCCTATAGCCCCCCCCTCCAGATGCTGGAAGGTTGCTATGAGGTCTCCAAGCAGCCTTCTGTTCTCCAGGCTGAACAGGCTCAACTTTTTAAACAATTTAAACAAACAAACAAACAAACAAACAACAACAGCAGGAGAAAATCTGAGTTGACCCTGCATTTCTAGCTCAATTTTTAAATAAATTGAAATCTCAATCTTCTCGAAATGTATCAATTTTCAAGGTAGGTGTGAAGAAAGGAAAATGTCCTCCCTCTCTTAGCCATTTGACAAGTTTAAGAGATCGGATTATAACACTTTTCTTTCCAAATTTACAGTCTTGGAAATATATTCATCCTGTATTTATTTTTAATACATTATCATCCATACTGAAATTTGTTTAGGGTGAATCATGCTCAATGATGATGGTGATGATTAGGGAGCGTATCATCCCTGGCGGTGCTCAAAGCCAGGCTGGACAGAGCCTTGGGCAACACGGTTTAGTGTGAAGCGGCAGGGGGTTTGGAACTAGAGGATCTTAAGTTCCTTTCCAACCCTAACTATTCTATAATTCTTTTCTATGATTCTATATTCCTGTTTATTCTCTTAAAAACAATTTAGTCCTGTTGTGATTGTGCGTAGTTGAAAGGAAAGCATAATAAAAAGTTAAAGCATAAAAGATCTTAAAAAACAGAATTTGGATTTGGATTCTAAATATTTTACATATTGATTAAGTAAATCTGATTTACCGGTTTGATTTAAGTTCACAGGCCAGCATAATATTTAAATTTCTATCCAGGACCTACAGATACAATTTTCTCATTAAACTTAAGTGGTTCAAGTACATAGAAAGATAAGATTTTTTTTTAATCCATTTTCCACTGCTTTTATATTTCAGTTGGAGATTTTTCTTTTAGCAAGTATATATCTTTTGATGAGGAAAAAGTATTTCCTTTTTGTTTCCATGAAGTAATTAGGCTTTTTATCTGTGTCTGCCTGTGAAGAACTTTACAAAATATTTGGAATGTGCTGAGGGTGTATTCTTTTTAAAGCCAGTTTCTTTAAGATATTCCAGACTTTGAGGCATTAAAATATACAAGGCAGGATTTTTTTAAAAATCTTTATTGTCAAAGTAGATACAGTAGAAGAGAACATTTTTGGTAGTTTGAGACCATAACCAATTTAATGTTTAAAAAAGCAATAGGGGGAAAAGAGAATAAAGAATGAAATGAAGGATGTTGAAAGTACAGTTTCCCTCCTGTTCATAAATTATAAATGCTAACCCATAGGACTTTTGCAGTTTCCAGGTATTACATGTGCCTGTATTACAAAGGACATCATTATAGAGATAATATAGAGTTGATGACACGTACCAAAGCTAAATATAGTATAGTGTAAGCCTTTCAGCCCTTGAAAATTGATACAAAATAAATGCATGACCATATAGAAGATACAATGATGTAGTAAAAAACTAATGACATGCATTTTTTGGTATTTGGGAGTGAACATCTATCCTAGAAAAGTTAAATGTGTACTTAAATGTCCATACACTTGATGAAAGAGTTGCGCTCATGCTTTTTATCTTGGGAAAGTTAACATCAAGGTATTTCATAAATAAAGATTAAGTTAAAAGATGGAGAAAGGAAGGTGTTAAACCAAAACAAAGCCAAAAAAAGAGAAGGATGCTTTCTGCTGCTTAGGACCTCTGTAATATTATGGGCATGCAATCAATTAGAGAAAAATAAATGTCAAGGGGACATTAAGTAACTGAATTAATTCTTTCATGGACACTTTTAAGAGTGATGTCATCTAAGTATTCTCACTAATGCAAAGCAAGATCTGGCTTCATATAGCACATGACAGGGAACCTGGAGTGCTTTCAAGGAGATAAATGCATTATGTGTCCAGTGGAGCAACTTTGCTTGCTCTGTGAAAGCTGAAATAATTCTAGCACTAAAGGCAGGTCATGATGATCTCTATTAGTGGATCTGAAACTGCCAGTGTTATCCTTATTGTTTATAATTGGAAATTTAAAATAATTGATGATGGGTAGGAATTCTTTTTCAGTCAGGTCATATTTTATTTTGGCAAACAATATGGCAGGTATTGTAAAACCAGGTTTATCTAAAGCACTTGATTATTCTATAAGATACTTTCAATTTCCTTCTCAAAAAATAATTTTTTAGCACTGGCTTATTTTTATTAGAGGATAAAGTGATAATTATAATATTTAACCTTTCATTTTCCACGTAATGATGTAAAATAATCTACACAATGAGGATACAAAATAATTACTTCCTAATATGTGGATTTGAATAGTAGGTTTGTTTTTTTCTGCATAATTTTACATTATGCCAATAAAGCATTCCTTTCCCTGCCCTATAACTTAAGAAATCTTTCTTGACTCTTGACTTTTAGTGAAACTGGCTTCTTTGATCTGTATTTTTCAGACTTTGTATCAACTGCCTATGCATTAAAGAGACATTTTTGCTGTAAGATAAGGCAGATTTTTTTTTGTGTCTGTAGTTCCTTAGACATGAAGCAAATGAAATAATATCAGGCAGGGGGAATTTCTGAATAGTGTCTAAAACATGGTCTTTATCTCTTCTTGACATCTTTTCTAGTCCCTGTATTTATTAATGCTGTGGGTTGGTTTCTTCTGTTCTTTCTTTTTTGTAGGACTCTTATTCATGGGCATTGGAGGGGGGTGTGTGTGTATACACTTATGCTTGAAAACTGTGTTTGAAGATGTCCCTCTGATTGGGAAAATAATGTAAATTTTGGTGTTCCTAGTTCTCTCCATGTGGTGCAATTGTAGCTTCTACTAATTTTCTTTGGATGATTTTATAATACGAATATTTATCTAATTAATTTTGAGACATTTTCATATTGTATTTATGTACAAGGTTAATTCAACATTGTTTGAATTTTTTTTTTTTTCTCACAGTGAAAATGATTTAAGCTAGAGAGAGGAAAACAGTTTGATTATTTTGTACTATGGCCCTAACTATCTGGATTCTTAATTGTCAGAGAGAAATAAAGTAATAAAATTAGTGATCCTTAAATGCACTGCTATAAATACTGGCACAGTATTTATTTGTTTCATCATGAACAATTATTCAATTAAAAGAAGTTTTATTTTTTTCAAAGCATTTTCATAGTTTTCTTATTGTTAACCTAATATTTCAAAGGAGTGCTATAGAGTTTGGAGTTACATTTATGTAAGTAAAATATATCTGTAAATATGAGATCTGGAAAAGAATGTGTTTTCAAAATGCAGCCTAAGCTATCTGATTTTAGTTAAACCCTTTTTTTCTAAACACAGAAACAATTCTCTCTTTATGCTTTGAGGTTTAGGCCAAGGGGCATGAAATGTTATAATTTCTTTTAAGGTTAGGGAAACACAGCTCAGGAATTCCATTGGTGGAGGCTTCAATCAACATTAGGTTTGGGAATGTGTCTGTATTGAATAATGTCAGCTACCCAGGGAATTGTCACTATGCAAAATTTAAGAGCATATTAGCTGAACCAGCAGGATGAATAGATAAAATATGATATATTAACTGGAATATATTATATCCACAAATAAGTTAAATTGCTTTCACCCACTGGTTGTTGTCACAAACAGAAATAACCTACAAGGTCTGTTTTCGATCGTACAATAGATAGGCTGCAGGGCAGAACTTTTCCTGTATAAAGGTATATTAGTGATGTGCAAATTGCTGGGGGGAAAAAAAGGAATTAATAATTGTTCCACAAATAACATCATGCAGTGTGTGATACGAAGTGTTTTGTGATTTTGTTTGTTTAGTTGTTTTTAGGAGGGTTCTTTTTTATATTTTATTTTCTTCTGAAACAATGGCTTCCTCTATTGAAGCCATTCCACTTTGCTTTTATGCAAAGCACTCAAGGCAGAACCTGAGATGGATTTCACATCTTAATATATAATAACATAGTAAATAAATATTTCACTTCCAATGACAATTAGACAATAGTAATTGAAAATAAATTTAGCAGTGATTACACTTTCTCAACGTTGTTTGGAAGATTTGACTCTTTTAAATACATTGCATTGTCAGGTAAGATGCTAATGATATATTGAGGCATTCTGAGCTACACAATTTAAAGTCCAGTTGTGGAGACATCTCTGATAATGACTGAGATGCAGCAAAAAAGTTTCTTTTGGAAAAGAATCATTAGCAGCATGCTAGACAACCCTGTTCTGTCATTAAAGACATATATGGCTTATTACTAATTTTCATGTTTAACAAATTTCACTATGGAATGATCAAAATAATAGGTATTATTTTTTATCTATCAATGATACAGATTTACTACATGCCTTGCATTAATTTCATTACTATTAGTTAATTGATGGTGACTGCATACCTTTCACATCTGTGCGATAGTGGGCAACTGTAAAATTTGAGATGCCTTTTTAAATGGTCAATCATAAGCCAAAAAAGCTTCATTATGATTCAGATTTTTTTCCCTCAGGTTGTAATTTTAATATAATACTTTCTTCTTGTAATAGTTGCAGCCCCCAAAATAATATGTAAATGATATGTCTGAGTGTAGTGTTACCATTTTAATGTATCGTTTTAAAATAGAAGTAGCTATATGCTACTTAAAAGTTCTTTTTTATAGTAGCTTGTTAAATAACTGCAAATATGAGTATCCTCAAGTTTTGCAAAACCTATAAAATTTATCTGAACTTAAAATTTGCTACTATTAAACAGTAATTTTATATTAAATGCAAAGTGGAAATCAAATAAGAATTGGAAAGGGAGTCAACACACTATATGAAGCAGATTCACAAATATTAATTTTTGTAGTTCTTCTGTAATTGTGTCATCTAACCTGTTGTAGTATTTCTGCTTTCATTGTTTTATATTCTAGCTTAGTTTCTCTAATGCAGCAGTTATACCTTTGGCCCAGTCAAAAATGACTGTTACATAAGAATTGTTGTGCTTACTCAGAGCAAACTGAGATCGAATTCTGCAACAGAAATGCCACAGAGAAACTAGACACACATAGGTCAGCAAATATTCATGAGTTCTGAGCATGAGTGATTGTGAGTGATTCCTTTTTTCCTTTATGTTTTCTTAACACAACAGGACCCTACTTAGAGATTGAGTGCTAGCGCAGTAAAGATATTTTGTTCAGCTTTGAGGAATTATTTTCTTTCCTGTGTATATGAACAGTGCTTGCTTGCTTAACTGAATACATCCAGAATAGTTTTGGCCCCCACTGTACACTTGGAACATGCCATATTTAATAAGGCGGTTACAGATTTATAAATTTTTTTGGCATAAAACTTATACATAAATCTGATAAGCCTAGGATCAGGAAAGAATCAGAGAAGAGTTGAATTTTGGGGTACTTTGGTTTGTTTGGGGTTTTTTTCCCCAGGTGCTTTCTTACAAGAATAAATGCTTTTCTTTATGCAAATAAAACTACAGCTCAGAACAGTGATATAATAATGCTATGCACAATTTGCCTTAAAGAATAAAATGTTTCTGTTTAAACCAGATTCAACTGAATGTGCTAAACTGCGCTGAGAAGGAAAGGCAGTGCTGCTTACAGGATACAATGTGAATCATTCTGACTCACATTTCAGAAAGCACTGTAAGAACAGAGAAATGTACAAGAGGCATTTTGTTTCCATGAGACGCCTTTTAAAGTCTATGAAGTTTCAAGTCTGATATGTGCTATCTTTAAAGCAGGCTGGTAATTAGAGAGTGATGTAAACAACTACAAAAATGTAACATGCCTAGGCAAAGGCCCATTAACACTGTGTATGTTGCGAGGTTCCCAGGGCATAGTGGATGAACTTAAAAGCTTAGCAGTAAAATAATTAAACTGATGGCTAAACATGCCAGCTTCAAGGAACTGAATTATGAAGAAGAGATAGGATTTAATAGCCCCATGAGGAATGTAAGAAAGCTGCTAAATCATACAAGATATTTTAGCAGTTGGCAGATGACTTGCCCAAAGGCAGAGGCTATTGCTGCATGGTAGGGCTGGTGCAAGATTAAAGAACACACAAACTCGCTATCTGGAAGCAGAGTGAAAAGAAGGCAGTTAGCTGAAAAGTTAAAATCAGGATTTGCTTCAGCTAGACATTTTATGATTAGTATCTGTGTAAGCTTTCCCAAAACAGGAAAGAATTTTATCTCCTGTAGTGAGATGTATAGAAACTTGATATCTTTCTAATATGTCATGGTTTACCTTTGTTAACATTTTTTTTTTATTTGTGTTTTAGAGTATTGCTTTCACTTATGGTAGATACATTTACACATTTCTAGTTTAATATCAGTACAGTGGAGAATAACGCATCATCTGTGGCTCAATGCTGGGCATGCTCACCTGATTCTCGTAAGACAGTCTGGCCATAGACAAGAGTGTAAACTGAGTATAATTATCAAAAGGATTGGACTCATCACCTTTCAGACCTCATATTTTCAATGTACAGAGGTGCTTCAAATTACAGGAGCTCAGAAATTAAGGACAAAATTTTAAATATAGTGTGTTTCTCAACAGGTTGTCGTCTGATATTAGATGTTTGTTTGAAAAGAAAATCAGAATTCAGGAGAATTTATTTATGTGCTTTGACAAACTGAAGTTTTCATATAATGCTGAACCAGGCTAGGTCATAACATTTTGTGAAGCAATTCACTCATTTGGCAACAAATATTTCTAAGCTTAACACAACTATAAATCATATTTTAACTTTCAGTAGAGAAATAAAAAAAATAACACCAATTAGCATAGTTATACACAATGGGTCTATATTGCAGTGTACACAAACCTATCATCTTAAGGACATGGCAGGGTCCATTTAGCATTTACTTTTAAATTACAAAGGCATGAGTACTACTTGATAATTTATTTCTTTTCTTAAACACCTGTTTTACTGTAAAGTATCTGGCATTTATCTGAAATCAAATTTCCACCATAATAATGCAGAACTAGTTGCCCTACTAATTCAGAGAAGCACGGAATTTCTGCTTCTGAAAGATTCTTTTTAGAGCTTAGTGATAATTTAACCAGGAGTTCTGCATATAAAGGGTTTCCTAGTTTTCTAGAGGTCTAGACTAATGTTAGTATAGGAACATTGGCTGCATAAAATACCATTTTATAACTGTTCCTATGCTTTATAAAGCAGGTTTCTGTTTATAGCCGTGTTTTTTACAGCATTCTATTTTCTTATTTTTTTTCCCCTTTATACTTAAGCTTCACATGATCTAAACAGTTCTTGTTGCACTGATTATCACTCTCAGATCCAAAATTAAATTCCTTACACTGAAACCATAATTTGAGCTTAGGCGAAAGTGTGAACACTTTTGTATTTCTCTCCTGAATCATAGAATAAATGCAGAGTTATAGGCTGGCTTTTGATTGCACTGACATGCCTACAGTTCATGACGCATCACAAAGAGAAAAAAGTTTTTTGGTGTGATGTAAAGGTAGATGTGGGGAAAAGGAGGTCTTGTTCATGGTAAGGAGTACCTTGACTTTCTTTCAGTTCCTCTGTCCTATGTCCTATCATCTAGAAAAATTTGACTTTTCTTTTGAAGTATTATTTGCTGGGATAACTCTTTGACAGGTGTCTCCAAGAATGGAATTTAGTCTCCAGTGGCAGAAAGCTGAACATGCTATGGTTCAATGGAAGTACTAACTAGAGCGCTGATTTTTTTTTTTTTTTTTTGCCTTATTCAGACAACTTCATCACCCTTTTCTGAAAGTTTTCTATATGTTTTTCAAAACCTAATTCTTTCTACCCAAGATGTTTCTTGCCCCTTTAAAGGGAATTTCTGTGCAAGTACAAAAGTTGCTGGTTGTCTTACTGGAAGGGTGTCTTTTATATATGCCCTTTTCTTTATGCAAATGATCAGGAAAGCAACAAAAAATATTTTTAACTATAGTTAAACCCACTTTTAGTTCCAGTAGAATTATGCTGCTGAGGTTAGGTGTCCTATGCAGCCCTGGAATAAGTCACGAATTTTAAAGGAATATTACAGGATAAAATCTGTATTTAACACGCAAATGTTACTTTCTCCAGGAAAGCCTCTTGAACCTATAGTCAATAGTATTTTCAGTGCAATTGTTTTAGCTATGCCTACTTCCTTTTTCCCTTTGACTGCTTAGTAGTATTAGAGACACTAGTCAAAAGCAACCCTTTTACTTCTGAGAACTGATGGATGCTGATTGCAATTGTCTTTTGCACCAGCTCACAAAGTGAGAAAATTTTAATTTGTATTGCCTTATTTTCATTTGTGCAGGCTAAGCACCATTTGTAAGTTTTTAATCTTGCATAACAGTTTAATAGAGAAAGGTGTATTACATTAAAAAAAATAGAAGATTACAGTTTAAATTTATATAAATTTCAGCTGTAAAAATTGCAGCTACTTTTTCCCTTCTTCTGTGCTTGTAGAAAGCTATTTTTTTGCTGTTCCCTGAACCTCTTGTATTGTGCATTGCCATCATGATCAATTTCAGATATAAAATATAGTATAGTACCATTTGTATAAGGACTCACTTTTCCAGCAACTGAGGCTTGCATGTTATTGGGCTGGGGACAAAGTCCAAATGCTGAGTCTTTGTACTGATCTTGGTTCATTGCCATGTAATTGATGGAGGTACTTGTGTTTCTAGATATTAACTTAGAAAGTTGAATCTTATGTAAA
Source organism: Ara ararauna (assembly GCA_028858755.1). Classification (NCBI taxonomy): domain Eukaryota; kingdom Metazoa; phylum Chordata; class Aves; order Psittaciformes; family Psittacidae; genus Ara; species Ara ararauna. Next base: position 23,326,785 of record CM054376.1, read on the forward strand.
AAAAAAAAAAAAAAAAAAAAAAAAAGTTGATTTCTCTTGCCTGGCTTTCTCCATTCTAATTTCCTTTTCTCCCCTCATGGTTGGGCACTGCTAGACTATCTTGACCTTATTTATGTTTTGGGTTTTAAACTGTATTGTAATTCTCAGAAAAAAAACTGGCTCAGTATTTCTAATCTTTCCTGCACAGTCTGGCAGAGATTTTGCCTCCAGATTTGTCTGATTACCTTCCATTGTGCCTGTTTATATACACTAGAAAAAAATAATGAATTAATATTTTCAATCCCTGTCTTCTCACAAATCCTTCAAAGTCTTCATCTCTTCTTCCTCCCCCCATCCCTCCATTTCTTCCCCACTCCTCCCCTCAATTATATTCAGTTATTCTCAGTTTTATGCAGTTTTGAATCCCGCAGAGTCCACTGCTGGAATATTTCTGACATGCAGATAATCATACAATCATAAAATAGTTAGGGTTGGAAAAGACCTTAAGATCATCTAGTTCCAACCCTCCTGCCAGGGGCAGGGACACCTCCCACTAAACCATGCCACCCAAGGCTCTGTCCAACCCGGCCTTAAACACCACCAGCGATGGAGCATTCACAACTTTCCTGGGCAACCCATTCCAGCACCTCACCACCCTTACAGTAAAGAATTTCTTCCTCATATCCAATCTAAACTTCCCCTCTTTAAGTTTGAGCCCATTACCCCTTGTCCTATCACTACAGTCCCTAATGAAGAGTCCCTCCCCAGCATCCCTATAGCCCCCCCTTCAGATACTGGAAGGCTGCTATGAGGTCTCCATGCAGCCTTCTCTTCTCCAGGCTCAACAGACCCAACTTTCTCAGCCTTTCATCATACGGGAGGTGCTCCAGTCCCCTGATCATCCTCATGGCCCTCCTTTGGACTTGTTCCAACAGTTCCATGTCCTTTTGATGTTGACGACACCAGAACTGCACACAATACTCCAAGTGACGTCTCACAAGAGCGGAGTAGAGGGGCAGGATCACTTCCCTCGACCTGCTGGTCATGCTCCTTTTGATGCAGCCCAGCATACGGTTGGCTTTCTGGGCTTTGAGCGCACATTGCCTGCTCATGTTCATTTTTTCATTGACCAACACCCCTAAGTCCTTCTCTGCAGGGCTGCTCTGAATCTCTTCTCTGCCCAGCCTGTAGCTGTGCCTGGCATTGCTCTGACCCAGGTGTAGGGCCTTGCACTTGGCATGGTTAAACTTCATCAAGTTGGCATCAGCCCACCTCACAAGCGTGTCAAGGTCCCTCTGAATGGCATTCTTTCCCTCCAACATATCAACTGAACCACATAGCTTGATGTCATCGGCAAACTTGCTGAGGGCACACTCAATCTCACTGTCCATGTCACCAACAAAGATGTGGAACAAGACCGGTCCCAGCACCAATCCCTGAGGGACACCACTCATTACTGGTTTCCAGCTGGACCCTGAGCCATTGAGCACAACTCTTTGCGTGCGGCCATCCAGCCAGTTCTTTATCCACCGAGTGGTCCACCTATCAAATTGACGTCTCTCCAACCTAGAGACAAGGATGTCATGTGAGACAGTGTCAAACGCTTTGCACTATTCCAGGTAGATGACATCAACTGCTCTACCCCTGTCTATTAGCTCCGTAGCCACATCATAATGTACTGGTCTAACATATAATACTCCAATCATCACCCTGTCCACTACTTTAAACTTCCCTTGCATTCATTTGTAAAACTAATGAGCGAAATTAGTAATGACATTATTAAATATTATTAATAAAAGGATTTGCACCCATATAATAACTGTTTCAAGTGCCAAAGGTAATAAACATGTTTTGATAGTCCCTTTCTCTTTATTCAAGTGATTCCTGGAAAAACAGCATAATGGGGTGATTTTCATGAAGTTGAGACCCAAGGTCGATCCTGGGCATATAACTGCTTTTATATGCTCAGTTACTGCAGTAAGAACATTTTAACTGGAGAAATTTCTATACTGATAGATATTAAATACACATCAGCATTTTTTTAATGGCTTGTGCAAATGCATGAGGACCTTTGGCTTTCATGTTGCAAATATGAGAATATAAAAATATCTGAATTGTGGTATAAACTGAAAGAGTTGTATAATCCAGCTGGCATTCTGTCTGGTTTAGCACAGTTCCTCCCCACTGATGAAACCTTCAGCTGTTCAGAAAATATCTTCCTGTCTTACAGCACAGATACTGCTTCTGTCATGTGATGCTATCCATTTCTCAAAAAAATATCTTAAATCTGGAGGCTACAGCATACAAATATGTATCAATGTAACCCACAGAAGGAGAAGGACATGATAAATGAATCCACCTGTATTGTAGTCAATAATTCATTTATGATGAACATCACTCCAAACTGCATCTAATATAGGTCACATAAAACCTCTCTTGAGATCTAGTGAATATTTCAGTGATGATGACTAAGCTATATTTATGCCAAGGGAGTGTTATAACTTGAAATTGTAAACGGAGTTCAGGGTCAGATGTATGAAGACTGTATGTGAATTTAGTAGCTACACATTTTAAAAGTACCCATGAATTACTGTTAGGTGATATCGTTGTCAAACTGCATCCTGATGGATAAAAGATATCTTCTCCTAAATATTGTGTGCACTTGTAGAAAATTGTTCAGACTAATATGTATTTTTTTACTTTGATGATGATAATCTATGAGTATTTTAGAAATCATTGTGGTCACAGCAATGAGAAAACAATATAGCTATATCTGTCTGTATTAACTTCTATAATATTATAGACATGGAAATGTGCAAGTAAAGAAGGAACTCTTGAGAGTAGAGAGGAAACATCTGAAAAATACTTTGTGGTTTAAGAAAATCTTAAAGTAACTTTTCAACCATGTTAATGGACCAGTAAGTCAAGTGAAAAGACAGTTTTCCATTTTTGAGATCAATTACTACATTATAGTCCAGTGTATTTGTAAAGATACATTGACAAATATTCTGCATAAGAAATTAATCAGATGTACAACAGGAGAAATATTTTGTTTCAAACTTTCTTTTTCTATTTTTCTCTATCTTTTTCTTCTGCTGTTTCTGCTTTCCTTTGCATTCTTTACATTATTTCTTTGCATTTATTTGCTGCCTTTTTTTTTTTTTTTGTGTGTGTGTAGGTTTTTTTTTTTTGTTTGTTTGTTTTTTTTTTTTGCTTGCATTCTTCAGTACTGGGTAGAGAAGATATAAAGATATGAGGTATGCTCTTCCTTGTGTTTTAACTGAAGTCAGGCATATTTCCATATTTCCTGGTTTCTTAATTTAACTTAGCATGCCAATTAGGAAACACCTGCACTGGAAACAGATAAAAAGAATTAAGAAAGTAATGTTGGATTGCATTTCTTCACAGACTTTGTGCACAGCATCATCTTTAATCCTCCCTCACCATCTTTTCTAGGTAGAATATAGCCCTAATTAGATAGTTCTGTGAGAAGAGTAAAATCAGACAGTGAGACACGTTGTAGAATAAGTCATTCCAAAACCATAAAATAAGGGAGTGGAGGCTCTCCTTCTTAGGCAAGTAGGCTTGGATAAAATTTACATGCTATAGGGGAAGTTGTACTGAATACTGCTGGAAGCAGTAGAGACAAGGAGCTTGTCAAAACAAATATGTGATACATTCTGCAGTTCATCTATTTACCATTAATCCTTCACTTTATGGAGGCTGAGCTACTTCTGATGGAGTGGTGGTGACAGGGTGGGCTTCGGTTAATGTTTTACCTTCTTATGGACAGTTTGGTTTCCTCTCTTTGCCCCTGAATACTGTACACCCCTCCAAAGACTATGTGAAGTGGTTTTCTCTCCGTTCCCTCTGTAGGGTGAGATAAGTGTATGTGGGTGTCATGGTTTAAGCCCTTGGAGTCCCCTACAACAGTGGGGTACTGATTAGCCTATGGTTTCATGTATTTTTACTTGTACTTCAAAGTTATAATCCGAAGGAGCTAGAATGTCCATCAGAGTCTATGGAAATGGACCAGGTGTTTTAGAGACTGTAGTGTTTATTAGTAGAGCCTATATGATTTTGGGTTTGTATTTTCACTTTGCTGCTTCCAAGCAAACATCAGTTGCAATAAAATGAAGAGAAAAAAGGTGGCCAGAGCTGATACTGTTAATATATGAAGCTTGAATATATGTTTAAGTTGCTTTCTTCTGTGACCACTCTGAAATAAAGAAGGAAATAATACTTTGAGGATCTTCTACATGTGTCATCAACACCTACAGTTTACAATAAGTTTTTCACAACAGCCAAATTACAAATTGCAGTTGACCCCAGGGAATAGAATCATTTCCCCACCCCCTTAACTGAAATGGATATGGAAGGTAAGAAGCTTTCTATTACACTTTTATATCTTTGTTTTAAGTTAATTCTATTCATGGTGTAACCTAATTTGCATGAAGAACAGTTTTCCCTGAATCCATCTGTTGCATGGGAAAATGGATATTATTCACGCAAGTGGAGCCTAAATCTCCTGAGACTAAAAAATATTTGTGCAACAAATAATACTTAACATAAGCACTTGAAGTCAATGGGAATTGGGATTACTATGCTCCCTTTAGCGCATGAATAGTGTTTCACAGGACTAGGACCTTAATTTCATTTGTATCCTCTGGAAGAAAGAAAATAGTTTGTGTATCTTCCTCTGTTATAGTCTGACAGAGCTCAGTTGAGCTTTTGAAATTTTTCACTGCTTCATTGTGATGGAGGGTGGAGCTAATAAAATTTAAGCCCTTGTAATTTGAAAATGTCTTATTACCTCCAAACTTGTGATCTGCATTTTACTTATTTGTTTAGAATGGGAAGTGAGATTGTCATCATTTCTTCAGCATCCATTTGGAAGTGTTTCAGATTTGGAGAAATGTTAGGCCGTGATTTCTTTCCCCCCTGCCCGTTGATTTAGCCAGATAAATAGTGAACTGAAAAGAGATTTTACAAAAAGAGATAATGTGAGTTTTCTAGGTTTGCTTTTAAGGGTTCTGCTTCCTGCTACCTGCTTGAGATTTCTTTGGATAAATAAATCAATTTATATCACGCTTTAGAATGTAAGTTATTCCTGTACCAAAGAGAGTAAGCTTTGACTAAAAATGATTAAGAAAAAATGTCTAAAAACAAAAATAATCACTGCTGCAGCTCAGCTAACTGGAATGAAAAGTTTGCCTTTTCATATGTCCTGAAGTATTACAATTTATGAATATTATTGGAAATATTTTTATTTTGACATTAGTATTTAAGGACAAATTATGACAGATCTGCATTTTATTATAGAAATCAATGGAAATACTAATGAATAGTATTTCTTATAACATGATGCATAGTCCTGGCTCATGATGAATTATGTCTCTTGATGATATATCATTCAGTAAAGCTGTTTATGGCTGTAAGCCTCTGCATCTGAGTTTCTGTGAAACTGTAATGAAAGTATGTAAACTTTAGTCACCCAATGAATTGCACGGCTGGCTGGCTCACAGGTATGCATCCTGAGCAAGACAGTTGTTAGCTATGACACACACTCTATTTTTCCATTGGCTTTGAAGTGTTTAGAGGAAAAAGTCAAAGTGCAAAGCAGCAGATAGGGACTATGCAAATTTTCAGCACTGATATATGGAGGAAAGAGAAGGAAAGGTTATCACCTTCTTGCTCTCTGTTCTTATTCTGTGTTGCTCACTCTGCTCCCTTATGTACCTAGTAAATCCATATGCATAATAATTAAAGTTGCAATATCTTAACCTGACAATTTCTTAAGCCTATACTGAAAACTGAAAGGAAAAATCTTTTATGTATACATAGGTGTTTATATATGTTAATATTGTATTTTTCCATTAGTTACACGATATTAAAAGTGAGTATGAGCAACTGAATTCTCTTTTTTCAAAGAAAGAGCCATCAATGCCAGATTGTATATTTTGTGTTCATTCTGTATGTGGCTGTTGAGGTATTTTTGTGTCAGATCACGCCAGCTACAAGTAAAGAGTAATAGGTTTTATTCAGAACTGTTTGCATGCTGCTTAAAGGCAATACATTTTATTCTGCTTTCTGGTTGTGTGTCTCACTTTTAGCAAATCCAAATATACTATCTCTCCAGAACTAAACTTTGCTGCTATCGTTGGTTTTTTAAACAAGTGAGAATCCATAAAAACTAGGGTTTATTCATGTACATGTTATGATGAGACAGTGCTTAGGAAAACTTTGCTTTGCTTTGTTAATATTGCTCAACCAAAATGGCAAAAATTGATCTTAAAACCTATTTAGACAGTGATAATACTTTTACGTCATTGTTTTTTTAAAAAAGCAACCAAACAAAAACAACAAACCTCTTTTTTAATGATAAATCTTGATATGGTTTTTTATTTGAAAGTGATGCTATAACAAACATTTTTGTCAGGGGAATGAATACATCTCAATGTAAAGATTGAAGGTTCTTAATGTCTGCTTATTTTAAACCTTTCTAGAAGATGTGTGAAGACCTCTAGTAAGAACAGTTTTTCTGCCAGGGCAATAGCTGTGATAAAGTGTCATGGATTACCATTTTTTTTTTCCTAAGAATTACAGTATATTTAATACAAGAACATCTTGATAAATTCTCTGCAAGTGTAATTCTGAGATAAAGGCTTAAACAGATTAAATGAAGTGAGATACTTGCCTGTTTACAATAATGTAAAATTACAATGCAATAGTCACAAAGTGCTTTTGTTTTCCAAACTCTTCTGAGCACTAACCATAAACAAATGTATTTCACCAAGACTTCTACAAGATTTCCAAATCACACATTGTCTTGAGGTTTGGAGTGAAAAAAAACCTGAAAATCTCTGTGAAGGAAAAGCATTATGGCTTTCTTTCATGTATCAAAGGATTTTGTTTAAGTATTTTTCCCTTTTGTAACAATTTTATTTTAAAAGGGTAATTATTGTGATATATGAAAAGGGTTGCAGAGCAATGAACATTTTTAACAACACTGAAAGAAGAACCAGATGGCTTTAGTCTTTCTCCTCAGAAAGAAATATAAGCATATTCAAACCTGTGAAATTTGTTGTTTATCCTCTTCAAAATTAAATCCATGTGAATTGATCTAACAGTTCTAATGAATTCTAATATGTATTTATTGCTGCTTCTCCTATATAAAATTTTCTGATCATTAACTTCTGTTTCTTATAGTTTGCTACTAATATTCCTATTCTGTACTTTATCATACAGCAATATGATATGGATCTCAGAAAGGGATCTGGGTTTAGAGAAAGGACCTGGCCTGACTCATGCACGAACTGACACAGTTGGAACCAGCTGTGATTCTGTGCAATGTTACAGGCTGTGGAACATCCAACGTGCAGCATAGTACTTCACACATTTTAAGTCAGAATTATGTAAAAATATGCTTGCTTGAAGATGTTGAATCACTAAGGGAATTATTTTTAAAAGTTGTTTTATGTATATGAAGCTTGCTGGACTGGATCCATTAACGGTCATTGGTATTAATAGATTGTGTATTGAGACTGGTTAATGCCAGCCAGTAGAACAGAATGGAGATGCTTCTGTGAACTTCAGTAGACTTTGAATTAGGCCCTTTTATCACTAAATCATTTCAGATATTAAAAAAAAGGTAAACAAGAAAGTATATTCCTGTGAATCAGGGAATTTATTATTATCCTCATTAACAAAACCAGACCTTAGGACAGCAACTTGGAAGTGGTATATGCTATGTTCACTGCAGTAAACCCTCACAGTTCCTAGTGAAGTCAATGAAGATAATGTCAGAGTAAATTAGCCTAAGGATTTATAAGTCTTAGCTAGCATTGATATAACTGGTGACTTGCTGCCATTTCTGTAAAGCAAAACAATAAAAATGCTCAGTTAACAAGGATTACAACTGTGCGTCAGTGTTTAAGCCATCTTTGAGAAATGCTGTTCCTAAAACTTATTGTAAAAATGGGAAGAAATAATGCATTTTATTTGTACTGTTTGGGTAAACTGCAGTTCACCAGGATTAATGCCATCTTCATAGTTAACCAGCATAGTCCTTATTACATTGATTTCTTTCTGCGCATTATTGTTTCAGAGAGAAAGGTTAGTGGTTTTCCCTAGGACACCTGGGTCTCAGTTCTTGTTTCAATGAACACTTGATTTAAAATTTATTAAAAAATATATATCTTAGATCTTTATGTTCCTAGGAAAGAGTCCAAATAGGTTTTATAGGAAGGGCAGGGGTTAATTCCCATTTTCCCTAGTGATTTTATGTTGCCTGATAAGCAGACTTTGTAACAGTGAGAGCACTCTTAAGTTTCGCAGTGTGAGTCCGTGTCACCTTGGGCAGGGAAGGATTGCAGTTATCCATGGCCTGAATTGTATTCCTAGCAATTTAACAAACAGATAAAAAGGATGGTGTTTGTGTGACACTTCATTCTCAATCACAAGTCCTAAAAGGCAGAACACAGGATAAATTTAGACTTTCATGGCCAAAACTATCTGTGTTGTTTGGGCTATGGCTCAAGATATTTATTGAAGCTGTTACAAAACCCTGTCATTAGCAATTTTGATCACAAATTACTCTTAATATCAAGTTGCATTTTTAAACATTAGGTTTACTTTACAGGTGATCAACAAATCCACTTCACCGTCTTTGGTCTTAGTTTTGCTCTCTCTTGAATGAGTTTAAAGTACCTCAGGTATCAAATTACCCAAGCATACAGATGAATCTGTGTAATCTTCCTTTTTAATTTTAGTGGATTATAACAGTGATAGACACTCTTTGCATACTTGGATTATTTGAAAAGTTACTTTTCATAGATCTTCTTGTTGACAGGATTTTTTTGTTGATCTATTTATAGCTTTCTCATGTGGATTAATAGATGATAAGCAGGAAGTGTATATGATTACTTTGGGAGAACAGAATGGATTTAAATACTGTTATTAAAAAACATTAATGGTGCTTACTGGATTTCCATCCTCAGACCTACGGCTGTCTGAAGCTCTGCTTTTTGTTTTGAAAATGATGTATTTTCACAAATCTCAATCAGTGAGTTTTATTTGACTGGTATTCTTCAGTCATCTCTGCACAGTTCTGCTGTGTGCTTGACAGGAGGACTTGCATGGATTGCATCAGAGGTGTTCTTTAGTCAAGTAAGCATCTCTGCAGAAGATCTTGACTAACTGAAATCTTGCCTCAAGGATGGAAATAATCCATGAGCTGCAAGAATGAACTAGATAATGTTCGCTGAACCTCTGTGATTTAATCACTTTTCAATTGCTCTTTATAAGATTTTGTAGGGGGGAGGAATACTTTATTAATAGCTAAAATTCATCCATAGCACTAAGAGAGAGTGACTAAGGAACTGGAATTCCTAGCGCTGCTTTATTTCTGCATGTGAAAAACGCACTTGAGTTTTAAAGTTGTCTATCAGATAATCCTATTCTTAATTTCTGTGAAATAGTTTTGTCAAAATTTGTCAAAATCTTAGGTCAATAGATCTTTGTCGATATTGTTGGCAGGGTAGGTATTTGACCTGGGTTCTGCTGGGATAGTGTCAGTTTTATTCCTAGTAGCTGGGACAGTTCTGTTTTAGATTTAAGATGAAAATAATGTTGATAACACTCTGATATCGCTAGTTATTGCTGTGACATATTGCTTATGCTCAGTCAAGGCCTTTTCTGCTCCTCCCACCATCCCACCAGCAAGTAGGCTGGGGGTACACAAGGAACTGTGAGGGGGCACAGCTGGGACAGCTGACCCCAACTGACCAAAGGGACACCCCTTACCATATAGTGTCATGCTGAACAATAAAACTGGGGGTAGTTGGCTGGGGGCTGGTAGCTTGCTGCTTGAGGAGAGGCTGGTCAGCGGCTGGTGGGCATTTGCATTTTGCATCACTACTTCTGTATATTCTTTTCTCACAATTACTATTTTCAATTTCTTTTCACTATTACTTTGTTCAATTTCTTTCTCTGCCTATTATGCTGTCTTTATGTCAACCACAAGTTTCACATTTTTTCCACTTCTCTCCCCCATCCTATTGAGGGAGTGAGCAAACGGCTGTGCGCTGTTTAGCTGCCTGCTGGGTTAAACCGCAACAGTATTGTACTGAAGTATTTTAAGATACATTTCTATAATCTTTTATGGAATGAGGAAAAATATAGAAAAAGGATCATAACATTAGCTTTGACATTTATTGTTTTTAGACTTGTTTTTATGATGACAAATTAATGGAGATATAGATTATCTTTTGCAGGGGTGGAGGTAGAACCTTTTCTAATTCTAGAACAGCATAATCAGATTTTTTTTCTTGTTAAGCAGTTGTGCAAAACAGCCTCTAAGCAATTTAAATGCAGTCATATGTGACTTTGAAAACAAATGAGAAATATTGCAGTAGTAAAAGTTGCCTTTAAGATAGCATTCTGATGGACTATCAGATTTGAAGTTAGAGACTGCTTCTCAGGAAAACACATGCTTTTTGTACCTTCACTGAATGCTTTTTAACCCTGGTAGCAGCTGCTCTTCTGCTTCTATCAAGTTCTACTGGAAGACTAGCTGTAGTCAGCTTGTTATCCATTGGGGCATAAACAAGTCTTCATAGCAGATTAACTATTGTAGTTCACTGACCACAGCTGTCACCCAGAGGAAATTGTTTAACACAGTGTGAATATTTGGTGTGCTCTCCATATAGCTACATGATTCTTTATTTCAGTACGTAAGCTTAGTTTGTTTGAGCAGTAAAGTGCTTTTAAAAAGAAAAGTTTTCATATAGTGGTCATGGTAGTTGAAGTCTTTTCAGACATATACTTTGACTGAAAGGCATGCTGGTAATTGTGAATTCTAAGCAACACTGTAAATGTTGTACATGTATGTATTTAAATAACTTTCGTATCAAGTCCATAGGGCTATTTTTAATTCTTTTTCCTGAGATTAAGCCTGCAATTTACAAACTCTTATCAGGAGACAGATATACTGTATCAGCTACATCTGCTAAGCATGTTTTAGTGGTTTTCACCCCCAGTAGAATCTGAAGAAAACCTCATTGACTTCATTCTATATGTCTATTGTTACTCAAATGCTTCCTGGGTAACCGCAGGAATTGAATAAAGAGAACCAGAGAAACTCAAGAATAGCTGCAGCAATTCTGATCTCATTTTGAAATGATTTTGCAATTACTCATGAAGAATAAGTCATTCAGCACTATTGGATTTCTACTGCTGTGAGGCACTCTGATGCTGTTGTTTTGATGTGAGTTTGGATTGTTCATGCAGTGCTGGAGTGCTCAGAGGAGTGACTGAAGCTGTGATAGGGAGAGCCCTGAAGTGTTGGCATGGCTAACATCATAGCACTGATTCTAGATCATGCTTTTCATGATAATTGCAAACTGTAGCTGCACTGGAGTTGATGGTACTAGTCTAAAGCTATTCAACACCTTTCGTTATTCTTGTTTCTCTGAGGAGAGTCGAGATGTGTCATAGACCAATTCTTTTAAGCAGCAGACTCCAAGTGGGGATTAGAGCCCAAACGAAGGATTGGCACAATGCAGTGTAGAACAGCATGCAGGCTGGAATCCTCATGTCCCTCTGCTAGTTCTAAGCAAGAAAATTTTGAATTTAGAAGCAAATGAGCAAAGGGCCCCACCCAGTTCTTATTTCTGTTTGATTGCACACTTGTCTAACTTTGGAAACAACAGCCTTGTGCTCAAAAGAAGACCTGAACCTCTTGGGTTTGTAGCCCCCACCCCACTCCTGCATGTATTACAACCAGGAAAACAACGACTTTGATTTTCATTGGCCAGTCATACATAAAGATTAATATTTAAAAATAACTTTATGCTGTTTGGGTTTGGTTGTTAGGGGTTTTTTGGGGGTTGTTTTTTTTTTCTTTTTTTTTTTTTTCTTTCCTTTGGTTTCCTTTTGATTAACATGCTAGAGCACTGATTCCTTAAAAGTCATTAGAAGATGAAGCAAAGACTGTAAATTAGTTGTTTCTTTGAGGAAAAGGGAAAAAAAAAACCAAAATGGACCAAAAAAAAAAAAAAGACAACAACAAAACCCCCCCTCCCAAAAACCCAAACAAACAAACTCAACCTCTCCTCCCCCCAAACAAAGCAAAGAAAAAAAAAAGCCAAGCAAAAATAATGCCAGAACCCACCCTCGAGGGAAGTAACTCATTATGAAACGAGCAAGAAAAAAGAAGGACCTGGTTTTAGTATCAGAACTTCTTACGATCTTACCTAATAAGCCTTTTTGAAAAGGTCCAGATGCTTCTGTTGCACATTAAAATTTTTGTTGTTCTGTTCTTTCCTAAGAGATTGCGCTCTCTCACTGTTCCCAGTGAAACAGTTTCAAACTCTTCTAATCTTCACACCTCCAATCCCCCATTCCCAAACAAATTTCTTTCTCATTCATTCATTCATTCATTCATTCATTCATTCTCTTCTGCTTCTGTTTGAAACTCTTTATATTTATTTATTAACATTTAAGTGGTTTCAGGGGGAAATTCCATGTTAAATTTGTGATAGTCTAATAATTTCTGCTTCCAGATGGGTTAATTTCACTACCTGTAAAAGACTATCATCTTCTCCCTTTCCTTGGATCTGATATATAAATGGGTATACATATATATATATATATATATATATATATGTACGTATATATGGACCTTGCAGAAGGATAAAGAATCCATCCTTGGCAACTGCAACTCCCTGTTTTTATGAAAGCAAGCTATTAAGTTGCTTCTATCCATAATGTGTGCTTCTGTTTTAGACATGTATTGCTTTAAGTGTTTCATTACCAGAATGTAAATGTGGGGGCTGAAAGAAATTAGTGCTGCTATTACTTTAATTGCTACTTAAAAATGGAAGTGGGAAATCTAGTAAATTCTTGATGCAGTCTCTTTTTTTTTTTTATGAACTCGAGTTTAAAAATGCCTTTGTTATTCAAAAAAGTAACACTAGCAAGAACTATCAATATATATTTTCAAAAATTACTGTTTTCCTGATCCTTAAAAACTGACCTCAGCAGTAATGTGGTCCTGCCAATATAGAACTTATATTCTCTTCTGGGAAGAATAAATATAATAGACTGTTTAGGAAGTGTATACGAACGAATTTCTTTCTAAAATCCTTAATAAAAATAGGAAAGTTTAACATTATGATATATTTTGACATATTTGCATGCATTAACATGGCTCAGAAAATAACACAAGACCTGAAATGATAAAACAGCAGGACAGCATGAAAGAAGTGAAATTTTCAATTTTTCAAAGCTATTCAAATTCATATTTATTCAACACAGAAAATATGACTAATAGGTACAGCCAGTAACTTTAAGAGGGTTTTTTAAATTGATTTCCTGATGTGTTATCATTTAAAATAGAGGTAGAGGTCAAATGACTTGAATTGACATATGTTGCATTACTGTTATGCTGCTCTTCAGAGTTCAGGGAATTCAATTCTACCTGGAGGTAAACAATTTGAGTGGCAGAATTGTGGACCACATTCATCCTGCATGTAATTCTTTTGAAGTGTATGAATTATACCACAAGGAACTCAATGCTTTGGAGGTATTTCTAAGTAAAATATATTTTAGGGGCAGTTTTGCTAGCACAACAAAAATTATACGAAGTAAAATATGTTATGCTTACACATATTAATCCTTATAGAAATATTATAGGAATATTCTTCATTCTTTGAATAGAAAGTACTACATTCTCCCTCCCTTTCCCACCTCCCTACCCCTGCAGAACTATAGCTTTCTTCATTTTAAGTCATTACTGATCTACTAGAAATATAAAATTCAGATATTAGAAGGTGATAAATGAAATAATTTTTAACTAGAAATCCTTATAACAGCATTGATGACAGAAGTACGGTGGATACACTTGTGGGTTTGCCTCCCGTCCTCAGAACAGCATTTGCCTACTGTCCTCAGAACAGCAGTTCAGCCAGATATTTTTCTTCCTGTGAGATCCCTTATTCAGATGCCTTTGTTTGTACAAATGTGTGTATAAACAATGGTTTATTGCAAGCAGCCATTTGTGTTTTCAGGAGCACGTGACAGAAATAAATCATGCTGTGTGGATTGTGCCTACCTAGCTGGTGTTTAAGGATACAAGGTTACAGAAGATAGTGACTTTAAAAGAACTTTAGGTGTTAACCATTTTCTCATTTAACTTTTGAGAAATGGGAATATGATAACAGATTTTAATATCATAGAATCTTAGAATCATAGAATAGTTAGAGTTGGAAAAGACCTTAAGACCATCTAGTTCCAACCACCCTGCCAGGGGCAGGGACACCTCACACTAAACCATGTCACCCAAGGCTATGTCCAACCAGATCTTGAACACCCTCCGTGATAGAGCATTCACAACTTCCCTGGGCAACCCATTCCAGTGCCTCAACACCCATACCGTGAAAAAATCTTCCTCCTTACATCCAATCTAAACTTCCCCTGTTTAACTTTGAACCCATTACCCCTTGTCCTATCACTACAGTCCCTAATGAAGAGACCCTCCCCAGCATCCCTATAGCCCCCCCTTCAGATACTGGAAGGCTGCTATGAGGTCTCCATGCAGCCTTCTCTTCTCCAGGCTTAACAGACCCAACTTTCTCAGCCTATCTTTATACAGTAGGTGCTCCAGACACCTGATCATCCTCGTGGCCCTCCTCTGCACTTGTTCCAACAGTTCCATGTCCTTTTGATGTTGAGGACACCAGAACTGCACACGGTACTCCAAGTGAGGTCTCACAAGAGCAGAGCAGAGGGGCAGGATCACCTCTTTCAACCTGCTGGTCATGCTCCTTTTGATGCAGCCCAGGATGCGGTTGGCTTTTTGGGTTGCAAGCACACTAAAGCCAGCTCATGTTCATTTTTTCATCGACCAACACCCTCAAGTCCTTCTCCGCAGGACTGCTCTGAATCTCTTCTCTGCCCAACCTGTAGCTGTGCCTGGGATTGCTCTGACCCAGGTGTAGGGCCTTGCACTTGGCATGGTTAAACTTCATAAGGTTGGCATCAGCCCACCTCACACACATGTCAAGGTCTCTCTGGATGGCATTCCTTTATATCAGCTGAACCACATAGCTTGGTGTCATCAACAAAATTGCTGAGGGTACACTCAATCCCACTGTCCATGTCACTGGCAAAGATGTCTATCTTCGTAGATAGACAAGTGTACTGTGTCACTTTTAAACATCTTGGAAAAACAGAAGCTTGTCTAACCTTCAATATGCCTCAAACATGCAATCCACCAGTCTGGTTAGAAAAGTTAGGTGGAAGACATTGTTTATGTTATTGCTAAGTGTTTGTGTTAAAAATACCAAGTTTTTCTTAAGAATGGCATTTTGTGTGCTCTTATACAGAGATCTTGTTTATTCCTAGAGGAAACAATTTTATTTCAGAAAACAAAGTTAATCAATAAAGAATTATTATCATGATTGAAAATCCCGTTCTGACTTAATAGGAGGGCGGCTTCATTTTATCATTTCATAAATCAATCTGAGAAAATTGACCATAGCCACCAGTCATTTCAGGCTACAGCCTGTTTTCTTAACGCAAACCTGAAGAGATTGAAACTGCTTTTAAGCTCCTTAAAAACCAAGGTCTATAAAGCTTTAACATTGTACACTTTGTAGCTTGTTTAACTAGTTGTAAATGTAAATGTTGTGGTAGATTACGTTGCCTAAACTACGTTTTTGCTGTCCGTAAAAGAAGTTGAAAGCCAACACTTGTTGATCTTCCAATACTAAACACCTGATTGCCCTTGAAAAATCACATTAGAAGGAAATGAGCAACAATTAGTGCAGAGAAAGAGATTACCTGCTTAGGGAAAAAGTATTGACACCAGCAGATGGTTTTGTTTGCAGCTTTTCACTGATCAGTTACTGGAGAAGCAGACACCAAAAACACAGACTGTGAATCCAATCTGGTTCTGTAAACAGATAGGATTGCCTGTTACTAATGCCTGGCTAAGAGACTTAAAAACTACTACACTGACTTCTCTAGCCCAGTGTAGCAGGTACAAAACTGTGAATGCTGGGGATGCTATTCAAATACTCATAGGCACAATGATGTTTTTATCAATTTGTAATTCTTTCTATTTGATTTTCAGTTACTAATTAGTAATGAGATGTCACAGTCAAAAACAGATATATAGCAGCCTCAACATCTCATTCCTGAACGCTCAGCTTAAAGCCCTATCCCATCACTTCCATATAAAACTTAGCAATATTTTATCGTACGCTTTTCTCTCCATCTAACTTGGTTTCCCAGGTATCTGCTAGAAGGAAAGGGAAAAGGAAACATGTCTGTATGCATGTCTTTTACATGCAGCCACCTGCATCCGTAATATTTACTTTAAATGTGTTAACTTTGGCTTCTTCAGGAACCTGCTCAGTAAGATTCCATGGGATAGAGCCCGAGAGGGCAGGGGGCCCAAGACTGTCGGTTGATATGCAAAGATCACCTGCTGCAAGCTCAGGAGCAATGCACCCCTACGAGAAGGAAGGGCTGCAGGAGGGACAGGAGGCCTCCTTGGATGGATAGGGAGCTGCAGAGGAAAATTCAAAGGAAAAAAGAGGCTTATAAAAGGTGGAAGCAAAGACAGGTGGCCTGGGAAAAATACAGGGATGTTGTCTGGGGAGCTAGGGACCAGATTACGAAAGCTAAGGCCCACTTAGAATTAAACTTGGCTAGGGATGTTAAGGATAACAGGAAGGGATTCTGTAGGTATATTGCAAATAAGAGACAGACTAGGGACAACATGGGCCCTCTCCAGAAGCTATCAGGAGAACTGGCTACCCTGGATTTGGAGAAGGCTGAGGCTCTTAATGACTTCTTTGCCTCAATCATCACCCGAAAATGCTCTGACCACACCACCCAAGTCTTGGAAGGCAGATGCAGGGACAGTGAGAATGAAGACCCTGGGTCCACTGTAGGAGAGGATCTGGTTCAAGACCATCTTAGGAACCTGAACGTATACAAGTCCCTGGGACCTGATAAAATCCATCCATGGGTCTTGAAGGAGCTGGCAAATGAAGTTGCTAAGCCACTGCCCATCATATTTGAAAAATCATGGCAGTCAGGTGAAGTTCCCGATGACTGGAAAAAGGGAAATATAACCCCCAGTTTCAAGAAGGGGAAAACGGATGAGCCGGGGAACTACAGACCAGTCAGTCTCACCTCTGTGCCTGGCAAAATCTTGGAGCGGATTCTTCTGGAAGGCATGCTGAGGCACATGAAAAGCAACAAGGTGGTTGGTGACAGCCAACATGGCTTCATTAAGGGGAAATCCTGCCTGACCAAGCGGCCTTCTATGATGGGACTATGGAACTGATGGACACAGGTAGAGCAGTTGATGTCATCTACCTGGACTTCTGCAAAGCGTTTGACACTGTCTCACATGCCATCTTTGTCTCAAAGTTGGAGAGACATTAATTTGATAGGTGGATCACTAAAGGGATAAAGAACTGGCTGGATGGCTGCACTCAAAGAGTTGTGCTCAATAGCTCAATGTCCAGCTGGAGACCAGTAATGAGTGGTGTCCCTCAGGGATCGGTGTTGGGACCAGTCTTGTTTAACATCTTTGTTGGTGACATGGACCGTGGGATTGAGTGTGCCCTCAGCAAGTTTGCCGATGCCACCAAGCTGTGTGGTTCAGTTGATACGTTGGAGGGAAGGGATGCCATCCAGAGTGATCTTGACAGGCTTGTGAGGTGGGCTGATGCAGACCTCATGAAGTTTAACCATGCCAAGTGCAAGGTCCTGCAGCTGGGTCAGAGCAATCCCAGGCACAGCTACAGGTTGGGCAGAGAAGAGGTTCAGAGCAGTCCTGCGGAGAAGGACTTGAGGGTGTTGGTCGATGAAAAAATGAACATGAGCCAGCAGGGTGTGCTTGAAGCCCAGAAAGCCAACCGTATGCTAGGCTGCATCAAAAGGAGCATGACCAGCAGGTTGAAAGAGGTGATCCTGCCCCTCTACTCTGCTCTTGTGAGACCTCACTTGGAGTATCGTGTGCAGTTCTGGTGTCCTCAATATCAAAAGGACATGGAACTGTTTGAACAAGTCCAGAGGAAGGCCACGAGGATGATCAGGTGTCTGGAGCACCTCCCGTGTAAAGAAAGGCTGAGAAAGTTGGGTCTGTTGAGCCTGGAGAAGAGAAGGCTGCATGGAGACATCATAGCAGCCTTCCAGTATCTGAAGGGGGCCTATAGGGATGCTGGGGAGGGTCTCTTCATTAGGGACTGTAGTGATAGGACAAGGGGTAATAGGTTCAAAGTTAAACAGGGGAAATTTAGATCGGATATAAGGAGGAAGAAAATCTTTACTGTAAGGGTGGTGAGGCACTGGAATGGGTTGCCCAGGGAAGCTACGAATGCTCCATTGCTGGCGGTGTTCAAGGCTAGATTGGACAGTGCCTTGGGTGACATGGTTCAGTGGGAGGTGTCCCTGCCCCTGGCAGGGGGGTAGGAACTAGATAATATTAAGATCCTTTCCAACCATAACTATTCTATGATTCTATGATTCTATTTGTGTGAACCATGGCAAGATATTAATTCCAGAAAATTCATTTTAGATTAAGTTGTAAATAGATTTGGTGTTTATTGCTAGGTTAGCCCCATGTGACTCGTTACTGTCACATTTTTCAAATCAGTGATTTTCAGAAAAATGAATAATGACAAGCATATAAAAACATAACTATACTGGTTTTGTCTTCTTGAATATGGGAGCCTGATCATCTAACTTTTGTATTTGTCTGCTCACTAGAAAATTCTTTTCCTTCTACCAAATGAATCTTATGCTACTTAGAGTTTTATAATGTACTCGTTTCTTAATGTTGTATATTTTGAAACAGGTTTAGAAACAAGAATCTGAATAACATACTTTAGAAGAAAAGATGTATTTTATTTTTTAAATTGTTTCTAAATGCTTGGCATCCTTTCAGACAACAATCCTATTTTTCCTTCTTTCTTGGCTGTCAGAATCTTGCAAAATGGTCTGAAATCAATGAACTTCTGTGTATTACAATCTGAAAGGAAACAGAAGAATTCAAAAGTGTTTGATCACTGTGAGGAAAAATCAGCTCCAATTCTTTGATTTTTCTACTTACAGTATATGCAACAGATGGTAAGATTTGACAAATAAATCCATTTGCCTATTTATAAATTAGTTATCCCCAAGTATTGCTCAATTTCCATGTAATTGTGCTCTAGTTAACGTCCTTCTGTTACCTACAGAATCACAATTTATCAGCAGAGGTGGCTTAATGTAGGCAGGGACATTTACCTAGCATGCATCTCCTGGACCGTGCTGGATGGTGCAATGATACTTGCACAGCAGGCAACTTATGCTTTCATGACATTGCAGTATTGCAGGGATAATTCTACTTCTGCAAGAGTGAAGTTGGTATTAAACAATGTTTCAGATCTATTAGGATTGAGTATGCTTGCTTTAGCCATCTGGAATGTGTATTTGCTCGTACATGTTTTATTGCCCTAGTGCAAGAAAACAAAAATTAAAGCAGAACCCTCTCTATTGTGGGTTATCTTTTGTCTCTTCCCACACATAATATTTTTGTATACTTATGAACTCTACTATTTGTCTGTGATATTTGTTCATTAATTCCAGTTCTGCTTCGTTTTTTTCACTGGGTTTTGAAAGCTCCAACCATCTTAGATTAAGGACACATCTTGAGCTGCATGTTATTTCTCAGGCTCCATCTGTGCAAATCACCCCTAGCCCTCTGGTTAACAGAGACAAATTTAAAAATCTATCTATACTCTGGGGTAACATTTTGCAAGTAGGAAAGCTGTACACAGTGTGAGGGGGGGCATTTGCTCAGTCAGTATGCTTCACATCTGCTCCCGTCTCACCTACCTGCGTAACGCAGGAGCTTTTTTTTGCTGAAACTTACTCTACCACAGATTACCTATTCCAGAGGCTAAAGGGGATCCTTAGACCAGGTTATTCCTTCAGAGTGGCTACTATGAAATGATCAAATTTGAAATTACTTTAAAGTAAGAATCATGGTATGCATTTTAAAATAAAGAAGCTTTGTTGTTTTGGTTTTTTAATCTGTCATTCTGCCATTTTGTTTTTCTTCAGGAATTTAGTGAGTGTTTTAGTCACTTGAGACCTAATTATATGAAAGTGCCATTTCTACATCAGCTTATCTGATACAAGTATAATTTTCCATGTGACGGGGAAAACGCTAACCTTTGCTACTACTTTTGAACTGCAGATATAAAACAGTCGGAGTTAGAAGAGAAAACCTGAAAGTGTTCATTAAGATGTTGAATATTCAGAAGTGGAAGGTAAATATTTAATGCCAGTGGAGCTGCAAAACCAGATTGAATATAGTCAAACAGATACTAAGCTTGTTATCCTGAGAAAAATACACAGTATGCAGCACCTTCCAATAAAGTTGAGTAAAAGAATAAAAATTGAAGCCTACCTTGAGAGTTATGTATGCTAATAGTCTTAATGCAAAGGAATGGTTCATGACTTACTGCCTAAGTGGCTAGATGCAAAGTTGAAGAACTGCTTGTGGTTTTAATGTGCTTTGGGTTACGTTTTACCAGAACAATGACTGGAAGAAGTCTATTTAATTTTCACCTGACTCCTGCAATATGGTTGTAGCCCATTTAAGTATCTTTCTTCATTGCTGCTGTGACTGAAGTGAGACATAACCATTCTAGAGCATACAGTATTTCAAACATTACTAGAAGATATTAGCAACAACTTGCAATAAAACCATTCTCCTGCAGGGTTGAGAACATATTTTGTATTTTTCACAAACTGATTTCCAGTTGCAGGGAGCCTCCTATCCTCAGTATTCTTGCACTTTATAGGCAAAATGAGGTGAGATATATAACCTGTATGGTACATAAAGCCTGTATTCTGTTTCCAGAATGGAGAAGGTATTGTACCACTGAACATACTGAGAAAATTTGTATATGTAGCAAGAAAAATACTAGCCTTTATTGCTTCCTTCCAACCTCATGCACAGTACAAAACAGTGGGAGGTTCTGAAAAATGGCAGTCATTACAGTGTGAAATTCCAGAAGCAGATGGTAAAAATTTAATAACAATGAAGTAAGAAAAGTAGGACCAGTACCATCAACTAGTTTTAAGTTTTAATCTAGTTCATTGTGAAAATTCAATGCCTTAGCTACTTTGCAGTGAAAGTGTAACAGAAGTTAAAAAGTGTTTAGTAGGCAGACAGCAGTTATGAAAAATAGAACTGGTTTAGAATATCAGTTTTAGCTGCTTTCATAGATTTTTTCATGATTGTTTTTGTTTTTATGTGGGAGATCTTACAAGTAGTCATAGAGGGTTTTCATCTTACAGTGGTTTAAAATCATATTTTAACCTTTTAGAAATTTTTGCTTCTTGCCTTCTAAGCTTATTGTAGCCACCCTAACTTCTTGGTTCCATTCCTCCCCCTCACCCTAACTCTAGCTAAACTGAAGAGACGTGGGAATGGCTGCTCCACTGGGATATAACAGCATTCAGTCACTGAGGCAGTAGTTCCAGATGAATTTGCATTGACCTTGTGTATAAAGCTTCTAGATTCGTAAAGCATCTATGAATTTGTTAGGAAACAGGAGTCTTTACCTTACCAAGGGAAACAGCAGTTGTGCCAGTGCAGAAGTTCCTGCTTTGTACTTTTTTATCAGGAGCTCGTGTCTTCTACGAAGGCAAGATGCCATTCATTCTATATGTTTGTGGCTCTAGACAAGTACCATTGTTCATTAGTTTAAGGCTGGTTTATTTTTACTGAAGAAAAACTTTGTGCCTTATTCTGGTGTGTTGCCATTTTTAATTTAACTGCCTGACAACATCCTGCAACATGTACTGAACCTGCCTTTAGGCTGTTCATTCAAAATAGTGGTGTTTGCAGAACTATTAGCTTCCAAAAACACAAGTTGTTATTAGAATTTTTTGAGATACCAAAGAAAGTTATGTCTCAGTTTCATTTGCAATATCAACCTGATGTTTTATAGCTTGAAGCAATTGCTATAGAAACACATATATATGGAGGAAAAATGTTTCTTGAAATAAGTAATTTTTACTCATTCCTAGCAGCTATCATAAGTAAAAACAAAGCAGAAAAATCCTTGAGAACAGTTCTTCTGATTCCAGTTATTTATGGTGCAGCATCAGTAACTTAGAAACTAATTTGTTCAATAATGAACTCTCTCTGTTGCTGAGCTAGATAACAAATGGCATTATAGTATTCAACACAAGGTTCTTGTTTCAGTGTTTGAGGAAGTTGCTGTGAATAGTGTTTGTCTCCAATATAATTTAAACTGATGAATATTACACATGGCTTGATCTTAGAGCAGTGGAACACAAGATCTGACAGTTTAAAATACATTCCATACAGCTGAAGACTAATAGAGGTTTAGAGTGTTTGTGTGTTGCAATTTTCTTCACACAACTGCAATGTGGTAGTCAAGCTACAAATAGTATGTCCCTTAAAAAAAATTGCTTATGTGTATAGTATTAGAATAGCACGCAAGTAAGAAATCCAGGAAACACCTCTTTCCTCCTATGTAGCAATGCATAAATGCCTAAGATTGCAAATGGACTTATTCAAGTTCTCAATGAAATATTGTCTAAAAGATAAAATCTAATTTTTCTTTGTTGTTAAATAAGGTTGTTGTTTTTTTCTCCCTCAGAGAAGAAAATCAGCAGTGCTTTTGTCTTTGTGAAAATCTCTGTACTAAATTTAGAGCTGCTGTAATTTCACACTTTAGCTTATTTTCTACTGTATCTTTCAGTAAATCATGTGCATATGTAGTTTCCCAAAAGAATCAACTTCAATTCTAGTTATGAAGGGTCAACCTGCAGCTTATTTCTCTATATCTTAAACAGTCAATTCTTTGTTATTTGTGTGTGAATTAACTGGTTTGTAAAGCAACCGGGCAGCAGATGCAGTGACATCAGGCCGCTCTGGCTTTACCCGGCTGATTAGGTCAGATTAAGCATTGTGAAAATGAAGCTATGATACCTTCAATATCAAATTAAGTCTAGAATAATCTTAGTACTTCAGCATGGCACAAGAACTCAACAAATAAAATCTGCAAACATGCAAATTTGCAGGCTTACACCTAGCCATTTCTACTTAATAGTGTACTTTAAGCCTGTTTTGATGGTGTACACATACACCTGAATGCTTCTGCTAGGGTCTGTCCAATTAAAAATGTTCTAAATCTCTGTCTTTGAGCTGAAAACATCGAAGAAAAGAGGGATCCATGCAAAACCTTTTGGTTTTCTTTTCTTCTTACTTCTCTTTTTATTCTACTGTCGAGGGTATTACAGTTCTTTACTCTTTAGTATCTAAGTTCTGTTGTGATCTGGGAGGCCATTTTATTGTTATTATTTTCATTCTTTTGTATGTTGAATTTAAAATGTCTGCCTATTAGCATGTAAATTAATTTTATAATTCAAAGCCAATAATTCCATACTTAGTATTGATTCTATCAGAACTACAATAGTTTGATGCATTTTTTTAAGTGAACTCCATAATTTTTTGTGTTAAAATATGTTTTGTATTTATATACTTAAGTATCCCTTGAAACTACAATTCCAAGGATCACCATGTGGCTAAAACTCACCTATCTTTCTACCTTTAAAAGTGAAGTTACTGAAAAGAAAGAAAAATAAAAAATTCTGCAGATTTCATATTAGTGCAACTTTAACCTGTGTCCTGAAAACAGGTATTATGCTTTGGCAGAGGCAAAGAGGAAAGGTGAGATATTATATACTCAGGAAAATTTTGTGCAATTAGGACTGGATCTGGAAAGCAACTGTGATGTGTAAAGATTTAGAGAATTTGTTATTGAATTGACAGTCCTGTATTAAACATCTCATCCCCCTATGCAATACATCAAGCAAACAAATAAGAATGAATTCTACGACAGTCATCAGGCAACAAAAGTTAGTCAGCTATTGAACTGACAGATAAGAAATTTGTAGGATATTGCTGAGAGTTTAATCAAAGACTTCTTTAGCAGCCTGCATGTCTGAGCTGCAAGAAGTCAATACTTCGGTTAAGAGATGCAGCCTTGAACCCTTTGCAGGGATTAGACTCCTTCAGTGTGAGAATTCTCACCCACCAAAGCACAGCTGAATGTTATATTTTTCAGCAGTTTAAGCATGGCACTATAGCTAGGTGGGTTTCTATGTATCAGCAGTGTAGACTTTTATATGCAAGGTAGCAAAAGTCTCCTGTTTCCATGATGTATTTTCTTGTACTGAGATCTACAGACACAAAAGTGTTCTCAGGTAAGTGAAGATCATGTTTCTGAAAATATCAGTGCAAAGAGAAATTCCCAATGCAGGTCAGAATCTACTTGCAAAGATAAAAGCAATTTTTGTGGTATGTATGATTGTGTATGGTATGTTATCTATGTTCATGAATATAGGAAAATTATGGTCATGAAAATACCAAGAGTTATCTATTCTTCTTCCACCTTTTATATCCCTTTTATGCCGTAACTCATAAAAATTAAAAACCTTTCAACAATTGATTCCTTAGAACCTAAGCAAAAGATGTGAAAAAACCTGAAACTCTTCCTGAATGCTTTCCCCTTTCCTTCTTGACTACATAGTAGTTAGCCTTATAGTGTTAACATTTTGGTAGAGCCACAGAGAGTGATTTCAAGAATTGTACCTCTGCCATTTGTGAAATAAATAAATGGAGTGACAATGGTTTGCAATGAAGAACTTGTATGTCTGCATTCCTCTTTCCATATTTGTTAAGAATGGAACTTAAATGCTAACTGTGAAAATAGGAAGTGCTGAGCATGCACTGATTTTTTTTCCAGAAGTTGTTCAGCTGCAGAGACCAGTTAACAGAAATACAGTTTTGAATTCAAACTACCCATAATCGCAGAAAATAAGTTTTCAGGGTGGAAACACATATAGAGTTTTGTTGAACTGTTTCCAGAAATGCAGCACAAATGCCTAAGTTTTAACAGGATTTGTACCTACCTACAAAAGATCACACGCAAATTTTTTTAGGAGTGGCTAATGTTTTGGGAGGATCTGCTTTTGAGATACTCAGTTTGGGATGTTGCCAGTTAATTTATAACTATTCTCTGAAAATTGCTTTCCCTCATGCAATCTTTTGATAAAACTTTGAGACTGGTTTGCTCTGTGTATTTAATGATGCAAGGGTACAGTTCTTTCCCACACAGCAAAAAGAACAGAAGGAAAAAAAAAAAAAGAACCTACCTCTACAAACCCTCAGTGGGTTTAATATTTCTTTCTGGAGAGCTCCTGCATATTGACACTGTTATTTAGAAGATACTCCAAGGTATTGTCGTGGTTTAAGCCCAGCCGTAACTCAGAACCATGCAGCCGCTCTCTCACTCTCCCCCTCCCCCCCACCCCCACCCCCACCCCCACCCCGCTCCAGGAGGGATGGGGAGGAGACTCAAAAGAATGTCAGCCGCTCTCTCACTCTCCCCCTTCTTCCCCCCCTGCTCCCGGAGGGATGGGGAGGAGACTCAAAAGAATGCAATTCCCACGGGTTGAGGTAAGAACAGTCTAGTAACTAAGGTATAGCACAAAACCACTACTGCTACCACCAATAATAATAATAATGATAAGAGAAATAATAAGGGAAGAGAATACGACCACTCATGACCCACCAACCAATAACCAGCCCAACCGAGCAGTGATCTAAGCTTTCCAGGTAACTGCCCCCAGTTTATAGACAGTGCATGACGTGCTGTGGCATGGAATACCCCTTTGACAAGTTTGGGTCAGGTGTCCTGTCTCTGCTTCCTCCTGGCTTCCCTTCCTCCCTGGCAGAGCATGAAACTCAGAAAGTCCTTCGTCAGAGTAAACATTACTGAGCAGCAACTATAAACATCGGTGTTATCAGCTCTGTTCCCAGGCTGAAACTCAAAACGCAGCGCTGCACCAGCTACTACGAAGGAGAAAAAATGGCTGCTACTGCTGAACCCAGGACAGGTTTGTACCTGTGAGCCAGTACGTTCAAAGATAACAAAACAACTAGGCAGGAAAGAAGCAGAAAAAAAATATCGAGCAACACTGCCTCTAAGCGAATTCATATGCAATAGATTTCATGAAAATATTTAAGCTCTGGGAGCAAATTCTCTATTTGTTGTGCAGGCTTCCTCTGTCCTCAGTCATGTCAAAAGTGAATGAAAATTTTTGGTTAATGAATCTGCCAATTCATCTCCTTCAGCAATAGTCATGATATATGCTCAAAACAATGTTTCTGTTTTCTTTGAGAGGTGTTCTTCGAGAGTGATCAACATAACTAACACAAAGTAGACCTTTGTATCCTGGTAGAAACTGTAGCGACCAGATTACAACACTGAATAACTTTGCCACAGCTGTCAGCATACTGATACCAGTATACTTCTCAGAATTTCTTCCACTCTCTCCAGGTTTCTATTTCAGCAATTTTAGAGTAGGATCATGCTTAGCATGTCAAAATCCAGTCACTACTAATTAACACTGTTGCAAATTCTAGTTTGACAGGTGGATATCAAGCCACATTTTTTGGTGTGCTGTAGGCTAAACAACAATTCTGTATTGTAGGGAATCCACAGAATGACACTGAGAGAATTAAGCTGACTAAAGTCATCATTAATCTGGCACCGTGTTTTAAAGTACAAGTAACAGCCTGAAAGAGCAATTTGGGTTTTTCTTATGTACCAGTTTGTGCATGTATTATTAGTTGCATGTAAGTACTGCAAATGAAATTTGAAAAACCTGAGAGAATTTTTTGAAAATGTTACATAGTACATATGCCTTAAAGTATGCGCAATCTCAGCTTTCACAGTTTTGCAAATCAGTAACTGAACAAAGCCACAACATTAAAGAATATGCCTAAGACACTAAACCACCAAGAGAGAATTTTATAAATGTATATTCCTTCCCCCACCATTAAAATATTTCTGCTAAATGAATTCATTAATATCTAATTTTTCATGTGCAGAGAAACTGCACTATTGTTTGTGGAACAAGATTTGGATATCTGTGATAGTGTATGTGGCTCATCAGGTTATAAAAAATAATAAAAAGAACAAGAAAACTAATTTAAAAGGTGATTGTGTGCTACATTTGCAGAGTCACCAGTTTTTCTGATCATCAGAGCCCCTTCTACACAGGGTACTGATGGGCTTGTCAACTTTATAAATAACTGTACTTTGTTTTACTGGAATAAACATCTCCAGGCCTTGGTTTGTAGAGTTATTGTTCTATTAACATTTTTCTCCGGTATGGCTTCCATCTAGTTTATGAAAAGTAAGACTAGAAAGCTTGATAAAGATAATGGTATTTCTCCTTGTTAATTACAACATGATTATTTGCCTACTTTTGGCATGGCAAAGAAGGATTGTATCTCTACCATTCTGCTGTAAGCATGATAACACTATAGCTAGCTTTAATAAAGAAGTTGCCTGGCAAATAACAAGTCCTTCTTTAGTAAAGAATGTTCAATGAATAATAAGAGCAAAAAATATGCGCACTTCATGGGAGGGTAATCAGTATCATTATGTTTTGGGAGTTTAGTGAGACAGCCATTTTTTCTCCTTCTCTCCTTTGAATGTGGAAGCTGTGGAAAACATGAACTTTGGTGCTATCTTTTTTTTTTGTTTGTTTGTTTTTCCAGTGATTGTGACAAGGGATAACAGACATGGTACAAATATAACTGTACAGCTTTTAGAAGATTTTAGTTTCAAATGTGTGCTACTCATGTATCTTGAGGATCTGTGTGTTGACTGCAGTTGTGTTGGAATAGAAAGAAATGAGGCTGAGTATTTTGTTCATATTATCATCTACAGACTCTATGAATTACCTCCATATGCAGAGTACCAGTTATTAACCTTGACATTAAAGTCCTTCTTTAAAGCTTAAGAACTTTTTTCTGATGTGCTGTGGTAATATCAATCAAAAAATCCCTGTAAATCTAATTCCTACTGTTCTTTATGCAAGGTAATTATCAAGTAGAAGATGCACTACAGATAAGGGTATAAATAAACCAATACCTGTAATAATGCAGTTTGCTGTTCTACAGATGACATTAGATGGTCTCACTTCCCACAGACTGACAATTCACACATCTTGATTCTAAAACTGTCCACATTAGCCACCCTTTTTGCAATCTCTATCATTTTCATTTGTCTCTAAAAAGGCAAAAAGCCATCTGCGTTTTACTTTTTCCCTACTATTTATGTATTGTTGCATTTCATGAATCTTATACTGATAATGAAACTTTTCACCTTGCTACTTTCACTACTGTTCTCCT
Source organism: Ara ararauna (assembly GCA_028858755.1). Lineage (NCBI taxonomy): Eukaryota > Metazoa > Chordata > Aves > Psittaciformes > Psittacidae > Ara > Ara ararauna. The sequence continues at coordinate 23,355,082 of CM054376.1, forward strand.
AAATCTCATATTTATGCAGGAAGTCTTTGAAGCTCTATTGGCATCCTGGCCTGTGATTTTCAAAATTTCAGTGGTTAAATCCAGCTGATGAAAACTTTTCGGTGTTCAGTGCTTTTACCATTTGCTCTTGTCAGTTTGGATCTAAAGACACTTTGCAGATGACCCTATTTTGACTTGGCTGTATCTAGCTATAATTTTCAGAGATATTTGAGTGTCAATGTAAGTGGGCATCTAGGAATAGCTCTATAAAAGTGTACAACCCAAAAGCTTGTTTGAGAGCCTGATGTCTGTGAAACATAGCTTTGTGTACCTGAGCTATCTATGCTTCTCTCCATACAGTTGTATGCTGAAGAGAGAGATTCACAGAAGGCAGAATTTTGAGTGAAACTGCCCTGAGTTAGTTGGTAGGAAGTAACTGAGGTGTCACAGAAATATATATTTACTAGAGTATTCACCACCTGGAGTTAAACATCTTAGCTCCATCTTTCAATACATGTATAGAGAAGAAGATGTATTCTCTTTTTTTTTTTTGGTAGTAAAATTAGTAGACAAATTATTAGAAATGTGAATTCTTTTTGGGGAGTTCCATGCTCCTCTCTCTGTCAAGCTCTGTTGTCCATATGACAAGTTGGTGATTGGACTACTTATTTATAGAAGGAATATGAGGATTTCAGTGGCTGCTTTAAATCACATGCCTGTATATTAAGTAAAATGAATAGGTTTTGGGCAAATGCAAAAACTGTTTTGGGTATATATCTACATAGATAAGTGATTAAGTATTTTTCAGATTTTGGAATTGCATGATAAAATGTGTCAGGATCTCTTATCTGGTTGTCTTTGGAGGTTCCTGGTTTTCTACATTTTATGATGGTGACATGTGAAACTTGTTTTGGAAAGCATGTATGTAGTTTGGTAAGATGTTTTGGGTTCTATTTCAGAATACATCTTTGTCTTGGAGATGTGAATTTCTTCTACAAATCTGTTGTTATTTTTCTGGAAATTGGAGTAGATATACAGGTTGGGCAGAGAAGAGATTCAGAGCAGTCCTGCTCAGAAGGACTTGGGAGTGTGGGTTGATGAGGAAATGAACATGGGCTGGCAGTGTGCGCTTGCAACCCAGAAAGCCAACTGTATCCTGCGCTGCATCAAAAGGAGCGTGACCAGCAGGTTGAGGGAGGTGATCCTGCCCCTCTACTCTGCTCTTGTGACACCTCGCTTGGAGTATTGTGGTCAGTTCTGGTGTCCTCAACATCAAAAGGACATGGAACTGTTGGAACAAGTCCAGAGGAGGGCCACAAGGATGATCAGGTGACTGGAGCACCTCCCGTATGAAGACAGACTGAGAAAGGTGGGTCTGTTGAGCCTGGAGAAGAGAAGGCTGCATGGAGACCTCATAGCAGCCTTCCAGTATCTGAAGGGGGAGCTATAGGGATGCTGGGGAGGGACTCTTCATGAGGGACTGTAGTGAGAGGACAAGGGGTAATGGGTTCAAGCTTAAACAGGGGAAGTTTAGATTGGATAAGAGGAAGAAATTCTTTACTGTAAGGGTGTTGAGGCACTGGAATGGGTTGCCCAGGGAAATTGTGAATGCTCCATCGCTGGTGGTGTTTAAGACCAGGTTGGACAGAGCCTTGGGTGGCATGGTTTAGTGGGAGGAGTCCCTGCCCCTGGCAGGGTGGTTGGAACTAGATGATCTTAAGGTCCTTTTCAACCCTAGCTATTCTATGATTCTCTGATTCTATATAGCCAGGAAATCTTTAACTCTGACAGTTCACTAATTTTTACAATTTATGGACAGCATAATAAAAGTCTTAATTCAATGTTACAGCTTCATCAATGATTAGCATTGTCAAATATCATCAAAGAATCGTGATATTTTAAGACATGACTATGTTCCATATTAACCAGGGACAAGTTGTTTTTTTGTTGTTTTGCAGATGGGGGAGCCCTAATTTAATGTTGAAGTTTGCCATATGTAACTGACAACTTGAAGAGTAGGAAGGTCCAGACAATTTTCATGTACTTGAACTCACTGAGGTACATTCTTCAGAGAATTGATCATTTTGTTCCAAAACTTCATCAGTGTACATGAGATACACCTGATATGCCAGGTAGCTGTGCTGTCATTCAAAGGTATATCAGCAGGTTGGAGAAATGGGCCATCAGGAATCTTATGAAGGCCAATGGCTTGCAACACCAAGTTCTGCAACTGGGGAAGATCAAACCCCATTCACCAAGATAGACTGTGCTCTGAGCAGCTGGAAAGTGTCTTTGAAGAGAACCTGGGAGTCCTGGCAAACAAGAAGTTGAACATGAACCGGCAATGTGCCCTTATGGCGAAGCAGGCCAGAAGCAGCCTTGGCTATATTAGTCAGAACATTGTCAGTGGGTTGAGGGAGGTGATCCTTCCTTCTTGTTAACACTGATGACATATCTAGAGTGCTGTGTCAAGGTCTGTGCTTCCCAATACAAGGGCGACATGGAACTACCATGCTCTGAGCAGATGGGTTGGACTAGATGAGGAAAACGCTGCAGAGGTGTTTTTCTACTTCAGCAATTCTGTGATTCTGTGAATATATGCAGTGCATAAAAGTTTGGAAAAAAAAAGAAAATCTGTGATGATTAAGAAACTTCTGAGCAGTTTAGTTATGTAAGAACTTTAAATAATAACAATACTAGCTTTAGCTTCCAAAGAACTACTGCCAATGTGACAGTAGGAGCTGTAAGAATGTAACTATCAGTATTTTTCTTTGAAAAAGAGAAACCACTAACCCCAAAACCAAACACAGCTCCCCCACCATCACCATCACAAACCAAACCAACTAACCAACCAAAAAAAATCCCCCATGTCATAATGAATTTTGTTTCATTGCAGTTAATGGTACCAATATTGAATACTCAAAATTCTAAATTTGCAGAATGTAGAAAGGACTGTCATGCTTCTGTAATAACATATAACTTGCCATGTTGAATTTTTTAAATGCTCTGCTGTATCCAAGAACTTGCACGTATACAGACAAGTACACAAAGGCTTGAAACAGAAATACTAGCATAATTGCAAAACATGCTGTAACATGCACACGCTACAAGCAGAACTTGGCATGTCTGTCTCATAATTATCCAATTGTTGCTTCCTCAGCAGCAAGTCATTTCATCAACATTTGTCCCTGCTGTGAGATTGACAGCTTCAAGATCCATGGGGAAAACTCTGGAATGTTTGTTTCCACTAATGGGGATTGGTGGTTTTGGCTTTTTTCCCCCCACATTAGGCTTTTACAGTTTGAGTTGCATGTAATTGTGAGAAGCTATATCTTTCAAAATAAAATGTTTCCAAATTCACAATTGATAAGTGTGAATTTGCTCTTTTCCACACACAGCTCCAAAGAAAGATGCGGGTAGATTTTTCAGTTGTGGATGTATATTCAAAATTTTACTAGTGTGTACATATGCTGTGTACATGTACACATAATTTTTGGTGACCTGTGTTTCTAATCCAGGATAAAAATGCAAACAAGAAGAAAAAGACCCAAACCAAACCAAACAAAAAAAGAAAAAAAAAAAAGAGCGAAAACAAAGAAAAAGCAAACTTCCCATTAGTTAAGATTTCCTAATTAATACTACTATTTTACTGTAAGGGATTTATGCCTACTTCCAGGGCTTAATGCCAGTAAGATTCTTTTCATGTCAGTAAACTTCCAGATTAATTTATCATGATTACCAGAGAATTGCTTTGTCAGCCTTCCTGTTCACCTTTGCAAGGACAGACCTGCTAATTCCAACTCATTTACTTTATGTGGAATGAAAAGTAAATTCAATAAAAGTGATCATATGCCTCAAGCTTTTACTAGCAACAGGTGATGTAGATTCTGCACACTGTACTCAGGATACAACGTCACAACTGTGCTTTAAAAATGTCGGAATGCTTAATCCATCAAACAAACACTATTGCACTGCAGGAAAGGAAAATCTTATAGCCAAGAGATGCAGAAGAAACCTTAAACCAGAAGGTTGTCTTAACAAAGCATCGTCTGCAAACATCAACACAATAGGATAGACTGCTCCCTTAGAATTTTGAAGGCATTGGTACACAAGAAGGAGAGCCTTCTGATTGATTTCAGATGAAAACCAGAGAGTATAAAACTGAAAAAAACATTAAGAGAACAGATTTAAGTTCCTGCCATGTTTAGAACTGAACCTGACACGAGAAATTCAAGCTGAAATGCAGATGAATTACTACTTAGGTAAAGTAAGCTCTTTTTAATTTTACTATAATTATTCATCTAAGTAGCTCTTTTCTTCAAAATGATGATACTGTTCAATACCTGTATTCAGCATCATCTGATTAGCACTTTCCAATATTGGATAATTAGTCTTTTTTTTAAAAAAAGACTTTTTTAAAAAAACCTGAATTTATGTCTCAGTTACTTGACTATGCAGATTTTAATTAAATGCATGCTACCTATTAATGTATGCATATAATTTGTGTCATCTGGAATATTTAATTTGAACTTCATTTAGAGCTTCAGTGGTCAGTTATAGAATTGGAGAAAGAGGGACATATGTATTCAATTTAGTTCTTAGCTCTTGAAAGTGTTTATTGCAAATAGTATGTTTCCCTCATACAAAAATACATAAACTGAGATCCTTGTTTTGTAATTGCAGTAGTAATCTCTTGAGTTGACAAATTAATCACATATTTGAGCTTTAGCACGTAGAATCATAGAATGAATATGGTTGGAAAGGACGCTAAGACCATCTAGTTCCAATTCCCCTGCCATGGGCAGGGACGCCTCATCCTAGACCATGTTGCCCAAGACTCAGTCCAACTTGGCCTTGAACACTATAAGAGATGGAGCTTTTACCACTTCTTTGGGTAACATGTGCCAATGCCTCACATAAATCAAGAAAGCAATTAATTTGAAGGTTTAATTTTAATACAGATTAATAACAGTGAACAAAAAAATTGGAATTTAAAATTAAATTAAATATTGGTTATGTACCATAGTTCTATTTTTCTGATTATTGCAGTCTTCAAAATATGTTCAACCATGAACACAATCAAATTTTTTTTTTTAATTCTAATATGCAGCAGAATTAATTTGTGTCCTGTTTAGATGAGGGCAAGCCTGCAGTTTGTGTTATTAAGGAATGCATTTCATAAACAGTTTTTTCCATCCTTGGGTATGTTTTGGGGTTTATTTCTGTTTGTTTAGACAAAATAAAATTCACTCTATTTCTGCAGTGATTTTCTGCCCCCCTCTGCTTTGTATGTTGTCATCATATGATCATAGAGTCATAGAGTAGTTCAGGTTGGAAGGGATCTTTAAATTTCAATTCCTCCCCCCTGCAATGAGCAGGGACATCTTTAACCAGATCAGGTTGCTCAGAACCCCATCCAACCCAACCTTGAATGTTTCTGGGAATGAGGTATCTAACACCTCTCTGGGCAACCTGTTCCAGTGTTTCATCACCTTCACCATAAAAAATTTCTTTCTTGTATCAAATTTAAAAATGTGATGAACATGGGGTTAAAAAGCAAATATGAATATTCATTCTGAAGCAAATAATGCTAAATCATCTTAGCCAAAACCTGGGCAAAAATTTTGCGCGCATTTCAGGTGTTGCATAAGTTGTAAGTTGAGAGAAAGTAAGGAGAAGTTCAGAAAAGTGATGGTGATATTTTTCTCCATGTGATATCCTTGATGAATGGTTTAAAACAGCCTATTAAGATGACACACAACCCATTCCGTGTGGTAACTAAAAGCCCTCCTAAAATCAAGGCCAATTTAGAACATTTTGTTCAAGGTGCTGTCCAGTCAAGTTTCAAGAATATCCACTGATGGAGATTTTGCAGTATGTTCAGTAACATCTTCCAATATTTGATTACCCTCATTGTGACTTGTTTTTTCTAATATCTAATAAAAATTAAAATTTCCCTTGCTGCAACTTGTGTCCTTTGCTTCTTGTCTTTATTCTGCACATCTTCAAGAGCTGTCTGTCTCCATCTTCTCCCTTTGGGTTGTCGAAAGCTGCAACAAGATCTGCCCTTGATCTCTTTTTGAGATTAGACAAACCTAAGTTTTTAAGTCTCTCCTCATTTCTCACATGCTTAAGTCCCCTACTTATTTTGGTGCCTCTTCTGAGACAAAAGAGTAAATGAATGTCTGTCTTGTACTAAGGAACCTGAAGCAGGACACATGTATCCTCCTATAGTATGCTGAGTAGCAGAGAATGACCACTCCTCTGAACCTGCTGTTGATGCATTTGGTGGTAAATCCAGGTATGCGGTTGGCCTTCTTTGTCACAAAGATATACTACTGCGCCTGCTCAGCTTGTCCAGCAAGACTCAACACTCTAGACAGGCCCTTTTCTACAAAATTAAGTGAATATGTCTGAAAAATAAAATGGAAAGAAAGTTAATATTTCAGTAGAAAGAAAGTTTTATAGGTGAAAGCAACTGCTAGTGTTAGTGTATGTACACAGGACATTTCTATGCTGTTGAATGCAGGACTACGACCTTATCTGTAGTGACGTATGCTTCTCTAATTATGCATGACTGGGAAATGTAATTGGAGTAGTGAGGAATGTAGGAAAAGATAGAAGTATGAGTGCAGGACTACAAAGCATGCCTTATAGCAGTAGAAATAAGAGACCTAGAAAAGACAGAGTGCAAGTGTTGGAATTGCAGGGGTTGTCTTTATGTAGCTGTGTGCTCTATTAATTATATTTTACCATTAGGTGGTAGTATAATAGCAGATATGCTAAAAAAATTACTACTAATAAATACATTTATTTTATAAATATGCTGTATGAATTATAAATGGTGTTTTTCCTTTCAGATGTTGATATTTTACTTGTGATGATATTAGTAATGCAACCTGCCTGTATCAACCCTTCACTACAGTCTAAAAAATCCTTTATATTAAAGGCATATTTTAGCAACTAATAGACTAAAAACAATGTTAGAAAGTTTTAATAATTCCAAAGTGCTCTGAATAGGTATATTATAATAACATGGGTACAAGTGTGCGCATACTGGCTGTAACTGACTATACAGTGAGCAGTGTCAACATATGCAATTTATGAAGATCAGAAGAAAGTACTAGAGTAAAAAAGCCCCAACAGGAGGTGGATGAGCTCATTTTCAATAATAATTCCCAGTATCAAAGAAAGTCTTTACAAAAATAGTTTTAAATCACTACCTTGTATTATGTTTATATCACTGTTTGGGGCAGACATAGCCTGCTGCTTTCCTTATATTGTGATTTAAATTAAAGCCCTGAATAAATTTTTTCCAGTTTTGCTTTAGCCTCAGGAGCTGGTAAAGAATTCTCTTTTTCTTTATTATTACATAAAAATAATATCACAACATTGAATTTATCTTAGTCTAACATTTAGCATTCATGTATAATAGACCCACACTTGGACTATATAAAATCCTTTTACTTTTAGTATTTTTGAAAGCTCTCCACCCTGTCTCATGTCCATAAAGTCTTTCAGATGCAGGGTAAGGGGCAGAGTTGTTTATTTTTGTTGTTCTCCCTTTTATTAGATGTCATGTATTATAACATAGTCATTCCCCTTTAGATGTTTCAATTCCATAAGAACAAGGTGCATTTAAAATGTTATTTCTGTGGTTCAGTTTTATTATAATCTTGGTTATTTGTCATCTTGGCTCTGCGCACAAGTTATCTATTTTTAACTTCAGAAGCACTTTTCCTGATTTGTTATAATGTAGCTGTCCACATGCTTTTATATGATTCCAGGCTTCTAGAGAGGTTTTATATCTGAGTACAATTAGTGGATGTTCTGGAACATAGTGGTTTTGACTTTCTTGCTTATCAGTGTTTAGGTAGTGAACCACATTTTCTGTACCAATGTACCTATCTCATCAGATGTTATAAATCAAAACATACAATCCTGTTTCTTTTGTTCTGATTTTCCAGGTTTTTTCACCCCACCCCCCCCCCCCCCCACCCCCCAAGCAGTTTATGCTTTTTTGCTCATTTGTTTGCTTTATCAATTCAATTGCTTGTGAAGTTCAGGAGTGCATGTTATACACATTTTCATTCTTTTGAAGGTTTGGGGAGTCCTTAATTAATTCAAAATATTTTGTTCTGATCTGCAGTTTTAATCAGAGACGTAAAGCTGCAATGATTATTTCTATGCTGTTGCAAAGATGTTTATATTGTAGGAAATTCAGTAGCATCATCTTCACTGTTTATCTTGAAACATTGACAAGAGCTAAGCAGGCTTTCTACCTCTGTAAGAGAAGATGAAGGCAACAGCAAGCTTCTCAGGCTATATAATATCTTTATGAATTAAATGCATAATGTACAGCTTCAAAGAAAATGTTCAAAAATAATAGAGTCACCAGAATGGGTTCAGAACTCTAGGTTACAATGATAATCTTGTTGTCATGTTGACTATTTGGAAAAAGAAACAACTAAATATTTGTCTGATGGAATAGAAAAAGATTCGTGGCATGGAAAAAGAAAGTAAAAGAATTTTTAAAAACCAAAGAATATTAAAAATATAGTTCTTGTTGAACAGCCAGTGAACTTTTGCCTGACCCAGACTCAAGGGAGGTGTGTTTTCTACCAGGGGCTCAGATCAGGGATGTTGCAGAGAAGCTGCCTGCTCTAGTCGATCCCACTGACTACTACCCACTTCTAGTGATCCATGTGGGTGCTACTGATATAGATAGCAGTAGTGCGGAGAACATAAAGAAGGACTACAGAGCTCTGGGAAAGGTGGTTAGGGGCTCTGGAGAGCAGATTGTCTTTTCATCTATTCTCCAGTATACAGGGCAGGACCTTAAAAAGGCTAGGAGGATTGGCCAGGTTAATAAATGGTTAGAAGGGTGATGCTATAGTCACGGGTTTGGGTACCTTGAACATAGGAATCAATTTAGTAGGCCAGGTCTATTGGAGGCTGGTGGAGCTGGTCTGACAACAAAAGGGAAGAGTGGTTTTGGTAGGAGGCTTGCCAGAGTGGTCAAGGATGCTTTAAACTAGATGTGTTGGGGGAGGGGGGCATCATTCCATCCCAACACAGCCAGTCACTTGCCAGCACCTCTAGTAAACGTTCAGAGCTATGTAGAGATATTGCAGCTGCTCCAGCCAATGAGCCAGCTTCATTTGGAGCTCAGCTCAGATGCCTCTATACAAACGCCCGTAGCATGGGGAACAAACAAGAGGAATTAAACATGGTGCACATCTAAGGGGGTATGATAACATAGGCATCACAAAAACATGGTGGGATGGCTCCAATGACTGGTGTGTTGGAATGGAAGGCTACAGGCTCTTTAGGAAAGACAGGCCTGGTAGGCGGGGAGGGGGAGTTGCTATTTATGTTAGGGATAGGCTGGAGTGTATGGAACTCTGTCTGGGGACAGGTGAGCAGTTGACAGAGAGTTTGTGGGTGATGCTTAAAGGGACAACAGCAATGGGAGACATTATTGTGGAGGTCTGTTACAGTCCGCCTGACCAAGAGGACTCTGTGGATGAAGCGCTCTACAGACAGATGGGAACAGCCTTATGCTCGCAGGCCCTTGTTCTCATGGGGGACTTCAACCACCCTGATATCTGTTGGAGGGATGGTACGGCCCCGCACAAGCAATCCAGGAAGTTCGACGACTGAGTGGAAGACAGCTTCCTTCTGCAAGTAATAGCGGAGCCGACAAGGAGAAGTGCCATGCTTGACCTTGTCCTCACCAACAGGGAAGGGCTGGTTGGAAATGTGATGCTCTTGGGCAGCCTTGACTGCAGCGATCATGAGATGGTTGAATTTGAGATACTCAAGACAGTGAGAAGAGCGTGCAGCAAGCTCACTGCCCTGGACTTCAAGAGAGCAGACTTCGGCCTCTTCAGGAACCTGCTCAGTAAGATTCCATGGGATGTAGCCGTAGAGGGCGGGGAGCCCAAGACTGTTGGTTGATATTCAAGGATCACGTTCTGCAAGCTCAGCAGCAATACATCCCTACTAGAAGGAAGTGCTGTAGGAGGGCCAGGCGACCTCCTTGGATGTATAAGGAGCTGCTGAGGAAAATTCTAAGAAAAAAAGAGGCTTATAAAAGGTGGAAGCAAGATCAGGCGGCCTGGGAAGAATACAGGGATGCTGTCCGAGAAGTTAGGGGCCAGGTTAGGAAAGCTAGCACCAATTTAGAATTAAACTTGGCTAGGGATGTGAAAGATAAGAGGAAGGGATTCTATAGGTACATTGCAAATAAGAGACAGACTAGGGACAAAGTGGGCCCTCTCCAGAAGCTATCAGGAGAACTGGCTACCCTGGATTTGAAGAAGGCTGAGGCTCTTAATGACTTCTTTGCCTCAGTCTTCACCGGAAAATGTTCTGACCACACCACTCAAGTCTTGGAAGGCAGATGCAGGGACAGTGAGAATGAAGACCCTGTGCCCACTGTAAGAGAGGATCTGGTTCGAGACCATCTTAGGAACCTGAACGTATACAAGTCCATGGGACCTGATGAAATCCATCCACGGGTCTTGAAGGAGCTGGCAAATGAAGTTGCTAAGCCACTGTCCACCATGTTTGAAAAATCATGGCAGTCAGGTGAAGTTCCCGATGACTGGAAAAAGGGAAATAGGACCCCCATTTTCAAGAAGGGGAAAATGGATGACCCAGCGAATTGCAGACCAGTCAGCCTCACCTCTGTGCCTGGCAAAATCTTGGAGCGGATTCTTCTGGAAGGCATGCTGAGGCACATGAAAAGCAACAAGGTGGTTGGTGACAGCCAGCGTGGCTTCACTAAGGGGAAATTCTTATTGACCAATCTGGTGGCCTTCTAGGATGAGGCTACGGAACTGATGGACAGGGGTAGAGCAGTTGATGCCATCTACCTGGACTTGTGCAAAGCATTCAACACTGTTGCACATGACATCCTTGTCTCTAAGTTGGAGAGACATCAATTTGATAGGTGGATCACTAAAGGGATAAAGAACTGGCTGGATGGCCGCACTCAAAGAGTTGTGCTCAATGGCTCAATGTCCAGTTGGAGACCAGTAACGAGGGGTGTCCTTCAGGGATCGGTGTTGGGACCGGTCTAGTTCAAGAACTTTGTTGGTGACATGGACAGTGAGATTGAGAGCTCCCTCAGCAAGTTTGCAAATGGCACCAAGCTGCGTGGTTCGGTTGATACGCTGGACAGAAGAAATGTCATCCAGAGGGACCTTGACACGCTTGTGAGGTGGGCTGATGCCAACCTGAGGAAGTTTAACCATGCCAAGTGCAAGGTCCTACACCAGGGTCGGAGCAATGCCAGGCATAGCTCCAGGCTGGGCAGAGAAGAGATTCATAGCAGCCCTGCGGAGAAGGACTTGGGGGTTTTGGTTGATGAAGAAATGGACATGAGCCAGCAGTGTGTGCTTGAAGCCCAGAAAGCCAACCATATCCTGGGCTGCATCAAAAGGAGCGTAACCAGCAGGTCAAGAGAGGCGATCCTGCCCCTCTACTCTGCTCTTGTGAGAACTCACTTGGAGTATTGTGTACAGTTCCAGTGTCCTCAACATCAAAAGGACCTGAAACTGTTGGAACAAGTGCAGAGGAAGGCCACGAGGATGATGAGGGGTCTGGAGCACCTCCCCTATGAAGATAGGCTGAGAAAGTTGGGTCTGTTGAGCCTGGAGAAGAGAAAGCTGCGTGGAGACCTCATAGCAGTATCTGAAGGGGGGGCCTATAGGGATGCTGGGGTGGGATTCTTCATGAGGAACTGTAGTGAAAGGACAAAAGGTAATGGGTTCAAAGTTAAACAGGGAAAGCTTAAATTGGATATGAGGAAGAAATTCTTTACAGTGAGGGTGATCAGACACTGGAATGGGATGCCCAGGGAAGTTGTGAATGCTCCATTGCTGGCGGTGTTCAAGGCTAGATTGGACACAGCCTTAGGTGGCATGGTTTAGTGGGAGGTGTCCCTGCCCCTGGCAGGGTGGTTGGAACTAGATGATCTTCAGGTCCTTTTCAACCCTAACTATTCTATGATTCTATTCTATGATTCTATGATTCTATCATTCCATAACATGCCATTGTTGTTTGGCAAAGATGAAAATGCACAAAAAATGATGTCACTGTCATGGGGGCAAGATCATATTGTGCAGCATTTTTTTTTTGAGTTTATATAGTTGCATCAGCGTAATTTTTACACCTCTCCGTGCAAATATGTTATTTAACTTCCTGATTTTTTTTCTTCTAATGCAGTTACTCATTTTCTATCTATTCTGCTGCTAAGCTAAGTATTTGGAGGATACCTGAAGTTTTGAAGTGCAATGATGTAGTTCTTATTACGGGAGAACATCAATTAGTTTTGAAATTAAGGAGTTATGTTATTCCAGAATATGTTCAGAAATAATTTAGGTGCACACTTTCATTTTTGTTCTACATCAACTGTTCTGTTCCCAGAATTTGGCACGGTTGATCTAGTGTTTCTTCTCAGCTTCTATCTTATCTTATGTAGTCCATTTCCTGCCTCGAAAATCTTGAACTAGTTGTAATTTCTCAAACACTTCTAACATCAGTATGTGTTACTGTTTCATTTATATTCTTTAAAAGTTTTGTTACTTTCTGATTTAGGCTCATTCTTCATCCTATCTCAAAATTATATCCATGCTTTCTAAAATTTGTAAAAGTACTTTTAATTTTTTTTACTGAAGTTTTCAGAATTTTTGTGTTTGTTTTCGGAACATTTAAAAACATTCTCCCACCCCACCCCTAGCATAAATCTATAAAAACAAAAGCTGGAAGTACCTGCATAAAAATATTTTGCAACACATCAAATATTTCTCTTAGTCAAACTCTACTGTATGAGTACTATTTCATAGCATATGCTTCACCAGTACACTTTCAAAAGATTTTCTGTAGGCCACACGCCAAACTTACATTCTGGTTAGATTTGACTTGCTTAGCTATACCATAAACTCTCATACATAATCTTATTTAAGTGATCTGACCTGTTATTTCCTTTTTAATAAATTTAGCTATATAACTGTTAGTTAAAAGGATTTTAAATGTTGCTTTGCAATATTTGCCATGCCCCATGTAGTAAAGTTAAATTGTGTTCATGCAATAATGATAGACTTTTCTTATCAACCATATTCCTCCTGGAGCTCTATTCTGAACTCTGACCTTTGAGAGATAGTTATAGCGGGACAATTTGGAAATGAATATCTAGCTTGCTGCAGGCTGATTTAATGTTCAACTTTATTATGGTAGAATGTATGCAACTTCTCACTCAGGTTTCTTCCTGTTTTGTAGCTCTTAGGTTTTTCTTTAAGGGTAAAGTAATCATGATTTTCACACTTTTCTCTTTTTTTTTTTTTCCCCATTACCATACTTAAACTAGTAAAAATGTGGGGTTTTTCCCTCCTCAAATAAAAAGGAGCTTTTTATAAAACCAGAATCCTTGGAATGATAAACTATACCAGGCAAATTGAGTTAAAATTGTGAAAAACGAATTCAGAGTGAAAAAAATGAGGCTGTACAATGTTACAGTATGGCATTTTTCTCAGAGGGGTTGTGGCATATCCCTCTTTGTAGATATTCAAAAACCATCTGAACATGTCCCTGGACAACCAGCTCTAGGTGGCTTAAGAAAAGGAATAGGACAAGATGATCTTCAGAAGTCCCTTCCAGCCTTAGCCAACCTCCTACTCTGTGACTTTTTGCTTGCAGTCTTTTATCACTACTAGGTGATAGATTATCAGGCTGTTTCTTGGTAAAAATTTTGATTGTGAGCTGTTGCTGAATATCTTTGGGAACAATTAATCACTCTTATAGTGCAGCATATAGTCATCAACCTGCCTGTAGCAGCTAATTCAGTCCCCAGCAGTAGTCGCTTTTGCTTTATACTATATGACTTACAAAGCAAAGGGATCACTCACCTAGAGGACAGAACCTTCAAACACATCTGTTTGTGCTTACTTTTCGCTGTTTTAAACATATGCATATTAGAGGTCATAAATTTCCCATCTGGGCATCTATCTTTTATATCTTTCTGTTCACTTTATGTGCTGTGAGGGCTTTGTTAGTTTGTTTGTCTGCTGTTTTTCCCAAGTATTGTGCATTCTACTTCCATTTAGGAAATAGAACAATGATAATTAGACAAACGGATGCTAAGTATTATTGCAGGGATGTGGTATTTGGGGGTATGATTCCTAAAGGGAATCTCATCTGCTTAGAGGGCAGCAGCATGTTCTAACAGTCCATTCTTTTTTTAATTTTTCTTTTTTTTTGTGGAGGGTGGTGGAGATTGGGGTGTATGTGAACAGTAGTGTTCCTGCCTTTCTCCTAGATGAGAATAATGTTTAATATGCAGAATAATCTATAAATATTTTCTAAAGTTTTGAGACTTATTTTTGAGGCCCAGGTTGCATACTTCATTCTCTTTTGATTCATCATGGTGGTCACCGATGTTCAAAGGATATCCATACAAAGAACTGGGAAACAACATAGATTTTATGTGGCAATTAAGAAGATTTATTTCTTATAATGTTATTATTAGGGAAAACTGTCTTAAAACTAAAGCTTGTTTTGGATTCAGGTAAACCTTACCTGAAGTAATCTTCTATTCCAGTTGCTCCTGGTTAAAAAGCATACAGCTTTCTTCTTAAGACTCTGTATATTTCAGTTCAGTTTTTTGGAAGTATTAAAGGTAGTGTATGGTTTCTAAACTGATATCTAAGCTATCTTCTTTCTGTGATTTATGTTTAAAAAATAGATTGTTACCTTTTTTTTGCTCCCACCCTTTATAATCCTATTGTTCTGTATCCTGTTGTTAAGGAAGACAGTAAAACTGGAACCATTTAATAATAAAGTAAAAAAGGAATAGAAATAAAAAATGTAGTTGAGTCAGGAGACAAGGAGCAGCCCTCAAAAAAGCACTGCTTTATAACAAAATAAATTATACATAGTGCTTTACTATTGTGCATTACGAATTGTTCCAATTCCACATGCTTTCTTGTGGATAAGGCAATTCCTTACACAAAAAACCATGAATTCATGTCCAACTTCACAAGCCACTTTACGACACGTAGCTCAGTGAGTTTCCACTGGCCTATGCGGAAGTGTTCTAAATGCATGTAAATGTAAGTGATACAACCAGGCCTTGTGTTTGAGTATTCATTTTGCAGACTGAAGCTATCTGCAAACTTAAGAACTCAGGAAGAACGATAATTATCTCTTGTGGCTGCAGTTTTGCAATGGCTTAGGTTTAAATAGGAAAGGATCAAATAGTCATTGCACTATACTCTGATAAACCTGAAGGCACAGCAGTTATTGCTATCAGCATGATCCCAGCTCAGGCTGTTCTAGCAGGTTAGAGAATAAAATTGTTACATAACCTGAACAGTGAAACATTCTGCTGTCCTGTTCTGTGAAGACCTTTATAAAAATACCCCAATGGTTATTAGAATAACTATCCCATAATTTACTTGCTCAAATGACAGCACATGAAGGCTTTTTACTGTATGCTTTGTGTAACTGCTTAACACAGTGGTATTTTAATTCTACCTGAAAACACAATAATACATTAGAGTTTCTACATATTATACATTAGGAGTACTATATATTATATAGGGATAACACTGTTTCTGTACGCTGTTAGCACTATATGTGAGTTTATATCAGTAGCCTTAAGTTTTTTCCTCAGTTCCTTTAATGTATATGTATTATGTGATTTTTGTTCGTGTTTTGGTTTTTTGTGTTTTGGGTTTTTTTGGGTTTTTGTTGTTTGTTTGTTTTTTTTTTTTTAATAGGGATAGCCACCAGGAAAATGCTCATAATTAGGAGATGAGAAACAGACTTTGCCTGGCCTGTGTATAGTGCCTCTTGATGAATCAGGATCTGCTTTTTATAAATATAATCCTTGTGTTATGAACTCCTTTGACAGAGAAAATCAATAGAAATAATTTCCATCTCCATTCATGATACACTCTTCACTGGTTTCTCCTTCTCATTTTCTGGATTTACTTTATACAAATGCCACGGGGCCCAGATAAAGTGAAAAATTTCATATTATTAATTTTTCCCCTTTTGAATTCATGGCATCCAGTTTCTGTCTTTGGTTTTAAATGTCTTTGTGTCACTTTGAGTAGATAACATAAAGAAAAAAATATATATTCCTTCATGGGCTGAGAGATTTGAATTGTTAACAGCTGGCTCTCATCTTTTTGGTATAGATTTTGAGCTTTTGAGTTCTCGGCCATAGAAGTCAAGAAAATGATGTTAAGTCAGGGTGCATACTTATGAGGTTTAGCGAGTACATTTGTGTGACTCTGAAGGGAGATAAATGTGCTATCATGACAAATAGATTGGAGAATCTGCATTAGCTGCAGGTGTTTATGAGCTAACAGAACAGCTTAAAAATACATTGAAGAGACTTGTTTGTAGGAAAATTCCTAACTTCCTATTATATGTTTTGCATGGTTTAAAATGTATCTGCATTTATTATTGTTTATAATAAACTTCTGAATGCTTGATCTAGGAACCTTTTATTTTCCCCCTGATTACTTTCTGCTTTGCATCAATTGCCAGTTGGTGGTTATATATTTTTCTTTGGAGGTTGTAGGCCTTTTGAAATCAATATATTTAATAGAAAAATCAGCAGCAAAACATCTTGAGGGAACAAGATGTCTCTGTGTATGTCTGTGTTTATATATGTACGAAATATGTACGGATATGTAAATAGTTGACAGTCAAAAAATACTGCTCACACACTGCATCTTTCAAGTAGAGCTTCCTACAAAGTAAGCAGGATGTGAGGAAAGCTAGAAATTGATTACCGTTTTACCATTTTCAGTTGTCTTGTGTTTAAACACTAAAATGGTTAGGCTCTCCTCTACATTTTTTTTTATTTATACATGTTCTAACAGAGTGTTTTTTAGTGAGTCATCATACTATCCAATAAAGATCAGCTTTAACACAGAATTAACCTTAGAGACATGACTGCAGAAAAAATGGGACAATACAATCTTTAACTTGAAAAGGAAAGAGTCTAACCTGTGTTCAAGCACAAAATTCATGATCTCCATTGGAGAAGGTGTATTTTCTGTAACAGCCAGGATTGCTAAATAGGGAAAAAGAAATCAAAATAAAGAACTGGTATCAAATGTACAGTTTACGAAACATATTTGGAGAATAAGCTCAAGTGATGCTATTTGCTATAAATTATTTTTAAAGGATAGTAAGATACCTTTGCTTTGGGTAAAGAAATCTTTTTTTTTTTTTTTTTTAAATAGCTGATTGTCCATTATAATGTTAAATTAATGTGATGATGTCATGGTTTAAGCCCCTCACGCAGTTCGTTTACGTACTCCCCCCTCTTTCTTCCCCCCGCTCCCGGGGAGATGGGAAGGAGATTCGAAAGAATGCAACTCCCACAGGTTGAGATAAGAACAGTTTAGTAACTAAGGTATAACACAAATCACTACTGCTACCACCAATAATAATAATGACAAGAGAAATACAAGGAAAAAAATACAATCACTCACCACCTATACCCAGCCTGACCAAGCAGTGCACACACACCCCCCCCCCCCCTTCCGGGTCTCTGTTCTCTGTTTTTACATCCTGGGCATGACGTGCTGTGGTATGGAATACCTCTTGGGCTAGTTTGGGTCAGGTGTCCTGTCTCTGCTTCCTCCCGGCTTCCCCTCCTCCCTGACAGAGCATGAAACTCAGAAAGTCCTTGGTCAGAGTAAACATTACCAAGCAGTAACTGAAAACACTGGTGTTATCAGAGCTGTTCCCAGGCCCAAAATCAAAAACACAGCACTGCACCAGCTACCAAGAAGGAGAAAAATGACTGCTATTGCTGAACCCATGACAGATGAAAATTATATTAATATCAAAACCAAATTAACATTTTCAAGTTATGCTAATAAAGAAGGAAAAAAAAAAAAAACAAAACAAAACAGCAGTTGAAATCGTTCTTTTCCTCCTGAAAACAAAAGAACATCCAGAAGAAATTATAGTTAAGTCTTACGCTTTGAATGTATTTTATGTGGGTTTTTTTCATCATCTTTCAGAAAGGAGAGTTCTCCTGTAATCAATCAGTTAGATGTACAGAGGAAATAATTGCTTCAGATTGCAAGAACCATGGTTTGTAGTTGCAAAAACAGTGCTAAATAAGAGAGTTCATATCCTCTGGCTGTGTACTGTGGGGACAGTAAGTCACAAGCCGATTTCATTGACACCTCAGTAAGAAATATTACATAGGCTATGAAGTTTTCCATATTTCTTTGGGAATTCTTTACAGTAAATGTTGACTTTTTATTGACAGTCACATAAAATGTATAATGGAAGTGTAAACCTACAGAGTTAAAAATTAGTCTATTCTTGAAAATCAGTGTTAGCTAGTCTGGATAAGAGATGAGTATTGGAATTCAGGTCTCAGAGAGAAAAGAAAATTTTCTTCCCTTACATAGTCCTTTTGCATGTTTACCACAAGCAAATGTCATTTCTGCAGCTGCCCATTACCACCAGGTTTTGCCCACTTCCAACCCTTTTCCTGACAACTTACCTTTATAATTTTTCCTGGTCACACTTGGAAAACAAAACAAAACAAAAAACAAAACAAACAAACAAACAAAAAAGGGTGTTAGCTCATAAGTTCACATGTTAACAAATTTTGGAATATTGATGTGTGACTTCAGAATACAAATATTTGACACTCAGCTGGAAGGGATGTGCTGCGCAGGAGAGGTAACATCTGGCAGCAGGTAGTGGTAAAGCATACTGTGTGCTACAGAATGATATGTTAGATGAACAAGCTTCCTATTTCATTTAACTCCTTTGTTCACTTCCCCCTTTCTCCCTGGAGCCATTGGGTGAACAAACATGGCACAACATGCTGTTGTTCCTGCTGTGTACATTTTTCACCTCCTGCCCCGGTCTATTAGCTCCTGATAATGGCAAGCACGAGTTTTAGTTGGTGTCTGACAACGTCCAGCACCTGTCCCATCTGCTAGGCAGATGGCTGCACTTATGAATTTATTATTGCATTGATAAAGGACTTGCTGTGTAGATACGGAGCTGCAGATGACAAAGTGGAGAAAAGGTGAAGGGACAACATCTGCATGAAGACATACCGGTGTGTGCTTTTTCTTTTTTTTTTTATCCCTCCCTCTCTCTCTCACCCTTCCTCCCCTCCGCCCATTCCTCTGGTGCTCTATTTTTGTGGTATACTGCATCTGTTTTTTAGCAGAATGCGGGATTTGCCTTTCCTTTTTTATCTCAGTGCCATATAGTGCAATTCAGGTCCTTAATAAGCTGCTTAAAATTGAAAAAGCAGTCTCTCCTACTTGTTTTTACTCTATATCGTGCTTTCGCATTTGAGGAAAAGAGAAAAATCTGAATGCTGAAAGCTGTTGACAACTTTTTACGTTTTATACTGCTTTTGAGATATGCAGATATTGTTTAGGGAGAAAGGAAAGAAGAAAAGTTGGCAGAGGGGCTCAGGTCACGCCATAAGGAGTAAATGAAGCATTGTTTTTACTCCATGGGGCAATCCTTGAGCTGCTGGATCTGCATCTTAGTGGAACATTGCAAAACAGACACAGTAGGGGATAAGAAACTAAGCTTTATACAACTGTAAATGATTTACAGACATGCAAGGCTGTAGATGCTATGCCCATTAATGAGATGTTTGCTATTTAAAATTCCTTTTTTTTATGGAGTTAAACCTTTCTGTATAGACATCCATGTTTTGTTCTCTTGTTTACAATTTGTTTGCTGAAATAAATGAAGAAACACAGATTTATAGTTCCCACAAAATTTCTTAAGCATATTTACTTTATTACAAAGAATTAGATTCTTTGTTGGGGGTAGTAAAATATTAAGGATGCTGTTTTCAGAAAGGTTGCTTTAGTGGTTAGGATTTTCCATAAAATTTACTTAACATTTACTAATTTCTAAAAATGACTCAAATATTGGTCTTGTGTTTTATTTTTGTAATTGAAAAATTTCATCAAGTATCATATTTTTGGATTGTCAAGTAAGAGTTACCAAAATCCAAAAATCACTTAATGTGCAAAACAAACTTGATAAATAGTCATAATAGTGCTTATTCTGGTAACAACTTCCCTTTGCCTGTGACATGTTACTTTTTTTCCTCCTGGTTATAAATATTTGCTATTAAATAGAATAAAAGCAAAATTTATGCACAAAGAAGATGGATGCTCTCATCACTGAAGAGAATAGTGTTGTAAATAGAACTAATGTACTGTGCTGTATGTTCTTTTTAAAGAAAAAATTGCTCTTGTGGCTACTGATACTGTTTATTACATGCTGATGATTGCAGCATGCAAGTTTGTTAGATTGCAGGTCAACTGTGACTCTTCTCCAAGTAAGCGTAACTCCACTGGTCAGGCAAGCACTGTGTAAGTCATATTGTGTATGAAAAAAGTAGCTGCTAGCTCAAGGCTTGAGTTTTGCTGTTCACTGAGTTTATGAGAAATACTGTGTTTATGTAGAGTATTAGTTTTCCTGTTTCCCTGTTCTTCACTCTCCAAACTCATCCCCAGACAGGCATTTCTGTTCAAAAATAAATAAATAAAACACAGATTTTTATTTTTTTATATATATGTTTTTATGCATAAAATACTGCTGGAAAAGTGAAGATTTTGGGTTGTATCATGCTTAATGACTCATCCATAAAATCTAAAATTGTCTAGGATTACAATGTAGTTTTTGAAAATAACAAGGATACTATGGCCTTATGAAAGACAAAGGCTGCTGTTTTAATATTTGTTTTACAGTTTCCTAGTAAATTAACCATTATATAGTCAAAGCTTTTCTTTTAAGTACTGAACAAATGGACCACAGCTCTGTCTAAGGTCCAGTATGCTTCTCTGGTTCCAGATGTGCTTCGGCATGTAATTGTCTGGCAGGGAGAGTTATCGATCTACTACAATAACAAAATCAGTCAGCAACAAAATATTTGAACTGTTTCATAAAATTGAAATAGCCTTAGACAGACATCTGATGATTAGTTACAGCACAATGTGCTGCACTCTAAATGGAAGAGAATTTTTAGTGGTTTACTGATGATTTCAAGGACGTGTTCCACTCAGAAATACTTATAGAAATGCACATAATGTAACTGTGATAGCTTGCATGGGGAAAGATCTTGCACCACAAACTAATATATAAATGGACTTATTAGATACAGATGTTAATGCAGAAACTATTTTGTTTGTTCTTAGCCATAGTGATATTGACATTTTCATATAGTTTAATTAATGTCTGTAAAAATGTAAACTACTGAAAAATATAGGCAAATGTTATTCAAGTGTGTATGTGCTGAAACTGAAATTGCTCTAGGTGCTAGTCAGTAGACAAAACCCTCCTCAAATCGATAATCACAAACTTATTTCCCATTATTGTAAGTTCAAAATGAAAGAAAAAGGATCATAAACAAAGGAAATTATGCAGTGTTTAGCTGAGCTTGTATTAAGTGCTTAAGATGTGTTCGATCTCACCTTTTGTCTGAGAGAAAAAGCTAGTTCTATTAAAGTGAGTTCAGAAGCCTTTCTTCTCTTTATTTGCTTTTAAAGACTTGTTCTGTTGGGATGGTAAATGTATTTGGCAGAGGAGAAATAATTCAAAAA
This sequence comes from Ara ararauna, assembly GCA_028858755.1. Lineage (NCBI taxonomy): Eukaryota > Metazoa > Chordata > Aves > Psittaciformes > Psittacidae > Ara > Ara ararauna. The sequence goes on from CM054376.1 coordinate 23,376,699, forward strand.
CCATTCACATGTAGAGTTGTTTTAGAGTCTTACAAGGACAAAATGTCTCTCCATTTTTTTTAATACAAAAGCATTAAGAAATGTTAGCATTAATCTATTTGGAGAAAGCTATCCATCCAGCTCTAAGAAAACCCTCAGTTCTCATTGAAAATAAGAAAATATATTAAAAAAGGTATTGTGTGTAGTAGTGAGTTTTACTTCTTTACTAGCAGAACAATATATTGATTTTCTGAAACAAAATTTGCATAGCGGTGAAGGAAAATCATTATTATTTGGTGGGGTAAGGGACAGGCTTTATGGAAAAAGCTATCACACAGTATTTGCTGGTCATCACTGGCTGGTTATAAATTGGTCACACCCCCATCCATGACAGCATTACTCTATAAGTATTTTTGCAGACACAGAAAATAGCCCAGACCATTCAGGAATCTGCAGGTAAATCTTGTCACTTCATACTCTGTGGCTAATAGACTTCTGATCAGTTCTTTATAAATTAAGGGATATTATAGACTTTATGTGGCAACTTAGTTCATTGCCGTTGACAAAATACCTACTTCATTTGAGGTCAAAGTTAGTCCACTTTTTAGTGTGTATCTTTTTCTTGTAAATATTAACCTTAAAGTTTTTTGAGATTTGGGGACATTTTTAATGTTCAATGAGGGTTGAAGCACGCTGTTCCAGATTTTTCTGTTTACAGTTATGCATACGGCAAGCGGACCACAGTTTCCAATTTTGAAAAAAAAAAAGTCTATGAACAAGAAGGATTCAGTGGCTTTAACTTTTAGGTTTTGTATCTGTGGAGTTATGCTTAGTTATGCTTATTTTAATGCTTACTAATACAGCTAATTCAATTACTTGATCTGACACTGTGTCTACCAGATTTTAATCTCATGAATGTACATGTATGTGTTTTTATACATCAAAATTAAGCTTGCTGGAAGATTCATTCACAGGGTTAATAAATGCAAAACCAAGAAACATTACATTGTCTTATGACAAATAGAAATGTTATGGTGACAGCGGCATATAATTGCATGGATGGTTTGCAAGCATTACCTGGGAAAGTATACAAAGGCCTCATTGGTACATAAGAAAGAATGGTGTAGAGACCAAAGTTCAGTCTTTAACGATAAAGCCTGAATGGAATGATGAGATGTGCATGCCACTGCCTTAAGTTTTTCACATTCTGTTGGATAAGGTAACATTAGTACCTAGTAGTCAATACATGTAATTCTAAATAGTAGATCATAATGATTCGACTATGGTTTCAAAATACCCAGCTGTGGAAAGATAGCTGACTGAAGACAGCTCTTTAATCTAGTAGAGCAAAGGTATATTGCTATATAGCAATTTAAAACTTAAGGAATATATATTAAAAAATTAAATAAAATGCTTTTCTTATTCAGAAGGTAAACTAATGATTGTAACTATTTTTTTGAAGACTTACTGCCTAGTTGAAGTCTAACTCAAAAGTTTGTATTTACAAAAGTAGACATGCTTTTTTTCAGAATTGTTTCTCAAATAAAAAATCTTTAAGGCTCTAAATTATAATTCTGATAATCTAGCAAAATTTGGTTTTCTGTGGGGTTTTGTTTGCTTTTTGGGGTTTTTTTGTTGCTTTTTAGACAAGTAATTATTTTACAACCCAAAACACTAGTTTTGGGGAGAAAAAAATTGGCAAGAAAAATTTAAAAGCTCATTCTTCTTCCAAAAAACATTGTGGAAAAACTATTTTGGGGAAAAAGAAATCAGGAGAGGGACTTTTTACAAGGGCATGGAGTAACAGGGCAAGGGGAAACAGCTTTAAGGCGACTGAAGTGAGATTTAGATTAGATATTAGGAAGAAATTCTTTACTGTGAGGTTGGTGAGATGCTGGAACAGGTTGCCCAGAGAAATTGTGAATGTCCCATCTCTGAAAGTGTTCAAGGCCGGGTTGGATGGGGCTTTGAGCAACCTGGTCTAGTTGAGAGTGTCCCTGCCCCTGGCAGGGGGGTTGAAACTAGATCTTTAAGATCGCTTCCAACCCAAAGCATTCTATGATTCTATAAAAAACTTGTAGCTGAAGGAAAGTATTAATTTTAGTTGTAAACTGCAATACAATTAATTTTACATTCTCTTGTAGCAGAATAATTCCTGTTACTGTTTCTGATGCTAATTATGCAACCTGCAGTTTCTTACAATCTGAGAATATAAGTGGTAAAGAATGCTATTTGCTTGAACATATTTAAAAATAGATATAAACTTCAATAAATCAACATTTAATTTCCGAAATAAATTATATAATCTGCTGTTTAATTTGTGGACAGTTTCAATATATTTACATTTAAAAAATGTAAGACAATGTATAATATATTTCAGAGCTAATTATTATTACTTATTCTGAAATCAGACTATTCATTGATGATATTAAAATAGAAATAATAATCCTAAAACACTTAACAAAATTCTGGGGGTTTAATACTTTTTTTATTTAAAAAAACCACAAAATTCAGGCTGCTATTGAAAACTTTAATCAGAGATAAAAATATCACTGAAATCTAGTGAGTCTTTTCTGCGCTTTTTAGCTTATTTTACTTGATATATACAATTATCTTGTATTAGCAATGCAGCTATAAACAAAATGAATAAACATATCCAGTAAATAAACAACTGTCCAGGTATTGTAGAAAAGGATCTCTATTTTGTCTTGGATTTTAATGTGAAATGTTTGGAGCTATCAAGCAGTTCAGCAGATGACTCTCACAAATAACTGAGTAGCATGCAAGTTAAACCAGTAAAACCATTTGTTGAAACTTCTATTATGATTAGTAGATCTATATTTACTGGATGGAATTTGCATGTGAAATATGGAATTTTAAAAAATCTTTTGGCAAAGCACAAATATATCAAACTTTGGTCCAGAGTACACCAGAGATACCACTTTAATGCTAAAATGTACAGCTGTAAACTGCATTTATTAGAAGGATGTGGCAACTTAAGTTGCACAGTTTAAACAAGTTGTAGTAAAGTTTATTTTGATAGCATTATATGTCATTCAATATGTCAGACATACAGTAACAGTCATGATGGTCGTGTAGCTCGGCAAATTATTGCTTTGCTAAAAAATTAGATTACCGTTATGAACTGAAAACCGTGGTTTTCCATCAAATTGTCTCACCTTTGTTTTTCCCCTCAGGTCTTTGTAGACAAAGGTATGACAAAATTACCTTAACCTGAGTTTCTGGTCATACCATTTGTAGATATATTTTGGACCATCGTTTACCATGACAGTGTAGCTATACGTATTTTTCTACAGTACAGGTACATAAGCCTAAAGGTAGAAGTTGCAGACACAAGCTTTCTTGGCAAGGTTTATTTTGTCAGATAATGTTATGAAAATAACTTTACAACAGCCTGTTTAAATTGTGCAACTTTAGTTGCTAGATCCTTCTAATATATGCAGTTTACAGATGTACATTTTAGCATTAAAAGTGGTATCTCTGGTGTACTATGGACCAAAGTTTGATATTTTGTGAGATAATGCTATCAAAGTAAACTTTATGAGCAGCATAATAAGGGTATGAAACTACAGTGAGTTATAAAAGGTTTTTTATTTAGTGCCAGTATCTGATTCATGTAAAGGATCTCTACAAAGTGATTCAGCTCAAAAAAAAAAAAAAAAACCAAAACCAAACCAAAACAAAAAAAAAAAAAGCCCCATATATACATCTTTTGAAAATCAAGACAAATTTGAAACTTTCTTGAAGAAAAACGTATTGCTTTCATTCTTTCTTTTTCTCCTCTTCCTGACTTGGATTGCAACTAGAAATTGAAAGACATAGCATATAAAAAAATATTCTAATTTTTTTTGAAAAAAAATCCTTTTCAAACTGAAAATCAGTGCCATGGACTGGTCCTAATTTAGTTGAAACCGATGAGAGGATCATTTCAGCTTCTCAGCTGCCATTTTTGAAAGGGCTTGATATTGCAGCCTGGTTACAGAAAAAAATCCTGTTTTGGAAAAAAGTCAATAAAACATAGACTGGTTTGGATTGGAAGGGACCTCAAAGATCATCTAGTTCCAACCCATCTGCTATGGGCAAGGGTACTCCCAACTAGACCAAGCTGCTCAAAGCTCCATCCAGCCTGGCTTTGAACGCTTCCAGGGGTGTGGCATCCACAACCTTGCTGGGCAACCTGTGTCTCACCATGCTCATAGTAAAGAATTTTTTCTTAATGTGCAATCTAAACAATGAACAATGCCTGTGAATATGCTTGGCTAAAGTGCTGCTTGGATGCAAATTCAGTTCAGTGCTGCAATTTAGACAATGTTTCCCTTTGTCTGTGCTTAGGTTTGTATTTTAGGAAATATTTTTGTGTGTTTTTTGTTAAAATTGTCTTATATACCGCCTTTACTTCCACTGAAGTGGAAAGGAAGTATTATTATGTAGTAGCATTGTGCACAAATGAACTATGAGGTCTTACTTTATTTTTCCCTCCAAATAATATTCCTTGCAAAATGGATATAATGGCTAATATGTACCCATTTTCTTTTGTATGGAGAATTAGTTACAGTATTTCTGGCAATAAAATAATGCTTATAACAACAACATAATTTAACCATGTTTTTACCATGTTTCTGAAAAGACTTTTTTTTTTTTTTTTAATTCTGTATGGTTAAATTTAAAATAATTTGAAAGACAAAACGAGAAACCTAACACCATCTCTGTTTCCTCCCACTACACGCTGAAAAAACATATGTGTTAAACAAAGAATTAGCTTGATTTCAGCATTTGCTTGTCAAGACTCAATTCTTCAGTATATATGCACATACTGTAGCTCCACATGTGTTACTTAAGGATTATTTGGTCTAAAAACTGAGTATAAATTAACACTTGTGATTCTATAGGTTATACATGTTGACACTTTTTCTTGAATATAAACTTGAAGGTGCAATCAAAACACCGCTAAAAATACCGTTAAGTATTAATAACATCAAAATAAGTGTCATGAGCATATGCTTTTGCAACTGTAATTAGCTGGGTTTGGGTTTTTTTAGTTTTTTTTTTTTTAATTAGCTATATTCTGTTAGCTATTATTGCTAATACATTGATAAATGTGAAGTCCATTTCAGCTAACAAATCAGGAGGTCAGAAATACATATAATTATATATCACCCCACCTGGATGTATTGGCTTAGAAAAAGGATGAAAGATTTATTTTATGAATATAGTAAAAATTACTTTTACAAACCGTGAAATGACTGAATAAAAATTTATGAAAGGCTTCATCTGGTTTTGGAGAAGTTACAGGGGGAGTTTGGAGAGAGTTACTGACTTGTTCTTAATCATTCCTTTACAGGGTGGGGTAAACAGTTTTTAAATCAAAAAGTTTTCTTTTCTTACTCTTTGCCCTCCCATTGCTATGTTCTAAATAATTCTTATGCATTTTACTGGGAATGATTTTGCCCTACTCTCCAGCTCTCCAGTTAGTAGAAGGTTCTAAAAGGAATCTCTGTTCCAATTACTGAACTCGCAATTCATTTTCATTTCCAAATTGTAAGTGACCTCTATGTAGTCAGTCTATGTCAGTCATCTGCTTTTTCTTCTTTTTCATCTGTTCTTATTTTCCAGCTAGTGCAAGTCATATGGCTTACCTATTTTATGTAAACATTATACTGCTCTGAATTTTCTTATTTTCTTCAATCGCAAAGGAACAGAAAGAATATTATTCATATGTGTGTGCACAAAATGTATAAGAAGGTTGCACATTTTCATGAAATGTCCCTGTATCCCATGAAATTATAGGGATAGATGCAAACAGAAATTTAGGTAACAGTGCTCGCTTAACATTTATGTAGCTTGTTGCAGTGGAAGCTCACTGTGCATTAAGAAGGGAGCATGAAGTTTCACAGAAGGGGATCATTACGATCCAATGCCAGTAGCAGAAACTGTGCTAAAATTACCGAGGTTAGGGAGACACAGGATTGAGATGCATTTCTACAGTAAGTGTTTGTAGGATCAAGTGCTTTCTCTTAAGTTCATTGTTCAAGATGCAACTGTCATGCATTTTTTAATTTTTAAAATATGGTCAAAGGGGAAGCTGCTTCTATCTCCTATTACCACATCCAGAATACTGATGGCATAAATTGACTTTTTTTCTGTCTTCGTAGTTTTTAAATAGCCCATTTTTCCTTGAGAATCTGGTTACAAAGTAAATTCACCTAGAATAGTGTAATTTCTTCTGCTGCAAATTTTCTATATAGCTGAGAAAAATTCACATGATTGAGAACTAGAGCTATGCCACATGTTTCCATAGACCTTGATACTTACTGTGAGAGCAAGAAAAAGGTTTGGGATTCAAACCCAATTTAATATGTATTTTATTATTTTTCATAAGTCTATGAATGTCTTCAGTAACAAGCTATAGAGCCATACCTTTATTCCTACAAGTGCCAGGGGAAGGGAAACAGTATTATTTTCTGTAAAACAAAATATTCTTCAGGTAGCAATATGTGTATGTGCACAAACACTAAGTTCAGAATAGCTGAAGACTGGAGAGTAGGTTTGTGTTTTGTGTAGAAGATTCAACTGAATGTGGTTTTCCAGTGTTTTTAATAAGCATTAAAAACATAGAATTGTAAAGTGAAATGTGCACAGCTCCACCATCACTTTCTTTAGCTGAGAATGTGCACTGAAAATGACTCAATCATGCATTATTGGTGCTATACACAATATATTAAATGTATGGATTAAACCTCAGCTAGAATTTAAGATGTTTATCCTGAGGCCTATCTGTTTATGAACAGAAGCAGACAATTACAGGAATTACGTTCTTCACTGCTTGAGGACCTAGTGACTTTTTAGGCTAGTTAAGAGCCAAGCAAGGGTTTCTCATGCTTTAAAACCGAGTTTTAAAATGTGGATGTGTGAAAGACAACCATTTTCTTTGTACGCTTTCTTTACTTAAATATTCTTGTATGCTGAAAACCATCCTGTATTTACTACTTTGATTTTCTGCCCTGAATGTGCATTTATTTATACAAGCAATTCAGTACCTTCCTAGATAGCTTTTAGTTTGTTTATTACAACTTTTAAACCATAAATTATATCAAATGTGCTAGTTGTCATGTGATTATTCAGAATCATAGAATAGTTAGGATTGGAAAGGACCTTAAGATCATCTAGTTCCAACCACCCTGCCATGGGCAGGGACACCTCCCACTAAACCATGCCACCCAAGGCTCTGTCCAACCTGGCCTTGAACACCACCAGCAATGGAGCATTCACAACTTCCCTGGGCAGCCCATTCCAGTGCCTCAACACGCTTACAGTAAAGAACTTCCTCCTTATATCCAATCTAAACTTCCCCTGTTTAAATTTGAACCCGTTACCCCTTGTCCTATCACTACAGTCTCTAAGGAAGAGTCCCTCCCCAGAATCCCTATAGGCCGCCTTCAGATACTGGAAGGCTGCTATGAGGTCTCCACGCAGCCTTCTCTTCTCCAGGCTCAACAGCCCCAACTTTCTCAGCCTATCTTCATGTGGGAGGTACTCCAGTCCCCTGATCATCCTTGTGGCCCTCCTTTGGACTTGTTCCAACAGTTCCATGTCCTTTTTATGTTGACGACACCAGAACTGACCACAATACTCCAAGTGAGGTCTCACAAGAGCAGAGTAGAGGGGCAGGATCACCTCCTTCAACCTGCTGGTTCATGTGTGTGTACAAATGCTGATAAAGCAGAAGGGAAAATTTAAAGTGAAAACCAGAATTTTTAGCATAAACCTCTAATAATTTGTTCACTACCAATTTCAGCTTTGAGCCTGTTTTGTTTGATTTTTAGCTGTATAAAATAGTATTTTAAACCTTGTGATAATTATTTGATGAGCTAAGCCTGTCAAACCATTTAGTCGGAAGAACCAAAAAGAACAGATAATACATTTTCAGTGCTATTAATAATACCTAGCTGGAGAATAGTCATGAAACGTATCAGTTTTCTGACAACTCAAAAGGCTTTTTTATTATCTTTCTGTTGTAGTGTGTTAAATTACAATAATTAACCTTGTGTCCAGAATACTGGATATTAACATCTTGTGGGAAAAATATTCCCCTAGAGGGATTATTTTTATACTTCATTTAACTAGCTTTTTTGCTTGTTAATGTAAGGAAAAGAAACAGATGAATGTAGAATGTGTTGTACTTTGATAAATAGGAAAATTCCTTTTGTGAGTAAAAGAAAATGAAAACATAAATATGTAATTAGTGATATCACTGTGCTTCATAGTGAAAACGTTATGTAACACAGATTAATAATTTAAACTAGTCTAAATATTCTGCATTCCAAATATTTATGTTAGTGATTAAATAATCTCAGTTTTGTTAGACTGGAATAAAATTTTAAAAATGGTTCTTAAAATAGCATTCTTATAAGCTGTTTTCTATCCGAATAGCTGCTCTATATGCTTAATTGAAAAGGGTTGTTTCAGAGACTAAGGAATCCAGTTACTGGGCTATAAAAGCCAAATCAAAGCTCACTCAATGGTTGAACCAAAAGTCACACTGGGACCTCTGGACTTCATGCTTTTTGCCGTGACAGAAAGATGAAAACAGGAATTTTTATATTTTTTTTATAACAACAGAAATTAGGTCTATAGTTTCTGCTGTTATTCACTGTGCCCTGAATTTTAATACTGGAGCAAGTTTTAGTACAAATAATAATTTAAGCTAATATTTTCTAGGCAACTAAATATAATAAATTGGTGCATTATCTCATCAAGTCTCATTGACACTTGTTTCTATAATGAGTCTAATCTTTCCTTTGTTAAAGCAACTCAAATTACCTCAGTAATTCTAAGGATAGAGAGAAATGAGCAAAAAGTAATGGAAAGGGAAATTAGCTGCTTCTTCATTTTACAGCGGCTTTATATGTACACTAATGAGATTTTTTGTATTTTCATTAATATTCCAAAATGCAATGATAACGTAAACTACCTAATGAAAAAATACGAAGGATCAGTATTCAGGCAATTATTTCTATTTTCTTGAATAAGTAAGGTTATTGTTCACAGCTGAAGGTCTTGCATGCGTATCAGTGATCTTCATCCTTTATTGTAAGTTCATACAATAATTCGCATTGGAAGGAACCTCAGCAGGTCTATAGTCCAAACTCCTACTCTAAGCAGAATCAGCTATACGGTCAGATAGGAATTAAAGTACCAAGTCCTCTGTTCAATGAGAAGAAATAATAAACTTGTTTAGAAGAGATGTAGAATATCAGCTCACTGAAGAATATATCTGTAGTACTCAGAAATGGGACCTATGAAAATAACTTTAATTTTATTGCTTACTTCTTCCCATTTTCAAGTATTTTTAAGGAACAAATATAAAACAGAAAAAAAAAATCCTCTACAAAAAACCCAAAACCTGTAATTAAGCACATAAACAAATACGTCACATGGTGGACTAGATATTCACTCACTATGTGAGACTTTTGTGATGTATTAAAGAGATATGACTGTGAAATGGTATAGAGTACAGAAAGTCCATTTTGTGCTTTTGTTAACTTACTATTTGCAATTTTTGTTCCTTTGTACAATGTAGGAAGTTGACCACTTCCCCAAAATATTTCATTAACCTTCAAATTTTGTGACATTTATAGCATTATTTGATTCTGGATACTGCTCAAACTCTCTCTCCTCCTCCCCCTACTTACTGTTATTTAAAAGTGAGGACATCTGCTCATTTTGCCCCTGTCCCAGAAGAATAGAATTTATTTGTACTGTAACCAAATATCTAAGGATTATGTTGTTAATTCTGACATTCAAAGACGACATTCTGAGATGTTGTAAGTGTTCCAAAAAGATTAAGTAAAACCTGCAAAATATCTGGATTACACCAGCCTGTCTCAAATATGCTAATTTTTCAGTGACAAAGAATTGCAGAAGTTATATGAAGTCAAAAGTATGGACTTTGTCAGATAAAATTGATTACAGAAATCCTATTCTGGTTATTTTCATTAATCCATTATTACTGTTTTTTCCAGTGGAGGGATGCCAAAATATCTTGCTAATAATGAAACCCAGAGTAGATAAAAAATAGCACTGAGTTAAAAAACATCATTTTAGCAAGAATGAAAATGAAAAGACTCCAGAATTCTAGATGAAAAGTGTAAAAATAATGAATCCACAAATTCTGTTCTGAAATATTCACTAAACAGGAAAACTGAAACTCAAATGCTATGGATTCTAGTTGAAGCTGTCAAACGGCACAGTTTTGAATATTGTGATTCTTTTCATACCTGAATAATGGTGTAAAATGCCTTAGTGATGATGGTGATGAGACTGCATTATAGTCTGAATTATATGATATGCAAAACAATAAGAAAATGAAGTCTTAAAGCATCCTTGTGATTTTTTTTCCCAGTGAATAGAAAATTGAAATTAGAATTTATGAGTAAGCATTTTTTCCTAAAGTAATCATTTTGAACTATCAGTGGGAAAACTAAAAGGAATTCAGTAGTATAGAATTTTGTTTTCTATTATTCTATCTAGAGATTAACAGAAAAAACAGTTGTTCCTGTGGTGTTTAGAATGGTAATGCATAATAATACAGATTTTTAAGGTGAGTAGCATGAATTGATATAGCATCAAAAATCAATAGCTTCACAAGCTCTAAATTTGACATGTTTAAATCATTAATTGGACTACATAAACCATGTGGAGCAGACTTGTTTGCATAGTTCTCAGCAAATTCATTACTAGGATTCAGACTACTGAGTAAGTAATAGTTGTACTTGATGCAGCCGTCAACATGAACAGATAACGCTTTGCCTCACCACTTCCTGTATGCACAAAAAATGAAGGGAACTATGACTCCTGGTGTCATTCCCACTCTTTCAAAGATCTAAATGAAAAGGCAAGTATCAATGCAACCAGTAAATGACAAACTGTTGTATAGGAGTAGAGGTTGCAGTTCAAGAAATAACCCAGTTTAGAGCAGTACTGTCTACATTGTTCAAAACCATATAACTGTATATTTTCTTACTCCATCCATGTAGTAGTCTGTGGAATGGGAAGTAAAAAAGTTTCTAAAAAAAACAACATAAAAAAGACAAAAAAAAAAAAAAAAAAAAAAAGAAAACCCAAAAAGCCAACAAAATTGTAAATACTGTTGCAGAAAACCTGTAGCTTCATTCCTCTGTGTTCCTCACATTTGGAAAATGAAAGAAAAAGATTACCTGTACAAGTATGATTTGTTTTTTTGATATGATTTGGGTCTTTTAACCCAAATATGATTTGAGTTTAAAAATCAGTTGGTTGAGGGGTCAGCTTCTCTGTCTGTAGGAGTATAGGTGGGAAGAACATTTTCTGATGAAAAAATAAATATTAATTCTGTAGAAACTTAGACCTGTGCTCTTCTCTACCCATGTTCAGGATTAAAGAACAGCCACCTGGCAGATCAGAAGTACGCATCTCAGAATAGAGTCTGAAGGTGTCAGTGTTCATTAAAGGTGAGAGAGAATGCCAAGAAGCATACATGTCTGATCAGAGTTCGTTTGATAGTTAATAAGTGATTGGCAGTGAAAGAGGTATTAAGCACTCAGGTTCAGAGAAACCAGAATGAATGTACAGCCAAGATTACCATCTGTTGAATATAAAATGCTTGAATCAAGACATTATAGATATATTTCCACAAACAGCAGGGACAGCAGTCTTTTTGGAAACAGTATCACAACAGAGTAGGGAAGCATTAAGACAGGAGCAAAAAGCTGTTCACAAAATTTTAGAGAGCAAATTACTTTATTGGTGCAATTGAACTGTGTTTAAATTGTGCTGGATCTGGGAAGAACTTTATAAGCAACCTCTAAATTAACATGTTGGATTTTTGACAGTCATTATACAATGATGGAAAAATTACATTATTATTATTGCTAGGTTTTAGGGAATCCAATCCTAAGTGGCCTCTGAACCGCGGTATGTGATCTTTTAGCCTCAATAAAGCCATAAATTTTTATTTTAACCTCCATTTCCTGATCTAGCTGACATTTGACAAATACTAAAACAGTGAAAATGATTCTACTGCCATATTCAAAGAATTTTTGCAGAAGATAAGAGAGTAGCTCTAACTCATGCAGGAAATGACAGTTGTTTTTCTCTGCAGTCACTCTTTTCTACCTTCTTATTTGTAAACTGGAATGTGGAAACAAGGACAAGATCATCATGCAAGATGAATCATATCTGTACAATCAGCAGCTCAGATGTTATCAGGAGCACATAGGCTTCCAGAAGGATTAAAAGATCTATTTTGTCTCTTTCAGTTCTTCCTGCCCTCCAACTTGATTTTTAGTTAGGTAATAATTATTCAGAGCCCCATTGCTTTTAGCATTTCTGAGAGATCCACCAAATGAGTAGAGAATTATAGAAGTGTAAAGATGAGCAAGATATTTGTGATAATATGTTTTTACTTCTTTGAGGCACTTGACTATTGTGTGATATTCTCCTAAGAAAGCAAGGGAATTATGACCAATGAAGCTAGTATTGAAGCAGGTTAAACCTATCCGGAAAACTGTTTTCAAAACAGTTGCCAAAGTTTTAATGTAATATTCTGGAGAGATTAGTCCCAGGTCTGGGCTCACTCAGAAGTTTCATTAAAAAGTAGGATGAAAGAAGCGTGTACTTTTATTAAATATCAGATGATACTACTCTGGGGGAGACTTGGAATATTTTAGATGAGGACTAGAAACCAAAATGACCTGGGGAACAAAAAAAGAGCTAAAACCCAACAACAATTTCATAGAAGTATATGCAAAAAGATTTGCTATGAGATTTATGATATTATCTTCCCACTATACTTGCACCAGTGAGGATCAAGTAATGTGTCATCATTTGTGTACTTTTAAAAAAATATGTCAGCCAACTGGAGAGAATTTGTGGAAGAACAGCAAGCTCAGAATGGTAAGAAATATGATGCAAGAGCCGAAAGCTAAAATAAATGAGCTTGTTCTAGTCTAGAAAAGAGAGAAATCCCTAACAGATGATAGCCTTCAACCATGCAAAAACATGACATAAAAAAATTTTTTATTTGAAACATTAGACATTTATTCCTATATTAGAGGAACTATTCCAATGCTCAATAGAGTTAAGCTAGAATTAGATGACTTAGGAAAGTCAAGTATGTTCCACATTAAAGGCTCTAGAAATTAAATTACATAATTTCTGATAATTACCCAGCTAGATCATTTTTCTCTTAGGACAAGAGGAAGAATCTATGTTTTTTGCACAACTTTGAGTTTACAGAATATGTTTTGATTAATTAAAAAATGTATTTCTTCAAAATCCAAGATAAACAAAGCTTTTCTTTGCGCAAAGGATTAAAGTACTATTTTTCTAAGTGTTGCCAAACATGACTGATGCAAAACTGTCCAGAGACAAAGTAGAAATTATAGTTTTCAGAAAGGTGGATAAAACCTTTCCTGCTAGTTTCAGCTGTACTAATAATCCAGGACATTGAGGTGAAGAAAATCACAATTTACTTCTTTTTTTCTCAACTCTACCTTCTTTCTTATGTGTTTGTGTACTCCCTCACCTTATTCCTATATAGTACTTCTTTATACTTGGGTGGGGGAAATAAATTATTATTAAAAATAATTTTTTATGGTATTCTGTATGGCTTTTTTTTTTCTAGAATCTACACGTTTTGCTGAATCATTGTGGTTTATATGAATTGATTAACAGTAATAGAGGATGCTTCCAATGGTGAAAATTTTGGCAAGCAGCAAAACAGAGAAGAGCTGCAGAGCACAAACTGCAGAAAAAAATCATTTTTAGGCAAAAGCTCTACAGAAGTCTGGAAAAGGATATATATCTTTACATCTTTGCAGTAAAAGTTACTTGTGGGAAATGTTCTTCATTATACGAAGATCTGTTGCTTGATACTGCAGTTAAACAGAGCTGAAATTGTGGCCAAAATGCAATTTTTTTTCATGTTTTGGAGCTGAAGTTCTGCAAAAGAAAGTTTACTTTATGCTGCTTTTTCCAAAACTCAGAATCATATTGTCACCACAAGGCTGTTTAATTTCTTTTAAAAATACTGAAAGAGTTCACACTAATATTTCTCTTTGTACTATAGATGTTTAAATGATACAGACTAGAATTTCAAGGGTTGTTGATAAGAAAGCCTTTAAAAGCAGGATCTATAGGAAATCTTCTATCTGGTGAAACACAGTAAGTAAATTTCAATTTGAAATACTTGCAGTGTAGTTTGCAGAAGTTTGGCTGGGTGGCAGGTAGTGGGAAAGCTTGAGATTGCTCAGAGCAGGCAGAGTGCAATTCTGCTGGCCTGTAATCTCTCATTGTCTGCATCAGTATGGAGCCAACTCCAAGCTAACATACCTTGTTCCTTAAGTGCGGCTTCTGAAGTGAGGCTCAGCATTGTGTTAGTGTTGCTTTTCAGCTTCCAGTGAATTCAGAAGTGTTGACAGAGGGAGGGCACCTCTTTCTGTAACACAGAACGTAGACAGATTTGAAGACTACAGGTTTGTTTCACTTAGGTCATCAAATTGCCACAAAAGTCTTAAGATTCTCCAAACCCAAAATTTTCCTTCCATAATTACTAGCAAATCAACCACTTAGGTGTTACTGTTGTGAAATACTGTAGACTCAATCCAGCAGGTTCACATCCTTCTTCCACTGGGGGCCACAGAGCTGAACACAGTACTCCAGGCATGAGCTTACAGTTTCAAAGTGTTTCACTTTACTATTGAAAAAGTAGACTGTTGACTGGACATAGAATATTTGCTTTAGCTAAAAGAGATGTGTGTTTCCTTGGTAGCTTTCCATATGATGATTTACCATTACCATTTACCGTTAAACTCATTGCTAAAGAGCATGAGGAGACAAATTAAATGGCTGGAGCAGAGCTGCATGGTGACATTTCTAAACAATAACATTGTAAACTAGCAGGTCATGGGGAAGAAGACTAAGGGTCACCAACTTCACATCACTAAAAATTGTGCTTACTATTGGTATAGCCCACGTGCATTACAGTTTGGATTTCTATTTATGGTTTGCTCTTGGTCTAAATCTTTATCTGGTATAAAGAAAAAAGTAAAAGTGTGGAAAAAAATGCCTTCACTGGAAATATATCAGTTTGTATTAATGGATCAGAAGGCTCTTTATGTCAAAAATGGTTCCCTCTAACTCTTTGTTGTGGCTATACTTATATATAACCTGATTTTATTTCTGCCTGTATAAAGTTAGAAACAGGCCATTTAAGTCAACAGAGTTGGAATTCATGCCAATAGAAATGGAAAGGAAATGATATGATGAATGCCAACCCTCCCACCAAAAATTATTTCTTAATGTTTTTTGTTTTCTAAGAATTTTTGTTAACCGCATTATGTATATTGATTCCAAATTTCACATTTCAGAATGTTATCTTCTGCATGCAGTGTTGGGAATGTGAACATATGCTATTTTGTAAGCAGGAAAGAGATAATAATTTTGAAAGAAACTTATCAAATGTGATTTGATTTACCAATTATCACAGAGATACTCTGAGTGTCAAAAAGAAAAAAGTAATTTATTTTACTTGTTTTACACACAATAGTCACACAGATTCACATGTTTTCCTCCCATTTCCTCCTATCTTCCCCTCAAAAGGAAAAAAACAAAAACCCTTTATATGGGATACGTATATCTATCTATTAATCACCTCAGAGCTTAAAACAACTCCAGTTCTTAAGTCTGTGGCACTTCGGTACTGTCAAAATCTTGGGTATAGTAAATATTTTTAGATTAAAACCCCAAAGAAAATAAACAATGCTGTTTATTAGATGCAATATGTTGTGCAAGTGTCTTGTACAGTAGCGTGCATTTTATTAACCTGTTATACTACTTCCAAAAGTATGTCTTTGTTAGATATATGTCTATCTGATCTTTGTTTCTCTTTGATTTCAATATTCCATGTTCAATTATGGAAAAAGCAACAGTAATTGAGACACATTAAGGGAACAGACCAAAGTTAGGCATCTATGAGGTATCTGGAGTAGGATGAATGAGATTCTCCAGAAGAGGTTTAATGCGACATAACATTCCAGCCCTGTCTTGTGATAAAAAGAAGGCAGAAATATGTAAGTTGGTTACGTAATAAGGTGTCATATAGTCCCTTTATTACATTTCTTTTTGTTCCATTTGAGAGCCCACCATGGTGGAAAATTAGAATAATGAAATGTTAGAACTGCATGATCGCAATCTATTTGCCTCTGTACAGACGCTCGTAGTATGGCGAACAAATGAGGTATTAGAGATGTGTGCACATCTAAGGGGATTTGAAATGATAGGTGTTACAGAAACATGATGGGATGGCTCCTATGACTGGACTGTTGGAATGGAAGGTTACAGGCTCTTTAGAAAAGACAGGCCCTGCGGATGGGGAGGGGGCGTTGCTGTTTATGTTAGGGATAGACTGGAGAGTATGGAACTCTGTCTGGGGACAGGTAATCGGTCAACAGAGAGTTTGTGGGTGAGGCTTAAAGGGACAACAGCGATGGGAGACATTATTGTGGAGGTCTGTTACAGACTGCGTGATCAATTGGACTCTGTGGATGAAGTGCTCTATAGACAGATATGAACAGCCTCATGCTTGCAGGCCCTTGTTCTCATGGGGGACTTCAACCACCCTGATATCTGTTGGAGGGATGGTACAGCCCGGCACAAGCAATCCAGGATGTTCCTCGATTGTGTGGAAGACAACTTTCTTCTGCAAGTAACAGAAGAGGGAAAATGGAGAGGTGCCATGCTTGACCTTGTCCTCACCAACAGGGAAGGGCTGGTTGGAAGTGACGCTCCAGGGCAGCCATGGTTGTAGCAACCATGATATGGTTGAGCTCAAGATCCTTAGAACAGTAAGAAGAGCATGCGGGAAGCTCACTGCCCTGGACTTCAAGAGAACAGACTTTGGCCTCTTCAGGAACCTGCCTAGTAAGGTTCCACAGGATGTAGCCCTGAAGGGCAGGGGGGCCAAAATCTGCTGGTTGATATTCAAGGATCACCTGCTGCAATCTCAGGATTGTTGCATCCCAACTAAAAGGAAGTGCAGCAGGAGGGACAGGAGGCCTCCTTGGATGGATAAGTAGCTCCTGAGGAAGCTTTGAAGTAAAAAAAGAGGCTTATAAAAGGTGGAAGCAAGATCAGGCGACCTGGGAAGAAAACAGGGATGTTGTCCGGGAAGCTAGGGACCAAGTTAGGAAAGCTAGCACCCAGTTAGAATTAAACTTGGCTAGGGATGTGAAAGATAAGAGGAAGGGATTCTGTAGGTACCTTGTAAATATAAGACAGATTGGGGACAACCTGGGGCCCTTCCATAAGCTATCAGGAGAACTGGCTACCCTGGATTTGGAGAAGGCTGAGGCTCTTAATGACTCCTTTGCCTCAGTCTTCAACGGAAAATGTTCTGACCACACCACTCAAGTCTTGGAAAGCAGACACAGGGACAGTGAGAATGAAGACCCTGTGCCCACTGTAGGAGAGGACCTGGTTCGAGACCATCTTAGGAACCTGAACGTATACAAGTCCATGGGACCTGATGAAATCCATCCGCGGGTCTTGAAGGAGCTGGCAAATGAAGTTGCTAAGCCACTGTCTGTCATATTTGAAAAATCATGGCAGTCAGGTGAAGTTCCCGATGACTGGAAAAAGGGAAATATAACCCCCATTTTCAAGAAGGGGAAAATGGATGACCCAGCGAATTGCAGACCAGTCAGTCTCACCTCTGTGCCTGGCAAAATCTTGGAGCGGATTCTTCTGGAAGGCATGCTGAGGCACATGAAAGACAACAAGGTGGTTGGTGACAGCCAGCGTGGCTTCAGTAAGGTGAAATCCTGCCTGACCAAGCTGGTGGCCTTCTATGATGGGACTATGGAACTGATGGACACAGGTAGAGCAGTTGATGTCATCTACCTGGACTTGTGCAAAGCATTTGACACTGTCTCACATGCCATCTTTGTCTCAAAGTTGGAGAGACATTAATTTGATAGGTGGACCACTAAGGGGATAAAGAACTGGCTGGATGGCTGCACTCAAAGAGTTGTGCTCAATAGCCCAATGTCCAGCTGGAGACCAGCAATGAGTGGCGCCCCTCAGGGGTCAGTGTTGGGACCAGTCTTGTTCAACATCTTTGTCAGTGACATGGACAGTGGGACTGTGCCCTTAGCAAGTTTGCAAATGGCACCAAGCTGTGTGGTTCGGTTGATACGTTGGAGGGAAGGAATGCCATCCAGAGGGACCTTGACACGCTTGTGAGATGGGCTGATGCCAGCCTGAGGAAGTTTAACCATGCCAAGTGCAAGATCCTCCACCTGGGTCGGAGCAATCCCAGGCACAGCTCCAGGCTGGGCAGAGAAGAGATTCAGAGCAGCTCTGCTCAGAAGGACTTCAGTGTGTTGGTCAATGAGAAAATTAACATGAGCCAGCTTTATTGTGCTTGCAGCCCTGAAAGCCAACTGTATCCTGGGCTGCATCAAAAGGAGCGTGACCAGCAGGTCGAGAGAGGTGATCCTTCCCCTCTACTCTGCTCTTGTGACACCTCACTTGGAGTATTGTGGGCAGTTCTAGTGTCCTCAGCATAAAAAGGACATGGAACTGTTGGAACAAGTCCAGAGGAGGGCCATGAGGATGGTCAGGTGACTGGAGCACCTCCCATATGAAGATAAGCTGAGAAAGTTGGGTCTGTTGTGCCTGGAGAAGAGAAGGCTGTATGGAGACATCATAGCAGCCTTCCAGTATCTGAAGGGGGCCCATAGGAATGCTGGGGAGGGACTCTTCATTAGGGACTGTAGTGACAGGACAAGGGATAATGGATTCAAATTTAAACAGGGGAAGTTTAGACTGAATATGAGGAAAAAATTCTTTACTGTAAGCTTGTTGAGGCACTGGAATGGGTTGCCCAGGGAAGTTGTGGATGCTCCATAGCTGGCAGTTTTCAAGACCAGGCTGGAGAGAGCCTTGGGTGATATGGGTTAGTGTGAAGTGTCTCTGACTATGGCAGGGTGGTTGGAACTAGATGATCTTAAGGTCCTTCCATCTCTAACTATTCTATGATTCTATGATTCTATGATTCTGTATGCTCGTCTCCCAGTCCTAACAGGGCTGTGCAGCATTAAAAGCAGAACCCGCAGCCCTGGGCAGAGCCTATAGTCGTGAGCTGGAAATAAGACAGATTCAATAAAACACCAGAAATGTCCTCTGAGCCAGCAAGATAGAAAAGTAACCATTTTTATACAGAATTTCAACAGTTCTTGGAGATGAGAGTTCTTTGAAGGTCATTTCAGAATTTGGGAACAAAGAGCATAGGAAGTGCATTTCATGCAAACCGTTACTTATCCTTCTTGCTCTGCTTTTAACATTGGAGCAGTATCAGTGACTTCAGGAATCAACTGTGAGCTGGCAAGAGCCAGTTTATTCAGCCTTTTGAGTCACATTCTTAAACACTTGAAATCAGAAATCTTCATTGGTTTTAAAAAATGCAATATCAGATGCAGATCTGATCCAATTAATTTAAATATTTGTAGGTAAGTCAGAAATTAATCCCCTCTTTTGGGTCAGGGATGTGGCTCGGCCAGTGTTAGGTTACTTATTCACCTGTACATTCATCCTAAGTCCTTGTCTTTATTTCAGGATGCTTTTCTCCTTAGAAATTCTCTGTACATGTCCTCATTACATCACAATGCTGAGGTCTGCAGGCATTCATCCAGGCTGAAGATGGGTTATGATTTACTAGCTGCCATGCCTGTGGATGGTAAATATCTGGTATACATATGAAAGAAATCAGCTGAGCATGTATAATCTTTTTTGTATATTTTCAGTACATATATTCTGTTGATAAAGCAAATATTTTAAAAAATATCTCACCCACCCAAAATTTAAAGCAAAAGTAACCAAGTGCCAGGACAACAGGTCTATAAACGACATGATCTGGACCAGACTTTAGCCCTGCTTCTTGAAAACTAGTATGATAGAAAAGTAACATTAAATGTCACACTGAAGTAGATTTCCTAAGGTATAGCTAAATCTTATTTCAATTCATGCCTTGGTTTCTCTCCAGAGTTAAGGAAGAACTGACAAATAAGTCTGATTCGCCTGATTAGCACAGTGTCATAGCTGCATCTCCACTAGACTCTTGTTGCCCATTTCTCAAAGGGTGTCTACACTCTTATCACCACAGTATTTGAACACAGGGCATAAAACTGTGCATTACATTTCAGTTTAGAGATGAACCAATAAAGTCTCTTACTGTTTGATCATTTGTGTTAATGTTTTCTACCTGAATTTCTATTGCCTTTCTTCTGATAGTATTCTTAAAGGAATAAGAAACTTCTTTGGGATGATTTTTTCTTCACTCCCTGATTTTTTTTTTCCCTGCTATTTCAGGCTACTGTGATAGAAAAATCACAGTAAACCAGAGATAAGCTTCAAGAATGAAGATAGCATGAAATGTTACAAGGATGTGTGCAGTTTTCCCTTTTTCGTTGCTTAATAAATACTGATATTTAGAAAAGATAAGCATTTGCATAGGACATTTAGATTAGGAATCTAGCATGAAGAGATTTTCATGAAGCACAGATAGTGGCATATACCTGCTGTTTACGATGTAATAATACTCACAGTATTGCTCAAACCTGCCATTTTTTTACACATTTCAAAGTGAAGAAAGCAAAGCTTGTTTCCTTGTGTTTTCATTTCAGGTTTTAATAGTGCTATCCCTGGGGTTTTTTTTTCTTTTGTTTTTCCTCTCAGTTAATATTTTTGGTTACCACTGGAAAAGCTCTTCCATGAGATATGCCTAGAGTTCTCACACCTGCTTTCCCTCTTTGCCTCCTAAGTATGAAGCATTTTCTTTTCAGCATCCCTAATCCTCAAAGATATTACTGAGCCACAGGGAGGCAAAGGTTTCTTATATAAAAAAAAACATGTTATAGGAGTTAAAACCAACCCAACAAAACAAAACAAAGCAAATAAAAAATAACCCCACTTCCCTACTTCTTGTTTAGAGACATTTTTTTTTAAATATATAGAAGAAAGTAAGAAAGAAGGGTAAGTTAACAGTGGCAGACACAGAGAAAGGCAAAAATTATGAGTGCTGGTAGTTCCTGGTTTCTAGGAAGAAGAGTTGGTCTTGCCTACTAAGTATATTAGTAGGGTCATTCTGTATCTCTTCTCATTTTCCAGTTCAAAGAACATTCCTTGAAATTTTTTTGCGAAACAGAATTTTCCTATCCATTTTTATGCTATGCTATGCTATTTTGTGTTAAGTTGTATTGTGTTGTGTTTGTGTTTTGTGATTTGGTTTTGGTTTTTTGTTTGTTTGTTGTTTGTTTTAACAGGAAAGGATTCAGGAAAGAGGTGAAAACCTTAGAGGTAGTCCCTGGAGAAGGCTGTGTTCTTTTCTAGCCTAAGCTTATGCTAGTGAGAAATAAGCCATTACCAGGGTAGAAAGGGCAACTGCTTGAAACACTAGCATTTGTAGTAAAAACAGAACCTGCTTTATAGTAGTTAATACAGAAGCTGTGCAAGCCATTGGCTTATTTAATTTTACTTTTGTGTTTCTGAGTGCTGTTTTAATGAGTAGATAAAGTGGAGAATGGGATTGATGCCAGCTCAAAATAAACTGCATTTACATATGTTATTCATAAGATGGAAAATGGATTAATAAAATCATTGACTAATCATAAAAATAAAAACAAAAATAAATTTTAAATGTCTCAGAGAAAGCTGAAATTATCTAATAGAGAAGAACAGTGTATCATGTAAATGGTTACAGGCAGAATAGGTTTGCTGTTAGTCAATGAATTATTGGGTGCTCCTCCAATTGTATCTTGTTACACAGTCTTAATAGGAAGCAGCAATGCTAACAGAGGGTGACACAGTCAAAGTCCACCATCTTGGCTGATTTTTTTGCCATTAGAATGTAAATTTTCACAAGAAAATTAAGCTTCAGTCTTTGGAAGAAGGTGATTGAAGGCTAAAAGTTTATCACCGGAGAAAACTAAAACTACAAGATAGATTACTCTGTAAATAATTTAAGAAATACTGTAAAGTAAAAATCTGCAGGTCTGAAAGCATGCATGACCAGCTGATAATACAGGAATGCCTGACTTTGTTATAAGAGAGTGGAGCAATTGAGTTCCTTCTGGAGTGTAAATATAGCGGAAAATGAGCTTAAGGAAAAAAGATGGAATAGGCAGATTCCTTTATTTTAAGAAAATAGAAGATAACACCATGAAAACAATTATACATAGAATTTAGAAACGAATTAATGCTGTATCTATGATAAAATTTTCCTGTGGAATGATAGGATTGTTTTAATTATTTTTCTTTGGTTGGATTTGTTGGTAAAATGGTTGGGGTGTTTTATAAATATCAGGACAATTGGCTAATGTTATTTCTTCTGAAAATTACCATTAAGTTCAATAGGAAGAAAAAGATTTTCTGTGTTACTTTGATTTACAATCCACAATGCTATGGATGTGGTCTTAAAGACACAAAGAAACAGGAAAATTGCTCTTGTCTATTCCAACACTGTACACATACACTGATCAATTAAAGGGGATTGATATTCTCTCTGCAAGCTTTATAAAATGAGCATTTTCTCCTATTTGTTTGGGGGCACTCAGCAGAGCTTCCCAACAGACAATGTTTGTTTTATGCGTGTGGAGAATAATCTGATACCCAACGAACAACCCCAGTGTAGGTGCCAGAGGCAGTATGCTCACCCCAAATGTTTTTACCTCTTTAAAAAGCAGCAGAAAATACCCGTAATAAACCAAAGCAAGCAAGCAAGCAAGCAAAAAAACAACTCCATAAAATTTTTTGAAAGGCTGCCAAAAATACTTTCTAAAACATTGAAAGCCAGAAAAAAGTGACAGCATAGAAAAGAGAAATGCTGCAAAAAATTACAAAGAAATGTCAAGTATGCATATGTGGCTTTATTTACAGGGTCTCTACATAAAACTCATCCTTTCTCTTATTTCTATGGATTCTATTAAAAATTTTGTAGGGCTGTGATTTTTTATTTTCTCTTTTTTCTTGTTTATTTATTTTTAGTATGTGTGTATTTTTTTAACATTCTAAAATAAGTGTGAAGTAATTTGTTTTTTTTACAATTTATATTTACAAATATATATTTGAAGTTGCATGAATATGGAGTACTTTAATCAAAGACCTTAACAAAGGCTCAAATTTAAAAAAAAAAATAAAAATAATTTTTAATTCAGGGCTATATTTGAGGTTGAGATGAGCAGCAGGAAGAAATACTGAATTCAGAAGTTACTCAATTTCATTGGAACTAACTATGGAGTTAAGTCAGCAAGACAGAATATAAAGTTATTAATATATGGAGGGAATACCCCTCTTCGTTGTTTACTCAATTATCAAAAGAATGCATTTTCTGCTATTAAATGACATGTAGAAAATTAATGTCCAACAGATCTAAAAATGTAGTTAATAACACAGTAATTTATTTGTTTATGATTCTAGCGGTAGAGTATTAGAATTGATCAGGTTAATTTTATTAGCAATTATTGTCTTGGCATTAGCAGATCATTCTTTTAGGCCATCAATTACTTACTTACACATATGGCTACAGTTACAAGATTTAGATTAAAAAAAAAAAAGCAATCCCAGTCTTCCCCAGATGTTTCAAAATGTTGGCTCTTGGAAATGAAAGTAATGTATTAACTGTACTGGAGAAAGCGTTAAGTCAACTATACTTCTGCAAGATTTATAAGAACTAAAGTGAGTTTAAATTTGAATTGTCAAAGGAAATTTTACATGCATTAACCACTCAGTAACATCCATCCCATGTATTTAATTATGCACTGGGTTTTGAACCATCATATCCAGAGCAGCATAAAAAAGTGTTCCTAAACTACTGTTCATTGACATAGCTGTAAATTACACATATAAAAAATATGGAGTTTTGAAGCTGACGGTTTGCCAGAAAAAGAACCTAATATTAATATACTTTTATTCCTCTCCTGCTGATGCGTATTACATTAAGGTAGACTTCACCTCATTCCCCTGAATGCTAAACTATTCATGTGTTTCAAGTAATTTAAGGTTAAAAGATTGCATGTGCACACACCAGCATATTTGATATTATTTTACTTGCTAGGATATACAAAAAACATAATTTGGTAAATAATTTAAGAAGGCTGCCTCTGGCATGATGAAACTCAGTTTAATTTACAATTATTAACCACATTATTAAGGCAATATTTTTGCAAAGAAACTCCTGTTATGTATCATTAATGTTGCAAAAATATCATCCATTACTAATGAAAAACAACTTAGAGCAAAGAGGAACTGAAACTGTAAATAAAAAATATTTTAGAAATTTAAAAACTTGTTGCATTTATCCTCAACAACCAAAGTTTTAGCTGCTTTATTCAACCTTCTCATATGCCACTTCTGGAGTATGTGTTCCAAGAATGTTTCAGTTCTCAGTGAAGTAATTTCCAGGCTAAGCCAAATTTCACAAACTCAGCCTGTATGATCTCTTTTGCTTGCACGTGTGAACTGTATGCATTAATAGCATAGTGAAATGGTAACTCTGTAGCATACAGCTCTGAGTAAAATGGCATTGATGCAAAAAGCTTACTGGATTCAGAGGATGTTTCAGGGTCACATTTTTGTAGGATGTGTATTTATGTCTATTTTAAATTAATATTCTCTGCAGTATTGGATCAGAAAGGCAGAGTGGACAGCAGCAATGTAAATACAAAATAAAGAGTTTATGTTGCCTTAAAACTTATATTATTGTACAGACACTTGAGTAAACTGAAGAGGAAATAGTAAAATGTTGAAAGTCTGTTTCAGCGCACCCAGTCTGCGAGCAAGCGAAATAGAAATTCAATTCATGTTAATTAGAAGATTTCACAGGAACATACAAATTTTGATGGAAATACTGTCAATTAGTTTCATAGATTAATTCCCAGAGTGCCAACTTATTATAGGATAAAGTCACACAACTTGGAGTAATTCCCATATCTCTCATGAGACAAAATGCAGATTCAAACTCTACATTCTTACATACCATATTAAGATAAATGATAGATAGATAGATTAGATAGATAGATAGATAGATAGATAGATAGATAGATATATAGATTAGATAGATAGATAGATAGATAGATTAGATAGATAGACAGACAGACAGACAGACAGACAGATAGATAGCTGGGAGACAGAAAGAAAACTAAATAGCTTTAAAGGCAGTCCAAATTTGTTTGTCCAGAATCCTTGGGACAGAAATAAAAAATTAACAGTCGAAATGTATTATTCTCTTTCTAGACATGTTACTTCGAGATTTAGCTAAGGAAATTTTGTTCACATTTTTTATTTGTGCTGTGTACTTATGATTTCCTATATGTGATGAAATTAAGACAAGAAAGGCTTGGGATTTTTCTACTGTAAGTAAATGGTGTAGCAGAAAAACTTCTGTGTCGAGTACATCTCACTAATTGCATTTGCTATTCCATTTTTTTCCTTTTCTTTAGGCAAATGCTATCTGTGTGCAAAAAATGTATTGCTGTGGCTTCTGTTTTCCAAAGCATTTTAATTAGCTACTTATTATAATTTAATTTGAGAGACTCCTATGCCTAATAAGTTTTCCATTCAAAATCCAAGCTCTGAGCTTTATAAAAGCTACGTGGTCTACATGTGAAACTGTGTAAATAGCATCTGAATAAAAGGCAGGGAGACACATTAGGAGCTGCCAGAATTGTGTTTGTTGTGGCTGCCCTGTTAGCTGCTGCTTAAATGGCTGAAGGAGAAAAGTACTGATCAACCAGTGCCAGGTCAAGTGAAAAATATAACAGTGTAGAGAAAAGTTAGAAACAGACACAAAAAATGGGTTCTAGGAAAAGTTTATATCTCTTGGTGGAGGGGCAATACAGAGTTGTTTCATATGTGGTTGTGAAACAAACATTGCTTGTGATTTAATTTAGTACATAAATAGAGAGTCAGGTTCTTACATTTAGGATCCAACAGATAATACTACTACACATGGTTTTACAGAATCTGATACAGCATTCTGAATTGAAAGGATATTTTATGTTCATATAATCTAATATGTTGTTAAAACATTATGAATGAAATGCAGATTGTTTCATATGGTGTAATACAGCAGGAATGTGTGTGTGTCAGAGAGGTTGTTTTGCCTAGAAACTGCCCATGATAAAGAATGTGGGACTACAGTGGCTAGCATAATATCTGGAGAATATCTATTTAAATGAGAAAAGAGTTCTTAGCAGCTAATTATGGATTGAACGCTTCTAACGGCTTTTGCCTCACTGTCCAGCTTGGT
Source organism: Ara ararauna (assembly GCA_028858755.1). Lineage (NCBI taxonomy): Eukaryota > Metazoa > Chordata > Aves > Psittaciformes > Psittacidae > Ara > Ara ararauna. Next base: position 23,403,040 of record CM054376.1, read on the forward strand.
TTGGTTTGTTTTTTTTTTTTTTCTGTGAAACTGCATGTTTGTATTTATCTACTCTAAGAAGCAAATTATTGAAAGTAATCAAACATATGTTAATATCCACTGACAAAGATGAGTGTGTTATTTAGAACAGAAGAGTCTTAAGAAAACTAGAAACAATAGCAAAAGTTAGATTGTTGATTTTTTAATTAAATATCTATGAAGAAATTTGTAGGTATACTGAAGTGTTCAGACAGAATGCCTTTCATAAATTAATATCTATAGTAAGTCCATCATAGTATAACTATAGTTGCACTGTAATAAAGCTTTCAGGCTAACCAATAGTCAAACTACCTTTCTTTTTTTTCTTTTTTTTCTTTTTTTCTTTTTTTTTTAACTTAGTAGTAGAGAACAGTACTACAGAGGTGTATAAAATTAAGTTCTGTTGTTTGTCATAGAAACTGTTGCTGGTAGCATGGTTTAGCTCAGGGAAAACAAAGGTATAAGAAAAATAGGAAGAACAGTTCTTGCAATAAAAACCTGGAAAAAAAAAAAGTCAAGAAGACACCTTTGTATGTCTGATATGAAATGGGCTACTGAGAAGCTTATTTTTCCTTGAATAGGAGGAAGGCATTGGTTTTAATGCAAATAGATGTTCTAAATTCTTGAGTTCTTTGGAAAGAAAACTTCAGCAAGTGTTTCAATCTTTGCTTACAGATACTTTTTAAAGCTTGGAAACATGCCCAAGTTCTTAAGAAAACTGAGCAGGATAGATATTTCTGTTAATTTAGAGAAATACATTACAGTTGATCCTTTTTCAGCTATGATTATTCTTGAGAAGACAGGAACTTTTTCATTAAGTAAGAAAGAAAGTATACAAGAAAGGGGAAGGATAGTGCAATACATACATATATATTTTTTCAGTTTTTACATTTCTGGTACATAAAGGAAAGGTGAAACATGCTCCTCTAAGGATGAAAAGTAAGGATAATTAAAATAACAATTTACTAGGGGGACATAATGAAGCCAACATTGCTTGGAGTCTAAATTATACTATTTCCTAGAAGACTTACTCTTATCTTGCTTGTGGGATGGGGAAAATCTTCAATTTATGTATTCAAGGAGCTGTCTGGAAGATCACAATGGTACCTTCTGGACAGCGAAATTGAGTCTGGGTATTTTTGCTGAACATGTTTCTTTTTATATAAAATAACTACTGGCAATACAATGCCTGCAAGTAATTGGTGATAATTATGGAGGCTTAAATGTTCATCCTAAGAGATAGTATTGAATTCTTTGACAAAAAAGATTTGAAGAGATACAGGCATGAAACTCTTCATACTACCTAGCAGACTGATGGGAAATACTAAAGGAGTATCAGCTTAGTCAGACTGCTTCTAATACTCTTGCAACTCATGTTCCATCATGCTGGTTAGTGAAACATTGAATAATGTTGAAAGACTGGTGAGCTGAAGAGTATGAATGGAACAGAGAAGCAATTGCTTTTCATAGGCCATCATGACTGGTGCAAATCCCTCAGAAGCCTTCAAAATGTGTAGCAGGCAGCACAGTATTGGTTCAGAAAAGAAAGCATTGTCCAATCAAAAGGCTTGCATTCGTTGTGCTACTTTTAGATCACGTTAATGAGTGAATGATAGCCCTTATTTGCTCATAGCAATCACATCTTAGAAAATTATGCAAGGGTTTCATTTGTGCAATTATGGAAACTAACAGATTTGAAATTCAGCTAGAAACAAAGCATCAAGTCTTCCTGCTCAAGCTGACAGATCTCTAATCAGTTGTCATATTTACTTTAAAAGACTTTATTGCAGGAGATTGAATATTTTGTAAGGAGAGCTATGGACTTCATGTTATTAATCTGTTGAGAATAAGGTGGTAATAAGCTAAATTCTAATCTTTTAAGGGACAAAGACTTTATTAATAAGGTCAGATGAATTTTGACCATCTCCCTTTTTAAATGTTATTGAAGGTGTCATACAAGTTAATTAATTGAAATAAATACTTGATATTGAGCCCTAGAGAAAATGGTGGTAATTATTGCAGCTCAAAATCTAGTCCTTGCTCTAGAGTTTAATTAACATTATGATTTGTGTCATAGAGTAGCTCTAGACCTTGTCATTTCAAACTAAAAACCTTACCATTGCTTTGACAGTTTGGTGCCACAGCTCTTATGATTGGTTCGTTCAGGCAAATGGAAGAGATCAAGAACATTTATTCTGGCTCTAAAGCTGAGGTTTAGACACCCATGCCTAAGAAAGAATTTGAGGAAGTTACTCTAACTATGACTGTATTGTGAACTACAAAGTTACCTGTGAACCTAACCTGCATCACAGTTACAAAACCATTTAATCTGGAAATACATGCTCTGGTGACATCTAGAATTAAGGCAAAAATATCAGTTTAGTTCTGAATGCTCCTGAAACAAATGAACTTAGTACACAGCTTAAAGTCAGAGTAAACTCAACATTTTCATTCAAGCATGGCTATTGGAAGTTGAGGTACTATATTTAGCCTAAGGGGATTCAGGTCCAGAGCTTCAAACTTTTCCTGGTGAGAGCCATCATCATCCTGTAGCAGTGTGCTGTGCAGCAACAATCTGGAGTTACCGAAAGACAGAGAAGCAGAATGACCTTGACTCTGTGGACTGTTAGCTGTTCAACTAGGGACAGAGGTTTGCTTTCTAAAATCTGACCACAGCTCTCTTTCTCCACTTCCAGCTGAGTGCTTACCATTCATCTAGAGAGGTAGAGCATGTTCCTGATCTCTCTCATAATCCATAAGAAAATAGAACACTTGGAAGTGAGTAGGGTTGTCTATGAAAAACTTAAGTTTGTACACAGACATGATGCCTCAAGCTATTGGTTGCGTTAAAGAAAAAATAAAGGAAAAAATTTCTATTAAGTTATCTGTTCTGGGATACAAATTCTGTACCTATATAAAGGTAAACTACTACATGTTTTGTTGGTGCAACTTTCACCCTAGTAATCCTTACTGACTTTTTGTAAACCAGAATATTTTCATGACATCATTTCAATTTGTTTTGAATTTAGGAGGATAAAATCAAAATCTTGTGGAGGACCAGTACTGAAGGTCATGGAAAACAGTATAATAAAGAAATGTAATAATGCAAACCAGCATAAAATATTTTTCTCCCTAAAATATGCTGATACAATTTTATGAAAATAAAATGCTCTTTTTAAAATTGGTGAGCATAGCAGAGCTCAGAAAACATGCACTTTCAGAACAAGTTAAATATTTGGAATACTGAGTCACTATGACTTTTCACAAACAAGCAAGTCTGAAAATGTCTGCTTTTGTTTGAAAAACTTTTCTCCATATCTTAGCATTTCTACATAAGTTCTTTTCTATATATACGAAACATGCACAGCTCTTTTTTACTTCTACTTGCAGCATAATTTATTTCTCGGTATTTACAATATGGGAAATTCAAAATATGTCTTTTAGTTATGTATTAGAAAATTATACCTTTTCACAATCAAACTGCATTCAATCAATAACAGACTAGTTTTCTTTTTAATTTCGGATTGTGCAGTTATTAATAGTAAGCAATTCATTTGGGAAGTTATTGTGAAAGTCTGTGTTTTCAAATTAATCTGTTTATCTAGAAAAGGGTTGTGTATGTGTCTGTTACAAGCTATGAGGTGTTAAGATATTCTGAATTTCAGAATGCATGAGGCAGAATTGTTTTTATGTTAATAGTCCTTAAAAATAAATCATTTCAGTTCTCTTAGAATTGCTTCCTGCAGAGAAGAACCTCATAATTAAAACAGAGTGGAATAAAACTGCAGTGTAAGTCCCTAGATGTGTTGGATACCTGTTAGATTTTCTTGAGATAAGATTACCCATGGTTATTGATAGTACTTTTCTTTCTATGTCAGATCTGCAGAACTACCTAGAGTTAGCTCTTTTTTGCATTTCACTTGAAGAACAGCATATGAAGCAGGAAGGAGATAATTGCACTATTTGGAGTAAGTCAGGTTTGCTGTCTGGGATGGCTATTTAAAACAGGTTTACTGTCTGGGATGGCTATTCAAAACACTACATAAATGTCATTATAATTGCTTATCTCCTGTTTGGGTAAAAGTTTAACTTTTAAACTTAAATATTTTTTTAATTGGTAGGCAAATATTATATGCATAAATGCTTCTTTTATATTCTTTTTAACCTTCTTTTGCTGTCCTTTAAAAAAAGCCAACAAACAAAATCCCCAAAATCAAAAAACACCTGACAATATCCTACCAAGACAGAAGAAAGTTCAAAGTAGAACAGTGTGCATGCTATATATCTGTAAAGCATGTTTGCATTCCAGTTTCATAGCAGACAGAGGAAACTGGTGAAAACTAGTCTTAATTACTTAAGTTTTCCCTCCTGTAAACTTTAGTTTAGTTCTTTTTCCTTCTATAATCTCTTATGTCCTTCCATAGTCTGCCAGTTGCATTTCAGCAACAAATAGGCATATATAACTTGCAATTTGTATGTTTAATATGGTGAACCATAGTATTTGTAAAACATGACTGATATAGAAAGCATTTGCTTTCTTACAGACTATTTTTTCCTACAAATTATATACTGAGTTATTTGCAATATTACTTCATGATTAAGGGTTAGCTCAAGTTTCTGTTACAGTCATCCTTTTGAAGGTTATATTAACATCAACAAATAAATCACTGCAATTTCAAAACAGAAGTTTTGTGCACAAGTCCAGAATTTATTTTACTTCATCAGACTAAGTTTCTGGGTTAGTGAACTTTTAGGCGAGTAGCCCCTAGGTAAAACAAAGCTGGTATACCTCCATAGATAGCTTCAGCTTCATTTTTTTTGCTATAACTTTATAAATTAGTGCTTATTAAATTCCTAATATTCCGTTTTTTATATTTTTGTTTGATGGACTACTTGGTTCAATCTTGCAGTGTAACACATGAAGAGATGCCAAAAACATCCTGTTCTCCAAAGCCTTATTATATTAGATCACTAATTATTAAGCTGAAGACTTTTTTTTTTTTTTTTTTATAATAGTGACAACAGAGAACTTCAGAGCAAAACAGAATACAAAAGTTTTACCACTCCTCTTTAACATCCTTTTCTTCCAGACTGTTTCTTCAAACAACCTTCAGTGACTTCTTATATGGAATAAACTCTACAGTCTCCTAAAAGTCTCTTTCCATAGCCTATAAATTTAGAGTTCTGGAGGCAGGGGCACAGGTTCCCTTCCGAGCTACAGAAACTTCTCTCAGCTAAGCATTTTTAGTTGCACTTAAGAAAGGAGTAATCTTCCTTTTCCTCTAAAGAGTTCCACTTAACCTAAGGCTCATAAATCAGAAAAAGAGACACACTGCAGCTGAGCAGCTTTGCTGAGGAGCTTTACACTTCTGAGCTGAAAAATATGTTATACAGTATTTATGTGACAAGCTTGAAACAAACAAATCTTTAAATTGCACTTCTTATCATGGTGTTTGTCATGGGTTCAGCAGCAGCAGTCATTTTTTCTCCTTCTTGGTAGCTGGTGCAGCACTGTGTTTTTGATTTTGGGCCTAGGAACAGCGCTGATAACACCAGTGTTTCGGTTACTGCTTAGTGATGTTTTGGTCTGGCCAAGGACTTTCTGAGCCTCATGCTCTGCCAGGGAGGAGGGAAGCCGGGAGGAAGCAGAGACAGGACACCTGACCCAAACTGACCAAAGAGGTTATTCCATACCACAGCACGTCATGCCCAAGATGGAGGACGAAGAGGAGAGACCCAGAAGGGTGGGGGGTGCACTGCGTGGTCGGGCTTGGTTTTAGGTGGTGAGAAATTGTATTCTTTCCTTGTATTTGCCTTGTCATTATTATTATTGGTGGTAGCAGTAGTGATTTGTGTTATACTTTAGTTACTAAACTGTTCTTATCTCAACCTGTGGGAGTTGCATTCTTTTCGGTTCTCCTTCCCATCCCTCCATGAGTGGGGGGCAAGATAGAGGGGGGAGTGGGTGAGCAAAACTGCGTGGCTGACTGGACTTAAACCACGACAGTGTTTTATCATCTCTGCCCTTATAACATTAATAGAGATGCAATCAAATATAGTAAAACTTTAAGTACCACCTTTCATGTATTTTATCTTTTTAGACACAGAGATGATCTGTGATTAGGGTATGCTATAGTTTTCAGTGTCTTCTTAAAAAGTTTAAAGTTACATTTACCTTCATTTGCTTTATAAAAGTTAACACTCAAAACACATAAATCTCAGGTAACTTATTCTTTCCTTTCTGTTCAACTGAAATTGTCAGTTGTTATCCCTGGAACCAATGTGTATCATACATTTATTTCAGATTTGTGACATGCCTCTAGCTTTGATTATTTGAATTTGTACTTCTCATTGATGACAGAAATATGAGATCCAAAGAATGTCAAAATTGTACGAGGTCAGTCTCTGAATATGCAAAATGTTTCTGCTTTTTAAAAATTTAAATGAAGGTGGATTGACTGGACTTCTGAATGTTATGTGCTAATGATGTAGTGCATCTTGTGAAAGCTATGCCTTAGGTATATATTACCTTTCTCTGAAAGACATATTAGGTGAAAACTGAACCAGTGAGAAATTCTCCCAAACATTTATAATTGGAGCCATTGCTCACTTCTCTGGCAAGTTTGTGTAGCTGAAGTCCGGAAATAATTTTAAAATTCCTAAGGCAGTTTTCAAAATGCAAATTATTGTAGAAAACTGTATCAGCTTTGTTTTGCAGTATAAGAGATGCCTGCAGCTAAACAAATTTTCATAGACTGAAGTATAATAAATGAGACAATCTAGCAACACAGAAGTTGAATGATACTTGCCATTTGGGACATTAGCAAATAAATTTTATTCTTGATCTTCTGTCTTTCTATTCCATCAGTTCTACCTCTAGAAATTTTAAATCTAAGGTATTTTTGTAAATCTTAACTCAGATTAAACCCTCCCTAAGAACAAAAATGTTAGAAATTAACAAGAATTGTTCTTTTATAGCATTATGAGATTCATAAGTATTGCAACAGATTGCTATTTTGTTATTCCAGAAGGTGATATAATTATTTTCTAATAGTTTCAACTAGAGGCGAGATATTTATCTAGTGAGTTTTGAATAGATGGTGGTGTAATATGCATTAAGTCCATAGAATCACTTAATGACAGATAAAAAATTTATTATCTCTTGGAATTTAACTGATAAAGCATCTCTCCAATGACTTTTAAACTGGTGGGTTTAGTACATGCTATCAGTCATAAAAGCAAAGGAATTTGCTTCTTTAATCTTTCTTTGGATACACTGTCCAGAATTTTAGACAGAAGGAAATCAGATATACACCAGAATTCTAGTAAATTACTTGGGTTCAGAGTTATACTTTTACTTACGGATTTAGTTTTGAAACAGATAGAAGAGTTGAACAAATCTTTATTATTCGCTAACAAATATTTGGATGGTATTTGCATTCTGTGATTGTTATCAGTAGAGAGACAGGGAGATGTGTGCTCAAAACAATAAATCTGGGGGTGGGTGGGAAACCATTCATATTAAATATTGAACTATGTCAAAGATGAGGTAACAGATTTTATATGGGAATGTCTGACATGAGAATTAAAAGTGTAGAAAGTACAAATAGAATTCAACCTATTAATTCTGATTCCTTAAAGGAAAATAAGGGAGACCTGTCTCTCGTATACATATCTTCAAGTATGAAAATGGTTAAAGGGCATCCTAATTTATCTAGTTCACAAAGCTATCTGTGATGGCAGAAAAAAGATTTTTTCTTGAAATGGATCCCTTATTCTCTTTCTCCCAGTAGCTGTTCAGAGAATTTGTCTATTTATATTCATTACTGTTGCTGGAGAACAGTGCTGGTTTTCATGATTTCTTTGGCATGAGAAGCACTGATTCTGTTTTGCTGTCAATTTTGACCTCTTTATGTACCTTCTCTACTTTCAGTGACTAAAAGCATCAGTAAATAGAAACAGAGATACCCCCATAAAGTATGTCTGCAGCATTACAAAATAAGTTTTACAGCACTTAAGATATATGTAATTGTAGTTCATATCTATGGTAGGGTAAAGTATGCACTGTAGTTTGTTTAGATGTTTATTGCACTGCTACGTATTTATTGAGTTTTCAGATACCTGGTAGCAAAGGTTTGGGAGTATACATAAACAGTCTACTAAAAATTGAGATTCTCAAAAGACCTTCACACAAAGAGCAGAATAAAATCAATGCTAATTTTAATGCTGATACATATTTTTTGTCAAAATGTTTTGAGAACACATAAATTCTTCCATTTATTTTCTATCCACATGTCATGGTTTAAACCCAGTTGGCAAATCAGCCATGCATTCTGGCCTCACACCCCTCCCCCTCCCTCCCCCCCCCCCGAGAGATGGGGATGAGAATGGAAAGAATGCAACTCCCACAGGCTGAGATAAGAACAGTCCAGTAACTAAGGTATAACACAAAACCACTCCTGCTACCACCAATAATAAAAATAAGGGAAGTGACAACAGAAGAGAATACAACCACTCACCACCCGCCTACCGATACCCACTCGACTAAGCAGTGATCTAACCCATCGGGGTAACTGCTCCCAGTTTAAATACTGGGCATGACATGCTGTGGCATGGAATACTTCTTTGGTCAGTTTCAGTCAGGTGTCCTGTCTCTGCTTCCTCCCGGCTGCCCCTCCTCCCTGGCAGAGCATGAGACTCAAAGTCCTTGATCAGAGAAAACATAACTACGCAGCAACTAAAAACATTGGTGTTGTCAGCACTGTTCCCAGGCGGAAAGTCAAAACCACAGCACTGCACCAGCTACCAAGAAGGAGAAAAATGACTGCTACTCCTGAACACAGGACCCTGTATCACTCAAAAGTAAGCAGATAATTTTCAACTTTATCTAGCAACTCATTCATCTCTGATTTAAAATAGAATATATCTACATTACATAGAATATATCTATATATATAGGTATATAAGAGAGATAATGTATAATAGAATATTAGATGATAATATAATATATAATAGAATATATCTACATATGGCCATGCTTTACCAGTCCACTTATATGAATTTGAACAATAAGTTACATAAACTAATCCCTGATGTCCACCACTGTGGACTCTGACTTTATCCACTATGTTTAATCTAGGCCTAATTTAATGGATCACTATTAAGTGTGCTTTGTTCACAAAGGGACACGAAATATGCTCATCAGGTCTAACTGCTGCTCACTTGGGTACAAGGACCATGAAATATACAAATGTGGAGCCCAGTTTCTTGTAGGACTTCATTCAGCTCTGGTAGGAGCATGCCATTCTTTTTGAATGATTGTCCTGGAATAATTCCATCCTCTGACAAGTATTGCGGCTCAGGTGATTGATATTTGGGCACATAGATTTTTTTTCCTCAAATTACAGCTTCAAAGGTGATCCAAGTCGAAAACAATTGTACTATCTAATAGAGAATCTATTATATGAGTAAATTAGTTATAATCCAGGGCACAATACATTCACAAGAACCACAATCCCAACTGGCATCACTATTATGATCTCAGAAAGGAGCCAGAGACTAAAACATTTTGCAGAGAACAATATTCTACCAAAAATTTTTCATTCAGGAAAACATATTCTGAATGGCCTGGAAGAAAGATGCCTGCATAAAGTATGCATCGTACGATCTATCCATGATATATCATGGAGGCAGTAATAGTCAATGACCATTTAATAAGAGGAAATTAACAATTAATTAAAAATTTATTTGAAATAATAATTGTCAGAATACCAAATTACTTCTTTCACTTCACAAATAATTGTGTTTCAAGTCAGATAAAACCTGCAGGTTTTGTATTTTTCTGGCTGATTCAGTCCGACAAGCTTGTTTTCATCTTCTGCTTCCTTAGTGTTCTGCGCAACTCCTTAACCACTGTTTTTCCACTTCTTGTTCATATTTTTAAAACAATCCAGCAGCTGCTAAGTGATTACAACCACTGCAACTGATACTGGGTAGATTAGCAGAAATTACTCTGTGGATTTACACTGGAAATAAGGGGATTGTTTTATATTCCTATACTGTAGTCAATACATTTAATACACTAATATCTTCGTTTTCTTCAGTATATGTAGTCTTAAAAAAAAAGTTTTAACCTCAGCGTTAATATATTCTGCTTGACTGAGTTTTCTCCTATCCTAGCAGACATAATTAGGAATCTTTCCTAACGATTGTCAGGAATGTAGTCATGCATTGCAAGTGGAGCAAGCTTAGCATTGTCCAGTTTCATAGTTTTGTCATTTTTACTGGAGTCTGAGTGAAAGCATAAACTAATAATGTAAGACATTTCTTGTATTCAAATGACTGAAATCCCTGGGTTCAGCTCTAACAGTTATTTTTTTCCTTCCTAGTAGCTGATGCACTGCTGTGTTTCAGCTTCAGCCTGAGAACAACTCTGATAACACACCAATGTTTTAGTTGTTGCTACCCAGCCAAGGACTATTTCAGTCTCTCATGCTCTTCCAGTGAACAGGGGCACAAGAAGCCAGGAGGAAGCAGAGGCAGGACACCTGACCCAGACTAGCCAAAGGTGTATTTCATACCACAGCACATCATGCCCAGTATATACGCTGCAAAGCCCAGATCACTGCTTGGGTCGGGCTGAGCATCTGTCAGGTGGTGGTGAGCAATTGTATTCTCTTCCCTTGTTATTTCCCTTATTATTATTATTATTATTGGTGGTATCAGTAGTGTTTTTGTGTTATACCTTAGTTACTGGACTGCTCTTATCTCAATCTGTGGGATTTACATTCTTTCAATTCTTCTCCCCACCCTACCGGGAGTAGAGAGGAAAAGGTGGGGAGTGAACTGTATGGTGGCTGTATGGTGCTGAGTTACGAGCTGGGCTTAAACCACACCAGTGAAACAAGCTGGAGTTTATCTGTTTCATTCTTTAAAAAGTAGATATTGGCTATGAAGCCATAGTCCAAAGTATATGTATTGCACTTTTTAAGAAATCTGGAAGTACCACAAACTGAAGAACAATGAACTACTTTCTGAGATTTAAAATTTTATGGGTATGGGAATATACTTTAGCAACCAAAGCTAAGAAAAAGCATAATGACTAATTTTAATATTGTGCTGCAAAACGCAAGAGCAGAAAAAGTTGCATATTAAACATTTTTAAACCAAAAGAATAGATTTGTTAAAGACTACTTCCTCTGGAATCACTTTTGACAAATATTTCATTTTTACTTTGGGGCTATGAAATATTTAGCATATTTTGGAGGAGTATCTCAAGTATTCTGTAGGTGAATATGCTCAATTGTCCATTAATTGGCTTAGGAAATCTGAAGAAAATGCTACCTAGCAGATGGTGAAGCAATCAAAACCCCAGTATTTTCATCTTGGAGTTCCTGACTCATATGCTTAGACAACCTGCTCAAGTCCAATCTCTCCTTTAACTTTCATCAAGACACAGTTCAGTTTGCAAAGGAAGAATTCTACTTCCTTGCCTCCCACAGTAAGTGAGTGAATGAAACACTGTAGGATACTCAGGGTCAAGGGCAGTGATCAAAAATCTATGATACACACTACAGGTTCCATTAGATTCCCCTCTCTCAAGGACTGATACTGCTATTTCTGACAGGTTTAGACTTTGCAAGTAAAACTTAATTTTTCTCTTCTCTGCTTTGCTTCATTCAAACTTCTATACTTCCTATTAGTATAAAAAAATCATTATACTTTCCCATTCTATAGTGAGATAAACTCTAATCTCTTAGTATAGCATGCCTGTGATTCATCTGTATGATTACAGTCTATCTACTGTATGTGCACAAGGGGAATTAGTGTTGTACTTAATACTTAATTAGTAATGGACTGTAATCCAGATTAATCTGTCATAAGTATGTAACCATTCTGAGCTTTTATTTGCAATTAATTCAGTAGCTGTAATCTGCACACACAGCTGAAAAATCAATAAAAAATTAATGAAAAAATCCCTTTGAGAAGTTCATAAATCACACTGACAGGTTCGTTATCTTTCTGTATTTGTCTCTCAATTTTTTGAGGTGTGAAGGCTTTTCCACACACTTAGTTTAAACCAACAATAACAACAAACTATCCTCCCCCCACACACTTCCTCTCCCCAGCATCATTTCAATGAGAAATCATTAGTACTCATAACAAAAGTAAAAACTTTCTTAGGTGGATCAATTAGATTTTACCTCTTTTTAGGAAAAGGTTATGGTTCCCAAATAATTGATCTAAAGACACTATGATTTATGACACTGGCAGGGAATTAGAGACAAGAGTGTGTAACTAGTTAATCAGTAAAAAAATTCATTTCCCTGTGACATGTTATTACCATTTACTCCTGAGTTGTATGATTTTATACTTCTGTTATTCTTCATGATTAATGAAAATGAGCATTATATTTTATAAAAGATAGCCTCTTTCTTCTGGAGTCTACTTATAGAAACAGAGAAAATATGCTCAATACAATAATCTTAAAATGTTATTTATTTCTATTTTTAACACTCATTTAGGTCTTGCGCCATGTAAATCTTCTGCTAAAGGAATGAAAATGCGCTCTTTATACTCTTCAATTCACAGAATTGAATTAAATTTTGTTCTGTATCCCAGATCTTAGTGGCATGATTAAATAAATAAGATTACAAATTTATATGTGTATTTGTGAGAGAAACATGTACAGCAGTATAGTGAGCAGATAAGTGAGCATTTTTTTTCTATTGTGGGGGTTAAGGTTCCCTTTATGTGACATGAAACGTTAAACTGATCCTTCACTTGGCTGCTATATTTCTTCTTACAACACAACTTCCTCTTGACTGCTACAAAAAAGGCAAGTAGTCAGAAGTTATTTGTTTTGGCTTCATGCTGAACTCTACATTATTTAGATGATCATTTGCATGCACAGCATGGAGAACTTTCTTCTTCCCCCCATTTGATAATAGCATAATATAAATTAGCAGTGCTCGAGCACATTTTAGTTACTGTTCAAGTTTAACCTTTGAGGGTCTATTATGACATGTAACAAAATAAAATTACATGAGTCCACTGAAAACCTCATGGGAACAGAAGTAATTCCCTTTTCATGAAAGCAGTACTGCTACTTAATATGTTATTATATAATATTTTATTCTGTACATGCAGGAAAGCAATAAAATCCAGAATCCAGAAATATAGTGCTGCATGAAGTAGAACTGTATAAAGCAATACATTTTCAGGAATGCAGTGGTTCTATCAAGATAATCAGTTCAAGTTACTATCTCACATGACAAAAGAATTCTATAAGAAAAATGTAACTCACTGAGAGATATGAAAGAAAGAAATTAGTATTCTCCCTTAAAGCCAATTCTTAAACACAGAAGCATTCAACCAGAACTTTATTTTTGTTTTATCTGTTGCCCACAGTCATAAGTGGCTCAGTTTTGGTGTTTGTTTGTTGGTTTTCCCCCCATTACTTATGATAAACAATTAAGCAGCTCTGTGTGTTTGTGTGCATGGGTGTTTTTATAGTCAGTCACCCTTTGGAAATTTCAGTCATATTTAGTGCATTTTTGTTTCACTCCGAAGAAATATCATTCTTACAAAACAGCTAGCAGCTCTGTCAAATCGTTGATTTTTTCTTATGCATTCAACTTTCAGCTTCATCGGTTCTGGATATCCTCTGAGATATTTGTGAGACACCAATGAGATCTAATGGTGTTGAATATCTTTTAGGATTGTGCTTTTAGTTTCTAAATGGAAGCAATGCATTCATTAATATCCCCTAGAAAACATTGAGAGTCTCCAAAAAGAAATTGCCTTTTGAATGAGATGGGCATAAATTAGAGGGAGACAAAGGGAAATCATGTAACCTTCTTTTTATCTTCTGTGGTAAAAGCACTAGTTTTCTTACCTGGTGTCCACTCCTGATGAAGAAAACACATTATTAAATACTTATCATCAAAAAATTAATTAAAGGGAAAGTACAGTATACAGCTGAGATGAGGTAATGACTGCTAGCTACTCTCTTCCCTTAGAGCTCCTGCAGTCCCATCACTTTGTCATGAGTATCAAAGAAATTATGTTGATTTTTCAGCCCTAATTCACGCTTCTTAAGTCATCTTTAGGAGAGCTTACTTTTAATTGCTCTTCCAATTGTTTCTGCTCGGAGTTTGTTAAGCACTGACACATTTTACTGAAAAAAATGAAGTATGTAATTTGTCACAGTGACAGATTAATATTTTAGAATCAGATTGGCAGAGCAATCAGATATCTTAAATGTTTCCTACATCTTAATGTCTATGCTACTTCAGGAAACCATAGTAAGTCCTACTTTTCTGAAGGATATATTGCCATTTCAGTAATAAAACTAAATCAGGCTATTGAAGTACTTAACAGGATTACAAAGAGTCTTGTAACAAATGCATTTATATCTAGAAAATTAAAATCGAAAGAATTTAAATTCAACATGATGTATTTAGTACAGTATTCACCTCTGGTATCACATAAGGTGACACTTCTTAGTCCTTTATATATATATATATATATATATATATATATATATATGCAATAGGTCATGTAAATGAAAAAGAAATAAAGTCTGAACTACAGGATAAATAAAACTTAAGAGAAAATTATCTGTTTCTAATCTGCCTTGTTTTGTATTATAATGTAATCAGGGTTTTAAATTAGTATTTGTCTAGAATTAAGTCTTTTGGATTTGATTTTACTTGCACATAATATTGTATGCAACCTGTATTATGATTCTCCACTGACAACCAACTTATTGATATGATTCAGGGCTGGAAGAGTGCAACTAGGTTTTTAGTGTAAAAAAAAAATATAGGTATTTAAGTCAAGAGTGAAATACTAATGATTCCTTGAAGATCACAGGTGGAATATTAGCAAGCCAGTACAATCATTAATTTAGGTAGGAAACTTTTTTATAGAATTATTCTATAATTAGAGGAATATTTAAAGAATATTGGATCTTAACCTGCTGAAGACAACTGCCATAGAAATAACTGTGGAATCTAAGCCAGGAATTTTATTGCTTGGGTAATATTTATTGGGCTGCATGTCTGTCACGTTGGATAGCTATGTAGTCTGGTATAGTCTGTTTAATTAAACAAACAAAAAAATACATCAAAATCTTACACATTCTTTACCTAATTTGACTCAATTCCTCCCTAAAACAGAGGCAGGTATTATGCAGGGCTAAACAGAACAAAAATTTTATATATAAAGTAAACATTGTTGAAATGTGCAAGGTCCTGCACCTAGGTCAGAGCAATCCCAAATGTAGCAACAGGCTGGGCAGAGAATGGACTGAAAGCAGCTCTGAGGAGGACTTCTGGAGTCACTAGCAGATGAAAAGCTCAACACAACCCAGGAATGTATGCTTGCAGAAAGCCAACCTTATATTGGGATGCATCAAAAGGAGTGTGGCCAGTAGATCAAGGGAGGCAATCCTGCCCCTCTTCTCTGCTCTGGTGAGATCCCACCTGGAGTACTTTGTTCAGCTCTAGGGCCACCAACAGAAGAAGGACATGGACATGCTGGAATGAGTCCAGAGGAGGGCCACAAAGATGATCAGATGGCTGGAGCACACCTCCTTTGAAGAAACTCTGAGAGTTGGGCTTGTCAGCTCAGAGGAAACTCTATGAGACCTTAGAGCAGCCTTCCAACACCTAAGCAGGGCTTACAAGAAATCTAGAGGGGGGCATATGCAAGGGCATACAATAATAGGACAAAGAGTAATTGTTTTAAGCTGAAAGAGGTTAGATTTACACTAGATATTAGGAAAAAGTTCTTCACTGTGAAGGTGGTGAGTCACTGAAACATGTTCCTCCTTGAGGCTGTGGGTGCCCAATCCCTGGCAGTGTTCGAGGCCAGGTTGGAGGGGCTTGGAGCAACCTTGTCTGGTGGGAGATTTCCCTGCCCATGGCAGGGGGGTTAGAACTAGACGATCTTTAATATCTCTTCAAACCCAAACCATTCTATAATTTTTTTTTTTTTTTTACTTCAGAGTCTCTCTTACACCAGTTTCAGGTTTAATGGACTTCAGAGGCAAATTATTTGTTTTGCAACACTTCAGATAGAAGCAGTATTCATCTTTTTGATGAAAATGTAAAATGGAATGAATGTGTTGGGACTTAGGCAAGATGATTTTATAGATGATAGATTACTATGTTGCACCTTCAGAGTGTTTTGGGGTTAATTTTTAGCATTACTGGCTTTATGTCTCTGTATTCCTTTGATTAACACCTGTCTTAAATGATCTGATCATCTTGGTTTTCTGTTTGTAATTCTCTTAACATCAAACTTAAAGGAAGATATTGTTCCAAAAAGGACTTTTAGCTGAACCTAAACCCAGCTTCCAAGGTTGATTTATTACAGAATAAATCAAGAATCCTAACCCAGAAACTGTTAAGGATTGGATTGATGTCAAAGTACATAAATGTTGGTAATTATATTAACAGAATTGCAGACCTGAAGGGAACCTTTAGAGGTCATTTAGTGCACCTTGTTTTCCCAAGATAAGATAGGAAGGATTAGCCATATTAATGTTACCTTTGGGAGTTTTTCTAGACATTCATAAAAACCTCCTAGTGGTGAAGACTTTATAACATTCCATCACTACATTTATCCTCAAAGTTTTTTTCTAATTTCTATCCTGATTTGTCGTTGTTGCAATCAAGTCATTATTTTAATTTTTTTCCACTATGGGCATGCAAACTAGATTGTTCCCACTCTTGGTTTTTAGATACATAAAAACTGCTGTTTTCTCCCTCAGCTGCCTTCTCTTCTGGCTAACACACTTTCATTAATCTAGCATGAGCTTTTTTCACGTGCTAAAGAATCAGTTATCTGCCTCACTTTTCTTACAGTATCTTTTTCATTTGCTTATCATATTTTTATTTGGTTTAGTGGTAGAGGACTATATAGCATCTCATGTTAGCTTTGAAAATTCCACTCTAATCTCTCTTGAAACCTAATAAGTACTTGGACTTTTGACATGATACAGCAGTGAGTCTTGTTTTAAGAAACTATTTAAGTGACATTTTTAGTTTACCATTTTTCGAGTAAATTACTGAAAATACTTTCATTTTATGTTCCTTCAGAATTCATTATTATAGCTTTCTGTCATAGTTTGTCTTACTGTATTAATTATTCTGTCAACATACATGTAAGCCTTTCTGTATTCTGAAGTATTTTCTGAAGGACTGAAAAGAATTTCAGAATTAGGTATGATATAAATGAGGCTAGTCTAGTCCAAAAGCAATTAATATATTCATTACTGCCTTGAAGTTGGCATATCTCAAACAGTGGATTTGTGTTTGACTTTATTCAGCAAGATTGTTTTAGAGATGGCATGCTCTGTCTCTGCAGAACACAATAATGCCACATTCAGAATGACAGCAGTCCAAGCCTTGAGGCACTAAATGCTTCTTGAGATATATTCAGTTGCTGTTTAACTGTATTTAGCCTAAGGTGCAGAGAAAGAAATTGCTGATGCCTTCAAACATGTTTAAGCATTTTAATAGTGTCTTGGCATGTCAGACTGCCAGAGTACTAACTGAGGTGCAGTTTCTGAATTATTGCAATTAGGAAGCAGGAATTTCAAAGGCAGTAGCTGTGTATCACTATAGCTTAGGTGCATTTTTTTCCCCACTTAAACAGTGATTTTCTACAATATGTACCCTTTCAGCTGTTTTCTGCATTATTCTTCTCTGATCATACAGTCAATATTTGTTATGCTTTAAGAACTCTATTGTGTCTCCAATCACACAACTCATAAAACAGACAAGCATTTAACATAAAAGCTATGTAAATAGAGTCCTGTTTAATTACACAGTGTTATTTGTGTTTCACTTGAATTTTGTATAGTCCACTGAAAACAGTGTATTTGTGTACAGGGTTCAGGAAAAGATGATATGAAAAGCAGCTCATTCAAAGCATGGTCTATCATTACTGTATGATAGTCTTTCTTTTCTCACAGTAGTCTGGAAGTACTGCACAGACATTCTTTACAGATCCTCAATAACTGGAACCATGCAGGGATGCCATGGGCCCATCAATGGGGAAAGGCAGCAAAATCTGCATGCAGTCATTGATCTGTCATAGATTCTACTTAGAACTCATCTGCCAATGACTCCTTAGATCTTGTGACCAAGCTTCATGGTTTACAGATGCACTTTTGCATGCTGTAGTACTGTGTAGCTTCTGTGGTCATATATACTCCTCCAAGAAAAAGTCTGCAGGTACGAATATTTTCTGGGCACGGAGTTCTTTCTGGAAATGTTCTCATTATTGAAGCCAGTTAATATATCAGTATTGCTTCAGAGGGTTTTCTGTCTCCAAGGAAAAGTGGATGTTGTGGTTTAAGCCCTTATAACTCACGCAGTTTTGCTCACTCACTCCCCCCTCTTTCTTCCCCCGCCCTCGGAGGGATGGGAAGGAGAATCGAAAGAATGCAACTCCCACAGGTTGAGATAAGAACAGTCCAGTAACTAAGGTATAGCACAAATCACTACTGCTACCACCAATAATAATAATGACAAAGCAAATACAAGGAAAGAATACAATTGCTCACCACCTATACCCAGCCCGACCAAGCAGTGCACACCCCCTCCCCCCTTCCGGGTCTCTGCTCTCTGTTTTACATCCTGGGCATGACGTGCTGTGGCATGGAATAACCTCTTTGGTCAGTTTGGGTCAGATGTCCTGTCTCTGCTTCTTCCCAGCTTCCACTCCTCCCTGGCAGAGCGTGAGACTCAGAAAGTCCTTGGTCAGACCAAAACATTACCAAGCAGTAACTGAAAACACTGGTATTATCAGCGCTGTTCCCAGGCCCAAAATCAAAACCACAGCGCTGCACCAGCTACCAAGAAGGAGAAAAATGACTGCTGCTGCTGAACCCATGACAGTGGAACAGAGCTTTTGACTACTTAAGTACATCTAAAGTCTATTTTTACCATAGGCTTTGTGTGTGGTTTACAAAAGATAAGAAGAAAAGCTCCTTGCATCTTTCTCTGAAAGAGTGTATGTGCTAGGACCATGTCATGACTAGCTGATCAAGCTCGGTTTGTACAAAACATATTGTACAAGAACGGTTGTTAAAAAATGTGTGGAGCAGGGCCAGAGTGAATGTGCATCCTAGATTATATTTCTGAAATGTGTGTGTACAAAAAAAGCATGTAATTTGCAACTTGTACTTTTTCACTACTGTGCTCGGACAGTATTTCTCTGTACTTGATGAAATACATTGGCCTTCTTTGGTAGGGAATGGGAGGAGAGAAAATAATGGAAAATTTCTTGGATGGAATACTTTGATTGTTACAGTTTTGGCTTTAAACTGAATATAGAACATCATATTTGCTCTCTCCACACTGCCATAGTAGTTGCTTTCCATTTCTTTTAAGAGGCAATCCTTCTGGCCCTAAAGCAAGTCAGCAACAATCAGCAGAAACATAAGCATGCTTATAAATAACTCCATTGATTTGAACGCTGTTGTACAAAGTTTTATGGAAAATATAAGCTATCACCCTCTCAGAAATTAATTATAGTTTTCAGGTGGCTTTGGAAATTGATGGTGGAAGCTTATATCAGATGCAATTAAGAAATAGATTGCAAGACCCCATAAATTAGTGCTCTCCAGGTTTTCTTAAGATGAAATCTGAGCAGATGCAAGTGAAATCTGCTTCATAAATATTCACTTCTGTCGTGGTTTGAGCTGTAAATCATGCAGCCCGTTCTCTCACTCACTCCCCTCTCTTTCTTCCCCCTGCTCCCGGGTGGATGGGGAAGGAGAAGCAAAAGAATGCAACTCCCACTGGTTGAGATAAGAACAGTTTAGTAACTAAAGTATAACACAAGACCACTACTGCTACCACCAATAATAATAATGACAAGAGAAATACAAGGAAAGAGAATACAACTGCTCACCACCCGATATCAAGCCCGACCCAGCAGTGCACCCCCACCCTTCCGGGTCTCTGCTCTCTGCTTTCCGTCCTGGGCATGACGTGCTGTGGTATGGAATAACCTCTTTGGTCAGTTTGGGTCAGGTGACCTGTCTCTGCTTCCTCCCGGCTTCCCCTCCTCCCTGGCAGAGCATGAGACTCAGAAAGTCCTTGGTCAGACCAAAACATTACCAAGCAGCAACTGAAAACACTGGTGTTATCAGCGCTGTTCCCAGGCCCAAAATCAAAACCACAGAGCTGCACCAGCTACCAAGAAGGGGAAAAATGACTGCTGCTGCTGAACCCATTACAACTTCTGAGGTATCCATTCACATGTTCAACTAAAAACGTGTCTAAATATCTGCATTTTAGGGAGTGGGCTTCCAATGCCTTTGTAAATAGTCAAGCAATAGCTAGTTCTGTTGTAGATACATCATAAGAAGAAGGTATGTTTGAAAGTAATATTTTCCATTGTAATTCTGAAGATAATTTTATGGAAATAGAAGCTTAAATTTGAGAAGTCTATGTATAAGCAGTTAAAACCTAAACCCAAATATACAAATTTGCATATGATAAGAAATGCTATCCTTCCAGGTTTACTTTTTGACCAGTAAGCATTATGATAAAATTTGTATACTAATAACTGGTATTTTAAGCATTTATTTGAGTAAGTTTCCAGATATGTAACTGGTAGAAAACTATTATACTTTTCTTTGATGATTTGTCAGTTGTGCTGACAAACTCTTTGCTGTGTCCTATTCCATTAGGTTTGTCAGTTGGCAGTGTGGTTGCTACTAAAGTATTTAACTTTTAAACTGAGAAATACTAAAAAAGCACATCACTTAGAGACAGATACACTTAGATGTACATTATGCTAGAGGAAAAGAGTAATTTTATTTTTTTTTTAAATTCAGAGTTTTTTCACAACTAGAAAATGTAAAAAGCAGAGCATAAAGACACTACTATGCAAAAGAAGATCAATCTATTCAGGGAATTAGGAAAAATATAGTTAATTACTTTGTAGTTAAAATGGTGTGGCAGTTTACTCAAAGCAATGGTTGAATCTCTGTTATCTACTGCAGTGTACAGAAAGTACCCAAGTTTTCCTTAACTGATTAGTTTAGGTACTGGTAATAACAGTCTCAACAGCACTGAATATTTTACTCATATTCTGAAATAATACACACACATACAAAACATTCTCTCCTTCTCTTCACTGCTTTTCCCTAACAGAATGCTGATGTTATGTCTTTTTTTTAAAACAGAAGAGTAGTTAAAATGCAACAAGTTCCAAAACATGTTAGAGTTAATGTGTGCTTAAATGCTGTACTGATTCAAGTTCTTGGAAGAGATGCAAGAAGGCAATAGAGTAGAAAGCTACATTAACTGTGTGTGCCAAATATTAATTGAAGAGTGTTTTAGAGGAAAAAATATCACACCGGATCTGACAGCCCGAGGGAGACAAGGCTACTGCTGCTGCTCCATGTCCCCCGGTCCAACCAGTATCAAAGATGAGGATGTTTTCCCAGTAGGCACACACACAGAGTATGCACATACATCAGATGCATACACAGTTTGCCACACAGTCCGCAGACACTCGGGGCACTCACATGAACACAGACCAGTGAGGCCACAGTACCAGAGGCCTCATTCTGCTCCCTTCTCTGGCTGGACAGGATGGAAGCCCACTAGTGACAGCAGACACACATATATGTATACGCATATATGCACACATAATAAAAAGCTCATACCCAGGAAAAAATTAGAAAATAATTTAATAGGAAGATAGGAACGACAGTGTTGATCAGGTACAGGACACACCAGGCAAACTTGTGAATCAACAAACTATTTATATGTGACTGGCCCTTTTATCCCCTTATATCTCTGTTCATCTACTCTTGCTACTCCCCAAATCACTTAAAACCCTCACTTGTTTGATTCCTCACCTAAATATTGCATAAATCTTGTACTATCCCAGACTACTTTTCCCACATATCCCATAATGTGTCCTACATACCTTAGGCAGTAATCTCCCTGTTAAGACACAAAAATGATCTGGAGAGTAGCTGCCAATGACTCACAGTGATAGGTTTCACACCTGGACAGTGGAGCAGATGGCTCTGCTAGGTTTTCCCTAGTCCTTGATTTGGGCTCCTATCTGCCACTATACACACCTGTGCTACCCTGGGCCTGGGCAGATGGACCTCTGATGGGCTGATGACCTCTGTGATGGGCCTTGGAATAGCTCATCAGAGTATTATTTAAGCTAGTATTTACCTGCCAGTGTCTTTCTGACCTGTTTTTTGGTTGTGAAGATAAAATTTACCACATAACCCAATAGGGTAAACCAGTCACATGCTGACTTTGAGGCTGTCACTTCATAAAAGAGCACTGTAAGTCTGAATTGTACAGCAAGTATTTATGCTTTACAATAACAAATTCTAATATTTGTCTGGATGTGAACAGGGGATGAGCTAAAATTCAAAATGTTAAGTGTGTGACCACTAGCGAGGAAAAGATCTTTTATCAACCCAAGTAATGCTGGCTCAGTATTTGTTCACATTAAAAAGAAATCATCAGATATAAGGAGACATCAACTGTTATAATCTGGGAAAGCAAATGAACAGCAATAAGACCCCATTTCCAATAAACACAGACTCCTGTGTGTTAAATAAAGGTCAGACCTGTTGCTTTGATAAGCATCTGCTAGTCTAATAATCGAAATACTAGGAGTAAACATGTTTAATGGTCATTTTTTGGAAATAAGGCGCTGTTTGAAGAGTTTATTGAGATTTACATGGAAACGGGATTTGCCCTGTTATAAAAATATTAAAAGGGTTTTTCTATTTGAAAGAATCAATGCACATTACGTTCAGCTCAGCAGTAAATTAAATTTTTTACCTTTAGGGACTGCCAGAATAATACTAGATTTACCTGACAAATGGAGATTTTTCCTGTTACAGTTCCTATCTTCTGTCTATGTCTCCAGAACACAGTCATCTTGAAAAATGATAGGCTGATAACTGTCCATAGCCTTTACCTTCTTCATTGAAACAATGAGGAAATCATAGCTAAGTCTAAGTATGAAAGCCTTAAAATGTAAAACTGGGGAGGCAGGGAGGGGAAAAATCACTCAGTTTCTTCCTCCCAGTCTTACACTTCTCAGATACAGAGTTACTCAGTTATCTAACCATCAGTACTATTCTCCTCATTAAAATCAATGTCATATTGAAATAAGAAATATTATACAGTACAGCAGATTCCATAAAAATGTTGGCAACTGTTAATAATAAATAATATGCATATTTTTACAATATTGCAAGAAGTTGTTAATTAAAAAAATGTTTAAATGCATGAGAAAATCAGGAGAAGACGAACATAAACCTAACTCAAAAGCATTTGCAAATCTATCAGAATTAAATCTGCACATATTGAAATGAAATATTCTTTCTCTGCAAGCACCTGTTGTAAATACTTTAAATTAAAACAGTTTATTCTGGAAGAGGCAAAGGATTTTGAATTGCCCTTTTCCTTTTTTTTTTTTCTTCTTTTTTTTAAATCTCAGCAGTCATCTTTGATATGAATTTATAAAAATTTCATAGATGGAATTGTCACAAATAATGAAAACCATCCAGGAGACAAAATAAAAGAAATAACAGGCAAAATTTAAGTAGCAAAATGAAGGCTGAATCGACCTTTGATAGATATTTTATAAGGATAACTGGTAGAACTACTATTCACATAAATATAGGTGTTGTACTGAGAAGGTAGAAAATTGCCACAGCCCCTATGAAGTACCTTACTGTATTTCCATGTTGAAGTTCCTTCCTCCTTTTTAAGACTTTTTTTTTATAAAAGAAACCTTGAAAATGTCATCAAATAAGTCATATCATATGAAAGTCATATCAAATTAACTGGAAAATTTAATTTACTTGTCAATTTTTGTTCTTTGTCAACTTTAAGTATTTGAATATCATGTCGTTGCTTTGTAGGCAGCTCCAGCTATTTCTTGTAGATCATAAAGTACGGTATAACTGAATAAAAGTAAGGTTTTGAATCTTACTTGTTACTTAAAACAGTTGAGGTAGCTTTTTAATTCAGTTGTAATGAAAGTATCAAAATGCAAAAATTACAAACTACCTGTGTTTTTATCCTGTAGGAGTCATTCTTACAGTCCCCTGAACTTTGCTAGTTTTCAGCGAAAGCTCTTACAAGTACACACACAAAAAAAACAGAACAGCTTTATCCATACATGTTAGACTGTTTATAACCAAGGGGTTTTCTATGCTTC
This sequence comes from Ara ararauna, assembly GCA_028858755.1. Classification (NCBI taxonomy): domain Eukaryota; kingdom Metazoa; phylum Chordata; class Aves; order Psittaciformes; family Psittacidae; genus Ara; species Ara ararauna. The sequence continues at coordinate 23,427,298 of CM054376.1, forward strand.
GACTAATTATTGGTTGTGCAATTCATATAGCAGTTTTTTGTACTAACAATGAATGCCCAGTCATCAGAAATACAATCAGAGATTTATGTTGTGAGCATACTGAGTTCCATTGTCAGTAATAGAGATCACGCTTGCAGGGCATTGGGGATAGTCATAACTATTTTGAGGGTGGAGGGCCTCAGGCTCTTTTCATATAAATGTAAAACTTTCCTTAGAAAAAAATCAAATAAAGGTATTTTTAATAATTTCAATAAAATTGGCTGTATGGAATTAAGTGCTTAGTTGATTCTTTCAGATGTAGAAAATTCATTCAGTGCCAAATACCAAATGCTTTGAGATTGATTTAAAAGCACAAAAAGTGGCTTAATAATCTTATTTTTCAGTTCTTCAGGTTGAGGATATCTGTACAAATATGCTTGCTGTCCACGCACACATGCAATGTAAAAAAAAGCCTATTACTGAGAAACTTATTGCAAGAGTCTTGCCAAGACCTTTAAAAATACTTTTGTGAATTTAAAGATTCTCACTTTCATTGGAAGTTATTGTAATATTATTCATTTGTAAAGGCAACTCTATTTTTCTTTCAGATTCAAGGCCTCTACCAGATGTAGCCCTGACAGGGAAGTGTACCCGAGAGTGTGATGAATATGGCCACTCGGACTCCTGCTGGATGCCAGTTCGCACTTCTCCTGAAAGAAAGCAGAAGAGCCAGCCAAAACTCTCCACTTTTATGCCTGTCGATGAACGGGGCAGTCACGAAAAGCTGGCCAATGGAGAAGCTTCCCTCATGGGTGATCGCAACAGAAACCTCCTTAACAAAAAGTTGACCTCATCCTATGAGACCTTCAGTGCGGCTAGTTTCAGCAAAAATGAAGAGGGCAATCCAGAGGATATCCCCCTTACACAGACAGGGGAATACAAGCCATCTCCTGTCAATACTCTAACTAGAAGAGAAGTTTACCTGTAGGCTAAAGAACAGCCTACATAAAGAGCAGTTTCATTTATAGGAAAGAAAAGGGGTAAAAGTCTTAAAATGGAAACAATTTTAACAAAAAAAAAAAAAAAAAGAAAAAAGAAACAGACAAAAAAAGAGGGGGCCACCAAAGAGACAAAAGATCTGGCTGCCACTTCTGCCTCCATAGCAGGCATTTAATTATACTGTCTGCCTGACTATATTGTACAATGTAAAAAACGTTGCTTGCATGTCTAATTCCCCCTCTCTGATTTTTATTTTCCTAAATCTATGGTTGCAAATTCCTCCCATAGTAACAAGCTTGATTAAAAAGAACACAACACACTTGTTTCCCGTCTGCAGAAGCATGAGTTAAGCCACTCGTTTTGTTTGATTGTCATCTGACTTGTTGAGGATAACAGGTCAGGGAAAATATATTCAAAACATATCATCTGAATATTGCTGATCCCCACCAGGGACAATCCTTCAGAAACCGTACAGATATGGAGATAAATACAAAAGAATACTCATTAATAGGCACTTTGTGAAGACCACAGCTTTAATATTTTCACCTCTCATCTGTGGCTGGAAGCAACAGAAATACGTTCAGTCTGAGACTGCAGTCAAAACCATGGCATATTTTCCTATGATTCATGAACTCTGGTTCTGTTTTGCCATAGAACAAATGTGTTCTTGCTTGTGTCTCTTTCTCTCCTCTCATTCTCTGTAATGATAACTTCAAAGTAAACACAATTAGTAACACATAATGTAGGATATTAATGATAAACTGTTGAAATTATTATCTGGGGCAAGACTAACACCTAGCTGGGAAGATCATAATAACAAAAAGGCCAAAGATCACACAATGGATCAGGGGAACTGCTAAGTTTCGGGGCTTGGCTTAGGAAACTAATATATTTACAAATGCACACAAGTAATCATAGCATACCTTCAGTTACATTTTGCACAGCAACACAGTTCACAAGCCCAGATGACAAATTTTTTTTCCTAGTGCAGTTCAGCTGAATGCAAAAGGAACTGATGTGTTTTTTTGTAATGACATTTAGATTGGATATGAGGAAGAAATTCTTTACTGTAAGGGTGGTGAGGCACTGGAATGGGCTGCCCAGGGAAGTCATGAATGCTCCATCTCTGGCGGTGTTCGAAGCTGGATTGGACATAGCCTTGGGTGGCCTGGTTTAGTGGGAGGTGTCCCTGCCCGTGGGAGGTGTCCCTGCCCATGGCAGGGTGGTTGGAACTAGATGATCTTAAGGTCCTTTCCAACCCTAACTATTCTATGGTTCTGTGTTGCAGCAGATGCTGCATATGATATGCTGCATATGCTAGTTCCAGGGAATTTTTAGATCATGATTAAAAATTAACAGTAGTAATAGAAGGCTATGTTAATGAGAATGCTTGGTAGGATGGAAAGTGTGGACAATGGGATAATACAGTGACAAGAGAATATTACAAGTCAAATGCAAAAACTTCTTTTCAGAGTGCAAGGAATGAATCCTAAGCCATTTGACATCACTGCTGCAGGTTAATAATAATTTCAATTATATCAAAGATAAAATGAAAGTTTTCTTGAAACACAAGTGCGTTAAAGCCAAAAGAAGTGCAATATTAAATGGCATCAAGACTCAGAACGTTTAGGCTAGGTAGAAAATGGTCTGATAAAGAGTGGCATCATACTTGCCTAGCAGGTCAAGATGAGTCAAGAGGAGTCCAAGCTACTGTGATGTGCAAGAGCTCTGGGCTGTAACAATTCTCATGGTGAGTACTTCTTGAAAGGAAGAGGAAATGAAACAGGTTTTTGTGCAATAAAAGCAAAAAAACATACGCAACTTCAACCAGTTGCTTTGTAGCTGATGCTATAGTAATAATGGTAGACTGAGATCAGACATTCAGACAAAAGAGACAATCGAACAGAGCAAGGGCAGCTCAAGGAGGGGGAAAGCATTCAGATCCCTGGCTGTTTAACCTGGTGTTAAGGCATGGCTAGACGGCTCTCTAGTATACTGTAGTCACAGTGTAGTTTGGGTAGTTTCTTGCTTTGAAAAATTGCATAAAAATAACCTTAAAAAGTCTAAATAGAGGTTGGTAAATCACTACAACTCATCAGATATATCTTTTGAATTCATATGTGCCATTATTGGCTATTTCATTCTCCCTTCTCAAGTTTACTTTCTTCAAGTAACATTAGTTTGTGTATAGCAGTTACAAGGAATGGGTATATTTTAGAAAGAAAATTTTAAAATCAAAGATTAATAATGATTGAACATTTTTATGTTTAATGATTTAAGTAATATGGAGAGATGCAAACTAGTACGTTGTTATGAGACTGCATACAGCAGTTACTGCTTTGTATAATAAGTACCTGTTTAAAAATGCTTCTAAAAATGCTTATGTAATGTAAACACATTTTTCCTTGCACGTTTCAACAGATTACACAATTGCATAACACAAATGTTCAACAGAATTTCCTTTAATAAGGATTTACTTAATAATACACACACACAAAAAAAATTAGGTAGCTTGGCTCCATATATTCTTAGAAACTTTTTCTACAGAGGCTAATAATACAGGTCATAGAAGTCTTTCAGATTAAATGGATCAGCAGTCACTCACCAATTTTCGCACCACATAAGACAGTCATTAAATACTTTACGCGTGTGCATCTCCTTAGATATAAAATGGGTGTGAGAGTTTTCTTTTAAATTCTATCTATCTACTGTAAGTATTCACAGTAATTCTAGTGGAACTAGCCACTATTAATATGCTGATTACTCTTCTGACCTGGCATGACACGCAAATATATTTTGTGTTTGTATTTTTCCTCTTTATTTGAAATAGGTTAAATCTGGTGCCACTCCATAAATAGAGTGCTTTTGTATAAAAATAAACAAATAAAACTATAAAAAATAATTAGGGTGAATGCAAAATATGCAACTGTGCCTTTTATACCTATTATTGTGGTAAAATGGTAGTTGGGTTTGGACACTGAGGGATAAGGGGCTATTCCCAACATTTTTGAATCTGTATATTTCCCTGTGTTTATTTTCTCAGAAATTATAAATAATATATTTTAAAACAAGCCTTTTGCCAAACTCAGTTGATGGACCAGTCTTAAGCATTATTAACACAAGGCTGTGGTTTAAATATGTCTTGAGGATTATTATTTTTTAATTATTATTTGTGTAGGGTTTGGGATTGGTTTTATTTGGTTTTAATTCTGCTGCTTGGAAAGCTTTGATCAGTCTATATTATAATTATTTAGCGAGGGGTCACCAGTTCATGTTGCCAGGAAAAACTGACCTTTTTTTTTAATTGCTTTTAGCCATCATCACATTTCAGTTGTACAGTATACAAATCATCCTTCTATTTCCACCTATGGGAAACTCCAATGAGCTTTGCATGTATTTTACATTAGGACACTTTTATAGATTGATGCATTAATATAGAACTTTATATGTATTAGAAAATTCAACAATTTTGGTCTAAAATCTAATGCTCATTCTGAATCTCAGATCCACTATGTTTATTCAATACGGTTTCTGACTGGCCTGCTGCCTGAGTTTCAGGAAAAGTTAAACATTATTTTTATGTGGGGAAAGAACATAAATGGGATTAAAATGATTGGCTGAAAGGCTACCCTAGGAAGTTGTCAAGCAGGAAGATAAAGAACATGGATAAAGACTTTGCCATAAATTCAGCCATCACCAAACACTGTAAGGAATTTTAACAACAAAATATTTTTCCTTTTGTTTCCTTGGTGATAAGTGTTTCTTAAAGGAATGAAGGAGATGAAATAGCAGTATAAACGAAAGTCCATCAAATAAGCTGTATTATTGACTGAAGATCATAAACTCAAGGAAGAAGACAACATTCGCCATCTACCTGGGGTATGCTTTCAGACAACTTTTTCCTAAATTTTAAAGCACTTGCATTCAGTGTGATACAATCTGTTTGTAATATTAAACATTGACTATTGTTCTGCAACTTGGATGTTGATAGTGAAACAGAGAACAATTTATCATTGTTTATTATGAGTCACTATGCACGCAACTATGCTAAACATGGCAAAATGTATTAAATGCTAGTCCACCTCTATTTATGAAATATTTACATAATTTAATTTGCTTTTGTACAGTTTTATGTAAATAAATTGCTTGTCACTTTTGTCTCTGCAAATTAAAATATAACATGTTCAACTGGTTGCCCATTTTCCAGTGTACTTTCTCTAACAGGCTATTCCACTTTTGCTGGATTTAATTACATGCTAGTTTGCATATTTAACCTATATTTTGCATGGCAAAGATTAAACTGGCTTTGTAACTGGCCATATCTTCAGCTGAGGTTTTTATTGGTCTACAGAGTGAAATTCAGTGGAGATTATTATCACTCAGGATAGCATACAGCAATATTTGCAGTAGAAATAAAGTACTTACTTGTAACTCTAGCTGTTTCTGATTGCTGTTCAAAAGGGCTTCTTATTAAGGTGTGTTTAAAACCTTCATACTAAAGGGAAAAACAAGTCTTAAGTAAAAGCTCAGGTATTTCCACTATGGAATGGTAATTTTCTAATTGTCAGCAAGGTTGTTATTTTTCTACAAGTTTAGAAATATTAACAAATCCTAAAATGACAGTAAAGCATCTATGGTGAAAAGAATAATGCAAGTAATGCAGCATTTCAGAGCAAAACTTGAAATGAAAACCTCCAGCTCTTTCTAGTTGTGAATCAAATTATCCATTTCAGCATAACAATAGATCAAGAACAAACCCTCCTCAAGAAGGAATGTCTAAGAAGTAAAAAGATTTAATCCCTTAGCTGTCTGGATCACACACTACTTTTTCTGTTTGTTTAAAAAAGCAGGTTCCAAACCAGCCATTAAGTTGGGATTTGCATCAGTTATAATATGTGAAAAATACATTTGTTGGGAGAGGTATTCAAACTGAACCCCCTTCCTGTTGTTTTTTACAAAATACAGTATTGCTACAGAGACCTTGCAAATCATTGTGTACAATTTCTCACTGAACACCACAGAAAATGATGTTTCTATCTTTTTACCTTAGTTGCAGATCAGGCTTTGATTTTTGTGAATACAGGCTGGCCAGAACTTTTTTTTCTTAAATAAACTTTACATTGCAAATTTTTTTCTCTGATTGTGCTTTCGGTTACCATCGCCTGGTCTTCTCTAATGATTGTGTCAAGATTTTTCCTTCCATAAGCAGAGGTCTAAATCTATATGCCTATGGAGAGAATCCAATCCACCAGCTGACCCCAGATCTCCGCAATCACTCTTGAAAGAGTTACCCCTCAACCATTTTAAGCAGTTCCAGTATTTTAATTGGTAACTTCGATCAAACTTTCATGTTTATTTTATAGCAGATGTAGTATGCAAGACATGACCTTATGTTTGTTTATTTTGTCTTTTGTCTTCATTGTTCTTGTTTACCAACTGCATCTGGGAAGGCGATCACAGGAAGATAAAATAAATTTCCTGAAGCACAGAGGGTGGTAAAAGAAGATAATATAAACTTGCAAAAGCTAACAATTTATGTTCCCCTTTAACCTTGACTTAATTTTTTCCTCCTAAACTGCAGTAAAATGTAAATCTTATGCAGAGACTGAAATTAATAAATGTGACCTAGACAGAAATAATTTCATGTCTTTATTGAGCCTCCTGAGGGTAGTGCATGGAAGATGCTTAATAGTTCATAAAAGTGCAAATCATCTACCCTATGCAAAGAAAGCAAGCAAGCAACACCAGAGTTAGGCAAGAATATTCAGCATATTGCTTAGTAAAATGATAGGATTCCGTTGAGTCAGTTTATACAGCTATTTCTTCTAAAGCAAGTATGGCTTGTTTAAAGACTTACACTTAACAAGAAACCAGAGGAAAAAGAAAAAGGCAAAATACCTATTCTGTAGTAGTGTGGAACAGCCTCTGGGAGAAGGAACAAAGAAAAGTAAATAAGTGTAAAGTAATTGGCTCAGAAGTGTTACAAACAAATCCCTTTAAGACTTTCAAACTGATTTAAGGATCCTAAAATAGGGAGATATTAATGCATAATTTGTAGCTATCTACAGTATAGTAATTTCTAAGAAAGGATTTTTGCTAATTACAAGGCATGTGATTCTATGTAAGGGTGTGGTTTTAGTGATTTAATTAATGGTTAAAAAATATTTATATCTTAATATTGCTTCATTGTAAGCTTACTAAAGCAGATTTCAGTAGGCTTCTACAGCATTCACTGTAGAAAAAGGCAGGTTTGGAAAGACCAAGATAGACAAAATTTAATTTTCATGTTTCTATGACCTAGACTCTGCTACTACCACTACCTTCCAGAATATAGTACTTTTCAGAATATTTCAAAGTAACATAAAAGCAGGTTTAGTATACCATGTTTACTCGAGAAGCAACTTATATAAGAATGAATTTCTAAATTTTTCCCAATCCCAATCCTTTCCCAAGAACGGAAAGACTAGAGCAATAAGAAAAAAAAAAACTCCTTTTTATTACCTACCTCTCATGTATTTCCATCTCCTACAGAAAATCACATGAATAGAATATGTAATACTGGGGTACTTCTTTTCCCCATACAAGTGTACACATCCACTTTTTTCAAAGGAACTTGCAGGTTTTACAAGTTGTACTAAGTCTAGTCGGGGTAAACAATTTTCTTGACATTTTTCTTCTTATATAGTAACCATATTGCAAGATTCCAGAAAATTAGGCTGATTCTAACTGAGGCAAGATTATGGTGACAGTAGTTTCCTCTAAGTTAGCTGAATATAATCATGGAATCATAGAATAGTTCGGGTTGGAAAGGACTTTAAGATCATCTAGTTCCACCCCCCCTGCCATGGGCAGGGACACCTCATGCTAAACCATGTCACCCAAGGCTCTGTCTGATATATACGTATATGATAAGACAAGTAGAAGTGAAGAAATCAGTATAAGATGAATAAGATCTAGTTCACCTGAAATGATCCATAAACTGCTGCACACAGTGCAATGATTTATTATTTAGGTCTGATCAAAACTTGTACTTGTCTAGGCCATGCTTTGCCAAGAAATGTTGGACCAAATGATCCTGGAAGTCCTTCCCAACCTAGTATTCTATGATTCTATGAAAACAGGAGAGGCTGAAAATTTCATAAGCAAAAAAAAAGAAAAAAGGATTAAAAAAAAAAAGGAGACCTAGCACCAGTAGAGTGTATGTGTGTGTGTATGCATGTGCATATACACATACACCTCTCATCTCTATCTTTCAAAGCAGATTTCAAGATACTTTTCAAGATTCCAGAAAACTATCTACTTCTGTCAGTAGCCAGTGTCAGAGAGATAGAATACTGGACAACAGGGACCTTCAGCACAAGCTCCTATAGCTATTCAAAGGTTTCGTAAGGCAGAACAAAATACATAAACTAGTGGCTATCACTTATTTTGGCAGGTTATAGTGATTACAGAATTAGAAAACAGAGTAACTACCAAGCTTGCTTCAGTTTCTCTCTAGTCTCCTGTTTCATATATGTTGCTAAAACAAAAGAGTATTTCTTTTAATCTTAGTTTGTCATCTTTTGCTCATAGTTCCTCGAATAAGCTTGGTACCTACTTTGCTTTTCCCCACTTAATTCTGAACTAAAAGACAGCCACAGAAAAACAGATGATTTAATATTCTTTTTCAGTCTGACCTCAGCATTTGGCAGGAATCATGTTGCCACCGCTAACTTTAGGAGCATGAAGTCATGGTAGACTCTCACACATAACTCTGAACATCAGTTTGAGTTTGAATATTAAAAGGGTCCTTATAGGTGGTAGAACAAGAAATATGCCTAGAATTTAAAAATATCTGGGGCTAATCTGATTTAAAAAAAAAAAAAAAAAAAAAAGAAGAAATTCTGAATCCCAGAGGATTGAAAAGTTTCAAACCACGTTCTGGGTACAACCTTATAACAACAAGCAGTGGCAGTGCATTTCTTCTTGCTCTAATCAGTGCCATATAGAATCATAGAATCATAGAATAGTTAGGGCTGGAAAGGACATTAAGATCATCTGGTTCCAAATACCCTGCCAGGGGCAGGGACACCTCCCACTAAACCATGTCACCCAAGGCTATGTCCAACCCGGCCTTGAACACTGCCAGCAATGGAGCATTTGCAGCTTCACTGGGCAACCCATTCCAGTGCCTCACCACCCTCACAGTAAAGAATTTCTTATATCTAATCTGAACTTCCCCTGTTTAACTTTGAACCCGTTACCCCTTGCCCTGTTTAACTTTGAACCTGTTAACCCTTGTCCTATCACTACAGTCCCTAATGAATAGTCCCTCCCCAGCATCCCTATAGGCCCTTTTCAGATACTGGAAGGCTGCTATGAGATCTCCATGCAGCCTTCCCTTCTCCAGGCTGAACAGCCCCAATTTTCTCATATGGGAGATGAAAGGAAAAGGTACAAATGTCCCAGGTCTCTCTAAAAACAGTTAACAGTTTTGATATATGCAAGAAAGCAGAATCATGTTTTGTCCAGCCCTGGCAAGGTAAGCTTCCTTCCAATCAGTTTGGATGCCCCTGTTGAATCATAGAATCATAGAATAGTTAGGGTTGGAAAGGACCTGAAGATCGTCTAGTTCCAACTCCCCTGCTTTTGATACTCTTTCCCCAAGAGAGTAATGATAAATCATCTTTGCCTAACCACATTTTTCTGTTGGGAAATTTCCACCTGCTGAGAAAACTTTAACCAAAAAAAAAGTCAGAACAATATTAAAAAAAAAAGAAGTTAGATAACCTTTTCTCCATTTTGTATTAAACAAACTCCAAAACTCTGTGCCACGGGAAACACATAATTCACAGAATTGTGTAGGTTATAAAAACTAGAACAGACTATTACTAGGTTTATTCAGACATGTGAACAGCCCATTAAATGGTATTTAACAAGTCATGTATTTAACTCCTCCTAAAATCAGTGACATGCATTTATCTTGTGGTGCACTCCTGATTGTGGAAATTTTTGTAGACAAAAACATAGAATCATAGAATAGTTAGGGCTGGAAAAGACATTAAGATCATCTAGTTCCAACCCCTCTGCCGGGGGCAGGGACCCTTCACACTAAACCCCGTCTCTGTCCAACCCAGCCTTGAACACCGCCAGCAATGGAGCATTCACAACTTCCCTGGGCAACCCATTCCAGTGCCTCGCCACCCTTACAGTAAAGTATTTCTTCCTCATGTCCAATCTAAACTTCTCCTCTTTAAGTTTGAACCCATTACCCCTTTTCCTATCGCTACAGTCCCTCATGAAGAGTCCCTCCTCAGCATCCCTATAGCCCCCATTCAGATATTGGAAGGCTGCTATGAGATCTCCATGAAGCCTTCTCTTCTCCAGGCACAACAGACCCAACTCTCTCAGCCTATCTTCATATGGGAGGTGCTCCAGTCCCCTGATTGTCCTTGTGGCCCTCCTCTGGACTTGTTCCAACAGTTCCATGTCCTTTTTATGTTGAGGACACTAGAACTGCACACAATACTCCCCATGAGGTCTCACAAGAGCAGTGTAGAGGGGCAGGATCACCTCCTTCGACCTGCTGGTCACGCTCCTTTTGATGCAGCCCAGCATACGGTTGGCTTTCTGGGCTGTGAGCGCACACTGACGCCTCATGTTCATTTTCTTCATCAACCAAAACCCCCAAGTCCTTCTCCGCAGGGCTGCTATGAAGAACCTGTAGCTGTGCTTGGGATTGCTCTGACCCAGCTGCAGGACCTTGCACTTATCATGGTTAAACTTCCTCAGGTCGGCATCAGCCCTCCTCACAAGCGTGTCAAGGTCCCTCTGGATGGCATTCCTTCCCTCCAACGTATCAACCGAACCACACAGCTTGGTGGCATCGGCAAACTTGCTGAGGGCACACTCAATCCCACTGTCCATGTCACCAACAAAGATGCTGAACAAGACTGGTCCCAACACTGATCCCTGAGGGACACCACTCATTACTGATCTCCAGCTGGACATTGAGCCATTGAGCACAACTCTTTGAGTGCAGCCATTTTACATTTTCTTTATCCACCAAGTGGTCCACCTATCAAATTAATGTCTCTCCAACTTAGAGACAAGGATGTCATGTGAGACAGTGTTGAATGCTTTGCACAAGTCCAGGTAGATGGCATCAACTGCTCTACCCCTGTCCATCAGTTCCGTAGCCTCATCCTAGAAGGCCACCAGATTGGTCAATAAGAATTTCCCCTTAGTGAAGCCATGCTGGCTGTCACCAACCATCTTGTTGTTTTTCATGTGCCTCAGCATGCCTTCCAGGAGAATCCGCTCCAAGACTTTGCCAGGCACAGAGGTGAGACTGACTGGTCTGCAATTCCCTGAGTCATCCATTTTCTCCTTCTTGAAAATGGGGGTTATATTTCCCTTTTTCCAGTCATCGGGAACTTCACCTGACTGCCATGATTTTTCAAATATGATGGGCAGTGGCTTAGCAACTTCATTTGCCAGCTCCTTCAAGACCCGTGGATGGATTTCATCAGGTCCCATGGACTTGTATACGTTCAGGTTCCTAAGATGGTCTCGAACCAGATCCTCTCCTACAGTGGGCACAGGGTCTTCATTCTCACAGTCCCTGCATCTGCCTTCCAAGACTTGGGTGGTGTGGTCTGAGCATTTTCCAGTGAAGACTGAGGCAAAGAAGTCACTAAGAACCTCAGCTTTCTCCAAATCCAGGGTAGCCAGTTCTCCCGATAGTTTCTGGAGAGGGCCCACTTTGTCTCTAGTCTGTCTTTTATTTGCAATGTACCTATAGAATCCCTTCCTCTTATCTTTCACATCCCTAGCCAAGTTTAATTCTAACTGGGTGCTAGCTTTCCTAACCTGGCCCCTAACTTCTTGGACAGCATCCCTGTATTCTTCCCAGGCCGCCTGTCCTTGCTTCCACCTTTTATAAGCCTCTTTTTTCACATGTGGCAAAACAAAACAAATGCATTTGTAAACAAGTCTGTGTATTTCAAACTTTATACTTTTTTAACACAAGCACAAAGCAGAAGATAATAAAAAATACTTTAATAATATAATAATATATGAGTTCTCACCAGGCGATGCTTGTGGTCTTCAGAGTATCTGGAGATGTCTGTTTTATTAAATCTTCTATCTACAACTTTTTAGTGTCAGTGGTGTAACCAGTTTCCTCTGAATACAATGAAAATACACTTCACCTTCCCAAAGGAATAAAACCCCCAGTGTTTCTTCACCTTCACATTCCATTGGAGAAGGCAATTGTGTATTTATCGGACTTCATTTTGGAATCATTAGGATCATTTCAAGTTAATCTGCAAGATATTAGTAATTTCATTTCATATTATTTTTCTTTAACATTAATTTAACTTTGAGATTGATAATCATGAAGCTACTGTGCATTAAAAATATTTCACAGAATATAAGTCAGTATTATTTTAAAGAGCTCACGTCACGCAGTAGTTTTTTTAAATCATGCTGTAACATGACAGGAAACTGCAAGATTAAAATGTGAAGACATATTAGTTTCATTTACACTATTATTCTTTTCGGAATTATTCAGAATACGAAAGGAGTTCCTCATCCACATCCAGCTCTGGCAGTGGATCAGTTAATTCTATGATTCTATGATTCTATGTACGTAAAAATCATTCTTTGGCAGCAATGATACTGCAACCATTTCAAACTCCTGATCTGGCTTACAAAACAAACTATACCCTACACCCTATGCAGCAGCACAAGTTAAAGATCCAGGAAGAGCATACTGTTTCACCTTAAAATAAATAAATAAACTAATAAATAGACAAATTTGCATTTGCATAAACTCACATAAAACTTATGCAAAGTGCATTCTGGTCAAAGTTGAGAAACTGGAAAATTTGAGTAGGCTTAAATGACTACATCGCTGGGGAGAAATATGACCTTGTTCTTTATTTTTTTCAAAACATAGTTGCTACTAGTGCTACAAGAAAATTACTACTGAAGTTTACCTAAGCATCAAAAAAAGGTTTCTTTTTTCCCCAGCCAGGTGCCCCAACTCTCTCAGTGTTTTAAGCTCCTTGTAATACAATCAGTAGTGTCATTAAGTGCCAAATTTGCAGTATCTGTTGAGATAAGATCTGGTATTTTTTCTTGGCATGGAAATGAGCAGAATCCTTTCTCCCTCAAAGGACGTTGCTACTGTCAACAAACCAGCATTGTGCAGAGATGGTAACCAAGTTAACTGATATGAGACTGATGCCTTATTCAAATCATTTAGAATTGGTTACTGTATCTTCATAAAGCTTGATAGAAGGCCTGTTTGTACTGCATGGTACAGGGCTCTGGCATGTGGTACACTGCAGATTGGAAAAGAGAACCTATTTTAACTTTTAAAGCCTGAGCAACTTAAAGCATACAGCCCGCCACAGAGGAGACGTACTCCAACTCTAAAGATATCTTACCAGCTTTGTGAGAGTACTGATTCACTGTAGAAAAAGCTAAGATCAGATACCATGCCTCAGTGAGAGACCTCTGCCTCTGAGCAGCAGAAACAGTCTTCCAACTTTTACAGCTTCTATCCTTTTCTTTCACACTACATCTGTGGAAAGGAAAAGGAATCAGATATTCCTAAAGACTTTTATTTGTAATGCTTGAATCTATCTATCTGCTATTCACTTGTGGATAAATTCTCAGAGAAATCTTTTAGAATGAAGAGGCTGTAAACATAAGAAGTGAGCACAGAAATTTTCATGACCTACTAAAGAGAAAGCTGCACCATCTCTGTTATAGAAATAAAATCTTGCCTCTGGATCACTACAGCAGATTATTCACATTGAAGAATAACCACTCAAATTCTGCTTTCAATTTACCCATGCAACAAGGACTAATCTGCACAGGGACAATTATGAACAGAGCTTGTCTTGGTATACTCAAATTACATGGGAAAACCAGTCAGCCTTCTTTGCATTTTTTTTTTCTATAAATTCTCTTCCTTGCCAGACATATCAGATTCTAGCGAACTCTAATATAGCCTCGTTTGGGATGCTAGAAATGTAAAATCTCGCAAACCTTTCTTCTTGAAAAGAAGCCTCTTAAAACTACATTGTGATGATTTCAGAGCCACAAAGGATCTGCTTGAATACATGATTTTTTTGCAATTGTCAACTATAGGTGTATTATTTATTGATATCTGCCACTGGTACACCATTACATTGGCAAAATATATCTCGTCCAATAGGCAAGGGAAAGTAATCTCCCTTTGATAGATTTTTGTTAGTTTTTTTCCCTTCAAACTTTTCCAGAAACTTCTGCTTTTGCTTGCTGACCTTGCAGTCATTACAGAATATTTACCCTCTTGCTGTCAATAACACTTAAAGACTTTAAAAAGTGTTTCCTGAGGAGAAAAAGTAGCAGTCAGTGTTGGATTAACACAGCAAGGGTTGGATATACATGGCAGCAGTACCTCAAGTCTCTCCTTGCTCCATCTCCCCAAACCACAAGAAAGAAAAATAGTGACACAGCAGCATCAGCAATTTAGTTCAAAGAAAAAGTGCAGTGAGATTTAAAGCCCACCCTGAGAAATCATAATACCTTCCAGTACCTATTGCATCCAAAAATGCATACAGATATGCTATTCAGAGAATCTTAAAGCATATATTTTTAATCTAACAGGAGTGGCATGGAGATTTGTTGGCCAAATCCTCAGCTATAATAAATCAGCACATAACCTATATGTGAGAAGTCCATTATCCCTAGTGTTCTTTCTGTTTTGGATGATGATACCAGAGTGGTTGACTTCTTGGTATAAGTGCTGGTACCAACCAGGGGTTACGTACAGTCAGATCAACTGTCCAAAAACAAGGAAGAACTTGCTGAGCATATGATAACCAATGGTAAGTTTGTCTGGAACTACTGTGAACTAAGTGGAGTTCAAGATCCTGAGGAGAATGAGTAAGATAAGAAGCAGAGTCTATATGCTTTAGGAGAACAGCTTTCAGTTTATTCAGGGAACTGGTAGATAGGATTGCATGGCAGCTTTGAGGAGCAAAGGAGCTCAAGAAGGCTGGAAAGGACACTAGCCAAACACATGAACTGTCCATCCTGCTTCCAAGGAAAACAAGCAGATATCTCAGGAAGCCAGCCTGACCAAATAACAGAATTCCAGTAAGAAAAAACCAAACCAAACCAAACCAAAAAAAAAGCAGTATACAAGAATTTGAAGCAGGAAGAGGCTGTTAACAAGAAATCTAGAAGCATTACTCAGGTATGAAGGGGAAGTGTTAGGAAAGCTGCAGCTCAACAGTAGCTGAAATTTGTTAACGATGTCAAGGGCAACTAGAAGAGCTTCTAGTGCTGCAATAGTAGTAAAAGGTTATTTATTGTGATGTAACAGGAGCAATGCAAGCACACTGTTGAAAGGGATCAGTGATGTAGTGACAGCAGATGTGTGACAATGAGGTGCGCAATGCTATCTTTGCCTCAGTCTTCCCTGAGAAGGTCTCCAAGGCACCTGCGGTCAGTGAAAGGATTCAGAGAGAAGGACAGCCAGCACTGAATGCAAACTTGAAATAAGATCATACATTATGGTCTTAAGATCCCCTCAGTTGAAATGAAGGGGAATAATTTGTATCCAAACTGTACAACGCTGTTCTGAGCTGAGATACAAATAAGCAAAACAGTGCTGCTGTGCAGACAGAACTAAAGAGAATAAAGACAGGACTGATGAAAGAGCTACACTGCTGTCAAGACTCTCACAAGGACCTCTGCATATCACCCCACCACTTTGTGCAAGCAATCCAACCTAGACCTTAGGTGCCTGCATTGTTCGAGATAAAAACACTTCTTTTCCATCAAATGTTGTGTCTGCGAACAAGAAAGTATAACACTACCAAGCTTTAAACTGAAGGGAGAATCAAGTGCTTAAGAGCAAGCTTAACTTTATGAAATAAGTGATACCAAAGAGCTTAGAATAACTGCTCTCTATTTGCTGATTTGCTTAGCCAGAATTCTCTAACACTGATCACTAAAATCCATGCTACACACATGCTTACCATTAGTCTGGCATCCACAGATGCTAAATTACAGTGGATCAGTAGCTCTGAAAAAAAGCTGACTTTATGTTCATTAATCAACATTGTGGTAGGCTATTTACATGCATGCAGATGCAGATCACACATGTAATTATCTCTATACAACATCAAATGTTCAGAAAGCAGGTATACATACAAATGCACAGCCAAGGAATGATAGATCAAAATCAGATTCTTAACAGCTATCATGGTGAGTTACTCTAGGAATGCTGGCTTTCAGTACCAATTATGTTGCACAGCCCTTGAAGTGTTGTAAAGTGGCATCCACATACCCTTTGCTTACCTACTGTATTACAGAATTCAAATCTTGTGGTGGAATTGATTTTCAAGGAGTCTCACTGTTTGTTGCTTTGTTTGGGTTTGGTTTTTAGGGTTTGTGTTTTTTTTGTTAGTTTGCTTTTTGGTTGTGGTTTGGTTGGTTTGGTATTTATTTCCCCATCATTATTGATGTTTTTTTGCCCATTATCAGAACATTATGCAATATATTTTGTATTCTGCAGGAGCTCACATGTTAGAATCTTTGTCCCTCAAAGTGCATTTATTGTCCCTCAGACAGTGGTGCATTTATGGACAGTCCAGCTCACCCATACAATAAATGTAATCATAAATTTATCAGAGCACTGTTGTAATTTAAAATTGCATTCAAGAGAGGAGTTTTCCTAATCTGCTCTGGATTTATTTCAAAGTCAAATTTACATTTCTCATGAATTAACAATTTTTATACACATCTCCGCTATCATATTTCCAGCCAAACATTTTAAGTTTACAAAATTTAAATCAAGTAAGACTGTTTTACTCTGTGACAAATCAAAATATAATTATATATTCCGGTAGTCAGCTGATCTTTGTCCTTAATTTGCATCTTATCCTGAACAATTTATTTTCCTACTTGTCATGAAACCTATGACTGGACCTCATCTTTGATAGACCACTCGGCAAGAGTGAATAATTAGAAATACTGTTTCATCTACATTGGAATAGTTTTTGTCCACCTTTTGGATGCAAGCCCTGCTATATGCCTTCCTAAAACTCCCCAGTAGGAGTGCAAGAGAGAAAACATCAATACAATAAACTACCATCTTGGAGAAAGGAAAGCCTTATCCTGTCTAATGTAGTATGTAGTTATTTTATTCTAATTTAAGACCCGTTTACCTGAATTAGTATCACTGGATCTGTATGGTCTTTTTCTACCTCTAAAGAAAACCAATTTATTCCCGTTGTGATACATGAAACATTATATTATTTGAGGAAAGGGTCTAGGACTTAGGTTTCATGTTGCTCCAATTAAATTTTGTTTAATAAAACAGGTTTGAGAAAATAAATCACTCACTCACCAAGCATAGCAACCCTGCTGTTTTAAAGTAACATTAACAAGCCACTTACTGCAGTTAGTAAAGCAGATATTAGACCTACATATAGATAGTTACACTTGTCCTGAATTTCAGCAGCGTAGCAGTGTTCACAATATTACAAGAGTTTCAGAAATTATGACCAATTATATAACAAGATATGCTGAAGGACCTCATAATTAAAAATTAGGGCATATGAAATATAATTAAACTGCAGATCTTCAACAACATTCTTTTTTTAAAATATCAGTAAACTACACAAAAATGAAATACGAAAGGCTGCATGGTTGCCAGATACTTCAGTTTCTTGTATATATAATTAGAAGGAAATGTACTTTTTCTCAGATAAGTCCATGCAACAACCGACAATTTTTCACCTTTCTTAAAACAATTGTACCATCCTACTATTTTTCCTGGTCAGAATAGGGCATGATCAACACTGCAGGGGCGACAGGGAAAGGCTACAAAGTGAGAAATTCCCAAAACTATGAAGCTAGCCAAAGAACATGCAGTGCTACTCACCGCACATCCTTTGAGTTTGATTATACAGATAGAACAACCCACAGCAGCTTTTGGGCTACAGCTGGAGAAGATAATTTCCTTGCGCTTATAAAAGATTACAGAGGTGATGCTGACTATCCCAACACAGTTCTGTTACATTCAGAAAGGATAGAAAAAGCATTTTTATCTGATACACCAACCAATGCTGTTTCAATATGTCTCAAATATATTCTTCACAGTTTTTATTTTTTGTGGTTTCTACTAGGTTACAGCATCTTGCTTATTTGGAAAGACAAGAATGGAGTGCCTGTGGAGAATAAGGCACAGACCTTGTTTCTGGTTAGGAAACAAAATCATTTATTTCCCGAAGGTCCAGGGTTGATATAAGCTATATGAAATACTTGGGTAAATGAGTGGCTAATACAATTGGTTAGCTATCACCATCCACGTGGGTATTTTTGCTTCTTCATTGGTTGATATCTTGCTCACTGGTTGCCTTGATTGGATGCCTGCTTCTCACTGTCATCCACTCATTGGATGCGGGTTCCTCGCTTCTTTCTTCCTTCTTATCTTGCTTAACTTTCCCTGCAATGCTCCCCTTTGGTCTCAAAACTTTCCCAGCAATATTCCTCTGCTATCTCAAAGTTCTCCCATCAGCTAGTCTAGCTCAGAAATCCTTCACATCAAGGTCCTTTACACCCACATCTCCACCTTTTTGTTTTTCTAAAGACATAACCTTCTTTAACATATTATCCAATATATCTTGCACATAATTTAGCAGATAGGGAACAAGAAACCTAATACAAAGAAAAATATCAGTACAAGAAATAAAATTTTACATTTCTACTGTTTTATCCTTCTTGGACGTGATACAGTAATGATGCTACTATTAGACCAAGATTTCTCTACTAAATATGCATGAAATGGCTGTGCTGCTAACTATGCTGAATTACAGAGAGTTGTTTGACTCATTGTTCTAGCTAAGTTTACCCACATGTTGGAGCTATACCAGGGCATCAGTCACATTGTCGATATCGATGTGTTGGTGATTACTCCTGGATTCTGCGCCCATAACCGCAGGATGGTTCAAAACAGGTCACACCAGCCGTGCAGGTGTCCACCAAGGACCATGATCTGTGGAGACACAAGCATACCCTTGCCCCAAAGTTATCAGTGGATACGGCCCTTCCCAGCGAAGCTTTTGTAGTGATTTTACCCAAGCCTTTGGTTGATGAGTCTTTATGGGAGTAGGCAAAATTTGGCTGTGCGACAGGATATGTCTGGTAACAGCTACGGTCTCATTTCCCTCTCCAATCGTCAAGAAGTTTAAAACATAGATTGCTTTATATAGTCGTGCCTGTGGTGATTCTCCCTTCATGTCCCCTTTTTGTTTTTCTACTAACATTTTTAGTGTTTGGTGACATAGTTCAACAATGGCTTGTCCCTGAACTTTTTGTTCTTCATGATGCCATTCGTTATTCTCAAACCAAACTGTGATTGCTCTGACTGTTTTACCTGAACCATCTGTAAAATAAGTCAGACCTTTTACAGGGTTATGTTGACATTGTGAAACTGATTTTATTTCTGTTGTCAGGGAGAATAGCTTATATGGTGGGTGGTGTGGAGTCACTCGTCCACCAAAATTTGTCATTGCTATTTGTAGTTCTGTGTTATTCTGAAAAGCCTATTGAAAATACATCTTGGTTAAGGGGAGAGAGATAGTGTCTGGCTCGTGTCCTGTTAATTCTGTCGTTCTCTGCCGGCCATGACACACTATATGTGCTATCTGTTCACAAATAATAACTATGGTTTTGGAGAATTGGTATGGTAAAAAGATACATTCTAAGACACGTAGTGGATCCTTTCCCTTGCATCCCATTGATCTATTAATCCTTTGAGGGACCTAGGCCCTTGGATAACATGCAGAGTAACTGGGAGCTGGTAATCTATCCTTGCAGCTTGTCAATTGGTTAAAGCTCTGTTAACTTGCTCAATAGCATACTCAGCCTCTGGAGTTAACTGTCAGGGCTAGTTGAGGGCAGGTTCTCCCTTCAGTAGTTCAAATAGAGGTTGAAGGGTATCATTGTCTATACCTAAAAAGATTAGTACCCAATTTATAGTGCTAGTTAATTTCTATACGTCGTTTAAGATGTTAACTTTGACATTAGTCTTTGACAGTTGAGGTACTACAGTCTGCTGGAGGATTTTCCATCCCAAATATTTCCATGCAGGTTGTTGTTGTGCCTTTTCAGGAGCAATAACTAACCCATGATTTTCAAGACAAGATTTAGAGCTGGAGGTTATTTCTACAAGTTTCTGTAGTTCCTGACAGGCTAACAATATGTCAACCATATAATGATAGCAAATAGCTATTGGGTATGTCTTTCTTACCTCTGATAATGCTTTAGCCACATATAACTGACATATTGTCAGACTGTTTTTCATACACTGTGTTAATACAGTCCAATGATAATGCTCTGCTGGTCCCTGATGGTTAACAGAAGCGATAGAAAAGGCAAACCTTGGAACATCTTCAGGATTTAGGGGAATAGTGAAAAAACAATCTTTGAGGTCCATAATGACAATGTTCCAATTCCTTGGTACCATGGTTGGGGAAGGCAAACCTGGCTGTGTGGCTCCCATGTCCTCCATGACATTATTAACTGTACAGAGGTCATGTAAAAGATGGCATTTCCCTGATTTTTTTCTTAATTACAAATACTGGTGTGTTCCAGGAATTTGTGGTTGGAACCAGGTGTCCCAACTTCAATTGTTCTGTTACCAATTCTGTTAAGGTGTGGGGTTTTTCCAAATTTAGGGGCCATTGATCAACCCACCCTGTTTTTTCTGTCAGCCACTTAAGTCTGATTGGAACATTCTCATCAATGACGCCAGTTAAAAAGGCGGTGTTGCTATCCAGACTCCCCACATGCTTAAGACATCCCTTCCCAAAAGTTTAAAAGGACAGTTCACTATACATGGGTGGAGGTTCGCAGTACGCCCCTCAGGATCTATTATCTGGATAACCGATGCACTTTGACATGATGTTGATTTTCCTCCTATTCCTGTTAGATCCATTGCTGATGAAATTGTCTCCCAACTTGATGGTCAAAAGGAGGCGTCAATGACTGTAATATCTGCTCCAGTGTCCAGTAGGCCTTGAAGTTTGATAGTGCTGGATTTTCGCTAGGGGTTTCATGCTTCACATTCGACGGTTGGCTGCTGTTTTGTTAAGGATTGTGTCCAAGAAATGTGTGGCTTACCAGTAGACCCAAAGCCACCCATTCCTCTGAGCATGTTTTCCTCCGAGAGGGCATTTACTGTACGTGCATGGAATAAGACAAGCTAGCATATACATTCTCCCGCGGGGACTGTTACGGGCGGGGATGGGGTCCAGACCATTGCCTGTAATTGTCCTTCAAAGTCGGCATCAATTACCCCAGGCAAAACAAAAAGACCCTCTAAGGTGACACTAGAGCGGCCCAGTAATAAAGCACTAAATCCATTACCCAACGGACCTTTCAGTGCCAGCGGCACCTTTTGCCCTTTGGTGTCTGCTATCTTTAATTCTGTTGCTGTGGGGACATCCACTGCGGCACTTCTGGTGGTGAAGGAACGGAGGCTTGCCAGACTGGTTGTCATGGGTTCAGCAGCAGCAGTCATTTTTCTCCTCCTTGGTAGCTGGTGTAACGCTGTGTTTTTTGCTTTTGGGCCTGGGGGCAGCGCTGATAACACCAGTGTTTCGGTTACTGCTTAGTGATGTTTTGGTCTGGCCAAGGACTTTCTGAGTTTCATGCTCTGCCAGGGAGGAGGGGAGCCAGGAGGAAGCAGAGACAGGACACCTGACCCAAACTGACCAAAGAGGTTATTCCATACCACAGCACGTCATGCCCAAGATGGAGGATGGAGAGGAGAGACCCAGAAGGGTGGGGGGTGCACTGCGTGGTCGGGCTTGGTTTTAGGTGGTGAGAAATTGTATTCTTTCCTTGTATTTGCCTTGTCATTATTATTGTTGGTGGTAGCAGTAGTGATTTGTGTTATACTTTAGTTACTAAACTGTTCTTATCTCAACCTGTGGGAGTTGCATTCTTTTCTATTCTCCTTCCCATCCCTCCGGGAGTGGGGGGCAAGAAAGTTGGGGGAGTGATTGAGAGAGAGTCTGCGTGAGTTAGGCTTAAACCACGACACCGGTCTCGGTGACGAATTGGGGTTGTGTGGGGCAGAGGCTTCCTGTATCTGTGCACAGCTCCGCAACACGCTCCGCCTTCTGTTTCCCAAAACCGGAACTAGTTTCCCGTTGACATTGCACTTTGACCGGCAGTACTTAGCATAGTGACGCCTCTTTTTGCAACTTGGGCAAGGATTCGGGTTGCCATCTTGGCTCACCTGGGGGCAATAATGCTTAAAGTGGCTGGGTTTGCCACACTTAAAACACAACCGCTGTGTGGTTTGCAGAGCTGTGGCTAAATGACCCACTAGATTTGCGTTAACATGGTCTATTGAGCCAATACGGTCACATGCTTCAATCATATCTATCAAAGTAGGATTTTTTAGAATTTGCAACACCTTTTGACAGTCCGGGTTTGCATTCTCTATTGCTAGTTTCAATAATAAGGCATCTTTGGCAGCGTCATTCACCACTTACTTATCGACAGCCGTCTGCAAACGATCTATGAATTACATATATGGCTCATCTTTTGCCTGTCTGATGCCTGTGAACACCTTTACGGATTTCCTGACATCCGGCACTTTAAGCATTGCCTTAAGTGCTAGTTCTGCCGACTGGCGTAAAATCTCTGGGGCTAGCCGAGCCTGTATCTGTGGTGTGTTAACAGCTGGATCCCCTATTAATTGCAGGATTCCAGCCTCCAAGAGGGGGTCCCCCGGATTCCGGCCGAAATTATCAATCACTGCTAGATCACATTGCCCCCGCCAATATGACAAAAATACCTCTTTCTGCGTGGGGGTGAGCAACAATTTGGCAAGGACTTTGATATCAAACGGAGGCAAAAGCTCACCCTGTAACACAGTCAGCAAAAGGCTCCTAGTACATGGCGAGGCTAGCCAGTACTGCAATACAGTCTTTCTCAGTTCTTTAATCAGTTCTCATCTCATCGGTTCCCACTCATTAGGTCGATTATTTCGTATTATTACAGGAAATGCCATATCAAAATGCTCCCCTTCTGCTGCAGCTTCATTTTGCAATTTTTGCCAGCGTTTAAGAGGGTTGTAATCTTCTCCATCCCAAATGGCTACAGGGAGTACCAAACGGAGGTAGGGGGTGCGGTGGGGGGGTTTTCTGGCGGGGGGGTCACTGGGGGGGGGGGTGCGGGGGGGTCAGTCAGCTCCATGTCCGCTAGTGATGGCGCAGACGGCACCACCGGTGCCAGAGGGGCAGCAGCAGTCAGCTCGTTACGATGGTTAGCAACTGCGCTTCGCAATGGGTTCTGCAGCTTGCTAAGAGCCTCATAGAGTAAGTGCCATGTTGTTAACAGCGGAAAAACAATTTCATCCCCCCTGGATGCAGCCTCCCAAAGAGTCTCTTTAGCCGAGTCCCACTGCTCCAGCTGAAGCTGAGAATCGACAGCAAAGCCCCACCCCTTAAGCCATGCAAGCAGGGTACGAATAGCCTTTTCATCATATGTAATGCCCTACTGCATTAAAATGTACATTAGCAAAGAAACAATAGTCTTTTCTTCCGCAGACATCTGCTATCCCATCTTCCTGACAGCTCACCTTTTTCAAACGAGCGTATTCTCCTGGGAGTACAGCTCTCTGTTCTGCTGTCTAACTTGTTCATTCAGCTTCTTCACCAGGGCTCTTCATCCGCCTCTAAAGTCCCTGTTTGGGCACCATTTGTGGAGAATAAGGCACGGACCCCGTTTCTGGTTAGGAAACAAAATCATTTATTTCCCGGAGGTCCAGGGTTGATATAGGTTATACGAAGTACCCGCGTGCATGAGCGGCTAATACAATTGGTTAGCTATCACCATCCACGTGGGTATTTTTGCTTCTTCATTGGTTGATATCTTGCTCACTGGTTGCCTTGATTGGATGCCTGCTTCTCACTGCCATCCCTTCATTGGATACTGGTTCCTCGCTTCTTTCTTCCGTCTTATCTTGCTTAACTTTCCCTGCAATACTCCCCTTTGGTCTCAAAACTTTCCCAGCAATATTCCTCTGCTATCTCTAAGCTCTCCCATCAGCTAGTCTAGCTCAGAAATCCTTCACATCAAGATCCTTTACACCCACAAGTGCCCTAATTACAGATTGAATTTTCTGGAAGATTAATGAATACAGAACAGACGGGGTTCTGCATTCTCATATATAGAGATTTACATCCCTCCTCCCAACCCCACAAATCCTATAGCTTTATGTTTGCTGTTCTTTGGTGAGAATGGGAAGATGGTTGTCATAGCCATGCCTCAAACATTTAAAGAGTCTTGTTATGAAAAGACTTTATAACTAGTCAGAGATTTCCATGTTTCAAACAGTGCTCATTGCCTTTTTTCCTATGACTATGCATCTTCAAGAATAATCTTACTCTGTCTTCTGCATACTCCCTTATTACGTAGTTACAGATATGAACAAGATCTCCATTTGCCTTCTCCTCAGGCTGAACAAACCCATTTTTCCCAGCTGCTTCTTGTACATTACACATTCCATCTCCTTGAGTGGCTGGAAGGTCCTCCATCGGACATTCAGGTGTATCAACATATTTCTCATACTGAGGAGCCCAAAACCTGATGTGGTACTTATGATGTACTCTCAAAAGAAGTGAACAGAGGAAAGAATTACTTTCCTTAATTGTGAGCTAAACTCACTCTTCCTTATATACTCCAGTTTATATATTAGTGACTGTAGTGATAGAACAAGGGGTAACGGGTTAAAACTTTAACAGGGGAAGTTTAGATTGAATATAAGGAGGAAGTTCTTTACTATGAGGGTGGTGAGGAACTGGAATGGGTTGTTCAAGGAAGTTGTGAATGTTTCATCCCTGGTGGTGTTCAAGGCCAGATTGGACAGAGCATTGGGTGACATGGTTTAGTGTGAGGTGTCCCTGCCCATGGCAGGGTGGTTGGAACTTGATGATCGTAAGGTCCTTCCCAACCCTAACTATTCTATGATTCTATATTGTCTACTTTTGTCATAATGGAATAATACTGACATCTCATTTTGTTGTTCATGAGGATTATCCACTTTAGTCTACCCTGGACTGTACTGTTAGAGAGTTAGTGCATCCCAAATGCACTTGACATCTGCATTTATATCTACTGAAACGAGTGAGCGTCCTGTTCATACATTTCTTCAAACTTTGGAGGTCCCTCTTCGTAGCAGCCTTATCCTCTAACAAATCAGCTGCTCCTTCCAGTTTGGTACTGTGCATGAGCATGCTGAGAGTGCATCATCCAGGTCATGAGCAGTGGTAAAGGACTTCACATTTGTTACTAATGATCCCACTTGTAATGGGCCAACACTTCAGCTTTGTATTGCTGCTTGCAACTCTTTGAGCCATGAGTCCTATTATCCATTTATCGAGTGCACAACTAGTCAACTCAGATATTAGGATACCATGAGGAACTAAGTAAAAAGCCTTACTGAAGATAATTATGCAGCATATCCTGTGATCCCTTGTTCCATTTAACAGTCATTTCATCAGAGAAGGCAGTGTGGTCAGACATAATTTGTCCTTGGTAAACCCATGCTGACTTTCACAGTAATCACCATGTCCTTCAGGTGGCTGCAAATGGCTTCCAGGTAAATTATGTTATAATCTACCCAGATATTGAGATCAGGCTGTCCAGTCTGTAGCTTCTTGAGTCCTCCTTACTCTTCTTGAAGATAGGTGTGACATCTTCCTTTTTACAGTCATCAAAATTCCTCATGACTATCAACATGACCTTTATAAAAATTTATAATGTTTTATTATAAAATATAATTTTTTAAAAGCCCTCTGACAACATTTCACTGCTTTCTCAGCATCTTTGGCAGCATGCAACCCAGTCACATGCACCACCTTTGGCAGCATGCAACCCAGTCACATGCACTTGTATACAGTAGGATGAAGTTCTCCCCATCTTCCTCCACAGTGAATGAATAACTTCTGCTCATCATCTGCTAGCAGTGTAAAGGGCTTGGGGCATAACCTGAAGTCATACATGTTTAATGAGGGCTGGAGGATGGGGTTGGGGGAGAAGTGAGGAAAATCAAGTGGTAGGAGAGCTTTCAAGCCCTTGGCCTTTTCCATGTCTTTCATCACTACCTCACCTGCCCCACTGAACAGCAGTACCTCATTTTTCTTACGCTTCCTTTTCTGCTTAGTTACAGAAACTCTTAATACCTTTCATACTGTTCCCTAGTTTCAAGTCCAACTAAGCTTTGGCTTTCCTAACTCTGTTCTTGAATGCTCGGGCAAAATCTTTATGTTCTTCTTAGGCAGCTCTTTACAACTTTCACCTTCTGTGCACTTCCCTTTCATGACTAAACCCAGTGTCCATGAATAATCATATCATTCTTGATCTCTCAGTGAATGCATAACAGCATTAGAATGCTAATGCTACTTAAACTTGCACATGCAAAACAATAAACTGAGTAAGATATTAAGGAGATCACACTCCACTTTATTTTGCAGCTTAATTATTGATCAAATCTCTTGTCCTGCTTATACATCTACTGTGTGAAAAGCAAGTATACCTGCGGTATACTTTGAGGTATGTGGATCTTCACAGCCTTTGCTCAGGCTGGATAGAGCACACTCCCCATTGGATACCATGTACCAGCTCCTAGTTAAATAGTATGGATTACAGGATGTAGGGACCCACACCTTTGGGGACTGGGGTGACATTTGGCCTCCAGTGGGTCTTCATCACCTGTATGTGCACTAGCATGTTGCAGGGAGTGTGTATGGGTATACATAAATCTGGAGTACCCACATCTCCAACACAGGTGTGCCCAAGTACCCTACAGCACCTAGACATGGGGTCTAGGTGTAACCTACATGTCCTATGAGGGACTGATGGAGTACGTATGAAGGTGTCCATGTCATTAAGACTTTGGGGGATTTAAGGAAGAGTGTTCACAAGTTTGTGGTCACTTATAATAATTTTGCAAGTGTCTAGCTGTTGTCGTGTTTGCTGTATTGCTGATATTGATCCCCAAAATACAGTTCCCTGATTGCTAGTCAGTCATATATTGTTAAAAAGCAAACCAAAACCGATAAACTGCTCTTATCCTTATTCTGCCTCGTGTTATTATTTCTTGAGTTAACTATTTTGTCTGAACAAGCTGGCTTTGAAATAACAATGAAACACACACATATATATAAATTAATTGTACGAGGGATTTTTTTTGTTTTTTTTTTTGTTTTTTTTTCAAGTTTTCTAAAGGTACTAAGGATGCGACATCGCCATTAAATTAAGATGCTGACAAATGAGTGTTACACCTGCTTACAACTCTCCATTTAGATTTATATGAGTAAGGTTATATCAGTCAGCAATATAAAAAAAGAAAAATCAACACTCCACTGACCTTTTTATTCGACTACAGATTTAAAGAAATTTGTCTGGATAAGAAACAAAAGCTATCTACATTTACAATCTGAGAGCATACTTACTACCAGCAAGCTGGCTGCAACTTCTGCAGTGTTCTCAAAGCTAATACATCTTAAGTATTAATTACTAAAAATAAGAAGTAATTGGCTAATCTAGACTCCAGTGAACTGAGATATTAGTATAAAGCTGTAAGACACCATTGCTAAGTCACCCCTAGAGGTACCTAACTGCCTACAATTGAACAGCAACTTCCTAGCTTACAATGAGAAGTGACTATCTTTCAGGAGATTAATCTTAATTTATTATTATCTGAGTAATCCTCAGTTACACACTCTTCTCACATACATACTGCTTCAAAAACAGTCATGCTCTTGCTGTTATCACTCATGCCTTTAATAACAAGATTTTGCAAACCTGCCAAAATTCAGCTTTACACAGTTTGCTAACAATATAACTGCCTAAGTTTATGATGTGATTTTGGTCATCTCTGTTCACTAAACTAAAACCTTCCATACTCAAGTCAAGATCACATATTGAGCACCTTAAGAGAGCTTAAAAATAAGTACATATATAGGCGCACTCCCTTATATACATTTATACATATATATTATATATGTATATATATACACATGCATGTATAAATAAAAATAAAATCACCATACCTAAGTATGCTGCTTCTTTAAAGCTAACTTATTCAGCCAATGTAGCTAATTCCACATAAAATCAGAAAGAAACCCTGCTGTATTTAAACTAATAAATGTTGTCAGCTTTTTTGCACTAGAAGTCTTCTGTAGGTGTTTACAGGTTAATACTATTTAAAATACCTTTAAGAGTATTATTAGGAAGAAATTCTTCACTATGAGGTTGGTGAGACACTGGAACAGGTTCACGAGAGAAGTTGTGGATAGAAGTCTGTAAAAGTATTCAAGGACAGGTTGGACAGGGCTTTGAGCAACCTGGTCTAGTGGAAGGTGTCCTTGCCCATGGCAGGGTGTTTGGCACTAGATGATCTTTCAGGTCTCTCCCAGCCCAAGCCATTTTATGATTCATAGAATTCTATTATGCTTTTTTTAGGTAGATAGCTTTCTAGAAGACTGGAGAGCCTGTTACTCAAGAGCTCTGGTTCAGCATGTGGTAGAACGCTAATTTACAAAACAGATTTTTCAAATCAGATCTTCTGTTTGAACAGTGGGAATTTAATCAGATTTTCCCTAACATTGGCTTGGAACTACTGAAAGAATAGCTTGTTAGTATGTATTTCTAAGCTTGTGCATGACTGTAGATGCCAATGGTTTGAATTTACTGTAGCTTTCTGCCAGCAGACATGCTTCCCAACTACTAGAGAACAATACTGAAGATAGTAACCAAGTGGGGCTTCTGATGTTACAAGTGGCACCTATGCTAGTTATTAAATTACAGATATAACCATGAAAACATAGAGCTTTATCCATTAACCTGTTTTAGAGTTTCCATAAAATGGCAAGCCACCTCATCGTTTCAGTTGACACTCAATACACAAGTCATTCTGAAGCAGCAGTTACGCATGACCAAACCTGCTTTGGAAGGCAAGTCCGTCATTACTGTTTCCAGGGTATATCCACAGGAAACTCTGAAAATTGTATCAATTCCCAGACATTTAATACCTGCTGTGTTCAGCAAGAACATGTTTCTATGTGGTATTATGTTACAAAGATAGGTAGGAGAGTATACATTTTAAGACTATTTGCACAACTTGAATATTCTTCCACTCTAGTAACTCGAGCGCTAATATCAACATTAAAGGTAAATTGCACTGTTAATTAATTTTGCCATGGGGAGGTCAACTTTAAATATTTGTACTTGGTCTACCAATACTCCTGAGTTCAAATTCAAATCTGTCTGCAAGGATGAACAGTTACATACAAATTCACGGTAAGGAAACCGATTATCTGAGGAGTGGAACTTATTATCTTGCTTAATTCTCCAATTTGCTCACTGAAGCACTCTTATTCCAGCTCACCACTGCTTAACTTTAATGACAGGATGAAATTATGCTGCTCACTTTTTCAGTACAAGAGCTTCCCTCTTCTCACTAGTTTCTAGAATATCCATAAATCAACTGTAACAACTATCTACTACAACTTTAGGCAAGTGAAGGAATTTTAAGGGAGGGCTTCTTAGTCATATTTTAGATGCTTAAGTACATCAGTTAATTTGAGAAAATATTCTGCTTAAAACTGTTGTTCCTATACTGAAAAAAACTACATCACCAGCGTTAAAAAAGAGGTGAAAGTACCTTTAACAAACCTGGGAGGCTTTATCTGGCAACTTTAAGCTTTTGACCAACTATTAGGAATATGTATCCAAGAACACACATGTAAAATGTATAAGGAGAATGTTAACATATTAAAAAAAAAGTTATAGTAAAAATCCATTTTCAGTTATGCAGTTTCAATATGACAGACTGAGTCAATAGAAATATTTAGCCTGTCAGACACAAGAAGTTGGGTTTTAATAAGGAAACAGAAATTCTTTGAACAGACTTTTCATATATCAAATATGATCATTACAGTAGCTTTTATTTCCTTCACGGCAAGTGCTAAGGCACACTCCCATCTATTAAAGCAGACATCCAATAAGCAGCGCCTCTCCTGCATCTTAAACATCATTTTTCTCCACACTTATCCTGTCACAAAACAATTCTGCACTAAGGTGCTCTTACTCCACTGAAACCTACAGAACTGAATGTTCATCAGGAGACATAACAGTTGTTCTTTCTTTACTTAACTGTCCTACCTATAAGAATAGTATTACCTTCCTGTCTCCTCTTACATTAAGGATAGGAGCAAAAATGGATTTTATTTGGGGAAAAAAAAAAAAAGGAAAATTCTTTCTGGAATCTTTTAGCTTGATTAATGTATTCTTTTTACAAACAAAGAAATGTCTGTTAAAATACTGTCACTATAGATCAAATAGAATCATAGAACCATAGAAGAGTTAGGATTGGAAAGGACCTTAAGATCATCTAGTTCCAACCCCCCTGCCAGGGGCAGGGACACCTCACACTAAACCATGTCACCCAAGGCTATGTCCAACCCAGCCTTGAACACCACCAGCAATGGAGCATTCACAACTTCCCTGGGCAACCCATTCCAGTGCCTCGCCACCCTTACAGGAAAGAATTTCTTCCTCATAGCCAATCTAAACTTCCCCTGTTTAACTTTGAACCCATTACCCCTTTTCCTATCACTGCAGTCCCTAAGGAAGAATCCCTCCTCAGCATCCCTATGGGCCCTCTTCAGATATTGGAAGGCTGCTATGAGATCTCCATGCAGACTTTTCTTCTCCAGGCTCAATAGCCCCAACTTTTTCATCCTATCCTTATATGGGAGGTGCTCCAGTCCGCTGATCATCCTCGTGGCCCTTCTCTGTACTTGTTCCAACAGTTCCATGTCCTTTTGATGATGAGGACACCAGAACTGCACACAATACTCCAAGTGAGCTCTCACACAGCACTAGTTTCTGTGGAATTGCTCAGATGAGCGTTTCCTAGATTCTGTGCTAGCGCCTGCAGCTGTCAGGGCTAACTTGATTGGGAGCTCTTCCTGCAGTCTAGTTCTTATTTCAAACACCTACACCTCTCTATACTTTGATTAGGACTTAATATAAGCAGCTACAACATTAATACAGTTGTATTCTGTTTGTTACTACAGATGACTAAGTAAATAAATCAAGTTATTCAAATAAAGCAATTCTCTCTGGAGCTA
The DNA here is from genome assembly GCA_028858755.1 of Ara ararauna. Lineage (NCBI taxonomy): Eukaryota > Metazoa > Chordata > Aves > Psittaciformes > Psittacidae > Ara > Ara ararauna. The sequence goes on from CM054376.1 coordinate 23,458,485, forward strand.
CTGAACTTGGAGCTTACATGTACAACTTCAACACCTGTAACCATTTTTCACAAATAAAAGAAATTGTGTGTGGCCTTGCTCTTGCAAGTTAAATACTGCACTACAGAATTCCATCTGAGCATCATAACCCTATCAGTTTTATTTTCTTTCTATAAAACCACTTCAAAATAAGGAATAAATTCCCATTATTTGCTCTGTATCCTAAGAAAAATGTGAAATAGTTTTTGGTCCTATTTTTCTGATGATAGCATAAAACTTTGTCTCATTTCCTCAGCACATGTTCAAAACAGTAAATTCATAGATAAAAGCTAGGCAGACACACCACAAAATAGAAACCAATAGCACATCATAAATTAAAAAAAAAAAAATTATACTAAGCATGATTTTTGCTGAATCTTTTCCAGGGTCCTGAAATTGGGTGGAACAAAACCAATCTACTCAAATCAGAGCATACAAGAGGAGAACAGAAAACTACTTAAAAGCTTACATGTTAACCCAGGAAACTGAGTAATTCTGGGGTTTGATTTTTTTGAGGGGGGAGGGGCAGAAAGAAGAAAGACATTTCAGCTTAGATGCCAGTGAAACCAAAGTTAGCAGACTCTCAAAAACATATCATCATCTTTTGAGTTGTTATGCTAATTCAGCAAGCAGAATAATACAGGAGTCCTTAATAGATACATCAGAACAATAGTAAAATTCAGTTTTATTACCAGACTTACTTTTTTTTATGTGCAATCCATCTTGTCTTTGCCTCCTTTGTGTAGCTAGATAAACCTACTGCCAGATCACCCAGCTGCTTTAGCCCCAAATACCTTAATAAGCCTGAGCAGATTTGACTTCTTGATAAAGAGCAAAACACACCAGTAATCTCATTTTTCTGTCTCCAAAAGGAAGCTAGTCCTTAACTCAGAAACAACCATCATTACTTGAAGGAAAATGCTTTTTACAGTGTATTGTAGCCTGCCAAGTGGCAGAAAGGCCACATAACTGAGTCCTGAATTTATTTTTTTTTCCTCAAAATAGAACCAGCTGCTCATTTATAGGGCCCCTGTGATTTGTACGGCTGGTGAAGAACTGGGTGGCAGGATGTGCCTGAAGGGTGGACGTAAATAGCACTTTTTCTGGCTGGTGATCCCAATCATGAGATCGATATCTGGCCTAACACTATTCAACATTTTCTTAAGTAACCTGAGGCATCAAATGGACCATGGGGAAGTTTGCCTATGATACCAAACTAAGTGGGGAAAGAGATACTTTTCAAGGGAGAGCCACACTGCAGGATCACTTGGAAGAGCGCTCTGACAAAAACCTTATGAAATTCAACATGGATAAGTGAAAGGTCTTGCACCTGGGAAAACACAATGCAAGAGTGCTGCACAGGCTGGGATCTACTTGGCTGGGGAGCAGCTCTGTGGAAAGTGCTGTGGGGATCCTGGTAGACAAGCAGCTCAAATACGAAGGAACAGTGTGCAGCTGCAGCAAAGAAAGTTGACAGGATGCTGGGCTACATCAACAATTGCATCACCAGCAGAAATAAAGAAGTCATTACCCCACTCTACCCAATGCTTGTCAGGCCACACCTGGAACATTATGTTCAATTTTGGTTTCCACTACACAAGAAAAATATGGTCAGACTGGAGAGGGTCCAGACAAGCACCACAGAGATGATCAAAATACTGGGAAGCCTGCCATATGAGGGAAGGCTGAGAGAACTGGGTTTGTTCAGCCTTGAGAAAGGGAGGCTGAAGGGAGACCTTATCACCATGTTCTAGTATTTAAAGGGCAGCCACAAAGAAGATGGAGACTTTTTACAAGGAGTCACATGAAAAAGACTAGGGGTAGTGGGTACAATTTACTCCTGGGTGAGATTCCAGTTGGACATAAGAGGAGAATTTTTCACAATGAGAACAATAATCCACTGGAATAACCCCCTTAGGGAATTGGTTTATTCCCGAGCATTAGACACTAAAGATATTTATCTGGAGAGGGTACTGGGTATCTTGTCTAAGTCACGCTTTGCCAAGAAATGTTGGATCAGATGATACTTGAGGTCCCTTCCAACCTATTAACCTATGACTCCATAATTCATAGAATCACAGAATCATATAATGGTTAAGGTTGGAAAGGACCCAAAAGTGAGAGAGGTACCTGAAACAGGGTTACTGTGAACACAGCTCTCTTTCCAAACTGACCTGCAGTCACTGAAATGATGAAGCTAGAGAGATACAGCAATTAAGTTTGTGTGCTGCAAAGATAGTTCCTCCAGTTTCTCTCAGAGAATTCTTAGGTTGGAGATAAAAAACATTAGAGTATCTTGAATGTTTAAAATTGTCTGAAATGAGGAATCAAGAGAGACAATGGAAGCACACAAAGTATTTAAGATCATTTAAGGACAAAAATTGAGAAAATTCTCTAATTTTGCCTAAATTAAATTAAAAAAAATAGGGTGTTTTTTTCTTTTTTTTTTTTTTTTTTAATGAGAGTTAGACTCTTAAGCTATTTAGGTATTTTAAGTAGGAAATCCTCTTCAGGTGTGTGAACGGCACACTTGAGTGTATTTGAAAATATGACACCAGATCATGTCTGGGTCCCATAGGATCAGGATTTTACATCTTTGTAATTTGGCTCCACCATTAAAATGTATGTTGATGTATAGCAACTGAAGTATCTCTTAACAGAAATAATAGGGAAGACCTGCCTGATTTATTCTGAACATACACTGTAGAGAAAAAAATATAAAAAGTGTTTTCATTATACAGACATTTTAGAGTGAAATAAAGTTTCTTTTCTGACTAGCAGCAAAAGAAAAATATCCACAGATAATTACTGGACTAAAACAAACAAAACAAAACAACAACAAAAAAAAAAAACCAAAAAATCCTTTAATTAATTAACAAAAATTGTTGAAGATTTGCATTGAATTTTTTGGCAATTATCTTCAAATTTGAATGTTATTTAGTAGAGCATTTGAGCAGCATAATCATTTGCCATTTACTGAGCTGGTTTTTAGCTCTGTAACAGAAAAGCGAAGGGGTAGGTTACAAGAAACAGAGCAAGTGACAAGAATTTGACATGTCATTTTTGATGGCATGAGACATACTATATTTGAAGGTGCTCATTATGCAGGGAGAACAACTGACATCACTGTCAATGACAGAAAATAATCTAAATGATTGAGCTCAAAGCAAAACACTGAAAAGAGACACTAAAAGAATTTACGTAGTTCGCTCAGAACCTGATAATCATAATCTTGCAGAGATCTCATGATCTCTGAGGAAAGACATTGACCTGAATTCACTGACAAAGAAAGCAGGGATGAAACCTGATTTTCCATTTGCTGAATTAATTCTTTATCTTCCTATTGTGGATTAACACCCTGGGCAGCTAAGCAACACACAACTGCTTACTCTTTTCTCCTTCTCCACTAGGGAATGGGTGAAGAGGAATGGAAGAATAAAAGCAAGAAAACTTGTGCATGAAGATAAATTAAAATAATAATAATAATAGTTTTAGAAGTCAAGGGTAAGTGAAAAAAAAAGAAAACAAAACAAAACAAGCGTTGCAAAGGCAATCACTCCCCACCTTCCATGGGTAGACCAATGCCCATCCAGTTTCTCATCAAAAGATGGCCAGCCCTCCTAAAACCCCCTCTTTTCCTTTTTATTGCTGAGTATGATTCTATATGGTATGGAATAACTTTTTGGTTAGTTCAGGTCATCTTCCTGGTTGTGTCCTCTCCTGACCTATTACACTCCCACCAATCTATTTACTGAGGAACAGAGTGAGATCAAGAACACCATGCAGAGCACTGTTCAGTAAAAGCTAAAACATCAGTATTGTTTTGGTCAAAAATCTAAAACATGGCCTCAGATGATCTGCTATAAAGATTAACTCTATCCAAGCCAAAACCAACATTATCTCAAAAATATTTCACAAAAAGTAAGTGGCAACAGGTTTGCTTTTCTCCTTGCCCAAATATAAAAAAAAGAACAGTTAAATCCTTTGAGTAACTGAATGTAAACTCCATCCACCCTTTTGATAAAATTCAATTTACAAAACTGGGTGAAAAAAAGGGTGGAACCTTTCTGTTGTCCTAATTCAGTTGTGTAAGGGTATTCCTAAACCACATTGGTAATGGTTTCTCCTTGATATTAATTTTAGCTACTACACATTGACTTGCAAGTCAAATTTGAATCCGTGCCTGATGTGTTTGCATGCAACAGGCCTATTTCTGATGCAAGAGTTTGCAGCTGCAGCCTAAAGAGCAGTGAAAAAAGAGCAGCTGCTTTGTCTAACTGATCTGTACCTGACAGTGTTGTGCTTCTACTCCCTTTCTGGGAGAAGTCCAATACATTAGTTTAGAATGCCTTTGGTGATTTCAACTAAAATGGTAGAGTTTGCACTTAAATAGAACAGAAACTCAACCACACTCAGTTACCCAGTCTCAAATGGGAAATCTGACTGCAGCTAGTAGAAGTAAGCACATGCTTTCTAAGCTGCCTCTCTCTGCTCTCTAAGGAATAGATCCTTCACCTACTTTACTTGCATTCATTTGGTAAATGTTTGTCCACATTCCCTGGAAATCTTAACTTCAGCAGTGCTTTGAGATATCCTAAAGAAGTGGATTTATTGCATAGCTATTAAACTTGTATTACAGATGTTGCTGGGCTGAACAACTAGGACATGTCATGAGAGCTGAGAGATGTGATTTTAGTTTCTGTAGTATTCTCTATGATCCATTTCCAAGTAAACTTCTGGGCAAATAAATAATCATAATTTGGGTAGTTCTTATAATTTTGGAGGTATCTGTTATGACTTTGAGCTACCTTGCTTTTGTCTCACTGAGGATTCTCACCACCTACCTGACACAGGATTTTTAGGCAAGGCAATGTCTAGAAGGTAAGTATTAGGGAATCTGACCTTTAAATGCCTACATACTCTACTGAATCTAGCTTTTCCTATTATTATTATTGCAGTGATGAAATAGTATGGAAATTTGAGAACATAAAATATATATAATGATATATTGATTTTCAGTTATGACTGAATTTGCTTGCCATGACCTCATGTGAAGATCATGCTTGCAATGACCTTAGCATGAAAAGCAAAAGATTCTGCTTCTTTAACATGATTGAGTAAATCCTTTATTATTGTTTCTTTTCCTTTTCCATTGGCAAAATTTTAATTGCTAAATTCAGGATGGCAAGGCAGTAATTTGTTTCAGTGTTGAGAGAACAATTTTCTTGCTTTCTTTTTAATTACACAGTAGTCATTACAGTTTTGTTTAAAAGCTTTCATAACTGAGATTAATGTGGTGAAAAGGAACACATTATTAATAAGACTTCTTACTCAGTGACTGTTTGAAAAGAAATCATGTGATATCAGGGGATATGTTCAATGCTTTTTATATAGCTTATTAATGTATTTTCTTCATTTTCCAAATAAAATTATTTCCTTATTTAAATAATCTTCTCAATATATAGTATCAATAACACTGAGGATTGGGTTTTTCTGAGCTGTGGGGTCTTTTATTTATTTTATTTTTTAAGTTTTCTTGAAAGCTGGAGGCTTTACATAAAGTACATAAAAGTATCTACATGATTTTGAAGCCAAGCTTGCAGCTGCTATATTTTTCTTGATGCTCATCATTTATACAATTAAAGCAAGGGCAAGACAATTTTTTTTTTCTCTTAGATGAGATCTGATTTGTGTATCCTTGCTTGCAAAGCAATACTAATTGTACCTGTATGTCCTGGTTTTATCTGGGATAGAGTTAATTTTCTTCCAAATAGCAGTTGCAGTGCTGTGCTTTGGATTTAGCCCGAGAACAATGCTGATAACATACTAATGTTTTAGTTGTTGCTAAGTAATGCTTATACTGATCAAGGACTTTTCAGTCCATAGTGATCTGCCGGTGAGGAAGGGCACAAGAAACCAGGATGGAGCAGAAACAGGACACCTGACCCAAACTAGCCAAAGGGATATTCCATACCACAGCATGTCATGTTCATTATACAGACTAGTAGGAGCTGGCTGTGAGCCACTGATCACTGCCTGGGGATGGGATGGGCATTTTTTTCAGCAGGTGATGAGCAATTGTAATGTACACCACTTGTGTTTCCTGAATTTTATTCCTCCTTCTCTCTTTGTTTTCCTATTACTATTATTAATAATAATGTAATTATAACTATTATTTATCATGATAGTGATTATAATTTAAATAATGCAATTACTATTTTTATAATAATATCATTAAGATTATTATTGTTATTAACAACAGCAGCATTGTTATCAATATTCTTATTTTTATCATTATTATATTTTTCATTATTTCAATTATTAAATGGTTCTGAACCTGTGGGTTTTGCCTTTCTCCAGTTCTCCTCCCCATCCCACCCAGGAGGTGAAAGCAGAGGACTGAGCAAGCAGCCGAGTGGTACTTAGTTGCAGGGTTAAACCAGCAAAGATCTGAATAGGTCTTAATTCTGTCAGATGAAGCCATTACTACCTCTGCTGCTGCCAAACAGGTAAGCCTGTAAGTGCTCAGTAGTGAGAAGTGTAAATTGAAAGAACAAGGACTAAAGTAGAAATTGTTAGGAACTGAAAAATCTGTTCGCCAAATTGAGTTGAGGCTGCTGCAGCTCCACATTCCCAGGCACAACCAGTAATGAGTTTGAGCCCCCAGTAGGCACACATGTGCACATACACACAAAACCTACATGTATATGCACACAATAGGGCACCCTGATCAACACAGACAGAAAACAGAGCACTCTTACTAACAGTACCAATGGTCTCACACTGTTCCCCAGTCTGGCTGATCAGCCCAGTTAGTGGGCAGGGGTGGAAGTATACGTGCACATAAATACAATACTGACCCCTTCAGAAGCTGGTCTTCAATACTCATTCTACCCAGCACTCAGATGGACAGCCGCTGGAGGCCTGCAAAGCCTCTCTAGCTACTGGTACTTGGTACTATGCGCACATACACACACATGAGAGTCCTTTATCCAGGAAAATAGTTAGAAAAGGAGTTCAATTGAAAGTCAGGACAGACTTTGGTGACCAGCTGGAGGGCACAGCCAGGCAACTGTACTGACCAGCCAATTTTTTACATATGAACAGCCTCTTTCTTCTATACATCTACTCTCACACATCTGTTCTTTTTGAAACAATGTTGACCTATTCCTTTTCCTGCCTTTGTCAGTCTCTTAAGTGTCCCATGAGAAGTCTTGGACAGTCCTTAAATGCTCCTCCCTTCATTCCATAATGATTCCCACAACACTGTAAGCATTAACCCATTAGTAATCCATAATGCCCTTTCTTCACTGTGAAGGGTATCATACCTGGACCATGGGGCTAATGGCTATGGGAAGGGACCATGCCAGGGGCAGGGCCTTCATTTGCCCTGAATTATTGTGGGTTTTTTTTATCTGTGTTGGGGTTTAAGCCTCTATAACTCACACAGTTTTGCTCACTCACTCCCCCCTCTTTCTTCCCCCCGCTCCCGGAGGGATGGGAAGGAGAAATGAGAGAATGCAACTCCCACAGATTGAGATTAGAACAGTTTAGTAACTAAAGTATAACACAAATCACTACTGCTACCACCAATAATAATAATGACAAAGCAAATACAAGGAAAGAATACAATTGCTCACCACCTATACCCAGCCCGACCAAGCAGTGCACCCCCACCCTTCCGGGTCTCTGCCCTCCACTTTTACATCCTGGGCATGACGTGTTGTGGCATGGAATATCCCTTTGGTCAGTTTGGGTAAGGTGTCCTGTCTCTGCTTCTTCCCGGCTTCCCGTCCTCCCTGGCAGAGCAAGAGACTCAGAAAGTCCTTGGTCAAACCAAAACATTACCAAGCAGTAACTGAAAACACTGGTGTTATCAGCACTGTTCCCAGGCCCAAAATCAAAAAACACAGCGCTGCACCAGCTACCAAAAAGCAGAAAAATGACTGCTGCTGCTGAACCCATGACAATTTGTCACTGCTGTTTTGAGTTCCTTCATGTGTTTTAAGATGAGTCTTTAATCACATAACCAAACAGAACTAGCAAGGTTTAGGTAAAATGCAGTGGGCATCAAAGACTATGGGTGAATTACCAAAACATTTCACTGTCCAACTCTAATATGAATGTGCCAAACTAAGACAGAGCTGGCTATTAATATTTGTTTACATCTGATCTTGAACTGTACAAAAAAATAAAATTATAATCAAAACACTCATCTTCCTTCAGCTTTCCTGTCTATATTGAGGTACAAGTCCTCAAGGCTGCAAACCATTTTATCAACTAACTGATCCTGTAGCCCCTATGGTTTTGTTTGTTTGTTTTATTTCATTAGCTTCATTCCAATTAATTTCCTATTTCTAAATGCTCACAAGTGTATCATAAGAGTATCCATGCCTATGTAAATCAGTTGAGATAATTCTAGCTATGATATCATGTGGAAAACTTCCACTCCCTCATGAATTTGCTCTGTATATTCTTCATATGATTTAAGGACTTGATAACCTAAACGTGGATATGCTGTTCCAGAAAGTTAACTAAAAGAATGCATTGCAATTATATGAAATGGTGCTTAAAGAAGCATCTGTGCTTGTCAGAAGAGGTGGGTGGGAAATAAACTGTTAGAAGGAGTGTCAATGGCAAGTGATGTTTCTCGACGAAAGTATAATAAATACATAGATTGCTCTTGTGAGAGCTCACTTGGGAGTATTGTGTGCAGTTCTGGTGTCCTCAACAGAAAAAGGACATGGAACTGTTGGAACAAGTCCAGAGGAGGGCTACGAGGATGATCAGGGAACTGGAGCACCTCCCATATGAAGATAGGCTGAGAAAGTTGGGGCTGTTGAGCCTGGAGAAAAAAAGTCTGCATGGAGATCTCATAGCAGCCTTCCAATATCTGAAGGGGGCCTGTAGGGATGCTGAGGAGGGACTCTTCATTAGGGACTGTAGTGAGAGGACAAGGGGTAATGGGTTCAAAGTTAAAGAGGGGAAGTTTAGATTGGATATGAGGAAGAAGAAATTCTTTACTGTAAGGGTGGTGAGGCACTGGAATGTGTTGCCCAGGGAAGCTGTGAATGCTCCATCGCTAGTGGTATTCAAGGCTGGGTTGGACATAGCCTTGGGGGTATGGTTTAGTGGGAGGAGTCCCTGCCCCTGGCAGGGGGGTTGGAACTAGATGATCTTAAGGTCCTTTCCAACCCTAACTATTCTATGATTCTATGATTCTATGATGCCAGAATCATCAGGAAGGCACTAACAGTTTCTCTAAGAATATCTTTCTACTTAGTTATGCTGGGAATGGTGGAGCCAAAACAGATGCATCTTATCTTCTGCATTTCAAAACAGTTGAAGAAGTAGTAATTCACTCTTCGCAAAGATGCCCCTAGCTGGGAAAAGTTTAGAATTCCCAGTATGGCTTGTTTCTGTCATTTACAAGTCAAAAGCCTTTTCAAACCTTCCTTGTTTCTGTCATGCTAAATAGTCTGGCTGCCACTTTTGGCCTGGATTACATTGTTGAAAGCAAATCTGTGCCACTGACTTTACCAGTAAGGTTGAATATGCCACAGAATGTCATCCCAGTGAACACCGTTTAGAAGTTCTCTGTGAGGCTTGTCACTGACACACTAACTATGAAGTAGTGATGACAAATTATCAGAAATAATGAATGTTGAAGCATGTTCCAAGAGGCATTTGTACTAAGGGCTGTAAAGAGTGTTAACAGATAAGCAAGCCGATTAATGCTACTGCATCTAATACACAAATATTACTTTCAGAAAGAAGGTGGAGTGTTTTTGGCTTTCCATTTGGAAAGCTCATTTCCAGGGCCTACCAGCTGCAAAGACAGACAGAACACCCAGTTGTTACAAAAAATTGTCCATTAACGTATGTAGCTAAATAAGGTTTCAGGATCATAACCTGAAGTATCTATTTTGGGTTTATAAGATTCTCTTTTATTCAAAAATCAGAAAAGCATTTTGCTAAATAAGGGCTTTACCGAAAGTATTCCATGAGTAAACCAATTAGGTGTAGGTACAGTATTATAAATTATTATTAATTTTTATATTTATTGATAATTATCAGTTAATGTTATTACTGTACAAAAGGTGGCAATGCTATATCCTCTGTAGGAGTGGGAGAAACTTGAGAAATAGTAACCTAAACCTTTGTCATACTGCTTCTTACTCTCCCCTATTCTTTTATTGCTATAATTATTAATAACTTCAGATTCATAATTGGGGGGTTTTTTAGTTTTGAATAAGAAAATTTTGGAACAGAGACTATACTGCATGCAAATGAATCAGCATTAAAATCTGAACTACAATTTGGAGAGAGAACAGAACATTAAGACCTTCATCTGTGGCAATGTAGAGATTAAGAGGTATCATAAAATAAATTTAGGTCTAAATTGTTTAAGGTCATGAAGAAGTTGATCTTATATTAATGCACTGTGGAAGAGGGTATCAGTACCTGGACTCACTGACATGTAACAAAAGAAATTAAAGATGAAGAAGATGATTTTATCATCTGTGATTTGAATCCATGAAAAATCTAAGTTTAGCATCAGAGATACTAAAGGAGAAGTTGCAATAACTGAGGTATAAGTTAATCAGCCACTCATGTAACTAGTAACAGTATATAGAACTAAATAGCTCATTAAATTTTTCAGCATTTAAGTTTGAAGCTTTTACTGTAGCTTATCTTGAAAGACATATATTCACTGCCATTACTTCACTTATGATTCTATGGGTTATTTGATAAAGGCATCAACGCTAATCAACAAAAAATTGATTTACTTTATGCTTACATTATAAAGTGGACATAAGAACCAGTAGAGGTAGAATTTGCCAGAGTTAATGCCACTGCAGGGCAAACTTAAAAAATTAGAGCATTTCCGTGCAACGAAATGACTGTGATTACAGTGCACGTTAATCTACAAGTACCAGCTTGATTTCACTCATGTAAGTACCATAACTATCAATGAAGACATCAGCTTAAGTTTCTGCTAATAGCCATAGCACAAAGTTCCTTTATGATTATAAAGACCTCCTTCCTGAATTCATGTTGCCTCTTTATTAGCCTAGTTAAGCCCACGTAACTTCGTTACATGTTTTTGGAATTATGCTGAAAACTGTTCAGCACATTTTATTGAATGATGTTCATTTCAGTGAAAGAATCACAGACTGGAGTCACAGCCTCTTTGTATCAGTGACATGCAAAAACTGCAGTGTGATAACACTCTGTCCTACGGTGGCTGAAAGACATTGGCAAAAGGAACTACACTTGTATTACATGAGTGCGCTGGAGCTGAGCTCTGTGCCTCTGTTCAGCTTCTCCTTATTGTGTGGTTAGAAGAGGCCTGACTTACGGGTCAGTTTTGCTTACTCCCTTCAGAAGGTAACACTGCTTCCTATCAGCAGTTCTAACAACATTACAAAATAAACACAATATTTATAGCTAATGTGTTTATAATACACTCAGTTCTAACTAAAAACCTGTCTTTGTGTTCAGTGTGTCACAAATACTAAAATATGGTTTTCCCTAAGTTGTTTTCTTCTTTTTAATAAAACAGATTCATTCATAAAATCATTTTTCTCTATTTAAAAGCACTGCAAGCTGAATCTCTGTTTCCTACATTCTGAAAAGTCAGGATTTCAAAATGAGGGAGGATCTGTGTTGTGAGTAGGCAGGTTCAGCAATGCATGCAGTTTGCTACCTTGCACTTTCATGTTCAATTGCACTAAATTAGATAAAGCTCAGGTTTGATACCCGCTGATAGAACATAAGTAAAAATGTCTTCTTATATAATACTTTTACTGCAGTTTTGTATTAGTTAGAGCATTTCTGTGGGTAGCACATCTGGAACCTGAGATGAAATATTTTACTGGCAGCATGATACTAACGTGCATGAAATAGAATATTTTTGTACAAGTATAGAAGTCTGTCTAATGTGTAGCTCAAAGAGAACTAATGCAGCTTTATAGTGGTGTCTATATAGCCTCTTCACTTGTGAACAAAACTCTGTCGATCAGAGATCACATCTCTTGCACCTCTTAACTGCCTGAAGCCTAAACAGACACTTCTGCTGGTGCTGATGTAGCAGCAGCAGTTACCTGCCTTTTTCACTGGCTGGAGATTACCCCTTTCCACAGCTCAGTCGGTAAAGCGTTTCTGACAAATTCTGTCTAATCCACAATCAGAGGAGAGTCAGAGCAGGTTCCAAATGATACAGAAAACCACACCAGGCTGCTTATAACAGACTACTACAGAAACTAGCTGCTGCCAACAGGTTAACAACTGATCTTAGAAAGTGTGTGTCGTGGTTTAAGCCTAACTCACGCAGACTCTCTCTCACTCACTCCCCCCTCTTTCTTGCCCCCCACTCATGGAGGGATGGGAAGGAGAATAGAAAAGAATGCAACTCCCACAGGTTGAGATAAGAACAGTTTAGTAACTAAAGTATAACACAAATCACTACTGCTACCACCAATAATAATAATGACAAGGCAAATACAAGGAAAGAATACAATTCTCACCACCTAATACCAAGCCTGACCACACAGTGCACCCCCCACCCTTCTGGGTCTCTCCTCTCCATCCTCCATCTTGGGCATGACATGCTGTGGTATGGAATAACCTCTTTGGTCAGTTTGGGTCAGATGTCCTGTCTCTGCGGCCTCCCGGCTCCCCTCCTCCCTGGCAGAGCATGAAACTCAGAAAGTCCTTGGCCAGACCAAAACATCACTAAGCAGTAACCAAAACACTGGTGTTATCAGCGCTGCTCCCAGGCCCAAAATAAAAAACACAGCGCTACACCAGCTACCAAGGAGGAGAAAAATGGCTGCTGCTGCTGAACCCATAACATTATCCACCCCTTATTCCATACCATTCACGTTATGCTCAGATTCCACATTGTCAATATACCATCACATGTATATATATACACATCGACACACATACAGAGGGAGAGAGATCATCCCTTAGTGCATAAACCAATCCCTATAAAGCTGCTGAGTCCATTCGGTCCATGATATCAGGCTCCATCTTTTGTAACAGCCTTTCAGAGCAGGAGAGGCTGTGTGCAGTGTTCACACTCATCAATAACCAGGGCCACAGTGTCCATTGCTAAGTCCACCCCTCGATCATGAGTCCATCTGTATGTTGCATCTCTGCCCTGATGGCCTGAGGTGTCATGGGCCCACCAGGCTCAAAATAATTCACACTCCCCTCCAGCAGTTTCTGCAGCTTGTCGGTGGGGACTCCATACAGCTGCCTTCCATCTCCAATGGTTCCAAAGCACTGGAGGGGCCCAGTGGACTAGAGACTCGCCCATACAGTCCCACACACCCTGCCACTCATGACTGTCCAGCTGCAGGGAAAACCTCTTGGTCGTACTGCATTGCAGACTAACCCCAGAAAATGCCCACACCCCACTCTGCTTAACTCTGGGGACCAGACAAAATGGTTGTGGGTAAAACACACTGTGTATGCATGCCAAGATGGTGATCCCCATCACAATCAGCAGGCAGGTCTCAAGGGTACCCAAAGGCCACTCAAACCCTTCAGAGCTCTCAAATGAGGCTGCTGTACTTGTCACTGGGGCTGGTGTAGCTGCTGCGCTTGCCGGCTCTCTCACCACCAGCTGCTCTTTGTCTGAGTCCAGATCTCCCTCCTCTGCCTTGCTGGGAAGTGCTGCGCGGTCTCCTGCATCCTGCTGGGGCTCCGCGGGCAGCTGCTGGGGAATGCTCTTGGCCGCCGCGGGGCTGGGCTCGGCTACGGGGCTTGCCCTCCACCGTCGTCTCCTCCCGCGGCTCGGCAGCTGCCGGGCTGGGCTCAGCGGGGGGGCTCACCCCTTCTGCTACCTCCTTCCTCTGCTCGGCAGCCGTCGGGCTGGGCTCTATGGGGGGGCTTGGCTCCTGCTCCCCGGGTCCGCTCCCCCGGGCAGTTTCGGCAGCCGGCGGCTCCCGGGGCGGCCCCCCCTCGGCTCTCCACAGCCTCGCCAGGACAGTGAAGAGCAGCCGAACTGCCAGGTACACATCCGCCCCCCACGGCTTCTGGAGCCCGCCCGTATTACAAGCCATTCCAATAAAGTACAATGAAACAAGAACCTTAACCCAAAACCCATATCTGAAAAATGCTAAGACAACAAATACCGGCTGTAAGTAAGGTAAAACAGGCTGAAACCATGAACGCAAGAGAATCAAGAGCAACAACTCTGAGAGCCAATAAATCAGCATTGTGACGAGTGGCTATTAATCCTGTCATTATCTCAACCCTTCGTGCCCCACGTTGGGCGCAAAAAAGAACTGTCGTGGTTTAAGCCTAACTCACGCAGACTCTCTCTCACTCACTCCCCCCTCTTTCTTGCCCCCCACTCATGGAGGGATGGGAAGGAGAATAGAAAAGAATGCAACTCCCACCGGTTGAGATAAGAACAGTTTAGTAACTAAAGTATAACACAAATCACTACTGCTACCACCAATAATAATAATGACAAGGCAAATACAAGGGAAGAATACAATTCTCACCACCTAATACCAAGCCTGACCACGCAGTGCACCCCCCACCCTTCTGGGTCTCTCCTCTCCGTCCTCCATCTTGGGCATGACATGCTGTGGTATGGAATAACCTCTTTTGTCAGTTTGGGTCAGGTGTCCTGTCTCTGCTTCCTCCCGGCTCCCCTCCTCCCTGGCAGAGCATGAAACTCAGAAAGTCCTTGGTCAGACCAAAACATCACTAAGCAGTAACCAAAACACTGGTGTTATCAGCGCTGTTCCCAGGCCCAAAATCAAAAACACAGCGCTACACCAGCTGCCAAGGAGGAGAAAAATGACTGCTGCTGCTGAACCCATGACAGTGTGTGTGCAGATCTCAGCTAGCTTATCCCAGAAATAGTCCTGAGAGATCTACAGTTTGGGTGGACATTCTGAGGGGAATTGACTGCAGCATAGACAGGACTAGCAACAACAGCCATCAGCACAGCTAGATGTGAAAGATAGTATCTGTCCTTAGCCTCAAGCCAACTACTTAAATTACTTGTCCTTACCTGGGTGATTTTGCCTGAGGAGGATGAGGGATCAGCCCCAGGAACTTCTCTGCTGGAGGTTATTGCCCTCCCAGTTCTGCTGTCAAAAGACAATAATAAGCAGCTAGAGGGCATAACTGTAACAGGGGTCTTCCACCAGCATGCCAGTTGTAGAGTGATGTCTGTCTATAATCTATTTGACTGACATAACTATGCTAGCTTTAGCTTATAATATAGACCTAGGTTAATTAAAGTTGCTTTCTATGTTGCTCTGTACATAAATCCTTAAATTTCTGTGTCTGAATCTGTATTTTTATTTATCCATATTTTCTGGGTGAATGTTCCTTTGTATTAGTTTAGGTTATTAATAAATAATATAGTATCATTTCTCTTATTGTAACATTAAAAATTTAGATAAAAGCATTTATTATTATGACTTTTCTACTCAGCTTGATGTTTCTCCATTACTTACCAATAGTATTAACATAAGGAAGAGGCAAAAAGAGTGTGAAGAGAAACATGAAATTGTCATTGCAAGACCTGAGCAGCTTCACTTAAGGAAAATTCTGAAAATATCTGTTCTCATATAAACTGTTTGAAAACTGGACTCAGTAGGAAAAAAATACCTAACGATCACAGACAATTCTCGGCACAGTAATCAGATAATTGTTTAAGATACCTCTGTCAGTATTCCGAGACAGGTTACAGATAGATTCGGTGTTCATTTTCTCTGATATGCCAGAGAAGGGAACACGGTGAGGCTGTTGGTGGTTTACATTTAAGTGCTGCATGTGCCTGTATGTGTTGATCAGTGTGGCTGGCCATGTACGCAAGTGAACATGCACTGTATACATGTGCGTATGTAAGTGTCTACTAGGAATACATGCTACTGGTTGGACCCAAGGTGATGAAGTTGTGGCAGACTTGCTCTGCTGATGTAAGATATGGCAATTAATATACGTGGAAAATGGCATATAAAGTTTTTGAAATTCACATATAATAAAATTACTTCTCCACACATTTTATGCATGCTATTTTGAATGTA
The DNA here is from genome assembly GCA_028858755.1 of Ara ararauna. Lineage (NCBI taxonomy): Eukaryota > Metazoa > Chordata > Aves > Psittaciformes > Psittacidae > Ara > Ara ararauna. Next base: position 23,474,567 of record CM054376.1, read on the forward strand.
TGTATTAATTTTTTTGAGATTATATATAATTTCTTTTTGCATAAAATAATTTTTTATGTATTTTTTATAAAATATTTTGCACAGAGTGTTCTCAATTTCACGGTTAAGCTACATATGGTCTTAGAATATTACGTGTCAGTGTTCTGAAGAAGTAGGCCCAGACTTGAGAGATTTTAGTGGCAATAATAATATGTTCTCAGAAAATGTAATATAGATTGATTGTGGAGAAGGGACAGACAAACAAGATACGGGTGATATCACCTGAAGTACAATCAGCTTTACTGCCACTAGAAGAAACCCCTGCAGTATGAAACTGCAACAGATTTATTGCCACTGGAAGAACCTCTGTCTTCACTACAAATGACAATGATGCAGTAAATTAAGTTATGCCTGAAATAAAGGAATTTAAATAGTTTTTCCTGTATTCCTGATCCAAGTCCAAATCCTCTTAGCCTATAACCAAATGAGATGAAATTTAATTACAGATTGTGCATATGTGTCACAGAAAGCATAGTAGTATCTTCATTAAAATGAAATATTAAATTTTAAATATAAATTTATTAAAGACTAATTTCCCCTTGAATAGGGGAAACTATATATTTCCTTCAATAAGCATTATATTTCTATCATCCTTAAAATTAACAGTTGGCTGAGGCTTCTTAATTGTAGACAGTTATTGTATTACTTTAAGGTTAATTATAATGTCAAAACATTTTAACTTTGCTTAGAGATGGGCATGTAACTATGACTTTGTTTCACTCTTTTAGTTTGCCTGTCCAAGAACCAGCTTTGTACGAAAGACTAAACCTTGAAATATTTCAATGTGATTAAATTCATTTAACATATGATTGTCCCCCCATATGTTATTACTGATATACATCTGTCACACAAAAAATTAAAAGACAGTTGTCATGGGTTCAGCAGCAGCAGTCATATTTCTCCTTCTTGGTAGCTCGTGCAGTGCTGTGTTTTTGATTTTGGGCCTGGGAACAGCGCTGATAACACCAGTGTTTCGATTACTGCTTAGTGATGTTTTGGTCTGGCCAAGGACTTTCTGAGTTTCATGCTCTGCCAGGGAGGAGGGGAAGCCGGGAGGAAGCAGAGACAGGACACCTGACCCAAACTGACCAAAGAGGTTATTCCATGCCACAGCATGTCATGCCCAGGATGAAAAGCAGAGAGCAGAGACCCTGAAGGGTGGGGGGTGCATTGCCTGATCGGGCTTGGTTTTAGGTAGTGAGAAATTGTATTCTTCCCTTGTATTTGCCTTGTCATTCTTGTTATTGGTGGTAGCAGTAGTGATTTGTGTTATACTTTAGTTACTAAACTGTTCTTATCTCAACCTGTGGGAGTTGCATTCTTTTCGATTCTCCTCCCCATCCCTCCAGGAGCGGGGGGAAGAAAGAGGGGGAAGTGAGTGAGAGAATGGGCTGCGTGGCTGAGAGGCTTAAACCACGACAACAGTAAAGTGATTACATATTAGTGAGTCTACGCAGGCAAATAAGATTGCAAATCTATATGAGCGAAAACGGCACTTCCTAGTGAGACCACTTTGCATCACATTAGCTTAAAGTGAGTGAATTTTCAGCAGTCATATAAGATACTAACTGGAAAAATCGAACACTCGTAATAGTACTGTAAATGTCCAGAAAACCTTTCTTCTGTTTAGGCGCAAACTACTTGCTGTTTCCTGCTGGAACTTTTCACCTGGTATTTAGTTAACAACTGAACCATTCATAATGATGTGTTGGGGAATGTTTGATAGAAAATGGACACAATAGGATCATAGGCCAAACGATGGAAAAAGCCTAACAGTAGTGAACCAAAGGCTTTGAGGCCTTAGCTGAAGGTTACTAGAGAGCGTGTGCATAAGAAGAGTTTGAGGGAGTTGGCAGAGGAGCCTGAGAAGTCGGGATATGTAGGGAGGAACTGATAACTGCAACCTTGAAGCACAGCTGCAAGCTGGAAACCCCCTGGAACATAACCAAGAGGAAAACTACAGAGGGGGGTGGGATGTGAATGTAACCTTTGAGCTGTGACCAAGCACGTACCAATCATGTAACCAATCATGTATCAATTAGTAAGCATAAGTAGCCAATCATATATTAGCAAGTGTGCCTGCATAGAGTATATAACTGGAACCCTCAGATAAAATAAACGGAGTCTGATGAACGATCATATTGATTGTCTTCATTCTCCCACCACTGGAGGGTCCTCGCCTACCGTACAGGCAACAAGAGCCTGTGGGCCCCACTCGCGACAATGATGGATTGCTGATCAAATTGGAATGGGTAGGTTTTTAAGGAACAGAGAATTTTTGTTTTCACTGTATTTGGGCACCAGGGATAAACACAAGGATCAACAATTTACTTAAGAAGGACCATACATATACTCAAATAAAATTATGTATGCTTAAAAAAGAATGTGGCTACATGGGGGTGCAGTAAAATAAGGAATTTTCAAGTATACATATTAAAAAATATGCTTTCCCATGAAAAAACTACATAAGCCAAATGAGTGGGCTAAGTCTGTATTCCTGGGAAAAAAAAATTGCTTTGAATTCAGAAAACTTGCTTTTCAAATATGGACTTTTGATCAGCTTCAGTTTTAACTCCAAAACTTCATGCATCTGTACATATAACAGTCTTGGACATCACATTTCAGTTTAGTTAACATGCTGTGTAATCTGAGTTGAATTGTGCTCCAGCACACAATATTCTGATGCTAGCAATAAAAAAGCGCAGCTGAACAGAGCCTGAAATCCTCACAGAGAAAGTCCTGAGGATTTCAAACTACAGTTCAGCTAAATTGAATTTTAAGTTCGGCTAAAGAGCAGCAAAAATTAAGCAAATTTTAATTTGGCATTTATCTTTCACTGTTTTGATCTCAAAGAAATCCCCTTAAATTTAACTTGGTAAAGATTATTCCAGGCTATATTGTTTTCAATGGGTTTTATTATTATTGTAACAAAAAGGTTTTAAAATTATGGCATTTAAAAATTGATTCCTCATCATTCCAAATCTTTATGTCAATATTCACTTCTTTGGAAAGATATTCTCTAACTCAGTTAATATTGCAGGTTTGACAGAGAAATTATTATGGAAGGCATTTTTCCTGAATATCTTCAGGAAGCTATCCTACTTTAAGATATGAATTTTAGAAAACACATTCAATTTCCTTGGTGTGATCAAGTCGCCTAATCTCCAGAATGTCTTGTGTTTTGTTCTACCTAATATAATACTATGCATTATAGCTATATAACCTCAAATTTTATGCTTATGTAGATATTAAGCTAGAACAAGCTAGATGGCCATAAACCTCTATCTAGATTTTTATAAGTAAATGCTGTAGCTATTCAAGTATTACATTAGGTTTTCAACAGAGAACATACAAAAACTTATCAATACATCTAAAATCAATATCAAGCCAAAATACGTCCAGATGGGCTTAGTAACATGGCTTTCTAAAGGGTTTCTTCTAATGGCAAGAAAAATTTACTTGTCTAGTTTAACAACACTGTCTATCAAGTGCTTTAACAGCAGCTTTATACACTTGGAGATGTACAGCAGGGCATTCAGAGTGCTTCATTTTACTGTGTTCCAAGGTCAGAATCTTCATACCACTTCATTCCACTTCACAATAGCAAGAGAAAGCCAGTTTGAAAAAATAAAAGAAATGAAATGTACAAACAGCAGACTGCTCTATTAGTAAAAAGTTCAGGATATTAGTTTCACTTCACAGTCATATAAGAATGATTTACTTGCAGCAAACATTTTATACTTCAGAATTATAATTAATAAGGTTACAAAAGTGAGTCAAGGTATCTTAAGAACCACTTACAATTTACTTTTGATATATACAGATTGACAAGATTCTGGTTGGCAGTGGAGTATGATAAAAAGAATAATTTTTGTGAATCAGTGCACTTTTTAATAAGACATCAGGAATGTTTATAGAAAAATGAGAAAGTGGGACTATGGTGAAAAAAGTCTGAGGCAGATTTTCAGGTGGAAGATCTTCATATTCAGATGTGGAAACTAGGGAAAATCTAAAAAACATTACAAGCCTGGTGGACAACAAAAAAAAAAAAAAAAAATAGAAGAAGGAGAGGTATGCTGGGAAAAGTTACTACAGTTTCAAAAACTTGAGCTCATTATTTTAGTTTAACTTAAAGAAGATCTCTACTACCTTCCTACATTGTGTTTGTCAATGGCAAACTTCTCTTGTGTTTTCAGTCTCATAGATTTTGTTCAGAATTACTTGCATTCTAAAGCACAGGAATTAAGGGCAACGCTTTAAAATATCCCATCACATCAAATAATTCTGCATCATAATTTACAGAATTCATTTCAATACAATTCTAGACTGGATTATTAGAAAATTGATGTTGGTATTATAAGAACCACTCAAATTGTATGCAATAAAATATGGGTCAAGGTTAAATGAGAAAATGTCTCTTTTACAGGTGTGAAAGCTTAGAGCAGTTCCAACATGGAAAGTCCTTAGGCAAGTAGAATTTAAATGGAACACAGACACCTACCTGAAAAACACATTGAAGTTATTGGGTTGCAACATGATGTACAAATAGTGGAACACAGGGTGTCAACTGCAGTTCATTGCTTGCTGACAAAGTGCCTGGAGCATCTCAGAAAGAAACTAAAAGAAGCAAAGTTTAAAGAAAGATTTTCAGAGATTGTAGAAAAGAGTAGTAGGATTCTGCGAGCTGCTGAGATTAGGGGACATTAAAGGAAAGGAAATAAGGCACTAAAAGTAGTATAACTTTCAGTGGTCATAGAAAAGACTGGATAATAATAGTACTAGGGAAACTGTGGCAAGAAATAGCTTCAAAGACTTGATGAAATTGATACAGTTGACTTGACAATTAAGATACTAAATTCTCTTTTCAGCTAACACTTGATATGAGTCAGTTTTGAACTCCATTTTGGCTTACAGCTCAGTAGGTCCCTACCAATATACAACTAACAATATTAAAGTTCTTATATTCAGTCAGAACCCAGACGTTTCTTGTTGAGAATTCTTTGTGAGTTTCAATCATTACCTTATACACTGCCTTGCAACACTGAGCTTTGTGTGAGGCTCCTGTGAACTGCAGGTACAGCTATTGCTTTATGTATCAGTAGGGCAATTATGACACTGTCATTAGCTCTACTTTTACATCTACAGTGCTTTTCTCACCAAAGGAAACAAAAAGCCAGAATCAATTTCTTCCCATTCACACCAGTCATGTTAAAATGTGTTATTCTTCCGAAAAGAATTAACATTATTTCATGTTAGAGAAGGAGCCAGTGGTCCAGCAGCAGGTGAAAGCAAAACCAAAAAAATGAAAAAAAATCAACTTTTTGGTTGATTGCAAGTTTATAAATTCTTCATTGCCCAAATAAGAATATTATCTCCATTTACAAAGCTATGAATGCTAACATGAAAGAGCAAAATCACATCTGATCATGTAGCTTGACTCTGACAGTAGACTGGAGTTTGCTAGTTGATACCTAAGAAATTGTATTATAAAAAGCAAGCTTGTATGATGCTTCCTAGGTAGTCTTCTGGCCTCTAGGAACTTGAAACTCAAGGATTCTGTAGTTCAGACAAAAACTTAGTAAGTCATTTATGTAAACCTTTATGCATCTTGTACTCTCAGAATTCAGCTATAGTCCTTACTGAAAGAATAATATATAACATGATTAGTTTTGAGACCAAATCCAAACTTCATAAGACTGTCCACACATTTACATGAAACAACTCTTGCATAAAATATAGAACACTTAATGGAACAGGGAGAAGAATGAAGATATTTCTTCTTCTTGATGAGTGTGCTATTAACAATAAAAGAATTGTTTCCTCTATATTTTATTTCTGGCATAAATAAACTCAATTTCATCATGCTTCATAAATAGAATCCACTAAGGAAACAGCTTTAACTGGTAGGTTTAAGAGTGTTCCTCTAACTTCAGAGTACTCTATAGTCAGGGGGCTAGAATGTGGCAAGATACTGAGCTGAATGCCACCAGACTGAAATACCAGGCTTCAACTGTAAGTATAGTGAGACACATGAAGGCACTTGCAAAAAGCATTGGCCCTTTAATTCAAGAAAAATGTGAAAGTTATAGTTAAAGAGAAGGCTCAAGTGTACCCTCAGGTAAAATATCTGTATGGTAAGATTCAAATCTTGTCTCTGATGTTAGTTTTTTCACACCAGTTAGCTCTGTGCAGCTATGCACTGAGATATCCCAGATTCACCTCAGCCTTCACTGAGAATTAGTGAAGAATGACTTCATTAGAATAATTTCATCAGTCAGCAGAGAAAGAGCAGGAATCCCAGAAAGTGGTTCACCCTATTCTAAGATAGATCCCTAAAACGTGGGAATAAAAACCTTTTTGGTGATATTTATTTCTCTAATATGCCTCTTGGAAAAAAGGTTCATGTGTGATACACCATCTAAAGTTAGATGGAAACAATTCACTTTAGGAGTGAAAGGTCTCAGGGTCTTCTTGCTTAGTAATTTTCAGGCTCTTAACAGGCTTTGAAATATTTGAAGCTAAATACTAGTCAGAAAGTATTTGTCATCTGAAGTCAGGGATTAGACATTGGGCTGGTTTGTATAAATAAAAATATAAGAATCTGGCTCTCAGATTATAACTGATAATACTAGATTTACTAGAGAAAGTTGATGTCATTCAAACCAAGCCTCTAAAATGTAACAAACAGCATTGGACAGAATATTACTTCCTTAGCCTAGCTAGTCTTTTTCTAATCCAGCTGCAACATAAGAGAAGACATAAACCTCACCAAGTCAGCATTACGTACATAATTTTCTTCCTGTCTGTTGGGAAAGTGGTAGCATTAAGGGCAAAATAACTCTCCAAGAAGAATTATGAGTTAATAATCCTGTTTCAATTGTAACAAGCTACAAGAAAATTATGAATTTCTGAATTCATACTTGGTTTGTTTTCATGTTCATGAAGAAATGAACAAAGTCTAGTAAAGTGGTACACATGAGCAAAACGGCTTAAATTTTCTGATCCAATTCCTATTTCTACTATAGCTAGCAAGAAAAAGAACATCTGACTGCCACAAATCCTCTTATCACAACTGTTCTACGTTTTTCTATGAACCCTCATGCCAGTGAGCTAAATTTTTCTCAGCTCTCAAGTACCATAGTCTAAATCAGAGAGGGCTGTGTATGGGTGAATGTGAATAAAACTTGTGTTTTAGACCTTCAGCTGCCAAAGAAGCATTTTCATACACATTTTATTTTTATATTTTGGCAAGTGTACATTTATGAAGAAAGACAGACTCTCTTTGTGCATGCACGATTTTTATATACATAGCTTTGTTCTGTCAACAAGGCTGGTCAAAACTCGTCAGTGAACATTCAAAGGAAGCCTTGTAATATATAAAATATCCCTAGAGGGGGGGAATAAATGCTGTTTAAGATATTGAATTGTTGGAACAGGGCCAGTAATGCAGTTCTTGTTCAGTTACATTTTCAGATGACTCATCAGATCTTCTGCTAATCTCTGCTTTGAGGCTCAGGGAGTATGGTTTTTTAAAATTTTAAAGCAAGATATTTCTCCCAAACATAAAAAAAAAAATAAAATTTAACAACAGAAAAATTCTTTACACAGTAATATTGAGGAATCCAGGCTTTAGATTCATTTCCAAATGTGATGCAGCAACTTGTACCAATGATAAATCTAGAAAGATGATCAAACACTATAATCCTATTTCCTATTTTACCATGCAAAATGAAAAGGAAACATAAAAACTTGTACTTAGCTGTAATGGTTATAAAGACACTAACCCCCTGGAACTAATTTAAAGCAATTACTTTTGAGAAAAGAAATTTTGGCTATGAAGCAAATTAAAAAAAAAAAAAAAAAAAAAAAGACAAAAACAAAACCGAAAAAACACCTCAAAATCCACCCCAAACCAATAAAAACCAAGAAACATATACCTTTGCTTTTGCTTGTGTCTTTTCCATTCCTTCTAGCTGATGTTCCATGGTAATGAGTTCTCCTTTTTTGTGTGCTCATCCATGGTCTTTTAACTCATAGCTACAAATCAAATAGCGTCCACTCACTGCTGTCAGATAGCTTTCAAACACTAAACTAAAGGGATCTGGCTTTGCCAAACTCATTGTCAGCAACATTGTTACTTCTGTGCCAATGAATTTACCCATTAATGGTATAAGTGATAAAATTGGTCTTTTCTTATTCTTTTTTTCCTTCACTTTTTTTTTTTAAGGAAATGAACTATATAAGCAAGCTATTACATAGTGTTAGACTTCACACAGGAAGAAATCAGTCTGATCCATTAGTGTAACACATTTGACAATGAAATGAAAAAGAAATTGGTTTCATTAGTATAAAAATAAAATAACAAAAAGAGAACACTAATGGACTTCAATGAAATTGTGTGGATATTATTTTTTATATTACTTATGTTTCCACCTTAATAACAACCCACAATGTGAAAAGTAATGTGAGCCTGAGAATGCATTATGTCAAAGGCCAAGATGGAAAATATCCCTAGGGAAGTTTTTCATTTTTTTTGACATATTAAAGGCTTTTTGCTTTTATTCATGAGTAGTGGAGAAAAAGAGAAGATTTGCCTGCTGAATTTAACTACTGATTCTTCTCTGTGAAATGAAATTTCTAGTTCATTCTATGTTAAGCTATTGGGCAGAGGCAGAGAAGCAGCCATAGTTCACAGGCAGAGATGTTATAGAAGAATTCCTTCAAGTACTATTCTACATATGCTGCTACTCCAGCTTTTCAGTAAAGAAGTGGAGATGAAGAATAGCTAAATTGTCTAAACTAAATATGACCTAGACAATGCCTGCCTTAGTTTTTTCCAAGCTGTGAACGTTCAGCCATAGTTATGACAGAAGCACCTGATACTATGACTTTAAAAATAAATGCACGATTCCAACAAACTATCACAGGTGGCAGGCCTAGAACACAGGGAATAGTAAACCACAAAAAAATAATGAGATTATTTTATAGCAAGTTATTATCTGTATCATCAGCACAAGCTGCGGAAAAAAAAGTGCCTAACAAAACATGTTTCCATCTGCACAGCCATGAAACCAAACCAAACCAAATCCCTCAGAGACTCCAAGCTAATGTAATAAATTAGGTTATAGATTTAATTGCAGTAAACTGATAAAAAAGTAGATCTACTGCTTATAGCTCCTATATACTAGCCCAGATACCTACCTTCTATTCTTAAGGTAGGAAATAATGTGAAAATAGTATTTAAAACAGTAGTCAGAGAATAATCTAGTCAACAACATAAATCTGAGACACTAATTTTGAAGGGAAATTAAGCTAGTGAAAATACAAACTATCCACCCTAAGATCCTATGCTGGTGCTCTGAGACAATTATGTTAACCAAGCTGACTAGCAGACATAGGTTGAGAATTCAATGCATACGAATTGCTTCAAAATTTTGGGAACATATGTAGTAATACTTTTCTGGAATATAAATTGTGGGGCTTTTTTATGATTTATGAAAGCTGTTTCTGATATCCAAACTCTTCCTGGAGGCAAAATTATTAACTCAGAAGTTTTGGAGCATCCTCACCTATTAAGTAAGATCCAGTCTGAAATCATTCCATAGCACCCATATTTTGGGAAAAAATGGAACACAATCCATTGCTTGTAGTAATTCCACCCACAGGAGGAGTTCTAGTGTTCACCATTAGTCTTTAATACAATGCCTCGTTGTCTGATCAGCCGGAGGAATTTTTGGTTTCAGGGCCTGAGGGAGCTCTGTCTTTCATCTCAACAGCACCAAAAAGCACCAAGTTAATCGCCTTGCCTGGGTGGAAAAGAGGCAGTCTTCTTATTAATTTCAAGGAAGTGCCAGTGTATAGGATGTAGTTAGGGATTAATAGGGAAAAAAGAGAGCGTAAACAGGAACATAATTCTGTAATTTACTGGTTAGCACACTCACTGGGAATTAGAATTGTTGCTTTGTGTGTCCTAGTCTAATAAATGTCTTAGTATTTTATCTACTAATGTAAGTAGAAAATGTTTATGTTGTTGAAAGAATAGCTGATAACAGTCCACTGTGTACACAATATTGTCTTTTCTTACAGATTTTCTTTGGCATAAAAAAATGATCTACCCTTCTGTAAGTTCACAGCTTCAACAGGATGCATAGAAATTGAGCATTCCATGTTGTTAAGTTGTTCTCTTGAAATTTGGAGAAAGAGGCTTTGAACTTAAAGGCTTTAAGCTCAAGTTTCTTGCTCCCCAAGTGAATTGTTTAACCATAATGTTATTAGGAAATAAATGGGCATCACCACAGTTTCCAAAGTTTTAAAATAAGATGGTCACTGCTGCATTTTGAATCAGTTTTTCTGGTATTTATTAGTTACATTTGTTGTTTGTAGTCGTCTCACTTTTTCAAAATCACCTCTGTTCATTCAGTAGAAGTCATATCTTACTATATATTCTATCAAAAGTGAGAACTAATAGGTTATTTCATCTTTCTACTGCTGTCATTAGTTTATTGTCTTGATCATGTCTGTCAGCACATAGAATCATAGAACAACAAATAATGAAAAATAACTATTGCATTTGATTGAGAACTCACAATTTACTAAGCTGTTCCTAGTGTCATCCATGAATCATATATTCATATGGTCATATGCTGTAGAATACAATGCTAATTTAAGTTTATGGACAGAAGAATCAAGTCAATGTGGGAACATTTTTCTTCAAACATGTAATGATTCTAAACAAGTTTTCCAAAAAAGTATTTAGCCACAGTTAGTAAATAGATCTAGATCAAGTCAAGTCTATAGCAGGCTACAGTTCAGAAATGGCTGCCTCCCTATGATATGAAAACCTGGAAAATTGAATATGTGGTATATTTATTCAGAGAACTGCAAAAGCCTTTATAGAAATCACTTCAGGATTCTTGGAAAGAAGGATTGGTTATGACAAATATTTCTATAGTAAATGAAGATAATACCCAAGTTTGATGCCACTGGTTTGTGTTGTCAACTGAGATTGTTTTCAGTACTCATTATTGAAAAAGGTGGGTAAAATAGCTATTGACTCACCTTTTCAGATAGTGGTGTATTATCTAAGATAATTCCATTAATTCATCTATTTTAGCTCTATTGGATGGTATGCTTTGACCAAATTTTTCTCACTGTTAAAGATTTTTCCCTCATTTCTTTCTTGTAGAAGCAGGCTGTAATATTAAAATGATACCATTTAAGGAAAAGAGAAAGGGGAAGAGGAAGGGGAAGGGGAAGGGAAAGGGAAAGGGAAAGGGAAAAAAGGAAAAGAAGGGAAAGGAAGAGATAAAGAAAATGAGGTCACTTACTGGTTATTGTCATGAGAAGATTTGATGAGGCAAAAAATAATTGTATTTACTGCCAAAACAAATTCAGGTACTTAGAAACAAAAACAAACAAAAAAAAATTAAACAAAACTTTACCTAATACCCCATCTCCCTTCTTTTTCCAGGCTCAGCTACTTTCTTCTGGAACAAGGTACTCATTACTACTCTACCTGCCTTGAGCAGCATGGGGGAATGGAGTATGGAAGGATGTAGTCAGTAAGTAACAGTTCCTCTCTGCAGCTCCTTCCTCCTTACACTTTTCTCCTGCTCCAACATGGAGTCCCTCCTATGGGATAAAATACTTCAGGATAAAATGCTTCTGCATGGAATTTCCACAGACTTCAGATCCTCCAGGAAATGTCCGCCTGTTCATTGTGGGATCCTCCATGGCCCACAGTACCAGAATTACTTTATATACCATATTATGAAAAATACGAAAAGACACAATCTTCTGCTGCATGCTAAGTTTGATATTTCAATAATTTGCAGCTGGATTTACATCCTGATCTACTTTTGTCCAGATCTCAATCTTGACACTAAACAGACTTGAGAAACACAAAGTATTAATGAGCTATTTGGTCAAAAATATCTGTTTGTTATCACCTGTCCACTTATCTTTTTCTGTCTTTCTGATAAATGCAGACCTTTAAATGCCTTAAAAAATAGTTGCTCCTTTGAAATGAAGTTGTGTTACTTAGTTGCTGAACAGTCATAGATGGCCTCTGTATTAGAAGATTAGTGTAAAATTCTGCCATAGTCTGAGAATAATGCTGATAACACACCAATGTTTTAGTTGTTGCTCAGTAACACCCTGATCAAGGACTTTTCAGTATCTCATGCTCTGCCAGTGAGGAGGGGCACAAAAAGATGGAGCAGAGGCAGGACACCTGACCCAGACTAGCCAAAGTTATTCATATCACATCACGTCAAGCCCAATATATAAACTGGGGGGAGTTACCTGAAAGGACAGACTGCTGTTAGGGGAGGAGCTGGGCACTGGTCAGTGGGTGGTGAGCAATTGTATGTTGCATGACTTGTTTGTTTCATACAGTTTTGGTATCCACATTTCATTTATAATATAACATGGTTATTTGAAACATTTTTTTACAGAAAAAATAGGATATCAGCATTATGAAAGTTTCCCTGGCTTGTTGTCTTTGCTGGCAACTGAGCCATGCTATTCATTATAGGCTAAAACTGCTCCTTCAAACAAGCATGAACACACACAGACACATAGATGCTAACTCCTGATGAGCATATATTGAGAAAATTATTCGAAAAATCCCACATCCTTGTAACTAGACTATTAAGAATAGTAAAATATAATGGGGGAGTACCTGGTGAAGAGAACAGAAGCATCCTAGATTTTAAAATTAATTTCCTGACATATAACTGCCCAAGATAAAAACATCATTGTTTTTAAGCATGTCCTGGGTTCATCAGTAGCAGTCATTTTTCTACTTCTTAGTAGCTGGTGCAGTGCTGTGGTTTTGACTTTCATCCTGCCAACAACACTGATAACACTGAAGTTTTTAGTTGCTGCTAAGTAATATTTACTCTGACCTAGGACTTTTCTGAGTTTCATGCTCTGCCAGGGAGGAGGGGAAGCTGGGAGGAAGTAGAGATAGGACACCTGACCCAAACCAGCCAAAGTGGTATTCCATAACACAGCATATCATGCCCAGTATATATAGAATCATAGAATAGTTAGAGTTGGAAAGGACCTTAAGATCATCTAGTTCCAAACACCCTGCCAGGGGCAGGAACACCTCCTACTAAACCGTGTCACTCAAGGCTCTGTCCAACCTGGCCTTGAACACCGCCAGTGATGGAGCATTCACAACTTCCCTGGGCAACACATTCCAGTGCCTCACCACCCTTACAGAAAAGAATTTCTTCCTTATATCCAATCTAAACTTCCCCTGTTTAACTTTAAACCCATTGCCCCTTGTCCTCTCACTACAGTCCCTAATGAAGAGTCCCTCCCCAGCATCCCTATAAGCCCCCTTCAGATACTGGAAGGCTGCTATGAGATCTCCACGCAGACTTTTCTTCTCCAGGCTGAACAGCCCCAACTTTCTCATCCTATCTTCATATTGGAGTTGCTCCAGTCCCCCAATTATACTCATGGCCCTCTTTTGGTCTTGTTCCAACAGTTCCATGTTCTTTTTAATGTTGAGGACACCAGAACTGCAAGTGAGGTCTCACAAGAAAATATAAACTAAAATATAAATATAAATTAAATATAAAAATAAGTAATATATATAGTAATATATAATTATATATAAAATAATATATAAATATAACATAAAATAAAATATAACTATAAACTGGGGGCAGCTACCTGGAAGGGCAAGATCGCTGCTGGGATCGGGCAGGGTATCAGTCGGCAGGTGGTGAGTGGTTGCATTCTCTTCGCTTGTTATTTCCCTTATCATTATTATTATTGATGGTAGCAGTAGTGGTTTTGTGTTGTACCTTAGTTACTGGACTGTTTATATCTCAGCCCATGGGAGTTACATTCTTTTGATTCTTCTCCCCATCCCTTCGGGACTGGGGGGAGGAAGGGGAGGGAGTGAGTGAGCGGCTGTGTGGTTCTGGATTGTCGGCTGGGCTTAAACCACGACAAAATGGCATTTTCTTTGTAGCCAGATGTAGCTACATGTCTGTAATGGTTCCAGGAATTCAACAAAAAAGACCTTTAATGTACAGCTGTGACTACAGAAAACTCTAAATCCAGAGAGGAACAAGTGCAGACAGAATACGTCAGTAGGAGACTATTGTCTAACTGCAGCCAAAAACTGTGACAGCAAATTTAATAAAAATCCTGTGAAAACACTAGCTCAGCAACAGCTCTCAAGGTAAGGTGCTACAGTAATTTTATTACTTTAACTATGCATACATTAAAAAACCATTACTGAGCCACAGTAAATAAAACACTAAATTGTACATGCAATAAGAGAGTGATGGTAAAATTTAAGCAATTACTAATAAAGTAAGAAAATAGTAAAATAATACTACTAAATGAAGGAGAGGGTCTGGTTTGAGACCATCCTAAGAAACAGAAGAAGTCCATGGGACTTGATGAAATCCATCTGCGGGTCCTGAAGGAGCTGGCAAATGAAATGTTAAGCACCTGCCCGTCATATTTGAAAAATCATGGCAGTCAGGTGAAGTTCCCGATGACTGGAAAAAGGGAAATATAACACCCATTTTTAAAAAGGGGAAAATGGATGAGCCGGGGAATTACAGACCAGTCAGCCTCACCTCTGTGCCTGGCAAATTCTTGGAGCACATTCTCCCGAAAAGCATACTAAGGCACATGAAAAGCTGCAAGGTGCTTGGTGACAACCAGCATGGCTTCACTAAGGGGAAATCCTGCCTGACCAATTTGGTGGCCTTCTATGATGAGGCTACTGAACAGATGGACAGGGGTAGAGCAGTTGACGTCATCTACCAGGACTTGTGCAAAGCGTTTGACACTGTCCCACACGACATCCTTGTCCTTAAATTGGAGAGACATCAATTTGATAGATGGACCACTCGGTGGATGAAGAACTGGCTGGATGGCCGCATGCAAAGAGTAGTGCCCAATGGCTCAATGTCCAGGTGGACACCAGTAGCGAGTGGCGTCCCTCAGGGTTCGGTGTTGGCACCAGTCTTGTTCAACATCTTTGTCGATGACATGGACAGTGGGATGGAGTGCGCCCTCAGCAAGTTTGCCAATGCCACCAAGCTGTGTGGTTCGGTTGATACGTTGGAGGGAAGGAATGCCATCCAGAGGGACCCTGACACGCTTGTGAGGTGGGCTGATGCCAACCTGATGAAGTTTAACCATGCCAAGTGCAAGGTCCTACACCTGGGTAGGAGCAATCCCAAGCACACATACAGGTTCCTCAGAGAAGAGATTCAGAGCAGCCCTGAGCAGAAGGACTTGGGGGTGTTGGTTGATGAGAAAATGAACATGAGCCATCAGTTTGCGCTCAAAGCCCAGAAAGCCAACTGTATCCACGGCTGCATCAAAAGGAGAGTGACCAGCAGGTCTAAGAAAGTGATCCTGCCCCTCTACTCTGCTCCTGTGAGACCTCACTTGGAGTACTGTGTGCAGTTCTAGTGTCCTCAACATCAAAAGGACATGGAAGTGCTGGAACAAGTCCAGAGGAGGGCCACAAGGATGATCAGGGGACTGGAGCACCTCCCGTATGAAGACAGGCTGAGAAAGTTGGGGCTGTTGAGGCTGGAGAAGAGAAGGCTGAGTGGTGATCTCATAGCATCCTTCCAATATCTGAAGGGGGCCAATAGGGGTGCTGGGGAGGGACTCTTCATGAGAGATTGTAGTGAGAGGACACGGGGTAATGGGTGAAAACTTAAAACAGGGGAAGTCTAGATTGGAAGGAAGATAGTTCTTTACTGTAAGGGTGTAGAGGCACTGGAATGAATTGCCCAGGGATGTTGTGAATGCTCCATCGCTGTCAGTTTTCAAGGCCAGATTGGGCATAGCCTTGGGGGTATGGTTTAGTGGGAGGTGTTCCTGCCCCTGGCAGGGGGGTTGGAACTTGATGATCTTAAGGTCCTTTCCAACTCCCACTGTTCTATGATTCTAAATGGAAAGTATTCTTGGACTAAAAAGAAACTAATAGTAATCCTATATATAATGTAACGTGTAAGGTCTTCCAGACTCTTAACATGTGTTAAAATGTTGATTTTTTTTTAAATTCCTGCTGCTATGATTACTTCATGTTTCAGGGACTGTTTTCTGAGAAATTATCTGCCTCATCAATTGTCCCAGCAGAGCACAACAGCAACTCAGATCAGTGTCCAGCATTACAGAACCTATGTTTTTTCCCCAAGAAGCTAGAAAGTGTTTTTTTCCTGCTTGTTACAGAATCTTTAACGTTCTGACTACAGGTTGCTATTTATTTTGTTAGTGGAAGACTAATCTATGTGAACAAACAGAAGCACTGAACACAGCGTTTACATGGCTTTGAAAACTGAATTTGAAATTATGTAATTACAAAACATTCTTCCAAGCTCTTGCTTTACTATAGTCATTAGATTTGCTGAGAGAAGGAATATTATGGACTATTTCCAAAGGTAAATTTTACAGCTGACAGGAGTTTCTGAGTTATGCCAAACTCACAAGGCAAAGCAATTTTTTGAATATTAAAAGCCATCCGCAAGCTATTCTTCAAGAACAGAGAAAATCTCTCCTTGGAGATCAGCTCCTTTAGGTTGATCTTCCAACCTCATTGAGGCTCTGGGGTTAGAGCACACCTGTATCTAAATAGGACTGCAATGAACATTATATTAATTCAGTTTGATTCAGAGGGTGTCATCTGATACAAAATGGCTATCCAGATTCATTAGCAAGCATTTTATCTCTCCCTAAATCTAGAAAATAATAATAGTTTCTGATGAATAAAATACCTACATTTCTATCATTCAGAAAAGATGCACAAAGAAAACAAAAGAAGTCACCAAAAAAGCATACAAAGAATATTTCGAAAAATTAATTTAGACATAGGTTGGTTCCTGCTTTTCTATTTCTGGAATGCACTTATAAGTGTGTGTATATACATATATTGCCCAACTGTACCCTTTCAGAAACTGCCCCTGAGTCTGTATTTTATGTGATGGACAACGCTTTTACTCAACTTTATTAACTTCAAAATATATGATGAATACAGCTGTTGGGACAAGCATGGCTGTTCCCAGAACTATTCACTGTTCAATCCCATAAAGTACTAAAAGATTTTCTAGAACCCGAACCTCTCTGTACAAATACTTGATAGATTGTATTTGCCTTCATTATAATTCTATGTTTCCAAATATTTAAAATTTTCAGTTGACTTTTGCTTACATCTTTTCTTCTTTTTTTTTTTTTTTAAGTTAACAATAAAAAGTAATGACACACCTGAAGTGACTGGTCTTTCAAGCCTTTCTCACACTAATCATCCCCTTATGTCCATAGCTCAGATGATTTCTGAGGGACTAATTACATGCATGACATTTTCAGGATCTAGTCCCTTATGACTATTCACATACTATTTCTTATTGGGGAATAAGTGACATTGTCATTAGTTGGTTTGATTTTATGAATTTTTTAAACATAAGGAAATAATTTTAACTTGGATAGCTTTCTAAAGTAAGCTTTTAAGATTTTGTCTACTACTAATTGTTAGCATGAAGCAGTAGACTAGGACATATGGGTTTTCTACAGTTCAGTAAATGAATGATGTGTGTCACCATTTCTGTTATGCAGAATTTTATCTAGCTTCATAATTTATATGTAGCTGGTGGCAAAAATGACCTAAAACAGATGCCGAATTAAAAAAATAATAGTTTCTATTGAAAATCCCAATCTTCTGAGGTATTTAAACTCATCAAATAATGCCTTATGAGGTAAGAACTACATTGGCAGTAAGGACAGAATTTGTTACTTCACTTGATTAAGAATGGTATTGGTGTTGACACTTTACCACATGCTCAGTTGTATTGTGATTCATTTCTTCATGCCACTGGGGAACACTTTCACTATAGCCAAAGCAGAAATCATTTTGAATGTTAAAGCACACATTAAAAGATTAAAAAGACCCTTTTTTTTTTATTTTTTTCACTCTTACTCCCTGCTTCAATCTAACTAGAACTATGCAAAAATAATACATTGGTTTGCAGAATACTCCCAAACTGTTCTATCTTTCCTAAAATGGTGTTAAACTGTGACGTTTTGGGTCACTTTCTATTGAAGCTTTTGAGAAATTCAAAAATCCACTCTTGCTCAAAATGTCAAGCTGTGAAAACCCATCTGCTCCTAAGCTTCAGAACTGGGGAGAGACTCCAGTCTCTAGTTGCAGACTTTTGTATCTGGCATGAACAGTATATGGTTTTCCACCCTTGGTTTACACCTATACTGACCTAGAAGAGATGAAAGAGAGAAAGAGAAAGGGAAAGAGAAAGGGAAAGGGAAAGAGAAAGGGAGGAGAGGAGAGGAGAGGAGAGGAGAGGAGAGGAGAGGAGAGGAGAGGAGAGGAGAGGAGAGGAGAGGAGAGGAGAGGAGAGGAGAGGGGAGGGGAGGGGAGGGGAGGGGAGGGGAGGGGAGGGGAGGGGAGGGGAGGGGAGGGGAGGAGAGGAGAGGGGAGGAGAGGGGAGGGGAGGGGAGGGGAGGGGAGGGGAGGGGAGGGGAGTGGAGGGGAGGGGAGAAAGGGAAAGGGAAAGGGAAAGGGAAAGGGAAAGGGAAAGGGAAAGGGAAAGGGAAAGGGAAAGGGAAAGGGAAAGGGAAAGGGAAAGGGAAAGGGAAAGGGAAAGGGAAAGGGAGGAGAGGGGAGGGGAGGGGAGGGGAGGGGAGGGGAGGGGAGGGGAGGGGAGGGAAGGGAAGGGAAGGGAAGGGAAGGGAAGGGAAGGGAAGGGAAGGGAAGGGAAGGGAAGGGAAGGGAAGGGAAGGGAAGGGAAGGGAAGGGAAGGGAAGGGAAGGGAAGGGAAGGGAAGGGAAGGGAAGGGAAGGGAAGGGAAGGGAAGGGAAGGGAAGGGAAGGGAAGGGAAGGGAAGGGAAGGGAAGTCCTAATCTCTATAATAATAGCAAATAATATCCTTGACTTTACAACTGATGAGAATAAACAGGGCCAGAGAGCATACTTCAATAAGTGGAGACATAAAATGCTACTGCACCAGAAAATTTTTTTAGATAATATAAAATACTTGAGTTACTAAGCTGCCAAAATAGACTTTCATACCACAATTTAGGTGGGGGTGGGAGAGTGGGGCTGGAATTTGTTTTGGTTTTGGTTTGTTTTAGAAAGACAGTTGGCAACCTATTTTCCATATATTACTTTGCATTGAAATAATTCCTGTTAATGCGAATGAAAACATAAACCTGACTTGACAACAATATAGAATTAATAAATATAATCATCCAGAAAGAAAAGTGTAAGACTTGTTTGCATTCATATTTCTAGCTCATTTTTACTTTCCTTGTGCTTCTTACCTTCTCCCTAGTAGCATTAAAATTTTACTATTAAAAGAGGCATTAAAGCATTTAGCCAGAGTCCCCACTACTTCAGACAACTGGCGTGAGTTAGTCACAATATCTTCTCCCATACAGAGTGAGTATGTCATTGCTGCTGAGCAATTAGGTTGCTCTCTCTAATCCATTCTCACTCACAACAAAGGAATCCCACTAGAATTCAGTGAACATGCCCATTAAGAACAGGGCCTCCAGGGTCAGCTGCTGAGTTGTTATCACATTAATGAGTTAAAACTCAGCTACATTCCCCGTAATAGCCAAAGGGTACATACAGTGCCAGATGAAAGGTGGAGAAGTAAGTGATTGCACACAAGAGACATAAAGCTCAACTTTGTCACTGCCTAATTCTAGAACACTGGGATATCTTCCAAGGGCTAAAATGGCTTTTTGAATTAATCCACATAATGGCCTCTCAGTTGTCTTTGCCTCTTCTTTATCTGTGCCTACTAAACTGTCAATTTTGTGAAAATATCTGAGGAGTCTTTAACCTGCTCTTGTGCCCTAGGAAAATTTCCATATACCAGGACAAACAGAGTGCAAACAGATGCAATGGCTGTATTATTCTGCAAAGAGCAGTAGTTTTTGTGGATTTTTCACAGATAAATACATGCATTTGAATAATACTATTCTTTGAAAACACTACTGGTTTAACATTTTGATCACTGCTGTTGTTTTTCTTCTTAAACTAAAACAGAACTTCTAAGGGATATATGCCTTAAATGTGAACTAAAGACATATACAATCTATATAGTACAGACTCATAAAAATATATTTTTCTCTTAGGTAATTGACAAATTTATTATTTTTTTTCACTGACAAAATGGCTCAGAGTGGTTCCTGTTGAAAGCATGGGTTAAACTCAAAAAAAGGAAATTGAAGGAATACTAGACATCCTTGTATGCATGAAATTTAACATGCCTTGAAATCAAGGTACACAAACCTGACATTTTAATTAAAACACAAAACTGTGCAGAAACTTCAGGAATACATTCATTTTTACAAATATCATAGAATCATAGAATAGTTAGGGCTGGAAAGGACCTTAAGATTATTTAGTTCCAACCCCCCTGCCAGGGGCAGGGACACCTCCCATATCTAATAGGTGAAAACATTATTATCCTGAAGAAGAGTTGTGATGTGAAAATGACAGTGTGATATAATGACAACATAAAATATAAAAAAAAATAGACACACAAAATACATCTAGCTTTTCCATTTAGTATAAGAATACAAAGTGGATATCAAAATATCCCTTAAGCACAGGCAGTAAGCTTTCCACAAGAATAAACATATTTAGTCTTAACATTTATATGCTACAATACCATACATCTGTCTTTCCAGCTTTTGTATATTTGAACTGAGAAGAAAAAAACAAAAAAAACCATAGAAATTGCTAGTCAAAACCTCTTGATGGATACAGTAATATAGTGAAAATTATCAAATTCTTCCTGAATTGAGGTGATATGAAGCAAATGAGGGAGTTAAATAAGTGTACTTCCAGAAGGTAAATTTGTTGTTTACAATAATTCTGAGAAGAAAGTGGTATTCAAGTATTGTGTGAAAGTCTGGAACTATCCACCTAGGTAACACGTAACTGGTGAAGCAATGCCGCATTCCATCAGAGGGATCATGGCTAAACGGATACATTGGGTATATACGCTGTTCATCTAAACAGGTCAAAATTTCGTAAGTGTTTTAGAAAATACATGCATGTGACAACTTATTTTCTCCTTTGCTCCTCTAACTGTTTTTGGGATCAGTGCACTATATTTTTGATGTTCCTGATGAGGCTCTACAGTTAAAGAAGTAATTGGAAGTAGCAGTATGTCAGAATTGTACAGTATAAAAAGGAAGGATTAAAAAACAAAAGAATGAAAGCAAGCACGTTTAGTGATTAAATATGTAATATAAAAAAAGGCAAGAAAAAATACTGTTTCTTGTATTTGACGGTTGTATTGATTTGTGCAATTTTTCTGTCTGCCATTATGATCATAATTGTCCTTTCTGAGTTTGGTACTGGGGAGGAAAAGGGCTTGAAAAAACAGACTCTTTCAGTATGAACTTGGAATGGAATGTTATACATGTGTGGAATGTGAAACTTGCACAACCTCTGAAAATCTCTAACCACACACTGAGTATAATTCAGTGCCTGAATAATACCTTCTCATGCAAGAAGAGGGACTAGGAATTTGCAGCATCTGAATGAGTAATGGTATTGTTGTGAGTTGTTAATGACAATGGAAACTAACAGCTCTATATGGTTTCATATTTACAGACTTACTCATATGTACTACACTCACAGAAGTAAGGCACTCTTTAACATAACTTACCACAAACTGTGTATAACAAGTGAATGCTTATCAACTGGAAACAAATAAATAGCTCCAGTCAAATTTTCTGTTCATATAGTAGCAATTAAACTCACCATAGGAATAATAACCAAGTAGAAAAAAAGTAGAAATTTTAATTAAGCACTCGAATAATGCTTAGCCTAAAGGATGGAATTCTCAAAGTAGTGGCCAAATTCTGTTCCTGTTTCATGGAAATTTACCACTGTCTTTAGTGAAAGTAGAATTAGGTCATTACTACTTTTGAGAGATTCACCTCTAAATGATTCCTTATATTTCTTTCAAAAATTATCACTAATATACTAGATATCATTGCAGTTCACAAAACAAATATTTGATACATCATTTCAATTCTATTTACATTAAACTATAACATTCTGCATTGCATCACTCCCATGGATTTTTATTTCTGTTTATGGCAACTGTTCAGTATATGCAGCACATGGACTTGAGACTGATCAGTCCAAACACCAAGATATCTGAAAGATAAAACTGCCCAAAGGATAGAAGTGTTAAATACAGAGCTGTTAACAATGTGATATTTAAGTCAGTGTCATGGGTTCAGCAGCAACAGTCATTTTTCTCCTTCTTGGTAGATGGTGCAGCGCTGTGTTTTTGATTTTGGGCCTGGGAGCAGCGCTGATAACACCAGTGTTTCGGTTACTGCTTACTGATGTTTTGGTCTGACCAAGGACTCTCTGAGCCTCATGCTGTGCCAGGGAGGAGTGGAAGCCGGGAGGAAGCACAGACAGGACACCTGACCCAAACTGACCAAAGAGGTATTCCATGCCATAGCACATCATGCCCAGGATGTGAAAGTGGAGAGCAGAGACCCAGAAGGGTGCAGGTGCACTGTGTCAGGCTTGGCATCTGGTGGTGAGCAGTTGTATTCTCATTCCATGTATTTGCCTTGTCATTATTATTATTGGTGGTAGCAGTAGTGATTTGTGTTATACTTTAGTTACTAAACTGTTCTTATCTCAATCTGTGGGAGCTGTATTCTTTTGATTCTCCTTCCCATAGCTCTGGGAGCAGGGGGAAGAAAGAGAGGGGAGTGAGTGAGAGAACAGGCTGCGTGATTTACAGCTTCAACCTCAACAGTTCTTTTTGGTGCCCAACGTGGGGCACGAAGGGTTGAGATAACGACAGGATTAATAGCCACTCGTCATAATGCTGATTTATTGGCTCTCAAAGTTGTTGCTTTTGATTCTCTTGAGCTCATGGTTTCAGCCTGTTGTACCATACTTACAGCCGGTATTTGTTAACTCTAGCATTTTTCGGATACGGGTTTTGGGTTAAGGTTCTTGTTTCATTGTACTTTATTGGAATGGCTTGTAATACAGGTGGGCTCCAGAAGTGGGGGTGGGGGGGGTGGGGGGTGGGGTGTACCTGACAGTTCAGCTGCTCTTCACCGTGCTGGCCCTCATTCTCGCCTCCGTCTTTGTGAGGTTGTAGGGAGCAGAAGGGGGGTGGTCCCGGGAGCTGCTGGCAGCTGAAACGGCCCTTGAGTGCGGCCCCTGGGATCAAGAGGCTACAAAGGAGGTGGCAGAAGGGGTAGGCCCCCTCGCTGAGCCCAGCCCGGCAGCTGCCGAGCAGCGGGAGGAGACGACAGTGGAGGGCGAGCCCCGTAGCCGAGCCCAGCCCTATGGGGGCTGAGAACATTCCCCAGCAGCCACCCACAGAGCCCCGTGAGCCCAAGCCCCAGCAGGATGCAGGAGACCGCACAGAACTTCCCAGCAAGGCAGAGGAGGGAGATCTGGACTCAGACAAAGAGCAGCTGGTGGTGAGAGAGCCAGCAAGCACAGCAGCTACACCAGCCCTAGTGACAAGTACAGCAGCCTCATTTGAGAGCTCTGAAGGGTTTGAATGGCCTTTGGGTACCCTTGAGACCTGCCTGCTGATTGTGATGGGGATCACCATCTTGGCATGCATACACAGTGTGTTTTACCCATAACCATTTTGTCTGGTCCCAAGAGTTAAGCAGAGTGGGGTGTGGGCCTTGTCTGGGGTTAGACTACAATCTAGGATGACCAAGAGATTTTCCCCAAGGATGGACAGCCGTGAGTGGCAGGGTGTGGGGGACACTATGGGTGACTATCTAGTCCACTGGGCCCCTCCAGTGCTTTGGAAGCGTTGGAGATGGAAGGCAGCTCTATGGAGTCCCCAGCAACTAGCTGCAGAAACTGCTGAAAGGGAGGGTGAATAGCTTTGAGCCTGGTGTGCCCATGACACCTCAGGCCATCAGGGCAGAGATGCAACATACAGATGGACTTATGATCAAGGGGTGGATTTAGCAATGGACACTATTGCCCAGGTTATACATGAGTGTGAACACTGCACACAGCCTCTCCTGCTCTGAAAGGCTGTTACAAAAGATGAAGCTTGACGTCACGGACCGAATGGACTCAGCAGTTTTAAAAGGATAGGTTTATGCACAAACGGATGATCTCTCTCCATCTGTATGTGTATGTGGATGTATATATATACATGTGATGGTATATTGAAAATGTGTGATCTGAGCATGACGTGAATGGTATGGAATAAGGGATGGATATTGTCATGGGTTCAGCAGCAGCAGTCATTTTTCTCCTTCTTGGTAGCTGGTGCAGGGCTGTGTTTTTGATTTTGGGCCTGAGAACAGCGCTGATAACACCAGTGTTTCGGTTACTGCTTACTGGTGTTTTGGTCTGACCAAGGACTTTCTGAATCTCATGCTCTGTCAGGGAGGAGGGGAAGCCGGGAGGAAGTAGAGACAGGGCACCTGACCCAAACTGACCAAAGTGTTGTGGTTTAAGCCTCTCTAACTCATGCAGCTCATTCTCTCACTCACTTCCCCCTCTTTCTTCCCCCCGCTCCTGGAGGGATGGGGAGGAGAATCGAAAAGAATGCAACTCCCACCGGTTGAGATAAGAACAGTTTAGTAACTAAAGTATAACACAAATCACTACTGCTACCACCAATAATAATAATGACAAGGCAAATACAAGGAAAGAATACAATTCTCACCACCTAATCCCAAAGCCCGACCACGCACTGCACCCCCCACCCTTCCGGGTCTCTGCTCTCTGCTCTTCCATCCTAGGCATGACGTGCTGTGGTATGGAGTAACCTCTTTGGTCAGTTTGGGTCAGGTGTCCTGTCTCTGCTTCCTCCCGGCTTCCCCTCCTCCCTGGCACAGCATGAGGCTCAGAAAGCCCTTGGTCAGACCAAAACATCACTAAGCAGTAACCGAAACACTGGTGTTATCAGCACTGTTCCCAGGCCCAAAATCAAA
Source organism: Ara ararauna (assembly GCA_028858755.1). Lineage (NCBI taxonomy): Eukaryota > Metazoa > Chordata > Aves > Psittaciformes > Psittacidae > Ara > Ara ararauna. The sequence goes on from CM054376.1 coordinate 23,499,593, forward strand.
AACACAGCACTGCACGAGCTACCAAGAAGGAGAAAAATGACGGCTGCTGCTGAACCCATGGCAAGAGGTTATTCCATACTACAGCACGTCATGCCCAGAAGGGAAAGCAGAGAGCAGAGACCCGGAAGGGTGCGGTTGCACTGCTTGGTCTGGCTGGGTTTTAGGTGGTGAGAAATTGTTTTCTTTCCTTGTATTTGCCTTGTCATTCTTGTTATTGGTGGTAGCAGTAGTGATTTGTGTTATACTTTAGTTACTAAACTGTTCTTATGTCAACCTGTGGGAGTTGCATTCTTTTCAATTCTCCTTCCCATCCCTCCAGGAACAGGGGGAAGAAAGAGAGGGGAGTGAGTGAGAGAGCGAAACTGCATGGGTGACTGGACTTAAACCACGACACCCTGTCACCAGCAAAGATGTTGAACAAGACCAGTCCCAACACCGATCCCTGAGGGACGCAACTCGTTACTGGTCTCCAGCTGGACATTGAGCCATTGAGCACTACTCTTTGTGTGCAGCCATACAGCCAGTTCTTTATCCACTGAGTAGTCCATCTATCAAACTGATGTCTCTCCTATTTAGAGACAAGGATGTCATGTGGGACAGTGTCAATCGCTGTCCAGGTAGATGACATCAGCTGCTCTACCCCTGTCCGTCAGTTCTGTAGCCCCATCCTAGAAGGCCTCCAAATTGGTCTGGCAGGATTTCCCCTTAGTGAAGCCATGCTGGCTGTCACCAAGCACTTTGCAGCTTTTCATGTGCCTTAGCATGCCTTCCAGGAGAATGTGCTCCAAGAATTTGCCAGACACAGAGGTGAGGCTGACTGGTCTCTAATTCCCCGGCTCATCCATTTTCCCCTTCTTGAAAATGGGGGTTATAGTTTTGCTTTTCCAGTCATTGGGAACTTCACCTGACTGCCATGATTTTTCAAATATGATGGACAGTGGCTTTGGAACTTCATTTGCCAGCTCCTTCAGGAACTGTGGATGGATTCCATCAGGTCCCATGGGCTCGTGCGCATTCAGGTTCTTAAGATGGTCTCGAACCAGATCCTCTCCTACAGTGGGCCCAGGGTCTTCATTCTCACTGTCTCTGCGTCTGCGTTCCATGTCTTGGGTGGTGTGGTCAGGGCATTTTCCAGTGAAGACTGAAGCAAAGAAGTCATTAAGAACCCCAGCCTTCTCCAAATCCAGGGTAGCCAGTTCTCCCGATAGTTTCTGGAGGGGGGCCATGTTGTCCCTAGTCTGTCTTTTTCATGTGACCAGGGAGTGAAAGTAAGACCTTGCCCCTGGTCAACTTAAACCAAACGCTGTCTTGGTATTTCACCAGAAGACTTATTCTACATGCAGTACACAGTGTGATTATCTCTGCCTATTTTCTGATCCATACACAGTAGAATTCATAAAAGAAAAATATTCTTGTCCTTAATGCTATATATCATCTGTTTTATACTCTTGCTCCCTGATCCATCTGCTCAGCAGCACGGAATACATGGAATCCACCTCATGCAGCAGGGTCAATTAGGACAAACCTGAATCAAGATGAATCATGACAGTTAGGAACTCTGGCAAATGTTCAGTGACAAAATTTGAGGAATACCTGATATATGTGCTACAAGAATTTTTACTACTTCTAGATTGGCATTAAGTCTGCTGTATTTTGCATACCTCTTCAAAAAATGGTGAGAAATGCATTTATAGCTGAAGGGCACCTTCCCTTTAGCCCATGCATGGCAATTAGTTGCTCTGTGTTTTGACGATTCATGATGCTACTTGCATATGTGTACTTCAGAGCAATAACAAAATCATGAAGAAAAAAAGACTCTGAGCCTTCACTATCAGGATGTAAACTACATGAATGAGTGCACTGAAGCTCCACATGTAACAAATAAACAGTCTCTCAAAAAAAAAAGTCTCCAAACAGTAACAGTCATTACTTTCCACCACAGTAAAAAAAGGAAAAAAAAAGGGGGGGAAAGGAGAGATACTCCCCCACTCGCTCATGCAGTCATAAACTATACATTAGGATTGCTGTTCCCAAACACTTAATATTAATGAATTCATTCTTTCCTTTGTATCTGTTACTATAGGGACAGACATGGTCAATTGTATTTGGTTTGCAAGGCAAGGTTTTGGTAGCAGTGGGGATACAAGGGTGGCTTCTGCCTTTTCCTTCTGTGCTTCTTTTCTCCTCTTTGTAACTGGAGCAAAAGTGAATATCTATCCTGTTTACAAGCTTTTGCTTCCCATGAAAAGTCCAATTTATAAATATCTATCTTTCTGGATTCTTTATTTGTCTGGATGTTGCAGCGCTCTCCTAGGTCAGAGAGTAAGATTAGTCGTAATATAGCTACATCCAGGACCTCTTTCAAGCTAAACCTGTTGAATAAAAAGTGACTGGAGTGTTTGAAGATACTCCAACTCTTTCCTGAAGACACAGGCATACCATATTCAAAGTCTGAATGTGTTAGAGTCATTGTACTGGCTTCGGCTGGGATGGAGTTAAATTTTTCATAGTAGCTTCTATGGTGCTGTGAAGAAAGCAGGTGTTGATAATGCAGGGTTGGTTTAGCTATTGCTGAACAGTGCTTACACAGCATCAAGGCCTTTTCTGCTTCTCACACAGCCCCACCATCCCTGTATTATCAGCATTGCTTTCAGCACAAATCCAAAACGTAGCCCATCTGATTTTCTTCCCCATTCCCACGGATGGGGGAGTGAGCAAGTGGCTGTGTGATGCTTAGCTGCCTACTGGAGTAAAACCAGGATTATCACTCTTTGGCACACAGCATCCCAGTGACTGCTGTCGTCATCCCTTGGTATGGTATCAGTAGTAATGGTCTGAGATTATCCATGCAGCAGACTTAGAAAGGCCACGTGAGCAAAGGGATACAGCAGGGGTACACAGGAAGAAGAGAAAAAGAAGTATCTGGCCTGTGTGTGCTGTGCTAGTTCTGTGCTTCACCAACCTTCTCTAAATAGGGAGTATTTAGTATAGGAGTATAGGAAGTCATGCTGCTTCAAGTATTATCCCTTGGAAGTGGCTTATGCCTTCAAAAGAACAACTAAGATGTTTCTACTCTGCTGTTTAGCTCCAGTGCATTATGCTGATAACTACCTAAATCAAGTAATGTCACAGAACGGTGTGCCACTGGAACAGATCAGTCTGAGCAACTAGTATGCATATTTTAGGCCAGGTAAGCCTCCATCCACTTTAGAGAATGTGGTACATTATACTTCATGGGAAAAATGTTGCAACATAGCCAGTGTGCCAATAGATGGCAAGCTGGGCATCAGCCAGCAGTTTCTCCTGGCAGAAAAGGCAGCCAGGAGCCACCTGAGCTGTACTAACAGTATGGCAGGATCCCGAGAGCCCAAATAGTCCTTAATGGCTCTGAGCACACCTACCTCAGGCTTCAAGCAACCCCCCCGCCTCTGAGCCCTGTGCTTAAGTTAAGCTTGTGCCTGGCCCTTCAGTTAATGCCTAAAATATGTTTTATCTGTACCTGCCTTTAGCTCTGTCCTAGCTGTACATATACCTGGTCACAGATCTCGTTGATCTGAGCCTTAGCCTGTGAATTTAGTCTTTGGCCTGGCCTCAGGCTAGCCCCATCACTACAGACCTACCTGGCAATTGCTGGGCTGTTTCTGACACAGGTTATGACCGCTGAACTTGACCCTGAATTGTGGATTGACTTGGTGGCTTGACCCAGACCTGTATCATCACCGCAAACTTTTGTGGTGACCTCAGCTCTGGCCTGACCCTGTCTGCCTCCACTGGGTAAGCCTAATTTGTCTTGCCTAGGTACAGTGGGACAGCGTCCTTGCTGTCTGTTGTGTCAAGAGTATAGAGTATAGAAATGGGGCAGAAAATGACCCCCTTTGCATTCCAGACAGTCCTCAGAAATCAGAGAGACTGGGTGCAGCTGAGCTTAATTTCTGATTATAACCAATTCAACACTGTAAGTGCAGTCATGACTACCGATGAGCAAATAGTGCGGTTTCTTGAGGCAACAGAAATACAGATTCAGAACTGACATTGATAAATTCACTAACTGCATTAGGGCTAAAATTCAAAATCTAGCTAAAAACTAATTGAGCTCATATAGGAAAATAAAATAAACTAAGTGGTAATTAATTAAAGTTAGTTTCACCTGGGTATCATCAATGTAGTCAGAGGCACAAATCTTTCCAAAGAGGCACCCTTGCTTTGGGGGGGAGAGGTGTAATGTCAGCAATGTGGAGTTGTATTCTCATCCTTCTTCGTGGAGGAGATAGAATGCCCAATTGATACGTTTTAGATTATTTTTTAGATTAGTGGAGGTGAGACTGTAGTCAAATTGTGACTGTCAAAACAGACTGGCGGGGTGTCCTGGCGTCAGCTGTAATGGTTATATTTCTCCTTCCTAGTATCTAGTGTAATCTTGTGTTTCGGCTTTAGTCTGAGAACAATGCCGATAACAAACCAATGTTTAGTTGTTGCTCAGTAGTGCTTGCCTGATCACGGTCCTTTCAGTATCTCATGCTCTGACAGTGAGGAGGGGCATGGGAAGCTGGGAATGGAGCAGAGACAGGACACCTGACCCAAACTAGTCAAAGGGGTATTCCATGCCACAGCACGTCATGCCCAGTATATAAACTGGGGGGAGTTACCCAGAAGGCCCAGATTGCTGCTCAGGTCATAGAATCATAGAATCAGAGAATAGTTAGGGTTGGAAAGGACCTTAAGATCATCTAGTTCCAACCCCCCCACATGGGGGTGGACACTTCCCACTAAAGCATCCCACCCAAGGCTATGTCCAATCCAGCCTTGAACACCGCCAGCAATGGAGCATTCACAACTTCCCTGGGCAACTTATTCCAGTGCCTCAACACCCTTATAGTAAAGAATTTCTTCCTCATATCCAATCTAAACTTCCCCTGTCCTCTCACTACAGTTTCTCATGAAGAGTCCCTCCCCAGCATCCCTACAGGTCCCCTTCAGATACTGGAAGGCTGCTATGAGGTCTCCACGTAGCCTTCTCTTCTCCAGGCTCAACAGACCCAACTTTCTCAGCCTATCTTCATACGGGAGGTGCTCCAGTCCCCTGATCGTCCTTGGGGCCCTCCTCTGGACTTGTTCCAACACTTCCATGTCCTTTTGATGTTGAGGACACTAGAACTGCACACAGTAATCCAAGTGAGGTCTCACAAGAGCAGAGTAGAGGGGCAGGATCACCTCCCTCAACCTGCAGGTCATGCTCCTTTTGATGCAGCCGTGGATACAGTTGGCTTTCTGGGCTGCAAGTGTGCACTGCTGGCCCATGTTCATTTTTTCATTGACCAAAACCACCAAGTCCTTCTCTGCAGGACTGCTCTGTATCTCTTCCCTGCCCAACCTGTAGCTGTGCCTGGGATTGTTCCGACCCAGGTGTAGGACCTTGCACTTGGCATGGTTAAACTTCATCAGGTTGGTATCAGCCCACCTCACAAGCGTGTCAAGGTCCCTCTGCTCCCTCTGGTCAAGGTCACGCTGGGTATTATCTGGCTGGTGGTAAACAATTGCATTGTGCATCACTTGTGTTTAATGTTGGCTTTCTTTTTTCCTTCCCTTTTCAGTTTTATATTCTCTCCCCTTCTTATTTCCCTTAACATCATTATTATTGGTGGTAGCAGTAACGCTTTTGTGTTATACCTTAGTTGCTGGACTGTTCTTATCTCAACCCATGGCAGTTACATTCTTTCAATTCTCCTCCCTATCCCTCCGGGAACTGGGGGGGATATCGGGGAGAAATGGGCGAGCGGCTCTGTGGTTCTGAGTTACTGTCTGAGCTTAAACCATGATGGGGGGTAGCTGCTTTCTCACTGTGGTATATTTTAATGTGTAAATGAGAGATAACAAGACCCTTGACTAGGCGCTGGCCGGACACTCCATCTATGGGACCCTAAGGCAGAACAGAACCAGGACCCATTAGCATCACTTCCTCTTCCACCCAGCTGATGTAGGCCTTCTGGCCTTCATCACCCATATCAGGGATTTGCAGCTCATTACTCCCTTCAGCACATCTCTCAAAGCCTCAGGCCTCACTCCCACAGATGTGATTTTAGAAGCTGCTACAGCTAAGGCCTCATCAGAGCAAGGTTTCTGCTCCCATTGGCCCTGCTGCCATTCTCAGTTCCTGGTGTTCTGGTTGACATGGACGTAGGTAGAGAGGAGTGATTATTCCTTTCAACTCACCACTGAGATCATATACAGAACACAGCTACTGGACCACCAAAGAAACATCAGTGAAAGTCTGAGCAGATGGAGTTTCTTTGCCACTTCATCCCTAGATTGCTATTCTTTACTCAGACATTTTAAGTGTTTCTGCTTATAAACCAAAACACAAGCTGGCCTTACAAATAATGACACTGCTCTTTTGTTTTTCATAAAAAACAATCCACAGTGTGGTATGCATGCATCTCAACCATTGCTTGTGGAGGAATAATGTGATATGATACATGCTAGAATAATCTTGAAGGATTGTCCTGAGCAGAGAGAATGAAACCTGATCCACCCCTAAGATATGGCACATTTACAGGGAGAAGATTCTGAAGCCAACTATACTTTCAGTTCATTTCCCTGTAAGAAATCATTTCATCTGCTTCAACAGGACTCTGGAGTCCAAGCAGAAAATGGAGAGTGTAGATAAACTTGGAAGGAAATAGTGAATGACTCAAACTGTCAGCGTGGAGAAAACACTGAAACGTTGTAAACTGTAATATTTATCTAGAACCAAAATAAATTATAAGTCCAAAAGGCAAAGTACCACTAGATTTATTTATTTTGTCAGGTGGCAGATGTATGAACAGCATATCTGCATCCTTACTGTACTGTGAAGACTCAGATGAAAAAGTTATAATGATACATGATAATATTTTGATTTTAAATTAGTGTTTAAGAAGTAACGGGATTAAAAATAAAAAAGAAAGAAAGGATTTTGTAGTTTGCTGGCCTCGTTTCTCTGCACTTGTTTCTCATCCTCTGTGTCAGCTACAAGAGTAAGATTTTTTTCTGTTTTACCTAGATATGTTTGCCCACCACCTATCCTCAGACTACATGTCCAAATCACCCCAAATTTAAGTAGCAATATTCCAATATTTCTGATAGAATCATGGTTGTCAAATTTAACAGGGACAGTCTTTTTACTTATACATGACTAAGAGAAAAGATTCAAGAGCTGACATACGACAAGCTTTGCTGCAAGCATTAAGCAGCATCTTGACAATAACTGTAATTAAAGTAGCCACAGCTTTGACCTGATTAAACACTGAACAATACAACTGCCATTCATTGGCTACCTTAGGCCGGTGAGCATCTGATGATATATAATACCTTTTGGCAGCCAAGTTAGTTATAATATAGTTGAACGCGTTTCTTTAGAGGGGAAATACTTAAAGAAATTAATTGGAGTGGAACTGTAATGAAAGCTGTCAGAATAATTCTAAATATTGTTAACAAGCATTCCTAATATCTCTGAATTATGTTAAACTTTTTTGCATATTGTTATGTTTTTTTAGCATTTTTTCAGATTATGTAAGGGTTTTACATCCTGTGTATGAGCATTTAAACATACTGAACTCTGCAGTGTCAAAGCTCATACTACGTCTTGAAATATTCACAGGACCTAAAAGCTGAGATAGTCAGGCACTCAGGGGACTTGGATGTTAATTAATGAGAGCTGAACATTCAAATCTCTGAGGTAGCACTGAGAAGCATAACCAATGGGTTTGTTTCAGCCCTCTGTATCAAGATGCTGACACTGGTGTTCCAAATCTATTTCTAACATTGATATATTAACAGCTGGATGGATGAGGTATGTACAAAGCAATTATGTGCAAGTAGCACTAATGAGTATCATTGTAATGTGGGATTTTTCAGTGTACTATGTGACACTTTTGCTGAAACACTGAAAACTTAGGAAACATGCATCACACGTAAGTATGACCAGCAAAGCTTTTTTTAGTACATGCTGATGAGTGCTAGATTAAGAAGGACCTCCACCTTGTCATTGAACCTATCACAGATAAATAGATGCAGTACTTCATAAAATATATCTCCCATACAGCTCTCATAAACAAGAGCTTTGGCTACAGCTTCAAACACACTAAATGGAGAGTCCCCTGTGGCATACACTTTGTCTCTCTAATTATTATTACAGGAACTTTAGTAAGGTATGCATAATTTTTACTAGCGTTCTTTAATTTGTATTTTTGTGCCTGATTAAATATTTGGACTTGGTTTCAGACCAGAAATGAAAAACTTTACAACAAATATTTCTACCATCCTTTTGATTATCAAGAAAATATTTTAGAAGTGATTTATAATTTCTTTCAAAATTTTATCTGATTCACTCAAGTCTTTTCTGAAATCATATCTCTATGCTTAATGAGACCAAAAATTGCTACTTTGTACTTGGAATAGGTGAGCTTTTTGATCTAACTGCACTCTACATCTTCTTTGTACAGGTATAAATGACAGTCCAGAGAGGCAGCCAATGGAGTTTCAGGATTTTCTTAGTCAATGTTCACTCACTTCATAAAAAGTTGATGCACATTTTTTATAACCTTTACATGTATGGACTAGAGAGTCTCCAAAGGTCCTTTCCCACCTCAACATGTTTTAGCTAAGGAACTAACCCATTATAGTTTTCATATCTGAATACTGCCCTCTATGGCTATATCCCATGGAACCTTACTGAGCAGGTTCCTGAAGAGGCCAAAGTCTGCTCTCTTGAAGTCCAGGGCAGTGAGTTTGCTGCACACTCTTCTCACTGTCCTGAGCACCTCGAATTCGACCATCTCATGATGCCTGCAATCAAGGCTGCCCTGGAGCATCACATTTCCAACCAGCCCTTCCCTGTTGGTGAGCATGAGGTCAAGCATGGCATTTCTCCTTGTCGGCTCCTCTATTACTTGCAGAAGGAAGTTGTCTTCCACACAATTGAGGAACTTCCTGGATTGCTTGCGCCGGACTGTACCATCCCTCCAACTGATACCAGAATGGTTGAAGTCCCCCATGAGAACAAGGGCCTGCGAGCGTGAGGCTGTTCCTATCTGTCTATAGAGCGCTTCATCCACCGAGTCCTCTTGATCAGCCGGTCTGTAACAGATCCCCACAATAATGTCTCCCATCACTGTTCTCCCTTTAAGCCTGACCCACAAACTCTCTATTGACTTCTCACCTGTCCCCAGACAGAGTTCCATACTCTTCAGCCTACCCCTAACATAAATAGCAACTCCCCCTCCCCAACTACCAGGACTGTCTTTCCTAAAGAGCTTGTAACATTCCATTCCAACACTTCACTCATAGGAGCCATTACATCATGTTTCTGTGATGCCTATTATATCATACTCCCATAGACGTGCACACATGTCTAATTCCTCTTGTTTGTTCCCCATGCTACAGGCATTTGTATAGAGGCATCTGAGCCGAATGCCAAATGAAGCCAGCTCATTGGCTGGAGTGGCTGGAATATCTCTACATTGCTCTGAATGATTACTAGAGGTGCTGGCAACTGATTGGGTGTGTTGAGATGGAATGATGCCCCTCTCTCCCAACACATCTAGTTTGAAGCATCCTTGACCAGTCTGGCAAGCCTCCTACCAAAACCGCTCTTCCCCTTCACTGTCAGACCAGCTCCACCAGCCCCCAGTAGACTTGGCTTACTAAATTGAGTCCCCTGCTCGAGATACTCAAATCACTGACTACGGCACCACCCTTCTAACCATTTATTAACCTGGCCAATCCTCCTAGCCTTTTTAAGGTCCTGCCCTGTGTCCTGGAGAATTGACAAAAAGACAGTCTGAGCTCCAGAACCCCTACCCACCCCTCCCAGGGCTCTGCAGTCCTTCTTCATGTTCTCCAGGCTAGTGCTATCTACATAACTATCACCCATATGGACCACTAAAAGCGGGTAATCGTCAGCGGGACTGACTAGGATAGGCAACATCTCTGCAACATCCCTGATCTGAGCCCCTGGTAGGCAACACGCCTCCCTTGAGAAAGGGTCAGGCCGACAGATGGGTGCCTCTGTGCCTTTCAAAGTAGAGTCCCCTACTACTACGACCCGCCACTTTTTCCTGGCAGCACCAGTAGTGATCTTCTTTGCCAGTGCATCAGCCAGTTGTTCCAGGTGCGAGTGTGTTTCCTCATTAGCCCCCTGCAGGACAGCAAAGCAGCTATGGGTGGGAAAACAGATTTAGGAAGAAGCCCCTTGCTTTTAATTATCCTCTTCCTCCTTTTTTCGTTCTTTTTTTTTTTTTTTTTTGTTACTGTTTCCCAGCTTCCTGGGTTAGCGGCCTCCTTCTTCCCTCAATGAGCAACAGTAGATGTTTGCTGCCCCGGCACAGTTTGGGCCTGCAGCAAGCAGTGCTGCTTCCTCTCAGCATCCCTGACATCCTTCAGCCTATTGACAACATCCTGCAGCTCGGCCACCTGCTGCAGGAGGACCTCCACCAGGGAGCACTGAGTGCAGCCCTGCTCATTGTACACCCTCTTCTCAGGAGACCAGTGCAGGCATTCTCTACACCCCGAGCTCTGCACTGCAGCCTCCCCTCTCATCGGCTATTTCTAGGTGCCTACACTGGCCACTGCCAGGGCAGCCAGAGCAGAGCTCCCAGACTGGGTCGTGGTCATAAGGCGAGTGCTAACCAACCTGCTCGAACTGCCACGCAAAGTGTCTCGAACACGCCCTGTTTGCCGCGCTCCATGGGGCAGGTTTTTAACCAGTCAGGGCTGGTGCCGCTCCTCCTGGCACCGCCCCCTGTGAGTCAGCTGCTCGCATCAGCTGAGCTGCCAGCTTCTGGGCAAGTGCTGTCAGGACTTGAGGCTCCCTTTGTGGCTCTCACTGCTCTGAGTTGAGGCTCCTGGATGCTGAGCTTCCCCCAGCTCAGGTGTTGAAGGCATTGTGTCTCAAGCTACTCATCTCAGCAACTGAGGATTCATTTCTCTACTGCGCTGGCTAGCATTAACACCAGAAGAGGTCAATTTCATTAGCAAGAAAGTAATCCAGTTTATCATTACATTAATGCATTCAACAAAACATTGCTCCTGCGCAGCCATGTTGCCATGGGCTCTGATTGTCAGGTTGAATAAATTAAGCAAGACTGGATTACCAGTAGCTGGATTCCAGAATTCATAGAAAATAAAATAAAAAATAGGAAGTGACAGAATATAATTGTTTCTGTGTGTTTTAGGCTTCTTTCAAAATATGTTCCTAAAGATTCAGTTTTGCAGGTTCTACTCTCTTTCTGGTTAAGCACCCTCTCTTAGACCTTTTGATTTAATAAATATAATAAAAAAAGGTATTAGCACTTATTCTAATTCTTCCCTTTCATGGAAGAAAGAACATTTGAAAATAATATTTCAATCATTAAAATCTTCCTGTATATTAGAATTTTTAAGTTAGAAGAATTTTTATCATTCTTCTAGTAAAATTATTATTAAAATAGGAATCTAGGAGAACAGCTAAATTAAATACCTTTAGAAAGAGGTTAAGGTAGGTTCTGTCTGGGTCACTTTTTGTCCACAGTTGATATGTAGCACCTTTTCAACAAATAAAAACAGATAACAATAAATAAGTTCTCTATATGCAAAAGATCTGTCTAATGTTAAAGTCCATTTCCTTAATTTTGAAGTAGAGCTAACAGTGCTTCAAGGCAGCAGATGAAAGTACATATCTTGTACTGGTGGAACAGACACGTGGCCAACATGCACCAGCTGGAGTGAAGGAGCTGAAGAAATTAGTTCATGAATTCATGCCTTTCACTATCTTATCTGGTTATATTAACTTTTATTTTAAGAAACGTCATCAAATATACAAAATGAACAGAAGACATGGAAGTATAAAGTATCGGATAGCACTTCTGCCTTACAGCAGCTTTTCCTGATATTTAGAATAGTGGTAGGTAAAATTTCAAAAGCATCTTCAAGCATAATAAAAGCAGCATATCTGCTTGTGAAAAATAGCATCTGTCTTTTTGATTCCTTCATATAACAAATGCTCCCAGCATGGTGCTGTCATGGGTTCAGCAGTAGCAGTCATTTTTTTCCTTCTTGGTAGCTGGTGCAGCGCTGTGTTTTTGATTTTGGACCTGGGAACAGTGCTGATAACACCAGTGTTTTCAGTTACTGCTTGGTAATGTTTTGGTCTGGCCAAGGACTTTCTGAGTCTCATGCTCTGCCAGGGAGGAGGGGAAGCCAGGAGGTAGCAGAAACAGGACACCTGACTCAACCTGACCAAAGAGATATTCCACGCCACAGCACGTCATACCCAGGATGTAAAAGTGGAGGGCAGAGACCCAGAAGGGTGGGGGTGCACTACTTGGTCTGGCTGGGAATAGGTGGTGAGCAGTTGTATCCTCTTCCTTTGTTTTTCCCTTGTCATTATTATTATTGGTGGTAGCAGCAGTGGTTTGTGTTATACCTTAGTTCCTGGACTGTTCTTATCTCAACCTGCGGGAGTTGCATTCTTCAATTCTCCTCCCCATCCCCCCGGGAGTGGGGGGGGGGGGGGGAAGAAAGAGGGGAGAGTGAGTGAGCGAACGGTGTGAGGGGCTTAAACTACGACAGGTGCATACGTAATAGTAATTTAAAACTTTTAACTATCTTTTTAGGAAATTAAGAGAGGTTTGTTTGGGGTTTTGTTTAGGATTTTTTGTTTCTTTGTTTATTTGTTTGGAGTTTATTTAAGTAATTTTATATTTGGAATTTCTCTAGGGTTTTTTGTACTATGGTATTCTTTGGCTCATGAAATGCTATTTGTTGCTTATGCTTTGCATGGAGAAAATAGATTATTTTTTTTCAATTGCATTGTGTATTCCTTAATACTTTTCAAAAAGTACTATGCTAATTATAAGCATGCTTCACATTTAGAATCTGAATTGCTTATTTTCAGTTTTTTTTTTAAATTGTAATCTGTTAATTACTTGTCTAATGGAGAGTGTAATTACCTACTTTAAGTTAGAAAACTGTTTCCATTTCAAAGCAAGAATCCTGTTCTAGAAATGAAAGTATGTAAATGCATTCCTTCCAGATACAGTATATAACTCTTTTGCTCCCATAATTGTTTCATTTGTGACTGAAAATTAATTGTTGCCTACCCTTGGTCTGTAGTTGTTATTAACACTGTTCTATGAGACTGAGTTCTTACATAAGGAAGAAGTATTTCTTAAGCAAATATGTGGAGAAGGATTAATAGTGAAGAATATTTTTTTAACTAGAAATGAGAAGAAATCATTTCCCAATATTAAGAGATTTATTTGGTGACATGAAAAGAGAGAAGGCAGCCAAATTTTCATTTTTGGTGCATTAAATTTTTTTTTGCAGAAATCTGATAATATTTAATTAAATATTTCAAGTTAAAGCTATTTTTTAATAAAAAAAAAGCAATGTAACCAACTGGCTATGCCTGACACTTGCTTAAGTGTCACCTGGCTTTAGTTAAGTGAGCCATCTAATAAATGCACATCTAATTTTATTTTTCTTTTTGTTACCAAATCTACTGAAGTTTTTCCATGTTGCACAGGAAATCACCAAACTGAAGATCAAAAAATGTGGGATTCCTTCTGTTCACCTCACTTGCAGAATTGCTTACCTACTGTCAGTCTTGGGATATCTGCAATTGCTGATGAAAAAAGCCCTATGAATTCTGGACAGTATTCATTAACCATCTCAGTGTTCTCTAGTTTAGTAACTTTAAATATTCATGTGAGTATCAACAGATTCAGCAGGAGAAAGCTGAAATTTACCTTTTCCATAGGGTTCCTGAAATAAGTTCCAGTAAACAGGGTTATCAATGGTGATTCTTTATCATCAGTCTTTCCCAGTAAAATGATTTCTTCCATTCTGTAATAAAGTTATTTGTTGTGAAGAAAGACAGGTAGCTTAATCTTATAGTCACCCGGTAAAAGTTCAGAAGGTTAAGGGATTAAATTTCTTCTCAAATAACTGCATCTAATACAAATTTTGAAGGACTGTTTGAATTAATAATGTCTTTTGTAACTAAAATATATGAAAAACGTGCAAACTTGTAGTTTGTATATATTATGAATCTTTACTGTTGGTGGAAAAAAATCTGAGGTGGAAAATAAAGTAGGAGACATTCTTTTTATTTACTAATTTAGGTCTTTCCATGCTGAAGATTCAAATTTAGGGCAGGGGGAATCTCATTCCTACATCCTTAACTTTCCACACATATAGAGTCTCCTAGGCCTTTGAGGACCAGCTGAATTTTCCTGGAAAAGCAAATGCACTCCAGCTTCAAATGCATGTTCCCACCCAAGTTAACTGTTGTTCATGAGTCTAAAAGAGCCAAGAAGTATTCCTGGAAGAGAGAATCATCCCTGGATGGTTTAGTCCAGCTATGTTTATAATTATATGAAAATCAGATATTGTTTACCATCACAGAATATAAATTCCTCTCTGGGGTTTGCCTCAGCTTTGTCTCAGGAAATGGAACACTTAGGTGACTTGCTCTACAAAAATATCACGCAAAATAATTAATAAAAAGCAGTATATGAAAATCTGAGGTTTTTTCTGCATTATGTGTTACACCCAGTTTCATAAAAGCCAAAACAAAAATCAGTGAGGATGGTCAGGAAAGTGTTAGGGGGAAAAAACAATTTTCACAGAAAGTAATCACAGACGAATGGTGCTTATAACCAAAGAAAATGCTTTATTGCATGAGACAGAACTAGGCTTCATAAAATAAATTTTGTGAGTACAGTGATTGTATATTTTAGCACAATTATATATAATCCTGCTACTGTTTTGTCCCATTTCGTGTCTATGGCCTTATAATATAATCATTGAATCATAGAATAGTTAGGGTTGGAAAGGACCTTGTCATGAGTTCAGCAGCAGCAGTCATTTTTCTGCTTCTTGGTAGCTGGTGTAGCACTGTGTTTTTGATTTTGGGCCTGGGAACAGTGCTGATAACACCAGTGTTTCGGTTACTGCTTACTGATGTTTTGGTCTGGCCAAGGACTTTCTGAGTTTCATGTTCTGCCAAGGAGGAGGGGAGCCGGGAGGAAGCAGAGACAGGACACCTGACCCAAACTGACCAAAGAGGTTATTCCATACCACAGCACGTCATGCCCAAGATGGAGGATGGAGAGGAGAGACCCAGAAGGGTGGGGGGCGCACTGCGTGGTCGGGCTTGGTTTTAGGTGGTGAGAATTGTATTCTTTCCTTGTAATTTCTCTTGTCATTATTATTATTGGTGGTAGCAGTAGTGATTTGTGTTATACTTTAGTTACTAAATTGTTCTTATCTCAACCTGTGGGAGTTGCATTCTTTTCGATTCTCCTTCCCATCCCTCCGGGAGTGGGGGGCAAGATAGAGGGGGGAGTGAGTGAGCAAAACTGTGTGAGTTATAGAGGCTTAAACCACGACAGACTTTAGGATCATCTAGTTCCAAACACCCTGCCAGGGGCAGGGACACCTCACACTAAACCAGGCCACCCAAAGCTATGTCCAATCCAGCCTTGAACACTGACAGCGATGGAGCATTCACAGCTTCCCTGGGCAACCCATTCCAGTGCCTCAACACCCTTACAGAAAAGAATTTCTTCCTCATAGCCAATCTAAACTTCCCCTGTTTAACTTTGAACCCATTACCCCTTGTCCTATCACTACAGTCCTTCATGAAGAGTCCCTCCCCAACATCCCTACAGGTCCCCTTCAGATACTGGAAGGATACTATGAGATCTCCACACAACCTTCTCTTCTCCAGGCTCAACAGACCCAGCTTTCTCAGCCTATCTCCATACAGGAGGTGCTCCAGTCCCCTGATCATCCTCGTGGCCCTCCTTTGGACTTGATCAAACAGTTCCATGTCCTTTTGATGTTGACGACACCAGAACTGACCACAATACTCCAAGTGAGGTCTCACAAGAGCAGAGTAGAGGGGCAGGATCACCTCCCTCGACCTGCAGGTCATGCTCCTTTTGATGCAGCCCTGGATACAGTTGGCTTTCTGGGCTGCAAGTGTGCACTGCTGGCTTATGTTCATTTTCTCATCGACCAACACCACCAAGTCCTTCCCTGCAGGACTGCTCTGTATCTCTTCCCTGCTCAACCTGTAGCTGTGCCTGGGATTGCTCCTACCCAGGGGTAAGACCTTGCACTTGGCATGGTTCAACTTCCTCAGGCTGACATCAGCCCACCTCACAAGCGTGTCAAGGTCCCTCTGGATGGCATTCCTTCCTCCAACGTATCAACCGAACCACACAGCTTGGTGGCATCGGCAAACTTGCTGAGGCCACACTCAATCCCACTGTCCATGTCACCGACAAAGATGTTGAACAAGACCGGTCCCAATCCTGATTCCTGAGGGACGCCTCTCGTTACTGGTCTCCAGCTGGACATTGAGCTGCTGAGCACAACTCTTTGCGTGCGGCCATCCAGCCAGTTCTTTATCCACCGAGTGGTCCACCTATCAAATTGATGTCTCTCCAACTTAGAGACAAAGATGTCATGTGAGATAGTGTCAAACACTTTGCACAAGTCCAGATAGATGACATCAACTGCTACAGATGAAATATTTTTAATGCTTTTTCATCTTACTGTAGCTATCAAGTTCTTTCCTGGGTTTCCTACTTATGTGAAAATCAGGCCTATGCAAGCATTTATCACCTGAATAACTTTTTTCTTGCAATTTTTTGTGGAATGTTCAGTTCATGCGTTCCTATATTTCAGGTTTCTCATTCATGTACTTCCTTTTCCTGAGTTCTTGTTCCTGTTATTATATTTAAGCCTTAGTGTTCTGCTTCTTTCCCACCGAAAGAAGATTTGAGAAACACAGTTCAGAGCTTAGTATGAAAGGCTGTTTTTTGAATTTACGCAAAATCATAAAGAAGGATGTAGAGCTGGAAAGCTGGAATGGGGCTAAGAGTACTTGCTTTGGTTTCCTGGCAGCAATAGTAAAAGCTGATGTTTTCTACTCTTAAAAAATATAAAAATACAGTTGAAAGAAACTAACGGATTAATGAACTAGACTTTTCACACTGGAGGCCTGTTTTAAACCCTGTTAAATTCACAAACGAGTGAGTTTGGTGGTCTCTGTCTCGTTCTCTGTGAACATCTGTCTGTGTCACTAAGCTGTTCACGTAGTTTAGCATGATTGGCAGCTCTGTCCAGACGGGATACAAGAGCATGACAGATTGGGCGCTGCAGATCAGGCTGAAGGTGCATTGAAGGTGTATGGAACTTGTATGTGATTTATCATTGCTTGTTATGCTGCATTAAATCAAAACCGTGGAAACCTCTGAGAAGGTACCTTTGGCTATAGGTGACCATACATTTTTTTTGCAAGGAAAAATTTTTTTGGAAAGAATAGCTAGAGGAAAGTTTAATGATAAAAAGTTTAAATAATCCCACATTCAATTTTTGTAGATTTTATAAAGTCTTAAATCTGTTTCAAGTGATTTGCCTGTGTGGCTATTTTTGTTGCTGTTTTCAGCCACAAAACTCAGTCTCTTGTTGTGATACCTCTGTTGCAGTAGCAAACATTCTGTGTTAATTCTTAACAAATCTAACATGTTCCAAATTTAAAAGAAGTGCAAAGGAGAAAAAAGCAATCAAAACCAAGCTTCACATAAAAGTTATTATCAAGACATTTAATACCTGTCAAAAGTAGATAAACATGCACAGATTGTCAAGGGAAGACCCTTTATTTTTTTTTCTTCATTCTCTTTTCCAAAGGAATAAAGGAAAATGATCTTTGGGGATTTCACTCTTTTTTTCTGCCCTTCACAAAGATGGATGTTGCCCAGTATAACTAGACAAGTAACCTGGCAAAATCAGTAAACAATAAAGCTATATTTAAACAACTCTAGTTTCAAGTATAGATACCATAACCTATTCTTTTATCATACTTCATCCTCCCTGCAACAGACAGCTTTTTTATCTACATGGTAGATTTTAAAGTAGCTTTTACTTCATAGCAAGGGAATGCTGCTGGTTGTTTACATTCTGCCACCCTTACAAGAACTTTCTCCCTGATGCTGATAAAGGCTGAATGTTCTGTATTAGAGACCTATTTGAGAATGTGTCATTCTTTATTATGCAAGAAACCTAATTTTGTATTTTAAATAATACTTGCAACTAATTTTTGGGTCAATTAAATAGCAGGATATAAAAGACTATTTTTTTCTAACATCCTCATGGACCTAGGGATGCATATATGCATCAGTTTTATAAATGCACTTAGCTGAATTAAGAGCTTAAATCCTGCTGACTTTCAAAATACGACACATTTATGGTGCTTTAGATTCTAATCTAGTGTAGCACATATATTTCAGGTTTATTTTTAAGCAAGGAACATTCTTCATAAGCTTTCCTAAACCAGGATTATACATTAATTTGTTCCTGCAGCCACTTATGGACAGAGTGAACAATGAATGTTATCTAATTGTATCTTCAAAAATATTTAAATGATTAAAAACATACTTCATTCCAGAAAACTTTAAACCGCATATAAATAAAGTATTTTGGTTATAAAATATTCTATATTTTAAATTTTACATAAATAAAAATATTTAAAATTTTAAATATATTCCATACAACTAAAAGAGTTTCTATTTCATCCACTTAAATTTTATTCCATTTACTATTTTATTAAAAGGATTGTTGAATTTTCACTTGCATTTATTCAAACCACTTTCTACTTTTTTTAGAAATAACTGTTAATGACCACAAAAGCAGCTTGTCCATTATTAACTAATGAGTTTTGGTTGTGTGGGGGCTTGTTTAGTTTTTTTTTCTCTTACATAGGAAGAGAGTAAGCTTATTACAGCAGAAGTTCCTGAA
Source organism: Ara ararauna (assembly GCA_028858755.1). Classification (NCBI taxonomy): domain Eukaryota; kingdom Metazoa; phylum Chordata; class Aves; order Psittaciformes; family Psittacidae; genus Ara; species Ara ararauna. The sequence goes on from CM054376.1 coordinate 23,518,418, forward strand.
GTTTACGTTATAGAATATCCTAAACTAATAGGCAAAGTGAATAGCTGGAAAAAAGGTCATGAAGAACAGAGTGTCAGGAAGAAAAATGTGAGGAATAGAGAGTAGTGTATTGAATAAGGTGATAAAACTGAAGGCTAGGGAAACATTCTAGGCAAAATCCTAAGGGCAAGGGGCACACTCTTTAAAGACTATGGTAAAACTTGAAATATCCTACTTGTGGATGCCAGCTTGAAAATTGATATGCAGCACTACTGGTAAAAATTGTACAAAGACTGACAGACCCTTTCAGCATATTACAAATAATTTTTTGGCCAATGACTACAACAGAGCTATCAGACTGTTTTGGACTATTGAGAATTGGAGGTCATTATGCCTTTATTTTCCTTAAACTTTTTTACATCACTTGTTTTGACTTTTTTTAGTCCACACAAATGAATTACAGTAAAAGAGCTCACAAGCCAGATCTGTACAAGACAATTATTTAATGAAAACACAGAAAAATAAAATCAAATTCTTTGCAGGGTAATGAAAGCTGCGGTACTGACAAGAATAGGGTGCATGCAGTCTTACTTTTTTCAGAGTTGTGCAAAGAAATCAGGGACAAAATACTTAAAAGCATTTATGTGGAATTTTAATAAAACTGTGTCAAATCAATTTCTCAGTAACTATTATTTCTTACCTTTCATTCAATTTAATAACTAATTTTTAATGCAATCATTGTTATTATTTTTAATCTCATTTTGCATTTTAAACAAATTTTCTTTGCATATTTTTTATGAAATTTGATATATTTCATAATGTATTTTTTTTAGAAAATTGATTTTGTGTTATGCCAGGTATTTTCTTTTACTCTTCATGTCATCTCTGTAATTAATGCCTTTCTCATTATATCACTGCATCACATTTTTGTATTGTACAAAAACCATACAATTGAGATTTAGTGAGGAGGAATGTAAAATGAGTTATTTATTAACTAAGCTGCCCTTCATTGTGCATTTGAATACAAAAGAGGAGCATTAATGTAAAAATACAGAAGAAACAATTTACACATTTGCATCAGTCTCAGATGTGTAGTGCAGATATGTAGAAGTAACAGATGAAGCTTTCCAAAGCAGTTTGGAATTCAACTTCATTTAGTCCATTCACTTAAAAGACACGTGTTCAATCATTTCAAGGTACTTTTCAATAGTCTAGTTTGAATTTGATGTTAATGTCATTGCATTTCTTTAAATGCTCTACCCCACACTGTTTCCTGAAGAATCAAACCCAAAAAATACTCTGAGGATTGTCCCTACTTCTTCTAGCCATGACAAGTGCAAGGTCTTACCCCTGGGTAGGAGCAATCCCAGGCACAGCTCCAGGTTGGGCAGAGAAGAGATTCAGAGCAGCGCTGTGGAGAAGAACTTGGAGGTGTCAGTCGATGAGAAAATGAACATGAGCTGGCAGTGTGCGCTCAAAGCCCAGAAAGCCAACTGTATCCTGGGCTGCATCAAAAGGAGCGTGACCAACAGTTTGAAGGAGGTGATCCTGCCCCTCTACTCTGCTCCAGTGAGACCTCACTTGGAGTACTGTGTGCAGTTCTGGTGTCCTCAACATCAAAAGGACATGGAACTGTTGGAACAAGTCCAGAGGAGGGCCACGAGGATGATCAGGGGACTGGAGCACCTCCCATATGAAGATAGGCTGAGGAAGTTGGGTCTGTTGAGCCTGGAGAAGAGAAGGCTGCATGGAGACCACCTAGCAGCCTTCCAGTGTCTGAAGGGGGCTTATAGGGGTGCTGGGGAGGGACTCTTCATGAGGAACTGTAGTGATAGGACAAGGGGTAAGGGGTTCAAACTTAAAGAGGAGAAGTTTAGATTGGCTATGAGGAAGAAATTCTTTACTGTAAGGGTGGTGAGGCACTGGAATAAGTTGCCCAGGGAAGCTGTGAATGTTCCATCTCTGGCGGTGTTCAAGGCCAGGTTGGACAGAGCCTTGGGTGGCATGGTTTAGTGGGAGGTGTTCCTGCCCCTGGCAGGGGGGTTGGAACTAGATGATCTTAAGGTCCTTTCCAACCCTAACTATTCCATGATTCTATGTCAGGAAGATTATCATTATAAAGTTACAAGACTAAAAAGCATGATTCCACATTCATATGTATATATATATATTCATATGGTCCTTTATATATATGTATATATATTTGTATGGTCCTTTATAACCCTGGCCATTCTGTGATTCTATGATATAATCTATATGCAAATATTCTGCTATATGGTATCCATTTCGTAGAATCAAGTTCTTCTCTGCAGGGCTGCTCTGAATCTCTTCTCTGCCGAACCTGTAGCTGCACCGGGGATTCAACAACTTTTGTTTTAAAAAATCAGTTTTTTACACAGTGAGATAGATGATCTTAATTGGCAATATTTTTTTTAAAGAAGACATTTATGTATTTAAATCTTAAATAACTTAGTCTATGCCTCATCCCTTATCATCCCATGCCTGGACTCCTCTATGCCACATACTTTCTCTCCACTTCTCAAGAACCCTTTTATTGTACCAGGGCTGCATTTCCCTATCTCATTGTGTTAGAATTGTAAATATCCCATTTCATACAGCATAACTGCTCGTTACTCTCTATAAAACTATACTTGTACCACACGAAGATAAGAGCAAGTAAAATAAATTGACTATAAATACCTGGTCAAATAGCAAAACTGTCACAGTGAAACGAAGTGAAACAAATCTGTAAGGCAGTTCAGGTAAAGTTCAGACAGAGGAAGCCGGACAAACCTCAGTCCTCATATCTTTCAAATTCAATACAAAGCTTATGGCCTGTTAATAGCCATGGCAATCCTTACTATCAGGCTACATGGTTATAGCTTGTTGTGCTTGAAAACAGCTATTCATAGACTGTACATGACTGTGATTATTCAAAACACACTATAACAAAAGCCAGTATGCTGCATTTACTTGGAAGTTACTCTTTTTTCAGAAGAGGACATTATATAACTCACATAATGGAAAAATAGATATAAGGTGTTAAAATTTAGCTTGTTATGCAACAAAAGAAGAAGTAATTCAGGACAAAAGCACACGTGTAGTACTTCAACAAACTTTCAAAGTACAAAAAGCCAACAGAAATACAATGCTTCAAAAGAATTTCATGAAGCAGAAGGATGCTGCAGCAGAGGTTTATTTGTTGAGTATCTAGTGGCAGCAAATAGAAACCTGAATTTTCTTTGCCAGTTTTAAAGGATTTGTTCACTAGAATTAGGATCTCTTGAGAACAGCTCAGTATTCTTTAACTGCCAGTTGCTGCTGATGGCCACTTTCTCTGTCAGAGTGGCTGTCAGAAGGTATCTTTAAGAAAAATTTATTTGGCAAATAGGGCAGAGTTAGTTTTTTTTTTTTTTAAACACACAGGGATGTGGGATTTACCTCCTATTTCTAAGGTGAACCTTTGGTCCCTCTGAAATCAGTTTGGACTAATATAACTGATGGATGTTTGCTATCAAACTATTTTTGGTTAAACTCATTTAATCAAATGTACTACAAAGGAATGCATGATGTACATTTGATGCCAGCGTTTATAGTTTATTGGATTTCTATTTATTTAGAAGATTTCTCTCTTTTTTTTTTTTTGTTTAATAATGATTTTTTAGTAGCTATGCTTTTGAAAGTCTCAGCAAAATGTAGCCTTTATATAATGGACTGGAGATAACTTTTCTTGAGCTTAGTGATAATTGAAAAATTTGTTTTTAATATCAAGCAAAAAATGGGATGAGAATAGCCACAATATAGAAACCCTCCAAAAGCAGTCCACAGACTTCTGCTTCCTCCAGTACCGTGCCTAGGTCAATGCATTTTTTATCTTACTTCAGGATGTCTGAAAGCTTCAATGGAACATTTCTTTACTTTGGCTCTTTAAGTGTTCAGAAATGACTGATAGATATATACACCGCAACCCACTTCATTTTTTCCCACCTGAAAATGTGAGTATTATAATATAAAAGACAGCTAATCACCTCCTGTTGATCACATTTGGATTTAGCTCAAGGATTTAAGTGACTTCTAGCTAAAAAATTAAGGGTAAATTCAGTTCTTTCACTATCCTGCTCTGAAAAAAAGAAGAAATAATTCTTCCTAAAAGGCTTATGAATCCTGTTATTTTTTTGTAGATCACTGGCTTTTGGGAGTGAATGGTGGTGATAGGGAGGCAAGTGCTGTGGAAGTAGATATAATATTATCTTGTTACTTCCCTATAATAAAAGTAAAACTTAGAAGTTTACGTTACAAAATTTAAATATATAATTGGCATTGGAACTTGATTTAATAAGTAGACATTTGTCTTTCGTACATACCTAGAGAGCAAAAAAGAAATATAAAGTCGTAAATTTCTTTATACTGTTTTTCTTTCATTTACTTTTTTTAAATTTCCAGGTATTTGAACTGTGAATAACACATGCATATAGAATCATAGAATCATAGAATAGTGAGGGTTGGAAAGGACCTTAAGATCATCTAGTTTTAACTCCCCTGCCATGGACAGGGACACCTCCCACTAAACCATGCCACCCAAGGCTCTGTTCAACCTGGCCTTGAACGCCGCCAGCGATGAAACATTCACAACTTTCCTGAGCAACCCATTCCAGTGCCTCACCACCCTTACAGTGAAGAATTTCTTCCTTATATCCAATCTAAACTTCCCCTGTTTAACTTTGAACCCATTACCCCTTGTCCTCTCTCTACAGTCCTTAATGAAGAGCCCCTCCTTAACACCCCTATAGGCTACCTTCAGACACTGGAAGGCTGCTAGGAGGTCTCCATGCAACCTTCTCTTCTCCAGGCTCAACAGACCCAACTTTCTCAGCCTATCTTCATATGGGAGGTGCTCCAGTCCCCTGATCATCCTCGTGGCCCTCCTTTGAACTTGTTCCAACAGCTCCATGTCCCTTTGATGTTGAGGACACCAGAACTGCACACAATACTCCAAGTGAGGTCTCACAGGAGCAGAGTAGAGGGGCAGGATCACCTCCTTCGACATGCTGGTCACGCTCCTTTTGATGCAGCCCAGGATACGGTTGGCTTTCTGGGCTGCAAGCGCACACTGCTGGCTCATGTTCATTTTCTCATCAACAATATATATGACTATATATGTTTAATGTGTCATTTACCTTTTGTGCAGTGAATCTGTATTTCTCTCTGTTCACAGCTTATTCCAGACTGTACTATTTTATATTATTTTTCAGTTTCAAGGATCTTTTCTGCAGAATTCAGTATTGAAAAGTAAATGACATTTTGTTTTTGAAATACTGAGAAATCTTCAATTAACTGCAGTTACTCAGGATTAAACAATACATCTTCGTTATTTGTTACCTTGGACTTTATGTCCACGTACATTTTTCCACTGTCCCAAATCTACTTGCCAGAACATGTACAAGAACAGGAAATTATGTTTACAAGGTAATTCTTAAAACATAACACTCTTGAGGAGAAAGTATAAATAAACAGTATTTCATTTGGTCAGTTTAGAAAAGACAAGGTCACCAAGCTTATGCAGTTTAATTCAGATGCTCCATTGAAAAAACTGTTCAGATTTTTATATCTTTTTTTAATCAGACACTTAAACAACCGCAATAGGATTATGAAAAATTTATATATTCATATATAAACTGTTCATTGAATAGATATCTGACGAAAAATCCACAATGAAGAATAAACTGTGGTCAGCAATGAGATCTTTTGTTCAAAAAGGATTCACATTTTAGCGTGAATACAGCATCCCACCATAAGCAAGCACTTGAATTTTTATATCTAATATTGGATACCTGTTCTGGGTTCCATAATATGCCTGATTTCAAACCACACCTATGAGAGTGGACAGTGAAGTGACATAAAACAACTTATTTGCAAAGATATCATTTTGCTGAGGTCATTCAAGTATTCAGACCACTACCTTCCTTCACAGAAGAACTGCTGTTCAAGGTCTGTCACTGCACAAAAGTGCACTAGCCATCAGGCTCCTGGGTAATACGAGTCTCTCCGACTCGTTATTGGTGAAAATTCACAAGTTACTTAAGGACTAAGTACTCAGCAAATCAAAAGCTGACAATGACAGTGTAACCTAGTCATTAGATGTTTGGAGGTTTTAAACTTAAATCTGTTTCAAGAAGGTTTATTTATTGAAAGTAAATACATAGTAATAAAAAATTAGAATATTCTCCGACTGGAAAGACAGAAGATACCCACCTTATGATACCGTTATGGAAGCCTGTGAAACAGTGCCATGGAAGTCAGTGTTTGAAACAGGCGCCCTACAGCCTGCTTGCACTGTAGACAGGTCTTTTGGATACTGCATAAAAAAGATAGTAAGCCTGTACCTCTGCTTCTCACCTCTGGAGTGCTATTTTACCTGTTGTTGAGTCTTTTGTTTTGTAATTTGGAGCACACCTAGAAAACCAAGCACGATAAAGGAACAATTAATCAGTAAGGATAGGTAAAAAGGTTAAATACACAGGGCACATTCAATACTCCTGTACTAGAAAGCAATAAATATATATTTGAATATCTCAGTTTTAGATTGTTAGATGCAGAGTTCCAAAGTGATACTTAAATGCTTGATTTTTTTTGATTTTGCTTCCCCATTCTAGGTAGAATAGCATCTAAATCCTTTCACAACTTGTGTTTCTATGCATGTGAATGGATTGGAAATGTCCAGCACCATTATTATCTGTTTGGTTTGCATTTAATTTAAGCTAGAAAAGGAAAAAAAAAGCCAACAACAAACCCGGATAAAACAATTGCTTGAAATCAGAAGCTTCAGCCTCTTAGAGAAGCAGTCTTCAGAAATCCCTTATTCTACTTAAATTAGTTGCCAGAATCCTGAGAATTAATTCTCCTGATGTAGAAAAGCTATTTATCAGAATACATATAAACAACTTCGCTTTTGTGAAATTGGATATATGAACTAATTTTCTATCTTCCAGAGATAATGGACACAAATCCTAGATGTTTTCCAGTAAAGTTTCCATGTCTTTTTCTGTGCTTTTTATTAGTTTTTCTGGTGATACCATTAGTCCATGTAATTTTTCCTTCTTCCACGTATTTTTACCTAATTCCTTCCTATTGAGCAACTCCAATTTTTAAAGAATGTTAAGTTTAAAAACAGATCCAGCTATCAAGCACACACACAAAAAAACTTAATATCTAGAAAAAACAAATAAAATTCTTTTAGGAACTCAGTGTTGTATAATTTGTAGCAGATTTTCATAGATGAGCTGATGAGTACTTATGATTAATGAAAGTTTGAAAACACCTTGTGTTTTTATTATTTTGTTTAATCATCGAATCATAAAATCATAGAATAGTGAGGGTTGGAAAGGACCTCAAGATCATCTAGTTTCAACGCCCCTGCCAGGGCCAGGGACACCTCCCACTAAACCATAACACCCAAGGCTCTGTCCAACCCAGCCTTGAACACTGCCAGCAATGGAGCATTCACAGCTTCCTTGGGCAACCCATTAAAGTGCCTCACCACCCTTACAGGAAAGAATTTCTTCCTCATATCCAATCTAAACTTCCACTGTTTAACTTTAAACCCATTGCCCCTTGTCCTATCACTACAGTCCCTAAGGAAGACTCCCGCCCCAGCATCCCTATAGTCCTCTGAGCCGAGCTCCAGTTGAAGCCAGCTCATTGGCTGGAGCACCTGCAATATCTGTACGTTGCTCTGAATGTTTAATATAGGTGCTGGCAACTGACCGGGTGTGTTGAGATGGAATGATGCCCCTCTCTCCCAACACATCTAGTTTGAAGCATCCTTGACCAGTCTGGCAAGCCTCCTACCAAAACCGCTCTTCCCCTTCACTGTCAGACCAGCTCCACCAGCCTCCAATAAACCTGGCCTACTAAATTGAGTCCCCTGCTCAAGATACCCAAGCCCCTGACTATGGCACCACCCTTCTAACCATGTATTAACCTGGCCAGTCCTCCTAGCCTTTTTAAGGTCCTGCTCTGTATACTGGAGAATAGACGAAAAGACAATCTGAGCTCCAGAGCCCCTAAACACATCTCCCAGAGCTCTGTAGTCCATCTTTAAGTTCTCCGGGCTACTGCTATCTATATCACTAACACCCACATGGATCACTAGAAGTGACTAATAGTCAGTGGGACCGACTAGAGCAGGCAGCTTCTCTGCAACATTCCTGATCCGAGCCCCTGGTAGGCAACACACCTCCCTTGAGCCTGGGTCAGGCCAACAGATGGGTGCCTCTGTTCCTTTCAGAGTAGAGTCCTCAACTGATGGACAGGGGTAGAGCAGTTGATGTCATCTACCTGGACTTCTGCAAAGCGTTTGACACTGTCTCACATGACATCTTTGTCTCTAAGTTAGAGAGACATCAATTTGATAGGTGGACCACTTGGTGGATAAAGAACTGGCTGGATGGCCGCACGCAAAGAGTTGTGCTCAATGGCTCAGCGTCTGGCTGGAGACCAGTAACGAGTGGTGTCCCTCAGGGATTGGTGCTGGGACCAGTCTTGTTCCACATCTTTGTCAGTGACATGGACAGTGAGATTGAGTGTAGCCTCAGCAAGTTTGCCGATGCCACCAAGCTGTGTGGTTCGGTTGATACGCTGGAGGAAGGAATGCCATCCAGAGGGACCTTGACACGCTTGTGAGGTGGGCTGATGTCAACCTGGTGAAGTTGAACCATGCCAAGTGCAAGGTCTTACACCTGGGTAGGAGCAATCCCAGGCACAGCTACAGGTTGAGCAGGGAAGAGATACAGAGCAGTCCTGCAGGGAAGGACTTGGGGGTTTTGTTTGATAAGAAAATGAACATGAGCTGGCAGTTTACACTCGAAGCCCAGAAAGCCAACTGTATTCAGGGCTGCATCAAAAGGAGCGTGACCAACAGTTTGAAGGAGGTGATCCTGCCCCTCTACTCTGCTCCAGTGAGACCTCACTTGGAGTACTGTGTGCAGTTCTGGTGTCCTCAACATCAAAAGGACATGGAACTGTTGGAACAGGTCCAATGGAGAGCCCCAAGGACGATCAGGGGACTGGAGCACCTCCCGTATGGAGATAGGCTGAGAAAGTTGGGTCTGTTGAGCCTGGAGAAGAGAAGGTTGCATGGAGATCTCATAGCATCCTTCCAGTATCTGAAGGGGGCTTATAGGGATGCTGGGGAGGGACTCTTCATGAGGAACTGTAGTGATAGGACAAGGGGTAATGGGTTCAAGCTTAAACAGGGGAAGTTTAGATTGGATATAAGGAGGAAGAAATTCTTTACTGTAAGGGTGGTGAGGCACTGGAATAAGTTGCCCAGGGAAGCTGTGAATGCTCCATTGCTGGCTGTGTTCAAGGCTGAATTGGACATAGCCTTGGGTGTTATGGTTTAGTGGGAGGTGTCCCTGGCCCTGGCAGGGGGGTTGGAACTAGATGATCTTAAGGTCCTTTCCAACCCTAACTATTCTATGATTCTATGATTCTACTACTATGGCCCACCGCTTTTTCCTAGCAGCACCAGTAGTGATCTTTGCCAGTGCATCAGCCAGTTGTTCCTGGTGCAAGTGTGTTTCCTCATCAGCTCCCGGCAGGACAGCAGAGTGGTTCTGGGTAGGGACAACAGATTTAGGAGGAAGCCCCTTGCTTTTAATTATTCTTTTCCTCCTTTTTTTCTGGTGTTTTTCTGTCACTGTTTCCCAGCTTCCCGGGTTAGCAGCCTCTTTTCCTGCATGAGCGACAGTTGATGCTTGAGGCCCTTGGACAGTCCTGTCCTGGAGCAAGCAGCGCTGTTTCCCCTCAGCTTCCCTGACTCCTTTCAGGCTAGTAACAGCTAAGATATAAAATAATTTATTTCCTCCTTTTGTATCAAGAAAAACAGAGCGTAAGAAAAAGTAGGAGAATGTAAGCAGAAAAGGATAACGATACATGTGTTGCAGCTAACCTGCTGCATCTAATCACAATATATGAATCAACATGACAACTGACACTGAAATAAAGAAGGAAATGTCTATTTAAAAGCATTATGCAAAAAACATAACAGCAACATCCTGCAACAGTCAGCATTATAACGCTACCTCAATACCTTTAAAAGTTTATGTTTTTTGTGTCAGGAAAAATGGTTACCATGTTTATGATTATTATTTATTAAATGGAGAGCTAAAACAACAATTGAAGTACGATAAAAAAAATGGTTGAAAAAAAAGGAAGTGCCATTTTGTTTCAGAAATCAATACAATTCTGTTCTATTTCCATTGTTTCTAGAAATTCAAAAGACTAATTAGACTACTTTTGTTACATCTATGCTCACCAGCCCAATCTACTGGCTTTAGAGATTTAAAAAGATCTTGTTCAGATTTCATTAATCTGCATATCCTATAATTTGTACTCAACCAAAAAATTTGCTTCTCAATTAAGATCTGCAAAAAGAAAGAAGAAAAAAAAGAAGCATCACTCCAAAAGTAAATACCCCCAAATACTTTCTATGAAGTTGTGCATCCTATAAATGACTAGTAAATATTTTTAATTCATTATTCTTGCCATTTTTGTTGTTCATTTGTCTTGATGCCAAACTACAGTTGCATGTCCATGAGAGTTTTACCATTTATTTCATTTAGTGTCTCCTAATAAACTTCATTCATTTGCAGTGAGTCTCCAAGTCATTACTGTGAATTAGTAAGATTCTTCTTCATTGCAAGGGAAGTAATGAGCTTATGTCTCAGAGTATTTACAGTTACTGAATGACTCTTCCTTTTTGTACCTTGCATATTAAACATTTCCCTCTTGGAATGGTCTTTATTTTATGCATTGAATGTAATAATAGAAAACATTTAATTATGTCTAGCCACCTGAATTATTGGATAAGAAGTTAATTTTCAGTAAATATGAAAGGAGTGGTCAATTCCCTTTCCTGGGAATGGTGAGAAAATGAATCATCCTAAAGCTAAGACAATATTCCATGACTACCTTCTAGCATAACTTCAGTGTCTTCACTAAATTTTAGTTCAAATGTTACTTCTATCTGCCTAAATACCCTCTGCAGTTTCCGTGAAATTTAGTACTCTAATTTACTTCTTTTCCTAATGTGTTTCATAACATTGCTTCACATGATTAAGCTGATTCTGCAAATTCTTTCAAGGACAGCCTTACTGCAGTGGGAAGAGAAAAGGATTTTAGGGATTTTGCTCACATTTTTTTTTTTTTTCAGTTTTCCAGAATGAATATATTATATGCAAAATATATAATATGTTCTAAAATGTACAATATATTTTAGGATTTGCAATAGCTCTGATGCTCTTTTTTGATTTGAATCAGGTGGATTTATTTGTCATAAGCTCTAAAAACCTACAAAATGCCACCCAATATTTTGATCTTTATGCTGGTGATAGCCCTGCCTACAAATTATATAAATATATTTAAAAGTCACATCTTATGTTCTTTGGCATTCACTACTACACTGAAGTAGTAGACTTCAGTAGACTTGTAATAGCCTACAAGTAGACACTACTGAGGATTGCATATGTACAGTAATATGTTAAAATTATTATTATATTGAACTTAAACTGAGACCTATAACTAGTTTTAAGAGACTTTAAATACGTGTATATTTTACTGTTGACCTGAGATGATATTCAAACCTAAAATAGACTTGTAAACCCTCTGTGTTAATCCAAGTCTAAATTCATATATTTTAATTATCATATTAAAGAAGAAAGTTTAGTTTCACATTATCTATAAGTACGATCTGCTGTGTGCACCTCTACTGTCAACTGTGTAAGTCAGTCTACCATGAGGTTTTTTTTTTATTGCTCTGTCCTCATGCCATAAAGTATTTTCTAAAAGAGAGCCTGAAATAATACAGTATAATTTTCAGATAACTGATAGGTTGAATTGCTGCTACAAAACAGAGGAAACATAATGCTGAGTTAGGTATCTATGTACCACTCTTGGTTTTGGGTGTATGTAGAGTTCTTCACAATGAGGGTGGTGAGGCACTGGCACAGGTTGCCCAGAGAAGTTGTGGCTGCCCCGTTCCTGGCAGTGTTCAAGGCCAGGTTGGATGGGGCTTTGAGAAACCTGGTCTAGTGGAAGGTGTCCCTGCCTAGATGATCTCTGAGGTCCCTTCAAACCAAGACTGTTCTATGATTCTGTAATTCCACAAGGTTCTTCCACTAACAGCCCAGCTGATTTCTCTCAGCACATCCCAGTGTCACTGTAGCTCCTGGATTTGGATATGCAGCAGTGCAATCTGTAAAATTCCTGGTGCCTCTCAGAGGCTAAAACATGGACCCTACTATCTGAAAGAGCTGATTTATGAGGTGTTAGAGGACTCCCCCCAACCCTTATTTTGCGGTTGTTTTTTTTTGTCATTGTGCCAATTTTGTTTTGGTTTTGTTTTTTTGGTTGCTTTGGGAGGTTGTTTTTTTTTAAATCTGGATAAGACTGTATCTTGTATGACATGTAAGTGTAAGAACTACCTAATAATTTTAATTACTGACTGATATGTAAAATGAGCAGGATATGAATGAAAGATAAGAAGGGAGAGCCACATCGCTCTTAACAGTGGAAAGGAAAGCAGGACTCACAGCAATTTTTAATTCAATTGTGTGTCTCTGGAGAACAAGAACTTGGCCAGCCAAAGACTGATAGTTCTGTTCTGTCATCCTATAACTGAGGGTCTTGAATTAGACAACAAGCATCTTTGAACCCTGCAAAATATACCTGAACCTTTAATAACAATATAAACTGCACCTTATAAATAAAATTTTATTATTCTCCACCCCATAAAAAGAATTATAAACATTCCACAACACTGCATGTAAGGCTGAATTTTGCATCCATACGGTGATTCATGTTAACAAATTAATTGGCTTGTAGAACACTGATTTAGGTTATAACTTTGCAAATACTAAAATAAATAATAGAAATTCTCAAGATTCTCCATTCAATAGAAAAATCATGATTTGATTTGTTTATAAAGCTCCAGCTAAATCTCAACACAGAAAACAACATAGAGGGGTCAGAAAATCCTCCTACCATACTTCAACTCATAGGGAGTTGTTATTTCAAACCCATAACTGGGTTACATTTCCTTCCAGAATGGGACTGCAGAGTTATTCCCAGAGCTTATAGACTGCTACATTTCCACTTACTCTTTAGCTGCCTAGTTATCCTCCTACTTATCCTCCTAGCCTTGGCTTAACTAACACAACACAAAATAAAAACAAACTAAACAACATTTCTGAGGCAAAAGAAAATTCAAGGCCAGTTCATTTTATTTTAATTTGTAATTTTCAATGATATGGAAATTAATTTTAGTGTAGCTATTCTTTTTTCTCATTTTAGTAGGAATGGGTTTATGGTTAATAGTGCCCTAAAATACTCATTCACATGTAAGTCCTTAACTACTTGCAACCTATTTATTAATCCAGTTATTTTCCATTGTTAATGATATCCAGAAAGAAAAGGAGTCCCCCTTCTTAGCTCTGTTCTTCTCTGCCAGATCTATTTCCATCTGTGCAATGCTATAAACCCTTTAATAAGCATAGTTCTAATTCTGCTCAGTCATATCACCTCTTTGACATGTGATGTTGCAAGTGTGTGGTTCAGTGACGCAACCAACAACAGAGTCCAGAATGCAAGGAGAAACCCTCAATAAAACCCCTAGATTTCTCTTCTTCTTGATCACATTATGCCATTCATCTTACCAGACTCCATTCTTTTAAAAGCATTTCTTAATTTATCTATCATACTTATATACGCAAATCAATGAGCTCTCTTTTATAATCCATACAGTATTTCTAACCTGTCAGAAATTTCAGAAAGCAAGACTAAATACTGTTGCAACTTATGACATATAAAATGACATAAAATTCATTAGGCTAGCAGCTTTCTTCTGCAAGGTCTTTAAGTTGAGTGTATGCAGGCATCTAAACATGAAACTCTTTTTAGCTATTTGTCTTTGTACACACACACACACACAAAAAAAAAAAAAAAAAACAGAACAAAAGGAAACAAAACAAAACCCAAATATGTGTTCCATACATTTCAGATAAAGCAATTCTACTGCCTGAAAAACTTGGAGACCAAAAAAGTTTTAACTTTAACAATCTCAATAGGTACTTTGCAAACAGCAGACTTTCTAGGGAATACTTTGGTATTAAAAAGCACTAACTTTAATCTATAAAAGACAAGCATTTAATCTATACAAGTGTTTAAAATAAAATCAAGTACTTCTAAATGGTTCTGTCTTGCATCTTGTCATATAATTTGTCTTTTATACGTGAAGTTCTGTGAACACATTCTCACACAGAACTGTACCTTTAGAGACAGGCAAAATAGCACAGCAGGCAGAGTTAAAGCAAAAATATAAGTGGACCATCCATAAGGTCACAAAGAATTATTCCTTGAAAGAAATCACGTACAGGGTCCATGAATTGACCATAATATGGATTCACTTTTGTTCTACAAAAAGGATTGCCAAGAAGTTTGACGCTCCTAAAAAAGGATGCATTAGTATTGAAGTCATCCATAAACAATGTAATAGCTTTCTTAGAACTAAGTCTGCAAACCTTCTATCTGAATGTAATGATGATCCCAATGACAAGATGGCATTCTTTTGAGCAGCAGGCAGCAATAGATGGATAGATAAATCAGACAGATTCCTTCAGCTGACACAGGCTAAATATGCAGTCATAATCAGTATCTCAGAACGGTGTCTCTAATATGACACTGATGCAGAGAGGTTTCTATGCAGCTTTCTAAAAATGGACTTTGTTGTCACATTGGCGTGTGTATGTGTAAAACATGCTGTCACTCTCACAACCTCTAGTCCTGACTCTTGATGGAGCTCCACTTATTTTCAAGGCATTTATGAAAAGAAAAGAGAACACAAAAACCACACTTGCAGATTTGTCCTGAAGTGAAGTGTCAAATTCAATGTGTGTTGAGCTGCCTTTTTCAGGAGACTGAACAAGACAAAGCAACCAGCAGCAGAAACTAGCTTTTCTGATACTGGGTATGAAAAGGAAGAATCTTTGCTACAGGCTTTTTGTTACCTTTTTCCCACTGAAGTTCAGAGGAAGGTATTGGAGGTAAGAGAGGCAGGATATTTTACTTTTATTAACCTAAAAAAACCTAAGAGCACTTATAATGGCAGTATATTCCACATTATACCTCATGGAAAAACAGTCACAGTAGTCAAATGTTTTTGCCTCCGTAGCTAACATTTTGGTGAGTTCAGGTAAGAGACAAATGGATCAAGAGCAACTGTTGAAATATGAAGAAGAAGTATTTCTTAAAAAAACAAAGGAATAGTACATTGATACATTACAACATTAGAAATTAAAAGCAGCAGATATGGTAGCTTTCGAAAGATTTGTTTTGCTAGTATTTCCAATTATTTAGTGTTCCTACAGATATACTAACGAAAGTTTTAAATTTCTACCATTCAGTCTAACAAAAAATTGGATGCAAATATTGCTAGGCAGTCCTAGAAAAATTGTGGAATCTGTGATCTGAACAGCTGCATCAGAAAGTGATTCTAACAGTGAAACATAATAGAAATGCATCTTATTATTCAAATGTAGAATTAAACAACATTAATTTAAAATACTAAGGTCTTAGATCTATTCACAAATAATGTTAGCTTAAATCTTGGGATCAGGTCTGCTACATGCCAAATATCATAGCAAGAAACAGCATTTTTCATATACAAAAGAACTTGTTTGAAAGTTTGGTGTTTGAGAATGAATTGTAGCTAAATGGGAGGTCACTTAAGAATTCCAGGTACCACAGTAATTTGTGTGTGATCACTCAGTGACAAATGAAAACATAGTAAGAAAAAAACAGAAAAAGCATGAATTTCTGAAAAAAGAAAGTAGTGGAGATGATAAAGAAAATTCTGCTTGCAAGTGTGATTTTTTGTGGTAACTTTTGATTTCCGAAAAGTGTTTGAAATCATTTTAATTTCTAAAGTCACGACAAAGAACAAACATAAAGCAGCAAGTTGCCATTTGTGATTAAGTTTTCACCAAATGTGAAAACATCATTAACAGAAGGCCCAACTTAACCCTTTTCAAATGAGCTATTTTCACCAGAGGCAGAATCCAGTGGGTAACCTGTAGCTATGTCAATAACACGTAGCCTCTTCCTGTCGTCTCACTGCTAGAGAACAAAGCAGACGCATGACTGTCAAATCAATATTTCTCAGGCACAAACATATGCTACAATTAGTAATATTTCATGCGCATGCTTTATAAGTCAACACTATGCTAAGTCTGTCATTATACTTTAATGATACATAATAACAGTAATAGTTTTATGTGCAAAGGTGCTAGGTTTTGTTAAAAGCTGAATATGTAAGCAGATGCAGTGAAACCCTGTTGCTGAAGCAAAGATATTATTAGGTACTTTCTGAAGACCCCAATCAAGTAGAGTTTTGGGGTTCTGCTGACAAGTTTTTCTTAAAGTGAGGACTCAGAACCACTCAAATTATTTTAAGTTCTAAACAATTAGGAAGAAACTAGAACTAAAAGTATTATAATTGAGAAATGCAGAACTGTGGGTGATAGAGGAAAAGTAGTATTAAAGAAATTTGTGAATGAATCTGTATTCTGAGTCCTTATTCACCAAGTCCAGTTCACTGGTACTGTCCTCAATCCAGCAACATTTTTTGTCCTCCAAGGCTGTAACAAACGGTATTCAGCTTCTTAACATTCCTGGAAAAAAGTGTCTTTCTTCTGTTACTTTGCAGGTATGTATACTTGTATGCTTCGATGTTGTATTTGTCCCCTTTCTACCTGCCTGAACACTACACTTTTGAAAACACCCTCACTTAAGCATACTAATTTGCTTTTTCTGAGTAATAATATTCCCTTTTTTTTTTAAGGATCCAAGAAAATAACAAAACCTTGTATTTTTAAAACCCTTTTAAAAAGACAAAATAGTAAATACATTAATCTCATAAAAAATGGAATAGAAACCCCTCAGAGAAGATGAAAGAAACCAGAGACACGCATAGAGATATTCCAAGTCACTGTATTTGAGAAGGTATTGTTCCCTTTGCATCAAGTTCATGAACTGAAAATGGAAATACTCATTTCTAGAGAAGCTTACACTAGAAATGTGTAAATATCAATGAAGCTTTATCTATCAATACAATTTTAAATATTTTGAAGTACAGCTGGTATTCAATCTTGTTTTAATCAAAAGATGTTCTAAACTTGGTCCAAATTCACCAACACCCCCAAGTCCTCCTCCACAGGGCTGCTCTGAATCTCTTCTCTGCCCAACCTGGAGCTGTGTCTCAGATTGCTCTGACCCAGGTGGAGGACCTTGTCCTTGTCATGGTTAAACTTCATCAGGTTGGCATCAGCCCACCTCACAAGCGTGTCAAGGTCACTCTGGATGGCATTCCTTCCCTCCAACGTATCAACCGAACCACATAGCTTGGTGGCATCGGCAAACTTGCTGAGGCCACACTCAATCTCACTGTCCATGTCACCGACAAAGATGTGGAACAAGACTGGTCCCAGCACTGATCCCTGAGGGACACCACTCGTTACTGGTCTCCAGCTGGACGCTGAGCCATTGAGCACAACTCTTTGCGTGCGGCCATCCAGCCAGTTCTTTATCCACCGAGTGGTCCACCTATCAAATTGATGTCTCACCAACTTAGTGACAAGGATGTCATGTGGGACAGTGTCAAACGCTTTGCAGAAGTCCAGGTAGATGACATCAACTGCTCTACCCGTGTCCATCAGTTCTGTAGCCCCATCATAGAAGGCCACCAAATTGGTCAGGCAGCATCCTGTGTACTACTGAGCAGTACTAATGTAATTTCTACTTCTTAATAGCTCTCTTAGTGACTTAAAAACCCAGGAAAAATTAATAGGAAAATAATTTAGGTAATTTTCTTTAATTTTATATATGCTTGCGGATCTGATCTGATTAGATGCAATCAGATTCTCTCTGAAACATCTAACTAGCAAATTTATAACAGTACCTGTCAACATCCTGTGTGCAAAATGATGAATAACTGGCAAATATTGTATTTGTGTGAAATGCTTATTTTTTTGTAGTGGATAATTTTTGCAATTCTTTTGTCTTAAATGTATTACTATTACTGAAAGCTGTTTGGGGTCCCCTCATTTCTTTCCTAAGATGAAGTGCAGGTGTTAAACTAAATTCACACTTGCTGAAATAACTAACAAAAATTAAAACATGTTTGTGCCTCTAAAATGCTGTTTAGAAGAGCACCTCTCAAGTAAGAAAATGAGGGCTGGAGCCTTAAGAGCTAAGGGCATTTCCCAGTGAAGGTCACATTCTGTCAGAGATAGAGTTAACCCTGTTAAGCTAACAAGTTGCGAAAGAAATCTTTATGTCTGTTACTCCTGAAGATAGCAATTTAATGTGACAAGCAGTACCTGCTTTAAAACCAAACTGATTGACATTAATGATATTTTAATGTCTAATTTGTTAATAATGAAGTTACGAATTTAAACTGAATTATTTTTTTCAAGAATGGATATACAGCCTGTCGTTTCTGGATCAGCCTTCAAAAGTGTCAAAATTTAGAAAATATGATACTGTATTCTGGATTTTTAAAAACGCATATGTTTAAAATATAGCCTCTCAGCTATTCCTTTACTATACTCAATTCAACTGAGTATCCATATCTAGTTATCCGAGTAACTTTATTTTAGAAGAGACTTGTTTTGCAACATTTTTATGCTTCTTAATGTAACCTCTTCCATCAGTCCCAGCTCAGCATAAAAGATTGTGGGTTTTTTTTTTGTTTTATTTCTGGCTGTTTGGTTGGTTGGTTTGTTTGGGGCTTTTTTTTTTTTCTTATTAATATCAATATCTGGTTCTTGTTCTGCTGTTTTAACATTCTTTTTTCTCTTAGATCATTTTAAATTCCTAAGTTATTGACAGATCAGTGCTTTCTTCTATCTTCTTTGTCAGCCATATTTTTTTATTAATTCTGGTCTTTTTTGCATTTTTTTACATTTGTACATCTCTAAAATTTGACAAGTTTTAGTCTGTACAGTTAAATCACATCAGTTTGACATGTCTTCTGAACTACTTTAAAGCCACTGTATTGGTGCTGAAGCTTCAGAAAGTCGTTTTTCTTCATCACTTGCACAGGAAATTTCTACAAGTATCTCAAAATAATAACTGGCTCACCAACAGACTATACTATTGTTAATGATTCTTATTTATCAGAGAGCTAGATCTGCCAATATTCCAAAGAATCATTTTTTAATTGGTGCTTTGTTTAAAATCCTAGGCTGATTTAAAGTCTAATAAACTTTGGTGGGATACTAAATAATGAGTAGTAGAGGTTATTGCTATAGAACATCTTTATTGTTTGGTGAAGTTGTTAGCAATCCAACAAAGTATACCACTGCCAAACTAAACTAAAAATCACAGATTATGTCTGCATTTGACAGATGCATGTCTTGAAAAAGAATGGTACAGATAAGGATTTAGGAATCACAACAAAATCTCTTCAGTGTGTATTGTCAGTATTAAAATTGACAAAAAGGATGAATGAAGATAATGAGGAAGGAGAGAGAAAACTGTAGTTACCATCAAATATATGTTTCTGTATATGTAAGAATTTCAGGAGGTCAAAGACCTCCAGACACTTTTAGTGCTCACATTTGGAAGATGTGAAGATATATAAGATATGGAAAAGACAGCTAAAAGCATTTCATCAGCTTAAATATTTTAGCCTTAGCTGGGGCCTGGAGAGATCAAATAAACCATCTATTGAAGAGAAAGTAGAGAAACAATCTGCTCTCTGTGTGTAGGTACAAACACATAGAAAATGGTAATGGGAGGTTTTCCAGCCTTTTTGACTAAGGTATGAAAGGATGCAAGTATCGAAAGGATGCAAGTATCAAAAGTCTGTTTCCTGACTTTAAGGCTAGTATGCCAGTACAATATGGCAGGTGATACAGCTACCAATATTCAAAGTCTTCTAAAAATAATTAGCTAACCTTTCAAAAGGTGCTCTCCAATATAGTTTTGCGAAAAGTTCAGCAGCATTTTTGCATAATGGTCATTTCTGGGACTGGAAGTTGAAAGATGTGGAATTGTCATCTTCATTCCATTTGTGCATGCCTCAGTGAACTGAATTGGCTGCGTGCACTACATGCTTGCAACAGTTGTAGCTCTTAGTTAAAACAAAAATTCATACTTCAGCAGATGAGCTTTTAGCCTCTAGGTTATGTATCGTTTGTGTGTGTCATGCACAATCAGCTTGTTGTCATCTATTCTTCTCCTGTCAAAAACTGGCCATCATAAAGTCAAGAAAAGAGATCAGTTGTAACAGACTCTTCAAAGAATGCTTTTCATGTTGATGACTGGCTGATGTTCCTTGCTCACATCCTTAGGGGCATACTGACAGCTAAATTCTGATCTGAGCTACCGCTTCCTAACACTCCTGAGAAATTTTGAATACGTCCTCTTTTAAACTTGCTCTCCCTCTACTATGCATTCCCTTCCTCCTCTCCACAGTGCAGACATAATTCAGCTCTCAGAATTACCTTGGTGTATTCTACCCAACAGATCCCCTGCTATTGTAAAGGCTTCAGTCATTTCAGCCTTACCTGTTTCTGGAATGTTACACATGCATAAGTTTTCTGAAAATGGATATACTTTGCTTTTCAGAAGTCACACTGGGTTGAAAAAAATCTAATTCTCAAAAGGAAGACAGGTCAATTATGCCATATATTTGGTCAGCAGTACAATTTCTGGTAAAATATTTTCTACCTTATAATTTAGAGATCAAATAAGAAGGAAACAAGCTAGGATGCCACACAGAAACATAGAAACTTATGGTGGCATATGCATCTCTAAGGAAGATCTTTTAAATAGGAAATATCATCAATTTTCAATATACTGGCACACAGAAATAACCTGTGTCTTACGTGGCAAAATGATGGCCAGGCACACTTTTGCCTTTCCCAGGCAAAGCAAAACTCTCATTGTTACGGAAGAAATTTTCTTCAGATTGGTTGTGAGCCTTCAAGAAAGAGACAACATGCAAAGTCTTAAAATAAAGACAGCAAAACAATGAAAATAAATAACAGCAAATATGCAGCAAGAAATATTCTGTATAATAATGTTAAACTGTCAGTTTTGTGTAGGTCTAACCGTAAAACTACGCAATTATAATTGCAGTGAAATCTTTTTCTACAGTCTTGGTATGATTCAAATAAGGGAAGCACTATAAATAGTTTTTAGGAAACAAATTCCCTTTTCCAATGTGCATATTGCGTATTAGAAGAAACTGAATGAAAGCATTAGCATTCATTTAAGACATTTAAATCATTCTACAGCTACAGTAAGAGAATAGCAAGGGATGGGGAATAATTTATTTACAGAAAGTAGAATAATGATATTTTATGATTTCTAAGGACATTTTTTTTTTCATAAAGTTTGGTTAATGTAATTATAAAGCTAGATGCTGAATTGAAGAAGAGAATAGGCTGACAGAATCACATCCAAGGAGTCCTTCAGAGGAAATAACTTGCATGGTATGATAGAAATGGAACTGTTCCATGCAGCATTTCAAAATTGGAACATTGGAAAAGAAGCTTGATGTATCAAACATAACAGAACAACAGTGACTTTTGGGAAGTTGGTAATATTGCCTGACTGACACATAAAGAGGTGGGCTTTTTTTTAGTTTGCTGACTGCAAGCTACAGGTAGGAGAAAGAAACAGAAGTTATTAAGAAAAGGTGAAATGATGAAGTTGCAGTAACCATTAAGACAAGCACATATGCTGTGCAATCTGGAAAAGAAAATGTCACATACTGTACTTCAGAAAAAAAAAAAAAAGTCTGACTCAAAAATAGAAAAAATGCAAAGAGATAATACTTCAGATTTCATTGATTGTGCTATATTGGTATTCTTTTTCCATTGTAGCACTCTCATGTCAGATAGTTAAAATCTGATGCTACAGCTATGAATATCTTTGTATACTTCGATCTTTCTGAGTGTCCATTCTTTTGTATAACACATTATGCAGATGAGAAATGTGTTTCTCTAAGCAAAATACCATCCCACAAAACTGGTTTTATTGCTTCTACTCAGATTTGCTTCTTAGATTCATTTCACATAAATACGCTCATATTTGGGTAGAGTGGAATTCAGATGAAGAGTAGAACTAATGTTTCAAATGTTTTAAAATCTAGTATCGCATTTTGAATTTTATTGTTTCTTTCTTGAATCTATTCACATTTTCCAGAAAATTCTTCTATGATATTATTACTTCAGATGAACAAAATTGTGTATATATAATATGTATTGTTATGAACAAGCATAATGCAAGTCACTATCAACTTCCTAATTTCACTGAAACTGGAAATAAACCCCACATAATCTCACACTAAATGTAAAACTCATGAAATATACTAATAGAGAAAACTGACAAATTTTGTTAAAGGAAAATGTCAGACTACAATTGCTCCTTCTTGTAATTTACATTTCACAACACAAAACCAACAGTTAAAAACAAAGTTTCATAAGCACCGTACGTAAGTACCTCTTCAACGAATTTGTCTTTGTTGTTCCATTATTTTTTTGCTTTGACCAAGTGTTACAAAAGTGTTTGATTTTGCTGAACATAATGAGAACACTGTAAAAGACCAAGATATAATTTGTCCTACTCTACACTAAATCAAACGATCAGAAGTTTTTCTTACTAAACAAACCTCATCAGTGTAGTTTATTAAAACAATTAGATGAAGTACATGCTCCAATTTCAGATAGCAATTTACTCTAAAGCACTTTCTGCTTTATTTAATGAAATTAGGAGAATTTTCTCCATCTATATAAACCACTCGTAAATTAAACTGTAAAGAATATTAAGAAAATAAATTATTTCATCAGTTAATTTTTCCATATGATCAAACTACAAAAGCTTTTGTTCAAAAAGGGGGGGAGGAGGAGAAACACCCTTTAGATAATATATATTTTAATTGCATCTTTCCTTTCCAGAGAATTGTTATCATTAACATTATAATGGCAAGCCAGTAAATCAGCATATCCATTTTGAGACAAGGGGTTTATACTCATTATGGGATGCCAGAATTTTAATGGGAAAGGATGATTTGATGTAAATGATAAACAGATCATTTAGTACTAATAATGTTTTGCATTATGTGCTTCATTAATTACATGTCCTATGTAGCTTTCTTTTAAGTATACTCAATTACAATAAACTTACTTACTTAGCTATATGTGCTGGCACATGACAGAGCTTACATTTTGACAATTTAAAATCTGAAGACCATTTACCATACTCTTCAGCTCTCAATTTATATGCAGTGAGAATAGGCACAGTATGTGAGATTAATGCAGGAAAAGAAAAAAAATAAAGAGCATTTGTTTGGCATTTTATCAGGGAAGTTCAAGAACAGTTCACTTAAGAGTTCACTTCAAGAACTATTGAAGGTTATTAATGAACACAGTATATGAACTATAGCTCTAACACCCATACAGTCTCTACAGGATAATTATGGGCAAATTCATTTTCTAAGATAAGACACTATTTTTCAGTCCTTTGGTTATGAAGTACATTTTCTTCAATATCTATATTATTTCAAATAAAACTGCTGAAGCTTCCATTTCAAGTAACCATTTAAAATGCTATTACTCAACTAATTTAAAATTTAAGCTCTGTTTCTTCTGTGGATCATTCTGCAGTCTTGACGTTGAAATCATAGAATACCAGGTTTAAAAGGGACATCAAATATCTTCTGGGGCAACCTTTATTTAGTTTCTTGTTTACATTTTGATATCTTTGACATTGAAATGTTACTTAGAGCTGTGAAAAGAGGTATCCGGGACAAAGAAGTTGAGGGTTTTTTTAAGAAACCTGCAGCTAACACTTAATGCTGTACTTGAAAGCTGTAGACACTAGAAATACTATATTTTTGTGCATATAATCCTAAAATTCTCATATAATCTCTAAGATTTTCCATAATTCTGAAATGCTGCTTCTTAAAAGTACTCCAACAATGGGGAAATTACTCCGTTTTGTGCAGATCTTTATAATGGTGAGGTGGGCTGATGCCAGCCTTATGAAGTTTAACCACGCCAAGTGCAAGGTCCTACACCTGGGTAAGAGCAATCCCAGGCACAGCTCCAGGTTGGGCAGAGAAGAGATTCAGAGCAGCGCTGTGGAGAAGGACTGGGGGTGTTTGTTGATGAGAAACTGAACCAGCAATGTGAGCTTGCAGCCCAGAAAGCCAACCATATCCTGGGCTGCATCAAAAGGAGCGTGACCAGCAGGCCGAGGGAGGTGATCCTGCCCCTCTACTCTGCTCTTGCGACACCTCAGTTGGAGTACTGTGTACAGTTCTGGTGTCCTCAACATAAAAAGGACATGGAACTGTTGGAACAAGTCCAGAGGAGGGCCACGAGGATGATCAGGGGACTGGAGTACCTCCCGTATGGAGATAGGCTGAGAAAGTTGGGTCTGTTGAGCCTGGAGAAAAGAAGGCTGCGTGGAGACCTCACAGCAGCCTTCCAATATCTGAAGGGGACCTGTAGGGGTGCTGGGGAGGGACTCTTCATGAGGGACTGTAGCGGTTAAACAAGGGGCAACACGTTCAAACTTAAAGAGGGGAAGTTTAGCTAAAATATAACAAAGAAATTCTTTACTGTAAGGGTGGTGAGGCACTGGAATGTGTTGCCCAGGAAAGTTGTGAATGCTCTATCCCTGGCAATGTTCAAGGCCAGGATGGACGGCACCTTGGGTGACAGAGTTTAGAGTGTGGTGTCTCTGACCATGGCAGGGGGGTTGGAACTTGATGACCTTAAGGTTCTTTCCAACCCTAACTATTCTGTGATTCTATGGGAAGATAACAAAGACTTCTGCTCTTTCTAATTTTAGGGAAGAGCTCTTGAGTACAAATTTATAAATAATAATACCTTTTGGAGTTCCAGTGACTTCACTTGGTGTTCTTACAGGCACAGTTATCGGTATTATCATGCTGATAGAAATCTGGAAAAAAAAAACAGATCTGGCAAACCATGAAGGTTCTTTGCTATCAGTTGAGGAGGGTGAATATAATTAGCTTTTGCTTTTTTTTTTTTTAGTTCTTTTAAGTGTTAAATAGAAATTATCTGGTTCTCAAAAATTAGATAGCGCTAATGAATACAGGGAATAGATGAAAGTGAAAAAAACCCACATTCTTTTCCCTGTATTTGTGAATACCAAGAAGAGTGAACAAGAGTACGAAAATTTCCATCTGAACATAGTATTTTGAAAGCAGTCATAGATGGCTTGTCCAAAGAACACAAGCCTGTATAGCAAACACAGGAACAGCACCTTACCTTGTCAACAGGTTATGTATTATTGACCCATTTTTTTGTTTTTTTTCAGGATATGACTCAGAATTCTTGGAATTCTTAGAGATGTTCTTTTTTCCCATTATATGCCCTGCACACTTTCTACATGAGTCTTGCTTCTGTGAGCATCCAAAATGAAAGAAAAAAAATAGTGGTCTCATAAAATTACTTTGTAAAAAAGCCCAAAATCATGCTACAGTTGCCTTCATCTAACCAACTGCATTTTTTAGTTTGGTCTAAAAGTCAAATTCAGAGAAGATATTCAAGGGCCTGAAACATAGTCACTTTATTTCTGAAACATTTAGTTTGTTGAATCTAAAAGGGTATTTTCTCTATAGTCACCTGAAATACAGTGAAAATGCAATGAAATGTATCTTCTTATTAACACTGCACACACACACCCCCCCATTCCCTCATTCATTAGCTATATTTTTACTTCTGATTCTGCTCACTTATATTCGTTTTTCCCTATGTTCTTTTCATCATTTGCTTTCTCCTTCTTTTTTACATCATTTTTGTAAACAAACTTAGGCCATAATGTTCAGACAAGCTTGCAATGAAGCCAGAGAAGCTTGCTCATCCAAATGAAAATATTTGTATGCAAAATTCCAATGAACTAATTTTGTAGTTAATTAACTGAGACAGATATCAAAACAGGAATACTGCAAGTAATTATTCATTGACCATGTCAAAGAAGGAATAAGCCATTTCACTGATTGAAATTAATATTCATACTCCATGTTTATTTTTCTCATCTTCTGTGCCTTGAGTGGTTTCCCCCAAGAAATACTGTAACTTTTTTTCCATCCTTAGTCAGTTTCTGACCCATAATATTAAAGAAAGTACCAATATTATGCAAACTTAAATAAATTCTAACACATGATCTAGGATTATTCTTTTCTTCTAAAGATATGATTCAAGTGTTTGGTATATAATTCTGAATTGAAAAAATTCCTGAATATGAAGAATTAGACAACATTTTTTGAAATAAAACTGCTTCATGCCTGTGCAATAATATGACAGTTTACTTATTTGCTGATCTTAAGTCCCTTTATCTTAAACTTACTACATAATGCAGTTGTTTAAAAATAAGTATTGTAGAAATAACCTCTCTCTGGCATTCTTTAAAAAGTCCTTAAAATAAATCAATACAATAACAAAATTTAGTATCCCAAAAGACAACATTTTGATGTTTCATGTCACCATTAAGAGTGACAAATTCCTTTCAAGTTATTCATCATTTGTCTTTATTAATATGCTTT
Source organism: Ara ararauna (assembly GCA_028858755.1). NCBI lineage: Eukaryota > Metazoa > Chordata > Aves > Psittaciformes > Psittacidae > Ara > Ara ararauna. The sequence continues at coordinate 23,545,041 of CM054376.1, forward strand.
TGAAATATCTGGAAAACATTGGAAAAGGTCTTTATTCAAAATCACTTTTCATTGAGTAAATCTGTGAATGCATTGGTTGTTGAAGAAAACATATGCTTGTATGTCATTTGTACAGCAACCCTACGGATATCCTTCAGTTTTACAGTGAGCTGAATTATTTTATCAATAAAAATAATTTAATTTCAAATAAAAGATGCTGCAACATTGAAATTCAAACGGTTATGTAAGTTGAAAGTTTTAGCATAAACAATAAATATTTATATATTATTTAAGCAAAGAAAGACAGGTTACTTATCAAAATAGACCATTTTGAAATTACAGTAAATTCAAACATCATGGGTTTATCACTGTTACTTCCAATATTTACTTGGGTTTGATAGTTTTTTCACCACAGAGATGAGATTCTGGATGCTGTTTTTCATATTTAAAAGTCAAAATGCAGGCAAGTGAATAAAGACTAATAGTACTAGTGAATAAAGACTTCTGTCAGTTCTCTGCATATGTATTTTCATGGTGGATTCATTGAAATAATTTTACAGCTGACATATCTTACCTGTCTTGCCTTTTCTCTCAGTCATTCTGAACTGCTTGGCTGGGACAGAACTTCTCTCCATTATGTTGTAAGAGTGGACCATATAATTGTGGGGATTTTTTTACACATTTTCTTTTGTTGTCATTTAGCTACTGAACTAGTCATTTTATCAATTTAATTTTTTAAGCTACTTACCAGGATTTTCTGACAGGCAATAACTTATTAATTTCTTTGGCTTTTCTTTTAAACTGGTCTATCCTGGCTTGCAAGACTATCATAGGGCTGTAAATTCATCAGCATGTTTTAAACTTTGTGTCTGTTTTAAGCTCAGGTTTTCAATTTGGATAGCAATGACCTCTGCTTCTCTTCCCAGAATACACTTCACAAACATGTCTTTATCTATGAAGATTTCAGAATCAAAGAAAAAAAAAAAGAGTAAAGGAAAAACTAGAGATCCAGTGACTGCCCCCAGAGTACCTGTTTTCCAATCCATGCATCTACAGTCCCTACTGCAGGAAGGAAGTAGGACTGTAAAATAATACTTGCCTAAGAGTAGAGATGCATTATGTCCTGAATATAATTATTTGAATAATCAATTACTCAAACCACTCTCATCAAGGTGATTTGCCAATTTGTATTAAGGGAGGGAAAAACATCATCATAGATAGGTATTATTTTATTTTAAATGCAATTCCAGGACTCATTTTGCACCTTGACACCCATACATATTTATCAGAACCCCCCTGAGCCTTCTTTATTCAAGAAGGCCTAGCTCCCTCAGGCTTTCCTAATATGAGAGATGCTCCAGACCCTTAATCATTCTAGTAGGTCTTCAGTGGATTTGCTCCAGGAACTGCTCCAGGAACTCCATGTCTTTCTTGTACTGGGGAGCCCAGAACTGGATGCACTGCTCAAGGCGAGGCCACACCAGGGCTGAGTAAAATTTACCTCCCTCAACCTGCCCAGTGCAGCACTACTTGGCCACAAGGGCCCATTGCTAGCTTATGGACAACTTGTCCAGGGACAAAAGGCCACCAGGACCCCCACATCCTTCTCCCCAGTGCAACATTCCAGCATGTCAGTCCCCAGCCTGTACTGGTGCATGGGGCTATTCCTTTCCATGTGCAGCACTCTGCACTTGCCTTTGCTGAATTTCAAAATGTTCCTCCCTGGCCATCTCTCATCTGCCCATAAGCCTACCTAGACTCTTCTGAATTACAGCACAGCTCTCTGGGCTATCTGGCACTTCCCGCAGTTTTGTATCATCAGCAAATTTCCTGAGAAGGTAATCTTATCCCTTCATCCAAGTCACTGATGAGTAAGTTAAACAATGTGAGATCCAGTACTGACCCTTGGGATCACTGCTAGTTACAAGTTTCCAACTAGACACTGATCACAGTTCTCAATCCACCTCACCATCCACTTGTCTGGCTTGCAATTCCTGAGCTTGCCTATAAGGCTGTCATGGGAGACAGTGTCAAATACCTTGCTGAAGTCCAGGTAGAAAACATCCACTGCTCTCCCCTCATCTATCCAGACAGTTGTCCTATTGTAGAAGGCAATCATGTTGGTTAGCATCTATCAACAACCACAAATCATATTCTGCAGGGCTGCTCTCAATCCATCCATCACTCAATCTGTACTGATACTGGGAATTCCTTCAGTTTGGTCCTGTTGAACTTCATGATCATAGAATCACAGACTCATAGGATAGTTAGGGTTGGAAAGGACCTTACGACCATCTAGTTCCAACCTCCCTGCCATGGCAGGAGCATCTCACACTAGACCATGTCACCCAAAGCTCTGTCCAACCTGGCCTTGAACACTGCCAGGGATGGAGCATTAACCACTTCTGTCTGTCACCACCTCCCTATCATCCATATTCCCTGACATATCCTCCAGGAGGATCTGTACTGCAGTCTTGCTCGGCATAGAGGTGAGGCTGACTAGTCAAACTTTCAACTTCTCAGTGACACAAATCTAGAGTTGCTCCTTATTAGCTATTTCTTCTTGGCTTCTATTCACATGTGTATTAACCACAAAAAAAAAAAAACAAACAAAATTTATATTTCACTATAGGGTTTTTTGATATAGCTTACACTAACCGTATGCAGTTTACTTTTCTGTTTTATCTAACCTTTTCAGAATAAATTAGTGCATATATTTTTTCCCGTAAGTGTGTATTACTTGTTTTGGATAGCAACTTACCTTTAACATTCTTTTCAAATTCCATAAATAGGAATCTGTCAGCTAACAGTGTTATGCAAATTTCTTTTAGTAGTCTGAAGATGATGAGGTTTTATTCAAGTCACACAACTTCTATTAAAGTACAAAAAGAGTGTTCTGAAGAGATTTTTTTTTTTTTTGTCTCTCTGGGTAACAAAAATACATGACATTACAAAGACATTTCAAAGGTGAAAATCTGTCCAGAATTTTCAAAAGTAAAATAAAAAGAGTAAAGCTTTAATAGTTTAATATATTTAAATTATTATCTAGTATTCTAGAGACAGTTTCCTTAAAAATATGCCATAACTATTAAAAAAAATCCAACATTTGGATTTTAATTTCATAAGGTGACATAGAAAATTCAGTCCAGGCAAAGCAAGTTTTCCTAACTGGAGAAAATGAAACAATCAAACAATAAAATCCTAAACCACTCCACACCACTGTATTCATTTATACACTGCTTTTCTGAATACAAATCAATAGAAATCAAACCAACATGGAATGCAAATGACTTTTACATTTTTTTCTTTCTTTACATTATGTAAACACTTTTCAACATATAGACTATTATAATCCATAAAGATAATTTTAAATGCCTGCTAAATTATTTCTAATTAGGTTGTAAAATTTCCACTACTAAATGAGAAATCAACAATTCTTTTTATGGTCTTTGTTTTCCCAACTGTAAGAACTGTAACACATAAATTTTGACAAGAAATAAAAGACATTTCTAGAAATTCCTTTGATAAAATGCAAGAATAAACAGTCTGTAGAATAATGCAAATGAACAAAAGTTTTAATATATAAGATTAGAATTTTATCCAGATTCTACTGCTATTACTGTACGTGTACAGCAGCTGAAAAGATATACTTACACTCATATATAAATATCATGTATTAGCAACTGTATATATATCACAGAGATCCATATTGACATAACCATGCATATATGTAACAGCTTAAGGAAGTGCAGCAATATGGTTTGTTTCTCTTAACCCATTTAAGTAATAGCACAATTTATGCAGATATAGTTCAGTCAACAGGGGTTTTTTCCCAAATCTTCCATTTGATTCTTTAATATTGCATTAAAATTGGGTAGGCTTTCTCAGCAGCTATTTTAAAAAACATATTAGATAGTCAAAGTCAGTTTTAAATAATTTGCTCTCCTGAATTGTTGGGCTGTCATCTTCAGTCTTGTGTGTGGATTTGATTACCTGTTATTGTGTTTTTTCTTTTTGTTGCTGTTTGGTTTTGTGTTCTGTTTTGTTTTCATTTTCTGTTACTCACCTGTAAAATACATGACGCTGTGACCATTTATCTAAATAGTTTTCAGGATTTTATTTAAATAAAACATTTTATTTGCTTAATTTTAGGCACAAGAGGAAATGATTGGCTTTCTAATAAAATACTAAGGCCTTTGTTCATCTCTTAGAGAAATTTGTTCATCGACTTATTGAACTGCCTAAATTAAGGGCATAGTTAGATGAGTCTACAGTCAAGGAAAACAGTTCTCCCATATGATTCAACACAAGCAAGACTGGATTAATCCTCTCACAGACTTTCTTTCCTTGCAGAAATAATATTCCCTTTTTCAGAGCAAGCTTATGTTCTACACACAGATATTGGTATGCTTTCACTTACCACACTTGAAACATACTGCTCACCTCCATTGCCTTCATTTTTACGAGTTCTGATATTGTCTGCTTACATTCTCCGTCAAGGGATGCTGGAAGAAAACTCAGTGTACATGCCATTCTTTCCCGACATTAAGGTTGAGCATCACCGGTGTGCTTCCTAGTAGACAAAGCTCTCTATATTGTATTTAAGTCTGGAAGACATCATCAGGCCCAATAACAGCACTTGTGTGTTGTTTGCAGACAGAAAGATTAATTTTTAAGGATTTACAATGCTCTGAGAAAAACCCAGTTAGAGAGATTCCTGAGCTTAATGCACTCCTGTGTAAGATATGCCTGGTAAAAATGATCATGATCTTCTGATGCAGAAAAGACACAAGTTACCTCCTAATCAAATATAGTGTGATAATACTATATTCCAAACACAGACTAGAATCTCCTGAAATCTTAGTGGGAGAATGATTCAGGTTTGCGTCACAATAGTATGCCCTAATAGCTTTGGCTGGCTCAGAGCTCAAACTGAGCAAGCCTATCTCTGATAATAATGTACTGTGTCAGCTAAAAATAGTCACATCCTGAATGACAGTGAGGCCTCAGTGCGTGTTAAATGATATGAGATTATGAGGCTCTCCATCAATGATCACGGTGGAAATATGAAGTAGCATTGCTTTTTGTTAACCTGTGTTAATATTAAAATCAAATCTGTATGTGTCAGGGTAATACCCTACTGCTCTTTTACTGCTGATGAGGTTTGTCTCAGTGTACAGATATGTACCAGATAATAATTGGTTATTTTATTTTAAATATATATTTCCAACTAGTAAGCCTATAGTCAGGATTAAGCAGCATTTATTTCATGAAGTTCAAAGCTTAGTATACACACATTAGGGTACCTAGGCACTTACAGAATTGCAAGTACATCCCACAGGTAATGAGAACACCTCTTAATTCAGCTAAAGCCAAAGCCACAAGTGAATTATAAATGTATTTGTACTTCAGTTAAATCGATTCCATGCAGTGCTGCAAGTGCTTATTATGTATTCTGTTTATTCCACAAGGAGGAAAATAATAGTTCTTTTCCTCTTCTGCTAAAACACCACAGTACATGACAGCTTATTTGGTTTCATTTTAAGTATACCAATTTCACTTCTAATCAGCTTCTGTGTAATGCTTACAGTGATTTCTAAGCTTCTGTTGGATTATTGATTTCTATTAAGAAATAAGAAAGAAGCATCAGTTCACCTCTCATGAAAACCATTTTACTATGTAGACAGCTGATTTATTGGTTTGTTTTTTTTTTTTTCAAAAGAGATCTGAATATGCATTTCTTACAAGCATGCATATTAGTGATGTGTATCACTGAGAAGATTCGTGATCTTATAGAAAATTACTTTTTTTGTCAGTGCAGTTCTCAGTTGATAATGTCTAAAGATAGCATATGCTTCTACCAGAAAGGATATTAATAGGCTTTCAGATTGCTTAGGGAATCTATATTGCATTTCCCTTAGGCACTAGAATAACTTGACTTATCAAAGAAAAAACACAATTAGAAGCTGTTTCTTCAGAAGGAAATGAGAGAAGTAGAACTGATGATAAATTTACTGTGCTGTGCTGCAAAACCTTGATTCAGGGAAACCTTATGGGGATATCTTACAAATGGACCATTGGTTACAAAGATGCATATGCTGGTTATAATGCAAAATAGAACAGAAACAAGAAATGGACCATTCATTCCTTCTTTCCTTTCACATTCCACACACCCTTATCAGCTAGCTAATGATTTTAATAAGTGTTATAAAAAGGAAGGAAAGAAAAAGAAACTATACATTTTAATTTAAAAATAAAGTAGCTTAAGTGAATCTCAATAGGATTAGGTCTGTTAACACACTTTGACAGAAACAGCAGAATATTGGAACACAAAATTGAGGATGAAGTTGTAGATATTAAGTCTATTTTGAAAAGCTATGAGGACAACTCTATTTAGACACCCTTCTCATCATTATTTCCTACTAATACTTACTTAAAAAAATTAAGTTGCTAAAGTTGCAAAAAAACCTTTTGAAATCTGAGTAATCAATCAGTTTCAATATTTCTCAGCCCACTTTCTGCCAAATGACTCTTCATCACCTTTTTTTATTGTATGCCATACCAAATGCTTTACTGCCGTACTGAGTGTATTTGACCACCAATAACAAAATGATAGTGCTGGACAAATCCTCTCAAGTTTATCAGCAAGGTTGAACTCCCCTCGTAACAAATGATCCTCCTGACACAGATTTTCTTCATCAGAATTTTATTTTAATTCACTCACAGAGTAGGGAGCAGTTTCTTAGACTGCTAAGCAAGACTTAGACTTCTAATGCTATGTAATACTTAATAACATTCTGCTATTAGTTATAATCATTTCAGAAACTTCACAAACCATTTTCCATGGCACGATTGAATGGCTGCTTGCTTGTGTTCTCATATACAGCAGGGCAAAAGGAATCTCAGTACCTTTAATGACAGAAAAATAAAATTACCTGGCATAGTCAGGCGCAGTAAGGGGAGGATTCAGTACTTTCGAGACGATAAATATGCCACATTCTTTGCAGATGAGTAGTTGAAGTAAGGCTTATACAATTTCTGAATATAATGTTATGCTTTTCTATGAATGAGAATATTTCTACCAATGACTGCAGTGCACAGAAGGGAAAAAAATACAAGAAATTAATTATTTTCCTGCTTTTTGGAAGAGAAAAAAAATTCATCCATATTTATGATAGGATGTGACTTTAGACACTGCTTGAATGAATTATCTCAACATAGTTATGTTGTCAATATAAAGCCTGTTACTTGGAGGTTTTTTTGACCAGAATTTATGCACAGTAATATCCTTAATATAGCTATATGTTGCTGTTTGTCAGCCATTATGAAATCCAAATCATTCTTGGGAAATTCTTCATCTGCTTTTCACTGAAGTCCTGTATATAAATATTAACCAAAAGTGAGTTAAGAGCCCATGGAAAAAACAAACAAACAAACATAACAATAAAAATACCTGAAAAAAAAAAATCTTGTGTAGAATTGGCCCAGAATGTGATGTGTTAAAGAAATTTGCAGAATACTTTACTGAATGTGATGTCAGAAAAAAAAAAATCAGTAACATTAAGTAGAAGCCTAGGGCAGACTCAGAACATGCTATTTTCTTAAGTGGTGGTCATAGCTTATAAAGACATGATCAGGTATAACTAGGTATCAGTATTAACTCTCTGCAGGTTCCACACAAAAATGCATGGATACCAATGTTTTTGATTATCATATACATCTGGATGTATTATTCCTTTTTTGGGAAAAATACTGCAACTGGGTTCAGAGTCAGCAACATGTCTGTGAATATGACTACTCATGTGATAAAGGTAAAGCATCAACTTGATAAACTTCAAATATTAAGTCCACATAATTAAGAGGAATTTTTAGGGAATTTCCATGTACTGTATAGTATTGTATGATACCAGTGTCAAAGCTTGATTCAGTAACACAATAATGGTTAGCCTTTCTGAGGTTAAATAGTCATGTTATGTCCTGTAAAAAAATTGCAACCTTAAAACATTTTCAAACAACATGGTCTCCAAGAAGTACTAAGGGCTACCCAGTTTATTTTAACGAACACCATAGTCATATAAACTGCAACTCTTATTAAGCAAAGTGTTTTATAACATCATATTAATCAAAAAGGAAATTCAACAGGTGCCATGAAATACAGAAACTTTCTTTGACTCACAAACTCTGCATTATTAAATGCTTGCCTGACCTTAGATAACTGATAGGAGCTATTAGGAGACAAGGTACTTCTAAGCCAGATGGAGTAGGTGGCTACGTGTACGTTAGCAACTAGCGTACATAAATGTGAATGGATCTAAAGGTTAAAAAGTTTGGGGCGAAAGACCTGAAATCCACATACAACAGCAGCTTTTTATTTTGGTTTATCTCTACTTGGGTCCAATTGGCACAATGCATGTTTAAACTAAGAATGCATTAGTTCTGCCCCTGAAGCAAATATTGTAGTTTACCTTCATCTGAAAGGGATCCAATTTATGCACGCTGAAAATGCTCCACAGTGCAAAGATAAGCACAGTATGTGGGGACTACTGGGAGATTCTACTTAAAAGTGTACTGCTGGCCTTCATGGAATTGTCAATGTAGAAGTATCCAAGAAAGCCATTCCTGTGTTTCTGAGTTATATTTATACACTTTTAAGTTTTACTGGATATAAAGATCTGTCTACATCCCTCAATCATTTGACCATTGTAACAATCAGTTTCCTTTACTGTTTTGTACGTCATGATACTACTTATGAGTGTCCAAAATGCAAAAGGCTGAAATGCTGCATGGTCACAATGAAAGCAATCTGTATTTTTTACAGTTACTGTACCTTGGTTTTGTAACTGCTAAAAACATTGGTAGTGAAAACTCCAACCATTGTCTGTTAGCACAGACATAGTTTTCCCTGTAAGAGAGACAATTATCCAGGGTATCTTTCCTAAGAGAATGAAAGAATATGTCAAAGTTACAAGACCCTGCTTTACATCTGAAGTATTTGTCAGTTTTATTGACTGTTCAAAGTACTTTTAATTCACCAGATATTCAGAAGTTAGTCTATTTGACGCATTTAATACTCTACAAGTACAGAGTGACTCATACATTGCAGCAGCTGTTTCATAGTAACTTCTTTTCTTCTTTAGCAGATGTGAAGATGTTACATACAGGCGACAAGTTCATTTGATCCCAGGAGAGTATAAAAAAATCCTAATGCTCAAAAAACCCTGTCTCTAAGAACTTAATTTCTGCTTCCCAGAATCTGACAGTTACTGTTCAAGCTTCTATTTTCTAAGTATGGTCCACACGTTCATGTGTTGTTAAGAATTTAATCCTCATCATTTATGTGAAAGACACCCAGACAACCGTGAAGTTGTGTGTTTTAATCATAGTATTATATAATGCACATTTTATTGACAACCTAGTATTAAAGTTAAAGAAGAGTCACAAAGGTTATGTGTAAGGTATAACTGTACAAATGCCATTACCTCAAAGAACTATGCAAAAATCATGATTAAAAAGCAGAACAACTCAATACAACACAACATACAACATCTGACAACAAACATTACCAAGCTCTATAATGATGTGATGTGAGAAATATTCAGAAATGCAAAGCCAAATTAAGTAAAAAATGGTGATTCAAATCTAAAAAAAATATCTTTGTGATTTCTCTAGCCATCCAAATTCTTAAAGAAACAATGTATAACAAAACCCTCCTTCTTCACATTGCAAAGGGAGTAAATACAGGACACTTGAACTCAGCATCAAATTACCTTTCACTTACTGCATTGCTTAGAAGAATTTGCAGGGATTACAGTTGCTATGATGAAGGTAATTAATCTCTTTTTACATGCTGATTAAGTTAATTTGAGAGGAAGTCAAAGAATAAGAAATACAGGGGTCAGAAACAAGACTCTTAAAGGGGCATTTTCAGAGCAGCACAATATTTTAAAAAGAGCAGATGACATTACTGTGCATATTTAGCTTTTTGTGGTGTACGGTCAGATTTTGTACAGGACAAATATACATATGCACAGAAAATGTACGGATATGCATAGTCTTGCTCAATACTACAATTATTCTTGATTAAAAAGAAACAAAAACCTATCAGAGTTATTTCAGTTTTTATAGTGTAACCAAAGCAGAGGTGTATAAAATATATTAACTATAAACGAGTTAATGTGGATACAGATGGTATAAGCTTGTTTCCATCTCAAATATGTGTACTAATGTACTGTAATCAAGAACAGTCTTGCATGCATTTTCTAAGACATGCCCTAGGCAGAAAATTTACGTAAGTCTGTGAGCAACTGGGTCAGAGGATAGGTAGACAAAGATGCATTCAATTGCGTGCAAGAAACATATGAGTAACAGAAGTGATAAGAATATATATACTTGTACACACATATATATGTATACATACTTATACATGGTATGTACACATGGTATGCTTAGTGGTAAAACCCTCATATAGCTGCTACAGGAGACACAATAAATACACATAGTAATGTTTAACAGTCTTAATTCAACATTTCTGGAAATTTCAGAAAAAAATATACCAAAGTTAAAAAATATAGGAACCAAAATTCATTTGTGACATAGAAGGATTTTTTTGAATGAAGTACAATTTATTTTTCCCCAGGAAAAAAAGACCTGAATATATTAAAACTTGGAATTTTTTTCCTTAAAATATTTTTGGTGAGGTTTTATATTATAACTTGTATAACAGTAATGTTGTCGTGGTTTAAGCCAGCTGCAACTCACGCAGTTCGCTCACTCATTCCCCCCTCTTTCTTCTCCCCAGCTCCCAGGGGAATGGGGAGGAGAATCGAAAGAATGTAACTCCCACGGGTTGAGATTAGAACAGGCCAGTAACTAAGGTATAACACAAACCACTGCTGCTACCACCAATAATAATAATGATAACGGAAGTAATAAGGGAAGAGAATGCAACAGCTCACCACCCAATACCAAGCCCGACCACACAGTGCACTCCCACCCTTCTGGGTGTCTGCTCTCTGTTTTACATCCTGGGCATGACATGCTGTGTTATGGAATACTTCTTTGGCTAATCTGGGTCAGGTGGCCTGTCTCTGCTTCTTCCCGGCTTCCCCGCCTCCCTGACAGAGCATGAGGCTCAGAAAATCCTTGGTCAGACTAAACATTTGAGCAGTAACTAAAAACATCATTGGTGTTATCAGCACTGTTCCCAGGCTGAAAGTCAAAGCCACAGCACTGCACTAGCTACTCAGATGAAGAAAAATGACTGCTACCGCTGAACCCAGGACAAGTGTCTCTTTGCCGAAACTGAATTAGGACCTGGATTTTCAAGCACCATACATAATAATAAGCAAACTTTGTACTAATTATCTAAAAAGACAGGCTGCTAGGAGGAAAAAAATTACTCCTATTTTTCTGATGAGAACTTTCGGCAGCAAGATATCAAGTAGCTCAGTCAGAATCACATTAGGAAGTATGAAAGATGCCAAGATCTGACATCTCCTCTTTCTGACACACTTTTCTGTCCATAAGAGAACATTATTTTTCTCAGATTATCAATTATGCAGTACTTAAATATTTCAGGTTCAGCTTCATGTATTTCTGAGCCTCTTTCATGTTACAGTTGCAAGTCATTGGTTTATGGAAGACAGCTGCTAGGGAAGCCTTTCATAAGTACTCAATACCTTTACTGCAAAGATAACGTGACGACACAAAGAGAAAATACATAAAACCACTGAATAATTTTTCAGCAACTTCTGAGAGACTTAAGTATAAACAATAGCACAAATAGAATCATAGAATAGTTAGAGTTGGAAAGGACCTCAAGATCATCAAGATCTAACCCCCCTGCCATGAGCAGGGACATCTCCCACTAAACCATGCCACCCAAGGCTCTGTTCAACTCAGCCTTGAACACCGCCAGCAATGAATTCACAACTTCCCTGGGCAACCCATTCCAGTGCCTCACCACCCTTACAGTAAAAAATTTCTTTCTCATATCCAGTCTAAACTTCCCCTCTTTAAGTTTGAACCTGTTACCCCTTGTCTTCTCACAACAATCCCTCATGAAGAGTCCCTCCCCAGCATCCCTACAGGTCCCCTTCAGATACTGGAGGGATGCTATGAGATCTCCACACAACCTTCTCAACTCCAGGCTCAACAGCCCCAACTTTCTCAGCCTATCTCCATACGGGAGGTGCTCCAGTCCTCTGATCATCCTTGTGGCCCTCTTTTGAACTTGTTTGAAAAGTTCCATGTCCTTTTCATGTTGAGGACACCAGAACTGCACACAATACTCCAAGTGAGGTCTCACAAGAGCAGTGTAGAGGGGCAGGATCACCACCTTTGACCTGCCGGTAGCGCCCCTTTGGATGCAGCTCAGGATACAGTTGGCTTTCTGGGATGCAAGCTCACACTGCTGGCTTATGTTCATTTTCTCATCGACCAACACCCCCAAGTCCTTCTCTGCAGGACTGCTCTGAATCTCTTCTCTGCCCAACCTGGAGCTGTGCCTGGGATTGCTCCCAACCAGGTGGAGGACCTTGCACTTGGCATGGTTAAATTTCATAAGATTGGCGTCAGCCCACCTCACAAGCGTGTCAAGGTCCCTCTGGATGGCATTCCTTCCCTCCAACGTATCAACCGAACCACACAGCTTAGTGGCATCGGCAAATTTGCTGAGGGCACACTCAATCCCACTGTCCATGTCACTGAAAAAGATGCTGAACAAGACCGGTCCCAACACCGAACCCTGAGGGACATCACTCGTTACTGGTCTCCAGCTGGCCATTGAGCCATTGAGCACAACTCTTTGCGTGCAGCCATCCAGCCAATTTATATCCCCCCAGTAGTCCCCCTACCAAGTTAATGTCTCTCAAACTTAGAGAAAAGGATGTCATGCGAGACAGTGTCGAACACTTTGCAGAAGTCCAGGTAGATGACATCAACTGCTCTACACCTGTCCATCAGTTCTATAGCCCATTCCTAGAAGACGACCAGATTGGTCAGGCAGGATTTCCCCTTAGTGAAACCATGCTGGCTGCCACCAAGAACATTGTATTTTTTCATGTGCCTTAGCATGCTTTTCAGGAGAATTTGCTCCATGATTTTGCCAGGCACAGAGGTGAGACTGACTGGTCTGTAGTTCCCCTTCTCATCCACTTTTCCCTTCTTGAAAATGGGGGTTATATTCCACTTTTTCCAGTCATCGGGAACTTCACCTGACTGCCATGATTTTTCAAGTATGATGGACAGTGGCTTAGCAACTTCATTTGCCAGCTCCTTCAGGACCTGTGGATGGATTTCATCAGGTCCCACAGCCTTTTGTATGTTCAGGTTCTTAAGATGGTCTCGAACCAGATCCTCTCCTACAATGGGCACAGGGTCTTCATTCTCACAGTCTCTGCATCTGCCTTCCAAGACTTGGGTGGCATGGTCAGAGCATGTTCTGGTGAAGACTGAGGCAAAGAAGTCATTAAGAACCTCAGCCTTCTCCAAATCCAGGGTAGCCAATCCTCCTGAGAGCTTCCAGAGAGGGCCCACGTTTTCTCTAATCTGTCTTTTATTTGCAATGTACCTATAGAATCCCTTCCTGTTATCCTTAACATCCCTAGCCAAGTTTAATTCTAAGTGGGCCTTAGTTTTCCTAACCTGGTCCCTAGCTTCCTGGACAACATCCCTGTATTCTTCCCAGGCTGCCTGCCTTGCTTCCACCTTTTATAAGCTTCTTTTCTCCTTTGCAGTTTCCTCAGCAGCTCTTTATCCATCCAAGGAGGTCTCCTGGCCCTCCTGCAGCACTTCCTTCTAGTAAGGATGTATCGCTCCTGAGCCTGCAGCAGGTGATCCTTGAATATCAACCAACGATCTTGGGCACCCCTGCCCTCTAAGGCTATATCCCATGGAATCTTACTGAGCAGGTTCCTGAAGAGGCCAAAGTGTGGTCTCTTGAAGTCCAGGGCAGTGAGCTTGCTGCACACTCTTCTCACTGTCCTGAGCATCTCGAATTCGACCATCTCATGATGGCTGCAATCAAGGCTGCCCTGGAGCATCACATTTCCAACCAGCCCTCCCCTGTTGCTGAGGACTAGGTCAAGCATGGCACCTCTCCTTGTCGGCTCCTCTATTACATGCATAAGGAAGTGGTCTTCCACACAATTGAGGACCAGATATCAGAATGGTTGAAGTCCCCCATGAGAACAAGGGCCTGAGAGCATGAGGCTGTTCCTATCTGTCCATAGAGCGCTTCATCCACTGAGTCCTCTTGGTCAGGCAGTCTGTAACAGATCCCCACAATAATGTCTCCCATTGCTGTTCTCCCTTTAACCCATTGCTGTTCTCCCTTTAACTCCCTCTAACTCCCTAACAAGATAGTCTGGACTACCTTGTTTCTAACAATTTTAATGATCAGTAATCAACTTTCTTTCATTCAAGACAAAGGCAAAGGTAAAAATGCTCAAGAATCAGAATTTTGGCAATATATTATTTTGGCACATGTGGTTGCTTGAAGAGTATGGAAGACCAGAGGGCTCTTCTGTTTAAGGAACCAAGTCAGTTTAGGGGTTTGATCCCTAGCTGGCACAACTAAAAGAGCTTCAAGATATGAAAGAAGAAAAAAGAATAGATATTTTTGAGGGCAATGGTCTGAGAAAGAGATTGCTTTTGCCCTAAGAAGGACAGACTGACGTACATGAAGATAACAAAGGAGATTTTTGTTTGAATGTTTTTCGCTGTTAAATGCAAAGCATGTTTCTTTGTTTATTGAACTGAAAATGAAGTACTGCTTAAAAAATTTACATGAGGGTGTTTGTTTGGTACATTCACTGTAATTGGTGGTGTCAGCCACAGCAGCAGATCTGGGCAATGAAGGAGGAAGAATCATCTAAAAAGGTAGATTTCTGGGCCAGAGACTTTGAGTTGTCACTGTTTGGTACTTCGTTTACATATTAGAGAGGAATTCTTTTTCCAAGTTTGAAGAAGAACCTGATTCTGAAAAGTGAAAACTGGATGACAGCCTAGTGTGTACAGGCGCTTTAGGAAAATCACATTATTTTCTTTACTGTCATAGTTTAGAACTGCATTTTTAAATGTATTCTCTGTGGTTTCTCTCTCTGTAAGTCTTACTTACTGAAGACTTACTAAGACAGCTAAAACACTTAAAGGGTGGTAACACTGGAGGTAAATCAGCACAAAATTTTATTCACAAAGGCCCATGGAATGGCTTCTGAACTACTCTGGGCACAGCCTTGATGGAAGGCAGAACACTTAAAATACTTGTGTTCTCACTGTTAGACATGCTAAATTATGAAAGATTAAGCATTTCATTTTATGAATAGGAATAGAATTAAATAAAAGGTTAAGTTCTCATTTCGTTCAAGAGCTAAAAGAGCAGGCATTCTTGCCTGTCTGTGTTCATCTGAATTTCACACAGTTCACTTTGTAATGGCTGTTGATTTTTGTCATTACATTATTATGTCTTCCACAATTTCTTCATAGTTATCATAGCTAAGTTATCTGGACAAGTGTGTAAGCTAGGAGAATAACATTTCTGTATTGTATTATTAACTTTCACACTTATCCTTGAATAAACTGATTAAACAATATTTGTCACTTTACTTTCCACACTCCTTACATGATAAAAGTTATTTAATAGATTTCATAAGTTCAGAGAACTGTATGACAACCATTTATTTTGCTCCTGACCAAAAAAGACTACAGGATTTAACTGAGGTTATGCATTCAAATCAGTAGCCTTGTGCTACCTCCTGTCTTTTCACAAGGCTTTCAGACTTCTAAGTGATAAAGAATGAGAATGATTTTGGACGCAGTTCCCATGACTTACAGTATAATAACAAAACCAGCAAAAAGCATTGGGATTTTTAAAAGGCACAGTATCTAGCTTGAACTTCTATAGATCTCATACTTTAGTTATCATATTCTGTAAAATGAGAAATGTCTCTCTATTTAGATACTGGTAAAGTTACTTCTGGTTTGATGACCAAAAATAACATCTCAAATAAAAAGACAGATGCTGTCAGGAAGCAGCAGTAGCAGTGGGGTTGCTCCTGAGGGAGGATTGGGAGGGTGGGAGAGTGGCCTCAGGGGAGGCAGGATAGCATACGTGCAACCTCAGTGCTATTATGAAAGGTGCAACATAATGTTAAGTACCCATATGAACATGAATTCCTAATGTTTTTCTGATGCATAGAATTTGAGGCTATAGGATCCATCCTGTAGGTGTTGAATTTGTGTTCGTAATTGTATCATCCTTTAATAACTTTACTAAAATTAATGTGTGACCCTTTTATTTATTTAAAATCCTTTTGTCTACATCCTGTTTCTTATTTACAAGCTGTCCTGGGTTCAGCAGCAGCAGTCATTTTTCTCCTCCTTGGTAGCTGGTGCAGTGCTGTGTTTTTGACTCTGGGCCTGGGAACAGTGCTGATAACACCCGTGTTTTCAGTTACTGCTTGGTGATGTTTTGGTCTGACCAAGGACTTTCTGAGTCTGATGCTCTGCCAGGGAAGAGGGGAAGCCAGGAAGAAGCAGAGACAGGACACCTGACCCAAACTAGCCAAGGAGGTATTCCATGCCACAGCATGTCATGCCCAGGATGTGAAAACAGAGAGCAGAGACCTGGAAGGGTGGTGGTGGTGGGGGGGGGGGGGGGTGCACTGTGTGGTCGGGCTGGGTATAGGTGGTGAGCGATTGTATTCTTTCCTTGTATTTGCCTTGTCATTATTATTATTGGTGGTAGCAGTAGTGGTGTTGTGTTATACTTTAGTTACTAAACTGATCTTATCTCAACCTGTGGGAGTTGCATTCTTTTGATTCCTCTTCCCATCCCTCCAGGAGTGGGGGGAAGCAAGAGGGGGGAGTGAGTGAGCAAAACTGCGTGGGTTACAGAGGCTTAAACCACGACACAAGCACAATATATGTTCTCTGGTTTGTTTACTTATTACGGAATCTTAATATGCCTGTTGAGATGTTTCAGGAATTCATACTTAGCATAGAATTTATTTGGGACAAGAAATAAGACAAATTGTGCTTGCTTTATGACTTGCTGGTAATAAAAGAACTTTTAGTAGTTACCTGATCTGAAAACAGTTCTTTTACCACTGGCAAAAGCAGTCTATCTACTGGAAGATAAGGCTGAAGTAGTTGGTATTCTCAATTCAGTTCTAAGACATAAAATCCCTCAGTTAGGGAAGAGTGACAAAATTATTCTTGTAGAGGGAAGATACCATGGTGTCCCTGCCCATGGCGGGGGGGGGGGGGGGGTGGGGGGGGTGGGGGTGGAGCTAGATGATCTTAAGATCCTTTCTAACCCTAACTATTCTATGATTCTATGATTTCCACATATACATGATCAAGCCCCGAGCTGCTACTGTTTCACAGGGATCTCCAGCACACACATCTTCCATAAATTCTTGTAAAGACTGCTGACTGTTAGTTACCACTACAGTAAGAAAAGCATGTTTACAACCTCCAGATTTGTGGATATATTTAAGTTCATTTTGCTTCTCTTAAATGCTTAACTTTGAGCTACCAAAAAGCCCAACACACAACACACAATGCATGGTTAATATCTTGATCTTACAAATAAGAAATGAATGCAGAATATGCACAGCTTGCCTATAACTATGGAAAGCTGTACAAAAAAATTATAATAAATACAATTTTAAAATATTTTGCAAAAATGAAGTTCATATTGATCTCATTTAAGTCTTTTAAGTGTACCATTGTATGTGTCATAAGCATAAGATCATCTTTATTCATAACTATGTATAACACAGTTCTTAATTTTACTCATATGTTGATTGAAATGGATAGCACAAGTTGCCTAAAGTTACAATAAGCATATAATTAATAGTATATATGGTTATGTATTTTGCTATGTAATACATATGTATTAAACATCCAGAACTAGTTACCACTTAGCCTGGGATTTGTGATTTTTCCACAGAATTTACTTAGAATCATAGGATCACATAGAATGGCTTGAGTTGAAAAGAACCTTTAAAGGTCAGCTAGTCCAACCCCCCTGCAATAAGTACAGACAACTTCAACTAGATCAGGTTTTTCAGAGCCCCATCCAACCTGACCTTGAATGTCTCCAGGGATGGGACACCTACAGCCTCTCTGAGCAACGTGTTCAGGTTTTACACAATCGTAATAATAAAAAATTTCCTTCTTGCATATTGTCTGAACCTACACTCTTTTACTTTAAAACCATTAACTCCATCTGGTCTTATTGGTACAGGCTCTACTAAAAAGTCTGACAAAATCTTTCTTCTCAGCTCCCTTTATTGCTGTTGAAAGGCCACAATGAGTTCTCTCCAGAGTATCCCAAAATTAGAAATAGGAAAAGTGCAAATGAAATCTAACTAAAACATAACTTACATAGAATCAGACAAAAATAATTATTGAAGTTCTGGAAGCAATTTGAAAATTTAAACTGAAGATATTATGCGAGGAGAAATACACTGCAGCGTATTTTGAGTGGTATTATGAAGAAAAATGTCTACTAAATTGTAGAAGCGTTTCTCACTGAGAGTGGTTTTGTGAGCAATCCAGCCTTTGGCCTGGCTCCAACTGTCTAGTGAGCAGAAGGCATGAGAGGCAACCAGCCCTTGGCTGAACTCCAATTCTCTGGTAAGCGGAAGTCATCAGAGGCTGCGGGGGGGTTGCTATAGGGCACCTCACCAGAAGCCACTAGAAGCTGCTGGCAGCTGCCAGCAGCTTCTGGAAGTTGCCAGGGGGTACTGGAAGTTGCCAGAAGGGGACACCCACTTGCTGACATGAATTTAAGCCTCCAATCACAAGCCTTTGCTAGGACCTGACATGGAGTCAGAGCCAATCATCTATTGTGGAATGTTCTGGTACTCTGTAACTTTTTCCTATAAAAGGTGTGCTTGCGCAGAATAAATTGTTCAGCGTTCAATTACATTAATCGGCGTTTGCGTTGTTCCATATCCCCCGCACTAAATCATGTTGGAACATAACATAGATGCACAAGCTTGAGCCCAAGACAAAATGACAGATTCATTAATACCTCCTGGAAATTTAGGTGGCAGTAACCCACAGGGATATTTTCTTCTTTTTTTTTCTTGTTCATTCCACAGATGTTCATTGTCTGTGGTAACGTTCTTTTGTGTGTAAATTTAAGGTTGCAATCATATTTTTCTGTCTTCTACCATTCCCTCCATTCACAGGGTAAAGAAACTAAAGATAAAGGTAACTGAAGAGTTACTAAACTGCCGGTGCTAAATCAGGTTCAAAGCTTCATAATTTCTAATCTGTATTTCTTTGAATTATCTATATATGTGACTACTAGTGCTTGTACCTGCTCTTGCTTATGTTTTTGTTTAAACATATATGTTTTATTAATAATCAATCCTATTATTCATAGGAGTCTACACTCCTATACATACAGTATATGTATAAACACTCTCTATATATACTGTGTGTATAGATCATGATGCTCAAACAACATAGAGTCTACATATACGGACTAGAAACACAACTGCACATTGGAGATATACATGAAGTGATTCAACATCAGTCAAAACCATGTTGATCATAGATGCATGTGAAAAGCATGAACAGAGATAATGACGATGAAGAATAATGGGATTCAGCAAAATAAAAGGGGAAAGGAAAAGCAGTAGGAACAATAACATAGAAGGGAAGATACAAGCTTGAGAACAGGAGAAGAAGGTCTAGTAGTGATCAGCACAAGAAGAGATAACTCTATCTGATGCTTTATAACTTTTTTTTTGCATTTTTAACCAAGGAACATATGGAGGAAACAGAGGCAAGAAACATCGACATCTGTATGACAGACAAGCAGAAAATCTATTGCCTCATCTTACTATAAAGCAGAGTTAGGAAACCTTTCATCAACTGTTTAGGCTTCTGTTTGGAGCCAGTGTTTTCCTTACCCTTGTACAACAGTGTCCTATACAACAGTACTTAGTTTTGACAACTGCAAGAACTCCTTTCAGCTAAAGTCTAATTTGAGTCAACTTACAAAAAAATTGGGTGCACTTAGACTTAGTACCTCTAACACTTTAAAAATAATAAATAATGATATGTTGCCAGACCAATTATTCTAAGTAAGAACAATTTCATCTAATTATTAAATATCAAACATATATACTTGCTACTTCATTTTTTTCGAGAGCATTCAATCATGACAACAGCAACGCACATAGAAAAGTTCAGTTGACTAATCAGCAATTGGTAATGAAAAGAAAATACTGTTGAGGACTCTCTTATAAGCAATCTTATACATTGGTGGGTGAAAAGGCACTTGTTTCTATTACAATATTTGTTTCTCTCCAAGAAAGTTTACTACTGTAATAGAAAACAACTGAGTAAGCAGTTTAGAAATTTAGCAAAGCTCTTGCCAGATATGACAAAATTTCTTAACTCAGAAATATCCAATGCTTTTGACATTTATAGCTTTTTCTTGATGTAGTAAAAAAGTGAGGAATCTTACTAAGGAGATATTATTTGTTGGTATTATCTCATTACTGTATAATCATATAATACACAATTCCCTGACATATCTAACACTTCAGCTGTGCGAAACTCAAGAAGTATATACTTTTCTAGAACTTGCCTATTAAGATCTCTTCTGTCAAGCAGCTGTCATACTGAAATATTCCCACTGGTAAATTCTGAAGTTTATAGAAGTTAGACTGACCTAGACTATAAATTAAATCATCATATCACTAGAAGAAGGTGAGAGAAGCAACAGCACAAATTCAGCTACCATATATGGGTGACTTTGCTAGGAAAGTCTTCTTTTTATTCCTTTTCTCCTTTATTGATGGTATGTCAAAAAGAACCAAGTTCATAAGTCAATAGTCTTAATTTTTACTTTTAACAAAGGTAAATTTGAAAATACTATTTCATTATTTCAACAGTCCTTATGTTTGCAAACTCCTATCTAGTAAAGTTGCACAAAATAATATTGGTACAAATTATATAACTTGGTTCTGCTTCATAATAATTTTCCAAAAATATTAAAATTCCATTGTCAAAAAAATCCTAAATGACGGCAAAAGCATTTCCAGTTTTATGTTATGTTTTTTATATCCATGTACATCTTAGCAATGCTTTGATTTTCTGTAAATTTGATCCTAACTAAACAAAATACAAAAATGCTCCTGAAGACTGCACAGAAATTTTAAAGGAAGCTGAAGGTACATTCTAGCTTTCCAACAAAACAAACTGTAGTCAGTGTTAGCGAAGAAGAAGCCTGTGACAGACAATAGTTTGTGTGTCAAACTATATGTATGAAGAATGCATAGCCACAGGCAAGCCAATGTCAGGAGTGGCACCTGGGGACAACAGTGAATCACAGATAAAAGAATCTGAAAGAAAGAAAAGCCCGAATTGTGTACTTGTGGCTTAGAGACTGCAGAGAGCCAACAGCAGTTTTTAATTCCTTTTCACATTTG
This sequence comes from Ara ararauna, assembly GCA_028858755.1. Taxonomy (NCBI): domain Eukaryota; kingdom Metazoa; phylum Chordata; class Aves; order Psittaciformes; family Psittacidae; genus Ara; species Ara ararauna. The sequence continues at coordinate 23,566,481 of CM054376.1, forward strand.
GCAGAAGAAAATAAAAGACTCTGCAAGCACTCTCTCCTGGAAAAATCCGTGATAACAAAGAGAACATGCAAGAAGAAAGAAAACAGATGTCTTTCCTTTACACTCAATGAATTTGTATTATGTCAAAACACAAGCACCAGGCTATCAGTATTCAGGCTTTTAAAATGCAAATTATACAAACAAAATAAAATGTAAGAAAATAGTACCCTTTAAAAACAAAAATCAAACTAAACACAATAGAGGTTGCAAGCATATTGCCAGTCATTTTCAATACGTCTCTCTCCTAGCAGGCATAATTACTCTTTCTGGAAAGAGTATGTTAAAATCAAAAAGATATCTGGAAATAACTTTCATGTACTGATATATGACACACTTGCGTATTTAGTCTTGTAATAGTCAAAGAGCTTGTGTGAAACCCTAAGTCAACTTTCCCTGAATTAAAAAAAAAAAAAAAGGTATTTCTTCAATTATTATTTTTGTTTTGGTTCATCATTGATGTGAGCAGCCATAAAGGTGAGTGGCCTGGTTAGAAGAAGAATATAACTTCAGCAAAAGAAAATGTTTGTTGAAAAATACTAACAAAGACTGCCAGGCTGGAGCTACCAGCCTGCAAATTAGGTCTGGTGTTCTGGGTTCAGCAGTAGCAGTCATTTTTTCTCCTCCTTAGTAGCTGGTGCAGTGCTGTGTTTTTGACTTTCGGCATGGAAACAGCGCTGATAACACCAATGATGTTTTTAGTTACTGCTCAAATGTTGGATGGATGGATGGATGGATGGACGGATGGACTGCATCAGAACTAGATCTATAAACTCAGATCTGCTGAGCTCTGCCTAGTTGAGTATGCAATTATACTGAAACTAGCACTACTACATTAACACTGCACTGCCTATGGCAAATATTCTGTGTTATTTTGCAAAGGTGTTTAATCCCTTCTTCTAAAACACAGAATTTCTTTTTCACTCTTTCCAGCAGTTGCATTACAAGTGTGTACCCTAAGGTGGATTCTAGTTTGAGGTGCTCAATTCTAATGCGTTAGTCTGGGAGCCTAATATTCGACTAATTCTAGGTCTCCAAATGTGGTGAATGGTGGGAGAAAAGAAAAAAAAGATTGAAAATATGGCCAACTAGATCAGAATGGATTTGGTTTAGCACCCTAAATAAATTACTAAAGGCCAAATATCTAAGTTAGCTATTTTTAGTGCCACTTCCTATGTGGGATTTTTAAGGATTTGGGGGAGGGGGAAGAGTTCCTTTTTTACTGATTTAACACTGTACAATTCATTAGCATTTATTTCAGGTCAATGTCTTCAATTTTATGTGTATTTTGTTAATATATATATTTTAAAACAAACAAAAAAATGGTTATATATGGTTTAGAATAAGCTCTTTGTGAACTCAATTTAAGTAGCTTTAAGTTATTTCAGGGCATATGTTTATAGAAATATAGTTATAAAAGTGCCAGAAAAGTGACTGAGTGAGCATTACATGTAAACACCATCCTTTTTATTATACCATACTGAAACCAATCTACATACTAGATTGTGTTTGACGAGATGCAACTTTCAGTATTATGACACAATCAGACTTAATAGAATGTAGCAAGATACAATATATTTTGTTCTTTTTGCATCAGCTCTGCTTTAACCTTATCAGAAAATTGGATTGAAAATATAACTCAATAATTTGAGATACATATAGCATAAAATAAAAATAGAAGTTTCCCTTCAGCAATATAGAAATAATGTTTTCAAATAGAGTCTTCAAGGCTGTGGAAAAATGCTTTTGCCTTCAAAGGCGCAAGAGCAGTAAAACTATGAATTCAGTTCTGGTATTTCAAAGAACATAACACATACTAAATTCAACAATGGTGTTTACTGTTAAGAAAGTTTCTTTAAAACTATTGTGGGACCTTCTTGCTTTCTCTATTAGTAATGCAGCATAATCTAATTTCTCAGCCATTATATGTCAGATATTTAAAGAATGCTGGTGTCTTTCACATTGGTGTATGGAAAACAAAAGCTATCTGAATTGAACAAGACAAAACCCAAGAGGTACCCTGAAAGTTATTCTCTGTTATCTCCTCTATAACTGCATACATGTACAATCGGTAATGTAATAGAACATTTTTTTGAAGTCACTGATGATGTCTGTATACCCAGTATTTGGACAAAATGAAGAAAGGGTGCTGTAACTCTTGCTGGTTTGCTTTTTCACAGATTTTTATTTTCTGGATTTTGCTTGCTGTATGAGAGATTAACACAGTTGTCACAGGTGAATAAAAAAAATGTCATCTTTGAGTGTTGTGACATTTTTGTTTTTAAAACCTCACAAAACTCACTTCCTTATAATTATCACTACCCCAGTTATTCACAAATACTGAGGAAACCTGGTCTTTGGTCAGATCCTATTATGGAAGATATTTTACAAATAGTTTTTAAAAATAGTTTTTTCCTCAGCTTATGAGTATTACAGATAAATTGGCAGGAAAATCAACTATATAATCTGTCAAAGGCTACATTGAGATAGGCAACTTTGAAAATTAGAAAAAGAAAAAAACTCAAAACTTTTACTATTTCTAAGTTTCATGATGGCCATATTTTTTACTTGGTTAACGGAGACATCATTAATTCCTGATTCCTACAATCTTCCCTAGGTTACTCACATGCGTACATTAGAGAAAAGGAGCTGATTAGCAGGGGGCACTTTGTCATCTCTTTGACAATGAGCTATTTCAAGAAGATAAATTTAATGGATTCAGGAAACAATGATGTCATTTCAGAAGATTTTAAAATTTTTGTTTGTTATTGTTAAGTCAAGTCATGGTGAAAGCCAATAACTCTTCTAGAGGGTATGATCAGAGTTTGATTAGACAGGGTTCAACAGTGGACAAGATGTTCTTCACTGAAACATCACAAAATATCATTTGGTGTTCACTGACATGCTCTTATTAAAAAAAAATTAGATATCTATCTGTTGTTTACTGTATTTTTTCAGTGTGTGGAGATTTATCCCTCTCACTAATATCCTTCTCACATAATATATTTTTAAATTTGTTATTTCAACTATACCATGTTGCAATTTCAATTTATAGCGTTATTTCCTCAACCATACAATGTTGTAATTTCAGCATTGGCAGTTGGTTTTCCAAACTCTCCTAGATGGTATTTAATCTGGTGATATAATAGTTTCAAAGTACAATGCAGTTTTAACTGTTTTCACTTTTAATATTTCCGTTCTGTTTTTTTGTCTTCAGTGGAACACAAATTCAAGCTGCTAAAAGATCAGTTTCTATTTACATTATGTTTCTTAACTATTTCAGAAATGAAACCAACATTCTATATGCTCCATATGCTGTGGGTAACTTTTTAAAGAAGCCTGGGGTGTTTGTGGGAGCCTCATGAATTTAGAGTAAGAGCTTAAAATCTATTTCTTCGATTTCTACGTTTTTTATAAACACTTCAACACCACACACACAAAATTGTCATCCAACTAATGCAAAACTGGCTGTTGATAATTTAATGAAAAGCTAAAGGCTGTGTCTGTGCAGTGCCTGAGGTGCCTTGCTCTCAGTAATACTGAGGGCTTGCTATTTACAGTTCTGTAACTTTTCACCTATGCCATTGCTGCAATGTTTTTCCAGAGTCATATTCCTATGTGTTCTCATGCTGCTATTCTGGTGCTGTTGGTCCCAGGGGCTTGCACCTGCAAAACTTTAAATGTTATTGCCAAGGCAGGTTCTCATGGAAAGCACCTACACAGGTTCTCGTGGAAAGCACCTACAACTGGCATGAGATTGCCCCTCTTCATCCCTTTTCATTTTTTGTTTTGCAGGCTTTTCTTTGTACTCAAGAAAGCCAAGCATAGTGCACAGCAAAGTAGATAGTAGCCACTGAAATTCCTCACAAATAATAGCAAATAATGTATGTGAACAAGGACTTAATAGCCAATAAATATACAACACTTATGTTCCAAACAGATCTAAAAGAAATGGCATCAGAAATGGCAATTACCAATGGAGATTTTGAGCAGGTCTCACTGAAAAGAAAGTAATATTAAGCATGGTGAAAATCACGGCATATCCCGTATTTGGAGGAACCCCAGGGGAGGATGCTCATCCAGGTTCCATCCCTCCCGTTATTGCTTTACCCTGGGCATTTTCCTCTTCCCTTCTTTCTCTCTCTCTCATTTCTTCCAAGGTAGCCTTCATAGTTATAGTTGAGATATGCCATCAGCTACACACTCTGTGAATGAATGTTCGTATATATGAGCTTGTTTTAAGATTCTTTCTGCAACAAGAACATGTTTAGTTAGAAAACCATAATAGTTTCATAAGCAAGAGGAGAAAATGGAAAGTTGCAGTGTGTATCGTTAAATATATTTCTCATCAGCCCCTTAATACAGTTCAAAATGTGCAAGTCTTGAGCATGGTTTTGTCTGTCTCAAGTAACTAGATATTTTAGTTCACTTCCATAGTTTTTTATTTTGTTTGAATAGTTTTGTCTGTTACACCCCTGAAGCAGTAAGTCATTCAACTTCCCTAATTGCCCTTATTGTCACTTGAGAATTTGAACAGAAATATTAGAAACACTCAGCTCTTTTGATCAGATCAAAGAATCCTTTAAAAGCTTGTATACTGATTTATCACCAGTAAAAGACATGTTTTGCCCCTTATATTTTATAAATTATTTGGTGTTTTTAAACTTTCTGCATTTTTAAGAAGATTTTTTTTGCCTCTTTCAATATCTAATGAGATCATACCTTTTTAATGTGGGAAAAAAAAAAAGTCTTATACATCTAACCGATTGACTTGAAAGTAATTTTTACTGCAATTTATTCAGGTATACTTACATGTTAGCTTAAAAATAAAATTCCATATTTCATTTATGCAATGAAAAAAGCTGAGTAAGAAGATAAATTACCTACTAATTCTATTAGAGAAGAATTCAATTGCCTGATTATCAGGTATTAATTTTCACAGGACATGCACTATACCTTCACTTTGGAACAAGTACTGTTTTTCAATTAGCTTTTAACTGTTCTAAGTATTTGTGGGATGTATTTTCTCTTTTTTTTCCCCCCTTTCCCCTGGCTAGATTAAGATACAGCTGTGTTCTTACATGGTGCTGAAAAATCTAGCGTTTGTTTTTCTAACTTTCTACATTTTTTCAGAGAAGTCTTTTTCTTCTCTTGCTTAAAAGGCAAGGAATATTTCCATCAATGTATTTTCAAATACGGGTTTTCATTCTGGAACATGACAGTAGATTGGAGGATAAGTAAAACAAGATACATTTTAAGTCTTTAGAAAATGTTAAAAGAACAATAAAGCTTCTTTTTAGAGGGCATAATTAAAAAAAAAAAAAAAAAGAGGCACCACTACCAAAAATAAAAATGCAACAACAGAAAGAAACTGACTTGTATAATCAGATAGGACTGCAGCTTGGCTTGAATGTAAGCACAGAAACCTGGGATTTATGGAGCTTTGTTGTTATGAGAAGATATAAAAATACACAGAAGCAGACACCAGGAGCTTTCTTATATGATTCTAAGAAAGCTGAGGGGCAGCATTTTGGTCAGCATGCTAGACAGGAAAAAGCGCTCATGAAAAACACACCTTAAGCCCAAGTAAAATAATGTCTCATTTTATGAGATTCTCTCTGTTCTTTATAATTAAAAGTGGTTGAACTATGATACATAGCTCAAGAAAAGATAACTGCTTATCTTTCTAAAGAAACAACCGCAAAACTCTAAATATTGATCAATTCTTAGGCAAAAATACGGTAACTACTTGAGATATCATCTAAAAAGTTGACTCTCTGGACAGCAGAATTCCCCAGGACATTGCTTTTCTTTCTCCCAGAATTTCCCCTACCACCCAGGTTGCTACCAAGGAGTGGAGTTCCTCCCCAAGGAAGGGGAGGAAACATGAACTAGGGATCTAGCACAGGTTCATACAACAAAGGCACAGTCATATAGTACCTAACCAGGGCTAGGCAGGTGACAATGGCAGCTTCCATATATAGCTAAATCTTCCAGACAAGCTGAAGTAATGAGGTCCAACCAACAAGTGCAGTAGGACCAGCAAAAGACAGAGACAAAGCTACTTGTAGCTCTAGTCAAAGACCCATCCAAGACACACAACTGGAAACAGGATTGGAGACAAGGCTACCTATAATGTAGGATTATGGACTAAGCAAAAAAAAACCAATTCAGTAAGTCAGAATAAGAGACAAGGTTGAGCCTTGGTACCTAGACCTGTGCGACCGTGGGGGAAGCAAGCAGCCGAACCAATATGGTTGATAAAGCAAGCTTCAATTTATTCAGAGAATATGCTGACTTATATAGATCAAACGGTCGATTGTTTCGTACTTATTATCCTATGATTGGTTACAAGCTATTCGTGTTACATTTTCATTGGTTAAGACTAGCTAACAATCATTATTAAATATATTTATCTTGTGGTTACATCTTGCAATTCTCTTCTTCAATTCAAGTTCCTTGGTACTTTCCATACTGTCCAAAGTCAGGCTGTTCTTGCTGATGATAAGTCCTCTCCAGCTGAGCAATTATGGTTTCAATGCCTATTGTTGGTTTGTTGACACTGCTGGGCACCTGGGCGCCAGACTGTATTTTGTCCTAGACAAACTTCTGCTCACAAAGTGATTTCAGTGACCCGTTACCTTGCTCTGCGAGCCATTCTCCAACAGACCTGAGCTTAACAGGGCCCACAGGCAGAGTGTGGGTGTAAAACCCAGGTGAAGTTGACTGTTGCAAATATATGGACCCCTAAACTACATGAAGGACCTGAGATGAGCAAGAGCTGTCTGATCATTGAGCACAGGAGTGACTGATCAACTCTGTTGCAAAGAAAGCTGAATTTATCTCACCACAAAAAGGGGACTTCGGTTTAGAACAAAGGGTTGTATCAGTTGGATCAATTAACAGGCTGTTTAAATGTCCCTGAGTTAACCACAACATACTGTCTTGTCAAGTCAGTCAGACAAGCAGGAGGAAGGAAGGATGTTATACATGGCTCAACACAGAACAGTATAAAACCTGAACAATCAACAACAACAAAAACTTTCAAGAGAACAATGGGCTTGAGCTGGTTTCAAATCCATGCATTTCTTCTTGAAGATTTGGGATACCCAACATAGTGATTGTGAGCATATTATAGAGATCAGAAATGGCTATTTATGTCAGTTGAGTCTGTGAGTAGCTACTGTGTAATTTTCAAACCTTAGCTGGGAACTGCAGAAGATGAACACTGTGCTAAGAAAAGGAGAAACAAATATCCACTATGACTATCATACTCTTCAGGATGCTGACCTAACATCGTTTCCACTGCTAGCATTCTGTTTGAGGAAGACTGATATGTCTGCCTTAGAACCTAGAGAAACATCATTCAGGTGATCTTTCAAAGGGATCCACCTTTTCTATACTCTTCCTGTTAGATAGCTGAAAATTACAGTAAAAACTAATATTAACCTTCCCTTCCCTGGACTGTAAAAGTCCATCTCTCTCAAACTCTCATAGCATGTTCTGTGCTCCAACTCCCTAATAATTTTGATGTCCCTCTGCTGGACTTGCTACAGTCTGCTCATGTCTTTTTTGTACTGGGAACACCAGAACTGGACATGATACTCCAGATGTATTCTCACCAGTACTGAATAAAGGGGAAGAAAAACAGCTGACGGCTGAGTTTACCAGAATGACATAGGGCAGATTTGTGGTGTTGTAATTTATTGTTTGCCAGGACCCTCAACTCCTTCCTGTAAAGTTGCTGTCTGTATTACTGCATGGGATTATTTCATATGAAACGCAGAACTTTACACTTCACTTTGTTGTACTTCATTACTGTTTGTCCATCCACTGAGCAGCCTACCAAAGTCCTTCTGAGCAGCAGCCCTTCCTGACAACATCCCCTACAGCTGCCAAATGGATATGAACCACAGAGTACATTTTACTTCCAGCTGTCCATTCATTCATCACCCACCTTGTTAAATATTTGTGCAAACTGTATCTCACCAAATTGGCTACAGCATATTATCAGATACTGCGTCAAGTCTTGATAAACCTAAAATAAACTTCTTCCCTTATTTACATTGTTTTGTATTAGTACTAACAGAAAGATTCATAAATTCACCTAGATTAATGAGAATTAAGAGATGCCACCTCATAATTGCTTTCCAACCAGATGTGTTTCTTTTTGGTTTACTTAAAAAAAAAAAAAAAAAAAGTGAAATGAGTCTCTACTTAAACTTAGCTAGTGCCTGATGGGACTTAAGCTATAAATGTATATATTCATATCCACAATCAAAAGAATATAATAAAGATCTTATTTGTACTCCTTGAGAATGATTATTTCAAGGAAAATCATAGTCAAAGATTGGATTAATGTTTAACTTTAAATTTTTTTAGATTTCTCTGTTATCAAGGCATGTGACTGAAACCTCCTCATATTATGCCAGCTACACATTAGTTATGTGTACACTCTTTCTGTGGAGAATAGAAAGAAATTGATGAGTAAATGTCAGACATAATGTTTCTCCATTTGAACCTCTAAAAGTTGGGTTGAGGGTTCTTTTTTCACTTCCTAAAAGGACCATCCACGATGCAATACATGAGAATCCTGTTTTTCAAAAACTCAAAGTCAATAATTGTAAATTAATCTAAGTTAATAATTCTGAATGCAAAAGAAATTCCCACCTCCCCCAGTAAAAACAGAAGTACTAGCAGACTTTTAAGTAAACTGGATTCTAATGCTCCTTATATGATGGTCTATATAGCCAGCTGCCTGTGAAAGATCAAGAACTTTAGGTTTGATACCTTTGCTTTCGAAGAGCTTTCCCTACTATCCTGGTTTAACCTGAGGCAGCAACTAAATCCTACACAGCCAGTCTCTCACTCTCCCCTTCCCTGCTCTCTGGATGGGATGGGGAGGAGAATAGGAAGAATGTAAAACCTGCAGGTTGAGATAAGAACAGTTTAATAACTAAGATAAAATACAGTACAACACTAATACTACTAATAAGGAGAATAACAAGGGGTGAGAATATAAAACTAAAGGGGGAAAGAAAAAAAACCCAATAAACACAAGTGATGCACAATGCAATTGCTCAGCACCTGCCAACATTACACAGCCCGACCTCAGCAGCCATCAGTCCTTTCTGGGTAACTCCCCCAGTTTATATACGGGGCGTGATGTGCTGTGGTATAGAACACCCCATTGGCTAGTTTGGGTCAGGTGTCCTGTTTCTACTCCCTCCCAGCTTCTTGTGCTTCTTCTCACTGGCAGAGCAGGAGAGACTGAAAAGTCATTGATCAGGGTAAGAGCTACTTAGCAACAACTAAAACATTGGTGTGTTATCAACATTGTTCTCATACTAAAGCCAAAACACAGCACTGCACCAGCTACTTGGAAGAAAATTAACTCTATCCCAGATGAAGCCATGACACCTACATTTCATTAACGTGTTTCAAAAGATATTATTTCATTTCATCCACTTCACTGTAACCAATAAAACTGGAAAAAATTACAAGATAATCTATCCAGTGAGTTGTAAGCAGACTTTTTTCAAAATTGGTTATATGATCTTGTACATCACCTGTGCTGTGGAGTGAAAAGCGTCTCTATATAGTTCAGTTGGTACTAGGATCACAATGGGCTAGCCTAAGACACTATTTTTTCTCATATTTTGTATTTGTTTACCACTATGATATTTAATAATAAAAAGCTGTTAAAACATACCATGCACAATGAATGAGAATTATTTACCCAGTAAAGAAACATACAAATACTGTTCTGATGCACTATTAAATTGAAGTATCCTGTTTTCTGCACAGACACACTATATATACCATATATACAGATTCAATCTCTCCTACAGCTAGTAAAGTAAAACCTTCCCTTGAGCTTTCTTTTTGACAAAAGCTTCCTTTTTTTTAATAAGTCTACAAAGTTATAGGTTAGACAGGCAAGTATAAATAAGATAAACTATACATTAGTTTTTGTATAAAGGACATCTTGTTATGAGCTAACACAACAAAATATATAAGTATATAAATATATAAATATATTTAGAAATATATTTATAATAGAAATATATAAAGGAGTTACTTTTAAATATATTTTTACAGTACTTTAACATATGTTTACTAAGGTAATTTAGCTAAGCAAAGCAAAATACATTATGTGTAAGGTTACCTGGACTCCTTTGGAAGCAAGGTACTATATATACATTTATCAGACATTACAGAGGTTAAAAATTACTAAGACATGCCTTTTCTTTTTGATGTATCTACTAGAAAGATGTAAGAACATGATGCATTCCTTTAATTCAAAATCTGTCAAAATAAGGGGAATTCAAGATACTGTATTATTTCTCTTGCACAAGTGAAATCCATCCATTTGGCACCTGAAGTTGGTTAATAACTGGAGAAGAAGCTTGAAGAAGTCCTTCCTGCTCCCACTCCCTGACAGCACTTTGAGTAGTTGAATAAGCAGAATAAATGAATGTCTGAGCACATGTTAGAACAGGTGAAACATATTCAAGATTTGGGTCAAAAATTAGCCTGAACTTTCACTCTTTATACTTGAAAATGAATGTTGAGAAGAGATGAACAATGCAATTGAAAGTATGGGGAATGACACACCAAGAAGTATGATGCTCAGGCTTCCTCCAGTTCTGCTCTGTAATAGTTGTATTGCCCTGTATACTTGGAAGAGCCCACTGTCTGCCTGTTTTCAAAGCATCCAGATCGGGCTTTCCACACAGCTGTCATAGCGGAATTTAGCAATAAAATGGATATAAATTTCAGAAAAGTCTAAGCCTTTTACCATTTATCTCAGGACATATCTGGGTCTGAATTGTCTTCTTTCCTTTCTTTTCCATATTTTTTCCTCCTGACCCAGTTTTTTATTTTATGATGCTTTTGTTTCCAGAGGTTCAATATTACATAAAATAGAAACATAAAAGATTAAACAAAAACCCATTACCACTTTTTTCTCTAAATGAATCATTGCCATTTAAAAAACAAGTAATTACTTAGAATGACACTGAATCATGAATAATCATTCATTCCTTCATCTTCTTTTAAGGAGTACCAATCTCCCATCGAAGTTAATGACTAAGTTGCAGCTGTTTTCAATGAAAATAAAAGCAGGTGTCTTTAACATTTGGGTTTTAAAATATCTATTAAAAATGCCTTTAGGAAAAAAAAAAAGATTTATTAATCAGGGCATATTGGACATCTACAAATAAAAAAAAAAAAAAAACAACAAAAAAACTAACCCACAACAAAACAAAACCAAACAAACAAAAACATCCCACACAAAAAAAAAAAAAAAAAAAAACCAACAAAAAAAGCCCACCAAAATAAAACTCTGTATGATCATCTTTGTCCTTTCTCATTCTGATACACCTTTTCCATTCCCTTTGATATATTTCTGCTGACTAAGAAAAGAGATTGGGATTAAATGGCCATTATTCTTGCTAGAAGTACTGAAACTAATACAAATATTTTTTAATCCTCTAAACGCTACAGATTTTGAGATACAAGAAGTGATTCAGGAAGAACTAAACATCTGCAGTAAATCATTTTTGAAAAATGGATTTCTCTTTCCATCTTAACTTTCACAAAATACTTCAAGGATCAATAGGAAGCAAGAGACTTGCAAAAGGCAGGCAGACATTTTATATTCTTACCTTACAGTTCAGTCACCAACATTTTATAAAAGAAGTATCAGAGATATTGATATCATCATGGTGTTCAAGGTCGGGTGTGGTGTTTAAGGTCTGGTGCAGTGTTCAAGGTCGGGTTGGACTTAGCCTTGGGTGGCATGGTTTAGTGGAAGGTGTCCCTGCCCCTGGCAGGGGGGTTGGAACTAGATGATCTTAAGGTCCTTTCCAGCCCTAACTATGCGATGATTCTATGATTTATTATATAACCATTCAATCTAGTACTTCAAAGTAAAAATTAAGCTTGACAGAAGCATAAATGTAAATATTTTCTCTTTTATCTCATTTACTTGAATTAATGTAGCTTTCAATGCAATTTCAATATGCTTACTAAGTAAATATAAATGACAAGTAATGAACATGAAAATGAGACAAATCACCTTTTTATGTATTTCAGAAATATTAGTTTCTTTTATGACACCTAATTTTTGTGTTGCTAAATAACTCAATTATACATTTAGTCAGAAAGCAACTCTAATACTATAGCAAACATCAAATCAAATAATTTACTTCGAATTTTTTCTAGGCAGAGTATATCAGATGGAAAAGTTCACATAAGTGCAGTCAACATGCACATGTATACTCCACAGAAGTAATGGAAATGTGTTTCTTCTTCCAAGTCATTAACTTTCCACAAATAAGGCTGCTTGGAAAACATTATTATATTGATTTAATAAAAATTCTGAAATGTGAATGAATTTAGAGAAACACTGTACCTCCAGAATCTGTAACTGAAATGAAAGAATCCAAGATTGTTAAGAGGAATAAAAACAGAAGATATATCTGAGAAATGAAGATACAAACGAATTCCGGTAACACTCTCCTAGTTGTGTGCAATTGTGGTCATTTTCTCCACAGCATTTTAATCATGTGCTATTACTTATGAACAACTATTGCAGTAGTGGTCTGTCAGGCAGCTGTATTGTTCATTACTGCAGTCTTTTCGAGACATTTTATGATCATATGTGAAATCAGTTGTGTCTGAAATAAAACTATCTTCAGTAAATCTGTTTATTCAAGAGTGGTGGCAAGACTTTAGGAAAAGAAGGGTGAGAACATAGAGGAAATCAATTCAGTGAAACCAAAACCAAGCACCCAAACCACCAGCCAGTGCTAAGCTTGTTGCTGCTTTTAAATGTAAAAATCAAATCCTTTTCAACAAACAGGCTAACAACAATAAAACTTAGTTTTTCAAGGTACTACCACTGAATTGTTTGACTTGCTTGTTCTCATGCAACAGAACGTAACCTGCAGTTGCACAGACCAAAGAATACATGGCATGTTTACCTTTTATTTAGAAGACTTAGACTCCTTCAGGACTATGTACGGTGACATCCACCTGTATTTGATCTCTCAGCCTATTCTTATGAACAAAATAAGTTACAAGATGGCATATCAAAACACTTTGAAATTCTTTTTTACCTCTATATATCAGTTTTCTAATACAGTTCTGAATCTTTCCACAATTTCATTCTAATAAAGTTCAGATTTACACAGTTCTGTATAATTCTACGTAATTCCTTACAAGGTAACTTTACTTGGCATGTTTTTTTCTTGAGTTTGTCATCCCACAGGAAATACAGATGACTTCAGTAGAAGCAGGATTCAACCTCTCACTTACTTTCATTTTGTGTGTTACATAAACTAACTTAGACTAAAGTACTAGATGAGATGAGTAAACTAGTACTTTTTCACTATTATCCTTTTTCACTGATGCAGAATAAAATATAAATAGAATGCTCAAGGAATTAATTTCTTTGGCATGTCTGTAAAGCTCTGTAAGGATGGAGATTCAATTATTTTTTTTTTATGGTTAATTATGTTTAGTGTAGCTATTTTTATTTCCTACTATTTACTCTAAATAATAATTGGGAAAAATTAAACCAATTAACTTTTTGTTATATTTCAAGTAAACTGCGCGTGCCCTAGCATTTATACTGGGATATGACAGAAAGACCTTTATACTAAGATTCAGCAATATTAAAAACATTATGCCAATTGTTTACATAGAACAAAATTATTTAAGCCTTAACATTCTTAAGAAGCTGCATTACAATAAAAAATATAAATAAAATTAGTGTTCAAAAGATTACAGACCTTTCAGGCATATTTTTACCGATACTATTAATAGCCTATGGACTCGGAGCTGAAGTTCGGTGGAGCATCGCCAAGATGGTGCTTTTAATTCTAGAACTGGAACATGCCTACAGTGGGAGGTACAGGATTATAGAATCAAATATTAAAATTCATTTATCTCAATTATACATTTTATACTTAATCTATACCTTATAGAATAATAAAATCATAGAATCATAGGTTGGAAAAGACCTTTAAAATCTTAAGTCCAACTGCAAGCCTAACACTGCCAAGCCAACCCTTGAATCATGTCCTTTAGTCCCTTTCAAATACCTCCAGGGATGGTGACTCAATCATTTCCCTGGCAAGCCTTTTCCAGTGCTTGAGGGCCACATTCAATGAAGATATTTTTCCTAATACCAAATCTAAGCCTCTTCTGACACCACTTGAGGCCATTTCTTCTTGTCCTACCACTTGTTACTTGGTAGAACAGATTTATGCCCACCTCACTACAACCTCCTTTCAGATAGTTGTAGAAAAAGGTAAGGTCTACCCTGAGCCACCTTTTCAGAAAGTCACACCTTACTTGAGAAGAACTAAGATAGAGAAGGAACTAAAATACATAATAAAGAGAAGTATAAGAAAACGAACACAAAAATATGATAGCAGTATTAGTAATTTCTATTTTGATAGCAGGTAATTTATTTGAGAGCAATCAAAAAATTTCATTAAAGAATTGGGTAAAAATGATCTTATTTCTTATATATTCCACTTCTGCACCTGAACCTGAAAACAGGCTTTTATAAGTTTTTTGAATGTGTGCTTTTAATTTTTTGAAGTTTGCTTTCTTTTGCTTTTCTTAGATATTTTATTCTTTTATCAAGTTATAACCTGCCTCTCACCAATTTATAACCTGACACAACCATATTATTGCCATCCATTTGTTTTTATTAAACACTCGCATAGGACTGAGGACTTTGAACTACAGTAGAAAATGGCTCAAAGGATTATATGTGAAAGAAAGGCCAAGCTTGATGCAACAAGATAGGAGAGAAATGTTCATCATTTAAAGATAGATTGCACTAGAGAGATTGAAATATGGATGACAAATCATCTGCACAGAAAAGATGCATTACTGCCCCCCTTACCAGGAGCCAAAAATCCTTTTTGCTTGTTTTTTTTTTTTTTTTTTTGACTGGGTCAGCACTTCATCTGTGTCCTGAGAAATCCGTTTGAGAAGGTGTCAAGAGGCAACAATCCAAAACCACACACCATCTATCCTGCCCTGAAAGACTTATTAGAGATGAAGCCCAACAACTTTGTAGAGATGGTCCATAGACTAAAGAATGGTATCTCTGTGTGTGTGTATATCTCAAGAGACAAACCAGGACAAAAGGCATTTGTGTTTTCATACTCCAGATGATATTAAGTGGGTAATGCATGTTATTTCTCTTTTGGGTTATGTTTTGCCTTTTCTTTCCCCCTATCCTTTATTAAACATGCATATCTTTGAAATGAAAAATACATAATTTTTAAAATTATGCACTGCAAACTTACATTTGGACAGCAGTAGAATAATCTTCAACAAATGAGAAATATTTATTCTTTCTGTAACACAAAACTACACTTCTCCATCGAGGAGCTCTTCTATTGCAGGAGAATATGATCTGGCTGTCAGGATGCTTGGGCAGTATATATAGCATTTTTGTTCTGTAAGGACTGAATGTTAACATTGTGGTTTCTGTTCTGACACTGATCATGCATCTAGTGATAGCTGTAGGCATCTCCTTGCTAAAGGGAGGTAAACTCCTGCAAGCATTCCAGCCCCACTCAGGACATTCCTGGTTCACCTCTGACTTCAGTTTAGAAGAGGAAAAGACAGATGGCAGAGAATTTAATCTGTTAATCTACAAATTTATTGATATTATTGACTGATATATTTTTTATATTATTGATACATATGTTGTTGATATATATTGATTGTTAATGAAAGTTTCAACAGTTTACTAATCCAAATTGCATAATTTTCTTTAAAATGCTATACTAAAGATCCTTCCTAGTATGGGAGAATAGAGAGAACGTGGAGATAGATTCATAGCTACCCACCGAAAGGATGAGGGGGAAAAATGTTTTTGACATAGGTTCTGATTAGACAGTAGGGAAAAAAAACAAAACAAAACACTATGAGAATGGTCCAACACAGGCTTTGCAGCAAGGCTGTAGAATCCACGGCCTTGGAGATATTAAGAATCTGATTATTCAAGGACAACCTGACCTAAATTATTCCAGCTTTGGCTGGTGGATTGAACAAGATGACCCTTTGATTTTTTTTAATAATAGCGATTATTCCCTGAATCTACTTAAGCAGTGGTCATTGTCATAGCATCTAAATGTAATGCAAATTTTATGCATCTATACTTATAACTTAAGCATCAGATAGCCCAGAGAAGTAGTAATAAAATACAAGATATTTCATATTCAAAGAGACCTTTTGACAGAAGAATTTCTTTCAATCAATAGAAATTTGGTCCTTATTTCACAGTCCCACTTACTGGACACAGACCACAATTTCTCCTAAGTGCAAGTTCACAAAAGTAATTTAAATCAGCCTAAACTTAACTCCTTTAACAATATACATCATGTTAATAAACTCTTTGTCTCTGTTAAAATAATTACACATTTTATCCCAGTGATGGAAACTACCTGGGCTGATAAATTCATGGTGCTGCAATAGCAGGTCAAAAAATCCTTAGATCCAAGTCTGTACTTCACCTTGGGTTTTGGGGTCACCCATGCAGAAAATTTATTTCCAAGTCCTGGTAACTTTGGAAAGCCTTAAACTATATGAAATAGAAAACCCTGACTTGCTCAAAGCAGTTATTCTTAAGATCTTATAGTGACTTGTCATGGTTTAAGCTGTAAATCACGCAGCCAGTTCACTCACTCACCCTCTTTCTTCCCCACCACTCCAAGGTGGGGGGAGGGGGGGAAATGGGGAGAAGAATCAAAAGAATGTAACTCCCACGGGTTGAGATAAGAACAGTCCAGTAACTAAGGTGTAACACAAACCACTGCTGCTACCACCAATAATAATAATGACTAGGCAAATACAAGGGAAGAGGATACAATTGCTCACCACCCGATGACTGAGCTGTGAACTGAATTCTTCCAGGTTCCTGCCCCCAGTTTTACATCCTGCGCACGATGTGCTGTGGCATGGAATAGCTCTTTGGTCTGTTTGGGTCAGGTGTCCTGTTTCTGCTTCCTCCCGGCTTCCCCTCCTCCCTGGCAGAGCATGAGACTCAGAAAGTCCTCGGTCAGACCAAAACATTCTAAGCCGTAACTATAAACATCAGTCTTATCAGTGCTGTTCCGGGGCCAAAAGTCAAAAAAACACAGCACTGCACCAACTACTGAGAAGGAGAAAAATGACTGCTGCTGCTTCTGAACCCATGACGTGACTATAATGACAAATATTTGAGGGTCATAAAAGGGAAAGAAAGGAGTAAGATTTCATCTACATATTTAGAGAATTATTCTTTGTGCCTTTGTAGGGAAGAGAAATACAGAGATGATATTAGAAGAAGAAAATAACCAGTTAATTCATTAAAGTTCAGTTGTTTGAAATTTAATTAGTAAAGACATCATAAATTCATTACATTACACTTCTGGGGGATGCATTTTTTTTTGTCAGGGACTGATATTTCTAAGTGTTCAAGTATCACATAATGTAGTATTAAGTCTCTTAGTACATGAAGAATTTAAAATAAAATATTTCTTTTAAGAGTGAGAGAACACCTTGAGGAAAATGTAATGCACTTCAAAAGTGCAAGGTCCTTCACTTAGGTTGGGGCAAACCTCACTATCAATACAGGCTGAGAGATAAAAGGACTGAGAGCAGCCCTGCAGAGGACTTTGGAGCACTTGCAGAAAAAAAGCTAGACACAAGCTGAAAAAAAGAAGTATGACCAACAATACAAAGAAGGCAATTCTGGCCATCTGCTCCTCTTTTTTGAGACACCATCTGGAGTTCAGCTTTGGAGTCCTCAGTACAGGGAAGACATAGACTTCTTGAGGTAGGTCCAGAGAAAGGCCACAAAAAAGGTCAGAGGGCTGGAGCACCTCTCCTATGAAGAAAGGCTGAGAGAGCTGGGGTTGTTCAGCATGGAGAAGGCTCTAGGAAGACATTATTGTGTCCTTTCAATACTTCAAGGGGTTATAAGATGGGGAAAGGCTTTTCAGCAAGGCCTGTTGTGAGATGAGGGTAATGGTTTTAAACTGAAGGAAGTTATATTCAGATAGATGTAAGGAAGAATTTTTTTATAATAAAGTTGGTGAAATACCAGAACATGTTGCCTAGAGAGGTTGTAGGTGCTTCATCCCTGGAAGAATTTGAGGTCATACTGGATACAGCTTTCAGCATGTGACCCTGTGCTCCCCTTTCCACTCCAACCTGACCTTTATTTCCCCTTACATGGAGTGAATCCTAGTCCAAACTTCTCAGAAGAATGTGCTTGTGACAACTGACATGATTGGGAAGCCATTGCCCTAGGCACTCCCAGAGCTGTGATTCAAGGTTAATCTACTGGCACTATCTTGAGTCTGACTGAAGCATTCCAGAAATGAGATTAACAGTGAAAGGAAGGTGGTATTTCAACTACTCTGGCACCAGTACTCAGAAAGGGAGACAATCACTTCTTTCCTCTTAAGGAGGAATTGCAGGGCATGAAGCAAAAAAACAGGGAAGTAAAACCCAGAAGGCAATTGGGCCCCCTGACCAGAAGGCAATTGGACCCTCTGTCCAGAAAGCTTATGAGTGGATAAGTGATGATGACCCATACATTTTAATTTCAAGTGGTCCTCAAGGATAATTTGTGTGAAGATTTAGTAAATGCCGGAGCACTATTTCAATACTTACACAACAAGACTCCAAGAAGCTCGGCATGTAATCCAGACAGCAAAAGTTAAAGATTACAGGTGTGAACAGATGCACTACTGTGTGTCAAACTGCCAAGGTCAATTTAGGACTCTCAAGTGAGAGGTACATGTTCAATATTCACTTTGAATTAAAGATCACAATTAAAATACTTTAGGTGCTGTGTTTTAAGCAGACGAGCTGGCACCTGTCAAATGGCAGCATGTGGTCCTTCAACTCAAACATCTATCCCAACTCTGACTGAAATGAGGAGGCTGAAGTGCCAGTACTCGGCAAAGCCCCTGACTCCCTGATTCAAAAATTGCCAACATACCACAATGTCTGATTTCTGCTGAGGCAACAAATGGAATTTATGAAGCCGTAGTTGATTTGGAGAATCCCCACAACCCACTCCCCATAAAACTCACCTGTCTGGCCAGTTGGGAAACTAGACAGGAGGTGACATTTAACAATAGCTTATTGGCATCCAAATGCTAATACACCCTTTCTAACAGCTGCAGTAACAAAAGTTGCAAACTTAACAGCTACTTCACAAGCAGTTGAACACCTATGGGTGTTAGCACTAGATGTAAATGGTATCTTCTTTATTGTTCCCTTAAAGGAGCAGGATAAAGAGAATTTTGCTTTCCCTTGAGAGGGAAGACAGCATACCTTTAACAGGCTCCCACAGGAGTATTGAGACAAGGGAGGCACAAAATCACAAAATGAAATGTATAAACGTTTAGAATCAGCTTTAAGTAATGTTAAGTTTGATGGCTTTGTAACAGTAGTAATGGAAAATTTCTGAGGTGCATGATACACAGAAAAAATAAGAGTACAGCTAGAGAACATACTAAGAATTCTTGTACAAGAGAAACCATTGTAGTTGATGTAGTTTTAGGCCCTATGACCTTAGTACAAAATGAGTGTAAGAAAAATGGGCTAGAAGAACAAGACCTAAGGATAAGGAGTATCTGGGAATAGCAGGGGTCCAGGATGGGCTGCAGTTAAACTAACTGATAAGCAGAAGGACAGGATGATTGTTATGTCTATGATGTTAAGGAACCAATTAAGCTGGTGTAAGCATCTACTACGCGTGCTTTGAAGGCTGCCAGAAGTGATGAAGACTGTTGGAAGAAGTAAATGGCCCTTAGAGATCACCACCACATTTTTGTAGCATGAAGGGAACTTTCTGGAAAATGATGTAATCCATATGTAGCCTCATGAATACATATATATGCCCAGCAGCTATCTAAGGACAGCTTGTGTAACAATACGGGGACACACGTTAGAAGGAGCTATCCCCCGTGTCTCCCGGCTCCGCAATAAAGAATACTTGCTTGTCAACTTGAAAACTTTGTTGGCGAGTTTGTTCCTAGAGTTTTCTCCAAATCAGTATAAACATGCACTTACATTTGCTCAAGCTGCACTTGCTGAACTTTTACAGTCTCACTGCTCCAAGACCAGAAACTATACCAATATATAGATGATATTTCAATTGGAGCAACTTCCCCTGAGAAGGTAGTGAAAGCAGCAGGAGTAGTATGGCAAGCAGTAAATGAAATAGGAATTGAGGTTCCACCTGGAAAATGTCAGGGAGCAAGTAAAGAAGTAAAATTCTTAGGTACTTGGTGGATAGCAGACAGCACAGTGACTCCTCCAGATACCTTAAGAAAAACAGGAAGAGCTGCAAATGCCCCAATCAGGGAAGGAATTATACCAATTAATGGGAACTTTGACATTATTATAGCCAAATGGGTTTTCTCCTGAGCACAGCATTTACAATAATCCATTCCAATGGTACAAAAAGACCATTATTGTTTATCTCAACTGCATTTAATAAAACAGAACAATGATATTCTGAGTGGGAAGAGTGATTTTTATCTTTACTCTAAGCAGTTAAACAAGTTGAGAAAATACATCAGGAACAGCCTGTGCAAACTAGAGGAGCAGAGACTTCATAGCAGCCTTCCAATATCTGCAGGGGGACTATAGGGATTGTGGGGAGGGACTCTTCCTTAGGGACTGTAGTGAAAGGGCAAGGGTAACGGGTCAAACTTAAAGAGGGGAAGTTTAGATTGGATATGAGGAAGAAATTCTTTACTGTAAAGGTGGTGAGGCACTGGAATGGGTTGCCCAGGGAAGTTGTGAATGCTCCATCGCTGGCGGTGTTCAAGGCTGGGTTGGACAGAGCCTTGGCTGGGATGGTTTAGTGGGAGGTGTCCCTGCCCCTGGCAGGGGAGTTGGAACTAGATCATCTTGAGGTCCTTCCCAACCCTAACTATTCTATGATTTTATGATTATCATATATCAAATACAGATGGATATGTGAGACAGTTGTCATTCTAGAATTGATAATAACAGTTTACTACTACAGCTAGATCTACAGATGTCTTTCTTGAGGAGCAACATTAAACAGTTTTTACACCAGAGATCCTTACTTATTTAAATTTGGATTCCTTGGTTCTTTACAGGGACCATTATTATACTTCATGTAAAAATTTGAGTTGCAGACAAATGCCAGATTTCTACCTTAAACCTTGTCCAGTCTGGGATTTCTATCTTGCTAATAAATCCTTTTCAGTCACCTAATTGTCTATGGATTGTACAAGGCTTAGCAGGTACACAAGCAAATGCTAAGCAGTTTTACTCACTTATGCGGGTCTCCTTATCTGTCTGGGGCTGTTGACAGCTCTTTAAAGGGTACCAGTAAATTATGTTTTCTATAATCTGAGAGAATTTTTATTTCACTACCCCAGTGACTTTAGAGAAAAGTAGTGTTATTACTTAAAATTACTGTCATACTGAGCATGTTTCTAGCTTGGATTTAGTTACAGAAATATCAATGTACCATTCTGATATTGACATAAATTTATAAGTGTACTCGTTAAAGATTTAAGGACAAGCACATATAGAAGGATCAGTAACTAGAATGATGTCATGGGTTCAGCAGTAGCAGTCATTTTTCTCCTCCTTGGTAGCTGGTGCTGTGCTGTGCTTTTGACTTTCGGCCCCAGAACAGCGCTGATCGCACCGATGTTTTAGGTTACTGCTTAGTAATGTTTGGTCTGACCAAGGACTTTCTGAGCTGCATGCTCTGCCAGGGAGGAGGGGAAGCCAGGAGGAAGCAGAGACAGGACACCCAAACTGACCAAAAAGATATTCCATACCACAGCATGTCATGTCCAGGATGTGAAAACTAAGGGCAGTTACCTGGAAGGGCTAGATCACTACTTGGGTCGGGCTTGGTATCCATCAGCGGGTGGTAAGTGGTTGTATTCTCTTCCCTTGTTATTTCACTTATCATTATTATTATTAGTGGTAACAATAGTGGGTTTGTGTCATACCTTAGTTACTGGACTGTTCTTATCTCAACCTGTGGGAATTGCATTCTTTCGATTCTCCTCCCCATCCCTCTGGGAGTGGGGGGGGGAAAGAAAGAGGGTGGAGTGATTGAGCGAACTGCGTGAGTGGCTCAAACCATGACAAATGTTAAAACCTTAATTACAGAAAGAAATAGGTTTGCTTTGAAGACAGAAAAATGTAATTTTGCGCATTTTCCAGGGTACCTGAAAGATACCAAAGATTACGTGCTATGCAGGTTACTGTATGACAAGATGACAGGCACAGGCAACATGGGTTCACAAAGTGAAAGTCCTGTTTAACTAATTTGATACTCTTCTACAATAAGATCACCCATCTGGTGGATGAAGGGAAGGTGGTAGACATAATTTGTCTTGATTTTAGCACGCCTTTTGATACTGTTTCTCACAGCATCCCACTGGACAAATTGGATGTGAGATAAGCCAGTATGAGGTGTGTTGTGTGAAGAACTGGCTGAATGGCATGGCTCAAAGGATTGTGCATGAGATAAGGATCATTCTATCTTACATTACAGAAAAAATTACGTATTACTACAATAAAGAAAGCAAACTATTATATGCACAATATATTTTGTACTTGTCCTCCAAAAACAATGTTAGGCAGGGAATTGTAGCACCAGCAATTCACTCAAACATGTAGGATAACAACAGAAGAAATAGGAGCCAGGTATCTTGTGGAAGCCCAAAACAAAGATGATGAGTACTGGTTCTGGCTGGGATAGAGTTAATTTTATTCGGCTGGTATGGTAGTGTGTTTTGGTTTTGTTATCAAATTAATGTTAGTAACACTCTAATGGTTTAGCTCTTCCTGAACAGCGCATACACAACATCAAAGCTATCTCAGTTTCTCACAATGCCCTGCCAGTCAGTAGGCTGGGGGTGGGCAAGATCTTGGGAGGGGACACAACTGGGACAGCTGACCCAAACTGACCGAAGAGATACAACATATTATATGAAGTCATGTTCATCAATAAAAACTGGGGGAAAGAAAGAGGAAGGAGGAGGAATCACGAACAAAGAAGTTCAGAATGATGGTGCCTGTCTTCCCAAGCAACTGTTATGCATGATAGAGCCCTGCTTTTCTGCAAATAGTTAAACCTGCTTGCTGATTGGAAGGAGTGAATTAATTTCTCAATTTTGTTTTGCTAATACATTCAGCTTTTCTTTACCTACTGAACGGTCTTCGTCTCAACATAAGTTTTCACACTTTTGCTCTTCCAAATCTCTTCCTCATTCCACTGAGGGGGCGTGATCAAGCAGCTGTGTGGGGCTGAGCTTCACACCTGAATTAAACCACAGCATTAGGAAAGTTTATGGTAGATTAAGATATTTGGGAATTGATATTGGGTTCAGACCTGTTCTTTGGTGGGTTTTTTTTCACCAATCCCATTATAGAACTTGTTTGAGAAAACAAATAACTGTAAGAGATTAAAGATTTTTTCATTCATTCTCAGGTTGTACTACTGGCACAATACAAAATCTTGTACTTTATAGTTATTTCAAGTTCTGAGAATACAGCAAAAACAATATATGGATTGTTCTGGCTTTTTAATAATAATCATTGTAATTTTTCAAAATTTGTATCCATCACATCCCAAATTCTTGCTTCTGTCACATTTTTTTCATACTTTCAAATCAAATACTGTTTTTCTTAATGATTTTTTGTTTTCCAAGTGAATGTGAAATACCAGATAACACATAAATTCTATTTTCTCCTCTGTCACATAGGAATGTGATTCTTCACAAGGAAACTATCAAATTTTGGACACAAAGGGCCAAAATCTGACATCCATTCCCTGTCTGATGTATGTTACTATCACCCAGCTACACTGTCTTTATAGATTAATAATGAGATCTTGTTTAACAGTCAGTGCAACTCAGTCATGTTTTACTTCCCCCCTGAAGGATCAATTGCTTATCTTATCAAAAGGATGATAATTCCCTCTGTCTGTCAGTTGATATGATCTTTATCTGGACACAAACTACAACAGCAGACTGAGATGAGCTTCCAGCCTTGCTGGTGGTAAGTGATTCAAAATCCATGTTTGTCATGTGCAGAAGACAGATGCACTGGTAGCTTCAGGCACTGCCTTAACACTAAAGTCCATTAATTCTAATTATGTTTTGCATATAGAGAATATTCAAATGTTTAACTTACAAAGAAGAAGGGCTATCCCCTTGGCAAAGTTTCTGCATAATAATAGAGGGGTTTGTGCAGGAGGTGATCTGGGCATACGAGGAGCATTCCTCAGGCCACTGGAGATTGAACACATAAAGCTATTTAGGGGATGTGTGCCAACCGCAGCCATCTCATAGCATCTCTGTTCATTCATCCATGGAGTTTTATTTTTATAGGCTTTGGATAAGAATGAGATCATTAACTTCTTGAATGAAGGTAGGATGGGAGTGATCCAGCTCAGCTGTGCATGTCATGTACATGGATATGCATATGAAGATTGCATAAAACAAGTGCTATCCTTCCTTATTGTTTCCTAAGAGAATTAATTGTTTCAATGGTAGCCCAGCTCTTGCATGGAAATAAGGAAGGGGCCAGAATGAGAAGAGCAAATCCCACATAGTGATTGATCACTTTCATTTAAGTTTAGAATTTTTAGGATCTTTTTATTATCTCTTGGTTTCCAACTGATAATTTTTTATTAAGTGAAACAAGATGTAATCTTGCTTGAAGTAACAAAATCACCCTGCAACATATTTCCCTTTGTTGTCTATTACTGAGTCTATTCATTTACCTTCTACCTCTGCAAGTATAAATCCTCTGTTATTTTTATTATTGAATTAAATAATACAAAAGTGTAAATCTTCAGATCCTATTCAATAAGAGTGTATCAAAAGCCACTTTCCTGTTATAACCTGCCAAAAATATCAAGGTAAAAGTAAGAACAATTCAATTGACTATCACTGGAGCCTACAGTCCAGCATTCCTAATATTAAAAAACCCTAATGGGTATCCACAAAAAATAAACCAGAATTTTTAACTACATTGTAAAATGTTTAAGAAGATAGAAATGTGGTACTAATACTAATGATGAGAAACAGAGGAGGATATGGTTTTAAAGCCCTATGAGGAAGTCCTAAAAACTCCTCGTAGATCTCCAAGTACTGTTTTATTAATATATCCAGCTCCTCTTTAAAACCAATGAACTAACATATTTGATATCAGGCTTGGACTTTGAGTGAAAATAGTGATCTGTAATTGTGAAAACTTAACAGTAGGTCACCACGATAAAAAGGAATCTATATGGGTGATTCAACCTGGAAATTTTAAACATTGCTCATACCTTCAGAGGACATATGTCCCTACACAACCTTCTTCACTTGGCTGCTCTTCATGAAGATAAATAATGCTCATATGCGATGTTCAACAAAATGTTTTTCTGGGGGGAAAAATAATGGAGCTTTCTGTTTCTCCATCAGCAAGAGCTTGGAAAATTTACAGTTAGCTCTGGTGCTGTTTGTCATCCAGATTGCTCATCTGTTTTGTGCTGAAAGACTGAGTAGTACTTGATGCAGAAAAAGCCAATGAAAAGTATCAGTGATTTACTTTGTATTGGACTTTATTGTACTGTCTCTGTCACAATATAGCACTTTGTCCTTAGAGAATATGACTTCATCCCCTTGCTACACAGATTTTTGCTTTTCTTGTCTTTTAAAAATAGCCTGTTTTTCAAAATTAATTATTTTACCTCCTTTTCCCCAGTCTGCTGGATCTCTTATTCTTCTAGTGTCTCACCAACCTCCCTCTCTCTGCTGTTCCCATGTACTTTTTTTATGTTGGCCTCTAGGCAGTCCTGACCAAATACAGGAAGAAATTAACTGTCCAGTTTAAAAAGTGGTGGCATATGTAAAGATAATAAATATCAAAAATATTAAATTAGACATACTATTGGGTATTAGACCCTGTGTGTTAGCAGTATGCTCAATAATAATATTCAGTGAGACAATTTCTTACTTTAGTTTTACATGGGAATTTGATGCATAAAAGCACAAATTCAGTGTTTCTAATGGTTTGTTTTGTCAAGAATTGGCAAATATTACTCTGTCGTAACTTCATAACCCTAGAGAAAAAATATTAGAGAGAGATATCATAACATACCAAAGACTTATTACAAATTCCAACTAAATTTAATATTATTAGAGTATGAAAGGCAGGCATCATGGTAAGCATTACATGCTTTGTATCAAAATAAACTCTATATTGCAAAGTCACTAAAGCATCCCTTTCACAGTATTTTGAAGACATATTGCCAGGATGGATGTATGCCCAAATGTTAAGTACTGGGCTGCAGGTCTCTCGTTTTCTTTCTACAGTCAGTGGAAATTTGCATTTTAACTCTTTCTTTTTTGTTCCATTTGTCCCTAGCCAAATTGAGCAAGATATTTTTGTTTTGTTTTATTCAGAGGTACCCTAGAGGAAAATGCTATGGCAGACATACAGTTCATCTACATATTCAACTAGGCATTTGGCACACAATTTTAAGAACTGCTATGCATACTAGCAAAAAATGCCAACATTAGAGAAGCTAAAGATGGGGCAAAACAAGTGAAAAAAACATGACATGATATAATTTAACAAGATAATACTACTTACAGAGTAATCTATGTTTGAGAATGATGTAAAATAATACAAGCCTATTCACTCTTTTTGTTTTCATATTTTTGATATTTAAATACCTAAAAGTCAGGCAATACACTTAAAAATATTTCTTTGGAAAACTGAGGGATGTCAACAAAATGCAAAGACTCTTTTTTTCAGATAAAAATAAATAATAGCAAATAAAATGTCTGTCTAGAAACAGTGTCTCAAAAATCAGGCTTCTAGCCGTTAAAATAGTTTGCAGAAGCATCAGACTGCATCACTTCATTTATGCAAGTAGTTACTTTATTTTAGTGTCTTAAAAGGCATGCAGTCATACAGTAACAACCTCACAATGGAAAACAATGCAGATTTTGACTAATGCAAGAACTCATACGTTGACTGCATTTGGACAGATATTCCACCTATAAATCTTGAAAACTACTAATAAGCAACAAGGGAGTGGTGGGGAGGAAAGATATATTCCAGACATTTTACATAGCATATCACAGGACCTTGCTGTCTAGGGAGCTGAAACCAATTAAGGGGTGAATAAATAATACAAGAGACAGAACAATATTGATGTACAAATGACAAAGATCCCTAAACCTTTTTTCCTTTTACTCCATGTCTTACAAAATAAGCATTGTCATGGGTTCAGCAGTAGCAGTCATTTTTCTCCTTCTTGGTAGCTGGTGCAACGCTGTGTTTTTGATTTTGGGCCTGGGAACTGCGCTGACAACACCAGTGTTTTCAGTTACTGCTTGTTACCGCTTTGGTTTGACCAAGGACTTTCTGAGTCTCATGCTCTGCCAGGGAGGAGAGGAAGCCAGGAGGAAGCAGAGACAGGACACCTGACCCAAACAGATCAAAGACATATTCCATACCACAGCACGTCATGCCCAGGATGTAAAACAGAGAGCAGAGACCCGGAAGGGTGGGGATGCACTGCTTGGTCGGGCTGGGTATTGGGCAGTGAGCGATTGTATTCCTTCCTTATATTTGCCTTGTCATTATTATTATTGGTGGTTTTGTGTTATACTTTAGTTATTAAACTGTTCTTATCTCAGGCTGTGGCAGTTGTATTCTTTTGATTCTCCTTCCCATCCCTCCAGAAGTTAGAGGAAAGAAAGAGGGGGGAGTGAGTGAGCAAAACTGCATGGCTGAGAAGCTTAAACCACGACAACCATTTATTGAAGAATAAAAAAGACATGCTGCGTAACTACACACATGTAAGATTCAGTCACACTGAACGAGTCCTTCTTCTGTTCCAAAGACTGCTTTGTTTCTGAAAATTGGTACACCTTTTATGCAATTAATTTCAATTAAAATGGAAAAAAAGGGTATGGTTTCACTCAAGTTTATGAATTAATAGCAGAAGATTCTAATAGTCTAGCCTGGTTAAGGGTCAAAATTGATTTATTGCTGCGACTTCATTTCTGTGGAGAAACTGAGACCAAATTAGGCTTCAGCATTAAAAAAAAAAATAAATTATAGGCCTCTGTGGAAATGTAGAAAGAATTGCTAGATAGTATCACAAAAAGTACTTTTTCTTTTGTTCAGACTAATGAAATGATAGCCAAGAATTGTTTGCATTGTATAATTCCTCCAAAACACTATTTCATACTATGAATGGCACATAGAGAATTCAGTATCTGCATGTACAACTTAATATCTGTATTCATAATAACTCACTACTTAAGTCATTCGATTATAAATCAGATACAAATCAACATTACCATGAGATCTGAACCTTGCTTAAATCAATAGAAAATTTCTAACTCGCATATGAAAAATGCAAATGTTAAGTTTGCAAGCTATGAAAAAAATCAAGACTTTGATTGTAAGATGTGTAACAAAAGAAAGGAAATAATTAAAATATGGTAAGCAGTTAAATGACAAATTACCACTTAGAAGATATTCAGTATGAGCTACAGACAAAAATTCTAATATATATGCATCTGTAGTTTATTAATAACTTATTTATATATAAATAAAATATAGTAGCATAGGAAGAGAAACGGCTTTGTGACTCCCTTGCTCTTGCAGATTATAAAATGTTAATGTACAAAATCTATTTTAAAAATAAGTCTTTCTTCACCTGTTACTGTTATTAGACCTTCTTCCTCTGACACTTTGAAACACAACTTTTCTTTGAAGGGTAAATTTCACTGCAGCTCATTTCACTCATTTGTTTTTGTACAAAACAGATAGTTCTCCTCTCATTGCTTCCCCTTGTCCTAATTAATTTTCAATCATGTACTTAAGACTTTATTTTGCCACTTCATTGTTGCTTTTCCCTGAGTTTAGCTTCCCAGTATCAAAGTTATTGCCCCTTCTACTATTTCATATCTGTAGTCTTTTTGTACACTAAGAAAGGTTTTCTGTGTTGGCAAAATGTTGAATTTCTGTCATCAGTGTGTTCAATTTCTACATATTCTTTTTAAACTATCAGTGAAAATATTAAAAAAATGTCTTCAAGAAGGACAATTTTTGAAGTCCAAACGTTTCATATGATCCACTGACATGCTTCAGTCGGCCTTGACAGTTTCTTATCACTGTCTCCAGATCTGAACTGCAGCTATCTGCACGCAATCTCTTATATGATCTGCTGATGGGACTTCTAGGTTGAGTTTGAACCTGGTTGTAAGGAAAGACTTGCTGGATGGCGACCAGACTGTAGCTAACCTTGGTTACTTTTTTCTGGACTTGATCATGAGCCTGATTGGCTGGCTCAGCAACCTGGCTCTTCACAGGCAAGGCTACTGCTGTGGCGCTTGGCTGATGGCTTGCTGTCTCTTGAGGAGCAGCAACCCTTTGCCTCTACCTTACGGTATCTACAATAGAAGTGGGATGACTCGTGAAAAATGTAAGCATCCAGTGACTTTTGGTGTCCCCAAGAATGTCTATAAATTCTGGATGGAGCTACTAACTTGGTAGCTGGATGGGATTCTGAAACCAAAAGTCTTTCCATGAATTCAAGCCTCCCTGAACTGCAGCTTTGAAAATAACTTGGGTTTCTATTTGTGCAAAACAATCCATTAAAAAATACTAATGAAAAAATATTGTTTTCACTTTTCCATAGACTATATTTTAAATGCAAGTTTTACTCAAATAATCCATATTTTAAAATGCTATTTATCATACATGAATTTTGAATAAGGAACATCTCTCCAAAGTAATTTTCAAAAATAAGGTGAAGCAAATAAGC
Organism: Ara ararauna; assembly: GCA_028858755.1. NCBI lineage: Eukaryota > Metazoa > Chordata > Aves > Psittaciformes > Psittacidae > Ara > Ara ararauna. Next base: position 23,596,398 of record CM054376.1, read on the forward strand.
GCTGAAAATTAGAACACAGCCAAGAAAATCATGATTTTGAAGGAATATGGCATGCTTCAAATATGCTATGTATGCTTGATTCTGCCTTCTGTAGTCTAAATAAATGCAAATGCCACCACTCATTTTAAATGGTGCAAAACAAGCATTTCACTAATTATTCTAGAATAAGGAACTGGCCAGAGATCAGCCATGTATTCATATCAGCAGCTTCTGCTATATACAGGAGCTGTAAAAAAAAGTATTTCTCTACATTTTCATTTCAAAATAGGCTATAAAACCATGTTTCTGTGATGCCTATGATGTCATACACCCGCAGACATGCACACATGTCTAATTCCTCTTGTTTGTTCCCCATGCTATGGGCATTTGTATAGAGGCATCTGAGCCGAGCTCCAAATGAAGCCGGCTCATTGGCTGGAGCAGCTGCAATATCTCTACATAGCTCTGAACGTTTACTAGAGGTGCTGACAAGTGGCTGGGTGTGTTGGGATGGAATGATGTCCCCCTCCCCCAACAAATCTAGTTTAAAGCATCCTTGACCAGTCTGGCAAGCCTCCTACCAAAACCACTCTTCCCTTTCTTTGTCAGTTCAGCTCCACCAGCCCCCAGTAGACTTGGCTTACTAAATTGAGTCCCATGTTCTAGATATCCAAACCCCTGACTATAGCACCACCCTTCTAACCATTTATTAACCCGGTCAATCCTCCTAGCCTTTTTAAGGTACTTCCCTGTATCCTGGAGAGTTGATAAAAAGACAATCTGCACTCCAGAGCCCCTAACGAGCTTGCCCAGAGCTCTGTAGTCCTTCTTTATGTTCTCAGGGCTACCTGCTATCTATATAAGTAGCACCCTCATAGATCACTTGAATTGGGTAGTAGTCAGTGGGACCGACTAGAGCAGGCAGCTTCTCTGCAACATCCCTGATCTGAGCCCCTGGTAAGCAACACACTTCCCTTGAGCCTGGGTCAGGCCAACAGGTGGGTGCCTCTGTTCCTTTCAGAGTAGAGTCCCCTACTAGTATGGCCCTCCGCTTTTTCCTGGCAGCAGCAGTAGTGATCTTTACCAGTGTATCAGCCAGTTGTTCCTGGTGGGAGTGTGGTTCCTCATCAGCCCCCTGCAGGATAGCAAAGCGGTTCTGGATGGGAACAACAAATTTAAGAGGAAGCCCCTTGCTTTTAATTGTCCTCTTCCTCCTTTTTTTGTTGCTTTTTTCTGTTACTGTTTCCCAGCTTCCTGGGTTAGTGGCCTACTTTCCCGCATGAGCAACAGCAGACTCTTGAGGCCCCTGCGCAGTCTGGTCCTGGAGCAAGCAGTGCTGTTTCCCCTCATCTTCCCTGACACCTTTCAGCCTAGTAACAGCTTCCCGCAGCTCAGCCACCTGCTGCAGGAGGACTTCCACCAGGGAGCCCAGTAGCTTTACTTTTTAACCTGACTTTATCTCTACCCTCAAGTTTTTCTTCCTTTTGCCCTTCCAGTTCTCTCTCCCATCCCACTGTGGAGGAGTGAGCAAGAGGTCATGGGAGGCTGAGCTGCCTCACAGCTCAGGGTTAATCTGCCGCAATCACATATGAGAGTTGCTCATCTTGTGCATACCAGCTTCTGTATGAGCTGATGATTGTGCATCCCTGTGTTTTTATACTCTTTTAAGTGTAATCTCTTTTTTTAAAAATGTATCAATATGACTTCTTATCCTGTAAGTATTAAATTTTGTGTGCATCTTGGAAAATATTTCTGCCTATGAGGTTCGAAGCCCAACCATTCAAATTTATTCGTTTAGTTTTCACATAGTTTAATTTAGGTTTGACACAAAAAATTCTCACAGACTCTCAGAACATGCTAATTAGCTTCAAACTAGGTAAAAAACCCACCATAGAAACTGCTGCTCAGTTCTGAGGAGTGGTCAGTTCTGAAAATTTTAACCAGCATGAGTCAGGAAGTCTGAAGTGGAAAGTGTATGTGCACAAACAATATTTAAATCAAGTCAGTGGCATTCTTACATCATTTACTTTTTTCAATAGTCAGTCTTTCTCTCCATCTGCTTTGAAAATCATCTGAAATTTCAATTAAGTGGCTTGATAAGAAGCTTTTCCTAAACAGATGAATATATTTTTTTTTTAATCTAACATACTTCTGTTTCCTTCTAGCCCTAAAAAATTACAAGGACCAAGAATCTTAATTTAAACAAACAAAAAAAGAGCTAGGTAATGCAGTTGAAAAAAAAAAAAAATACAACCCAAAAACCAGAATACTGAAATGCTGCTGGTCAGTAAAAAAATAATGTGGAAACCTTGGGGGGGGAGGGGAGAGGGGGGAAGAAGGAATTTACAAAACAATGAATTTTACTGTGACAAGTTACCATGTAGGAAGGAAATCAGAATGTGTATTTTGTCAGTGCTGATGGAGATAGATGGTGACTTCTGTACAAAATGTTGTTAAACTAAATATCCTATCATTCACTGTATTCAAAGAAAGCAACATATACTGGTAGCAATAATCTATGCAAGTCATAATCTTTTACTGAGAGTTTTTTTCTTATTTTATAAGAAAAGGCTTATGTTCTCCAGCCAACTTAAGTATTTTGGCTAGAAAAGTTTGTGGTGCATTCATTTTAAAAAAATATTAAAGTAAAAAATAGAAATTAATACAAAGGAAGTTATACTTTTCCCAGCTTTTTACTTACCTATTTTTCTGCTAATACAGTAGATCATTTGCACACTGCATCCAAGAATAGTTAAAACATTTTACAAAGTGTATTTATGTGCTATTATCGAAACAAATACATTTATTGGGAAAAATTTCTGCTTGACATTTTGTGTTTTGACTGGCATTTGCTAGTTACCAGCTGTCATAAGGAGAAGACTACAACACATGCCATTAGCAGCATATGCCTTTTTGGGCACTGAATAGCTTTTTCATACAAAAAAATCAAATGATCCATAACATATTATGCTGTCATTTAAAAAACACATCAGAACTGTAATGTTTTTCATACAAGTAATAAATTTTGTTCCCCAAGGCTCAATCTAGCATTTTCTCACTATTTGGGGACATAATGAGGAAAACATTTATTCTATTAATTGGCATTACTTATTTTCACTGTGTTAACGATTTTCTCAGAATGTAGATTTCTTGCAACAATTTTCAGAGGATTTGATTTCTGTGCTCTGCTACCCTGTCAGATGGATCTGCTTTTTTCCTAATACAGTATCTTCTCTGTCATTCAAATCTGTGACAAGTATTTACCAGATAAGATAAAGATTTGGTAGCCAAGCCAGTCATGTTTGGTTTTTCCTACAGCAAACTATTGCAAAGATTTTTAGGAACGTGCGGGTAAATGAGATGTTCATTAGTCATTTTTTGATAAAAGTACAGATTTATTCTATTAATCATATTATCTTCTTTACTCTCCTAACACCCTTCACCCCCCCCCACCGGAAAAAAAAAAGAAAAAAAAAAAAAAAAAAAAAAGAAGCCCATTTGCTTCCTGGAAGGAGAAATTGTAATTTCTGACTGCTACAGAAACTCACTGATGTCTGGATTTCATTATCAATTATTTGGCTCCTGATGCAGCTAAACTCAGAGAAAAGCTATTCTAAATTCCCTAAACAGTCAATAGGGAAAACGAGTACTCCCTTGGTGGGAATATATATAATTATCTTTCTCCAAGAACTATCTGAGGAGCTATTCAAGTATGATATTTACTTGAGTAGATATTTAAATTAAGAAGTTTAATTTATTCTTGAATTCTTAAGAGCAATAGATCATTGTTTTCAAAGAGTAGATACTATTTTTGTCCAAACACCTGTTTAAAATAACTAGCAAGTTAACAAAAAAAAACCAAAAAAAACCCCCAAAAAACCCAAAATAAAAAATAAAATTTTATGGTTTTTTTCTTTTTATTATGATGAAAAAAAAATGTACATACATATATACTGATAATGCATATGGGAAGAAAGTATTTAAGTCCAGGTAGGAGAAAAGCTGATGGGTATTATTCAGAAAGATATCAGTTGAATTACTGGTGATATCTGACTCCTTTTCCTGTGAGATAGGAATTCAAGGGAGGAATATATGAGGAATCAGGCATGGAGGTCACATTTCAAAGCCCCGTTTCCTAACTTACTACTCTCTAAAGATAGAACTCTAACTGCATGGAAGTATAACTTACAGAAAGAATATTCTCAGTGTTCCAGGTCCTCTCTAAATCCAAAGTCATAAAGAAGTCAGAAATGAAGGAAGGTGTAGTCATCCCGTAGAAATCAAATCACATGTGGGTTTTGTTTAATCTATAAAAATTCCCACTAGTTAACCTTCAACTACAAGTGTTCAATTGCTTTACTCATTACCAGCATAGGTAGTATGCAGACACAACACTTCAGAGACAAAATCTTTCCAGTACTAGCTAATGAAATGATTCTTTTTAGATGTTTTTAAAAATGCCATTAGTTACCGTGTGTCTATTTTCCTGCTTTCTGACCAAGATATCTGAGATTACTGGTCTAGCTTTTTGATCTATCACAGGAAAACAGTAGATAGCCAACTAATACTTAAGCGAGGTAGTGTTGTGGTTTAAGCCTCTATAATTCACACAGTCGCTCTCTCACTCACTCCTCTCTCTTTCTTCTCCCCGCTCCTGGAGGGATGGGAAGGAGAATCGAAAGAATGCAACTCCCACAGGCTGAGATAAGAACAGTTTAGTAACTAAAGTATAACACAAATCACTACTGCTGCCACCAATAATAATAATGACAAGAGAAATACAAGGGAAGAGAATATAATCACTCACCACCAATACCCAGCCCAACCACACAGTGCACCCCCACCCTTCCGGGTCTCTGCTCTCCGTTTTTACATCCTGGGCATGACGTGCTGTGGCATGGAATACCTCTTTGTTCAGTCTGGGTCAGGTGTCCTGTCTCTGCTTCCTCCCGGCTTCCCCTCCTCCCTGACACAGCATGAGGCTCAGAAAGTCCTTGGCCAGACCAAAACATTACCAAGCAGTAACTGAAAACACTGGTGTTATCAGTGCTGTTCCCGGGCCCAAAATAAAAAACACAGCGTTGCACCAGCTATCAAGAAGGGGAAAAATGACTGCTACTGCTGAACCCATGACATTATCCACCCCTTATTCCATACCATTCCCATCATGCTCAGATCCCATATTTTCAATATACAATCACATATATATATATAAACATACACACACACACACACAGAGGGAGAGAGATCATCCCTCAGTGCATGGACTAATCCCTATAAAGCTGCCGAGTCTGCACAGTCGATGATATTGGGCTCCATCTTTCATAACATTCTTTCAGAGCAGGGGAGGCTGTGTGCAGTGTTCATACTTGTGAATAACCTGGGCAATAGTGTCCATTGCTAAGTCCACCACTCGATCATTAGTCCATCTGTATGTTACAACTCTGCCCTGATGGCCTGAGGCATCATGGGGCCACCAGGCTCAAAGTAATTCACCCTCCCCTCCAGCAGTTTCTGCAGCTTGTCGGTGGGGACTCCATACAGCTGCCTTCCATCTTTGATGTTTCCAAAGCACTGGAAGGGCACAGTGGACTAGATAACCACCCATACTGTCCCACACACCCTGCCATTCATGACTGTCCAGCTTTGGGGGAAATCTCTTGGTCGTCTTAGATTGCAGTCTAACCCCAGACAAGGCCCACACCCCACTCTGCTTAACTCTGGGGACCAGACAAAATGGTTGCAGGTAAAACACACTCTGTATGCATGCCACCATGCTGATCTCCATCACAATCAGCAAGCAGGTCTCAAGGGTACCCAAAGGCCATTCAAACCCTTCAGAACTTTCAAATGTTGCTGCTGTGCTTGTCACTGGGGCTGGTGTAGCTGCTTTGCTTGCCGGCTCTCTCACCGCCATCTGCTCTTTGTCTGAGTCCAGATCTTCCTCCTCTGCCTTGCTGGGAAGTGCTGCGCGGTCTCCTGCATCCCCCTGGGGCTCAGGCTTGAGGGGCTCTGTGGGCGGCTTCTGGGGGATGCTCTCGGCCGCCATGGGGCTGGGTTTGGCTGCCGCCTGCCCCTGCTGCTCTGTAGAGGCAGGGCTGGGCTCTGCTACTGGGCTCAGCTCCTCCGTCGTTTCTTCCCGCGGCTCGGCAGCTGCCGGGCTGGGCTCAGCAAGGGGGCTCACCCCTTCTGCCACATTCTTCGTGGCCTCTTGACCCCTGGGTCCACTCTTCTGGGCTGTTTCGGCCACCAGCGGCTCCCGAGGCCGCCCCCCCTCGGCTCCCCACAGCCTCACAAAGACGGAGGTGAGGACAAGGGCCAGGACGGTGAAGAGCAGATGAAATGCCAGGCACAAGTCCACGTCCACGTCCACATCTGCCCCCCCCCACTTCTGGAGCCCTCCTGTATTACAAGCCATTCCAACACAGTACAATGAAACAAGAACCTTAACCCAAAACCCATATCTGAAAAATGCTAAGATAACAAATACCGGCTGTAACTAAGGTACAACAGGCTGAAGCCATGAACTCAAGAGAGTCAAGAGCAACAACTCTGAGAGCCAATAAATCAGCATTGTGATGAATGGCTATTAATCCTGTCGTTATCTCAACCCTTCATGCCCCACGTTGGGTGCCAAAAAGAACTGTCGTGGTTTAAGCCTCTATAACCCACGCAGTCGCTCTCTCACTCACTCCCCCCTCTTTCTTCACCCCAGCTCCCAGGGGGATGGGGAGGAGAATCGAAAGAATGCAACTCCCACAGGTTGAGATAAGAACAGTTTAGTAACTAAGGCATAACACAAGACCACTACTGCTACCACCAATAATAATAATAATGACAAGAGAAATACAAGGGAAAAGAATACAATCGCTCACCACCAATACCCAGCCTGACCACACAGTGCACCCCCCCCCCCATCCTTCTGGGTCTCTCCACTCCATTTTTTACATCCTGGGCATGATGTGCTGTGGCGTGGAATACCTCCTTGGTCTGTTTGGGTCAGGTGTCCTATCTCTGCTTCCTCGCCGCTTCCCCTCTTCCCTGGCATAGCATGAGACTCAGAAACTCCTTGGTCAGACCAAAACATTACTAAGCAGTAACTGAAAACACTGGTGTTATCAGCGCTGTTCCCAGGTCCAAAATCAAAAACACAATGCTGCACCAGCTACTAAGAAGGAGAAAAATGACTGCTACTGCTGAACCCATGACAATAATCTAACTTTGAATTTTACTATAAACATATGATGGAAAAAATATAGAACATGCTTTAATACTCTGTTAGCAATTTGTCACATATATTCAACTTTGATTTCTTCTGCCTGACTGAACAACTTGAAATATAATTGATTAATTAATAAGTATAGGTTTGATTTTAGCATATTGAACCTTCACAGCAGCTATATAATAAGAGGAAAATATTCTGCATTTTAGGCATTTGGAAACTTGTTCCTTTACACTTTAATGCTCTTCCTGTATTTTGTGTTCATAAATGTAATACTAATTACGATGTTGAATGTTTTTGTCTAGTCTTCCTTTGTGAAAGAATAATTAGGGGAAAAGACACAATTCAGAATGAAAGAGCAGTGAACAGTAAGCCTTCTCTGGAAGCTTTATTTTTCTTCCTGCCTGATTTACCAAAACAAAAGTTCTTTTACTGGTTCTTAATTGTATACATTTTGGTGGGAGTATTCCTTAGATGTAGCATTGAGTTTCTAGTGTAAAGAACAACATAATAAAATAACATGATTTACACTATGTTCAGGGTGGCAGAGATAATTCTTTACCACTACAGATGCCCATTTTTGTTTTCAAAATGTAATTTTTGTTCCAGACTAAAAACCAGATGCTGATTAATCAGTGTTCTTTACCAATTCTAGGAAATTATGTACTATGCATTGAAAAAATGTCAATTTAAAGTCTTATTATATGAAAATAGACATATTTCTATTTAATAAAATGAACTTATGGTTGAAAGAGTTCATTAGTATTTACATTGCAAATATCATTAATGTTAACAACAAAAAATCCACATTACTTACAAGAATGATGTTAATAGTGTTTAAAAACTTATCTATCTTTTCACATGAACTTTGTGGAATAGAATATAAAATCTTAATAGAGGTGCACTTTGTACCAAATTTAGTTTTTTAGTTGAGATGCAAGCTCCATCTAGAAACTTACTGCAATGAGAAGTATCTGTTTTCCAGCGGGTTAAAAACATCTTTGCTATATTGCCTGTCATCTTGAATCTCCTACAAGTATCCTTTAGAGGTTGTTTGCTTTTGGGTTGAGACATTGGAATCAAGAGAGCCTGGTAAGCCCACAAAAGCTATCAACAGGGACAGCTGAATGCATAACTGTTATTTTGACTCATTTACACATAATAAACATGCATAAAGTGCTGTGGGCATTCAGGCGAGCGGGAAAGAACGACACATCTATAAGATGCAGGTTGCAGTCCGAGTTTATTGCTAACAATCCGTGCTTATATTAGGGCTTACATTGCACAATTTCTATCACGCGCAGAGGCTACATTCTTGATTGGTCGACAGTTGCTGTCCACGCGATAGATACTCCCATATGATTGGCTACTTATGCTACTAATTGATACATGATTGATTACATGATCGGTATGTGCTTGGTCACAGCTCAAAGGTTACATTCACATCCCCCCCCCCCCTCTGTAGTTTTCCTCTTGGTTATGTTCCAGGGAGATTCCAGCTTGCAGCTGTGCTTCAAGGTTGCAGTTATCAGTTCCTCCCTACATATCCCGACTTCTCAGGCTCCTCTGCCAACTCCCTCAATCTCTTCTCACACACACGCTCTCTAGTAACCTTCAGCTAGGGCCTCAAAGCCTTTGGTTCACTACTGCTGGGCCTATGGTCTCATCGTGTCCATTCTCCAGCAGCCATTCCCCAACAATACCCCTCTTTTCCTTTTCTATCCGCAACAATTCCCCCTTTTTCTTTTTGAACAAGTAAGATTTGGTTAGTTATTTTTGTTACACTAGACATGATACACTTATAAGCTATGCCAACTATTAAAAGAATTAGTAGTAGAATACCAATGATTCGAACCCCTTCCTTTATGAACTCTGACAGCCATCCAGGTAGTCCCCCAAACAGTGATTTTAACCAGCCATCAAAAGGTCCTGAACTTTCCCTCAAGGCATGTAAACCCCCTTTTAGTCGCATATAGTTGACCAATTTAGTTAACAGAGCCACATACATATTACCATCAAAGACAGCATAACAAACTGACAATAGACAACATAGGCCTACCCTGGTCCGAATTCCTGGGTATCCCATCCCTTTTATAATCTACTAAGTGCTAAGCAGTAACTTTCCACTCTCACTCCCTTGTCATCCTGATTTAGCAAAAGTAAGGGTTACAAATATTCACATAGTTTGGTCTGTCTTTGAGATGCACATCCTGCTTTATCTTGCAAACTCTGCTCTGTTTTGCTAACCAGTCTTCACCCTTCATTGTTGTCTTTACAGTTCTCAGGGCTTAGGCCTGCCCAGGGCATTAACACATGTTTTCTTCGCTGTTCCCAGGGCTGAAGCCGGACCAGGGAGATAATGCCTGAATCCATTTCGTTAACTATCTCTATCCCTTCACCCACATCAAAAGACAGTTTTTATAGATTTATGATCTACCTTGCCAAAGTTTCTATATTCTCCATTAGCTATTGTAGCAAGCAAGGCACACAGATTAGAATACCTAAAAAGACTAACAAAATGATTAAGATAAAGTAAAGCCATCCTGTAATGCTCAAGCCAGAAAACACTTTGTTCAACCAATCCAGTCCCTCATCTTCCTGAAGGTGTGCTGTCCTTGTTATTAAGACCAGAATGCTTTGTTGATTCGTGTATTTGGGGTTTTCCTATCATTCCTCTTGCTTGCTTTACTAGCATGTTTTTTACAATTTGCCATGTTCGCTCTATCTGAAGTCACTTGAACCTTTGTAACGTGGCATATCAGTGATTCTTACACACTATGTAGCAGGTCAGAATAATAGTGGATTTAGACCAGATCATATCTGCAAGATATGCCAACCACAGGCTTCTCGGCCTGTGTTACTCTCTTATATAGCTCTCTGATAACAGGGGAGGCCATCCCTCACATCAAGGTCTGGCATGGCATGTGTCCCCACCACTCAACGCCTACTGGGTTGCAACCAACAGCGGAGCTAAAAGTTCTTCTCGGTGGCAAACACAGAGGCCAACCCAGGCTTGCTCTTGACTGTGGTAGGAGGCATTTGGCCAACCTCAGTCCTGGCACCTCATTGTCAATGCAGAGTTTCACCTGCTTCAGCCAGTAACAAATTGCTACTATGGCAAAGCACATACAGATTTACATTAGCAGTATGTATACTACAGGGTACAGCAGCATGTTGAAGATTCTAGTGGCAGTGAGTGACCAGCCAAAGAAATTTCTTATCAGTGGAGTTCTCTCACCCTCTTAATTCGTTCCATTGTCTGCTCTATAATGCTATCATTGTATTAAACTCTTTCTCACTTTTGCCTTAGCATTTTCTAGCAGCTGCTGCAAATTTGCATGCTCTAACATCTGTTTTACAATTGACAAATCCATACAATACAAGGTGTAGTTTCTTATTAGCAACTGGCTCGTAAGTACAGGTGGTGTTATACACAAAATCACAGCCTCTAATAAGAGCCACTTTACAAGCACATGTATTCAAGCTGTTACTTTTCAGTTGCTCCCAAGTGATGTTTTGCAGTCATTTGTTTCTCTCTTCCTCTATCTCCTTCTGCTCAGAATATTCACAGTCAGCTCCTATAGGTGAGGCATTGGTTTTTTTCACTCATCTATCCAGCTCATGGTGAGGCTTGAGAAACTTTGCAGGCAGCTGCCATGGCCCTGTGGGGGGGGGGGGGGGGGGGGGGGGGTTGGGGGGCACACACAAATATATCCCTTCCCCAGGGTTATCAGTTCTTGAGAAGTAAGACAAGTTAAAGTGTTTCCTTAAAGCAAAGGCATTCTGATAAAACAGGAATGTGAGGCAGCTGCAGAAGTAAACTGCACGGTGTTAACAGTCAAGGAGTTTGCTGCGTCATTGCCCATTTCTTTTTTCTTTCTCTGCCACCCTGCTGCTGCTTGGGTGGCGGCTGGTAAAGCTTGTGGTTGCACTACCCCTCTCACTTTTTCAGTTAGCATTTCTTATTTCAACCAATTGGTTCTTCCAAGTCTTGAATTCACCCCCAGGTTACTTAAAACACACTAAGCAGGACTTCTCTGCGCCCAGTGTGCTGCAGGCCTCTTTAAGCCTTATCTGTGGTGTCTCTACAAACTGCTCCGAAACACTGGTGTTATCAGCGCTGTTCCCAGGCCCAAAATCAAAAACACAGCGCTGCACCAGCCACCAAGAAGCAAGAAAACGACTGCCACTGCCGAACCCATGACAATATTCACTTCTTATTCCATACCATTCATGTTATGCTCAGATCTTACATTTTCAATATACCATCACATGTATATATATATATATCCACACACACACACACAGAGAAATCATCCCTCAGTGCCGCTTTGTGCGGCTACAAACGCCAGCCTGCTCAGCAGCAGCTACAGCTGGCAGTCTGCCGAGCAGCAACCATATATACCTGTCAGCAACAGCACTTCTGTATTAACCCTTTCCTGTCTGAAATGTTAATCTGTTACACCCTTAAAACTTCTACATGAATCCAATAACAAAACAAAAATACACTGAACAGTGTCTGCCCTCAACACACATACGCACACCTACATACACATGCCTACACATGGGATCCCATAAACAGACTTCACACAAATACAAAATTTAAAACACAAAATGTAGACAAAATGTGGTGCAATGACCCTGTGAAGACAATCAAGAAACCAGCTCCAAACAGCATCAGTGCAATGTAAGGTGGCAGGCTCAATCTCAGCGGGCGTCCCCGCAGAGGCTCTGCCCCCCTCACATTGTATGAGGCTTGGGCTTTTAAACTGACCAAAATGCACACTCGTTCTGATGCAGGTGGCCAGCCTACATCGGAAGAAGCGGCCAACATTATCTATAAAGGTCTGCAAGGGTCGGTGGAAACATGAACATACTTATTTTTGCCAACTTTTAGTGCATGAATATCACAGAGAGACTATAAGCACACAATACATCTGCATCCCCCACCCATCTTACTTTTCCCTTTACAGCTGGTAATTTATCATGAGGATCTGGGGGATATAAATCAGGCTTCTTTTCCGGATCAACAGGTACCGGGTCAAGAGGACTATCCAGGTCAGCATCAGAATTATCAGGAGTCAGAAACTCAGGAGTAGCAACAGTACTTTGATGAACGTGCACAGGCTTCTCATAGATGTTGTCTGGAGTCTCAGCGTTATCAAGTTTCGGAGTAATATTTCTTCTCCTTCCCCCACGGCTTCTCCGGCGGCCGTACCTCTCACAGGCACGGGTAGCCCCATTGGTGGCGGCACCCAGTCCTCTCCCAACTTTCTCGACACTTCCCCTGCCATCTTTCTCTCGGCATGGTACTTTTGCAAACAGTTCATAACCTCTCTCCATGGGGTCGACATCCCTTTTTGCGGTCTTATTGTCCTTTATCACATCCTCCCACAGTTCATCTCCCAACCATCTCCATTCAGCAGTGTCAAAACACCCAGCCGATTCTCGAAACAAACCGGCCGATCCTCCTATGGCTCTTCCTATGGCTATCAGGGTCTCCACCTCCTTAGACCCTACAGACTTTACTCCCCGTTTCTCAAGAAACTTTATGAGTAAACTTACAGCTACCTCACGTTCCATTTCTCGTGTCCCCGACACCTCGTCAGCCACTGTCCATCCACAGGTAGCTCCCGACGTCTTGCGCACCGGGCGTTACGTTCGTGCTAACGTCTTTGCTCCTTTAGTCCCAACTTGTACAGCCTCCCAGATCTCTTTGCCTATTTGTTCCCAGGCCTCCATCCGATACACATCTTGAGTTTCTCGTATCAGTCCTCTACGCCTACACCAGCCCAATAATTCAGATAGCTCTGGCCTGCTCACAGGTGTCTCAGTTTTTTCGGCTAGCTTTAATAAGCTTTCTATTACAGCCTTCTCCACTACTGATGCAGTAATTTCCATCCTGCTTTTATCCCTGACTCACCGGTCAGCCGTGCACGATCCGCCTTTCTTCGGGTGCCCAGCTAAAATCCTCTGGCAGCAGGATCCTCACCGCTCCGCAGCTCCTTTCACGTCTTCCCCTTACAGGATCACGTCGGGGTCACCAGATGCTGCGGGCATTCAGGCGAGCGGGAAAGAACGACACATCTATAAGATGCAGGTTGCAGTCTGAGTTTATTGCTAACAATCCGTGCTTATATTAGGGCTTACATTGCACAATTTCTATCACGCGCCGAGGCTACATTCTTGATTGGTCGACAGTTGCTGTCCACGCGATAGATACTCCCATATGATTGGCTACTTATGCTACTAATTGATACATGATTGGTTACATGATCGGTATGTGCTTGGTCACAGCTCAAAGGTTGCATTCACATCCCACCCCCCTCTGCAGTTTTCCTCTTGGTTATGTTCCAGGGAGTTTCCAGCTTGCAGCTGTGCTTCAAGGTTGCAGTTATCAGTTCCTCCCTACATATCCCGACTTCTCAGGCTCCTCTGCCAACTCCCTCAATCTCTTCTCACACACACGCTCTCTAGTAACCTTCAGCTAAGGCCTCAAAGCCTTTGGTTCACTACTGCTGGGCCTATGGTCTCATCGTGTCCATTCTCCAGCAGCCATTCCCCAACAATAAAGATCTACAGTTCATGAAACTACCTCTGTCAGTTTGGAACAGAATATGATGAAAAGACTGGCAATAGGGCAAGGAACTTTTCACGCATCCTACTGACAGTCACACAACAAGAGGCCATGTTTTTCCCAAATGTGGAAGTTTGTCTAATCTGATAAAGTTAGAAGGACTCACTGAAGCATAATAACCACACATACAAGATTTAAATGCTTTTTGAAAACTAGATCACTACTATGTTAGTGACGCAGTTAGATACCTGCAGTTCTGCAAAAACTTTTACACTACTAGACGCCCATTTCCACGTCCTTAAAAAAAGCTATTTTCATGTTATATATAATGTTAAATATCAACATCAGTACTTCATTGCAATATATTGTAACAGTTTATATAGTATTAAACATTATTATCTTCTGGGAAAGTTCCATTTTTTATATTCCAAAGAGAATCACATTATTTGCTGTTCATAAATTAAGGAAATAGTTACAATTTCTGTCTGTATTCTGTATTTCATAAATAAAGTAAAATTCATCTGGAAATCTTTATTGCAATATCTGTCTTTTAATAGTTTCCTTTTTAAGATGCTTCAGTGAATGAATTGGAAATCTCTTTCCTTCATAATGATAAAGGAAAAATAGTATTTGACCTAAGTGCGTGTTATGGTTTAATCTCAGCCGGCAACTAAGTCCCACGCAGCTGCTCATTCGCACATCCCCCTCCCCCACCTTACCCCCTCCCTAGGTGGGATGGAGAGGAGAATCTAAAGAATGTAAAATCTGCAAGGTGAGATAAGGACAGTTTAATAAAGTACAATGTAATAATAACAATAATGACAAAGGAAATGACAAGGGGAGAGAATGTAAAACTGAACGACGGAAGGGAAAAAGAAAGAAAACAAACACATACAAGTGATGCACAATACAACTGCTCACCACTTGCTGACCAATACTCGGGCTGACCCTAGCAGTGATCAGTCCCTTCTGCATGACTCCTCTCAGAATTTATATACTTGGCATGACGTGCTGTCGTATGGAATACCCCTTTGGCTAGTTTGTGTCAGGTGTGCTGTTTCTGCTTCCTCCAAGCTTCTTGTGCTCCTCACTGTCAAAGCATGAGACTGAAATATACTCGCTTCAGATGAATTGATCAGATTCCTCCAAGTTTTCTCTTCTCCTGGCTAAAGAATACCAGCTTTCTCAGCCTCCCCACTTACGAAAGATGCTTCAGTCCCTTAATCATCTTTGTGGTGCTGTGCCAGATTTGCTTTATAAGTCTATGCATTCTTTGTACTGGGAATCCTAGCACTGGACATGGTACACCAGGGGTGGCCTCCTCACTGCTAAGTAGAAGGAAAGGGCCACCTCCATCGACCTGCTGGCAACACTCCCCCTAAGGCTTCTAATCTAAGGCTGCTGGCTTTTCTAACCCATATCCCTACGTGACTGGACAAAAACTGTGCTCCTCCTGGGTCTGCTGCCCCTGCTTCTACCTGTTGTGCACCTGCTTTATGTCTGAATTCAGATGAGATATCCATGCTCATCCATACCATCCTGCTCATCTCTGCCACCTTTGTTTGTTTTCCTACTTCTTGGAATGCACCTTTCTTGAACCTCATGGAGGTTATCTTTTAATATCAACCAGTTCTCCTGAAGCTTTCTTCTCTCCAGGGCAGAATCACAGAATCATCACAGAACCGTTAAGGTTTGAAGGAATCTTTGGAGATCATTTAGTCCAACCTGCCTGCCAAGGCAGGGCCACCTAGAGCATGTTACACAGGAACATATCCACACAGGTTTTGAATATCTCCAGAGAGGGATATTTATATATCCTGTATCCAACAGGAATCTTCCAAACAAATCTCTGAAGTGGTTAAAGTCTGCTTTCTTGAAATCTTTGGGGTTTTTTAACTTTCTTTCTTCCTCTCACACTCTCTGCAGCCGAGGCTGCCTTCAACTTTCATACCCCTGTCCAGTTCTTCCTTGTTCGTAAGTATCAAATTCATTAAAACTCCTTCCTTCCCTGGTTCCTCAATTGCCCGTACCAAGATGCACTCAAGAAATCTCTTATGCACGTGTACTTTGAAGCTGGAGATTATACAAAACTCATATTCATACCCGTTTCTATAGTAAAATTATGGTATGAAATTTTTACAGGGCTATAAAACAATTTCGATGTCTTAGTGTATGTGTCATGCAGCCATTTCATCTGGAAGAAAGATTAATTTGGTTACTTGGCCAGCAATGACAATATTCTGACAGGGTGACAAGATAAAACAGAAGGTTCACCTTTATTTACCTAGTTTATAATATGTAATCCATGATTTTCATTAACTCGGAGGGTTGTAAATTAATTCTTTACAACACATGCAGAGAATAACACATCCCTCTAGTGACTGGTTAATGTCTTTAAATCCGTTGTCTACTTCTACTGATAAATGCAAAAAAAAAAGCTGTTTCTAGATCTTCGTTTACTGTTTTTGTAATTCTGATTGTTTCTCAGAAGCATTGTTTGCCAAGGGCTTGTGGGTGTACAAAATGCCTTGACTTTCATTTTGATATCCCATATGGTCTGCCTTGGTTTCCCAAATGCCTACCACAGTGAAACCTGTTTTCTTGGCAGCCACAGAGGTCTTTAAGAATCCATATTACCCATGTTCCATTGTTCAGGGATAGTTTGGGTATTTTTATTATTTTGGCATATAGCTATGAACAGGTGTTATTAGGTGCAAGGAGGCATGTGGTGTCAGTGTATTGGGGCTGTCACAAAAAATGGACTTCCCTCCTCTTTTTCTGGTGAACAGATGTCCTTTGCAGTGTGCTGTAGGCTTTCCTATCTCAATCTTATTGATAGCTGGCATCTCTTAATGGCAAGGGTTCTACCAACTTCTGAATGGGCACCCAGACATCCAGACAGATGGTCCTAGATTCAGGCAGCCAAAAAAATTTAAGTCGATAAAATGTGTTTTTAAATGCCATAATCCAAGCTGGTCACACTGAAATGACTGTCCTTTCTCTGCTCATATAACTATAATTCAGACAATATGCTACTGCTGCTTTGCCTTTGATCTTGATTAATATTTCAAATTGCATTGTATAAATTTCATTAAACATTCTCCTCATACATACATTTATATGCATGCATATGCAAACACAATCAAATGGAATCAATCCTTGTAGCATTCAGCCACAGTAAGTGAATTACTACTTAATTCATAATACTCAGTAGTTCTATAATCATTTTATATTCCAAATCTTTAGCACTTTCATCTCATCATTAGTTCGTATTCAACACCTGTACTATCAAACAAGGTCAAGGTATAACCCTTTCTAAAGAAGATAGCATTAGATTGGACTTAGAATGTTTTCCTGGTTTTAACACTATAAAATTTCCAAAAGGGCATTAGATTAAACACATCAAAATCTTTTGGGTTTTTTTCTTTAGGTAATATTTACATGTGTCTGGTGAAATGTCTGAAATTCACCAATTATACATGCAATCACATACGCAAGTGACTTGATTTCTGCAAGTTTTGGTGCATTTAAAGTTACGTTAAGAATGCAGCAACTTAGGCAATTATATATAGAGGGCACTAAAGTGAGCTGGGAACTGACTTAATTTCAAAAGTTATTTTTCTAGAGGAAACTCAGACCTCCAGCATACAGACCGTATCCTAGGTCAGTACAGAAACCAGAAACCTCTAGAATTAACTTTTTTTCTCTTTCAGCAACTTATTTAACTTGCAATTCTTATCTATGTGCTTCCCAATTGAACAGAACTGGTTTTCAAAACCTAATTTTTTCAAGTTGTTTTTTTTGAAGGCATACAAGAAAATTACCTTTTCTGTACCAAAAAGGTAAATACTTGCGTTCATTTGGTTCTACTCTGCATATAAAAAGCTACTGAAATAATTAGAAGATGTGATAATATTTTTTTATTCAATTAACAACAGTTTGTGGATTCTTATCATGCTATTGTACACAAAGTCTCACCCACATTTCTTTCAGGACACTAACACCAGATTACATCTGCTGCACTATTAGCTGTAAATATTAAGTATGCTTTTATTGTCATATTATGACAATATATAATAAGGTTTTAAATACATTATCTGTTCCAGTATGCCCTTTTCAGAATGCCTGTTAAAAATTCACCTTTGTGCACAAAAATTGACAGCAGATGCAAAAGTTCAAACCGGACAAATATTTCCAAATATGAAATTTTCCCATGTGGTTTCATTATTATAGATATAGCACATAAATGCTAATATTCAGATTTAGTGCTATCAAAAATCTCCAGCTCAAAAAAAGATGAATTTCTAGGAAAGTGCATGACTTATTCTACTATTTTCTTTCTTCGACATAACTGACAACAACTGCCATTTTTATCTGAGAGCCTAGCATGTTCTCAGGGGTATGTAATAAAAAAAAAGGATTGCATAATAAAATTATATCTATGGCATTGTGATTGCCATAAAAAGGAAGAGAGATAATATCAAAATAAAGATTAGCTATGGAAAAATAAAATAATGAACTATAATCAGATAAATGGGAGGCTTCCAGGGGGAAAGAAATACAGAAAAGAAGACCTGCAGCTGTCATACAAGCCCACCAATTGCTTGATTTTATCACAGTACCAACAGAAACTCCATTTGCAGAGATATCAATCTGTCCAG
This sequence comes from Ara ararauna, assembly GCA_028858755.1. NCBI lineage: Eukaryota > Metazoa > Chordata > Aves > Psittaciformes > Psittacidae > Ara > Ara ararauna. Next base: position 23,614,837 of record CM054376.1, read on the forward strand.
CTTTGTTTCACAGTAGTCTCACAGCTTTATTCTTATCTATGATTTATCTCAAATAAACCTCACAAAAAGCCAGACTGTGAGAGTTGATATCATATACTCCACCAGAACATTTTTGGCATCCCTAGGTGGATCCAAGGAAAAACAATTCTCCAGAGTCTGGGTTTTCAAGCCCAGAATAACCATCCCCCTGCAATCAAGAGAATTAGCTAGTGGCTATAGATTTTTGTAGTTTTGGTTAATATTCTATTTTTTTGGGGTAGGTGAAAAGACAGAGTAAGATCAGGCAATATCTGCCATTAAGTACATTATGAAGGTCACAGGACCCTAGATACAAAACAGAGAAGCACCTGTGGACCCTTAAAGGCTTTAAGGAGTTTGCCATCTGTGGAAGGTGAGTGTGCTGTTAGCCTAAGCTTGCTGGCATGATATTGAATTTGACTCCTTTATAGAGCTTTACAGGATCTGCTTGTTAGTCTGATGAAAGATACAAAATAATTAAATGAAAAGTTAATAAAAATTAAGGAGGAAATGGAAAAAATAAATATTTGTACATCATTTACACTTGTATTTCAGGGCATTTCACTAAAAGATGCATCCAGGACAGACATCTTGAAAAGTGTCTTGATATTCAGAAAGGGTTACTTCCGCATGTATATTAATCCACTGTTTTTTGACTGCTTCCAAGGAAGCCTTGCCTTCACTGGGGTTAAGATATCCATGTTGACTTAACATGCTCCTTCTGGTGAAAGTTAGGTTCGTTATGATCATACTTAAAACTCACACTGTATACCTGAAAATAAGGTTAACTGTTGCATTGAGAAGTGGTAGATAGCATGTCAGCTCATAGTGGAGGGAGAATTTAAAAAAGCAGGGCTGAATAACTGCTTTCTCTCCTGAGAATGTACTTATACCCTATAATAAAGTCAGCTTTCAATCTTCTAATTAAGGTGTTCTAGTTTAACAGTATGGCAGAGTAAAGTGGACTCCACAGGTGAAATATTATAGCATATATTGGACTTGCACTTATTAATCTACTATTTTCTGAAAGTCATCTCTGGTACCAATCGTTACAGAATGCAAGATAAATACATTTTTTACTTTTATAATTTTATTAATGACTATTGACTTATTTTAGATCTCTGAATAATATGTTTTACCATAAAAGTGACTAAATGTATTCCAACATAGACACATCTTTATTTAGAAACCAGCAACAAATGATCTTCCAAAAATTTCTTTTTCTTAAGGTCTTCAAGTAATTTATCACACAGCTGTATCTCCCTTTCTCACTATTGTGTCAGTGATAACAGGCTGTCCAGGTACAATAATAAACTAACAGTCTGTGGGTATTTCATAGTAATGTAGTTTTCACATGGTCCTCTTGGAAGAATAATACGCTCTTACTGAGGGTTTTATTTGGTCTGCTGATGGTTATTTCACAGTAGCTACTATCTTGTCAACAACTAAACTTTTTTGCTTTTATTTCTAGCATAAATTCCTGAAAAAGCAGGATTAATTCTTTGTCTGTGATTTTAGACCCATTAAAGTGAAAAGAAGAAACCCCATTATCATTTCAGTGCTCTAGAACACAACTTGTACAGAAAGTTGCATAAGCACTATGAGTTTCTGTTGAGAAACTGATTTTTAAGAGGGCTCCTGCCAGGCAGGTATATGACAAGGGACTCAGTCAGTGCCTTCATGGTTTTAATACTGAGATGTAATTTAATAAATTGTTATAAATAAATAAATAGATTTATTTATAGATATACAAATAAATATTTATTATAACATATATATGTTATAAAGAAATAAATTGCTGCTACTGGAAGTCAGAATATGTAAAATTAGTGCCTTTTTTTTTTTTCATTAATACCCCTGCACTTGTAAAGACTGAGGCCATAGGGTGATATATCTCAATATGTGTTGTCATATATCATATATGTCAATATGTGTCAATAACTATTTCCTATGGTACTGATTGTGAAATTACATATTAGATGGGGATAAATTAGTTCTCTGAACCCAAGTCAGCTAGCCAATAAATTTCTGCACAAGTAAACCAGCATGCAGCATGGAGATGAAAGATAAGCTGTGTTTACTAAAAAATTTAAGGCTATGCTTCTCCATCAGTCAGTGTGACCAGTTTATGTGAACAGCCAGTACTCCAGAAAGAAAAGTTTGCATGAAAAGTTACAGTGACAGGCTTCTAGGGCGATTGCAGCAGGTAGGAGATTTCTGGATGGGAAGAGTACTGAAAACATATTCACCATTTAAAGAAACATAGAATCAGCTAGGTTGGAAAAGACCTTTAAGATCATTGAGCCCAGCCATTACCCCAGGACTGCCAAGCTCACCACTAAACCATGTCACCAAGAGTCCTGAAATACAATGGATTATCCCTGGAGGAGAAAGGAAATGGTCAAATGCAATGAGCCCAAGCTACTAGAACTGCTGAAAGGGAGCTCTTAAAGCTCAGGAGCAGGCTGCAAAATGTTCATCCTCTTTCCAGACCAAAGATAAAAATGCCAGATTAATTCTTTTTTTTTTTTTTTTTTTTTTTTTTTGTAGTTACCCATATTCTGTGGACATTTTGACTTGAAATAGCACTATTTTGAGGATTTCATCATGCTCGCCCCTTAAATGAGTTTGTTTTGGTCTGGTGGACCAAAAAAGAACATATAAATTCTGAGCTGTTTTTGCAAAAGGATTGCCAGTAGGTCAAAGCACTCATAGAAAGAACTGATGGCAGGAGACAGAGGACCAAGACAAGTTTCTTTTCAGTGGTGTTCAGTGAAAGGACAAGAGGCACCAGGCACAAATTAAAACACAGGAAGTTCCACTTAAATGTTTACTGTAAAGGTGCTCAAACAGTGGAACAGGCTGACCAGAGAGGTTTGTGGAGTCTCCATACATGGAAATGTTCAAAAGGCAACTGAGCATGATCCTGAGCAATTTTCTGTAACTGACCCTGCTTGAGCAGTGGGGCTGGCCTAGATGATGTCAAGAGATTCGTTGCAAACTAAATGATCTTGCAATTCTCTGATGCCAGACCTCTCTAAGGCCTGGCATAAATTGGCCACAACTAAGCTTGTTCTGGAAATTCATTAAAACAAAACAAAACAAAACAAAATAAAACATTACGACGTAAAAAGTTCCCATTTCTCAGAAGTTTGGATCACCTAACTGCAAAAGAGGAAAAAGTACTGGTTTCAAAGAGAACTTTGACAGCATCACGTTATCCAACCACTTGTACTCGGATTCAAAGGAGCTAAGGTTTCTTTTGAAGTTCAAATTTAACAGAGAACAGTTCTTTGTAATAAAAGTAGCGACAGCCCATCTTGCTCTAGCTCTGAAAGATTAGGAGAAAAACTAGAAATAAGAATCTGAAGATGAAATTTGAATCCACAAATAGCAGGTCTTGCATAATAAAGGGTGTTAGTGTTAGAGTTTAAATTATGCCTGTCCTCGAATCTAGTTCTTCTTGTTGGCTAAGCATACCTGGAAAAGCTGGAGTCTACCATCAGGTAGCAACAAACATGGTCATAAGGATGGATTTAGGTTACCAGAGGAAGTCCCAAAGTACAGAAGGAAGACGATGCGCTGTTGGACTGTGGGAAAATAGCTTAACTGATTATGAGAAACAGTTATGCTGGGAAAATGCAACACTTTAGAAATATATGCACATAACAAAATTGTGATGGACTATTTCAGCCTACACTGCAAAAACTTACCTTTTATTTTTTTTCTTTTTAGCTTACATAATTGTCACCATGAGGTGTAGCCAAACAGAACACAGTTAAAAGCTTCAGCAGTTAGAATACAGAGTGACAAAATCTCTAACGTGTGGAATTGCCAGCAAACCTCTGGTTCCAAGAAGCATTCTTTAGAAAGCTTCTGCCAAGCATTTTGCTATTTATTCGTTTATCATAATTATGTTAATACTCGCTATTATATACTATTAAAAGAAAAAATGCATTTCAGTTATATGAAACTTTTAATATTTTCTCTCAATTTTATTAAGATAAATCAGACTTGTTATACAAAACTTACAGCCTTTTGAGCTACTTCCAGATCCAAGTATTATGTCCTGTTCTTCAGCTGAACAACTGCTGGAGTTCTGATATGAAGCTCTGATTCAAAGATTCCTGAATTGAATACAGGAAAATTGTCTGGTCTTCTTCAGAAATTTCCACAAAATTACACTTTCCTGTGCATTGTGTCAAACAGGCAACACAGGCATCTAACTAGAACTTCCTGCTACTATATACTGACTGAAAGAAAAAACTTTGAGACATGGCACAGAATGCCTTCATGTGAAAACACCAGCACCTAAAAATAAAACACATTAGTTTGAGTAACTCAGTGCAGTCTCCATTAGAAACTCGCCAAGTTATCCTAGGAAAACAAGTCATTGTTTCACAGCATTAAAACATTATTATTAATTATTATTATTATTATGTTACTGGTTTCCATATTTTGTTATCGTTGCAGGTAAATTTCCTCAACACTGTAATAAAATACCTGAAATCACTTTTGATGAGTCTTTTTGATTAAAACAATAATTACATATAAAGGATCCATCTTGATAATCTCATATTTAAAGGTCTCTGAACAGAATATTTTCTTATTCCTATTTAAATATTGTTCACCTTTGAAGAACAGCCATTTTATAGATTTTTGATAATGTGGAGCTGAATTGTAAACAATTCACAATTCACACTCACCTCTAATCAAAACCTCCAGAAAACTGTAGTTGCTACATGGAACAAAAGGAGGCTTCCTTGCTATTATTCAATCATCCTATCTTCTATCTATTACCTGCAGTAATCAGAAAAGAATTTAAAAACTGTAAGTACCTTTTTAAATCAAATACCATTAGCTTTGGCCCCACATCAGGCTTTCCTGAGATCTCTAAAAATAAATGCATGTCTTGGATATTTTTAATAGGCAATTCATCCTTATTTGCAAGTACAGAGTCTGAAATAAAGCACTGTGCATAAAACAAAACTTTACAGAATAGAAATGTAGAAATACTGCCTTCATCTGAGAGCAATAAAAGAATTTCTCATTGTATTTTGGGAATTTGCTTATTAACGCAATTTCTTCCATCTTTCTGGTATGAATGCTAAGATCACTTTCTTTCCAATCTCTTTAAATCCTATTCATTCCTGATTTAGTGTCAGTGCAAGATTTTATCTCAGAGTCTCGAAGTGTCTGCCTGTCACCAGCCTCTTATAGAGGAGTATCTGATAGTGCTACAAGCAAAAGACCCACCTGCATTCCTTCTTTTTTGACAACTTGCGACATATTCCCAGATGCTATTAGAATCATAGAATGTTTTCGGTTGAAAAGGACCTTAAGATCATCTAGTTCCAAACCTCCTGCCATGGGGGTAGGGACACCTCCCACTAGACCAAGTTGCTCAGGGTTGTGTTCAACCTGGCCTTGAACACTGCCAAGGATGGAGCATTCAACTTCCTTGGGCAGCCTATTCTAGTCCCTCTCTCTCACAAAATTCATTCTGTTGGACATTATTTGTGTATTTTCTCAAATTGATGTGCAAATTTTGTTCTCCAAGTTTTAGGCCAATTTATGGTTAACCTTGATCAGGCGTTAATGACATATTAAAACCTAAAAAATGTCTTCAAAAAAGGGAAAAGCTGTGATTTGTCTAAAGGTCCTAAGAAGCACAGGGCAAAAGTAAGCAGAAAGTGCCTCCAGCAGAATAATCTAACACTAATGAACTATCAGAGATGGAACCTGACTATGACTCAAGTCACCTCTGTGCACTGGCAAAAAATACCTGAGATATCCACGCAACAGTAGAGGCTGTCCAGTTTATTCTGCAATGCTTTGATATTATAACTTCAAGAGTTATAACACCTGTGAGCATAACTATTTGGATTACATTACGTGACCTTTCCTTCCTTGTAAAACCTCTGACCTTTAAAGACCAAAGCAGATGTCACCTACAACAATTTTGTTGGCTTTTAAATCTCCTACTGCAAGACACTGTAAGAAAGACTGAAAAGATAAATGCCTATTATTACTGCTTATTATTCAAAAATACCAACAACCAGGTGACTAATCTAATCTCTTAAAGGCAATTCTAAACAAATAGCTCCTGTACTTTTTCAGATATTCATATTCCTCAATAATGTCTGGTTGCATACGCAGGACATTGTTAATCATATTTTCTACCAAGCCTCAAAATTCTGGAAAAACTACAGCCTGGTGTAGCTGGAAAAATTTTTAGTGACACTGTCATTCAGCTCCAGGAACAGAGATTCTAACATTTTGACTGAGTGTTCAGTTCTACCACAAACAATGGTTCCTCTGAGTCGATTAAAGCCAGAAGTATTTGAATCAGGTCTATGCAGTTCTCTTGACCTTAACTTCTGTAAACTCAGTTTTTTGGCTTAGCTTCAGATTCCCATACTCAAGAGATATTTATGTGCCTATTTTGCAAAGTAGGCAAACTTTTTTTTGGTTGTAACTCTGATTTCGTTCAGTTCTTAAAATGCACACATAAATTAGCTGGACAGAACTCATCCTTATATCATTAAGTTCTTAAGCTTTATGTGTACTTATTATTATTTTGGAGGGCTCCAAAGACTCCAAGGCCCTTTCCAACAATGAAATTGAGTGTGACTAGGATGCTTAATCCCTCAAAACCATCATTTTTTCATTCATAAGTAATATCTATTAATTTAATTCTCTGAATTTATTAGTAATGAATATATATAAGACTACTTCTATATTTATTGGAAGTAATATATTTTCTTCATGTGAATGTCGTCACTGGTTCTGTTTTGCTGGATTGTTGATTAATAATTGCTTTTGCTGCCATGTTACACAGCAGAGGGATGTCTTTGAATTTGGATCCTTACCAGGCAAGAATAGGAAATATTATTTCTTGCCTTATGGGAAATACAGCTAGTGAAGATTACTTTGTCTCTAGCAAATGCTCAGCTCAGGGACATTAGTGAAAAACCAAACAGAGAGTGCATGTGAGAATTCTGAAAGTAGTCCAGAGTTCCCTAAATGGATATAATTAAAGTGAACCATATGGAAAAAGAATTCTGTAAGGAATTTCTTCAGGAGCTTTTTCAGTTTCAGGCTTGAAACTCTGTGATTAAGAAATTCACCATCCACATTCTCGGTACATCCAGTTGCAAACTAATTTTATTAGAGGTCTGGTAGCAACATTAGGGAGAATTTAAAAATACATGGCAAATCACAAAGTGCTGAAATTTAGGTTAAAAAAAACCCCACACAACAAACCAAACACAGTGTAACTCACAGAGTGACACATACCCAAGTATTAAAAAAAAAAATCACATTAACAACAACTATTAGTACACCTACAACAATTACTAGTTCATCTAACTAGTAAGCTGAGTCACCAAGCAAAGCCTACAAAGCTAAACAATTCAAACAGGTAAAATTAATTTGTCATGTAAGATTTTCTGTGTAGATTAACTATGCACCCACAGACCATGACACATACTGCAGCGTTCTGTTAAGCAGTGATTTCCTTCCAGCTTTCCTTTAAACCTACATTAAATTCATTGTACTATGCCAGTTTGTTGTGGCACAAGCTAAGGTCTGGCGGCCGGAAGATGTCGTGCTGTACGGAAAGACAGGACTCCTCCCCTAATAGCCAACAGTGTTTACGTTATGATGTAAGCAGACGGAAGTGACGTTGTAAACCGTGGATATATAATGTTGTGTTTTCCTGTAATAAACGCCATTTTGCTGTTCACCATATTGGTGTGTATGAGCTGATGGACCGAGCGGCCAGGGGTTGGTCGCCGTGCCGTTCCTGAACCAGGTCGCCACGTCTCCGTGAGGCAACAAGTGGTGCCGAAACCCGGGAAATTCGCCTGGGGTCAGGTGAACGGTGGCCGGAGCGGCGGGGCCGGCCCGGCGGGGAGGATGCTCCTGGATTAGTAAGGAGGATGGAAGCTCCTGTGAAGGTCGTATCGCAATTATATAAGCAGCGGGGTGTTGATTGTAAATCCAAAGATTTTATGTTAGCCGTTGTGAGGCTGTTACAGATTGGGGCTATTGATCAGCCGGTGGATATTGTCCACCCAGAAGTGTGGGTTAAATGTACTATAGCGTTAGCCGAGGAGATGAAGTCCTCGGGTTGTGGGAAATACCTTAAGTCGTGGGGGAAAGTTGAACAGGCTCTGCGAAAGGCTCGGCAGGAGCAGGAATCCTGCATGTATGGGGCAGCCGTACAGACTCCGTACCCATCGGACGGGGGCACCTTTGCTGAGTCTGACGACTCGCGGGAGGGTGATGCGCCCTACGAATCCCCGGACCTTGAACCACTTACCGAGGGACAGAATGAAGCGAAATCCTTTTGGGGTGGATTAATGGACTGGGTTAGACCGCCGCCCTATGCGCCCCAAGATGGCGCCGAACGGCGCGGGGAAGAGCGGAGCGAGGACGTCCCTATCGGGAGCCGGGGGGAAGGGCGGAGCGAGAAAGTCCCTGTCGGGAACAGGGAGGAAGTGTTAGGATTGACATGCACACACAAACGGGAAGAGGGGCGGAGCGTGTGTGAGGCGCGGGGAGCCAATCAGAGCGGTCATTTGAACAAATGCCCTTATAAGGTAAACGCCCCTCTGAGTGGAAGGCGGGGTGAGTCAGGAGGGGGGGAGCGGCCCGCCTGCAAGGGACGTGGGCGGGACCGGAGCAGAGGAAGAGAACGGCCCACTTGTGGGGCATGCAAGGGAACCGGGCGGGCCCGGAGCCCAGCAACAAAGTATCGGAACCCGGAGGTACCTAGTCAGTCGAGCTCTGATCCGGAATCAGACACCGACGGGGATGAGTGGCTCTTAACCAATTCTGATTCAGATAAAGAAGAACTAGGGGTAGATAAAATCAAAAGCCAAATTACCCCCTCCTGTAATAAAGGGAAGCCTGAAACAAAGACTACGTGTGCCGAGTGGGTTCCACCGGCCCCATTAGCATTCCCAGTCCGAGTAACGGATGGAGGACAGAGGACTTTTTCCCCTGCAAACCCTAAAGATATACAGGCAATTGTTAAAGCAATTGCAGATAAGGGGCTTAATTCTGCTATGGTTTCCACCCTTATAGATGGGGTTTCTGGGGGAGATGATATGCTCCCATTTGATATACAACATGTTTGCAGAATGATTTTTGGAGGGGCAGGGATGATTGTTTTCAACCAAGAATGGCAAGATAATTGTACGAAACAGCTAGCCCTAGCAACTGAGAAACGCCATCCGTTACATGGTTCCAGCCTGCCACGTTTAATGGGCACTGATCCAACAATGCTCACTCCCCAGACACAAGTCCAAGGTTTGCGGGCCCATGAAGTCATGATAACTACTCGTGCAGCTAGAGATGCTATTCATACAGTTTCTCGAGTTATTGCTAAGCCTTCGCCATGGGCAACAGTAAAGCAAACTGAAAGTGAGAGCTTTACACAGTTTGTGGATCGCCTTCAAATGGCGGTCGATTCTTCGGCCTTGCCCGCGGAGGCAAAAGGTCCAGTCATTGCAGATTGTATACGCCAGCAATGTAATGCAAAAACCAAAGAAATCTTACGGTCGATGCCGATGGGATCAAGTGCCGCGGACATGATTAAACATGTTTCAAATGAGGAGCAGTTAACCCCGCTTCAAGCAGCTGTTACAGCAATGGCCAATATGAGGGGGTGTTTTAAATGTGGTCAGGTGGGCCATGTGGTGGCAAACTGCCCCCAGCAGGGGAACTCATCAATGGCATCCCCCTCGCATCATAATCAATCTAGAGGGCCGTGTTGGACTTGTGGAAAGAAAGGCCATGTTGCTAAGGAATGTAGATCTAAAATCCCGGGAAACGGGAGGGGGAGAGGGCGTCTGGGCCGCACTCGGCCCTCTCCCGCTTGGGATATGAGGCGGCCCAATTATGCCAACCCCGCGTGGGGCAAAGCGCTCTCGAACCCACTGCCCCTCCGAGAAGCGACCAATTTCACGGCCCAACCGTCAGTTCAGCCAAATCCGTCCCTATCTCAGGGACAGCAAGGACAACCTCGTGGGGGCGAGACCCCAGGGTGGCCCTGGCAATAAAGTGTGACAACCCACCAGTGGTGTGGGGAATCTGCTCCCTTTATAATAGTCCAGATGACACTACTATTAGTGTCCCCTTTTTGATTGACACCGGAGCAGACGTTACAGTTATTCCTAAAACGAATTGGCCCCCACACTGGAAATTGACAAATGCCCCTATGGTGGGTGGAGTCGGGGGACTAACCCGAGCTTGGAAGAGTGTTCAATTAATAGCAATCACAATTCATACTGAAAAGGGACCGGAAAAAACTATCACCCTTTTCCCTTATGTCATGATAAATCTAATGAAAATTGTGAGTCTTGTTCACAGGATTAGATCATCGGACGCCCCCGTAGCCTGTATACCCCAGCGTCATGTGTCCCATTCAAGCTTGGGAGTTCCACATTGGCAGAATCCAGACCACGACAAAATGACCATCGTTGGGAGGGGTGGTGATGCTTTCGTGAGTATCAGGTCACTAGCCCTACAAATGGGTGCTTGAACAGGGCTGATCGCAACAATCATCATGGTACTGATCTTTGGGCCTTGTAAGCTGTTAGAGCACCAACAACTGCTTTAAGAATGTATCTATTCGGTGCTATGTTTACTTAGTGTTACCTCAGTGTTATATCTCAGGTTACTTTTAAGCTGCCTTAAGTTATGATGTTTAGGTTTTTGTCGACCCTTGTAAATTGGTATGAATATTACCGGCCACTTCTTCCAATGCAGGCTGGCCACCTTCATCGGAACGAGTGTGCATTTTAGTCAGTTTAGAAGCCCAAGCCTCAGACAGTGTAAGGGAGGCATGCACCTTGCGTTGTACTGACGCTGTTTGGAGCTGTTTTTTTTGATTTTTAGTAGGGTCGTTGCACTGTATTTCAGTAACATTTTGTGTTTTGATTCTTATATTTGTATGTAGTCTTTTGTAAGATCGATCTTGTCTAAGGTGTCTTATGTGTTTTACTCAAGTTTATTATATATGTTTTGTACGGTTGTTATAAAGTATTGAATAAGATTTTATAAGATATAAATAAGATTTTGATTAAGTATATTGTAGCTAATTTGGTTAAGCATAGGGAGGGGGGATATGTTGTGGCACAAGCTAAGGTCTGGCGGCCGGAAGATGTCGTGCTGTACAGAAAGACAGGACTCCTCCCCTAATAGCCAACAGTGTTTACGTTATGATGTAAGCACACGGAAGTGGCGTTGTAAACCGTGGATATATAATGTTGTGTTTTCCTGTAATAAACGCCATTTTGCTGTTCACCATATTGGTGTGTATGAGCTGATGGACCGAGCGGCCAGGGGTTGGTCGCCGTGCCGTTCCTGAACCAGGTCGCCACGCCTCCGTGAGGCAACACAGTTTTTGCTATGTCACTCACAAACAGCTAGTTTATTTCCAACATTCTTTCTAAAGACCTTAAACCTGAGAGAAATCAGAAAAACAACCACACCAAGCAAGTTATTTAGGCTGTTCCAACCACCGTGACTTTGCTGACTTTACCTCTGAGGTCTTGTCACTCTGAGTAAAAATTTAATCCAGGCACACTTGTGGCATTCCCCTTCTGACTCTGAAATCTATCAAGTTTACATCAGTAAGGAATCTGTACAAAACCAATAAAACAAGTTTGCACAGTTGAGTCTCATGTAAAAAAATTTTAACTACATATCCTTATACATGACAGAATTCTCCCTTTTGTGGGAGGACAAGGTCAGATTCTGTATACATTTCTCTCAACAATGTGGGTAAAAAAAAAAAAAAAGATGCCATTAGTATAATGGGGGGCTAAAAGCAGCTGTTAACAGAAAGCAATCAATGATAGACTGTGTTCTTCATAGGAAATTCATTAAGATAAATGACCACACATCTTTTTCTAGGGAAAACCTATGTATGTCAGGATACAGGAACTTACATCATCTGTGGGTTTTGGTAATTTTTTTTGCAATGGTCACTATCAGGAAGCTTTTGAGCCATGTCTGTAATCTGTTAATCTCCTAAAATGATGTTAACAGTGTACACTGGAAATTAAGAAACATTTAGATAACTGAGACACTAAAATCAAATATTACTTCCAGTATGAATTGCACCAGCTAACAATTAACCAGCTAGTTACCAATTAACCAGGTAATTAACAAGTAATAGAGTAAAATTTCACCCTTGTGTCTTATCACCTGAGTTAATACAGAAGATTTAGCACCTCTTCAGTATAACTCCCTCAGGCTGCAAATGACAGGACTTACAATTTGCACTCATTACATCATTTACAAGTACAAGTGGAGATGTTTAATGAAGCAGAATTAAATAAAGATGCTTAAGTGAAACTAATTTGGTCTATCTACAGATGGTGACATCTGCAGCAAAACTGCTATACTCCCTCTATAAGAAACAGACAGAGGTAAATGCATGCCAATATTGTTTTTAAGAGGGAGGAAATACCACTGGAGATACAGTAGCTAGGATCAACTGATGAGAAGGAAATAAAGGAGAGAAGAAAAAAGTTAAAAGAAGCTGAAAGTACTATAACCAGAAAAAACTCAGTTGGAAAGAAATTTGGCACTCATGAGGAGACAGACTCAATATGGTAGGATCAGAAGGGGAAAAAATATTCATAGCTGACAGAAAAGACTGTAACTGTTAAGCACTGGAATTCGGTATAAGGAGTGTACTGGTCGTGCTCCTAAAGGAAGTTTTACTTCTGTTATGCAGCTAACAGGAAAACAGGAAATGTTACAAAGTGACCCATCCCTATTGAAATCTCTGAACTGCAAGCTCTCTAGTTTCTCTTTATAAATTTCTAAGTTTATAAGCAGTCTCAACTTAATGTCATTTTGCAATTCAATGACTCAGAATTTGTTTCATATGCATCTATGCTAACAATTTATTCAATCACGTAACTGTAACTGGCAAAAGAAGCCTGTATATTCCTTGACAAAGCTTTCTAAGGTTCTGTGCCAGTTACTCATCTCTTTTTTAACAAGGCGTGTTTGTGTATGTGTATGGATAGTTATATTTTGGAGAAAATTTATGTGATTTTGTTGGAAGGTACTCAGTATACTCTGAAAAACAAAAATTGAAAAGTCTCATTAAGTGCGCTGAGGCAGTGGATATACATCTTTACATTTCAGTGATTGTCTTTCATACACTAGGTAAAGAGTATAACTGCACTAGGAAATACTGCTGTGAGGTGGAAGGATTCAGAGTAGCATCATAAGGAAAACATAGAATCATGTATGATTTCATAAATTGGGAAATATACAGTGTTCATCTTGGATTTTAAACAATTCAAGAAAGTACAGGAAAGTGTTTAGTCTTTATCAAGCATTTTCCTTTTGGAACAGATTTTGGGCTTTGGTATACTATTACTGGATCTCTGGTTCATCAGGCACTCATGTGTAAAAATTCTTAGCTAAAATACAGCAGAATAAGCTTACTTTGCTATTAAGGAAACGACATTCTTGCATATATGAAACAATGACAAAACCCCAAAGCACAGTGTTTCTTAATGAAAGTGCAGCTTTAAACTAGTGGTACAATGTAGTGCTTACTAGCTGTACCATGTTATGTTGTAAAAACTGATCAAATTCAAAAGCTATTTTTCAACACTCATTGCCAGTGGGTTGTTACCTACAAGCAGTAGGTTTTTACTGTTATCCATGGGAAGAAGTCAGTGGCAGGTTTCTGCTTCTGATATATCTCTGCTTTAGGATTTATGAGATTCTTCCTTTTACCATGGAAGCTGTCATGAAATACTGTTAAAGCCTTCTGCTCATAGCCAACAACCATAGATAAAAATACAAAATAAGAAAAGAATTCCTTCTCCTTGCACATTCTGAACAAAGGGAATATATTGTCCTAATGCTTATTGCAGAGAAGAATGATGCCTTGTGTGGTACCATTTATGGTTATAATAAAGAACAGGTCTCTGATAAGACAAGCTGTTCATTAAAATGCCACTGGCAGTAACAGTAAAAAGCATATAACTAGATGCTCCTGCCAGCCTTAAAGATACTCTGTGCTCATGAGCAACCCTCAGGATATCCTTGCAACAAACTGCCTTATTGCCTCAGGAAAGTACAGGTGTCCTGTAAAGCAAATTTATAATGCAGATAAATTTATCTCAGGAACAACCCCATACACAGATATCAAGCTGTAATCATCCTGATGTGTATCTTTATTTCTCCATAAATTTCATTCATACCCATAGTCTTTTTTCTCCCCAGTTTTCTAAAACTATGAAAACCTCTCTTTTTTTTTTTTTAATTTATTCTTTCTGTTAGCAAAACTTAAGATCTGCATGCTACTTTAAAGACCTGCATGTTGTATATTAATTTTACCTAACTGAATGCCATGAATATCATCAGGTTATTCCATCACAGCAATAAAATTAAATTCATTATCACATATGAAATTGATAATTCTTTGTTAGCAGTTGAGAATAAGTATGACATTTAATTAAGAGAATGAATTGATATAATGATAACGGAAAATAGATTTAAGAAAATTAGGTTTTAATAGAATTTTGTTATAATACAATTTCTGTCATATTATTCTGTGATATTATTTGCCTTATAGGTTTGGTAAATGTTAAAAATACTTTTTTTTTTTTAGGGTAATGTCAATTTAAATAACATTAAAAGTTGCCATCCAGAAGTCATAGCTATTTCATTACACATAACAGAGGCTATTTCACACAGTAAGTACTTAGATATATCAATAAAACCACACTGAACAGAACTGTATATATTTAAGCTTATATTGTACACGTCTGTATAATCTCTTGACAAGTAATCTTGCTCTGCCCCTGCGTTGAGTTGAATGAAGTTAAGACAGTGCTGATATAAAAACTGGAGAACAATGCTAGCATGTTCCCTAAGTGCAGAAAAAACTGTAACATAGATAAAAGGTCAAACCTCTTCTGTTTGCCTCCACCTCTTGTACACTTCCTTTTGAGTTTTTCAGGTGCTATTTTTTCACCCATGCAGGCCCCTTGCAAACTTTGATTGACCTCCTTTATATCCAGACCGACTACTTTTGCAGTAAGGAGGTAAACCTTTGAAAACCCAACAACTCCCTTAGAAAATCCTTCCTTTTCTGCTGGATGATGCTTCCCCAGGGATTGTTACAATGAGATCCCTGAACAAGCCACTGTCTCTTTAAGTCCAGGGTTAGGATATTGCTATTTGCCTTGCTCCCTTCTCTCATGAGTGCCAACTCCAGAGCACACACTTACCGCAAACAAGGTTGCCCCCAACTTTCACATCCCCAGTTAGTTCTCCCTTTGTTTTAAGTATGAGGTAGAAGAGAGTGCTTTCCCTAAGCAGCTCATTGATCATAGAATCATAGAATCATGGACTAGTTAGGGTTGGAAAGGACCTTAAGATCATCTAATTCCAATCCCCTTGCCAGGGGCAGGGACACCTCACACTAAACCATGCCACCCAAGGCTATGTCCAACCCAGCCTTGAACACCGCCAGCGATGGAGCATTCACAACTTCCCTGGGCAACCCATTCCAGTGCCTCACCACCCTTACAGTAAAGAATTTCTTCCTCATATCCAATCTAAACTTCCCCTCTTTAAGTTTGAACGCATTACCCCTTGTCCTATCATTACAGCCCCTAATAAGAGTCCCTCCCCAGCATCCCTATAGGCCCCCTTCAGACTGATCTAGAAGTTATCTTCAGCGCACTCCAGAAATCTCTCGCACAGGAAAAATAGCATATGGAAATGAAGTAGAATGGGTTAAGGAAAATATGTGATCTAAGATGCAAGTTGCCTTTTTTTTTTTTTTTTGCACTAAACAACAGCTCAGCATAGCAAATACACTTTTACAGCAAGTGATCAGGCATGAAAATACGTAGATACAGCAAGAACTCTGTTATATTCTTAGTTAATGTCCCTTATTGAACTTTACGTAAAAAAACTGAATCCAAAAGCTCCACTCTGAAGTTACTAAGCAGGTTTGTTTGTTTGTTTGTTTGTTTTTTTGGGGGGTGTTGTTGGTTTGGTTTTTTTTTTCTTAAAAAAAAAAAAGGCAGATTTATTTCTTTAGTTATGATACCAAGTCAAACAAATACAACCAGCCAATCATACAGACATAATCATATGAAGGAATGGCTGAAAAAACAATGTCATATGTAAATAAGCTTATGTGGGCCCAAATTCAAGTCTAGTCCTTCATGCATGCTCGTTAGCTTTCTGTTTTCTCACTGCAGCCATGTGTAAGCCAAAACATACAAAGTGAAATACTTTTACACCCCACCCAGCGGGTTTAGGGGAGCTGATCTTGCACCATGCTGTGTGCAGGTTGTGGGAGAAACCGCAGGCCCTCTGGAGGGTGAAAATGAAACAAAAATTTTCTTGTGAACTTTCCTAAAACTGTGTCAACAGGAACAAAAGTCTTGGCAAGTCTTTATTTTTATAAAGGATCCAAAGTAGAGGGAGAAAAGGAGAAAGGAAAGCACAAAAGAAAACGAATATACAGCTGCACCAATCTGAGGATTCAGAGATGCTGATTAGCAGTTGCCTGCTGATGACACCGTGGAACTCATCTGGTCACTGCTGAGCTCGTCTGGATATGTCAATGTTCATTCTTCATGGGGATCATGGTTGGAGGGAAGTCAGGGCCAGTCACTGGTGACCTGAAGACATCTAGATGGTGGGCTATAAAAGTGCTATGTAGCAGGCAATAACATACAGTTGAGTTCATTGGCTTTTTTCCCTAAAATCAAATCCCCTTGAGGTACACATCGGACTTCCCCATCATTACCCATCAAGCATATCTGGGTCCCTGAGCAAAAGCAATCCCATGTATGGGTTTGCCTTTACCTAAAGCAAAAATAACCCAGGCTGTCTTCCCCAGCAAATTCTTTATGTGCACCACTGAAACTTCATCCCCCTCGACAGTATGTAAAAGTTCTGACTGGGCTGGGCCAGCCCTGTTGGCAGGTCCTCTGGTGCTGACCAAGCAGGTGGGCTTTGGTAAATGTGTATCCCAATGCTGGAAAGTCCCACCACCCATTGCTCTCAGTGTAGTTTTTAACAGCCCACTGTACCGTTCGATTTTCCCACAGGCTGGTGCACAGTAGGGGATGTGATATATCCACTCCATGCCATACTCTTTGGCCCAAGTGTCAATAAGGATGTTCTGGAAATGAGTCCCATTGGCTGATTCAATTCCCTCTGGGGTGCTGTGTCGCCACAGGATTTGTTTCTCAAGGCCCAGGATAGTGTTCCGGGCAGTGATGTGGGTCACAGCATATCATGGAAGTCAGGTAAAGTTCCCGATGACTGGAAAAAGGGGAATATAAACCCCATTTTCAAGAAGGGGAAAGTGAATTACCTGGGAAATTACAGACCAGTCAGTCTCACCTCTGTACCTGGCAAAATCTTGGAGCGGATTCTCCTGGAAGGCATGCTAAGGCACATGAAAAACAACAAGGTGGTTGGTGACAGCCAGCATGGCTTCACTGAGGGGAAATCCTTCCTGACCAATCTGGTGGCCTTCTAGGATGGGGCTGTGCAACTGATGGACAGGGGTAAAGCAGCTGATGTCATCTACGTGGACTTGTGCAAAGCATTCGACACTGTCCCGCGGGACATCCTTGTCTCTAAATTCTTGAGACACCAATTTGATAGGTGGATAACTTTGTGGATAAAGAATTGGCTGGATGTTTGTACACAAAGAGTAGTGCTCAATGGCTCAATGGCCAGCTGGAGACCAGTAACAAGTGGTGTCTCTCAGGGATCGGTGTTGGGACCGGTCTTGTTCAACATCTTTGTCGGTGACATGGGCAGTGGGATTGAGTGCGCCCTCAACAAGTTTGCCGATGACACCAAGCTGTGTGGTTCGGTTAATACGTTGGAGGGGAGGAATGCCATCCAGAGGGACGTTGACACGCTTGTGAGGTGGGCTGATGTCAATTGGATGAAGTTTAACCATGCCAAGTGCAAGGTCCTCCATCTGGGTTGGAGCAATCCCAGGCACAGCTACAGGTTGGGCAGAGAAGAGATTCAGAGCAGTCCTGCAGAGAAGGACTTGGGGGTTTTGGTTGATGAGAAAATGAACATGAGCCGGCAGTGTGTGCTTTCAGCCCAGAAAGCCTTCAGCCCAGAAAGCCAACCATATCCTGGGCTGCATTAAAAGGAGCATGGCCAGCAGGTAGAGGGAAGTGATCCTGCCCATCTACTCTGCTTTTCTGAGACCTCACTTGGAGTATTGTGTGCAGTTCTGGTGTCCTCAACATAAAAAAGACATGGAACTGTTGGAACAAGTCCAAAGGAGGGCCACGAGGATGATTAGGGGACTGGAGCACCTCCCATATGAAGATAGGCTGAGAAAGTTGGGGCTGTTTAGCCTGGAGAAGAGAAGGCTTCATGGAGATCTCATAGCAGCCTTCCAATATCTAAAGGGGGCCTATAAGGATGCTGGGGAGGGGCTCTTCATTAGGGACTGTAGTGATAGGATAAGGGGTAACAGGTTCAAAGCTGAACAGAGGAAGTTTAGATTGGGTATGAGGAAGAAATTCTTTACTGTAAGGGTGGTGAGGCACTGGAATGGGTTGCTCAGGGAAATTGTGAATGCTCCATCGCTGTCAGTGTTCAAGGCTGAATTGGACATAGCCTTGGGTGGCCTGGTTTAGTGTGAGGTGTCCCTGCCCCTGGCAAGGGGATTGGAACTAGATGATCTTAAGGTCCCTTCCAACCCTAACTATTCTACGGTTCTATGATTCTATATGTTTCCAGGCACCCTATTGTTGTTTGCACCATTTTAAACACATGGCGCTTGTCTTGGAGGGTTGTTGGGAGTGCGATATAGTCAATCTGTCAGGCCTCCCCATATTTGCACTTCAGCCATTGTCCTCCATACCAAAAAGGCTTTAACTGCTTGGCTTGCTTAATTGCAGCACATGTTTTGCACTGGTGAATAACCTGGGCAATAGCGTCCATTGTTAAGTCCACCCCTTGATCATGAGCCCATCTGTATGTTGCATCTCTGCCCTGATAGCCTGAAGTGTCGTGGGCCCACTGGGCTCAAAATAATTCACCCTTACGTTGCCAATCTAAGTCCATCTGAGCTATTTCAATCTTAGCCGCTTTATGCACTTGTTGATTGCTCTGGTGTTCCTCAGTGGCCTGACTCTTGGGTATTTGTGCATCTGCATGGCGTACCTCACCACCAGGTTCTGCACCCAGGCAGCGATATTTCACCACAGTGCAGCAGGCCAGATGGGTTTACCTCTGCATTGCTAGTTGTTTTGCTTCCATTGCTGCAACCCCCCCACAGGGCATTTGCCACCATCCATGAGTCAGTATAAAGTACTGGCCACTTTTCTCATTCAGCAGAGTCCAAGGCCAGCTGGATGGCTTTCACCTAGGCTAACTGACTCGGTTCACCCTCTCCTTCAGCAGTTTCTGCAACTAGTCATCGAGGACTCCATACAGCTACCTTCCACCTCTGACGTTTTCAAAGCACTAGAGGGGCCCACTGGCCTAGATACTTGCCCATACTGTCCCACCCATCTTGCCACTCATGACTGTCCAGCCTTGGGGAAAAACTCTTGGTGTTCCTCCTTTATCATCATTTAACCCTAGACAAGACCCAAGCCGGACCCTGCTTAGCTTCCACGATCAGACAAGATCAGGCGTTCTCAGGGTGGTCATGCCATAGGCAAAACACAGAGAGCATATGAAACAACAAGCTGGTTCCCAGGAAGAGGAGCAAGGTGCTTTCAAGGGCATTGAAAGGATATTCAGGATCTTTAACTCTTCCAGAATCTACTCCCACTGTAAATAGTCTGTTGGGGCAGCAGAGGGTGTGAGAGAATGTCTCCTTCATAGGTTGACCACCTGAGAAGAAAAAAAAGATGTCTAATTGCTAAAAAATTCCATTATATGCCTTCCAAAGTATAGAGGTGATGATCACACTGGGAAGGCAAGACAGACCACTTTCATGATCAATGAATCTATTATATTACAAGTCATTACCATGAAGTACAGTAAAACAAGAACCTTAGACCAGGCCCCCCAGCTGATAAACACTAAACGTCAAATTCTGGCTGTAAGTGAAGTACGATATGCTTAAACTCTGATATCAAGCGCAATAACTCTGAGAGCCAATAAAACAGCATTGTGACGAGTGACTATTAATCTGAAACAATGAATGCTTATCACAAATACTATCAGACACACTCTGGTCAGACCTGTTGTAATCTGAATCCTTCCTGCCCCACGCTGGGTGCCACAAAGAACTGCGGTGGTCTAAGCCCAGCTGGTAACTCAGAACCATGTAGCCACTCACTCACTCTCCCCCTTTCTTTCTCCCCTACTCCCGGAAGGATGGGGAGGAGAATCGAAACAATTCAACTCCCATGGGTTGAGATAAGAACAGTCCAGTAACTAAGGCATAACACAAAACCACTGCTGCTACCACCAATAACTATAATGATAAGGGAAATAACAAGGGAAGAGAATACAACTGCTCACCACTCACTGACAGATATCCAGCCTGACCCAAGCAGCGACCTAGCCCTTCCAGGTAACTCCCCCAAGCTTATATACTGGACATGATGTGCTGTGGTATGGAATACCCCTTTGGATAGTTTGGGTCAGGTGTCCTGTCTGTGCTTCCTCCCAGCTTCTCCTCCTCCCTGGCAGAGCACGAGACTCAGAAAGTCCTTGGTTGGAGTAATCATTACTTAGCAACAACTAAAAATATTAGTGTTTATCAGCGTTGTTCCCAGGCTGAAAGTCAAAAACACAGCACTGCACCAGCTACTAAGAAGGAGAAAAATGTCTGCTACTGTTGAACCTAGGACAGTATCTTAACTAAAGCTGAGCCTTTCTTCCAATATATTTAAGCTATTTACACCAAGTATCTTTCATATCTGAACTTTCTTAGTTTATTCACACAGGAACATATATGTTTAGTAAAATGTCTTGCATTTTAAGCAGATCATTAAGTTTGTAGTGGGTCCTATGGTCATGCACTTCAGTCTTAACATCACCCTGTGGAGGTTCTGTCTTATGCATAGATGAGTTTTACCTATATTGTAAAGGAGTTTCACCTTGTTGAAGGAGCAAAGCTGTCCATTTCAGCTAAGGTAATCAGTTAAACATAATCTATGCTGACCTGTATAGACTCCTACAGTCTAATGAGCAGCTGCATATACAACTACTTTCTGACAGATTATAATGCATGCACAAAATCCTTGATCACCATAGAAGCCCACAGACACACTTCTAAAGTTTATGTTTCAATTTAGTGCAACTGCTGCTTTTCATTTTCACAAAATTCCACTAAGGCAGTTATCAATTCCTTCAGTTCCATTAAAAGTGTGATAAAAATGTGCTGAAGTGTGCAGCAATTTATATAATCTCAGACTATTGTCTGGTTATTATTATCAAAACATATTTCATAGCACTATATATAGGAGAGTAAGATAAAAATACAGTGAAATGAAGCATAATAATGAGTAGAAAAATATTGTCTCGTCTAATAGAGTCCTACATAACTATTGAAAGAGAAGAGAAACAACACAGACCTTCCAATGACCATTCTTTATCTGAACGCTAATAAGGGAAAGGTAAGGAAAACAGAATTTGCTTAAAAAGAAGAAAATTCTCAGATTCACATCAATTATGTTTCTTGTTACTATTGATATCAAGATGGCTGAAAACATTTCTTCCAGTTTGTTTGAATTTCTAATGGCAACTTTGATCTATGAGATTCCAATAACCTTTTTATTGCAATTGGGTTTACAGTGAAAGGGAGAGCGGAATTAATAACAGTACTTAACAAATTGCCAAAACAGGCAAAGGAAACTGACCTTCCCATTTAGGAAAAAGGCCTTTACAATAATCTTTTACCTTTACTTTGAACTTACTTATTCAATGTGAATAGTTTACCTTAAACTTATTTTTATATAGAGCTGGTGGAGAGCCAGTTGCAGATGTATGAAAAGTAAAATCGCATGAAAATACATGGCTTTTCAGTTATTATATATAAAAAGCCTGTTCCCCAGAATGATGGGGGAGAATGGGAAATGGAGGAAAAAAATAGTAAAAGGTAAAAGAAGAAAAAGAGAAGGGAGAAAAACAGAAGGGAAAACCATGCAAGAGAAGAGATCTTCCTGAAGTTTGCCTGATTCCTCTATCAGCTTTGTGGCCCTCCTCTGCACTCCCTGTATTTACCCATGAAGTCTCAAAACTCTAGTAGAATTTTACTGCATGTATTTTCTTTATCTGCAGAAAATGCTCATCTGACTTGTCTGAGAGATGCAGCAGTAATTTTTCTAGACTAAGCAGAGGCAAATGAAACCTATTTCTGCCTTGACTTATATAGCATAATTTAATGACCTTACACATAGTTCACTCTCTTAATAATATTCATCATCTATATGTTGTTGTATTTATCTTTGTAATTTAGCTACCTTTAATTTATATTGAATCAAACTAAGTGACCTAGCCCAAGTAAAATATCACAGAATTATTTTTAATTTTTTATTAAACATTATTTTGATAAAGAATAGCGTTATTACTCAAAGTATTATCCACATAATATACACTCTTCTTTCCTGCAGCTCTGCTTTGTAGATCACAACTGCTGACTTTATTAGAATCATTTGAAGATACTTAACACACAAACTAACAAAAATACATACAAGTATACATAGCAGCTATTGCTCAACCAAATCAAGGTCCCCTGCCGACAAAATTCCGCCAGATGAAATTTAATAGAAATTAAATTAATGCTGACTCTTTTTCAAATCTATGCTTATAATCTATAATTGTCTTAATTTTAATGTTATTTTTATTATATATTAGTATAATACTAATATTAATATATTAATAAATAGAAAAACATTTTAAAAAATGTTTATAATCTATAAAAATCTCTGTAGAAGAGATATATTTGAATCTGATACCCAATGCCCATTTTTTATCTCAGTTCTAAGACTTCAGTGTCCTTTTGGGTTTAGTGTTTGGATAATTTTTTTTCCCTTTGAGTTGCCTCCTGCTACGAGGCAGCAATTTTTCACTGCTGCTGAAAGGAGGCTATGTCAGCTGGCTGCAACACACTCCAATTACTAAGAAAGCTGATCAGTTTCATGCTGAACTTTGGTATATCAAGTGCTCCACTTAACAACATCTTTCTTTACAGCTCCACATCTTCAGCAGCATAGTTTAAAGAGCCAGCTGAAAGCACCCATAAGAATCTACATCAAAACAATATGTATGGTAAGCCATATCTAGACTCTGTTGACCATCAGTTTCCATTCAGTCTGTGCCCAATGCTATGCTGTCTGTAACCCTCTGCATGCCCATCACATGCCCACTTTTCATTTTTGCATTTCCTTTCTCACAGGATAGTAGCACGCTGTGCTGCTGCTGCAGCACATCTTCACTCCCTACTGTGCTTGATATGTGATTGCACTGTATTTTAATATGCTTTTTTTACTGACTGTCAGGATAGGTGTCATGGTTTAGATCCAGCTGGTAACTCAGCACCATGCAGCCATTCGCTCACCCCCCTCTTTTCTGCCTCTGGGCAGGATGGGGAGGAGAAATGAAAGAATGTAAACCCCGCAGGTTGAGATAAGAACAGTTCAATAAATGAAGTATAATACATTATCAGTATTAATAACAATAATAAGAGAAATAACAAGGCGCGAGAATATAAATATAAAGGGGGAAAGGAAAAAAATCCCGAATACACCCAAGTGATGCACAATACAATTGCTCACCACTCCCTGACAGGTACCTAGCCCAACCTGAGCAGCAATCAGTCCCTTGCAGGTAACTGCTCCCAGTTTATATACTGAGCATGATGTGCTGTGGCACGGAATACCCCCTTGGCTGGTTTGGGTTAGGTGTCCTGCTTCTGCTCCCTCCCAGCTTCTTGTGCCTCTCCTCACTGTTAAGAGCATGAGAGACTAAAAAGTCTTTGATCAGGTAAGAGCCACTTAGCAACAATTAAAACATAGGTGTGTTATCAGCATTGCTCTCAGACTAAAGCCAATACACAGCACTGTACTAGCTACTAGGAAGAAGAAAAATAATTGTTACAGCTGAAACCAGGACAATAAGTAAGCTCCATCTTTTTACTTAACAGAATTTGAAGTCAAGAGAAGGAAAGCAAAAAGAATAATGGAAAAATTTTCTGCAATGCCTGTTTTTGAGACTCACCAAATGCTATTTTATATTTTATTTGGGATCCAATATTTTTAATGGTAATCCTTCCTACTGAAGAATAAACAGTAACATTTTCTCCAACTTTCATTCATTTTCCTTTCTATTCTTCATACTCCTGAAGTCTGTATTTAGTATGACCCTCCTTTTCACTCCTGATTCTGTTTATCATTCACTTCCACCAGCATAGTTCCCTCTCTTCCTGTGAACACTTTGTAGATAAATATTCAATACTCACTTGAAAATTACAGCTGCCTTCTGCAATACTTGCAGTCAATGCGACCCTACCTGTTTGAGTGTCTGCATGACTCCTCTGTGCCTCCTAACTTTATAATAATGCAGCATGGTGAGACGCTAGACTTTAGGCACCATCACTACAATGTCGATATGAGCAGAGTTGCAAGCTCACACCTTACAGGACAGCATTCCTTGTAAGATCAAGATCCAGAAGATTAACTCTACCAAGAAGCAGGCTGTGAGATTATGTCTAGCAGATGCAGGACACCTGACACATGATAGATACAAGCTGACAACCTCAGAGTATGGAAGATCCTCCAGTACTTAGGCTCAGTGGAGCAAATCAAGGACACAGAGGTTAATCCTTGTCTGATGTACAGTACTGAGTGTCATGCCTGCTCAGTGTAACCTAGTAACAATAATACATTTTATTTACAGTTTCATCTGACCCAGGCTCATGTTAATTTCTTTTATTATGCATGAACATTAGGGATGAAATCTTAGGGATTTTTGTACAACATCTCCAAAATAATTTTTCTTGGTAGAATACTGTATTTTTTTCTTCAGTTAATTTGCTTTCTTCCTTCCCTTTGCTATGAGAAGCATTAATCTGTATTTATTTTAATCAAACTCTGTTTGCCATCTGTTATTCTTAGTATTTAAAAGATACTACTTTGAGTGTTCCTCCTAATTCACTGCGCCCAGAAAGGGAATTCTATATGTAAAAAAGTGGGAGGGGAAAAACCAACCACCAAACCAAAACAATCCCCTATTGCTGTCACAGACATTTACTGTAAAATAAAAACAGAGGTAATACTAATGAACCCCCTAATACCTTGACATTTCTTTTTCCTGGGTCTCCTACAGATTCAGATTTTTTTTTTTTTTTTCAAAATATTGTGCTTTCAGCTGTTTCTTGTCTTTAACTGGTGTTTAGACCACCTTTTATTTTTTTTCTTATTAAAGAAAACACATTTTGCTTGTCCTACTGTCAGTCAGGAGGAGTGCCACACTGTTAAGTAGTGGAGGGTTTACACAACAGAATACATTTCAGAAAGTACAGGGGAAAAATGACATTCAAGGAGACACCCTATGGAACTGAGCTAATTTTTTTTTTTTTTTTTTACTTTTGGAATTTTGTTCTTCTCTATTTTGCAAGTTATAGTCATTAAATTTTTGGACATATTTTCCAGCAGATTGCTCATCTCTTGCTTTTCCATAAACATTTATTTTACATTTAACTGGGCAAGTAAAAATTTTCCATGATTTTCATGATGCCACAATAATGTTTAATCTCTCCTCTTATCATCCGCAGTGTGGATTGCTGAGGAACATGAAGTGTGCTGCAACAGATGTTGAAACAACTTTCATTGGTGTACTTAGACTATGTAACTTCCTCTAGAATATATCCATTCTCATTCTTTCTGACACTGCTTTTTATCATTCTTGTAAGTTTTGCTTCCACACCATCGTGCCTCTTCATATGTTTTGCTCCATATCTAAAGAAAGAAAGCATGGTTTTTGGACTTCTGTATGTCCCAGACCATTTCTTAATGTGATTAAGATCTTTCTTCACAGCAAAAAGAGCTTGAAACATACAGTGGGATGTGTGTGTGTCTGTTTTTATTTTTCCGTCATCAGATCACACTGTTATGCACTATATTTAGTAGCATAAGCATCTGCTCTTTTCCCCCACTTCTGAATAATCTCCCAAAACTGCAAAGACCTTTAAATGTATTGAATCTGTGTTTATCCCATAGTGTTATCTAGAGCAGCTCTCATAACAGTGAAGCAGTACCATTTTGTAGGCAAAGACTAGCTCTTCACACCATTTCCATGGGAAGTTCAAAGAGAATAAATAATTTATTACATTCAAGACTGGGCAAAATGTTCATTATATATAGAGAGAGACCTAGATTTTAACTGGAGATGACTTCAGCAATGAACTTGAGGCGTGCCAGTTACAAATATCTGACTTGGTTTGCACCCTTATACAGTGATTTTTTTTTTTTCAGATTAAACCAAAATAACCCCACAACTAAGCTTCATTCTTTTGATATTGAAGGAATTTGAAACATTAAGCTTCTTTTTAAAAAAATAACTGTAAGGCAGCAATATAAAATCTAAAGTGATATGCCAGAGTATTTTGCTGCAATTAGAAATGTATCAGAAGATTAGACAGTGATACAACTGTTCTTGTATTTGAAGCTGTTTACTCTAAAACCTGTCTTGATCTCTATTTCTCATTTAAAACCACAACTTTTCCACAAAGCAAAGGAGCAGTGAAGGAGAAAATCTGCTATGGTATGTACATGCTGTCAGTCTACATGAACTCTTCTGCTTAGTAATTGTGTTTGCAGGTCATCTGTTCAGATATTTAAAAATTATCTGGAGTGTAAGTGCTCCAAAGAATGGCATAATAGTGTGAAGAGTTTCCAGGAAGGGTAGGAGAAAACTAGTTACTGATATTGAGTAAATAGTGACAGAGAATGAATTGAGCAGTGGTAACGAGACTGCAATCATATCATCTGCATTAAAACTTGTCATGATTGTGAACAGTATTAAATGTCTCTCTCACTACTAGGACTGAAGGAACAGGAAAAGGGAACTGTTTATCTATGACAGGTGCTGTGGTCTCAGCAAAAATACGGGGTCATCTTAAGCAACAGAAAACTTGAAGTGGCTTTGAACAGTACTTCCATTCAAAAAAAAAAAAAAAAAAAAAAGAAGAAAGAAAAAAAAAAGAAAGAAAAAAAAAAGAAAGAAAAAAAAAGAAAGAAAAAAAAAAGAAAAGAAGAGCAAGGGAACAATTCCAAGAGCCCTTCAATTACAATATCTTCTTTATACGTCTCTGTGGAGAGTTTTTGAGAAACATGCCTTTGAGAGTTGCTCTAAACTTAGTGAGGCTTAAAGCATTTCATTCATACACACAGAGAAAAAAGTTAGTCTTCTCATTGTCTTTCATACACAAATACAACAAATTGTTGCATAGTATTTATCACTGGTACTTTCATAAGCTTATAGGTAATACAGTCCATACACTGGCAGATGGGGAGCAGTCAGCTTTGCATGAGGGAGCAGGGAATAACAAGTCCAAGCACAACAGCCAGAGGAAGGAGCTGAAGGTTAGACTCAGCCAAGAGGTGCAGGAGTGACAGCTGTGGCAAGGCACAGGAGTGGCAAATTATGAGACGTGGTTCAAGACACTGTTGACACAGTCCTTGCCAAATTGAGTAAGATAAACCAGTAGAGAGGCAAGATGAGCAAAACTGAGTAGCTGAGCAGTGCTGGGAAGCTGACGGCAAAGTAAGTTGCATTTACACTTCAAAAATGTTATCACCCTCTTTTTCCTAACTTCATTGGAAACCTGTATCTGAAGACTTGCCTGGAAATGGCACTAGATTTTAAATGCAGATGTAACCTTCTCACTAGTTCAGTATCATCATGATACACCATGAAACATAATATATCACATCTTCGTTAACAGTTTCAGCTCATGAACAGCACATACACAGCAGCACTCTATTTTTATGAACTTAGCATTTGTACTACTTCTATGTATGTGGCCAAAAATGCCCTAAAAATATTTAAAATTGTGAATTCTTTCTTTTACTGTTTTTTAAAGATATATTCCTTCCATCAAAGGCTAGTAGATCATTAAATTCTCTTTTAAAATAGTCCAGACTTTTGTATTTACAAAATATTTGTAACACTTGCAAAATAAACTTTTAAAATTACTTATTTAGAAGTATCTTTAAACTGTAATAGGTACTTCAGTCATTAGTATTATCATAACAGTTGAATTAATATACTAGTAATCAACTGTGAAAATATTTTTATACTGAAAAGAATGCAACACCCCGAGTTTCTCAGACATTTCTGTTACAGCACTGGGGCCTAAGTGAATTTAGCAGGCTTCTAAATCTACAGGTCATTATTTGGGTTCCCTGACCTCAGTGCCCTGCCTTATTCTCACTATTCCCAGAACAGCCCATCAGGACATGCAGTATCCTCATTTCTGTGACAAGCTTTTTCGAAACTTCAAGCTTTCAAGTTTTTTGAAACTGGAGTGAGATAACTCTGCCTTACACTCAGAAAATGTCAAAGTTAAGTATGTGGAATGGACTATTTGGGGCTCAACAGGATAGCTTTTTATGCTGAAATTTATTTAAGGAGAAGATTTCCACTCAACTCAATGATTAAAGAAATTATCAATGCAGCCCTAGTCATACTGAAATAACCAACATCTTCCATAAAGCATTTTCTTTTGTTATTCTTTCACTTAATGGTTGAATGCCTCAAAGATCTGATAAAAATAACAAATTATTAAATTTTTTCTGATTTGAAGGGATACTTCAAAGAAATCTGCTTAACATCTCCACTTTATGATTTCTGGTAAAATCTCTTAGGTAGGCTCCTGTCTGAAGAAACACGAATAGGGTCCCTTATTTCCATTTCAAGTAAAGACTGTTCTATAACTTAAATACCTTATAAATATAAAAGGTTTCCACACCACCATCCTTCAAACAGTAAAATCACATTAAAATCAACTAGTCATTTTACAAGATGTGTCTTGCTTTTTGTAAGGCTATTGATTGTTATTCTGCAGGGGGAAAAATGTTCTTTGAATTTATAACATACTACTCTGAGTATATCTGTATCTTACCATTAAATGAATATGTTACATATTTTAAGTAAAGACTGAATTACAGTAACCATTGTTTATACTCTTGTTTCTCCCCCCCAAAAAAATAGCATAATATTAGGAAAAAGTTCAGGCAGGGTAGAAATTATACACAGAGACTGCGCAAGCACGCCAAATGCAATGAGCACCATTTTAGACTGCAAAGTGTTACCCTCCTTAATACTTAGCTTGTATGCAGCTAACAAGTTCAGCAACAAAATTGTTGCTGATTTCAGATTCATTTTTCATTCATATTTCATGGGTTTATGCTATGCAAGCTGAGGTTAAACTAAACATAGCAGATAGACCTATCAGACATGTTCTTACAGTGCCTTCCCTCCTGCTGCTTCCATTTTGTGCTACCCCCACAATCACAGTGCTGTGTTGTGACTTACAGGTGATGACTATCTTAATTAGAAGGTCAAGATACAACTCAAGACATAACGTTTTTCTCTTCAGTGATAAAAAAGGGTCCTAGTCACCATTATAGAGCACTCGGGATTACTGAAATCTGCATGCTGATGAGAACTTGATTCTTAGTTTTTACATGAGACAGTAAAGTTAATGTTTTTCACTCCAACAGTATTCTCAGCTTTGATCTATATTGATGTGAAACTAATTATCTCCCAAATATTCATTCCCCTCCATGTGTAACCTAAGACACAAGATAACATAAAGAATAAAAAGACTCAGCACTAACTTCTTCCTTGGCCTCTTGCTGGGCATGTACTAAGGCTTGTTGCAAGATATCAAGAAAAAATTGTTTTGTCTATTTTTCTCATGCAAAGCAGCATGAGAGTCATACAATGAATTACATTTCGGCACCAAAACAAATAAAGGATCCTGGTTAAGTTGGAAATCTTTGATAATAGAATACTAAATTACAGATTTCTATTTCTTCCAAGTATTCTTCCATGCACTAATGTATGCTATTGCTTCAGTCAGGGGAAATTTTGAGTGTATCTGAGGTTGGTAAGGTATGTCAACACCGAACATGTCAGCAGCTGAATTCATTATTGACTCATTATATATATTTCAATAACTTAAGAAACTAGCAGTACCTCATTAGCATGCATTATACTCAAGGTCAGCTGATGCACATAATCAGCTCATGTGCGGCATTTTATTAAATAACATCAAACGGCCATTTTTGTTACACAAATTTCAGTTATTGGGCTGAACAAAGATCTTTAAGGTGTCCTAACAGATTGCTTAAAATAGTAGCAATAAAAATTCATTATGCTTGAATACAAAATTATAAATACATTGTGCAATTCACTACAGTAAGCAGAGCAACATTACTGTGGTTGTTTACAAAAAAATGAGCTCAAACAAAATAGTTTATTTTCTTTTTTTACAGACACATATAAAATGCCATTGTGATACTGTCACTTGTCAACGAGTTTTAACTCTGTGGAAGGATAAATGTTACTGTTAACCTCTATTTTCTGTTTTAAAGAAAAGAACCATTTACAGTTGCATTAATTAATTAACTGATTTTATTTCTTTTACATTTTCAAGAAGATGTAAGTTTTACTTGTTACATTTGTCTTCTGCTGTTTTCAAATCAGATTTTAAGTTACTGTAAACCCTTAAGTCATATAAATAAAGGATAAGAAGATGTTTAATCGCATACATACCTGTAATAAAATTTAACATCTTATCACTGTACAGTCCAATGTATTCATTAATTTAGATTTATCTTTTCTAAATATAAATCTGGTCAAAGCACTGGTTAATACAGAATATTTCTCAGGTTTTGCAGCTTCATGTTCTTCCAATTATACTCAAGAACTCAAGATAAGCCTTTTATCAGTTAGCAAGCAAAATTACCATGCCTAATGTAAGAACTGGAGCAATATACGGAGTTTGTTGGGGAGCAAAGCTTATGTTTATATCTTCCCACAGCTTCTTTCAGAATAGCTTTCATACTGACTGCCTTTTGACTATTAAACTTAGGATGAAAAGGAAGTTTTGATAATACTTGATAGTGTAAAAAGGAACAGAGTGAATCATTTTAACTAGAAGTGAAGCCAGACACACAAGGGAGAAAGAAAACAAAACAAAACAAAACAAAAGCTAGCTGCTGAATACCTAGTTCAAAACCTCCTGTCTTAAAATCCAGCACTTTTCTCTCTTCTGCAGAGTTAATGATGATGCTTCCACCTGCCCAGGCAGTCACTTTCAGACGTTTCCTGTTCCATTGCATACACGCAAGAACACTCTACTGACAATTCCGTCATTTTGTTCATTGATTTTCCTCAAGATCCTTTGATTACATTCTCAGGATGAGAAACAAGTTCACAGTAATTTGTATTAAGACTTTCAGAATCTCTTTATTTCTGTCTTGTTCTTTTTCTCTTGCCCTTTCTTTCTTTCTTTCCCTCCAGAACAGTTCCAAGTTTTCTTTCCTGAAGCTTTGCAGTATTTACCAGTGGAATGATATGTAGTTTTGCTCTGGAAAAATATAAATTTGTTGGGGGTGAAGGGTGTTAAAAAAGAAAAAAGAAAATTAAAAATATCAACAACTGCAGCCAACAGAAACAGCAAAACTTACATGAAGTTTAGGTATTTATATTACTGTTATTCCATACCTTTCTTGTAATCAACAAAACTGTGTATAATTATGTTATTATTTAATCAGCTACTAAAATAATGCAGTTACTTCCTAATCTCTTCTATAGGTTGAAACTAATAATACCATAGAATTGATTTTGCATGGATTTTTCAAAGTATGCATGGAACAGTTCAATAATACTTCCTTCTGTTGTATTAAAAGTGATTGTTTAAAGACCATTTTTATTACTGTGATGCTACACCTCTGTTATATTACACTAACAATTAAAAGGAATGTTCTTCAGCACAAATAAGCCTGTTCCTACAACAAATGCACATCTCAGTTGAAACCTCCAGACCTGATCAGCTCTACATAAAACTCCCATCTCACATCAGTACTACATGGTTTGGGGTTTTTGGTCACATCTTTAAAGATGCATCAGCATATATGTTACATAAATTTCTTATGGGATCTGTAGTTTGAAGGTCAGTTATCTATGCAAAAAAAAACCAACAAAACTGTCCAGAAAAGCTCATTTCTGAAAGTGTTTAACCTCACTTGGTACTTATCTTCAGTAAGTTCTCAGAATTACCAGTGTTCTTTAGGTGCTTAAACTGGGATACTACCTTACAAGACACAGTAATTGCTAGAGTAAAATATGTAGCTTAAACTATCTCAAGACACTGAAATGACTCAGATGTTTAACCTCCTCAGCAGTTGGAAGTACGTGGCATCTTACCACTATCCAGACACACACTACTCATGCCTGGAGTATTTCATTCATCACCGGGGTGTCCTGGGTTCAGCAGTAGCAGTCATTTTTCTCCTTCTTAGTAGCTGGTGCAGTGCTGTGTTTTTGACTTTCGGCCTGGGAACAGCACTGATAGCAACAATGGTTTTAGGGGCTGCTTAGCGATGTTTAGTCTGGCCAAGGACTTTCTGAGCTGCATGCTCTGCCAGGGAGGAGGGGAAGCCAGGAGGAAGCAGAGACAGGACACCTGACCCAAACTAGCCAAAGAGGTGTTGCATACCACAGCACATCACGTCCAGTATATAAGCTTGGGGAAGTCACCCGGAAGGGCTAGGTCGCTGCTTGGGTCGGGCTGGATATGTGTCAGTGAGTGGTGAGCAGTTGTATTCTCTTCCCTTGTTATTTCCCTTATCATTATCATTACTGGTGGTAGCAGTAGTGGTTTGTGTTATACCTTAGTTAGTGGACTGTTCTTATCTCAACCTGTGGGAGTTACATTCTTTTGCTTCTCCTCCCCATCCCTCTGGGAGTGGAGGGAGGAAGGAGGGGAGTGAGCTAATGACTGAATGGCTGATAATGGCTGGGCTTAAACCACGACACTGGGGACACCAACATAAGGCCATGAATCTGTTAGAGCAAGTTCTGAGGAGGCCCATGGATATGATCAGAGAGCGCCACTCCTATGAATACAGGCTGAAAGAGACCTTCTTCAGCCTGGAGAAGGTTCTGAAGAGGCCTTAAGTCAACCTTCCAGTACCTAAAGGGGCCCCCAAGAAATTTGAATGGACTTTTTATGAGGGTGTGTAGTGATAAGACATGAGGAAATGGTTTTAAACTGGAACAGGATAGGTTTATATTAGATTTTAGGAAGAAATTCTTGGACTGTGGCAAGTTCTTGGATCAGGTTGCCCTGAGAGTTGTGGCTGCCTGTTCCTCTAAGTGTCCAAGGTCAGGTTGGATGGGATTTTAAGCAACCTGGTCTAGTGGGAGGTGTCCCTGCCTGTGTCTAGGAGGCTTTGCCTAGAAGGTCTTTAAGGTCTCTTCCAACCCAAACTATTCTATGATTCTATGCATGTGCCTCTGAATATCTACTATGCTAGTCAGAGACACAGTAAGAAATAAAACCAAATGGAGGAACATCACTTCTTTGCTCCACTTTTCCATGAATCTTTCATTTGTTTAAATGCATCCCTCATTCTTTTGTGCATTATGAATCACTAGTCTCTTGACATCTTATTTCAAAATTGATTTTTTCTGCCCTGGCCTTTGAATCTTCAGTCCAAAAGACTAAATCATATTCAATACTAATATTATTTTATTTCCTTTTTGTCATGACCATTGACACTGAATCCTTTTATTCTTTGCTGCCTTCTCATATGGCACAGGTTGCACTATGTTATCTTTACCATGTTTTCTTTAGAAAATCAGAATTTACTCTTATGATGCACAGTGTACTTGCAGTTCAGAATGTTATTTGTGAACTGTAGGCAGTTTAAGAGAGAAGAGTTCAAACACATTCAAAATTCATCAAGATGAAATTCTGCACCTCTTGAACCTATTCTCATAAAATGGTAAACAATGAGTTCTTTTTTTGATTTTGTCTTGGAAACAGAAATAAAGCTCAATAAAGTACAATAATACAGAGATGCTCCAAAATAATAATAAACTGAATTTAAATTTAGTTTTACACAAACCTGACTGGTGATTTTAGAGCTAGAATATTTACAGATTTTGCTTCACCTCTTATAGAATATCTGTATTTTTTGGAGACTTATACTAGTTTGAAACAAAAAAGAACAAAAGCAACAAACCAAACCAAAACCCAAATGTGCACAATATCCACTTCCTTTTTATTTAAAACAATAGAATATTATTTCCCTTTTAATCTAACATTATTCTACATTTTCAGTTAAAATTACTGAGAATGCTGCATATTCTACCATATTTTACACTACTTCTGTCCAAAATAAACATAACTGATTCAGTTATTTAACATCCTTTCTCTGAATAGCTAAAGGGCAAAGAGTAGGGAACAAAAAGGGGAGAGGGAAAGGAGAGGAAGAAGAGACAGAACCTGTTAAGGAACACCAGTGTGAGACAGCTGAGGCTTGAATAACTAAGAATATCTGTGAGTGGGAAGATGGATCAAGTGAAGTGTGTTGTAGTTTCAGTATCATCCTCAACTGACATTTATCATTCTTATTGCAGTAAGACAAGAAAAATTAAGGACAACTGAGAGAGTAGAACAAGATATTGATCAGAGCTTCATGAGATCTAAAATTTTGTACATAATCCTGGAGTAAGTCCTTTGAAACAGCTGTGTAAAACTTGGCTTTGTTTGAACACTTGAATAAAAACTAACACAGCTGCATCTAGGCTTTCTCATGAACATAAAAGGTGCCTTAAGGGACAGGCTGGACCGATGGGCTGTGGCCAGTTGAGGTTCAACATGGCAAAGTGCTGGGTCCTGCACCTGGGACAAATCAACCCCATGCAACACTACAGGCTTGGGGAAGTGTGGCTGGAAAGCTGCTTGTCGGAAAAGGACCTGGGTGTGCTGATTGATGGACACTGACCATGAGCCAGCTTGTGCCCAGGCAGCCAAGAAGACCAATGGCATCTTGGCCTATGTCAGAAATAGCACAGCCCTCAGGGCCAGGGCAGGGATCATCCCCCTGTACCCAGCTCTGGTGAGGCTGCACCTCAAATCCTGCATTCATTTCTGGGCCTCTCACTACAAAAGATACTGATTTGCTGGAGTAGGACCAGAGAAGGGCAACAAAGCTGATAAAGTGTCTGGAGCACAAGTCTTATGAGGAACAGTTGAGGGAACTGGGGTTGTCTAGTCTGCAGAAGAGAAGGCTCAGGGAGACCTGATTGCTCACTACAACTACCTGAAAGGTCAGTCTCTTCTCCCAGGTAACAAGTGATAGAACAAGAGGTAATGGCCTAAAGCTGCACCAGGGGAGGTTTAGTCTGGATATTAGGAAAAATTTCTTCACTGAGGGTGATCAGGTTTTGGAGTAGGCTACCCAGGGAAGTGGTGGAATCACTATCCCTGGAAGTGTTCAAAAAAACATGTAGGTGATGCCCTTAGTGACATGGTCTAGTGGTGCTCTTGGCAGTCCTACGGTAAAGGTTGGACTGGATGGTCTTAAAGGTCTTTTCCAACCTGGCTGATTCTATGATTTGAATTGCAGTCACAAATTTGCTGTTATTACAGACTGAAAATTATGCATGTTTTCTCTTTTTATTTTAATCTAAACCTCAACTTCTCATTAAGTACTTAACATTATAGATCTGTTCATTGTTGGTGTCAGATGAACTATTCATGGTAGTAATAGTATATAGATAGCATAAAGTTTAACTTTTCAACATGATCAATCAGACAAGGGAATTTGATAAAATTGGCTGCGTAGAGACATGTGAATTTACAGTTATGACCCAGGAAAAAGCACTTTAATCTGTCAAAAGCTTTTATAAGGAAAACAGTAATATTTGATCATGGGACAAAACTCTAGTTAAACAAACATAAACAGAGCACTGTAGTCAGAGATATTATATACCTTTATTATTTTTGTGCTTAAACAAAACAATGTGCTTAAATTTAAAATGTCCAAAAAGTCTGAGATTATTTCTGAAACTTTATACTTCTTCAACATTTTCGAAGAAGATGTGCCTTTAAGATCTCAGGAAAATGCTTAAAAAAAAAAAAAAGAAAAAAAAGTAAGATGAATCCTATTAAATCCCCACTTTGTTATGAAATGATATATATTGATGTTTACTTCATTACTAGTCTTTAACTCTGGGGAGTGAAGGCAATCAGATTTGCATGGAAAATATTTTGGGAATGAGCTCTGAGGCCTTGATGCTTAACAAGCCCTGTGACGATAAGTGGGAACATTGAAGGACAGGAAAGGTCGAAAAACAAGTCTTGGGGGGATGGGCCAGGATGTTGTGGTGGGAGTCTCAGTTGGAGCCAGACGATGTGGGGGTTGGGAGAGTGTCTGAGACCGCGGGGTGAAGCTGTTGCCATTTGGACAACGCGTGCTCAGCATTGTGGTTGGACTACTTACCTGGAGATTTTTACAGGGGCCAATGCGATTGAACATGGCATGCTTGTGCAGGTTGGGAAAGTACAGAACAGGGGGATAAAAGGGCTTGATTGTAATGAAGTTGGATTTGAGTTTCCTCATCAACTTGAGTCCGTGTTGTGATATGCCACATTTAACCATAGTATAATTAATATTCTACATATTTTGTGATAGAACAGACTATGATTCATGTTAAAAAGGAAATAGAGAAGTGATAGTTTGTTACAAAATACGGTGTGGGAAGTCATGAAATGAAAAACCATTAATATGGGACGAAAAGTAACTATACGAGAGACTGAGTTATTATATCCACATAGCTAAGGCAATATTAATAAAAAGTTGCCATCCGTTATTTCTTTGGGTAAAAGAAAAGTAAGTGTTTGGAAAACATGGGTTAAAATACTTTCAGCCTAACTTAGGAAACAATGTGCTGTAAGTCTGTGATGTGATAATAAGCTTTAATAGCCCTTTTACTTATCTGTCAGCTTTTAGCCTAACTTAGAGAACATTTGTGTTGTAAGTCTGTGATGTGGTAATAAGATTTAGTAGCCCTTCTACTTATCAGTCAGCCTGAAAACTGTGCCTCCTGGGCATCTGCTAAGCTTCAAACACTCCTTACCTGCCCCTATGGTGTTGCTTATCTCTTGTAAGGAAAGCACACTGTTCTAAATCTTTGGTAGCTGTCAGAAACTCACCAATTTGGCTGGTTTCAGCTAATTGAGACTACTAGGGCATTCAACCGTGCTAAAGGTGAAAAGTACATCCTGAGGAAGACTGCTTACTTCATCTTGAAGACCCCTGCCCACATGAGGAAGACTACTTACTTAATCTTGAAGATCCCTGCCCATGACTGTTGAAGGGCAGTGCCCAAGAGCCAAAAGGGAAGAGACTTATGATAATGAGTACCTAAATTAATTGTAATATCCCCACTGCTCTGTCGGAAACCTACTGAATATGCATGTTTGTGTGTAATAAATATCTGCTCGTTTAACCCCTTGGTGTGCGGCTTGGGTGGAGTGATGACTCCTCACACACCGAGGGCTGCTTGCTTATCTCCCATCAATGAGCACAATAAAGAAATTGGCTGCTAATGTCAGTGCTGATATTGGTTTTTTTTTAATAACAAAATTAGTGTTTATAAAAATCTGAATATCCAAGCTATGGAAAGCACAGTAAATGGGTAATACCAGTAGGTTTTATATATTTCTCAGAAAGCTATCAAGTATCTACACCAGCTACCAGTTATTTGAACGTAATCAGTATGTTACATGGGGGTGAGACCAAGAAAACTTGCCTGTTAAGCAGAGCTAACTAGTAGAAAAACACTGAGGATGAGACAGGGTACAGAATTCTTCCCTTTGTAAAGTTAAAATATTTCAACAAAATTTTGAGAATGCAGTTTTTGTCATTACTGTGCAGTATTCTCCTGAGTGTATGTGCTTAAACTTAGCGAAATGAGCTCACTGTCAAAATACTAGTATAAGATTCTTATGGCTAGATGACCGCTCATGGGCTCTTGCAGACTGAAGAGTTTATGCATAACCACCCATATGGATTTGTTCATGAATAGTTTATCTCTGAGCTCCACTCTTTCAAGAGATTTCAATGAAGGAGTACTTAATTTCTGTATACAGGGGAAGTCTAAGTTAACTTTGAACTTAATGTACTCTGGAAGTCTGGAGATGTGTACATAAAAGATAACTGGCTAAAAAGTACTCCTTTTAAAAAAGTGTTGCTAAGTATCTGCAGAAAAATATATTTTTAAAATAACTTATTTTTCTACTGTACTCAATATGAAAGCAGTCTTCTATCATTAAAAAAAAAGAGGAAATTGGAAAAAAAGGGGATGATGATGACAAAATGTTCTAAGCATACTGCAATAAAAAAAGGAAAAAAATCCCCAAAACTAAAAACAAACCAATTATCATTTAAAAGTCATAATATTTTAAACTATTAAAACAGCTCTTATATTCCAGATGTATCTTACAGATGTGGCATTTTTTTTTCTTTTTTTTAATTGAGTTGCTTCATTGCTTTTGATAGCCAAATTGCATGTGTTTTTGAGAATTTTGGAAGGCAGCTTTTGAATTTTCTGAAAGGTGTCTTGAGGAACAATCACTCAGTCTTTGGAAAGGATTGCAAAAATACATGGTATCCACCAAAGTCACTACTAAACAAAGAAAAATGAAATCTAAAATACAAGATTGATTAATCAGTGGCTTGGAGGGTTCACCACCACTTGCCACACAGGAAAATTAAAATGATTTTGTTTCATGCTGTAGGATGACTCTGAATTTTCAGGCAGTATTCCTAACAAATATAAAGCAAAAATTATCAAAACCAGTCAGATAAAATAATGGGGTTGGTAGTGTTCTGAGATACCTCATTTTGCCTGTAAAAAAAATCTTACGGTCTTTGAAAACATTTATGTTTTCTGGTTTGCATGAAGGTCTGATTAACTTAGAAAGCTACAGAGACAGAAAGCTTCCACTGGTTTTAGTCAAGTTTTTAAAAAAATCAGTAATTGAAATTCTACGGTTTTTTAGATTTTTTTTTTAGTAATTCAAGTCTGAACAATTCCAGGTCCCTTCTTGTTCTGACTTAGAGTTACAGATATAATGGGATAATTCTTGCTCTTCGATGTTAGACATCTAACCATGAGGAAAATAACAAGCTTCACGAGAAAGTAAAAAAAAAAAAAATAAATAAAATAACCAGCAACTTAGTTCTTATTGCAGTTTTGGTATATTCATCATTATGTCATGATAAAAATGAATGTTATGATAACAGCTGGTGCTACTGTTAATGTAGAATCTACTGATTTAAAAACTTATATCAATACATGCAACTACTGTGTTGTTCAGGTTGCTCTTCATGGTCTTCTTACACACATAAATATATCCTATGTCACATATCGCATTAGAAGGTCATCAAGTTTTCAAAGTTAATAAGTAAAAAAATTAAGAAATACTGCGTTTCAATAGTACAATTAATTCATTTTTCAGTACCATACCAATTGTTACAAATTTGAATGTTAGTTCTATAAAAATACTCAAGAAAATTCATATGCTTCAGATCAGCTGATAAGCTAAGTGCTCCTTTTAGTCAAGCTTTTGTAAGACCAGCAACACTTCACAGAGGTTCCAGTAGACTGACAATCAGTTAACTCCCAAGAAGAAAACTTTATAAATTGTGTTGATAATGATACTAAAGTGCTGAGCCTACATATTTCCACAATTCCTCTTTCATCTGTAATGTCGCCAGAATTTCAGCAGTCATCAAAACCTGATGCTGAAACAACATTAAGAGATAGATTGCTACATATCATAACAGGGCTGATGTGCTCTAATAACAGAAGTTGTACTTTAGTTGGATCTTTCTTTTTAGTTACAAATTGCATGAAAATACCACTTTAGAGGGAAAAGGGCAAACACAGAGTTAACCTCTCTGAGTCTGTTCTTGCTCAGCTCACCTCATGGATGCTCCTTACTGCTGGCACACTAACATACTAAATGTTCACCATTTTATAAAAGTAGCATTTTGATAGCAGTCCATGTAAAAAAAAAAAATCAATTTTTTCATAGAGAATTATTTGATGTGCGTTTACAATGCAGTAAATATTCCTTTTTTCTCTCTTGGTGCAAACTCAAATTAGAACTCCCTCAAGGACTAACACTGTTTACTCCTGTTTTCATCTGTCTCACACAGGGAGCAGGTGTTTGCAAGAAGTCAAATGACGCACCAAGAAAGCCCTTTCCATTCACTGACTTGTAGAGCTCCTAGTATCCCCACTCAGTCCTACTGCAACTCATTCACTCCTTGATGCCTGCAAAGTGAGTTCAAGATTGCTGCTCTCCACCAGGAATTTCCTA
The DNA here is from genome assembly GCA_028858755.1 of Ara ararauna. NCBI lineage: Eukaryota > Metazoa > Chordata > Aves > Psittaciformes > Psittacidae > Ara > Ara ararauna. Next base: position 23,655,290 of record CM054376.1, read on the forward strand.
AGCTGAGATGCAGGACCCAGGACAGGCACCCTTTCAATTATTTATTTGGCTGCTTCACACTAGCTATCTGTTTCGTATCTGATATTTCTGAGGAGGTCTGGGAAACAGGGTTCCCAACCCTCCTCCTCTCCTGGCTAGACAGGGAGGACTACTCATAGGAAGATGTAAAAAGTTTATTGGCTTCTGTGGGGACCTAGTCCAGCATAGCAATTCTGCCAGCTACTGTAGTTCCACCCCCCTCCCCCCCTTATGGTGGTTTCATTTCTTTTTCCTCCTTCTATACTTTGCTGTTAATAAATCTTTTCACTTTTTGTTTACAAACTGTGCGAGTTGAAACTTATTTCTGTGTTTGTGATCTCAGAGTGTGCAGGAAATTTAGCTGCCAAGGCCTGTATGTCTGCAATAAAAAGGGCTAAAGAGCTCAGACTGTCATAGCTTCAAAAGCCAGGCTATAAAAAGTCTGCAAGGCCTGGGCTGACAGGGCTGCAGAGCAGAGTAGAAAGAACTTCTGTATTAGACTTGTAAAGGTTGCAGAGTCTGAAAACTTGGGTTGCCAAGGCCATAACATTTGGATAGATGGAAACAGAGTGAAAGCACAAGTCAGGAACCAAAATACAGTTGCATTATTTGTTCTCTTTTGAGTAAGAGTTATTTACTACAGGTAATATACCCATGAAAACTTAGTCTACCTGCAGGAAAGTGACTAAGCTGCACCCTTCTGTTAGTAAAACCATTCAGATGCCATGCTCTCAAAATCCCTTAGGTTTTGTGAACATTGCACAGAAGCACAACAAGCAAATCTCATCAGAAAGGAGTGAGAATAGCATGGTGAGAGGCAAGCCTCACCACCTTTAAAAGAACAAGGACAAACTGCTTTCCCATTATCAGTTGCACCCATTTATCACATAAGTACAATGGGGGTATTTTTGTGATCCTGCCCCTCTACTCTGCTCTTGTGAGACCTCACTTGGAGTATTGTGTGCAGTTCTGGTATCCTCAACATAAAAAGGACATGGAACTGTTGGAACAAGTCCAGAAGAGGGCCACGAGGATGATCAGGGAACTGGAGCACCTCCTATATGAAGACAGGCTGAGAAAGTTGGGTGTGTTGAGCCTGGAGAAGAGAAGGCTGCATGGAGACCTCCTAGCAGCCTTCCAGTATCTGAAGGGGGGGCTATAGGGATGCTGGGGAGGGACTCTTCATTAGGGACTGTAGTGATAGGACAAGGGGTAACGGGTTCAAACTTCAACAGGGGAAGTTTAGATTGGCTATGAGGAAGAAATTTTTTACTGTAAGGGTGGTGAGGCACTGGAATGGGTTGCCCAGGGAAGTTGTGAATGCTCCATCGCTGGCAGTGCTCAAGGCCAGGTTGGACAGAGCCTTGGGTAGCATGGTTTAGTGTGAGGTGTCCCTGCCCCTGGCAGGGGGGTTGGAACTCGATGATTTTAAGGTCCTTTCCAACCCTAACTATTCTATGATTCTACGTTAATGCTTTACATTAATTTGCTTTAAAACATGAAAAGCTTAAATACCCCTTGAATATACAGTAGAACATCTGTACTAGATTGCAAGTTGATAGCCATTAAAATAGCTCACAGGGAATACAGTTCTTGAGATAGCAAGGACTGCTAAGAAGTCTAGCAGAAAGTAGGGAAGATTAATTCCTAACCCTTGTATCCAGTTATTAAGCAAAATAAGAATAAAAGAAATGCATAGTAAATTTAACATGTTATTACAAATACTCCTAAGAAAGTTACAGTAAGTACTGCTGCAACATTTCATTAAGCAGTATCTAGAAACATCAGTAAATAATGGTAATGGAATTGATTTTACATGCTCCTTCCATATTCCACTGTTGCCTTCTGTTAGTTTGTGGCACGATAACAGGTCCTTTGAGATTAACGCAAGCTAAACCAGGGGGAGTAGGTGCTCCAGAGCGGAAGTCACTCTTCCATGTTGACCTAGTTAAGAGTTGACTTCTCAAAAATAGGTATGTTCCCTAACTCTTGCATAACTTTGAGTGCAAAGTAAAATAAGGAGTGATTCTATAAGACAGGGAAACAGATTCAGCTCTTGTTATGCTATGTTCTTTAAAATTCACATGCAGAAAGAATCCAAGAATTCTTTTATTTCACAAAAGAAAGAGGAGAAACTGCAATATTGTTTTCATACAGTCTTCATAATACAAATCAAACTGTCTTTCAAGTGGAGTGCATAAATTGGGGAATAGGGTTTAAACTTTTTTTAAAAGACTTTTAAGAACTGTAGATGAAGTTTTCTGAGCTTCAACTAAAGTTGTTTAGATAAACTGGCCTCAGTTTAATCTTAGCTTTCAGTTTATAGGTCTTTCTCTCCCAGTGTAAAATATATTTAAAGTGGATATGAAGTGCAATCAAATTGGACACAGCACTTCATACTTACTCTACGTTCATTCTGTTCTGGCACAACTAACAATGAGGAGCCTTACTCTTGTATGTGGTGTTAGGGAAAAAAGGCAGGGTTTAATGACCACGTATTTTCATTATTGCTGTCTTTAAAGCATTAGTCATGAGGACTTAAGGAAAAATAGACCTTGTGTATTGAGACAGATTTTTTACAGAGAAGTCACCCTCATTATGTTGTACTGTTAGTCAAGTGTTCTGCCAGTTCTGCCCTACAGTGAAAGAAGAAATATCAATTATGTTAACTGGAAAATCATTTGAAGGATAATGCAAGAGACCAACTAGCACTAAAATTCAACCAAGTTGATTATAAGAGCATCTGTTCAGGATGGATATGGTATAGACTTTCAGCCTTCTGATGTCAGAGACCAGAGACACGAAGATGCTCCCTAAGGAAAGGCGATTCAGTGTTTCAGTGATTGGTGCATGGAATGAAACTCATTCTCAGCAAGTTTATGGACAACACCAGATTGAGGGGAGCAATCAATTTGCTGAAGGGCAAGGTTGCTATTCAGAGGGACCTGGACAGGCTGGAGACATGAACTTACAAAAACCTGTGCAAAGTTCTTCATGTGGGGTGGAACAGCCCCAGGGAAGAGTGTACGCTGGGGGCCAGTGTACGCTGGTCCAGGAAGCAGTTCTACAGAAAGAAATCTGGGATCCAGGTTGACAGCAAGTTGAAAATAAGCCAGCAATGTGTCCTTGCAGTGAGGAGCACCAAACACATCCCAGATAGTATTAAAAGTGTAGTCAGAATAATATCCAGGAAAGTGATCTTTCCCCTCTGTTCAGCAGTTCTAAGACTTCATCTAGAATTCTATGCTCAGTTTTGGGCTCCCCAGTGTAGAAAGAATACTAGCATACTAGAGAAAGTACATCAGAGGCAACTAAAATATTCAGGTGCTGGAGCACAGGGTTCATAAGGAGAGGCTGGAAGAACTGGGTCTGTTCACACTGAAAAAAAGGCTCAGGAGACAGTATGGCTTTTTACATCTACCTGACCAGAGTATACAGAGAAGATGGTTCTACATTCCTGTCAAATGTATACAGTCCTCTTCCTGGGATAATCCATTCCTGAAAAATTTTGATTAGGTAATAATTTGGTGTGGGGGGTTTTGTGTTTGTTTGGGCATTCTGAGGGGTTGGTTGGTTTTGTTTGTGGAGGCTTTTTGTTTGTGTTTTCTAATTAGAAAGATGGTTAAGCACACAAAGTTCAAAATTAGCTTTCTTCTGGACAAATATCTGAGCAACCAAACTAGTAAGAGCTTCTCTGAGCAGGTGGTTGGATTAGAAGACTTTCACAGGTCCATTCTAACTTAAATAATGGTGATATGATTTTATGTGCTATACTTTAAATTTCATTATGTGGAAAAAATGTCAATCTGATCTAAAGACAAAAGTAGAGATTTAAACATGCAAGTAAAATATTATTGTATGAAAACACCATACACATTTACTATTTACCCTTAAGAAATCTTGGTCAACACCATATCCAAAGTGATATGCAATTGAGATGCTAAAGCTATGAGTTGCGACTTATAAACCTGATGAGAGGAAACAATACGTTAGCATGAGACGTGCATACAGAATCATAAAATGTGCTATTGTGTATATTGTAATTATTTCACATACACAGAAATGCACACATTACAGAGAAATTACAATCCTTATGTACATACATGTTCATTATTGATAATTTAAGTATGAAAGTAAATACAGCCGCAGCAACCTTCATTGCTGCCTGATTAAGGCTGCACTGTACAATTTGCCAGTGCAGTCAAAAAAAGGACAATTGGAGAATATTAAGAAGAGAGCAGGGCAAGATTCTAACACTGATAAAGCAAAGAGGATATTAAAAATGTGCAGTCTTGAAGCACAGATAACAAGAGCTGTTAAACAGAAGACCAGCATTATGCTGAAAAATTGGACTGACTTGTAACAAGTTTAAAATGATAATGTATCAATGAATGGAATGAGAAAAATAACATTTTCACCTCTTCTGTGTGCTTTTAAGGGAGTTTCTCTTGATCACTGGCTAGATTAGCATACTTGAGTCTACAAATCATATTTTTACATTAATCAAATTAAACACATCCTCCAATGAATAGTGCTTGTCTTGCATTAGTAATATATTAGCTTAGATTGCAAAAACCCTGACAAAAACTACGTGGCAGTAAAGTTTTTTGCTCTAGTACACTGCCTGGAATACCAGAAGAGGCACCAGAAGGTGTCACAAGAAATGTGTCCCAGTACTAAATAATTAAACTATTAATAACACTTTTATATTTTTGCTATCATGGGCATTTACTTACTTATAGAAATGGAAACAATAAAAGGTATCTCGCCAAGTCTGTCTCTAAGCTATTCTGAGGTGGGGGGTGGGGGGGACGGAAACCAGCTCAAATACACACACCTGATAAGGTTTGTAAAATCATACCTTAACTGATATGCAACAAATTGAACAGCAGAATTTTTTGGCAGTTTTAATGACTTCTGCAGTTTTAAACAAAGGTCAGAGAATGCCCGTTTCATGCTTTAGACACTAGGGAGACGTGATTCACCAAATCAGCTTTCACACCTAGTCTACATTAAGACTACTAAAATGCTCTCAGTGACTCACTCAGATATATGCCCTAATGTACAATTTTTCATTTTCTATACATGTACTGGATTTTGCATTAAAAATTACTCCCACATATTATATTGAAAATTTATTAGCAAAATATTGTAAATCATAGAATCATAGAAAACATACTGGAAAGGAGCCTGACCTGAACTATTACACACTTTCCAACACTTCCCACACCCCCCATTACAGTACTGAAAGTTCATCTGCAGGCAGTGCAGTTTATAAACTCTTCAATCTGTAACTGATTATTCCCAGTAGGTTGTCTTTGGAAGGAAAGAATGCAAAGACTAACAGTCAATAGCGGTGCTGAAAAAGAAAACTGTTCCTCATTGTAAATTAGGTGATCAGTACCCTGCTCATAGTAGAAGAGTGACCACAAAGACTCAAGAACGGTTCTCAAAACCCAGTCTATAGCTTCGTGTCTCTTAAAAATTGAAGTTTTTCCTTCTGTTTAAGACATATAAAAGCTGTCAGAGACCACTTCATATTAAGCAAGGAATTAAACATTTTTTTTCCATCTGCAGAACTTTCAAGGCCTCTCTGAATAACAAGTTCCTTTACAAGTTTGGCTATTTACTTGGTGCCTAACCCATCAGGTAAACAAACATCACAAGCCCTCAAGATCATACACCTTCATGAAATCTTGCCTCATCACAAACTTTCTTTTACATGATAAGTTTCAGTCTCTGCGAATTAATTCCCTACCTAGCACTGGAGCAATAGTACTTCCCCAAAATAGGGTGGACTTAAAATTTCCATCCATTTTAATAGAAAATAGTTCTTCTTGTCTAAAGAAAAAAAAAAAACCCACAAAAAAACAAGACCCCACGCATCCGAAAAACAAATCCTGAAAATTATGTCCTTTTCCTCAGACTTTAACCTTAAAAAATGTTTTTAATATTTAGGCCCAAACTGAAAAAATTACACATTCTATAAAAGTATTGATAGCTTTCCCAATTGCTTGGGCTGGTTTTTTTTTAACCAAAATATTAAGATAACTTAATTTGTCACTGACAATATATTTTTGGATTTTTAAAAATTCTGTATGCCATTGAATAGCTTTCATTCAAAATTAACACAAACTCAATTAGCATAGGGAGCCTCACATACAATTTTAAGATGGCCCTGCACAATTCCTGACACTCTTTACCTCAGCAAGGTCAACTAGAAGTATTTATCCATATTTAAATTCTAGATAATATTGAAAGTGTTTTGCATCATATTTCACAGATCTAATAAATAACATCTGGACATCTGGGAACAAGTTTAGAAGTGCTAAATATGTAATTGCTAAGAAATACATATGCCAGATAAAAGTAGTAAGGAATAGAATATTATTATCCGGAGAATAAAAGATTTTTTAGTAAAGCACTTCATGCCTTGTTTCATTCCATAAATGCGAGAAAATGGAAATACAGTAAAACAAAGGGAAGAGGTAGGTCCTGATCCTCCCCTGACACCTAGCAACCAGGCCAAGTATCCTCAACAAAGGGAAAAAAAAATGAACAACTATGCAACTGCTAGAGTAAGAGTGTAGAAAAACACTTAGATTAGGTAAGAAGAACACAATATGAAAAATTAGAGCTATTCATAACAACGTTCAGCTAATGGGTTATTGCACAGGGACAGACAGGAAGAGGGTGAGGAAAAAATCAGTTTTTTAAAATAGCAAAACACGAAAACATGGAGTGAAGCTCATCCCATGTTTTCATACGTCCAAACACTCCATTATTAATTTGTCCAGTCTGCTTACAGAGCTGAAATTTAGTCACTTTCCTCTGTTTATCAACCCAGTCACAGTTTACCTTGGAGGTCAAATAAGTGGCCTCTAAATCTTGTGGAGAGCCTGTTCTGACCACCTAGCACATGGATAAATTCACACAAGTTAAATAACAATGCCAGCAGCATTCTGCAAGTTCTGCTAGTGTAACATCAAGTTAATTCACAAAGAAAGGAAAAGCTTGATGTGGTTTTGCAAGAGCCTGAAAAAAATTAAGCTTGTCACCAGTTACAGAGACAAATTAATCAGAAATTTAAAAACCAAACAAAAAAACCAACAAACAACCCCCCTACAGCTTAAAAATTTGAAAAACTTCAAAATGTCAAATATCTGAAAGGACAATAATATCTTATTTCAGAGTTGTATAATTCAATTACTGCCTGGCTACTTATAAAAACAAGAACTGTAAAAGCTGTGTGCAGCTCAATTATTTATATGCATAGCACAAGTGTAAAAGAGATAGTGCTCATCTCAAAAGAAAAGCCTCTGTCAAATAGCCATTTCATTTCTAGAATTGACAAGAAGGGTCATCCGCTTCAATATTCTGTGACTGACCTATATCTGTCCCAGAACATACCCAGTAAAATGTTTGGAAATGGATAATAAGGAAAAGATTGCAGGCTTTGGGAGTCTACAGATGTAGGTACTTAAGAAGTTAACCTGCCAGAATTAGTTTTTATATGAAGAAAAGAAATTCAGCCATATGGAGGAATGGAATCTGTATAAAAGTAGAAGTATGACTAAAGAAAAAATTCCATTACCCAACTGGATTAAAAAGAATGGGAAGTCAAAAAAAAAAAAAAAAAAAGCATTTAAATTAATGTTGTCATAGAACATGCAAGTCTTGAACAGAATGAGAAAAATGTTACACTTATTCAAATAAAATGAGCTTGTAAATAGTCTACTGCTCACCATATAAACATCAAAAGGAAACTTCCAGCCCAGCGCAAGAAGGCTTATCTACAGAACTAATAAAATATAAAGCTGGATCTCTAGTAGTGCAACAATGATAAGTTGTTTCCTTTCATTCACAATAGCTTCAATATTGCTATGCATAGTCCTAAACCACTGTGAAGTACTATACATCTTCCTGCTGTGGTGCAAACAATCCCTGGATTTGATCTGAAATCACAGCTAGTGCCATCTAAAAGTTTCCTCTTTATGCATTTCCCCAGCTTTTGCGTGGGAAATTGAAAAGGATAATTTGCTCATTACAGGGAAAAGCAACCACACCCTCAAAGGACTAAGGCAGCCCTCTGTACATCGAAGCTATAGCAGAACAGACCAAAAGCTGCAGTCTGCTATGATGAGTTGTCCTGCCCCACCCAGTGAGTGCGCAGGAGCTGATGTTGCACCACACTGTGCAACCGTGGCAGGAGAAGCCACAGGCCCTTTGAAGGGTGAAACAACAATTAATTTTGTTGAGAACTTCCCTAAAACTGTGTCAGCAGGAACAAAGGTCTTGTCAAGTTCTTATTCTTATAAAGGATCCAAAGTAGACAGAGAAAAAGAGAAAGGAAACCACAAAAGAAAACAGATATACAGCATCACCAACCTGTGGAGCCAGCGACGCCCTCTCAATCAGTGAGTCAAAATCCTTTCAGCTGCAGGCATAGCCCTTTAGCTCATATCCTTATCAGGTTATGTCGCCACACGTGGCCAGTGTGAAGAAATAGACACCATGCCCCTGAAAGACTTTTTATAGTGTGTTGTGGTTTAAGCACAGCTGTAACTCACGCGGTTCACTCACTCACTCCCCCCTCTTTCCTCCCCCCAGCTCCTGGGGGGATGGGGAGGAGAATCAAAAGAATGTAACTCCCACGGGTTGAGATAAGAACAGTCCAGTAACTTAGATATAACACAAAAGTACTACTGCTACCACCAATAATAATAATGACAAAGGAAACAACAAGGAAAGAGAATACAACCGCTCACCACCTTTACCCAGCCTGACCGAGCAGTGAACTAACACTTCTGGGTTCCTGCCCCCAGTTTTTACATCCTGGGCATGACGTGCTGTGGCATGGAACACCTCTTTGGCCAGTCCAGGCCAGGCGTCTGTTATGGGTTCAGCAGCAGCAGTCATTTTTTCTCCTTCTTGGTAGCTAGTGTAGCACTGTGTTTTTGATTTTCAGCCTGGGAACAGTGCTGATAACACCAGTGTTTCTGTTACTGCTTAGTGATGTTTTGGTCTGGCCAAGGATTTTCTGAGTTTCATGCTCTGCCAGGGAGGAGGGGGAGCCGGGAGGAGGCAGAGACAGGACACCTGACCCAAACTGACCAAGGAGCTATTCCATGCCACAGCACGTCATGCCCAGGATGTAAAACTGGGGGGGCAGGAACCCGGAAGAGTTCAGTTCACAGCTCGGTCATCGAGTGGTGAGCAATTGTATCCTCTTTCCTTGTATTTCCCTGATCATTTTGTGGGTGGTGGTGGCAGTGGTGGTTTGTGTTATACCTTGGCTGCTGAACTGTTCTTGTCTCGGCTAGTGGGAGTTGCATTCTTTTGATTCTTCTCCCAATTTTTCCCCCCCCCCTTGGAGTGGGGGGGAAGAAGGAGGGGAAGTGAGTAGTCGGGCTTTGTATTAGAAGGGGTGAGCTATTGTATCCTTCCCTTGTATTTGCCTTGTCGTTATTGTTATTGGTGGTAGCAGTAGTGATTTGTGTTATACTTTAGTTACTAAACTGTTCTTATCTCAACCTGTGGGAGTCGCATTCTTTTCGATTCTCCTTCCCATCCCTCCGGGAGTGGGGGGCAAGATAGAGGGGGGAGTGGGTGAGCAAAACTGTGTGGCTGACTGGACTTAAACCACGACAGCGTCCCATCTCTGCTTCCTCCCAGCTTCCCCTCCTCCCTGGCAGAGCATGAGACTCAGAAAGTCCTTAGTCAGACTAAACATTTGAGCAGTAACTAAAAACATCAGTGCTATCAATGCTGTTCCCAGGCCAAAAGTCAAAAACACAGCACTGCACCAGCTACCAAGAAGGAGAAAAATGACTGCTACTGCTGAACCCAGGACATAGGGTCAGGGTCTCCTGGACCCTCCCATAGACGGAGGCTCATGTTCACACTCACACGTGCACCGAGAGCTGTTCTGGAAGGTTCCAGCTTGTGGCAGGTGTCAGGTAAACCCCAGCCCCTCTTCACACAGAGCCCTGGCAGCCACCACAGTGTCTGTCACTGGCCTCTGGCAGTTTGTTGCCTTGACAGATGATCTTCGCGGCCTCAGGGCAGACACCACAGGAAAACCATCCCCTGCCTTACTGTAGCACGGTCCTGCTCTGCCCCGGGCACCTGCCTGAACTGCAGCTAGCTGCTAACCACTGACAGGCTCAGGCCGCCCTCAGGGCCGGCCGTCTGCTGAGGTGCTTTGAGATGCCCACACAGAGAAAATGTCTCTTGGCCATCACATGAGTTATGACATTTTTCTAAATTATGTCGCACCAGAAAACTGGTATTTCAATATAAGTAGTATAGCAGGTGTACTCAAAGTAAATGGCTGCATTCAGGGAGCAGTTTCAGTTGTATTTTATAGAAACAACAATGATACCTTTCTCTAAAGGAATCTAGCATATTGGAACCAAACAAGCTATAGATGTTAACAGAATTTCAGAAATAATGTTTTGAACAGAGGGGAATGGGATATTGAAATAAAGTAATCCAATGGCATCAGTTAACTGATGATAGCATAAGACCTGTTGTTGTAGTGCTCTCAGTATTCTCTACTTAAAAAGCAGTTGAACAGGAGAGATGAAACAAGTGGAGAATAGTGGCTCTTGTGTGTTAGCACTAGAATTTCTTCCTTTATAGGATACAGGTGTGTTTGATAAGGAGAGAAAGAGACTCTCTCGTGCTTTTATGATACTGTTCCTTCCACCAGAGTACTAATTCTGTTTCTCAGCATGTATTTTCTCAGTAGCGCATGATACGATCCTTCATCAAACTCTTTCCTTCACCCGGTTTCACTGTGAAGTCTGTGCCTTATGTAGTTTTTAACACTGTGGGCTGAAACCAGAATATATTTCCTGTGAGCATGATTTGTAAATGCCTTGAGAAAATTAAAATGGCCTTTCTATGTTTTCATGCAATAAAATCATAGAATCATAAAATAGTTAGGGTTGGAACGGACCTTAAGATCATCTAGTTCCAATCCCCCTGCCAGGGGCAGGGACACCTCACACTAAACCAGGCCACCCAAGGCTCTGTCCAATCCAGCCTTGAACACTACCAGAGATGGAGCATTCACAACTTCCCTGGGCAACCCATTCCAGTGCCTCACCAACCTTACAGTAAAGAATTTTTTCCTCATATCCAATCTAAACTTTCCCTGTTGAAGTTTGAACCCATTACCCCTTGTCCTATCACTGCAGCTCCTCATGAAGAGTCCCTCCCCAGCATCCCTATAAGCCCCCTTCAGATACTGGAAGGATGCTATGAGGTCTCCACGCAGCCTTCTCTTCTCCAGGCTCAACAGACCCAACTTTCTCAGCCTATCTTCATACGGGAGATGCTCCACTCCCCTGATCATCCTCATGGCCCTCCTTTGGACTTGTTCCAACAGTTCCATGTCTTTTTCATGTTGAGGATACCAGAATTGCACACAATACTCCAAGTGGGGTCTCACAAAAGCAGAGTAGAGGAGCAGGATCACTTCCCTTGACCTGCAGGTCACTGTCCTTTTGATGCAGCCCAGGATACGGTTGGCTTTCTGGGCTGCAAGCGCACACTGAAGCTGGCTCATGTTCATTTTCTTCATCAACCAAAACCCCCAAGTCCTTCTCTGCAGGACTGCTCTGAATCTCTTCTCTGCCCAGCCTAGAGCTGTGCCTGGGATTGCTCCCACCCAGGTGGGGGAACTTGCACTTGGCATGGTTAAACTTCATCAGGTTAGCATCACCCCACCTCACAAGCGTGTCAAGGTCCCTCTGGATAGCATTCCTTCCCTCCAACGTATCAACCGAACCACACAGCTTGGTGTCATCGGCAAACTTGCTGCGGGCACACTCAATCCCACTGCCCATGTCACCGACAAAGATGTTGAACAAGATAGGTCCCAACACCGATCCCTGAGGGACACCACTTGTTACTGGTCTCCATCTGGCCATTGAGCCATTGAGCACAACTCTTTGCGTGCAGCCATCCAGCCAGGACTTTATCCACCGAGTGGTCCACCTATCAAATTGATGTCTCTCCAACTTAAAGACAAGGATGTCATGTGAGACAGAGTCAAACGCTTTGCACAAGGCCAGGTAGATGACATCAAGTGCTCTGCCCCTGTCCATCAGTTGCACAGCCCCATCCTAGAAGGCCACCAGATTGGTCAGGCAGGATTTCCCCTTAGTGAAGCCATGCTGGCTGTCACCAACCACCTTGTTGTTTTTCATGTGCCTCAGCATGCCTTTCAGAAGAATCCGCTCCAAGATATTACCAGGCACAGAGGTGAGGCTGACTGGTCTGTAGTTCCCCACTCATCCATTTTCCCCTTCTTGAAAATGGGGGTTATATTTCCCCTTTTTCCGGTCATTGGGAACTTCACCTGACTGCCATGATTTTTCAAATATGATGGACAGTGGCTTAGCGGCTTCATTTGCCAGCTCCTTCAGGACCCATGGATGGATTTCATCAGGTCCCATGGACTTGTACACGTTCAGGTTCCTAAGATGGTCTCGAACCAGATCCTCTCCTACAGTGGGCCCAAGGTCTTCATTCTCACAGTCCCTGCATCTGCCTTCCACGACTTGGGTGGTGTGGTCAGAGCATTTTCCGGTGAAGTCTGAGGAAAAGAAGTCATTATGAACCTCAGCCTTCTCCAAATCCAGGGTAGCCAGTTCTCTTGAGAGCTTCTGGAGAAGGCCCACTTTGTCCCTAGTCTGCCTTTTATTTGCAATGTACCTATAGAATCCCTTCCTGTTATCCTTAAAATCTCTGGCCATGCTTAATTCTAACTGGGTGCTAGCTTTCCTAACCTGGTCCCTAACTTCCCAGACAACATCCCTGTATTCTTCCCAGGCCGCCTGTCCTTGCTTCCACCTTTCATAAGCCTCTTTTTTCCTTTGCAGTTTGCTCTGCAGCTCCTTATCCATCCAAGGAGGTCTCCTGGCCCTCATGCAGCACTACCTTCTACTAGGGATGTATCGCTCCTGAGCTTGCAGCAGATGATCCTTGAATATCAACCAAGAGCCTTGGGCCCCTCTGCCCTATAAGGCTATATCCCATGGAATCTTACTGAGCAGGTACCTGAAGAGGCCAAAGTGTGGTCTCTTGAAGTCCAAGGCAGTGAGTTTGCTGCACACTCTTCTCACTGTCCTGAGCATCTCGAATTTGACCATCTCATGATTGCTGCAATCAAGGCTGCCCTGGAGCATCACATTTCCAACTGGACCTTCCCTGTTGCTGAGGACGAGGTCAAGCATGGCATCGATCCTTGTCGGCTCCGCTATTGCTTGCAGAAGGAAGCTGTCTTCCACACAATCGAGGAACTTCCTGGATTGCTTATGCCGGACTGTACCATCCCTCCAACTGATACCAGAATGGTTGAAGTCCCCCATGAGAACAAGGACCTGCGAGCGTGAGGCGGTTCCTATCTGTCCATAGAGAGCTTCAGCCACAGAGTCCTCTTGATCAGGCGATCTGTAACAGATCCCCACAGTAATGTCTCCCATCACTTTTCTCCCTTTAAGCCTGACCCACAAACTCTCTATTGACTGCTCACCTGTCCCCAGACAGAGTTCCATACGCTCCAGCCTATCCCTAACATAAATAGCAACTCCCCCTCCCTGCCTACCGGGCCTGTCTTTCCTAAAGGGCCTGTAACCTTCCATTCCATCACACCAGTCATGGGAGCCATCCCACCATGTTTCTGTGATGCCTATGATGTCATACGCCCGCAGACATGCACACATGTCTAATTCCTCTTGTTTGTTCCCCATGCTATGGGCATTTGTATAGAGGCATGTAAGCCAAGCTCCAAATGAAGCCGGCTCATTGGCTGGAGCAGCTGCAATATCTCTACATAGCTCTGAACGTTTACTAGAGGTGCTGACAAGTGGCTGGGTGTGTTGGGATGGAATGATGTCCCCCTCCCCCAACTCATCTAGTTTAAAGCATCCTTGACTAGTCTGGCAAGCCTCCTACCAAAACCACTCTTCCCTTTTGTTGTCAGACCAGCTCCACCAGCCTCCAATAGACCTGGCCCACTAAATTGAGTCCCATGTTCAAGGTGCCCAAACCCCTGACTATAGCACCACCCTTCTAACCATTTATTAACCTGCTAAATCTGCCTAGCCTTTTTAATGTCCTCCCCTGTATCCTGGAGATTTGACGAAAAGACAATCTGAGCTCCAGAGCCCCTAAACACATCTCCCAGGGCTCTGCAGTCCTTCTTAATGTTCTCCAGGCTACTGCTGTCTATATCACTTGCACCCTCATGGATCACTAGAAGTGGGTAATAATCAGTGGGACCGACTAGAGCAGGCAGCTTCTCTGCAACACCCCTGATCCGAGCCCCTGGTAAGCAACACATCTCCCTTGAGCCTGGGTCAGGCCAACAGGTGGGTGCCTCTGTTCCTTTCAGAGTAGAGTCCCCTACTAGTATGGCCCACCGCTTTTTCCTGGCAGCAGCAGTAGCGATCTTCTTTACCAGTGTATCAGCCAGTTGTTCCTGGTGGGAGTGTGGTTCCTCATTAACCCCCTGCAGGACAGCAAAGCAGTTCTGGGTAGGAACATCCGATTTAGGAGGAAGCCCCTTGCTTTTAATTATCCTCTTCCCCCTTTTTTTGTTGTTTTTTTTTTCGTTACCGTTTCCCCGCTTCCTGGGTTAGTGACCTCCTTTCCTGCATGAGCAACAGCAGATGCTTGTGGCCCCTGCACAGTCTGGGCCTGGAGCAGGCAGTCCTGTTTCCCCTCATCTTCCCTGACACCTTTCAGCCTAGTAACAGGGTCCCCCAGCTCAGCCACCTGCTGCAGGAGGACCTCCACCAGGGAGCACAGAGTGCAGCTCTGACCATTGCGCACCTTCCTCTCAGGAGAGCAGTGCAGGCGCTCACTACACCCCGAGCTCTGTATTGCAGCCTCCCTTCCCATCAGCTCTGTCTGGGTGCCTATGCTGGCCACTGCCATGGCAGCCAGAGCAGAGCTCCCAGACTGAGCCCTGGTCATACAGCGAGTACTCACCATTCAGCTCACCTAAAGGATGTTTTTGTGTATTAATTTGCCCACATGGGAAATAACTCTTTTTATAAAGATCTTTTTCCAAATTAAAATAACAAGGGTGTTTTATCAGATTAAATACATACTTGCAGAGGCTTTTTTAGTTTCATTCATACAGCTGTAAACCAATGCTACTTATTTGTTGAGGGATAAACAATGTTCACACAGTTTTCAATTGAAAGTGACTAATTTGCAAATATACTTTAAAGTAAAAAGTAAAATCTTAGAGATAAACACAGGAGAAAAATCAATTCTGTTGCATACTGTAAGTTCATGTTAGTATAAAACTCTTTCTGCTAAATTTTCTGCCTAGCTCACTCTACACAACTGATTTTTCAAACTGAATTTATAGTTCCATAAACACTTTATGCCAGCCCTGCCTCTGAGAGATGCAGTTCCCTACTTCCTGCAGTGCTACATCAAACCCTTTGCATTCTGATTGTCATCAGAGTAGGAAAATGACAAGAAATAACTCTTTTTTTCATCTCTGGTAGTTTCATTTGGAGCTATTCCTCTGGTCACCTTAATGAAAGTTAAGACACAAAGGAGAGAGCAGTGAAGGAGTAAGAATGGTCATTCCATTGTTTGCAGTGTTGTTTTATAGTATCTTAAAATACATGGGAACTAGTTTCTTAGGCATATAGTCACACTGAAGGAATACCTCAGAACTGTCTAAGATATATACAAGTAAAGATTTGCTGTATTGAACCACGGAGAGTAAGTGCAAAAGCTAAATTTTGGGAATAGACTCAGTTTAAATAAAGTGCAGTGTTGAAACCAATCTTGAAAAGTGCCATTCTTTTCTGAAAGGTACTAAAGATTTGAAATGCCCTTTCAAATTATAAGAGGAGCATTTAAGAAGCACTCCACACCATTAGGTTCTGACCTTATTCGTTTAAGAAGGGGTCAAAAGCCCACTGCAGTGGGACTGTGAATAGCAGGGCTTTTTGTTTCTGCTTCCTTCACCCCACACTAAAGGAGTCTCAGATCACACACAGGGGTATGTATCACAAAATTCTCCCTTAAATAAAGGGATGAGTCCTTAGTATCTAGCCTTCTTGACATTAATAAGTCCAGATGCTGTAGAATTTTGATGATATTAATATATCATTTGCAGAACTTTAGATTGTGTGTTGTTCTAGCAAAAAGGGGGAAAGTGAATGGAGGAGTAGGAAAGATAAAGGAGCCAAAGTCATGAAGTAACTTATGCTAGGTTAGAGGACTGAGTGATAGGAAAAAAATTTGGATTGGACAAAGGAATATGAACATGAAGCTAAAAGTAATTCATCAGATTAGGTGTTTGTAGAACACGTGGACACTACTGTGATACTGAAATTACAAGCAGAGCAGAAGATGTAAAAAAATATTACCTGCAACAGTGAGGTCAGAGGATGATTTTGTGTAGAGACCTTCATCCTTATGGCAAACTCTGTGCTTTTCTAGGGGAAAATTCTGATCTACAAACTCTGCTGCTGCACATTTAAGAGGAGAAGGAGAATATGAGGGTGGAGATTAATTTGACCCTTGTGTTTTCCTTTCTATGAGATGAAAATACGTTAGTTCTGAAAACTGTTTAAATTTGGTGTCGCAATTGCTTAATCAGAAAAGCTTTTCCACTGATGAACTAACTGTTAGAAGCAATACTTCCAAAGAGTCAATAGAAAAATTGAGCCAAATGCTTCTGTAGTAATGTTAATCCTTGGCTCCCACATTATATCCCTACAGTAGAAGGCCTTGCAACTAATTATAGTGTGCAACCCCCACAGCAGATCTGAGGCATTAGGGAAGATTAGATTGCATGCTGGAGCTCTCATTAGGTGATGTGCTGCTGCTGTCTATCACCACCCTACCATAGCTATTCAAAAGGTACAGCTTTGTCATTACAAAGGCATGTACTATTAGGCATAATACAGAACTATTATAGAATTCTGCATATTTGTGGCACAATACTTGTCTACTGCAGCATCGAAAAAATGCTACACTCCCAAGAAGAAAAAACTGTGTGTCTGGACAGGATTCTGCTAGGCTCTTCCTAGGAATGATTAACTGTCTTCTCCAAGCTGGAGCATCCTAAAACTCCCAGGGGTGATAGCTCAGGTGTTTGGACTGGTGATCAGTGGTGGAGGCAGCTCTAACTCTACCTGCTATTCTTCTCTGCATGTGTTAACACCACGATTCTGAAAGCAAATAGAGAATGCTTCTACTCTGGCAGCACTGTACAACTGCGGAGGCTGGGGGGGGGAGGTGTCAGTTCTTGTTTGTCCTTACAACTTGAGTTCCTCCTCAGGATCTTATACCAAAAATGTTAAGCACAGTAGATTTTATTCTAAAGAAGCAAAATTATTGCTTCTTAATATTCATAATTAAATCCAAAGAAAGTTCCATTTCTGTCTACACCCTCAGAAGCAAAGCTAAATTAGCTTTATCATTTTTATTGTGTTGTGGCCTGCCTAAGAGCCTGTGTCACAAGCCAGCACCCAACTGTGCTAGGCATCATATAATGAACAAAAAGACTGCCTTGGTGCCAAAGAATTTCAGCTGAACATTGTAGTCCAGAGCAAAGGAAACAAGAGCCAAATGTAAAGTTCAGCTATAATGCTGAGCACTATCTCAGCTACTTCCCATGCCCCTTCTGTATGTCTTGTTTTATCCTTCTTCTAGCTTTCAGCTTTGCAGTGCACCTTGTCATTTCACTGAAGAGTCACAGTGATCTGAAGAAATGTGAATACAAGCAGAAAAAAAAAACTTGACAATGCCTGGGTTTGTCACATTTAATTTCTTTCAAATGAACCACGACAGTAAAAATAAAGCACAGAGGAAGAAAAAGGTCACCACCAAAACGGTCTTTTCCACATATCTGACACCAATTGGTAAGTTAAGTTAAAGTAATTAGGAACTGCCATGATGCACATCTCCTATTCATTTTTCTTTGACTACGCAAGCTCCAGAACTCTGCACCACTGCTCTGAAAGATATTTGTATGCTTACACAATATCTGACAGCAGTGAAACCAGCACAAAAGAAATGAAGTGAACCTGGAACTACACTGACTGAACATTTCACAGTCAAGAGCGAAGAGTGGACAATGAAAAGAGGGCAACATTTCATAAGCAGGCCACTTGCACTCTGCAGCCTTCAGCTGGCATTCTGTGTCTCTGAAACTTAGCTATAAACAAGGATAATGAAGAGAATGAAATGCATTTACCCATATTGCATAATTGTGTATATTTTTAAGACAATCATGAGATTAATGTGTCCTCTTAAATGTAATCTGTGGTATACCCATAATGTTAGAACTGCACCAGCACTTGAACAATATATTCAGTGTTCCAGTTTGGGACAATAGAATTGGGATTTTTTTCCTGGTTTTATTTGTTTGGTTTTAAAATGCATACATAATAATCACTGGATAGGCTACTATCCCTAATTTGCTGAGTAAGAAACACACAATGTGAAGGAAACCTTCATAAACCAGGATTAGGGGAGAACTATGGTTATGTGCCACCAGGAATGTTAGTTCTGCTTCTTCCTCAGATTTCCAAAGAATGCTCTTCCTACTCCCTGTTAACCTGATCTCCAATGCCTCAGTTTAGGGAACCAAACAGACATAAAGCAAGCCCAAACCTAAAGAACAGCTGGCAGAAAGGGAAGAGTATGAATGCACATGAGATTTGCAGGTAAACCTGTGCTTACACACAGTCTCAGGGAACAGTATGAGCTGGCCTGCTCCCAGTAGAACTGGGAGGAGAAGGGGACCATAAACCAGGAAAACACAGAGCTGGTGAGCAGAGAAACAGCTCTTGTCAGGAGTCCATTGATCATCAGGTAAAAACAAGGTAACAGGTCAGTTTTCGTGTCCAGCCAGGAAATGGAGATAGAAGTATAGAGACAGGAAAGGGGTTGGGCATTCCTATGACATCACTGGAGCAGAGACTGATGGCCTTGGGCTGGGCTGAAATCCTGGGCCATGGGCACAGTTGAGGGGAGCCCTGGGGAGGCAGGCAGGGAAGTCAGGCTTGGTAATGCTCTGATATGTATGAGCAGTGAATGTTTCTTTTCAAACTTGAGGTTTGGAAAAGTTACAGCTCAGAAGGATTTCACAGCAGATGAACAAAAAAAAAAAAAAAAGAGGTAATTATGTGATCTTTCATGAGACAATGTATTTTATTGGGTTTTTTTTATTTGTTTGTTTTATTTTTTAAATCTTGACCTCAATTCATTTGTTGTCTTTGGATAATCACTTGTATCTTGATTTGAAAGACAGTATCCTCAAATACTGATACTGTATTCCCTCTTAGGAGTCTGCGCTTTCTTCTTAAGTATTTCACATGCAGATCTCGCTGGATTAGTGATTTGCTTGAATCCATGCTCTCCTTCCTCTCATGCATTTTTTTTAAAGTTATTTACTACATATGATTGCATCACAAATTCAGGATTTGCTCTATCTAGGGAATATAGGATCATTTTGCCATACAAAATAAAAAGATGTGGACAGGCTGGAGAGGGTACAGGCTGGAGAAGGGCCACAAAGATGATCAAAGGACTGGGAAACATGCCATATGAGGAAAGGCTGGGAGATCTGGGCTTGTTCAGCCTTGAGAAAAGAAGGTTCATGGAAGACGTTATCATTTAAATTATGTGTATTTCCAGTTCTCATAAAAGAACTTAAAAACATGATGAGGAGGTAAGAATTCAGAAAATTAAGATAAATGATTAAGAAAGCACAAAATAAAAACCAATCAAGTAAATAAAATATCTTTATTTTTCAAATTTACAAGCAGTCATGAGCTTTTGTGACTGATACATAATGCAAGAAAAAAAATCGTTTCTTCCATTCGAGCAATTTTGAAGAGTTTTCTTGATTGAAACAAGCTCCATTGATGAATCTTAAAAAAAAAAAAAAACCTCTTAGTCTGATCACCTGAGACCTGGCTTTGAGTTTATTTCTTGTTTCAACCAGTTAAAAGCCCTATTCTGCCTGGCATCTAAAAATATGTGTGTGCACTACATATTTCTCTTTTTTGCTCTCTATGAACAGGTCTCCTAGACCACGCATGGTTATACTCTGCCAGAGGAGAATCCATTTTCCTCTCTCTTTGGGAAATGACATGAGGTTAACAGCATCCTACCTTACTGCTTACAGCTGCTTTCTCTTTCTGCTAATAAGCAGAAAGACATAGTACTCATACAGCAAAGCAGACATAAATTATACTTATATATCCTAGGAGGATGAATGTTAATATAAAGTTGATATAAATAGGAAGACAAAATTAAAGTCAGGTTGCTTGAAAAAATCTGTAAGGCCAGTTACTGGAACAGTAATACTTGTAGCAGCAGAGCAATAGCAATGCTGAGCCTGCCATGGTACACCTATACCATTCCCTTTTAATTTGAACAGTTCATACCTCATTAACCTGTCCACTGCTTATCGGGCTCTTCAAGCTGGGAAATCCATGATTAAGAAATATTTACAGGTTTACGTCTTATGTCCTTAAATTCATGTGCATTATACAGTTAATCTGTCAGATATAAAATATTATCACTTTTGCATTATATACATCTTTTTCACAATTATTATTTCCAGAAAGAAGTTGGAATACATATATTTCCAAAACGTTTATCCCAATAATTATTCCCTGGTGGTGGTCCCCCTGGAGCAAGTGGCTGAACTGCGGAACACTGTCAATAGGCTGAAGCATTCATAGTAGTCCATGCAGGAAAGAAGGAGGCCATTAACCCAGGAAGCTGGGAACTAGCAATGAAAAAAAAAAAAAAGGAGGAAGAGGATAATTAGAAGCAAGGGGCTTCCTCCTAAATCGGATGTTCCTACCCAGAACTCCGAAACCGCTTTGCAGTTCTGCAGGGGGCTAATGAGGAAACACACACCTTGCAACATGAACAACTGGCTGATACACTGGCAAAGAAGATCACTACTGGTGCTGCCAGGAAAAAGCGGTGGGCCATACTAGTAGGGGACTCTACTCTGAAAGGAACAGAGGCATCCATCTGTTGGCCTGACCCAGGCTCAAGGGAGGTGTGTTGCCTACCAGGGGCTCAGATCAGCGATGTTACAGAGAAGCTGCCTGCTCTAGTCAGTCCCACTAACTATTACCCGCTTCTAGTGATCCATGAGGGTGCAAGTGATATAGACAGCAGTAGCCTGGAGAACATTAAGAAGGACTGCAGAGCCCTAGGAGACGTTGTTACAGGCACTGGAGCTCAGATTGTCTTTTCATCAAATCTCCAGGATACAGGGGAGGACATTAAAAAGGCTAGGCAGATTTAGCAGGTTAATAAATGGCTAGAAGGGTGGTGCCATAGTCAGGGGTTTTGGTATCTAGAACATGGGACTCGATTTGGAGGCCAGGTCTACTGGAGGCTGGTGGAGCTGGTCTGACAACAAAAGGGAAGAGTGGTTTTGGTAGGAGGCTTGCCAGACTAGTCAAGGATGCTTTAAACTAGATGAGTTGGGGGAGGGGGACATCATTCCATCCCAACACTCCCAGTCAGTTGCCAGCAGCTATAATAAATGCTTGGAGCAATGTAGAGATATTCCAGCTGCTCCAGCCAATGAGCCAGCTTCAACTGGAGCTTGGCTTACATGCCTCTATACAAATGCCCATAGCATGGGGAACAAACAAGAGGAATTAGACATGTGTGCATGTCTGCGGGCGTATGACATCATAGGCATCACAGAAACATGGTGGGATGGCTCCCATGACTGGTGTGATGGAATGGAAGGTTACAGGCCCTTTAGGAAAGACAGGCCCGGTAGGCAGGGAGGGGGAGTTGCTATTTATGTTAGGGATAGGCTGGAGCGTATGGAACTCTGTCTGGGGACAGGTGAGCAGTCAATAGAGAGTTTGTGGGTCAGGCTTAAAGGGAGAAAAGTGATGGGAGACATTACTGTGGGGATCTGTTACAGATCGCCTGATCAAGAGGACTCTGTGGCTGAAGCTCTCTATGGACAGATAGGAACCGCCTCACGCTCGCAGGTCCTTGTTCTCATGGGGGACTTCAAAAATTCTGGTATCAGTTGGAGGGATGGTACAGTCCGGCATAAGCAATCCAGGAAGACAACTTCCTTCTTCAAGTAACAGAGGAGCCGACAAGGATCGATGCCATGCTTGACCTCATGCTCACCGACAGGGAAGGTGCGGTTGGAAATGTGATGCTCCAGGGCAGCCTTGGTTGTAGCGATCACAAGATGGTTGAGTTCCTCAGGACAGTGAGAAGAGTGTGCAGCAAACTCACTGCCTTGGACTTCAAGAGACCACACTTTGGCCTCTTCAGGTACCTGCTTAGTTCCTGAAGGAAACTAACGTGGGATATAGGCCAAGAGGGCAGGGGGGTCCTAGACTGTGGGTTGATATTCAAGGATCATCTGCTGCAAGCTCAGGAGCGATACATCCCTAGTAGAAGGAAGTGCTGCGGGAGGGCCAGGAGACCTCCTTGGATGGATAAGGATCTGCTGAGGAAACTGCAAAGGAAAAAAGAGGCTTATGAAAGGTGGAAGCAAGGACAGGTGGCCTGGGAAGAATACAGGGATGTTGTCTGGGAAGCTAGGGACCAGATTAGGAAAGCTAGCACCCATTTAGAATTAAACTTAGCTAGAGATGTTAAGGATAACAGGAAGGGATTCTACAGGTACATTGCAAATAAACGACAGGCTAGGGACAAAGTGGGCCCTCTCCAGAAGCTCTCAGGAGAACAGGCTACCCTGGATTTGGAGAAGGCTGAGGTTCATAATGACTTCTTTTCCTCAGACTTCACCGGAAAATGCTCTGACCATAAAACCCAAGTCTTGGAAGGCAGTCACAGGGACTGTGAGAATGAAGACCTTGGGCCCACTGTAGGAGAGGATCTGGTTCAAGACCATCTTAGGAACCTGAACGTATACAAGTCCATGGCACCTGATAATATTTATCCTGGGGTGGTGAAGGAGCTGGCAAATGAAGTTGCTAAGCCACTGTCCATCATATTTGTAAAATCATGGCAGTCAGGTGAAGCTCCTGATGACTGGATAAAGGGGAATATAACCCCAATTTTCAAGAAGGGAAAAGTGAATTACCCGGGAAATTACAGACCAGTCAGTCTCACTTCTGTGCCCTGCAAAGTCTTGGAGCGGATTCTCCTGGAAGGCATGCTGAGGCACATGAAAAACAACAAGGTGGTTGGTGACAGCCAGCATGGCTTCACTAAGGGGAAATCCTGCTTGACCAATCTGGTGGCCTTCTAGGATGGGGCTACGGAACTGATGGTCAGGGGGAGAGCACTTGATGTCATCTACCTGGACTTGTGCAAAGCATTCAACACTGTCCCGCGGGACATCCTTGTCTCTAAATTCTTGAGACACCAATTTGATAGGTGGATAACTTTGTGGATAAAGAATTGGCTGGATGGCTGCACACAAAGAGTTGTGGTCAATAGCTCAGTGTCCAGCTGGAGACTAGTAACATGTGGTGTCCCTCAAGGAATGGTGCTGGGATTGATCCTGTTCAGCATCTTTGTTGGTGACATGGGCAGTGAGATTGAGTGCAGCCTCAGCAAGTTTGCCAATGTCACCAAGCTGTGTGGTTTGGTTGATACGTTGGAGGGAAGGAATGCCATCCAGAGGGACCTTGACACGCTTGTGAGGTGGGCTGATGCCAACCTGATGAAGTTTAACCATGCCAAGTGCAAGGTCCTCCACCTGGGTGGGAGCAATCCCAGGCACAGCTACAGGTTGGGCAGAGAAGAGATTTAGAGCAGCCCTGCTCAGAAAGACTTGGGGGTGTTGGTCGATGAGAAAATGAACATGAGCCGGCTTCAGTGTGCGCTTGCAACCCAGATAGTCAACCGTATCCTGTGCTACATGAAAAGGACAGTGACCTGCAGGTTGAGGGAAGTGATCCTGCCCATCTACTCTGCTCTTGTGAGACCTCACTTGGAGTATTGTGTGCAGTTCTGGTGTCCTCAGCATAAAAAGGACATGGAACTGTTGAAACAAGTCCAGAGGAGGGACACGAGGATGATCGGGGGCTGGAGCACCTCCCATATGAAGACAGGCTGAGAAAGTTGGGTCTGTTGAGCCTGGAGAAAAGAAGGCTGCGTGGTGACCTCACAGCTGCCTGCCAGTATCTGAAGGGGGCCTATAGGGGTGCTGGAGAGGGACTCTTCATGAGGGACTGTAGTGATAGGACTAGGCACAATGGGCTAAATCTTAAACAGAGGAAGTTTAGATTGGATATAAGGAAGAAGTTCTTTACTGTGAGGGTGGTGAGGCACTGGAATGGGTTGCTCAGGGAAGTTGTAAATGGTCCATTGCTGGCAGTGTTCAAGGCCAGGTTTGACAGAGCCTTGGGTGGCATTGTTTACTGGGGGATGTCTCTTGCCCCTGGCAGGTGGGTTGGAAGCAGATAATCTTAAGGTCCTTTCCAACACTAACTGTTCTATAATTCTGTGAATCTAATAAGTATGACTAAAAAATTGTTCCCTCCTCTTCTAATTAAACTAGTTATTATTAGCCGAAAGCATGGAAGCATGTTATTCCCTCAAAAGATAAATTCTGTATAAATCTTAAGACATATAAATACTTAATCAGAATCCCAGTTTGAAAAAGCTGAATCTGTAAAGTACAATGATTTTTTTTCACAGTGGCATATGAGCTTTCTCCCCTTACTCCCTTTACAAGTCTGAATTTCATTATATGTAAGTGACAGTACAGAGTGTGGACAACTTGTGTGAGGAACTTGAGATGGGTAAATATGTAAATATCTTCTTAGGAAAAGTATTTTGGGTTTAGATTTTGAAGGCAGTCAGTGATGTTTTGTTGTAGTTTATTTCTTACAGTTCGTTTTGTTTTTGTTTTTTTTTTTTATTTTATCTCAGTTCACAAGTAGTGATAAGTCTTCCTTATTCATTCCTTTGGATAATGTTCCAGTTTTGTCACCTAACTCCAAGACTATAGTACCTACTAGGTGCAATTTCTAGTACAGTTAGCGGCCTGTCCTTTAACCATCTGGAATGACTAGTTAGCAGACTTGTAGCTGAAGGACCAATTTTAGGTTACTTACAGGATAGCAATTGCCTAATTCATAATACTGAACAAAATACTTTTTTTTTGTTTTGCCTGTTTTGCCTATTTTGAAGAACTGGAAAGACAGATTGGTGTTGCCAAGATCCTATCAAAAAATAAGGCTGAGACATATGAGTTGACAGCTATTGTTAAGAGGGTATTTCCAGTCTGTTACACATCAGGCAATCTAAGCCACCTTTCCCGTCACCAGCCCTTCACTTTACCTAGTTTCTTCTGTAAGATGGCCCCTTTTTTAGCTTTTCATTCAGGGGAGCTGAGTTTCATTTTTGCCCTCGTTGACGATGAGTCCTAAACTTATTCAAGGAGTATCTTCCTGACCCTAACATAAGTTCAAGGATAAAGCTTTTTGCCTACCATCAAGAAATTAAGTTGGACAAAACTAGATACTGCTCGGATATGCATGCCATCTGCATGAGACTTCTTGAAAATGAACCAAGCCAAAAAAAAGGAGTTAAGAATATATTTTTCTCTTTTTCTGTGAGGTTCTTTTTGTTGTTTGTTTTTTTTTTTCCTGTTTTGTTAATTTGGTTGGTTGGTTTGGTTTGGTTTCTCAAAAACCACAAGAGGTTGAAAACTTGTCTATTGGTTGATTGGTTAATAACTCTGAAACCTTTCTCCAGAAGCATAGAAGCTACTGTCTAAGCCATAAAACAAAGATTAAGTAGGGATTCAGAGACCAGATTATAAACTATTTGAAATCATGCCATGTTCCAGTAGGCATAACGCAAATCGTGTGTATATAGTTGAAAAGTTGACCAAGCCATGGCCATATTTATGAAGCGATCAACTGATAAAATAAGTCCCAATGTTTCATCAGCAAACCATAATGTATATATTTTTAGAAGTATAAACTTCCATTATTATGCAGTAAACTTACATTATTATGTAGCAGCCACAATTAAAAAATTAAGGATTTTCACAATTAAAAAAATAAGGACTTTTTTTTAAGGTGTACTGTATACATACTACTGCCACCTGACAAGTATTATGATATTCAATAGTTTTAAATCTAAGCTACCAGAAATACTGGCAGCAGTAATGCACAATTTAGAGAAACACAATTTTGGCTTACAAGAAGAATCTTCATTCATTACTTGACTGTTTTTCAAGAAAAATAAAAATAAATAAAAATAAGCAGAAAAGAAACAAAACAAAGCAAAACAAAACAAAAAAAAAATGCAAAAAAAAAACAACCAAAACCACCTTGCAATCTGGGAACAGAGGTTTTGAAATTTAGGAAGAGGAGATTTGTGGTGTATAAATCTAGTCTGACAGTGATAAGAAATATCATATGCTAACATTGGAATTGAATTTGAATCTGTCCTTGCTATGCGGTCTTTTCCTCTCTGCCTCTCATATATAATCCTTAAATTTCTGACATTCCAGAATAAATAAATAAACAAATAAGTGCCCAGAAGTCTTAGAGTCTATGCCTCTGATGTTTTTCATGCAATTGAGCATTATTGACTTTTGGTGGCTTTCTGTAGATGATATAGAAGAAAAGATAGTTCCATTACCTCATTATGCTGGTCACATGTAGAAGCAAAGTTTATTTTTCAGAGCGGTTTATAATGCTCTGGCATTTTTGAGTCTTCACACTCTAAAATTATTCTAGAAAATGTTGCAGGAATTGCTTCTCTGATTTGCTCTGATTTGATAGCAGACCAGTCGTAGATAATGTAACAGGAAGATCTAGTGTCACAGGCATTGTCTCCGTCTGCTTCCTGGGCTGTTGGATGACTCTGACAAGCCTTTTTAAAGAGTTGGCAAAGCAGCCTTTCCTTTGCAGACTCATGGTTTGTTGGGGAAGTTATTTTATTGTGCAAAATCTTGGTGAGAAATTAAGCATTTTCTGCGAAGAAAAGGTATAAGGACAAAATAAAAAAGTTTTTGGAATTAGCTTTTAGTGTTTTATTTTAAATGATCATGAAAGTAAGAAGTCAAAGCCAAGTTAAAACTCAGACCATGATTTGCATTCTGACTCAGTGCTGTACAGTGTTTATACAAGCTATAAACTGCACAAAGGCCTGTAACTGTCACAATAAGTTTGCCATGCATCAGGAACCTATTGAATTTCAGACATATCCTGTAGATTCTAAAACTGAGGCTATTTTGTTCATGGACATTGTGAAAAAATGTTGAAATAAGATTTATAATGCAACTTAAGATAAATCAGAACTTATTCTTTGTCTTTAATCAACAGAAGAGTCTGCTTTAAGATACTATCATTTCAGTTATTCTACAAACTCTAGGGGAATCAACAAGAAAAATTCTTTAGGTATTGTTACTGCAAATTGCAGCATTAGGAAATGGATTGCTTAAATTTTGTTTATCAGAACTTCAAGTTTCTGAGCCTAGAATATTCAGTAAGTAAAATTAGGAATTTAATACTTGGAATTTCTTCACTTTCTATGGAAACAAAAAGCAAACTTAGTTTACTGTAAAAGCTTAAAATATTTCAATATAGTTCCACATTTATATTTGGATGAGGAAGGTCACAAAAATGATAGAAATGGAAGCTCCCATGGAAGTTCATGAAGTCTTCTCAATTGAGCTGGTTTTACAGATACTGTTAATGATTTGCAATTCATTGGAGTTGAAGCAACAGGAGAGACACTTATCTAGCATTCAATTAAACTTTCTGTACCATGATTACTGTCTGTACTACAATTAACAACAGCCACCCCTAAGGCAGCATTAAGTTATCTCTCAGGGGAAAAAGTAAATAAAAATGAAGGCATGCAGTAGAAAAGTAGAAAAAAGAGATGCAATTCTTCCAGTATATAAAAGCCCTACTTAAGGTGAAAAAGATTTTCATTAAAGGGGTAGTATTAAGGCTTAATCACTGACCATAATTGTCATTGATACTGGAATTTCGGAAAACAAAATTTGAAGTCTGAATAGGGTAAAAAATTACACATCGGTAAAATCACTTTTAATTTTATAGCATCTTTTCACATATGTATGCTTGCAAGTAACCCAGATACGTATTTATAATACTCAGAGTGATGTGTCTGGTGATAAGTGTACATACAAATAACTATGAAAAATCAATCCCATGGTTTTACCCTATTCTCAGTCCTTTAATCAATGAAATACGCTAGTGTTTGCATGCATTTTTGTTCCTTGTGTGACTGCTAATATACCAGCATTTTAAACAATAGTTCCCATTAAAGCATTTTTAATCAATCTATCCCTACACAGGGGGACTAGTCCCCAGGTGGGACAAGTCCACTATCATTTTCATCTTAAAAAGTAGTACAGGAAACAGTGCTAGCTCACACGTACAATGTGCCAACCAATCCAAATATTTTATCCGCTTCCATGACAACAATCACAAAGATATAGCAGCACACATTCAAAATTCAAATGATGCCATCAGTCTGACAATGTGTTGAAAAACATTTTGTTTCCTATAACAACAAATAGTTTTATTAAGTCCTATGTTGCTTTGGAGACTCACAAAGGCAACATTTAGGTACAAGACCTATAAATTAAGAGTGAAATAGTTGGTGAAATAGAAATGAACAAAGCCTATAAAAAAAAAATTAAAAGTCAAATCTAATTCAACATGCAGCCACCTATGCAGTAGGTGCAACACCTACCTAAATCCCAAGTTTCTTGTCACAAAAAAAGTTCCAAAATATTTTATTTGTATGATATATCTGCGTTCCAGAATTGCCCAAAGTGCACCTTAAAAGCTGATCTATAAGCCACACAAATGACAAAGATAGGCTGGGTAAAACAAGACCAGGAGAAACTAGGCTTATGGATCTGAGTTTTACTGTAGATACAATACAGAGAAATAGGGTCAAAGTGAAAAAGTCTGTGTACAGCCTCAGGAATGTACAGCATTTACTGAGGCTAGCTCACTGATTACTGTTAATGTTGCATTCACTCACACACGCAAAAACTAGCAATTTTCAATTTCGAGAAAAGATCAAACACGTTTCATTAACATTTCCTGAGCACCAAGCCACAAGCTATTTATGGAGGAACCTCTTTCAGTGCTTTCAATAGAGCTGAAAGTGAGATTTTGTCCATTGTGGCAGAAAACCAGACAGGTAATATGTGAAACAAGAACATAATAACTGCAGAACTGGAAATCTTTACTCCTCAAATTATGTACGCATGCACTGTTGTGATTAGAGAACAGAGACTAAGACTTTCTACTGGCTGTAGTTGGAATATTATTTTTACCTTTTTCTGTTTAAAATGTCAGTGCTGTTATTACCTTCCACAGCTGTGACTTCATTTTGGGATGTGACAGTTTTTTTAAGAAGTATTAGATTGACTGGCTTAAGTATTACTCATCTTTTCTTTTGTACACCTATCAAATTTAGGAGCTAAACATCTTGTTGCTTAGAGTAAGCAACAGCAACCTAGAAAGTGGAGTATGGTGAGCTTTCAAGTCAGCAAACTAAGTTTGTTGTGAGATATTCAGGATGCAGCAGATGCTTAGGGGGACTCTTACAAATAGTATTTTAAGAGGTAGGCATCTAAAGTCATCTAATCTCCTCCGGTCCTACCAGGGAGAAAAAACAAATGTGATCACTTGTTATTCTAGAAAAAATTTTGGTAACTGAAAAAACCCAGCTCTGTTATTTCACACATTCTGGGCAATAACCCAGTGTTTCACCTCTTCATTGGAACAGATTTAAGAATAAGTAGGAGTTTTCTTGACTGATACAGAATGATTTTCAGCATATATTTTCAGAAAAACACCTATAAATTCATGGAAATGTAGACTGTTCTGCAATTGATTCTTCCTTCTACCATTATAGCTTTTGCCATTACTTCTGGATTCACTTGGATAACATGACAGTAAAATACAATGAAGTTCCATGTTATAAGAGATAAATCAAAATCAGTTAGAATAAACATGCATCAGGCAAGGAAGATAATTCAGACACTAACCTAGCAAGTATTTAATAACTTCAGAAACCATATCCTTAATTCATTTATTATCTATTCTGTAGAAATTGATGACTTCTTGAAAGGTTATAGTTAGCTAGAAAGCAAAAATATTTAAATACCAGAAATATCAGCAAAGTGTCAGGAACAAGCAGAAAACCACTCTTCCACTTTTTTTTTTTGTATATTTGATGACCTTTAATTTGAAAATATGGACTCAAATTCCATTTCACAAGTTGAAGCACATTTCAAGCTCACAAATTTTCAGCTAATTCTTGTACAGTAATTTAATGATCAAAAGTAATTACTTTTTTAAAAGATCAGATAACTGTGATTTAGTGGATGAACTAACCAGAAGTCCCATCATGATTTTCTTTAACATTCTTATTCTATGCAGCCAGATATCTCTACAACAGATGCCAAAATTATAAAAGAAGCAGTCACTTGAGGATTGATCTGTCTGCACTTCAATAGCCCAATTAAAGATTTGAGGTTCAGTCAGGGGTGTTAATGATTAGATGTGAACTGTAAATTAGTGGGAAATGCCAGTCCTTAGGAAGAGGATAGCTTATCACAGCAGCATATAAACTTGAAGCTAAGCCTTTTTGTAATTCTACACTGAACCACTTAGACTACACTGCAATCAGCAGTACTGTGTTGCAAACAAAGCTAAAGAGCTTTAACTGGAGAAACTCAAATACCAGGCAGGACAACTCTAATGCTGGCTTCATCTGCTGAAGAATGATACCTAGGTGTCCAGGTGAGCACCTGGGGACAAATTTCATGCTTCCTGAACACAAGCCAGTAGCTAAATAAGTTGGGAGATGCACCTGGTGATGTTGGAGGCTGTCTTGAAAGACACCAGCTATTCATTAAGAGGAAGAAGAACTAAAAGTTTATGAGGTTGGAAACAACTTCCGACTATCACAGTTCTAAGTATTCAGCTGTACATAAGGAAGTTTAGTTAGAAAAGGGAAGCTGGCATTCTGATGGCTGAATGATTGCGCATACTTGCAATGACAAAGAAAGAAATTCTGTAGCAGGAAAATTAAATCTTTATTTATGTAGTTCCCTAGCACGAGTTGTTGCAGCAGTAATTCTACAAAAGACAGCATATGGGGTATGTGGGGTTTTTTTGATAGATACGCAGCTACTAGTCCCATAGAATGTATAAGACCTGTCCAGTGCTGAAAAATATGGATGTGGACTGCAGATGTTTGAACCATACAAAGCACATGCTTGATAAATAAAAGATAAATGAAGATAGGCTGAAAAAGTTGGGGCTGTTCAGCCTGGAGAAGAGAAGACTGTGTGAAGACCTCATAGCAGCCTTCCAGTATCTGAAGGGGGCCTATAGGGATGCTGGGGAAGGACTCTTCATGCGGGACTGTAGTGAGAGGACAAGGCGCAATGGGCTAAAACTTAAACAGAGAAAGTTTAGATTGGATATGAGGAAGAAATTCTTTACTGTAAGGGTGGTGAGGCACTAGAATGGGTTGCCCAGGGAAGTTGTGAATGTTCCATCGCTGGCGGTGTTCAAGGCTGTATTGGTCATAGCCTTGGGTAGCATGGTTTAGTGGCAGATGTCCCTGCCCCTGGCAAGGGGCTTGGAACTAGATTATCTTAAGGTCCTTTCCAACCCTGACTATTCTATGATTCTATGATTCTATTATAGAGATGGGAACTCTATTTTTCGTTGGAAAAGCATGCGTGTATGGGCTTGTAAACACAAGCAAACTGTAACAAGACTGTGACTTGCTATTTAAAGCCCAAGTAACGAATCTGTGGAAAAAGTGTGAAAGACTTCCACAGCATTTATAGAAGTCTATAAAATGAAGTTTAAAATAGCTTTTAAAATAGCATAGTATAAAACAAACTAGCTTGTACTTAACAGATCATAGCATTGCATTTCTCTTTAACTCAAACATACGTTGGATGCTTTCCTAGCTTTATGTCCTGGGTTCAGCAGTAGAACTTATTTTGTCTCCTTCTTAGTAGCTGGTACAGTGCTATGTTTTTTCACTTTCAGCCTGTTCTTATCATAACCCGTGGGAGTTACATTCTTTTGATTCTCCTCCCCATCCCTCTGGGAGTAAGGGAGAGGAAAGGGAGGAGTGAGAGAGCGGCTGCATGGTTCTGAGTTACACCTGGGCTTAAACCATGACAACTCTTTTTGGCACCCAATGTGGGGCTCAAAGGGTTGAGATAACAACAGGTCTGACCAGAGTGTGTCTAATTGTATTTGTGAAAAGCATCACTGTTTTGGATTAATAGTCAGTCGTCACAATGCTGATCTATTGGCTCTCAAAGTTGTTGCTCTTGATTTCACAGTTTCAGCATGTTGTACATTACTTATAGCTGGTATTTGCTGTGTTAGTGTTTATTGGCTGGGGGCCTTGCATTAAGGTTCTTGTTTCATTGTTCTTAATGGTAATGACTTGTAATGCAATAGCCTCATTGGTCATGAAACTGATTTGGCTTGAGTTCCCAGTGTGATCAACACCTCTACACTTTGGGAGGTATATAACAGAAGTGTATAGCAATTGCACATCTTTTTTCCCCTCTTAGGGTGGTCAACCTGTGAAGGAGACATTCGTTTACATTCTCAGCCCCCCCCACCAGATTGTTTACAGATCATTTGAGAGTTCTGAAGGTTTTGAATGGCCTTTGGGTACCCTTGAGACCTGCCTGACGATTGTGATGTGGATCACCGTGTTGGCACGCATACTGAGTGTGTTTTACCCACGACCATTTCGTCTGGTCCGGAGGGTTATGCAGAGTCAGGTTTGGGCCTTGTCTAGGGTTAGACGACGATATAGGAGGACCAAGGGATTTTCCCCAAGGCTGGACAGTCATGAGTGGTAGGGTGTGTGGAATAGTACGGGCAAGTATCTAGGCCAGTGGACCCCTCCAGTACTTTGGATTTTCAGCACTGAACAAGTGCAAAATCCAGAAAAATTAGTAAAACACTTAAATGAGGTACGTTGTCATTCTGGTCATACCAGAGACGGACAAATCATGGCAACATGCTGGGGCTTGGCCTATGCTTACAGAGCCCTGTTCAACACTATCCAGCACCTTCGAAAGTAAAAATATGTCCCTGGATCTGATGGCAATGCAACAGACAGCGCAGCTATTCCAACTCAAAGTACTGCAGCTACACCATCGCCAGCCACAAGTGCAGTAGCTACTCAAACGTCAACCGCAACAGACAGTTCAGCTCATCCAACTCCAAGTACAGCAGCTACACCAGAGGACCGATTTGTGCCAATATCGGTTGCCCCTGTATGCAAGAGGAAAAGCAAAAAAGAGGCAAGAAAGATGAAGCAAGATGAAGAAATAATGTACTCACCACCCAGAACAGTATCTGACCAGGAGTTATTAGTATGTGAATCAGAGGAAGAAGAGGTAACATCTCAACCTCGGTCTTCAACCGAGCTACAGAATATGCGAAAAGATTTTACCCGTCAGCCAGGAGAGTACATCATCACCTGGTTGCTTTGATGCTGGGACAATGGGGCTGATGGTCATGAATTAGAAGGTAGGGAAGCCAAACAGCTGGGATCACTTGCTAGGGAAAGGGGAATTGACAAAGAAATTGCAAGAGATAAAAGGTCCCTCAGCCTCTGGAAGCGGCCCTTGGCAGCTGTGAAATAAAAGTTTCCATACAAGGACAATGTTATGAATCGTTTGGCCAAGTGGACTACTCTAGAGAAAGGCATCCAGTCTCTGAGAGATTCAGCTATTGTAGAGATGATCTATCACATCAAGCCGAATAATGGGGATGTACCCATAGATCCAGATGAAGTCGAATGTACATGACTCGTGGCAGAAATTTACACGGAATGCACCCCATCATATGCGCATTCATTGGCAACAGTAACCTGGAATGACATAGTACCACTAACAGTAGATGAAATGATTCATAAACTCCTAGAGTTCAAAGACAATCTCACCCCTTCCATAATTTCAGCTGTGGAAAAACTGTCACAGGAGCTCAAAGAATTGTGAGACCATCTATCTGATCTATCCAGCTCCTCACGTGTACCAACATGCATCTCAGCTATTAACAAAAGGCATCCTACTGCTCGAGAGAGAAGATATAGAAGGTATACACCACAGGCCACACTATGGTTTTACCTTTTTACCTGCGGGATCACAAAGAAGACATGAGGAAGTGGGACGGAAAACCTACCTCAGCTCTGGAGGAATGGGTGCATGAATTGAAGAGGAGAACAAAGGTCAAGGATGATCATCCCATGAAAGCCGTGGCTTTAGTCTCTTGTGAGCAGGTTCCCAGATGGAGTGGAAGAGCAGATTTTACTCCAGCTCCTGTGATAAAGAAGAATAATCCTTTTCTACAAGACTTAAGTTCCCAACATTGTGATGACTATTAGGTGTCCCTGACTCCAGCCAGGTGGAGGTAGGGGACAATAGGATTTACTGGACTGTGTGGATCAGATGGCCTGGCACATTAGTCCCACAGAAGTCTAAGGCTCTAGTAGATACCGGTGCACAGTGTACTCTGATGCCATCAAGCTGTCGAGGGGTGGAACCCATTTCTACTTCTGGAGTGACAGGAGGATCCCAAGAGTTGACTGTACTGGAGGCTGAAATCAGCCTGACTGGGAGGAAGTGGCAAAAGCACCCCACTGTGACTGGTCCGGAGGCTCCATGCATCCTTGGCATAGACTACCTCAGGAGTGGGTACTTCAAAGACCTAAAAGGGTACCAATGGGCTTTTGGTATTGCTGCTTTGGAGACAGAGGAAACTGAGCAGCTGTTCACCTTGCCTGGTCTCTCAGAAGATCTTCTGTGGTGGGGTTGCTGAAGGTCGAAGAAAACAAGTGCCAATCGCGACCACAACAGTGCACCGGTGGCAATATCTCACCAACCGAGACTCCCTGATTCCCATCCATTAGCTGATCAGTAGACTGGACAGCCAAGGATTGATCAGTAGGATCCACTCACCCTTTAATAGACCCATATGGCCAGCGTGAAAGTCTAACGGAGAGTGGAGACTAACAGTAGACTATTGTGGCCTGAATGATGTCACACCATCCTTGAGTGCTTCTGTACCAAACATGCTAGAACTTCAGTATGAGCTGAAGTCAAAGGCAGCTGAGTGCTATGCCATGTCTGATATTGCCAATGCATTTTTTTCAATTCCTCTGGCAGCAGAGTGCAGGCCACAGTTTGCTTTTGCTTGGAGGAGCGTCCAGTACACTTGGAACCGACTGCCCACCTGGTTGGTCAACAGCAGAGGACCTGCCATCAGGGCTGGCCCAGCCCAGTGAGAACTTCTACATACTGCAGAAGGGGATAAAGTTCCTGTGGTGCCCATAAAGAATTTGCTTGGAAGACAGCCTGGGTTATTCCTGCTCCAGGTAAAGGCAAACCCACACATGGGATTGAGTTTGCTCCAGGACCTGGATATATTTGGTGGGTAATGCAGGAAGATGGAGAAGTCCGATGTATACCTCAAGAGGATTTGATTTTAGGGGAGAACAGCCAATGAACTCAGTTGTATTCTGTTGCCTGCTATGTAGCACTTTTATAGCCTACCAACTAGATGTCTTCAGATCACCAGTGACTGGCCCTGTCTTCCCTCCAACCATCATCCCAACAAAGAATAAACTTTGATGAAACAAGATGAGTTCTGTGGTAAAGGAATGATCAGCATTAGTAGGCAACTATCCAACACTGCACACAAACTATCCTGCTCTGAAAGACTGTTACAAGAGATGGAGCCCGACACTGTAGACCGAATGGACTCAGCAGCTTTATAGGGATTGGTCCATGCACTGAGGAATGACCTCTCTCTCTCTCTCTCTGTCTCTCTGTGTGGATGTATATATATGTATATATATGAGATAAGAATGATGATATATTGAAAATGTGGGATCTGAGCATGGCATGAATGGCATGGAATAAGGGGTGGATACTGTCCTGGATTCAGCAGTAGCAGTCATTTTTCTACTTCTTAGTAGAAAGCACTTAGTGCAGTGCTGTGTTTTTGACTTTTGGCCTGGGAACAGTGCTGATAATACCGATGTTTTTAGTTGCTGCTCAGTGATGTTTAGTCTGACCACAGACTTTCTGAGTCTCATGCTCTGCCAGGGAGGAGTGGAAGCTGGGAGGAAGCAGAGACAGGACACCTGACCCAAACTAGCCAAAGAGGTATTCCATACCACAGCATGTCATGCCCACTATATAAATTGGGGTAGTTACCTGGTAGGGTTAGATAACTGCTGGGTCAGGCTGTGTACCGGTCGGCGGGTGGTGAGATGCTGTATTCTCTTCCCTTGTTATTTCCCTTATCATTATTATTATTGGTGGTAGCAGTAGTGGTTTTGTGTTATACCTTAGCTATACCTTAGCTACTGGACTTTCTCATCTCAGCCCGTGGGAATTGCATTCTTTAAGTTCTCCTCCCCATCACTCTGGGAGCAGGAGGAAGGAAGGGGGGGAGTGAGATTGTGGCTGTGTGGTTCTGAGTTACGGCTGGGCTTAAACCACGACACTTTACTTCAGCATTTCATATTTTAGACAACTTCTTTTTCAGGTTGGGTGTTTTGATTTCTTTTCGTGTAGTTTGCAAGAGGTATTTTGCCTAGAAATATCAGCTAAAAAAGATTCTGAAGTCTTCCATGTGTAATAGAGATATTAGACAATGCCTCAACTGTAAGAGTTTAAGATATGCATATTTTGAATCCTCTTAAAATATTATCTCTCTTTGTTAAATTCTGGACTTAACTTTAGCTTAACTAACCTTTTTTGCATTGGCCTTGACATCCTTTGAAAATACTTATAAGAAGTAATTTTGATTGGTGTAAGGGGACTATCTTATTATCTCACTTTGCCCAAGAAGTCCATGACCTTACTGTAAGTTAACCTTAGTCCATTCTCCTTTATTTTTATTTGTTTTCAAAAGCTTATTTAAACAGCTTCTGTAAATTATTCACATGTAATTTCCTTAGAGCTCTTTTCTTCACTTACTTGTAACATTTTGTATTCAAATGAGAAAGCTTAATGTAAGCCTGTATGCTGAGTACAGACTTATAGAAAACTTACAGCAGCATAAGTTTGGTTTTCTTAATCACATATGTTCTCTGTAATATTTTTTGAGATCTTTATTGTTAGCTGGCTTTTTGCAGTTTAAATTGGTCCTTATATGTTTGGTCTGAAGTGTACATGTACATATTTGAAACTATTTTAATTAAAAACCATTTTATTAAAACAATTTTAATTAGAACTAGTTTGAGTTGGTTGTAACTTCTCAGGCACTAGGAAATGTAGAAGTAAAAATAGCTAATAAGCTGCAATAAAGTCAATTTTTCTGGGTTCTGTGATTTCTTTTAAATATAATTGTAAAGCACTTCTTTTCTAAAATTCTCTGATTTTTTTTTCTTTTTACATTGCTGACTTTAATTTGTTTGTTTGTGGCATTATTTTGTTTTGGTTTTTAACTCTGCTTACTATCATTAAACTGGGCAGTTCCTTTTTCCAGGAATCTAAAGGCTATGTGCATTATTTCCTTCCTTTTGAGATTAAGGTAAACTAAGAAGATAACAGATGCCTTTGGTCAACGTGCATTGTTTATTGGCAGTACTTTTGCTTATTTGAGCAAGCTGAAAAACCCAGCTGCCCTATAGGGTTGAAAAGCTTTATAGCACCTTATGAAAAACATGTTACGAGTGTAGATTTATATACACGTTAATTTACACACTGGCACCAGTTTTACATAAATCATCATTTTTCACAATTTCTTCTAAAGCTTTTAATGCTCATAGCACTGGATTTGGATTTATCTGAATTATAATGTAAACCCTGAATGGGACAATAATGGAAGAAAGACTCTCTGCTGTTTTGCTTCTGATGCATTTTTATTACAGTTAGGTTTTTTTTATTGCTTAGTGATGCAATCTCTAGTCAGGAACTTGAAAGAATGATGACCAAGAAAAGTGGCATATGAAAAATTTGCTATGCCATTTTCTGGTTGTTTCACTAAATCTGAAGGTGTGTATGTCAGAACAGAAAGAAAAAAGCAAGAAGTTAAGAGAAGTATGCAACTTCTATGTACATATCCTCAACAGGCTGTATTTTGATGTACCATTTTAGCTTTAAATTATTAAAATGTATATTTTTCATTTTAAAAAAGCAGTGTGAAGTTCCAATGTGCATTATGAATGAAAAGCTTTCAAATTTGTTTTTCTAATGCATGCAGTGAACATGAGGCTAGTTTGGAGTTACAGGACTGGGAAACAGGACTTTCTATAAATCTCTCCTTGCATTACTAGTTAAGTATGGCATGTGAATGCATTGAAAACCTACATATTTTTGCTTCTTGAAGCAGACTTGATATTCATTTTGTATCAGAATTAACCCCTGAGTAACAGAAGGGCTCAAGACAAACTTTGATAGCAAACTATATTTTAACTACTGCTAGCCACCTAATTGAAAATGTTCTATAGTTAAAATAGCCTTGTCAAAAGTTCTTCAAATACAGCCACTATAATTACTTAGCATGTTTCCCACACAGGCTCTTGTTCTCTCTCCAAGGTATTTGTTCATTTTTATTGCTCTCTGTAGCTCATACAATATACAGATATAAAAGAATAAAGTAAGCCATATGGGGATTAGCAGTGAGTTTAAGCCTTAATGCTTCATAACACTCCGTAGTCTGAGAAATTCACATTAAAATTCTGAGAGTGGCATAAGCAGTGTGCAGAGGTTTTGAAGAAAGGCACTGTTAAAGCAGGGGTCTGGAGAAGTTATCTAGAGGTGAAAAGTGCATCCAGAAAGAAAATATTTTCTGAGCAGAACTTTGGTAATATGACTGAAAAAAACTGTATAATGAATTCAGCTCCAGGAACTAGAAGTACACTAAGGCTGTGTCTGATAATTTTTGCATAAAGTACTTTTAATTTTTTCTGCCACACTTCTGATTTGTCTTTTTTTTATTCTATACTACTAGCAATAGTAGTTGCTGGTATTGATTGTAATCTGAAACTTTTACTTTGAAGTATAGGCTTATATTTGTGCAATGGCATAAGTCATATTGTCATCCATATTTTGATTTTCACATTTGGAACTGATCGCAGCAGAGGCACTACTGATCCATGAAATTGTAAGAATGCCTGAAATCAGTTTCTGCCCACTTTTGATTGTGTTTACCTCATGTCATAGAATCATAGAATAGTTTGGGTTGGAAAGGACCTCAAGATCTTCCAGTTCCAAGCCCACTGCCAGGGGCAGGGACACCTCCCACTAAACCGTGCCACCCAAGGATTTGTCCAACCTGGCTTTGAACACCGCCAGCAATGGGGCATTCACAAATTCCCTGGGCAACCCATTCCAGTGCCTCACCACCCTTACAGTAAAGAATTTCTTCCTCATATCCAATCTAAACTTCCCCTGTTGAAGTTTGAACCTGTTACCACTTGTCCTCTCACTACAGTCCCTAATGAAGAGACCTTCCCCAGCATCCCTATAGGCCCCCTTGAGATATTGGAAGGCTGCTATGAGATCTCCACGCAGCCTTCTCTTCTCCAGACTGACCAGCCCCAACTTTCTCATCCTATCCATGTCCTTTAATCTCTCCTTCACAAAATCTGCTGTTAATTTCACTAATATTTCCATCAACAGAAAAATGCAGATTAAGATTCCAAAATCTGACAGCTTTCCTTCATAAGGAGTCATGAAAAACAAGGTATTTCATTCTCCAGAGTTTCAAATTGCTATGTCTCTCTCTGTTCCTGCTGCCAGAAGTTACTGAGCTCTATGCTAACTTTGGTGTTCTCATTTCTTTGAAGGGAGGTCAGACCTAACTGTTTTTCATTCACCCCATTAAAAAATTACTTTCTCAGAAACACTTCCCTGTGCCACAATAATCAGCAAGATAACTCACAGCAGAAGATTACACCAAAAGCTGATATCCATTATAGGAAAACATCAAAGAAAACAAAATCATGAAGCAATGTCTGATTTACTGTCTGATCCCTGCTTCCTTATTGTTCCAGACCAGGCTTTTTGGCTGATCCTCTTATGTGCTAATCCTCAACTTTTCAGGACTGGAGGGAGTCAAAACTACCTTTTCTCTTAGCTCTTCAATGAGCGTTACCTCAAAGCACTGCTGATAACTTGCAGACAAGTATAAACCTGTTAGCAGATCTAGAAGACACAGATTTTGCACTTGTGATAGTGCTGTAATCACAAAGATCTGAAGTAACCTTTCATTTTTTATTTGCCTGGCAGACCAATACTTGACTGTCACTGTAAAATTATTTTCTGTTAGAAATCAGTCTTGTTTCTTTTCTACGGTCATCCTAGAACAGGTTATCTATTCTTTTCTGTATCTCCTGCAGTATGACCAAAGACTCTCAAAAACATCTTTCTTTTACTGGAAAGTAGGAAGTGATCATCCTTGGCTGTATGTGACAGTCATTAAACACACCTGTTGTAAAGTAAAATAGACTAGACAGCATAAATACAATTAGTTAACATTGTGCTGCTCTAGTCTGGCAGCTTATTAAAAGCCAACTATTCTTTACTATATCAAATAATTTTGCCCCACTATAGTCAGCATTAAAACTCCCACTTGCCCAGAATAAAAATAACATTAATAAGGACAATAGTAAACTGTCATTATGGAACTGTTCTATATAAAATATATTTAAATATAATTAAAACATATATATAAGGATTAATAGACGCTGTAATTGCTCAAAAAATTGTGACATGGTTGTGTAGAAGTTCTGGAGCAGTACACCAAACAGAATCCACAGCAATTAACCAAAGGGAATATTATTGAAAGTGGAAGGTGTACACTCCAGATTTTATACTGATATCATAGAATGGCGGCTGGGAGATTCAAAACTGTCTCCAAAATTCTGTTCTCCCATATAAGGAGGGTTGTGGATGGTATTTTCAGACAGTTTAACATTTTCCCTCAACAGTGTCTTATTTAATTGCAAATGCAAGTGTTTGTCATCTAAAAATCTGACAATCACTTATGATTATGTAACACTGATATTTTCCATGTTCTGTGTTATTCCATGCTGCCTTGTCAAATGTTGTGACCTTTCTTCTTGACAGTCTGTGATTTAACTATGCATGCAGGCGATTACCATTTCAGATCTGGTAGTTACTGTCATTTTAATTGTAGTATTATCCTACTATCAGCAGGAGTTCATATCAGTATTTTTCAGTCTGTTTTAATAAAGAACAAGTTAAAGAGGGAAAAGTATTCATTAAATGGGTCATCAAGTTTTTGTATTTCTGTCACTGATCAAGACCAAATAAATATTTTATTTCTTCTTTTGGACCAAATAATATCTTGGTTTTCTTGTTCAAGAATTTTTTTCTTTAATATATGTATCATTCTGTTTGAAAAAGCTTTCAATATTAAAAAGCAAAGTGAAAAGGCAAGTCCTTACAAAATATATGAATTAAAATTTTGGGATGCTGTACAAGGTCTTCTTCCAATACACACACTTACAATATCAGAGAGTGATTGTCTCGTATTTCATTTTTATGGAAGGAAAAATAGTTCCAGAGTTTACCTAAACAGCTCACACTCTCTTCATTTACACCCTTCTGGAAACCATTTTTCTACTAACACAATTTATACTAAAAAATATAACAGTGTATCAGATGATACAAGGTAATCTCACTTAGATTTTGCATGTGTAGCATTTACTCACTGTCTGATCTTCCTGTTTATTTAGCGTTTTAAAGGTAAAGAGCTCTCTGGGACAGTCACTCAGCCTTCTTTATTCATTTTACCCTGGCCCATTATTCTAAATAATGGAGAGGAATGTTAGCACTAGCATGCCTGGTCTGAAGCTGCTTTTAGCAAATCATGAAAACATATAAGCCTTGGAAAACCTGAATGAATGTCTCAGTAGCAATTTATTTGACAAAGCAAGGTTCTATTTTGATATACAAAGTCTCCCTCCTTTCTGGTAAATGTACTGCCAAAAGGCTGCATGTACACAGGAGGAGCAGGTGGAAAACATGATAGCACTGCAATACTACACCTAATACTTTAATTTCAATATGTGCATCTGCATCTATTTTTTTACATTGTTTTTTTCAGACTTCCTCTTTCAGAAAAAAGAAGCATTGATATGAATGACTTCGCTCATTCAATCAGTAGCTTTGTGAAGAACAGATTTGCAAATTATTTTGAACTGTGTGTCCCTGAGGGAGCAAGGTAGGCAGGTGTTTCCATGTTAGGAGCTATTGAACTTCCCTAAACCTAGTCAGCTCACTTCTGGAACACTTTCATATTCTAAAGGATATTAGAGCTGATAAAGATTTGTTCAAGTCATGTTTCCCTCTCCTTGCCAATATGAGGAGCTATCCTGTACAGTACATATCAAGCCTAGGTTTTATAAAACTGGGCCATGAATTTTTCATTTTCTAACAAGAAACTATCCTTAGTTCAGTTTTTCCTTAGAGTTTGTGTTAGATTTTGTGAAGGACCTAAATGATTTTCCTCTTACTTCCATGCTACTATATCTGACTGTTGTACCTTTCTTCTAGATCTGAAAATGATTGCATTTCTAAACTCAGGGGCAAAAGTCTCCTTGACTTAAAAATAACTAAGACTTCACCTTCAGTTTAGTCTGCTAAGTGACTGCTTCCTGTTATTCACTGTATATCAAAT
Organism: Ara ararauna; assembly: GCA_028858755.1. Lineage (NCBI taxonomy): Eukaryota > Metazoa > Chordata > Aves > Psittaciformes > Psittacidae > Ara > Ara ararauna. Next base: position 23,698,015 of record CM054376.1, read on the forward strand.
CACACACCCAGAGAAATCAGCTTTCATGATTGCTGGAATAGTAGATAGGTCCTCCTACCAAAAAATCTTGTGGTGTTGGGGATAAGCCTTTCTTGTCTTATCCAGCATGTTCTCATCTGAGTATCCTAAACTGACCCAGGGCTGATAATTGTTTCTACATAGTAGATAAAGTGCAATGGAATGTACACCAAACAAAATATGTCATTTGGGACATGACAACTGCTCTACAGCTTAATGAAAGAGCTTAATGAAAATTATGACTACTAAAATTTCTTATTTATTTCATTTATTTAATAACAGGAATAAATAAATAAATTTATTAATTTTTCTTACAGTCCATGACAATTGTCTTACAGGTGGTAGAAGAGCAAAGATAATTCTATTAAACTGTACTTAAAATTTGTAAAATACTTACACTTGAGAATACAGAATATATAAAATATATAAAATACATGCTTACACAGTACTGTATCTTCACACAGATTTTGTTCTTGGTTTGTTTTTTTTTTTATTTTTATAAACTTGTCTCACATAGAAAGGATCTTTGAAACTTTTTTCTTTCTGAAAAGTTTCTTTCTTTTTCCATCCCCTTTCTTTCATGGCAGCAAAGCCACTAATACTTTATATAACCTGAAAGTGCATTTTTCTAACAGCACTTTTCAATTTTGTTCAGGAAATGCCTTTTTTTGTCCCTATTATTTCTATGGTTCTATGATTCTATTCTATGATTCCATTATAATAGTAGTGTTTCAGTTAGCTTTAATATCTTTAAACAGCTAAATTTATTAAACTGAAAGAGGGTAGATTTAGATATTAGGAAGAAGTTCTTTAGTGTGAGGGTGGTGAGACACTGGCACAGGTTGCCCAGAGAAGTTGTGGATGATCCATCCCTGGAAGTGTTCAAGGCCAGGTTGGATGTGGCTTTGAGCAGCCTGGTCTAGTGGAAGCTGTCATTGGCTATGGAAGAGTTTGGTGGAGCTAGATGATCTTGCAGGTTCCTTCCAACAGAAACCATTCTATGATTCTATGAATAAATTGTTCATGACATGTTCTAAACTATGCAGTTTTCAAGAGTAAGGGCAGTGTTCCTCCAAGGAGTCTGCAAATGCTGACACTTTCCTGCATCAACTAAATTCTGAGAACAAATCCAGTTTCAGATTATTAAAAACATATATTTCATGTAATGCATTTTAGGGAGAGGGAAAAAAACACCAGTTGATTTTAAGTTGTCTTGTTTCATACTCCTTTAAGATATCTAAAACAACGATGATTTGTTCCTGTAGTATATATTACTCTTGAGGAGAAATTCTGAGGTGCGTTTTGTTTTGTTTTGCTTTGGTTTTTATTTTGTTTTGTTTTGTTCTAGGAGGCAGGGGGAGGACACACAACAGGGTAGTGTTGGTTTATTTGTTGGGTTCAACAGGTAGAAGTGAACAGAAAAACCAGAAGAAGAATTAATCATGGAAAATATAATACTTACACAGATGTAATTGCTCAACTTTAGTTAATATATATAAAATGTATTTTATGCAATATGCATTATATATATATGCATGTATATATATGACACTTACTCGCTATGATAAAAAAGCTGGATCCAGACAGGCATCTACTAAGTAGCTGTGGGTGACTGGGTAGAAATAGTTAACAAAATGGATTCAGGCGTTATCACCCTGGTCAGGCTTAAGCCTTGGGAATAGTGAAGAAAACACCAGGTGCTATTGTCCTGGTCTGGCTTAAGCCTTGAGAACTGTAAAGACAACAAGGAAGGGTAAAGATCAGTAAGCAAACCAAAGCAGTTTGCAAGACAAAGCAGGATGTGCATCTCAAAGGCAGACCAAACAATGTGAATATTTGTAACCCTTAGTAGTTTTGCTGAATCTAGATGATAAGGAAGCAAGAGAGTGCAAAGTTGCTGCTTAGCACTTAGTAGACTGTAAAAGGGATAGGAGACATGAAATAAAGGTCTTTAGATTTCACCAGAACTGGAGTCCGTCTTTGATACGCCACAAGTAGCCATTTGCAAAAATGCTGCCACAGCTACTAAAAAAAATCACTCTGAAAATCTGGCCCTGAAAGATTTCAAGTGTGAAGATTTGTGTCATAAGGACATGAAAAGAAAGCTGAGGTAGCTTCTAAAAATCATTAAGTACCCACCCATCGACCCACAAGTAAAAGTTTATAGTGAGTATTACTTCTGTAATAAGGTAGGCAATTCAGTTCAATTTGACTAGACAAAAGAAACTCAGCACATCACTTTTTTGGGCTGATATTAACCTTCACAGATCACTGAGTCTATCCAGATTCTGTCATTGAGTGTTTGGTTAAAACAAAGACTCCCAGCTGTTTTCAGATGACTCAGCAGAAATGTATTTTTTAATGGCACTATATTGATCTTAATTGTATATCCTTCAAGAACAATCTATGCGCCAAGAAGCTTTGACCTGAATTTTCAGTGACAGCAGAAAAAATATTTTATTTTTTCTTCTCCTAGGTTTAGAAATGTTTTTAACAAGATGTCTTAGGGTTTGCAACATAAAATTATAAAGCCAGAGGTAAAGCAATATTTCAAATGTTGCAGTGACTGAAAAACACATTCCAAACTCATGAACAATACCATAAATATCTCATGCAATTAATATATTAGATATGGATATATTTTATAAGCACAGGTATGTTTTATAAACACAGGTGTTTTTTACAGCTAAAGAAAGAAGAAAACTAGATTGAGCTAGGGTATTTGTTTTATTTTTTAAAATTCTGGTTGCTAGATAACATTTAGATGATGATCTATGTCATAAACATAGGCTTTTTAATATATAATATATCACTGCAACAATATGCTGAGGGAAAATTATCTGGATTCATTCAAATAAAAAAAAACCATTTTCCTTCAATCTAAGTATTAAAATGAAGGCAAGAGAAAGCAAGATCAGATATTCCAATAAAATGTGAACATGTTGCTATACAACTGTTAATTACAAAAAATAATGTGCAAGTTAAAAATCTCTCTACCAGAATATATGCAGCTTGCTGAAAGCACAATTAGCCTTTATGTCACCTAAGAATGATTAGGTAAAAGCACTATCTTAAGACGTTGAGTGTAGCTTCAATTTGCTGTATATTTTCATTAGCTTATTTTAGTAAATAAGAGGCATGTGATGAAACCACATCTCTCTTTGGGAGAAAGTCCCTGTGCTCCTAAAAAGTGACTCACTTAACTTTCAGAATATGACACAAATATTACAAATTACTTATATGTCGTCTTAACGCTTCAGATGTGGTGAAATGTGACGTGTTCCAGAACTATCATGGCAATTAAGAGCACAGCATGTTTTCGTGCTAAGATACATGGGGAACTGAAGGCTAGGAAAGTGTTTTCCAGAAGCTTCTTTGTAGAGCACTTTCAAGGTTTGCATTTCACTCCATCTTGTCCTAATCCTGTACATCAGATCCTGCACCTATTAATTCCCAGATATGTAACAGTGGAGTTTCATCATTTATCTTAAACAGAAGTAATTAGGAATTCACAAACTAGGTGCCCTGTTCCTCTTGTTTCCAAAGATGCCTCTCACTGATACTATATAAAGCATGCTTAGCTAACACCATCTATTGAGTTCACCCAAAAATACAGCAGCCACTGACAGTGTATGTGAGAAACATCAAAGGTTCACTGTGCCTTTCTTTTACAGATCATCTACTGAGAAAGAGAACTCCAGTTCCCTCAAAACTTGAGTGCTTCAAAAACACAGCTAACATGTCCTCACTACTGCCAATTGGCTAGACCAAGTGGAAAACACTGTCCTTACTGAATTTACACCACGAATTTAAGGTTAATAGAAACATAGAAACATAGCATCATTTAGATTAAAAAAAACCCATCAAGATCATAGAACCATAGAACGGTTTGGGTTGGAAACTACCTTAAGATCATCTAATTCCAGCACCACTGCTATGGGCAGAGATGCCTCCCACTAAACCATGCTGCCCAAGGGTCTGTTCAGCCTAGCCTTGAACACAGCCAGCGACGGAGCATTTACCACATCTTTGGGCAACCTCTTCCAGTGCCTCACCACCCTTATAGTAAAGAATTTCTTTGTTATATCTAACCGGAACTTCCCCTGTTTATGTTTAAACTCATTACCCCTTGTCCTATAGCTACAGTCCCTGACGAAGAGTCCCTCTCAGGCATCCCTATAGGCCCCCTTCAGATACTGGAAGGATGCTATGAGGTCTCCACACAGCCTTCTCTTCTCCAGACTGAACAGCCCCAACTTTCTCAGCCTGTCTTCATACAAAGGGTGCTCCAGTCCTCTGATCATCTTCATGGCCCTCCTTTGGACTTGATCAAACAGCTCCATGCCCTTCTTATGTTGAGGACACCAGAACTGTACTTAATACTCCAGGTGAGGTCTCACAAGAGCAGAGTAGAGGAGCAAGATCACCTCCTTCGACCTGCTGGCCATGCTTCTTTTGATGCAGCCCAAAAAACGGTTGGCTTTCTGGGCTGTGAGACCACACTGAAACCGGCTCATATTCAATTTCTCCTTGACCAACACCCCCAAGTCCTTCTGAACAGGGCTGCTCTGAATCTCTTCTCTGCCCAGCCTGGAGCTGTGCCTGGGATTGCTCCCACGCAGCTGTAGGACCTTGCACTTGGCATGGTTGAACTTTATGAGCTTGGCATCAGCCCACCTCACAAGCGTGTCAGGGTCGCTCTGGATGGAATTCCTTCCCTCCAGTGTATCAACAGAACCACACTGCTTGGTGTCTGCTTGCTGAGGGCACACTCAATCCCACTGCTCATGTCACCGACAAAGATGTTGAACAAGACTGGTCCCAGCACCGATCCCTGAGGAATACCACTCATTACTGGCCTGCAGCTGGACACTGAGCCATTGAGCACAACTCTTTGTGTGTGGCCATCCAACCCATTCTTTATCCACTGAGTGGTCCACCTATCAAATTGATGTCTTTCCAATTTAGAGACGAGGTTGCCATGCGGGACAGTGTCAAACGCTTTGCACAAGTCCAGATAGATGACATCAACTGCTCTACCCCAATCCATCAGTTCCATAGCCACATCAGTCATGGTTTAAGCCATAAATCATGCAGTTTGCTCACTCACTCCCCCCTCTTTCTTCCCCTCACTCTGGGGGGGGGGGGGGGGGAAAGGGGAGAAAGATCGAAAGAATGTAACTCCCATGGGTTGAGATAAGAACAGTCCAGTAACCAAGGTATAACACAAATCACCACTGCTACCACCAATAGCAATAATGACCATGTAAGTACAAGGGAAGAGGATGCAACTGCTCACCACCCAACAACCGAGCCGGGAACTGCACTCTCCCAGGTTCCTGCCCCCAGTTTTTCCATCCTGAGCATGACATGTTGTGGGATGGAATACCTCTTTGGTCAGTTTGGGTCAGGTGTCCTGTCTCTGCTTCCTCCTGGCTTCCTCTCCTCCCTGGTAGAGCATGAGACTCAGAAAGTCCTTGGTCAAATCAAACATTCTAAGCTGTAACTATAAACATCGGTGTTATCACCGCTGTTCCCAGGCTGAAAGTTGAAAACAATGCTGCGCCAGCTACTAAGAAGGAGAAAAATGACTGCTGCTGCTGAACTCATGACTGCATCCTAGAAGGCCACCAAATTGCTCTGGCAGAATTTCCCTTTAGTGAAGCTATGTTGACTGTCGCCAACCACCTTGCTGTTTTTCACGTGCCTTAGCATGCTCTCCACAGGGGTGAGACTGACTGGTCTGTAGTTCCCTGGGTCTTCCATTTTCCCCTTCTTGTAAACTGGAGCTATATTTCCCTTTTTCCAGTCATTGGGAACTTCACCTGACTGCCATGATTTTTCAAATATGATGGACAGTAGCTTAGCAACTTCGTTTGCCAGCTCCTTCAGGACCCATGGATGGATTTCATCAGGTCCCATGGACTTGTGTATGTTCAGGTTCTTAAGATGATCTCAAACCTGATCCCCTCCTGCAGTGGGCCTAAGGTCTTAATTCCCACAGTCCCTGCATCTTTCTTCCAATACTTCAGCAGCATTGTCAGAGCACTTCCTTGTAAAGACTGAGGTAAAGAAGTCATTGAGATCGTTGAGTCCAGTTGTTAACCTAACACTATTACCACTAAGTCATGTCCCTAAGTGCCACATCAACAGGTCTTTTAAATACCTCCAGGAATGGCGACTCAACCATTTCCTTGGCAAGCTTTTTCTAGTGTTTGACAACCCTTGTTGAAATTTTTCTATTTAAACCTCTCCTAGTGGAACTTGAGGCTCTTGTCCTATTGCTTGCTTCTTGGGAAAAGAGACACATACCCACCTGACTACAACCTCCTTTCAGGTAGTTGTTGAGAACAATAAGGTCTCCCCTTGAGCCTCCCTTTGTCCAGGCTAAACAATCCCTGACTAAACAAACCCTGAGCCACTCCTCATAAGACTTGTTCTCTAGACCTTTCACAAGTTTCATTGCCCTTCTTTGGATATGCACCAGCACCTCAATCTCTTTCTTGTAGTGAGGGGTCCAAAACTGAATGCAGTATTCATGATGCAACCTCACCAGTGCTGAGTACAGGGGGACAATCCCTTCCCTGGGCCTGCTGGCCACACTAGTTCTGATACAAACCAGGATGCTATTGGCCTTCTTGGCCTCCTGGGCACAATGCAGGCTTGTATTCAGCCAGCTGAATGAGGCAAGAGAAGTGAGGAAGACAGCGAGAAGGAAGGAAGACAGCAAGAAGGGACAAGTCCAGGAAAGAGTGAGGAAGATATCTGTATAACTCTGATGTATAAAGTTTTTGGCACAGCATGACATACCCTGATCATAGAGTCTGTTTTATCTTCCAGGTTCGTAAATTAATTTGAAATTAACAGAAATTCAATGCTATTATATTTTTGAGCACATCATTCCACATGCTGTTGAAAATTCTGTAAGCTTCTTTTGCTTAAAGGAAAAAAATCCTTATAGCATATAAAATCTCACTTACGTTCCTGCATGGAATCCTACCCCAAACCAGGTATAAAACTGATTAAAATAATTATTTTCATAAAATCAAACCGGATTTTATGTCAGGCTGAAGTAATTATGCCAGCAAAAAGCCATCTTTAATTTGCCTTAATAAAATGACCGCTGAAACAAATGAGAATTTTCAGGAACACAGCCGTATTAAATGACTTTAATTTTTTATTTATTTTTATTCCTTGTTTAATGTCAAGGGATGATTGACGCTGACAAATATGAGGTGCTTTATTCTTCGTCTAGGCTACAGCCAGTAGTCAATAATGGAAGAATCATTCCAAAGGTTTCTCCTTGACCCTGTGTCTCTTCATCATGTGTTTCTCTTGTCCCCTGATATTCAGCATCTGCTTAGTGTCTCTATACCCATCCACATGTAAGATTTGGATAAATTAGTGTCATGGGTTCAGCAGTATCAATCATTTTTCTCCTTCTTAGTAGCTGATGGAGTGCTGTGGTTTTGACTTTCATAGAATCATAGAATAATAGAACAGTTAGGGTTGTAAAGGATCTTAAAATCACCTAGTTCCAACCCCCCTGCCAGGGGCAGGGACATCTCCCACTAAACCATGCCACCCAAGGCTATGTCCAACCCAGCCTTGAACACCGTCAGTGTTGGAGCACTCACAACTTCCCTGGGCAACCCATTCCAGTGCCTCACCACCTTTACAGTAAATTTCTTCCTCATATCCAATCTAAACTTCCCCTCTTTAAGTTTGAACCTGTTACCCCTTGTCCTCTCACTACAGTCCCTCATGAAGAGTCCCTCCCCAGCACCCCTATAAGCCCCCTTCAGACACTGGCAGGCTGCTATGAGGTCTCCATGCAGCCTTCTCTTCTCCAGGCTAAACAGCCCCAACTTTCTCAGCCTGTCTTCATACAGGCGGTGCTCCAGTCCCCTGATCATCGCCACGTCTCTCTTATAGACTTTTTCCAATAGTTCCATGTCCTTTTTATGTTGAGGACACCAGAACTGCACACAATACTCCAAGTGAGGTCTCACAAGAGCAGAGGAGAGGGGCAGGATCACCTCCCTCGACCTGCTGGTCACTCCTTTTGATGCAGCCCAGGATACGGTTGGCTTTCTGGTCTACAAGTGCACGCTGCCAGTTCATGTTCATTTTTTCATCGACCAACACCCCCAAGTCTTTCTGCGCAGAGCTGCTCTGAATTCCTTCTCTGCCCAGCCTGTAGCTGTGCCTGGGATTGCTCCAACCCAGGTGGAGGACCTTGCACTTGGCATGGTTAAACTTCATCAGGTTGGCATCAGCCCACCTCACAAGCGTGTCAAAGTCCCTCTGGATGGCATTTCTTCCCTCCAACGTATCAACCGAACCACACAGCTTGGTGTCATCAGCAAACTTGCTGAGGGCACACTCAGCAGCACTGATAACACTGATGTTTTTAGCTGCTGCTCAGTAATGTTTACTCTGACCACGGACTTTCTGAGTCTCATGTTCTGCCAAGGAGGAGTGGAAGCCAGGAGGAAGCAGAGACATGACACTTGACCCAAACTATCCTAACAGGTATTCCATACCACAGCACATTATGTCCACTATATGAACTGTGGGCAGTTACCCGGAAGGGCTAGATCACTGCTTGTGTCAGGCTGGGTATCGGTCGGCACATAGTGAGCTGTTGTATTCTCTTCCCTTGTTATTTCTCTTGTCATTATTATCATTGGTGGAAGCAGCAGTGATTTATGTTATACCTCAGTTAGTGGACTGTTCTTATCTCAACTTGTGTGAGTTACATTGTTTCAGTTCTCTTCCCCATCCCCTCCGGGAGTGGGGGAGAGGAAGGCGTGGAAGTGGGAAAGAGGCTGCATGGTTGACTGAGCTTAAGTCACGACAGCAATGCAAGAGATGTATAAATAGCTTCATAGTATCAAAAATTCCAGGCAACAATCCAAAATCATCCAATGGAGGATGTCACTAGAGATTTCTAATGTAGACTACAGGTACATAATTTCATTTGGAAAGAAAATCATTGACATCTTTCTGCATTCTAGCTCATTGCAAAAGTTTGCTTGCAATTCAGCAGTGTTTTAAATAAGAATTTCAAAAAAAAAAAAAAAAAACAAGTAAACAGTACACTGTACATTAGCTGAACTTTTAGATATTCACAGTATTTTTGTAACATCGCTTTCATTAGCATTGGAAAGCTGAAAAATAAAACCTTATCCCAACTTTTTAAAAAAATCTTACTCTGTATTTTATGGTGAGCAAGTTTACATTTGGAGTTTAACAACAACACTTGTTTTTCATTTACGTGCTTATTATATGAGCTATTAAGTAGTTTAAAAATGTGCATGTTCTGAATTAAATGGCAAGATAATTCCATTACATTCTTTGGTTCTGACAGCGAAAATCTTAACTGTAAACAAACATTTTCCTCTGTGACACCAGTCAGATTTCTAACAATAGAAATACCCTATAGGTTCTAATCAGGGTTTCATCTAACCGGTCTTCCATCTTCAAGAGTAGCAAAGGTGCTACTGTTTAGGAACAATACTTGATCTTGGCTATCTGCAGTCTACTCCTCTGGTACTTTTACACATACCAAGAATTCCTATACTATGAATGCAAACAGGCACTTCTAACACTGACAGTCATTTCTCAGTCACTTCCATCTGAAAATAGACCATTAAGTTTGAGCATCTGCTTCCTACTTTTTAAACCAGGTTTTAGTCCATAAAAGAACCTTTTGTGCAATTGTGTGACAATTTAGTTTCTTTAGTAGGCTGTCATGTGAAACTTAATCAAAGGAATCTTGAACATATATTAAATCCACAAGATTCCCTTCATAAACATGGCTATTGACCATAATACAGCCTTCAATAGATTCATGAAACCGGATTTTCCTTTAAAGAAGACATGGAGACACCTTTGCAAAGACTGTTTGTTTGTGCCATCAGTGATTTCACTCTTATAAGCTTTGTCATATTAATACACTTTCTAACTGACAGTTCCCAGCGTCTTCTCTAGGTCTGTAGGAGTTAAGCTGGGATACCAGCAGTCCTCTGCCATGGTTCTTTGCCATTTTTACTAACTTAACTAACAATTATGTGGTTCACAGCTGAAAAATTGTGGTATATGTCCCCTGGATTTAGAGAATCAATGGTTACCAATATATGTATGTGCTCTAATACTTCCTGCATACTTACTTCCAACTGGTTTCACTTCTTTCAGCAGATTTCTCTATCTGCTATAGAGAATGTGTGAAGTGTCAGATCCTCCCAAAATAATCAGTGATTTCACTGAACTTCTCCATTATAACATAATCACCCTTGAGTGCCTCTGCTATAAGTTCTGCATTTCCTTTACCGGTTTTGTTTTTTCTTTCTTTTTAACAAGCAATATATTTGTAGAATCAGGCTTTTGGAATGCATGTGGTCCTTTTATCCAAGTGCAGTTCTCGTAAAAAAGAGATTCACTCATCCTGAAACATAATATCTAATGAAAATGCAACTTTTCTTTTCTTTTTTACCATAAAGTTTCTCAGGGCTTTAATAAAATTATGGAAAAATTATCTATACTATGAAGATCTTTCTTATTTTAAAATATGCTTCAGCCATCGCTGGCGGTGGTCAAGGCCGGGTTGGACAGAGCCTTGGGTGGCTTGGTTTAGTGGGAGGTGTCCCTGCCCATGGCAGGGGGGTTGGAACTGGATGATCTTAAGGTCTTTTCAAACCCTAACTATTCTATGATTCTATGCTGAGGATGATAATAAATACCAAAAAAGCCCACATATTATTCTAGCAGTTTCTCATATGCAATGAAGTCATTTTGAAGCTGTTGATGATAGGAGTTAATTTTCATAATAACCGTTAAAAATAAGAAAATAATATGAAAACCCCACTGTCTGGAAATTATAATTATTTACAAAGATATAATTTAACGATTCAGTTTAAACCATGCCATTATATATTTGACATAGAACTGAATAATTAAAAAATATAGAAGATTGAAATGAATTTAAATTAAAAACATTTTCTACTAAGCAATGATTAATAGTATTCTCACAATATAGAAAAACATAATTTCAACTCTTTAAAATTTCAGGTCAATGTCCAATAAAGCTGATTGTTCCAACCACTTAAATGTAACAATTATGTTTTTTCAAAGACAATATTTATTCAAGACTGGAATGGCTTTGAAATAGCCAGAATTTCAGAATCTGAAGGGGGCCTATAGGGATGCTGGGGAGGGACTCTTCATGAGGAACTGTACTGAGAGGACAAGGGGTAAAGAGTTCAAACTTAAACAGGGGAGGTTTAGATTGGATATGAGAAAGAAATTCTTTTCTGTAAGGGTGGTGAGGCACTGGAATGGGTTGCCCAGGGAAGTTGTGAATGCTCCATCACTGGTGGTGTTCAAGGCTGGATTGGACATTGCCTTGGGTAGCATGGTTTAGTGGGAGGTGTCCCTGCTCATGGCAGGGGGCTTGGAACTAGGTGATCTTAAGGTCCTTCCTAACCCTAACTATTCTATGATTCTATGTTCAAAGGTTGGGCTGAATTGAGTACATTTTTCTGGGGCTTCCTGAATCTGAGGAACATAACTAGAGAATGTATTAGCTATTAATACAAGAGACAGGAGTTCAAATTTGTTGACTCAGCTACAAAGGATTTTTTACTCTTACTGAAAATTATGTGTAACAGAAAACTGTGATCTAGTAAAATTATGTGTAAGTCCTCAGACATGAAAAGGAAGGCAAATGAAATTAAGACATACCTTTTGCAAAGCAGAATAAATGACAAATAAGTACCTTGACTAAATTAGAAGAGAAGAAAATACTTTAATTCTAATGGACAGAGTTACATTGGAATCTACAACTAATCCTATGCAGCCTCCTTGAAACTAGATGCAAATTTCTGTACAGTTATCGCAGTGCGATTTTTGCATCTGCATAATTTTAGAAGGCACTGAATATGTCAACTTCTTGGAAGCTATCAAAATTTCAGAATACTTTCTCTAATTTGGTGAGTGAATTTCTCCTTCCCAAAATGTGAAAAGATGAGCTCAAAGTATAAAAGCAGGAAAATCTTGATATTTTATTCAGAATGGTCTTCAAAATAAAGCTGGTAATGCTTGTTGCTTTTTTCTTCTATTAAAAAAAAAAAAAACAAACAAAAAACGAACCCTTAGCTAGCTAGAATTTAGTTCTAGAATAGTCCTAAAGTACCCAGCAGGATCATAACAAGATAAAGGGTGAGGAAAAAACATTCTTTTGTGTAGGGTAGTGAAGGCAGAACATAAAGGATCAAGAAACTGGCAGAGTAATAGCTTACCCCAGATAAACTACATCAATCAGTCCTGACAGATTTGTTTAAATGTCAGCAAACTAAAACCCATTAATTTTATTTACGGTATCAGGAGAGGAAACTTTTCATGAAGTGAATGAAGCAATTCTATTAGAATTCTAGAGTGTTGATTTAACATATACTAAGAATAATTGATTTCCACCGAACACAAAATTGATTTGTAGTACTGTTTTAAAATAATCATGAAGTAAAATGCAGGTGGATATAATGATTATATTAACATACAATGAATATCCTAATCCATAAATAATGATTGATGGAAACAAAAAAATTTATATCAGATATGCATGATCAGAAAATGAGAAAAGCAAAAGACAGATATAAGATCTTTACTAGGACATTCTTCGTTGCTGCTGGGCATGGTATGAAACACAGGGATACAATCCAGAAGCTGAAACTGCTCATTCTGGAAAAAAAATTATAGCCAAAAAAAAGAGTCTTTAAATTTACAGTTGCTGCACTCTGAGTGATTGATGAGAAGATGTATTACTTACCAGTTTCAATATTTTATACCTTTTTTCATAGAGTACCCTTTGACACATTTAGATGAAAGCCAAAATGCCTGATCAGAAATTACTCCTTGCATAGATACCTTGTAATGTCTGTGTTTTCTTCCAGGATGAAATATTGCTAATCTAGCAAATAAAAGCAAGAGGTTGAAAAAGAAATCCCGGAGAGAATGGTTTCATATCACTGATTACAACACTCTAAGCTCAGCTATTCAGCCAGTTTTTAGTCCGTCTCATTGTCTGCTCATCAGCAATCTATGAGGATCTTACGGAAGACAGAGCCAAAACCCTTTCTGAAGTCAAAGTAGAACATACCTAAAAACATACCTACTGCTGGAGAGTTAGCTCTGCCCTTGTCTAGCAAGTCAATTATTTCATCATCGAAGGTTATCAAATTTGTCAAGTATGACTTCCCCCTGGTGAAATCACACTGACTACTGATTACTTTTTTGCCCATGTGCCTAGAAACGGTTACCTGGTTTAGTTGTTAGTTGCTTCACCACCTTTCCAGAGATTGAGGTGAGGTTGACTGATCTACAGTTCCCCAGGTCCTCATTCTTGCTCTTCTTGAAGATAGGAATGATACTTGCTTTACTCCACTCTTTAAGCATTTCTTCCAGCTGCCATGATTGATTAAAGATGATCAAGAGTGGCCTCAAAAGTATATCAGCCAGCTCCCCTGGCACTCATAAGTGCATCCTATTAAGACCTACATATTGGAACTAGATGATCTTAAGGTCCATTCCAATCCTAACTATTCTATGATTCTATGATTCATCTATCTCCAGTTTGTTGAAGAGATGTCTCTTTGATAACTGAATCCTCTTTCACAAAGAGTAAGTCTTTTATTTATCAGGCATTCATTCTGGTCTCTGGGACCTGGTAATTGCAAAGACTGACCTCTTATTATTAAAGACTGAAATAAAGAAGGCAGCATTTTCCATGTCCTGTGTCACTGGAGTCCCTGGCTTATTCAGCACCAGGCTTCTATTTTTTTCAGCCATCTTTTTGCCACGTAGGTACATACAGATGCCCTCTCGTTGCCTCTTATATCGTTTACCAGACTCAACTCCAGGTGAATTTTGGCTTCCCTACTCTAATCTCTTCATAGTCAAACAGTGTTTCTATATACATAGAATCTTGAAATCACTGAATGATTTGGGTTGGAAAAGACCTTCAAGATTATTTAGTGCGATCCCTCTCGCCATGAGCTGGGACACCTTCCCCAAGACCAGGTTGCTCAAAGCACCATCTGACCTGGCCTTGAACACTTCCAGGGATGTGCCATCCACAGCTTCTCTGGACAACAGATTGCTGTGTCTCACCACCCTTCCTGGGTGCAGTACCCCAGCTGGAGTCTCAGAGGAGCAAAGCAGAGGGGGAGAATCAACTCCCTCAACTTCTCTGGCCAACCTGTGCTAGCACCTTGCAATGCTTACAGTAAAGAATTTCCTCCTAATACCTCATCTAAATTTACCCTCTTCTAGTTTAAAGCCATTGCCCCTTGCCCTTGTAAAAAGATCTGTTCTATCTTTCTTGTAGGCCCCCTCAAGATCCCTGTGATTCTTCATTCTGAAAAAGAGAAAAATGAAATACTACTCAATAAAACCTGGAAAAGCAGGTATTTCTTTTACCAACAAGGCCCAATGAAACTGACCAGAATGTTAAAAAAGAATAAACATTTTTTCATGATATTTTATAAAATCACTTATATGGCATGATGTGTAAGACTGCATAGAAGAATGTTTCTTTAAAGAGTATGAAGTGTGACTGTTACAGCTACAAATGTAGAAGCTATCACCAAAGAGGATATCAATTATCAGGCCCTTGTTCTCATGGGGGACTTCAACCATTCTGGTATCAGTTGGAGGGATGGTACAGTCCGGCATAAGCAATCCAGGAAGTTCCTCGATTGTGTGGAAGACAACTTCCTTCTGCAAGCAATAGCGGAGCCGACAAGGATCAATGCCATGCTTGACCTTGTCCTCAGCAACAGGGAAGGTCCAGTTGGAAATGTGATGCTCCAGGGCAGCCTTGATTGCAGCCATCATGAGATGGTCGAATTCAAGATGCTCAGGACAGTGAGAAGAGTGTGCAGCTAGCTCACTGCCCTGGACTTCAAGAGACCACACTTTGGCCTCTTCAGGAACCTGCTCAGTAAGGTTCCATGGGATATAGCCATAGAGGGCAGGGGGGCCCAAGACTCTTGGTTGATATTCAAGGATCATCTGCTGCAAGCTCAGGAGCGATACCTCCCTACTAGAAGGAAGTGCTGCAGGAGGGTCAGGAGACCTCCTTGGATGGATAAGGAGCTGCTGAGGAAACTGCAAAGGAGAAAAGAGGCTTATAAAAGGTGGAAGCAAGGTAGGCAGCCTGGGAAGAATACAGGGATGTTGTCTGGGAAGCTAGGGACTAGGTTAGGAAAGCTAGCACCCAGTTAGAATTAAACATGGCTAGAGATGTTAAGGATAACAGGAAGGGATTCTATAGGTACATTGCAAATAAAAGACAGACTACAGACAACGTGGGCCCACTCCAGAATCTATCGGGAGAACAGGCTACCCTGGATTTGGAGAAGGTTGAGGTTCTTAATGACTTCTTTGCCACAGGCTTCACCGGAAAATGCTCTGACCACACCACCCAAGTCTTGGAAGACAGACGCAGGGACTGTGAGAATGAAGACCCTGGGCGCACAGTAGGAGAAGATCTAGTTCAAGACCATCTTAAGAACCTTAATGTATACAAGTCCATGGCATCTGATGAAATCCATCCGCAGGTCCTGAAGGAGCTGGTAAATGAAGTTGCTAAGCTGCTGTCCATCATATTTGAAAAATCATGGCAGTCAGGTGAAGTTCTCAATGACCGGAAAAAGGGGAAATATAACCCCCATTTTCAAGAAGGGGAAAATGGATGAGTGGGGAACTACAGACCAGTCAGCCACACCTCTGTGCCTGGAAAAATCTTGGAGTGGATTCTCCTGGAAGGCATGCTAAGGCACATGAATAACAACAAGGCGCTTGGTGACAGCCAGCATGGCTTCACGAAGAGGAAATCCTACCTGACCTATCTGGTTGCCTTCTAGGATGGGGTAATGGAACTGATGGTCAGGGGTAGAGCAGTTGGTGTCATCTACCTGGCCTTGTGCAAAGCGTTTGTCACTGTCACGCATGGCATCTTTGTCTCTCAGTTTGAGAGACATTAATTTGATAGGTGGACCACTCGGTGGATAAAGAATTGGCTGGATGGCTGCACACAAAGTGTTGTGCTCAATGGCTCAGTGTCCAGCTGCAGGCCAGTAATGAGTAGTATCCCTCAGGGATCGGTGCTGGCACCAATCTTGTTCAACATCTTTGTCGGTGACATAAAGAGTGGGATTGAGTGCTCCCTCAGCAAGTTTGCCAATGACACCAAGCTGTGTGGTTCAGCTGATACGTTGGAGGGAAGGAATGCCATCCTGAGGGATCTTGACACGCTTGTGAGGTGGGCTGATGCCAACCTGATGAAGTTTAACTATGACAAGTGCAAGGTCCTCCACCTGGGTGGGAGCAATCCCAGGCACAGCTCTAGGCTGGGCAGAGAAGAGATTCAGAGCAGTCCTGCAGAGAAGGACTTGGGGGTTTTGGTTGATGAAAAAATGAACATGAGCCAGCTTCAGTGTGCGCTTGCAGCCCAGAAAGCCATCCGTATCCTGGGCTGCATCAAAAGGACAGTGACCTGCAGGTCAGCGGAGATGATCCTGCCCCTCTACTCTGCTCCCCTGAGACCTCACTTGGAGTATTGTGTGCAGTTCTAGTGTCCTCAGCATAAAAAGGATATGAAACTGTTGGAACAATTTCAAAGGAGGGCCACGAGGATGATCAGGGGAGTGGAGCACGTCCCGTATGAAGATAGGATGCGTAAGTTGGGTCTGTTCAGCCTGGAGAAGGGCAGGCTGCGTGGAGACCTCATAGCATCCTTCCAGTATCTGAAGGAGGCCTATAGCGATTGTGAGGAGGGACTCTTCGGGAGGGACTGTAATGAGAGGACAAGGGGTAACAGTTTCAAACTTAAACAGGGGAAGTGTAGATTGGCTATGAGGAAGAAATTCTTTACTGTAAGGGTGGTGAGGCACTGGAATGGGTTGCCCAGGGAAGTCATGAATGCTCCATCGCTGGCAGTGTTCAAGGCTGGGTTGATCAGAACCTTAGGTGTCATGGTTTAGTGGGAGGTGTCCCTGCCCCTGGCAAGGGGGTTGGAACTAGATGATCTTAAAGTCCTTTCCAACCGTGAGTATTCTATTATTCTATAATTCTATGAGTCTACTGCTCTGAGGAATTTAATCCCTTGCTTAAGTCCAACTTTTTTACCAGAAACAAAGAAACTTAAATAATCATGACCAGTAATAAATCTCCCATTTGCTTTATTAAATGTCCTATGATAGCCTTCATTATCTACAGGTTTTTTCATTGTCCAGCTTTTAATTTTCTTCATAGTCACTAAGAGAAAGAGAAATATTGCAAGATTAATGGTCAACATTATATCAATACTGCATCATTCAATTCTGTACTCATCAAACCTATTTGTTCTAGTGTAAATGTGAGCATTAAAGTTACAAAAAGCAATTAATTATCTTTTCCTGAGTGAGAAGAGCCCATTAACTTTTCTATTTAACATTAATTTGAAAACCTCTGCTTTGTGTTAACCCTTAGATTTTATTTGTCCTGTACTATAAATGGTGCCCACATGATTTTATTGATTCTTTCTAGAGTCTGAAGGGCAAGAACTCTATTACAAAACATGTTGAGGAAAGTGCTATAAAAGTGCAAGATAATTACTGAAATAGTGATTATTCAAGAAACATTACCCTGGAAGATCTAAAATTAAAATGACCTTAGTAGCAGGCCAAATGTTTGCTCATATTAATAAAGTCAGAAGTATGTATTTCTGAAGAACACTTGATAGTGGTAAGTTCTTTTTTTTCCCTCTTTAAACATTCTCTCTTAAATCAAAGTGAATAAAATTAAAAGAAAATCCCTGAAAAAAATGAGGCTATTATCAGTCATTGAGCTTATCTGAGTTCACTGGGGACAACAAATAATGCTGTCTAATTAATTAGGATGACATCAAAGTTTGCGACATATTTTTTATGGCTGGCTGATTCTAAACCCTCTTTTTGATTAGAACTTGCATGTTTCAAATAAAAAAGGATGTTAGACATCCCATCTGCTTTGTAACAGAGCTTCAGAAAAAAAAATATACTGAAGTCTTTATAAGTTCACATCACCAGAACAAGACAAATGCAGCATCGTATCTGATATACGACACAATTGCAATTGTTAAAATTCTATTATTTTAATCAAGCTACGTGTTAAAAAAGTCCTACTTTCAACATGATTTGTTGTTCAGTCTGACATCAGAGTCTGTTAGCCAATTGTCGTGGTTTAAGCCTAACTCACGCAGACTCTCTCTCACTCACTCCCCCCTCTTTCTTGCCCACCACTCCTGGAGGGATGGGAAGGAGAATAGAAAAGAATGTAACTCCCACAGGTTGAGATAAGAACAGTTTAGTAACTAAGGTATAACACAAATCACTGCTGCTACCACCAATAATAATAATGACAAGTCAAATACAAGGAAAGAATACAATTCTCACCACCTAATACCAAACCCGACCAAGCAGTGCACCCCCACCCTTCCGGGTCTCTGCTCTCTGCTCTTCCATCCTGGGCATGATGTACTGTGGTATGGAATAACCTCTTTGGTCAGTTTGGGTCAGGTGACCTGTCTCTGCTTCCTCCTGGCTTCCCCTCCTCCCTGTCAGAGCATGAAACTCAGAAAGTCCTTGGCCAGACCAAAACATCACTAAGCAGTAACTGAAACACTGGTGTTATTAGCGCTGTTCCCAGGCCCAAAATCAAAAACATAGCGCTGCACCAGCTACCAAGAAGCAGAAAAATGACTGCTGCTGCTGAACCCATGACACCAATAAATGTCTCACTTCCAAATACCTCTTCTCTTTGAGTGAGAGCAAGTAAAATTTTGAAATGGAATGCATATCCAGAGGTGGCACATCTTGTTTACAAAGTGCTGGCTGGCAAACAATGATATAACACTTACTGACTACTATGCAGAGCTGTGACGCTAATTATGTGCATATTCTGAAATAAACTCGTTAGAAAGCAAATTACTTAAAAATGCATAATTCTATTTCATGCCTGAATACACTTATGTGAAAGTAGTGTACTTCTAGTATACTTGAAATAGATTTAGCAGACATATGAAGGGTCAGTATACCATTCATGAAGTCCAAGTACACTATAATCAAGCTCCTCTTTTTTTTTTTATCTAAATCATTTATAAGTAATGCTGTTAGTATCGATATCCATATTATATATGTGGTTACAGAAAAATTGCATGCAATTATAAATTCTTGAGTTCTAAGGGAATCAAATACAGAAATTAAGTACTTGCATACATTGTTTATGGCTATTGGAAAAGTTATGTTGTTACAAAGCTATATACAGGTTTCTTTTTTGAAGTATGTATGTGTAAAGTTAAAAAAAATTGCTTTAATCTATTTATTTTTCATTGTTTTCAGTATAAGCCTATTTGCCACTTGTGTCAGACCTCTACCTTGACATTCCCTTGAGTGGTTTTTTTTGAGATATCAAGTGATTGATTACTGATGCATATTTTATTGAATATTAAAAATAGGGTTAAAGTTATGGTAGCTTAAAACAGAGGACAGGTCAAATACTTGTGGAGCACGCATACTGTCCAGAATGAATGACTGTAGCTGATATTAACCATGTATAGCACATAGAAATTGCTCAGACTAGCATCTTGTGAGACATAATAGAAGACTTTCCTTCACTTAGAAAGGATCATAGAATGTCTCAATTTGGAAGGCACCCTTAAGAATTGAGTCCAACTACTTGCTTCTTGCAGAACTATCTAAAACTAATTCATCCCGTGACTAAGAGTATCATCCAGATGCTCCTTGAACTCTGACAGGCTAGGTGCTGTGACCACTTTCCTGGGGAGCCTGTATCAGTGACAGACCACCCTCTCAGTGAAGAACTTTTTTCTAATGTTCAATCTGAACTTCCCCTGACATAGTTTCATTTCCTCATGTCCTGTCTCTGGTCACCAGAGAGAGGAGATTAGCACCTCCCCCTCTGCTGCCCTCCTTGAGGAAGTTGTAGACTGCCACGAGGTCACACCTCAGCTTTCTTCTTTCTAACCAGGAAAAACAGAAATGCCCTCAGCCACTGGTAAGTCTTGCCCTCCAGACCTTTCACCACCTTGGTTGTCCTCCTCTGGAGACACTCCAATATTTTATAGTAGTCCTTCTTATAGTGAGGCACCCAAAACTCCACACAGTACTTGAGGTGGGCCCACACCAGTCCAGTGTAGAGTGGGACAATCAGCTCCCTCAACCAGCTGTACATACTGTGCCTGGTGCACTCCAGGGCGCAGTTAACCTTTATTGCCTTTCTTTTCCTTATTCAATTTTTTTTTTTAAATTATGCTCAGTTTGTACATTTCTCGTCAAGCCTTGTTTACATAAATAAAAATAGGGAAAAAATTCTCAAGCCAGAATTGTTTCTCATGACACATTCTCATATCTACAGTTCAGGTGAGTTCTAGACGTATTATGCATTAGGTTTATCTTCCAAATGCTCAAGTAGGATGGCTGTAACAGATCTTTAAGCTAAATTATCTTTAATCTTTACATAGGGTATCTGTAAGCAGGTGTTTATATCATGATGCTTTCTATTTAAGTCTTCCTTATGTTACAGTATAAATAAGAACACTGATTTATTCCTACTAAGTCCTTTGGTCAAGAAATATTCGGAATGCTTTTGAAGATTTGCATGAAAGTTTATGCTTTATTATTAGTGCTTAATTGATCATTACCATGCAAATAGAGATGAGCCTTAACATCAACGTTATCACTAGACTGTGTTAGAGACACATTTTGTATCAGAAGAATGATCATAGAATCATAGAATAGTTAGGGTTGGAACGGACCTTAAGATCATCTTGTTCCAACCCCCCTGCCAGGGGCAGGGACACCTCCCACTAAACCATGCCACCCAAGGCTATGTCCAATCCAGCCTTGAGCACCGCCAGTGATGGAGCATTCATAACTTCCCTGGGCAGCCCATTCCAGTGCCTCACCACCCTTACAGTAAAGAATTTCTTCCTCATATCCAATCTGAACTTCCCCTGGTTAAGTTTGAACCCATTACCCCTTGTCCTATCACTACAGTCCCTCATGAAGAGTCCCTCCCCAGCATCCCTATAGGCCCCCTTCAGATTCTGGCAGGCTGCTAGGAGGTTTCCATGCAGCCTTCTCTTCTCCAGGTTGAACTTCCCCAACTTTCTCCTCCAATCTTCATAAAGGAGGTGTTTCAGTCCCCTGATCATCCTCGTGGCCCTCCTTTGGATAAGGCAGCGTACACAGTAATTATCATCTTACTAGAAAACAAAAGTCCATACTATTTTTTATGAATCACACCAACATATAGAACATAGTATCCTAAATGCATATTTAAATCTGTCATAAATAGTTCACACAGTCAGGGAATCTTTAAGTTACAAACATCTTAGCAATATCTTGACACAGACGGGGAGTCCAGTTGATCATGTAAGACTCACAATAAAACATAAGACTGGACAAGTTTAGATTTCTTTATGGGAGAACAAGAAAAAAACCTACCCAAACCTCCCAAAACCAACAAGAACACCCCAACCCAAAACCAAACCAAACCAAACCCAACTGCTAAAAAATTTTAAGTAAATATCACTAAAACGTTTATTTAAAATTCTGTCTCATTTTGTTCATCTTTGTAAGAAAGAATTAGAGGTCCATAAAAGTTGAGATTGAAGGTCTCTGAGGAGTTGTTTATTCTCTTGTCCTATGGTGATGTCTATTTTTTTAGAAGTCAAAGGGAAAAGAAAATATAAAAATACAGATACCTATTACAAAATATTTTTATATCTAAAAATTAAATATATGAGACACTGTATACATAAAGTTTGATAAAAAAAGTAATATTGGTAAAAGCCAAGAAAAAACAGAAAGTATAAGGGATATAAAGAACTTCCTTCTCTTTAAAATACAGTCTCTGACTTTCTTAGGATGACTTTTCAATTTGGTTCTGCTTTCAGTTGACTTCCATTTTTCAGTCATCCATATATAGCTGTTTCATGGGAACCTATCAGAAACCAGAATTCTAATGCAGTGGGGCAAGAATTGCATGTGTGATGCTGAAAGAATAGTTCTTTATGAAATCTATGATTTTTTACTGTGATTATTAAATCATGTCCTACAATGTGCTCTCTCAATATCTGTTCAGTACCTGTTTGTGGAAGAGTTTCTTGTTGAGAATGGACGTGTAAGCAGTCCAGCCTTTGACTTAGCCTCACTCGAGTAGTGAGCAGAAGGTTTCATAGGCCGCTGAGGGGGTTAACAAAGGATGCCTACGTGCTGACACAAAGAGGAAGCATTTCATGAGCTGCCACCAATCGTTAAGCCGTTGCTAGCACTTGACCAGGAGGCGCTAGCCAATCAGATGTTATCGAATGTTCTAGTGTTCTGAAGCTTTCCTATAAAAGGTGATGTTTGCGTACAATAAATTGTCAATGTTTGATCACATTGGCCGTTGTTGCGTTGTCCTTGATCTCCCCCTGGTTCTTACCTATAATTTCAAATCTGGGGGTGAAATTTAACAAAATTTAATACCAATGATTTTTTTTCAGGAGATCAATAGTCAGAAAAATGGAATTAATTGTCATTAGGGAACACAAAGAAATTGTCAAGAATTTCTATTTTCTTGGGGTTTTCTTCTTTGCACAGAAGGCCAATATAGAACCACTAAAGTCCTACTTGCATGTTCTTTTGAGAAAATTGAGGGCACTGACTGACATTCAAGTTGTTATAGTTTCAAAACCTAAAGCTGGATCTGTATCCATGTTCTCAACTCACAGAAAGTTTAAGGTGACATAACTTTAAACTGCACCTTGCATTAAATCACGTTAGCTTGTATGCACTGTGATTTGATAACACATACAGAAACAAATTAAGCATTTCAGTTTATTCCAGTTATTTGGCTCCAGATTAAGACAACTCAATTAGGTGTCTATATGCAGAATCCAAGTGCCTATTATGATCACCTAGTCAATAAAATTAATGGGGTCTAAGGACTAATTTCACTAAGTAGACACTAATATCTAATCAACTGAATTCACTCTAGCGATTTCATTGTCAAAAGGCACAGTGGAAGCTCTCAAACACAAATGTCTAATACCATCTGAGATCATGGACTCAGAGAATCATAGAATGGTTAGAGTTGGAAAGGATCTTAATATCATCTAGCTCCAAACCCGCTGGCATGGTCAGGGACACCTCTCTGTAGACCAGGTTGCTCAAGGCCCCTCCAACCTGGCCTTGAACACTGTCAGGGATGGAGCATTCACAACTTCCTTGGGCAACCTGTTCCAGGTGCCTCATCACAATAAAGAACTTCTTCCTTATACCTAACCTGAACCTCCCCTGTTTAAGTTTGAACCCATTGCCCCTTGTCCTGTCACTATACACCCTTGTAAAAAGTCCCTCTCCAGGTTTCTTGTAGGCCTCCTTTAGATACTGGAAGGTTGGTCTAAGATATCACTAGAGCCTTCCCTTCTCTAGGCTGAAGAAGGCCAATTCTCTCAGCCTATCTTCATAGGAGTGAAGCTTCAGCCTGCTGATTATCTTCGAGGCCCACCTCTGAACTCGATCCAGCAATGTTGTACCATCTCCTGTAACCACATGATGGTCCAAAACGACAAGGATCTCCTACAGATATTGTGTCAGATGAGACTTCCACATGGATGCTTGAAATACATTCAGGTTTCTCAAATTGCACATCTATGAACTGTATCAACTACATGGCCTCTCCAAAGACAAATTAATTATGATGTGTTTGGGTGAGCTAATCAGTAACTTCATCATGTACCTACACCTTCCATGAATGCGATCTATTGTGAGTCAAATTCTCTAAAATGTTTTAAAAATATTTTTTCATACACCTGCAAATACCTTCAATAAGTACACCACAATCAAGTAATTTTCTTCCTCTTTATAATAAAATTGGATTTTTATCGTGTAGATTTTATTACCAGAAAGGCATGGAGATGATGAGGCTGGCAAATAATGTGCAGGACATATATGTGAACAGATTAAAGCAGCTATGTCTAACAAAAAAGTCCAGAATATCTCTCTAGCAGAAAAGAACATAGAATAGGCCTTGTCCATACTATTAAATCCTCTTATGTCCTAAACCAGGATTATCATAACTGACCTGCCTTGGGAATAGTCTCTGTTCTGACCCATGTTGGGATTTAAATTCTACTAAATGGTTTTCCTTTTGCTGATTGTCCTGGGTTCAGCAGTAGCAGTCATTTGTCTCCTTCTTGGTAGCTGGTGCAGCACTGTGTTTTTGACTTTTGGCCTGGGAACAGTGCTGATAACACCAGTGTTTTCAGTTACTGCTTAGTAATGTTTTGGTCTGACCAAGGACTTTCTGAGTCTCATGCTCTGCCAGGGAAGAGGGGAAGCGGGGAGGAAGCAGAGATAGGACATTTGACCCAAACTGACCAAAGAGGTATTCCATGCCACAGCACGTCATGCCCAGGATGTAAAAACTGGGTGCAGGAGCCCAGAAGAGTTAGTTCACGGCTCAGTCATGGGGTGGTGAGCAGTTATAAATTTCTTCCCTTGTATTTTCCCTTATCATTATTATTATTGGTGGTAGCAGTAGTGATTTGTGTTATACCTCAGTTACTGGACTGTTCTTACCTCAACCTGTGGGAGTTACATTCTTTCGACTCTCCTCCCCCTCCCTCTGGAAGTGGGGGGGGGGGAAGGGGAAGGGAGGCTCCAGAGACTGTGTGGTTTTTCTGAGTTACAGCTGGGCTTAAACCACGACACTGAGCTACTTTAATTCTCGTCTGCAGTTTTTAACTTAGACATCAATTTCTTTTCTGTAGAATATTGCCATGTGTAGGTAGGATTTTAGTGTAGAATTCAGCTCCATATAAAATCTTTGCCGCTGTTCACATTTATACTAGCACAGAAATTCTCCTTTTCAGTTAACTTTCAAGTGAATGTTTTGTTTTATGCTTGACAGCATGAGCAGCTGTGTTTCATGTATGAAGACTAGAATGCGAAGAGGCTTATATACACAAGGTAAATGGTTTTCTACTGTCACCTGTGGAGAAGATGGTGAGTAGAGAAATTACTCTCTCACCTGGACAGGCCCATTTTTGTCCTTAAAAAGAGGTGGAAATTAACAAAGAATTCTTCTAAAGTGGGATAGTGAGAAACCTTCTATAGTGTATTTCAAATGCAGTAGCTAGACATCTTAGAAATGCATGCACTGAAAGTGAAGGATGATTTCTGCATCAGCTGTTGTACTAACTGTATTCACAGGACTGTCATACTTCTTTAACACAGTAGCTTCTCTTTCTATCAGTCAATCTATTATGTAAAAAAGTGGAAAACAGAACTTCAATTCTTCCTGCTATAGCACTTCTGAGTGCACTACTTCTTTGAAATGTTCCCAGATTTCTACCAATTTCTTTCCAAATGTAACACAACTGCTTGTCGGCTTCTGAAACATCCTGAAATAAGCATAAATACTGAATATGCCTTCAAATTTTTCATCAGATTTTTAATTGCTAATGCATTTAGCTAGATCATTAGTTCCATAGTGGTAGCACTTGCTACATCTAAAGGGGAATAGTTTATATGCTTTCTCACTCCTTTAAGCAGTTTTCAGAGTGACTGAGAGAAGTATCTAGATCTACTTTGTGAGTATACTTTTCATCTTTTAAATGCAAGACTTCAAAGAAGTCTTGCAGACCAAAGCAGCAGGAATACAACAGTAGTGTAGAGGAGAGCGATAGAAAAGAGTTGTCATTTACATAGACTTGTACATGTAATCCCTTATTATATAGACCTTAGCAATATTCTCTACTATAAAAAAAGCTCTTTACTTCCCAAAATGCCTCTTTGTTTCACTCAATGAATTTGAGCTATCCTTTTCAATAAAACCAGAGGAAAAATCAAGTAGTAATGAACTAACAAGAAAGAGGTAATGAGCAGTAAATTATTAACCTATTTTTCAGATGTTCCTCAAACACAAGCACATCTCCTGGTGCAAATCAGTTTAGCAGTATTTTAAGCTGGTCTACTTATTTTACTCAAGATCTTGTTTACGGGCAAGGGGAAACAAACCTTATATATCAAGCCAACAGTCATTATCAGTTCAGATCTAATTATTAGAGAAAAAGAAGAAATACTTGCATACAAAATCTGATTATATAGTAATAATGTAGGTATTTTTTGATAAATATTAGTTCATAGCATTTTTTTTCCTGCTATCATACTCAGCCTTGCACGACACTTGTGCTTTTTAAGGTCAGTAGCTTCAGCTTTGTGGTGTGAGAAGCGTGTTATGACAAATTTATGATCCATTCCTGGCGGTGTTCAAGACCAGGTTGGACAGAGCCTTGGGTGACATGGTTTGGTGGGAGGTGTCCCTGCCCATGGCAGGGGGGTTGGAACTAGATGGTCTTAAGGTCCTTTCTAACCCTAACTATTCTATGATTCTATGATTCTAAATTGTTAAGATCTCTATTCCCTCCAAGAATCCATCTAGTTCCTGTTCGCTCTTGTTTCCAGTTCTCTTTCCTTTTAGACTCAGCTCCCAATTTCTAGTCTCTTGAATTAACTATCTTGAGTTTGTTCTCTCCTAAGAGTTCCTGGTGTTTTTAAAAAAAGTTCAAATTTGCCTAACAACTTTCTGTACACACAGCCATAAATTTCTTGTCCATTTTATTATTTCATTGGCCCATGGCCTTTTTAATTCCATTACATTTAAATTGGAAAGCTTTCTTCTCCCTGGTTATTGACTGCCAGCAAAGCATAAAAGGAGCTGTTATCTCTGAATGGCATTTAAATTTTTTTCAGTTTTCAAACCTAGGAGAATATTTTTCATGAAGTCAACATTTATTCTTAAATTTCAAGTATCTTTCAAGCAAATTTCAAGTATCTTGTTCAGCCGGAAGAAGGTTCTAGGGACACCTTAGATCAGCCTTACAGTGCTTAAAGCCTACAAGAAAGCTGGAGAGGGACATTTTACAGCAGCATGTAGTGATAGAACAAGGAGGATGGGTTTAAAGTGAAAGAGGCTAGATTTAGATTAAATATTACAAAGAAATTCTTCACTGTGAGCATGGTAAGGACCTGAATCAGGTTGCCCTGTGAGTTATGCCTGCCCCATCCCTGAAAGTGTTTAAGGCTAGGTTGGATGTGAATGAGCAACCTGATCTAATGGAAAGTGCCTCTGCCCGTGACAGGGGGTTTGGAACTAGAGGATCCTGAAAGTGCCTTCCAACCCAAGCCCTGCTATGATTCTACGGTTCATGAGGCTGTAGGTACTGATTGACATACTCAAAAAATAGTGACACAAACAATATAGTTTCACCAGTCTCATTTTTATAAATAATTTTTAAACAGTCTGGAATAATGTAAGAAAAATGCTAAGAGAACCTGGTACTGAAAATTCACCTTGCATAATTAATTTGTGCTGAAGTTCCAAGGAATTAAAAAGCATTTAAGAAGCTGATAAATTTCTAGTACCTAGGACCCTTAATCCCTCGTATTTATGAAGTTATGAACTAAAAGGACAGTACAGTCCCTGACAGTATGGCAGTTGTTCCCAACAAAAATTGTCTAAACCATGTTGAAACATAAAATGTGTACTCATAGATAAATATAGGATAGGACAATTTTTTAGATATTAAATACCCTGGAAAACAGGATACATCAGCAAATCTTGTTTAGATAAAAAGATGTGTTTGACTAGTTGTTCATCATGAGAGACAAATATTTAAGTAGTTTTAAGATCAGGAAAAGAAAGAATGGACAGTACAAAATCAAGTCTAGGATGTGAAGTTCTCATTAATTAAGGAATAAAATCAGTTGAATTTTGTCCATGCTATCTGACATGTCTACACACAATTTCCCTCTTTCCCTGCACATTTATGCATTTTTGCAAATAAACAGACAGGCTTCTATGAAAGATGTTCAAATCTGTCACAATGTCTTAAACGGAAAAAGTCTGAGATCTGAAACCTTGCAAAAAGAGTTGAATCAAAAAACGTGATTTTTAATTTTTATATAAATATTTATATATATTTACTTATAACAACTATTTTTTTTCCAGATATATATGGTTTTCAGTGAAAGAAATTTATGTGACTTCTACTCTATCTGTGCAGCCTGAAGTGTAGGGTTTCAGATTAACATTTTTCATGGTTCTCAGTTTTTGAGTAATTCTTCTTTAATTAAGTTTCATCATATTTCATTTTCTTCAGTGGCTAACTTATAAAAAATATTTTTCTTGCTATTGGAAACATATAAGACAACAGGAAAAAAAAAAAAATCTACTTATAGTGCTCAAGAGGGGACCCTTACAGTGTCTGACTGGAGGGAGGCTCGGCATCCAGGAGCTTCAACTCGGAGCAGCAACAGGCACCGAGGGAGCCTCAAGTCCTCGGCAGAACTTGCCCAGGAGCCAGCAGCTCAGCGGAAGCGAGGAGCTGACTCAGAGGGGGCGGTGCCAGGAGGAGCGGCACCAGCCCTGACTGGTTAAAAACCTGCCCCAGGGAGCATGAGCGACCAGGAGTGCGGTGACCAGGGCGGGTTTGAGGCAGTTTGTGCTGGCAGGCGAGCGGGATGGTGAGCACTCGCTGTATGACCAGGGCTCGGTCTGGGAGCTCTGCTCTGGCTGCCACGGCAGTGGCCAGCATAGGCACCCAGACAGAGCTGATGGGAAGGGAGGCTGCAATACAGAGCTCGGGGTGTAGTGAGCGCCTGCACTGCTCTCCTGAGAGGAAGGTGCGCAATGGTCAGAGCTGCACTCTGTGCTCCCTGGTAGAGGTCCTCCTGCAGCAGGTGGCTGAGTTGGGGGACCCTGTTACTAGGCTGAAAGGTGTCAGGGAAGATGAGGGGAAACAGGACTGCCTGCTCCAGGCCCAGACTGTGCAGGGGCCTCAAGCATCTGCTGTCACTCATGCAGGAAAGGAGGCCACTAACCCAGGAAGCTGGGAAATGGTAACAGAAAAAAACAAAAAAAAAAAGAGGAAGAGGACAATTAAAAGCAAGGGCCTTCCTCCTAAATCGGATGTTCCTACCCAGAACTGCTTTGCTGTCCTGCAGGGGGCTGATGGGGAACCACACTCCCACCAGGAACAACCGGCTGATACACTGGCAAAGAAGATCACTACTGGTGCTGCCAGGAAAAAGCGGTGGGCCATACTAGTAGGGGACTCTACTCTGAAAGGAACAGAGGCACCCACCTGTTCGCCTGACCCAGGCTCAAGGGAGGTGTGTTGCCTACCAGGGGCTGGGATCAGGGATGTTGCAGAGAAGCTGCCTGCTCTAGTCAGTCCCACTGACTATTACCCACTTCTAGTGATCCATGTGGGTGCTACTGATACAGATAGCAATAGCTCGGAGAATATAAAGAAGGACTACAGAGCTCTGGGCGAGCTCGTTAGGGGCTCTGGAGAGCAGATTGTCATTTTGTCAATTCTCTAGGATACAGGGCAGTACCTAAAAAAGGCTAGGAAGATTGGCCAGGATAATAAATGGTTAGAAGGGTGGTGCTATAGTCAGGGGTTTGGGTATCTAAAACATGGTACTCAATTTAGTAGGCCAGGTCTACTGGGGGCTGGTGGAGCTGATCTGACAAAGAAAGGGAAGAGTGGTTTTGGTAGGAGGCTTGCCAGACTGGTCAAGGATGCTTTAAACTAGATGAGTTGGGGGAGGGGGACATCATTTCATCCCAAAACACCCAGTCACTTGCCAGCAGCCATAATAAATGCTCGGAGCAATGTAGAGATATTGTAGCTGCTCCAGCCAATAAGCCGGCTTCATTTGGAGCTCGGCTCAGATGCCTCTATACAAATGCCCATAGCATGGGGAAGAAACAAGAGGAATTAGAGATGTGTGCACATCTACGGGGGTATGACATCATAGGCATCACAGAAACATGGTGGGATGGCTCTTATGACTAGAATCATGATCGCTGCAATCAGTGCTGCCCAGGAGCATCACATTTCTAACCAGCCCTTCCCTATAGATGAGGACGAGGACAAGCATGGCACCTTTCCTTGTCGGCTCCTCTATTACTTGCAGAAGGAACCTCTCTTCCACACAATTGAGGAACTTCCTGGATTGCTTGTGCTGGGCTGTACCATGGCTACCCAGGATTTGGAGAAGGCTGAGGTTCTTCACGACTTCTTTGCCTCAGGCTTCACCGGAAAATGCTCTGACCATACAACCCAAGTCTTGGAAGGCAGACGCAGGGGCAGTGAGAATGAAGACCCTGGGCGCACTGTAGGAGAGGATCTAGTTCAAGACCATCTTAGGAACCTGAATGCACACAAGTCCATGGGACCTGATGAAATCCATCTGCGGGTCCTGAAGGAACTGGCAAATGAAGTTGTTATGCCACTGTCCATTATATTTGAAAAATCATGGCAGTAAGGTGAAGTTCCCGACAACTGGAAAAAGAGGTATATAACCCCCATTTTCAAGAAAAGGGGAATATAACCCCCATTTTCAAGAAGGGGAAAATGGATGAGTGGGGAACTACAGACCAGTCAGCCACACCTCTGTGCCTGGAAAAATCTTGGAGCGGATTCTCCTGGAAGGCATGCTAAGGCACATGAATAACAACAAGGTGCTTGGTGACAGACTGCATGGCTTCACTAAGAGGAAATCCTACCTGACCTATCTGGTTGCCTTCTAGGATGGGGTAATGGGACTGATGGTCAGGGGTAGAGCAGTTGATGTCATCTACATGGGCTTGTGCAAAGCGTTTGACACTGTCCCACACAACAACCTTGTCTCTAAGTTGGAGAGACATCAATATGATAGGTGGACCACTCGGTGGATAAAGAACTGGCTGGATGGCCGCACGTAAAGAGTAGTGCTCAATGGCTCAATGTCCAGATGGAGACCAGTAACGAGTGGTGTTCCTCAGGGATTGGTGTGGGGACTGGTCTTGTTCAACATCTTTGTCGGTGACACGGACAGTGGGATTGAGTGTGCCCGCAGCAAGTTTGCCAATGACACCAAGCTGTGTGGTTCTGTTGATGCTCTGGAGGGGAGGAATGCCATCCAGAGGGACGTTGACACGCTTGTGAGGTGAGCTGATGTCAACTGGATGAAGTTTAACCATGCCAAGTGCACGGTCCTCCATCTGGGTTGGAGCAATGCCAGGCTCAGCTACAGGTTGGACAGAGATGATATTCAGAGCAGTCCTGCTCAGAAGGACTTGGGGGTGTTGGTCGATGAGAAGATGAACATGAGCCAGCTTCAGTGTGCACTTGCAGCCCAGAAAGCCAACCGTATACTGGGCTGCATCAAGAGGGGCGTGACCAGCAGGTCAAGGGAGGTGATCCTGCCCCTCTACTCTGCTCCCCTGAGACCTCACTTGGAGTATTGTGTGCAATTCTGGTGTCCTCAACATAAAAAGGACATGGAACTGCTGGAACAAGTCCAAAGGAGAGCCACGGGGATGATCAGGGGAGTGGAGCACCTCCTGTATGGAGATAGGCTGAGAAAGTTGGGTCTGTTAAGCCTGGAGAAGAGAAGGCTGCGTGGAGATCTCATAGCAGCCTTCCAATACCTGAAGGGGGCTTATAGGGATGCTGGGGAGGGACTCTCCCTTAGGAACTGTAGTGATAGGACAAGGGGTAATGGGTTCAAAGTTAAACAGGGGAAGTTTAGATTGGTTATGAGGAAGAAATTCTTTACTGTAAGTGTGTTGAGGCACTGGAATGGGTTGCCCAGGCAAGTTGTGAATGCTCTATTGCTGGTGTTGTTCAAGGCTGGGTTGATCAGAACCTTGGGTGTCATGGGTTAGAGGGAGGTGTCCCTGCCCCTGGCAAGGGGGTTGGAACTAGATGATCTTAAGGTCCTTTCCACCCCTAACTGTACTATGATTCTATGATTCTGTACTGGCTAATTATCAATTGAATGAAGTTCAAGCTTTTACCAAACAAAAATTACAAATTTTTTTTAAGTTTTCACAATTTATACATAAAATATAAACTTGACTACTTAGTTCTTGGCATATATCTCTATCCTTCCTGTAAGCATTAAAAAAAGCAACAGAGAATGCTGAAGTGTCAAAAAAATATTGCAGAATTTTCTCTTTCTATTTTTTCAAGATGCTTAGTGAATAGGTTTCATTGTGTGACTAACCTAGCCAGTGATTGTAACAATGATCTTGCTTTTACAATATATAAGGAATCTTTTCATTATTACTTAAAGTGCAGCATGACTTGGGATGCTTCATGCCTAAGTGAGATATATGAGGTCAGGAACCTTAATCAATACATGCCATGGATAAGTTTTGAAAAGAAAATATTTTTTTGATGAAAACTGTAGGAGAATATTAGGTTAGTATGAGCACGTTATTTAGCTAACCTAGTGTTTAATTGCAACTTCACACTTAAGAGACTAAGAGGCTAAAATCTTAATTTAATCGATATTAATGGCAAGTGTTCATAGAAAAATCTGTTTAGGATTTCCACATTCTATATACACCTGGGGGAAAAATGTCAATTGGATTTTAGAGCACATAAGTGACTTTATTTTTTCTAACACTGGTAGATTTATATATTTTCAGAATTATAACAATTGTTAGGAGAAAAAAAAATTATCATAAAAGGTTTTTTTTTATTTTAATTTTACTATCACATAGCTCAATATAACCAAATAAAATTAATGTTTATGAGTTATAAACACCCCTGGAATGTATGTTATAACTCTGATAATAATTTTCCAACTTTGTTTATTGTTAGACTATTTATAGTGTGTCCTGTACCAACTGCAATCAAAGATACTTTCCCTATTTAAACTATCATATTTCAATTACTTTAGTTTTTCTAACCAAAACAAGAAGTTTGTTATGAAACTTTTACTGCTCACATTTGATTACTTTAGTTCTAAGAATATTGTAGATTCTGCTGAAGCCTGAAATATCTAAAAAAGTATTTAATTAATCTCATGAAGATGGATGAATATTAATTGTGTGAATAAAAATGAAGTAATTTTTTTTATTATTGCATTTTTAAAATTTGTTTAAATAAAAAAAAAGAACCTCAGAACAGGTAAATAATTGGTATGTAAACACTATGTATTATATGGACAATGAGATGGTGGAGTTTAGGATCCTAATAAGAGGGAGCTGGACCACAGACATGGATATAGGGAAAGAAGACTTCAATTTCTTCATAGATGTGCTTTGAAGAATCCTATAGAATGTGGCCCTTAAGAGAAAAGGGAATCATGAGCATGCAAACATGATTTCTGTCTTCAAGAAGGGAAGAAGGAAGAACCAGGGAGCTACAGAATAGTCAGTGTCACCTCAATTCCTGTGAAGATGATGAAGATAATCCTCCTGGAAAGCATTTCCAAACAAACCAAGTTGGAGGCATGCAGCTGTGTTCAGAAATTACTGTCCTATACTCAGAAGTTTTGAGCAGTTCACAGCTATTTCCTTTCCCCACCAAGGAGAAACCTGTTTTTAAGAATCTTCTGAAATATAAAACACAATCACTATTACATAAATGACAGCTTATTGATTTTATTTTTAACACGGGATGTGAAATATTGCATATTTAAATCCTTTTTCACTGTTTGTGCATATTTTTATATTTTCTTGTTTCAACTCATTTTTATGGACTCTACTTTTTTGAAACCATTAAAATTAAAGTTTAAGTAGAATTGTCCTGGGATGTGTCAATTTCCATCTCAACTTGCCATTATTTTCTGCTCAAAACATTTTCTAGAGGGGAAAAAACCAACCAATAAATAATCTGCAAACAGATTGAGAATCTATTGCTTTTTTTCTCAGCCTATTCAAACTTTTCATCCATTTACCAATTTACACTGCCTTGTCCCTCAAACTAGAGCAAGTCTTAGAATCTCAAGAAAATTAGCACTTCCTTGGTGATTTTATTTATTACAAAACTGAAATGTGATAAATCGACATTCTTGTCTGTTGACATGGGAAGCTATGTGTAAAAGAAGATTCATCTTACAGCTGACATGAAATAGTTGTCTAACAACTGGCACTATGTGCTATGCATCCGTCTTCAAGGGACGAAGCTGCGTAAGGAAGAGAAGGCTAAATCACTTTACCTTAGGACCACTAAGTTTTAACATATATAAGTGACATTCTAAAAATTTCACACACTTTATTCAGTGTAAACCACCATATGGTCAATGGCAGATGGTTTTATGTTGAATTTAAGTCCTCAGAGAGCTGGATCAATGGCAAACATAGCGCTGACACAGCAGGAAAATATGCAAAATTATGTTCAGCTTAGAGTTAAGATAACCACTGCAAAATTAAAGATTAAAATAAAGCAAGTAAGCTTATTAAAACAAAAAATAGAAAAAATAACATAAAAATCTCACATGGGTATACAGCAAATATGGAAAGATTAATATCTGGTTAGTGTGGTGGTTTGAATCCCTACAACTAAGTACCAACCAACCTCTCCCTCACTCCCTCCCCTTCTAGCAGGACATGGGGAAAGAATCAGAAGCACAAAAGCAAGAAAAAATAATGGATTAAGAAAAGGACAATTTTATAAGTGAAGGAAATAAAATGAAGCGAGATGCAAAAGTAACCACTTCCCACCTGCCACCAGCAGACTGACATCGATCCAGTTTGAGCAAAGGCTGCAAAGGAAAAGCAGTATCTCCCTCAACCCCCCCAAGTTTTATTGCTGAGCATAGTGTCATATGGCTTGCAGTATCCCTTTGTACAGTGAGGCCAGTTGTCATAGCTGTGTCCCCTCCCAAGTTCTTGCCCAACCTCAGCCTACTCCCTGGAGGCAGGGGAAGACAGGATGATGACGGAGTAAGAAGCAGAGAAAGCCTTGATGCTATGCAAATGTTGTTCAGCAACAGATAAAACACTGTGTCATAGAATCATAGAATCACAGAATGGTTAGGGTTGGAAAGGATCTTAAGATCATCTAGTTCCACCTCCCCTGCCAGGGGCAACGGACACCTCCCACTAAACCATGCCACCCAAGGCTATGTCCGATCCAACCTTGAACACTGCCAGCGATGGAGAATTCAAAACTTCCTTGGGCAACCAATTCCAGTGCCTCACCACCCTTACAGTAAAGAATTTCTTCCTCATATACTGATTTGATCATAAATCTAAAAATGCAACACCACACAGTCTGCTAAGAAAATTAACTTCCTCCCAGCCAAACCCAGTAAAGTTAGCAAAAAAGAATATAGAACCAAAATCTACAGATCTGCTGGATTTTCTGCCTATTTTTAAATAATTTAATAAATTAATTGTATGGAAAAAGAAGGCTTTCCTCATATATGACGTAGTCATCCTTACTACCTTTAGTCAAATATCTGCATTTTTATGGCTGATGGATTCTTTATGATCCCCACTAAATATATGTAGACATGGATCTTTTATGTTAATTAATTTCTTTAGTATTATGGACTTTGTCCTAAATGTAATGAAGCTAAAATATTAACCTGATGTCCCAAAGAAAAATATTTTATTACAGCCAATGTGTAACATGGCCAAATGTTGCATTAACTGCCATCTGCATCAACATATTGTCAGTCAGGTGCAAGTGCTCAGCTGGAAAATCTGGCAGCCTGTCTTCTAGTTTTGTTAAAAAAAAATGCCCCTCTGGGAACCTTATTTAGCTTAATGGAAGCTTAGCATTTAATCTTTCCAGAACTTTTAAAAATTGTATTTCTTTCCTCCAACACTTTTGCACACTTCTCCATTTCCTGAATGTCCATTTCCATGGGCTGTCCAAATAGCATTAAAAGAGCTGTCCAGCTCACAAACATGTCTAGTTAGAGTAAATTTTATGGAGCAATCCTTGCAAATGGCAGGGAGCAGCTCAAATTCAACACTAATATTTGAAATACAACAGTGGAAGAAGTAGATAATTTGATTTTTATTATCTCTTACTGCCACTGTTAGAAACAGGCTGGTGGACCAGTAGGACACCTCTGGTAGACGCAAATCACTTGAAAAAAGCAAAATGTCCTTTTGGAATATTCTTTGAAAGGACATTGCCCAAAAGGACGGATCTCAAAAGTGACAACATCAGGGCTGTCCACAGACCTTTCTGCCTAGGAACTGTTTTCTGGCCACACTCCAAATGTGATCCACTAATGGGCAAAATTGCTGAGAGAGAAAAAACTATTTGCATATTCTTGTTTTCCAGAGGAGGAATTATAAGACTACAGTAAGTAGTCATAGGAAAAGAAAAAAAGTACATAAAAAGTATATTCTGTACTACAGCCCTTGTATTATAGCCTAAATTGTTGTAGAATGTAACAATTATATACTGAACGCTTTTGTGTGTATATACTGCCTGATCCCAGAACACAATGCCAAACTATTACACATTATATCACTGAAAGAATACCTCCCTTTTCTTTACAGCTGCAAGCATTCTCCATTGCACAAGAAGAAGAATATATTTTCAGTAGTTTCTCTCTTTGAAAGCAGAGTGGCTTCCTTCATATCCAGTCCAGAAACTTTACAATTTCTTATCTTTTGAAAAACATTTTACACTCTGTGCAAACCATGTATGCAGATACAAATGTGTGATGCTTATTACCTTTATTCTCTAATGACTGTATATCATTTCTGTAGACTGATAAATGTTAGAAGGAAGACACTAAACCAATCTAGAAGCTGAGACAAAAAGCTGAACTTTCTATCTATGAAAGGTGAGCAATAGTTTAGCAGTTCATCAAGCAGCAGCTAATATGCTTTTATTGCTCTTCATTGTGCCAGTTTGAGGCAAAATG
The DNA here is from genome assembly GCA_028858755.1 of Ara ararauna. NCBI lineage: Eukaryota > Metazoa > Chordata > Aves > Psittaciformes > Psittacidae > Ara > Ara ararauna. The sequence continues at coordinate 23,734,809 of CM054376.1, forward strand.
CAGAGATTCATATTCATATCTTGAAATTCTAGTACAGTTTTTTGTAGGTAGTGTAGCAGTTTTTACATGTTTCCAGTAAGAAAAAGTTAAGATATATCAAAATGATATTTTTTACTGAAAGTACTGTATCTCAAGCTGACATACTATCAAGGGTACATGTGGCAAAATGTAGGAATTCCTGATGTAAGATGCATGTAGATAAAGATAGATGATAGAATTTGTTGTCTAAGAATGTACCCTTAAATACACAGCTACATTTTCAAACACCAAAACTTCTAGCAAAAAGTATGAGCATGCTTTTGCTCACCATTGCTTCTATTTATACAGAAAACTAGACCTTCTAGGTTTACTAGGTGTGAATTTCCTCAATTTGTATGCCCAAAACAAAATGGTTTAATTAATTAGTTTGTTAGTCCTATGAAATTTTATTTGAAATTTCAATTCACAAAGTAATTGAACAATATCATCTTCCATTTTGTGTTTGACACTGCAAAGTTATTTTTACAATTCCAGCTGAAGGACTGCTGTGAGGAGTGTTAACATGGTAAGTACATATGAATGGAATAGCATCTTGTATGGTAAAAAAATAGTTTTTTTACTTTAAAAGTGAATATTAAAATTTAATCAACTCCTGCTGATTTAACAGAAGTGCTGTTAAAATAAGAATGCATGATTTACATGGCTTTAAAAAAAATCATGTTTCAAACATGTTTGGTATGTGGGTGACAGGCTACTTTGTTCTGGAATGTTGGCTTCCAAAGTGAAAAGTGGGTTCATTCAGCTTAAGTTCACAACTTAATGTAGCTCTTACCATGATAATGATGCCAATATGTGCAACAATTACCTCTAGCAAGCACATTTTTAGTATAAATGAGCAGAATATATTTCACCCATTTGAATGGGTAGAATGAATATATTGCATTTTGGCAATTATCTCACAGTCAATTTTAAGTCCTCTTCGACAGCATTGTCATAGTATCAGATGCAATTTATAAAGCTTTTAAACTTGTTGCTAGAAGGCAGTAAGCATCATCTTGTCTTTTCTAACCGAAAAATCTTTAATCTAGTTTTCTTATCTGAACTGCAGTATAGGTGATGTAGGACTAGGGAAAACATCCAGAAATGACAAGACCATGTTAGCTAAACTTAGGAACCCATTCCTTTTCTTCTAAAGTGATGTTCTCAGTATATCAGAATCAATATTCTCTGCAGTCTCTGGTCCCCAAAAGTGAAAATATTGCCTTAGCAAATAACATTTTATGCCTACTCAGTTGGAATGGGCTGACACTCTTAAATAGAATCTCTGTCTGAGTAAGGTCAAAAGTCAGGATTGTGTTCTTTTTTAAAACGTATTTTTCTATAATAAGACATGACTCTAATCTACTGCATATTTGGACTTCCTTTTTAAATGTGTGGTGGTTTGACCTTGGCTGAATGTCAGGTGCCCACCAAGCTGCTCTATCATGCCTCTCCAGCAGGACATGGAGGGAGAAAATGAGATGGAAAAAATCCCTCATGGGTCAAGATAAAAGCAGTTGAATAAAACAAAACCAGAGGTCACATTTAGAAGGAAAGAAAAACAAAATATTTTATTCTCTACTTCCCATCAGCAGGCGATGTCTGGCCACTTCCCTGGAAGCAGGGCTTCAGTATGCATAGCAGTTGCTCCAGAAGACAAATGTCATAAATAAAGAATGTCCCTCCCCCTTCCTCCTCCCTTCTCTTATCTATTATTGCTGAGTAGGTGTCATATGGTACGGAAGAGCATTTCAGTCAGTTTGGGTCAGCTGTCCTGGTAATGTCCCATCTCAAGATTTTGCCCACTCCCAGACTCCTGGTGAGGGGGAATGTTAGAGAGGCAGCTTTAATGCTGTGCCAACACAGCTCAGCAGTAGCTGTAACGCTGGTGTGTTATCAACACCTTTCTAGTTACCAATACAAAGCACAATGCTATGAGAGCTGCTCTATCTCAGCCAGACCCAATGTATTCTACAAGGTAAAGTTATGCTTTTAGAATAGCATTCAGCTTCAGGAAATTTAGATGCCTAAAGACACAATGTAGATCTGTGCCAGCAAGATGTGCTCTTTCTCCTTTGATTTTGAAGATCTTTGAAGTATGTGATAAGCAATGGCATATCATTTTTCCTTGGATCCTGCACACATATAATCCTGTAACACTGATTTTTGCTATATATTTTTATAGTAAATATATAGAGGTTTCAGGAGAGTTTCTGGCCTATTTCTGAAATATTCTTTCAATATGCCAAAGGCTGTAGCTTGGTGAAGCATTACAGTCTTCACATTAATGTCAAAATGTCAAGAGAAACCTGGAAGAAATCACAGCATCACTGAGTGTTTTGGGTTGGAAAAGACTTTAAAGATCATGTAGTTCCAACCCCCCTGCCACGGGCAGGGACATCTTTCACTAGGCAAAGTTGCTCAAAGCGCCAACCAACTTGTCCTTGAACACTTCCAGGAATCGTAATCAACAACTTTTCTGGGCAACCTGTTCCAGTGTTTCACCGTCCTCATAGTAAAGAATTTTTTCTTAATGTCTCATCTAAGTCTTCTCTCTGTCTTATCACAGCTAAAAATGAAAAAAACCTGCAGGGGACTACAAGGAATGTTTAGTCCTTTTCATATCAGAGGCACAGTTGTTATCATCATTCCCAAAGTATTATAGAGTTTGTTCCTACATCTGCTTCCTTCCAGAATTCTTTCTTTTGAAGGAAGTACTGATTTATAGCATGCTTATATTTATTTCTCTGCTAAACATCTACAGCTTACTCCTCCCAGTGTTGATGAAGAAAACTCCATGAAAATCCTTGTTTATCACCTTAAAGAAAACCCAAGCATACAACACATTTATTCTCTTATTCATTATTGTCACAGTTTAATTATTTTTTTTTTTTAAATCTAACAAAACACCTCTAAGATCTTAGAGATCATTTCCTTCATGGTGTTTCAGAGTGACTGCAGTCTCTAAGGAAGCTGTCAGAAACCTATTCTGGAACAGGGTAAATTGACGAAATATTCTGCATGATCAAATATCAGACTATAAAACTCACGGTCAGTGAAGATGAAATGGAAGCCAAATATCATCAGCTTAAGAACTGAAGTAAAATGTGATTCTGCTTCACTATTTTCTTTAGGTTATGAAGGTAGAAACATAGGTTTTCATGCAAATCAGTTTTTAACTTGAACTATTAAAGAAATAGGTTATTTACTCTACTATACGTATTTTTCAATTATTTTCAGTAGCTTCATAAAACTGTAATGAACTTGTAAAAGCAGGCAGTTGCTGACACATAGAAAGATAACTAAGAAAAGATGAGTAATGGAGATAAGGGGAGTAAGGCAGTGAGAGACTAGTTTGAGAAATGTGTGGCATGTAGACATCTGGACACTGATAGTGCCGTCAGCTGTAGTGATGACTAAAGACTGTCACTGGTAGCAATGCCTTGTCTCACATAAGCAAAAAACCAAGCCAAAACAAAAAATTTAAACACACAAGGCCACAGAATATTGCAGGGGAGGGAGGAAAATTGCTTCACTTTTGCTCCTCCTTCGTATGTCTGGCCCACGTGGCATTCTTAGAAGCATAGCTCAGAGGCTAAATTTTCTAATGTTTAAACAAATACTTTGAAATTCTCAGTCCTATATAAGTAAATATTTGTTGGCAGAAGGATATGGACTTCAGTCTTCCTTCCACATCTCCACTGGGACAAACCACTTAACTATAGATTCAGAACCTTTTATGTAACTGGCCCCAAATAGTTTTTATAGATAATATGTCTACCACATGAAATAAAGAGACACACTCTAATCAGAATTTGGTTCACCTAGGTGAGTGGAGAAGTAGATTAATTTCTGAGAGATGTTTATTGACAAAAATTCTCTCCCAGATACAAGCCTGACATAGAACTTTGACAAATATGAATTTCCTTCTGGCCACATCCCCATGAGATATTTATGACCTGCCACTTTCCAATGCATACCTCTATTTAGTTTAGAATAAGTGCTTTCAAAAATATCCTTTCTTCACCAACAGAATTCCAGCTACATTATATAATGAGCATGAATACTTTGAAGGTCTGAATTCGGACATGACAAAGTGTCTATTTTAAGCATTTTATTCTTCATTATCTTCCACCTAATATTTACTTACATATCAAAAGTAAATAACATGTTAAGTCAATAATATGATGGACTCAGATGCTCCTGATTAGCTAACATTCTGACAGGAAGTAAAATTATCTGACAGAAACGTAGTATAGACTTCAGGCAATATCACACTCATTGTTAGAGATGACAGATCTCAACATCTTAATCAAAGAATTGCAGAAAATGTACATGTTGACTTACTTCAAAAATATCATTATGAATTTAACAATCTTTGAAAAAACTCATTCCTGTGGTGGATTACCAGTAGCATGACACCATGAAAAACTTTTTTTTCTGAATTATTACATCATTAATTTCCTTCAGAAAGGAATATATAGGAAGGTTTTCTTTCTTGCCTTTTTCTTGAGCCTCACAGTTTTGTTATCACTGCCTCTTAACATCAGTCACTGTGAGGGGAAAAACCTCTTTGACTTTAGTGGTAGTCATATTGGCCCTAAGGATCATAAAATAAACTACTATAGGTACTTCCTTGTGTGTAGTGTCTACTTACTACTTGTCTTCAAAAGCTTACACTATTCTGTCTTAACAGCCAGATAGAGGATATCACTGGTAATATCTCCAGGATAAATTTTATTCACATTGAGTACCTCAAATAAGATAAAATTTCCTATTAAAAAAAAAGCAACAAAACCAGAGATAACCAGTTCTATAAGAAATATACTTTTTATTGGTTAATTATTTGTTGATTGACTAGATAATTTGTCAGTTGCACATCACATCACATCATCAAGATGTGAGGGAATTTTTAAGAGGGAAACATGAAGGAAAATAATGAGACCAATAAGAACATTTACCAAAAAGCAAATTATGCAAATAAAACTGTAGAAAAAAATTAGACTGGGACTACTTAACAGCATATTTCTTCCCTGAAAAGCATAGAATATATTATACCTTACATGAAAAAGCACAGGCAGTCACCCAGAAAAATACATAGTAATAAAGAATATACAGTATTCAATATATCCAGTACTGAACCTATTATATTAAGGTTACAGTGTTTTATCAGCTTGTACTCATCTAAATTAGCAAGGCTTACCACCACTTCAAATCTAATTTGAATTATTATTATTTGAAGCCCTAATTGCCAAACCTTCTGCACAAAACTAGAGATGGAATTCTACTTTCATTATCCCTCTGTTACTGCTGATGGTAAATTAAACACTCAACATAGAATGGTTTTCCTCTATTAAGACAAAACAGTGACATACTGATTAAATTTAAACTGTCAGATCTTATTTAATTTATCACTACTGCTCTCACAGCAGTGTATAACTAGTCATTTTCTTTCAGGTACCTTCATCTAAACTTTTTTCATCATTGAAACCTGGCAATATCTGAACTGACAAACTGATGTTTTTAAAATATTATACTTATTTTGCAATAGCTTAGAGAGTAGTATGACAGTCAGATTTTGAATCACTAAATGTGATGTGAATAGCTCTAAAGATGATAGTGGAACTGATGAATTGCCCAGTCAATCCAGAGAAAAGTCTCTTCTCCAGTGCCCTTTGGACAAACGTTATATATACTTATTCATCTAAAATCCCTTTACAGTGAAGTTCAAAGGAAAGATAAAGAACACAGGAAATAACAGGAGATCTGTGACAGTTGATTAACTTCTATTTATTTCTTTTTTCACATAATCTTTCAATTATTTGAGTTCAGTGGAGAACCTTGACTGACTGATTAAAATTTACATACTTTTGCTATAAATAATTAATAAAAAGCATTGTAAATGTGCAGAAAAAATAAATTTCCAGTGCAACAGAAAGGATTTTAAAGATTTTGAGACATGATGATAATTTTAGCATATGAAGTATAGGCATTTTAAAATAGATTTTTTTTAAACATTTTTTTGTTAATGCTCTTTAAATTTCATTTGATATTATGTTAGCTGCTTGCTAACCTCAAAGAGAAGACCACACTGAAAACAATTTGCACAACATAGCATATGCTAAGCAATAGCATATTACATTATATGTAATAATGTATCCATCATATAAAGATGTAGATTGCAGAAAATCTTATTTAGCTATCAAGAACAATGAAATTATTTGGTTTTGGGTTTCCTCTCTTCAAAAAGGTCTCTTTTATTGGGGAATATTTGGAGACATTGGCAGTTCCTTGCAAGTCAGAAAGCAGAAGGCATTAATTGGACTTAGTGTATGAGTGTAAAAATGGTTAGAGTTACAATAGAAAACAATAGAAATTGGGCAAACTGATGCATTTCCTATCATTGATACCAGTATCCACATGAACTCCCACACATTTTCAGGCTATTTTTGGCCCCTATTAAATTATTCATAATGAATTTGCTATTATTAATGTTACTTGTGTTATGTGTACTGCTCTAGCAGTTAGTGATATGCAGCAGATACAATCCTTTGTTATGTAACTGTTGCTTTTACTAGCTAAAAGATGCTTAAGACACTGAGTATTGGAGACATTCCTTCTCTACCTGCGCTGCATAAGGAAAATGACCTTACAGAAAGTCAACAGAGCCTACCATAAAAATTAGCTTCAAAAGGACAACCCCTCGACTTTCCCCCTTGAACTCTGAATAGGAGAAGAAACTGGATGACACAGGGTGTGTGCAGTCATTCCAATTAATGAGCAAAGAATTCAGTCTCCCACCCCTTAAATTATGGTTGCTAAATTTGTGACACCAGCCTCAGACAAAACATGCATAGATAATTAATTTATAATTTTTTAACTTTTGCTAATTAACTATATGAGTCATGATATAATTTTCTATCAGGGGCAAAGACAGCACATTCTATGCCTTTACTCTTAAAGTAAATCATATGGGAAATATAATTTAAAATACAGGAAATATAGAGATGATTGTGGCTACCAGTCAGATTTTGATGCATCACAGCTGCTTATGGTCTGTTTGGTGATACTGAATGTCAAATAGTTTTAACAGCACCAAAGGAAATGGAACTTAGAGTAAAGCATGCCAAGTTCTTTTCCAAGCGCCAGCACTTGGTGTTATAGGAGTTAAGAATTGGATTTGTGGAAAAAGGAATAAGAAAGGAGGTTAAGTTTGCTCTGTGTTCCCACTCACGTACACACACATGGCAAAAAAAAAAAAAAAAATCTAAGCATTTATATCACAATTTAGTGTGCATTGTCATTTGGAAACAGAGAAGCATTAGTACCTGCAGATGGGATTTGTACACGCCTATTGGGTGCCAGATGTTTTGGATTGCCAAATCACTCACACACAGTTCACAGAAATAGCAAGGGTTAGAGGAGGTCCTCATCCCTTCCTGTAAGTGATGTTTGAATTCAGAGTTTGGAAATTTTTTTAAATTGTTGCGGCTTGTAGATCACCAGGAAAATGGTTACTTTTTCTAACTGCTTTTATCCTCCATGTTAATATCAAAAATGTAATTTCTCTGTCACATGAGACCAATACATATTTAACTGCTTCACAACAAAAGGAATTGGGCTACACTGATGACCCATGATATTAAACTACTGTAAAACACATTTGCAGAAGAAACCTATGGATAGAATATAACGGTTTATTAGGTAAGATTTTTTTGTGTCTTTTTTTAAATCATTCAATTTTTATCCTCTGTACTTGAGATTCTCTTAGTTCCAAATCTAATTCTACAAAAGTTGATATTTGGTACTCTAGCTTTAGCAAGAACAAAATCAAAACTATTGTTTAATGGCAAATGCTAAGCTCAGTCGAATGCCTTAATTTCTTTTGTGTATTATTGGAGGATATCCTAAAACTAAAGAAATCAGTGGGAATTTAGCAATTTATTTGAATGGGACAAAGTATCATCTGGAGCTGGTGATCAAACAACTGATGATTTTTTTTTTAAATTATTCCACTGTTTTGAGAACAAAATACAAGGGTATGCTTCACTAATTGTTTTAACAAAGTTCAGGAGACTATACTGTGTCACTTTAAATGAAGTTTATTAAGAGATGTTAAGCCTGTCAAGCATTAAGTCAAACGTTAAACCTGTTTGATATATTATTAGAATGGATCTGTTGAGGAATGGGTTCAGTAAGAAGCATAATGGATCCAAAAAGAAGAGAAATGTTCACCTTTAAGCAGGCACAAATGCTTCATCTGAGGAAGACAATATTCAGAGCAAAGTCTGGGGCATAATCTATGCAATACAGAAGCACCTAGGGACATTGCAAATTATTAGGTAGCAACAGTGCTCTTGAATGTGCACATAAGGATCTAAAGTAGTTCTTGGATTTTTGTACCAAAAAAATAAATGTTTTGGTTTATATGTTTACTTAAACCCAGTGAAGGAAATTGAAGAACTGGCAATCTCCAAACCAAGCGGCAATTGGACAACAGGATAATTTCTCAAGTCCTATGTCCAGGTCCTATGGAAATGAGGTAGAGCAAAGCAGCCAACATTCTTAAAAAATATTTTCAATTAGTATTCATTAAGAAATGACAGTATGGTACCAGTGTTATTACCTGTGCCCTTATAGTGGCTGCAGACACAGCAAACAACAAGTATCTATTAAATGTAAGGTCTGTAGCGCATGTACCACTTGAAGTGATTACCATTACTATACTGGGGCCTTAGGAATTTAGAATGATTTATCCATGATTTCTATTTTTAATATAAGTTCACGAAAAGAAGAGTCACATAAGAAAAAAAGACATACTGCTCAAACAAGTCCATTAAAAAATGGAAATTGCTTGAAAGCCCTCGTAAGTGTAAAAAGTACAAGCTGTATGTTGGCCTTCCATATATTACTCAGTATATTGTTTTAATTACTTTTGTTTACTTCTTATCTGTATAATTCTAGAATAAAATCCTGGCCAACAGATACCAAATGCAAAAGTACCACTAAAATGTATAGAGCAAGATTCAGACCTATTCTTGTAAATATTCACCTACTTGGAAATCTTACCCTTCCCTAAATAAGCCTGTGTACAATAACTTATTCAGATCTCATAAAATGAAAGGGGTGGCTGTGTGGGAGGGTGGGTGAATTAACTCATTGTAAAAAAAAAAACAAAAAATTTGAGGTCAAATCTTTGTCAGATATCTGTTTAATTAAATTTTGTCCAATTTAAGGGGAAGAATCATTATTTTTCATTTGAGTCACATAGCTTACATTATTTTTTTAAAAAAATGATAATTTCTAAATGTACCAAGGGAAAATAATAGTAATTTCAGTTCTATGCATGCTAGAACAGTATTAAATTCCTCGGTTTACAGCACTTAGGCTTTTATCACAAATGACACAAGTAATTATAAAATCACATTAATCTGATGTATTACAATTTTTTGAAAATATTGATTAACCAGAAGATAAATGGAAAGCTGATAATGTTTTTTTGGTTTCCTTTGACAGTACTGTCACGTAAGTCAATCTATGAAAAACAAATATTCTATAAACAAGCCAATTTTTCCATCCTTCCGCCATCACTTCAAACGCTGTTGATTAAAAAAAATGCTTTAGAAATCATAATAGTAAAATTTTAGACATCATAAATAACATTAGTACAATTTAAACATGTATGTGCATACAGAAGTAGATAAATGGAAGAGCTAAGTCAGTTCTAAGCAAACACAATCCTAGTTTAATTGCAAAGCACAGGGAAGGATATATTGCAGGTATCATTAGATGAATAGGACTGTGTAAATGCATGCACACAAAAAACAATCTGTAAAGGGATCTATCTTGCCTTACAATAATATAATGGTAGCTATAGGATATAGCTGGAAGATGGAAATTTAAAATCCTGTGTCATGTATTGTAGGAATCACCTATATTCTTCAGCAGTGTAGTATAGCAGGAATTTCTTTAGCATGACTTGGGTGAATAAAAACAAACCCAAAACAAAACACAAAAAGAATAGAATGGAAGATATTCAGGAGAATTGCTGTAATCATCTGGATAGATTTGTGATGTTATTACTATAGAGAGCGCCATATTTTTCTTTCTAATTCTTGAGAAAGGAAGTTAGCAGATGACTTTTTCACTCTGAAATAGAATGCTACAGAGCCTACAGACTGTCCACTGACCATAATTTAAGCAGGCCTGAGCTTTTTAGGTTATTACACCTCCAAAAGCCAAAATAGCTCCTTAATACCTACATTATATTTCTCATGAGAAATATTTTCATCCATCCAGAAATCAGATACTGTTCTTCTTCTCCTCCTCCTTGACTAAGCTATTTTAGTAGCTGAAGAAAATGTACTTAAGATCTTCACAATCACTGGATGTGAACTTGCCCAATGAAAATTCCCAAGTACTTGCAATGAATCATGCTAGGTAATGTAATTTCTTTTTGCTTTTTCAACTGATTCTAGCCTTTGTACTTCAAAACACTTTCAAAACCAGAACAAAATAAAGTGTCACTAGATCACTATTAAATATTCATATCTATGATGAAAGATGAGCAAATGTGTTCACAGGGTGCTTTATTTTTCCATAGCAAACTTTCACACACCATCCTTCATCTATTCTTTCTTCTGCATTGTATAAAGCAATGATGAATAAAAACATTTTTACTTCAGCCGATTACTGCTTTTATTTGCAAAGATTTTTATGATGCTCTGCTTGATTTCTCCAGTTAAAGATGTTTGATATAAATAATAAATATACTTTAATTGCTGATTTTCATCTATGAAGTAATTAGTTGAAACAGCTGATACACTGTGTCCCCAAGTAATAGCTGTTTTTATATTCCACATTTGAAAGTTCTGTATTTAAAAAAAATAAGTTAGCATAATGCGTGTGTTAGGAAAGGAAAAAAAAATAAAGATCCTAATGATATTTCAATGACACATCCTAAAATGAATGAAATGATACTTTTTGAAAAGGCAGCCAAATTTATGTGACATTGCTAATAGTACATTAGAAGTATTTGTAAATACAATTGTATCTAATATAGTAGAATCCTTTGAAGTGTGAAGTTGTTCTTTTCAATATTTTGCTTCAGCTTATTGGTTTTGACTGTGGCAGAGCCTTCTGAAATAATATTAAAGATACCAGGTGTAAGGATAAGCAAGGAACTCTATTTCTGACTAAATAGGTCAAATGAGTAAAGGAACACATGATTGATAGAGTTTGATGTAATTTCTAAAATGGTGTCTGCAGTTGCTTAATATACCAGGTTTTCTCTGCATATTTAAGGACACACTGACAAATGTTGCTCTGACTTCTATCTCTTTCAATGCAAAGACATGAATAAAATTACAGAGTATAAAAAATGAGATGGAGGTTGTCCCTGTCTTCATTTGCATTCTGACACTTCCTTTACCAAAAATAATCTCAACGTCTACATTTGAGCATAATAGCATTTCAATAAGCCTGAATGTGTACTTTAAACTAAGGTGTAATTTATGGCACATTTTAAAGAACAGCTACTGAGACCTGGGTATAGTTCCAGGGCTGACATTGCAGTGCAATTGAAAGACATTGGACTATCACAGGTGTTTCTTTTGTGTTTCTTTTCTACTAGTGACCTTAGGTAGAAGGTCTTAAATTTCAGGGAGCTTCTTGAAGTGGTTAAGTGAGGTGTCCTAATGATACTCTATTTCAAGGCATATCTGGGCTATTGTTGAGCATTTAATGACTGCAGTATTTGGCAATGCAATTGCATGCTGAATACTGTACCTAATCTATTGCCTCGTGCAGCATGAAAGTTTCTTTATGCCTACAGAACAAGAAAAATTATCCTATTGTAGACAACTTTCTGTAATAAATCTTAGCCTATCGCAGCTAGGCACCTTTGTTATGGCAGTACGAATCTCTATTTATTTCAATATCTCTACAAAACTATACACAAATTAAGAAAAAAAACAGATGAAAATAAATAGTTTGATGGATGTCAATGATGGCCATATAGAGAATAAACCCAAAATTAAAAGCTATGAAAGCAAGTATTGATACTGACAGAAATTTATCATATATTCTGTTTTCTCTTTAGTATACATTGGATATTTTACAGCATGTGAGAATGTTAACACTGGCTTAATAACTGCAGAGGAAGATACATAGACATAAAGAGTAATTTATATGTGTTACTTTAACTTTATGCTATTAATATCTATTAATATTTGGACAACATTAATATTAATGACAGCAGTTGATAATTTCAAATGTCTCCTGTTGTGGCACAAGCTAAGGTCTGGTGGCCGGAAGATGTCGTGCTGTACGGAAAGACAGGACTCCTCCCCTAATAGCCAACAGTGTTTACGTTATGATGTAAGCACACGGAAGTGACGTTGTAAACCGTGGATATATAATGTTGTGTTTTCCCGTAATAAACGCCATTTTGCTGTTCACCATATTGGTGTCTGTGAGCTGATGGCCCGAGCGGCCTGGGGTTGGTCGCCGTGCTGTTCCTGAACCAGGTTGCCACGCCTCCGTGAGGCAACAAGTGGTGCCGAAACCCGGGAAATTCGCCTGGGGTCAGGTGAATGGCGGCCGGAGCGGCGGGGCCGGCCCGGCGGGGAGGACACTCCCGGATTAGTAAGGAGGATGGAAGCTCCTGTGAAGGTCGTATCACAATTATATAAGCAGCGGGGTGTTGATTGTAAATCCAAAGATTTTATTTTTGCCGTTGTGAGGCTTTTACTGATTGGGGCTGTTGTTCAGCCGGTGGATATTCTTCACCCAGAAGTGTGGGTTAAATGTACTATAGCGTTAGCCGAGGAGATGAAGTCCTTGGGTTGTGGGAAATATCTTAAGTCATGGGGGACAGTTGAACAGGCTCTGCGAAAGGCTCTGCAGGAGCAGGAATCCTGCATGTATGGGGTAGCCATACAGACTCCGTACCCATCGGACGGGGGCACCTTTGCTGAGTCTGAAGACTCGCGGGAGGGTGATGCGCCCCACGAATCCCTGAACCCTGAACCACTTACGGAGGGACAGAATCAAGCGAAATCCTTTTGGGGTGGATTAATTGACTGGGTTAGATCACCGCCCTATGCGCCCCAAGATGGCGCCGAGCGGCAAGGGGAAGGGCGGAGCGAGGATGTCCCTGTCGGGAACAGGGAGGAAGTGTTAGAATTGACATGCGCACACAAACGGGAAGAGGGGTGGAGCGCGTGTGAGGCGTGGAGAGCCAATCAGAGCGGCCATTTGAATAAATGCCCTTATAAGGTAAACACCCCCCCCCCCCGAGTGGAAGGCGGGGTGAGTCAGGAGGAAGAGGATGGACCGCCTGCAAGGGACGTGGGCGGGACCGGAGCAGAGGGGGAGGGCGGCCCCTCCGCGCAGCCGGCAAGGGAAGTGGGCGGGACTGGAGCCCAGGAAGGGGGTGGGGCCGGAGCCCGACGAAAAGGTATGGGAGCCTGGAAGTAACCAGTCAGTCGAGCTCCGATCCCGGATCAGACACTAGCGGGGACGAGTGGCCCAAAACCGATCTAGAATCAGAGGAGGAAGAAACGAGGGGATGCAAACTTAAAAGCCAAACTATCCCCATCCTTAATGAAGAAAGACCGAAAAAGGAAAAAACCTTTTTCACAGACTGGAAGGAAATAAAGAAAGCATGTGCAACTGCTTCTGACAGGGCGGGGGTATGCCGCTGTCAGAAAAGACAGCAGGGTTAAGTGGTGTCCGCTTAAATCTATCAAACCAGATCTTCAGAACACAACTAATGAAAACTGTGAGTTTTTATCTACAGGATCAAATCATCAGATGCCCCCGTAACCCGCACACCCTGGTGCCAAGCGACCCGTCCAAGCCTGAGAGCTCCACATTGGCAGAATCCAGACAACAGCAAAGTAGCCCCTGGGGGGGGGGAGAAAAAGGGGACTGCGATGCCTTTTCATGATCTTAATTATGCTAATGCCACCCGTGGGAGAATCAGGTCACCAGCCCTACAAATGGGTGCTTGAACAGGGCCGATCGCAACAATCATCATGGTACTGATCTTTGGGCCTTGTATGCTGGTAGAACACTAACAGCTGTTTTGAGAATGTATCTATTCGGTGCTATGCCTACTTAGTGTTACCTCAGTGTTATATTTCAGGTTACTTTTAAGCTGCCTTAAGTTATGATGTTTAGGTTTTTGTCGACCCTTGTAAATTGGTATGAATATTACCGGCCACTTCTTCCGATGCAGGCTGGCCACCTTCATCGGAACGAGTGTGCATTTTGGTCAGTTTAGAAGCCCAAGCCTCAGACAGTGTAAGGGAGGCATGCACCTTACGTTGTACTGACGCTGTTTGGAGCTGGTTTTTGATTTTTAGTAGGGTCGTTGCGCTGTATTTCAGTAACATTTTGTGTTTTGATTCTTATATTTGTATGTAGTCTTTTGTAAGATCGATCTTGTCTAAGGTGTCTTATGTGTTTTACTCAAGTTTATTATATATGTTTTGTACGGTTGTTATAAAGTATTGAATAAGATTTTATAAGATATAAATAAGATTTTGATTAAGTATATTGTAGCTAATTTGGTTAAGCATAGGGAGGGGGGATATGTTGTGGCACAAGCTAAGGTCTGGCGGCCGGAAGATGTCGTGCTGTACAGAAAGACAGGACTCTTCCCCTAATAGCCAACAGTGTTTACGTTATGATGTAAGCACACGGAAGTGACGTTGTAAACCGTGGATATATAATGTTGTGTTTTCCTGTAATAAACGCCATTTTGCTGTTCACCATATTGGTGTCTGTGAGCTGATGGCCCGAGCGGCCTGGGGTTGGTCGCCGTGTCATTCCTGAACCAGGTCGCCACGCCTCCGTGAGGCAACAGTCTCCAAAATGTTTCATGGAAGAATGGAAGTGTTCAAAATACTCCCTGTCTGCCATAATTTGGAATTCATTCTTCAACATAGAAAACTTTTGTTTTCTCACCTGGCTCTGTGGTATGATAACTGTTTCTTGAACTGAAAACAGCATGCAATTTGCACTGAAAATGAGTCAGTCAAATCATTCAACAATCTTGATAAATAATAAACACAGAAATTCCAAAACACATAGCCAGTTAGTACTGAAAAATATTTCGATTTCTGAAGTATTTGTAGGATAAATATCAATCTACCAGCATAACTTTTCTTCAGTGAGGGGAAAGAAATATGTGAAATATTATAGGTTTAAATGAAACCACACTAATTACAGTATAAAGCATAGGCAAGCAGACAGGTTTTCACAGAATGGTTGGCCAAATGCTAAAGAAAGAAAGATTATTATCTGCACTGTAATACTCTGACTCAAGGCCACAGCACCATGCCTTGGACAAATGTAGCACCCAGTGGCGGACAGCTGGCACTGGAAGCAACCTTCCTAAAGGGTGCCAAAAAGGCCCTCTTATCATGGCCACCAGCAGGATGTTGGTGCCACTGGCCATGCTGACACTAAGCTTGCCCCCAGCCATGACAGCCAACCCCCGGGTATGTGCTTAGAAACCTTTCAATATGTTTGGAGGGTTCATCCTACACATTCCTGGGAACATATGTTATTCTCCAGCATATCACTCAATTATAGAATCATTTAGTTTGAAGAGACCTTTAAGATCATTGTGTTCAATTGTTAACCTAGCACTGCCCAGTCCACCACTAAATCATGTTCTTATACACCACATCTACACATCTGTTAAATACCTCCAGGGATGGTGACTCAACCACTTCCCTGGACAGCCTGTCCTAATGCTTGATAACCTTTTCAGTGAAGAAAGTCTTCCTGATATGCAATCTAAGCCAATGCATCATTAGCAAGTTTGCTGATACCAGCTGGGAGGGGCTTTGGGCTCTCTTGAGAGACAAGAGGCCTTGCAGAGGGATCTAGATAGCTTGGAGCATCAGCTGAATTCAATAGGATAAAATTGAATAAGTCCAAATGCTGTATTCTGCACCTAGAATAGTAATGCTGGGCATCTGGGAGTGCTGTAGCAAAGGATTGGGGGTTTGTCTAGTTTGGCAAAAAGGATGTTGTGGGGTGACCTCAGTGCTCTTTGCTGCTTCCTGAAGAGGGGAAGTGGAGATGGAGATTCTGATCTCTTCGTAGGACGTGTGGATTAATGATGTGCCAGAGGAGGCTCAGACTGAATATTGGGAAACACTGGAACAGGCTTTCTAGACAGGTGGTCAATGCCCCAAGCTTGTCAGTATTGGCATTTGGAGGCATTTGAACAATGCCCTAATAACATGCTTTAACTTTTAGTCAGCCCTGACTTGGCCAGGCAGTTGGACTAGATGATTGTTCTAAGTCCCTTCCAGGTGAAATACCCTATCATATCCCATCCTAGCCTAGCCTAAACCTACCCTAGCCATTTCCTTCATCGTATCACTTGTTATTTAAGAAAAGAGACTGACCCCCATCTCACTACAACCTCCTTTCAGGTACTTGTACACAGCGATAAGGTCCCCCAGAGCTTCCTTTTCTCCAGACTAAATAACCCAAATTCTCTCAGCCTTTCTTCACAGCAGAGGTGTTCCAGCCCTCATATTATTTTTGTGGCTGTCCTCTGAACTTGCTCTGACAGGTTCATGTCTCTCCTGTACTGAGGACTCCACAGCTCTTGCTGATGATTCATTTGGCAAGGTGATGTACACCTTGATTTTAGGTATTTTACGTGTTCTCCTCAAATTCCTTGATAAACTGATAAAATATGGACAGACAAGAGGTGAAAAATTGGTCTAGTTGCCAAGCTCAAAGCTGAACTGGTGACAAGTCCCAAGAAGAGCTTCTCACAAGTCAGTATAAGGTCCAATCCTATTCAGGACCTGTATAAGCAATCTGGATTATAAAATTGAATGTACTCAGATGAAATTTGTGAATGGCACCTGTTGCGTTAAAGGGGGGAAAATAAACCCCTTACTTTATTAGAGGGGCTGGGAACAGCTTCAATATGCAACTACCAGTCCATCCTCACTCGCTATTTCGAACCTTACTGATCCGGATTAACTGATAGTGCACCACACCGCCAGTCCAATCATGCTCATGAACCCTCATGGCCACACTGAGAGATGGCGTCACGTTCAGTGAGAAAATTACGATCGGCTACCAAAACAGTGCAGTTTATTGATTGCGATTGGCTACTGAAATAGTGCAGTTTATTGAGGCAACAGACACAGGTTCTTATGGATTGCCAGTGAAAAATACTGTCTGCAAAAGCACGTGCGAATAATAGTTACATGGATACAAGCACTCGATAAAGTTAACACAGCCTGGCTATAAAATATAAAGGTAACAGTGAAAAGTAACTCTCTAAAGATTCTAAGTTTTCCCAGGGAAGCACTGGATACAGTGGAAGTCTTACCCACAGGCGTCCCTATGGGGGGGGAAGAGAGGTCCAGCCCGTCAACCTGTTCCAGGAGTCTGTTGATGTTATCTTCCACGATGGTATCTTTCTCCAAATATCCCCCTCTCTCTTGGGTCATTTTATGCTATTTTTCACCTTCGAGATGGAGCTTGAGTGACTCTAATTATACATACCTTTATTATTATTGGTGCAAATCTCTCTCTTCGCTTTTAAAGGTATATGACACCAAAAATTCAGAGCGCATGCTCAAAGGGGAGTCGTCTCATTTTGGAGGGGCGTCACATTGGAGATAGGAGTGTATTTTAGCATGTAAATGCATTATAATGGCATTATAATGAAGCAAAGTTCACACAAAGGACGACATTCTGTCAAAAGATGACAGGCTGCTGGCTAAGGATAGCAAGTATGCAGCTTATCAGTTTCTTGTACCACCTAGTTCCCATCTTTTGCTTATGTTAGGACAAAGTGTGGCCACGAGAGAGATCTCCACCTCGATCTACCCTCCGTCTGTGTTGCCACGGGAACCGCTGTGGAGTGCACATTCCTGGCATACCAAGGGTGGCTTCATCTTGCCCCAAGAGGCCCTGAAAGTCTGCTTTTCTCTTATGTGTGGACAATGCTACATTTCAAATATAAGTTTGATTCCTAATTATTCCACATTTCCTAATTATTCTACAGCACCGAACAGAGAGGGGAGTTAGATATTCCAGAAGGAACAGCCACTCTACAGCAGTGTCTTGGCAAGCTGAAAGACTGGGCTGTCAAAAATGACATGAGGCTTAACAAAAATAAGTATGAATCTCTGTATATGGGACAGAATAATTGCAAACAACAGTACAGGCTGTGATGTGACTGTCTGGGGTGTAGTTCTGTTGAAAATGACCTTGGCAACCTAGTGGACAGTCAACTAAACATGAAACAGCAGTGTGATTTTACAGCAATAAAAGTAAACCATGTCCTGAGCTGCATAAGCAAGAGTATAGTCAGCAGTTCAAGGGATGTAATTATTCCCCACTTGACTCAGGATTTCTGGGCTACATCTGATATTATGTCAAGTTTTGTCCCTCCAAGTTCAAGAGAGACATTGAAAAACTGGCAAGAGTCTAAGAGAGGGCTACTAAGTTGCTTGTAAGACTTGAGAATTTGACATGTGAAGAAAAGTGGAGGAATTAGATTTGATTACCTCAAGGGAACACTGGCAACTAATCAGTCTTCAGGTTGCTAAAAAGCATTTATAGAGAGATAGAGGTTCACAAGGTTGCAGGTGAAAAGAAGCAGCAGGCATGTGTTGCTTCAGGGGAAATTCTGCCCAGATCTGAATCTTTCACTGTAAGACCAGCCAAACATTGGAAAAGACTGTCCAAAAATACTAAACTAAGCATGACATGGCCTGTATAAAATGGCATAGGGCCATTCTTTCAAAAGATGGCTTGATCAAATGATGTCCAGAAATTCCTTCCAGCCTAAACTTTTCCATGATTCTATGATTTCCACTAAATAAAAGGAAAATTAATATTTTGGAGTTTTAACAATAGTCTTACAGTGTGTTAAAATTTTCAAAACCTCAGACATTTGAATCGTAAGGTTTAATGTAGAATTATACTATTTATCTGTATATAGGAACAATATTCAATCTCTGTTGAGCATGTGTAGACTTTATTTCTGATGCTGAGCTTTGATTTTCTCAGCTCTTTCCTATAAGTATCCTTTGGTACTACTCTTACTCTTGTAAGTTCTATAAGGCTACAAGCTGAAGGCCTTAAAAAGCATAGGTCCCTGAAATGCCAGGCAGTGCTCAAATAGATATAATTCCCATTTCTATCCTCAAGATTCTAAAATGCAATTGAATTTGTTATCATAAACACTTCTTATTTTCTTTGGGTTTTTTACAATGTTTAAATGCACAAAAATATTTATCATGTTACATTTATCTGGGTACATGTATTTAACCATGTACAATTTAACCTTTTTCATAAACTCCATTCATCTTCTCAGTCAAACCCAGAAATTTGGTCCTTCAGTGGTCCCCAGCCCTGCCTGCAACTGCAGAGAGCCTAAAAGAGCTTTTCTGCCAGGGCAGGAAGCCCATGTGGGGAGTGTTGGGATGCCCCATCACCCATCACCAGCACCACCGGACCCCTCCAGCCCCAGGAACCCAGAGTAAGTAGAAACCACAACTCTGCCAACTCCATGTGTACTCACAGCAAATGCAAAGAGAGCTTGGGTCAGAAAAACATCAAGAAATATATTTAGAAAAAAACAACTCAACACAATCATAGAATCATAGAATCATAGAATCATAGAATAGTTAGGGTTGGAAAGGACCTTAAGATCACCTAGTTCCAAACCCTTTGCCATGGGCAGGGACACCTCCCACTAAACTACAACTCTTCTTTTTGAAGTTCCTTCCCATTCTGCCATACCCATCAGACCTTGAATCAAGCAGCAGGGACATTTCAGTTAGGCTGCTAATGGTCATTCCTTTGCCTGGGATACGCTGGGGAGAGCAGGACTCTGCTGTCAGGGCTAAGACCTGGTTGCGTCTGGGAGCCAGGCACTACATAATAAGACTTGGGTTGTGTGGCTCAAAGAAAGCACAAAACAGTGTAATGGTGCCGCTTGTGCCACTAGGATGAGGGCCCCAGGCACTGCGTCCCTGAAGCAGGGCCCACACCAGCACCAGACCCTGCACCAAAGCAGCAGTGGATGGGGGGCACATGCTGTCCTACGCCTGGCTAGTCCACCTCCATTTCCACCTCCTCCTTCAACTCCACATCCACTTCCATCTCCTTCTCCTCCAGCACTACATCCACACTGCTGGCAGCCTCCTCTGCAGCTTCCAGCATGTGTTGGAACATCATAAACCAAAACCCAAGCAGAAGAGTACATTGGTGCTGCCTTGGCCAGCTGGGTGGACCTGTAGAATGGGGGTTTCGGCACCCCTGTCTCCTCTAGCTGCCCATGGAGAGCAGTGGGGCAATGGGGTTCTGGATACACCCCCAAGTTGGTGTGAGGCTTTTTGGCCAGCAGCACCCACCAGCACTGACAAGCAGGCATCTGTGGCTAGAGGATCCAATGCTTCCTGCACTTCAGCACCTTGTGGAGTGGCAAGGTCTTGCGGACCTGCCAGAGCAGAAATGGTGGATGGAGAATGTGCCCTGCAGGGCCCTGGGCACAGGCCCTGGCCCTGTGCCTGCCTCGGCATCCACAAGTTCCTTACTCTGTGCAGGCAGCTTTTCCCCTCCTCACTCTTCCATAGGCAGGGCTGTATGCTGACAGCAATATGGGGACTGGAGCACTGTCGGCAGGTGAGAAGGGCTTGGTGTACACAAGAGACAATGGGAGCAGAGGAGAAGTGCTGGGAACAGGAAAGAAGGGAGCCTGAGACTGCTGAAGGAGTGGAGAACTGCTGGAAGCAGGGTGAAGATCTGAGTTGTGCTCTTCACTGGGCATGGGCAGTTGCAGGTGGAACACAGTCTGCAACATCACACCTCTGTGACATAGGAGTTCTGGGGCTGGCTGTGCAGCAAGGGGTGGGGATGAGCCTTGAAAGGGCTGAAGCTTTATGATGGACATTGGGCAACCATTAGGCTACCCCTTGAGTCAACTGAAACACACTGTTGAGTCAACTTAAGCACACTGTTGTGCTTAAATAGATAATAACATGGGTGAACGTTGTGCTGGCCAACTCCACGGGGCCGGGACCATCTCCTTTGTTATTTCTGTGTCCCGTGAGCAGCCTGAGAGCCAACCCGAGCACTGCTGGGATACAGCCATGGAGGTGGAATTCACACCTGTTTGGCCTTGGGATGCAGGCAGCAGTAGGACACAGCTGCACAGCCATGTCCTCCAGCTGGGCATGTCACTGGTGAGCCCATAGGAGCACCTGCACCCCTCCTCCCAGCTGTGGGTATGCAGGGGCTCGCAAGACAAGTCAAGGAAGATGGAGACTCCTTTTATATAAGGAGTCACAGGGAAAAGATGAGGGACAGTGCGTAAAAGTTACTCCTGGGACCTTCTGACTGGACACAAGAGGAAAATTTTTTACAGTGAGAACAATCAGCCATTGGAATAATCTCTCCAGGGAAGTGGTGGATTCCCCTGCACCAGACGCTGTTAAGATTCTGCTAGACAGGGTGCTGGGGACATCTAGACTAGGTCATGCTTTGCCTGGAAAGGTTGGACCAGATGATCTTTGAGGTCTCTTCCAACCTGGTGTACTATGAAATTTGTGGTTCTTTTCAGACCGCCTCTCAGTTTCTTTACATCATTCTTATATTGGCACTGCACTCACTATTAATAGTACTTTAAAAAAACTAGGTGACTACCTCGTTTAGTGAAGATCAACATAATGTAACTCATCAAAACACCTCTACTGGTTTACATTTGTTAATGATATTTTCTATCATTTTATTAGATCCTTCCTGCTTCACTTTTGTATGGAAGTTTAGTCAATTAAAATATTTGGGAAAAACAAAAAGCAAAAGAGTGTGAAATAAAAAGTAACCCAGTATGATAATTGACCATATAGTGAATTAAGAAGCTAAATCATAGTAGATGATCTCTAAGGTCCATTCCAACTCAAACCATTCTATGATTTTATGCACACAAATAATATTTTTTTAGGACTGCCTATGTTGCTTACTGTACTCCCTGCAAAATTAATGTGCAGTTTCATTATTACCAACTATTTTGCTACAGCTATTAGTTGTAGCCCATTTTACTATCTTACCTTGAATATTGAAAGAGGTATGTGGTATTTGTATTTTGGAGAATCGTTGCCTGCTAAATCACCTTTTATATCTCAAGTTTATCTGTCGATCATTTCAGTATCTGGATCTATGATGTGTAACTAATATCTAACATGTTAATTTAAATGAAATTAAAATAAGCTCATCATATGAAAATGTAAATTATTTAATTTTTCATTGAAAATACTCTAGTACATTGAACTAGAAAATTCCTTTTTTGAACTAAAATGTAACTTGAAAATACTTTCGTGATTTCAAACTAAATTTTTGAGCACCTTGGTATCTACCTCTGATACGAGACTGAAAAGGAGCTCAGTTCAAATCCTAGAAGTAAATCCAAGTACCTGGCATCTCCAGTTCTCCATTTATTACCTTAGGAAAAAAAAAAAAAAACAACACTGTGGTGCAGTAAAATAATTACAATTTTTATTGAAATGTTTTCTGGTTCTGTATGACTTTAGGAGGTTCAAGGGAAAAAGAAAAGGCTCTTTTATGACTGTCCTCTTCATACGAATATATAGAAATTCTGCAAATACATTAAAGAAGCAAGAATTTGGGTAAAATCACTTGAGTTAACAGAATTTAGCATCAGTATTCAACTGAGCATTCTGCCTGACATAGGACAAACTGTGGATATATGCAATTGCTGCTACTATTACATTTTTACTGTAATCAGACATGAAGAGTGCAAAATATCTGTTTAACTACTTAAAATATTTTTCCAATGCTTTACACTACTTGAATTGCATTTTTACTGCTATAATCAAATAATTTTAAAAGTGAAGATTATTAGGTCCACCATGTTTCTTAATGGAAATGTATAGGAGACTAACTTTGGCCAGATATGTTAACAACTTGTGTCTTAATGAGTAAATGATAATTTCACTATCTCCTGTAAATCTCACAGTCCATTTGGAAATATATAGCTCAATTTCCAATTCTGTGTAATATGGAAATCTTGTAACTACTCTTGGTGCCCTGGCCCATTTCATTACCAGGGAACCTTTTAGTCCAATACTAATGTTAACCAAGACATTGGACCTTGACAATGGAAAAACAAGCGACATTATTTCTCTAATCCTTTTCAAACAAACAGAAGAAAGATTTTAAACAGTGTAGTTTAAAATTTTAAACTGAGTAGATTTTAATATCAAATTGTCTTTTAATACACTTGAGAGTATCCATTTTCATGCTGCAGTGAACACTGTAGTTTCTTGGGTTTTTGAGGTAAAATTTTATGAGATCATTGAAAGATTTGTTTTAAGGTTTTGAAGGAAGCTTATCTTTAAATTAAAATATGGATAATGTATAATGCTACTCCTCTATTTTGATCAAGATAGAAATGTCAGCATTTATAAGGAATTACTGAAAATTATGCACTGCTATCAGAAGTATTGTTTATGCTTTTTATAATGCTGAAAATCTAGAAAACAACATCCCTGCAATAATGAAATAATTTTAATATCATTCACAAAGTGACCCATGAAGAATTCAACATTCTATATTAAAAAAGCAGTGAGTGTTATCATACTAACATTGCCATGGCGAATATACTGCAGTATTCTAATAGGAGCTGATCATTAGTGTTACAGTACATAGCCGCTGAAGACACTTGCTATTGCAATTTCATTGTTATGAACATATAGTAGAATGCCTGTAGGTTAAGGTGCAATATTAAGGTAAGGGTAATTTGGGTATTTCGGTAATTGGAGAACCAGCCTCTCCTACATGGGAAAACACCCTTTTAGCAAAAAAAAAAAAAAAAATGTAGAATTGCGATGTTAAATAAAGCAGATAAAAAAAAATGGAAACAGCTTTACAGAACTTTTAAACAGTTCTGACAGTATTCACACACTAATCTACTCTTTTGATTCAGTTTATAGCCTGTATCTCCACAGGTCAGAGGTTAGAAGGAATATCGTTAAGACAGTTGATTTGAAATAGCACATGCATCAACTGTAAATTTGCTTGAATAATTATTTTTTCTTGAATCAAAAAGAAAGTTAAAGGGCATTTTGCAGTCTTGCTGAACCAAAATCAGAAATCATCACAATCCCCTTGTCCAGTTATTGATTCAAATAAAAACTGGCATCTCCTGGCAAGATCTGAATCCACACAAAGTCTTTGCATTTACTAAAGCCTGCAGGGTAGCCTCATGTTTTACCTGTCTTTTCATTCTAACATCATTCTTTCTATTTCACTGTCAGATTTGCTATCTTGTGCAGTGTGCCTCTTCTCTGCCTCAGCCTGATACTGTGTTGATTTGTTCCTAAGAAGGTCTTTCAGTAAAATGTTCCAAGTAAGTTCTTACTTTTCTGCAGGAGACAGCTACTTTTTTTTTTTTTTTTTTCTGGCAGATGATCCTGCAAAGGCCCAATCAACCCAAGGTGTGTCCCAGCTCTCACAGTGGTGAACCTCACTCTGTGTGTGTGCATTACCATATTAATGTGCAGTGTAAAGTGCTGTGAAAAGATATTCTGCACTTCCTTTAAACTCCGCCCCACCCTCCATTTTTTTATCACTGTTATGACATTGATGGACACAGAGCACTGCAGTTCAGCTTTGTTTGCATTCCTAACTGCTATGTGCTGGATTTAGGGAACTTGGAGAGATGTTAGAATACTACTCTGAGAAATAAAAATTGCCTGTATGACAGCACTCCAGCACTGATATAAATGACTAAAACTCAGAGAAAAGGTGGAATGAAATCTGCTGGGGAAATAACTTTGAATGCAAATCTGTTGTGTGCATTCTTAGTGAACCAGCAAGGTACCTGCTACCAAGTACTTAGGGTATACTAGAAAATTTAGAATAGATATAGTTCACCTAAAAGGGAAGTAGTTATCCAAATCTCATTATGAAGCCCAAAGAAAGATCCCAGGTTTAGTTTGCAAAATTCTCTACTCCAAATCCATTGGGCAGTCCACTTAGATTTCTAGTTTCCAGTATTCCTGAGCAGCTTGTTCTTCTGACTAGATTTCGAATACAACCCAAAATAAGAAAAGCAGTGGCCTAAATGCTATCTAAATGTCTCAGAAAGTAAAAAAAAAAAAAAAAAGATAAAATTAGATAGTTCCATAACATGTGAAACACAGTATTTCATATACTGTGAGTATAATTTCAATCATATAGGGATATCTAAATAAAATGTTACTGACATATCTATATGCTCCAGGGATTTATTTTTTTTTTGCTGGTCTGTCAACTTTAAACCTAACTTTTAAATAAAATTATGCATCTTTATTTGTATTTAGTGTAAACAAATGCAGATAGATTAAAGATGCCTGTGTTTTGCAGTTGAGCTTATGACCTATGATACTGTACTGGCATATGACTGTTTCATTAGCCTGGATGGTGTAAACTGGGAAAGTTACTTTCAATGTGTATTTATAGTATCTATTCACTTTATGCTACTTCATTTTCCTCCTTTAGGTTACCACATTTCATTTCAGCAGAGGAATTTCATTTGCTACTTTTAAAATGCATATTGCATTGAATTAACTTATTGCAGGTACCCATAAAAAAGCAAATGGAATTTTGGCAGTGAACTTGTGCAAAATTTTCTGGGTGATTCACTATACACAAAATAACGAAAAAGAGCACGAGAAGCTTTGTTTATCTCATCAGCTATTTTTACTGGAAAGTTTATTTTTGTATGTTTTTTTTTTTTTTTAAGATACTATATTTTGAATGTCCCATCCCTGAAGTGTTCAAGGCCAGGTGGGTCAAGGCTTTGAGCAACGTAGTCTAGGGGAAGTTTTCCCTGCTAATGGCAGGGACATCTAGTTGGAACTAGATGATCTTTAAGTTCCCTTCCAACCCAAACTGTTCTATGATTCTATGATTTTTCTTTTATATTTGCCAAATCACACTGTATAAACTAAGTAGATTTTATGTTGAACAATCTATAAAGGGTGACGTCAAGGATAATAAAAGATTGGAATACCACCAGCATAAAGTTGATATGGAACAGCCTATTATTATGTCGTTTATAATATCTCTTAATCTTTCCAAGTAAAAAAGAAGACTGAAGGTAACCACTATTTAAAGGAAATTCAAATACGTGCAAATAATGGCTTTCACTGAAATAATTAAAACACAATAATAAATTAATAATTTTATTCAGAACATGAGTTTTTGTTGAAAAACAAGCACAGGTAGTTCCTTTAAGAAATGTGTGGCCTTTGTTAATTGATGGCAAAATTTTCACTGAACTAAATTAGGAAGTTTGAGTCCTCAGACAATAAACCTTACAGTGTGAGATCCGTGGGTAGGGAATGATAGGGAATAAAAGCGAAAGAGAAAAGTTAAACATATCTTCGATCCCAAGTGTCTTTTGCCATCTTTGATCTCCTACTCATGCTACTGTGTAATAATAGGAAAGATTTGTATATACTGTAAGCAAACATAATGACAGATTCTACAAGAAATGTTTTTAGACCAACCTTTATTCTAATGATGGAATTAAATGTATTTTGTAAGAGTTTGATGATAGTTATCACAATACCTTTCTTGTACAGTCCAGATTAATAGCAATAACCACAAACAGCTCAGAGCTAGGTTGTCAGAGCCTACAGCTAGAAGCAGAATTTCAAAAGCACTCAGTACTCATCAGGAACCAGTACTACATAGCTTGTTGTGAACGGTGCTCAAAATCTGCCCAGAAGAATTTGCAGTCACAGGTCTCGAAAAAGCAATTCAGACTCAAGTGCTGAGTACCACCTACTTCTTCAAGTAAAGCAAATTACACAGTGATATAAAGCCTGATAAAGTGGAAATACCAGAAGAGTTCAAGGACTTAAAAAATAGCATCAATAAAATCGAATAGCAACCAATAAAAAACTATCATGGTCTTTTTAATTAACAATAAAAAATAAAGAATAGGATTTAAGAATGGAAAGACAGTGGTGTATAATATAAACAGTTCATTCACAGTGTATTTTTATAGAATATGATTATATTTAAATTATTTCCTTTCTTGTAACACTTCCCTGTTCTTCTCCCTTCTTTCTAATTCAGTAAGATGTGAATGAAGGACTATTCTTTTTTCTACAACTCTTAGTAATTGTTGTATTTATAGATACAAAAGTGTCTAAGTGGATGTCTGATCTAGGACTGTGCAAGAGTTGTTACTATCCACTCTCTTATTCCTGTTCTTTTAATAATTATTATATACATGCCCTATTCTCCTTATTTTTATTGAAGCCCAGGGACTTAGATTAGAGTCCAGTGACAGCAAAACGTTTTATAATTGAAGTCTGATTACTGTACCTTTCTGGATTCCACACCCTTCATGTTCTTCTTTAATCATTTCCCTCCACAACTTTATTGACACATTGCTCTATGTGACTTATATCAGTGAAATTGTAAGTCAATATTTGTAATATTTTCCTCAAAAAGTGATAAATACTTGTGAAGTAATTATATACTCAAAATATAAACTGAAGCTCTTTTAATACCTCAAGTAAAAACTCTTCTTCCGGAAGTAAGCTCTTGAAAAAGTTTGATGTTTAACCAAAAATTACACGTTTTTGCTGAAGAGTATAGGAAATGTACATTTCCAGCTCTCATCTTCTGAGCATTTAACCAGTTCCAATACAATGGTACTGGATTCTGAACATACAATGCCAACTCAGCTGATGGGTGATCCTTGTTAGCTTACATCGCTCAATTGGTGTGGTCAACTTACATAATATAAACTTTCCAGAGAGCCACTGTCTTTATCTGTAATTCTACGGGATGAATCAGTGAAACATGCAGAAAGACTGATGTTTTCACTTATTTTATGCTGGGGGTTTGAGAAATAGCTACATAAATAAATTTTTCCCTCACAATTTCTGTAGCTTCCCTCTGTTTTTGTCCTTTTTAAACTCTCTAGAGTTGTTCCAATAGCAAATAAACTATTTTGTGTTCAATTTTTCTGAACACTGAAATATTACCAGTGATTAGTTTTCTTTTTGACAGTGGTCTGAATTAAGTTTTTGTATGGCTTATTGACCAAAGAATCTTACTAAAATATTCCAGCTAAATAAAGGGAACATTTGCTAATGACACAGTCTCCTTGTTATAATAATAATAATAACAAAAGTCTATTTTCTATTACCTTTTAGAGATGTCAGTAAAGAGGACTCTGAGAATTTAGGTTTGTTTGTCACACAAAGTTAGTTATAAAAATTAACCACATCCACACTGTTAACAATTCTTTTTCTATGGCAGCTTATTGCATTAGAGACATTGATTGTTCACCACCTGGTCAGAAACAGATGATCTGGTCTTCAAATCATGCAATACATTGTTGGTTTGTAACCTTTTTTGTTAGTAAACCATAAAAAAGGAATTTCTATTGATTTTTAACTCAGCATTTTTAGTGGTTAGACTGTATTTACCTCATAATTCAAAGTATTCAGGATGAAAACTTGACAAAACATCTGTAAAAGTTAGCATATGCTCCCACAACAGTCCAATGATTGCAGAGTTTTGAAGTGAAAATAAAAGGAAATTTTTTCAATAAACATGAAAGTACTTGCTCTCCACAACTATGTGAAAGGATGTTGTGAGGTGAGTCAGTCCCTTTTCCCAAGTAACAAGTGATAGGATGAGAGGAAATGGCCTTAAGTTGAACTAGGAGAGGTTTAGATTGTATATTAGGAAAATATTTTCTTCATTGAAAGGGTTGCCAAGCACTGGAAGAGGCTGTCCAGGGAAGTGGTTGAGTCACTATCCTGGTGGGTATTTAAAAGATGTGTAGATGTGGCACTTAGGGACATGGTTTAACAGTGGACTTGGCATTGTTAGGTTAACAGTTGCACTTGCTTATCTTAAAGCTCATTTCCAACCTAAGTGATTCTATGATTCTCCTTTACTATAAAGTATTTTTTCAATATGTTGCTAAAAACATGGGCATCATACTTTGGCGATATCTCTCTTTGAGTCACCATATATTACCAAAAATGCATGATTGTTTTGGGCCTTTTTTTCCCCTCAAAACAGCTTCTAAGCAAAACTGTGAAAGAGAATTTATGTTTCTAATGAAGTAGTAGCTGGCTGACAATTGATCAGGTGGAATCTGATCTGCATGAGAACAATTTCCCTTTTATTTTCTTTAAAATTTCTGATGTTCACATGTTCTCAGTAGAAACTAATCCACTAGAACTTCACAGGAATTGCATGTAATTTACATTAAGACATAATAAAACTCTAAAGAGTTTAAGCAGATTGAATAAAAACTGAAATATGAACACTTTACCCAACCTAAAAACATGATCTGCCGGGAAAGTGACTTTTGCTCATTGTCTTAGTGCTGCAAAGCAACCACTTTAAACTGATTGATATAATGTTTGCAGTATAAAAAGTTCATGTTAATTAATCAGTTCTATGAGGAAAACACATGTGCCTAAATCATATCTATTAAGGTATATATTAAATAATAAACTAGTGATTGCTTTCTATTTGCTTTTAATTTATTTTAAAGGCAATTAAACCTTACCTCATTCAATGTGAATTTTTTTTTCCTTTCCTAATACAGAAGAATGTTGCAGGCTACAGATATTTAAATTGTGAATTGTTTTTTGTTAGCTATTGCTGAGTACCATTTCCTGTGTTACCTACACTTCTGAATATGATTGATACCCTTCTGCTGTACAGGAAATGCTCTGTCACAAATATCTTAGACTTGGTTTCAGCAACTGGTCTTTAATTTAGTTAAGATAACTGTCCTGATTTTGCCAGGAATAGAGTTAATTTTCTCACTAGTAGCTGGCATAGCGCTGTGTTTTGTCTATAGTCTGAGAATAATGCTGATAACACACCAATATTTTAGTTGTGGCTAAATAGCAATTGCCCTAAGTCAAGAACTTTTCAGTCTCATGCTCTGCCAGTGAGGAGGACCACAAGAAGCAAGGAAGGAGCACAGCCAGGACACTTGACCTGAACTAGCCAAAGAGATATTCCATACCACAGAAAATCATGCTCAGTATATGAACTGCGGATGAGGGAGTGGGGTGGGTGTTAGCCATATGGGAACAATCACTGCTGGTGGATGGGCTGGGTATTGGTCAGTGCTTGGTGAGCAACTGTATTATGCATCATTTTTCTTTCTTTGGTTGTATTCCCTCCTCTCCTTCTTCTCCTTCTCCTTCTCCTTCTCCTTCTCCTTCTCCTTCTCCTTCTCCTTCTCCTTCTCCTTCTCCTTCTCCTTCTCCTTCTCCTTCTCCTTCTCCTTCTCCTTCTCCTTCTCCTTCTCCTTCTCCTTCTCCTCCTCCTCCTCCTCCTCCTTCTCCTCCTCCTCCTCCTCCTCCTCCTCCTTCTCTTCTCCTTCTCCTATTTCTCCTTCCCCTTCTCCTATTTCTCCTTCCCCTTCTCCTTCCCCTTCTCCTTCTCCTTCTCCTTCTCCTTCTCCTTCTCCTTCTCCTACTTCTCCTTCCCCTTCTCCTACTTCTCCTTCCCCTTCTCCTACTTTCTCCTTCCCCTTCTCCTACTTTCTCCTTCTTTCTCTTTCTCCTTCTTTCTCTTTCTCCTTCTTCTTCTCCTTTTCCTCCTTCTCTTCCCTCTTCTCCTTTTCCTCCTTCTCTTCCTTCTTCTCCTTTTCTTCCTTCTCCTCCTTTTCTTCCTTCTCCTTTCTTCTGCTACTTTCTTCTTCTTCTTTTAATTAATATTAGCATTAGTATTCTAAGATTTTACTTTACTTCAATTATTAAACTGTTCCCATCTCAAGTTATGGGTATTACCTTTGTCCTGTTCTTGTCCCCATGCCAACAGAGTGGGAGGGAGCAAGCGAGCAGCTATGTGGTACTTAAATTGCTGGTTGGGCTTAAGTATGCATGATGAAGAAGTGGTCCTTTTATATTTCTGTATCAAAATATTGTGAAATAGTATTTTATTAGGATTATATACACATGCACATTTATTTTAAGCAATCAGAGATCAACAATGTTAGGAATTATGTTAACCCTATGAAGTGAGACTGGTTTTGATGTAAATTAGTAATATGTACACAGTTAAGAAATTTGCCTAGGGCATTTCCTTGGGATTAATGAACTAATTGTCATTTGGCAAATCTGAGTTGCTTAAGGCAAAGCTGCTCATTAGCTCCTTAGGAATTATGTTGGGTCTTTTTTTTCTTTTTTTTTTTTTTTTTAATTTATCCATAAAGTAAACTCTTACAGCTTTCTCTGGGAGCAGCTTCATTTTTCCACTGTGCCAGAAGCATATTAAGTTTGAATGGGTGGTACTCCTATATTGGGTATTCATGCAATATTTATAGCACGTGCAGCAGTATGAGAATGTTTTATTTTAATTCTTAATATTTTGTCACGAATTGCAATGTTAATATATGATGTTCCTAGTCCTTCCCTGACAAAACATTAATAACGCATTAAATAATACCAAGATAAATCGTTATACTGTAACCACTGAGCAATGTAATAAACTTAAATAGAGTGGATTTCAGGACAAAACCACATGGATCATCTGCAAAGACGCCAAAGGATTAACAATTACATTGGTTATTGCTGTGGTTTAACCCCGTCTGGCAACCACGTACCATAGAGCCACTTGCTCAGCCTCTCTCCACTCCCCAGTGGTATGTGATTACAATAGCAACAACGGTAACAAAAATAACAATAGGAAAAGAAAGCGAATAATAAACCCCAAGAAAACCAAGTGATGCACAGTACAATTGCTCATCACCCAATGACTGATACCCATCCCATCCCCCAGCAGTGACTGGCCCCTTCTAGCTAAATCTCCCCAGTTTATATGCATGAATGATGTTCTGTGGTATGGAGTATTACTTTGGTTAATTTGGTTCAGGTGTCCTGTCTCTGCTCCCTTCTGGCTTCTTGTGCCCCTTCTCACTGGCAGAGCATGGGAAATGGAAAAGTCCTTGACTTAGAGTAAGTGCTACTTAGCAACAACTAAAACATTGGTGTGTTATCAGCATTATTCTCAGACTAAAGACAAAACACAGCGCTGCACAAGATACTAAGAAAATTAACTTTATCCCCAGTAAACCCAGGCCATTCTTATAAGAGCAAAATTTTATATGGCCTAAAAAATAGAAAATAATGAAAATTAATAATTTTATGTTTAAATCTTATTTTTTATCTTCAGAGTACTTTGAAGACAATTAATTAGCATGAGTAAGGTCCTGTGACATTGGTGACAACAGTGTAGTTTTTTATTCAGAAGCAAATATTAACTCACTTGAAAAATTCATCTTGGTACAAATACAAGGGATCCTCTCCTCAAAGAGATACTGGGATTGTTCCAGAATTATTATTTATTTATTTTTTTTTCAGAACACAAGGGCAATTTCAAAGAAATACTGCACTTCAAAGCTGCGTCTGTTCCCATTCTTCTTTCTTGGTAGGTCCAATATAATTCTATTTCTTAGAAAATTTCAGTGCAAAGCCACTTGAGAACTGCCAGTTTCCTATTGAGAGCTTTTAAACTTGAAGAGGGACTGGAAAAGAGCTAATACACTCTTAATATCTACTTTTTATAAAGAATTTTAACCTTCAGCAAGTGTGGAATATGTCTTCCTCCAACATTATTCCATTGGATGGTCTATTGCATTCACTGATAGATTTAATATTTTATATTCTAAAATTCCCTTTGTCTAGTAGTCCAAAGGGGATTTGAGCTTAAAGATATTCAGATGAAGAGTGTTTTTCCTTTCTGATTCTAAGGAGAATATACTTAGTCCCTGTGGTTCCTTGCTCAAATTCACTGTGTTAGTCAAGGGACACCCATTACACATGATCTTCCAGTCTCTCGTCTTAACCAGACTCAGGTAGAAATAAAAAACATCTCCCATGATATTGTTTTTGAGTCATGGTAGTAATCATACTAGTGGGAGTTTGGTCACGCTATTTTAAAAAATGAACTGACATAAAATATTCATGAAGTCTCATTTGAGGGTCTCCAGAAATACAGAATTCATTCTAATCTTATTTATGTGCAGCTATCGCATATGTTTCAAATCGGCAACAGATCTTTACTTCTACCCTATGCTGATTATCCATTTCTGCATTTGTTTTCTCATTGGACTGTAAGACGCCTTTGGCCTATTAATCCAAGCATTTTTAAAGCCTGAACCTTTTGAATGTCTGCCAAATTGAATCTCTATTCTCTTCATGCTTTTTGGTAGCAGAAGAAAGAAAAGACCTATTCGCCCTTCACAAAGCTGGATAGAGAATGTAGGCTCTCAAAATTTAAAGATGCAAACCAGAAGGTTTTTTTTCCTGAACAGTGCTGATGAGACCCATGGTGTGGGGCTCAGTAGGTGAATCATCCTATTTTCTCACTTAATAAGACAAGCCAATTCATAATATAAATTGTATGATGTACAACATAAACCTGTAGCATCCTTCCATGATTTGGATTTGGTACTATACTGTTTTCATCTCATCTGAATTCATCAATCAATCAGCAATGCATACGTGTGCACTTATATGTTTTACCTATGCATATGTATCTTTCCCCAATGACTAGAACTAAGAAAAAATAAAAGTAAGTCCCCTTCTGACCTGAATGCACCATTCTAAAAAGGGTACAAAAATATCATATAGGCAGAAAACAGAAGTCAGCTGAAAATTGTCTTTTTTTAACATTATACTTGTGGAATAACTAGCATTTAACAGTAAATTGCTATGCATCACAAAGATGCTGAGCCTCTTGTGAGAATTTTTGGCACTATTATTTCTTTATTCAGAGAAAATATGCAATTTTTTCTGCATCTTGAGTTAGCTGTTTCCTCTAAACCATTATGTGAAATTCTCAGGATCCAGGTTTTTATAATGTGGAGGTTGAAAAGAGCCAATTGCACCTGTCAATTACTGTAGCATATATCCAGAGTAATTACAATATAACTTAGAGAAAAATTTAATCTTATAATCCCATGAATGTGGCATGTTCTTATTTTTTGTGCACTTGAACAGATTTTAGAAATATCCCAGAATTTTCTGAAAGCGCTATTTTTCGGAGATGCAAGATGACCATTAGAAGCCCGTACCAAGAAAACCACTCTGAAGTATGATGAGTTACAATGTATTACTCAGTCATAAATGGTCCCATAAATGAAATTGCATGTGATAAAGTATTAGAATAAAATAAATTAAATCAGAGTGCTCATATGGGTTGACTTTGTTCCCTTGAACCATTAAGCAAGCATTGCTATTGTCTTCCCTGACAGAAACTGTTGATAACAAAAGGTTTGCATTTTCTGCTGCTGAGCTACACAGACAAATTTGAATGCCAACAAATTCCTTTTTAGAGGGACAGGGCATTATTTTGCTTTACCCATGACTGGCTCACAGCTGTGATTACAGGCTACAAAATACATCCCCTCTTGGAAGATTCAGATTCCATTCCTAAGTGAGGATGTGGCTGATTCCCAAGTACCAAGTGGTAGACAAGAGGTAGCAGCCTCAAGCTGTGCCAGGGGAGGCTTAGATTGGATATTAGGAAAAATTTCTTTACCAAAAGGGTGATCAGGTATTGGAACAGGTTGCTTAGGGCAGTGGTGGAATCACCGTCCCTGGAAACTTTCAAAAAACGTGTAGACAAAACAATTAGTGACATGGTTTAGAGATGGTCTTGGCAGTGCTAGGGCAATGTTTGGACATGAAGATCTTAAAGTTCTTCTTCAACCTAGTTGATTTTATGATTCTATGAAAGGCACGTTTTTCAAAATCAAATTTTAGGACAACCGGTAACCTTTCATTGTCAGAAAAGTTAACAGTGACCTTATCAAGAGATGAGAAAAATATTATGAATGCAAAATATAAAATTAATAAAAAAAATCCTTGTATGAATAAGTAAACAGAGAGATATATAATTGTAGCAGTTCAAGGAAAAAGCTTCTTCTATCTATTTATTTGTGAGTGTTACTTTAAATGCTGAAGGATCTCAACAATAATAGTACAATTGAAAAAGGTTGCTATTATAAACTTTTAATACTAATTTTATTTCTTTCTAGAAGCAGAACAGATCTAATATCTCAATCCTCAATTTTTAGTCATTCTCAGAAGACACAGTAACAAAAGTTTGGAGGGTGTAGGTTTACCTTTGTGGGGAAAAAATGTCAGTGATCATAAAAGACATTGTGATACACTTTAGAAAGGCTCTAACTTCTGGCATGCTACTGAATGTGTTTTTTAATGCATGTTTTAATATTTTACAATGGATTTAGTGGGAGGTGTCCCTGCCCACAGCAGGGGCATTGGAACTAGATGATCTTAAGGTCCTTGCCAACCCTAACTATTCTATGATTCTATGATTCTATGATTTTGTCAATTAATCTACAAGACTTTATAGTTTATTACATAAAATTCAAGAACATCAGTTCTCAAAAAAAGTAACTAAAAAGAAATAAAAAGTATGCTGCATATCAATTAGGATTATGTGAATATTGAAATACTTCTAACTTTAACCCAACTTTTTTTCAGTCACTAAAGTAATTCTGAAATTGAGACCTTTAAAAAGGTGATCTGACAAAAGTTAATTATTTGATATAGTAATTTCCCAGGGGTCAGGAATCGGCTCCCCCAGGGCAGGCTGGACAGGGCTGAGGCCTCACTGGCACGTGAGCTGGTGGGTAAGGTGACAGGATCAGTTCTGGTGAGGTGAGCTGGGATCAGACACAGCCCATGGATGGCCAGGCTGGGCCATGGGGATAAGTCTGGGCTGGGACATCAGTCCCCGAGTAGCAGTACTCCCCTTTAATTACCTGTAAAACGCATCCATCTCTCATGGTGCCCTCTGTAATTTTTGTGTTACTTGTTATGTTCAGAAGTTTCTCATGGCATCTGCAGAAGTTCCTCATGGACTCCTTAGTTAGCTAAACCTCAGGCCATGATATAAACATGATGATATACTGTGGTATTTTAGCATGACATATATGTCTAACAAATATTGTAGCAAAATGCAAGTGCCAAAGCCTGCTTTCTCAAGCAGCCTTAGAGCTACCTCTGTGATATTTTATCTTTCATATGGAATTTCTGTTTGGAAATTCATCTGAACTTGTATTTTTTTGCATAGCTAGATCAGATCATGAAATTTTTCTAAACTTAAAATAATGCCATCTAAAGCACCGCAAATATAGGGATAATGTATCATCAGCAAAGCCGTATTTATGCTTAGCCAAATGGATATCTCACCAGGTGACAATGTGCCAACTGTCCTAATTATTTCAGTAAAGATGCCTATGTTGCAACTCTGAAGAGTAATGCTTTCTGCTGCTGTTGTCACAGAAAAAAGCCTGGAAGCTGCAGAGCAGCTCCTCCCAGCTGCTGTCCACATCTTTTGCCATAAAAGGAATTGCTGGTGTCAGAAGCCTCCTTTGCCACAAGCACGTTTACTGCTTGTGTTTCTTCACAGGCTCAACCCAAAAAGTTATTCTGATATTACAGCAAAACTGAATTGTTGCATTTCAACAATTACAACAACGTAAGTCATTTGAGGGGACGAAATGAAGGTATTTTACAGCATTGCAACGGGTTCAGCAGCAGCAGTCATTTTTCTGCTTCTTGGTAGCTGGTGCAGGGCTGTGTTTTTGATTTTTGGCCTGGGAGCAGCACTGATAACACCAGTGTTTCGGTTACTGCTTAGTGATGTTTTGGTCTGGCCAAGGACTTTCTGAGTTTCATGCTCTGCCAGGGAGGAGGGGAGTCAGGAGGAAGCAGAGACAGGACACCTGACCCAAACTGACCAAAGAGGTTATTCCATACCACAGCACATCATGCCCAAGATGGAAAGCAGAGAGCAGAGACCCGGAAGGGTGGGGGTGCACTGCGTGGTTGGGCTGGGTTTTAGGTGGTGAGAACTGTATTCTTTCCTTGTATTTGCCTTGTCATTATTGTTATTGGTGGTAGCAGTAGTGATTTGTGTTATACTTTAGTTACTAAACTGTTCTTATCTCAACCTGTGGGAGTTGCATTCTTTTCGATTCTCCTTCCCATCCCTCCGGGAGTGGGGAGAAGAAAGAGGGGAAATGAGTGAGAGAATGGACTGTGTGGCTGACTGGACTTAAACCACGACAAGCATTTAGAATCCTTGAATTGGGTCTCAGCTGCCGAGAGGTAGTGCTTTTGTTTTCTCTTTGATTGCTAAGTGCAAAGAGACATTAAACCCCCAGATCTGAATAAAGGAATATTCTCTGGTGAAGGGAAGAAAACAACCACTTTTATGAGGATTATTTCACAAGATCGGGACAGGTCTCAAGGTGCAGAGGATGCTTAAAGTAGAAGTCTTCAGTAGGAAAATTCTGGAGTTTCTGGTAAGTATGAATAATAAAAATAACTTTTCACTGTTCTTAGAAATATGGAACAGACTTCTTGTTTAGATAGTCATAAGTACATAGTAATAGCATGGTACTTTTCTGTTTAAGTAATACTGCATTGATGGATGATAAAAGGTCAACACTCTTGACCTCTACGATGATATATGCTCTTGAGTACTATCAGGAATATAGTGACCCCTTAGGTCTATGGAGTAGTTGGTGTTTCTAAGAACATGTAAAAGATGAGGTTTATAATTTTCAACTGTAGGCAAATAAGAGCAACAGAAATTTAGATTGCTACCAATAAAATAAGTTAGTGGACCGTTTAGTGTTAGCATTAGTACTGTTGGTGACTCTACCTGTATATGAATTCCAGCAGCCTCTTATCCTTTCATTGCATTTTCAGTGAGGAGGTGGATTGTCTGGATTAGTTTTATATCTTGGAGTAGGTGCAGAGATGGTCTGGGGTGCCTAAAAGGAATTTCTACCTATGACCAAATGTGTGATTAAGAAAAATAAAAAGCCACTTAGCATCTTGGACAAAGGTAAATGGTCTGGCTACTATCTTCTTGATTCTGAAGCAGCTGCTACCAAATGTTGGACATTCAGAAAATTGCCTTGAACTGAAAAAGGATCAATGTGTATCACTTTCTACTACCATCTCACTGGTCCCTTGCAATGTATGCTGAGGCAGGTACTGCTCATCTGAAAGTAGAAAGTAGCTCAAAATTACATCAATCCTGGTTTAAAATGCAATTCTCTATACACACAGAATAGATAACCTTTAAGGTTCATCTTGGATACTAGACTGATAAAGGATAGGTTTTCTGGAATTTGTTTTATTGCTTCTTTATATCTAATATATAATCTAATATAATCTAATTTTATCCAAAGCCATAAAAGGTTACAAGACATACAAAGTTGTAAAGACTATTAGACTATTCAAAT
Organism: Ara ararauna; assembly: GCA_028858755.1. Lineage (NCBI taxonomy): Eukaryota > Metazoa > Chordata > Aves > Psittaciformes > Psittacidae > Ara > Ara ararauna. The sequence goes on from CM054376.1 coordinate 23,773,186, forward strand.
TCTTCTGGCCCAGTTCTTCTTAAATCCGGTTGCACCAAGATACTCCAGTAGTCAGTATTTCATAAAGAAACGGATGTCTGGCTACCTTGTCTCCTTAGTCCATACTAATATTTAGTTCAATGATACTGCCCAGAGAAGTTGTGGCTGCCCCATCCCTGGAAGTGTTCAAGGCCAAGTTGGATGGGACTTTGAGCAACCTGGTCTACTAGAAGGAGTCCCTGCCTATGGCAAGGGTGTGGAACTAGATCTTAAGTGCCTCAACCCAAACAATTCTATGATTCTATGATATTCTGGCAGCAAATGTAGTTTCCTTGGATATTATTTCTTTCCATGGAACCATAGAATCATGGAATCGTAGAATAGTTACGGTTGGAAAGGACCTTAAGATCATCAAGTTCCAACCCCCCTGCCATGGGCAGGGACACCTCAAACTAAACCATGTCAGGTATGATCTTTGCTCCCTTTACTTGCAAATACTTTTTGTCTTGGAATCAAAAGACTGACAGCCTTCTTTCAGGGTAAATATGTAGTTTCCTCTAGGACCTCTCAAGCATGTATAGTTACTTCACTTGTAACGATTTCTGCAAGTGTAACACCTGATATGAAGTAATTTATCACTGAAAATTAACATCTTGGATTTTTCTGTTTGCTTTGGTTTTGGTTTTGTGTTTTGTTTTTGTGAACCTTTAACTGGAGGCTAAGCAAAATGTCCATTTCATTCACCTCTTTTCCAATACAATAAACAAGATTTATCTCTATCCTACCTAGTTCTAAAATAAAGCATGAGCCTGTGTATTAACCACAGCAGGTTTTGCACTCTCTTTTCTTATACTGACTAAATTTTAGCATATAGTTAAATCACTGGAACAAACTAAGGGAGCTTACTGCAGTTGCTAAAAGAGAGATTAAGGAATTCATTAATTGTGTTTTTTAACAGCCAATGTATAATTTTTGTAATCTTCTTAAGTATAAAGAGACAGAAGTCCAGTTTCAGAAATGCAGTCTTTCTTTGGCAAATATGCATTCCATATGATTTCTTGATGCACATCCACCTAACAAACAAGGCAGAACTCCTTACCACAAAGCAACTAAGAAAATGTTTAGGCATCTGAAATTTTTGCTCTATTTCCTTTTTCTTTTTGAAAGTCTACTTCCAAGTTTTATGTTGCCTGGGATCTATTAGTAACAGAGAACAATGTGAACACAAATGTTATTGGCTTCATTTCTTTTAACAAATGCAACTTTTCCAGAGGAAATTCATAAATATGAAGGACTTTATCTCAATAAGGATTTTCTTTCAAGAAAAAATGGGATCAAATATCTTAATATTTTTTATTAAAAACATGCACTAATAATTAACGTATGTAAACAACTAAGGCTATTATAACTTTATCAGAATTTTCTATTTGCCAAGACAGTAAAAAGCAATGAGAAAATTCTCACATTGCAAACTCTAGGGAATATGCAGTTGAAGCATAGGCACTATATCTATGCCAGATGAAAACTACATACAGATAACATATATAAATTGTTAAAATACATAATTCCTTATCCCATCTGTTTTAATATCAACATTTCATACTTACTATGTATGGCTGTGGAGAAGTCATACATTTGAGTGTCTGTCTTCCTTGTTAGGAAGATCCAGTTTCTAGGTCCAAATTCTCTAATAATGTTTTTGCTTATATCTAAAACATCAGTTTGATAAGTATTAACTCATTAAATATAACCCTGAAAGGGTTTGAAGTTTTCTGGGAAACAAATAGAACTCTAAAGCCTTAAAAAGCTAGATAAACAGTCAAAAAAATAAGCCTCTCTCGTGAGAACACTTCAAGAATCCCTGGCTTGCAGCAAATTTACATACAAATGTGCTTACTCCTATTTTAGCATACTTTATAACCTGATTTCAGGCACAAAAAAGGCACAGAAGGCACAGCCTTCACTGCTATCCTTAACTGTAGATCCCTTATCCCACTGGGAAATGGTCTTATCCTTTCTTCTCTTGACAACTTAGAGAAAGCTTTCTTAGTGCCCTTCACCTCACTTGCTGGTTTCAGCTCAAACTGAGCTTTGTCTTTCCTCATCCATCCTACATGAGTAGTCAATGTCTTTGCATTCCTCCCATTTAGCCTGTCCCCACTTCCACTATCTGTGTACTTCCTTTTTCTGGCTGAGCTCCGTCAGGATTCCAGTGTTCATCTGTGCTGAACTTTTCCCACACTTGCCTGACAAGAACAGACTATTCTTGTTCCCTGAGGAGATTCTCCTTGAAGATTAACCAGATTTGCATTTGGCAGCAAATCATCTAAAAACTCCATGATATTTTACTCATAATACCAACTTTAACATTCTTTCTGTGCCGTTGTTTTGTTGTTGTTTCTTTTCCTGATAGCTTGATACCTAGCCATCTAATTTAATATTCCAGAATGCCACTACATATCTAAATACTTGCAGATCTAAAATCTTGCCCTCAGCCTTCTGTTTCATATTCCTGCTTTCCCAGCAGGGGGAGGAAAGACTGCATTATGATAATCTTTTTCAGTAATGGAATACAAATAAATACTAAGAAAGATAGATTATACAGGCACTGATGCATAGTTTCTTAAGCGCAAATTGTACCTACAGTTTACCTACAATTGTGGTTGTGCAAATATGCAGAAATGACCCTTCTGAAAACTAGTAACATTTAAATCATAAAATATTTCTAGATCCCAACTTTGTATCTCCATTGTTTTTGTCATTAGAAAATCAAATATAAAAAAAAATCCATCCTCCTAAGGGAGAAACAAAATACAAAGAATTAAAAAAACCTGAAAAACTTTCCTTGGATTAAAATCCAATTACAACTTCTTGTCCTTCTAACAGTATGAGAATGGTATGGACAGTTTTGGAATCAAAGCAACAAGCTGTGAATGATATATGAAATGAAACAGTCCTGCTGAGTATACTGCTGTGCTGTTTGCTGTGTCCTGTAGACATTTGGGCACACAATATTCACATTGTGGGCAGAAAAATAGCTATAGTAATGCAAAATTCCAAAAGCAAACTAAACCATATGTGTGTGTGAGAGAGGCTTAAGATTTCAATATGTTCTCAATTTTCTTTTTAACACTCTTTCCCTTAGATCATCGCCTTGTTTCCAGACTAGAGCCCATGATGCAAAGAGTAGATAATTATTCTTAAAAATAGGCTTCTTATCATGGTAAAGATTCCCTTTATGAGTTAAAATTTCTTTCCCCTTCTCCTCACTAGTCAAGACACAAAATTTTGATTCATGCATGAAGATAAACAGCAGCAACTCACAAGTGGAAAGGAAAATATCTTACAAGGGGATTTATTTGCTTAAGCTTGAAGGCTCTTATCACAGAGGTTTTACAGACATTATCAAATACTCAAGAGACTTGCCTTGCTGTAGCCATTGTGCTGGACTTTGGTGCTATGATACATAAAGCAAAGGAGTTACCTCCTGGTTACACAGTACCAGTTAAAGAAGAATCAAGTCTGTTGATAGGCAATGCTTATTAGTAAACTGGCAAAGTCTCACTAAAAATTTCCTAATGTTCGTTAATTTTAATTAGTGTACATTTTTACTAATAACTTGGTGTGAGTTTTCATCTTTCTGTCTAATGAAAAACTTCTTTCTAAATACTTTTAAAATTGCAACTTTTCAGGTAAGGCTTTCCAGATAGTGCAGGCTTTGTTTGGTAGCAAATGTATATCTTTACTTGATGTCCAGATCTACTCAGTTACTGTACTGTAATACCAATATTCCTTTTAGTAGAAAGAGAATTCCACTTTTTGGGGTGTTTGGGTTTTGTTTGTTTGTTTGTTTGTTGGGTTTTTTTTTGGGAGGTGGACGTGTTTGTTTTTTTCTGATTTATGAGTGTTCATTAAAAAAAACTAAAAGTAGATGTCCCACCTTGCTAAGTCCTTTTCTTCTGTGGCCAAAATATTTGTTGGTTCTGACAGCAGTGTCATGGCACAACCACACCAAAAGAGACCTAATTGCGGTGCTGTGTGATGAGTCATGGAAACTGAAGCAATTAGGCAGACAGGCAGTAAGGACTGCTGGTGTAATTTCAATGTAGTTCAGTGCACACTTGTGGATTTTCAGTTGGGATAACCTTTTAAAGTGTAAGTGGGCAAGAAAAGCAAATGGATTCAAGAACAAAAAGTTTTACAAGATGTAATAGGTTTTAAACTGTGTTTTAATATGACATTTTAAATATTTCCTTCGGTAAAAGCTACTGAAATATATAATTCATCTGCAGCTTGGTAATGTCTTCATGGAGATGGCAATTAGAAGAAAGTTCTCCCATCATGGAGATTTGTGCAGTAGATTATGTAGTAACCTTTCTGATGAGTAATGCAAGTAGTAATAGCTGTAAGAAGATTAGAGAGTCTTTATGACTGTGGAAACCTATGGTTGAGTTTACACTTGTCCTTTACACATTCCCAAATCCTTCATAATTCTAGTACAGAATATGATATCACTTTTAACCAAATTTAAGTAATAGGTTTCTGTACTATTTTCTTGCACAAATGAGGAAAGGGGCTTCCATGTAAGTGTAGAAATCACAGAGGAGCAATGGCATGTCAGTCTCAGTGTCAGGGCACAGTGGGAGCTGGTGAGTCTCAGAGAACCAGACGTGGGGAGTGGTGGGCTCTCCCCCAGGGCAGACAGGGCAGGGTCCATCACACCATTGCAGCCAGGGGCAGCCCCTGCCCTGGGCACTGGCAACATTCTGGGGCTGGGCTGAAGCTGCGCCACGACATCAGCCTGTAGGTGGGGTTGAGGTCAGGCCTGGTTGAGGGTAAAAAAGGCCAGACACAGCTTCAGGATAGCCAAGCTGGGATGTCAGCGTGCAGCATGTGTCTATGCCTGGATAAACGAGCCAGACACAGGTACCACTGCAATGCTGTTGAAGCTATAGGTCAGGCAAAGGCTTAGGATGAGAGTCACAGCTGAGCAGAACCTCGCAAGGAAATAATGGGGCAGCCCTTCCAGAGGCCTTCCAGCAGAAAGGGGCAGCCTCTCCCCAAGGTTACCCATTGTATTACCTTTATTGGGCCATGAGTCCAGTCTACTAAACCCCAGAGGTGTGGGGATGATGAAATTCAGGCCTTGTCATTTTCCAAGAGAATGTCTCCTTTGACGATTATATTGCTACAATGCATACACGAAATCTGTGTAAGAAGCATGTAGGAGATGTTATATATACTGACCAAGTCTGCTGTTATATTTTATTTTTGTTCATTTGCCCTTTTTAGTAAGGATGGGTGATTTTCTTCAGCTGTCCAGCAGAATTTGCATGAAGAAGAGCTGTCAATGATTTTTGAATCTGCAACTTTTGGTCTTAAGTTATCAAGTACAGTCAATGGAAACTTCTGTGGGAGAGGAGTGGCTGGATTGAGAGAGTTCCTTTTTCTCTAATACGCCAGTGGCTTTTCTTTTCCCTATGACTTAGGGACACATAAAACCCCTTACTTTTCTTAAATTTTACATTGTTTCTAACTTCAAATCAATAATGAAAACAAAGCAGAAACAAATCTGTGTTTAGTTCTCACCTAGTGGCAGCTCCCTTCGCTGATACTCCAGCTTTGATAACATACAAATGCACTTCACCAAAAAGAAATGTAGTACATATATGGCTTCTCTTCAAAGACAGTTTGTGTTTCTTTGGCTCAGAGCACAGGAGGTTTCTGTCTGCTTGCAGTCACACTTTTGAAACATCACTGGCACAAGTGAGAACTTACAGAGGAGTCTGTGATGTTACATAGGGAGCCCTGAAGAGTCTTTCAAGGTTTGCCTCTGAAGGGATGCTAGGGATCTCAAGGTGCCTCTATATTAAGTATTTTAGTTTTGTTGAGAAGTGTGCTTTCGAAGACCCTTTTCTGATTGTTTCAATTTTGATTCACATTATGTTTTCAAATCGCTGTTTGTTTTGAGTGAAATTAAACACAAAGATGCTCTCCAGGAGCACACAATGTGCTCTGACTGCTGGTGGCTATCATGTTCAAGAGGCCAAAGTAGAAGTAGTGCAAAGTAAAATTTCCTGGGTTCTCAACACTGGTTTCTTTTCTGCTTCTGTTCCTTTTCCTCCTTGTAACATGTACATAGATTTGGACTGCTCTTCGGTCCTGAGATTATGACTCTCCTCCAATAAGTACAGAGTGAATGCAGCAATCTGAGTAAAACATACTTTTGCATCACTTGTTTTGCTATCAAATTCCTTCCTATGGTATTGTTGATGAGAAAGCAAACAGAGCTGGGTGGTATTTTTCATGAATAATGTGCTGTTAGTAGTTTTAGGATTGCTTGTAAATTGTGGCCCATTTCTAGTACTTTTGGACCAAAAGAAAATAATCAATTACTGTGAGAGTTTTCATTAGTCTAAAAATCTAATGGCCCATACATCCAATCACGCATAAAGGATCCATAGTTCTTGTGCCTTTTGCCTGAAACCTTGCACCATTTATTTCAAACCACAGCTTTTCATTGCATAGACTATAGATTTAATTCTGACCTCTACTTTCTGGGGAAGTGTTTCAGCCATTTATTTCAAACCACAGCTTTTCATTGCATAGACTACAGATTTAATTCTGACCTCTACTTTTCAGGGAAGTGTTTCAGCTGCTGTGAAGGGAACGGTTAATGACAGAGACAGTTTGTTGCTTATGGAGGTAGTGTAGCGTAATGTCATGCATGAGATTACAAATCCTGCCTCTCTTTGTTGGTATAGTTATACAATTTTCTCTTCCATATTTGGCTCAGTCATAGCATCTACTTACTTTGCAGGGCTTATTTATGTAAGCTACATTAATACTCCTGGATAACAGAGAACTCAAACAGACTAATACTGTCTTGCAGTGTGTCACTGTCATCATAATTTCAGATACTGTGAAAGTCAGGGTTATGGTATACCTAAATAATAAACTGCCGCCAGTTATGTCTTCTGCAACAATACTTAATGTCCAGCCTAATGTTCATTGAATCTTGTGGCTACATATAGTATAGAAATATCCTAACTACTTATCTGAAAATCTTAATGAATAAATTACATTTATGCTGATTACAGAATATGTACATAAAGAAACACCAGCTTACATGAAGTCATTGTGGTTTAAGCCCAGCCAGGAACCCAGAACCACTCAGCCACTTGCTCTCTTCCCCCCTTGTTGTGGTTTAAGCCCAGTCAGCAATCCAGACCCACTCAGCCACTCACTCACTCCCCCCCCTTCCTCCCCTCGTTCCCAGAGGGATGGGGAGGAGAATTGAAAGAGTGTAACTCCCACGGGTTGAGATAAGAACAGTCCACTAACTAAGGTATAACATGAAACCACTCCTGCTACCACCAATAATAATAATGATAAGGGAAGTAACAAGGGAAGAGAATACAACCACTCACCACCTGCCGACCTATACCCAGCCCGACCTAAGCAGTGATCTAGCCCTTCCAGGTGACTGCACATGTATGTATGCTTATAGGATAACTCATTCAGGTGATCATCACTTACGCTGAGGATTAACAAAACAATTCCTGATATCTCAACAAATTGTTTATAGCTAGCTCATACCAAACAACAGCTACTCAAGGTAGCTGTTCTGAATTTCAGAGGTTTTCTTTTTTTCCTGCAAGCAATATTTTCCTTCTCATTCTACTTCTGAATATCCTCTTTCATCTTCCAATTCCAAAAATAATTACACATTTTGAAGATCTCTGTAGAGATCAAAATGACTGAAGGCATATGCTGGTCTTTAAAATTTCCTAAGAGTTTGTCTTTCTCCCTGTACTATACCTTAATCACAAGGATCAACGGTTAGGTTTTTTTTGGTTTTGATTAGAGCCTTTCAGCACCAGATTTCCTCTTACTGCAGTGGATTAAAATCACTGTATATGATGCTATCACATGCAACAGGACTATAACGTCAAATTACTTCCAAAAATGAACTTTTCTGTAAAGGAAGTATGTTGTTACTGTACAACACAGTGCAACTGTTATGATGGGTTTCAATCTTTTCTTAATCAAGCTCTTTTCAAAAATGTATGATTGAGCTTGAAAATCTACCATGTGATAAAATTGGTTAGACAGACTTTAGACAGTTAGAAATGTATTAAAATTATTAAATGTGTGTAAATTTTCAGTACACACTGTGCTTATTCAAGATATGCTTGATATATCTAAAACACAATTCTCATTTCATTTTCATTTGTTGAAGGTAGAAATAAAAAATACAGAATTCTAAAAATATGTAGATGTTCAGTTTCTATTTCAATAGCTAATAGCACTGCAAATACAGAATTTCAAAGTATCCATATCCTAGTAGAATCCTGGGATTAAATAACACCTCTTGGCTTCCTTTTGGTATAAAATTAAGAGCTTTGATGTAGTCAGAAAAAATTGATTGAGTATTCATATGCTGACCAAGAACATCTCTGTTACAATAGTTCTGCACCTTGCATACTGTGCGTAAAATAAACTTTATGCATTTTCCAGGGGACAAGAAAGTCATCTTTAGGTTTCCTTAAGTACTTCTGGAGAGCACATTAGCTGTTTCAATCAGTTAATTCATTTTGAAACAACAGCAAAGAAGAAATGTCTTCAGATCTTCAAAAAAATTTCAAAACTTAACCAATAATGAGCAAATTCTTCTAGAGTCTCCAGAGCCATTAGTAACTGTATTTTCCCAGGTGGACAATGTTAATTTCTGTATTCTATATGCATCTACTAAAAAAATGAATAATGCGTATGAACTCTGAAGAAGACTTGTCACCACATGAAAAAGTCCTATATAAGCAAATAAAAAAACTGTCCTGGATTTCTTCAACAAAATGCCACATCTTCAGGATATTGGTTCTTAAAATATTTAACAAGATCATTTCTATGTCCTTTCAGATAAACAATAACTAAAAAATGAAAAAAAAAACCCTAAACTGTGTAACTTTGTAAAGATTTGGTTCCTTGTCTTTGTGGAATGAAAAAAATCTGAATTATTTAGTTTTTGGCAAGTCTAGAAAAAGCACTTATAATTTCTTGAGGTTTTTTTAAATTAAAATGTTATTGTTAATTAAAATAAAAGCAATGATAATGAGTCCTGGTACAAAAATGATTTTATATATAAGCTAATAGGAAAAGGGAAGGGGAGAAAAACAAACAGAAGACAGATACTCCCTGCATTTAATTACTGTTCTAAACTACACATAATTCTTAGACAGCATTTTTCATACAATTCACATGATTTTTATTTTTTTATTTAAATATAAATATGATAGTTTCAATGACACTAGTTATTAAATTGACTATTTTTTAGCCAGCTTGATAATCATGGACTACAGTATTTTGATGCATTGCATTCAGGCATTAAAAAAAAAAAAAAAGGAAATAAAAGCCACCTTTGATGATATTTCTTTCATTCTTAAGTACACTTTAAGAGTAAAATCAAACACCTATTTTAGAGCAATCAGTGCATTGTTAATCACAAGACTTATCTCAGGATGTGAATGAACCTAAAATTAGTTTTCATTTATGAATTCCCGGGGAGAGTCAAGGCAATAATGTGAGAAGCTAAAAAGGATTACATTGTGATTTGAAATATACTGGAGAGGGACTCTTCATTAGGGACTGTAGCTATAGAACAAGGGGTAACGGGTTCAAACTTAAACAGGGAAAGTTTTGACTGGAAGGAATTCTTTACTGTAAGGGTGGTGAGGCACTGGAATGGGTTGCCCAGGGAAGCTGTGAATGCTCCATTGCAGGTGGTGTTCAAGACCAGGTGGGACAGAGCCTTGGGTGGCATGGTTTAGTGGGAGGTGTCCCTGACCATGGCAGGTTGGAACTAGATGATCTTAAGGTCCTTTCCAACCCTAACTATTCTACGATTCTATGAAATGTAATATTTAGTTAAAACTTCACAATGTCTTCTGTCTGTTTTATCACATTCAGTTATTGTAACTGAAATAAAAAAGGCAGGCATATGAAACTTTTTTTTTCTTTCTTTTACAGTTCTTTTCTGATTCTCAGAATTACATTTTAAATTTGGTTTGACCTATCTTGACAAATCCCATGTTATTGATCAGACCCTTCAACACCTCACACAATCTTTTTTGACCCTACAAAACCTCTATGCTTCACCCCCTGTGACATTTTCTGGATAACAAAGGATTCCTGTAGATAATGTATTCCTAGTACACCACCTCCTTCTTTTGCCAAACTTAGAAAAATTTAATAATTCCTGAGATCATTTAACAGTGTTCTTACCTTATTTTTCCTTGTCAGAGTATGCAAAAGCTGTTTTCTGTTTTACATTAACACTGGGGTTCTTGGGCATTTACTTTTATTCCCTATATGAAGTACAAAAAGTCCATGTGTTGCTTTGGAGTAATATTCAGAGACAGGAGAAGTATTTTCCCAGTTTGGATTGCATACATCTAACTTTAATATCCACAATCACAAATGTTTTTTGTTAAAGAAAACATTCTTAAACAATTATGCGGGGGATTATCACACACACGGGCAGCACTACAGACCAATATGATCAAGACTGAGCCGTTTATTGAGTGCAAGCACCTCTTTTTATAGAAGCTACAGAACCCCGAACTTTCCACAACAGTTGATTGGTTCTGCCTCCCAGTTGAATCGTAACAAGGCTTGTGATTGGTAGCAGCTCCTGAAGTGGCAGCAAGTGGGTGTCCCCTTCAGGTAACTTTTGGCGGGCTTCTGTAAAGGTGTCCTGTAACAACCCCTCCAGCAGTCTCCATCCCTCTCTGCTCACTATGGGGGTGGGGCTGAGCCAAAGGCTGGATTGCTCACATAACCCTTTTCAGTGAGAAATGCCTCCACACAATTATACTAGAACTAACCTCTATAAGTAGCGAAGAAGTCTAGGAGGATTGGCCAGGTTAATAAATGGTTAGAAGGGTGGTGCTATAGTCAGGGGTTCGGGTATCTAGAACATGGGACTCAATTTAGTAGGCCAGGCCTACTGGGGCTGGTGGAGCTGGTCTGGCAGACAAGGGGAGGAGCAATTTTGGAAGGAGTCTTGCCAGACTGGTCAAGGAAGCCTTAAACTAGATGTGTTGGGGAGGGGGGCATCATTCCATCCCAACACACCCAGTCACTTGCCAGCAGCCATAATAAATGCTCGGAGCAATGTAGAAATATTGCAGCTGCTCCAGCCAATGAGCCGGCTTCATTTGGAGCTCGGCTCAGATGCCTCTGTACAAATGCCCATAGCATGGGGAAGAAACAAGAGGAATTAGAGATGTGTGCACATCTACGGGGGTATGATATCATAGGCATCACAGAAACATGGTGGGATGGCTCCTATGCCTGGAGTCATGATCGCTGTAATCAAGGCTGCCATGGAGCATCACATTTCTAACCAGCCCTTCCCTATTGGTGAGGAAGAGGTCAAGCATGGCACCTCTCCTTGTCGGCTCCTCTATTACTTGCAGAAGGAACCTCTCTTCCACACAATTGAGGAACTTCCTGGATTGCTTGTGCTGGGCTGTACCATGGCTACCCAGGATTTGGAGAAGGCTGAGGTACTTCACAACTTCTTTGCCTCAGTCTTCACCAGAAAATGCTCTGACCACACCACCCAAGTCTTGGAAGGCAGACGCAGGGGCAGTGAGAATGAAGACCCTGAGCCCACTGTAGGAGAGGATCTAGTTCAAGACCATGTTAAGAACCTTAATGTATACAAGTTCCCGACAAGTGGAAAAAGGGGAATATAACCCCCATTTTCAAGAAAAGGGGACTATAACCCTCATTTTCAAGAAGGGGAAAATGGATGAGCCGGGGAACTACAGACCAGTCAGTCTCATCTCTGTGCCTGGCAAAATCTTGGAGCGGATTCTCCTGGAAGGCATGCTGAGGCACATGGAAAACAACAAGGTGGTTGGTGACAGCCAGCATGGCTTCACTAAGGGGAAATCCTTCCTGACCAATCTGGTGGCCTTCTATGATGGACAGGGGTAGAGCAGTTGATGTAATCTACGTGGATTTGTGTTTGACACTGTCTCACATGACATCCTTGTCTCTAAGTTGGAGAGACATTAAATTGATAGGTGGACCACTCGGTGGATAAAGAACTGGCTGGATGGCCACACGCAAAGAGTAGTGCTCAATGGCTCAATGTCCAGATGGAGACCAGTAACGAGTGGTGTTCCTCAGGGATTGGTGTAGGGACTGGTTTTGTTCAACATCTTTGTCGGTGACATGGACAGTGGGATTGAGTGTGCCCGCAGCAAGTTTGCCAATGACACCAAGCTGTGTGGTTCTGTTGATACTCTGGAGGGGAGGAATGCCATCCAGAGGGACCTTGACATTCTTGTAAGTTGGGCTGATGCCAACCCGATGAAGTTTAACCATGCCAAGTGCAAGGTCCTCCACCTGGGTGGGAGCAATCCCAGGCACAGCTATAGGTTGGGCAGAGAAAAGATTCAGAGCAGCTCTGTTCAGAAGGACTTGTAGGTGTTGGTCAATGAAAAAATGAACATGAGCCGGCTTCAGTGTGCGCTCACAGCCCAGAAAGCCAACCTGGGCTGCATCAAGAGGGGCATGACCAGCAGGTCAAAGAAGATGATCCTGCCCCTCTACTCTGCTCTTGTGAGATCTCAGTTGGAGTATTGCGTGTGGTTCTGGTGTCCTTAACATAAAAAGGACATGGAACTGTTGGAACAAGTCCAAAGGAGGACCACGAGGATGATCAGGGGACTGGAGCACCTCCCGTATGAAGATAGGCTGAGAAAGTTGGGTGTGTTGAGCCTGGAGAAGAGAAGGCTGCGTGGAGACCTCATAGCATCCTTCCATTATCTGAAGGGGGCCTATAGGGATGCTGGGGAGGGACTCTTCATGAGGGACTGTAGGGAGAGGGCAAGGGGTAACAGGTTAAAACTTAAACAGGGGACTTTTAGATTGGATATAGGGAAGAATTTGTTTACTGTGAGGCACTGGAATGGGCTGTCCAGGAAAGTTGTGAATGCTCCATCACTGACGATGTTCAAGGCCAGGTTGGACAGAGCCCTCAGTGACATGATTTAGTGGGAGGTGTCCCTGCCCATGGCAGTGTGGGTTGGAAGTAGATTATCTTAAGGTCCTTTCCAACCGTGACTATTCAATGATTCTATGATTTTAAGTTTTATAATATGTACCTTGAATATTTTTTGTATCTGACCCCCCTTTTCATAACTGCAATTGTTCAAAAAAAAAATCTTAATTCTGTGAAACAAAGTATTTTCTATTACAATCTAAAAATTGATTACCATATCTTTGAATATCTATAGAATTACAAAAAATCTCATACTTTAATTGTAAATTTTTTTTTTAATTTTTTTCACATGCTAGACTAATACATCCTATTATTTTTTCCAATGGACTTGTTTTAAATTTAGTAAGTCAAACTACAAGATCTAATTTCCTGCAAACAGGTAGAATGTATTAATATTGAGAATTTAATATTTTATATTAATTATTTATATTAAATTATCCTATTATGCAGTCTTCAAAAAGTTTACCTCCTCAGTATTAATTTTCTATTCTTTTTCAATAACTGAAACATTAGCCTCATTATAATATAAAATTACTTTTCTGTCTCCAAACACAAGCCTGTTTCCAGATTTGCCATGTTACTTTCAAATAAACAGCTCTCACACTACCGCTATAACTTCAGCCATAAATACCTTCTACTGAAATTGGAAAGAGCTGTATTACAGTAGCCAATAAAGTATTCCTCACAGTTAAAAAAAACTTTACCTCTTCATAAGTTCTCCCAAAAGGCTTGAGTACAGAAGAAAATTCGAAGTTAAGTGCTTACAAGTTTTCCTAGTGTATGTTTAAAATTTCTAAGGTTAATGTGTTCTTTATCCTGTATTCCAGCTAGCAGTGTGTTTCAGAAGACTTTTGTACTTAAAAGGACACGTGCAATTTACAAACAGAAATCTCTAATATTAAAACTTTTATGCACCTCAATATGCCAATTACTAGAATATTGTTGGAACACATCCACTTCTTCATGTTGCGAGCCTAATCCTACTGTGATTCTATTATCCTCTGCATTTTTTTCATAACAATTTCCTGACATGAAATTTTCTTTCTAATTTCCATTTCTGTTTTCCTATCTGTTCAAAGATTTTCAAGTTTATTAAAAGAATAAAAGTCAAGACGTCTGTTCGACTACTTTTTAAAAAAATTCAAATGAACTCTTAATTGCTTATGTTGCAAAGACAAGAAATGAATAATAGGTATTTTTTCTCGTCATCCTACCACATGCCATTACCTTGTAGATTAATTTCTGAAACTTTTTTTATTGATAGGTAGAAAAGACCAAGGCAAAGTTGAATCATTAATGAAAAAAGCGTGACATATTTCACCTTGACTATAACAAAGTTTACAGTCTAACAAACAGTACAATATAACAAATCTTTTAAAAACTAAAGTTACAATGAAGAGAAATATAAAATTTTCTCTGGGTGAATAACTGTAGTGCAAAGCCATGAAATAATTAAGAAGGAAGAAAAGCTGATGTTTTTCAATCCCCTTCTGTTCTTTTCTTCTGTTGTATTTCAGAACATAAATGACCATACGCAATAGTTTTATTTTGACTGAGAAGATAAATACGTATATTCCCTTCAGCAAAAACTATACTTATTTCCTCTTCAAAAAACTGAGCATTTTATTCTGTATAGAGAATATGAATGGGAACCACTAATTCAAATAACACTCCAATATTGAAACACTTAAATGGGTAGATAGTATTACCTGGACAGGATGAAATATTCTAAGCAGAAGCGGCTCTCATTTTGAGCTTTTTTCTGACCTTAACTTTTCCCAGTTATGCTTGTTTGTATGTTGGTTTTCCAGATTGTGAACCTTACAATCTTCAGACAAAAACTGTCTTGCGATATTGGTAACTTGAAAAAACCCAACCCAAACTAATAAATATATTAAGGAATACACTAAAATAATAATGATAAATTCCTTTGTCTTCATTCTGATTATTTAGCATGATGTATAAAACATGTTATGTATTGCCTGAGATTTTTAAGTGTCTCAGCTTTTGAGAGACAACACTAATTTTTTTAATATCAAAAAAGTGTTTGCTCTATCTGAAAATAGTTTACAATAGCAGAAAGAATAATGAAGATATAATGCAGAAAGGGTTCTTCATTTTGTAGAGTTTTTTTATTTCCCTGAATGTTTATTATATTCCTCATTTAGGATTGCTATTATCACTGAATTCTATAGTTCATCCTTTAAGTAATATTCTAACCTATAAGTATTTTATAGGTGTATATGATTTAATATGTGTATTCATAAGATTAGCTTTTGGGCCACACACAGAAAATTATTAATTATATTCAGTGTGTCCTTGTGAGTGTAATAAGCTGACTCACAAGCCAGCACAAATTCATATAGAATATCATTATCTAACTGGCCTAAAGACCAAATGATTGCAGCAAAGGAACTATTTTCAAAGCTCATAGAATCCATTCCTCCAAATCGGAATTGAGCAATAATGCTGGTGACACAGAGCTTTCCATAATTTCACTTCATCTCTTACAAAGAGAGGATTCATAGCATGTTGCTTTTCAGCAGCTGCAGAATATTTAGTATGAGGCTAAAGGATTTTCAGGCCCACCTTCCCTCCAAAATAATAGTGTAAAGAAATAAAGAAAAGAAAGTTACTGAATACTGTCAAAATGATTAGTTAATTAGTATAGAAAAGCAATTGGTTTCCTGTTTGTGTTCAATATTGACAAACAGGGCAAAAGGGAGGCGCAGCTGAGCTTGAATTTCCTATCACTTTGTGAAAAGCTGCATTTCATGGTCATTCCTCTGAAAAAGCATCTGTACCTTGAGAGAAATTTCCTACGGCTTCCTTTAACTAGCAGCTCAGTGCAGACTGAAAAAAGCAGTTTCCCCCCGAAAGAAGAGTGGATAACAGGAATCATAGTTCTGATATCAACAGTGAGAAACACCCGTGCTATCAGCTATGCTTTTTTTCTTCGTTTGCTTGTTTGTTTGTTTGTTTTTTCCTTCCAGTTAAAACCATAGAAATCACAAACATCCTAAGGCCTGTCTGGTATAAAAATGCTGCTTTAGAACACTTAACCAGTTTTCTATGAAAACTAGATCTTGTGGCTTAATGTTAGCCCTGTATTGGGTTTGTGTGTCTGGGTTTTGGTTGTGGGGGGGCTACAGAGGTGGCTGCTGTGAGAAGCTGCTAAAAGCTTCCCCTGTGTCTGACAGAGTAAATGCCAGCTGGCTACAAGACAGACCCACTTCTGGATGAACTCATTAGCAATAGTAATAGCATCTCTGGGGTAATATATGTAGGAAGGGGGAAAAAAACTGCAACTGCAGCCAAGGAGAGGAGTGAGAATATGTGAGAGAAACAGCTTTGGAGACACCAAGGTCAGTGCAGAAGGAACAGGAGGAGATGCTCCAGGAGCCAGAGCAGAGATTTTCCTGCAGCGTGTGGTGCAGACCATGATGAGGCAGGCTGTGCCCTTGCAGCCCGTGGAGGTCCATGCTGGAGCAGAAATCCACCTGCAGCCTGTGGAGGACCCCACACCAGAGCAGGGAATGCCCAAAGGAAGCTGTGACTATGTGGGAAGCCCACTGTGGAGCAGGTTTGCTGGCAGCCTTGTGACCACACAGGGGAACCATTCTACAGCAGTCTGTTTGTGGAAAACTGGACCCTGTGGAAAGGACCTATACTGGAGCCGTTCATGAAAAAGTGTAGCCCATGGGGAGGACTTATATTAGAGCAGTTCATGGAGAACTGTCTCCTCTGGGACAGAGCCCACAGTGGAGCAAGGAAATGGTGTAGGGTGTCCTCTTTCTGGGGAAGAAGGAGCAACAGAGACAACATGTGATGAATGGACCTCAGCCCCTATTCCCCATCTCTCTGTGCCACAACGGGTGAGGATGTAGAGCAATCAGCAATAAAGTTAAGCCCAGGAAGAAGAGAGGGATGGAGGAAAGGTGGTTTTAAGGTTTGGTTTTATTTGCCATTATCTCTACTCTGATTTGATTGGTAATAACTTAAACTAATTTCCCTATATCAAGCCTATTTTGCCTGTGACAGTTATTGGTGAGTGGTCTCTCCCTGTCCTTATCTCGACCCATGAATCTTTTGTTGTATTTTCTGTCCTCTGACCAATTGAGGAGGGGAGTGACAGAGCAGCTGTGGTGCACATTATGGCATGTTGGGCAGAGAATAGATTCAGAGCAGCTCTGCTCAGAAGGACTTGGGGGTGTTGGTCGATGAAAAAATGAACATGAGCCAGCAGTGTGCACTTGCAGCCCAGAAAGCCAGCCCTATCCTGGGCTGCATCAAAAGGAGTGTGACCAGCAGGTCAAAGAAGACGATGCTGCCCCTCTACTCTGCTCTTGTGAGATCTCAGTTGGAGTATTGCGTGTGGTTCTGGTGTCCTCAACATAAAAAGGACATGAAACTGCTGGAACAAGTCCAAAGGAGGGCCACGAGGATGATTAGGGGACTGGAGCACCTCCCGTATGAAGATAGGATGAGAAAAGTTGGGTGTGTTGAGCCTGGAGAAGAGAAGGCTGCGTGGAGAACTCATAGCAGCCTTCCAATATCTGAAGGGGGCCTATAGGGATGCTGGGGAGGGACTCTTAATGAGGGACTGTAGTGATAGGACAAGGGGTAGCGGGTTCAGACTTAAAGAGGGGAAGTTTAGATTGGATATGAGAAGAAATTCTTTCCTGTAAGGATGGTGAGGCACTGGAATGGGTTGCCCAGGGAAGCTGCAAATGCTCCATCGCTGGCGGTGTTCCAGGCTGGATTGGACATAGCCTTGAGTGACATGGTTTAGTGGGAGGTGTCCCTGGCCCTGGCAGGGGGGGTGGAACTAGATGATCTTAAGGTCCTTTCCAACCCTAACTATTCTATGATTCTATGTGGACAGGTCAATCCACCACTCAAACACTGAGTGCTTGGTTTCAGCCGTGATAGAAATTTTGGTTGGAAAGAATTCATAAGAAAGTAATCTACTGAATTCACACAGAAACCCTAAAGATAAAAGAAAATGTACTCAATAAAATAAAGATGAAAAAAATTAATCTTTTTTGTATGTGCAATGCCTGACTTTTAAAAACATGATTCTTTTATTTGTCACGCAATATATGCTGTTTCATACCTAGGTCTACAAGAAGAATGATTCTTAGATCTTGCCTCTTTGAAGACAGAAAGGAAGAAGATTCCAGCAAATGAAGAGATGACTTATACCTAAGCTAATAGTCTATATTCTTACTTCAAAAGATCATTAAAAATTGTTTAAACAAAACAAAACAAAACAAAAACCCCAAAAAACCACTAAAAAAGCTAATGCAGTTGTTGAAATCAAAGGCAATGATGCGCAGGAACAATGTATTGAGCAACAGCAGAAATGTACTACTTTATGCTAGAGGAACTCTTAACACATAGTTCCTTCATACTCTGCATCAAAAATAGCAGAAGGGGTTAATAAAACACTAATTTTTGTTCCCCTATCACGTTTTCAACAGATTTTCATTTTAAAATTACTTTTCATTGAAGCTATAAAGAAAGAGCATTCAGATATGAGTTACTGGACAATATAATTAGGGGAAAACAAGCGAGAAAATTGAAGAAGCAAAAATTGGGTACCATATGACTGCAGAGTACTTGCAATATATTGATAAAACTGTTCTAATTACCAACACAACACATTTTTCTTCAATAAAAGTACAAAAGTTTTTGTTGAGAGCTATAGATTTGTTTCTTTAATCTCCCTTCCTTAGAGAGTTATCAGATGTTGTTCTCTTGCTGAAGTAGTATTCCCTTGTCTTGAGCTCTGAGTTTCATGATTACAGTGAAAAGCAGCTTTTTTCCCCTGCTTCTGAGTACATGCACATTGCTGTAGAAGTGGCTCTATGCTGATTCACCAGTGTCCACTTCAGCACTTTCAGTCTCCAGGGCAAGATCTTGGTCTTAATCGTAAATTGAATACATGAGGAAGAATAATTAAAGAGCAAACTGTAATCATGAGTAACATCCAAAGGGAGCAAAACTAACACTGAATGCAGGCGTTAGGTTTCCTGTTTGTGCATTTAAGATTAACTATAAACAGTCCTGTTAAACTCAATTAAATACTTCATTATATAGATTTTTCCAATCAGAACACAAAAAGAGGCTTGACTTTTAGAACTATACTGTTTATTGAGGTTTCCTTTTTCTTAACTATTGCTTTTTATGCTTCAATTGATTTCTTTTTTGCTGGGAGACATATTTAAAAAAAAAAAGAAGAAAAAATCTTTAGTACATCTTTGGGGGGCTGTACTTTTTTGACTTCTTTTTATCACCATTCCTCCTACACCCCAAAAGTAATTAGAGATGTGACAAATGCTGTGTGATTACACCAGCCTGAGAAACAGCTATATCTCCTTGGTGGGGTTCCCACCAATTAGATTATTTTTTTCTTCACCTACAATTGTCTATTTTACTAAGCCTGGATCACATGTTTGCTGTTACAATTTATGGTGGATATGAGTCTAGAAATAATTGTTTTCTTTGTAATATCTGATGAGTCAGGTTGAGACATATTCTGGTGTGTTTTCTCATGCTATGTCCTATCCTAATCTTGTCAGCTGTGGCTAATGTGTGACAGCAAGATTAAGCAGAATGAAGCAATGTGCATTTACTGCAGTAGAAATATTGTCACCTGTTAATACTTGACTAAAATTCCTGAGGCTATTTTTGAGGACTAGAAGGGTATAAGTACGAGCAAACTGAGAGAAAAACTCTTACAAACGCTTCAGGGATCTATCTTGCAGACTGCTAATCTCTTTGGTCCTTACCAGTTGTTTAACTGCATATTAAAATTTAATATAAAATTTCATTGAACTTTGGCTATGTTTACGTGAGTGCTACATTGTGACATGGATAAAGACTACAGGTAACACATGTTTCTTGGTATAATGAAAAGCTACTGGAGACCCCACAACTATAAACAACTCTATGATGGTCAGCTAAAGAAACGCTGCTCTTGAGCTCAACTAAACTGGTTTTAAGGGTAATAAACAGAGCACAAACACGGTATATAACATGTGTAGAAAGCACTTACATGGTAAAATCTGTGTGATTTACAGATATATGAGAAAGAAGAAGGTATAAATGCAAATACATTGAAGCAATGCCAAGCAGATCCTAAGAGTGAAGAAGGAAAATAAACTCAGCATCATATTATTCCCTGTCAGTGATGCTGATACAATTGCA
Organism: Ara ararauna; assembly: GCA_028858755.1. Lineage (NCBI taxonomy): Eukaryota > Metazoa > Chordata > Aves > Psittaciformes > Psittacidae > Ara > Ara ararauna. Next base: position 23,793,452 of record CM054376.1, read on the forward strand.
TATCATCCAACCACTTCCAGGTTGATAACATGGATCTTTAGAGACATAAGAGCAGTGAAAGGGTAAGCATTACTACAGCAAAAAGGGTAGGTACTAAGAAGTGTGTGCGTTCCCATGGGAGGAAGGCACAGCAGGATGGGGAGTAGGGTTTCTGTCATGTTATGAAACACTTTGACACTCTTTCCTCCTCACACTGTTCCTCTGCTCCAGCATGGGGTCCCTCCCATAGGATACAGTCCCTGATGAACTGCTCCAATATGGGCCCTTCCAACAAGGTGCAGTACTTCAAGAATTGCTCCAGCATGGGTACTTTCCAAGGGGTTTGTCTCTACCAGTTGCAGCTTCCTTCATGGCACATTCACCTGCTCTGCAGTGGGCTGCAGTGGATATCTGCTCCACTATGCGCCTCCACAAAGGCTGCAAGGGAACAAGCTGCGTTATCATGCTCTTCTCCATGGGCTGCAGGGAAATCTCTGCTCCAGTGCCGGAAGCACCTCCTCCCCCTCCATCTTCATTGACCTTGATGTCTACAGAGTTCTTTCACGTTTTCTGACTCTTCTCTCTCCCAGATGCAGTACAGTGTTTTTACCTTCTGTCAAGTACGTTATAGTAGAGGCACCAGAACATCACTGATAAGCTCAGCTTAGGCCAGTAGCAGGTCCATCTTGGAGATATCTTGAACTGGCTCTGGACAACATGACAGAACCTTGGCATGTGAAGGCAGCCCAGAATATTTACAATAACTTTTATTATTCTTTATTTAATGTCTGTTACTTTTCTGCCTTTAAATAGATTTGAGAGAAGCAGGGTGTTGCATTTTTACCTAGAAGACATAGAAGATCATTTTGAGAAAATGTCAAAATGTTAAACAGGTGTCTAAGTTTTTAGTGCTTATTCAAATAAACAAAAGTTGGAGGTCTTTGATGTCTTGTTCTTACCCTAGCTTGAAATCCAAACTTGCAGCATACTATTGCATTTAACTTGGGTAACCTTTTAGAATATATTTAGGCCAACAGATTAGAGTAAATGGTCTTAAAAGGACTTTTTCATTTTAAAATATCTCAATTAATAAGTTAGCCCTTTCATTGCATCTCCTTTGAGAATACAATGATGGCATAGCAATAGTTAAACCTCAAGTCCAATATAATTTCTCTTTCATAAAGAAAAAAAAAAACAGATATGAAAATACACCTCTAGAGGAAACTTAAGTACTTGTTACTATTCAACAAAATAGTTTGCTGGTTATTTCAGATGTCATGACTTTTTCTTGACAGATTGTTTCAAACATGATTTTACGGATAGGTGATCTCTACTTTTTTTTTTTTTTTTTTTTTTTCACTCTGGAAGCAGCTCTTTTTTTGCAGTATTAATTATCTCTGTTTATCCCAACCAGTGTTATCCACCTTAGCATATTCTTTCTAAAAAAATTAATCGTTATTGATATAGTAGATGAACAACTAATGCCTTAGGCTAGATGTAGAGAAGATAAATACATATGAGATGTGGAACTTAATTTCAAACCCCAGGTGCAGCTTGCTTCCTTTTTTTTGTATAAATTCTATTGTCAGGACCTTATTCAATTCTATGTACTAGGAAACCAATCTATCTCATGACCTTCCTGAAAAAAACAGAGTGTTCATTTAATGTATTTTAACATCTTTAAATTGATAGGAATATTTTAGAGGCACATAATCTCGTTAATAGGGACAAAGCTATTTTAAATGTCTGTTTCTTACACTATGCATTAAAATGCAATGACTGCCATTAAGGTTATTTGATAATTCCATTGATCTATATATCATTTACATGGAAGCATGTAAAGTGCGCATATAATCCACAAATCAGGAAAATAATGGATTTATCTGCTTCTGATCTTACTATATGAAAAAGCATATAGACTGCTGCTAAAGTTATATGGTACCAATTTCAAACTTCACCTGACTTGTCAGAAACTGCTCTACACTGCAAAGTACATTTTGTCTAGATTCCCATGTGATATGTCTTGTACAAGTGCGTAGATCACGTTATAGTCTTATTATGAGAAAGAAATATTTAAAATAGCTTTTGAAGTCCTAAGCAATTTGTGGTTCAGAAGTCATTAGGGAAATGAACTTATGTCATTTCTACATCAAGAAGGCCTAAGTCCCATGGAAATTGAGCAGCTCTGCAGATAAGATTCTATCGTCTAATTTAATAGAAACATTGTCGACTTCCTAATTCCACAGACAACAGAGAGTAAAAGTGAACGTAAGAGAAGGACAATGAGGAAGAAATTAGTTTTGAACTTCAGCTCAAAACTTCAGAAGGCAGAATGACATAGGTTTTTTTCTTAAGATACAGTATCCACATGCAAATTATTTGTTATTCCACTTGTCCAGAATTTCATAAGCCATCACTTCTCATTATATTTCTGTATTAATTTTACCATAATTATATTTTTTTAATATTTTTTTATATTTTGAGTGAGCTACTGCAGATGTCTCAAGGAAAGTCTAGTCTGTACAAGTAAGAATTATTTCTCTAATATTTATGAATGTTATTTTCCTCTTGCACATTCTTTTCTTGCCAGCTCATCATAACACCAGAAGGTTCAAGAAAAAAAGAAATAGTGCACATTTTTTCCTTGGCCAATTTCAAATGTTTGCCTCACACAGAGGTAATATAATTTGAGCTGGGTTTATCTTTTACTTTCTCTCTTCAAATGACCTATAAGGTCACAGAAAATTTAAAAAGGCTGTTACTTTCCAACTGAGGAATAGCTCTTCTGGTGATAAATGAGCTGATTCTTTTGTCAGAAATCTGCAACACACTTATATACGCTTGCCCTGGTTTAAGCCCAGCCAGTAACTCAGAACAACATAGCCGCGCACTCACTCCCCCCCCCCTTCTTTCCCCCTGCTCCCAGAGGGGATGGGGAGGAGAATCAAAACAATGTAACTCCCACAGGTTGAGATAATAACAGTCCACTAACTGAGGTATAACATAAATCACTGCTGCTACCACCAATGATAATAATGACAAGAGAAATAACAAGGGAAGAGAATATAACAGCTCACTATGTGCTGATCGATACCCAGCCTGAACCAAGCAGTGATCTAGCCCCTCCAGGTAACTGCCCACAGTTTATATAGTGGCCATGACGCACTGTGGTATGGAATACCTCTTTCGTTAGTTTGGGTCAGGTGTCCTGTCTCTGCTTCCTCCTGGCTTCCCCTCCTCCCTGGCAGAGCATGAGACTCAGAAAGTCCTTCGTCACAGTAAACATCACTGAGCAGCAACTAAAAACATCGTTGTTATCAGTACTGCTCCCAGGTTGAAAGTCAAAAACACAGCAGTGCACCAGTTACTAAGAAGGAGAAAGAAATGACTGCTACGGCTGAACCCGGGACAGTATCTACCCCTTATTCCATACTATTGACATCATGCTCAGATCCGACACTTTCAATATACCATCACTCTTATCTCACATATATACATATATATACATACAGAGAGAGAGAGAGAGAGAGAGATCATTCCCTAGTGCATGGACCAATCGCTATAAAGCTGCTGAGACTAAACGGCTTGCCAGACTGGTCAAGGATGCTTTAAATTTGATGTGTAGAGGGAGGGGGGCATCATTTCATCCCAACACACCTAGTCACTTGCCAGCAACTATAATAAACGTTCAGAGCAATGTAGAGGTATTCCAGTTGCTCCAGCCAATGAGCCAGCTTCATTTGGAGCTTGGCTCAGATGCCTCTATACAAATGCCCGTAGCATGGGGAACAAACAAGAAGAATTCGAGATGTGTGCACATCTATGGGGGTATGATATCATAGGCATCACAGAAACATGGTGGGATGGCTCCTATGACTGGAGTGTTGGAAGGGCAGGTTACAGACTCTTTAAGAAAGAAAGGCTTGGTAGGCGGGGAGGGGGAGTTGCTATTTATGTAAGGGATAGGCTGGAGAGTATGGAACACTGAGGAAAGGAGAGCAGTCGACAGACAGATTGTGGGTCAGGGCTAAAGGGAGAACAGTGATGGGAGACATTATTGTGGAGATCTGTTACAGACTGCCTGACCAAGAGGACTCTGTGGATGAAGCGCTCTATAGATAGATAGGAACAGCCTCAAGCTCGCAGGCCCTTGTTCTCATCTGTGGCTTCGACCACCCTGATATCTATTGAAGGGATGGTACTGCCCGGCACAAGCAATCTAGGAGGTCCCTCGATTGTGTGGAAGACAAATTCCTTCTGCAAGTAATAGAGGAGCCGACAAGGATCGATGCCATGCTTGACCTCGTCCTCACCAACAAGGAAGGGCTGGTTGGAAATGTGATGCTCCAGGGCAGCCTTGATTGCAGCCGTCATGAGATGGTCAAATTCAAGATCCTCAGGACAGTGAGAAGAGCATGCAGCAAGCTCACTGCCCTGGACTTCAAGAGGGCAGACTTTGGCCTCTTCAAGAACCTGCTTACTAAAGTTCCATGGGATATAGCCTTAGAGGGCAGGGGGGCTCAAAACTCTTGGTTGATATTCAAGGATCACCTGCTGCAAGCTCTACTCGAAGGAAGTGCTGCATGAGGGCCAGGAGACCTCCTTGGATGGGTAAGGAGATGCTGAGGGAAATCTGAAGGAAAAAAGTGGCTTATAAAAGGTGGAAGCAAGGACAGGCGGCCTGGGAAGAATACAGGGATGTTGTCTGGGAAGCTAGGGACCAGGTTAGGGAAGCTAAGGCCCACTTAAAATTAAACTTGGCTAGGGATGTTAAGGATATCAGGAAAGGATTCTATAGGTACATTGCAAATAAAGGGAAGACTAGGGACAACATGGGCTCCCTCCGGAAACAATTGGGAGAACTCGCTACCCTGGATGTGGAGAAGGCTGAGGTTCTTCACGACTTCTTTGCCTCAGTCTTCACCAGAAAATGCTGTGACCATACCACCCAAGTCTTGGAAGGCAGATGCAGGGGCTGTGAGAATGAAGACCCTAGGCCCACCATAGGAGAGGATATGGTTCAAGACCATCTTAGGAACCTGAACGTACACAAGTCCATGGGACCTGACAAAGTCCATCCACGGGTCCTGAAGGAGCTGGCAAATGAAGTTGCTAAGCCACTGTCCATCATATTTGAAAAACCATGGCAGTCAGGTAGAGTTCCCGATGAGTGGAAAAAGGGAAATATAACCCTCATTTTCAAGAAGGGGAAAATGGATGAGCCGGGGAACTACAGACCAGTCAGTCTTACCTCTGTGCCTGACAAAATCTTGGAGCAGATTCTCCTGGAAGGCATGCTGAGGCACATGGAAAACTACAATATGGTTGGTGACAGCCAGCATGGTTTCACTAAGGGGAAATCCTGCCAGACCAATTTTGTGGCCTTCTATGGTGGGCCTACGGAACTGATGGACAGAGGTAGAGCAGTTGATGTCATCTACCTGGACTTGTGCAAAGCGTTTGACACTGTCCCACACAAAAACCTTGTCTCTAAGTTGGAGAGACATCAATTTGATAGGTGGACCACTCGGTGGATAAAGAACTGGCTAGATGGCCACACACAAAGAGTAGTGCTCAATGGCTCAATGTCCAGATGGAGACCAGTAACGAGTGGTGTTCCTCAGGGATTGGTGTAGGGACTGGTCTTGTTCAACATCTTTGTCGGTGACATGGACAGTGGGATTGAGTGTGCCCGCAGCAAGTTTGCCAATGACACCAAGCTGTGTGGTTCTGTTGATACTCTGGAGGGGAGGAATGCCATCCAGAGGGACCTTGACACGCTTGTGAGGTGGGCTGATGCCAACCTGATGAAGTTTAACCATGCCAAGTGCAAGGTCTTTCACCTGGGTGGGAGCAATGCCAGGCACAGCTACAGGTTGGGCAGAGAAGAGATTCAGAGCAGTCCTGCTCAGAAGGACTTCGGGGTGTTGGTCGATGAAAAAATGAACATGAGCCGGCTTCAGTGTGCACTTGCAGCCCAGAAAGCCAAACATATCTTTGCCTGCATCAAGAGGGGCGTGACCAGCAGCTCAAGGGAGGTGATCCTGCCCCTCTACTCTGCTCTTGTGAGACCTCACTTGGAGTATTGTTTGCAGTTCTGGTGTCCTTAACATAAAAAGGAAATGGAACTGCTGGAACAAGTCCAAAGGAGGACCACGAGGATGATCAGGGGACTGGAGCACCTCCCATATGAAGATAGGCTGAGAAAGTTGGGTGTGTTGAGCCTGGAGAAGAGAAGGCTGCGTGGAGACCTCATAGCATCCTTCCATTATCTGAAGGGGGCCTATAGGGATGCTGGGGAGGGACTCTTCCTTAGGGACTGTAGTGATAGGACAAGGGGTGATGGGTTCAAACTTAAAGAGGGGAAGTTTAGATTGGATATGAGAAAGAAATTCTTTACTGTAAGGGTGGTGAGGCACTGGAATGGGTTATCCAGGGAAGTTGTGAATGTTCCATTGCTGGCAATGTTCAAGGCTGGACTGGACAGAGCCTTGGGTGGCATGGATTAGTGGGAGGTGTCCTGCCCCTGGCAGGGAGGTTGGAACTAGATGATCTTGAGGTCCTTTCCAACCCTAACTATTCTATGATTGTACGATTATCTGATGTCAGCCTCCGTCTGTTGTAGCAGCTTTTCTGAGCAGGAGATACTGTGTGCAGTGTTCACACTCGTGAATATCCTGAGGAATAGTGTCCATTGCTAAATCCACCCCTCAATCATGATTCCATCTGTTTATTGCACCTCTGCCGTGATGGCCTAAAGTGTCATGGACCCACCAGGCTCAAAACAATTCATCAGTTTCTGCAGCTTGTCAATAGGGAATCCATACAGCTGCCTTCCATCTCTGATGCTTCTAAAGCATTGGAGGAGCCCAGTGGACTGGATACTCACCCACAGTGTCCCACACACCCTACCACTCATGACTGTCCAGACTTGGGGAAAACCTCTTGGTCCTCCTATATTTTCATGTAACCCTAGACAAGACCCAAACATGACTCCTGTTAACTTTCAAGATCAGACAAAATTGCCATGGGTAAAACACACTCTATGTGTGCCAACTTGGTGATCCCCATCACAATCATCCTGCAGGTCTGAAGGGTACCCAAAGGCCATTCAAACCCTTCAGAACTCTCAAATGACACTGCTGTACTTGACACTGGGGCTGGTGCAGCTGCTGCGCTTGGGGCTAGATTAGCTGCGTTATCGGTTGTATTCAGACTTCGAATAGCTGCTGTACTTGTCACTAGGGTGTGTGGGGGATTGTCTCCCTCATAGTCTGACCACCCGAGGAGAGGGAAAAAATGTGCAATTGCAATACACTTCTGTTATGTACCTCCCAAAGTATAAAGGTGGTGACCACACTGGGAACGCAAGCCAGATCAGTTTCATGATCAATGAGTCTATTGTATCACAAGTCATTACCATAAAGTGCTGTGAAACAAGAACCTTAGCTCAAGCCCCCCACTGTTAAACACAGACAGCAAATACCAGCTGTAAGCAAGGTATGTCATGCTGAAACTGTGAGATCAAGAGCAACGACTTTGAGAGCCAATAGATCAGCATTGTGACAAGTGACTATTAATCCAAAACAATGAATGCTTATCACAAATATGATTCGACACACACTGGTCAGATCTGTTGTTATCTCAACCCTTCGTACCCCACATTTAGCACCATAAAATACCTGTCATGGTTTAAGCCCAGCAGAAAATCAGGACCACACAGCCACTCTCTCACTCCCCCCCCCCTTCCTCCCCTCACACCCGCAGGGATGGGGAGGAGAATTGAAAGAATGTAACTCCCACAGGTTGAGATAAGAACAGTTCACTAAGGTATAACAAAAACCACTGCTGCTGCCACCATTAATAATAAAGATAAGGGAAATAATAGGGAAAGAGAATAAAACCACTCACCACCTGCTGGCCAATATGCAGCCCGACCCAAGCAGTTATGTAGCCCTTCCGGGTAACTGCCCACAGTTTATATAGTGGTCATGACGTGCTGTAGTACGGAATACCTCTTTGGCTAGTTTGGGTCAGGTGTCCTGTTTCTGCTTCCTCCCAGCTTCTACTCCTCCCTGGCAGAGCATGAGACTCAGAAAGTCCTTGGTCAGAATAAACATTACTTAGCAGCCACTAAAAACATCTTTGTTATCAGCGCTGTTCCCAGGCCGAAAGTCAAGAACACAGCATTGCACCAGCTACTAAAAAGGAGAAAGAAATGACTGCTACTGCTGATCCCAGGGCAACTCTGTAAAGAGCTTTGGTTTCTTTAGCTAAAAGTTAAACAGTGTCAGCTGTTTTTATTATGTCATTATTATCAAAAATTTATTCTCATTTTCATATGTGTGCACCATTAAGAATATATACTCTGAAGTGATGGGTGTTGATCTCTAACTGCCTTTTACTACAACGGGAACAGAAAGTCTTGAGGAGTACCAAAGTTGACAAGTAACTGTCGATGAAATGCAAGTGAATAAAGCTGAAAAGGCTTATTTTGAAAACAAAGTAAGTTGATATGTTGCCTTATTTCAAGTAACAAGACCTCTATTTTTTTAAAAATACATACAATTATAATTTGAAATCGAGACCTATTAATTGTTCGTTGTCAACACGGTCATTCCTTTTCCATTGTTGCCTCTGAAAATATATATATGAATATTTATAATCACAGATGGGTTTTTTTATACGCATTTCTACACACATATCAGAAACCTAGAGAATACTATGATAGAGTGTTTAGAAGACTGAGGAGTCAGGCCAGTTTTAAACTTTAAAACTGAACTAACTCTCATTGAACATGTGCTTATTGTTGATGGCAAAGAGAGTATTAATGGCCACCTTGGTGGCCCTCTGCTGGATTCCCTCCAGTTAGTGTCTCTCTGGTACTGAATAGTCTACCTCTAGACCCCATATTCAAGGTTAAGTTACAGGAGAGTTAAATGCAGTGGAATAATTATCATCTTTGACCTGATATGCTTTTTCTTGTGCAGCCTAAGATGCATATTTGTAGGTTCTAGTTCATGCCTTCATTTAAATGGCCTCAACTGCGCAAGATTTCTTGTCTTGTTTTGATATCCATAAGGAAAGGGGAACATGCATAAGTAATATATGTTTGAATAAACATGCATTCATTTCAATATTTCTGTTAAAGAAACTGACAGAAACTTATAGGCATGCTGGCTGTACGGCTGGATTTTTATATGTCCTGTCTAGGCTTTTATCTGTTGGTTTGCTTGCTTGGAGCAAACACTTCCTCTTGCCCTGAATTTCACCTTTACCATTGTGTCTGTGATAATATAACTTGTGAATGCTGAAAAATTTACATCTACATCCCCTGCACATCAACAGAAGATAACAGATGCTGTGGTAATGGAGGCAATATAAGAATCAAAGCTGGAATAAGATCTATGTATTGTTTTCAAATATACAAGAAAAATAAAAGGGATAAAGGCCTTGAGAGCAAATGCCTGGATATTTCCAATTTTAAAAATCAAAACTATTAATTAATCAGTAGTACTGATAATTTCCCTGACGTGTCACAATATTTTCTTGCGCATTGTCCTGGGTTCAGCAGTAGCAGGCATTTTTCTCCTTCTTGGTAGCTGGTGCAGCACTGTGGTTTTGATTTTGGGCCTGGGAACAGAGCTGATAACACCAGTGTTTTCGGTTACTGCTTGGTAATGTTTTGGTCTGACCAAGGACTTTCTGAGTTTCATGCTCTGCCAGGGAGGAGGGGAAGCCGGGAGGAAGCAGAGACAGGACACCTGACACAAACTGACCAAAGAGATATTCCATGCCACAGCACATCATGCCCAGGATGTAAAACGGAGAGCAGAGACCCGGAAGGGTGGGGGTGCGCTACTTGGTCGGGCTGGGTATAGGTGATGAGAATTGTATTCTTTCCTTGTATTTGCCTTGTCATTATTATTATTGGTGGTAGCAGTAGTGATTTGTGTTATATTTTAGTTACTAAACTGCTCTTATCTCAACCTGTGGGAGTTGCATTCTTTCGATTCTCCTTCCCATCCCCATGGGAGTGGGGGGAAGAAAGAGGGGGGAGTGAGTGAGCAAAACTGCGTGAGTTAGAGAAGCTTAAACCATGACATGCATATATGGTAAAAACTCTTGAAGCACCAATGTATTCATAATAACTTAGTGATGACGTCAAGTTCATTTCATATACTATTACATTATTAAAGTATACATTGTATTGTAAAAATTCACACTCTTCTAACTGTAGGAGAAAATACGCATTTAAGGCAGAAAGATATTTGGATCCTTCTCAGTCTTTCTTACATCCGGAGCACTACATCTCTCACTTTCAGCTTTTATATGTGTTTTCTGAAAATTGAAGTATGTGGAATTTCTCCAAGAAGCGTGAAATCAAGTTCCAGTGTTGCAAGGGAACATTTTTCCCCTTGAGCAGAAAATACAGGATCAAGGACACATGGTCAGCACACCAATAAATTTTTTGTTTGTTTGTTTGTTTTTTTTTCCCCAAGGAAGGAAGTTATAACACAAAGCCCATATAAAAAAATGATAGTTCAAGGCCAGATGAGAAATTTGCATTCTGTCATTAACAGCAAAGTTTTTTGTTCGTAAATCCCTTAAGCTGTTGTTTTTCAGAATTCAGAAGAATATGTCATCTTTTTTGGTCAGCAAATTGTTGAAGAAATGTAAGAGAGCTGTCTGCTCTTGTCAGAAACTGCAGTTGGAGTCTAGCCTGAGGTTTGAAGGAGAGTAATTCTGATGAACTCAGCATAAGCTTTATTGGCTAGTTGTAGATATCTCTAGACCAAAATGCTTGGGGCATATTTTCACCTAACTAGTAGTCTAGCTAAAGTGAAGTATTTACCGTGAAAAATTGGATTTTGTACCATATTGCAATATATAGGCGAAGAATGATCCATCAGGGCTAAATCTGTATCATGCAAGCTACTTTCTGTATCTTGTCAGTAATTTCAATTTTAGATACAAATTATATTTGTGCCTTTAGCTGGTTAAGTACTTCCATCCATTTTTAACATTATTTGTTTCAATAAAATTATGATGCTGATTTTGCCACTGAACATCCAGAATAAAAAAAGAGTCTTGGAGCCTTAGAACCTTGAACTTCTTTCTAAATAAGAAATGCAAAAGGATTGCTGTTATCTCCCAATTACAGATAGGGACTAAAGCACAGAACAATCACTTAAGTTTGCAAACACTTTTCGTCGGGAATGTATACATAATGCAGTGATGCACAAAGCACAGATACTGTAGCTTATTATGAGCAAGATACCTCGAGAATCAGAACTAGTATAGATCACTTCTGAATGAGATAGCTCTAGAATAAAAAGCATTATAGCAACAGCAAGAGATTCAAACCTGTGAATTTAACAAACACAGACACGTGTGAGTCTTATACTACATACTCAGTATCCAACACATAGCTTTGGCATTGGCATTTTTTGTGTTGGACAGCTTCCTTGTGAGACAATTTTTCTATGAAAACAATTGTCAGAAAACTGATTTTCTTCACTGTAACACATTTTGGACTCTAAACTCAGGTAATGAGTGATTAAAGAACACTATATTTCTTACATACTGTGGTGAAAATAAACAGATTTTTCCATAAATAAACACTGAAATGAGGTCTCTCTCCCATTCCTTCTGTGCTGATAGACTGCTGCCAGGACAATGGAAATTAATTTATAAGTGTGTGAAACTTAAGTTTCTCCTACAGTTGTAACTGCAATGTAACTGAGTATCAGAGCAGTGCCCATCTATACACCCATGCATGAGTCATTAATTACTTGGGTGCACCAAACACTCCCTCTTTAGTTATGTGCGCAGGTGAGTTAATGAACTGATTTGAAACAGTGGAAGACTTGAAACAATGTATTTGAAATCATAGCCACCTTTACAATTAAGTGTTTAACTAATTGATGCAGGAGCTTTCTGAGAGAGCATTTTGGACTGTCTTGAAGACTTTCTCCAGGTATCTCCTACTGTGACTACACAATTTGTTTCAGTGTGTTAATCATCATCCAGGGGGAAGTGGAGGGGAGAAGTATCATGTGCTTTCAACAACTTCTCATATGGTACATGCTATATAATTGATCAAAATGTGTGTAGATAAGGTACTTGTAGGTAGTAAAAACTGTTTCAACAATGCAGACATTGTCAGGCAGGACAGTGCTTTATACATAATTGCATAGTTAGGTGATGCTTCATATGTGTTTTTAGATAACCAATAGGGGTAGATCATGTATATGCAGGAGTACTCATGAGTCAGATGGGTTCAGCAAAACAAAGGCTGGGGGAGTCTTATTTGATCCAACTTTAGTTGCAAGGACTCATGCAATGCACCTCCCTTATATATTTAGAGAGCAGCCAACTGTCCTTTTGAGACACTTAATACCACAAATATATGTTACAGTATGCCAAGATCTCTCTTTTTTAACACTGTATCTGTAGAACAGGAGAACAAGGAAACTGTAGGTAGCTGATATATTTTGGCTCTTTGCTATTTCTAGATACTCAAAATTGAATTTCTGCTTCAGTTGTTACCAAGAGCCCGACATGGAGCTACCAGCTCCACAAGTATAAGGAATGCATGACTGGCTTTATCAGAAGGTATAGAAATAATGCAGTTACATTTATTTCCTTGTAAGAGTTCACCAAACTCTGGCAAACAGAAAGTTAAAGCACACCTTTATTTTCTTTTCGGATCTGTTTTTTCCCTTGATTTCTCATTTTATTTCCCTGATTTATGCTGGTTTTGTCATTTTTTTTCTCTTCTGAAACTACTGTTTTTATGTCTAGAAAAGTGCCAAAAACTTTCTTCTGGTCTGAGTTCTGTTATGTTTGGGTTTGTTTTTTTTTTTTTTTTGTTTCTTTTGTTCAGTCATACCATTGAAATTCTGTTGACTTTTCTAATGTTACTGAATTAACATCTAAAACTTATCCTGCTTAAACCTGTATTTCTTCAGTTGCATAGTTTTTTGAATTAAAGTTAACTACAGAGTCTCTCCCATGCTGAATCAAACTTTTCACTAATACAGTGCTATTCTTTTAAGTAAAAAAGTATTATAGGATGAGAAAGTTGGGGCTGTTCAGTCTGGAGAAGAGAAGGCTGCGTGGAGATCTCATAGCAACCTTCCAGTATCTCAGGGGGGCCTATAGGGATGCTGGGGAGGGACTCTTCGTTAGGGACTGTAGTGAGAGGACAAGTGGTAACAGGTTCAAACTTCAACAGGGGAAGTTTAGATTGGATATGAGGAAGAAATTCTTTCCTGTAAGGGTGGTGAGGCACTGGAATGGGTTGTCCAGGGAAGTTGCAAATGCTCCATCGCTGGCGGTGTTCAAGGCTGTATTGGACAGAGCCTTGGGTGGCCTGGTTTAGTGGGAGGTGTCCCTGCCCCTAGCAGGGGGGTTGGAACTAGATGATCTTAAGGTCCTTTTCAACCCTAACTATTCTATGATTCTATATTGAAATTCACAGATTTAGGACTTCAAGTGATAAAACCAGAGCACTGGAAATGGATTACTTTACCCTATTTTGTAACATTTCAAAATATGTAACTTAATTAGCATCATACAGGATGCTCCAGACCCCTGACCATCCTCGTGGCCCTCCTCTGGACTTGCTCAAACAGTTCCATGTCATTTTTATGTTGAGGACACCAGAACTGCACACAATATTCCAAGTGAGGTCTCACAAGAGCAGAGTAGAGGGGCAGGATCACCTCCCTCGACCTGCTGGTCGCTCTCCTTTTGATGCAGCCCAGGATACGGTTGACTTTCTGGGCTGCAAGGGCACACTGCCGACTCATGTTCATTTTTTTCATCAACCAAAACCCGAAGTCCTTCTCTGCAGGAGTGCTCTGAATCTCTTCTCTGCCCAACCTGTAGCTGTGAAACTTGAATTGAGATGGAATGTAAGTATCAGCATATTTGGTATAGTTTAAGCATTAACAACAGTTGTCAGAATGAATTACCACATTTGCTATCTAAAATCAATAATACTGTAATAAATGTAAACTATGAATTTGCTGATTATGAAAAACTGCTAATTGTTAATTCACTAATAATTGATTGCTAATTGTTAACTCGCTTATTGAACAAGGCTGGTACAAGATGCTTGAGCGATCCTGAAACAAGTAGTAAATTGTAAATGTCAAATCACAATATCCTGTTTCACCGATAAAGAATAGACAGCATCCAGGAGGACTAGTACGAACCAGTACAGAAATGATGAGATCAAAAAGAAATGAACTGAGCATGCGCCAATCCCATTGAGGTGAAAAGTGCAGCAACGAGGAAGACCCTTACTTCATCCCGGGACCCCTGCCCAAGACCACCAGGAGGCAGTGCACATGCGGAACAGTGTTGCGAAACTAATTGTAATACAAAGCAAAGGAAAATTAACGTGTTACGACACCTGAATGAATATGCATACCTTGGTACAATAAGTATAGTACATTGTCACTTCCCTGGTGTGCGTGTTGGTGGAGCAGTGACTCCCCGCGCACCCAGCACTGCTTTGCTTATTACCTCTTTATATTAAATTGCAATAAATTACCTTTGATTTTATAATTGGACTTCGATCATTTATAACAATACCGAGAAAATAGTGTTAGGATTAATATTACGTTTTTGATACCTGAAGGTGTCACACTGGCAACCCTGAGGTTCCTTATTTAGTCAAAATATGGATAAATCATAGCTTGTGCAACTACAGGATTAAATTGAAGCAATATCTGAGGCACACAGTAAAGTGGAGTAAGCTCCGTTGTCTCCACTCCAGCAATATGGAATTATGCTGCAGCCAAGCTATCTTCAGGTAGCAATACGCAGCTAAGGGAAGAATAAGTAGAACTTTTTACCCGCAAAAAAAATGCATAGAAGTCCTACAAGAGCAATTTCTTCTAAAACTGAGGTAGAATCATTCATAAACTTAACATTCAGAAAGATAGGTTGCTTTTGTTTTTGTAAACTTAATATTTTCTTATAAACATGAAGGATCTGAGCATTGTACTATCAGAACATGGAGTGCTTGTCAAGACCTCTTTCCCTGTAATTCTTATATCGGGCTACCCTTCACTTTTACTGACCAGCAGTTGTCTTGTGAGTCAATTTTGTTTCTTCTTGGGTCTGTGTCTCTTACATCCTGCAAGTTTAACAGCATCAAATATCAGATCAGATTATTCTATTTTGGATTTCTTGAGCTGCTTGCCTGAAAATCAGGGAATTAATATCTCTCTTTTTTTAATTTTTCTTTTTCTTTTTCTTCTTCTTCTTCTTTCTTTTTTCCCAGCTCTATGTAATTTAACAAAGCTTTCTTAATGGAAAGCAAACAAATAAACAATAAAAAACAGATTAACATACTGACTACTTCCCATTTCAAACAAAAGCTAAAGACTTTTTTCTATAATATGAGGAAAGGATTTGGATACTGAAAAGCAGGAATCACTTTTAGATCACAATTTTAGCCTTACAGTGATAACTAAGTTTCCAGATACCTAATTCTGTCTAAGAAGGCAATAACATTTCAGATATTCCCTTTCTTACATTTTTTACTATCAGTTTTAAGCTTCTTTCTGTATCATATTCTGAATCAATTTTTTAGGGAGTGGAACTACCTTCCGTTTTCAATATTTAGCTAAATGTGTGTTGAATCTGTACTGTAAATTCAGCTACTGATTTCAGCCTTATCATCAGCAGATGCTTCAGTTCTGGGGAGACAGAATAAATATCAAGGAAGTAGTCAAGTGTGTTTCTGGATGTAGTTCTTCCCAAAAAGCCCCCACACCTCTGCACAAATACACACATAGAAACACACACAACCAAATCTGTACCTTTAGGGAAAAATCATAGATAAAAAAATATTAGATGAATAGGTATAGGTATAAACACATTCACATGTATAGCTAAAAATTATTAAATACAATATGCAGTGTAGCATACCTTTATATACATGTGCATCACACCTCATGTCAAAATATTGTTATTTTTAATTCTATATTGTTATCCTCCTTTCTGATTGTTTTTTTCTCTAAAGCACTGCTTAATGTTGGACACCCAACTATTATATGACATTTTTTGCAGCTATTGCACTATAAATGATTCCTCTTTGTTGGCATAATTTCTAAAATAATATAGTCAATAGCAAGCAGTAAAATCTTCAAGCAATTAATAAACAACATGAGTAGAACTTAGATACAGATGGTAGATTTGGACACCAATGACCTCATTTAGAAAAGAATTTAATGATTTTTTTAATACCAAATTAAATCAATTCTCTCTCAAGAAGACTATCTCATGCCATAATAGAATAACTTTCTATTATTTTGCACTACGCTGATACTTTAATGCACTTTTATTTGTATATTTGTTTTTCAAAGTGGTGTTTAAAGCAAAACTGTTTCTAAATGGCAAAAAGCAGAGAGGAAATACATGCTTATTAAACTTTTTAGTTTTTACTTTCCCATTCTTGAGGCTTGTGCTGACATTATGTTAAATTTCTCATTTCTCTTTTATCAAAACTTGTCAATGGTCGTTAATTGTTTACAGATTTCCCTGGAAAATTGCGATTAGGCCCTTTTATCTATAGCAGTCTCCAAAGCGGCCAACAGACAATTAATTGTGTTCAGTGATGGATAAACCCATTTTGTTCTCCTCTGAGCCCCATCACACTCAGAGGCAGAGATAAAAAGGAGGTTGAACTCTCTTTTGTGACTCAGAATTGCTCTTGGTTTTTTAAAAAAATCTGGGGGGAGAAACACTAAAACCAAAAAGCTTTCTCACAAAATTTTAATGGAGGGGTGGAGAATTGAGCATTTTTGAATGAAAGCCCATCCTCTTGCCCTCTAGTTTTCTTTTCATCTAAAACACAGTCCCTATGTAACTGGGTGAAGGCTCGTCTGTATTGAACTGTTTCTGTCACATCACCAAATGTGATCAGTTGAGCAGTTTTCTAAACACATAATCAGTGCCGCAGAACAGGTATTGAAAGATTGATATATTTTTGCTGACAATGAAAGCTTAAAAAGTTTCCAAGAAACAGCTTTCCAGTCTTGTCCAGTCAGCTGAATAGCAATAAATGCCCAAATACACTCTGATGCACACTTTCGGGAAAAGTACTTAATGTTACACTTGAGAAGACAATTTCCTTTTGACTCATCACCTTCTAAAAACTAATTTATTACTGATTGCTAGCACTTTCTTGTTTCTTTTTTTTTGGGGGGGGGAGGTGGGAGAGAAGAAGGAAAAAAAAAAAAGAAAGAACAGCAAGTTTGCCCTACAAAGTTGTCTGTATTTATATTGTATCTCAAAGACTTATAAAACCTGAGGTAACATTTCATGACCTAATCTATTTCTTTTCCTAGAGACTCAAACTATGAATTTACAGAAAATAGAGGAACAAGAACCCTAGAAATTCTTTTTTTTTTTTTTTTTAATTTCATTCTCAAATGATGCCTTTTTTTTTTTTAACTGTAAGTTTATAGTTTTCTCTTACATCCAAAGCATCTATTTTACAAGTTTTCTATTTCTTTTGTCTGGGGAGTTTGTTTTTCATTTTTCCTTTCAGGTCATTGCTGAGGTCCTGATTTTTCCATGTAGGTGAGTCTAGTATACCTATATTTTCTTTCCATTAGGCCATGGATTCCAGCTGCAATGTTCCTTTATTAAACTGTCCATTGTGTGAACTCAGTACTATTTCCTGTGAGGCCTGCTGATCTGGATCTATGCATTGTACTATGCTATCTATCTTCTACATTTTTCTCTATTAAAAAATAAATTTCACCATTCACCATAATCTTCCTTACGCAATTAAACTTTCAATTTTGTGCACTCAGTCATTTTGCCCTTGTTGATCGGAAACAAAGCAAAAAATATTTAGCTCTTTCTTCAACAGCTGCATCAAAAAATTGGCTTCAACAGATTCCATGAACTTGATCTGTTACTGATTTCTGTATTTGAATATGTCTCTTTCATTACTTATGGAGGTACACCTGTTACTTCTTAACACTTGATCAACTGCGCCACTTCCTGGTTACAACTAACTGCAGCATCTGTTTCCGCACTGGATGCAACTAACCACCTCACAATATATCTCTCCAATTTTTACTGCTATCATGGTAGGCATTCAAGGGACAAGCTATTAACATACAACATTCGGATTAGTCATTTGCTTCTTTTATTGCAACAGAGTTATTCATGGCACTTATTGCTCATTCACAAACAGCTTGCAGGAAGCAGAATCCAAAGATTTCTGAAGACTTTTTTCCTTTACGTTATTTTATCTGGTTTCCTATACACTAATTTTCTACTAATTATAATGCATCTGTAGTTTAAATTTTAATTGCATAGTTACTTTACCTGTAGCCCAAATATGAATCAGCTTTGATCAATAGCAGATACTAGGTATGCAGTTCATTCTATATATTTCTGACTACCATACTTCAGGCTGTTTCACAGTCAGAAAGCCGTCACCACACAATAACACAAGTGTAGACCTCCATAACTGAGAATCGTGTGACATATTTTGCATGCAAATGTTAAAGCAAGTATTTTTATATTCATATTTGTTATTTTTATTTTACTTTAGTTGCATTTCTATCCTGAAGTTATTGCACTCAGGTACTCAGTTCTTCCTGATTACTTAAAAATATAGTTATGGTAAACAAAAATACAGGAATGTTATGAATATGTGTTATCTGACAGAAATACCATACATAGCTATACACTTCAGCTTGTATGTTAAGATGATTTTGGCTTTCTGGTTTGAAAAGATGAAACTGTTGCTTATCTCCAAACCTTAAGCTTCCAAAATGTTTTTCCATATGTACTTATATCTGGATCCAAAGAAAATATAATCCTGTCTGTAATATAATGCAGATTCCTAATGATGCAGATTTTTCTACAGTTAAAAGTTAAAAGGAAAAAAATGTAGCAATACTGAAAGACATTCTTCATTATAATTGCTATAGTAATACTAAAGCTGGCTATGTAAATTATGTGGATTATTCTAGACTACATATTGCATATGTTTTGAAGTTATTATGCATGTATTTGTGCTGTTATCTCTAAGATATATTGAATTTAAAACTTTTAAATATTTTAACTTTTAATTTATTTTTAATTTACTATTATTTCCCTGTGTCCTCTAAATAAGCAAGCAGAATACACATGAGAATAACTTTCAAAATTACTTTATTGTTTTGCAAAACAGATCTTTGAACTCTTCTGCATTTTACCTCAATCAGCCACAATGAGCTTCAAATATATTTCTGCTAAGTTGCATTAGAGGAAATCTTATTTCAAGTGTTTTGTTGTCTTACTCCTGCTATTTCTCTGACTTGTTTGGGTTTGGAGCTTGTTTTGTTTTGTTTCATTTTGCCAAAACAGTAAAGTGTTAAATTGCATTTAACCAAAACAATAATAGATTGTAAAGTGTCTGAGTCTCTATGGTCAAAGAAAAGTGCTTCTACATAAAAAATTTGAATCAGCCAAAGAGAAAGAAGACAGTCTTTCAGAGAAGGCCAGCAAGACAGGTGTGTTACTAGAGAAGAAACTTAGATGACCACTTTTAATGAACACACAGTTTGCTTCCCACCTCATTTTTAAGATAAAATAAATTTCTAGACATTTATCTAGTTAAGATTTGTAGTCTCTTCAGACACTGTATTCCTACACAACAGGCATAATTGTTAAAAATATTATTGCAGTTCTTTTTTCTATAGAGAGCTGGGACAAAGAAAGACAGTTAAGGTCACACCTGAAGTCTGAGAGAAATTGTTAGAACTGAATCTGAAGAAACATCACACAGTCACCAAGAGAAACTACATGTAACAGAGTTAACATAGGATTTAGTTTACAGCCATATTACAGATTCCTTCACAAGAAAGGAATAATTTGAACTGAAGCCCCAGCCGGTGGCAAGCAATTAAGCACATAATACAGTCACAAGGTTGTTTCCCAACACTCTGAAATACCCAAGAATCAAGACACTCCTAAAAACTTTCTTGTAAAATCAGGCATGATAAGGAGGTGAAGTTGACAAGGTATCATTCACTAAATTAAATTAGGAAGATGCTGGTTAATACTGAGAAAAATTACATTTAATTACTCTGAGGCTTTCTTTATCACATAGATGAAGAACTAAGAATTGGTGCCAGAAACCTCCTAGATCTGTAATATAGTCCATAGTGGTTAGAGTGGAAAAGAATAAGATCTCAGCACTTACATAAGAAATTCTAATTCCTTTAGTCCTCATTTCACTGCCACATGGCTGTAGATTGTAAAAAAACTACATCATTTTGCAGTGATCCATTATTTTGTGTTTTAAACAGAATATTTCTAGGTTTTACTATTCCATGGAAGCTAGCAGAGGAAAATGGAGTGCCAGTTACAAAGTTTTCTCTATTTTGTGAGTAATTTAATTAGACTTTCATTCCTCGAAGGCTTGGGAAAGCATTCCATAAAGATAAAATGATGACATAACCTAAATAAATGCAGTTCAATATTTTACAGGCTACACTGAAATATGTCCATAATTAGAATTCTAACAAGTGATTTCTCAAATTTATAGGCTGCATTACCACTTTATAGGCATTTTAATTTAGTACTTGAATTAGAAGTCAAATTAGAGACACTAGAAAAAAATGGAAAAAATTGTGAACTATTATAGATACTAAATAGGATTGAGTAAGCATTTTTGTTAGCCCCAAGGCTGTCCTGATAGCTTCATTGTCTTAATCAATTTAGTTGACTTGTTTTACTGCTCTTTTGAGGTGGATGTTGTGGACACATGCTAGGATACTAGTTCATTTCTGCAAAATTAAAAATTATAATTCTCATGTGTGAAATAGCTGCATGGACTAATGACCAAGTCTCTGCATAATTTGAACTGAAGCCCCAGCTCATGGCAAGCAATTAAACACATAACATAATATAGTCACAAGTTGTCATGTTTTTTTTTTTAAAAATACAAAAAGGGAGTGGAAATAAGAAAAGCAGAGTCATTCATTCTTTGCACAGTCTTAAATTCCCCAAATAAAGTCAGAGGAAAAAAAAATGAAGAAGGAAATTAAAAACATGTCAATGGAAATTCACCTACTAACAGGTCTCCAGAACTCTTATCATTCTAAGTACTACATTCTATACATGAATTTTTTTTTCTTATATATGTGTATACATTATTGTACTCCCACTGAAACAAGAACAAAGCCCAAAGGTTTCTTTAGCAGCACAAGAATACACCTTGAGGACCACTTCGACATTTCTCTGGACTTGGAAATAGTCCTGAACGAACTTGAGAACCAAATATGTAGTAAGCAGATTATTATTTAAATGGGGAAAAAAAATTCTAAACCAAAACCAGAATAAGGATATATTGCAACCTATACTAAAAGAGAAGTAGATAACTATTTTTATGGAATGAGCACTTCAGATGACAGGTTTTAGCAAATGAAATAGGATGCTTGCTAACTTCTGAGACAGGCCATATATAAAGCAGAAAAGATTGATGACATTTTGACTCTTACAAAATTTAGTGTAAGTTTGTGGTTTTTTGAATTTTAAAGGTAGATAATATTGAAGGGGTTTTTTTTAATAAATACAGAAACTATTTTTTTTAAATAAACATGATAGAATAAAACCTGGCTCAAAGTGAGTAAAAGTTCCAGTTTTTGAACTTGTAGCTAGTAGAACACATATAACTTTATAGTGAAATGAAGGTATTTTAAAAGCAACACCTTCAGCAATTGCACTGCTGAACCCAGGACACATTGTTACTAAGTATTATAATTTTAAGACAAGAATAATGTTGAAGGTGAGAGGGTAATCAAACAGAATATTTAATAGAAATTTTTGCTACTCTGTGAAGTCCCTAATCCTATTTGACACTTATTTTGGAGATTATCAGAGAAATGGTGTTTTTCAGGAGTATGCTAAAGAAACCCAGGGTAAGACATAGTAGTTGTTATATTTTCTTGCATTTAGCTAGTGCTAAGAGGCAATTTGCAGCTATTGCTATTATTTTAAAAGGCCTCTTTTGAAGAACATCGTGATGGGAAAACAAGTAGAGAGACAAAGTTCAAAACAGCAGATGAGTACCTCCCCAACCAAAAAGCACTTCAGATTTTTATTTGTAGAAATGTAGAATTAGAAAGAATGTAAGCATGTTATGTCAGAATTTGGTTTCTTGGACCTAGTGCTTATATTCTGTGGGTCTTTTTTTTGTTTTGGGGTTTGTTTTTTTTTTAAGCTTTAGCTTTGGCAAACACAGGCCCAGTCTTTAAGGCACAGAAATGTTTACAAATTATTTTCTGCTCTCCATTTTTCTTTCATCTGTACTTTTGTCTGGTCAGCACAGATACCATGCAATTGTGTGGGAAGAAAAAAATGTGTATTTCATTTGGCAATATATATATTTTAAATTTACATAATTATATTAATTTCATTGAAAATTTATCTTAGTGTTGTCATACCTCTGGCATTAGTACCTCTTCTAATTTAGTGCCAATGCATGCACAAATATATATTTTAATGCAGCCCTTTCTTCTTCCAAGAGAAGATATCTTCTGGTACTACTGCATACTTCTTTTCCTGCTGAAAACCATTGCCCATTAAGAAACACCCACAAGGGAATTGTT
Source organism: Ara ararauna (assembly GCA_028858755.1). Taxonomy (NCBI): domain Eukaryota; kingdom Metazoa; phylum Chordata; class Aves; order Psittaciformes; family Psittacidae; genus Ara; species Ara ararauna. The sequence continues at coordinate 23,816,074 of CM054376.1, forward strand.
ATATTTTCCACACCACCACCAGCTTCAGCTTTCCTGTAGTGATTATTTTAGTTTTCTCAGAGCTTGAAGTTACTCCCCTCATGAAGCTTGAATTTTGCTATTGGCAAGGAAAGAAAGAAGGATGAAGGGACAGGATAAAAATTTTCTCTCCCACCTTTTTGCAAAATCATTAACAGGGCAACATTTATTGCTTTTGCTTTGTGAGAAATATTTGCATAGAGACAAAGTATACTTGTGATTTACTTGCAGCATACACTTGGGGCCATACACAGAGGTAATAATTCTCCAAATGAAGTTTAATGAAGGGATTATGCAATATAATTTGAAATCTATACCTATCCAAACTCATAAGCATGGATTTTCATAATTTTTATTGCCTTTTTCAATTATTTTTATTGAGATCCTTAACATGAAATCCACAGGAAAAAAATTCAGCTGTACTTCACAAGATATTTTTGCTAAGTTAGTGTTGTAGATGTTTAACAGACGTGTTCAGCAGCTTACATTTTCACATAAATGTACAAATGAGAGCCTGAGGCAGTCTGAAAACAGGCTTTTCAAACTTCAAAGGAGCAGTGAATGATTCTTGCACTGCTTTTGCCATCCAGAATTGGCCTAAGCTTGGGGAGCAATTAAAATTAAATAGCCACTGAACTGTAGAAAGTGAAGATCGGCAGCTCTGGGCATGAGCAGACTTTTATGAAGTCCCCTGACTAATTCCTATCTTGGTGTTGGTAAAGCAAGGAATAGGGTCAGAATGAAAATCATTTAAACGGAAAGAGAGCAAAAGGCAGCTGCATTAACCTTGAAAATAATGAGCCAGATCTTTGTTTCAGATCAGCTGGTTTTCACTTCTTGTTACCACTTTTTCACAAGAGGAACCCTCTGTAAAAACCTTCAGCTACCAGAGATGTGAGCAACTCCTCTTCAGTCCTAATCTGTTCTTTAAATAGCCATCAGTGTAGTTAAATGTGTAAACAAAGCAAAGTCTGTTTGGATTCTTGTGTGTGCTGAATGGTGAAAATTTCATTTCAAAAAATGGGCTATTATTTTTTTTTGTGGGGGATGTATTTGTCTTGTTTCATAAAAGTCAGAAATTGAGATGGATAAAAGTGAAAATTATAATAATATTTAAGAATACAAACAAGACTAGTGAACTAAGATATATATTTTAAAATCTATTCACTGACAAAATTTTTAATTTTGATATAATGGTGTGTTACAAACTAGGGACATACAGATTGTTGTGGTTTAAGTCCAGTCAGCCACGCAGCCCGTTCCCTCACTCACTTCCTCCTCTTTCTTCCCACCACTCCCGGAGGGATGGGAAGGAGAATCAAAAAGAATGCAACTCCCACAGGTTGAGATAAGAACAGTTTAGTAACTAAAGTATAACACAAATCACTACTGCTACCACCAATAATAATAATGACAAGGCAAATACAAGGAAAGAATACAATTTCTCACCACCTAAAACCCAGCCCGACCATGCAGTACACCCCCACCCTTCCGGGTCTCTGCTCTCTGCTCTTCCATCCTGGACATGACGTGCTGTGGGATGGAATAACCACTTTGGTCACTTTGGGTCAGGTGTCCTGTCTCTGCTTCCTCCCGGCTTCCCCTCCTCCCTGGCAGAGCATGAGACTCAGAAAGTCCTTGGTCAGACCAAAACATCACTAAGCAGTAACCGAAACACTGGTGTTATCAGCGCTGTTCCCAGGCTGAAAGTCAAAAACACAGCGCTGCACCAGCTCCCAAGAAGGAGAAAAATGACTGCTACTGCTGAACCCATGACACAGATATGTTGAAAACTTGTAAAATAGCAACAGGTTATTTTGCTGACATTGTTTCATGCATCTTTTGTTCTGCAGCACATCCCAGAACAGCATTTTTAGTACAGGTTAAGAACAAATTTGACAAAAATATGTATACGTAAAACAGCAAGCTGATAGGCATAGACAAACTTCATCTAATTATCTGTTGTGGCACAAGCTAAGGTCTGGTGGCCGGAAGATGTCGTGCTGTACGGAAAGACAGGACTCCTCCCCTAATAGCCAACAGTGTTTACGTTATGATGTAAGCAGACGGAAGTGACGTTGTAAACCGTGGATATATAATGTTGTGTTTTCCTGTAATAAATGCCATTTTGCTGTTCACCATATTGGTGTCTGTGAGCTGATGGCCCGAGCGGCCTGGGGTTGGTCGCCGTGCCGTTCCTGAACCAGGTTGCCACGCCTCCGTGAGGCAACAAGTGGTGCCGAAACCCGGGAAATTCGCCTGGGATCAGGTGAATGGCGGCCGGAGCGGCGGGGCCGGCCCGGCGGGGAGGACGCTCCCGGATTAGTAAGGAGGATGGAAGCTCCTGTGAAGGTCGTATCACAATTATATAAGCAGCGGGGTGTTGATTGTAAATCCAAAGATTTTATTTTTGCCGTTGTGAGGCTTTTACTGATTGGGGCTGTTGTTCAGCCGGTGGATATTCTTCACCCAGAAGTGTGGGTTAAATGTACTATAGCGTTAGCCGAGGAGATGAAGTCCTCGGGTTGTGGGAAATATCTTAAGTCATGGGGGACAGTTGAACAGGCTCTGCGAAAGGCTCTGCAGGAGCAGGAATCCTGCATGTATGGGGCAGCCGTACAGACTCCGTACCCATCGGACGGGGGCACCTTTGCTGAGTCTGAAGACTCGCGGGAGGGTGATGCGCCCCACGAATCCCTGAACCCTGAACCACTTACGGAGGGACAGAATCAAGCGAAATCCTTTTGGGGTGGATTAATCGACTGGGTTAATTGTGGCTAATTTGGTTAAGCATAGGGAGGGGGGAAATGTTGTGGCACAAGCTAAGGTCTGGTGGCTGGAAGATGTCGTGCTGTACGGAAAGACAGGACTCCTCCCCTAATAGTCAACAGTGTTTACGTTATGATGTAAGCAGACGGAAGTGACGTTGTAAACCGTGGATATATAATGTTGTGTTTTCCTGTAATAAACGCCATTTTGCTGTTCACCATATTGGTGTCTGTGAGCTGATGGACCAAGTGGCCAGGGGTTGGTCGCCGTGCCGTTCCTGAACCAGGTCGCCACGCCTCCGTGAGGAAACAATTATCTTTGAAAGAAAGTGCATATTAATGCTACATATGTCATTGCCGCTTTATATATACAGTAAACAGTCTGTATAGTTTTTCAAGTCATGTTTTGAGTGTTTGGGATTATTTTCTGAAAGAAAGAAGAAAATGGGGGAGACATGGAAAATTTGAGGGAGAATTGTCTGTGTAAGCAGAGAAAGTTTTCAAATATATTTCTGCTAAATTCTTAGAAACATGTTATCTGCTAAGATTGCAGTTTTCTGGCAACTTAGTTACTTATGGGACCAGGAAAATTAAACACTTAATCTTTTGTGTTAATAACAGAGATCCAAAAAGACACAACTCCACTGTAGAAAATGCAAATTTCAGGATAACCTGTGTTTCTCAGATATATCATCTCTTCCTAAATGCCCAATTAACACATATGACCCGATATCTGGTGTTTAATAGAATCATAGAATAGATAGGGTTGGAAAGGACCTTAAGATCACCTAGTTCCAACCCCCCTGCCAGGGGCAGGGACACCTCCCACTAAACCAGGCCACCCAAGGCTCTGTCCAACCTGGCCTTGAACATTGCCAGCAATGGAGCATTCACAACTTCCCTGGGCAACCCATTCCAGTGCCTCATCACCCTTACAGTAAAGAATTTCTTTCTCACATCCAATCTAAACTTCCCCTCTTTAAGTTTGAACCCGTTCCCACTTGTCCTCTCATTACAGTCCCTAAGGAAGAGTCCCTCCCCAGCATCCCTATACGCCCCCTTCAGATACTGGAAGGCTGCTAGGAGGTCTCCACGCAGCCTTCTCTTCTCCGGACTGAACAGCCCCAACTTTCTCAGCCTGTCTTCATATGGGAGGTGCTCCAGACCCCTGATCATCCTCGTGGCCCTCCTCTGGACTTGCTCAAACAGTTCCATGTCCTTTTTATGTTGAGGACACCAGAACTGCAAACAATACTCCAAGTGAGGTCTCACAAGAGCAGAGCAGAGGGGCAGGATCAACTTCGACCTGCTGGTCGTGCTCCTTTTGATACAGCCCAGGCTGGCTTTCTAGGCTGCAAGGGCACACTGCCAGCTCATGTTCATTTTCTCATTGACCAACACCCACAAGTCTTTCTGAGCAGGACTGCTCTGAATCTCTTCTCTGCCCAACCTGGAGCTGTGCCTGGGATTGCTCTGACTCAGCTGTAGGACCTGGCATGGTTAAACTTCATCAGGTTGGCATCAGCCCACCTCACAAGCATGTCAAGGTCCCTCTGGATGGCATCCCCTCCTTCCAGAGTATCAACAGAACCACACAGCTTGGTGCCATTGGCAAATTTGCTGGGGGCACACTCAATCCCACTGTCCATGTCACCGACAAAGATGTTGAACAAGACCAGTCCCAACACCGATCCCTGAGGGACTCCACTCGTTTCTGGTCTCCAGCTGGACATTGAGCCATTGAGCACAACTCTTTGTTTGCCGCCATCCAGCCAGTTCTTTATCCACCGAGTGGTCCAGCTATCAAATTGATGTCACTCCAAATTAGAGAGAAGGTTGTTGTGTGGCACAGTGTCGAACGCTTTGCATAGAATCATAGAATAGTTCAGGTTGGAAAGGACCTTAAGATCATCTAGTTCCAACCCCCCTGCCAGGGGCAGGGACACCTCCCACTAAACCATGCCACCCAAGGCTATGTCCAATCCAGCCTTGAACACCGCCAACAGTGGAGCATTCACAACTTCCCTGGCCAGCCGATTCCAGTGCCTCACCACCCTTACAGTAAAGAATTTCTTCCTCATATCCAATCTAATCTTCCCCTGTTGAAGTTTGAACCCATTACTCCTTGTCCTCTTACTACAGGGGATAACTGGTTCAAACTTAAGTCCAGGTAGATGACATCAACTGCTCTACCCTTATCCATCAGCTCTGTAGCCACATCATAGAAGGCCACCACATTTGTCAGGCAGGATGTCTTGGGTTCAGCAGTGGCAGTCATTTTTCTCCTTCGTAGTAGCTGGTGCAGCGCTGTGTTTTCAACTTTCGGTCTGGGAACAGCACTGATAACACCGATGTTTATAGTTATGGCTTAGAACGTTTTGGTCTGACCAAGGACTTTCTGAGTCTCATGCTCTGCCAGGGAGGAGGGGAGCTGGGAGGAAGCAGAGACAGGACACCTGACCCAAACTGACCAAAGAGGTTATTCCATACCACAGCACATCATGCCCACGATGGAAAGCAGAGAGCAGAGACCCGGAAGGGTGGGGGTGCACTGCGTGGTTGGGCTTGGTTTTAGGTGGTGAGAATTGTATTCTTTCCTTGTATTTGCCTTGTCATTATTGTTATTGGTGGTAGCAGTAGTGATTTGTGTTATACTTCAGTTACTAAACTGTTCTTATCTCAATCTGTGGGAGTTGGGGAGTTGCATTCTTTTTGATTCTCCTTCCCATCCCTCCGGGAGTGGTGGGAAGAAAGAGGAGGAAGTGAGTGAGAGAACGGGCTGCGTGAGTTAGAGAGGCTTAAACCACGACACAGGATTTCCCTTTAGTGAAGCCATGCTGGCTGTCATCCAGCACCTTGTTTTTTTCATGTGCCTTAGCATGCCTTCCAGGAAAATCTGCTCCATGATTTTGCCAGGCACAGAGGTGAAACTGACTGGTCTGTAATCACTAAAACAAATAATCACTAAAAGTCTTGTTTTCCTATTCAATCCAAGCTACACATTGTCATATAAATTATCATTTTGCTGAGTGCAGCTCCGAAGTGTTAGATAATGAATTTGTCAAAATTATTGTGATACTTTTCCCCATTTATTTGTTTGTCAAATATTTGCAGAGGAATACAGGCATGTATAGATTTGCTTTTGCTTCACAAAAGCTTCTCTACATTTCAAATATATTTTGCTTTATTGTTGGTTTGCCCCTCTTTTCCTGAGTGCAGACTTGTACCTGTAGCTGAGTAGCTCTGTAATACAACACTGCACACACTGTACTGCCATTGTTAGTAACATATCATTAGCTTTGTACTGAGTTTATAAGGCCTCAGGATAGAGGCTGCTAATGCTTGCTCTGTCTGAGCAAGGTATTTGTGATATGTATATAAATTTATATTTTTTTTAATTTTGGTCATCTCTGTGTGGTGCAATTATGGTTACAACTCTATCACAATTGCACAATGCAGGGAAATACAGATCTGGTACTGCAGCAGAGGTCATGAGGAGTGCAGGCCTGGGATAATAAAGGGTAGGGAACAGGCCTGGCACTGAAATCCCCATGGCCATAAACAACTCACACATGAGAAGTTACAAAAATGCAAATCTGCTTTTGGAGGCAACAGAGAACAAAGAGAAACTTCCTACGTATTTTGAAATTCATCTTACATAGTAGATTTGAAAGTAAGTTGGAGTTGCAGAGTAATATGGAAAAAGAAAAGCGATAAAAGCATGCTAGCAAGCATAAAAATGTCCCCAGTTGGAGACTAGAGTGAGGAAGAAGAAGCCATCAACATGAACATTATACTCCTCCCAGCAAAAGTCTTAAGGTGTTGCCTAATCATTGTAACTCCAGAATGAAGTCACCAGCCTTGGGACCCAGGGGAGCAGAATCACAAGCATAAAGAGCAAAAGGGGTAGAAAAGAATTGTATGTATAATAATTTTAACTACTACATTATTAATGAAACTTTTTTCTACATATGCATATTGTTTCTCTTTCTGTAAATATTAGACGTGCATTATTAATGATTTTTGGATTAGATTGTTGACTTCAATTATAATAGCAATAAATTTTTGGTTTACATATAAGGGTGTTTTACCTTTGCTCATAAAGGTTTTTAGCATAACATACTGCAAATTCACACTTCCAAAAGTGCACTCTTTGACTATATCTTGTTATCCAAATGACAATGGTATCTCCCAAGAGAGGCTGGAGAAGGTTACTTGCTGCTGTTGTCATCTACCCTTGAACATTCTTTCTAGAGATGGAAATATGTTTAATTCTGTTTGCTTGTCACCTATATCAGATTTTTCTTGTTAGGCTGGTTGTTTTCATAATTTGCTGTTGTTTATACTACTTATAGAAACATTTTAATATATTGAGATTTCTTTTTGATGGCAATACTAATAACATTGATGTTCAGGAACTTGTAATGAGCATTTTCTATTTAGGATTTTCCTATATATTTGGTACGGTTTTAGGTTTGCCTTTTTATTTTTTTTTTTCTTCTCCTTTGTATGAGAACAGAGATTCTGTGACAGTCAAAGGTAAATATTCAGTTTACTTTAGAGATTAGAAGAGTCTGCTGCTGCAGTTATTTGGGCAAAGCTATGTCACAGAAATGATCAAGGAGATGCTGTATGTGCCATCAGGAGATTTTCTGGTGTATTCTTATTTCCTTCTAAAATTGCACAATCTGCACCAAAAAATCGTTACTTTCTTGATGTATCTGCATTTACTCCTGGAGTTTTTCTGCCATAATTTTTATCAGCCATGTATATATGTAGAGAGAGAGAGAGATTTTTTAAATTTTTTTTTTTTATCTTGGTGCATATAGCTGCAGTTTTAGTATAGACCTTGTGTACCACACATTCATTTGCAGCACAAAAACTTGTATTTATTTCCAGAAACCCAGTTTGTCACCATGTCCAAAGGACCTCCTTCATTTCTTAAAGGTCTTTTCCAATCTAGTTGATTCTATGATTTTATGATCCATTCACCTATGTGATGTACCAAGGGCATTCAAAAGCAAGAGTGAAAACTGGACATACTCAAAGGAATGTGTGCTATCAGATTTAGAAATACTGTGCCATAAACAACACATTGTAATAGATGCTACCCTGCCAATACTGTTGACTCTTTCTTAATCCAAAAGATTTTTCTTATTGGAACAATATGTCGACTATTTTCAAATGTACTTAAACCAAAAGTACATAACAATAAATAATAGGGCCTAAGCTCATCAAATTTATGATTTACTTTGCACTGGCAATTTTGCAAGATATGCTAGAATGATTCTTCTTGGTTATCCAGTTTATTACATCATAGAATTTAAGATCTGTCACAACTTATATAGTTAAAATGCAATTTTTAAAAATTATTTCTGCGATTTCTCACAGTTCCAGATTTAAATAGAATTTTCAGGGAGAGTTGAACACAAAACAGCATGATCTGAAAATCACAACTTTCTTACAGGATAAGTTGTTATAAATCATCATGGGTTGCTATCTCTTACTCATTCACCAATGATGTTGGAAAATGACAAAAATAAAAAATTTATCCTGAGCTCTTAAATTAGGTCTATATTAAGGAGGAGTTTATTTTGATTGCAAAATCGTATGACATATTCAACTGTAAATATTATTCAACTACCTAAAATATCTAACATAATTTTAGCTACTTAAAATAAGTTAAAAGATTTCCTGAGACAGTGTCTCTGTGCCTACATATAAAATAGATAGAATCATAGAATAGTTAGGGTTGGAAAGGACCTTAAGATCATCTAGTTCCAACCCTCCTGCCATGGGCAGGGACACCTCCCACTAAACTATGCCACCCAAGGTTCTGTCCAACCTGGCCTTGAACACCGCCAGCGATGGAACATTCACAACTTCCCTGGGCAGCCCATTCCAGTGCATCACCTGTCCCCGGACAGAGTTCCATATTCTCCAGCCAATTCCTAATATAAATAGCAACTCCCCCTCCCCGCCTACCAGGCCTGTCTTTCCTAAAAAGCCTGTAACCTTCCATTCCAACACTCCAGTCATAGGAGCCATCCCACCATGTTTCTGTGATGCCTATTATATCATACCCCCATAGATGTGCACACATCTCTAATTCCTCTTATTTGTTCTCCATGCTACGGGTGTTTGTATAGCGGTTTCTGAGCCGAGCTCCAGTTGAAGCTGGCTCATTGGCTGGAGCAGCTGGAATATCTCTACATTGCTCTGAACGTTTACTATAGGTGCTGGCAAGTGACTGGGTGTGTTGGGATGGAATGATGCCCCCCTCCCCCAACATATCTAATTACAGCTATTGACAAATTAGCTAAAATTAAGCAAATATTATTGACCTAATTCCTTTTAAATGATTAACTGTCACAGGACTATCAAGGTCTATTGTCTAATTATAAATACAAAGACATAAATATCCGTTTGTTTGGAAGTACATAAACTAGAATAGCAAATTTTAATTTCTAAAAAGCAAATACAGGGTAGAGAAATGTTGAATTGTTCTTCACAAATGTATATGAATTTATAATATAAAGAGTCACTCTAATTCAATAATGTGTACAAAAATGTCAGTGGAACATTTTCAACTGTAGAAAAACTGTGGATGAAAGCTGTGGAAGGAATATGGAAAAAGGCTACATCTCTGCACAGCCTCAACAAGTTTTTGAAATGATCTTAAGTGACAGAAAAGCTAGCTGTGGTGGGTTGGGACTATCCAGCATGTGTCATAAAGTCAAAGATAAAACGTGGTGCATTAATACGCAATGATAATCCATTGTGTAAAATCCAATGCCATTAGATGTTGGATGAAAAGTACAAGTTACTTGCAAGTTTCACCATATTGTAGCCACATACTTGAAAATCATGCCTGGTGTTAAAAGCATGAGTGCTTGCTATCCAGAGATATTGAAACACATGAATGTTTAAATGACTTATTTTTTTTTCATTTGAAGTGCTCTCACTCTATTAAAATTTCTATTACTTATTTTGTGTCCTGTATATATTTAGTATTTCACCAGAACAGATTAAGTAGTCATTTTTATTTAATGTAATTAAATGAATACAGAGATACTCCTAATACAACCTACATTTGCTGCACACTAAATTACTTCTATTACGTATCAGATAAACACAGTCAATATCAAAGAAAAATTAAACAACGTTAATAATATCTGTCTTTCTTACCTTATCTTAGAATTTTATAGCTGTCATTTTACTACTTCAGAACATTCTAATAAAATCACCAATGACAACAAAATTAGTGTAGAATTGATCACCACGTTTCACTTTGATGTGAGACTATTGTTTAGCAATTTTATACACCAGGAGTATTATAAATACTCCTGGTAAAGATGATGTTAATTATTTCATTGCGTAAAAAGAATAGATATATTATCTATTCTATACAGCAAAGACCTCTTCAGGGTTGTGAAGGGATGCCTGTCAAACTTACACTAATACTTGCTGGAGATTTGTTCCAAAATCAGGTTAAGCTTTACTGATACTACTCTAACCACCACCACCATCCACCCCCAAAATGTACTCACCATATGACTTTCAGAAAATGAATTTAGCCTACAAAGGAACACAGTTGCTACAATAGCTCACAAACAGCTGTGTATGTGTTAGCAGAGTTTGCAATGTACAACCCAGTGCCTACATTACCTGGGATTTTTGTATTGAAAATGAAACAAACAAAACCAAAGTAAAACATTTCTGAAAAGTCAAAAAGGTTCAATGCTGCATGCAAACAAGCCTTACATGGGATGAGGTATATTACTTCTAATCTTTACTCTTTATTTGCCACTGAATATGATTATTTTTCTTTAAATGCGTAAGATATTCCAGCAGATGTGTGACGCAAATTCCTCACCTCTGGAAGAAAACAAAAGGTATGTCACCTTGAACATTTGTGCAAATATATGGGGGAAAAGTTACTGCAAAGTTCAGGTTTTAAAAGCAGACTGGTATTTTTGTAACTAATTAGTTAGCATGTGTTTTTGGTATTTTTTCCTGTAGACTCCATACTTCTCTATGTAGATCATGGATACGATGCCAGTTTGTATTCAAGTGGTCATACACTACGCTGCTCTGAAAAAATAAATATCCACGGATTACTCAATGTTTTAAAACTGTAATTTCCTTTTATGTCCCTTTCTTTTTATTTTCATTTGCCTCTAATTTTGTCTTGATGTGATATTGTTTCCTCTAATAGTACAAAGATGCTTAAAGTTTGTTATAATGCATTTTATGCAACCATATACAACTGCATCTTCTGCATATTCAATATATAAAAGCAAATGTACCGGGAAGTTGAAAAGGATGGTCAGCTCGAAATTCAGTCAGTTCATTTTATTGTAATAATACATTAAATATACCCCTACCTATTAAAATAAGAAATTAATAAGACATAGGTATTTCCTATTACATTTTCAGGACAAATCTGTTCTCATGCAATCATCTGAAGTTATTAGATTTTCAAAAGCCTGAGAATTGATGAGGAATATTCTATGGATTAAGTTTTTGTTTGTTTGTTTGTTTGCTTTTTTGTTTTTCATAAATCTGCATTTAGAAAAGCAAAATTTAAAATTTGAATGCATTTGGTTGGGGATTTTTTTCAGTTTACAAGGAATACATATATATGATGTTTTGTTAAGCACAATTTTGATTAACTGAGAAATAAACAACATAAGAGAAAGAAAGCTACAAATCAAAATAAACAATAAAAAAATTTCTGAAATACTAAACTTGAAAAAATTAATTTTCCTAACACTGACAATATATCGTGATAATGCTTTCATATGAAATATCAAAGAATTTCGAAGTAGATAGAAGCCCAGGAAGATGTAAAGAATAACCTAATACTTTACCCTAATGTTCACCTCAAACTTGTTGAAGGAAATGATCTTTCATAGAAGCTGATGCACTAGATTGATATCAGTGATTCATATAAAAGAACAGCCTTGTGGGAAGTATTTTATTAAAATATCATAATGAAATATTAAATGCTGACAGGAGATACAATATTTGTTTCTGTGAAAGCTGTGTTATAATGTCAAAGAGAATAATAGTAGAGCATGTTTATGTGAACATTTTCTCTTTGTCTAATAAAGCCTGAAAACAAGACTTTAGCTGTGATCTCATTAATATCCCTCAGGAGAAACTTGAATATTTGATGGAGATTGAAAATATCAGGAAAAAAGTGGGTCCATACAAATACAGAATTCTATAGATAATTCTGTCTTATTTGAATTAATGAGAAGTTAATAATTCTATTAACCTTTAGGTCTAAAAAATCAGTAGAAATTATTACACTTTTTTAAAATAATTCTGTGTTAGATTTCGTGTTGCTAAGAGTCCATTAATACCTCAGGAGTCTGCATGTCACTTTCAGCTCTAACCTTACACAAGCTGCTGTGGCACTGTATCTCCCAGATCCTCTGTGGCAGAATTTTTCCCTTGTTCTCAGGGCCTTGCACCTGCAAACCCCAATACTGCTATCATTGTAGTTTTTATTGGGAAGTGACTGTCACTGGCATGAGATCATACTGACTAGAGCATTTTCTAGTCAGCAGTAACAGTACTGTAAGTAGACTTAGCCTATAAGGAGTTTGAGCAGGTCCTTATGTAAAATTTATGGGTTTTTTAGGAAAAGTATGAGGAGAACCATCTGCTGTACTGAAGTGGACACGCAGAAGGGATACTTACCCTGGGACTTCTATCACTTCTTTTCCTTGCTGGCTCCTTGGAAGAGGATTTCCGTTTTCCATTCTCCCTATCTTCTTTCATTTTTATTTTTCTCCCTAAGTATCTTTTGCCAGTACAGTTAATATATGTCTTAAACTATGGAAGCTATAAAAAAGTCTTTGTGCATGTGAACTTGCCGCAACATTTTCTTTTTATGCAACTATATTTTTTGATAAATTCTGTAGAAAATTACATACTTTCCCCTAAGAATTTAATGAGATTTTTTTCTCTACGTAACTTTCTCTGAAGACTTTCTTATCTTTATCTACAATTATTATAAATTTTTCTTACTACTAAAACCCTAGCTCTTTTTAAATATCTCTCACTATGTGAATTTCACCCCCAACTTGACTGATATATGACTGTCTATGTCTATATGCATATTGTGTGGGCTATAACTGCCACGTTTTAATATAGTTTTAATAGAATACTCTTGGAAGTACTGTGCTTTAACAATCAAGCCAGTTAATGGCTGCAAGGATTGTGTTTTATGGAAATGGAAAATATACCTAAGGCACTCTGTGGTAATCCATTATCAGCAGAACCTGAAGAATTTTATTTCAGTTAAAGTATCATTTGACTGTGCAAAATTGTTCCATGCCCTGAAAACATGTCACACTGAAAGAAATCAAACAGGGAGTGCAAAACAAGTATAGTTTGGTCAATACTACTGTGGACACATATCTAGACTAGTAAGGTTATAGAGTCAGGAGACGCTGGAGTAACGTGAATAGACACAGGTCAGCTTTAACTCAAAAGTATAGATGAATGAAAAATACACATGTAACTCAAGATTCAATTCAGAGGACAGCATATAAGAAAACAAACCCCACAAAATACGGCCAAACGACACTGCCTTTCGATCAGTTTTTTGATCTTTTTGATCAGTTAAATTTCCAACTTTTTCCCCTTGTTTATGGATATTGTCACTAGAGGGTTTTCAGTTCTGTCACTTCCATTTCTCATTAAAATAATTGGCACAGAAAACTTTGACTAGAATTTTTATACTATAATTTGCAAATGATGCTTGCAGACTGTACAGTGTTGACCTTCTAAGTATGTTGCTGTTTGATTTGCTGATCTTTCTTATTTGCCTGCATTTTAGTTTATCTGTTAGTAGATAGAGATCCATCTGAAAAATTATCAGTTTTTTACAATGTCAGAACAAAATGCAGAGTAAACTTAATTGTATGCTTTATTTTAAACAGATACTTGACATCTTTAATTTTCTTCTTTCACATGCAGTTTACAAAAAGGGCTAACATATTTTTATTATTAATGAGGTGTAGCAGTTCAGAAACAAAAGGACCAATGATTGTCAGCAGAAGGCAGAAGATTTCTGCAATCTTGATTGCTTGATTGGTTTTTGTATGTGTGCTAGAGCAGCTATGCCAATTGCATACAATCTTTTTATATATACTACAGGTTTTCCAACCCCCCCAAAAAAGAAGGAAAACAATCATGCATTCATGGTTTCTGTTACGGAATGTGCAACTTCAGGATGAATTAATATAAAGTTTTTGATTAATTTAGTATTTTAACTTGACTGGTTAGCTAATAGTAGTTTCCACTAAGGGAAACAGAAACGGATTCTATTACTCAAATGTATATGCCTTAAATAATATGTAGATATGCCTATTTCCTTTAAACTAGGTTGAGCAAAAATAAGGAATTTCCTTTTTCACAGTTTCAAAATTTTCCATTTCAGAAAGATATCTGACCACTGCCTTTTAACTTATCTTTTATAAATTTTTCAGTGCAGGGGTGGATGTGGAAGGGAAGTATTTCAATCTTTAGAAAACAGGGAAAGAGAAATTGCAGTTATGAATGATAAAACAGATCAGGAACATGAACAATAAACAGTACTTTTAGACACACAAACCAAAGTTCTTCCCCTATCCAGTTCTGTAAGTGAACATTCATAACTAACAATTTCTAGGATATTCTACACTACATCTTATTTCAGCTGGATCCCCTGAGCACCAGCCCTCACACCAGTCTCTCCCACTATCTGATATTTGGAACATACGCCCCTCCTGCCCCAGGAGCTGGCAGCCAAGACTGCACTTGCTCCAGTAGCTGGGCCTGAAATCACATTTGCTCCACTTGCTGACAACATAGATCAGAACCACCCAGAGTTCTGGTGTGACTTTAGCTACTGTCCTCAAATCTACTCACACTTGTCCTCCCGGTAGTCCCTGCACTTAGCCCCTGCAGCACACCTCCACACACATGAGATAAGGAGTGAGATTACAGAGAGAGATAGTTAAGAAGAGAAGGCTGAGACAATCAGGCACAGGGCTCAGTCCAACAAGTTTGTTGAGCAGCCCCATTGTACATGTTACCACCCCCTTTCTATTCCTCCATTGTTCCTCCCGTCTCAATTCCCTCTGCGTTATTTTGTCAGTTTGTATGGGTCCAAGATCCCCATACCCCCAATATCTAGGACCCTCAAGTTTGCATCATCATCCCTTGCTGAGTACAGCTTGGCCCTTTTTCAAGTAATGCCTGCAGTTTCTTGGCAACCCATCAATTTGTATGATTGACTATACTGGTTTCTTGTCATCAACTCCATTACTTTTTTGTCTGTCAGGTCTGTGTCTAAATATGTTTAATTGCCTTTTCCATATCACCCCATTTTGATAAGGTACTTAGACAATCTTTCTGAAACAAACTTTCTCACACTCCACATGTACATACAGAGTTCATTGTTTCAATTATCACTATATGAAATGGCATTTAACTGCTTCCTTATTTATCCTGAATTCAAGATATGTAGTCTGTGTGAAAACCATTGTTATCTGCAGATCCAAGATGTGATTCTGAGCAACCAATGAAACTGCAGGTAGAGATTAACCCGGGAGACAGCAAACAGGCAGAGATTTGCTTCCATTTTATGAGGCATCTGTTACTATGTAAGTATAGTCTGTCTTTTCTGTTGGACTGAATTGATATTGCATTTTGCTTATTACTAGGGAGGTACAAACACTAGTCAGCAGTTCAGAAAGCAAACTCTGCTATCACCTAAAAGCTGAAGTCAAAGCTACATCTGACAACATACTGAAATAAAATTTACTTACAGAGACAAGAAAAAGCATTTTGGCAGCAAAATGGAGGTGAATACATTTCTTGGCATAAATGTCAACTTTAAAGATAAAGTGGTTTTCCTTAAAATGCAAAATAGACCTTAAAATAAATTGACCTACCCAGCTTAAGAATTGTTAAAGTGCTTCTAACATGTACCTTTTGATGTTATTATTACATGACACTGTAAATTAGTCTAGTCAAGAGAGTTATCTGTGTGGTTGAGAGAAGGACCTTGGAGAAATAAAAAATAAAGCATATCATTACAATACATTGATTTCTGTGCAACTTTTCAGGTCTACAGAAAGTTGCAGGTAACATACAGAAGAAAAGCATAAGAAAACTATCAAGTCAAATTACATGTAACATACAGTCATTACTCATTTGGTCTAGCTCACTTTTTCATAGAATATGTTTATACTTATATGTGGGTACCACTTCAAAGAATAGAACCAAAATTACTCTTGCAGCAATAACTTCTGGGTTCCAATGGACTGCATACCTAATGATACCATACATAAGTAAAAGTAGAATTGTTGAAGCGTTGCAATTTTACTTCAAAAAATGCTGTGAAATTGAATAGAGCAAAATAACTATAAGCAACATGTTATGAAGGCTCAAAATAAAATTTGATGTAAGCCACTCAGTGTTAACAGGCAGATCAGAATTTATCCTGAAAGCAAATTTTTATGTGTATACGGTCTTCTTTTCTTTAAGCATCTGATATAAGGTTGTCAAGAATTAATACTGTTTCCTTTCACCTGACTTCTGTGCAGCTATTCACATGACTAGTTTGATTGCAGAGATGCAGTGATTTCAGCTGCTTCAACTTTTTACAAAAGTTATCCTAAATTAACAAAATATTTTCAAGTGCTAAATAGGTATAAATTTTAAGAGATATTTTAAAAATTATTCAAAATTTCTTATTCATAATCCACAGGGGTGGTGAAAGGTGGGTCATTAATGACAATCTACAGTGAAAACATTAATTACTTATCTGCATTTATATCAGTGTATTTTATCTGTATGAAATGCAAAATAAAGTTTTTCTTCATCAAAGATGTTATATTACAGACAGATTAGTGTACTATACAATCTGCATTTATAATCATCATCTACCAGCAGGGTTGAAAAGATTAAATTGCTATGGTAATGCTTACATCTACTGTACTTAAATATGTTGAATCAGGGACATAAACTGATTTAAAAATTCTGGTGCTCCTTGCTTTTTCTTAGAGTTCACAATGTCTGCAGAAGTTAACAGAGGCTGGGAAGACTGTGTGGCACTGACGCATAGCTGCCAAGCTATTCCTCCAATTTATTTGTGGCTGTGTTGATTCTAGTACTTAACATAAAGTTTTTGTACTTAGTGCTTTAATATTGCAGTCTTAATTGTTTAAACAACCTCCTTTAGTTCTTTTGCGTACAACACGTAAAACTTGCCTCCACAAGGTGTCAGAAAAAAATAGGGAAACACAGCAAATGAGTTCAGTTCCTTTCCAGATATAAATGTCCTGCTGCGTACATTACCTTTAGATAAGTTCTAGCCTATGCGTCTGCCATGGAATGTAGACTGTAGGAGGAAAGCCTGAGAGACAGTCTGATTTAAAAGAAAAAAAAACCCAGATCTTCAGACTCACTTTATTTGCTACAAGAAGAAAGTAAATAAGACCTTCAATTAGCATTTCCAGATACAAGTAAGTAAAGGGTACTTAAAAGTACTGAATTTCTTTTGAAGTACACTATACTTAGGTCTTTGTTATCTTGGAAAACTTGTTGGGTCATTGAAGATTTGTCCACAAATGTTTTAAAAAGATTAATTATGACTTTATATAAATATTGTTTAATTTCTGATTATATTAGGAAAACCTTTTGGTAAGTAAGGAAGAAGAATTTTTTTTTTGTTTTTAAGATTCGTGCTTTTTAAGGATTTTTAATTGACTCAATATAAATAATTTTTTATGTTGTCTTCCCTTTCAGTTTCTAGTTTATCACCAAAATGATGCAAAAACTACATGCAAATGTTGCAAAGGTAATTTAAAAACAAAACAAAAGACTTTATTCATGGACACATTGATTGTAGATGTCATAAAAATAACTCAATGCTAAATAAAATGTTAACATACTCATTTTGGATAGGGCTGTGAAGAGACAAGTTTTGGAACTTTTTTCAGGATAAGATGATGATTTCCCTTCCTACTCCCCTGGTACTGAAAATAAAAGATTTATTACATTGGGACTGCCTTACAGCTGAAGATTACTGTGCCTTGCCTTCAAATCTAGGAGTGTACAGCAGTAAGTACCATAAGTAATGAAGAGTGTAAGGACTTTTCTTGCAGCTACCTTTCCACAATTTCATCAGATTAGAGGGAAGTCAAATATAAATTTAATTCTGGCTACTTACAATCAAGGGCTATAAACAATCAGAGGACTTCTGCTTTCTAACAAGTTACTTACTGAAGCTGTCTAAGTAGCTCTTATAGAAATGTGTGTATTACAAATGACAAATTTATTGGAAATGTTGAGAAAGAGTATTTTATCACTCTCTTATAACTCTATTTTGAAAATAGAAAACAATTTTTTCCTATGATTTACCACCCCAGTTTGAAGAAATGTCACACTACAAAGAAATTGCAAATACTTCTTTCTCTTAGTAAGGAAAAATTCCCACTGTTTTGTCTCTCTGAACCGATTAAGATATTTTTTTAATGTTTCCTCTTGCTACACACTGAAGCAGAGCTGTTTTGATTAAATAGCTCCCAAGATAACTGAAATTATAATGCAGTAGACTTGTGAATCATTTATTCTGAAGTGCATATTGCTATTGCGATTATGAAGGGTACATAAAATATCTGTATTTCATAATGTGTTTTTCTATAAGGTCTCTATGAGATGAGCATAACCTTGATTGTTTCTGACATCACTGAATTATAAATAATAAACTGAAAACTAAATAGTTTATTTGTCATGGAACAGCTGTATGAACATTTTAGTAATCTATGCTGTAGTAGTCTCTAGAACAGAGAATATATTTGAAATTGTAATAGATGCAGTCTGTATTGGTATCTTTAGATTATCAGTAAAAGTAGACACAGACCAAATTCATAATGTGAAAATGCTATATCAAAAGAACTATCATATTCTGGCTTAATTCGTACCTTAAAATTAGAAAAGCAGCTTTAGAACAACTGAAGTATTAAATG
The DNA here is from genome assembly GCA_028858755.1 of Ara ararauna. NCBI lineage: Eukaryota > Metazoa > Chordata > Aves > Psittaciformes > Psittacidae > Ara > Ara ararauna. The sequence continues at coordinate 23,834,897 of CM054376.1, forward strand.
CTGCTAGTGAGAAGGCTAGCATGCCTAATAAGTATCTGTAGAAGGAGAAGCCATACACAACCTTCCATGTTGCTTATACTTGGTAATAGTTGGTCACAGGAGAAAATAAATAAATAAACTCAATTGAGTCAAAATATCAGTACTGTGATATTTAAATATTCGTCTAGATAAGAATGCAAAGGTCATGGTGATATTTTCTCTGAATTAGATGTTTACTTTTGGGGGGTTATTTATTTATTTATCTATCAATCTATTCTTAACCTGCCTTACTACTTTTGAAATTTTCAGCATCTGTGATATTCTTCTTGTGACAACTTTTATGTCTGCTTAAGGTAAACTGGCGGCATATTTCTGTGAGATGTAGATTAGTCTTTAAAGCAGGTAAAACAAAATTATCTTTCTCTGTTGCCTGTTCAGTTAGCTTTAATGCAAGAATAAAGAAGGAGCAAAATGAATATTTATCAGTAGAGACTGTGAAGTTAAACTGAGAAATAAAAATTTGTAAAGAGATTTCTAAAAGCTAGAAAGCAATATATAATATTCTTAGGCACGAACAAAGCATCTTTAATAACTCTTTTTAGATATTTAGCTAGCAGTCTGTATAGTCTTGACTGAACATATTATTAAGACTAAAGCAACAGATAAATGGCTAAGAAAGAGAGTTTTAAGTGCATGCAGGAGGAAACATAAACAATAATCTGATTAGTTAGCAGAAAAATCACTTATTAAGAAAAGACAACTTTAGTTGTCTTACTATGACTTTGTGAAGAAAAGACAAGAGAAAATATATTTTTTTGTCTCTAAAACCAGTGAATAAATACATTATTAAATTTGTCTACTAGTCTTTATGGGAAGTGTTATGTTCTGCATTGCCCAAGTTAGAGTTGAAAAATCTCTATATATGTACACTTGTATTCACTAGGTGTGGGAGGAAGAAGTATTGCTTTCCATTAATGTTGTGACAACAATGATTTTTGCTCCAAAAAAGTCTACAAAAAGAGCCTCACCTAGAAAAAAATAAAGATTTGACTTCATTCCAAGCTTCATACATCAGACTATGATTTAGTATTGAACATTCCTAAAGGGAAAATTGAAACACCTTGAAAACAATGAAATGAATACTTTAATAGTTCCAGAAGATACTTGTCTAAACAATCTTAAAAATACACACACACAAAAAAAAAAAAAAAGAGGAAATGGAAAACAAATCTGTAGAACAGTTCTGAGCAGGTCACTATTTTTGTTTTCATTGGCCCAAGAAGTGGAAATAATCTATAGATTTTTATAAAAATTAAAGGACTATATAAAAAAAGTTTGCAAGATTTCATCATGTTTTCAGTCTAGGCAAAGATCTATTCTGGAAGAAGACCTAACTCACATGTCATAGTGTATGGTTTGGGCAAGATAATCTTCAGAATTGAAGATAACTGTAAGGTCAACATCACAAGAAAAGGTTCTCCCTTTTTCTTTCTTCCTATCTTACAATAAAGGATAAGCAAATTGGATTGTATGAAAATCTGGAGCAAGCCCCAACTGCCTAGAAAAAAGAAATTGATAGTTTTGCCTACAGTACTTGTGACCCTTCTCGTGTGGGTTAGCCTGGCAGTATATGTGTGACCCGAAAATGTGGCAGGTGCTGGCTGGTGACACCACAGGATGGCTGCACCACACACTCAGCCCATCACCACTGTTTTCCTTGTCACCACCCCAGCAGCCACTGTTTGCACTGTGTATTACTTCCTATATTTGATTGCTAGTGTAAGTACTCAAAAAACATAGTCCCACAGCATTTTCTTTGACTTCATATATATGACCAGTTAGAAGCTGTCACTATGGTCACCAGGATTTTTGTCACACTCCCATTTCCAGTCCCAAATGTATTACAAAAAAGCGTGAATATTGTAACAGTTATAGTTGTATATGGCTACTTTACTTTCCAGCTCATACTTGCTTAACCTAGTCAGAGCTGGACAAGCGTAGTCATGGGGTACTTTGTCTAGTCAGGCCTTTTTGGTAGGCTTTACCTTGTGAAAAATTATGTGCACTGATTCAAGTCAGAACTTTCTGCAACGTAGATAAGATGACAGAAATATGATGGGGATTGTCACATAGAAAGAAATCATATTTATTTAATTTTGAGACAGATAGGGATGAGTAATGAAAGGTGTCAAGTTACACAAAGTGGAATGTGGTGAAATGGCTGCAGTGTACATTTCAAAGTACATTTCAAAGGAGAATATGCCAGCTACTAAAGGCAGTAGTTTTAGAAGAAAAGTATGACAAAACCAAACTTGGAGATTTACTTGAGAAAAAAACCTCCAAAAAATAACTGTAAGTACATCAAAATGAAGGTACTGGGCTGATTCCAGAAATAACTAGGAGGAATATGTTGGCTTGTGAAAGACAGGTCAGGAAGCATGATTGAATGTTTCTCGCTGCTTTTGAACTTTGATGAATTGAAACCATTGCTTGGTCAGTGTTTTAACTACCTGCAGTTTTTTTTTTTCATGTTACTTGAACTGTTCACATGATGAAATATGTATTGGCTGAGAGCCTGCGGTTATTTTCCCCCCTATAGTTTCATGAAACTTTTTCAGTACACATGGATAGTTGCTCTTTGCTTAGCTAATACAGTTTTGAATGGCCCAAGAAGAATATATTTGCTTTTAATGTAATGCCCTTCAAGACACAACATTTTTAGATATAGCCGAATATTCTTCTTTACATAACATCCTTCGAAATGTACAGTAGCAGAATAACTGATGGGATTCCTCTTTTCCCTGCAAGATTCACTAGCTTATGCGATTAAAACATTTGCATACAATTTGTAATATTCATGTGTTATTGAAGTTTAATGTACCAGAACTCTTTACTAACAGCAAGAGGAGTCAATGAAGGTTTTTCATTTGTTAGAAAGAAAATATCACTTAAGGGGGAAAAGAAAGGAAAATGACAGATAAAATCCTGATCTCTCTTGTGTCAGACCATACCAAAACAGATTTATTTCACTTTCATTGCTCTATCAGTGCTTTCCCTCTAACCATCTATCGTTTTCCTTATGACTCCTATATTATTAAAGTCTGTTTTTTACTTGACCAAACAAGATGACTAAAAAAACCCCAACATTTATGGTAGGTCTAAATTAATGAACTGAGGCATAAGAGGTAGGGCTTGAGTCACTTGAGAAATATCTGCTGTTCTAAAACAGGGGTATATCAAATGTCAAAATCTCCTTTGGATGAAAATCACATGTAACTAAAATAGTTATGATTTTACAGTAGCTATTTTTAATTTTTTATTATTTCTTTTTTTCTGCTTGCTTATTCTGACTATAGCACCTTGGGGAGTACAGTAAGGAGAAAACAGTTTATTTTATTCCCCTTCTTTTAGCTGTCTGACAGCTCCTTCAACACATCCCTCACCACAACAGCTGTTCACCAGCATTTTTAATTCCATTTTTGGCTTTGGTAATTTTGAAAAGGAGAAATGAAAAAGTTTTTAACCTGACTGAATTTTTTCTTCCTTTTTCATAATGTTCTACACATACATGGCAGTGCCATCCTCACATTCTGCTGCTAAAGAGATAACTGTAATTTGCTCTTCTGGCCCCAAAGTTAACAGCTGAATGACCTCTGCTCCTTTCTGACTTCCATCGAACCCTTGAATAACCCTAAGTAACTTTCTTGTCTTTTCTGTGACTCTGATTTATTTAAAATGTGTATTTTTAAGCCAGGGCAAACCCCAAGAATATATGTGTGCATGTATTTATCTATATATGAGTGCATGAATACAGATATCTGTATCTCTACCTCTACATGCACAGAGATAGATATGCACCCACATACAGGCAAACATACACTAATATGTAGCATTCATTATTGAATTAAAGGAACTAATATTATGATCAATATGATTATCTACTCTTTTCTCTGCAGGCTGCCAGAGGGGCTGCCTGGCTGTGCTTGGCTATCGCAAATCAATATTCTATACCTCCATTGCATTCTATTACATTGCAGTTAATTATTCCCCAAATAATTTCCCAATCTAACTACAGGGTACGGGTAACCATTGTGAAAAAAAACTGTGATAAAACAAACTATGATTCATGTTAAAGAGGAAATAGAGAAGTAAACATATAACGAAGCAATATTAATAAAGGGTCCCCACCCATAGCTTCTTATATAAAGAAAAGCAAGTGTCTGGAAAGCATAGGGTTAAAATACTTTTAGCCTAGCTTAAAAAACAATGTTTGTGTTGTAAGTCTGTGGTGTGACAACAGAATTTAGTAGTCCTTCTTATTAGTTAGCTTGGAAACAGTGTCTCCCAAAAATCTTCTAGCTCCCATACTCCTTATCTACCTGTATAGTGTTACTTATCTCTTGTAGGAAGGTCACACTGCTCTTGGAGATTCTGATTTCGACTAGTTACGATTACTAGGGCATCCAATTGTGCCAAAGGTAAAAAGCGCACCCTGAGGAAGACTACTTACTTCATCTTGAAGACCCCTGCCCGCGACTATCGGAGGGCAGTGCGCAAGCGCCAAAAGGGAGGAGACTTCTGATAATGAGTACCTAAACTAATTGTAATATCCCTGCTGCTTTCTCGGGAATCTAATGAATATGCATGTTTGTGTGTAATAAATACCTGCTCGTTTAACCTCTTGGTTTGTGGCTTGGGCGGAGCAATTACTCACTGCGCACCCAGTGCTGCTTGCTTATCTCCCATCAATGAGCACAATAAAGAAATTGGCTGCTAACTTCGGTGTTGGCGTTGAATATTTATAACAAAATTGGTGACCCCAACGTGATTCTCTCTACTCATGCAGGCCGAAGCCAAACCTGACAGGAAGGCACCCCACTTTTATAGTGGTCTCTCAGGAATGTGGAAGCCGTCAGGAAAGAGAGAATTCTTTCGATGAGAGATAAGCAAGTAATTTTGAGCTCCGGGGAAAACTGCTGTTTCTTTTACCAGTAATTCTTGTGCACGAAGACCCAGACGAGAACAACGGGGTTGTAAGTATCACTTGGTCGGGTGGTGAGTGAGGTTGGTGAGTGAGTGAGACATAACTTGGTTACAAAGCAAGTGCAGAGTCCTTCTAACCTCGGTTCCATGACCCTGCAAGGGGAATGGCAGGTGAAGTGACAAATCGAAAAGAAGGTACCCATTGTGGATCGGAGAGTGGCTACTATTTTGAAGAAGAGACCTCAGGAACAATGGGGCAAGGTGCGAGTAAACACAAGGGCCCCAAGAGTAAAGGGAGCAACAAGGCATTGCCAGACATCCCCCGCGACAGCCCATTAGGGGTGATGTTATCAAATTGGGAATATGTGGAAGAAACCAAAACTAAGAGTAAAAAAAAAAATGGTCCAACTCTGTATGGTAGGATGGACAAAAGAGAAAATAAGACCAGATGACCTTTTCTGACCACAATATGGGTCATTTGAAGGATGGATCTGTCAGGCACTAATTCTATATGTAAATAGCAAGGAACCTTTTAATGAGGAAGAGAGCAGTTATGCTGCATGTTGGAAGGGACATATCTGGCCGGCCCAGATATTTAAACTTAAAACCAAAGAAGCGGAGGAGGTAGAACCTAGAAAAACAACTTGGGATCCCCTTGACAATCTCCCTCCTCCCCCATACCCACCTCCCCAAAATCCTACCCAGCAGCCCCTTCCCGACTCTCTTCCTTCCTCCCCCACTCCTCGGCCTTCTGCTCCTTCCGCTGTAACTCCTGGTCTTATGGATGACAGAATGAGTAGATGAAGGACTGTCAGGAATATTAAGGGAAACCGAGTATTAGTCTTAAGGGAAAGAGAAGAAGATAGTGAAGACAAAGGGCTTGCAAGTTTATTCCCCCTCAGAGAAGTTCCCCTTGGGGAAAACCAGGGAGGCATAGGCTTTGTAAATGCACCTTTAAGTGCAGACAAAGCAAGGTCTTTTAAAAATGATATGGGAAAGTTCCTTGAAGACCCTTTAGGGGTATCTGAGCTATTAGACCAATTCCTGGGACCTAATATTTATATGTGGGAAGAGCTACATTCCATACTAGGAATCCTCTTTACCACAGAGGAGAGACAGATGATTAGAGTTGCAGGAATGCATATTTGGGAACAGGAGAATCAGGCAGCCCCTCCCAGGGACCAGAAGTGGCCAATACAGTCCCCTACTTGGAATCATAACACGGCGGCTGACCGACAGCAAATGGCGCACATGCGAACGATCATAGTTTGTGGAATCAAAGAGGCCATGCCGAGAGGGCAGAACATTAACAAAACCTTCAATGAACATCAAGGAAAGGAGGAGTCTCCCACTGACTGGTTAGAGAGACTTAGGAAAAATTTACAGTTATATTCAGGAATGGATCCTATTTTGCCGGCAGGGGAGATTTTGTTAAAAACACAATTTGTCGGTCGATCCTGGGGGGATATTAGGAAGAAACTGGAAAAGATAGAAGATTGGCAGGATTGAGGATTACAGGAACTTCTAAGGGAGGCCAGAAGATATATGTGAGAAGGGATGAAGAAAAGGCGAAGGCAAAGGCTAAAATTTTTGTTGCGGCAGTAAGAGAGACACAGGGAAAGAAAGCAACAGGAGGAGAATCTAGAGAAAGAATTCGAAGTAGAATGCCCCCATCCAGACCTCAGCGACCAGTCGGTACTGAAACTCAAAATAACGGTTGTTTCGATTGCGGGCAACGAGGACACATAAAAAGGGACTGTGTCAAGAGTCGAAAAGATCTGGAAATGTTCCAGGAAATGGAACAACAATAGGGGAGTCAGGGGCTTTACTTCCTGCAGACAAAACCATCCAGTGAGCCCTTGATAAAATAAAAGTTGGGACCCCAGGGAGACGTTTATGAATTTTTAGTAGATACAGGAGCAGACAGATTGAGTATAATGACTATGCCACGAGGATATAAAATTGGATATGATACTGTAGATGTAATAGGAGCCAAAGGTGAAGGATTCCGAGTTCCAGTAATAAAAAGAACCTTACTAGAATCCGACACCAAATTTGCGGTAAAGGATCTGCTCTTAATTCCTGAAGCAGGATGTAATTTGATGGGAAGAGATTTAATGGTAGCATTGGGAATTGGGGTTATGCCAACAAGAAGGAAAAATGGAAGTAAAAATTCTAAAACTTACTGCAGAAAGATGAACAGGAAATTAACTTGGAGGTGTGGGCAGTACAGGGTAACATAGGAAAATTACAAATTAACCCCCTAAGTATTACAATAACTGGCCTGGGTCACCCTATACGAGTGAGACAGTACCCCATCTCTCTTGAGAGACAATGAGGGCTGAAACCTGTGACTGAAAATTTGATTCGGCAAAAAACTTTAGAGCCATGTATGTCCCCACACAATACCCCAATCCTTCCAGTTAAAAAGGGAGATGGGACCTATCAGTTAGTCCAGGATTTAAGAGCGGTAAACCAGATGACAGTATCCCAGTTCCCTGTTGTATCAAACCCATATACCCTGCTTAGTCAAATTCCCCCTAATTTTACCTGGTATAGTGTGGTTGATCTAAAAGATGCATTTTGGGCCTGTCCACTAGAAGGACATAGTAGAGATATATTTGCCTTTCAGTGGGAAGACCCAGATACAGGCAGGAAACAACAGTTAAGATGGACGGCATTACCTCAGGGGTTCACCAAATCTCCAAACTTGTTCAGACAAGCTCTTGAGAATTTACTATTGGCTTTCGAGAAACCAGCAGGAGTAAAGTTAATCCAATATGTGGATGATTTGTTGATTGCGGGAGAATCCCAAGAAGTTTGAAAGACTACTATATCCTTGTTGAACTTTCTAGGGGCCCAGGGACTTAAAGTGTCTAAGAACAAACTACAATTTACTGAACAGGAAGTAAAATATCTAGGACATTGGCTGTGTAAGGGAACAAAACTATTGGATCCTGAATGAATATCTGGGATTCTTTCTCTTCCCCTACCTAGAAACAAAAAAGAAATAAGGCAGGCCCCATGACTATCAGGGTATTGCAGACAACAGATACGGGCTACACCCAAAAAGTAAAATTCTTATATGAAAAATTAACATTAAGCATCCTCAAATGGCACCCAGAGGATGAAGAAAAATGTAATCAAATTAAAGAAGCCCTTATAAATGCTCCTGTCCTGAGTCTGCCTGACTTAAATAAACCATTCTTATTGTTCGTAAATGTAGAAGATCAAGTTGCCTATGGAGTTCTGGCACAAGACTAGGGAGGAGATCGAAAACTCATAGCCTACTTTTCAAAATATTTAGATCCTGCTAGTAGAGGGTGGGCAATTTGCTGACAGGCTGTGGCAGCTACTGCTCTTTTAGTAGAGGAAGCACGAGAAATAACTTTTGGAGGACCTCTAATAGTGTATACCCCACACAATGTGAGGAACATCTTAAACTAAAAAGTCGAAAAGTGGTTAACAGACAGTAGAATCTTAAAATATGAAGCCATTCTTCTGCAGTCATGAATTAGACCTTAAGACAACTACGAATGTAAATCCTGCTAAGTTCTTATATGGGACTCCACGTGCAGAAGACAAACTTATTACATAATTGCATTGAATTAATAGACTTGCAAACCAAAGTAAGGGAAGACCTAGAAGAAGTGGAATTAGATGGTGGTGAGCAGTATTTTGTAGATGGATCTTCTAGTATAAGGGATGGAAAGCAAAGCTCAGGGTATGCAATAATAAACGGGAAAAACATGATGGCTATAGAAAGCGGAAAACTCAGTCCAAGCTGGTCTGCTCAAGCTTGTGAGCTATATGCCTTACATAAAGCCTTGCTGTTGCTGCAAGGGAAAAGAGGTACCATCTATACAGATTCAAATTATGCCTACGGGATAGTACATACCTTTAAAAAAATTTGGAAAGAAAGAGGATTAGTAAATACTCAAGGAAAAAATTGATACATGAGGAATTAGTCTCCCTCATCCTAGAAGCCTTAAAAGGTCCAAAGGAAATAGCAGTAGTCCATGTAAGAGGCCATCAAAAGGTAACGGCATTTCAAATTTGCGGAAATAACTTAGCTGAAAAAATAGCTAAGGAGGCCGCCATCCAGGGAAGAGAAACAATTTCAGTATACAAATTAAAAGAACATGAAAAGGGCCATGAAAGAGCCTTTACACCTGGAGAAATAGAAACCATAAAAAGATTAGGTACAAAAGAAAAGGAAGGAAAATGGATTTTAGAGGACGACTGTGAAATGTTACCCAAATCTCTGGCTAGGAGAATATTAAATAAGCTACATGAACAGACCCACTGGGGGACTAAGGCATTATGTGACCAATTTTTGAAATCTTATGGATGCATTGGCATTGTTGAAATAGCTAAACAAGTTACCAAAGGATGTCTGATCTGTCAAAAAGTTAACAGGAAATTGATGAGACAAGTACCTTCTGGAGGACAGAGAATAGCCTACAGACCTTTTGAACAAATTCAAGTAGACTATACTGAATTACCAAAAGTAAACCGATGGAAATACATATTAGTCATAGTAGACCAGTTAAAACATTGGGTGGAAGCCTTTCCAGTTGTAAGAGCAACAACATATTTTGTGGTTAAAATATTGCTTTAAGACTTAATACCTCAATATGGGGTTATACGATTCATTGACTCAGATCTGGGCACCCTCTTTACCTCAAAAATTTTAAAGGGATTAACTCAAGCAAGCGCTGCTTGCTTATCTCCCATCAACGAGCACAATAAAGAAATTGGCTGCTAACTTCAGTGTTGGTGTCAAATATTTATAACAAAACCGAACTAAAAAACAAGAAAGTTGAATTACTTTCTACATTGTGATAAGCAATGTATGTCTATGTTGCCAGTTTAACAAGGTGAGCAGTTACGAGTTGAGATTACCTATGAGATCAATAATGTAGATGATTTTTCTTTTGTCCAAATGTTAGTCCGAAAGGTTTTTCTTTCAGCAGCAGCAAAACAAAAAGCAGAACAAAACAAAACAAAAGCCAAGGAGAACCTAAATTACACTAACCTTTTCTAAAGTCATTCCTTTTTAATGCAAGGAAGAACTAGCATGTCCTTTCAGGTTGTCTTCTGGGAATACAAGTTGGATAGCTTAGACTGTTGTTTTTTTTTTTTTAGTATAGTCTAATGTCTATTGAAAAATGATATTTTCATTTGTTTACTAGTTTCTATACAAAAGGAAGAATTATTTAATCTGAATGGTTTTTTCTTCTAGGGAAATACAATTTTTTCTAATTTCTTCTGTAATGAGATATGTTTATTACTAATGCCTGTACAAAACCTTAATGGCTTACCATCCAAATGGAAGTTAAAAGCATGTGGTCTGCCAATTCTAATTTACCTGTAAAAATATATTTACCTCTAAAAGGGTAAATATTAATCTCTTACAAGGCAAACATAGCATCATCAGATGCCATAAATTAACAGTGAGGAACTGAATGTTAAATATGTAATTTTCAGGCATATGACTGTAAGAATATCATTATATATTTATGTCAGAAAGAGCAAGACTCGCAGAACTGTGTTCATAACCTTACATCCTAGGAAGTAAAAAATTAAGACTAAACTAAACTTCATCTTTGTACTAGGGAAACAGCTGTGCTTGATTATCAAAGAGCACAGTCTGTTTACACAGAAAGACTACAAATGACACAACTGAGATTCATGGTGTCTCTCAAGGTTGCTCCAGAAGAAATGTAATACTATCCCTCCTGGGTGATGATAGATCTGAATAGTCCAAGACACTGTCAATGGTAAGGCTTTCTTCAACAGTAACAAGAATAAAAATTAGTCATTCATTACAGGTGAAGGGATAGAAATAGTTAATGAAATGGATTCAGGTGTCATCGCCCTGGTCCAGTTTATGCCTTGGGAACAGTGAAGAAAACACCAGGTGCTATTGCCCTGGTCCAACCTAAGCCTTGAGAACTGTAAAGACAATAAAGGATAAAGATCGGTTAGCAAAACAAAGCAGAATGTTTTTTTGCAAGATAAAGCAGGATGTGCATCTCAAAGGCAGACCAAACAATGTGAATATTTGTAACTCTTAGTAGTTTTGCTAAATCAGGATGATAAGGGAGTGAGAGAGTGGAAAGCTACTGCTTTTCACTCAGTTGATTATAAAAGGGATTCGAGATGTGAAATAAATTATTTCGTTTGTAACCAGAAAGGGGTCCGTGTTTTAGTCTCCACAATTCATAGAGGAATTGAGATTTTTATATCTGGTAGAATTTTGTGTTGTTTTTAAAATACCACCTGTTCAATATTGTACAAGTAATGCCTATGAGTGGTAGCCTTTTAAACATTGTGCCACAAAGGACGGACACCTAGGCTCCCAGGTTCTGCATTTACAGGTTGAAAATCCTGCTTTATAGGATCTTAGGCAAGCATTTTTCTCTTTGCTTTATTAATAAACACATACCAACATTCTAACCATTTTTTTTTTTTTTGTAAAATTCTTCAAAAGTGGTTAAATAATAAAGGCTTGTTTTGTTTCAAAGAACAGATTTACTAGTAGTTGCCGTTTGCTCCTTTCTACTGACACTTTTTTCTTCCCTAAACACATTGCAGGTTTCATTGTTTCTTTAATTTGTATCTAATGAGGAAAATATCATATAATGATAATTTTGGTTTGTTTTCATTCAAGTTGCTAATTAATGACATGTGAGGAAACACCTGCCTCCTTTGCAATTACCTCACAGTCTGAATGACTTATTGCAAATTATCCCTTTGTACTTTATTTCTCTAATACTTTTTTGCGTAATTATTTTTAATATTCTATCATGTATGGAGTTTGCTGTTAAGGGGTAAGACCCTCAGCAAGGTTGAGCACGTGGTCTCATTTTTGGCTAAAGCACAGACATCTTTTGTGATTTTCAGTAAGTCTCTTGAGGCAGGATTTATATCAGCTAACTTTAGACTCCTAACTTCAATCCATGGAGACAGTGTAAAGAAGATCTAGGGGAAATTTGCCCTGTTCTAGTTAATTACCTAAGACAGGGAAGGTCGTTTTTGTACAAAGTCCTCAATTGACAATGAGAAAAATACTGATGAATGACTGGACTTTTAACAGGACTAAAGTTAAGGTAGATGGGTCTCATCCTTCAGTTTGGCTTCTTTTATTTAAGGAACATGGGTATTGAGCAAGAGAAACAACATTCTTCCAGCTTGGAATCAAAAGAACATGACTTATGTCTCAGCTCTTCATCTGTAAAATGGCTATACTTTACTAACACAAAAAAATTGTGAATCAAAATTTATAATATTAATTAGGCAATCAGAAATGCAGCAAGAAAAGATTTAAAACCCAAAACCATCTTTACATAAATGATTAAATTTCTTTTATGATTATTTATTTGAGCCAATTTTTAACCACATTTTAATAGGTATTCTACACTACCTCACACTTCATGTTTACAGTAAGACTTTAATATCAAAGTTTACATTAAAAAATTAAAGCATAAAAACATATAGTTCTTATTCCTGCATCTTTCTCCAAAACATAATCTAAAATTTTTATTATTTAAATTTACCATGGTGATGTCATATTTGAATTTTTTATTAGTGCATTTTATTTAATTTACTTTTGTTATGAAATATTTCACTGTGTAAATAAGTCATTCAAACATATCTGGGACATATATATGAGAATCATAATGATCAACCAGTTTTGTTGTTGAGCCATTTAGTGAATTATTTCTCATGTTTACATCAGTTGTGTTGTAGGAACTACCAATCTGGTAATATGGTTCATATCCAAGGTAAATTAGGAAGTTGCATATTAGAATTGAAGGTTGCTTTGAAAGCAAAATAATAGCATACTTATATAATCAGAACTAAAATGTAATGGTGGATTCTCCTTTTCACCTTACTTAGCTGGGCTTTACCTACCATCTATAAAGTGTTCAAAAATTGCTGTACTGTGTGAATATGTTCTGATGAACACTCACAAAGCAACTGTATAATTTGTCAGACATTTTATTTTCAGCTTTGCCACACATAATGTATCTTTACTGCATAATTTAAGGTTATTGCCTAACAATATTTTATGGAAGAAAATTTTTTGTTGCATCTAGATTTTTTTTGTTTGTTTGTTTTAAATTTTGTGCTCAGCACTGAATCTATCCTGGCCTTTTTTTTTTATATATGTAAATAAGAGACCTCATTATACCTTTGAATTAAAATAACAGGGTTTGGCAAAATATAAAGCATTAATCTCACGTTCTGATACCTGGCAGAAGGTTTAAAACCTAAAAAGCCCCCCACCAACCCACAACACAACAAAAAAGCATCATCCGTATATTGCTACATTTAGGTGAAAGAACTGAAAATGAGGGCTTAAATAGTTCCAGTTAGTCTTCTTTTTTGTGCTTGTCACAATTCATCCAGCTTCAAGATCTGTGCCAGGCACCAAAAAAAACAGACAACAAGCAAATAAGCATGAGACACATAGCTGATCTATCATGTAAAATTATATTACTAAATATTAATAAGGGGTTTTAATTGCATACAGTTCAAAGATCATGTACAACATTTTATTTCCATTGTAAATAATCTATTATTCCTCTTCTCAAGAAGAAAATTCTAGCCTTTGAAAAGAACCAAGTACATAAGATTTTTAAGATGTATCAATTTCTATCATCTTTGTGCATCTGGAATGTCAATGTCTGATGAAATTGCTTTTCTTGTTATTCCTTCAGTTTGGAAGGGGAGTTTTTCTTTTTTTAAGCTACTGCTGTTTAGCAAATTCAACAACTGAGTGTAAATGTAAGTCCATCACTTCATACCTAGAAACACATGTTGGGGAATGGTTGATAGAAAATGGATACAATAGGATCATAGGCCAAACGATGGAAAAAGCCTAACAGTAGTGAACCAAAGGCTTTGAGGCCCTAGCTGAAGGTTACTAGAGAGCGTGTGCGTGAGAAGAGATTGAGGGAGTTGGCAGAGGAGCCTGAGAAGTTGGGATGGGTAGGGAGGAACTGATAACTGCAACCTTGAAGCGCAGCTGCAAGCTGGAAACTCCCTGGAACATAACCAAGAGGAAAACTACAGAGGGGGGTGGGATGTGAATGTAACCTTTGAGCTGTGACCAAGCACATATCAATCATGTAACCAATCATGTATCAATTAGTAGCACGAGTAGCCAATCATGCATTAGCAAGTGTGCCTTCATAGAGTATATAACTGGAACCCTCAGGTGAAATAAACTGAGTCTGATGAATGATCATATTGATTGTCTTCATTCTCCCACCATGGAGAGCAGGCAGGGGACCAGGGGAGGCCTGCCGCAGGCAGAGGGAGCCTGCAGTCCTCGCCTACCGCACAGGCAAGAGGAGCCTGTGGGCCCCGCTCGCAACAAACACATATTAAAACTACGTACTTAATTACCTGTTAATAAAGTGACAAAATGTGAAATGGGAGAACATCTGCTTCATTTAGGTTATCAGATCAAGGGCCTTACCAGTTCAATGAGATTCAAAGTGATAATGAAACAGAATCACAAATCTGACAGATGAGTGATAAGGCACAAAACAACTGAAGATCAGACTTCTTGAAATGGTTCGTGATGGTCCATTAAGAAACCTCAAGCTTAACTTTGGAGATGGTCAACCTGGACTATGTAACTGGCAAGAAGTGGGAGGCAGGAGAACGCAAGTATTGCAGGAGGGCTGTGGCATTGTGCAAAACTTACTAAGGAATGTTTAGGGAAGATCAAAGGGTGAGAAAATGTAGGGATCAAGGACTCAAAAAAGGAAAAGAGACTGGTAAGAGGAGGGATAAGAAAGGCCAGTTGTGTGTATGCAGCACCGTGTTAGCATGTTCTTCTGACCAAGGTCTATGCCGAACCATCACATTCTATCCTGTCTTCTTACTAAATCCTTTATTAACTATCTCTCTGTGTAATCTTACTCCCTGTCCCATGTTTGAGTGCTCAGACAGCAAACGGAGAGTCTGTTAGAGAATTCAGAACTAGCAACTGGAGTGACACTAGGGGTGACAGGGTCAGTGCGTCCATGGTGCAAGTGGCTGTTGAGTAGGTCACAGGGGCTGTGTGCCTTGGTGTCAGCAGGTAGGGGAGAGGAAGGTGCATTTTTCGCAGACCTGGTGTGTGGATGTGGGAAGAGGGGGTGTATCTAATTTGCTAGCAGACTTCATAGGAGGCTCCAGGTCCAAGCAGTAAGAGGAGTCATGGTGATATCAGGGAGGAAATACAAGTGTGGGGTGCCTTTAAAAAGAGTGTGTATGTGTTTGCTAGTGAACATCAGGCTAGATCAGCCAGTGAGTAGGACACCTTTGGGGTGAATAAGAGAACTCAGGATCCAGGCAGAAGTATTAGGCAGAGATGTGCTAGTATTTTGGAGATCCATGACCATGTGTCTGCCTGTCAACCTAGAGCACACGTGTGTCTATTTCAGTAGTGAACTTAAGTCCTGATCACCTGGAGAGGAGGAAAGGCACTTGGCTATTTGTGCTTAAGTTAAGGATTTGACTATTTGTACTTGTGTTTTATGTGAGTCCTGGTGATGTTATTTTTGGGGATTGTTAAAGGCAATGTCCTGCTCCTGGCTGTCATTGCAGCCAGCTGTGTCAGTATCTCCTGTGTGTGCAGGAGTGTGTCTCTGGGATACATGCTTAACCTCCCAGCTGGCTAAGCCTCCAAATGGGAAAGCAGCACCTTCATCCTTTAGCCTGGTAGAGAGACTCCTGGATCTTCAGAGCATCTCCAGTGGCCAGAACAAGGCAACACTTGGGCCCCAGAGCCTGCCAGAATAGAGGCCTTGCAACATCCCTTAGGAGAAACATGTCTCAGGCTCACATCTATTATGAATGTCCATTTTATTCCCGTATGGCAGAGACAGTATGGTTTGATTTCATGATCAGTATTCTAAGCAAATATCCACCTGTTCTCTTATTTGCTGAAATCAAAAGCCATTCATAAAAATTGTTTATATAAAACTTTTTTAATTAAGTCATTTTCATTCACTTATGACGCTGTCTTCACACTTGATAGAAGACAGAAGCTGAATAAGCATAATCTTTTTAATAATTTCAATATGTTCTTCTAAGTATTACTGATGATTAAATAATCCTAAATCTGGCAAGTTTTCTGAAGGCATATTGTAAAAGTGAGTGCTGCACTGGAATAAATTATTGAGAGATGTACATCATTATGCATTCAGAAAGTGTGAAGGAAGTGTTTCTGGGTATAACGATAACCCAGGTCAAGGAAAGATGATGAAGGTCAAGGAGGCAGAGCCTTGAAAGATTTTTAAGGTATGAATTATTACAGTGGAGTCAATAGAATTTGCAAAGTGAACAATGATAGCTAGTAGAGCATTTTCTGACAAGATGCAATCATTATAAGATTTTTGTGGAAAGAAAGCTAAATTATTCTTCACGGGCATAAACCTTTGCAATACGCTTGACAATTCGTATTATATTTGCCATATTGCACTTACTCAGTGCTTTCTCTATAAACCAGCAAGAGAGGATATTCTGCGGTGGCTCTGTAATGAAGCACTGCCATTCTCATAGAGAACAGAAAGTAGAAAATGAGTACTCTGATGAGATATGGAAAAATCACAACAGAGAACATATATTTCCATAACCAAAATTGTTGCGTTAAATGGAGAGGGGGGAACAAACCCCTTGTTTTATATAAAGAGAGCCAGGAACAGCCCCAATACACAACTATCAGTCCGAGCGTGTCTGGTATCGGATTCACTGACAATAACCGTCAGTCCGAGCACGTCTGGTATCGGATTCACTGATAATTCACCATAGGGACAGCTCCTATATGCAACTATCAGTCCGAGCGCGACTGGTATCGGATTCACTGACAATAACTGTCAGTCCGAGCGCGACTGGTATCGGATTCACTGATAATGCACCACACTTTGCTCACAGTTATACTGAATTTATTAATGCAACAGGTACAGGTTCTTATGGATTGCCGGTGATAAATACTGTCTGCAAAAGCACGTGCATATAATAGTTACATGAATACAAGCGCTTGATAAAGTTGACACAGCATAGCTCTAGAATATACAGGTGACAATAAGAGTGACTCTATAGAGATTCTAACTTTTCCTAGGAAAGCACTGGATACAGTGCAAGTCTTACCCACAGGCGTCCCTATGGGGGGGGAAGAGGGGTCCAGCCCGTCGACCGGTCCCAGGAGTCGGTTGATGTTATCTTCCATGACTCGTCCATGATGGTATCTTCCCCAAAATCCCCCTTTCTCTTGGGCTATTTTATATTATTTTGTCGTGGTTTAAGTCCAGTCAGCCACGCAGTTTTGCTCACCCACTCCCCCCTCTATCTTGCCCCCCACTCCCGGAGGGATGGGAAGGAGAATCGAAAAGAATGCAACTCCCACAGGTTGAGATAAGAACAGTTTAGTAACTAAAGTATAACACAAATCACTACTGCTACCACCAATAATAATAATGACAAGGCGAATACAAGGAAAGAATACAATTTCTCACCACCTAAAACCAAGCCCGACCACGCAGTGCACCCCCCACCCTTCTGGGTCTCTCCTCTCCGTCCTCCATCTTGGGCATGATGTGCTGTGGTATGGAATAACCTCTTTGGTCAGTTTGGGTCAGGTGTCCTGTCTCTGCTTCCTCCCGGCTCCCCTCCTCCCTGGCAGAGCATGAAACTCAGAAAGTCCTTGGCCAGACCAAAACATCACTAAGCAGTAACCGAAACACTGGTGTTATCAGCGCTGTTCCCAGGCCCAAAATCAAAAACACAGTGCTGCACCAGCTACCAAGGAGGAGAAAAATGACTGCTGCTGCTGAACCCATGACATTATCCACCCCTTATTCCATACCATTCACGTTATGCTCAGATTCCACATTGTCAGTATACCATCACATGTATATGTATATGCATACACACACACACACAGAGAGGGAGAGAGATCATCCCTCAGTGCATAGACCAATCCCTACAAAGCTGCTGAGTCCATCCAGTCCATGATGTCAAGCTCCATCTTCTGTAACAGCCTTTCAGAGTAGGAGAGGCTGTGTGCAGAGTTCACACTCGTCAGTAACCTGGGCCACAGTGTCCATTGCCAAGTCCACCCCTCGATCATAAGTCCATCTGTATGCTGCATCTCTGCACTGATGGCCTGAGGTGTCATGGGCCCACCAGGCTCAAAATAATTCATCCACCCCTCCAGCAGTTTCTGCAGCTTGTCGGTGGGGACTCCATACAGCTGCCTTCCACCTGTGATGCTTCCAAAGCACGGGAGGGGCCCAGTGGACAAGACACTCGCCCATACTGTCCCACACACCCGGCCACTCACGGCTGACAAGGCTTGGGGAAACTCTCTTGGTCATACTGCATTGCAGACTAACCCCAGACAAGGCCCACACCCCACTCTGCTTAACCCTCGGGACCAGACAAAATGGTTGTGGGTAAAACACACTCTGTATGCATGCCACCATGCTGATCCCCATCACAATCAGCAGGCAGGTCTCAAGGGTACCCAAAGGCCATTCAAACCCTTCAGAGCTCTCAAATGAGGCTGCTGTGCTTGTCACTGGGGCTGGTGTAGCTGCTGTGCTTGCCGGCTCTCTCACCACCAGCTGCTCTTTGTCTGAGTCCAGATCTTCCTCCTCTGCCTTGCTGGGAAGTGCTGCGTGGTCTCCTGCGTTCTCCTGCGGCTCCGCGGGCAGCTGCCGGGGAATGCTGTCGGCCGCCACGAGGCTGGGCTCGGCCACGGGACTCTGTTCAGCCTCGGGGCCCGGCTTCTCTGCCGTCTCCTCCTGCCGCTCGGTAGCCTCCCCCTCTCGCGGCTCGGCAGCCGCCGGGCTGGGCTCAGTCGGGGGGCTCACCCCTTCTGCTACCTCCTTCCTCTGCTCGGCAGCCGTCAGGCTGGGCTCAGTGGGGGGGCTCGGCTCCTGCTCCCCGGGTCCGCTCCCCCGGGCCGTTTCGGCAGCCGGCGGCTCCCGAGGCAGCCCCCCCTCGGGTCTCCACAGCCTCGCCAGGACGGTGAAGAGCAGCCGAACTGCCAGGTACACATTCGCCCCCCACGGCTTCTCGAGCCCGCCCGTATCACAAGCCATTCCAATAAAGTACAATAAAACAAGAACCTTAAACCAAAACCCATATCTGAAACATGCTAAGATAAGAAATACCGGCTGTAAGTAAGGTACAACAGGCTGAAACCATGAACGCAAGAGAACCAAAAGCAACAACTTTAAGAGCCAACAAATCAGCATTGTGACGAGTGGCTATTAATCCTGTCGTTATCTCAACCCTTCGGGCCCCACGTTGGGCGCCAAAAAGAACTGTCGTGGTTTAAGTCCAGTCAGCCACGCAGTTTTTCTCACCCACTCCCCCTTCTATCTTGCCCCCCACTCC
Organism: Ara ararauna; assembly: GCA_028858755.1. Lineage (NCBI taxonomy): Eukaryota > Metazoa > Chordata > Aves > Psittaciformes > Psittacidae > Ara > Ara ararauna. The sequence continues at coordinate 23,854,268 of CM054376.1, forward strand.
CGGAGGGATGGGAAGGAGAACCGAAAAGAATGCAACTCCCACAGGTTGAGATAAGAACAGTTTAGTAACTAAAGTATAACACAAATCACTACTGCTACCACCAATATTAATAATGACAAGGCGAATACAAGGAAAGAATACAATTTCTCACCACCTAAAACCAAGCCCGACCACGCAGTGCACCCCCCACCCTTCTGGGTCTCTCCTCTCCGTCCTCCATCTTGGGCATGACGTGCTGTGGTATGGAATAACCTCTTTGGTCAGTTTGGGTCAGGTGTCCTGTCTCTGCTTCCTCCCGGCTCCCCTCCTCCCTGGCAGAGCATGAAACTCAGAAAGTCCTTGGCCAGACCAAAACATCACTAAGCAGTAACCGAAACACTGGTGTTATCAGCGCTGTTCCCAGGCCCAAAATCAAAAACACAGTGCTGCACCAGCTACCAAGGAGGAGAAAAATGACTGCTGCTGCTGAACCCATGACATATTTTTACCTTCAAGGTGGAGCTTGAGTGACTCTAGTCATACATACCTTTATTATCATTGGTGAAAATTTCTCTCGCCTCGATTTAAAGGTATATGAGACTAAAAATTCAGAGAGCATGCTCAGAGAGAGGTGGTCTTATTTCGGAGGGGGGTCGCACTGGAGAGGGGTGTGTATTTTAGTATTATAATGAAGCAAAGTTCACACTAGGACGGTATTTTGTCAAAAAGATGACAGGCCGCTGGCTCAGGGTAGCAAGTATGCAGCTTATCAGTTTCTTGTACCACCTAGTTCCCGTTTTATCTGCTGAAGTTAGGACAGAACATAACCGCAAGATCTCCACCTCGCTCTATCCTCCGCCTGTTACGGGAACCGCTGTGGAGTGCACATTCCTGGCATACCAGGTACGGCTGCATCTTAGCCCGAGAGGCCTTGAAAGCCCGTCTCTTTCTTATTGTGTGGACAATGCTGCATTTTGAATATAGATTTAATTCCCAATTATCCCAAATTTCCTAATTATTCCACATAATCCACCCCGTGACTATAGTCACTCAAGCTTCACAATGTTTAGAAGGAATCTGGAATGTCCCATATACTTTTTGAGTGAGGATTGCTAAGGACATATACATCCTGTGGGGATGCTAAATTAGTTAAGCGTTTTAACATAATCCAAAGTCTAATATACAAAGCGATTGTCAAGGCAAAACCTAATACAGTGAGTATTAACAAAATCACAACGGGGTGAAGCATCCTGTTCAAAATGCCTGTGGCAGTTGGTGACCATCCAAAGAGAGTGTCCCACCACTTATTTTCTGCATCTTTCTGGACTCTTTCCAACACCTGATGGATTTCTTCTGTATCGTGGTGGACAGTGACCAGAGTTCTTTGTCCTTTTTCCTTGGCCTGGGTCAACAACTGCTTCAAGTCTTCATGGTGTAGCAGCTTTCTCACCAATGTGAGATTCATCCCAGTAGGAGTGAATCACAAGTCATTATACAGCGTGTGTCTTGATCGCAACAATTGTTGAAAAATAACAAGAGCTGAATAATTGAAGTCACACCCAATAATGTTAGTGATCAGTGACATTCATAATAACATCATCTATTAATATGGAGTTACAAAGAGTTCTCATACAAGCACATCCTTTTCCAATATATACAAGCATAGTTTCCGGATTTTCATTGGGATGTGTTTCAAAATGACAAACATTTTGCTCTGTGTCAAGACAAATGTCTTGTGCTTTTATGGTGTTACTTTCATAAATGAATCCTTGTTGGTTTCGTGTGATATATGCGTCGACATCAACAGTTTGCCATTTATTGTTATATTGCGCCCATACTCTATGTTCAATTGGGTAGAGCACGGTTTCATGGTGATTCAGTCCTAGCGCAATGATTGGGTATATGGTACGTACCGAAGCAATGCGTATTGTTAGGATGAAAGCAGTGACTTTATTCTCAATGGGGTCGTAAGTGAAATTAACCAGGTGCCACCAAGATTGGAATTTCCTTTCAAATTCAATTGCATTATATCCATATCTGGGCTTGGATATAGCTGAGAGCCAGAGATAATTAGCTGGTGGCCCTTTTCACTTGTTTCCTCCCACTGAGGTAATATGTTCGATAAAAACCATTGGTGATCTCCCAAAGCCAAAAGAAAAGATTGTAAAGGGTATTTCAATTTAGTCAAGTTACAAGTTATTGTGGCTAGTTTGTTGGCTAGGATTTTCACATCTATGCTATTTAAGACTCCCAGCCCCATTCCTAAGATACCAGTTATATCTCTCTTTGATCGTCTTAAGGGGGTGAGGGTTCGTCCATGCAACCATGTCGACCATCCTGCATACAATGTATCCAGGAATGGTGAGCATGTGGGTTTGATTGCAGAGATCTTAATTTGTATAGATAGTTCTACACGTTTGAGGGAGTATGATGGGATAAATAGTATTTGTTTTTGACCAGTATTTTTAACGACATAAGGTTCAATGTTATACACATGAGGAGTTAAACTAACAAGATGTTGAGTGGACGTGCTCCGAGTAGATGTGTTCTCAAGAATTGTTTGGGATGGAGGTTCCGTATCCGGCACAGAAGTGGCTGTCATGGTATTGATTTTAAATTTAAAGGACAGCCCTATGCTGTCTTGTGCCCAGGGACAGGTCACAAAGACTGGTTGGATCAAAATAAGGTTGTGCCAACAATCTCATCTCTCCCCAGTACAGATTTTTTATTTATAACCTTGGCAGAGATCTGACTTATTTGTTTGTGGGTGGATCCATTGATAACTTTATATCCTACTTTTATTTCATCACTGTTGACAGATTTAAGTCTTTGTTAGAATCAAATTCTACATTCCCCCTGTTTAATCCCATGCTCCCGGTATATTTTATATGAGTCTCAGACCAGGGTTGTTGCAGGTCTGTAGAAACATAATGTTGATTCAGTTCTGCGGTTTACCATTTTTTTTAAAACTTAGGTTGGAAAATAATCATGAATGCAAAAAATACTATTACTATTACAGCTAGGATGAGTGACAAGATTTCTTGGATACACTCAAGTCCAGTGTAGGCCAGTCCATCTATCCATGTGCAGTTCACCTAGAATTTCTGTGAACACAAAAGAGAAAACATGCTCGGCCTTTTGACCGACGGGGTTAAAAGGAAGGTAAAAATCCATCGGGTGTTAATTCAGTGTGCCTTTCCTGAATAGTCTTAGGTTTCCCATGCATGAGGATTTTAAGAGTAATTAGTACCATGGGTACTGCTCCAATCTGAGGCATTTTTACCAACACCGGTTGTCCTCACAAGGAGGGGAATCATGGAAAACATATCCTTAACATCTAAGGTAGCCATCCAAGTGTGGGCAGCTCCTTGTATCATTGTCACAATTTTGGCAATATTTGGGATTGCTGCAGTTAGAGGTGCAGTACTGGCGTTTAACTGTCGATAATCTACTGTGAAACGCCATTGTCCCGTGGGTTTCTTTATACGCTACACCGGGGAATTATAAGGTGAGTGACTTCGTTTAATGATACCTCCTTTTTCTAATTCTATTACCACCCCGTCAACCCCTGTAAGTGCTGCTGCAGGCAACAGGTATTGCCGAACATTGATAATTTTAGGCGGAGGTAAGGGTATGGATGTTTGTAACAGACTTAATTTCATTGTCAATGCAGAGTTCTACCTGCTTTATCCAGTAAGAAATCGCTATTATGGTAAAGCACATAAAAATTTAGATTAGCAGTATGTATACCACCGGGTGCAGCAGCATGTTGGAAATGCCAGTGGCAGTGAGGGACCAGCCAAAGAAATTTCTTACCAGTGGAGTACTGTTACCCTCTTTGCATGCTTTTTATAACACTATAATTGTATTAAAATCTTTGCAGTAGCTTTTAAAGCTGCAAATTTACTTGCTCTAACATCTGTTTTATAAGTGACAAATCCATACAATACAAGGTGTAGTTTCTTCTTAGCAACTGGCTAGTAAATACAGGTGGTTTTATACACAAAATCACAGCCTCTATTAGTAGCTCCTTTGCAAGCGCACACATTCAAGCTGTTACTTTTCAGCTGGCCCCAAGTGATGTTCTGCAATCATTCATTTTTTCTCTTCCTCTCTTATTCTGCTTGGGGTATTCACAATCAGCTCTTATAGCTGAGGCATCAGGTTCTTCCACTCGTCTGTCCAGCTCATGGTAAGGCTTGACAAACTTTGCAGGCAGCCGCTATGGACCTGTAGGTAGGAGGATACAAATACACCCCCTCCCCCAGGTTATCAGTTCTTGAGAAGTAAGACAGGTTAAAGAGTTTCCTTAAAGCAAAATTATTGTGATAAAACAGTGTGAAGCAGCTGCAGAAGCAAACTGCACGGTGTTAAGTCAAAGAGTTTGCTGTGTCATAAACCATTTTTTTTTCTTTCTCTGCCACCCTGATGCTGTTTGGGTGGCGGCTGATAAAGCTTGTGGTTGCACTGCCCCTCTTGCTTTTTCAGTTAGCAGTTTGTGTTTCAAGTATTGGATTCACCCCCAGGTTGACTTAAACACACTAAGCAGGACTCCTCCCCTGTGCCCGGTGTGTTGCAGGCTTCCTTAGGCTTTGTTTGTGGTGTCTCTACAAAACTGCTCCAATACTTCAATAGATCGAGAGGTTTTTAACGCTTTCTTTTTTTTTCAAAGTTGCTCACTCTGCTTTGCCAGCTACAAACGCCGGCCTACACGGCAGCAGCCATAAATACCTGCCAGCAATAGGACTTTTGCATTAACCCTTTCTTGCCCAAAATGTTAATCTGCTACCCATTAAAAACTTTTACATAAATCTGACAAATAAATACACAAAACACTGTCTGCCTTCAATACACACGCACACACATGGGATCCCATAAACACACTCCACACAACTACAATATTTAAAACACAAAATCCAGGCAATCATTACTCCCACTACACGGTCCCACATACAAAACATGATACAATGACCCTATAAAGACAATCAAAAACCAGCTCCGAGCAGCATCATTGCAGTGCAAGGTGGCAGGCTCAATCTCAGCAGGCGTCCCTGCGGAGGCTCTGCCTCCCCCACATTGCATGAGGCTTGGGCTTTTTTATACTGACTAAAATGTACACTCATTCCGACGCAGGTGGCCAGCCTACATCGGAAGAAGTGGCCAATAATATCTATAAAGGTCTACAAGGGTCGATAAAAACACAGACATACTTATATTTACAAACCTCTAATACATAAATATTACAGAGGGACTATATCTTTTGATAAGAACATACTAGAGACCTTCCCGGTGCGGGTCTCGATCCAGCATATATACCACCAAAAAAGCACACATACCACCAAAAAAGCACACAATACATCTGCATCCCCCACCATCTCGCTTCTCCCTTTACAACTGCCCATTTATCATGAGGATCTGGGGGATATAAATAAGGCTCCTTTGCCGGATCAACAGGCACCGGGTCAAAAGGACTATCCAGGTTTTATTTTTGCTCTTGAGTTGATAATTTTGAGCTTCCAAGTTTTCTCCTGTCTCCTTGTGAAAGGCTAATGATGATTTTAGCACTTCATTTTCTGATCTCAGAGCAGCATATTCTGCATCAGAAGTCAGATTAGGAGCAGGGGCATTTTTAGCTTCCTCTTGTGCACAAGATAAACAAGCACCTAACACTGCACACATAACATTTTTACCTTTTCCCACTTTCAGCTTGTGTAAAGCCCGACACTGTTTAATACGTTCTACCACTTTCTCTTCATCCTTCCAAAACTTTTGGGCCCACTCCTTCCCAGCTGGGGAAGGGGCACAATCATATTTTTGCAGCAGTTTATCCATGGCAATCCTGCCGACTACGCCAATTTTCTGTTGCGTTAAATGGAGAGGGGGGAACAAACCCCTTGTTTTATATAAAGAGAGCCAGGAACAGCCCCAATACACAACTATCAGTCCGAGCGTGTCTGGTATCGGATTCACTGACAATAACCGTCAGTCCGAGCACGTCTGGTATCGGATTCACTGACAATAACTGTCAGTCCGAGCGCGACTGGTATCGGATTCACTGATAATGCACCACACTTTGCTCACAGTTATACTGAATTTATTAATGCAACAGGTACAGGTTCTTATGGATTGCCGGTGATAAATACTGTCTGCAAAAGCACGTGCATATAATAGTTACATGAATACAAGCGCCTGATAAAGTTGACACAGCATAGCTCTAGAATATACAGGTGACAATAAGAGTGACTCTATAGAGATTCTAACTTTTCCTAGGAAAGCACTGGATACAGTGCAAGTCTTACCCACAGGCGTCCCTATGGGGGGGGAAGAGGGGTCCAGCCCGTCGACCGGTCCCAGGAGTCGGTTGATGTTATCTTCCGTGACTCGTCCACGATGGTATCTTCCCCAAAATCCCCCTTTCTCTTGGGCTATTTTATATTATTTTTACCTTCAAGGTGGAGCTTGAGTGACTCTAGTCATACATACCTTTATTATCATTGGTGAAAATTTCTCTCGCCTCGATTTAAAGGTATATGAGACTAAAAATTCAGAGAGCATGCTCAGAGAGAGGTGGTCTTATTTCGGAGGGGGGTCGCACTGGAGAGGGGTGTGTATTTTAGTATTATAATGAAGCAAAGTTCACACTAGGACGGTATTTTGTCAAAAAGATGACAGGCCGCTGGCTCAGGGTAGCAAGTATGCAGCTTATCAGTTTCTTGTACCACCTAGTTCCCGTTTTATCTGCTGAAGTTAGGACAGAACATAACCGCAAGATCTCCACCTCGCTCTATCCTCCGCCTGTTACGGGAACCGCTGTGGAGTGCACATTCCTGGCATACCAGGTACGGCTACATCTTAGCCCGAGAGGCCTTGAAAGCCCATCTCTTTCTTATTGTGTGGACAGTGCTGCATTTTGAATATAGATTTAATTCCCAATTATCCCAAATTTCCTAATTATTCCACAAAAATAGATTAACTTTATCTCCTCCTCTCGTAGATGTATTTTTTCTAGTTCTATTCCACCCACACCCCCCCCCCCCCCCCATACTTCAAGCCAGAATTTGCAGCTAGCTCAAAGAGGCAATATCTTTCAATTTGACCAGGTGGTGTCTCATAAGTGCAACATTCCTAAATCTTGCTAGCAAATATATTTTTCCTTTGATTTCTGATTTCTCTGCTTACTCTGCATTTTGCTATTTCAAAACAAAACAGGATTTCAACCCACTATCTGTTGGAGGGACAATATAGTAAGGCACGTATAAACAATCTGGGTGGTTTCTGGAATGCACTACTGATAACTTCCATCTCTAAGTGATAGTGGTTCCAGCAAGGAGAGGTGCTACACTAGAACCTCTTCTCACAAACAAGGAGGGGCTGGAGGGGAATGTGAAGCTCAAGGGAAGCCTTGGTTGCACGGTGACCATGAAATGATGCAATTCAAAATCCTTAGGGCAGCAAGGAGGGTGCCCAACAAGTTCACTGCCCTGGTCTTCAGAAGAGCATACTTTGGCCTCTTGAGAGATCTGCTTGGTAGAGTACCATGGGATAAAGCCCTGGAAGGAAAAGGGACTCCAGAAAGCTGGGTAATATTCAAGGTTCACCAACTCAAAGCTCAAGAGCCACACATCCCAACAAAGAGGAAATCAGGCAGAAACACCAGGATGAATGAATGAATGTCCTTCATGTGAACGACAAGGAGCTCCTGGGCAAACTCTAACACTAAAAGGAATCCTACAGAGAGTGGAAGCAAGGATGGGTAGCCTAGGAACACACAGAAATAGTCAGAGCAGCCAAGGATCAGGTTAGGAAATGTAAAGCCCTGACAAAATTAAATCTGGTCAGGGACATGAAGGGCAACAACAAAAGCTTCTATAAAAAGATAAAAGCGAAATATGGGCCCTCTCCAGAAGAAAAGAGAAGACCTGGTTACCTGGGATATGGAGAAGGCTGAGGTACTTAACAACATTTTTCCTCTGTCTCCACTAGCAAGTGCTCCAGCCACACTGCCCAAGTCACAGAAAGCAAGGGCAGGGGCTGGGAGAATGAGAAACCACCTGCTGTAGATCAGGTTCTGCGGGGGATATGGAACAACGCAAACACCGATTAATGTAATTGAACGCTGAACAATTTATTCTGCGCAAGCACACCTTTTATAGGAAAAAATTACAGAATACCAGAACATTCCACAATAGATGATTGGCTCTGACTCCATGACAGGTCCTAGCAACGGCTTGTGATTGGAGGCTTAAATTCATGTCAGCAAGTGGGTGTCCCCTTCTGGCAACTTCCAGCACCCCCTGACAACTTCCAGAAGCTGCTGGCAACTGCCAGCAGCTTCTAGTGGCTTCCGGTGAGGTGCCCTATAGCAACCCCCCGCAGCCTCTGATGACTTCCGCTTACCAGAGAATTGGAGTTCAGCCAAGGGCTGGATGCCTCTCATGCCTTCTGCTCACTAGACAGTTGGAGCCAGGCCAAAGGCTGGATTGCTCACAAAACCACTCTCAGTGAGAAACGCTTCTACAATACCCTCTTCTTGTTTTGAGCAATCCAGACCTGAGCCAGTACCTTGTTTACAAATCTCTTCATTATAGCGAGTACAATGGTGCATGCGAGGAAAACTAGTAACACAATACCTAATATCTTCAGAGCAACAATCATCCAACTACGAATTCGAGCCCCTATTCCCCATCCCGAAAAAATGTTATGGAGCCAGTCATCCAATGGACTTATATCTTGCTGGATCTTTTGGGAGTGCTCCCTTAGATAGGTTAATTGCCTGTGAATGCTCTCACTGTGATCCGATAAGTTCATACAGCACATACCTTCAAAATCCTCACAGCCATGACCCTGTGCCAACAGCAAAAAATCAATGGCTGCGCGGTTTTGCAGTAGGGAGTGTCGCATGCTATTTTGGTCCGTTAACAATTCTTCGAGAATGGCCGTAGTTGCATTAGCCTGCTTCTCCGCCCAACAAGCCAGCTGGGCTACTGTTCTTAGGGCGTTTCCTGCAGCCGCTCCAGGGATAAACACTGACAGGGCTACCGGAGCAGCTTGGCTCAGTAATTGAACATTGTCATTGCAGCCAGGGGTAAGCCCTATGGATCGTTTAAATCTAGAGCGGAGAATATGACTAAGATTACGCAATTCTGCAAATTTTGGCGCAAAAATAGTCAATGAGCCCAAATAGCATGGTCCACCAACAATATCTTTTGGTATTCCTTGCCATGCCCTATCCCCACAGATTAAAAAGACATCTGGCGGTAGGGCCTTGGCAGAGTTATTATTCCACAGGAGGGGCACTGACCCAGGCCGGTGAGTGACCCCATATGCTCCAAAGGCTGTTACCTTTTCATCCGTATCGTTCATCCCACAATATTCACCATCAAAATAATAGGCTCTGTCTTTGGGTGAAATATCAGGTGAGTCTGCCGGGTACGGCCAGGCTGCATATTTAGATCCGAACATTACGCAGGTCTGTGTCCAGTTCTGTGAGCTGTTCCCAATTGCCTGCGACGCCATTAAGTTCAGTTCTTGTGGATCCCAAGGAAGCATCTTATTCAACCCGAATATCAATTTCGCTGAGCAATCTGCAACATTTTTTGACTCACTGCAGTTGTTGGTCGAAAACGTCTTAAAACTGTTCTCATTATACCCAGGTATCCCTATTAAGCATGTTCGAAATGGATCTGTGGCCGATGTCATAGCAAGACAGAATTATGACACCCCACTCTCATCAGCCCATGTCACCCACAAGTTTTTTCTAGGATTAATTTCATGTAACAAAGATGCAGAACTAGATACAAATAACAGAGTAAACAGTTTAATTACTAGCAGGCTCCTGATCATTGCTGACATCCTCCGGCGCAGATGAGATGTCCTCTGCTGAGTCTCGCCAGGGCCGTATCCAGCGGGCTGGTACCCACCGAACACCTTGATCTGTAATCAAACACATATAGCCTCTTCCTATTAACTTAGCTTCTGCAGGTCCTTTCCATTGGCCCGTGACCAGGTCTTTATATTGTACCAAAATATTTTGGTTAGGCTTTCCTGATAACCCTGATTGCATTGCCAAACTATGAATGACCATAGGTGGGTCAGCTCTGTCTCCTGTTAATCGTAAATAATTAGCCATATATATTGCTTTTGCCAATCGTTCTGCCGGAGGGAGTACTTCTCCCCCCTTTTGTTTTAAAAGAAGGCTTTTTATAATTTGTTTGCAACGAATCATCAACAGTATCAGTAATCACATGTTTCTCCCACCGTTTGTGGTTCTGCCAGACACAAGCGGCTAATTTAGAATACTTACCAGCATCTGTAAAACACTAAGAATTCAGTATGAGACGAAATCACAGCAAGCACAGTTATAAAACATAAACTAAATAGACACTTTGAGAGAACAGTAAAATACATTTTCTTGGAATGGTTAGGATTTACCTCACTATAAGCTGCCAACGACTTCAGTATTTTAAAGATTATCATCAATACAGAAATTAAAGGAAGTATGTTCAAATACAGGTATTCCTTACGTTCAAATACAGGTATTCCTTACATACTTTCAACTGAAGTACAAATTCCAAATTGTCAAAGAAAAATTCACAGCTAGGATGATAAGCAGGAGAACTCCAGGTAGAGGCAACGCTTTCTCCAGCCACAAATTCTGATTTTTGTAGATATACTCATTTTTCGGCCTCTCTATGCTAGTGCCTGGTGTTGTTGTAGTGTATTGTTTGTGTAACATCTGCTTGAGCATTGACTGAGACAGGATACGCCTGGGGGACAAAGCTGTCTTCCACTATAGCGTCCCTTATCACCCTGATTTAGCAAAAGTAAAGGTTATTGTTTGGTCTGTCTTTGAGATGCACATCCTGCTTTATCTTGCAAACTCTCTGCTTTGTTTTGCTAACCAATCTTCACCCTTCATTGTTGTCTTTACAGTTCTCAAGGCTTAGGCCTGCCCAGGACATTAACACCTGTTGTTTTCTTTGCTGTTCCCAGGGCTGAAGCCAGACCAGGGTGATAATGCCTGAATTCATTTTGTTAATTATTTCTATCCCTGCACCCACATCAAAAGACAGTTTTTATAGATTTATGATCTACCTTGCCAAAGTTTCTAGATTCTCCATTAGCTATTGTAGCAAACAAGGCATACAGATTAGAATATGATTAAAATGACAAAATGATTAAGATAAAGTAAAGCCATCCTGTAATGCTCAAGCCAGAAAACACTTTGTTCAACCAATTCAGTCCATCATCTTCCTGAAGGTGTGCTGTTCTTGTTATTAAGATCAGAATGCTTTGTTGATTCGTGTACTTGGGGTCTCCCCTATCATTCCCCCTTTTTGCTTTAGTAGCATATTTTTTACAATTTGCCATGTTCACTCTATCTGAAGTCACTTGAACTTTTGTAACATGTGGCATATCAATGATTCTTACACACCATGTAGCTGGTCAGAATAATAGTGGGTTTAGACTAGATCACACCTGCAAAATATGCCAACTACAGGCTTCTTGGCCTGCCTTTCTCTTTTATATAGCTCTCTGATAACAGGGGAGGCCATCTCTCACATCAAGGTCTGGCATGGCATGTGTCCCCACCACTCAACGCCTGCTGGGTTGCAACCAACAGCGGAGCTAAAAGTTCTTCTCGGTGGCAAACACAGAGGCCAACCCAGTCTTGCCCTTGACTGTGGTAAGAGGCATTTGGTCAACCTCAGTCCTGGCACCTTGTTGCCAATGCAGAGTTTCACCTGCTTCATCCAGTAACAAGTTACCACTACGGCAAAGCACATACAGATTTACAATAGCAGTATGTATACTACAGGGTGCAGCAGCATGCTGAAGATGCTTGTGGCAGTGAGGGACCAGCCAAAGAAATGTCTTATCAGTGGAGTTCTCTCACCTTCTTAATTTGTTCCATTGTGTGCTCTATAATGCTATCACTGTATTAAAACCTTTCTCACTTTTGCCTTAGCATTTTCTAGCAGCTGCTGCAAATTTGCATGCTCCAACATCTGTTTTACAATTGACAAATCCATACAATACAAGGTGTAGTTTCTTATTAGCAACTGGCTAGTAAGTACAGGTGGTGTTATACACAAAATCACAGCTTCTAATAAGAGCTACTTTACAAGGACACATATTGCTGTTACTCTTCAGTTGCTCCCAAGTGATGTTTTACAGTCATTTGTTTCTCTCTTCCTCTATCCTGTTCTGCTCAGGATATTCACGGTCAGCTCCTGTAGCTGAGGCATTGGGGTTTTCCACTCGTCTGTCCAGCTTATGGTGAGGCTTGAGAAACTTTGCAGGCAGCTGTGGGTAGGGGGGTGGGGGCAGGGGGGGGTGGCACAAATATATCCCTTCCCCAGGGTTATCAGTTCTTGAGAAGCAAGACAAGTTAAAGTGTCTCCCTAAAGCAAAGGCACTCTGATGAAACAGGAATGTGAAGCAGCTGCAGAAGTAAACTGCACGGTGTTAACAGTCAAGGAGTTTGCTGTGTCATCGCCCATTCCTTTTTTTCTTTCTCTGCCACCCTGATGCTGCTTGGGTGGCGGCTGGTAAAGCTTGTGGTTGCACTACCCCTCTCACTTTTTCAGTTAGCAGTTCTTATTTTAACCAATTGGTTCTTCCAAGTCTTGAATTTACCCCAGGTTACTTAAAACACACTAAACAGGACTTCTCCTCTGTGCCCAGTGTGCTGCAGGCCTCTTTAAGCCTTATCTGTGGTGTCTCTACAAACTGCTCCGAAACACTGGTGTTATCAGCGCTGTTCCCAGGCCCAAAATCAAAAACACAGCGCTGCACCAGCCACCAAGAAGCAGAAAAATGACTGCCACTGTTGAACCCGTGACAATATCCACTTCTTATTCCATACCATTCATGTCATGCTCAGATCTTACATTTTCAATATACCATCACATGAATATATATATACACAGAGAGAGAGAGAGAGAGAAATCATCCCTCAGTGCCGCTTTGTGCGGCTACAAACGCCAGCCTGCTCAACAGCAGCTACAGCTGGCAGTCTGCCGAGCAGCAACCATAAATACCTGTCAGCAACAGCACTTCTGTATTAACCCTTTCTTGTCTGAAATGTTAATCTGTTACACGTTTAAAACTTTTACATGAACCCAATAACAAAAAAAATACACAGAACAGTATCTGCCCTCAACACACATACGCACACATACATACACATGCATACACATGGGATCCCATAAACAGACTTCACACAAATACAAAATTTAAAACACAAAATGTGGTGCAATGACCCTGTGAAGACAATCAAGAAACCAGCTCCAAACAGCGTCATTGCAATGTAAGGTGGCAGGCTCAATCTCAGCGGGCGTCCCCGCAGAAGCTCTGCCTCCCTCACATTGCATGAGGCCTGGGCTTCTAAACTGATCAAAATGCACACTCGTTCCAGTGCAGGTGGCCAGTCTACATCGGAAGAAGTGGCCAGCAATATCTATAAAGGTCTGCAAGGGTCGATAGAAACATGAACATACTTATATTTGTTAACTTTTAGTGCATGAATATCACAGAGAGACTATAAGCACACAATGCATCTGCATCCCCCACCCATCTTACTTTTCCCTTTACAGCTGGCAATTTATCATGAGGATCGCATTCTTTCTCCCTGAGTCACTGCCGGGAGTTTCTGTAAAACTTTCTGCAACAGTTCTTTAGTCGGGTCGTTTAATTCTTTCGGCTGCTCTGTTTCTTCCGAGGTAGAAATGTTAGAGTTAGTGGGGGAATGGTTTGGGGTGGAGGTAAGGGAATACTCGGTCACACCGGGTCTGTAGCCCGTGGATGTCTTCCCCCCGCTGCAAGGTTCGGGATCCTCAGGATTAGTAACAGTATCAGATTTCAATCTTTCCCCGCTGGGCACAGACTGAAAGCCCATCTTTGCTGTCTTCACAATTTCCGGGTGCGTTCTCTCCCTGATACTATGTTCAAAGGGATTCTTTGCACCCGTAATCGGGTGCTTTTCGGGTGATTGGGAAGCGGGTGGGGCTGGAGGTTCAGGCGGAGGCAGGGATAGCATTTCCGGAGACAGGGCTTTAGCTGCCGAGGCAGCTGCAGCTCTCTCTGATTTCATATCCCGCAAAGTCTCTCGGATAAGCTTCCATAGCTTGGAATATTTTTGAGCCTCACGCGCTGCCTTTCCCCCATCAGTTATAGTGTCCCAAAGCTGGGTGCCTATCGCCTCCCATGTAGATATTTCAAATGCAGTTCCAACCCCGCTGAACAGCCCCTTTTCTTTACTCCACTGGAGTAACCCCTTAAGAACATTTTCTTCATATTTAATCCCTCTCTTTGAGAGGACGTGTTGGAGGAGATTGAGGACAGCCGCCTCTTCCTTTGTCTGAGCCGCCCCCATTCCTCCCCGACCGCCACTTGCCTTTTTTCGGAGTGGACTCTCTAATCGCAGATACACCTTTGTTCCGCGGGACGTGCACGTCCTCCTTCTACATCAGCAGGGCTACTGCTGGCTCCTTTTCGGTCGGCTTCCCACCCATCAGGTCTGCACTGATCTTCACCACTGAAGCAGCTCTCAGGAGGCAAATCTGAGGGTCCCTGTTCGGGCGCCAGTTGCGGGGGATATGGAACAACGCAAACACCGATTAATGTAATTGAACGCTGAACAATTTATTCTGCGCAAGCACACCTTTTATAGGAAAAAATTACAGAATACCAGAACATTCCACAATAGATGATTGGCTCTGACTCCATGACAGGTCCTAGCAACGGCTTGTGATTGGAGGCTTAAATTCATGTCAGCAAGTGGGTGTCCCCTTCTGGCAACTTCCAGCACCCCCTGACAACTTCCAGAAGCTGCTGGCAACTGCCAGCAGCTTCTAGTGGCTTCCGGTGAGGTGCCCTATAGCAACCCCCCACAGCCTCTGATGACTTCCGCTTACCAGAGAATTGGAGTTCAGCCAAGGGCTGGATGCCTCTCATGCTTTCTGCTCACTAGACAGTTGGAGCCAGGCCAAAGGCTGGATTGCTCACAAAACCACTCTCAGTGAGAAACGCTTCTACAAGGTTCAAGAACATCTAAGGAACCGGAAGGTGCACAAGTCAATGGGACCTGAATGAGACCTGAATCAGCAGGTCCTGAAGGACTAGTAGATGAAGTGGTGTCCTGGGTTCAGCAGTAGCAGTCATTTTTCTCCTTGGTAGCTGGTGCAGTGCTGTGTTTTTGACTTTTGGCCTGGGAACGGTGTTGATAACACCCATGTTTTCTTTCAGTTACTGCTTAGTGATGTTTGGTCTGGCCAAGGACTTTCTGAGTCTCATGCTCTGCCAGGGAGAAGGGGAAGCCGGGAGGAAGCAGAGACAGGACACCTAACCCAAACTGACCAAAGAGGTATTCCATGCCACAGCACGTCATGCCCAGGATGTAAAAATGGAGGGCAGAGACCTGAAAGGGTGGGGGGTTCACTGTTGGGTCAGGCTTGGTGTCGAGTGGTGAGCAGTTGTATTTTCTTTCCTTGTATTTTACTTGCCATTATTATTATTGGTGGTAGCAGTAGTGGTTTGTGTTATACCTTAGTTACTAAACTGTTCTTATCTCAACCTGTGGGAGTTGCATTCTTTTTCATTCTCCTTCCTATCCCCCTGGGAGCTGGGGGGAAGAAGGAGGGGGGAGTGAGTGAGCAAACTGTGTGGCTGACTGGGCTTAAACCACGACAATTGGCTAAGTCGTTATTCATCATATTTGATAAACTCTGGCAGTCTGGTGAAATTCCCAGTGACTGGAAAAGGAAAAACACAACCCCTATTTCTGAAAAGGTAAAAAAAGGAAGACCCAGGCAACTACAGGCCCGCCAGTCTCACCTCAGTGCCTGGCAAGATCACGGAGCAGATCCTCTTGCAAACTATGCTAAGGCATATAGACAATAAGGAGGTGATCGGTAACAGCAAACACAGTTTCACCAAGGTCAAATCACGCCTGGCAGCTTTGATGGCCTTCCACAATGGATTTTGGTGGATAAGGGAAGAGCAACTGCCACCATCTACCTGGTCTCATGCAAGCAATTTGACAGTGTCCCGTACAATATCCTTATCTCTAACCTGGAGAGGTATGAATTTGACAGATGGAGCACCCATTGAATAAGGAGTTGGCTGGAAGGTGTCACTCAAAGAGTTGTGGTCAATGGCTTGATGTCCAAGCGGAGATCGGTGATGAATGATGTTCCTCAGGGGTCATTATTGGAACTGACACTGTTCAGCATCTTCATTGGCAGCATGAATAGTGGGATTGAGTGCACCCTCAGCAGATTTGCTGATGACACCAGCCTGTGTGGTGCAGTTGGCATGCTGGAGGGAAGAGATGCTGTCCAGATGGAACTTGACAGGCTCAAGAGGCGGGCTCATGAGAACCTGAAGAAGTTTAGTAAGGTCATGCACGTGGGTTTGGGTAATCTACCCCAGACAAAAACAGCACACATAAGTAGCGCATTATACGCTGTGGCTTTCCTTCTTGTTTTGATGGAAACTATGTAACACACTGCCTAAAGAAAATATATTTTGCATTGTGGAAACTGCAGGTATATTTTTACAGCACCATGCAAGATGTGGGAAAGGTGTAACTTTAAATATACTGGTGTACTTAAGGCTAGATAAAGGTAAATGCACATGGATTATGCTGCTGTTTTCATTCCATTTTAAATAGCTCACTGTGTATATTAATTTTATGATTTTTGAATGCAGAAGAGAGACGTTCCAGTGTATTGTGGACAACATGTAGTAACTAAAATATGTGGTTATAATTCTTACCACAGAAAAAGTTCTTGATTTTTTTGTATTGAGTGTAACAATATAATGACAAATGTGTGCTAGCCAATATAAAATTTAAAAAATCAGTAATTTAGTATTAAATTTTATACATAACAGACACATTATGACTAGGATTGTGTTTACATTTGGTTTTTTTAAGAGTAAAACCTAGACCTAATTTTTCCACACCAGAAAAATTACATAGATAAAAATTATGAATAAGCATTAAAGGACTTTATAGATGTTAATAATGCCTTGCATTATGAAATAAAATGTTTGAATTTGATGAATTCCAAAGATAAATGTTTAAGTTTAACTTTCTGGATATTTTGGAAAGTCAGCATAAAGATAGTGACACAGATAGAAATAATAATACCTTCCAGTGTTAAATTATTATCTTTTCCATATTCAGACTGAAATAATACCCCTAAAGTCTTTATAAATACCATAGTACTAATAGAAAAACACATGAATGGACTTGAAGAGTTGACTTGTATATCAACAATTTTAATATGTTAGTTATTTTAAAAGAGAAATTATGTCACAAATTAGATGTCAGAATTCTGACACCTTTAACATTTATGATGTTTTAGTAAAGCAACAAACACAAGAAAAGTACAGCATGTTTGAATGTGTGAACCTGTTCTACACTTCTGAAAAGCAAGCCAAGACCTAAACAGATTTGGAGGTTTTTTCCATGTGTGACTGTTGTATTTCACATATAAGAAAGAGATTAAAATTATTAGCATTAAACCAATATCCTTTCTTTTTACTTAATGAGCTGCTAAAACACAGGGAAGAAATGTATGAGCCTGCAGTCAACTTTATGTTTCACCTCTATTATTGTTAACAGATTTGAAAATGTCATTTGGATCAAAGTCTTTTCAATTTAAATGTCAATATCTCTTCAAAGCTTGCTTTTGATGTTAAAGATAGTATAAAAGTACTTACCTATAAAGAAGTTACAATTTTCCTTACTTGAATTTTGATCCTATTTAATTACTGGTCAGTTATTCAATAAGTGTAGGGGGGTTTTGCACAAAGTAGTTAAAATATGAGCATAGTAAAGCATTGTCTCATTTATGGTCTCATTTGGAATAGATGTATGGTTTCCTGAAATTGTAGAATAAAACTGGACCAACTGTCCAGAAGAGTGCATGTGCATATTATACTTTTCAGTAAGACTCTTCAAGTAGTAACATCTATCTGCATATGAAAGAAAGTGTATCCTTGCTGTGATTCTTTGTTGGGATTTGTGTTAGAACAATTTTGCTAGTGCAAATTGGCTGGAGATGTTAATGTACATTTTTCTCTTCCTTTCTCTAGGTCCAGAGACAAGGACTGTCGAACTCAAGCTTACTTGTTCGAGTGCCTGCTGATAAAAACATACTCACAGGCTTATTTTCACTTGTAGGTTTGCTTCCTGGACTTCTGTCATGGGTTCAGCAGCAGCAGTCATTTTTTCTGCTTCTTGGTAGCTGGTGCAGCACTGTGTTTTTGATTTTGGGCCTAGGAACAGCGCTGATAACACCAGTGTTTTGGTTACTGCTTAGTGATGTTTTGGTCTGGCCAAGGACTTTCTGAGTTTCATGCTCTGCCTGGGAGGAGGGGAGTCAGGAGGAAGCAGAGACAGGACACCTGACCCAAACTGACCAAAGAGGTTATTCCATACCACAGCACGTCATGCCCAGGATGGCAGAGCAGAGAGCAGAGACCCGGAAGGGTGGGGGGTGCACTGCATGGTCGGGCTTGGTTTTAGGTGGTGAGAAATTGTATTCTTTCCTTGTATTTGCCTTGTCCTTATTATTATTGGTGGTAGCAGTAGTGATTTGTGTTATACTTTAGTTACTAAACTGTTCTTATCTCAACCTGTGGGAGTTGCATTCTTTTCGATTCTCCTTCCCATCCCTCCGGGAGTGGGGGGCAAGAAAGAGGGGGGAGTGAGTGAGCAAAACTGCGTGAGTTATAGAGGCTTAAACTACGACAGTTCTTTTTGGCGCCCAACGTGGGGCTCTAAGGGTTGAGATAACGACAGGATTAATAGCCACTCGTCACAATGCTGATTTATTGGCTCTTAAAGTTGTTGCTTTTGGTGCTCTTGCGTTCATGGTTTCAGCCTGTTGTACCTTACTTACAGCCGGTATTTGTTATCTTAGCATGTTTCAGATATGGGTTTTGGGTTAAGGTTCTTGTTTCATTGTACTTTATTGGAATGGCTTGTGATACGGGTGGGCTTCAGAAGCCGTGGGGGGCGAATGTGTACCTGGCAGTTCGGCTGCTCTTCACCGTCCTGGCGAGGCTGTGGAGACCCGAGGGGGGGCTGCCTCGGGAGCCGCCGGCTGCCGAAACGGCCCGGGGGAGCGGACCCGGGGAGCAGGAGCCGAGCCCCCCCACTGAGCCCAGCCCGACGGCTGCCGAGCAGAGGAAGGAGGTAGCAAAAGGGGTGAGCCCCCCGACTGAGCCCAGCCCGGCGGCTGCCGAGCAGCGGGAGGGGGAGGCTACCGAGCGGCAGGAGGAGACGGCAGAGAAGCCGGGCCCCGAGGCTGAACAGAGTCCTGCGGCCGAGCCCAGCCTCGTGGCGGCCGACAGCATTCCCCGGCAGCTGCCCGCAGAGCCCCAGGAGAACGCAGGAGACCCCGCAGCACTTCCCAGCAAGGCAGAGAAGGAAGCTCTGGACTCAGACAAAGAGCAGCTGGTGGTGAGAGAGCCGGCAAGCACAGCAGCTACACCAGCCCCAGTGACAAGCACAGCAGCCTCATTTGAGAGCTCTGAAGGGTTTGAATGGCCTTTGGGTACCCTTGAGACCTGCCTGCTGATTGTGATGGGGATCAGCATGGTGGCATGCATACAGAGTGTGTTTTACCCACAACCATTTTGTCTGGTCCCCAGAGTTAAGCAGAGTGGGGTGTGGGCCTTGTCTGGGGTTAGTGTGCAATCTATGATGACGAAGAGATTTTCCCCAAGCCTGGACAGTTATGAGTAGCAGGGTGTGTGGGACTGTATGGGCAAGTATCTTGTCCACTGGGCCCCTCCAGTGCTTTGGAAGCATCACAGATGGAAGGCAGCTGTATGGAGTCCCCACCGACAAGCTGCAGAAACTGCTGGAGGGGAGAGTGAATTACTTTGAGCCTGGTGGGCCCATGACACCTCAGGCCATCAGTGCAGAGATGCAGCATACAGATGGACTTATGATCGAGGGGTAGACTTGGCAATGGACACTGTGGCCCAGATTACTGACGAGTGTGAACTCTGCACACAGCCTCTCCTGCTCTGAAAGGCTGTTACAGAAGATGGAGCTTGACATCATGGACTGGATGGACTCAGCAGCTTTGTAGGGATTGGTCTATGCACTGAGGGATGATCTCCCTCCCTCTCTCTGTGTGTGTATGTATATATATACATGTGATGGTATATTGAAAATGTGGGATCTGATCATGACGTGAATGGTATGGAATAAGGGGTGGATAATGTCATGGGTTCAGCAGCAGCTGTCATTTTTTCTGCTTCTTGGTAGCTGGTTTAGCACTGTGTTTTTGATTTTGGGCCTAGGAACAGCGCTGATAACACCAGTGTTTCGGTTACTGCTTAGTGATGTTTTGGTCTGGCCAAGGACTTTCTGAGTTTCATGCTCTGCCAGGGAGGAGGGGAGCCAGGAGGAAGCAGAGACAGGACACCTGACCCAAACTGACCAAAGAGGTTATTCCATACCACAGCACGTCATGCCCAAGATGGAGGACGGAGAGGAGAGACCCAGAAGGGTGGGGGGTGCACTGCGTGGTCGGGTTTGGTTTTAGGTGGTGAGAAATTGTATTCTTTCCTTGTATTTGCCCTGTCCTTATTATTATTGGTGGTAGCAGTAGTGATTTGTGTTATACTTTAGTTACTAAACTGTTCTTATCTCAACCTGTGGGAGTTGCATTCTTTTCGATTCTCCTTCCCATCCCTCCGGGAGTGGGGGGCAAGAAAGAGGGGGGAGTGAGTGAGCAAAACTGCGTGAGTTATAGAGGCTTAAACCACGACAACTTCTCTCCGGTCAGTGCTGCCAGAGATCCACAGACTGATGTCTGTCTTTGATCTAGGAAATGAAGGTAAAGATGAATGTCAGTAAAGTGAAATGTAGAAAGATGTACAGCAATCTGGGATCAAGTGCAGATATATTAGGAGCAAAATCCAGTTTATAGAGTCCTTAGTCTTGTTTAAGATCTCAGTTACATAGGTCATGTCAATTAAAGACCGAGCTTTTCTGCTTCAGAAAAATTTTTATCTGAAGAACAAGGCACAAAGAATACCAGCATGTAAGTGGGAGAGTATTCCATGGGCACAACAATATGCTGTGGGTTGATCTTGGCCAGACACTCACCCAGCTATTCTCTCAGTACCCACCTTCAGCAGGACAGGGGGAGAAGACAGGATAAAAAAACCCCAAACTTTTTGGGTCAAGATAGAAACAGGAAATTACTTGGCAATTAATGTCATGGGCAAAGGAGAATTTGTGAAAAGTAGCTGTGATTTCAGCTAGTACCTTTCAGCCAACAAGGGAAGCAGACAAAGTACTTTGCAAAGCAGTCTCTGGGGTCTGGGTTGGGGTCTGCTGGAGACAAGGTCCATGATCACTAAAGTATGCCTGGAAACCCTCTGAGAAATGTGAAAGTTCCTGCTGCTGACAAGTAATGATGAGGTAAAGGGAGCCTCATGGGTGTGAGCCAAAGTAAGCTCTAGCAGCTTCTAACAAGCATGATCAGCCGCCCTCAATCAGAGTGCCTAGAGCTTTTGTTGCAACTGTCGCAGGGTTAGAGAGTGTCAAACATCCTTTAGCTGGTGTTTGGAAGAGACGAATATAAAAGCCAGTTCTAGGGCACAGGTCCCAGATGCCATCAACAGATGCAGCAGCTTGTGCAGCAGGGTAAAAGAAGGGGGATTCAGTTGAATTTGTACCAGTGGAGAAGTCTCAGGTACGATGACAACATGCTACAGGGAAGTTTCCCTGGCAGGTGTTAGAGTGGCTTCACCTGCTAGGTCCAGAGGATCAGTGCCCAGTGCGCAGATCACCTGCTAGGCCCAGTAATCAGTGACACGAAGTCTGATTGGAGACCAGTAACTAATGGTGTTTAAAATCCTTATTAATGATCTGGATGATGGTTGCAGGGTACACCCTCAACATGTTTGCTGTTGATACAAAACCAGAGCATGGGCAACAATTTTTCAATGATTTTTCAATACTTAAAGCAGGCTTACAACAAAGATGGGGACAGACTTTTTTGGTAGGGCCTGTAGAAGTAGGACAAGGAGTAATCATTATAAACTAAAAGAGGGTAGATTCAGACAAGGTGTAAGGAAGAAATTTATTACAATAAGCGTGGCGAAATGCTGTAATAGGTTGCCCAGAGAGGTGATAGATGCCCCATAGCTGCAAACATTCAAGACTAGGTTGGATGGGTCTTCAAGGTCTTCAAGCAGCCTAATCTAAAGATATCTCTGCTCATCTCAAGGTGGGAGGACCAGATGACCTTTGAAGGTCCCTTCCAACCAAAACCATTCTCTGATCTATGGTTGGCCCTGCTTGAGCAGAGGTGGTAGATCACATATCTCCAGAGATCCTTTCAAACCTCAGTCATTCCATGAAAAGTAATTTGCTTTATTGCCAATTCAAAACAGGGCAGGATGGTTAAAACTGAAGTGAAACAGTTCCTCCCACTCTGTTTTTACTAACATTCAACCTCTTTCCTTCATTCCTAACTTCTACTCCTCCCTCACCCCCCTCCCTTCCAAGAGTGGCACAGGGGATGGGAAATGGGGGATTGTGGGGGTTACAGTCTGTAATAATTCCTCTCTATCACTCCTTCGTGCTCACGTTTTTTCCCAATCTGGGTCTTCAGGATGGGTTGCAGTTCCCTCGGGAAATATTCAAGTACTCCAACATGTGTTCTCTATATGCTGCAGTGTGAGTACCTGCTGCAAAGTGTGTGTTTCCCATAGGCTGCAGCTCTTCAGGAAAAAAGCTGCTCAGAAGACCACAGTTCATGTCAAGCAATGTCTGACTGCCATGCTCTTCCATAAACTTCAGGGAACACCTGTTCTGCCACTGGAACTCCTCCTTTTCCTCCTTCTTCTCTGAGCTTGATGTCCACTGCAGGACTAGTTGTCTCTGGCATGGGACAGCCCCTGGTCTGTTCTCATGGAGGCCACTTCTGCAGCACTCCACTGCCAATGCCTTGTCATGGGACATCTGATGCAGTACTGTACCCAGTAGTCCTAGCGCAGCAGCCACTGTTCTTAACAGAGAGAAAAATGTGATTTAAAACCTAAGATATCTTTCTGGACTTTTACAGAAAATTTACTAATACCATTATTAATAATTTCATCATATTATTATTGATAATATATTTTTTTCTGTCAGGATTTCAAATAGTGATATGCAACTACTAAGGCATGTGAAAAATGGGAAGAAAAGTCTTGAAACTGAAGATAAGGAATTCATCAGTTTTCTTTCAAATCTAACATAAAGGAATGCAAAAATGTTTCTTCTTTGACAACAGGATATCTTTAAATGCTCTAAAATGTCCAATTGTTTCTATTTTCTAATCATTCTAAAACACGTCCTTGCACAGCTTTCATTATACTTACCTACTGCTGAGTTTCAAAATCTTTTTGGTGTCAGTAAACAGGGAGGATACCCCAGGTAACAAAACACATCTAAGCAATCTGCATTGCAGAAGTTTCATAGAGAGAATAGCAGTCTCCTGCCTTTCTTTTTGTTAAAAATTGTGAAAATCTGAATATATTGGCTCTAAAATTACATGGAGAATAATGGCAAGTTTTTATGGTTTCCTCATGAGAAGGTTTTGTTCAGTGCTGTTTTTAACATGGAAAATAACATTGATTATATTTTTGTAAAAATTGTACTTTATTATAATTATACTGAGACATAATTTTAAGTGTTAAGGTTCCAAACAAAACTATTCAGTGTCAGAATTAAGGCTGGTTGTGAAAACAACACATAGCTATTTTTTCTAAAGCTGTATCATACTACACAGATGTATAAAACCAGTGTCAAATGATTGCAAATACTTTAGTCACTATTTCTATTTTTAATTTTGTTCATGGCAGCCATTTGGAATTCAGTACTGTTTGAAGACCAAAAGGGTTCTTTTAAAATACCACTTTGATGTACACCCATGAAAAAAGCTTGAGAAAAGAAAGACATACGGAGGGAGGTAAGGAATTAATACCTAAAGTGTGTTTATAACAGCTTTTCCATTTCCCAGAGACAGGTTGAAATTTATTTATCATTTAAGGGGGGAGGGGGAGAGAATAAAAAATGAAATTGTCTTATTTCTTCCTTTGGAAAAACAGAAGTCAGGACCAGTAAGACCAGTTCTGGCTAATAAATTTCTCTGATGACATTTTTCATCTCTAATAAACACAACTGATTATAATATATTCAAGTATTTATAAAAATTGAAGGCTTAATGTTATGTTAACAATGAATTCTATTTTCTGCTCTTCACTCTATTTTTCTCAATTTAGCATGTACAGCCAATATCAGACTGTTGAAAAAGCAGTGAAATATATTTCAATTGTAAATGGCTGAGGAAAAGAAAATCCAGGGGCTTTGGGGATCAATAGTATGAGGTTTGTGGGCATGTGAAAGTGTGGTGGAATCTATAACCCTGAATTAGAGTAAGTGTGTGTCTTTAATCCTCACTAGGACAAAGAGAATCAGTGGTTAGTTAAGAGTTTTGAATTTATATTTTATGCATCTGATTTAAGCTGCTTGACTGCACTTCTGCTCTTGTCCAGTCCAAATCCTGTCCTCATCTGCACTGATGGTCCCCTCCTCTTTGCTACATGGTAGCTCTTCTTTACAGTAGAGATTTACAGTTAAGAATCTACATTACTTTCTTAAAACCAAACAAAACCAAGAAACCCAAAAATCTCTTAATTCTTTACTTGGGTCTCTCTTTTCTGGCCCAGTGCTTGAAATACTTCTCGAACTCACATTTTGGTATGTGCAATTTTATCTGAGATGGATTCAACTCATCTCTGAAAACAATATTTATTAGTTCTCCAGACAAATTAAAAGACCCTGATAGTTAAAAAAAGTCCCATTTTATGTCTTAACGTATCTCCATTAGGAACTTTGATGGCTGTAACTTCATTATCTGCATACATCTCTCTAAAACAAACAGTGACTATCAATTAAAATGAGATCGAAGTGGGGCTTGGGGCAAGTATAGTTTCCTGTTAATATGCATTTGAAACACAATAGCAAAAGGAAATGTTTGTATTTTAATGTCTTCTCCTTTGAAGTTAAGCAGATCCAAATCTGGGATTCAGTTTGGCTGCTTTACAGCACTTCTACAGTACAGTCCTGGAAGGAAATGAACTGAGTCTTTGAGAGCCTTTGACTGCCAAAACACTGCAAGGATATAAAACTTCTGTAGCAGTTCCAGTAAGTTCATTTAGCTGGCTATAAGCAAAAGGCTTATGACCTTGAGTCTCATATGCCATGGATACACCTAGCTGCTTATAATGTCAGCTGATATGTATTACAGCAGTGTGAAAAATCTGAAAAATACTTGTCATTTAATTAATTTAACATTTAAAGATCATTGAAGGGAGATGAAAAGAAAAAAATGAAAACAAAAAAAAATCATTTTAGTAGGAAAAACTAATAAAGTTCTCTGACATTGCTGAAAGATCTTACCTCAACTAGATTACAAATAAATTATACAACATAATAATCTGTGTTTATTAAGTGTCCTTGCTCATTCTGATGTATCCTTGAATCCATCTAGGAATATGAATAGAAACACTGGGTAAAGATTACCTATTTTTAGTCCACATGGATTTCTTCCACACTGTTTCCCTATTCTGCTCTACATTGAAACTCCAGGGGGATGCAATCAAAGGCAATAAATGAAATTTGAAGCTCTCTAAGGCATTCTCAACTTGCCACCAAACTATTACTGTAACCAATTATATTTGAGAAGTCTGCAAAAAGGCCTTTTTTATTTGAATGGATTCCTTTATACATGTTCCATCTGAAAGGGAAATCTGCTGCAAAATGGAAGCTAAACACAAAAAAAAATGTTTTCTCTAAAAAAAACACCTTTAAATATGAAGATTTCCTTGTATGTTAGACTACTTACTGCTACTAGTTCACACAAGTTTTATCAGTCACTTCCAAATTGTTTCACCTGACCCCAAAATTCGAGTTTTCAGAGCCAGAAGTAATGTCAAATATTGATCATATGATCCAAATCCATAGGATGAAAAGATTTAAAGTGTTAGAATAAGCAATGAACTAAATGAAAATAAGCCAAGAACTAGAGGAAGTTGTTTTTCATAAAATTCTGTTTCAAAGTTTGGAATAGCAATAACATAGGAAAAGAAAATCCCTGTCAAGAAAGCGAAGTCTATTTTTTTTTTGTTTTGTTTTTTGGTTGCGTGTGGGTTTTTTTGGGTTTTGTGTTTTCAGTTGTGGCTCAAACTAAAAAATGTATATTAACTTATAATGCAGGATTAGGACCTTAATTACACTTCAAAATAAAATGCCAAAATACTAAATGTAATTAGTCATGATTTTCAGCTAAAATATACAAACATTTAAGTTAAATTGAGTGCAGTATTCCTAAGGTTCATTAACCCAAAGCCAGTTTTTAAACTGTCTTTTTTATTTTTTATTTTTACATTTATTATTTTATATAAATGTCTTTTATTAGGTATTTTTATATCCCATGTATTCCTGATGCAAATAGCCCATTTCTCTATTGCACTTGACGTAGGTCTTTCTTTTATATGTGCCAGAAAGAGAAAATCAAGTAAAATCTTCCAATTATTTAGTAAGTAACCCATTTAATATTGTTCAAATATAAAAATATTAAATCAGTTTTCTTTATATTTAATAATTATTATTTGAAATGTTTATCAAGTTGTGCATTTCCAATATGAGAAAAACTTGTTCCCACCACATTATGAAATTTCTTTTTGGCTTCTATTGCTTATTTGTCTTAGGTTGTCCTATGTAATGTATTACTTTATTGTTCATGCTTTTCAATTTTATTTACAGTTTGCAGCAAAGTGGAAATTATTCCAAACAGCAGGAAGGATGACTTAAGTTCGTCTGCTATCTGACCAAATTGTTTATCTGCTTTAGTAAGTCTCAGATTCCTTAGAAAACTTCAAATAAAAGTAAAAATTATTTTTTGTCCTTCAGTAAGAATTCTAGGTTAAAAAGAGCCTAAGGCATGAAGGATAAAATATCTATTTGCATGTCTGCAATTCAGCCTGTGCTTCTTGTTGATTCTCTGAGGTTGGTTATAGAAAATGTAATTAACTATGAATGACTGATGTTGAGTATCTCCAGAGATGGAAAAATGAAGCTGTGGGGGAGAAAACAATAGTAAAGTAGAAATAAATACGCATATTTCCTACTTCTGGTAGGAATCACAGTAACTTGGCACATAACTCAAGAAAATGGAAGGCAGATGCAGGGACTTTGGAAGGCAGACACAGGGACTGTAAGAATGAAGACCCTGGGCCCCCTGTAGGAGAGGATCTGATTCAAAACCCTCTTAGGAACCTGAATGTATACAAGTCCATGGGACCTGATGAAATCCATCCACGGGTCCTGAAGTAGCTGGCAAATGAATTTCCTAAGCCACTGTCCATCATATTTGAAAAATCATGGCAGTCAGGTGAAGTTCCCGATGACTGCAAAAAGGGAAATATAACTCCCATTTTCAAGAAGGGGAAAATAGATGACCCAGGGAATTACAGACCAGTCAGTCTCACCTCTGTGCCTGGCAAAATCTTGGAGCGGATTCTCCTGGAAGGCATGCTAAGGCACATGAAACCACAAGGTGGTTGGTGACAGCAAGCATGGCTTCACTAAGGGGGAATCCTGCCTGACCAATTTCGTGGACTTCTATGGTGGGCCTACGGAACTGATGGTCAGGGGTAGAGCACTGGGTGTCAACTACCTGAATCTGTGCAAAGCGTTTGTCACTGTCTCACATGACATCCTTGTCTCTAAGTTGGAGAGACATCAATTTGATAGGTGGACCACTCGGTGGATAAAGAACTGGCTGGATGGCTGCAAGCAAAGAGTTGTGCTCAATGGCTCAATGTCCATCTGGAGACCAGTAACGAGTGGTGTTCCTCAGGGATTGGTGTTAGGACTGGTCTTGTTCAACATCTTTGTTGGTGACATGGGCAGTGGGATTGAGTGCGACCTCAGCAAGTTTGCCGATGACACCAAGCTGTGTGGTTCTGTTGATACTCTGGAGGGGAGGAATGCCATCCAGAGGGACCTTGACATGCTTGTGAGGTGGGCTGATGCCAACCTCATGAAGTTTAACCATGCCAAGTGCAAGGTCCTCCACCTGGGTCAGAGCAATGCCAGGCACAGCTACAGGTTGGGCAGAGAAGAGATTCAGAGCAGCCCTGCTCAGAAGGATTTGGGGTTGTTGGTCAATGAAAATATGAACATGAGCCGACAGTGTGCCCTTGCAGCCCAGAAATCCAACCATATCCTGGGCTGCATCAAGAGGAGAGTGACCAGTAGGTTGAAGGTGATCCTGCCCCTCTACTCTGCTCTTGTGAGACCTCACTTTGAGTACTGTGTGCAGTTCTGGTGTCCTCAGCATAAAAAGGACATGGAACTGTTGGAACAAGTCCAAAGGAGGGCCACGAGAATGATCAGGGGAGTGGAGCACCTCCCGTATGAAGACAGGCTGAGAAAGTTGGGTCTGCTGAGCCTGGAGAAGAGAAGGCTGCATGGAGACCTCATAGCAGCCTTCCATTATCTGAAGGTGGCCTATAGGGATGCTGGGGAGGGACTCTTCATGGGAGACTCTAGTGAGAGGACAAGGGGTAATGGGTTCAAACTTAAACAGGGGAAGTTTAGATTGGATATAGGGAAGAAATTCTTTACTGTAAGGGTGTTTAGGCACTGGAATGGGTTGTCCAGGGAAGTTGTGAATGCTCCATTGCTGGCAGTGTTCAAGGCTGGATTGGACATAGCCTTTGGTGGCATGGTTTAGTGTGAGGTGTCCCTGCCCCTGGTAGAGGGGTTGGAACTAGATGATCTTAAGGTCCTTTCCAACCCTAGTTAGTCTATGATTCTATGTTTCCATGAAAATGATAACAATAACCACAGTATTTCAAAATTTGAACACTCAAGCAGCAATTCAAGTGTAGGAATAAAACCAAAAAGTAGCAGTATAGCATATACTACCCACACAGACCTAGAGGTGGAGGTTAGTAAACCTTCATGTTATCCCTTAGATTAGTTTTCTGGGAGAGGAGGGAAGGAGGAATTTTTGTCTAAAACACATGGCTGGAAAATCCTGTGAGAAGTTTATTTGGCACTGTGGTCTCTAGAGCTCCTGTAGGATTTTCTTAGAAGTAAGCAACTTTATTCTTAATTTCTACTGTCAGGTAAAGGAATGTTACATATAGAAAACCTGCTTAATCTCCAAGTAGAACAAGAGATGTAGACTGTCATCCATTTCTATTGGGCAGGAACCAAGTACAGGCTTCTCTATTACAGTTAGTCAGCTAAATTCATCTAGGGGTCACTGAGGTTCACTGGCTCTTTATGGCCAAGGGAAGTGGTCAAAAAAAGCTCAGAGTAAGGGAAACCCCATCCTGTACTAAGACCATATAAAACCTATAGCACTGACTTGCAAAGCTGTATTTACTGGGCTGCACTTTTACTGAACTGCCATGATTTGCCTGGTAATGATTTTCTCTGTAACAATTTAATGAGTGTTCTAGGCAGGTTTTGCAAATAAATTGACTTGTGTGGTGGTTCTGTGGGGTTTCTTTGTTTGTTTGTTTGTTTTCTCCTGTATAATGATAGGTTAAACTGAAGTATTGTTACTACAGCTTTAATTTTTAAGGACCTTACTGTAATATAGATCAAGTATAAGTATGAGGGGTTTAACTAAGTATAGATAAGTTATTGATTGTATAATGCATTTCTGAAAAGTAAAGCATCATAATTAATGTCAGCCATAAATGTCTGCAGGATAGTGACTATCACTGTACTGCGTCTGGAAGCGCGTGCAGACCTGTTATTATGGTTTATAGAAAAATAAAAAATGCCGCAACTTCAATAAAGTATTTTGTTTCTCACAAACATGAGCATAAAGATCCACATCTGTTGTTTTTGTTATATCCCTTGTGAAGAATGAGTGGGAATAAAGGAGATTAGACTGGGAAAGGCAAACAAGCAAGTAAAAGTAAAAACGCAAAATCTGAATTGTGTTTGCCTGTTCCATACAGTGCTTTGGAAAGAGAATGAGACTTAAACCCAGTAACTTTTATTGGAATTGTACTGTTGAAGGAATATGACAGTAAGAATCTGGAACAAGCTGTTTCCATTTAAGAAAAGCAGATGAGAGCACAATAACTGGATAAGATTAGCATTTGTTGATCATCTGCACTTGTTTTTAAGAGCAGCAAATGTTCTATAAAGAGATGGATTTCCAGATGAAGTGTGTTTTTTCCTTCCTTTTCTTTTTTTTCTCTCTGCTATCTTAATTGTTTAAAGGTTCTAGTGGCTGCTTTCCTAAATGACAAGCAACATGTATTTCTCAGAGTGTGGACCTCACCTGTCACCACTTGACACATGAATAATATTTAAAAAAAGACACTTTTCTGTGTATTTTATGTTTATTTTTGGTATTGCACATGGCTTTTCGAACACAATGAATGATTTAAAATAGGGAAACTGCAGACAAATCTGTTTCATTTTGTTAGTGTGACTACAAGGCAGCATCCTTTTTCGCAGGCAGGAGATAACTTTTTTTTGAGCTAAATTTTTTTAGTATTTTCTTGAAAATATGTTAAAGCTCTTTCATAAATTGAAGCCTACTTAATGTTTTAAAATAAATGTATTTTAAAAAATAAATTTATAATTCTTCCATGATGATTAGCACAACTAAGAGAGTTCATCCTACTTCAGTTTATTTCATTTATGCAGAAGGTTAAAATATGACTTGATAACTGTCTAGAAGTACCTACAAAAGGCAAATTGCTTCTAGTAATGAAAGCTAATCAAGAACATAAGATATGGTGGCTAGAGAATGACATTTGAAGCACACTAATTCAAAAAGATATAATCCTGTGGTTTAACCTAATAAGGTTCAAACATCACAATCTGTAAAGGAAGGTTATGATGAAAATTAGAACAGGACAAGTAGGCTATTACTTCCTTTATAAATTCTCCCAATTGAGGGCTTTCTTAAGTAATATTTATTCCTTACTCCTTATCATTTATTTAGCATTTTTCAATCTGTATTGACTGTAAAGAGCTTCTCTGAAGCTTTGAACGGTCTTCAGTGCAATGGACAGCTTAGTTAACTTCACTGTATAACCACTTGAATTAGTCCTCATGAAATCTAAATGTGTTATGATTATTATACTTGACACTGACCGATCTGAATTGATTTTATCCTCTTTCAAATTTGTTGCACGAATCATCCAGTAATTATTTATTCACAAAAGTATAAATATAGACTAATATATGTATTTAAATTAAGCAAAAACCCCCACAAATCCTTCAGCACTTTCCAAACTCATGGTACAATGCAAAATATGATCTGTTTACTTTCTAAATTGCTCCCCTCATAAACAGACACAAACAACATTATTTTCTGTTGCAATTCTTCATTTTTAGGATTGTATTAGCTCTGTCTGGGCATTTGTAGCCAGTTAGCAGTGACTAAAGGCCAGACGCCCACCCAGCTGCTCTTTTCCTCCTCAGAAGAACTGGTGGAGAAGATAGGATGAGAAAACTCATGGGTTGAGGTGAAGACAGGTAAATTATTCAACAGTTACTGTCACAGGCCAAACAGACTCAATTTGTGGAAAATTAATTACTTTGCCACTTAAAAGAGATTCTGACACATAAAAATTATATTTTTCCTCCTTCACCTGGGTCCTGAATGGGCTGAACTTCTGCAGAAAAAAATCTGCTACAGCATGGACACTTTACAGGTTAGTGAATACCTGCTCCATCCCCTGGAGCATCTCCTTTCCCTCCTTCTCTGATCTTAGCATTCTCCCTGCTGTCTCTCAACAACCTGGCTGATGGGCTCAGCTCTGTCCTGCAGTGGGTTTGTTACAGAGTCAACTGGAACCTATTTTATTTGGCACGGGGGCAGCCCCTGACCTCCCACCACTACCAAAATCATTCTGTATAAAACCAATACAGTATTTGTAAAAGCTTTGATGGTAGATTGTGCCAATATGATCTACTAAACTGCATAAACCTTCTGCATACTGGGAAAAGAAGAAGTGGTGAGAAGTGATGCTTTTTATTCAGATTCTAAACTTACGATTAAGTTTCTGGAAGGACATTGTCTCCTGAGTTGAAAAACAAGCTGCTATACACTTTGATGATTTGAATAATCATTTTTCCAGACATTTTTTTTAAACTTTATTGCACCTTCCTCTGTCAAACTGAGGGGCCCCTTAATAGAAAATGTATTTATAATGTATTTATAGACTTTAACTGAGGCATCAGATGATTTTTTCTTTTTTTTTTTTTTTTTAAGATTGACCTATTCAGAATGTTTTACAATAGAGTGGGGTTTTTCGCTTCATTTCTTACATCTGCCCCACACTCCTACCAACTTAAAAATAGCTGCAAATAGAGAGATGTTAGTTGAATATCAATACTATTACTCAAGAAAGATGAAATATGGGAACATCATTTAAAGAATGTTGAACAGTTAAGTAAAGGGGTACCATAACACAACTGAAAACCAAATGTTAACAGTGATTTAAGTTCTAGTAACCTTGAACTCTGCACGCAGAAAAACAGGTGAAGTTCTGAAACACTGATACTTTTTTTTTTAATGCGTACATTTTTTGCTGGTTGATTCTGCCCACAAGCCAATAAAATCTGTGATTATTTAGCTAACTATTGCTCTTATCTGCAGGGTGCTGAACTCTCTTGTCCTTATTAAATTGTGATAAAACATTTATTTGGATAGATCTGTAGTCGCTGTTTTTTCTACTGGCTCTATGTAATGAAATGTAGGATGAAGCAAAATTTGTCTTTTGTTCTACAATCAAGATTAAAACTAAATTTTCTAGCAGCTACTATGCCAAGGGCAAGAGGTGTGTTCATTTCAACTGGATTCAAACGAAAGTTCTTTTACAAGACTATCAAATTTAGAAGATTCCTCCACAATGTAATAATCTTTGCAAGTTTCTTTATAAAGTACCAAAGAATCATGAAATCAGAGGAAAAGTGAGAACAGCTCCTTATTTTCTAATCATAAATCTGTGCTGATTCTTCCATCTAAAATGCTTTAAGGGAAGAATTTCAAGAAGATGGAAACTGGCTCTGTGTTTAGAGAAAGGAGCTATAGAAATGAATAACATGGTCTTAAAAGAGGGTATAAGGGATTAATAGATTCCTATTTCTCTTCATATGTAAATGCATTTTCAAATATTTGTGTAGAGATTAAACTTCAAAATTCCATGTTGTTTTCCATACAGAGCAAGATGTGAAACAAGTTTTAAAGGTTTCTTTTTTGTTTGTTTTTTTTTTTTTTTGGCAGATCTGACTTCACTATCTTCTCATTCTCTGGACAAAATAAGTCTAATATGATGGTCTTGAAGAAATTTGTGGGGGATTAATTTAAATGTCACCATAGTATCCTCTGTGCTAGAGAACAGTTAACAGAAAAAGCATGGCAAGCCTACATTTGAAAATTTAAGCAAATTTATTTTATTTTTTTATTTTTCATCTTCATTCTAGTGATTCTTCTTAGCAAAGGTGATGCAGTTAACAAACGGAACTTGGAGATGATTGTACAGACACCAGCATTGTATCAGATTTGTGCATTAACTTTCAGTCTGAGTTGGGAAGCACCTAGCTTTGTCTTTCTGTGTTTCAATGGTGTTGCAACTTGTCTAAACTCACAATTAAAAATTTTTTTCACTCATGCCAGGGTAAATTAGTGGTTACACTTTGGATTTCATTAGTTACACAAGAAAATAGCAAATAAAAAGTTAACAATGCCAGAGGTAATTTCTTGAAATCCACCTTCTCTGGTTTTCTTGCTGGTTTTGTTCTACCTAGCATAATTTTGTAACAAGCGTTATGACGTTGAAAGTCATGTAATCTCTTACAGAATTTATTTGTCATGAAGGGCTGATCTAGAATTCATTTTTCAAACTGTGGGTTGCTTGAAGGCTATTGGAAAAAAATTAATTTTACATGGTAGTGGGGTGGGGATGGCAAACTGGTGAGAAATTGAAGTGCATATGCAAAAGAAATCAGTGAATGGTATGTGTAGACTGGAACTGCTCAGTTTCAGGGTTTGCCAATTATATGATTTCATGTCTAGATGGTTTATTATGCAAAAATGCTGTTGATATTAAACTCTAAAGACTAACAATACCTCAAGACTCTTTCATGCCGTAATCTGTTCCTCATTCCTCACCTTTATTCAAATGGAAGGAAGCATTGTTACTGTGGCATTTAGATGTTGCAGCATGCAGTGTATCGTACCAAGCACTAACCTTAATAGAAACATATTTAATTCCAGATTACTAAAATCTGGTTAATTATTTGGATATGTCTGTGCTTTTGAAACTATTCCACAAGGCATGATATACACTATGCATAATAATTGGAAAACATACTGTGTTTCAGACCTGTTCAAGTATAAATGAAAGCATCAGCCTTGCAGGATGCTTCTCTTTATGATCACTTAGAACTCATAGACATGCAGAAACACATTTTAGTGTGAAAGTTTTTGAAAAAATACCCTTTGGTATAGAATATCATTAGTGTCATGACCATCCTTTAAAAGCCCAGTAATGCTTCAGGTTGAGACAAGGCAAAAGAGATGCAGCAATGAAATCTGTCTGTCCCAGATATTGTGCAGTGTTTCAAGAAGTCATTACAGAAAAATATGCTAGCATTGCACTCAGCATTCCTGTGATGCAGGAGATCATGAGATGCACTTGATAACATTCTCTGATAACCTCTCTATTTGTACCATCATAAAACAAAATTCCTATCATGTAAAGAAAGGGACAGATACCAATTTAAGAGAAGTGTGTAGCATTTAACAGCAGCTTCTTTCTTCTTTGTTCCTATTTTCAAAATTAATTCAATGATTAACCTAGTAACTGAAGCACTCCATCATGGTAGCATTCTTCTTGCGGAGAAGGTGAGCACCCCTGATGCTAGACTGTTTGAGAAGGTGTATGCT
Organism: Ara ararauna; assembly: GCA_028858755.1. Lineage (NCBI taxonomy): Eukaryota > Metazoa > Chordata > Aves > Psittaciformes > Psittacidae > Ara > Ara ararauna. The sequence continues at coordinate 23,889,274 of CM054376.1, forward strand.
CTTCTGTATGCATGTGGGGAATGCTGAAGTATGTGATTGCAGAATAGAATCTAATTCTGGATTTCATCTTTACTTCCCTCAGAGCTATTTCCTGGTAGTTGGGAAAAAAATATAACCATAGATGGCTTAAATTAAGAAATAATAATAAAGTGAAGGTCTTGGCTTTTCTTGCCTTTATCTAACTGCTTTTACTTTATTTATTATCTCCAAATCTGTATATTTATCTCTCGAATCACCTGTATATCTGAAAGTTTCATATTGCTGCTGAAGATTCTTTTTTTGTCAGGTATTGACTCATTCACGGTTGCGCTGGGTCCAGCTGGGATGGAGTTGATTTTCTTCATAGAAGCCTGTATGCTGATGTGCTTTGGATGTGTAGCTGAAACAATGTTGAAATAACATTTTTAGCTGTTGCTGAACAGAGCTAACACAGCTCTGAGGCTTTCTTTTCCTACTCTGCGCCCCTCAATAAGCAGGCTGGAGTAGGCAAATAAAGGACATAGCCGAGGTAGCTGACCCAAACTGACCAACCAGATATCCATAGCATATGGAATATGCTCATGCTCAGCATCAAAATCTGGGGGAAATAAAGAGGAAGGAGGGTGTTTGTGTTAATAGGTTCTCTTCCCAGGTAAACATTGTGAGTGCTGAGGCCCTGCTTTCCAGGAAGCAGCTGAACATCTGTCTGCCTGTGGAAAGCAGTGAAGAAATTCCTTATTTTGCTCTGCTTCTGCATGCAGAGTTTGCTTTGCTTAACCTGTCAACCCTTGGTTTATCTTCCTGTTCTCTCCCCCACCCTACTGCAGTCATGTAAATGAGCAAGCAGCTCTGTGGGTGCTTGACTGATGGTTGGGGTCAACTCACAAGAATTATTTATTCCACCCTCCTGGTGTCAAATTCTCCTACATTTATAAACAAATGCAGTTGTTTTAAGAACATTTTCATATATGCACTTATCTTCAGTATTTTTTCTTCCTAGAATAGTAGAAGGAGGAAAAAGTGTCCCTAGGTTTCTAATCTAAAAACTTATATTAATGTTTCAAGGCTACTTGTGTGATACTTGAGACTCAAACTCTCCTGTAAAAAATGCAAGGTGAAAATCTAAACAATATCAAGTATGCCTATTGCTTTTCTAGCACAGAAAATAGAATCTCATTTTTAAAAAAAATGTATTAAGCGTAAGTGACAGCTTCTCAGTTGGCATAAATCTGCATGGTGCCATTGAAGTCAATGCACCCATGAAACTTTAAAACGTTTGTAGTGCCCATCAGTCTTCTTATTACTGATGTATTATTACAAAAATATATTGCTATGTTGCAGAATTTAAGAGACAGTGTTTTGTGCATGATACAAAACTGATGAGCTTAGCGGAACCTTGTGATGAAGGTGTGAATTTTGAGAGTGAAAGTATAAAAAGTACATTTTTAATTATTAATGATCTGTTTCTCAAGTTTATGTGCTTTAGTATTTGTCTATGTTACTTTATCTTCCAGTTTATAATGGTTCAATAAAGGAAAACTGCTCTGTTAAACTGATTAACCATGGAAGTATTATCAAAACTTATTAATGATATGAACATGGACATCCTGGGTGAACTAAATGTATACAGAACCTAATTACAATTTAAGTTAGATATTAATTATGTTAGCCCCAAGTTGAACTTACTCAGATCTCTGTAAATCTGTCATCTTTTTCACTCATTAGTGAAAATACCTCCTTCTTGAAGCTTCTGTCCACCAGTCCTGTAATTTAAATACAACTCCTAGGTTTAACAGACCTTTTCTTTACAACGCTGTTAAGGACATTGCTGTAATTGGTTAAGTGAATCCAGGGCTTTCGGGGGGAGAACTAACTGCTTGTCATGGTTTAAGCCGTAAATCACGCAGTTTGCTCACTCACTCCCCCTCTTTCTTCCCCCTGCTCCCAGAGGGATGGGGAAGAGAATAGAAAGAATGCAACTCCCACAGGTTGAGTCCAGTAACCAAGGTATAACACAAAACCACTACTGCTACCACCAATAATAATAATGACAAGGCAAATAACAAGGGAAGAGAATACAACTGCTCACCACTGATACCCAGCCCAACCGAGCAGCGAACCGCCACCCTTCCGGGTCTCTGCTCTCTGTTTTACATCCTGGGCATGACATGCTGTGGCATGGGATACCTCTTTGGATAGCTTGGGTCAAGTGTCCTGTCTCTGCTTCCTCCCGGCTTCCCCTCCTTCCTGGCAGAGCATGAGACTCAGAAAGTCCTTGGTCAGACCGAACATTACTAAGCAGCAACTGAAAACATGGGTGTTATCAGCGCTGTTCCCAGGCTGAAAGTCAAAACCACAGCACTGCACCAGCTACCAAGGAGAAAAAATGACAGCTACTGCTGAACCCATGACACTGCTGTATCCATGGCAAGTCTTAAGATGCCAGCCTTTTGAACATTACAAGTAATAGACAAATTGTAACAGAAGATGGAAGGCACTCTCCGTGACTGTGTAACTAATTAACATAATCACATTATTTGCACAGAAAGAATACAGGCAAGCATTAAATGTTGCAGAGATTACCACATGTTGAAAAACTGACCAAACCAAATCCTTTTCTTTGCATATTCTTCAAGTTGGACTAAAAGTTTAGTCACAGTTTAATTTTTTTGTCTTTTTATTTTCTTTTCCTCTTCCTCCCCTTTTTTCCTCCTTAAACTAGACTGTAAAGTAGAAACAAAAATCACATTATTCTGGGTATTCAGCATGAGTAGTTAAGGGAAATTAGATGCATTATAAATACATGTACTAATTTTAAAATACGTTGCTTATTCTAGAAGATTGTTTTCTACAAGTAAGTATTTAAAGGTGAAGAAAGGGCCATTGAACATTTTAAAAAATGTCTAGGCATTTGTCTTTTCCAAAAAAAAAAATAATCCAACCAGGTGCTTACTTATATTTAAATGCCTTTAAAATATGGTCCGAGGTCAGGTTTTAAAGCTGAGTAGAGCAAATGGAACCAAGGTCTTGGGGAAGTATTAATCAGAAGGTCACTGAAATTCAGGTTACCTGCAAGTCATCTAAAACTGTACTGTTCAGAACAACAATGCCAAAAATTGCTTTTGAAAGTTGGCTTTGAAAAATATTGATCTTTGAACATACTCCAAAAGATATTAAGTACTAAACTGAAAGCTGGAACTAAAATTTATGGTGATATTTCCACACTAACAATACCTCTTCAGGTTTCAGTTTATCTTTATCGCTTTGTCATGTTGTTCTATTTCTCCAGAGACTTAGTGAGAAACAATAACATAGTAATTATATTTATTGTCTGTTAGTTCTATTATGAAAGAAACAGTCCATGCCTATGATAGTGTATATCTTTTAGTATGCAAATAGTTGAACAACTTTCTTTATTTTGACTTTCTTAAAGCTCAGGTTCTAAGTGTCAACACGTGCAATATGAAACTGACTTGACAGTAAAAGAATATCAGGCTATTCTTTATTTCTGTTCCTTTTTTCTTCCAATATAATAGATGCACTGAATTGCCTGCAGTCTTAGACTCTCTTTGCTGAATATCCTGTGTTTTACAACATTAACTCATCAATAACAAAAGTGTTTTCTAAGATTCATGTGGAGAGCAATACTTTAATAATAAACAATATCATTGTAATTTGATGAAAAAAAAAATTCTTTCAAATATTTTTCTGGTAATTTTAATCTACATTTTCTTGGGGGTTTGTTTTTTTTGTTCTTGTTTTGGAGGGCTTTATTTGGGGTTTGTATTGTGACCAGAGAATTGCCGTTGGAAATCTTCTGAAATTTAAAATTGTCAGGCAAAGCAGATTTTTTTTTTTTTTATATTTAAGAACAAGGCAAAAATGCAGCTGTGTACAAATCTTCAAAACCAATATTTCACGTTTCATTACTGAAAAAAAGCTTATTTGCAGGTCTTTTCGGACGTGTTTTTTGATATCTACTAGCCTTTCAAAAGTTAGCATCCAATCCGATTTCCTCTTGTAAATTGATATAGACCTATGCATATCATAAAATAAGTATCTCAGTACATGGGATGAAATTATAGAATTTACACTGATTGTAGGAGAAACTTGCATGAAGATTTTAGGCTGAAAACCTAATTCTTAAGTGGCTAAATGTACACAGTTTGCTACAGAGAGTGCTGCTAAGTGGGAAGCTGGCCACAAGTTAGCAGTGTGCTCTGATAGAAGCACTTACAGGATCACAACCAGAAAGCTGGGCGGAGTGCCTATTTCCCTCTCTTCAGCATTTTTGAGATAACATTTGGAGTTCTGCATTCAGTTCTGGACCTCCTAGTACAAGAAAGATATATATATAAATAAACTGTTCAGCAGAGGTCCTCCTGTCTAGTACAGGTCTGGAGTACTTTACCCTGTGGGGAGATGCTGGAGTAGCAGTTCAGACTGGAGAAGAGGTGGCATTGAAAGAATCTTAGGAAAGTCCCTCTACGCTATAGTTCCCTATCTGGGGAAGATATCAAGAAGACAGAGCTAGGCTCTTTACAGTTATACATGGCTGGGAGATGTGAGACACTAGGCATAAGTTTAAATGTAAGAGGGTCCAGCTGGAAAAGTGAAAAAAAAAAATCTTCATAAGGTACTACTTTTTAGCATTTTTAAAGACCCAGCTGGACCAACCCCTTAGCAAGCTGGTCAGACCTCATAGCTGATCCTGCTTAGAGTAAAAGCTCTGTCTTAGAGATCTATTAAGGCTGCTTCCAGACTGAATTATCTTATGATATTATGGTCTTTGATCCTTTATTTTCAATAAGAAATTTTCCAGAGTAGTCTAATGATACCTTCAATGTCTTTTGTCTATAGAGAAGTACTTGGTACAATGTAATAATTTATTTCCCATTTCTTTTTGGCACACTAAGATGATTATCAGTCTCATTGTCCCAAATTTTCAATCTTCTATACAGTTTACAGTGTATTTTGATTGCACAATTTTTTGCAATTCCTGAAATGTCTTTACCGTACTGGGATAAATTATGTTTTTGTTAGTCTTTCTATTTTAATTTAACTATAATTGCTGCATTGCAACATATAATTGCTGTTTTTCTAGATCTAGATCATTTTGATACCTTAGTATATGAGGTTCGTGCTTGATTGTCCATCGTAACCTTTGATCCACCTCAGTGTGATTGTTTTCGAATTTATAATCCTCTAGGTTGCACTTGCATAAGAGCAATTTCCACTTGAATAAGTGCAATAAGTCAGTTTCCTTTGAACTTGCCTTTGTACTTGTTGGCATTATAACTGTTGATTTTAAAGGGGTCAGTTTATTGTGCGATATGAATTTCCTGTCATAACTGCTGTTTGTTATACACAAATCATATTAGTGCACTAATGAAAATTCCCCAACACTAATGAAAATTTTAAATAGCATTTCAGTACCACATTTATTCCAGAAGAATTCTTTTAGGAAAGTTACATTAATTTATAGGATTTCTTTATTGACTATGATGTTCAAGATCAGACAAATTACTGATTTTCGTCCTTTCTGTATTTTATTTATATTGTATTCAGCTTCTAATTTATTTCAAAGTAGTATGAAACTCAATTTCCTGTCAAATCCTTAATACATACCCTAGTGCATTACATTTATGCTCTGCTTTTACCAATCAAACATATAATTCAACTGAAGAGTGAAATATCGATATTTTGATTTTCTCTCCTGCTGGTATTAACAGGGTTTCTCTCCTAACTGGGATTAAAACTATCCCTGTTCTTAAATCTTTAATTAATTGAAATCTGTTTGAGATTTCCTACTGAAATGGAATGATGAAAATGTACCTGCTCTGCCATTTGTATATTCATGGAATGAATTTAACATTTATTCAATCTTCTTTAATGTCCAACATAAACAATGTCTAACATGAACGAATGTATAACATAAATGTAAGTGGGGAAAAAGTGGATCAGATTACATCTAATACTTTAAGGTGGCTTTTCTGTGCAGATTTTTGGAAATTTTAAAATTATAATTAGTGTTTTTTTCACGTCACAGAGGACTTGAAAGTATGTCATCACACATGTGTGTGTGTGATGCAAAATCTATAAATGCTATTTTTCTGCTTCTTTTCCCATCAATGGTACAGCTTTATCATCTGCAGTAAATGGATTTCTCTGTTAGGACTTCCATTTTTTCTGATAAGAATCCTGCCTCTGAGCTACTGAGATGAAGCTTAATTAGGTCATTCAGTCTTTTTTCAGGATGAAGACATTAGTTAGAAAAACATTCTGAAAATGTCTTGTTTTCTCAAGGTTGCCTGAGAGACCGCTAATTGCAAATACAGGCTGAAGGTGCAAAGATTTTTAAAAGTGCTATTAGTAAAGTTTTTAAAAGCCTGACTAAAGACTCTTTACTTCTGGAGATAAGCAGGCTCTTAATGCAATAGTTAAATAATCTTCTGTGAGTGGGTATTCTCAGCATATATGCCGGGGTTTGCAGGATGCATTGTTGTTGTTTTTTCTCTTCTACAAAGTCTGTTTGAGATTAAATTCTCAACCCACAGAAAAGAGTATTAGAACTCTCAATGAGGAATGCTGCTCAACATGAGTGAACAGTGCGCATCTGTGGCAAAGAAAGCCAACAGCTGAGATAAAGAAGTCGTTATCACAGTCTACTCAGCACTTGTCAGGTCACACCTGGAATACCGTGTTCAGTTTTGGTTCTTATTATCCGAAAAAGATGTGGACAGGCTGGAGAGGGTCCAGAGAAGATCTACAGAGATGATCAAAAAGCTGCGAAGCCTGAAGTATAAGGAAAAGACGAAAGAGCTGGGCTTGTTCAGCCTTAAGAAAAGAAGGCTTGTAGGACACCTTATCACTGTGTTCTGGTATTTAAAAGGTTGCGGCAGAAGACAGAGCCTCCCTTTTTTCAAGGAGTCACATGGAAAAGACTAGGGGTAATGGGTAAAAGTTACTCCTGCAGAGATTCTGGTTGGACACAAGAGGAAAATTTTTCACAATAACAATCAGGCATTGGAATAATCTCCCCAGTGAAGTGGCGGATTGCCCAACATCGGACACTTTTAAGATTCGGCTAGACAGGGTGCTTGGACATCTTGTCTAGACTGTGCTTTTGTCTAAAAGTGTTGAACTACATGATCCTTGAGGTACCTTCCAACCTGGTATTTTATGATTCTATTATAACTTCTTAAAAATTAATCTTTAGTTATTCTGAGGTCTTGTGCATGTCTAAAACAACATTAGTCTTCTGAATCAAAATTTAACCTGAAATTTTGTTTTGAAGCTTTTCTGAATTTAAAACAAAATATATAATTTTTTTTTTTGTTAAAGCAAACAGCATCATCTTGACAGTATTACTGAGACGATATATCCAGTAATAACAAGGTTTTGGTCTATAAGGTGCTTAACATCTTATGCATGCTACATAAGGATTGGGCCCAGATCCAACAAAGCATTGAGCTTGTCATTGCATTTGAAATAGGAGTTATGACCCTAAATAATTATTTACATTTGAAGGTTTGAAATACTTGTAGCTAGTTGTGTTTTCAAATTAATCTAATGCATGTAACTGTTCAAATACAACTACATGATCCCAGCATATAGCATTCATACAGCTTGAAGCTATTATCATGATTTTTTTATATATAGCTTGTTATCTGAATTAATAGAACTTTTTTTTTTTTAAAAAGTGACATTGTTTTGATTCCACCTGAAATGTAAATGATAAGTAATAAATAAGTATGACACTTTTTACATGCCTTATTGAGAAATGGATTGCAATGACCATTGCAGCCCAAATTCAGTTCAAATCTGGATGGTATTTTCTATCAGTGGAATAGACATTTCAGGCATTCAGTGAGCTATTAATGTAGAAATGTTGATTAATATCAAATACTGCATAAAATTAATTTTAAAAATAATTAATACACTATTTCCATATCCCATTGTTATTTAAGCAGGGTGTACAGGATTGCGAGTGGCAGAAAAATCACTTTAAGTAATCTTGTGCCTCTGCAATGCTCAAGTGTCCTGGGTTCAGCAGCAGGAGTCATTTTTCTGCTTCTTGGTAGCTGGTGCAGCCCTGTGTTTTTGACTTTCGGCCTGGGAACAGCGCTGATAACACCAGTGTTTTCAGTTACTGCTTGGTAATGTTTAGGTTTGACCAAGGACTTTCTGAGTCTCATGCTCTGCCAGGGAGGAGGGGAAGCTGGGAGGAAGCAGAGACAGGACACCTGACCCAAACTGACCAAAGAGGTATTCCATGCCACAGCACGTCATGCCCAGGATGTCAAACAGAGAGCAGAGACCCGGAAGGGTGGGGGTGCACTGCATGGTCGGGCTTGGTTTTAGGTAGTGAGAAATTGTATTCTTCCCTTGTATTTGCCTTGTCATTCTTGTTATTGGTGGTAGCAGTAGTGGTTTTGTGTTATGCTTTAGTTACTAAACTGTTCTTATCTCCACCTCTAGGAGTTGCATTCTTTCTATTCTCTTCCCCATCCCTTTGGGAACAGGGGGAAGCAAGAGGGGGGAGTGAGTGAGCAAAACCGCGTGAGTTAGAGAGGCTTAAACCACGACAGATCTTTTTGGCCCCCAACGTGGGGCATGAGGGGTTGAGATAACGACAGGATTAATAGCCACTCATCACAGTGCTGATTTATTGGCTCTCAGAGTTGTTGCTCTTGATTCTCTTGAGCTCATGGTTTCAGCCTGTTGTACATTACTTACAGCCAGTATTTGTTATCTTAGCATTTTTTGAATATGGGTTTTGAGTTAAGGTTCTTGTTTCATTGTACTTTATTGGAATGGCTTGTAATATGGGCGGGCTCTGGAAGAAGGGGGGGGGGACATGGGCTTATACCTGGCAGTCCGGCTGCTCTTCACCGTCCTGGCCCTCGTCCTCACCTCCGTCTTTGTGAGGCTGTAGGAAGCTGAGGGGGGCAGCCTCGGGAACCACCGTCAACCAAACCAGCCAGGGAGTGCAGCCCCGTGGACCAGGAGGCCATGAAGAAGGTGGCAGAGGGGGTGAGTCCCCCCGTCGAGCCCAGTCCGGCAGCTGCCAAGCCGTGGGAGGGGGCGGTGGAGAAGCTGAGCTCTGAGGCCGAGCCCAGCCCCGCGGCGGCCGGGAGCATTCCCCGGCAGCCGCCTGCAGAGCCCCGTGAGCCCGAGCCCCAGGAGGATGCAGGAGACCACGCAGCACTTCCCAGCAAGGCAGAGGAGGAAGATCTGGACTCAGACAAAGAGCAGCTGGTGGTGAGAGAGCCGGCAAGCACAGCAGCTACACCAGCCCCAGTGACAAGTGCAGCAGCCTCATTTGAGAACTCTGAAGGGTTTGAATGGCCTTTGGTTGCCCTAGAGGCCTGCCTGCTGATTGTGATGGGGATCAGCATGTTGGCATGCATACAGAGTGTGTTTTACCCACAACCATTTCATCTGGTCTGGAGTGATAAGCAGAGTGGGCTGGGGGCCTTGTCTGGGGTTAGACTGCTATCTAGGATGACCAAGAGATTTTCCCTGCAGCTGGACAGTCATGAGTGGAAGTGTGTGTGGGACTGTATGGGCGAGTATCTAGCCCACTGGGCCCCTCCAGTGCTTTGGAAACATCACAGATGGAAGGCAGCTGTATGGAGTCCCCAGCAACAAGCTGCAGAAACTGCTGGAGGGGAGTGTGAATTACTTTGAGCCTGGTGGGCCCATGACACCTCAGGCCATAAGGGCAGAGATGCAGCATACAGATGGACTTATGATCGAGGGGTGGACTTAGCAATGGACACTATTGCCCAAGTTATCCACGAGTGTGAACACTGCACGCAGCCTCTCCTGCTCTGAAACACTGTTACAGAAGATGGAGCCTGGCATCATGGACTGGATGGACTCAGCAGCTTTATAGGGATTGGTCCATGCACTAAGGGATGAACTCTCTCTCCCTCTGTGTGTTTGTGTGTATGTATATATATACATGTGATGGTATATTGAAAATGTGGGATCTGAGCATGGCATGAATGGTATGGAATAAGGGGTGGATGCTGTCATAAGTTCAGCAGCAGCAGTCATTTTTCTGCTTCTTGGTTGCTGGTACAGCACTGTGTTTTTGACTTTTAGCCTGGGAACAGCGCTGATAACACCAGTGTTTTCTGTTACTGCTTGGTAATGTTTTGGTCTGACCAAGGACTTTCTGAGTCTCATGCTCTGACAGGGAGAAGGGGAAGCCGGGAGGAAGCAGAGACAGGACACCTGACCCAAACTGACCAAAGAGGTTATTCCATACCACAGCACTTCCTGTCCAGGATGCAAAAACGGAGAGCAGAGACCTGGAAGGGTGGGGGGGGGGGGTGTGCACTGCTTGGTTGGGCTTGGTATAGGTGGTGAGCGATTGTATTCTTTCCTTGTGTTTGCCTCGTCATTGTTATTATTGGTGGTAGCTGTAGTGGTTTTGTGTCATACTTTAGTTACTAAACTGTTCTTATCTCAACCTGTGCGAGTTGCATTCTTTTGATTCTCCTTCCCATCCCCCCAGGGAGCGGGGTGAAGCAAGAGGGGGGAGTGAGTGAGCAAAACTGTTAGTTATAGAGGCTTAAACCACAACCTCAAGTTAATAATACACTGGGATAGAAAAAAAAAATCAGGTACTTTTTAGAACTATCTTTTTTCTGTATTATGAGATTCTTCAGGTATTAACATCTGTATGTGCTCATGAACACAAACAAGCACAGCCTTAAGAAATTCTTGCTGAAGCAAGTTATAGAATTTTTCTTTACCTAATGATGGTGCTCATGTTATCTGCAAGGTAAGAAGGAATTTCTGGTTGTTTTAATGTAGACTTACATCACTTTGTGTAGAATGAGTGATCTGGCTTCAGATGTAAAAGAATGGTCTAAAATTTAATTCTCTCACTATTATAGGCGATGCTTGGGTTTAGTTTTTCAGTCTCCGATTGAATTTTCTCTGTAGACATACTGAACTGGGTCTGGCTGGGATGAAGTTATGAAGTTAATTTTCTTCACAGCAGTCTGAACGGTGTATGCTTAACATTTGTGGCTGAAACAATGCTGATAACACACTAGAGTTTTGTCTACTCCTGAACAGTGCAGGCGTAGCGTCAAGGCTTACTCTGACTCTCCCCACCCTCCCAGTGTGAGTAGGCTGGGGGTTAGCAAGAGACTGGGAGGGGACGCAGCCAGCACAGATCACCTGAAATGACGAAAGGGGTATTCCGTATCATATGACATTGTGCTCAGCAGTAAAAGCAGGGGAAAAGAAGGAAGAAGGGGGAATTTGGGGTTATGGTGTTTGTTTTCCCAAATAACCACTACATATGCTGGGGATCTGCTTTCCTTACAATGGCTAAGCATTTACTCAGTGATAGGAACTACTAAAAGAAATCACAAGTAGATGCATGCAGCTTTTGTTCTTCTACTTAAACTGTCATTGTCTTGATTCATGAGACTGTTCATTTTTCTTCTTTTTTCTTTCCTTCCCCAAAGTAAGCTTTGTGAGTGAAAGGCAGGTTGGATGCTCGGCTGCTGGTGAGGATCATACCATCACACATATCTAACTTATGCAGGCTATGATATTCGTCCAGTGTCTGGATTCTTTGTTACCTGCTATTTTAGAACCATAGAATAGTTAGGGCTGGAAAGGACCTTAAGATCATCTAGTTCCAACCCCTCCGCCAGGGGCAGGGACACCTCCCACTAAACCAGGCCACCCAAGGCTATGTCCAACCTGACCTTGGACACTGACAGCGGTGGAGCATTCACAGCTTCCCTGAGCAACCCATTCCAGTGCCTCACCACCCTTACAGTAAAGAATTTCTTCCCTATATCCAATCTAAACTTCCCCTGTTTAAGTTTGAACCCCTTACCCCTTGTCCTCTCACTACAGTCCCTCACAAAGAGTCCCTCCCCAGCATCCCTATAGGCCCCATTCAGATACTGGAAGGATGCTATGAGGTCTCCACACAGCCTTCTCTTCTCCAGGCTGAACAGCCCTAATTTTCTCAGCCTATCTTCATACTGGAGGTGCTCCAGTCCCCTGATCATCCTCGTGTCCCTCCTCTGGACTTCTTCCAACAGTTCCATGTCCTTTTTATGTTGAGGACACCAGAACTGCCCACAATACTCCAAGTGAGGTCTCACAAGAGCAGAGTAGAGGGGCACATGCTCTGTGTTCAGTCAGTATGTTTGTTCCTCATTGTTTCAAGAACTTATTCAGGAAAAGAAATACTTAAAGAATCATCTTGTTTAACCAGGAACTAAATACTGTAGAAATAAGCAAAACATTATTGTTTAAATCTACTTGTCTATTTGTCTGATAGGATATTGAACCATGAACTGTTCCCTGAAGAAATCCACTTGTCCCAGAATAACCAACAGTCAAGGTATATTTCGCTTGAAGCATGAGAAATTGCTAAGTATTATACTGTCTCTTTTGGACTAGCAGTTATCTCTTAGTAAACTGTGTGTTTACTAAGCCATTTGAATAAACAAGCCAATTACCCAGTAAGTGCATGATGGGCTTGACAATATTCTGCACTTTTGGGGTATAGGAGAAAAAGAGACAAAAATTATTTTGGAGAGACAAGAACTGAAGACATTGCTTCTCATCTTACTATTTTTTAGAAAACAAACAAAAAAAAAGCTAGATGAGAAGACAAAATGTACCTGCAAAAACTAGTACTCATCTTCATCTGTGAAAAGGTCAGCTACCTAGTCTCAGTTAACTACCTGAGGTTCTTCCATAATCAGGAGACACTTTCAAGAAGGTAATTTATCTTGAACATTTAAATACCTTCTATCATGATGTCTGTAAGATTTTATATGCTATTTCCCATTCTGTATACTGTATTCCAAACTAGATAAAAGCACTGAGCAGCCTTGTCTGACCTCATATCTGAGCCGACCCAGCTTTGAGCAGGAGGTTGGATTCAGGTGACCTTCTAAGGTCAATTTCATGAATTATTTTGATCCTATCATCCTAAATCTGTCGTCAAAACATTTTGCATTAGACATTTATTCCTCCTAGTCATGTAAACAGGCAAATTCTACACACTTTATGTTTGAAGGCTGGAAAATATATTTTTCTCCTATATTTTAAATTATTGCATGTTTTCCTGCATGTATATCATTATCATTGCCAGTGTAGCCCCATCAAGATCATAGGTTTTCTATTGACCTGAGAGCAGAGCTCAGGACTTCTTTTAGCTTGTGTTGGCAGAAGCTGATTTTAACTTGCTTTAAGTGCCAGGTCCTGCTGCTGAAATAAAATATAAAGAAAAAAATTAATTTTACCTTATAAGAAATCCAAGTAATTGTCCTGTGTGGATTGAACTGTCTGTGATTTTAGAATTAAAATATGCTGTAGAAGATTGTAGATGTGAGCTGTGGAAAAGTGAAGATGTCAGAAAGAAATCTCAAACCATAAACACAAACCATTGTGATTAGTCACTGGTCATTACCAGAAAGTGCAACATAGGGCATCACATAAAACCAGTTTTAGATATTATGAGGAACAAAACAACCAAAAAACCCACCAAAACCTGAGTAACTGGGAAACCAGTGACAAGAAGGAACACAGAAGAGCTTTAAGAAAGAATAAATGAAAAAAAAAGTTAATTCCAAGGTATGATATCTTTTTAAACAAAGAAACTGGGATTGTTTAACTGGTCATAAAACCTCCATCTCCTATCTGTTTGATGAAAATTGAGAAAAATGTTGAGAAGGTGAGCATAACACCAGAGAAAAAGTGGTGCGGTAAGTTTGGTAAGATTGCTGTAGGTCCATTTCAACTAAAATAGTCTGTTCTAAAATAGTTTATTCAATATTTTGGTTCTGATTCTACAGAACACTTACCTAAACAGTTATTTAATCTGTATGTAGACTGTTAGTTACTCTGACTTAGAATCACAGAATTATAGAATGGTTTGGGTTAGAAAGGACTTTCAAGATCACCTAGTTCCACACCCACTGCCATGGGCTAGTATACCTTCCACTAGATCAGGTTGCTCAACGCCTCATTCAACCCAGCAACTTAAATACATTATCTTGGACTCCTTCATTTTGATTAGTGTGATATAACAGTTTTAAGAATATATGTTGCATTTCTGAAGAAAATTTTAAATTCTAATCCTTTCTTCTAATGTGTTTGGTTTTCCTGCTGGACTATTACTGTTTGCAAACATAATAATCTTACTGTATATTTCATCATTTAGGTACTGAATGAAACTATGTCTCCCTTGCATACTTGTTCTCCCAGCACAGACCCATGCATAACCCCTGCTAATTAATTCTTTGATTAAGAACTATTTAAAAGCACTCTCCAAATATGGATTTTACCTAGTATTGTACTTTTTTAATGATATTTTTGATTTAGATTATGCAAAATTTCCTGATGGAGCTTCTGATCTCAAGGTTTAACCTTTCAAAACTATACTGGACCACAGTTCAATGCATTGTTTAATCAGTATATCCAATTTAAGACATTACAGTGCTTGAGTCTGATATTAATTATGTAAAGCCTCTAGACAGTAGCACCTACTTTGTACACACTTAATTCCTCTATTGGAATCAATAAGCAGAAGGGTAGATTTCTAAAATTAGGATATGATGAAACTGTACAAACGTCACTTTTTTTACAAAAAAATCCTTTTTGTGTAGACAGGAATTAAAAAAACCCAACAACATATATTCCATTTCCACGTACAAAACTGTTGGCTCTTCTAAGATAAGGTGTTTTATTAGTCTTGTTTTCACAGTTGTATTTTTCATGATCTTCTGAAATACATAATTTTTTTAGAGCAATGTCATTTTTAGAACCTTGACCTTAAACTCAGAGCTGTTTATGTTTCAGAGTAAGAGAAGGCAAATCTCAGGTTTCAATTAAAGCTGATCTTTCAGAAGAAAAGTGCTGAACTATACAACTGGTCTCATGGAATTAGTCAGGGCTTTTCTGTTTCACTCACGGGCAGTTTAAGTAGATCAAATGAAGTGCAGCTATCATATATAATATGTATATGTATTATATGTATATTATATTGATTACTGGTGAAGACAGTATGAGGATCTATTATTTTTCTTCTTGTTGAGCCTGTCAGACATCTGACAAAATTTGGGGAAATTGGCTAATGAGTTCACAAACTACTAGGAAGGAGATGAAGAGATGAATGACATCATGTGACTATCGTCTCAGCACACAAAATTTTGGCAATGAAAATAGATTACCTTTCTCAACAGTCATCATCTAGAACATAGGTAATTTATCAATGGTGCAATTATGTTCCAACACACATTCAAATATTAGATTTACTTATAACCTATGAGAAAAGTTTTTAATTATTAATACGCATTTGTATTATAAAATAACAATTATATTTAAATTACAAGCTGTGAACAAGCACTATTTGATAAGTAATTTAATGACATTTATCAATATGCTGAAATAATCTATAAATGTTAAAATAATACCCTTCCTTAAATTACTTGTGGGTTGAAGAAATTTCAAAACTACATTTCTGTTTCCATATATTGCAGACAATGTAGTCCATATAAATTAAATGTTTTTCTGTGTGCCATTATCTTCAAAATGCTGTCATAGATCCATTTACTGTGAATCTCTGGCTGCCTTACAGTCTTTTGTCATAACTAGCTCCATCCCTGGCAGTTTTCAAGGCTGGATTGGACATAGCCTTGGGTGACATGGTTTACAGTGGGAGGTGTCCCTGACCATGGCAGGGGGGTTGGAACTTGATGATTTTAAGGTCCTTTCCAAGCCTAACTATTCTATGATTCTATGATTCTATGATTCTTTCTAAATAGGATTCTTCCTTATTCCTGTTGCGCATACATAATTCAAGTTTAGATGGTCCAATGTACAGTACACAGAAGAAATCACTGATTTTAATGGTCCTGGAGTTTCAGGTATTAGTGAACAACATTTTGGTGTTTCCTTATGATTATGAAAGTTAAATTCCTTTTTCCTTCAGTCTTCAAGTCTACCTATATGGAACATATATGAGTTTTTCATCCTAGCCGAAGTAAAATAAGCACTATTAATGATGGGGAAAATAAATAATTTCATCTGAAATTTTATGTTACTGCATACCCCTTGAAATATGAAAAGGGAGAGAAACCTTTTACTTTTTTCCATAATTGCAAAATCCTAAGCCTCAACAGAATGTAATATTTCAAATACACTTAATTTCCTAATTACTGTTTAGATAATTAAATCACCGTTAATATTCAGGAATGGCTCTGAGTAGAAATCACACAGTATTTTAGAAACACAGCCTATACTTTTGTCATGGGTTCAGCAGCAGCAGTCATTTTTCTCCTTCTTGGTAGCTGGTTTAGCACTGTGTTTTTGATTTTGGGCCTGGGAACAGCGCTGATAACACCAGTGCTTCGGTTACTGCTTAGTGATGTTTTGATCTGGCCAAGGACTTTCTGAGTCTCATGCTCTGCCAGGGAGGAGAGGAGCCGGGAGGAAGCAGAGACAGGACACCTGACCCAAACTGACCAAAGAGGTTATTCCATACCACAGCACGTTATGCCCAGGATGGAGGACGGAGAGCAGAGACCCGGAAGGGTGGGGGTGCACTGCGTGATCGGGCTTGGTTTTAGGTGGTGAGAAATTGTATTCTTTCCTTGTATTTGCCTTGTCATTATTATTATTGGTGGTAGCAGTAGTGATTTGTGTTATACTTTAGTTACTAAACTGTTCTTATCTCAACCTGTGGGAGTTGCATTCTTTTTTAATTCTCCTTCCCATCCCTCCGGGAGCGGGGGGAAGAAAAAGGGGGAAGTGAGGGGAGAACGAGCTGCATGGTTAGAGAGGCTTAAACCACGACAGTTCTTTTTGGCCCCCAACGTGGGGCACGAAGGGTTGAGATAACGACAGGATTAATAGCCACTCGTCACAATGCTGATTTATTGGCTCTCAAAGTTGTTGCTCTTGATTCTCTTGCGTTCATGGTTTCAGCCTGTTGTACCTTACAGCCGGTATTTGTTATCTTAGCATGTTTCAGATATGGGTTTTGGGTTAAGGTTCTTGTTTCATTGTACTTTATTGGAATGGTTCGTAATACGGGCGGGCTCCGGAAGCAGTGGGGGGCGGATGTGTACCTGGCAGTTCGGCTGCTCTTCACTGTCTTGGCGAGGCTGCGGAGAGCCGAGGGGGGGCTGCCTCGGGAGCCGCCGGCTGCCGAAACTGCCCGGGCGAGCGGACCCGGGGAGCAGGAGCCGAGCCCCCCCACCGAGCCCAGCCCGACGGCTGCCGAGCAGAGGAAGGAGGTAGCAGAAGGGGTGAACCCCCCGACTGAGCCCAGCCCGGCGGCTGCCGAGCAGCGGGAGGAGATGACAGTGAAGAAGCCGAGCCCCGTAGCTGAGCCCAGCCCCGTGGTGGCCGAGAGCATTCCCCAGCAGCCGCCCGCAGAGCCCCAGTGGGATGCAGGAGACCGCGCAGCACTTCCCAGCAAGGCAGAGGAGGGAGATCTGGACTCAGACAAAGAGCAGCTGGTGGTGAGAGAGCTGGCAATCAAAGCAGCTACACCAGCCCCAGGGACAAGTACAGCAGCCTCAGTTGAGAACTCTGATGGTTTTGAATGGCCTTTGGGTACCCCTGAGACCTGCCTGCTGATTGTGATGGGGATCAGCATGGTGGCATTCATGCAGAGTGTGTTTTACCCACAACCATTTTGTCTGGTCCCCAGAGTTAAGCAGAGTGGGGTGTGGGCCTTGTCTGGGGTTAATCTGCAATCTAGGATGACTAAGAGATTTTCCCCAAGCCTGGACAGCCATGAGTGGCAGGGTGTGTGGGACAGTATGGGCGAGTATCTTGTCCACTGGGCCCCTCCAGTGCTTTGGAAGCATCACAGATGGAAGGCAGCTGTGTGGAGTCCCCAGCGACAAGCTGCAGAAACTGCTGGAGGGGTGGATGAATTATTTTGAGCCTGATGGGCCCATGACACCTCAGGCCATCAGGGCAGAGATGCAGCATGCAGATGGGCTCGTGATTGAGGGGTGGACTTAACAATGGACATTATTGCCCAGGTTATTCACGAGTGTGAACTCTGCACACAGCCTCTCCTGCTCTGAAACACTGTTACAGAAGATGGAGCCTGGCATCATGGACTGGGTGGACTCAGCAGCTTTGTAGGGATTGGTTTATGCACTAAGGGATGATCTCTCTCCCTTTCTGTGTGTGTGTGGATGTATACATATACATGTGATGGTATATTGAAAATGTGGGATCTGATCATGACGTGAATGGTATGGAATAAGGGGTGGATAATGTCACGGGTTCAGCAGCAGCAGTCATTTTTTCTGCTTCTTGGTAGCTGGTGTAGCGCTGTGTTTTTTGATTTTGGGCCTGGGAACAGTGCTGTTAACACCAGTGTTTTGGTTACTGCTTAGTGATGTTTTGGTCTGGCCAAGGACTTTCTGAGTTTCATGCTCTGCCAGGGAGGAGGGGAGGCGGGAGGAGGCAGAGACAGGACACCTGACCCAAACTGACCAAGGAGCTATTCCATGCCACAGCACGTCATGCCCAGGATGTAGAACTGGGGGCAGGAACCGGGAAGAGCTCAGTTCACAGCTCGGTCATCAAGTGGTGAGCAATTGTATCCTCTTTCCTTGTATTTCCCTGGTCATTGTTGTGGGTGGTGGTGGCAGTGGTAGTTTGTGTTGTACCTTGGCTGCTGGACTGTTCTTGTCTCGGCCGGTGGGAGTTGCATTCTTTTGATTCTTCTCCCAATTTTCCCCCCCCTCGGAGTGGGGGGGAAGAGGGAGGGGGAAGTGAGTAGTCGGGCTTTGTATTAGAAGGGGTGAGCTATTGTATTCTTCCCTTGTATTTGCCTTGTCATTATTGTTATTGGTGGTAGCAGTAGTGATTTCTGTTATACTTTAGTTACTAAACTGTTCTTATCTCAACCTGTGGGAGTTGCATTCTTTTTTAATTCTCCTTCCCATCCCTCCGGGAGCGGGGGGAAGAAAAAGGGGGAAGTGAGGGGAGAACGAGCTGCATGGTTAGAGAGGCTTAAACCACGACAACTTTCTTTTGAGAAAAGTTCTATTTTGGTAATGTTACTCATACTGTATGCAGCCCTGGAAACTGAGTTTAGTGTACTGTGTATGAAATGTTAATCTTTCATGAAGTTCAAGTAAGTACAAAGTGCATTTGAGGGGAACTGGTATCATAACTTGTACTCCCTATTATATGAAATTAAGGTGTATTTGTTAACTTATCTTAGTGCCAAAATCCCCCATTTTCTCAGAATCATTTTCTGAATTATACTGCAATTTTCTCATTTTTAACACCATGAATAAGAATCAGGTCTGCCAGCACAGATATTTTATTAATTTGTAATTACATTGAATTTCAATTATTTTCTGTTTTGAGCAAGTAGAAAGTGTTAAATATCTCACAAACAAAAACAAAACAAAAAAATATTCCAATCACAAAGATCTACTCCATATAGAATAAGAATATAGAATAGCTGTGTGGTAAATTAATAAATTAAGAAAATGGAGAAAAGGCAGAGGGAAGTAAAGCCATCAAAGAATATATTCCTCCTCTCAGGGCTTTTAACAGACATGAAGTGGCAGATACAAATCAATGAGCTGAAGCTCCAAACACTCCTACTCATCTTTCTCCTCACACTGGCAAGCATAATTGCCTCTGAGGTGTTTCTGGTTCTCTCACAAATCAACTCCAGCATCATTTCAGTTCCCAGTCTGTCATACAGAAGTTAAACAAAACTGGAATCAGTTTAATGTAGAATAGAGGGTGAAGGCTGTGGAGGTTTTACTTATTCACAAGCAAATCAGATATCCTTGCCTTTGGGGAGGCGACCATCTTCAGGAGAGAATGAAGGACTGCTAAGCATAGCCACAGTTTCAGCCATTCAATTTTAATCCACTTCTGCACATCTGTCAGAAGTTTCAATTAGTCTAATCACATTCTTTTTGTAGTTTTAAGAGTCCTGTAGCCTTAAGTAAGAAACATGACTACATCTGCAGGGTTCTTTTAAAAGTATTTATGTACCCCAAGGAATATAGAAATAATTTTGCCATCTTGTATATTAAACAGAGGATTGAGAGAACAGGTGTGGTTTTGCATATATAAACATACTATGAATTTTTTTCACTATTTCTTTGAGGGTGATAGATATAAGAATATTTTCATAGGATTTCAGACTATAATGTGAAGTAAAAATACATGTTAAGAAACTATCTACAGTATTTTATGTAGGAAAGCAGATGATGTAAACATATTTTCAACTCAGTCCATCAAAAAGGTTTTGCTTGAGAAGTTCAATTAATTACATTTTCAAAGCATCAGTGTTACAGAATGCAATAAGTACATACCTTATGGTTTCCTTTTCTTTTTGTCTCAAAATAATTATTTTATTATGTTGCACCAGGCATTAAACAGTTGAAATTAGCCTACAACGTCGTATTGGACATAAAGGGAAGGGTTTCAGTAGCAAGGGCTGCTGAGTGTTCTGTGTAAAAGGTCATGAGCCACCTTGTGCCATTCCTGTACGCTGGAGCAGGAATGTCTCTGAGGGGCTGCAGCCCATGGGTGCCCCACATTGGAGCAAAGGAACAATAAGAACTAAGGAGCAGTAGAGAAAAACAAGTGAAAAGTAGCCAAAGGTAATGTCCACACTATGACCTCAACCTCCTGTACCATCTGCCACTTCACCTCACTAGGTTGGGACTGATTATATTGTGTAGTGAAAACAGGGGAGTTGAGACTAGGAAGAGGGGAGGAGAGGTGTTTTATTGTTGGGGTTTGTTTGTTTCGTTTTGTTTTTTTCACTTGTGGCAAATTATATGAAAAAAGGCAATAACATAAGGCAATGAGAACAAATCAGGGCAAGAAAAAAGGTCAATATTTCTGGATGTATTCTTTCATCCCCTTTAGAATCAAAAGAAAAACTCATTTATTTCAATAGGATCAAGTTTTCTGCAGTCAAATTGAGTTTGTCACAAACCTATAAAAAGAAGCTTGGTGCATAGATTTGCAATTTTTCTGTGTTGGCTTCTTTCCCATTCTTTGTAGCTGGTGAATACAGTATCTACAGAAGTCAGAAAGAGGTTAGTCAAAGTAAGGAAACAAGATCAGCAAATACAGATTTTTATCTGTATATTTTATATAAAAAAAAGTATCTTATTGTCTTGAGAAATAAGCATGAGTAATCAGCTGAATTTCGAAAACATACTGAAAAATAGTCCAGTAAGAACACAGGTCAACAACAATTACTCACTGACAATATCACAATGAAAGTTTTCTACACATAATAAAAGTGAAAAAATATTGCACATAATTCATTAACTTTTTTATCTGGTGAAAGAATTAGAAGGTATAGGTTTGTTATATTTAAAATGCCAAAAAATTTAGAAGCTCTGGAAAGGTTACTTGAAGTGTAAGTTGAAATACATGAAGTGTATTGTTGAAATGCAGCTACATGAAGTGTATAGTTCGAATAATGTGTTAAAGGGGCAATGACTGAAAATGTGATTTCATTATCTATGATGATTTTGCAAATGCAGAAGTCTTTCTGTAGGACATGGAGAAGGGCTAATGCAAAGGTTGAATGTGAAACAGAATATCAGATCAGCTTTCTTGTCAGGAAAATAATTATAAATTGTTAAATGTTATCCACTAGGCTGTGGCTTGCCAACAGTAAAAACCTGACTTGTGCTAGGTTACACAAAGCACTAATTCAGTATCAACTAAACCTTGCCTGTTTAAAGTTTTTTAATAAGGTATGATGTATCAATAGGAAGGTTTGATGTTGAATCAGCCATTATCAGTATGCTATACTCCTGTCATGGGTTCAGCAGCAGCAGTCATTTTTCTCCTTGGTAGCTGGTGCAGCCCTGTGTTTTTGACTTTCGGCCTGGGAACAGCGCTGATAACACCAGTGTTTCGGTTACTGCTTACTGATGTTTTGGTCTGGCTAAGGACTTTCTGAGTCTCATGCTCTGCCAGGGAGGAGGGGAAGCCGGGAGGAAGCAGAGACAGGATACCTGACCCAAACTAGCCAAAGAGGTTATTCCATACCACAGCACGTCATGCCCAGGATGGAAAGCAGAGAGCAGAGACCCGGAAGGGTGGGGGTGCACTGCGTGGTTGGGCTTGGTATTAGGTGGTGAGCGATTGTATTCCTTCCTTGTATTTGCCTTGTCATTATTATTATTGGTGGTAGCAGTAGTGATTTGTGTTATACTTTAGTTACTAAACTGTTCTTATCTCAACCTGTGGGAGTTGCATTTTTTTGATTCTCCTTCCCATCCCTCTGGGAGCCGGGGGAAGAAAGAGGGGGAAGTGAGTGAGAGAACGGGCTGCATGAGTTAGAGAGGCTTAAACCACGACAACTCCTACTAATGCTACCTTGTTCTTGCTTTCTTTCTACAGCTGATTTAAAACTTTTTTAGCTTCCAGATGCTGCAATACAATAGAAATGCAGCATATGACTACAACAGTCTGAGATCAAATTCATATGAGTGTGTGAACCATTCATGCACAGAGTTAATATTAATGATCTTAAAACTGTGTCTAAGGAGCTTTACCAAAGTCTATAGCCAAGAAGAGACAACGGGAGTTGTTAGTGATAATCTAATTATTACAGATAAAAGCAGTGCATGTCATTGCTCATTTCCCACTTTAATCCCTGAGCACTGATTTAATAATCTTGCTCTTGATACTACAAGATAGCCTTTAATTCCTTTGTATTATGGAGAGCTGCAATTGTTCAAAACAAACCTTTATTTGTACAGACCTGCAAAATAGTTTCCTGCAAAGTGTTGATAATATATTTATTATATATCATTCCACAGTATAGTTCTTATAATTTGATTTATTATAGTACATTATATTTTCAATGTTTTATATAATTATTAACTATTATTTTATTTTATTTATGCATTATTTTGCTTTCACTTAAGGTGTGTCTGCCATTATTGTACTGTGCTTGTGAGAAAAAGTAAAAAAGAATATCAGTGACCAAGAACAGGCAGCACTAGTATAAAATATAAAATTACCATAAAACACATTCTGCATGTGTATACCAGTTTTATTTCAATTTTTCATTATCAGAACCGAGGCTGATGTTATTAAAAAGACCATTATAGAATCATAGAATCATAGAATAGTTAGGGTTGGAAAGGACCTTAAGGTCATCTAGTTCCAACCCCTCCGCCAGGGGCAGGGACACCTCCCACTAAACCATGCCACCCAAGGCTATGTCCAATCCAGCCTTGAACACTGCCAGCGATGGAGCATTCACAACTTCCCTGGACAACCCATTCCAGTGCCTCACCACCCTTACAGTAAAGAATTTCTTCCTCATATCCAGTCTAAACTTCCCCTGTTTAAGTTTGAACCCTTTATTTTGAAATGTCTTATTTATTGAGAGATGCCACATATTCCGTTTTAAGCACAGGGAAAAAAAATGTTCTGATTAAAAAAAAGATCCTTTTTTATTTTCAGATGTGTGAATTTATCTGGTCACATATTTATGTTTTATGTGCATATCTATATATGCATATATTTTCATACGCCTTACATCGAATACTCATTAATGTGCCTGAAAAACACACATGAAAAGCTGGAGCAGCATCAGGTAAGAGCATTTCCAGTAAATGTCAGAGTAAAATACCCATTTTATATCACATTTTGAAAAAGGCGACATACACATATGCACTCTCTTTGTGGTGTCATTTTCAATAACTTATGGTAGCTGTCAAAAATATCACAAACAGAAGTGATGCCATTTTTCTAGTCTTGTTATCTGCCTAAAGTATTGGAAGCCAGCACCAAACTCAGAAAATTAATTGAATCCTGGGTTGTTTTCAGGATATTTTAGTAATGTCCTCAGCAATAGAAATCTTAATCTTTTGAAAATCATATTTTGATTGATTTTTAGATGAGATCTTGTCCAAAGACTTTTGAAATATATGGAACCTTCGCATTTACTTCAGTTGATTAGAATCAGAGCCATATTCAACTGCATTATTTAAGAAGATGATTAAGATTAATTCTAAAACACAAAGCAGAAATAAAAAAAAAAATCATATGAACTAAGAAATATTGCCATCTATTCAAACAGAGCTCAGTGACCAACCCCACTGCAGTGTATAAATAGTAATAGGCAATGCTTCATTTGTAATTCAGTTAGTTATATCAGAGATTGCACACTAAGTTTAAAGTGTCAGCTATATACATATCTATACTCATATGTACTACATTCCTTGTATATCAGTTCAGGTGCAGTTAGACCAATTATGACAAAGATAAATGGTAAGAAGAACAGTGTGGATGTCCTAAAAAAAAAAAACAAAACAAAAAAAAAAGCTCAGTTTTGTCACATTTTATATATACTGCTATAAAGTTCAGACTATTGTTCTTACAGTTTAAGTATGGTCCAGAAAAAAAAAGCTTTCAGTAAAGCTTGGTTTACTTTCAGTAAAACTTTAGTGAAATACATAGCTATTTTAATATATAGACATGTTTTAATAGCCAGTTTCTTAGGTTAAAAAAAAAATAAAGGACAATAATTAGTTAACTGACATAGTGACACTGTATTATAAAATCTTTGTGAAAGCTGAGTTCACTGGATCAGAGGTTTGCCTGTTATTATTTTAGAGGATACTGCCATTGTAACACAATCTTACCACTAAAAATACCAAAAATTTCTATGGGATGTTATTATTGGTCTCCACAGTTATTCAGATGAAACATTAAGCTTTAAATATAAAGTTGTTTTTTTTTATTTAAATAATTAGATAATGCCACATAGAGTTTTATGGGGGGTTTATTGCATTTTTTGTTTTATTTTTTTAATTAAATGCATATTTAATTATATATATATTCATAGACATTTTAATTACATATGTACATATTTGTATGTTATATATATGCAGGACCATTCTGATAACAAGAGATTAATTGAAGAGTAAATTTAATACAGTATATGAAAAATTAGCATGCAGCTAAGTAAATTGGAAAAAAATTAATGCTAACAGAAAAAAAACCCAAACCAAACCAAACTGTTGAGGGAAATAAAGGACTAGTTAGCGACCTGAGTTTGTAATTCACAAGAAACAAGAACAACATAGGAATATATTGTTATATAACAGAATATGTTGTGCTTTCTGGCCTAAAGCAAAATTTAGTAGCAAGTTTTACCACAAAGCATGAACTGCAGGAAATACAGAAGTCTGATTTAATGAAAAAAAAGAATGCTGTTATTCCACCAAAAAGGCTTTAAAAGAATCACAATCTCTATAATCTGAATAGGAAGTTTCTATTTTTTAATAAATAATTTTAGGAAAATGTGACCACAAAAGTCATGATGTTTCCTGATCCCATAAAACATTTAAAATTAATTTCATTTGTCTGCTTCCATTTCTTTAATAATTAATTAGGAATCATTTTCTTGACTTCAGTATGTCCCTCTAGTGTTAGTAAATCTTCTCTGTAATGATTCAACATAAAGCTGAAATTGAGAACTAGTGTATATTGTACATAGCACACTTACTATTTTGTGTCCAGAAATTCTGTAATTGCTTTAGGAAAGCCACATTAGCAAGCTGTTAGGGATTTCCTCTCATCAGGGCTCCTTTACTTAAATGTAGTGCTACAGTCACAGCTCAGAGTTACCAGCGTTGTTTCCTGTCTGAATCTTGTGCATATTAGCACAATGGTTTCCCTTAAACAGATCAACCAAAGGCCATAAACTGAAACAGCAATAAATAATCTAAGCAAAATGTAGTTATCTTTGCTCAAGGGATTCAACAAGGACAAATTACAAGTCCTGCATTTGGGAATAGCTCCCATGGAGTAATAGATGTCCCTGGCAAACTGAACTATCTTATGACCCCAAGGTCAGTAATATTATAACATAGTGAAAAAGTATGAGAACTCATGACATAAGTGTCAGGCAAGGATTATATGTCGTTTTCATTAAAGATTTTACTTGAACTCTTGGAACAAAAAGTTTTGATGGTTGTATTCAAAACTTAGGCAATCAAAACCTTCATGGAAGCGTTGTGTGGCCTGGGAAACTCAAAACTTTTAGGACCTTCATTAAATGTTTCAGATAACAAAATTTCTGCAGTTGTTCACCTTATGTAAACAAATTGTGGTAGAGCAAGAACATTAGTATCTTCCTTACCACCCTCAAGGTTTTCACCATGCTAATGTTGAATACTCATGGTACAGAATATATACTACACTGAAACAGCATTTCCACACAGTATTGAGAATAACTAAGCTTACAAGGAAATATGTTGTTTGAAAAACACCACTAAAGCATTAAATAGTGTCCTTTTTATTACTCGCAAGATGCAGAAAAAACTCACTCTGTGGTCTTCAGCAAAGAATGAGTATGTATGTGCAGGAAGAAATTAAAGGTGTCTTTAGTAGCTCAGAGATCTTACCATTTTATAAAGCACTTCTAATCCATCATTTATTTTCAAGAGGTCATATGTGGAAGATACGTAAGCACACAACATATACACCTATAAGGTATGTCCACAAGCCATTTGTAGAGCCTATGTGCAAGAAGCAGCTGTAGAGCTGATTATTTCAAGTTTCTTTAACTATCAGTTTTCAAAGGAAAATTGTCCTGGAGAAATTTTAGATCTTCATATATAGAAAGAAATCACGCTTGAGAGTTCTGCATTTGTAGTTTTAAGATATTATTTATCAAAATTCCTTTCATTGCTTCTAAACACAGATTTGGATAGGAGTTGAATCTGTCAGCGAAATGTAGGTATTTACCTTTCCTTTGTCGTTTTTTTTTTTATGATAAACTAAATGCAATGAACAGAATGAAATCTTTCTGGTAAAACGTGATAGATTTATATGCTTAAAATGACCTTCCTTCCAAGAATGCATTAGGCTAAAATTTATAAAATGTTGTTCATAGAAAAGGCTTTCCACTGATAAATGAGTAAA
Source organism: Ara ararauna (assembly GCA_028858755.1). Classification (NCBI taxonomy): domain Eukaryota; kingdom Metazoa; phylum Chordata; class Aves; order Psittaciformes; family Psittacidae; genus Ara; species Ara ararauna. The sequence goes on from CM054376.1 coordinate 23,916,229, forward strand.
GAATTAACTGTATTAACATAATCTGAAATAATAAAATACAAAAGATTGAGATAGAAAAGAAAATAATAGTAAGTAAAAAAAGAAGGTGCTCAGTTTTTTTCTTCACTGCGAAAAGAGATGTGTTTCTTACTGAGGTTAGCCAATACCTTCTCTTTCTGACAAAGACAGGATAGATTCACCATTTCCACTCAAGCTTCCAGGTGAAATCAAGTTAAAACTTTGTTTGAACTTAATTAATATAAAGGGGGAAAAAAACTTAAAAAAATCAAAACCAAAGTGAAAAAGAAAAATACCAACCACCACCACCATCAAAATACACACACAGACAAAAACCACCACAGAAAAGCAAAATAAAACAAAACCAAAAACACACCCTCCCCCAAACATTTCTTTTGCAGCTTTCTTTAACTCCTAAGAGTTTTTATACGGAAAACTGTTTCAGTCCTACAAGCCGTTCCATTTTTTTTCCAATATCACTCCATCTTCCTTCACAAATTTCCTTTAGCTTTGGACATAAATTTGAAAACATAACTAGATGCACAAGTTGTCTCACAGACTTGTGAATATTCACATAAATTCACAAATTTTACAGAAAGATTTTCAAAGCATTTGCAGCAAGGACACCCATGCTCATACAAAATGAAACAGATACATTTTTACTTCATCTTCTCCCTGGCTCCTTTGACTTACTGCCTAAGAATAGTACCTTATACTGAGCTTTCACCCAAGGAATTCTCTCCAAAGTTTCTGTATAACTTAGACTCTTTATTATAAATAATGATAATCTAGCTTACAAAGTTAAATTCAAGCCACTAGAAAATAAAGGTATTAGTAATTTTACTATGATGTTTTTAGAATATTTTTTGCTTGCATCAATAAATATAAATCTCCTGCTAACTGGAATTCAGTTGAAGGTAAGTTTATATGTATCCAGCCTAATTTTTAGCTCTTTGAGAAACGAGAACTATTTTGAACAATTTTCAACTAGAAACTAACCTTCAAGTATTAGACTAAAAATAAAATCTCTGGAATATTTATGTTTTATTTTTTCGCCCAGCTAAATATGGCATAGCCTGCTGGATGCACATACACACATACATTAAGCTAATAGATGAACATCCATCATGTCTTTTGCCTAGAGCAGTGGTTTCCAACCTTCAGGCTGTGCTGAGCCAAATCGACTCTTCCTTAGGTTTGAAAAAGCCCGTCAGCAATTATGCGACTCTCCTGTGAATGCGTATGCACAAGAATGAGATTTTTATATATATATTTATATATAAACCAATCTGAAATATATTCTATATTTTCTAAGTGTAAGCCAACTTTTATTTTAGTTTTTTTTAGCAATTGAATTTAGGTATAAATTTTAGAAGGGTTGCCGTTAGCATTAATAAATGATTTGATGTCATTATAGTCACAATTAAAAGTCTGAGATATGGTATAAATGAATGACATCTTGTAACCTGTTGCCGTGGTTTAAGCCTCTATAACTCACGCAGTTTTGCTCACTCACTCCCCCCTCTATCTTGCCCCCCACTCCCGGAGGGATGGGAAGGAGAATCGAAAAGAATGCAACTCCCACAGGTTGAGATAAGAACAGTTTAGTAACTAAAGTATAACACAAATCACTACTGCTACCACCAACAATAATAATGACAAGAGAAATTACAAGGAAAGAATACAATTTCTCACCACCTAATACCAAGCCCGACCATGCAGTGCACCCCCCACCCTTCTGGGTCTCTCCTCTCCGTCCTCCATCTTGGGCATAACGTGCTGTGGTATGGAATAACCTCTTTGGTCAGTTTGGGTCAGGTGTCCTGTCTCTGCTTCCTCCCGGCTCCCCTCCTCCCTGGCAGAGCATGAAACTCAGAAAGTCCTTGGCCAGACCAAAACATCACTAAGCAGTAACCGAAACACTGGTGTTATCAGCACTCTTCCCAGGCCCAAAATCAAAAAACACAGCGCTGCACCAGCTACCAAGGAGGAGAAAAATGACTGCTGCTGCTGAACCCAGGACATTATCCACCCCTTATTCCATACCATTCACGTTATGCTCAGATTCCACATTGTCAATATACCATCACATGTATATGTATACATCCACATACACAGAGAAAGGGAGAGAGATCATCCCTCAGTGCATAGACCAATCCCTACAAAGCTGCTGAGTCCATCCAGTCCATGATGTCAAGCTCCATCTCTTGTAACAGCCTTTCAGAGCACAAGAGGCTGTGTGCAGTGTTCACATTCGTGAATAACCTGGACAATAGCGTCCATTGCTAAGTCCACCCCTCGATCATGAGTCCATCTGTATGCTGCATCTCTGCCCTGATGGCCTGAGGTGTCATGGGCCCATCAGGCTCAAAATAATTCATCCACCCCTCCAGCAGTTTCTGCAGCTTGTTGCTGGGGACTCCATACAGCTGCCTTCCATCTGTGATGCTTCCAAAGCACTGGAGGGGCCCAGTGGACAAGATACTCGCCCATACTGTCCCACACACTCTGCCACTCATGGCTGTCCAGCTGCAGGGAAAATCTCTGGGTCATCCTGCACTGCAGACTAACCCCAGACAAGGCCCACACCCCACTCTGCTTAACTCTGGGGACCAGACAAAATGGTTGTGGGTAAAACACACTCTGTATGCATGCCACCATGCTGATCCCCATCACAATCAGCAGGCAGGTCTCAAGGGTACCCAAAGGCCATTCAAACCCTTCAGAGCTCTCAAATGAGGCTGCTGTGCTTGTCACTGGGGCTGGTGTAGCTGCTGTGCTTGCCGGCTCTCTCACCACCAGGTGCTCTTTGTCTGAGTCCAGAGCTTCCTTCTCTGCCTTGCTGGGAAGTGCTGCGGGGTCTCCTGCGTTCTCCTGCGGCTCCGCGGGCAGCTGCCGGGGAATGCTGTCGGCCGCCACGGGGCTGGGCTCGGCCGCGGGACTCTGTTCAGCCTCGGGGCCCGGCTTCTCTGCCGTCTCCTCCTGCCGCTCGGTAGCCTCCCCCTCCCGCTGCTCGGCAGCCGCCGGGCTGGGCTCAGTCGGGGGGTTCACCCCTTTTGCTACCTCCTTCCTCTGCTCGGCAGCCGTCGGGCTGGGCTCGGTGGGGGGGCTCGGCTCCTGCTCCCCGGGTCCGCTCCCCCGGGCCGTTTCGGCAGCCGGCGGCTCCCGAGGCAGCCCCCCCTCGGCTCTCCACAGCCTCGCCAGGACGGTGAAGAGCAGCCGAACTGCCAGGTACACATTCGCCCCCCACGGCTTCTGGAGCCCGCCCGTATCACAAGCCATTCCAATAAAGTACAATGAAACAAGAACCTTAAACCAAAACCCATATCTGAAACATGCTAAGATAACAAATACCGGCCGTAAGTAAGGTACAACAGGCTGAAACCATGAAAGCAAGAGAACCAAAAGCAACAACTTTAAGAGCCAATAAATCAGCATTGTGACGAGTGGCTATTAATCCTGTCGTTATCTCAACCCTTAGAGCCCCACGTTGGGCACCAAAAGAACTGTCGTGGTTTAAGCCTCTATAACTCACGCAGTTTTGCTCAGTCACTCCCCCCTCTATCTTGCCCCCCACTCCCGGAGGGATGGGAAGGAGAATCGAAAAGAATGCAACTCCCACAGGTTGAGATAAGAACAGTTTAGTAACTAAAGTATAACACAAATCACTGCTGCTACCACCAATAATAATAAGGACAAGGCAAATACAAGGAAAGAATACAATTTCTCACCACCTAAAACCAAGCCCGACCATGCATGCACCCCCCACCCTTCTGGGTCTCTCCTCTCCGTCCTCCATCTTGGGCATGACGTGCTGTGGTATGGAATAACCTCTTTGGTCAGTTTGGGTCAGGTGTCCTGTCTCTGCTTCCTCCCGGCTCCCCTCCTCCCTGGCAGAGCATGAAACTCAGAAAGTCCTTGGCCAGACCAAAACATCACTAAGCAGTAACCGAAACACTGGTGTTATCAGCGCTGTTCCCAGGCCCAAAATCAAAAAACACAACGCTACACCAGCTACCAAGGAGGAGAAAAATGACTGCTGCTGCTGAACCCATGACACCTGTGTTAGGTTGTCATTGCTTTTTTAATTGTATTCTCCAATTATGCTTTCTTGAGTTTTTTGTTTGTTTCTGAGATAGTTTCCTTCACATTGCTGAAAACACTTTCAGTTTTCATTCAGCCAAAGGAATATAGATGTGCGTATTTCCTCAGACACTACAATTGTCATCCCTGCTTTAAAAAAAAGTCAGCAGCATTAGGAAAAATCTGGCAGTATCCTTCAATTTTTTAAATTTGAATTTTGAGTTTCAGGTTCTTTTCTTGGACTGTCTTTATGCATGCCCATTGCTTGATGTATTACAAGTGTGAAGAAGAAATTTAATGTTTGTTTTTTACTATGCCTGTTCTTTATTGCACATAATTATTTAACACATTGCTAATCCTCAAGAGTGATCCAAGGTCATTTGTAAAGACATGTTGTCCTGGGTTCAGCAGTAGCAGTCATTTTTCTCCTTCTTAGGAGCTGGTGCAGTGCCGTGTTTTTGACTTTCAGCCTGGGAACAGCACTGATAACAGTGATGTTTGTAGTTATGGCTTAGAATGTTTGGTTTGACCTAGGACTTTCTGAGTCTCATGCTCTGCCAGGGAGGAGGGGAAGCCGGGAGGAAGCAGAGACAAGACACCTGACCCAAACTTACCAAAGGGGTATTCCATACCACAGCACGTCATGGCCAGGATGTAAAAACTGGGGGCATGAAGCCAGAAGAGTTAGTTCACGGCTTGGTCATCCGGTGGTGAACAGTTGTATCCTTTTCCTTTGTATTTCCCTGGTCATTATTACTATTGGCTGTAGCAGTAGTGATTTGTGTTTTACCTTAGTTACTGGACTGTTCTTATCTCAACCCATGGGAGTTACATTCTTTCCATTCTTCTCCCCATTCCCCCCTCCCCCCCCCCAGAGTGGGGGGGAAGAAAGAAGGGGGAGTGAATGAGCAAACTGCATGATTTATGGCTTAAACCATGACACATGTACACAAGTAAAGACTCATTAAGAAGATCAAGTGCCTTGTGAATTAGAAATTAGTAGGGGTAGGGCATTGCTGTGGTTTAAGCCCAGCCAGCAACCCAGAACCACGCAGCCACTCACTCACTTCCCCCCCTTCGTCCCCCCCAGTCCCAGAGGGATGGGAAGGAGAATCCGAAGAATGTAACTTCCACGGGTTGAGATAAGAACAGTTCAGTAACTAAGGTATAACACAAAACCACTACTGCTACCACCAATAATAATAATGATAAGGGAAATAACAAGGCAAGAGAATACACCCGCTCACCACCCACCAACTGATACCCAGCCTGACCAGAGCAGTGACCTAGGTCTTATGGGTAACTGCCCCCCATTTATATACTGGGTATGACTTGCTGTGTTATGGAATACCCCTTTGGTAAGTTTGGGTCAGGTATCTTGTCTCTGCTTCCTCCCGGCTTCCCCTACTCCCTGGCAGACCATGAGACTCAGAAAGTCCTTGGTCAGAGTAAACATTACGTAGCAACAACTAAAAAAGTTGGTGTTATCAGAGTTGTTCCCAGGCTGGAAGTCAAAACCACGGCACTGCACCAGCGACTAAGGAGAAAAATGACTGCTACTGCTGAACCCAGGATGGGATTGAACACTGTAAGTCTCTCAGGTGATTCTGTAGCTCCCATACATAGAAACTAGAGTCCATAGGTGAGGTGCAGAAGAGGGTTTATAATACATTTCTGAGTTTTTGCCTTATCAGCAGATCTTCATGAGTTCGGGACCCCAGTTTTTTGATACTAAGTTCTGCAGTGCTCTCAGTTGTTTTACAACTTCTTTAGAGTCAGATTTTAAAACCAAGAAATTCACTTATTCAAAATCTTGATTAGTAATACACAGTAATAAAAACAGTATGTGCATCACAATGTAGACAGAAAATCTTTCCTCTGTTGCTATCTTTTTCTTTCTTCCCTACATCCTCTCTTCAAGAAACACTGATTCTGAAATCCTAAGTGGTTCAATAGAGATTTATGGATTTAATTAACATTTTCTCAGGCCCAGACTGAAAATTCTGATGTATATTACAGATAAGATCTTCCTGACAACAAGCCGTAGATGTGTCACAAGCTTGAGTTTTTATTTGTTTTTTGTTGTTTTTTTTTTTTTGGCTGGGACAGTTACTTTTCTTCAGTAACTTGTGTGGTACATCTTTTGGAATTGTGAAGAAAACAGTGTTTATAATGCACTAATGCTTAAGGTATTGTTGAAGAGTTCTTGCACAAGATCAAGGTCTCTCCTACTTCTCACACTGCACTGCCAGTGAATAGGCTGTGATAGGGAAGAAGCTGAGACATCTCACCCAACTGGTCCCAGCTGACCAAAGGGATATTCCATATCATATGATGTCATGCTTGACAAAAAAAGCTGGGGAAAGAAGGAAGAAGGCAAATGAATATGTTTAGAGCCATTGCATCTGTCTTTGCAAATCACCATCATGTGTGATGAAGCCTTTCTTTCCTGTTCATGGCTAAATATATAGCTGCTGATGAAAAGTAGTGACTGAATTCCTTCTTTTGCTTGGTTGCGCATGCAGCTTCTGCTTTACCTATTAAACTGTGTTTATTTCAACGCATGAGTTTTTTCACTTTTACCTTCCTGATTCTCTTCCCCATCACACTGTGGAGGAGTGACTGCGTGTCTGTGTGGGGCTGAGCCGCCTCCTGGGGTTAAACCACAATAGTACTGTGCAGAGAACTGAGCTATAGTGCAATCTTCAAGGATCATCCCCGAAAATGAAGCTGTTCTCTGGAGAACAGTACATCCATACTTCTTTCCTTCTTCTTTCCCTATCAGAGGAGTTCATAAAGATTCAATTTCTCTTAACTACTAAAATTGGCATGCACTTTATTTTTGTTCTGGAACTGAAATGCTAATTTTGAAACGGATTTTGAAATAATGCTGATACGTAAAATTACATGGTGTTACTATTATAAGAACCTGCTTATTGTTACTGACATTTGGTCATTATACTGTTATTTTCCATTTTGAATGACTGTGGTTGATTTTTCCTTCTTTGTATCTTTTTCTTTGATATTGTATGATAGGATTTCCCCACACAGTGTCTAGTCCAAATATATTTTTTAGACCTGTGATGATTGATGTTGCGTTATGAATACCAGACACAAGGTAAAACACTTATTAAAAGATATGTATTTTTTTTCCTTTCTTTTCCCAGGTTTTTTTTTCTTATACACTGATTCTTAGAGACCTAAACTGACCTGAACGGGGTAATTAGTTTCCTAGGGGTAATAAGAGAAGTGAGAGAAAAGAAAACAAACACATGAACAAAGCCCAACTTACGTACTTTCAAAACTCTGCCAGTAGCTGAATTTTATTTAAAAAATTTGTGGTGTTCACTTATCCCTATTGTACAATGGTTATAATAGTCAAGTAGAATGTAAGAAATCTAGTTAAAATTTGTTTGTTTGAAGGAGCATCAGGCCATGTCTCTTAGAAATCCTACCCTTGCCACAGAGTTACAGTCCATGCTGGAAACAGGTATGTTAGTTATATTTATTGTTCCATATTTTATAGAGTTAAGATATCACCTAGCATTTTGTCATGGTTTAAGCCTCTCAGCCACGCAGCCCACTCTCTCACTCACTTCCCCCTCTTTCTTTCCCCCGCTCCCAGAGGGATGGGAAGGAGAATCAAAAAGAATGCAACTCCCACAGGTTGAGATAAGAACAGTTTAGTAACTAAAGTATAACACAAATCACTACTGCTACCACCAATAATAATAATGACAAGGCAAATACAAGGAAAGAATACAATTCTCACCACTGACTACCAAGCCCGACCACGCAGTGCACCCCCACCCTTCTGGGTCTCTGCTCTCTGGTTTACATCCTGGGCATGATGTGCTGTGGTATGGAATAACCTCTTTGGCTAGTTTGGGTCAGGTGTCCTGTCTTTGCTTCCTCCCGGCTTCCCCTTCTCCCTGTCAGAGCATGAAACTCAGAAAGTCCTTGGCCAGACCAAAACATTACCAAGCAGTAACCGAAACACTGGTGTTATCAGCGTTGCTCTCAGGCCCAAAATCAAAAACATAGCGCTGCAACAGCTACCAAGAAGCAGAAAAATGACTGCTGCTGCTGAACCCAGGACAGTATCCACCCCTTATTCCATACCATTCGCGTTATGCTCAAATCCCACATTTTCAATATACCATCACATGTATATATACACATGCACACACACACACAGAGGGAGAGAGATCACCCCTTAGTGCATGTACCTATCCCTATAAAGCTGCTGAGTCCATCCAGTCCATGATGCCAGGCTCCATCTTCTGTAACAGTCTTTCACAGCAGTGGAGGCTGTGTGCAGTGTTCACACTTGTCAATAACCTGAGCAATAGTGTCCATTGCTAAGTCCACCCCTCAATCATAAGTCCATCTGTATGTTGAATCTCTGCCCTGATGGCCTGAGGTGTCATGGGCCCATCAGGCTCAAAATAATTCACCCACCCCTCCAGCAGTTTCTGCAGCTTGTTGCTGGGGACTCCATACAGCTGCCTTCCATCTCCAATGCTTCCAAAGCACTGGAGGGGCCCAGTGGACTAGATACCTGCCCATACAGTCCCACATACTCAGCCACTCATGACTGTCCAGCTGCAGGGAAAATCTCTGGGTCATCCTACATTGCAGACTAACCCCAGACAAGGCCCACACCCCACTCTGCTTAACTCTGGGGACCAGACAAAATGGTTGTGGGTAAAACACACTCTGTATGCATGCCAACATGCTGATCCCCATCACAATCAGCAGGCAAGTCTCAAGGGTACCCAAAGGCCATTCAAACCCTTCAGAGCTCTCAAATGAGGCTGCTGCACTTGTCACTGGGGCTGGTGTAGCTGCTGTGCTTGCTGGCTCTCTCACCACCAGCTGCTCTTTGTCTGAGTCCAGATCTTCCTCCTCTGCCTTGCTGGGAAGTGCTGCATGGTCTCCTGCATCCTCCTGGGGCTCGGGCTCACGGGGCTCCGCAGGTGGTTGCTGGGAAATGCTCTCGGCCACCGCAGGGCTGGGCTCGGCAGCAGGGCTCGGCTCCTCCGTCACCTCCTCCCGCCACTCGGCAGCTGCCGGACTGGGATTAGCGGGGGGGCTCACCTTCCGGTCCCCGGGGCCGCTCCTCCGGGCCGTTTCGGCGGCCGGCGGCTCCCGGGGCAGCCCTTCCTCGGCTCCCCACAGCCTTGCAAAGATGGAGGTGAGGACGAGGGCCAGGACGGTGAAGAGCAGCCGAACTGCCAGGTACACATTCACCCCCCCCGCTTCCGGAGCCTGCCCGTATTACAAGCCATTCCAATAAAGTACAATGAAACAAGAACCTTAACCCAAAACCTGTATCCGAAAAATGCTAAGATAGCAAAACCGGCTGTAAGTAAGGTACAACAGGCTGAAACCATGAGCTCAGGAGAATCAAGAGCAACAACTTTGAGAGCCAATAAATCAGCATTGTGACGAGTGGCTATTAATCCTGTCGTTATCGCAACCCTTCATGCCCCACATTGGGCGCCAAAAAGAGCTGTCGTGGTTTAAGCCTCTCAGCCACGCAGGCCGTTCTCTCACTCACTTCCCCCTCTTTCTTCCCCCTGCTCCCAGAGGGATGGGAAGGAGAATCGAAAAGAATGCAACTCCCACAGGTTGAGATAAGAACAGTTTAGTAACTAAAGTATAACACAAATCACTACTGCTACCACCAATAATAATAATGACAAGGCAAATACAAGGAAAGAATACAATTCTCACCACTGAATACCTAGCCCGACCATGCAGTGCACCCCCTCCCCCACCGTTCCGGGTCTCTGCTCTCTGCTCTGCCATCCTGGGCATGACGTGCTGTGGTATGGAATAACCTCTTTGGTCAGTTTGGGTCAGGTGTCCTGTCTCTGCTTCCTCCCGGCTTCCCCTCCTCCCTGGCAAAGCATGAAACTCAGAAAGTCCTTGGCCAGACCAAAGCATCACTAAGCAGTAACCGAAACACTGGTGTTATCAGCGCTGCTCCCAGGTCCAAAATGAAAAACACAGCGCTGCAACAGCTACCAAGAAGCAGAAAAATGACTGCTGCTGCTGAACCCATGACACATTTAATGTTTAGTGGCATCTTGCTTTCATGGCCTGGTTTCCACATGAGGAGGCTTATCCAACAGATACAAACTAGACTTTTATCTCCCTCTAAGGCAATGTCTTCTGGCTCTTATCAAACCCAGAATGATAAAAAGCCAGGTGAATATCTGCCCTATGAAAAACAACGGCTTCAAAACCCTGTTGAATTCTGAACTAAACCAAAAGATGTCACTTCAGTAAGGGCCAGCTTTCCCTGTTTCTGCTGAATCTGTAATCCAGACGTAGATAGATACCAGTAGCAGAAAAATGACTGCTACTGCTGAACCAAGGACACTCCCACACTAGAGAGATTAAGTAACAAAGAGCTGCTGGTCAGGTCTGTCTCTTATAAAAAATTATAGTGTTTCCTAAGCCAAACAGAGTAGCTAAGAACAGATGACCTCCTGTGTTTTATTAGTGTGTCCAGCAGTAATTCAAACTGGGTTCCTCTACTCATTCTGAAAGGAGTTATTTCTCTCCCTAAAGAGTATCATTATGATAATATTAAAAGTTGAAAAGTGCATTTGAAAACAGAAATTACTGCTACATATAGAATATATAAATAGTTGTTAAAGCATATTGCATAGCCTTTCTGTTTAATAGCTGGGTTACATATGTTCAATTCTTAATTGCAGTAATCCTAAAGCAACATTATTTTAAGAAATAGAACTCTCCACACTGTAATTTCCAATACTGATGATGGTTTGCTTTTTCTGTGTGAGCTACTCATATATTTCTCCAGCTGAGTCTTTTCAACACATTCTAAGGGATCTTGCACGCAGGAAGACTGCATTTTCTCATTGACCAACAGTCCCAAATCCTTCTCCACAGGGCTGCTCTGAATCAGTTCTCCACCCAACCTGCATGTCTGCCTGGGATTGCCTCGACTCAGCTGTAGGACCTTGCACTTCGCCTTGTTTTACTTCTTGAGGTTGGCATTAACTCACATCTCAAGCATGTCAAGGATGACATCCCTTCCCTCCAGCATTATCAACCGAACTGCACAGCTTGGTGTTATCGGCATACTTGTTGAGGGTGCAATCAATCCCACTGTCCATGTCGCCAACAAAGATGTTGAAGAAGATTGCTGACAGCACCAACCCTGAGGGACACCACTCATACTGGTCTTCACTTGGTCATTGACCACAACTCTCTGTGTGCATCCATACAGTCAATTCTTTATCATCTGAATGATCCATCTTTCCAGTCCATGTCTCTCTAGTTTAGAGACAAGGATGTCGTGCAGGACAATGTCAAAACTTTGTACCAGTCTAGGTAGACAATGCCAGTTACTCTGCCCCTATCCATCAGTTCTGTAGCCCCATCATAGAAGGTGTCGTGGTTTAAGCTGTAAATCGTGCAGCCCGTTCTCTCACTCATTCCCCCCTCTTTCTTCCCCCTGCTCCCAGAGTGATGCGAAGGAGAATCAAAAGAATGCAACTCCCACAAGTAGAAATAAGAACAGTTTAGTAACTAAAGTATAATACAAATCACTACTGCTACCACCAATAATAATAATGACAAGGCAAATACAAGGAAAGAATACAATTCTCACCACTGACTACCAAGCCCGACCATGCAGTGCACCCCCACCCTTCCAGGTCTCTGCTCTCTGCTCTCCATCCTGGGCATGACGTGCTGTGGCATGGAACACCTCTTTGGTCAGTTTGGGCCAGGTGTTCTATCTCTGCTTCCTCCCGGCTTCCCCTCCTCCCTGGCAGAGCATGAGACTCAGAAAGTCCTTGGTCAGACCAAAACATCAGTAAGCAGTAACTGAAAACACTGGTGTTATCAGCACTGTTCCCAGGCTGAAAGTAAAAAATGCAGCGCTGTACCAGCTACCAAGAAGGAGAAAAATGACTGCTGGTGCTGAACCCATGACAAAGGTTACCAGATTGGTCAGGCTGGATTTTCCCTTAGTGAAGCCATGTTAGCTGTCACCAACCACTTTGTTGTTTTTCATGTGTCCTAGCATGGTTTACAGAAGTATCTGCTCCATGGCCCTGCCAGGCACAGAAGTGAGACTGATTGGTCTGTAGTTCCCTGGGTCTTCCACTTTCCCCTTCTTGAAGAGTTTTTCCAGTCATTGGGAACTTCACCTGACTGCTATGACTTTTCAAATATGATGGACAGTGGCTTAGCAACTTCATCTGCCAGCTGCTTCAGGACCCGCAGATGGATTTCCTCAGGTCCCATGGACTTGTTCACATTCAGGTTCTGAATGATGATTTTCAACCTGATCCTATCCTACAGTGGGCCTAAGGTCTTCATTCTCACAGTCCCTGCATTTGTCTTCCTAGACTTGAGCAGCGAGGTCAGAGAACTTGCCAGTGAGGACTGAGGCAAGGAAGTCATTGAGAACCTTAGCCTTCTCCAAATCCAGGGTAGCCAGTTCTCCTGTTTCCTTCCAGAGAGGGCCAATATTATCCCTAGACTTCCTTTTGGAGGAAACATACCTATAGAAGCTCTTCCTGTTACCCTCGACATCCCTTTTCAGACTCAATTCTAATTGGGTCTTAGTTTTCCTGACCTGATCCCGAGCTTCACAGACAATGTCCCAGTATTCTTCCCAATCTGCCTGTCCTTGTTTCCACTTTCTATAAGCTTCCTTTTTTCTTCTGAGCTTTCTCAGCAGCTCCTTATCCAATCATAGAGGCCTCCTGACCTTTTTGCCCCATTTCTTTTTTGTTGGGACACAACGCTCCTGATCTTGGAGCAGGTGACCCTTCAATATCAACCAGCATTCTTGGCTCCTCCTGCCCTCCAGGCCTATATCCCATGGAACCTTACTGAACAGGTTCCTGAAGAGGCCAAATCTGTTGTTTTGAAGTCCAGGGCAGTGAGCTTGCTGCCTGCCCTTCTCACTGCCCTGAGGATCTTGAACTCCATGATTTCGTGATCTCTACAGCCAAGGCTGCCTTGAAGCATCACATTCCCCACCAGAACCTCACATGTTGGTGAGCATGGCATCTTTCCTTGTCAGCTCCTCCATTACTTGCAGGAGGAAGTTGTCTTCTACACAATCAAGGAACCTCCTTGATTGCTTGTGCTGGGCCGTACCGTCCCTCAAACAGATACCAGGATGGTTGAAGTTCCCCATGAAGATGAAGGCCTGTGAGCATGAGGCTGCTCCTATCTGTCTGTAGAGACCTTCATCCTCCTGATCGGGTGGCCTGTAGCAGATCTCCACAGTAAAATCCCCCATTGCTGCTCTCCCTTTGACCCTAATCCAGAAGCTCTCTGTTGGCTCATCACCTGTCCCCAGGCAGAGTTCCATAAATTCCAGCCGATCATTGACATGAATAGCTACACTCCCTCCCCATCTGCCTGGCCTGTCTTTTCTGAAGAGCTCTAACCTTCTATTCCAACACTCCAGTCATATGAGCCATCCCACTATGTTTCTGTGATTACAACAGTGTATATCCCCATAGATATGTACACATCTCTAACTCCTTTTGTTTATTCCCCATGCAGTGTGTGTTTGTATAAAGGCATCTGAGCTGAGCTCTGAATAAATCTGACTCATTTGCTGGAGCGGCTTGAGTAGCTCTGCTTCACTCCGAGCATTCATTACAGGTGATGACATCCTGCTGGTGGGGATGGGAAGTACTGATGCCCTTTTCCCTCAGAAAATCTAGTTTAAAGCTGCCTTGACCAGCCTGGCAAGTCTCCTACCAAAGCAGCTCTTCCCCTTCTTTGAGTTTACTTTTTTTTTTTTTCTTGTAACATGTAATGCTTTAAAATAAAATTTTCTTTTATCATTCATCCATTTTCAGTTTTGCTCTAGTCCCTCAGGGTTTTATTTTTCTCTAAAACTTAGGTTTTTTTATTTTTTACACAACTTTGACAAATACAGTATTTAAAGTTTCTTTTAAGGAATCTTCCACTCTAGCAAACAATCAAGACAAAAGGAAATCTATATTATACAGATCATTTATTGTGCTGGCACTGACTGAACACAGAAGAAATATAGAAGAAAACATTGCTACTGAGCAAATGATGAGCAATAAAAAATGATGAATCTTACCAAATACTGACGTTTACTAACATACTACCATTCCTGCTCTGTTTAACTGCTTACCCAGTTATTTGATTTAATAAGAATATATGGAGTCCTGATCACCAACAATTTGAATAGCAGGTATTTAGGAATATGAGACACAAAAATAAGAATGCTGAATTTCATTATGACTTTCTAAAATTGTCACCTTTTTTACAGCTATAATTGACAGTCATAAAATTGTGGAGCATTTCCAGGAAGGAACTTCATTTAAAATCTAATGCAGACAGAAAAACAGGGGGCAAAGGCTGAATGTCAGGCATAAATGGTAGCTTCGGTAGAACAGAAAGCCTCACTACAAAAATAACAAACAAAACCAATTAGCATTTTAACAGCTAAAATAAGGAAAGAAATTGCACAAAAAGAAGGCTAAATAATGTTTTTTTCCTCGAAAGATAATTACTTTAAAACAACAGAATAAATCCGAGAGCAATGATATTTCTGACAACTGTGTTGCATTTTGTGTGCCTTACAAGAAAATAATTATACTATAATTTATTTCAAAGCACTTGCTGCTATTGTATTATAGAAAGAATCACAGAATAGTTAGGGTTGGAAAGGACCTTAAGATCATCTGGTTCCAATCCCCCTGCCATGGGCAGGGACACCTCCTACTAAACCATGCCACTCAAGCCTATGTCCAACCGGGCCTTGAACACTGACAGCGATGGAGCATTGACAACTTCCCTGGGCAACCCATTCCAGTATCTCACCACCCTTACAGTAAAGAATTTCCTCCCCATATCCAGTCTAAAATTCCCCTGTTTAAATTTGAAACTGTTACCCCTTGTCCTCTCACTAGAGTCTCCCATGAAGAATCCCTCCCCAGCATCCCTATAGGCTCCCTTCAGATACTGGCAGGCTGCTATGAGGTCTCCACGCAGCCTTCTCTTCTCCAGGCTGAGCACACCCAACTTTCTCAGCCTATCTTCATACGGGAGGTGCTCCAGTCCACTGATCATCCTCGTGGCCCTCCTTTGGACTTGTTCCAACAGTTCCATGTCATTTTTATGTTGAGGACACCAGAACTGCACACAATACTCCAAGTGAGGTCTCACAAGAGCAGAACAGAGGGGGAGGATCACCTCCCTCAACCTGCTGGTCACGCTCTTTTTGATGCAGCCCAGGATAGGGTTGGCTTTCTGGGCTGCGAGCGCTCACTGCCGGCTCATGTGCATTTTCTCATTGACCAACACCCCCAAGTCCTTCTGAGCAGGGCTGCTCTGAATCCCTTCTCTTCCCAACCTGTATGTGTACCTGGGATTGCTCCCACCCAGGTGGAGGACCTTGCACTTGGCATGGTTAAACATCATCAGGTTGGCATCAGCCCAGCTCACAAGCGTGTCAAGGTCCCTCTGGATGGCATTCCTTACCTCCAACGTATCAACCGAACCACACGGCTTGGTGTCATTGGCAAACTTGCTGAGGGCGCACTCAATCCCACTGTCCATGTCACCGACAAAGATGTTGAACTAGACCCGTCCCAACACTGATCCCTGAGGGACACCACTCATTACTGGTCTCCAGCTGGACATTGAGCCATTGAGCACAACTCTTTGCGTGTGGCCATCCAGCCAGTTCTTTATCCATCGAGTGGTCCACCTTTCAAATTGATGTCTCTCCAACTTAGAGACAAGGATGTCATGTGGGACAGTGTCAAATGCTTTGCACAAGTCCAGCTAGATGACATCAACTGCTCTACCCCTGTCCATCACTTCTGTGCCCCCATCATAGAGGAGCACCAGGTTGTATTTTTATAAAAGATTTATATTTCTTATTTTATTTCTTCAATCCTGTTTTAGTGTGATCTGTAATACACTCCCTTTCGTAGTCTTCCTTTGAAGGGAGGCTAGCAAGAAGTCAGACATTTATATCATTTGGTTTCATTTACGCTGTTTACAATCATCTATTGATATTTAATGTTGTGTGATTTAGTAACTGGTATACCTTCTTTTATATAAGAGAATTTGTTTGCAAAGATGATTTCCTGAATTCTTTAAATTTCTGGGGAGTTCTGCTTAGAATGCCTAGTCTAGGAATACAGCAGAAGTAGTGCCAAGCAGTCATGCTAAGGGGAAGACCCTTCTGGATAATTATGGAGCCTCTCAAGTGCATCCATGATGATCAGAAGGAATTTCATGTTCCCTTGCTTGTCTTTAGGGACTGTGGCTGTGATAAACTGACTAAAATATTTCAGGGAAAATAAATTCCTCTGATCTGAAGGGGACATGGATGATCTCTGCAGCAGGGTATTGTGAGGACTAAAGAAGGGACAGAAACAGAGACATTTATTTAAAATTAATTTCTAATATTTTCTTTTTAAAGGACAAAATGTATTAGCTTTATGTTCATGCTTTCTTATACTTTTGAGCTCTTCGTTTTTCTCCTGGAGAAAAAGCACATCCAGTTGGAGCACAATTCACTTCCTCTCCACGTCCCATTCATTTGTCTGCCAGAACAAGGAAAACTCAATTCAATCTGTCTCCTGGCATGCAGCCCAAAGAAAACAACCAAGGTCAAATTTTGGAAGGTAAAAAAGCAAAAACGAAAAAATACAAAGCAACATTGTGATCTTAATAGTACACTTTAAAGAGCTTTTATTCTCTGAAGTTCAAAGTGTTCCCTTAAAAGCGTAGTGCTTAAATAAGCTCTTATTCCTGCCAAATTACTTATCCAATATTCATATAACACCCTTTATTATGGCTAAGCTTGTATATACTGAAAAGTACTCGTTAAATATATACTATTTTGAGAAGAATTCTTGGAGTAAAGGGGTGTACCAATTTCGACCGGTTTAGTAAGAAAAAAGGTAAAAACATGCTGTTAGTGAGAGACAAATACTTCTCCCTTTTTCCTTCATAAAAAAAAAAAAGCAAAAGAAAAGATGGAAGACTGACATATTGTCTTATAGCAGATTAATAATGATGCAATCTGAATACAATTAAGCGCTGCTAACAAATTAATTACAAGGCATAGTGTTTAAATACTCCAAAAATTTACAAGAGTGGGGGAGAAAAAAAAAAACTATAGAAGAACAGAACACAATATACAGTTTGGGTTGTTTTATTTTCAGATTTATATAGTGTTCTCAAATATTACTTATTTTACATCTAAAATAATATTTATCACACAGATGGTGGTGACTGAAATTAATTTAAGATTTAAATTTTAAAACTGTACTTTAAATACTAAATTGATCATCTGTTCCTTTAAAGTGTATTAACTGCATTAATTTACTTCAAGCTAGTGTGTAATCTAATTTCTGTAAGAAAGTGCCATACAAATGGGGGACAAGGAAGACTTATTTAAGCCTTTTTAAAAAAAAAAAAAAAAAAAAATGTGAAGCATGCCGGAGTAAGGCGGTTAGAAAATTTTGGCTAGTATTTTAAACATACCTAATGTTCTCTTTGAAGAGGTCAGTTGTGAAACTTGACAAATTTATTCTGCTTATTGCAATGGAAATACATTTTCTCATTTTGCATCCTCTTCATCTGTAATTTTTTTTTTGTCTCTGTTTAGCTGAATGTTAGGTGAAAAAAATGGCAGGGTTTTAGGGGTTTTCATTGTGGGTTGGTTTATAGGACAGCAGGCCTGCTGCCAACAGATAGGGGTACACCTGTCTCAAAGGCAGAAAAGGATCTTTATGTAGGAATTAGCTCATTGAAAGAGCTTTAAACAAGATTTGAAGTAGGAAATGGATAAAACCAGGCTCACTAAAGATAAGCCTGGGGGCAGCACACTAAAGTTTAGGGATGGTGTGCTACTGAGTTCCTTTAATCTGCCATCTCAGTGGAGGAAACGGATGGAGATCCATGCTGCAGCAAAAATGCAAGGGCTATTGATGTGTTAGAAACCATGGAAGTACCTGAGAATAGTCACATAGAAATTAGGGCTTCTCCCCCCCTAAAAATATCAGGAGCAGTAGCACAACAGAAGTACATCTACAAAAATGCACACAGCGATGTCAACCCACAGGAGGATCTGAAAACCATAGTGCAGCAAGAAAACTAAGACATAGTTGCCACCATGAAAACATAGTGGGATGACTTGCACATCTGGGGTGCTGAATGGAAGGCTATAAATTCTCCAGAATGGATTGGCAAGCAATAAGAAATGGTGGGGTAGCCCTGTATGATAGGGAGTATTTTGACTGTCTAGGGCTTAATGATGGTGATGACAGTGTTGAGTGATAAGGGCGATGGCAGGCTGCTTAAAGACAAGCCAGAAGGAAAGACCAGCCTGGCTAAGCTGAGATCCTTGGCTGGAACTCAGGAAAAAAGGAGAGTTTGTGACCTTTGGAAGAAGGGGCAGCATCTCAGGATGACTACAAGGGATTGTGAGGTGGTGCAAGAAGGGCCAAAGCCCAATTGGAACTTAATATGGCTACTTCCATAAAAGACAATAAGAAATGTTTCTGCACATACATTAGCAACAAGAGGAGGGCTAAGAAGAACCTCTATCCATTAGTGGATGCAGATGCAAACAAAGTGACAATGGATGAGGAAAAGGTTGAGGTACTTAATGTCTTTTTTTTCTCAGTCTTTAGTAATAAGATCAGTTGTCTGGGTATCAAGCCCCCTGAGCTGGAAGACAGAGAGAGGGATAGAATGAAGCCCCCATAATCGAAGGGGAAGTGATTAGCTGCATTTAGACCCACAGTCTATGTACTCTCAGCTGGGTAAAAAGACTGTCTGGAGGGCTGAACCCGAAGACTTGTGGTGAATGGAGTTAGATCCCATTGGTGGGCAGTCACAGATGATGATCCCCAGGGCTCAGTTTTGGAACCAACTCTGTTTACTGACTTTATCAATGATCTAGGAAAGAGAATCAAGCACACTTTCAGTAAATTTTACTTTCAGTAAATTTGAAAATGACACTAAGTTGGATGAGAGTATTTATCTGCTTGAGGATAGAAAGGTCCTACAGGGGGATCTGGACAGGCTGGATCAGTGGGCTGAAGCCAGCTGTATGAGTTTCAACAAGGCTAAGTGCTGGATCCTACACTTGGGTTACAACAACTCCATGCAATGCACGCAGGCTTGGAGAAGAGTAGGTGGAAAGCTGCCCAGCAGAGAAAGGCATATGGGTATTCACCGATAGCCAGCTGAATATGAACCAGCAGTGTGTCAATGTGGCCAAGAAGGCCAACAGAATCTTGGCTTGTATCAGAAATAGTGTGTTCTGCAGGACTAGGGAAGTGATTGTACCCCTGTTTTTGGCACTGGTGAAGCTACTACTGGGTTGAGCCCTGCACTGCAAGAAAGATATCGAGTTGCTGAAGCGTGTCCGAAGAAGGGCAACGAAGCCAGTGAAGGGTCTAGAAAAAAAGTCTTATGAGGAGCACTGAGGGAGTCTAGAGATAAGGAGGCTGAGCAGAGATCTTTTCATTCTCTATAACTACCTGAAAGGAGGTTGTAGAGAGTTGGGTGTCCATCTCTTCTCCCAAGTAACTACCGATAGCACAAGAGGAAATGGCTCAAAGTTGCATCAGGGGAGGTTTAGATTGGATATGAGGCAAAATTTCTTCACTAACAGGGTTGCCAAACATTGGAAGAAGCTGCCTGGGGAAGCAATCAAGTCACCATCCCTGGAGGTATTTAAAAGGTGTGTAGATGTGCTGCTTAGGGACATGGTTTGTTGGACATGGCAATGTTAGATTTACAGTTGGACTTACAGATATTCAAGATCTTTTCCAACCTAAATGATTCTATGATTTTACTGCTAGTTCTGTTATGTCTGTGTTATCTTTCTTCTAATATTTCCCTATGTTGGGACAGAATTTTTTTTTTTTTTTTTTTCAACAAAGATCCAGAAATAGCTTAAGCAGAAGTATAGTATAGCCCTCAATGAGCAGAAGTTTCGCTGTCTATCTGTACTGCCTACTTTGTTCATTAATATACTGTTAAAGTTCCAGGTGCATGCTTTGACCCTTACAATTTGGAAGGTTTTCTTCAGTGTTAGGGCTCAAATTTCTACATCTGATGAGGAATTGTCATGGTTTAAGCCTAGCTGGTAACTCAGAATCACACAACAGCTCACTCACTCCTCCCTCCCACTCCCAGAGGGATGGGGAGGAGCCTCAAAAGAATTTAACTCCCATGGCTTGAGATAAGAACAGTCCAGTAACTAAGGTATAACACAAAATCACTACTGCTACCACCAACAATAATAATTAAAAGGGATATAACAAGGCAAGAGAATAAAACAGCTCACCATCTGCCGACCAAACCCAGCCCAACCCGAGCAGGGATCTAATCCTTCCAGGTAACTCCCCCAAGCTTATATACTGGACATGATGTGCTGTGGTATGGAATATCTCTTTGGTAAGTTTGGGTCAGGTGTCCTGTCTCTGCTTCCTCCCAGCTTCCTCTCCTCCCTGGCAGAGCATGAGACTCAGAAAGTCCTCTGTCAGAGTAAACATTATTCAGCAACAACTGAAAACATTGGTGTTATCTGCGTTGTTTCCAGGGTGAAAGTGAAAAACACAGCACTGCAATAGCTACTAAGAAGGAGAAAAATAACTGCTACTGCTGAACCCAGGACAGGAATGTTTTTTTCTGACAATGAGTGAGTCATGAGAGAATTAAAAGGTTTTGCTCATTACTTTTACTGCTGAGTGACATAAAATTTCATTATGAAATGTGACAGGGAGAGCAAGGCATAAAATTCAGTTATTAGGGTGGCAAGTAATGGTGGGTAACAACTTTTATTCTAAGGATTTTACGCTAAGGTTTCTTTTCTGTGATTTCTCTTTTGCAACATTCAGACACTTCAGACTCACTCTAGTCTAGGCTCCTGCCCCTGTGCCACCAGTCCAGTTTTGATGGACTACTTGACATTCTGGATCCTGGTTGGTGGTGCAGTCTATATGGAGTAATTCCATTTATATGCTGTGTCAGGAATCCATGCATAGGGTGCACTCCACAAGGAGATATTTTTTCACTGTTTATGTCTTTCTAGCATAGATGGTTGGGATAAGTCACCAATGGCCTTGTTTGTCACATCTTCTCATACCAATTATTTTTACTTTCTCCATAGTTACAGACATGGTTAGTGGTTGTTGCCTGGATCATTAACAGTTTCTGCTCTTCACCTCACATGTGTTACAAGAATTTTAAAGAGTTAGCCACTTGACCGGGTTTTGTTTATTTCATGGGAGTACCTACCTAAACCTTTAGGAGAGGGCAGATGCAGTCCACAGTCCTGGAGTAAGACAACCCTATAACAATTTTCTGTGCATCATTTCTTTTCTCAGCACATACCAGAACACAACTGGTAAGCTGACTCGAGAGCTGTGCAGATGTAGGCAAAGTCTTACTTATCTGAATGGTGCTTTCAAGTAGAGTTCAACCTATGAAATGGGTGTCAGTGTTCACTCCTTCTACTTTTATCCATTGTTCTTTTCACTGACTCTCAAAAGTTTTGGAAATACAATGAGAGAAAAACTCTCTTGGAAACTCTACAAAAACAAGCATTTTGCAACAGTTCTGTATGGTGCTTCCAAACTAAATAAGCCCAGATTTGTTGATATCAGTGTAGCAGACCCAAGGAATATTTAAGGTAGATTGGAAAGGACAGCCTCATATAAAGCATAGTTTATCCTTTCTACTGAACAGAGGAGTCCTTATCTAGACTCATAGTGATGAAGGTCTTTATTTTAGGCTGCATTCATGATGAATTCTAAGATCTCCTTCCTTTGGCTAACTCATTTTATGTCAGATTTTAAGTTTGGGGCTTCTAGCATCTCTAAAGTACAATCATTCACATGTTGAAAATTGTTCATAGATCCTTCATTCTGAACCACATATCTTGAAAAATATTAGTGAAGAGATTTGATTTTCAGTAGAGATATATATTTCCTAACAAGAATGTTTGAAGCTGTTACCTGCTGTTATTATTGACCAGATAAAATTACTTTCCTTGGAACCTTGGGCAGCCAAACACCCTGTGGAAACATTTCCTGAATTGTGGTAGTGCAGAATAGCTGAATTAGTGAAATACCTTCATCACATCCTAAAATAAGGATAATGGATAGTTGGAGTGTCTTCAGATACCAGTCTAAGCAGTGTATCTAAACTTTAGACTATGAAAGTTGCATTAAATTAAACTCAGATAAACACTTCAGAAATTTCTTTGGGTTTGCCTAGATTCTGTTAGTGCTTTTCAGGATACTAGAAAGTTGATTTTAGAAAAGAGTAGGCCGACAATAACTAAATGGAAGCGGATGTCTTCCACAAATATAAGATATAATGTATCACATGAATGAATATTTTTACAAAATTCTACAGAGTGGTAACATAGGAAGTTCTATAAGGACAGTTACCGTCATTCTTACCATTATTTAGTAGTTTTATAGCAGAAACTCCTTATTCACAAAACCAATTTGTTAAATACTGATTGTTTTACAA
Source organism: Ara ararauna (assembly GCA_028858755.1). Classification (NCBI taxonomy): domain Eukaryota; kingdom Metazoa; phylum Chordata; class Aves; order Psittaciformes; family Psittacidae; genus Ara; species Ara ararauna. The sequence goes on from CM054376.1 coordinate 23,938,873, forward strand.
GTTACTAATAGATAAGGCTAAGAAGTTAGGATGAATCCTGTGTTATGATAACGCTGCATGCCTAAAATACAAAGAGGATGAACAAGGTTCAAGCTTTATTTCTGGACTAGCGAAGGTCATTAAGGTAGGCTTAACCTACCTTCTTTAGTCTTTACTGAGACCTGAAAAGACCTACAGTCAAAGTTGGTATGAGAAGGTAACAACGATTTAAGATTTAGCTGCATTTTAGCAAATGTCTCTAGATTACTGAAAGCAGAGGCAATTCTTTGCTGATGTTTCAGCCAGAGACAGAATAAGGGCAAACAGACATTGCTTGCTTCAGGGCGCATGTTTCTATCAGTAACACAGCATAACATATGTGCTGCATAACACATTCTGCCATGCTAGTGCAAAGACAGCCTTATGCAGGAAGCAGAAGGCACATGCAGAGTTAGATAATGTAAAAACAGGGTATCAGAGGCGGACACAGCTGTACAGGGTAGACACATAAAAAGCTACTGATTGTTTAGGGTAGGTAAAATAGCTAATTTTTCCTTTTCTAGGAACAAATAAGAATCAAGAAAAGCACTATGTTTCTCTGATGGTTCTCTGTACTCTGTGAAGCTTGTCAACCAGACCACAGAGCTTTCACAGCTCACCAGGGACTCCTTTTGTCTTGCAGCCATGCTCTTTTCCAGAGCGTTTCCTATGGAGCATGTCTAGATGTCCTAACTGAAAGAAATTAAGTTTTACACTTGGAGAAAGGACTCAGAGGCCCATATGGGAACCACAGCATAGACACAGCAGAATATCCTGAATTGGGTGATTACTGCTTTTCATAACTCACAATTTCATTCTACATTTCAACTTCAAAGTTCTAATAAAATTTTAGTTAGAAAACCTGACAGGCTATAAAGCTAACTTTGTAATGTTAATATAACTTAAGATAAATAGATTAATGAAATTATAAAATCCAACTTAAATATTTAAACCATATGAAATTAATACACACTGATCTCATATAATAATGCTTAATCAATAATACATTATTATGATTTTTTTTATGTAGAATAAGTAATCACATGCTCTCAGTTTCTCACAATACAAGAGAAACAGAATGTTTACGGGGATTAGGTATCTACATCTACTTTTTTTTTTTTTTTTTTTTTGCTGCTTTGGTTTTGGCTTTGTTTTTTTGGTTTGGTTTGCATTTTGTTTTGTTTGCTTGTTTGCTTGTTTGCTTGTTTTGTTTTTGCTTTTGTTTGTTTGTTTAGTTGTTGAAGTTTTAACTTTATTTTTTATTTTCTACTCCCTCTTATTTATTTTAGCCAATAACTTAGTAGCATTGAGTTTAAAAAAATTGTTAGTACCTAGTCAAACTGATGCATTGTCTAATGCCTGTAAAATAAAAGGGTGAAAGTGCAAATATATAAACTAAGCCAAAAACTACTGCAAAGGAGCACTATGATGTTCTGGTTATATTAATGAAAAATGCATATATCAGAAATTGAATTTGAATAATCTACCAAATTTTTTTTAACATGTCATCATTTCGATCAATGAATGGAAAAAAAGCCCCATAAACCCATAAACCAAAAAAATGTGTTGAGGAAGAAAGTTGTCATGATTTAATATCAGCTAAACTTTTGTCTTTATAGACCATTTTATGATTTAATATCAGCTAAACTTTTGTCTTTATAGACCATTTTACACACTTACACCTTTTTTATACAAATTATATTCAAGAACTACTTTAAGTCAAATTCTTTGTTTTGATAAATCATATTTGACATCAGAAGTATTATATGGGCTAGAATTTTGGCAATTTCTAACATTAACTTTAGGCTCAGATTCTCCCAGTTACAGAATGTCTAACCCTGCCTGAGAATGTATTTCTTCTTTCAGATTTGTCACCTTTAACTAAAATTCTTTTGAGGTCATAGTATTATGCTAACAAAACTAATACTTGCACAAATATGTCCCATTTTCTTGTTTGTTCGTATTGTTTCAATGCTTCTATCTTCCCCATGTCTTTTATTAAAATATGTCCCCTATATCTTCTTGTCTCTCCTCATTCTTGTTTCCAGATTTCTGCTTCTTCCTCCCAAATCTTCTAATTTAAATTCTTTGTCAAGTTGGACTACATTACAATCCTTTGCCTTAAAAAAAAAAAAAAAAAAATCACTCTAATGACTATAGATATTTTTTTTCCAAGTGGATACTTTTCTTCCTTTGAACTTCTTCCTTTGTTTCTACAATGAAACTAGAAATCTAATTAGATACTGATTAAAGTTGAGATTTACAAAGAAATGGGTCAGGCTAAAATATTTGCATTTCAGATAAAACTTACAAGGTACAACACAAAACTCTTTTATGAATAGCTATTTTTTATCTAAGCACAACTGCAAAAAAAGCAAAAAAACTGGAAAATATCTATCAGCTACCTCTATGCAAGAAGGACAGTGCCTGGAGTATTGCGTGCTGTTCTGGTGTCCTCAGCATCAAAAGGACATGGAACTGTTGGAACAAGTCCAAAGGAGGGCCACAAGGATGATTAGGACTGGAGCACCTCCAGTATGAAGATAAGCTGAGAAAATTGGGGCTGTTCAGCCTGGAGAAGAGAAGGCTGCATGGAGACCTCATAGCAGCCTGCCAGTATCTGAAGGGGGCGTATAGGGATGCTGGGGAGGGACTCTTCATGAGGGACTGTAGTGAGAGGACAAGGGGTAATGGGTTCAAACTTCAACAGGGGAAGTGTAGATTGGATATGAGGAAGAAATTCTTTACTGTAAGGGTGGTGAGGCACTGGAATGGGTTACCCAGGGAAACTGTGAATGCTCCACCGCTGTCAGTGTCCAAGGTCAGTTTGGACATAGCCTTGGGTGGCATGGTTTAGTGGGAGGTGTCCCTGCCCCTGGCAGAGGGGTTGGAACTAGATGATCTTAAGGTCCTTTCCAGCCCTAACTATTTTATGATCCTATGATTCACTGCTACTAACATGGTATTACTAAAATGAAATAAAAATCAGATACCAGGGAATTAAATTGAATATTTGTTTCAGTTTTTGTCTATAGGGTGAGAATAATAAAAGTTTACTGATCTCTAATAGGCAAGAAAATGCTCTGAAACTTTTGCAGGCAATCTTTTACATATTTCACTTTACATTAATTACATTCACACCTACACTAATTTTCACTATCTTAAAAAAATAAACAATATTTTATCTTTTCCTAGTCCAACTTGAATTGAAGTTCCTGTGGTGGGTTGATCTTGGCTGGCTGCTAGATGCCCATACAACCACTCTCTTATTCTCCCTCCTCAAGAGGATGGGGAGAAAAAGTGAAATAAAGAATCTCGTGAGGCAAAAATGTAGGAAAATCACTTATCAATTACTGTCACAGGCAAAACAGACTCTACTTGGGGAAAACTAATTTACTTTATTGCCAACTGAAATAGAGAAGTATGGTCAGAAACAAAGACAAAATTAAAACACCTTCCCAAGCTCAACTCCACTCCTTCACTTCCAACCCCTCTTTCGCTTTTCTAAGCAGTGCAGGAGGAAAAAAGGGAATGGGATTCGCTCTCCATAACAGCGCCGCTCCTTCCTCTTCACCATTTCCACCTGTTCCAGTGTAGAGTCTCCATATACTTCAGTTCCTTCAGGAAATATGCACTTGCTGTGGCTTAGAGTCCTTCACGGCCTACAGCATGGATATCTTGCTCCAGCCTTATTCTCTTCACAGATTGTTGGGGAATAACTGCTGCAGCACCAGGAGCACCTCCTCCCTCTCCTTATTCTCTGACCTACGTGTTCACAGGGCTACTTCTTATGATGATTTTCCTTACTCCTTACTGTTTTCTGGTGTTTCAAACATGTTTATCCAGAGGCACAATTTTGTCTGAGGGGCTCAACTGTGCCGTGCTGTGGATCCTTTGGAAGTAGCTGGAACCAGCTGCGTGTGGCACAGGGTAGCCTTGGTCTCCCCTCACAGAAGCTGCCTCCTTAGCTTCCCATTGCCACAGTTTAATACATCAAATAAGGCACATTCCGACAAAATCAGTTTTTTCCTTTCCTGAAATTTGAGAACTTTTATTGCTGTCCATGAAATTATGCTGACATTGCTCTCCTTTCACAAGGAATAGAAAGTGAACTTGTATATGGTTTCCATGATCTCCATGCTCCCGTATTAAATAAGTAGTTAAGCAAATAAAAGAGATGACTATGCAAGCAAAAATTCAGTGTTTTCCCAGTTGAGCATTTAGCTGTCCAATCAGGTGAGGCTCAGCCTTCCTTACTTGATATATGCTTGACAACATTTGAATAAATAAGATGCTGCAGTGAGTACAAAGCATATTCCATGGATTCACTAACAGCTCAAAATTCATCTTCATGACAGCACAAATGAGCCCCCAGTTTTGAAAGAGAGGTGCATTTGCACTGCGTGGAGTCTGATGAAATCACTGTGAAGCATTTTATACTGATAAGCAGCTGTTCTTTAAAAGTGTTTTGCAAATTTACTTCAAAATTAAGTAAAAACTGAAAATAAAATACAGCAGGATATATTTCCTGTAGAATCAGATAAAATGATTTATCTGATCATATTATTTTACAGCACAACTAATGCATAGCGCAAGAAATAGCTAAGGAGAAAAATACGTGCAGTAAACTTTCAATTTTACACTGGCAATTCCTGACATGAACTGCTGATTCCTCAACATTCACAGTAACATTAATAACTTCATTTTTACAGAATTATATTATTGCATGATAGGATGTAACTGTATAGTGTAACATATTGTACACAAACCAATGGCATATGTGATCCTGAAGTGCTGTGAGAAAAGCTGATAATAGCATCACAAAAGCTTCTTTTCTTTCAGTTTTGGCAATTATATATATATTATGGTGCCCCAGCTAGCCAAAGGGGAGAAAGACCCAGAGCTTTCAGCACACTATGTAAACGGTGCATACCTCTAGTCTGACATGTGGCTGTGATTTAAGTAATCTGTTCTTAAGTTACAATTATAATTATACTGGATGAGCACAATGTCAATCCAAAGATGGACAGATGGGTTTTAGTTGGTCTGCTTCTAGGGAATAAAGTAGGATAATTGCTAGTGTTATCAAATATTGATTTAATTTAGAGATGCTTAGTTTGTTGGGTTATTCTTAACATTTGAGAACAGAAATGTGCACAATGTAATAAACTGCATTTCCTCCTATTACTTCCATATATAAAGAACTATGTATTATATATACACAATGTTAAAGAATAGTTGCAGCAAGTACTACAGGATTTCTTTAGATATAGCGGTTTATCAAATTTCAGGGACACTGAGGGACTCACTATAGGCTAAATATTGCAGAGTTATCTCTCTGCATCCCTGCTGTTAACAGTTATGCTCTTCCACAAAGAGTATCTTTCTCAATAATCAGACATTTAATGCAGCTGTAATACAGTTTTCTTTTTTTCTTTTTTTTTTTTTTTTTTCTGGAGAGGTATCATTCATAGCACTTTACCATTAGCTTGTACCAAAATTAGGTCAGTTAGTGTGTAGAAGAGTGAACAAGTAAATAGCTGTCTCCTAAATAACTGATAAATCACTAAAGAAATCTATGCCTTCCATCTTTCCTCAGTCCCAATATAATGGAAATATGTTAAAATTTTGAGGCTAAAGAGTAAGGAAATATGAAACTGAGGTTAACCCTGCGTATGACTGAAATGTGATGTTTAGTTATGAGATTCTATTCTTTGTTTGTATATCACTAAATTAGTTACATTAGTCTGAAAAGCATGCAACTATATTATTTATTCAGTTAAAATGCAATCCCAGGCATGGCTGCAGGTTAGGCAGAGATGAGATACAGGGCAGTCCTGCAGAGAAGGACTTGGGGGTTTTGGTTGATGAGAAAATGAACACGAGCCGGCAGTGAGCGCTCGCAGCCCAGAAAGCCAACCCTATCCTGGGCTGCATCAAGAGGAGCGTGACCAGCAGGTGGAGGGAGGTGATCCTGCCCCTCTACTCTGCTCTTGTGAGACCTCACTTGGAGTATTGTGGGCAGTTCTGGTGTCCTCAACATAAAAAGGACATGGAACTGTTGGAACAAGTCCAAAGGAGGGCCACGAAGATGATGAGGGGACTGGAGCACCTCCCGTATGAAGATAGGCTGAGAAAGTCGGGTGTGTTGAGCCTGGAGAAGAGAAGGCTGCATGGAGACCTCATAGCATCCTTCCAGTATCTGAAGGGGGTGTATAGGGATGCTGGGGAGGGACTCTTCATGAGGAACTGTAGTGAGAGGACAAGGGGCAATGGGTTCAAACTCAAACAGGGGAAGTTTAGACTGGCTATGAGGAAGAAATTCTTTACTGTAAGGGTGGTGAGGCACTGGAATGGGTTACCCAGGGAAGTTGTGAATGCTCCATCGCTGGCGGTGTTCAAGGCTGGATTGGACATAGCCTTGGGTGGCATGGCTTAGTGGGAGGTGTCCCTGCCCCTGGCAGGGGGGTTGGAACTAGATGATCTTCAGGTCCTTTCCAACCTTAACTATTCTATGATTTTATGATTCTATGAAAATATCAATCAGCTTTCTGAAACACAGCTAATTATTTAAATATTTTCTTTTTCTTGACCTTTAACTAATGTTTATAGGTACCTAAATAAGTCAGTAATTGTGTACTACCTTGACACACTGAAACAAATTGCTGCATCAAGGTTGTCATAACACTGATATATTTCTGGTTCCACAAGTCCATTTCTTCAGATTATGTCCCATCTTTCCTTTCTAGGATGAATTCAACATTCATACTAGAGGCCAAATTCAGATAAAAACTCCCAAAAGTAAAATCTCCAGCACAGGATACTTTAAACACCACGTTAAACTTACTATAGTGTTTCACATGTTCCTTCTCATGCATGCAGCAGTTAAATATCAAACCAAAGCCAAGTCTTTGCCATATACGTGTGATTCAAGTAAAGCTTAAACACTGTCATATCAAGATCAGGCCGGTTTAGGTTCTGTGCAACCTGATCTAGTTGAAGAAGTCCCTGCTCATTGCAGGGTGATTGGACTACATGACCTCTAAAGGTCCCTTCAACCCAAACTATTCTGGGATTCTATGATTATATGAATTAATTTAATTTATTTTCTTACACATACACCAACCTCTAATTTAGGCATCTTCAGGCATCTTTACTTCTGGTGCAAACAGATAATAAGGATTTTCAGTGAAAAGTTTTGAGTGGAAGGTATTTTACTTAATTTTTAATGTTGCTACCTTATATTATTAACTTGGCTTTAATGTCTTTGAAATCATCTATACCATATAACATAATCAACAGTATTCCTTTGCACGTTTAATTTTTAGAAGGAATCTAACCAGATTTTTTTTTCAGATAAATTTAAATTTCAGTCATCATATTAAAGGTGGGAAAACAAATTGTATTTCTTTCAGATGAGAATAATCTGAAAGATTTGTTTCAAGAACTTTCACTGGGGCTGTAACATACAATCTTAAGTAAAACCTCCCCAAAATATATATGCAGCATAGATGTCAGGTCCTTATAACATTTTGTCCTGCAGATCCCCACCTATTTTATAGTGATCCTTGCTAAAGTGGGCGCAGCCATGGCCAGAATATCTTCTTCTATTGTATTTTCTAGATGTAGAGAGTTTTAATTTTTCTCTTCAAATATAATAGGTGATTCAAATTGATGGTTTGTGATGAAAATTTTTAGATCTTTCTTAGATATGGGGGGAGACTGTTATAGATATAGAACGCCAAAAGTAACTCCCGTATCAATGGCTATAAAGCCATAAAGTAGATAAAGGTTCTTTCGGTGTCTCCATTATCTAGGTAGCATCTGAGGATTTATAGCTCTGTGAAGATAACTCCCCTTCAGTTCCTGTGTGGCTGGCTGCACATATCTTTGTGTGAGTAAGCTAAACCCCAGAGACTTTTACTGTCCATATGAACTTGATTAAGAAACAATACTGACAATCTGAGAACAGGTTGCGAAAAGAAAATGAATCACCGAATCTCTCAAGAGGCCAAACAGGTTATATAATACCAACCACTATGAGTAGTACAAGTTCACTCTGATAGATAAAATACCAGAGGAAAATTATGATGTGATAGTTTCACATACTGAATTAATAGCTAAAAGGGATACAATGCTATTAACTAGGAAGCAAAAATTAAAACATTTAAGAACAATTGTAATTCATACACTCTAATACAGTAAAAAAAAATTGGTAATAATAATTTTGTGGATGATAAGAACATTTTTTTTTCTGTGATATTGGTTGAAATTAATCTAAAATGAGTAAGAGAATGAATCATTTCAGCTGAACCCCATCACTGATTTGTTTGTGGAAACTATTAAGTTATGGAAGACAAGAATAAAATAATAATAAATTAGTTCAGTGCCTGTATTATAGTAGTACCTGAAAAATCTGCAGAAAGCTGAACCAGGTATTATCTACCTAAAAATACTATACTATGAATTATATAAGTAATATCAACTTAAGCCATCAAAATAAATCAGCCTTAATAGTCACAGAATCATAGAAAATAGAATTTCCAGAGGTCCCTTCCATGCAACTAGACCAACTTTTTTTAAAGCACAAATATGACCAGGACTAAGTTTGGCTTTAACTAACTAAATCTTGAAAAAAACACGAGGAATGCAGACTACGCTATCACCATCATTACAGAAGGCCTTAAAATGGTTAAATATGATAGGCTTATTTTAAACCCATGTTGGCTGCTTATGACTACCTTATTTCTTAACTTTACAATGATTGCAATTGCAATAACTTATATTCTTCATTATCTAGACTGTTCTGTTGTATTTCACTTGTTCCTATATCTGATGTGGGTTGTTTTTTTGTTTTGTTCAGGATTTTTTGTTTGGTTTGTTTTGGATTTTTTTGGGGTGTGTATGTGTGTGTGTGTGTTTTAAAAAAAAACTAAACAAATGAACAAACAAAAAACATCTGGAGTTACAAATTATATCTTATAGCTTTCTGATTATTTTCCTGACAGAAAATTATAGTTATAGTTATAAAGTAGGAATTATTACTCTGATAGCTTTCTGTATTGTGTATATTCCTTCCCAGCCTTGGTGAAATCATGTTTTCTATATGCAAATTAATATGCACAGAATTTTATTTTATTATCAGTTTAGAATATTTATTTCTCATTAAGGGAAAATAGTTTTCTATTTTTTAATCTAAACTTCAGTATTTCCTCTGCTTACTCATGCCATTATTCTTGGTCAAAGCCTCTTTTAGCATGCTAGACAGAGCCTTCCTCTGCTTGATACTTTTACTTCAAAAAGAAACATGAAGTATCATTTGACACTTCTTATATTTAAAGAAAAATTACTTGTGAATCTTCTGCGTACTCTTAATTCATTTTTCTCAGGTGTTAATAAAATGGTAGGTTACTGAATAAAAAATGTATTTATTTTCTGATGAAACAGTATTAAAATAGGGCATAGTAGAAAAATATTATTAGATTTATGAAATTTCTATATAAGAGAAGAGTATAAAACAGACTACCCTGTTTATTGACATATATGTCCTTGCTAATGAATCTCTTAAACATATATATAGATAATGTTTTCCAAATTATTATATATAAAAAAAACCTGGAGCTTTTTGGAAAGTCAAGAAAGTATATAAAAACTAAATAAACCTAGAAATTGGAATTAGCAATGATTCAACAATGCATAATTTACATACCAAAAATCTAAGAGAAGCTCAGCTTATAACTTTGATTAGTCTATTGTAAATTTTAGATTAATCATAAAGAACTAAAAACAGCAAAAGAACCCCAGAAATACGGCTTGTTTCAGAATGTTTCAGTTAGGATAAACTGTAATAGCAGATAAAGCTTAAAATTAAGTGTTTTGAACTTTATTATATACTTAGGTAACTGTCAAAAACAAAAAGTAGAAGGAACAATCAAAGAATAGGAAACAATCACAGCTACGATAAAAAGGAAAGCGCTAAGAATAACTAGATAAGAAAGGAAGAGGGTGGTTAATGAAAAATCTGTCTCTTGATGTGTCCCAATATGAGCCACAAAAGACTGATGTGAAAATGGAAAACATTATACTAAAAAGATTTGGCATTTGAGAAAGTCGGAAGTGCAAATAAATGCTGAAAATATTAAGACATGGCATGATGGCATGTCCTTCAGTATTTGTATGGTGGATCTATTCACTGTTATTGAGCATTTTTTTGGGGAAAAACTAATTTAATTATATTGGATTTTTATTCCTTTCTTCTACTGTCAAATATTTGGACATACATGCATCAAAGGTCTTTATTTATTTTCCTCATGATTTTTTTAAAATAAACAGTAGGCTTTGAAATTTAATTGAATGGTAGCTCTTCCTATTTTCACACTTCACTTTCAAAAAACAAAGGACAAAAGCCTTCTCCAGGAATTGATATGATTCACTGCCAAAGCAGCAACTGAATAGTTAAGTGGAACACATTTTGAAGTTTGGTATGGTTTCATTGCATGCCAGGCAGATTAAAGAAGTAGGAAAAGAGGACTCCTCCAGGAGAATTTTCAGTCTAGGCAGGATTATTGCCCAGTGTGACTCTACCTAATGTACTACGCCTCTGTTTCTTTCCCCATATGCTACTGTGATAGTCCTTGAAATGTTACCTGTTCTGCCTCTCAGCTCTTGCTTCTTTATGGTCAAGATCTTGCTCATAGACTGAAACACAATGAATTAAGGAAACAAGTAATATCTTGTAGTCAATTGGTTTCTCATTTAGTATTTATCTGCAGATGAATTACAGTAATGTAGGGCTATGTAGACCAACCCAAACTAGATCTAAGCAGCCTCTGTTACCTGCAAGTAGAATCTAATCTTAGGTAAAGAGCTCATACTGCAGGCTCATTTACTTTTATTCTAGCTGACATTTAATGCCAGTATTAGTTAAGTATCCATGCCTGAGATAACTTATGTACTTCTTTGTTGCCAGGCAGTACTGTTGTGACATGTACATTCTTTCTGAAGGAGTATATATCCAGATAAGCACCAGCAGGGAAAGCAAAGAGCTTTTGGGGGTTTAGTGTGTACTATATCGTCTTTGAAACTTAATGGAACTCCTGAGAATATGGTGATTGTGCTTTGCAAATTGTAGTCACTCCTAAAAGAACTGTTTGTAACTCTTCACTGATGAAACAGTGGTGAGAGCTACCAGTTCATTCATAGTCTGGATTTTTTTTTTTTTGTGTGTGTTTTTTTCTCTCTGTTCACCACTGAAGAAGCGTAATATTTCAAATAATTTTCAAATAATTGAGAATAATGTATATATTTCAAAATTATAACTACAGTCTATACTAGAATGAGTTATAGCTGAAATACTTTGAAATTGTCTTGTTCTTCCTTTTCTATCCTTCAATTCTGCTGCTGCAGTTTGCACTAACAAAATAGCACTTGGTTAGGTTTTTGGCTGTGATCAAACACAATGCTAAAACCCACCTTGCACATAGTTTCAAGCTCTGACAATGAAGGAGGTACTTATTACAAGGTCACGCTTTCTTACTAGAGAAAAAAATGCTGCCATTGTTGCCAAAATCATAAATATGTTGATTTTTTTACACTTCTGCATAAAAATGAATTTATTTTGCAATCTCAACTATCCTTAATAAAGTTAGATTATCTAATTTAAACAAGAACCTACTGTTAATGACTGGAAAAAGAAAACAATTATATAATATTTTCATTTTAATAGGCAGTATTTTTTCTCTTCATCATACTTTCTAAGAAAGGATTGTACGAAGAGAAGTCAAACTTCTTTCAAAAATAAGGCTTGTTTCTGTAAATCTTTATTTTCAGCTTGTTCCCCTTGGCCATGCATAAGCAGTCTTCACAGTGTCCTGATGTTTCACAGTACACACCTTCAAAATATTTCTGTAAAACAATCTTTGTTACAGAAATGCACAGAAAGACAAAGGACAACCTGTGTAAGAGACCTGGGAGCCTAAAGAATCATTAAAATGTAGAATTATAGAATAATAGAATCATAGAACAGTTAAGAAAGGACCTTAAAGGTCATCTAGTTCTAAATCCCTGCCATGGGCAGGGACACCTTCCACTCAATCATGTTGCTCAAAGCCCCATCCAACACTTCCAGGGATGGGTCATCCACAGCTTCTCTGGGCAACCTGTTCCTATGTCTCGCCATCCTCTCTCACAATAAATAATTTTTTCCTACTATCTCATCTAAATCTACCATCTTTCAGTTTAAAACCATTAGCCTTTATCCTATCACTACACTATTTGATAAAGAGCTCCTCTCCACCAACACCACCACTCAGCTTGATGTTACACAAACTTACCTCATGCTTTCATATATATGAGATTCAGTTTTCACTTACAAAATATTGATTTCAACATCTTAATCAAAAAAGAATATCAATGTTTAACAAGTATGTTAGGGAGAAGGGAGCAGGGGAAATAAAATAAGAATGATTATAAGAAAACCGTGAAAAGGGTAGTATAGGGAAGTTTTGAGCCTTGATAAAAAACTGCATGGACAGATGTACACATGGAAGGTAGGAAACAGCAATGGCACAATTATTCATCTTCCTGTGTCTTGTTAAGATCCAAAAAGACCACAGTTCACAGTTCTTAGTTCTGTCAGCTGCTTATGTTTGCAGTACCTTTCTGATTTCTTTGGCTGGGAAAAGTAGGGACAAAATGCTGGTACTATTGCACCAGGTGCTGTAATAGGTTTCTGTACAAATGTGAATAACATTCATACAGCTGCACCTAGGACTGTTGTTTGTACATAGATAGGAGGTGTTTTTAATATAGTTTTATGTAGTTAAAGACATTCAGTACTAAGGGATCATGCATGTGCTGGTGTGGTCATGAAAGAGTATGACATACTTACAAAATGTAAATATATAGATCCACACAGTCAGCAGGTAGATAATTAACATCAAATGAAGCTATGTGATACTTTGCACTAGCTGAAGATATAATATGTTGAATATAACAATATATTCTTATAATTTAAAATAATTACTTTGCCTTTTTTTTTTTTTTTACTTTAATCATTACTTTTAAAATAATTTCCCAGCAAATAGATATGAAGTAATTTTGGAAGTATATTGTTTTAAAAGGAATATAAACTTGGTGTAAACAAGATATGGCTGTTGTTAATTAATAATGACACTTTTCTATATAAAAATATTTATATTTTCTATGACTTTTTTATTCAAACACGATTTTTTTTTGGGTCTGTTACTCTCTTTTTTGATTTTGCCTATTAGCCTGAACAGGTGTAATTTTATGTTCTGCAACATAACTTTAGATTATATGAAATTTGGGATTTAAAAAAATAAATAAAAAAAAGAACAAAAAAATATTCCAATTCAAATGTAAGGCCAAAATAAAGTATCTTGTTCAAAGGGGTCATATAGTTCCAACATCAATACAAAATATCAAGTCAAAGTTGTCTCAGTGATAGCATCATTCTGTAATATACAAAATGAGGCTTTGATATGAAATACATAAAAATACTGTATAGTAAAGGAAGTAACCTCTTCTTGCCTTTTTCCTTCTTCTACAAGGCTGAAGCAACAGGGAATTCAACTGTAGAGCTAAGGAAAATTTAAAAAACTCTGTTCTTAGTAACATATGAAGTTTGAGGTTCCTATGATTCTTCTTCTAAACAATAGTAACTCTGCTTTTCTGAGAAGATGGAATATTCCACAACATATCCTAAACTTCTTAATTTATGAAAAAGAAATAAGATGGCATGAGAGATGCTGATATACTGTATAAGTCACAGGTCTAACTTTCAGTATATCAACATTCTCACCTAAACTTTTACAAGACTTAATCTTGTTGTAATTTTCACAGTTTCTAGAGACATAAAATGAAAGAAACTTACAAAAATCTCAAATTCATGTTTGGAAGATGCTCACATATCATGCTAACAGGGGACATTGATGCTTACTTACATGGAACTAAAAGTATTTCTTAAAGTTAACAGTGTGTCCTGGTTTCAGCTGTAACAGTTATTTTTCTTCCTAATAGCTGGTACAATTCTTTGTTTTGGTCTGAGAATTATTATGATAACACATCAGTGTTTCAGCCGTTGCTCAGTAGCACTTACCCTGATCAAGGATTTTTCGATCTCTCATGCTCTGAAAATGAGGAGGGGCATGGGAAGCTGGGATGAAGCAGAGACAAGACACCTGACCTGAACTAGCCAACAGGGTATTCCATATCACAGCATGTCATGCTCAGTATTTAAGCTGTGAGGAGTTACCCAGAAGGGACCGATTGCTGCTCAGATCAGGGTAGGTATCGGTCAGCGGGTGGTGAGCAAGTGCATTGTGCATCATTTGTATTTTCTGAGCTTTAGTTTTATTTTTGCTGTTTCTTATTATCATTATTGTTATTGTTGATATTATTTTTATTACCACTATATTGTACTATATTTTAGTTATTAAATTCTTCTTATCTCACATGGGGGAAGTGGAGAGGGTGAGCGGATGCCTGTGTGTGACTTAGTTGCTAGCTGGGTTTAAAACACAACACAGTCATAACCGAAAAAAAGGCCTTAACTCAAACATCCTCATTGCTATCATTCTTGGCTCTTTAACATCTAAAAGTCAGTCCTTTGCCTCTAGGATTTGAATTCCTCATTTTGCAGTCAAAAGAAAACTTAGAAACTTCAAGAAAGAGTCCACGCGATCTGTGACCTGTCTTAGATTAATATAAACAATTAAGATAATCTAGTGTGATAAGGTGTATATTAAGTTTTTAGACTAGAAAGTGAGTCTGAGGGCTAGAATATTGTTTGCATTTCAGTATCTAACTAACCTTTTCTGATTCATAACAAATTTTCTCTTTCACTGAGGGAAAGGAAGGAAATAAGGAAATAAAAAATATAAACAAAAAGAAACAGAGAATGGCTGAGTTTATCAGGAAGTTTATCAGATACAGATTAGCAGTGCCTAACAAATTCCTATTATGGCTTACAAAGGTGCATGTTACATTTTAAACTCTCCTCACTAGATAGAAGAGGACTGAAGATTCCCAAAGACATAATATCTCACAGTTTTTGCTAATAAAATTCCTTCCACTTTACCTCTCCTTTTAAATAACCTACAGTAATAAGAATATGTATTTTCTTATAGCACTAGAAAGTGAACTCATGGCTGGTTTTTGACAGTTGCTTTAAAGGAGAATTACAGGTGATCACAGACATAATGTACTTCAAAATGCAGGTTAAATGAGATGTTCAAAATTTTTCCTTTTCAACCTCTTTCTGCCTCTTTAATTGAAAACAACTGCAGTAGCTCTGATCAATGACAAAGGTATTTTCAAAACAGCACTTTCAAAATTATTATGCCCAAACATTTTTATTTCAATGTCATTTTAAATATTAAAAGCTGCATTCTCCAAAGATTATTTGTTTACAAAGATATTTTTATTGTCCAAGGTGCTAAGTGTTGCAGTAATCTAGATATTTTATTCATTGCATTTTTTATTTTCTAATGTTTGTCTTTGTTTCATATTAATATATACATTCAACTATTTCTGTATTCATTCCATGGGACTATTTTAGTCCTTCAAACAAACCCCATAAAACGCACACAGAAAATAGTTTACATTCATGGCATGAGTATCTGAAAAGAGGCTAATAGCCAAGGAAGAGTTATTTTAGATTTGTTTTTCCCCTTGAAATTCTTGCTCCATTTCAGTAAAGCAATAGAAACCATGTAGTATTACTTCAATTACTTATTTTTTATAAGGAATATTTAAAATTTAGACCCTAAGCTGTCAGTGTGTTTTTTTTTTTTTTTTTAAGAAGAACAATATTTCACAGCAGTTCATCCAGAATGGCTAACAGGGTTGTACTACATGTCTAGTGATCCTATGAAAAGAGAACATCATAGAATCAAAGACTCATAGAATAGTTAGAGTCAGAAAGTACCTTAAGATCATCTAGTTCCAACCCCCCTGCCTTGGGCAGGGACACCTCACATCACACCATGTTGCCCAAGGCTCTATCCAACCCAGCCTTGAACACCGTCAGTGATAAGAGCATTCGCAACTTCCCTAGCCAGCATGTGCCAGTGCTTCACCACCCTCACAGTAAAGAACTTCTTACTTATACCTTACCTAAACTTCCTCTGTTTAAATTTGAACCCATTACCCCTTATTCTATCACTACAGTCCATGATGGAGAGCCCCTCTCCAGCATCCTTGTAGGCCCCCTTCAGGTACTGGAAGGATGCTATGAGGTGTCCGTGCAGCCTTCTCTAGGCTGAACAGCCCCAACTTTCTTAGCCTGTCTTCATACGGGAGGTGCTCCAGTCCCCTGATCATCGTCGTGGCCCTCCTCTGGACTTGCTCCAACAGCTCCATGTCCTTCCTATTTTGAGGACACCAGAACTGCATACAGCACTCCAATTGGTGTCTCATGAAAGCAGAGGGGCAGGATGACCTCCTCTGATCTGCTGGTCACACTTCTTTTGGTGCAGCCCAGGACACGATTGGCTTTCTGGGCTGCAAGCGCACACTGAAGCCAACTCAACCAACACCCCCAAGTCCTTCTCAGCATGGCTGCTCTGAATCTCTTCTTTGCCCAACCTGTAGCTGTGCCTGGAGTTGCCCCTAACCAGCTGTGTGACCTTGCACTTGGCTTGCTTGTTCTCACGAGCATGTCAAGATCCTCTGGATGGCACTCCTTTCCTCCAGCATATCAACCAAACCACACAGCTTGGTGTCATTGGCAAACTTGCTGAAGGCACACTCAATCCCAAAGTCCATGTCACCAACAAAGATTTTGAACAAGAACAGTCCCAACACCTATCCCTGAGGGACACCACTCGTTACTAGTCTCCGGCTGGACATTGAGCTGTTTACCACAACTCTTTGCGTGCGGCCATCCAGCCAGCTCTTTATCCACCGAGTGGTCCACCTATCAAACTGATCTCTCTCAAACTTAGAGACAAGGTTGTGCGGGACAGTGTGGAACGCTTTGCACAAGTCCAGGTAGATGACTTCAACAAACATCATAAATTGTTCTTGGTGAAACAAGGAGCAACCTTCTGTTCTGTTGTCTTAATTTCAACGCATGTCCTTTCAAATACCTTAATTTTGTTTCATCTATTTTTTTTTTGAGCAAGGAGAAAAGGAGCAAAAAATTCCCTACAGAGCTCTCAAAAGAAATAGCATTTTTGTACAGAACTGCTTCTGTAGCCTCAAATTATCATCAAGGCAAAGTGACATGAATTTTACCAAAGTTTATGACTTTAAGAATGATATATTTTGTTTGTCCATATTCCTCAACTCTTTGAAAGTGAAATATTGTGCTTTAAGGTAGCAGAAGCTTCTCTGTTACAGACTAGAAAGAGTGCTTGGGAAAGAAACAAATTAAATACAAAGATCTAAAGACACCTTAAATAACCTGACATTAATATATCAATATATATTAAATTCTCCTTTTTAATACTGCTCTTTAAAATCTATTTTATTTTATAGGACTGAAAATTTCTTACATTGTCTAACTAAAAAACCTTTAATTCCTTCTCAATTAATATTGGATAAGGTAGTGAGTTACTGTTTCATTTGCAACTTGCTTGATTATAAATTATACATGGAAAGATGATTAATTTAAATTTTTATCCCTGGTCTTAACTTATCTAGAAAAGCTTCACATTAAAGTTGTTTCATAATCAGTAGTATTTCACAACCTGAGTTCTGTTAAAAGACTTCCCTAAAAGTACACATTGATTAAATAAAAAATAACAGAAATACTTGCATAGAATTTTTGGGAGTTGTTGTTTTTTTTTTTTTTTTTTTTTTCTATAGGGCATAACTGTAACTGGTTTACTTGCATGGATTATTTTAATTGTAATTATATCATCTGAGAGATCATGAAAGTGTTCAGGTGACTAACCTTGCAAGACTCATAAGTATAAACTGTCACTAAACCCCAAAACAATTAAGAGTTAGGCTCTCAATTGACAGAAATAGAATGTTCATTTTCTTAATGATATGTATTTCTTCTTACTGGCTTCTACTTTGCATAAACTTTAATTTATAGAACATTTTCTTATAGCAGAATTTTATCTCAAGCATTAGAAATATGTATGCCTGACATATTAAATCTTCTGTAATACTGTTAAATATAATCACATAATAAACAGATCTCTGAAAATATTATATAATAACATTTCAGCATCTTGATAACGTTAATAGGTTTAACATTTCTTTTCCTACCAAAAGACAGAGAAGTTTTTAATTATTATTTTACTGTTTTGTTTTGTGCATTTTGTTTTCTGAGAGCTTTCTTATTGTGGAAATATCCTTCTTTCTTTATCATGTGGAACATGTTTTGTTGCAGAAAGGAGAATATCCATGTTCTGCACAACTGTATTCTTATTTGTATACCCAGCCTGCCCCTGTGGTTGAGACGGAACATGAAAGCAAATGGCTCAGTGGGGGTGAGACATGTGCTTAATATTTCCTTCTGGGTAGGATTTGGACTTAAATAATACCTAGCAAGATGTGTGACACAGAGCTCAGTACCTGTCCAGGACAGGCAAGGAATATAGAAATTTGTACAGATCAGTAGTTTCTGAGCATAATATACTGTCTCTCATCTTCAGCTCAGAAAGTGATATTTAAAAATATGTGCAGATGATAAATAAATACATATTATGATGTTAACTGAATAATGTGAAAGTCTTCTTTCTACTACAAAAACAATATTCCAAGCTGCGAAATTGCAAGTCCTGACTTCAGCTCAGGCTCAGGTCTCTATTCTGTGACAGGATTCTAAATTTTTTGCATGACATAAAAGGTTAATTGGGCAATCTAGAGATCATGAAGACTGCAGTCTGAGAAACAGAGACTGAGCTCAATGCTTTGTAAGCAGGAAGCTAGTTCTGGTTATCCAGAGGCTCATCTAACACACACTTCCAGCTTCCTCCTAAGGACTCTAAAAGTCTTTAAGACTCTAAGAAATGCTCTTAATCTCTAGAATGCTCTCTGGACTCCTCTCTTAGAGGATGCAAACTGTGGCTAACAAGATTTCAGTTTTCAAAACTGTCTCTTAAAAAACATTTTTCCAGCAGCAATGCCAAATATGCTCCAAAAACTGTGGGAACTAAAGCTGAATGGTGAGAACTCATACTCAGTTTTTAATCATATTGTGTAAGTTTTGAAATGAAACAGTTTGGTTATGCTTTATCTTTTAATTATATTCTGTAATTTCGTTTCAAAGCTGGGGAGAGAAGTAATTTTTTCCTTCTGAATGGAATTTAAATTCCGCTTTACCATTTCTAATTCCTATCAAACAGGAATCTAATTTTTTAGCCTTTTTCTCTTTCAATATATCATCTTGCAGTAGCGCACAGTTTAGATGTCTATGAATTGAAATGTTTTATTCATTAAGTTTCATACAGGTTTGAGACATAGTGGTGTTATTCTGCACTTCAAAAAAATGTGAGGATAGATAAACTAATGATCAATATTGGCTTCTGATATAAAGAAACCAGAAAGGCTTGCATGAGTCAAAGAATCCTCTATAAACTTCCAAAGTCAGCAAGAATGAAATAACCCCTTGTAAGTATTTCCTCTCTTTTTTTGTTTTTGTTTTTGTTTTCTTTCTTCCTGGTCAAAGATTAGGTCATGCCATGTAGCATGAAGGTTCAGTTCCTCTCTTAGGCACTAACTTATATGAGCTATATTCACTCCGAACTGAAAAGTACAAAGAAATCAGTTAATGTCTGTCTCAATTCAAGCTCACCCTTATTGGAGCTCTTTAATAGAAAAAGAAAAATTCAGGAACTTAAATTATACAAAAAATGTTTAAAAGGTAAACTACAGGTCAGTTTTAAGCCTTTTATTATGATGTCATCTTTGTTGCTGCTCTTCCTGCTGAGGCACTGTTCCTTGCCTCCTTGTTGTAGATAGGGAAAAGTCTAAATCTAGCCTTTTTCTTTTAATCAGTTTTAATAGTGCTGATAAATATTTAAATACTTGCCTTCAAGAATATTCCAATTACCTTACACTTTACAATAGGATATTAAGCCATTTACTAAGGACAAACTATTAGTTTCCGTAGTTTATCTATAAAGTGAACATTGCTCCCTGCTCAGAATAGCTTTTTTATTTTCCCATTTACCATCCAAGTATACCCCTATTAGGTTAAGTTTTCTTTCTCTCTCTCTTTTTCTTCTTCTCTTCAGGTCCCTTTTAGCCCTTCTGTTTCAGGAGGACAAAGGCAACTTCTTAAAATTCTGCTTATGCTCTTGAGAAGTGTCACTTGTTTGGCAGAGATCCTAAACAGTAGCACAGCTTGATTTCCCCTCACAGCCCTACACACAGACAGACCTGATATCAGGAAGCTGTTTTCCAAGACAGGAATAAATTAAGCTGAAACTCAGTTACAGAATAACAGATAATGTTTTATAGAATGTACGAAAAGCAGATTCTAATGTCTCTTTAGTGTGTCAGTTCCTTCTTCTAAGCAATCCTTTAAAGACACTTAATAAAAATAGATATGTAGAGGGTGTTTCCTTGAGAGGGTAAGGGTTGACTGCTGTTTTAGTACGGGTTTGAGTGTTTTGGGTACTTTTTAAATCTCCTGGGAGGTGGGTGGATGGAAGAGGTCTTGGTAATTTTTCCCATTGACGATTTAGTATGAAATTATTTATTCAAAGCTGTGAATTTTGTCTGCAACATGGATTGAGTTCACCCGCAAGCAAGTTTGCTGATGATGCCAGGCTGTGTGTTCCAGTTGATACACTGGACAGAAGGGATGCCATCCAGAGGGACCTTGACACACTTGAGAGATGGGCAACAGCAACCTCAGGAAGTTCAACATTGTGAAGTGAAAGGTCAGGGTAATCTCAAGCACAGCTACAGGCTGGACAGAGATGTGATTCAGAGCAGCCCTGCAGAGAAGGACTTGAGGGTGTTGGTTGATGAGAAACTGAACGTGACCAAATAGTGTGTACTTGCAGCTCAGAAAGCCAATCGTGTCCTGGGCTGCATCAAAAGAAGCATGACCAGCAGGCCAAAAGAGGTGATCTTGCCACTCTACACTGCTCTGATGAGCCCCCACTTGGAGTAGTGTGTGCAGTTTTGGTGTCCTCAACATAAAAAAACCATGGAACTGTTGGAACAAGTCCAAAGGAGGGCCACGAGGATGATCAAAGGACTGGAGCACCTCCCGTATGAAGATAAGCTGGGAAAGTTGGATCTGTTTAGCCTGGAAAAGGGAAGGCTTCATGGAGACCTCATAGCAGCCTTCCAGTGTCTGAAGGGGGCGTACAAGGATGCCAGAGAAAGACTCTTCATCAGGGACTGTAGTGAGAGGACAAGGGGTAATGGGTTCAAACTTAAACAGGGGAAGTTCAGGTTAGATATAAGTAAGAAGTTCTTTACTGTGAGGGTAGTGAGGCACTGAACAGGTTGCCCAAGGAAGCTGTGAATGCTCCACCCCTGGCCAGTTTCCAAGGCCAGATTGGAGAGAGCCTTGGGAGACATGATGTGGTGTGAGGTGTCCCTGCCCATGGCAGGTGGGCTGGAACTAGATGATCTTCAGGTCCTTTCCAACCCTAACCATTGTATCATTCTATACATGCCCTGTTGTAAGCGACCAAGTTAATTTTGGCAGTGCCATGTGTACAGAAATTTTTAGAAACTTTACAGGAAAGTTTTTGAAAGTTCGCAGTAAGAAGGTGAAGTTTCCATCTGCTTAGGCATAATTAAGGAAAGATATATTCAAACAACACATTTGCCATTTCCTCCCATGTTGATTTCAAACTTAATTAACCTCTTTCTGATATATAAAGCTGCATGTGCCAAGAAGTATTTTTCAGGAAGGTATTCAAACAATAGAAATACTGGTTGGATGGTCAATATTAATATTTCCTGTGACATAATAAGGAATTGCTCAGTTGTAAAAAGTTCTTAGCACTGTGTGAAAAGACTGTGCCAACCCAAAAGGTATCTACTGAATGCATCCAAACTGAATATGCTAGAAGCAGACTAAGACAGGCTTCAAAGCTATGCACTTTATAAAGATAGTGAGTGAGAACAGCAGAAAGAATGTTCTACTAAATAAAAAAACCCTAACTTTTCAGCTAAATAATTTGTTAAAACAAAGTGTTTGTTTTGCTTTTGGATGACAGATATCTAGTAAGCCAACAGAACATGAGTTAATCCTGTTGTCTTGAATTCACATTGCTATAAATTTGGTTTTCCTTTCTCAGAACTGTTCTAACAGAAAAGGATGAAGAATGCTTCAAATTAATCTACTGTAAAATGTAGTGATTAATTAAACTGCACATAGAACCTTTTATTTTTTTTTAATGCTCTCAGGACTAAATAATTGCATAAAAGACCATGGATGAGATATAGCTGTGTTTCCCCCTTTGACACGATTTTTTAATAAAAAAAAAAAAGAGACTTCTTGGAATATGTAATGTCTTTCAGGGTTAGAGTATCTGCAGGCAATATAAAAATATAGCGCATGTGAAAAAAAAAAATAATATGTGAATACAGATGGAGCACCCCATTCAAACCTAAGTATAATACTATTTCAGAGACTGTTATTAAACTTGTGTTTTCCAGGTAAAAGTGCCAGTAATGCTTTTTACCCTCACATATATTGACTGTGGATATTAATAATCTGTGCTGTTATTTTTAATCTACATCAAACACTAACTATATATTCTCCATAGAATTTATATTCATAGTCTATTTGCATGACACAAGCATCAGTAAAAACACCACCCTGTTGCTATGTGTGCAAATTGTGCCAGGGTTGCCTGATGAATGCTTTGACAAAAAAAGCGGATGATTCAGTGTTAAATCACTCACAGTTGCAATTCAAGCAATTGTGTTACAGAATTTCAATAAGAAGAGTTGCAAAATATTCTGTCTAATGTTCATTTTCTGCAGGCAATAGAAGAAACGTATCAGTTACCTAACTTCAAAGATGCATAATTGAAAAACAATATAGATTTATTTATAGAAAAAAGAGCTCTCCTAAGTGATGGTCAGTTCCTTGTTAGAATTTAAGCTAGCTAAATTATCAATAATTTCTGCTTTGGGATGTGTAAAGTAATGTTTTAGAAACAGTTTAAATGGGAAAATTTTTTCCTAATAGAAACTTTATCAAAATACATCAAACTTCAAATAGTTTCAAGCTGAGAATAATTATCCAAGAATATCAAATGGGAAGCGGTTACGAATTACTGAAAGCAAGAATTATCATGGAAGTAGTTATTAAAAGCTGACAAATAGCAGGAACATTGATGTATCTGAAATTAATTATTACGAATGCAAGAATAGCTTGCAAGCACCATGTAGATGCTTCTTCTGCTGGTATGCCATATCCCAAGTCAACAAACTACAGAACTATACCATGTATAGCATACACAGTGTATAGAAAGTGATACAACATAAAAGGGAGGGAAAACAGTAATAAAAAGTAGAATTTTTCTATTTTTGAAATTAAATAGCTTATTTCTTATTTATAGTTTTTTGTGTACTACTCCTGCAGTTTCTTAGGAACCCAGCCTTCTGAAACTTTGACCTTGAAAAGGGCAGCATGTCAAAAGTGATGCAATTTCATATAAACTGAAATTATGGAGTTAGGAAACTGGTCAGTAAATGACTGCTAAATAGAGGTATAGCAAAATGTTCTTTTTCAGCAAACAACTGAGTCAAAATACTCAAGCTCAATAGCAGTTGCTCGCTAGCTTCCTTTCATCAAAAGGCTGAATATGCTACCAGGCTAAAAATGAAGAACAAGATGAGTGAAAACAGACAAAAATTGCACAACTGAGTCTGTGGGGAATTTCAACAAAGATTTGTAAATATAAAGTAAGATGTAGAAAAGAGTGTTATGTCATGATCTCTTCTAGATGAAAACTACAATGCGGTACAATACATAAAAGGAAACTTGAAAACTTGCCTTTTTTGCTCCTTTTTGAAATGTTACCTACAAAAAAATGTTTTACCTGCTTTTTGTCACACACAAGCATACCTCAGGACAGGAAGACCCCTCGCTGGAGGTTGAATGAGGACTTTATAACTTGTCTAGGGAGCAGTCACCTGTTCAAGTCTCATTCTGCTCTGACTATGTGTCATGGTTTAAAACCAGCCATAACTCACGCAGTTGCTCTCACTCCCCACCTTTCCTTCCCGCCCCCCCCCCCCCCCCCCCCCGCTCCCAGGGGGATAGGGAGTTGAATTGAAAGAATGTAACTCCCACGGGCTGAGATAAGAACAGTCCAGTAACTAAGGTATAACACAAACCACTGCTGCCGCCACCAATAATAATAATGACAAGGGAAAATACAAGGAAAGAGAATACAATCACTCACTGCCTGCTGACCGACCGTTACCCAGCCCAACCCAGCAGTGATCTCCCTTCCGGGTCCCTGCCCCCAGTTTTTACATACTGGGCATAGATATAAGATAAGATAAAAGGAAGAAATTCTTTGCTGTGAGGGTGTTGAGGTACTAGCACGTTGCCCAAGGAAGCTGTGAATGCTTCATCCCTGGCCAGTTTCCAAGGCCATGGAATACCTCTTTGATTAATTTGGGTCAGGTATCCTGTCTCTGCTTCCTCCCTATTTCCCCTCCTCCCTGGGAGAGCATGAGACTCAGAAAGTCCTTGGGCAGACTGAACATTTGAACAGTAACTAAAAGCATCCGTGTTATCAGCGCTGTTCCCAGGATAAAAGTCAAAACCACAGCATTGCACCAGCTACTAAAAAGGAGAAAAATTACTTCTATGAACCCAGGACACTATGCTATTCTGATTCTTCTATTTATCAAATTCAATTAATGTGTTTTTATAAGGGAAAAAATTACATCAATAAACCATTTCTTCTGCCTTAAGACTAAAATAAATGAAAAAACACATAAATAAATGAATGTATCTAAAATATGTTTATCTTTTTGTGGAATGAATAAAAATGAAGGAGATAAGATCATTGCAAACTCATAGAAATGGAATCTTTGTCTAAATGGTCCAGTAAACATGGCTTTATTGTCATTCTTTTCTAAAATTCAGATGTTGAATCAAATATCCTAAGTATTTTAAACAGAACTATGTCAACATATCTATGTAAATCCAAGTAATCTGAGAATAAGAAGAACTTAACCATTTTTATGGTCATCTTTTTAGATATCTATCAAAAATCCAGATCCAAAGCACAATATTTGAGAGTATTAACCTGTACATCTGACTTGAGCTCATATTGTTATTAGGAGTGTGTTTGTCTATTACATTTTGTATTATAATAAAAACATGCATTTTCCAATTTTCTTCATTAAACATTTGCATTGACAGTAAAAATTTGTTAGTTACAATGTTAGCAGATGCAGCACAGAGCTCCTCAATATATTTATTTTTTATTTGTATTCACAAAGAAAATTCATATAAATAATAATAAAAATTATATCTAATTCTAAGCATTCTTATTTTGGGACAAAAGGTTAGAGCTGTTTAATAGAAAGTAAACATAGAATAGTTCTATATATGAAGATGATTGTAGGAAGATCAGCTGAAAAACTTAAACCAGAAAAGAAGCTGAGCTGGAAAATATTAACAAAAGCATTTGAATTATAGTTTTATTGTATTTGACTCAGAGTTTTTTGGGTATAAGTCTTCAACTACCTACGATCAGGGTCATAGGTCCTTATCATTTGCATAGGTCCTTATTTGCATAAACTGGGATAGAAGAGAATTTATGTGAGAAGATTTTGTGACTTATGTACAAAAGATACTTCCAAAAATAGTTCATTTTTTTTAGATTGTTCTGTTAAACGATAATTCTGCTAAAAGACTGTAGGTTGGGTAGGAAGTCTAGCTTGCGTTATTTCCTGTTAAGTCAATTAGAAAATGATCTGTATTTAGAAAGTAGTGCATCACTCGGCAGTATGGTGAGACTAGTGGGAATAATGGTTAGAATGTTTCTTTGGGCTGCAAATAAGTGAGTTTAAATTATATTGCACCTAAGCCACAAAAACAATTGTCTATTTTAAAAGAAGGTTATACTGGATCATTTTCTTTAGCCATAGCTTTTTCTGTTGTTTTCTGTTGATGTCTCTATATGAGCTCTATGCAAATACTTTATCTGTACAAATTAGTGCCCATTAATCTCAATTACTATCATGTTTGACATCAGTGTTTTTGACTCTCCAATTAAGGTCATTAAGAAGGTGCTAAATAAGGTACATCCACTAGCAGGGTTCTCAGATAGCTACCTCCTCAAAGTTGGAGTTTACCATTACCACGTATGCTCCAGTTTTCAATCTTTGGCGCAGCACTACCATCTAAGACAATAATTTCTCCTAAAATGTTTAATAGGAACTGCTTACAGTGGAAGGAAGTTAAATTCTTAAATTGATGCTAGAGCTATGAGAAAATAAATTATATTTTTTTGTGAAAAACTTATTTTTGTGTCAGTTTTCCGCTTCTAATGTTGATAAATAGGATTAGAATATAGACTTATAACAATGAAGATTAATATTGATGTTTTTCACCACCATTAATATCCTCCATGTACTCTTTTCCACTTCTGGTTTTTACAGTCATTTCTATTCAAAAATCCAAGCCATTAAGCTAATTAGGATCCACTTCTGAAGAACATTGTAAGATAACATTAGGAATGTCTTTCATGGCAGCAACATAATTATTTTGGGAATGTACAATCATATATTTCAGTATCAACATCTAACAAGAAAAGGAAGGCTATTTGGTGACCAAGGTTTGCGTTGTTTATATTCTTGCTATTATTTTGGATTTTTCTCTCAAAGATAAAATAGACAAATAAAATTTTAGCCACCATGACAAGTATGTTTTAAGATTAATTTTTCTTTAGAATAACTGTCTATCTGAATGGAAAAAAACCTGGAATTTGAAATAAAAGTGGCTTTCAGTGAAATAAATACTTTCTCAGGACTACCTTTTTGCACGTAACTCTCAAGAAGCCAAGTCCCTACTCCTATCCCCCTGTCCTCTATTTTTCAACTGTTAGTAGATAATTCACTCTACCTAATATTTGGAGATTATTTCCACTGGACTGTTCCTGTGTTCCAGCTTAATATTTCCATTGTTTCTAAGGTTGAAGAAATAGAACCTTTGTGAGAGATAGAAGCTAAAACTCATTCATCCACCCAATAGCCTGGTTGTCCAATCTGATCATTTCTATTAAATGCTATGGAATTCTTAATATTCCTAATGAAATTCCATTGAAGTCTCTGAGGATAAGCGCCTAGACAAGCAGAGTGGTAGTATAATGTCAGAAGTAAAATCTAATTGTGTAAATATTCTATGTATATAGATCACTTGCTAATAGAAAAGAATGAGGATATACAATAAAATGAACTTGACATTAAGGTCTTTATTGCTTTTTCAATCATTTGTAATATTTTATTTTTAACATTGTAAAGCTTGAACCTTTAAGGATCATCATTTCAATCTTTTTCTAATAAGTATTCTGCCCAGAAATGTATCTTTAAATATTAAGTTGTTTAGTTTGTTTTAATAGAAACAGATGACAACCATGAATTATGAAGAGCTCAAGAAAGATCATGTGCAAAGGAAGGTTTGCCTGCTTCTGACTAAACATGAAGCTGTGTTATACTTCCAGGATTTGCAGTAACATAAAGCAAGTAACCTGAAACTAGGTTACAAAGCTAAGGAGTTGCTGCCTACTTAAAAATCAACTTTTGAAGCAGTAGGTTAACAAAGTGGTTTGTGGGTTTTTTTGTTTGTTTTTTTTTTTCTTAAAGACTAGTAGAGTTTAACATAATATCTGAACATGTTGGTAAATAGGTTAGAAAGTCTATTATCAAATAAAGCAGATATTTTCTACAGAAAATATGCTTAGGAAAAAGGTCTCCACTGTAGGCAAGTGAATATTATTTTTGCCATTCTTAATAAAAGCCGTTAGGCTTTGGATGGACCAGAAAGAGCAAAGTCTCTGGTACAGCCTGGACTTGTCTTCCTCTGATTTGGGTTTAGCTGTTTTCAGCAACTGGCTAGTTTTTCTGAGTCAGGATTTGTCAAAGTAAATATGAGTTGAATGGATCTTCTGAGACCTCACCTGGAGTACTGTGTACAGTTCTGGTGTCCTTAACAAAAGAACATGGAGCTGTTGGATAAAGTCCAGAGGAGGGCCACAAGGATGATCAAGGGGCTGGAGCACCTCCTGCATGAAGACAGGCTGAGAAAGTTGGGGGCTGTTCACCCTGGAGAAGAGGAGGCTGTGTGGAGACCTCATAGCAGCCTTCCAGTATATGAAGGGTGCCTATAGGGATGCTGGGGATGGACTCTTCATTAGGGACTGTAGTGATAGGGCAAGGGGTAATGGATTCCAACTTAAACAGGGGAAGTTCAGGATAGATATACGGAAGAAGTTTTTTACTGTAAGGGTGGTGAGTCACTGGAACAGGCTGACCAAAGAAGTGGTAAATGTACCATCCCTGACAGTGTTCAAGGCCAGGTTGGACAGAGCCTTATGCGACATGTTCCAGTGTGAGGCACCCCTGCTCATGGCAGGGGGGTTGGAACTAGATGATCTTAAGGTCCTTTCCAACCTGAACTTTTCTATGATTCTATGGTTCTATGGCAAGATAAAAATTAAAGAATCAATCTTCTTAAAATATGTAATATTAATCAGTGTAAAAAAAAAGACCTAAAATTCTTAAAAATAGAATTATAAACACCAAACCATAAAGACTTTTTGAGCAAATTTAAGGAATTTTCCCTGATAAAATGTTGCCTGTTCTTTCACGACAATAAACTGTTAGAAGAAAAGAACTAGTTCAGAATATCCTGATATAGGCTTCCACATAACATGTTAATCAATAACATATGTGAAGAGATTAACATTTGCATGCTAAATAACATAATTTCATCAGAGGACATAATTAGGATATCTGTCTATCTGCCTATCCACACAGTCTTACTCTCTGCCGATGAAATATATCCTATTACAGAACAATACATATATATTTATGTGTAACTTATGGACCATAAAAAAAGTGAAATTGATTAGTACTATTAAAGCAGTGATAACTTACTGCAGTGATTCTCTAAAGATTATACTTATCTATTTCCGTGCAAAATTAGAACTGGAAAGTTATATGGGGTAAGATAAACACTGAAAAATGTGAAAGGGTATTGTACACATGCAATCATAGAAGGAGATGCTTTTTGCCTTGACTTTGATAGTTATGCAGGAGAATGTGAATAATTCCCAAAAGAGTCCTGGAGGCCAGTTATGGATCAATAGGAATTAAAGAGGCAGCTATGGATATGCAGATTGAGGAAGATCCTGAGGACTGGAAAAAGGGAAATATAACCCCCATTTTCAAGAAGGGGAAAATGGATGAGCCGGGGAACTACAGACCAGTCAGTCTCACCTCTCTGCCTGGCAAAATCTTGGAGCGGATTCTCCTGGAAGGCATGCTGAGGCACATGGAAAACTACAATGTGGTTGGTGACAGTCAGCATGGTTTCACTAAGGGGAAATCCTGCCAGACCGATCTGGTGGCCTTCTAGGATGGGGCTACAGAACTACTGGATAGGGGTAGAGCAGTTGATGTCATCTACCTGGACTTGTGCAAAGTATTTGATGCTGTCTCACATGACATCCTTGTCTCTAAGTTGGAGAGACATCAATTTGACAGGTGGACCACTTGGTGGATAAAGAACTGGCTGGATGGCCGCACGCAAAGGGTAGTGCTCAATGGCTCAATGTCCAGCTGGAGACCAGTAATGAGTGGTGTCCCTCAGGGATCGGTGTTGGGACCAGTCTAGTTCAACATCTTTGTCGGTAACATGGACAGTGGGATTGAGTGTGCCCGCAGCAAGTTTGCCGATGACACCAAGCTGTGTGGTTCTGTTGAGAAGCTGGAGGGAAGGAATGCCATCCAGAGGGACCTTGACACGCTTGTGAGGTGGGCTGATGCCAACCTGATGAAGTTTAACCATGCCAAGTGCAAGGTCCTCCACCTGGGTGGGAGCAATCCCAGGCACAGCTGCAGGTTGGGCAGAGAAGAGGTTCAGAGCAGCCCTGCAGAGAAGGACTTGTGGGTGTTATTCGATGAAAAAGTGAACATGAGCTGGCAGTTTGCTCTGAGAGCCCAGAAAGAGAACCGTATCCTGGGCTGCATCAAGAGGAGCGTGACCAGCAGGTCTAGGGAGGTGATCCTGCCCCTCTACTCTGCTCTTGTGAGACCTCCCTTGGAGTATTGTGGGCAGTTCTGGTGTCCTCAACATCAAAAGGACATGAAAATGTTGGAAGAAGTCCAAAGGAGGGCCACAAGGATGATCAGGGGACTGGAGCACCTCCCATATGAAGATAGGCTGAAAAAGTGGGTTCTGTTGAGCCTGGAGAAGAGAAGGCTGCGTGGAGACCTCATAGCAGCCTTCCAATATCTAAAGGGAGCCTATAAGGATGCTGGGGAGGGACTGTAGTGAGAGGACAAGAGTAACGGGTTCAAACTTAGACAGCGGAAGTGTAGATTGGCTATGAGGAAGAAATTCTTTACTGTAAGGGTGGTGAGGCACTGGAATGGGTTGCTCAGGGAAGTTGTGAATGCTCCGTCACTGGCAGTGTTCAAGGCAGGGTTAAACAGAGCCTTGGGTGGCATGGTTTAGTGGGAGATGTCCCTGTCCGTGGTAGGGGGGTTGGAAGTAGATGATCTTAAGGTCCTTTCCAACCCTAACTATTCTATGATTCCATGATTCTATGATTAGCTGACACTTCTGAGTCGTGGATTATTTTTACAAGGTATTTCCATAACTGAAAAACAACAAAGCAACTTTTTTAATTTTGTCATTTTCTTACATGCATCTGTGTATCTTCTTGGAAAGGCACCCAAGACTCTACTTTTAAAAGGAAGAGATTATCGCTTGATCATAGAAGGGCATTAAAGAACAAAAAGCAAGCTTATTAGATTGCATTCATAACAGAACTGCAGTTTCTTAGCAAACACATTTGTCTATGTTTGCATAGATCTCAGAAATCTGTATAAAAATTTGAATTAAGCATTATGTACATAGAATCATAGAATCAGCTAGGTTGGAAAAGACCTTTAAGATCACAAAGTCCAACCCTTGCCACAGGACTGCCAATTCCACTACTAAACCATGTCACCCATGATGTGTGTCTCATCAACACAGTTTTTAGAACACTTCCAGAGATGGTGATTTCACCACTTCCCTGGGAAACCTTTTCCAATACCTGACGACCCTTTTGAAGAAGAAACTTCTCTTAACATCCAATCTGAACCTCCTTTCATGTTTTTTTATGGACTAGTTTGACTTCTCGTGCTGTTGCTGATTATTGTCTCTTATCAGTTAAATTAATCAGCTCTAGGAATAAGATATCGTTGTCTCTGTGTTGAACACTCAAACATACTCATGACAATATTAGCCATTAAACTGCAAAAATTCATTGTTAACCAGAGCTTAATACATTACAGCTGTTCTAGAGACTTCTGTATTTTGACTATTATACTGCTATTCACTTGATTTTATTTATTAGTTCCCAGGGAGTAGAAGCTAAGCAAATCTATCAGCTATGTAAAAATTATCCAAAATTATCAAATTATCCAGCTATGTAAATTGCAAACAAGTGCAGCAATGAGAACAATAAGTTTTATAAAAAAAAAAAAAGAAAGTAAAAAGGGGGGCTTTATTACAAAACTAAAGGTTAAAAAATATAAGCACAATGAAAGAAAAACATACAGACCAATGCTATGCGTCTTCATTTATTTTTTTTAGTAACAGTGCCAAATCGAGCTCTTTTTATATTTTCCTTCTTCAGAACTCATTTTTTCTTTCTTCTGTACCACCACCTAAACTTTGCTGTAATAACAATTTGTGAGGCTGCGCTCTGAGTTTGATTGATAATGAATCTGATCTTGTTAATATTTATTTCTTTTTTCTGTTTGGGGTGTGTGTGCTTATGGGTTCTCCACCTGTTAGTAAATCAGTTTCATAACTAATTAATTACATAAATGAATAAATATTATTCTACTATTGAGGTGAATGTATATAAATCTAGGTATGAATCTAGTACACAGGTATGTAGAATGCAGGTATCATGTAGTGATAATGCCTTTAAACTGAAGATGGTAGATTTGGGTGAGATATTAAGAAGAAATTCTTTACTGTGAAGATGGTAAGACACTGGAACAGGTTGCCCAGGGAAGCTGTGATGCCCCATTCCCGCAAGTGTGCCAGGCCAGGCTGAAAGAGGCTTTGAGCAACCTGGTTGAGTGGAAGGTGTCCTTCTGCTCATGGCATAACTATAATGGTAATAACATTAAGATAAAGTTATAACAGTGTTATATAACATTATAGAATACCATTATGATAGAGTAATACATTATTATTAATAATATTATTATTATATTGAAAGATAAAATCATAATTTATGGAAAGAAATCTATTGTAAGAAATTAAAAATAAAATCCATCACAATTCCAGGCTTATTTTCCGATGGTTCTTGTGACCTATGTCATGCATATTGGCTCTAATACCATGGCAAGCGTATCTTCAACAGTGAACTTTTGCCTGCCCAGCCACTTTATTTGTTGATACTCAGATGGAAAGAGTTTGAAATTTGCAATGAGTAAACTCAGTCATAGAAGTCCAGTCAACTGCTGTCTTATTGTAAACAGACAGTATAACAGTGGTTAAAAATCTTAAACCTGTGAGCCCTAGAGTCTTTAAATATAATCAATGCAGTCAGTGTTATGACAATGTCTCAAAAAGGACGCTATAATCTGTGAGGATAAATAACGTAACAAATATTTATCCATACTTAAAAAAAAATATTTAATATTACCTCATGAGAGGATAGGAATAAAATATACAGATTATTATTGAGGTATTTATGTAATATTTTATGCCATATGATTATGCTATATTTTCATTACTTTCCACGGACTTAATGCAAATCAGTTAGTGAGACATCCCTAAGAAAAAATTATCTACTTCTGAAGCTAGAAAAAATTTTGAAAACACAATTATCCGACATTAGCCATAAATTAACTTATTAATAAAAACTAAACATAGATTATAAACATCCATTGTCTTCAATGCTCTTATTGAAACGTTAGCTGTTCAGTGGTTGTTATATATATATATATGTGATGCACAGGGAAATTGCAGAAAATCTCAGTATTAAATCAAAATCACATTTTTTTGAAAATTTTTTTTTTTTTCAACTCAGATCGTTTTTTTCAAAAACCACAAGTCTTTGGAAAACATTTATTTCTTCATCCTTGCATCCAAATGTGCAACCTTACTATTTAATGGAGGCCTTTTCTTTCTTCCTAGGTATTCCATGAAATACAATATTTACTCTTTTCCATAAGTAGTAGCGTCCTGACTTGCCATACTAAAAAATGTCTCACTGTGAAGTTTTGTTGTGAATACTTAAGATGTGTTCACACAATTAGACAATTATACTATAAGAAAAATTGTCCTCAATATTTATGAGAGCATTAGTGAAGAAATGAAGGCTTTATCTACTTACATATTGATTAAATGAGGAAAAAAAAAAAACTTTCTTATCCAGCTGACTTGCCAAAGTCACTTCAGTGTAGAGTTCAATGACATAAGTTCAGTTGATTTTTTTAGTTTATTGCTACAGAAAGAATTGGCTGCTCTTGCATCTCTACACTCCTGGCTTCATCAGTAACACTTCTTTGATCACCAAGGGGACAATTCTACTCACTAAAACAACAGAAAATAGCCCAGCAAAAATTAAAGAAGTAGTAGTTTACTGTTGATGCAATGACCTGGAAATGCTCACCAAGAAGACAAGCAAATCAGAGAATCATAGAATCATAGAATAGTTAGGGTTGGAAAGGACCTGAAGATCATCTAGTTCCAACCTCCCTGCCAGGGGCAGGGACATCTCCCACTAAACCATGCCACCTAAGGCTCTGTCCAACCCAGCCTTGAACACTGCCAGCAATGGAACATTCAAAACTTCCCTGAGCAACCCATTCCAGTGCCTCACCACCCTTACAGTAAAGAATTTCTTCCTCATACCCAATCTACACTCCCCCTGCTTAAGTTTGAACCCGTTATCCCTTGTTCTATCCCTACAGCCCCTAATAAGAGTCCCTCTCCAGCATCCCTATAAGCCCCCACTTGATTGTTCCCCATGCTATGAGCGTTCGTATAGAGGCATCTGAGCCGAGCTCTAGTTGAAGCCGTCCCATTGGCTGGAGCAGCTGGAATATCTCTACATTGCTCTGAACATTTGTTATAGGTACTGGCAACTGACTGGGTGTGTTGGGATGGAATGGTGCCCCCCTCGCCCAGCACATCTAGTTTAAAACATCCTTGACCAGTCTGGCAAGCCTCCTACCAAAACCACTCTTCCACTTCTTTGTCAGAGCAGCTCCACCAACCCCCAGTAGACCTGACCTACTAAATTGAGTCCCCTGCTCAAGATACCCAAACCCCTGTATAGCACCACCCTTCTAAGCATTTGTTGACCTGGCCAAACCTCCTAGCCTTTTTAAGGTCCTGCCCTGTATCCTGGAGAATTGACGAAAAGACAATCTGAGCTCCGGAGCCCCTAACCACCTCCCCCAGAGCTCTGTAGTCCCTCTTTATGTTCTCAGGCTACTGCTATCAATATCAGTAGCACCCACATGGATCACTAGAAGTGGGTAATAGTGCGACTGACTAGAGCAGGCAGCCTCTCTGCAGCATCTCTGATCCGTGCCCCTGTAGGCAACACACCTCCTTTGAGACTGGGTCAGGCCAACAGATGGGTGCCTCTGTGCCTTTCAGAGTAGAGTTCCCTACCACTATGACCCGCCACTTTTTCCTGGCAGCACCAGTAGTAATCTTCTTTACCAGTGCATCAGCCAGTTGTTCTTGGTGGGAGTGTGTTTCCTCATCAGCCCCCTGCAGGACAGCAAAACAGTTCTGGGTACGAGCAACAGATTTAGGAGGAAGCCCCTTGCCTTTAATTGTCCTCTTCCTCCTTTTTTTGTTCTTTTTTTTTTTTTTTTTGTTTTTTTTTTTTTTTTTGTTACTGTTTCCCAGCTTTCTGGGTTAGTGGCCACCTTTCCTGCATGAGTTACAGTGGACACTTGAGGCCCCTGCACAGTCTGGTCCTGGAACAAGCAGTCCTGCTTCCTCTCAGCTTCCCTGACATCTTTCAGTCTAGTAACATCATCCCTCAGCTCAGCCACCTGCTGCAGGAGGATCTTCACCAGGGAGCACAGAGTGCAGCCGTGCCCATTGCACAGCCCCGCCTCAGGAGAGCAGTGCAGGCACTCTCTACACCCCGGGCTCTACGCTGCAGTCTCCCTTCTCATCAGGTCTGTCTGGGTGCCTATGCTGGCCACCGCTGGGGCAGCCAGAGCAGAGGTCCCAGATCGGGTCCTGGTCATACAGCAAGCACTCACCATACTGCGCACCTGCCCACGTGAACTGCCACGTGAACTGCCGCGCAAACTGCCTCGAACCCGTCCTGTTTGCCAGCTGCGCAAACTGCCTCAAACCCACCCAGTTCACCGCGTTCCTGGTCACTCGTGCTCCCAGGGGCAGGTTTTTAACTAGTCAGGGCTGGTGCCGCTCCTCCTGGCGCCTCTCCTCCTGGCGCCACCCTCTGTAAGTCAGCTGCTCATGTCAGCTGAGCTGCCGGCTCCAGGGCAAGTCCTATCAAGGACTTGAAGCTCCGTCATTGTCTCTTGCCGCTCTGAGTTGAAGCTCCTGGACGCTGCTCTTCCCCCCGATCAGGTGTTGAAGGCGTCCTTTCTTGAGCTACTCACCTCAGCAATTGACTCCCAGAGTCTGCACAAGAGATGAGGCCTGACTTTCACTGAGAGAATCATAGAATGGTTACGGTTGGTAAGGACCTTAAGTTCATCTAGCTCCAACCCCCCCTGCCAAAAGCAGGGACACCCCACAATAGACCATGTTGCCAAAGTCTCTGTCCAGCCTGGCCTTAAACACTGGCAGGGACAGAGTATCTACCTCTTCTTTGGGCAGCCTGTTCCAGTGCTCACCATCCTCACAGGAAAAGACTTCCTTATATCTAACCTGAATTTTCCCCGTTTTAATTTAAACCCATTCTCCCTTGTCCTATCACTACAGTCCCTGATGAAAAGCCTCTCTCTGGCATCCCTGTAGGCCCCCTTCAGGTGCTAGAAGGCTGCTATGAGGCCTCCTCCAGGCTGAACTGCCCCAGCTTTCTCAACCTGTCTTCATACGGGAGGTGCTCCAGCCCACTGATCATCACAGTGTTCCTCCTCTGGACTTGTTCCAATAGTTCCATGTCCTTTTTATGTTGAGGACACCAGAACTGCACACAGTACTCAAAAGTGGTGTCTCACAAGAGCAGAGTAGAGGGGGAGGATCACCTCCTTTGATATGCTGGTCACGCTTCTTTTGATGCAGCCCAATATACAGTTGGGTTTCTGGTCTGTGAGCAGATCGTGAAGCCACCTCATGTTCAGTTTCTGGTTGACCTACACCCTCAAGTCCTTCTCCACAGGGCTGCTCTGAATCACTTCACCTAACCTGTAGCTGTGCCTTGGAGGAAGAAGTAGGACTGCGGATTTAATGGCAGTTCCAGGATAGCTCAGTTCATCTGTCCTGTCAGATCACACCTGGATATTGCAGTAAAGAAAATGTGTTTTTTTGGAAGATCATGTAAATTTATGCTAACTCTTTCTCAACTTCTCTAAAGGAACCAAACACCTGTACTCATTTGCACTCAGTTTTACTCCTTCATTTTCATTTAAAAAATATTTTTGTTATATGCTTTACTTAAATTATTTTTCTTAGATTCAAATGCATTTTTTATATTTCCTGCACCTTACTGACTTCCCAGAAACTTACTTGTTGAAGCAATTGTTGTTAAAGTCACTGTGAATTTAAGGAGTAGTGGTTGAACTCATTTCTATTTTTTAAGATGCAGATCATGCCTTCACAAGATAAGGACGTAATCTAGCAGTTTATCACCACAAGAAAGACACATTTCTGCCATTTATTCCTGTCTAACCTGCTTTTCTATCTCTATTCTCATATGCCTTACATTTATCTAGTTCATTTATTGGATTTAAATCACTTCCTCAGCAGAAAATCAGGACTGAAAAATATGCCAAAAAGATAGTTAATTTTTTCTTTGATGAGCACTTTCAATTTATTCAGAAAAGGGATTGAAGAAACCATAACAAGAAAAGTAAAGCGTTGTAAAGTAGAATGGTATGAGCGAAGCCGTTCTAAAGGTGACAGAGAGAGGAGAGGAAATTTCGTCTTTCTTTAACTTCTGATGGTGTGAACTATCAGGTTATGTTACTGTAAATTGAGAGACAGCATCAGTTTTCATCTCTCAGTTGGAAGTGTTTCCAGTGCTGAGCATTATGCTTTATTCAAGTATACATGACACAGATGCATCAGTTAAAATAATACAGCTCATTTTGAACTTTTGTCAAAAAGAAAACAATTATAATTAGCCATCAGGCGTGATAATGGATTACAGAGAATGATCCATCCAACACTCAGCAACTTCCGTATATGGTAAATTAAGGCAAATAAGAGGGAATGGCATCTTAACAAGTTTAGCAAGTTAAGAGAAGCTTTTCACCAGGAAGCTGGTGCAACATCAGAACAGTTTTTTCCAGAAAGGCTGGAAAATTTACGTTTGGGGGCTTCAGTTATTCAGATTATGCTTAGACAAGACTCAAATTCTTAATTTAAATAGGGTTTTTCAGAGAAGACTCAGCTGCCTTTTTCATGTTTCCTTTAGCAATCTCACTCCTCAGCAAGGAGTAGAGATGTCTGTGTATTGTAAGTTTTGATGGTCTTTAATTTGTACTCAGACAGCTATAAACACTGTGGTTTTCTGAATAAATGCTGTACTTCAATGACTTCGTAAATGATTTGTTTACTTATTTTCTGATTTTTTTTTTTGCTCTTTTTATGGTACTAATGGTAAAATCAGATTAGATGACAAAAGAGAAATAAATAAATGCAGATTGTCATCACTTGTTTAAAGTAATAACTTTTTTCCATTGTTTCCTTCATTGACAATTATTAAATTGTGCAGCCCCACTGATATATTTAGTTATATTGGCACAGAACCAATCAAGTTTTGTGGAGAAATATTTAGGAATTTTCTCCAGCCAGAGGATCAAAGTTTTTGCTGTTGCATGAATCTGTCTATCCACCCCTGAGGTTGATAATGGCCAAAAGTCATTATTAACTGATTGGTGTTGATGTTTGCAAAACAATTTGCTGGGTTAATTCCAGGAGTAGGGTAAAAAAATCTACAAAAAACTGGCAGAGCTAGATAGGCTCAGCAAAAATGTGAGTGACCATTTAGCCAGGGTGACGACACTTTCAGGTCTGCCTTCCTCTGTCAGTCTCAAGGATGGGTTTAATGTACAATGCAGTCCTGGAAGCTAGAAATCCTATGTCTAAATTTAGGTATTAAGAGAAAAAAATACAAGAAACTTTAACTCTGGATATCAGCACGTTTATTTTAGTAATTCATTCTGGTTGGCTGTCTTTAAGATTTAGATTTTTTTTTCCTTATTCATACTAAGATTATTAGTATACTATATAATATTAACCAGATAGCTTATATGCTACTGCTTGCAAATAAAGATAGAAGACCATAATACAAAGCCAAAATACTCATTTGAAAACTCAAAACATGTGGAATTTAAACCTGATGAACAATGCAGTATTTGCTGAGTTCACTGTACTTACAGAACTGACGTATTTTTCTGTGCAACAATCTAAAAGAGTTGTCTTCTTTGGAAAAATATACAGATTGTACCTACACTAACTTAACTTAAATGCTGATATTGAAATGTCTGGTTTACCTTTAATTACTTTTCTTTGGAAGGTATTCCATATGCTATTCTGCTGCTCAGATGGAAAATGGCATATGCCTAATTAGAAAAGTCAGAAACAGGAGTGCTAAAGAAGTCTATCAAGAGAATTTGCTTCAGAGAACAGCAATACATTCTAATAGTGTTCAGTGTCACATGATGCCTTTTTATTGCTATATATATATAAAAGGGAATCTTCTGACTTCTAAACCTTACAGAGCAAGGTAATATGCTGGGAATGAAAGTTTATTGAAAAAGTGGTAGGGTTAGTATCCTTGTAGGTATCCTAGTAAGTGAGAAAGAAATACAGCCATTGCAGTAATGTGGAAGAAACAGAGTGGGAGATGACAGCATTTATCAGCTCTCTTCTTTCCTGGATAATAATTTTTAAAAATTCAAGGAATAACAACCTCCCTTAAGATTTTCTGAAATACTTGTATTCTACTGACAGAGATATAGGACAAAAATGAAATCCTGAGAGGTGAGTTATGTTTCATATTTATCAAAGTTACCTTTTGTTACCTCAGAGTCCTCTATAATTATATCCCATGCGTAACGTATGTACTGCCTTTTCCTAAACAATTCTGAAAAGGAAACAGTTGCACAATCTTTTTTTATATTTTTTTCTCATAAAGAATATTCTATTGCCTGGGAGTGCTAATTATTATTTCTTTCTGTTGTGGTTTTATATTAAGCATTTCCTGGAAGGTTTTGAGATTCTTGAACAGTTCTGGATGTGGAAAAGCTATGGATATATTTCTGTCTTAGAGTTTGAATCAAGCCAGTGATTATTTGTGTGGTGAACCTCTACAGGGTTAAAATTGAATATGTTAGGCAAGAAATGAACAAGACACAAAAGTATTATCTTCATTTTATAAATGAATAGTTATGAATCTAACACAGCTGCTGATCTAGTGCAGTAACAGACAATACAAAATCAGTGCAATTGACGTTACCTTAAATTTATCTAAAACCACTTTAAAAGTACTGGAATGATTTAATTTTATCTGTTAAGTAACTATGCTTTGTTTATTAAAATCTGACAAACAGTAATTCTATGAAAAGCAAAGCATCTACACTTACCTAGTTCACCTGCAATGTTAATTTATTTGATCTATATCTACTTTATAAAAGCATTATTGCATACAGCCCAGCAGTTAAGGATGCTGGATAGGGACTCTTCATCAGGGACTGTAGCTATAGAACAAGGGGGAATGGGTTTAAACTGAAACAGGGGAAGTTCAGATTAGATATAAAGTTCTTTACTGTGAGGGTGGTGAGGCACTGGAACAGGTTGCCAAAGGTGGTCGTAAATTCCTCATCCCTGGCAGTGCTCAAGGCCAGGCTGGATGGAGCCTTGGGCAGTATAGTACAGTGTGAGGTATCCCTGCCCATGGCAGGGGGGTTGGAACTAGATGATCTTAAGGTCCTTTTCAAACTTAACCGTTCTATGATTCTATGATTGAGACATTTTCTTTATTCCCTATATGCAATGCAGTATTATATCTTAGGCAGTATTTTCTTCAAGGCACTAAGACCCCTGTCCAGCTTCAGAGGAAAATTAAATCTTAAAATGCAGAAGACACCTGACAGTGAATAAAGAATGCATATAAAGGCATGTGTGAAAGAGAGAGGAGTCCAGACCTAGAGGGTGCTGCAAAAGTGGGTTTAGTGGCCTTGAAGAGAAAACACCAAAGGACATGAGACATGTGCAATGTTTCTCTGTCCATTTTTTGACATCATGAAATCAGCTTGACTTGAAAGTAAGCAGCAATGAAAGATACTCTATGTCTTCTTGCCTTTCCATCTTCTGGCTCTACATAAATCTTTCTCTAGAGGCTGTGAGTCAGACTTGTAATATTGATACACATTCTTTTCCTTTTTTTTTTTTTTTCCTCAAATGCTTCTTATTGTGTAGTTTTATGAGGTGGGTAGCATCTGCCATAAAGTGGTTTTAAAAATGCACACAAATTGGTTTATGACCTACAGTGCAGCACTTGGGCTACAGAGATGCATATTATCTTTGTTTTATTAAAATATCTGCAACTTTTCTTCATATCTTAGGGAACAGATTTGATGCCCTCTAGTGACCAACCACTTAGTTTAATACTTCAGAAATTTGCGCAGAGAGTGGACGACAAGTACACATGTGAGTAGATCTTCCGTATCAACATGGTAGTTTTCAGACTCTCATATGCATTACGAAGGTTGGTTTATTCTTTCCTTTTCCACAGATCAACATGATCTTAAAATTATCCAAACCTTCTACCCGCTGTTAAACAGTGTAAAAAAAGTTAACATTGTTAAAACTATGAGAGATATTGCTACACAGTGACTCGAGGTTTTTATTTATTTCAAACTAAAGTAATTTTTTTTCTTTGAAGGTTGAGAGAACTGCCATATGCTTACTGTCGTGCTAAAAAACTCTACAGAGTGTGAAAACACACTGCAGTGACCATGTGTTGGAGAGCATATTATAACTGAATATAAAAGCTGATGATTCTGTGTTTTTCCTCCACTTCTTTTCAGACATACATTGGTGCAATATAAATGGTTAACGCAATAAGTGTTCACCTCTTCTATCAAAAGGCTATCTGACGCCCTTGGATGGCAGAACACGGTAGCTGGAATAATCTATACTAAACTGTATGGAAGTGATGAAGTTTTATAAAGTAACATTTCTTTGTAATTTTTCCAGATTTAGCAGATAGAGATTTCCCCCCGCATTTAATTAGCATCATCAGTATATCACATTAGCCTCTAAATGCATTCTTTAACAGAATTAAAGTAAAACTTGGGTTTTACAAAGGTCGAAGAGGTATAATCCACCTATAATCGCTACAAAATTTACCAAAGAACTGTAAGTTTTAGAAGCACAATCACTGTTGACTTCTCTGCAGCATAATGTGACAGATGTTCTTATGATACTAGAGATGTAACAAACTATCTGTAAGTAATTTGAATAACTAGTGAAGCAAGTTATATCTGACAACACCAGGAAATTATGAAGATGAGGAGGGGCATAGTGTGACCCTTGTGGCTAAGTAATATGGAAGATAATATTTTTTGCTACTTAAAGAGCCAAATACATACTAAAGAATATGCAAAGTAGCTATATATTAAAAACTAAAATGAAAACAGCAAACCAACAAAACTCCCTCTTTTGTATGTTGTTTCCAAGAGAACTTATCATGAAAAAAAGCCTTGAGTGAATGAAAGTAAAATAATTTATAGAAAAAAGCTAATAATTTGTCAGCATTTAATCATATTGTCACAATTTCTTCAGAACTGACAGTAAGCAGAGAGGAAAAGAATATTGCATTTTAGCAACTTTGAATTCTGAATTGTTGGAGTAGCCCAAGTTGGAGCAGCTTGTTGCCATGCCTGTCCTGTAATTTATGACTCTATACCAGCAGCGGCAATATAAAAACAACTATCTTATTTGTAATTTAAAGATTATCAGATTGTCTGTGATACCACGACAGAAATCTACTCCACTTTTTTTTTCTATTATGTCAAGAAGTCCGGACAAGCTTTCTTGAAGATCTGTGCAGGAGAACTATTTCTGTCACAATAATCAAGAAAAAAGCAGTTTTAAGCAAAGCAATGTTGTCAGTTGCTCAAGGCATCATATGGCAGCTGATGGCAGAATCAGGTATGGAGGCCTGGATGTTAGTAAAGCAAAAACCAGCAATAACTTGTCCTTTACTTGCATATAAAATACTTTGTTGAAAAACTGGATTCAGAAAAAACATGGCTCCCTAACAGCCTCTCAGATGTATTCGTAACTGCTTCACAGCTCTACAAATGGTATAAAAGATTGTCACCAAGAAGACTCAAGATCAT
The DNA here is from genome assembly GCA_028858755.1 of Ara ararauna. NCBI lineage: Eukaryota > Metazoa > Chordata > Aves > Psittaciformes > Psittacidae > Ara > Ara ararauna. The sequence goes on from CM054376.1 coordinate 23,981,626, forward strand.
TTTCTCCAATAGAAGAAGGAAGGGACTCTTTTTGCACAGTGTATCAATTAATGGAATATCTTTTCTGTGGATATTAATAGAGGGCTCTAAAGTGCCCTTGGATAACCAGTGGCATTCAAATAAAGGAATCATATCTAGCGATGCATTTAGCATCTTCCTAAGTTTCCAGATTTAATCTGAACTAATTCACCTTATATCAGCTTATTAAGTAAAATATTGGTCATTGCAGTGTCTTTCCTCTCTCTCATTAGTATTAACATTTGTAATTTGCCTTCTGTGAGATGCCATATGTTATTAATACATCTTTGTCAGCTTTTAGTTTGCAGTCTCAAGTACATGCCAGTAATTCAGAGAGATGTGATGCAGAAATTAGCAAGTATACTTTTATGGAAGGGTGACATGAGGCATACATACTGATAACTAGTTCTGAAAGCAATGACTGCATTTTGCTTTGTATAATTAGTGTCTGCTTCTCCTGCTTGTCCATCAAGGTGTAAAAAAGAAGTATGGGATGACCAAAATATGCTTTGCAAGAAAACTTTCAGACAACCCCCTTGATGTTTTCTCTGTAATGACATACGTGTATCTCAAGTAATTTTGCTTTCCCTGTATGATAAAATATATTTTTAGTCTGTTTAGTTTCTCACAGAGAATGTTGTCCTTAATTATTGCTTTTATTTGAAACCTTTCAATTAAAAAATGGAAAACCATACAGATATACAACACTTTAATAAGTTTCTGAATAATTCACCAACAGTGATACCTTCGTCAGAGATGCCTCATGTTGTAATGAAACATTATTAAGAATCTTCATTATTAGCCTACCTAGATTTAAGTCTGGACATTCACAGTTTATACAGTGTTTTTACTACGGTGGGTGGCATGCATTGATTTATAATAAACTTTCGTGGACGTTTCTTATTAATTCATGTGAAAGATATATTGAACAATTAATTATCATTGTTTATGATACTTCAATTCCATTTACAGCTACTTACCAGCCTTCAAATCAACATTAGCTACTTTTACATAACACTTACAAGATGAGTGATTTAGTTTTGTTAGTGTTAGCAAAAGATAAATGCATTTTATTGCAAAAAAAAAATCATAGCAAAAGCTAAATTCCAAATGTCAGTGTTAGCAGCTACCTGCGACAAAACTGTGAAAGACACCTCCGACTGCCATTCCCACACTTTCAGTACCTTTACTGTTTTCTATCCCTTGGTTAGTATACCTTCCAGATTAAGTCTTCCCCAGAACATTTACACATCAGTGAAATTCCTGTGAGAAGGCTGAATCATTCCATTCTGTATAGTCCAACTCCCTATCCAAAACTGATTCTTCAAAGTTTTCCACTCACCAGTCCACTCAGGTTCCAGAAATTCAGTTCCAAAGGTATCTCACTATCACTTTCACAAGTAACAACAAAAGTGTTGAACAAATTTTATGAAAAAGGATTCTTTGGATACCCAGTCCTTTTCTGTTGTCTGTGACCTTGAGAGAAAGAAAATTATCCACCTTGTGCTCTCATGATCTTCTGATTGCCCTTTCATAATCAGAGTCCTTGTATTATTAAAATCAACAACAAAGTAATGAAGGGTAAACAGGTTAAAGGTTAATTGCTAACATTCTCTCTACTCTTAAGGATGTCTACTGCCATTCTTATGGATGGAGCAATTGCCAGAAAAGAAAACCTGCTTTACGCCTGGAAATCACATGCTTTTTTCCTCATTAGGATTAATTCAAAGCAAAACCTTGTGAAGATGGAATTTCTTGCAGTACTGTTCCAAACAATATGCTTTTCTTTTCTCTTTTGAAGAAAACTATGCATTTAAAAAAGTTAATAATATATTTAATGTTTAACTATGCAAAGAATGACAGTATCACAGCCTACTCGCAATAGCAAAAAGGAGAGCTAGGATTTGAGTTTAAATATACTGAATTCAAACTGACAGGTTTACTCCTTATGAAGCCAGAGGTCTCATTCGATGGGACAAAACTGAGTATAAGAACACTTGCTGAGCTCAAGATCTACAGTAGAATGAAACTGACTTTGAAAGAGAGAACTTTTAACATTTAAAAAGCCATGGAGACATAGCACATTTACTGTTATAAATAAAGAATGCATTTCAAACAAAAGTGATTTAGTCACAACATCTTTCTGGAATAAGAATCCCACTTTCTTTATAAAATTTTTACTTATTTGTTGCAGAATATTGGAAGACATCCAGATATGAAAGTTTAAAAAACAACCAGGCAATGGTAAGTGCACTTCAGTGATAGAAGCTTCTAAAGAAAAATAAAGCTGACTGTCATTATATAGTTACTATATATGTGGAAAGTGACAATTCCGTGAGTGAATTAAGCAACCTGGAGTATGCATCATGCATACAATTGAAGTACATGGAAATGTGAAGAAAACAATAGAAATTAATCTCATAAAAAATTAACTATTCAATACAGCATTAGTTTCAAAAAGAGAAGAATGAAAAACCTACAAGCCATGTTGCCGACAGTGCTGAAATATTTGAAGAAAACATCTTAGGAATAGAATCAAAAATGCTCATGAGAAATATAAAGCAGACAGTTAAAAACTGAAATCCTCTATTTAACCCTGTTGTTACCTGATTAATTATACTTGGACAGCCACAGCTTAAGAGCTGTGTATTTAAAAACTGGAAGCACCATCAAAAAGTTTATATTCTTTCTGGGCTTTGCTGTGGCACTTATTGCTAATATGCACCACAAGTATGAAGGATTCAATTTCTACCACGCTTTTCAATGTGTATTTTCACCACTACTTTGTAGATATATATCTTTACTTCAAATGCGCAGTTTGAAAAGTGCGGAATAGACTTTTCAAGAACAATGCTTACCATTAAGCAGGCATATTATGTATTCAAACTAGAGTTACATTTTTTTGATACATAGATCAAACAGGACACACATAAAAGTAAGACTGTGTGTTAATAGTTCATTCAAACTTTTTCATTAAAAGTAGACCCATTAGAAGATGTTAATGAATATAGATCAAAAGGTCAAAATCGTGCTTATAGAGCCAAAGCAAATCAAACAAAAAGAGATTACATAAATACACACACAAGACCAAGTCACATACAGTGATATTTAACTGTGCAAATTCTCAGCCACCAAATCAATCTTTGCTTAATCTTAAGTGCATCAGTTATCTAGGATTCCATTTTTTTTTTATAATATGGCTTCAGACTTAGTAGCTAACATCTACCACTGATTGATTTATAAGTTAGATCTAAGACAACTTTTCCTCAAAATATGATGGGATTTCAAATTTGCTAAGATTTTAAAAACTATCATTCCTTCATAGAACTAGAACTTCCAGTCTTTTGAGTGAAGTTCAGTGAGCCATTGTGGTTGATGGCTCAATGTCCAGCTGGAGACCTATAAATGAGTGGTGTCCCTCAGGAATCAGTGTTGGGACTGGTCTTGCTGAGCATCTTTGTCAGTGACATGGACAGTGGAATTGAGTGTGCCCTCAGCAAGTTTGCTGATGACACCAAGCTGTGTGGTTCGGTTGAGAAGCTGGAGGGAAGGAATGTCATTCAGAGGGACCTTGACACACTTGTAAGGTGGGCTGATGACAACCTGATGAAGTTTAACCATGCCAAGTGCAAGGTCCTCCACCTGGCTGGGAGCAATCCCAGGCACAGTTGCAGGTTGGGCAGAGAAGAAATTCAGAGCAGCCCTGCAGAGAGGGCTTGTGGGTGTTATTCAATGAAAAAGTGAACATGAGCTGGCAGTGTGTGCTCGCAGCCAAGGAAGCCAACCGTATCCTGGCTGTAGCACAAGGAGTGTGGCTAGCAGGTCAAAGGAGGTGATCCTGCCCCTCTACTCTGCTCTTGTGAGACCTCCCTTGGAGTATTGTGTGCAGTTCTGGTGTCCTCAACAGAAAAAGGACATGGAACTGTTGCAACAAGTCCAAAGGAGGGCCACGAGGATGATCAGGGGACTGGAGCAACTCCCATATGAAGATAGGCTGAAAAAGTGGGTTCTGTTGAGCCTGGAGAAGAGAAGGCTGCGTGGAGACCTCATAGCATCCTTCCAATATCTGAAGGGGGCCTATAGGGATGCTGGGGAGGGACTCTTCATGAGGGACTGTAGTGACAGGACAAAGGGTAACGGGCTAAAACTTGAACAGGGGAAGTTTAGATTGGATATAAGGAGGAAGTTCTTTACTGTAAGGGGTGGTGAGGCACTGGAATGGGTGGCCCAGGGAAACTGTGAATGCTCCATTGCTGGCGGTGTTCAAGGCCTGGTTGGACAGAGTCTTGGGTGACATGGTTCAGTGTGAGGTGTCCCTGCCCATGGCAAGGGGGTTGGAATTAGATGATCTTAAGTTCCTTTCCAACCCTAACTATTCTATGACTCTATAAGTAATGATAACTACTTCTACAACAATACCAAGAGGGGATTGTGTCATTTTTTTTATAATTCCTGGATGTGATTTTATATCTTTCATGAGTAAAAAAGAATGAAAACATAAGGTGTTTCAAATCATAATTTTCCACCTCGTAGAAGATTCTCTGCTCTTTTTTATCAAAAATCTGTTAAAAGAGTTATATGTTAATTACTTTGAGTTTGTTATGATTAAACAAGACCACGTACCAAAAATTTTAAAATTTGGTTGATTAGAAAGGAGAAGTAAGGAGGAATGACACTCAAGAGGGTTTATGTGTTTTACTCTGGAATGCTTTTTTTCTGATTGCACAAATGTACATTTCTTACACAGCATACAGAAAAAGAACCCCAAACATTATAGCAGACAAAACTCATCCCAGTCAATTTATATAGTCGCATTCTTCTTGGCTTCTCTTTCAGTCCAACAGATCATTATTTTTTTCTTGAACTTCTTATGGGACTGCAACAAGGGCAAAAGGAATTCCACCAGTTAAGAGTCTTATGACTCACTTTGCTTCTAGCTCCTTTTCTGGAATTTAAAGTTCCTAGTAGCTTTTAGTCTTGTGGCTTTTTTTTTTTTTAGTCAGTTACAGATTTTTGCTTTAGTTTTTCAATGAGCCTTTTCTAGATCAAAGATTTTTTTCTTACATGAGTAAAAACTAGTTCTCTAAAATTATATTCACTGTCTTTAATTATTTAAATATCCTATACACGGAAAAAAAGCATTATACAAAGAGTTCTATCCAGGTCAGGTGACTGGCTTCACCTATTTTGATTGAAGTTCTGTGAATACTGTCTGTGGTAAAGGTCTGATCAACCTAGGTTATCATCCTTTCTGTCACCTGAGGCTGGAGGTCTTGTTCAACTTTTTAATTGTGCAATGGGGTCGTGGTTTAAGCCTCTGTAACACACGCAAACAGTTCTCTCACTCACTTCCCCCTCTTTCTTCCCCCTGCTCCCAGAGTGATGCGAAGGAGAATTGAAAAGAATGCAACTCCCACAGGTTGAGATAAGAACAGTTTAGTAACTGAAGTATAACACAAACCACTACTGCTACCACCAATAACAATAATGACAAGGCAAATACAAGGAAAGAATACAATTCTCACCACCTAATACCAAGCCTGACCAAGCAGTGCACCCCCACCCTTCCGGGTCTCTGCTCTCTGCTCTTCCATCCTGGGCATGACGTGCTGTGGGATGGAATAACCTCTTTGGTCAGTTTGGGTCAGGTGTCCTGTCTCTGCTTCCTCCCAGCTCCCCTCCTCCCTGGCAGAGCATGAAACTCAGAAAGTCCTTGGCCAGACCAAAACATCACTAAGCAGTAACCAAAACACTGGTGTTATCAGTGCTGCTCTGCAGGGGATATGGAACAACGCACACTGATCAATGTGATCAAAACGCTGAACAGTTTTATTGGGTGCAAGCACCTCTTTTATAGAAAAGTTACAGAATACCCGAACATTCCACAACGGTTGATTGGTTCTGCCTCCGAGTTAAATCATAGCAACGGCTTGTGATTGATGGCAGCTCCTGAAGTGACAGCAAGTGGGCATCCCCTTCTGGCAACTTCTGGTGGGCTTCTGGAAAGGTGTCCTGTAGTAACCCCTCCAGCAGCCTCTGGCCCTCTGCTCACTAGGTGGGTGGGTCTAAGCCGAGGGCTGGATTGCTCACATAACCCTTTTCAGTGAGAAATGCCTCCACAATACCCTCTTCTTGTTTTTGAGCAATCCAGATTTGACTTAGCACCCTGGTTACCAATTTCTTTATTATAGTAAACACAATGATGCATGCAAACAGAATTAATAACACAATACCTACAACCTTCAAAGCAATAATCATCCAACTTTGAATCCGAGTCCCTATTCCCCATCCTGAAAAAACATTGCGGAGCTTCGAAGATGGGTAATAAAATAAGGAACTTCGCGATTCTGTAATAGACACAGCAATAGTAATAACAATTGATGCAACCAATTATTTTTAATTTCTTTCAAAAACGATCCTTCAATCCTGTGCACAACTCCCACAACGTACAATGAATCAGAAACAATATTGAGGGGAGTATTACTCCGTTTTTGAAAGGCCCAAATAACTGCTCGCAACTCTAATGTTTGCAACGAATCATTAACAGTGCCAGTAATCACGTGTTTCTCCCACCGTTGGTGGTTTTGCCGGACACAAGCGGCTAGTTTAGAACGCTTGCCAGCATCTGCAAAACACTAAGAATTCAGTATGAGATGAAATTACAGCAAACACATTTATAAAACATAAACTAAATAGACACTTTGAGAGAACAGTAAAATACATTCTCTTAGGATGGTTAGGATTTACCTCACTATAAGCTGTCAACAACCTCAGTATTTCAAAGATTATCATCAATACAGAAATTAAAGGAAGTATGTTCAAATACAGGTATTTCTTACATACTTTCAACTGAAGTACAAATTACAGTTAGGAAGGTATTAAAAAAACTATTACATACAGCCAGATTGTCAAAGAAAAATTCACAACTAGGATGATAAGCAGGAGGAGAACAAACAGGTAGAGGCAACACTTTCTCCAGCCATGAATTCCGATTTTTGTAGATATACTCATTCTTCAGCCTCTCTAGGCTAGTGCCTGGTGTTGTTGTAGTGTATTGTTTACGTAACATCTGCTTGAGCGGTGACTGAGCCTGGATACGCCTGCCACTGGTTGGTACCCTGTGGTGTGGCTGACACTGGAAAAGCCTGTGGAACAAAATTCCCTTCCAGGATAGCATCTCTAATAACCCCTTTCCACCTTTTCGATACACCACCAGGATCTTGAGCAGAGGAGTGAAACAGGTTAGGTGGGGGCGGGGCCAGCACCTAAGCTGCAGGAGACGGAGGGACACCGACTCCCTCGGGTGCAAACGATCGCATTCTTTCTCCCTGAGTCACTGCCGGGAGTTTCTGTAAAACCTCCTGCAACAGTTCTTTAGTTGGGTCGTTTAATCCTTTCGGCTGCTCTGTTTCTTCTGGGGCAGAAATGTTAGAGTTAGTGGGGAAATGGTTTGGGGTGGAGGTAAGGGAACATTCGGTCGCACCAGGTCTGTAGCCCGTGGATGCCTTCCCCCCGCAGCGAGGTTCGGTATCATCAGGATTAGTAACAGCATCAGATTTTAATCTCCCCCCCCCCCGGGCATAAATGGAAAGCCCATCTTCACTGTCCTTGCAACTATCGGGTGAGTCCTCCCCCCCGTCACAATGGTCAAAAGGATTCCGATCGGGGCTCTTTGAACCCTTTGTCGGGGGCTTTGCAGGGGACTGGGAGGCGGGTAGGGCTGGAGGTTCAGGCGGAGGCACGGACAGCATTACTGGAGACAAGGCTTTAGCAGCCGAAGCAGCCGCAGCTCTCTCTGATTGCATGTCCCGCAAAGTCTCTTGGATAAGCTTCCATAGCGTGGAATATTTTTGAGCCTCACGTGCTGCCTTCCCCCCATCAGTTATAGTGTCCCAAAGCCGGACACCTATCGCCTCCCACATGGACATTTCAAGTGCCATTCCAGCCCCGCGAAGTAGCCCCTCCTCCTTACTCCATTGGAGTAGCTCTTTAAGAACATCTTCTTCATATTTAATCCCTCTCTTGGAGAGGACATGTTGGAGGAAATGAAGGACAGCTGCCTCTTCTTTTGTTTGAGCCGCCCCCATTCCTCCCCGACCGCCACTTGCCTTTTTCGGAGTGGACCTTTTTCGCAGAGACACTTTTCTTCTGCGGGACGCGCGTCCTTCTTCTACATCAGCAGGGCTACTGCTGGCTCCTTTTCGGTCGGCTTCCCACCTGTCAGGTCTGCACTGATCTTCACCGCCGGAGCAGCTCTCAGGAGGCAGGTCTGAGGGTCCCTGTTCAGGCGCCACTTGCCGGGGGATATGGAACAACGCACGCTGATCAATGTGATCAAAACGCTGAACAGTTTTATTGGGTGCAAGCACCTCTTTTATAGAAAAGTTACAGAATACCCGAACATTCCACAACGGTTGATTGGTTCTGCCTCCGAGTTAAATCATAGCAACGGCTTGTGATTGGTGGCAGCTCCTGAAGTGACAGCAAGTGGGCGTCCCCTTCTGGCAACTTCTGGTGGGCTTCTGGAAAGGTGTCCTGTAGTAACCCCTCCAGCAGCCTCTGGCCCTCTGCTCACTAGGTGGGTGGGTCTAAGCCAAGGGCTGGATTGCTCACATAACCCTTTTCAGTGAGAAATGCCTCCACACTGCTCCCAGGCCCAAAATCAAAAACACAGTGCTGCACCAGCTACCAAGGAGGACAAAAATGACTGCTACTGCTGAACCCAGGACAAATGGTGAGAATGAAGAAAATTTATTAAGGAAATATAAGTATATTCAGGCTGCTTGACTGAGGAAGAAGCAAATGGTCTTTTCAGGAAAGAGAAGAAAGTAATGCTTGTATATGAACATCATATTCTTGACAATGAAGACAATAGGATGCATTTGCCATGTCATAATTTCCCCTTGCCAGTCTGCTTGGGAAAAATGGAAGTGTCATCCCTGGGAACTCTTGCAGAAGAACACTGCAAGAGTGAGCATTATACTAGAAGATAGACAGATATAAATACTAAGAAGGAGAGTCGGTTAAATGACAATTTTATCTTAATGTGAATTACGCATTCCATCTTAATTCAATAATTAGGACTACTAGGCTGATTTTTTAAAATATACATATTGTTCAACTATAGTTCTTAACTCCATATATGGTGTGTTTCCTTTTGCCCATATAAAGATTTGAAGTGTAACATTTGCAAGATAGCATATTTACTTACCAAATAAGTAATTAGAGATTCTCAGGACTTATTCAATAACTCACTTTTTTCTCATGGGAAAAAGCCAGTGGAAATTTTTGTAGAATATGTGAGTTTGAATGGTACCGAATAATCAATAAGTCGGTTTGGGGAAGTTAGCTGGGAATGAGAGGAGTATAATACTGTATTCTAATAGCCTCTGGAAGCCAGTGATAGTATTGTCGTTGATGTTATAAACTTTTAATTTAGAACTTAGTTTCTGTCTTGATCAGTAGATACTAGACATTAGATACATTTAGGTTGGAAAAAACCTTTGAAATCATCAAGTCCACTTATTAACCCAGCACTACCATTAACTCCACTGTTAACTCCACCACTCCCCTGGGCAGCAAGTATTTTAGGGGCATCCTGTCTATATTTCTCAATTCTACCTCCGATAATATGAATACTAAAAAGTATTAAAAAGTGTTAGCTTTCGCTTGATATTGTCATAGTACAACAGATGATTGAATAATTTTCTTAAAAGTGGAATGGAAAGATAAAATTAGTAGGACGCACTTACTAAAGCTTTTAAGAAATACAACATTCTTAAATAATTTAAAATCACTCTCCTGGAAAGATTTGAACTTAAACCAGGTACTGTAGGCTGCTTGAAACACTATGTTACATGCCCTCAGTCAGTTCTTGGGAAAACTGTTTCAGCAATTACTTTTACTGCAAATGATGGGTGTACTACTGAATTCCCTGTTGTATTTTTTAATTCTTAATTTTTGCCAGAAATAATTAACAATAACTATTAATGTTGTATCAAAATAATTTCAATAGTTAGTAATTTAGTGCTATGCCATAAATACCTACTATAGATAAGTACTGTGTAATAAAAAGCTGCTTAAAAATCTGAAATAGAATTGCATGGCTGTTTTTATTTTTTGTTTGTCTCTTTCCTGTTTTCATTGTGTGGTCTAACATGCAGCAGCTTACATTAGACTTCAGGAGACTACTCTATCAATACACTTTAGAGGTCTCTAAGTCACTCAGTCTTTTGAGCAGCCAGTGAATGAAAAACAGATACATTTACAGAAGTGGGTCACAAAGTTTCCATATTTTTTTAAGAAAAACCTATGTTGCATGCTTTATAACAAAGTAAGAATATTTTGATGTTAAAAACATGCAGCCTAATTATCTTTTGTTTACCTTCATAATAAAATAGCTATTAAGTAATTAGTGGAGGTATTTCGGTAGTAGTAAAAGGACACATCATTGTGAAGATGCTAAGGACAACTTATTTTTCTCTTCTTTTTTTTTTCCCCCTAAAGTGCTTTCTTTAATGAACATGAGACAACACAGGATTCTATCACCTGATGCATGAAAAGTCCTTCTGAAACATTTAATTACAGCTTTGATAGCCTGGATTATCTTTTAGCAAAAATTCCCTAATGAGGTAATTAAAACATCCATTCTCATGTTTCATGCACATGCTTAGTGTCCACTGGAATTTAAAATATCTGAATGTGATAACGTATTAAATCTGTTCTCTGTGCATTTCCAAAACAAAATAGTTATTCTTGGCAAACATAAAAGAAAGATAGATCTAAGATGTAAGAGGAGGGAATTCCCCTTGTATCACCCCATATTTTCATTTGTGAGTTGTTGTGTTTGGGTTTTCTTTGGTTTTTTTTTCCTTCATCTAAAGACAATTAAAGGCATTTATGAAATGGTCTTTCTAAGAGCACTTTTTTTGTAGCTGGCTTCTTTTTCCCTAAAATTAAATAGCAGTGAGACAGAATATATGTATATATGTCGATTAATCACCCTTACGTGTCTCATAAGAGTTGGCACTGGAGATATTTCATGCCTCCTTTAACATTCACAGTGCCTCACTGAGGAGACATTTCAGTGTAGTTGAAAAGTGCTGAATTGGTTTACTGACATATATTCCCTCATCCTTGTCCCCACTATCGCTCTGCAGCTTTTGCATTCCTATCATCTTGTTGATTCAGTCTAGCAGACAGCATGGGTCTAACAGAAAATTCTTTGGTACCTAGCTAGTAAGTGCTAAAATAAGTCTCAACTGTCTTCCATTTTCTGCATCGACTTCTGGATAATATGCAAAAAGGAGCTAGGAACACGTATATTGATCACTGCACAGACTAGATCAATGGACCAAAGCCAATTGTATAGAGTTCAAGAAAGCTAAGTGCCGAGTCCTGCACTTAGTCACTACAATCCCATGCAACACAACAGGCTTGGAGAAGAGCGGCTTGAAAGCTGTCAGGTTGAAAAGGACCCAGGGCTGTTGGCCCACTGTTGGCTGAATATGAGCCAGCATGTGGCCAAGAAGGCCAACAGAATCCTGGCTTGATCAGAAATACTGTGGCCAGCAGGGCCAGGGCAGTGATCATCTCCCTGTACTCGGCACTAGTGAGGCTGTACCTCAAATATTCTGCTCAGTTTTGGGCCCCTCACTACATGACAGACATTGAGTTGCTGAAGCAGGTCCAGAGAAGGGCAACAAAGCTGGCGAAGGGTGTTGTGGTTTAAGCCTCCATAACTCACACAGTCGCTCTCTCACTCACTCCCCTCTCTCTCTTACCCCCGCTCCCGGAGGGATGGGAAGGAGAATTGAAAGAATGCAACTCCCACAGGTTGAGATAAAAGCAGTCCAGTAACTAAGGTATAACACAAACCACTGCTGCTACCACCAATAGTAATGCAAGAGAAAACACAAAGAAAGAATACAATCGCTCACCACCTATATCCAGCCCGACCAAGCAGTGCACCCCCCCACCCTTCCGGGTCTCTGCTCTCCATTTTTACATCCTGGGCATGACGGGTTGTGGCATGGAATACCTCTTTGGTTCGTTTGGGTCAGGTGTCCTGTCTCTGTTTCCTCCCAACTTCCCCTCCTCGCTGGCAGAGCATGAGACTCAGAAAGTCCTTGGTGAGACCAAAACATTACCAAGCAGTAACTGAAAACACTGGTGTTATCAGCGCTGCTCCCAGGTCGAAAGTCAAAAACGCAACACTGCACCAACTACCAAGTAGGAGAAAAATGACTGCTACTGTTGAACCCATGACAAAGGGTCTAGAGCACGAGTCTCAGGAGAAGTAGCTGAGGGAACTGGCTTTTTTAGCCTGGAGAAAAGGTGGCTCTAGGGGAAACCTTATCACTCTCTACAATAACCTGAAAGGAGGTTGTAGAAAGGTGGGTGTCAGTGTCTCTTCCCAAATAATGAGCGACAAGAGAAGAAATGGCCTCAATTTGCACCAGGTGATGTTTAGATTGTATATGAGGAAAAATTTATTCACTGAAAGGATTGTCAAGCATTGGAACAGTCTTGCCAGGGAAGTGGTTGAATCACCATCCCTGGGGGTCTTTAAAAGACGCGCAGATGTGGCACTTAGAGACATGGTTTATGGTGGACTTAGCAGTGTTAGATTTGCAACTGGACTCAACGGTCTTAAAAGGCTTTTCCAACCTAAATGATTCTATGATTCTACACTCTTTATAAACTAGATGTTGTTTTGGATGATGACTGAGTAAATAATTCTCTGGCTATAAAAACACCAGTGGAGCACTGATGCTTTCAAATGCTTTCTTGGATGCAGATGCCTAAATTTCAGCCATCATGACGCTGGGTGCCCCCAGTCTCTGGGAAGGCATAAGTAAATCAAAGCCAGCTGAAGCCGATTGTTATCTTCAAAGTCTGGGGTGTTTTTGTTACTCAGTTTTATACTCTGTGTTGGGCTAAGTGATGTTTGCATTCCTTTCATGTTGGTCTCAGAAAAGGCTCAGAAAGACATTCACAGTTTTTAATTTTTATTTTTTTTATTAATTCAGGGAAGGTTGCTTACACAATCAGCTCATCTATTCATCTGATAAAACCAGTTGATCCACCCAACTTATACAGCTGTTTATCAAAAACAGATCTCATCCTCTAGTCCCTTGGTCTCCTTAATGTTGTGATATATTCAGATTTCTTTACAACAGTTGGGTCACTCCCTAGGTTCTTTCTCGAGCTTCAGAAGTATATCACCTCTGCCCACCTGCTCTGAGCCTTCTTCTGTTGTAGAGGTTGAATGGTCATACTATTAAAAGTCACTAAGTTTTATTTGGTTTCCTAGACTCTCTGAATAGTTCTAATAGATGTGTAAAATACAAAAGTCCAAGACACAGTTTAATTTTCCAAAAGAAGCTGATTAAGAGACAGGAAACCAAGAATAAACTTATCTCTGGTTCCCTGCACCAATTCCCAGGATTCATAAGCTCATTTCTAAAAAACTTGAAGAGCAAACTAACAAGGATTTTTAAGAAGTGTTTGTAAAATGTTATAAATAAACTTTAATTAATGAAATGTCTGTATTACCTAAAAAAAAGGCAAAAACGCTTGTGATAAAGGACAATGAATTGGTTCAAAGTTTAACACAATGGTTTTACTCAAACTAGTATTCAAGATTGCAGATTTACATGTCAATAATATGCTGTTAATGTAAACTCTTTGGGCTGGGTGTTAGCAGGGATGATGACTGTTTTCCCCATGGTTTTATTTTGGAGAAGAAACATTCAGTTCAGTAACTGCTGAGCACTCAACTACTTAGTCATGATGTGCAGAAAATCCCATTTCTGTCAGGCCATGTGTCCGCAACTGTCACAATGATAAGTAACTAGAAGAATAAAGACATTGGTACTAAAAAAAATAAAAACCTTCTGAATTACTGCAATATATTTTTATTTATGTGTTTGCTGCTTCTTTTTTTTAATGTCATGCCAACATTTGGAAATGCTATGAAAATGTCAGAATTGATGATGAGGAAAAGAGAATACTTGTTTCAAGATTGTTGCATGAAGAGACTATGCATGAGAGAATATCATTGTTATGTGTTTATGCTACTAATGAAAAATTGTGTAAAATATTTCTGTTTTCCTGAAGTATTATATATGCTATAGGGAAGGTGGTTAAATTGCTGCTAACACTGGCATCAGAATTCCACAAAGAACGTGTATTGTATCTCTTCAATCACTGTATTAAGTTCCTATACAGAGATAGATAAAAAATTAATAATTTTTTAACAAAGAAAATTAAAATGTTTCTAGTTTATGTGGAGTATCTATATATGTATGTAAGTACAGCAGTTAAGTACAGCTGGAAATCACTAAGTCTTGTATCTGTCAAAGTACTTTGCAACTCAATGATGAGCAACTTTTTTGTTATTACTTAAGATATTATTACTCTTTGCTCCAGACCCCATGGAATGACTTAGTTTTTTGGCAACAGTCACTTACAGTGAACTCACTCAGAAATGGTCTAACATATAGGCATTAATAAAAGTCCTCGGCCCATGGAAGTTTTTCGTTTCCCACAACACAACAAAATAAAAGCTTCTAGTTAGAATTATTAATAAGTATATATCACATTTTAGACGGCAATGCCAAGTAAAGTATTGTTTTTCTCTGTAGACCTATTCAGACCTGAAACAACAGACAAATTAGAGAAATACCTATTTGGTATATTCTAGGATAAATTAGAAATACATACATGCGTGCAGACCCTTGATCTCATGGGGGACTTCAACCATTCTGATATCTGTTGGAGGGATAGTATTACCCGGCACAAGCTATCCAGGAAATTCCTTGATTATGTGGAAGACGACTTCCTTTGACAAGTAATAGAGGAGCCAACAAGGAGAAGTGCCATGCTTGACCTCATCCTCACCAACAGGGAAGGGGTGGTTGGAAATGTGATACCCCAGAGCAGCCTTGATTGCAGCGATCATGAGATGGTCAAATTCAAGATCCTCAGGACAGTGAGAAGAATGTGCAGCAATCTCACTGCCCTGGACTTCAAGAGAGAAGACTTTGGCCTCTTCAGGAACCTGCTCAGTAAGATTCCATGGGATATAGCCATAGAGGGCAGGGGGGCCCAAGACTGTTGGTTCATTTTCAAGGATTACCTGCTGCAAGCTCAGGAGCGACACATCCCTACTAAAAGGAAGTGCTGCAGGAGGGCCAGGAGACCTCCTTGGATGGATAAGGAGCTGCTGAGGAAAATTCAAAGGAAAAAAGAGGCTTCTAAAAGGTGGAAGCAAGGACAGGCAGCCTGGGAAGAAAACAGGCATGTTGTCCGGGAAGCTAGGAACCAGGTTAGGAAAGCTAAGGCCCACTTAAAATTAAACTTGGCTAGGGATGTGAAAGATAACAGGAAGGGATTCTATAGGTACATTGCAAATAAGAGGCAGACAAGGGACATCTTAGGCCCCCTCCAGAAGCTATCGGGAGATCTGGCTACCCTGGATGTGGAGAAGGCTAAGGTTCTTAATGACTTCTTTGCCTCAGTCTTCACCAGAAAACGCTCTGACCTCACCACCCAAGTCTTGGGAGGCAGAAGCAGGGACAGTGGGAATGAACACCCTGGGCCCACTGTAGGAGAAGAGCTGGTTCAAGATCATCTTAGGAACCTGAACGTATCCAAGTCCATGGGACCTGGTGAAGTCCATCCATGGGTCCTGAAGGAGCTAGCAAATGAAGTTGCTAAGCCACTGTCCGTCATATTTGAAAAATTATGGCAGTCAGGTGAAGTTCCCGATGACTGGAAAAAAGGGAATATAACCCCCATTTTCAAGAAGGGGAAAATGGATGAGCTGGGGAACTACAGACCAGTCAGCCTCACCTCTGTGCCTGGCAAAATCTTGGAGCGGATTCTCCTGGAAGGCATGCTGAAGCACATGAAAAAACAAGAAGGTGGTTGGTGATAGCCAGCATGGCTTCACTAAGGGGAAATGCTGCCAGACCGATCTAGTCGCCTTCTAGGATGGGGCTACAGAACTACTGGATAGGGGTAGAGCAGTTGATGTCATCTACCTGGCCTTGTGCAAAGCGTTTGACACTGTCCCACATGACATCCTTGTCTCTAAGTTGGAGAGACAACAATTTGACAGGTGGACCACTTGGTGGATAAAGAACTGGCTGGATGGCCGCACGCAAAGAGTTGTGCTCAGCAGCTCAATGTCCAGCTGGAGGCCAGTAATGAGTGGTGTCCCACAGGGATCGGTGTTGGGACTGGTCTGGTTCAACATCTTTGTCGGTGACATAAAGAGTGGGATTGAGTGCACCCTCAGCAAATTTGCTGATGACACCAAGCTGTGTGGCTCTGTTGATACGTTGGAGGGAAGGAATGCCATCCAGAGGGACCTTGTCACGCTTGTGAGGTGGGCTAATGCCAACCTGATGAAGTTTAACCATGCCAAGTGCAAGGTCCTCCACCTGGGTGGGAGCAATCCCAGGCACAGCTACAGGTTGGGCAGAGAAGAGATTCATAGCAGCCCTGCAGAGAAGGATTTGGGGGTGTTGGTCGATGAGAAAATGAACATGAGCTGGCAGTGTGCCCTTGCAGCCCAGAAAGCCAACTGTATCCTGGGCGGCATCAAGAGGAGAGTGACCAGCAGGTCGAGGGAGGTGACCCTGCCCCTCTCCTCTGCTCTCGTGAGACCTCACTTGGAGTATTGTGCGCAGTTCTGGTGTCCTCAACATAGAAAGGACATGGAAGTGTTGGAACAAGTCCAGAGGAGGGCCACAAGGATGATCAGGGGACTGGAGCACATCCCGTATGTAGATAGGCTGAGAAAGTTGGGTATGTTCAGCCTGGAGAAGAGAAGGCTGCGTGGAGACCTCATAGCATCCTTCCAATATCTGAATGGGGCCTATAGGGATGCTTGGGAGGGACTCTTCATGAGGGACTGTAGTGACAGGACAAAGGGTAATGGGCTAAAACTTAAACAGGGGAAGTTCAGATTGGATATGAGGAAGAAATTCTTTACTGTAAGGGTGGTGAGGACCTGGAATGGGCTGCCCAGGGAAGTTGTGAATGCTCCATCGCTGGCGGTGTTCAAGGCTGGGTTGGACATAGCCTTGGGTGACATGGTTTAGTGGGAGATGTCCCTGCCCCTGGCAGGGAGGTTGGAAGAAGATGATCTTCAGGTCCTTTCCAACCCTCACTATTCTATGATTCTATGATTTCTGGCTATCACTGAGTAAAGATAAAGTGTTTCTCAGTCTGCACAGGAAACTAACCCAGATTCCTCTATTGTTTCAAGGAAAATAAGGCAGTGCATCAATAAAAGTGGTTCTGCTTCTTCTGTGCTATTTTATTTTCAGAGAACAATAAAGTATTGGTGTGGGGTTTTTTTTGTTGTTAGTACTGTCCCCTTCATTATAAGTTGTTGACACTCTGATTACATTTGATAAAAAATACTAAAATACCTTTCATCTACTTTTTGACAGTCAGATGTGTTTTGACACTCTCTATCTTGATCTCTTCTTCTCTGTCTCTTCAAAATATTGCTGAAGTGAGTGGCAAAGGGGAAAACATTCAGCTGAATTGTGTTATTTGGACCAAATAAGACCTCAAACATTGTCACAGGTGAAGCATTCCCAACAATATTTCTGAGCTAAAATAATACCTTGTCTGCACCTGCACAGCTCTAATTTATTAGATCATTCTCTTATGGGTTAACAAATCAAGCAGAGAGAGTTAATCATTGTGTGGGAGGCTTACCTAAAAACTCTAGACTACCTCTGCCACCTCTAATAGTTTAGGTGCATCTAGGAAAGAAACAAAGAAGCACAAATGAGCTATTAATGTATTTACATCCTTTTAATGTATTTCAGGAAGGATCCTCAGGTGATCCTGACCCAGATAATGACCACCAAGGATTAATCCAATAGTATATGGATGATTTTTTTGGGTTTATGTTACCCACATAAACTGGAGGTGGAATTAAGGTGTATGCATCTGGATACTGTGACCTCTTAGTATTAGTGCCTTGCTCCCTTGAACTTCTGCTGTTGGTCACAACCAGAGTGGATATCCGGATTGGTATGTGTTTTGTGCAGCACCTCTGTGCTGTTGGATGGACACCTTAAAATAACACTTGATGTCCACATGTTATATACATCCTATTTAATGAATTAATTTTAGACTTTACAGGGCTAATTATTGTGGGTGGTTCTGTTTTATAAGTTCTGAAATACCAAATTTTCATGTGACAGACTCTTAAGCTGTTAACACTTAGAAGATATACAATGCTACTTTACAGGAATATGCTAAAACGCCATCTTCAAATTCATCTGACTCAAATGTTGTTGGCAACATCTTCCTATTGGAACTGACTTTTCAGGCTGAAAAATGCATAAAAGTTTTTGTCATTTTTATTAATCATACTCCCTATGAGAGTAACAACAGTCTCATGGGGGTAGAAAAGAACAGTATCAGTACAAATAAAGAGAGATTCTGAAGATTTTGGAGCCCAGATCTCACAGAAAACTTCAAGTGTGAGAACACTCAGCAGTCCTCTTCCTTACTCTATAATTCTTCAGCAATAACAATGTATAATTATCTATTCACACAAACAATAAAAAACATTCAAGGATTATCCCGAATCTTACCATTTCATATGAATCCTCTACCTAATCAAATATTCTAGCTTTTCTTCATAAAAAAGTTCAAGTTCTGGTTTGGACCCACACTGACAAATACTCAGCTTGAAGCACTTCTATAATGTTTATGTGCAATGAAAATACCAGAGAAGGAGGCAGGCCTTTCAGGCTGAGTCAAGAAGCACACTTGCATTACCTTCTAATTTGCTAGGTCAGCTACATGGATAATTGAACTTACTTCAGTCAAACACTTCCAACACTTAGCAAACACTTACTATTTAAAATATTTGAGCTCTTTTTTGACTAAATGTCAGAAGGTTTCACTCAAAAGAAAAGTAACTTAACAACTCTGGAGGAATAGTTATTTCTATTCAGTGTAAAAGAAAAATTATTAACAGCTGGGAAAATGAGAACCTCTGTAGCTTCAGGAATAAAAACACATATGAAAGCGCTATCAGTATGTAAATATTTATGTCAACACTTATATAATGTTTATCATCATGGTGTTGAATAAAAAAAAAGAACACCTCCATTTAGCATAATGGAATTAAATCATACAAAAAATAAGTGATTTATCATAAAACAAGTCTCTAAAACAGTCAAATATTAAATACCTATACACTCAATAACTGTATTTTCAACAGACTGTACAAATTCTTTAATCTTACAGCCAGAGATAATAATAATTTTCAGAGTTATGCTTTTTGGCCAAAATCCATGATTTAATTTAATCGAAAACATAGCATTTCAGAGGAATGCATTTTGATAACTTTTTCACTGGGAAAGACATCTCCATGACTGAATTTCCCATGAAACAACCATTAAGAAGAAGGGTGAATAGTGCAGTAGTCCAAACATTCATATGACTTATGGCAGAGCAGAGATCTGGAGATTTCCCACATTAAAACAGTTGTCCTCATTAAGAAAACCTCAGAGAGAACTTATTAAATTATAATCTGTCATTCAATATTTCGATAAGTTTTGTGGGAGATAAAAAATAAGTTTTAACATTTCACTAGAATGGTACAGAGGTATCCTGAAATGATCTATGTGTACTTTATAGCTGTTTGCAGTAGCACAAGCACCTGCTGATCTATCTGTGGGATCAGCAGGGGATGGGGCTGCAGAGAGCATCTGTTTCTTACCTCTACATTTTTAACTCCATCTGCCTTTTAATCAATAGAGAAATGACCCAGTGAAACTCTGTTAGAGAAGTTGTCAGTGACTTCTAACAAATGTAGGAACATGTTCTCCCTCTTTTCTGACCATTTTAACAACTCTAGCAGGTTTGGCTCTCCTGCCTTCACGGAGCCAAAGGGGGGGATAGAGACTTTGGCTGCTTTTTTAATGCTATCACAAATTAGAATCAGAAGTAGTTCTAACAGTTAAAAAAACTGCACCAAGTTTTCCCCAAAACAAAAGAATAAAACATCCACAAAATAATAAAATATCTTAATATCAAGCACAATCAACTTAAAAAGTTAAAAATGGGGAAGTGTTATATTTATATATTAGTCATAATTAATTATTAATATAAATAGGACTGAAAAAATTCTCTATTTCTAAAATGTTGTCTTTATGACATTACAGGACTGATTAACAAAATACCCTTACACTTCACATACACCACATATGTGATGGACAGCCATTTATCTTCTGTCACCTCGCCTTTGTATTTTTAATGTCCTTACACAAAATAGTTCTTTTCTTTAAAAGGGAAAAAAGTAATTCTTCCTGTTATGCTGGCATAGGCCCTAGTACTTGGAGCTGTTTTACTAGGATTATTGTATTTGTCCTGGTTTAATAAAAAATTTCTCTCATTGAGAATTTACTACATTTATTGAACATTTGAACCTGAGATGTTAAAACTATCAACAACAAAAATGTACTATCAGTTGCATAGTTAACAAAAAATCTTCTGAGTATATAGTATAGCACAGCATAGACAAACAGAAAGGTATTCAATTTCAGGAGGCTGTATCAATAGTTGCATATTTTACCTTGTCTTTTTCTCTGCATATGTAGCTATTTAGCACATTCTACTTTACATGCATTTTGTAGACTTCTAAAATCAATATTTTTGTTCTATTAAGAGATGTTTGCATGTTTCTGGTTAAAAAAAAAAAAAACCACAACAAAAAAAGCACATGAATGTGATCTTCATGGATAACATCCACGAAATCTGTTTGCAAAATTTGTAAATCTTCAAAGAAGGTGATTCAGGTAATGAAACAGACATATTCACACATACATATTTGAATATGTTCATATTACCTTGGTAGACAAAATTAATTTTATCTTTGTGGAAATTTCTGTGTATTAAAATGCAGTGAGAGTGGTTCAGAACTGCTAACAGATTGAGAATAATAGAAAGCTAAGCTCTGGCTTAAGGTTAGAGCATTTCTTTAATGATAGCTTTCAAGTGAGATGGGTGTGTTTAGCTGGGTTTTGTTTTGTTAAGAAATAGGAAGTTTGCTTGTGTTCATAATACACTGCACACATTTATAGATGGTTTAACAATTAGGTGCCATAACAATTAATAGTAAGAAAGGAGCCAAAAACATGAAATAAGTTCAACATAGAGAAAAGAGACAAAATCAACAGCAGCAAATGATGATCAAATTATTAAAAAGATGATGAATCTTGTAATTCAAAGAAACTATGCTGATCATCAAATATAGTCAGCAAGGGACCATCCTCCTGAACCTGATATTTAGAAGGAGCAAATGCCGACAATGAAAAGAAAAGCATAAAAACATTTATAGAAATACATTATTGGACAAATAGGGTGGGAAAAAAAATCCTCATATCTCCAGCTGCAGTTCATATACTCTTAAGCGTGTATGCCTGTTAATGACAATTTTTCCATGAAGTCAGTAGGATAATTCATGAAGTTAGAAACATGTATCTAACCTAAATACTTTTTTTGAGTTAGTTTTTAATTTGGAAGAAACTAAATTAATTAGGTGAACTAGTTGTGACAGAAAAAAATGCAGTTTATAGGGGATTTTTTTTTAATGTGTCATCATCTGTTGAAAGACAAAGACAATGAGAGAATATATATTACTATTCACTTATTATTTCACTTCTGTAGCTGACAGCTTGACTCTACCATGTTTGGTATTAAGATTTTCCATCTTTCCAGAAATCGGAGATTATGGTTTAATTCTCTGAGGTTTTTTTCCCGCTTTCACTGGGAGTGATGGAGAAGCAGGAAGCTGGAGGGAAATAATTAAAAAATGGTATTTGCATCAGGAAGGATTACTTCCATTCATCCAACCGAAGTTTCTTGGTATTTCTGAATTGTAAATTTGTGAATAGAAATTCATGAATTTCTTCTAATATCATCTAAGGTGTATGACTACCCAGTACTTAATTTTTCCTCAGCTTTTTATTAATAGATGGGATATTAGCCAAAAGACTTGATAGTTTGAATTTTGCTTTCTTTCCGAATTGTCACTTATGTGCCACTTAAAAGCATACCCTGACCAGGCAAAATTGGTCTAAGTCTTCAAGCCTTCCCTTGGTTGTGAAGTCTTTTGATTAAATAATAAAGATCAACATTTAGGTCTCTTTTCTCCCATGTAGTCTGGGGGGAGTGTACAATCACTGAACAAGCTTCTAATATTTTACTATGTGATTATAATGTGACAAGTTACTTGTATGTCCTTACCTTTTTAAAACAAGATTGCCCTGGCATTCTAACAAAATTTTGTTTGGAATCATAGTTACTACTTGAGGGTTTGAAAGTGAACACTGCACACAGCCTCCCCTGCTCTGAAAGACTGTTACAGAAGATGGAGCCCGACATCATGGACTAGATGGACTCAGCAGCTTTACAGGGATTGGTCCATGCACTAAGGGATGATCTCTCTCCCTTTCTGTGTGTGTGTGGACGTATACATATACATGTGATGGTATATTGAAAATGTGGGATCTGAACATGACGTGAATGGTATGGAATAAGGGGTGGATACTGTCCAGGGTTCAGCAGCAGCAGTCATTTTTCTCCTCCTTGGTAGCTGGTGTAGCGCTGTGTTTTTGATTTTGGGCCTGGGAGCAGCGCTGATAACACCAGTGTTTTCAGTGACTGCTTGGTAATGTTTTGGTCTGACCAAAGACTTTCTGAGTCTCATGCTCTGCCAGCGAGGAGGGGAAGCTGGGAGGAAGCAGGGACAGGACACCTGACCTAAAACTGACCAAAGAGGTTATTCCATGCCACAGCACGTCATGCCCAGGATGTAAAACGGAGAGCAGAGACCCGGAAGGGTGGGGTGCACTGCTTGGTCGGGCTGGATATAGGTGGTGAGCGATTGTATTCTTTTCCCCTTGTATTTGCCTTGTCATTATTATTATTGGTGGTAGCAGTAGTGGTCTTGTGTTATACTTTAGTTGCTAAACTGCTCTTATCTCAACCTGTGGGAGTCGCATTCTTTTGATTCTCCTCCCTATCCCTTCGGGAGCGGGGGGAAGAAAGAGAAGGGAGTGAGTGAGAGAGCGGGCTGCTTGATTTACAGCTTAAACCACAACACTAGATATGTACAGCATCATCCCCGCCTAGTCCCCATCTCTCACACTTTAGAAATGGCTGCACGTGTGGTCCAAATTTTCTCAGAACAGAGTAAGTCTGCAACATTATAAGAATTGCAAAACATTGCATTAATTTTATTGTTTTTTATAAAATTTCATGGCAATAACTGAAGAAAAGTACACTAGGATGTTTCCTACAGTATATCCTGAAGTGATATTTTCAAATACATGTCTCATTGGCATAGGTGTAAATTGTTAAATGATTAAGTGAAGAAGAATCTTGGTAATGTAATTAAAGAATTCACAGTATATGAACCATAAAAAGTTGGTGGAAACTTATACTAAGGTACTGAAGGGGTATCTGGTAGATCTACCTCTCATAATATTTTCACTGAAGAAAAATAATAGGGATTTTTAAAATATATTAAAGAAAGACTACAGAAGAATAGGCCTACACCAGGCTTTTTCTGACAGATGAGGAATTAATTTATTGTTGGTATCTGAAAACCTCATAAAGAAACAATTAATGGAAGTTTCCAGTAATCTATTTATATGTGACTATGTGGAGGTATTAAAATATTGTTCACTATATATTTGCTCTATATACCAAATGCTAGAGCTGGTGAGGTTATTTTTTTAACAGGTTTTATCAGGGAAAATACTGTCTGAATTAAACTGAATTATTGTTCAGGAACATGTAGGTTGATTCAAAACTACCAGTGAAAATCAGAAAGGCTGATAGCCTGACCAAGCAACCAGCTGCTAGTTTATCTGGTTTTCTGCCAACATGTTCACCAGCTATCTTGCCAATCGGACCCCAGGGTGAGGGGCTGGCTAGAAATCAGGCAGAATGCTTGGCTTTTCAGCTTGCCTACTATCCAGCTGTCTTCTTTGGCTGGTGTGAAACCCAGCTAACTCTTCAGTTGCCACCTGCCCAGCTGACTTTTGTGGCCCAAAGGTTTCCTAAAGTTGTCCTATTCAGGATCCAGAGCTGTTTGACCAGCTTGTTAGTCGCCCAGCTGTCTTGCTGAGTAAGGGAAAGCTCCCTGTTTCTCATCTACTTCATAGGTGTCTCTGCTTTCTCACAAACTGAAAAGTTGTGTTTATGTCTGGTTGAGTATCTGGTGTACCATTGATCTAACTCACCAGATGTCTGAGTGGGAAAAGGTTGGCTGCAAGGCATTAAATCAGTGCTCCATTTCACCAGCAATTCTAACATGTTGACATTTTTCTCTCCTAAGAACTGAAACAAAACACTGACATGCAGAATTTCATGTAAAATACAGGCAAGGTCTAATTTTTTCTTTCAGATACTATACTATATGATGTACATACATAAAGTATGAAGAAAAATAAAATCCCCTAATATTTTATGAGTATAAATATGGCAAGATAAAAAAGGATGCCTTGTCAAGCAATACATCAAACTAAAATAAAAATAGATTAAATATTCTGCAAACTGAATAATTTAATTATTAATTAAAAACAGGATCAACAGTAATCATGAGTTTTTCACAATGGCATGCTAAGGTTTGTTTATCAAAATGGACATAAACTGCAATGCCACTGTAGTATTCCTGATGACACAAAAAACTCTAAATTACCTTTGTGATTCTGTATTCAACTGAAAGGTAAATTGTTTATTGAGATCAGATGCAATTTCAGAATAAAAAGATATTTACTTGGACATAAAGTACTCTATTCAATGGAGTTTTTCAACTAATTTTTCAATTCCATTAAGACACTGTTCTTAAAATGCATATATTGCATATATTCTTGCTAAGGAGGAAAGGAAAGCAGTTAGATGCTGCATTTTATTTTATGTTATATTCACCATTTGCCGTTAATTTTCCTTCTAGGAAATAAAAATGGAACATATATTTCTTATGGCCTGCCATGAATATTGCAGGTATTCAGGAGTCTCCACTGCTTGAAGATCTGTCTTCTGGTGCTTTAATTTCTCTTTCATTCTTCCACATTCCCCTCAAAACTGAGACTCCAGGGTCAGTGTTAAAAACAGAAACAGGGTGTATAGTTCTATAGCACCAATTTTTTAATAGCTTCAACAAAATTAATTTTGTAAAGCCCATGGAGAATCATGTGTACTGACCTGGAGAATTAAATACAGAACTTGTGCCATTATCCAATGAAAAGTATAGTACAGCATCCAACCGTAAACCTTTGGTACATTAAAAGCAAACTTCTAAGAGAAGCAAACTTCTTCCCTGTTTTTCCAAATGTCTGTAAGTTTCTGAAGGAAACATAAGTTTTCAGAGATTCTTTGTTAAGAGATTTATTTGCCAGCAGACACTGTCAAAGGGTTCAAGTCTCCACTGTAATTTCAAGCTTTGGACTTCAATTCCGCAAAATGTACAGGCTGTTATTGAGGAGTCATATACCTGAAGGATATTTGCATACCATTGCTTTAAATGAAAAATGCATTGCTAATGTTAACAGATGTTGTAGAATTTGATTCAGTGAATGTCTGCTAATTCATAACAGCAGTTAGTTTACACTAGTGCCTTACAACATCAGTCACTTCTGTGTTTGAAGCAAATAATTCCTATCTAAGTAAGTTTTTCAGATATGAAATTCTATGGGATAACGGAGAATTAAGAAGGAAATGAGGAAATAGCTACATAAAAGGAAAATCAAGATCCATCAAAAATTAGAATAAGATAGTTTAAGTTTCATACTAAAAGAACTATTAACTGAATCTGCCACAATAACACAAAAGAAGAAATATGTTGTTTCTGCTTGCTTTACTGGTATACTCAACAGCTCTGGTTTGGGGTTTTAAGTACAGCTGAAACTGAAATGTTTTCAGAACCACTGCTTTTGGATCCTGGGAAGAATGAAAATCTGAGATATAATCCTTTCCTGTGTAATGCAACACAAACCAATTTACTTTCTAAAAGTAGGTTGATTTTTCCCTTGCTGTAGTGCTATCAGATAACAACGCACTCTTTGGGGAATTCGTTCATGCTGAGATTGCACCAGTGATTGAACTGCTGAATCAGTCTGTAATCAATCTTCCATCTTACAGACCTCCTTTAGTATTTTTCTTTGATCACTGACTAATGGGAAACATAACACGTTAAAGAATAATGAAGCTTCAGTCTCATTGTGTCTTTGTTGGAGGGCCTCTAGGCACCCTTTTGCAGCTTGTAATGAAATGATTCTAACAATCCATGTTTATCCACATAGTCTACAGAAAGGATATATGATTAATAAGATTTCTCTTTAGTGTAAGCATACATTACTTTTCAATAAGTTAAAACCTTTTTCACTCTTTGCCCATTTATTTATCCAGTTTCTACTATATACATTTTCTAATTAACAGTTATTTCATTCTTATTTTATATGAAGGCAATATTTACTTTCATCAGTGCTGTTAAGTGAGTGCACTAACAGTTCGCCTTCACACAACATTCAGTCAATAAAAGTAAAAGATAATTCTAAAATCACTATCTCTCTAAAACAAAGCCATGCTTCAATGAGCCATTTATATTTTGATATCTCTTATTCGTTATTTTTGATACATTACTCAGTTTGGCAAGGTATGATATATTATATAATATAATGAATAAGAAATTAGAAAGTAATAAATCAAAAAATATATCAATAAATTTGATTATTTTTATTAGAAGTCCTAAAATACCTGCGAACTTCAAATTAAATCATATGGTATTATGTTCAGTAATGAAATGTGCACAGTATCTAAAGGCAACATGACCAAACTTTAGTCAGTGTTCTGTTAATTCTCATGCAATATTTTATTGTTGATTTAGTTTAATGAAGGAAAAAACATTTACAAGGGACTGTTTAAAAAGTTGTCGTTTTTCATTTTCTTTGCTGAAAATGTAGGATATTAATGTTCAAAGTAGAGAGTTCCATTCAGAATTATTCTCAATGTCTTTGTTTTGTTCTGATTTTTTTTCTTCTGTGTGTTTTGTGGTCGCTGCAGTATGTCTTTGGGAGACTTCTTGTTACACATTCCAGTAACGACACTGTTACTGTTCTGTCCCATCACTATTTTGTTCCTTCTTTGTGATATCATCTGCTACAAAGCATGAATTATTTTTTTATTTTTGGTAGTTCACAAAGTATATATCTCAGACAGTAAAATGTCATGAAAGATATCCACATTTATAATCTTCTTGATGGAAAATGCAGGAAGGCAAAACTAACGTGAGTGAGATTGCAAATTCACTTTTTCATGCTTGACATCTGCAGTTATGGGGAAAACACCTCACTTCAAAGCCAACATTTCCAATCAACCCTTGAGATATCTGACTCTTTTATTCTGTGGCTTGATTTTCATGTATACAAATCTCCAGAGCTAGTCTGCCTATCTATGTATGGATACTTGAGGAAAACTTATATGTGAAAAATCTGAACACAACATTAAAAGTATTGAACTCTTATCTGCTCTAAACCAGAAGAGCTTTGTGTTCCAAAAGCAGTATGGTCAGTGGAGTTATGATGATTTGCACAAGCAGAAAGTTTCAGACTAAATTGTTGGAGTTATTAATAAAGAAAATATTCAGCATGTCTTAGACTTCAAAGAAATATCAACGGTGTCACGAAATTTCATTACATGAGGCTTTATCAACTTTTACACTGCTTTCTAGACAGACTATTTTACACAGTCTGAAAAAACAAATCTTGAAGTTGCATGTTAGGAGTTGCAGCAAATACGCATTTTTATTTGATGTCAGTTTGTTTAAAAAAAATTAAATCTGGACTTTGCAACATTGAAAACAGATTTACAAATGCACAAATGTGTTTATAGAAATTTGAACATAAATGTATATATATTCATATATATACATTTATGCTTTTTTCCTCTATCCTGTTTGGTGAACATAACTGCTGTCTTTTAAGTAATTCACAGAATCATATGAATCATAAAATAGTTTGGGTTGGAAGGGACCTTCAGGGTCATCTAGTTCCAACCCCTATGGGGGGACATAGGGGCAGGGATAACTTCCATTAGATCAGGTTCCTCAAAGTCCTGTCCAACCTGGCCTTGAAACACTTACAGAAATGGGGCAAACCACAACCTCTAGGGACAATATGTTCCAGTGTCTCACCACCCTCATAGTATGAGACTACTTCTTCCTTATATCTAATCTAAATTCATCTTCTTTCAGTTCAAAACCATTCCCCCTTACCCTGTCACTGCACCCCCTTGTACAAAGTCCTTCTCTATATTTCTTGTAGGCCCCCTTTAGGTACTGGCAGGCTGTTCTAAGGTTTTCCCTAAGCCTTCTCTTCTCCAGGATGAGCAAAGCCAACTCTCTCAGCCTGTCTCCATAACAGAGGTGCTCCAGCCCATGATCATCTCCATGGTCCTCCTCTGGGCCTCCAACGGGTTCATGTCTTTCTTATGCTGGCACACAGTACTCCAGTGGAGTCTCACAAGAGTGGACTAGAGAAGGAGAATCAACTCCCTTGACCTGGTCAAACTTCCTTTTCAGGCAGTCCAGGATATGGTTGGCTTTCTGGGCTTCAAGTGTGCACTGCCAGCTCATGGCGAATTTCTTGTCAATCAACACCCCGAAGTTTTTTTTCTCCAGGCTGCTCTCAATCTGGTGTCTGCCCAGTCTGCAGTTATGCTTATGATTTCCCTGACCCACATGTAGGACTTTGGACTTGGCCCTGTTGAACTTCATGAGGTTTGCATGGGCTACCCTCCTTTTGGTTGGCAATTCATAGAACCATAGAATGATTAGGATTGGAAAGGTCCGTAAGATCATCTGGTTCCAATCCCCCTGCCATGGACACGGATGTCTCACTCTGGACCATGTTGCCCAAGGCTCTGTCTAACCAGGCCTTGAACACTGCCAGGGATGGAGCAGTTGCCACTTCCCTGGGCAACAATTCACAGAATCATAGAATGGTTTGAGTTGGAAGTAACCTTTAAAGATCTCATGATACAACCCTCCTGCCATGGGATGGCACATCTTCTATTAGATCAGTTTGTACACAGCCCCATCCAACCTGGCCTTGAACACTTCCAGTGATGAGGCAAACCTAACTTCTCTGGGCAACTTGTTCTATTGTCTCACCTACATCATTGTAAAAATTTTTGTCCTGTGGTCAGTCTAAAACAACTTTCTTTCACTTTAAAACTGTTGCCCTTTGTTCTCTCTCCACAGGTACCACCAAAAGTCTCTTTCCATCTTTCTTATAAGCACCCTTCATATACTGAAAGGCTGCAACAAGGTGTTCATGAAGATTTCTCTACTGGCTGAAGAATGCAAACTCTATCAGTCTTGTATTTACCACTACCTCTATCCACCCCCTTCCCCAGATACTGCATCTTCTTGACACTTTCAGTTTTTAATATCTTCATCTTCTTCCTTCTGACATTGATTAATGTGATTCACTTCTTGGAATGGATTGACCTTGGCCAAATGATAGATACCCATCATCTACTCTTTCAGCCCCCCTCCTCAGAAGGACAAGGATGCAACAGCTCATGTCTCAAGATAAAGAGAAGGAGATGGCTTACCATTTTCTGTCACAGATAAGCAAGAAAACTTGGGGAATTTACAGCAATTTAAGGTAGATTAGGATAGTAAAAAAAAATACATTTAAAACAACACCTTTTTTCAGTCATTCGTTTCCCAGGCTCAACTTCATTCCCAACTCATCTACTACCCTGTCATTTGCTCCTGGTGTAGCTTAGTCTGATCAGTCATATGCCCTGTCTCTGAGTAATTTTCATGTAGTCACGATATGAATAAATAAGGACCACTTGCTGGATGATAATATGCTCTAAATCAAGATTGAAATTTACACTGCAAGTTTTATTTATGCAGGTCAATACATAGGCACTTTAGGAAGAGTGTTATTTACTATTCAGTATCTAAAATCGATCTAAACATGCTATATATTGCATGAAAATTACTATTTTACAGAAATGTGGGACATCACTTTGAGTTCAGTTATTTTATTCAGCTTCTTTGTTAGCTAAACAGCTGATAAAAATGTTATACTACACTTCAATAACATCCTTTCATGTCCTCCTCCCCATCTTATTGCAGAGGCTGCACTGATAGGAGATATAAAATTTCCTCTATGAGTTGGGCAAGCAAGTATTTTCCTGTAGCAGGACATTTTTCTAAAAGCTTTTCACATGTTTTACATTGCAAAAGTAAGGGATTAAAGATTTTTCTGCTGCATTAGTAAGAAATACTTGTTTTCTGCACATCTATGTTGTGTATTTTGGAAAAAAAAAAAAACAAACCAAACCAAAACACAAAACAACAACAAAAAAATGATACACACACAGAGTTGCAATGAACCACTTGTGAGTCAGTTTTTCTGGTTCTTTTAAAATTTAAATCTTAGTGCAGTTTTCCTTATATTGTAAAATAAGGAAAACGTTTTAACAATATTAATGCTCTTTTATAATTCTGGTTTCATACTCTGCATTCCTCCAAATCAGTTTTATTGACTTCCAGTTTGTACTTTTCATTTTTCACAGAACTTTCAAAAAAAATCCTTATTAACTAAGAATTTTAGTCATATTCTTAAACTACTGTAAAGAACTCGTTCACACCCCAAAGAAATAATAAAAAAAAAAAAAAATAAAATGAACAAAACCAAACAAAAAAAGACTCAAACAAAACAACCAAACCAAACAACCCATAACATTCCATGAGGAGGACAACTCCTTTGCAGCTTCTGTCCGTATAAGAATTGATGCATTTGAATGCAAACTTTCTTTCTCTCTGTTTTCTCAGTGCATTATCTGAACCTCTTCATTATTTGCGACACTTTCAGATTCACTAAGTTACAATTCCATCTGAAACAATATCATTAAATGCTACAAGATTGCAATCTCATGAAACCATTCCATTTTTCACTGGGTCACTTTTAAAATTTCAGCACAAGTGGGATAGCTCATTTACTTTTATGTCTGAGCTATAAAAAAGGTTGGGGTTTGTTAGTTCACTTTAGTTTACTTGTAGCAATGCTGGATAGGAAAACTTTTAGAGACTTCTGCAAGCTATTAATAGGGCTTTTAATATTGTTATCTACTCATAGTGAAAACCTCCAATAATTTCAAAATGAAAAATAAAGCAAATCCGTATACAAACTGGTGTTGTTTTGATTTTATTTTTGTTTGTTACTGTCTTAATTTACCACCATAGAATTTTGTAAGGGGACTTTGTTTTATTCAATTTGGTGATAAATACTATTAATAGGTACCAGCATTGATTCTTTAAGCACTGATTCTGTCAACTAACGGATATTGTACAACAAAAAAATGAAGGAAGCTGCTGACCCTGCATATGGAGATTTAACTACTTAAGAAGCTCATAAGGTCAGTTAAGCTTAAGAATTGCAAAGGTTTTTGTATCTTTGTGGGGCCGCCAAAAAATAACTGACGATACCTTTGTAAATCTGTGTGATAATGTGCTCAGTCAAGTTGCTTGCCATGTAATTTTAGTGTATAGACTATTAGCGTAAAAGTATTATGAACCTACAGTTATGGAAAACTTCCAGGAAAACTTTCCAAATACTTCAATTTGTAGTTTTTCTCTTATACACAAATATTTAGTTTACTCTTTGCAGTCCAGTGGCATTCACTTATCCACATAGTTTCATATCCATTTCTGTATAATCCAATATACATTTATATTACTATTTTCTTTTTCCAGAAGCACTTACCCTCAAAATCAGATTGACTTACAAACCTTAGGGTTCTGTTGGTTTCTTCTGCTATTATTTATTACCATTTAGTGTATTCTGTGTTTTACCCATATATTTCCAGCCATAAAATTTTAAGTTGCTTCATGATATATTTTTACCTTTTTTTCATTCTTTGACATCATTGTGAAATATGATCTATTTTCCTTCCTTCAAGGTACAACAATAATACTTATCCTAACTGTGACAGTTAATTCAAAGTGTCTTCCTGGGGTAATGGTTGGACTTGATGATCTTAAAGGTCTTTTCCAACCTAATTGATTCTATGGCTGCATGATTTCTATTTCTTGGATGAGCATTGTGACCAGGAATATATTCCCTCTGGCATTTGCAATCCTTATGTCAAACACTGTTTCAGAATAATTAATTTAAGAGTTAACAGAAACACAGATGCATGTACGGCTATATCCCAAACCTCTGCATGTTATAGACTATAAGTTTTAACTAACAATTTCTGCTGTGATTTTAAATTACTATTCATGATTTATGCAATTAAAATACTTTATCTGTACACTAATGCTAGTAAAATAACAGTATATCTTCAAATGTTTTTAGTTTTAGTAATGGAGGACAGCTGCCACGTACTTCTAGAATAGAGATACAGTGATTTTGACATTTTGTACAGTGTGATCAAAATTCTAGTAGCTACTGCAGAAAAGGTTTTAGATGATTGGTCTGTTAAGAGTTTATGGACAAAAGCGGTCAGAGATTTTCATAGCTTAGATATAAATCACAGAAATAGAAATTTAATATTAATGAGAGCTAGATTAATTCATTTGCTGCTGTTAAGGGTTGTATGTTTGTGCAGAGTATCATTAATTTATCTCATATGGGAGAACCTTAGAAAAATCAAATTTTAATGTATTCTAATTACTTGTTTTGGATAATCATTATTCATCAATGAATAAAATAGGGATATATATTTATTTAGCCACTTCTCTCGTATTATTTGGATTTTTTTATAAGTAAATTAGTTTTTCTAAATGTACCAGTACTACTAAGAAATAAATTGTTGTGTTTCTTTGATTGGAATCACCACTGCATCTTCAGCTTGGCTAAAAACCAATTGCATAAAGGCAGACTATTATGCCTCCCAGTGCTGCTCTTCAGAGCTTTTGACTTCACCACACAGGGGTTATGAAACCACTTCTTCAAGTGGCATTTCCAAAGATCAAGAGGAAACATTAGCATTGTTTAATTCAGATGTTGTTTTCAGGACTGTTTGAGAATATCGTCCACAGCAATATTAATAACATTAGGAAATAAATATGTTTATTTGAACAACTAAGACAATATGTTCCAAAAGATGGCTTTATATTTAATTACCATCTGTATACTTTTGAAGATGAAATGCCAACATATTTTAAGATATCTAATGTGTTGTTTTTTGGTTTTTTTTTTTTTTTTTTTTTTTTTTTTGTCCATAAGAAACATGAACAGAAGCAAAGATCTCTTTTATAACTTCTAAGAAGAAGGGAAATTGAACTGCCACCCAGAGCAGACAAGAAAGTCATCTCTTCCTTAGGAGTGTTTCATAACAAAGATACTTTGCGTATTGATTTAGTTTTTTTTTTTTTTAGAGCTCTGATCTTTACTCCTAAATATTAATCCATACTGAAAGTCATATTTCTTTAAACCAGTGTGAAGTATGTCTTTAGATGAGATTCCTTAGCACTCTT
Organism: Ara ararauna; assembly: GCA_028858755.1. NCBI lineage: Eukaryota > Metazoa > Chordata > Aves > Psittaciformes > Psittacidae > Ara > Ara ararauna. The sequence goes on from CM054376.1 coordinate 24,015,203, forward strand.
AATACAAGAAACTGTATTTATAAAAGTACATAAACTCAGAAAAAAAAAAGGAAAAAAAACCAACAACAAACAGACTAGACCTTTCTAATGTTCATGTACTATTCCAGTCTTAATTTAAGCATGCAAGTATAAAGAAGATATCAAAAAATTATGTAGAGGATAGGGGGCTGCAGATATGCTTAAACTTGATTTAGGTTTATTACTTCCCTGTTTCTCTGTCTTTTCCTTAATTTGTTTTTCATGAGCATTTTTTATTTATTTATTGTCCTTTCTGTCTTTCTATATTTTGATCAGTTTTAACCTAATATTTTCTCTGTCCATTTTAATATACCTTTTCCAGAAATTCTTCTAAGAGAAATGTGAACTACTAACAAAATATAAGTCCAAGTTTCATTCCAATGCAATTTTAGCAGATTCATATACAGAACTGGATCACACAACAGAGTTTGTTTTCCTACCTCATCTAGTCTCCAGGCATAGAAGCTTGACATGTCCATGATACACACCAGTAATTTTTATTCTCAGTTTACGCATTTTGTTCTTATATTTTGTAATATAATGTAGTATGTGAGAAAAGAAAGTGTTCCAGATATTCTTTTGGCTTAAACTAAATTCTTGCTTTATCACACCGGTATTCACTTTGAAAGGTAGAGGTGGTTTTATTCACAGTGGTGCCTTGTCTCATAAAATTAATGGCTCAAACGTGTTCCGTAGTACACTAAACAAATCCTTGATGGCTTCTAGAGGCTTTAAAATAGCCTAGGAAATGTCACACTCTGCTGTGGTATATTACACATGTAACAGTAACATCTGTAGTAATAGAAATATAGCTGTAGTCATTATAATCAGACTGTAAAGATAATGACACTATGGAAATATATTTTCTTTCTCCCCAAGGATAGTTTCAGAGGTCTGTTCTACAAAGGGCTCTGTGGACATACCTGAAATGACTGGTGAGCTTCCTCCTATAAAATATCATTACTATCATTGCACAGAGATGATGAACCTATATGCGATGTATGCTTACTAAGGACTTTTGAAATAGTATCCTTTAAGGCATCTGTAGTCTCTACAAGGAGGCAAAAGTTCAAGCGTAATATTATTTAAGAAGTCATCAACAAAGGCAATGTGCTGAGGGACAAAGCCCAACCAAACATAATCTTAATCAATGTCTACACAGGCTGGAAATTAAAACACTGAAAAATCAAGCTTCCCAAAACAGAGACTAAGCTGGTTCTAGCATGTGAGTTGAATCAAGTAATTATTTGTCATTTTAACTACAGTATTTGAAGAAGCCTCGCTACAGAACCTGTCCTAGATTGCTTTGTGACTTTTTTGTCCAAACTTTAATTTATATAGTGCACAATCTTTATTTTTTTTCTTAAAAAATACAGGATCATGTACATAAAGATAGAGAATGATTTTGTGAAAGGTTATGACATGAGATTCACAAAGACTCTTGGCCATGACAATGATCACTTGCATAACAATTAATTCTCTGCCTGGCTTCATGAATTTCCAAAGCCACTTATGGACTCTTATGATTCCACCTCTCACAGAATCTAATATTTTTTTCCCTGCACAGTGGAGCAATTTCAACAAGAATGATGAAGGACACTTTCATTTTCTGCATTGCCTATTTGTGATAAACAGATTTTTAGATGTTCACTAATAGTATATCAAACCGAAAAGAAATTCAAAGTTCACACTGCTGAGTAAATAGTTATTGATTTAGCATAGTAAGATAATTTCTATCCTCTTTCATTGATGTCTTGAAAGCAAAGAGCTATGTACTTTGGAGGAGACAGTTGGTGTGACATGACTATGTTTTTATTTAAACCAATGAATCTTAGTTGACTTTAGATGAAATATAGATCTAGAGCTGCCCAACTATGACAGAATTACTTGACAAAAAAGACAGCACTTTCAATGCTTAAGTACGTTTACAGCCCAAATTCTTGTGCTTGTAGACTCTCAGGTACGCAGGCATTGTTGCTAATTTTTAGATGTGGCTTAAATTCCAACCACAGTGAAACCTCTGAAATGCCCTTTTTTATCTGGCTCACAGACTTCGCTGAAGACTCAGTGGGGGGAGAAAATCATAGAATCATAGAATAATTAGGGTTGGAAAGGACCTTAAGATCATCTACTTCCAACCCCCCTGCCAGGGGCAGGGACACCTCCCACTAAACCATGCCACCTAAGGCTATGTCCAATCCAACCTTGAACACCACCAGCAATGGAGCATTCACAACTTCCCTGTGTAACCCATTCCAGTGCCTCACCACCCCTTACAGTAAAGAATTTCTTCCTCATATCCAATCTAAACTTCCCCTCTTTAAGTTTGAACCCATTACCCTTTGTCCTATCACTACAGTTCCTCATGAAAAGTCCCTCCCCAGCATCCCTATAGGCCCCCTTCAGATATTGGAAGGCTGCTATGAGGTCTCCACGCAGCCTTCTATTCTCCAGGCTCAACAGAACCAACTTTCTCAGCCTATCTTCATACGGGATGTGCTCCAGTCCCCTGATCATCCTTGTGGCCCTCCTTTGGACTTGTTCCAACAGTTCCATGTCCTTTTTCTGTTGAGGACACCAGAACTGCACACAATACTCCAAGTGAGGTCTCACAAGAGCAGAGTAGAGGGGCAGCCAGTAAAACAAAGTTATTTACCTGTGAAGAGGAAAACCAACCTTTATTTCAATCTCCTGAAGTGCTGCAAAGTGAAAAATAAAAAATAGAATAAATGCATAAAAAAAAAGTGAAGTGCATAAAAAAATTATATATACACAGATTTAAGGCAAGTAAAATATATGCCTACTCTTTAACATGAGGTTTTTTTCTATCACTGAAACACACAATTCATTTGCCCTGGAAGAAGAAACTGTTTAATAAAGTAGGAGATAGCAACCAGTCAACATACCTTGTGATTTATGTAATTATATTAAGCTACCATATTTGGTTTTTTTTAAGAATCCGGGCCCTAGAAATGCAGTTATAACTTAGGAATCTTCCCAAGCATTTTGGAATTTATATAAGATACAGAATAAAAAAAATAACACCAAAATTCATTGGCAAAAGTGTGATAAATTATTCAAACTGAAGTCTTTCCCAACTATGTCACAGGTGATCTTGAATATATTCATCACAAATTTAGTTCTCCATTTCAAAATCTGGTTTAATATAATACAAAAACATTGCTCTATTATAGATTGTTATGGCAACATGTGCTTTGTCCTAGCATTTGCAAGAATATTACAAAATAATTAATAAGAATATGTGAGAACTAGAATACTCACAGCATTTTGTCGTATTATGTTTTTCAGTATTTGCATTATAGTTTATATTTGTCAAGGGAGCTCATATTTATAAATGGATTACTTTTAATAAACAAGTAAGTTCTGTAAGACGTCTTCTCATTTGGGTAACTGGTAGCAGTTGAGTGTGTACATTCTACTGAAAGAAAAAAGTAAGGAGATGCAAGTGGTTTTCTCTGGGTTAACATATCGTACCAATAACCTGTGAGAGAAGTTTGACCTTTGTCTGATATGGTACCTATGCTTTTTTTTTGTAGCTAGGAGCATTTAGCTGTGTGTCTGTGTCATCACTCTTGTCATGTCATCCAAGCTAAAATGCATCAAAATGTTTTTTGTTGTTTTTGAGAATGCTATGTAAAACTGCTGTTTAAAGGAAAAAGCCACTGATTTTTTCTTAAGAGACACGGCTAAATTGGAAACTTCCAGTGCTAGAATATTATCAAGGGTTTCTAAAGGAATATTGCATATACTAGAATAGTGCCAGGATATTTATTGCATGTCAATCTTTCACATTTTGCATATTTATTTTTTTTCCTACTTTTGACATATATGATGTTATTTTGTGAAAGAACTGCTAACATCCATGAAGCTTTAGGGAGGGCAGCAAGGTCTTGTTCAGTCCCTGTTACAAAATTCCTATGTATCAGCTTTACAATGAGGCTGTTTTGCCTGTGTAGAATTTTTTATTGATTATTGTAAGGGTCTTGTGAGCCCTCCTGGTGGGGTCTGGATGCCAAGGCTGTGGGGCAACTCAGCACCAAAACAGGCATGGGTAGCCCCATCCTGCTGCTGATTGCTGAAAGGAGGTGGTTCCCAGTGGTACCTGGGAAGGGTTAGTCTGTGGCCAGGACTGCATCCTGCACATGGGGGCTAGCCCTGCTCCCTGGCTGGGACTGTGAGACTAGCCCTTCCTGGCAAGGTCGTGCCCTGCTGCCACTGGGAGTATCTCCCATGACTCACAGCATCCTGGCCCCCAGGGAGTCTCTAGCTCCTGCAGTTCACTGACAACTCTTGACGATATTTTTTCTCCAAAGTCTTAAAAGTAGTTTTCTCAATAAATCAATGGCAGCAATGTTTCATTCCACAGCTTCCACTTACATTAATATTCATTTTGTGACATGCCTCTGACCTTGGGAGTGCCTTTCAGAAGGTTAATATGAATCTACAAAGTGTTTTTGGATTTAAATCCAAAATCTGGGATTATCCCAGTCTAAATCAAGGGTATGGATTAATGAACATAATTTAAAGTTATTTATTTAACTGCAACATTCTAACATCTGTTCTGTTTGAACTTAAGTTTACTACTAAAAAAAAAACCATCAACTTTCAGTTCTTATAATTCAAATTTAAAAATATACTTTTTGCATTATGACTACATCATTGAAAGCTACTCATGTAAAAGGAGAATTAAGAAAGAAGCATGATATATTTAGAGTTTCTTTTCTCTCTTTTTTTTTTAATTTGTGTTGAACAGATTGCATGATCTTTCCAGTATAGTTTTAATTCATTAAATAATTAAAGGGACTGGATTTAAGATGTAGCTTTTTATTTATAATTTTCTATTCAATAACTGAAGCAATGTTCCTGTATTTATGAAGGTATTTGGGTGTTCTGCACTCACATAGTAAGGGGGGGTGATCCTTTTAGGTAGTTAGCTGCCTAAAAAGAACAGATTGTGAAGACTGTGTCTACAAAAATAATTTTTATTAATCAACCTTTAAAGATTCTGAACAGAGGCAAGAGCATGTGAATACATTTTTTTTATCACCCACAAAGCTGGTTTTTGATGGTCAAGAAATTGGCATTGTAATAACCACACATAAAATGGTAGAGAAATCTAGACAAAGTAAGAATAATATAAAAAAAGAAGCTCTTTGAAAGCAATTTTATCTATAATTAATTTTTAGAAAATGTTTGTGATGTTTATGTGGATAATGAGATGCTTAAAAAAAATTCAATTGAATAATTTCTAAAAGTAAGTTGATACAGTCCTGTTTTAATGAAATAAAAGGCTTATGTAAAAAGAAAACAAGCAAACAAACAAAAAACTAAAAAAGAAAAGTTAATCTAGATTTGCTTGGGGTACTGTGTACAGTTCTGGTGTCCTCAACATAAAAAGGACATGGAACTGTTGGAACAAGTCCAGAGGAGGGCCACGAGGATGATCAGGGAACTGGAGCACTTCCCATATGAAGATAGGCTGAGAAAGTTGGTTCTGTTGAGCCTGGAGAATAGAAGGCTGCGTGGAGACCTCATAGCATCCTTCCAATATCTGAAGGGGGCCTATAGGGATGCTGGGGAGGGACTCTTCATGAGGGACTGTAGTGACAGGACAAAGGGTAATGGGCTAAAACTTAAACAGGGGAAGTTCAGATTGGATATGAGGAAGAATTTCTTTACTGTAAGGGGTGGTGAGGCACTGGAATGGGTTGCCTAGGGAAACTGTGAATGCTCCATTGCTGGCGGTGTTCAAGGCCAGGTTGGACAGAGTCTTGGGTGACATGGTTTAGTGTGAGGTGTCCATGCCCCTGGCAGGGGGGTTGGAACTAGATGATCTTCAGGTCCTTTCCAACCCTAACTATTCTATTATACTATGATTTTTAATATAATTAGGATACATGATTTTGGAAAGTGATACCAAATGTTAAGTTTAAATGAGGTTAACTGTTGTTAAAATACATCTTTCTCCCAATTTCAAAATTACATTTTGAAAGTTAAAGCTTTGAGAACCTATGTCTATTACAGAAGTAGCTTATACTTCTATACACATGAAATAATAATATTATCTTCCATTTTTGAAAATGAGAGCAACCTTTTCAAAAAATTCATTTAGGTATTTTATTTACTTATTTATTTTAATCACAGAATAGCCACGAGAAAAACAAAAGGTGGTTGTATGCAAGGAGAATTAAGTATTTGCACAGAATTCCAGTTAGGATGTTGAAAACACATTATCATGTGTACATTGTTCAATTTAAGTCAATTAATAATTGTTGTGATTATGTCCTGAGACAGAATAGACTTTCCAGCGAGGTTGCATAGTCTCCCACCTTGGACATACTCAAAAGCCAACCTTAACCTTATTGAACTACAACATTAACAGAATGTTTTCAATCCTTAAGAAGACAAGTTCAGTTAAAGAGAATTTATGTGCTTAAATCAGGAAATTTCTAGCTTACACTGAAATGCATCTTAAATATTTTGCCTTAACATGTCATATGTTCCATGCTTTCATGTGTTTGGTTGTTTAGTTAAAATTCCTCTCTGTTTTTCTCACACTTGAACTCAAGCATTTTAAACAAGCTCTATTATCACAGACTAGCCTATGAGCACTGTACCTCTGACTAAAATTTTCCAGATTATGCAAGTGTGTTATCAAGCCATAGATATTCTTTCGAATGTTCTCCCAGTTTTACACAGGTGCATGAAATACCCATTCTATTTTAATCATGTGCCTTTCTCATTTTTCTGTAAATAAATTTAGGATAAATTTAATGGCAAGTAAGTAGTTAAATACTTTCCTTAATAAATAAATAATTCATGAAATAAATATATGAAAGTTTATAACTGAGTTTCAGCAATCCATCAGTGTGGTGTGAACTTCATGTTTCCTGTTATCTAGCTGAATGAGTAGACAAAACCTGTTTCAGTTTGATTACCTTACAACTACCTTCATTTTCACAGCCTTTCTGGGAAAAAAGTCAAGACAAATTCAGAGACTATTTCAAGCACTCACCCCTGAACAGCTGGAAGGACATCTAACCTGAACTGTCACCACACTATATAGACACAACAGAAAGGTGCTGACTAACAGAAGAACCTCAGTCAGAAACGCTTTTTTTAAACCTTTATTTTATTTATTGTGAACTCTTATGGTCTGTGGTCTTTGTGGTGAACTTCTCTATATCTTTCTTTTCTTTATTAAGTTGAACTGCCTCAGAGAGATACAGAAAAACAGAATGATAGCACTGAATGTAGGTTACAGGATGCTATTAAATTAATGGCTAATAATCCGGAAAACAGCAAAACTTGCATTAGTTCCATATTTAATTATGATTTTTTTATAGTTTTTATCATGGATTTTTTATTAGTTTTTTTCTAGGAGGTCATAGGTCAATGAGATTTCATTGTAATAAAGAATGATTAAGTATACTTTGTAATGTAAGTTTCATTGTACTAACAGCTATTCAATGCATATGATACATACTCTGTGGTTTCCATAGAAACTTCCATTACCTAGTAGATTTGTCATTACTTAGTTTCCAGACTACAACATTCATTATGTGCCCAACAGCACAACAATAATTCCAGATCTGACAGTACTCTGAAGGGGGCCTATGGGGATGCAGGGGAGGGGCCCTTCATTAGGGACTGTAGTGATAGGACAAGGGGTAACGGGTTCAGACTTAAACAGGGGAAGTGTAGATTGGATATAAGGAAGAAATTCTTTACTATAAGGGTGGTGAGGCACTGGAATGGGTTGCCCAGGGAAGTTGTGAATGCTCCATTGCTGTTGGTGTTCAAGGCTGGGTTGGACAGAGCCTTGGGTAGCATGGTTTAGTGTGAGGTGTCCCTGCCCCTGGCAGGGGGGTTGGAACTAGATGATCTTAAGGTCCTTTCCAACCCTAACTATTCTATGATTCTATGAGTCTACTTCCATTACAAAACTCTATTAGAAGAGGATTTTTAATGCTTCCATAAAATTTCAATCTTGCTGAAATTTACCACAGAATGTTTCAGCTGGAGTAAGATTATGAATTGAGTTTGTTAAAATTCCAGTAACTAAAAATAAATAATTCAAAAATTTAAAGAAAATATTCATGCTGACCCTTTTGTTGTGCATTAATAAAGGGAAATTTCTATTTCAAAGAAACTAATTTTGTGAGAAATCCTGAAGATTGGATAAGAGCAGTTTATAGCAACCATATGCTTAATGACTTGAATTAACTAGATTAGTTACAGAATCTAAGTCTTCTTTCTTTCTACTCCAGCAGGCAAATCTTTTTTTTTAAACAAGTGATTTTTTTTTCACTAAACAATTGGTATAATTTCAGCAAGTTCTAATTCTTATTTATGTTTTGAAGTGAAATGTTTTACAAATATAACTGATACTTTTTATTGGTTGTATAGTCAACAACATTTTTGGAGGATTTAGCTTTTTAACTGGCAATGTGAAGGAAGGTAAAGCACTTTGTCAGCCAGATGAATAAAGTAAACAAAACAGCCAACCAGTGGAAACCATCCACCTCAAATGGCAAAACATGCTATTTCCCTTTTACTTTTTTGATCTAGAACTGGAAGGACACTAGCAATCATGATTTCATTTTTTTGAAGGACAGCAACAATTAATGGAATGGTTTAAGTGTTCTGCATGATTTGGGCTTATGAGACCAAAAGGTGATAAAAGGATATTTATATTGCAAAAGAATAAAGCAGAACTAGGAAGATAGTGCATTTATATCAGCATTAAGAATGCATCCCATTAGTTCTAAAATGTGTGAAATCAGTTTCCTCTGAATGTCTCAGGGATAATTCACCTAAATTAGCATAAACTTTAGGAGGGAGCTGTGATCTGAATGTTGCTCTCTTAGTTTACTTGAAGAGAAAAAACTAAAATTAATTTATTTAGTAACCTTTGTAGATTTCAGACTTGAACGATTATTTTTCATTTCAGTCGTTGGTAGACTCTAGGCAAGAGCTACCACTTGTAAATGGTGATTGCCTTATCCACAGCAATAGACATAATGCCTTGGGGCTCTTTAGTGCTTCCCTTAGAGTGTAAGCATAGGATAAAATATTCAAAAGAAAGGTGTTGTTGAAAAATCCAAGCTATCTAATGATTAGGATTATTACAATTGCACTGCTCCTCTGTTTTTGAAATAATAACTAAATTTGAGAGTATATAAAGGTGGAAAGTCTAAAACTAAAACTGTGCTGCTTAAACAGATCTGATTTTAGGGAAGCAGGAGAAAATGTTGCAAGATGAGACATGGCTATCTAAATTCAAAATTTTGATCCCCCAAAATTTCCAATTTGCTTTGGAGATAATAGAATCATAGAATAGCTAGGCTTGGAAAGGACCTTAAGATTACCTAGTTCCAGCCCCCCTGCCATGGGCAGGGACACCTCCCACTAAACCATAGCACCCAAGGCTATGTCCAACCTGGCCTCGAACACTGCCAGTGATGGAGCATTCACAACTTCCTTAATCTACCTTAGCAGCTTCTCTTTACACAGGAATTGTCCTGGGTTCAGCAGTAGCAGTCATTTTTCTCCTTCTTAGGAGCTGGTGCAGTGCTGTGGTTTTGACTTCCAGCCTGCAAACAACACTGGTAAAGCCAGTGTTTTTAGTTGCTTCTCAGTAATATTTTCTCTGACCAAGGACTTTCTGAGTCTCATGCTCTGCCGGGGAGGAGGGGAAGCTGGGAGGAAGGAGAGGCAGGACATCTGGCCCAAACTAACCAAAGAGGTATTCCATACCACAGCACACCATGCCCACTACATAAACTGGGGGCCGTTACCCAGAAGGGCTAGATCACTTCTCAGGTCAGGCTTGGTATCAGTTGATGGGTGGTGAGCGATTTTATTCTCTTCCCTTTTCATTTCCCTTATCATTATTATTATTATTGGTTGAAGCAGTAATGGTTTTGTATTATACCTTAGTTACTGGACTGTTCTTATCTCAACCTGTGGGAATTACATTCTTTCGATTCCCCTCCTCATCCCTCTGGGAGTGAGAGGAAGTGGGGGGAGTGAGTGAGCAGCTGTGTGGTTCTGGGTTGCCAGCTGGGCTTAAACCACAACAGGAATGCTCACATATAAAAAGACTCTTGTCACAGGAGATTTCGCTTGTGAACAGAAGTATTGATACACCTCAGGAAGATAATGCTTTACTCATGCCTGACTCATTAGATTCATGAAAAAAGTATTCCTCTACCTGCATTTTTGAGAACACTTGATTTGATGAATTTTCAAGCAAACGTAATGAATTGGACCCATAAAAAATGCAATGGTAGCTGTCAAATTCTTTTAAAATTATTCAGAAAGAGAAGGTAATGGTGGCATTTCCAGTTCTGAAGACATATATTCAGTTAATTATTTTTTTTTTTCTGCTCCAAAGTAAAATGCCAAAGTAGTCTTTGGATTAGAATATAGTTGTTCTCATGCCACAGACTAAAGACAGATCCAGTGACTCAGCTTGAAGCTGATCTTTGTTCTCAAACTTGCTTGCCTCAACAAATTAACCATGAATTCTTCTTATGAAAAATGCAGGTGTCAGGGGGTGACTATCATCCTTTCAGAAAGAAACAGGACATATTTTTCTAGTCTTCTTGTAGAAGAACTTCTCGTGATAATGAGTAAAGTGTAGTGCTTTTTCCTGTCAGCCAGGTTGAAACAAGGGTAGAAGAAGGATCTAAAACACAGTACTTAACATTTACTTACTAGTCCACACTTAGACAACTCACTATGTACATGATGACTTATAAGGCTCTCTTAGCATTTGTTTGTCAAGTCCAGACTTTGGTACTAGGCTTTGATAAAGGTTTTACTCAGATCTGTGAACTATGTTGAAAGATAAACATTTCAGGGCTCAGGATTAGGGCACAAGTATCCCCTTTTGGACTGGATTGGAACTATTAGGAAAAATATAACCAGAGTCAAATTGAACGGTAATAAATCTGCATCCCATGCAGAGAATTATAGAATGGTTAGGGTTGGAAAGGACCTTAAGATCATCTAGTTCCACCCCTCATGATATGAGTAGGGACACCTCATTCTAGACTTGCAGAAATCTAAGTGTGTAAGTAGCAAATGATTCAGATACCCAAGAGAGAGTATATTGTGAACTTACGTAAGATTCCTGTGATATAGTATTTGTTAAGCTAATATATACATGTAGTGAGGAAATAGAATCAAAGACTATGTCATGGATTAAACCCACCTAACAACTTAGAACCATGCAGCTATTTGTACACCTCCCCTTCCCCCATCCCTAGGTGGGATGAGGAGGAGAATCAAAAGAATGTAAAACCTGCAGGTTGAGATGAGAACAGTTTAATAACTAAAGCACAATATTCTCCTACTACTTCTACTACTAATAATAATGATAAGGGAAATAACAAGAGGAGAGAATATAAAACTAAAAGGGGAAAGAAAAAAAAAAAAACAAAACAACAAACCAGAAACAATAAACAGAGGTGATGTGCAATACAAATTCTCACCACCCAACCCGAGGAGTGATTGGTCCCTTCTGGGTAACTCCCTCCAGTTTATATGCGGAGCATGACATGTCACGGTATGGAAAACTCCTTTGGCTAGTTTGGGTCAGGTGTCCCCTCTCATGAACTGCGATGAAACTTAACTTACCCGTTTTTTTTTTGTGTGTGTGTGCTTGTAGTACAGTAATATAGGGGCAAATTAAGTTTTATTTTCTATACTTATTTTTCATGGTTATATGAGGATCTAAGTTCTGGTATTTTGATAAATACAGCAGTATTAATCTAATGAAGCAGAAACCCCAGAGACTATACATTAGGAAGGACTAGTAATAAAAACAATCTCAATTAAGGTTACCAGAAAACTTTATATATTTTAGTCACTCACAAAATAGTAAATGATTTTCATCTCTTATATCTTGTTTCTTGCTTAATCACAGATTGTCTAATTAAAATTTTATTAAAAATTAAAATCAAAAGTAAGTCAAAAAAAGTAAGAAACAACCTACTGGACCCTTTGTTTGGCAATCAATTAATGCTTGTAATCATCAAAAAGTAAGCAATTAATTTATTTTCTGTTGCCTCAGTTAATGTTTCACAAAACTAGTTTTCTTTGACTTTTCCTTTTTTTAATTTTTATTTAAACAAAGTGTTTTTTAGGATGTCAAGATTTGTGGCATTTAACATTCCCACTGCCACTTGACTACCAAAGCTGTGTGGTTTCTAGATCACATCCCTTGCTTCTTACATCTGAACTCAAACTGTGTTTTTTTTTTTTTCCTGCATTTCCCCAAACCATACCACCATGATTGGCTTTATCTGCAGTATGTATAAATAAACCTACTTGCTTGAATGTGACAATGGTCTTGTTTAAGACTTATATGTATGATACACTTAATTGCAACAGTCCAAATATCATTGGAAAAGTGAGTGTTTCTATATTTGTTTTATAATATGATAATGCTATAGATTAATTACTTAAGTCTCTTCTATCTTTCTATATTAAAGAAAGTATTCAGGGGAGAAAAATATAATTATAGAATCTTAATTTAAAAAAAAATTACAAATTATAAGCTGTTAGCAAACTAAAGATTTAGAATAAACAATCAGGTTTAATTATTTTGCTCTTTAGAAAAGGGTGTTCTGAAAACTACTAGATTCCTTTGAGCCTGCCTAACTTTCTCTAGTGGATAACAGGATCTGTACAAGGATGACACAGAGATAGAAAATGCAATAAAAAAAAAAAATGATGCTTCATTGCCTTGATAAAATGTATTCTACAGAGAGCTGTGTGTGAAACTTCACAGTTTTGTTTCACAGATGCTGGAGTGAATGTTTTCTTAGCATTTGCTCCATGCAGGTCAGCACTTTCTGTCCCAGCTTTATTCCAAGTTCACACGAGTTTCTAGTTCAGAGAAGAAAAAAAATGCAAAATTAAAATCAGTCAAAACCACAAAATTTCATATGGTTGCCAGGAAAAACTGTGTGGTTTGCATGATGTCCAGTGAACCCAGGACATCCTGCAACCACACATCACCTTGCTCCATCAACTGTTAGGGGAAAGGGAAAGGTGGAGAAAGGGAAGCAGTCAGTACTCTTTGTGGCAGTGCTGTCGTGTGGGGGGACTTAGGCTGAAGGAATGGGCTGCCAGGAACCCCATGAAATTCAGCACAGACTGATACTAAGACTTGCTCCAGGATAGGCAGAAATTCTCTTGCAGTGTCAGAAGCTGGGGTCTAACTGGCTGGGGAGCAGGTCTGTTGAGAAGGACCTGGTGATGCTGGCCGTGAGCCAGCAGTGTGCTCTGGCAGGAAAAAACAAGAGGCTACAGGAGCATAGTCAGGAGATCAATAAGACTGATTACCCCACTTTCCTCCTTACTCCTGAGGCTGCATCTGGAGTCCTCTGCTCAGTTTTGGAGCATCCCAGTCAAGAATGACTGACAGACTGGGCAAATGTAGTGAAGGGGTATCAGGAAAGGCTGAAAGGGATGGGCTTGTTTAGCCTGGAGGAAAGTCAGCTTTGAACTGAACCACAGCACTATGGAGGAGGCATCAAAAAGAACCAGAGTCCTTCACAGTGATGGCAGAAGGATGCAATGCATTGGCATAAATTGAAACAAGGAAGTGGTCCAAGTGGATACAAAGAAAAATGTTTTCCTCAAGAGAACAGGAAAGCAGTTGAGCAGGCTGCTCAGAGATGTTGTCCAGTCCCTGTCTTTGGGGGTTTTTGAGATCCAGCTGGACCAAGCCCTGAGCAACCTTGTGATCTCAGTGTTGGTTCTGCTTTATGCTGGAGGCTGGACAACAGATATCCTGAGCTCTTTTCCAGGCTCAGCTCCCTTCCAACCTGAATTATTCTGTGATCTTAACAATCTGTGATTCCACCATTACTAAGGATTTTGTAATGAAATATTATTCATCTTGAGCTTAAGTGGAGTTATTCCTTTGATTTCACTAGGGCTAAATGGTGAAATGGTTTTATTCTATTCCAAAATGTAGTATTTCTGTAAAAGCAGCAATTGACTTTCCTACACCTCCCCATCTTATGTAGTTCTATATAAGTACTTGATGAGAGAAAAGTAGGCCCTATGGAACAATGTATCAAAGTGGGGGAAAAGTAAAAAAAAATCATTGCATGTAGAAAAGGCAAATTTTATTGGGGTTAGACACATAAGTTGATAGCTTTTTCAAACAGTATGTGTATTTATTCATTAAAGATACATAGGTTTCTACAATATCTTGCTTTTTTGAACAGTAAAGGCGCATCACTGTATGACAACTTACAAAGATACTTTCAAGGTCATAAACTAAAATTGCTTTATGTGGGGGTGGGAGCAAACAGATAATAAACGTTATGTGCTCACAGGTTACTGTCAATTTGTTCTTACCTTCAGCTGTTATTTAATTCTTCCCCAATGAAAATAGATTCCTAACAATAGTATGCCTAGAATATACATATTCTGTAGCTTATTAGATAAAACCAGATGACTTGTGATTTACTTATCTGATCTCCTACATATCACAGGTGATGTTTACAGTAGCTGATGATTATATATAATTAAAGCAAATTTGAATTAGAAAACAGGTATTACTCTTTTTCTGAATACAGATTTTCCAGACGTATATTCATTTCTTCACATACTTAGCACCTGACATTATTATCTTGATAAATTTTGTACTGCAGTTAAGGTCTTATTCTGAAAGCCTTGTTGTAACGGAAACGTCTGTGAAATGTTTTACTCAGCAAGCAGGTAATCAAAAATTTAAGATTGCTAGGACAAGCGGTGCTAAAGTGTCTATCAGGCATCTTCTACAAGTGACTACTGGATATTATAAATGGTCCATAATCAACTGGTAAGAATACATTAGATCTGGATATGGAGACAATACTACATAAAGGGTGAGAAGAACTAATTTTATTCTGATCACACAAAAGCTTATGACAGATACTGTATATAACACGCTCAACTGTATCTATGTGTAAATGGCATTAAAAAAAAAAAAAAAGAAAAAAAGGTAAGGGTAAGAAAGAGCTTCCTCATCAGGAAGGTTGAATACAATGAATACTTGTCACAGAGGTGGTGAGCAGAGTCCTGAGTTTTGCAATTTTCCAGAGATTTTTTTTCATAACCATGACATCTGGCATTCTGTGACTTCTGCTTCAGTTGGTGGAATGAGCTAGCATACAGTTGTACACTGCAGGCTTTATAAGGATCTTTAAGAAAACAACCCTTAGGACTGAAATGATGTGAGCAGAGAGCAGGACATCAGCTTCAACGACAAGACAGCAAAGACATGATGGGTCAGGTCAGTGGTTTTGTGAGACAGTTTTAATATAGTAGACCACTGTAGTAAACAGGAGCAGCTAGACAATATAAGGGATGCAGTCACATATCACAAATATGTTGTTTACTATTAAAAGATTAAAAAAAAAACATAAACCAAAACATCCTGACTTCATGATTCAAGCTACATAAATGAGGGAAATAAATACTTATTAAGGTAATAAATTAAGCAGCTATTTGCAAAGCTGGGACTGAAGGTGAAGTATATCTCACATTATTTCTAATGTTTTAGTCATCATTGTCTTGATATTGCTTACTTCGGATCTACATTGCAATCACAGACCTTCACTTCAGAGTATAGTTTATTTTCAGTCTTGCTTGTCTATATTGCTGAATACTCTAGCTCTGTGAATTTTTAAAATTGATAGGTTTGAAGATATATGACCAAATGAATTTTTAAAAAATGAAAATATTTTCCTTCATAATAAAATATATTCAATATCCCAGATCTAGTTTTAAGAAGCCTCTAAAATTCAGAGGTTTTTCTAAAGTGTACATATCACTGCATTAAGTGAAACATTCGTACTCCAGAAATTCTGGTCACATACATAATTTGATTTCCTCAAAGTTATCTTTATTCAGCTATTCATAAATAAAAGTAATGTTTCTACTTTAAAAATTTTGTTCTGCTGTTATAAATTGACTACATCATTAACTTTAAACATTAGCATTATGTTGGTATTAAAACTTGTCTCATATTAAACAGATTAAATGGTCTGATAAACAGACATTTGTAATCATTCTGAAAGCTAAAATGGTGAACCTCTCACAGAGTGACCAGTATTTTAGAGTACACAAGTGGCATTAGGGTACCGCAAGTATCTTATGTTCAGGAGCTGGAGCCAGAGAGCTTTAGATACCTGTTATGCTTAATAACAGTGAAAACCCAGAAAATTACTTAGCATGTAATAAGGCAGTGCTTTCAAGTTCAATAGCACACTGAAAGAAATCTTATGGCTAGCTGTGACTTCGCTCGTTGCACTAACTTTTAAGAGAAAAACTTTTTATCTCCAAAATGATTAAATATATCAGACATGAAGGATCAGATTTATATATTTGATGCTTGTGGGCTGATATATTAAACCTTTATTTAAAAAAAAACGAGTCCATTTTACAGAGTACTGAATAATCTCTGTATTTTTATTCTCAGGGATCGGTGTTGGGACTGATCTTGTTCAACATCTTTGTCAGTGACATGGACAGTGGGATTGAATGCGCCCTCAGCAAATTTGCCAATGACACCAAGCTGTGTGGCTCTGTTGATACGTTGGAGGGAAGGAATGCCATCCAGAGGGACCTTGACATGCTTTTGAGGTGGGCTAATGCCAACCTGATGAAGTTTAACCACGTCAAGTGCAAGGTCCTCCACCTGGGTGGGAGCAATCCCAGGCACAGCTACAGGTTGGGCAGAGATGAGGTTCAGAGCAGCCCTGCAGAGAAGGACTTGGGGGTGTTGGTTGATGAGAAAATGAACATGAGCCGGCAGTGTGTGCTTGCAGCCCAGAAAGCGAACCGTATCCTGGGCTGCATCAAGAGGAGCGTGACCAGAAGGTCAAGGGAGGTGATCCTGCCCCTCTGCTCTTGTGAGACCTCCCTTGGAGTATTGTGGGCAGTTCTGGTGTCCTCAACATAAAAAAGACATGGAACTGTTGGAACAAGTCCAAAGGAAGGCCACGAGGATGATGAGGGGACTGGAGCACTTCCCATATGAAGATAGGCTAAGAAAGTTGGGTCCGTTGAGCCTGGAGAAGAGAAGGCTGTGTGGAGACCTCATAGCAACCTTCCAATACCTGAAGGGGGTTTATAGGGATGCTGGGGAGGGACTCTTCATGAGGGACTGTAGAGAGAGGACAAGGGATAACAGGCTCAAACTTAAACAGGGACATTTAGATTGGATATGTGGAAGAAATTCTTTACTCTGAGGATGGTGAGGCACTAGAATGGGTTGCTGTCCTGGATTCAGCAGTAGCAGTCATTTTTCTCCTCCTTAGTAGCTGGTGCTGCGCTGTGTTTTTGATTTTGGGGAACTGGTGGAAGAAAGAGGGGGAAGTGAGAGAGCGACTGCATGGGTAATAGAGGCTTAAACCATGACAGTTCTTTTTTGGCACCCAACGTGGGGCACGAAGGGTTAAGATGTGATGGGGATCAGCATGTTGGGTAAAACACACTCTGTATGCATGCCAATACTGTGATCCCCATCACAATCAGCAGGCAGGTCTCAAGGATACCCAAAAGCCATACAAAACCTTCAGAGCTCTCAAATGATGCTGCTGTACTTGTCACTGCGGCTGGTGTAGCTGCTGTGCTTGCTGGCTCTCTCATCACCAGCTGCTCTTTGTCTGAGTCCAGATCTTCCTCCTCTGCCTTGCTGGGAAGTGCTGCGTGGTCTCCTGCATCCTCCTGAGGCTCGGTCTCACAGGGCCCTGTGGGCTGCTGCCGGGGGACACGCTCAGCTGCCGCCGGGCTGGGCTTGGTCTCGGGGCTCGGCTTCTCCACTGCCCCCTCCCGCTGCTCAGCAGCCGCCGGACTGGGCTCGGTGGGGGTGCTCAGCTCCTCTGCTGCCTCCTCCTGCTGCTTGGCAGCCACGGGGCTCTGCTCCTGGTTTCCGGGGCCGCGCTCCCAGGCTGGTTTGGCAGCCAGCGGCTCCCGGGGCGGCTGCCCCACGGCTCCCCACAGCCTCACGAAGATGGAGGTGAGGATGAGGGCCCGGATGGTGAAGAGCAGCCAGGCGGCCAGGTACAAGCACATGTCCATGTCCGCCCCCCTCTGCTTCTGGAGCACACCCGTATTACAAGTCATTCCAATAAAGTACAATGAAACAAGAACCTTAACCCAAAACCCATATCCAAAAAATGCTGAGATAACAAATACCGGCTGTAAGTAAGGTACAACAGGCTGAAACCATGAACTCAAGAGAACCAAGAGCAACAACTTTGAGAGCCAATAAATCAGCATTGTGACGAGTGGCTATTAATCCTGTCCTTATCTCAACCCTTCATGTCCCACGTTGGGGGCCAAAAAGAACTGTCATGGTTTAAGCCTCTATAACCCAAACAGTCGCTCTCTCACTCCCCCCTCTTTCTTCCCTCAGTCCCCCAAAATCAAAAACACAGTGCTGCACCAGCTACTACAAAGGAGAAAAATGACTGCTACTGCTGAACCCAGGACAGTTGACCAGGGAAGTTGTGAATGCTCCATCACTGGCGGTGTTTGAGGCCGGGTTGGACATACCCTTGAGTGGAATAGTTTTGTGGGAGGTGTCCCTGCCCTTGGCAGGGGGGCTGGAACTAGATGATCTTCAGGTCCTTTCCAACCCTAACTATTCTATGATTAAATGATTCTTTAACTATATAACTATATACATACACACAACTTGTCAATGAGTTAAAATCACATTATTGTGCAATCTATTTTTCAGTTGATTTTTTTGTCAACTCAGATGCAGTTAACCTTTGTAACTTGTTCAATGAGAAACTCCAGTGAACTGTATCACCACAAACAATTAATGGTTGAGCAACCTATACTAAATGAAAATGCCATCATGGCTTAGCAATTAGTGCATGGATTGTCTTCAAAAACTCACACTCTTTTCTGTCTGCAGCATTTAATTTTGCTCTGTGATTTAAATTGCATTCAAAATGAAAGGCACTATTCAATAACTGTAGTAGTGTGTTACGGGAAATTGTCACAATTGTGATTAATAGCCCTTGTGGAAAAAAATTAATTTGGTGTCCTGTTGTTAGGTCAAGCATACAAGATAATTTTCTGTAGGAAAGAAACATGTTTGTCAGCATATCCTTTTTTGATATTTTAATCTGAAATACTAGGTACTTCACTGTACAAAGTTTTCTTGTATATATTAGAAATGCCTTTATGACATAAAAAGGAGATAGTAATGAAAGTGTTATTGACAATGTGTATAAGGAGAGCAAAAGAACCTGTACAAGAAAAAGAACAGTTGTGCAGTTTCATCTCAGGAAACTTTTCATAGATGCATTAGCAGCAACAACACTAGTCAAAACTGGTTGAAATAAACAATTTTAATGAAATGAAAGAAGAGCTGAATAACTCATTCCTCTTTCCTTTAAAATACAATCCAAAACAGAGCTCTTTCCTCTGCCAGCAAGAAGAAAGGGCATTTTCTTCTGCCATAAGTCCTAGAAGAGGAAGAGGATTCATTTACTACCACCATTCTACAGCACTGCTTTAGAGCTTGCTGTCTCCTTTGATTTCTTTATTTACTTTGGTTTTCCTTCCTTCCAGAAGAAGGATGGCGGGTTTTATTACTGGGTTGGTTTGGTTTTTTTTTTTTCTGTATATTTATTGCTGGATGTAATATTAAGCCACTAATGTCTGTTAGTATTTTCAAATGAGTAAGTGGGTATGTCATATCCCTATAGTTACAATGCTCACAGTTTTTTCGGGACTTCTATCACTTTAATAAATAGCCAATTTTGTTTACTGCCTAGAAATGATTTGCTCTAAAATTACAAATATACAGGATGCCATATTTACAGGATGAATATGTTCATGAATATTTTTACCACATAATTCCAAACATCTAAGTTATGTAACTGAGTTAGATGGAATATGCCAAACATAACCTTTTACTCAGTTGAGCAGGGCAGGAACTTAACATAAGTATTTTTATTTTATCTCACTGTTGTATATCTATGTACTCTTAATAAACTAGCTTCTTACACCAACTTATACTGTTGAAGTTATCAGTCTTAATCATTCGCATCCTTTCCAACTTTTACCTTAATTGTATTTCAATGAATACTACTGAATCTTAATTTCAAACACTGTTGGCTAATAAAAGCAGTTATTACTGGTTTATTGATATTTTTCCCCAACACCATAAGCATAAAATAATCTTATGTTACTGCATTTCAAGATATATTAATAAAATCACAAGCGATTCAGTGAATGAAAAATTGTTAGTACAGCGCAACAGGACTCTAAAATAGTAATCATAGAATCATAGAATAGTTTGGGTTGGAAAGGATCTTCAAGATCATCTAGTTCCAGCCCTCGTGCCATGGACAGGGACACCTCACACTAGACCAGGTTGCTCAAAACCCTGTCCAGCCTGGCCTTGAAAGCTTCCATGAACGGGGTAATCCACAACTTCTCTTTGGAACCTGTTCTAATGTCTCACTGCCCTCTCAGTAAGGAACTTCTTCCTAATATATGATCTAAATGGATTTAGAGAAGCCCTTAGGAGAAGGACGTGGGGGTGTTGGTTGATGATAAGCTCAACATGAACAGCAGTGTGTGATTGCAGCCCAGAAAGCCAATTGTATGCTGGACTGCATCAAAAGGAGTGTGGCCAGCAGGTCGAGAAAGGTATTTCTGCCTAGGCACTCCTCTCTTGAGACCCCACCTGGAGTAATGCATTCAGCTCCAGGGCCTCCAATAAAAGAAGGACATTTGAGCATATAGTACCATAGATTTGGGCTTTAGATTGAACCCTTATTTATTTCAGGCACATTTAATTGCCATGATCATTAAAAGATTACTGAAAATGGCTCTGTGATGATATCAGCTGTTTCCCTGTCTAGCACAGTTTATCCTACTACTTCCTACTGGATTTTGCTGAAAACTGACTGAATTGACATTTTCTACCTTAAGTTTATTCAGTTCAAGCACTTGTGTTCTGTATTGTTTTTCTCGTTCTTGGCATAATGGATAATATAAGTGATTCACTTTTTAAGAAATTGATCTATTTTTAGTCCTTTAGTCACACACGTACTGCTGCATCAGCAACGGAAATTTATCTGGGGAAAAAAGTAGAAATAAAAGGCAAAGGGAACTTGGGAGAAGGGGAAACAGAAAGTGAAAACAAATTACTGCATAAGAGATAGCCATTGAACTGATAACATATGTCCCTTGCTAAAACCAATGTAAAACCTCTGTGACTGTGAAGTGTTCTTAGCTTTAGACCACATGATAACCATTACATAGCGCTCCTTTTGAAATCAAAATAATTTCGTCTTTGATGTATGATCCTGGGAAATTTCTAATGAGGTTGTCCATTATTTGACATGACTCACTGATCAGGAAAGAGAATCACAACCACTTCAAATAGTAGGTGTTATTTAATGACGTTAACATAACTGGTCATCTCTGAATCACTTGGCAACTTTATCCAGTCTGATTAGGACAATCTTTTAGCATCCCAATCCATGAAATTAAAACAAAATAAAATAAATAAAATAAAATAAAATAATATAAAATAAAATAAAATAAAATAAAATAAAATAAAATAAAATAAAATAAAATAAAGTAATAGGATAAAATAAGATAAAATAGAATAAAAATACCAGTGTCAGTTTCTGTTGTCTGATGAACAATTTGGCTTGTTCCCTAAACAAGTAAATATTATTGTCACTGAAATACTGAACAGAAAAAGGCAGTCAAGCTGCAAACCAACAATAATTCTGCTGTAGAGTATATTCTTTAAAATGTAGTTAGCTGAAATTAAAATGTAGTATAAATAAGCATTTTTCTATATTTCTATCAAAAAGTTATATATAAGCTTTTTTTCACTTAATCTAGAAATATCAGGATGCTGCAGATGTAACTCTGCCTTTAGGATGTCTCTACATGGACTTTATGAATGTATGACTGGAGTCAGCAGCATCTAACTAGGAAGCAACTTCAGGGAACTAAATAGTGTTACAATGCATATGGCTCAGTATATGGCTAAATTTTTGTAGTCAACAATATCGATATGCCAGCTTTCTAGAATACACCATTAAAGAGTAAAAAAATGTCTTTTGTATTTTTCTTTTAATTAAAAATTGTCACTTTCATAATATGTCAACAAATAATCTTAAGCCATTAAAAAAATCAGAAATTCTTTACAGCTTTTCCACAATGAAGAAATTGTTGCAAATTAAAAACTAAATGAATTCTATAGTTGAACTTACAGTACTGAATCTGTTAGCAACATGAATTGCTTATTAGCTGTGACAGATGCACTCAATCCTGATATCCAAAGTAGCAGTAGTTTTGTACAGGCTCCAAAGGAGGCAAATACTGAGATGCAACCAGGCCAAGAACTCCCGCAGTTCTGGAAAGAAGTAGAGTGACCCATGTGGCATCAATTCATATAAGCTTGGAACATGGATCATGCGATTAACACATGCATAGCAGGTAGTTTTTCTAAGGCTCATTTACCAAGGAACAAAGAAATTTGTGGGTGCAAGGAGTCTCATGCATATTTTCCTCGTCATGTGCAATTTAACTGCAAGCCAGCCACTTTATCTTATAAATATGACAGCCTATGTTAGCCTTCTTTCAGCTTTTCCTTCTAGACATTGCTCAAGGTTGCTTTTCAAGGTTGAGAGACTTTTCTACTAATGACAGATCTTTGGATGAGTCTAATTTGAGTTGCCACTAAATTGCAAATAGACTGCAAGCCAGTGACTCCCTTCTATCTGTGATGCTGTCATGGTTTAAGCCCAGCCAGCAACCCAGAACCGCACAGACGCTCACCCACTACCCCCTTCCTCCCCCCCGCCGCTCCTGGAGGGATAGGGAGGAGACTCAAAAGAATGTAATGCCCACGGGTTGAGATAAGAACAGTCCAGTAACTAAGGTATAACACAAAACCACTTCTACTACCACCAATAATAATAATGACAAGGGAAATAACAAGGGGAGAGAATACAACTGCTCATCATTTGCCAATCGATACCCAGCCCGACCTAAGCAGTGATTTAGCCCTTCTGTGTAACTGCCCCCAGTTTATATAGTGGGCATGACGTGCTATGATATGGAATACCTCTTTGGCTAGTTTGGGTCAGATGTCCTGTCTCTGCTTCCTCCCAGCTTCCCCTCCTCCCTGGCAGAGCATGAGACTCAGAAAGTCCTTGGTCAGAGTAAACATTACTTAGCAGCAACTAAAAGCATTGGTGTTATCAGAGTTGTTTGCAGGCTGGAAGTCAAAACCACAGCACTGCACCAGCTACTAAGAAGAAGAAAAATGACTGTTACTGCTGAACCCAGGATAGATGCCTCTCAAGGTTTGAGATTCCTCACCAGAGACTGAGAGATCTTTCCTCATCCAGGATGGAGAGACCCCTTTTTTGCAGCAGCTTCTTTGAAAGTCGCTGGTTACATCCTAAATTAAAACTAATGAAAACTATGTAGTTAATTCGTTTAAACATTAACTATTATCCGTGACTAAGACTGAGATTGGACCTACCTGCACCCAAGCTCCATCAGGAGTTCAGAAAGAAAGAGGGTCCACTCTGAAGCTTGTGACGAGACAAGAGGGTCTTCCTTACCCTTTTGCATTTTCAGTCTCTTTCAGCTCTATTCTACCTTGATTTATCTTTTTGTCTGTTTCATCCATGGAGTAAACAATCAAGAGAACCTTTCACCAAAGTTTGTTAAATATCACTTTTGCAAATTCACATGAAAGCTGCTTTTGCTAATATCTCTGACAGAGTTTCATTAAGGGATCTAAACAATTCATCCTTGACACAGCTGGAAGTATCCAGGATCAGGTTTTGTGACATTAGCTCATTGAGGAAAATGAAATTTGTACTGGATTTTTTAAAGAGAGATTCCATAATCATCAGATTCTTTGCCTAATACATTTGTGCGTTGCTAAGGTTTAAGTCATGTGCAAGTTGAGGTGATGAAGTTGCTCTTTTTCTTGAGAATTAACAGATTTTACTTTTTTGCTTTGAAGAAAAAGACTTGATATTTAATTATTTTCTATACTTATAAAAACATCTATTCCTATACTTTTGACTCAGAAGAAGATAAATTAATTAATCATATTTAGCTACCTTGGATAAATCTGACCACCTAACAGTCAAGAATACCAACAGCTGAGAGCATGTAGCTGCATTTATGGTAAATACCGTGCTTCCCAACAGTCAAAGTCTACTATCCTTCCTTCTCAGAAGTTTGTTTTTTTTTTTTTTTTGTGTGTGTGTTTTCTTCTGTCATGGGTTTGCTATTTTTTCTTTTAAATATCATGTGTCATTCTCTGTTCTTATAAACCCAAGCCATTTTTATCATAAAGAATTCAAAGCTACAGTATTACACTGGGTCAAACAATATGAAGAGATTCACATCACAAGCTATTGTCTTTCTCCAGCTATCACTAGTACTGGTATGTTTTGCTACAATGCAGCTTTCAGAAAAATGTTTACTTCTTTGAATCCACGGAACAATGAGGCTGTTGCTCTATTAATATTTCATTTCATTTTATTTTCATTGTTCAGTACTTTAAAGGTGTGAAACATTTTATATTAATGGGATTTATTAATGGTGTTTTTTTTGCTGGAGAAGAATGTATTTATAGATCCTGTTCATAACTAATGTGTTTCTTTGCTGCATAAATAGATTGCTTATCAAATGTTTGATAAGCTATTTTTTTGTTTGTTTTTAAGTCTCTTGCATTTTTTTTCAGCTGATGAGTCAGTTTTCATGGCTCTTTGGTGGGGTCTGACTTTCAAAATATTATAAATTAGGATAACACAAAAAATTTTCTTTCCAGATACTTCCTAACTATTGATTCCCTCAGAACTACACGTAAAACATGCTGCTTAGATGTGACTCCTTTCAATCACTACCTTAAAGGTAAGTCTGTCAACCTACTGCTAATCTGTTTAATATTTTTTTGAATGCATCAAATAGTATACATTTTTGTCAAGCTGTCAAGGATTATTGCATGTACATCTTTTAGTATGTCTATACTTATCATTACTAACCTAGTCTTTATTATAAATGTAAACTTTATTCAGATTTATTTCCTTCACACTTCTAATTATCCAAATAATTGTAGTGATTTATAGGGGTTTTGGTTTGGTTAGATTTGGGGATTTTTTTGCTTGTTTGTTTTTCTCCTTTTGTATTTTCTCTCATGATCTTCCATTAGAGAAATACCCAGAAATGCCTCCTTTTCCGTGTGGGATCAGGATATATATTTGACACCAAACATATGGCAATAGTATGAAATGATTCTGCTATCAAAACCTACTGCACATTCAGGGCATTTTATTTATTCTTGATAAATACTATCTTTTTTTTTACTGGAAAAACCTTTATGCACGTTTGTGTTTTAAGGGGTAAGCGTTTGAATTCAGATCTCAAACTTTTTTTTTTTTCATTTTCATGGGGAAGACCATCCTTATTTAGCTGTAAAAATATAAAAAAAAAAATATTTTAAAAATATTCAGGTGGTTAAGCAACTCTCTGAGGAAACATCTTAACTTGTACCTCTATCGGTGAGAAAGAGAAAAAGCAACTTGTCATTTTACTTAGCTAAATTCTTTATTAACAGCTTGAGGACTTCCGAAAGACAGCCAACTGCAACAACTTGTAGACCTTCTGCAAGAGATAAAATAAACCAACCAGGGTGCTGTAAAGGCAGACATTTCACAGACTTTTTGAGATCTTTTCCTCTATTTCTGCTTTATTTACACTGTTTATAAAAGTAAATTACTTGTCTGGAGTGATGCTTTTAGAGGAAACTGATTCTCAATGGGGAAGAAGCCTACCAATACATTTTACTTTTATAGAAAACGATTGAGCTTTAACTCAGGGGACGAGATCTACAAGGTTAAGAAGCTTTGCTTTCCAAAAGAAGAATCAATATAAATTGAGAATAGTGACAAACAAGCCAAAATAAATCAGGCACTGTGGAAATTACTAAGCACTGACGTGGAATAAATAGGCATACCCAGAGTCGTCGTTTTTTTGTGAACAGTGGCAAACTTTCTTCTTTAAACTATAAAAATCACAGGAGTGAAAAAAAGACAGCTCAGAATTATATTATTTCAAAAAATATACTCCTTGGTGAACTGTTCTGTGACATATCAGAGATGTGAAAGGGAGTAGCTCTTACTAAATGTTTTAATGTAAACTCTACTTGCTACCTCTTTAGGTCCTCAGCTACTACAAGCTCATTGTTAATTAGCCATGTAAAGATTAATTCTTTTTTGTGGAGTAAGTGAGATAGTAATAATAAATTACTTGAAGGGTTTGGATAAACATACATACATAATGCATTCAATCTCTTCTCCTTTATGTGTAGAATTCAGTGTAAATATAAAAGTGCACATCCCGCCTAGCTCTTTCACTTTGCATTCAGAGTGCTTGAGGAGTAGAATTCAGTTGAAATCCTGAGTTAGGCTTGGAAAGGATTGCTAGATAAGGCTTGATTTAAACATAGCAGATAGTAATTTAATCTGCTTAGAATGGGAAAATCTCTGTAAAATATATATAATGAGCATTTTTTTTCTTTTAATAACTAGGGATTTCCTGTATTGCGGCTTGGTTGAAGAAAAATCAGTCTGATTGTCACAGTATGTTAGCAGTTGCAAAAACCACAGATGTTTTTTTCTTATATGCCTGCCTTTCTATAGAACAGTAGTACAGCGCAGAGGCATTCTGTCATTCCAGGTTTTTTCAAAGGCTCTCAAGGCAATGGTGCACAATCTTTGCTATAGCAGATGGTGTTTAGCTTTAGCTTCCCACTTTGTGGAGCTGGTACCACACAGTTGAAGAATTTGCCTTGAGCATGTCCTTACAAGACTTTATGGTCTACCTGTCAGCCACTCACCATGTTTTTAATGGGCATAAAAAAATGGCTTAAGGCATTCGTGTTTTTTGTTTTTTGCCAGATGTCCAGAGCAACAGAGCTGAGCCTGTAGGAATCTTGCTGTAATATTGAGCATTTGTTGCTGATGTAATATAACTGCATCCTAGACTGAGAAATTATTTAAAGACTAAACTTATAAAATTCTATCATCAACTGCTTTTTCTTTTAATCATTAAGATTAGTTTAACATTTTAAAATAAGAATAAAGATTTATACACCTATACTGAGCTATTCTTATTTTAAATAAAAGAACCTTATTTATGTAAATATTAGATATGCCACACACACATTAATTCAAATATCCATTTCTAGTAATAGTAAGAGGTAGATAACTTATACATTTGATGCAGGGAGTAAAAGTATTACAGTATTCATTTAAAAATGTGTTGAATCAGACTTTTATACCAGCCCATAATGCAGATTTTAGGGAATATTCTATCAATATTTCATTTTTCTCTAAATGACCAGGATTAAAAAACTGTATTATGAAATTCCTGCTCAACTGAAATTAGAACTCCAATTTTCTATTCTTTTATTTCTTCTAATTCAGTTGTGAAGCAATTGTTTTAGCAACTAACAATTCTAGCAACAGTGTACTGCCTTGTTTTATTATCCATTTCTGACAGTGTTGGGAACCTTAAAGGTTTAAAATATCAGTGTAGTTGGAAGGAAGGCAGTTTTAATTTTGCACCTGATTTAATAAGTTGGTAAAATTATTTCTGACTGTGACCATGTGCTCTGCAGCAGGGGGTTGAGCAGAGTGCGGGATTCTTTCTGGACCTCAATAAGAAAAGCTTGACAACAAGCAGAAAATGAGTATTGGGTTAATATTAAGATGGAAATAAGAAGAAAAAGACAGCTAGTGTGTAAATCATGTGCCATTAAGCTTCTGAACCCTACTATTGCACAATGTCAGACACGATCTGGATGAATTTCCATGGCAAACTGAAAAAATCCCATCTATGAAGATGTTCTCTATCCTGTGTTATGAAGTTTTTTATCTTACATAGCAAACCAAACAAATCATCTTCTGACAAGTGGGAATGCTGTCACTTGCATGCTACACACTAGAGCATAGCACAGACCAGTATCAGGCATACTAGCATGTTCCTTTACAGTAATGCATGCATAGAGTTAAAAACAGCAGTTACTAATGTTATCATATGGGCTTCTCAAGGTGTCCAATAGAGCGGACATAACTTGCCCAAAGTCATAAAGTCCTCAAATACAGTGTCTTCTGCAAGGTTCCCAATGCACCATAGATCGTACAATAATCACATACTTGTCCTTCATGAGTCTCAAAATTGGATATACGAGGGCTTCCTCTACATTTTTTCCATTTTCTGAAATGATACTGACCCGCCTGCAGTTCTGTAGATCCTACTTCCTGTGGCTGACATATTTGTCTATTTCTAGACTTGGGGGACCTCTGCCATTTACACAACCTTTCAGAGATGACATACAGCCACCTCACAATGACATTGGCCTTTTTCTTCACCAGTTTTGAATGTAACCCTTTCACCTGGTAGACTAGTGCATGTTCCATTTACATAAGTCATCCCTAACTCAGTCCTCTTTTCTCATGAATAGCTCTTGTCCCTCAAACTTTGTGACTAGGTAGAAGACCTGGGACGTCTGCAAGTAGACTTTGCTAGTAAAGACCAGGGCAAAGCAGGCAATAAGAACCTCCAACTTTTCTGCTTCCTTTGACTTTAGATTACTTGCTCTATCCAGCAATGGGACATTTTCCTCGGTCTCCCTTCTGCTGCTGACATACCTGTAGAAGCCTGTGTTGTTATACGTAACATACCTTTCCAGTTTCAGCTTCAGCAGAGTTTTGGCAGTAATTTCATCCTACATGTTTGAGGTTACATTTTAGCTCATTCTTGATAGTCTGTCACTGCTACACATCCATGTGCATCAGTTTTGAGTTTTGTTACAGAGAGGACTTACCGGCTTAGCCAAGCTAACCTTCTACTATGCATCATAGACCAGGGTGATTCGTTCTTGTTCTTAGAGTAACTTGTCTTCAAATACTAATCAATACTCCTGAGGTTCTTTATATTTTAGGACTGGCATGCATGGGATCTTGATTGCCAATTCCCTGAACAGGCAGAAATCCACCCTCATAGACCCAGGGGTCTTTGTTTAATGCTTTAGATTACTTGCTCTTTTTACTTGAAGATCTTAAACATTGTGGGATCTCAAACCATCTTCTCATGTTAATTGCAACCAAGGCTCAACTTCCTCTATTTGTCTATTATAAATTAATAAAGATGTTTAATGGGATTACACCAAGCATCAGGGTACATCACTATTTATTGGCTTCCAACTAAACTTTATTTCACTGATTACAACCCTTTGGGCCTGGACTGGTCAATCTTATTGCTTATCGATGGTTCTGCTGACTTCTTTTTGGTTTTGTGACAACTGGGGAGAAAGAATCTTAGAAAAGTTAAATTTCACAATGGGTATAAAGTTGTCTATATTTTGGTTAGCATCTGTATTTATTTATTTTATTTTCTTCACCAAAATCAATGTCAACTTCTTGTTCATTATTCAATTTTAATTTGACTTGCTATGCTTCTAACAGTGCACAAATTATCTGTAAATGTTCCAAATATTTATTGTTAGAACTTAGCTATATCTTTAACAAACAACACTTTAGGCTGCTAGAAATTATTCAGAATAAATGTGTAAAATTTATTTTCTACTGGAAAAACAGCCTTAGTGTTTCATTTCCTTCTTCTACTGAAACTGCATGCATTAACTGCATAAACCGCCAATTGCGTAGACACATGGGTAACTTCTCTCACTGAAAAATTATGCATTTATACATGGACTGTTTAAGGTAAAATCAAGTTTGTGTAGTTTTAAATCAACACTAGTTTTAAACTTTATTTTTAGGAAATTTCTTGGGTAAAGTATAAAACCTTTGCATTTATGCATTTTTACAAGTAGTAAATTGGCATTCATGTCCATTGGAATCCTTCCCTGCCACCAGGGGAATTTTCTATATCTCTAAACATATAGTTTTGCCCTGACCTTAGGCATTAAATATTCCTTGTCAGTTTCTACATGAGAACTTGCTAGCTTATAAAATTTGCTTTCTACCCTTAAGGTCCCTCTTTAATATCCATACCTGCTAATATGGCTATGAAAAAAACAAACCTCATAACAGGTATCTGGCTAAGGTACTGTTGACTAAAGGAACAAAATCATAGTTGCACATAATGAATAAATCAAATACATACCACAAAACTTTTTTGCATTCCTAAGAATTGAAACCTTTCAGCAATTTTTTAAATAAACTTGTACATTAGTAAGGAGAAACTATTTTATCGAGTGAGTAGACATTAATGTTGCAAACATATATTTTCTGTTTTATAATTTAAAGTTACTTTTAAAACCAGAGTAAACTATTTCAATGTTAAATCCATTCAGGAACAAATTGTACATTACAATTAAGAAATGCTAATTTAAACTTCATGGTTATTAGATGTCTCTTCTTTTAGGCAAAGCTTTTTTTTTAAAAAAAAAAAAAAACAACAACAAACAAAAAAAACCAGCGTAACTTATCACAGTCACTGCAGTATTTTTCAAGTAGCATCACTGTTTCAAAAAATTTAGTTACAAGACTGAAAAATATTAAGTAATTTTTCCTCAGCCTAGACAAGCTGAAAAGATGGAAATAAGAAAAATATTTAAGAGCATGTCGTGGTTTGAGTCCAGTCAACCACGCAGCCCGTTCTCTCACTCACTTCCCCTTCTTTCTTCCCCCCGCTCCTGGAGGGATGGGAAGGAGAATCAAAAAGAATGCAACTCCTACAGGTTGAGATAAGAACAGTTTAGTAACTAAAGTATAACACAAATCACTACTGCTACCACCAATAATAATAATGACAAGGCAAATACAAGGAAAGAATACAATTCTCACCACCTAATACCAAGCCCGATCACGTAGTGCACCCCCCCCCCCCCCAACCTTCCGGGTCTCTGCTCTCTGTTTTACATCCTGGGCATGACGTGCTGTGGTATGGAATAACCTCTTTGGTCAGTTTGGGTCAGGTGTCCTGTCTCTGCTTCCTCCTGGCTCCCCTCCTCCCTGGCAGAGCATGAAACTCAGAAAGTCTTTGGCCAGACCAAAACATCACTATGCAGTAACCGAAACACTGGTGTTATCAGCACTGTTTTCAGGCCCAAAATCAAAAACACAGCACTACACCAGCTACCAAGAAGCAGAAAAATGACTGCTGCTGCTGAACCCATGACAGAACATTTAAGTAAAAGTCAATGATTTAATGACACATAAAAAGGCAGGAATCAGATTTTAAAACTATTAAAAATTAGGAGTGTTTTTTTCAAATTAATTTACTTTTTTTTTTTTTTTAAATTTATTCAATACTAACAACTCTTGTAAAAATTGTCAATATTCATCAACTTAATCATACTCTTTAAAATAATAGCTGAAAAAGCTAAATGGTGTGTCTTAACATACTTAATTTTTGCATGCTTTTGAGATGCAATTAAATGAAGATATTGAATAGTATTATTAAATGTTACCTGAAAGCTGCTTACTTCTTCATCAAAGAAAAAGTCTGTAATTTAAACCTTATACTGGAGAAAATAACCTGACTTATTTATTCTTCAGAAAAAACTGTGACCACATATACTTAAAAAGAGACAGCATCTTCTGAAATGTCCTTGGGAACATGTTCAGCCGTTATTTCATCTTGCAGGAGCATTGTTCTTAGGCTTTGGTCTTGCAAGCCAGTGGGGGGCTAGTGATATGAAGAAAGCCTGGCAGGATCATCTTCAAACCACTTTTGTAATTCTGTTACAAACTTAAAGAGTGATGCAATTTTACAGAGAACAGTAGAAAATTGTGTGTCACACTTCTAAACAGCTGAAGGCTGACTGCCAGCAAAAACTGTGATCAGAAATGTTTAACAGACTCAAAGTTTCGGCAACATTTTCTAAACTGTGCTTGCTTCCTCCAGTGTTGTGTTTCAGTATTCATAAAGGGATGATGCAGAGGTGGCTGTGAGGGAGATATAAAAAAAATATGGAAAAAAAGAGAGTGAATTCTAACAACACAAAATGTAAGAGGTTTTCTATACTTCCTTGTACAAGAAGTGCATATTTAAATTTATACATATTTATTCTTGTGCTGTAATCTTTATTGTGCTGAAAAGCTATTAGCAAATTAGCTAAATATTTCAGGTGTGCAACCTGGTAACATTAACAATATCTTACAATACGTAATTATATTTACAAATAAAATATTAAAACCTTTTTTTTTTAATAATATTTATCTGTGCATGAAATTAACACAAGAACCATAATGCAGGACTGCCTGAAGTAATCTAACCACGGAAAGGCAAAATAATCTACTAATGCATTTTCATGTGCACCGAATGGCCTGGCACATAAGTCCAGAGGAAGCATAAGGCTCTAGTAGATACCGGTGCACAGTGTACTCTGATGCCATCAAGCTGTCAAGGGGTGGAAACCATTTCTATTTCTGAAGTGAGAGAAGGATCCCAAGAGTTGACTGTACTGGAGGCTGAAATCAGCCTGACTGAGAGGAAGTGGCAAAAGCACCTCATTGTGACTGGTCCAGAGGCTCCATGCATCCTTGGCATAGACTACCTGAAGAAAGGGTACTTCAAAGACTCAAAAGGGTGTCGGTTGGCTTTTGGTATTGTTGCTTTAGAAACAGAGGAAACTGAGCAGCTGTCCACCTTACCTGGTCTCTCAGCGGATGCTTCTGTTGTGGGGTTGCTGAAGGTCGAAGGACAACCAGTGCCAATCGTGACCACAACAGTGCACCGGAGGCAATATCGCAACAACTGAGACTCCCTGATTCCCATCCATAAGCTGATCCGTAGACTGGAGAGCCAAGGAGTCATCAGTAGGACTTGCTTACCATTTAATAGACCCATATGGCCAGTGTGAAAGTCTAACAGAGACTAGACACTAACAGTAGACTGTTGTGGCCTGAATGAATTCACACCATCCTTGAGTGCTGCCGTACTAGACATGCTAGAACTTCAGTATGTACTGCATTCAAAGGCAGCCAAGTGGTATGCCACAACAGATATTGTCAATGCATTTTTCTCAATTCCTTTGGCAGCAGAGTGCAAAAGCAATATATCATCACTCTTATTTCATATATATACATATATATGCATCCACAGAGAGAGACACAGGGAGAGAGAGAGAGACCATTCCTTAGTGCGTGGAACAATACCTATAAAGCTGCTGAGTCCATCTGGTCTATGATGTAGGGCTCCATCTCTTGCAACAGTCTTACAGAGGAGGAGAGAGAGCGTGATGTAGTCAATCTCCAGGCCTTCCCATATTTCTACTTCAGCCATCATCCACTATACCAAAGAGGCTTTAACCACTTGGCTTGCTTAATTGCAGCACGTTTCACACTCATGAATAACCTGGGCAATAGTGTTCATTGCCAAGTCCACCCCTCGATCATGAGTCCATCTGTATGTTGCATCTCTGCCCTGATGGTCGGAGGTGTCATGGGCGCACCAGGCTCAAAATAATTCACCCACCCCTCCAGCAGTTTCTGCAGCTTGTTGCTGGGAACTCCATACAGCTGCCTTCTATCTCTGAAGCTTCCAAAGCACTGGAGGGGCCCAGTGGACTAGATACTTGCCCATACTGTCCCACACACCCTACCACTCATGACTGTCCAGGCTTGGGGAAAATCTCTTGGTCCTCCTATATCGTCGTCTAACCGAAACACAACTTCGCTTCACTCTCGAGATCAGACAAAATGGTTGTGGGTAAAACACACTCTGTATGTGTGCCAAAATGCTGATCCCCATCACAATCAGCAGGCAGGTCTCAAGGGTACCCAAAGGCCATTCAAATCCTTCAGAACTCTCAAATGACGCTGCTGTACTTGTCACTGGGGCTGGTGTAGCTGCTGTGTTTGGAGCTGGAGTAGCTGCGCTGTCTGTTGCAGTCAGAGTTTGAGTAGCTGCTGTACTTGTCGCTGAGGTTGGTGTAGCTGCTGTGCTTGGAGTTTGAGTAGCTGCATTATCTGTTGTAGTCAGAGTTTGAGTAGTTGCTGTATTCGTCACTAGGTTGTTTGGAAATGACTCCCTCATAGGCTGACCACCTGAGGAGGGGAAAAAAGATGAGTAATTGCTATACACTTCTATTACATACCTCCCAAAGTATAGAGGTGGTGACCACACTGGGAACACAAGCCAGATCAGTTTCATGATCAATGAGTCAATTGTATTACAAGTCATTACCATAAAGTACAGTGAAACAGCAACCTTAGCCCAAGCCCCCCGGACGATAAACACTAAGACAGCAAATACCAGCTGTAAGTAAGGTACAGCATACTGAAACTCCGAGATCAAGAGCAATGACTTTGAGAGCCAATAAATCAGCATTGTGACAAGTGACTATTAAACCGAAACAATAAATGCTTATCACAAATACAATTAGACACACTCTGGTCAGTTCTGTTGTTATCTCAACCCTTCGTACCCCATGCTGGGTGCCAAAAAGAACTGTCATGGTTTAAGCCCAGTCGGCAACTCAGCCATGCAGCCTTCGCTCACTCCATCCCCTTCCTCCCCCCAGCTCCCGAAGGGATAGGGAAGTGAATCGAAAGAATGCAACTCCCACGGGTTGAAATAAGAACAGTCCAGTAACTAAGGTATAACACAAAACCACTGCTGCTACCACCAGTAATAATAAAGATAAGGGAAATATCAAGGGAAGACAATACAATCGCTCATCACCTGCCAACCGATACCCAGCCTGACAGAGCAGTGATCTAGCCCTTCTGGGTAACTGTCCCCAGTTTATATAGTGGACAGGACGTGCTGTGGTATGGAATACCTTTTTGGTCAGTTTGGGTCAGGTGTCCTGTCTCTGCTAACTCCCAGCTTCCCCTCCCCCCTGACAGAGCATGAGACTCAGAAAGCCCTTGGTCAGAGTAAACATTACTGAGCAGCAACTAAAAACATTGGTGTTACCAGCTCTGTTCCCAGGCCGAGCATCAAAACTACAGCACTGCACCAGCTCCTAAGAAGGAGAAAAATGGCTGCTACTGCTGAACCCAGGACAGTATCCACCCTTTATTCCATACCATTCATGTCATGCTCAGATCCCACATTTTCAATACACTATCACTCTAATCTCATATATATCCACATATTTATACATCCACAGAGAGAGAGAGAGAGAGAGAGATCATACCTTAGTGCATGGACGAATCCCTATAAAGTTGCTGAGTCCATCCGATCCATGATTTTGGGCTCCATCTCTTGTTACAGCCTTTCAGAGCAGGAGAGGGTGTGTGCAGTGTTGGATCACTGCCTGGTGATGCTGATTGTTCCTTTACTGCAGAACTTGTCTGGTTCCATCAAAGTTCATTCTTTGTTGGGGCGATGGTCACAGAAAAGACAGGGCCAGTCGCTGGTGATCTGAAGACATCTAGTTGACGGGCTATGAAAGTGCTACATAGCAGGCAACCACATACAATTGAGTTCATTGGCTGTTTTCCCCTAAAATCAAAACCGCTTGACGTATGCATCGGACTTCCCCATTTTCCTGCATTACTCACCAAGTATATCCACGTCCCTGAGCCACTTCCGCTTCCATTCTAGTGCCTCACCACCCTCACAGTTAAGGAACTTCTTCCTTATATATAATCTAAACTTCCCCTGTTTAAGTTTGAATGCATTACCCCTTGTCCAACCACTACAGACCCTAATGAAGAGTCCCTCCCCAGAATTCTCACAGGGCCCCTTCAGATATTGGAAGGCTGCTATGAGATCTCCACGCAGACTTCTCTTCTCCAGGCTGAACAGACCCAACTTTCTCAGCCTATCTACATACGGGATGTGCTCCAGTCCCATGATCATCCTCATGGCCCTCCTCTGGACTTGTTCCCACAGTTCCATGTCCTTTTTATGTTGAGGACACCAGAACTGTACGCAGTACTCCAAGTGAAGTCTCACGAGAGCAGAGGGATAAGACCACCTCCTTCAAGCTGCTGGTCATGCTCCTTTTGATGCAGCCCAGGATATGGTTGGCTTCCTGGGCTGCAAGTGCATGCTGAAGCTGGCTCATGTTCATTTTCTCATCGACCAACACCCCCAAGTCCTCCTCCACAGGGCTGCTCTGAATCTCTTTTCTGCCCAGCCTGTAGCTGTGCCTGGGATTGCCCCTACCCAGGTGGAGGACCTTGCACTTGTCATGGCTAAACTTCATCAGGTTGACATCAGCCCACCTCAGAAGTGTGTTGAGGTCCCTCTGGATGGCATTTTTCCCTCCAGTGTATCAAACAAACCACACAGCTTGGCATCATTGGCAAACTTGCTGAGGGCACACTCAACGCCACTGTCTATGTCACTGACAAAGATGTTGAACAAGACCCATCCCAACACTGTTCCCTGAGGGACACCTTCATGAAATTTTTTGCGCAGTAATAAAATGATAATATGGACATCGCTGCACAAATGAACATAAAGAGATATGAGTGCAAAACCAGATGTTTTTATAACCAGGCTAGCATGATATGCTGCACAATTCAGTGGGATCAAACCGAAAGTCGTAATGTCCTCTACTGAGAAATGCTTTACCCTCTAAGAGGAAGACATGTTTGGTTTTTTTTTCTCTCGTTCATCCTGTTTCTTAATGTAAAAAATTAAATATTCCATGTAAAGCTGATAATTTTTTGAAAGGAAAAGAGGTTCCTTCCAAGAACATGAACTTCTTTACTATAAGGGTGGTGAGGCACTGGAATGGGTTGCCCAGGGAAGTTGTGGATGCTCCATTGTTGGCAGTGTTCAAGGCCGGGTTGGACATATCCTTGGGTGGCATAGTTTGGTGTGAGGTGTCCCTGCCCCTGGAAGCGGGTTGGAACTAGATGATCTTAAGGTCCTTTCCAACCCTAACTATTCTATGATTCTGTGATTCTATGATTTGGAGATGATTTTTCTTTTATTTAACATGACCTACTTGCTTCAGAAGTGTGCTGTGTACATGTACATGTAAGTTTACGTGTATCTGTATATGTACATGAGGGAGTGAACTCTCAGCTTATGTATTATTCTCTACTTTCTTCTTCCAGTAGTTCTCACTCTTTTTCTGTTGTCTTGTTTAATGCTTTCACATCTATGAAAACAATCTGATTATTCTTGATTATAATTGATCAAAAATCATATCTCAATGAGTCTGATTAAATAGTACATTCAGATGTAGTTATATTGCTTTGTCTAATGCATGAAGAGTTGTAATTGACAACTTGTGTTGTAATTACGCTGTTCCTAGTGCTTTTTTTCAGAAAGTTGAGAGACAGTGTTAATGACTATTGTTGAAGAAGGGTTGGGGACGATGTGATTTATTTCCTCCTTCCTAATGATTTGATATTCATTTACACATCAGGAATTGTACAATAGACAACAAGAACTCCCATCTCATACTGTTTTCTATTTTTACTGTTTTAGGAGTTTTTTGTATGTGTTTTTTTTGTGCTGTTTTTTCTTTTTCTTCCTACAATTTCAGGAAAACACTGTGATTGCTTGCTTAAATGAATTCTGAATAGTTACTTTTCATTTGTATGCTCTTGCAATTTTTTATTTGTATCCTGATCTCAAATAATTTCCATTTATCTATGGTTGCAAAACATTTCTTTTAAATACTCCTTTCATTAATCATCAAATCCTGCAGCTTAAACCATCCATCTTTCAATATTATCATCACAAAAATCAATATAAATTTGGCCTTAACTCTTGTTTCTTATATAGTTAAACCATAAACAGCAACTTTGTGCCACTAGTACATTGACTTGGAATAAGTCTTCAGAATAATGAAAAAAGGAAAGGTGAGATTCAACAGTACTATATGCACACATATGTTTTAGTAGACTTGTGACTTTTAAATTGCTGACAAGAGTTGAATTTTCAACAAATATGAGTGTGATATTAAAAAAAACCTGAAAAATATGAAGAAAGGTTAGATTAAAATAGGTAATTATGTCAGTAAAATTATTTATATTGTTATTCTCAGGAAATGGATACAGTTGAAAAATGCACAGCAAGCATATTTCAAAATGAAAGCCATGTCTCAGATTTCTAATCATCATATTGATACACAGTGACATAATTTCCTCTTTAATGAAAGATACAACTTTGATTATAGTATGTGGGGGTTTTTTCAATTTTGTTTTCTGACTATATCAAACCAGCCATTTTAAAAATAAAAAAAAAAGATCTTTCTAGTTTTTCCAACACTGTGAGCATTGTAGTGCCCTGGTATTACTCCCGTAATAATAATGAATGAAGATAGCGCTTCAGAATTTTGAAATAAATTATTTTTTCTTAGAACATATCCAGATTACTTTTTCATCTTCTGCTTTACAAAATGGACATCATAGCAGTATATATCTTAGGAAGTAAATTTTGGGATCTTGCTTTGTTTAATCACCTCAAACTTTTAACATTAGCAGTAAAATGTTGTAGTTCATGTCATGGTTCAGGACTTGCTGGAGTGAAAACCTTACTAAAAGGAGTAGCTTCTTCATCAAGCTTGCAGTCGGAGAAGTATGGATTAAGAGACATAGAAAAATACAGTGCAACAATAAAACAACCTGCCTCACCATGAGGTACCAAAGTACTGGCAGCCTAAATTTTCTGAATTGTAGTTATCACACCCATAACAATTTGAAGAAAAAAGATAATTAAGGTGATTGTATGGAAGCCTTGTGGACACATGAACAGGGCTTTGAGAATCATAGAATCATAGAATAGTTAGGGTTGGAAAGGACCTGAAGATCATCTAGTTCCAGCCCCGCTGCCAGGGGCAGGGACACCTCCCACTAAACCAGGCCACCCACGGCTATGTCCAATCCAGCCTGGAACACTGCCAGCGATGGAACATTCACAACTTCCCTGGGTAACCCATTCCAGTTCCTCACCAACCTTACAGTAAAGAATTTCTTCCTCATATCCAGTCTAAATTTCCCCTCTTTAAGGTTGAGCCTGTTACCCCTTGTCCTCTCACTACAGTTCCTCATGAGGAATCCCTCCCCAGCATCCCTATAGGCCCCCTTCAGATGCTGGCAGGCTGCTATGAGGTCTCCACGCAGCCTTCTCTTCTCCAGGCTCAACAGAACCAACTTTCTCAGCCTATCTTCATACAGGAGATGCTCCAGTCCCCTGATCATCCTTGTGGCCCTCCTCTGGACTTGTTCCAACACTTCCATGTCCTTTTTATGTTGAGGACACCAGAACTGTGCACCATACTCCAAGTGAGGTCTCATGAGAGCAGAGTAGAGGGGCAGGATCACCTCCCTTGACCTGCTGGTCATGCTCCTTTTGATGCAGCCCAGGATACAGTTGGCTTTCTGGGCTGCAAGCACCCACTGCCGGTTCATGTTCATTTTCTCATCAACCAGAACCCCCAAGTCGTTCTCTGCAAGGCTGCTCTGAATCTCTTCTCTGCCCAACCTGTAGCTGTGCCTGGGATTGCTCCCAACCAGGTGGAGGACCTTGCACTTGGCATGGTTAAACTTCATCAGGTTGGCATCAGCCCACCTCACAAGCGTGTCAAGGTCCCTCTGGATGGCATTCCTTCCCTCCAATGTATCAACCAAACCACATAGCTTGGTGTCATTGGCAAACTTGCTGAGGGCGCACTCAATCCCACTCTCCATGTCACTGACAAAAATGTTGAACAAAACAGGTCCCAACACCAATTCCTGCGGGACACCACTCGTTACTGGTCTCCAGCTGGCCATTGAGCCATTGAGCACAACTCTTTGCATGCGGCCATCCAGCCAGTCCTTAATCCACCAAGTGGTCCACCTATCAAATCTCCAACTTAGTGACAAGGATGTCATGTGGGACAGTGTCAAACGCTTTGCACAAGTCCAGGTGGGCAGTGTATCCTCAGAGAGGTGAAAGGGAAATGCAAGAAGGAAAGGTTCTGAAGAACAGACATGCTTTCAGCTGTAACAGTTATTTTTCTTCTGCCTAGTAGCTGGAGCATGTACTGTTGATATTTCTGCTTCCTAAGAGAAACAAGTAAAACAAAATATAGAAGAAGAGGAAGAAGGCTTAGGTGCTACTTTAGACGCTTCCGACTTTAACTTCCTTTCAGGTCATATGGCATCTGTAGCCTTCTGTGACACCTGATATTTTCTTAAAACTGGGGCTCCTCTGTGCAAACTGTGAAAACCTTTGTCTTCACTTTGTCTTTAGCTCTGAGTGTAAGGCCATGAACAGTGACCTGACAATTTCTGAAGACACAGTGTTTGCACAGACTGAATCTATATGCTGAGGATCTTTCCAAACATCACCCGAAATAATCTGTCATTTAAACTCAGAACCAGTGCTTCCTCTCATCGCACTCAATTTCAGTGGGACCAAAACTCTCCAGAACCTGTGGTCAGAATCACCCTTCAAGGTCTGGAGTTCATCTTCGTTAGCTTAAGAATTAAAATATTCTTATAAATATCTAGTTAATATTCTACAAGACAAATTTTAATATGACTGATTAATGCCATTGTTCTAATATGTGGGAATCATAAAAGCTGTGTCCTGAATTATTAAAAAAGCTTTGCTCTGAATTGAAATTTAATCTGGCAGTATACCTCTCCTATTCGAGTAGTGATCCATTTGACATCCTCTCTCATTTTCAGTTTGTGTATGCTTAAGCAAATGAGATGATTATAGAAAATGGTTCACCTCTCTAGAAAGATGTCATGGTTTAAGCCCAGCTGGTAACTCAGAGCCACACAGCCCTCATCGCTCATTACCCCCTTCCCCCCACCCCCTCTGGGTGGGATGGAGAAGAGAATCAAAAGAATGTAAACCACACAGGTTGAGATAATAACAGTACAGTAACTAAAGTATAATATAATATTATAATAATAATAATAATAATAATAATAATAATAATAATAATGAGAAGGGAAATAACAAAGGGAGAGAATACAAAGCTAAAAAGGGAAGAAAAAAAGAAAAACAATAAGCAAAAGTGATGCACAATACAATTGTTCACCAGCAGATTGATACACAGCTGGACCTGAGCAGTGATCTGGCCCATCTAGGTAATTCCCTCCAGTTTATATGATGGGCTGTGGTAAGGAATACCCCTTTGGCTAGTTCGAGTCAGGTGTCCCATCTCTGATTCCTCCCAGCTTCTTGTGCCCCGCTTCACTGGCAGAACATGAGAGACTGAAAAGTCTATGCACTACTTAGCAACAACTAAAACATTTGTGTGCTACCAGCCTTGTTCTCTGACTAAAGCTGAAACACAGCACTGCAACAGGTTCTAGGAAGCAGGAAAATAACTGTTACAGCTGAACCCAGGAGAAAAGATGATGCTGAGTTTCAACTCAAAATTATATTTAGTCTCTGCATTTTCTTTCAGGACTCTGAAATAGTAATAAATAATAACTTAGTAGTACTCTGAAAAACAGAGAACTATCTGTAAGAGTTTAAAGTTTTACTGTCTATACTCTATTTTATATTGTTGAAAATGAAAAAAAAAAAAACAGTATATCTGAAATGAATAATCTTCATGAACCATAAAGAATAAGTATTATATTCTACATGTATTTTAATTGAATATCTATGAAAAATTTTTGCTTTTAGAAACAATCAATGGCTTTCCTCAGGGTAATATGTGTATAAGAAACTATCTGAAAATCTTAAACAAAATCTGCTTTAGTGTTGGTTTTAGGTGGTATACGCAGAAACATTAGTGTCTCCTAAATTTCAGATTGGGCTCTGAAGGATAAGTAAGTGTTCCTAAACTTTTGAAGTTTCACTGCAGGCTGCCAAAAGAATCACAGTGGGCTGTGTCACATTGTATTGATCATATCCTGCTCTGAGTTACATATTTCCTGTTACCTAAGAAAGAGAAAAAAAAAAAAAATCCTACAAGGTGCTTCAAGACAGCTCAAGGTGTTTTGGTCCTAAAAGAGAGTAGGTGTGAGATCTATTATTTTTGTTTGGGTTTTTGTTTTGTTTGGTTTTGTTTTTTTTTTTTTACTTATAGTTTTTAAAAGACTGAAACTGATTTTTAAGGATCTTCAAATTTAGAATGGGATTTCTTGAGTTATTTTCACAAAAAGAGTGAAAATCCAAACAGGTTGATAACAGGCTAGTATCTAGTTTCTTCTGCAATCTGCTATTTAATGGCAATGTAACATTTTCTGTGACTCTTTAAGGTGCTAAAGCAGGCCTAAATATTTTTCTGCGTGAACTTACATGTGAGTTGGAGAACGCATTAATTTTTAGTACCTGGGGAAGGGAATGTATACTGAAATTTCTATGTTTATAGTGAAAGTAAGATTTTTTTCTGGTGGTCAATTATGAAGCCAGTGAAAACGAATTCTCTGAAGACCTGATAGTGCTGAATCAGTGGGCAAAACAGTGTAATGTGAGCTTCAAAGGAGATAAATATAAATTAATTATTCCAGGAAAAATACTAGGAACCCCTTATGTGTAATGCTGAACAAGGAATTGGTAAGAACAGATCAGGAAATAAATCTTTGTGTCAGTGCTGAAATATATCTAAAATTGTCAGTTCTGTACCAGGCAGGCAACAAAAAAAAAAACCCAAAAACCAAAAAGACAGGAAGATATTAAGCACCAACAGGAGACAATTGTGAACAAGGAAAAGCACATTCTCTAGTGTTTGGCACACTAGGTCTTCCTTGGTATGTTCGCATCTTCAATTAGTATAAAAACCTCTGGTTTCTGTATCTGAAGATGGAAGTAGTAGCATTCAAGATTGTACAGAGAAAGACAGCTGAAAAAGTGAATGCAGTACCTGCTTTATAAGGAGATACTAACAGGTTTATGGTTATTCAACACGAGGAGAAAGATAGGGTGAGTATATGACTGAGGTTAAAAGAATCAAACAAGTGACAGACAAGCTGAGTTTAGAACAAAATCCCACATTACTGGAGCTAGGAGACAGTCACTACAGTAGATCAGTTTTAAATGGTTAGGAAACAGCAAGTCAGTAAATTTTTTGAATCAGTTGCTGTAGAAGACTATGAAAGCTGACAGTATCTGCAGGTGCAAAAAGGGATAAGACTTTCATAGACTAAAGAAGATCTAGAAGAAGATAAGAAAGGAAATTTGCACTATTATTTCAGCTGTTGTGCATTGTCTGGGGAGGGAGCGGGGAAGGAGAGGTCATAAGGGGAACAGACCTCAGTGGGCAGGATTGCATGGTCTTCCTAAGAGCACCTGCCATCATCACAGACAGAATAACAGGAAACAAGTATATTTGACAAAATGTGCCATATTTTCTGGGGTTTTTCTTTTTACATGGTTCTTCCTATGCCACTTGACTACAAACGATAATAGTGCCGATCGCAGTGCAATCAATGAGTTGGCCTGTTGACTAAATTGGCCAAAGTGTTTCACAGCTTAGTAAACAAGTATTAACATAAACATTTAACCATATTTTACAATATTTATTTCCACTGCAATAGTAAAAATATTCCTCATATTAAGAATAGGAAATAACACATATGCTTGCTTGAATTACAGTGGGAAGATCGTCACTTTTACAGAATGCTGCTACGCATATATTTTCAAATTAAAACTAGGATTTTATAGAAATACAAGTTCAGAAAATTACTAATGTGTTTTTATCACTATTACACATAGAAAAAGAAAATTGATTTTTCTACCAAAAATAAGTACTGTTTAATTTCCTGAAATACGGCAATTAAATCTCTAAATAAAATCAAACATCTATTTACTAAGTGCCACAATCTCAGATAAGCTTTCCTGAGAAACATACAGGAAATGTCAGAAGAGAGGAGAAATAATGCATATGTACATATGTACAACAGTGGGAATAAGATCAGACTTCATTAATTTGAATCTTATAACCTCAAAAAATGATCAAATGGATGATAACCTTGTGAAAGTTCCAGTTCAATATAGAAAAAGACCTTGAACTGCTTAAGGCTGCCTTGAGAACTTCAACAAAAGAAATATGTTAGATTGGTTACATTTAATGTAAACATATAAGTTTTTAGGAATACCCCTTTATTTTTCTAAATTATTTGTTACCTTAAACTTTACATTAAAAATCTAAGGGAAGTTTGCAAAGTGTTTAAAGTGAAAAAAATGCTAGTGTTGCTTTTACTCAGGTCTTACAACAGTGTGGTGTTATTGAGAAATTGGAACATCACAGTTGATTTGAAAAACTGAAATGTAGTTGGCATTGAATTTATTGCAGATATAATGCATTGTTTTGTTTCTTATAACATCTGGGTTTTGTTCATTTGCAAAAGTACAAGTAATAGGGATATCTTAGAATACCAGAAGGAATATAAAATATGAATTACTGAAATCAAGAAAGTCCTACACACCACACTGAAAAAAATGCAATGTTCAGTAAATTTTATATAGGTTATATATATAATCTTTGGAAAGGCATTCA
Source organism: Ara ararauna (assembly GCA_028858755.1). Taxonomy (NCBI): domain Eukaryota; kingdom Metazoa; phylum Chordata; class Aves; order Psittaciformes; family Psittacidae; genus Ara; species Ara ararauna. Next base: position 24,059,679 of record CM054376.1, read on the forward strand.
TAAATTATTCATCACATGAGATGGTCTTCCTCTTGTATCAGACATGTTGCACTTGAATCAGTTATGTTTCTTATTGAAACATATGTTCTATCAGATCATATATGACATGCATCATTTGCTGAAACCTGCAAATAAGCAAGATTTCTCATTGAGACTGATATTGTGCATCAAGTAGCAAACCAAATAATTTCTTATTATATTAGAAATATCACCTGTTGAAACATATTCTTCAGGTTTTTTGATATAGACATATTGGCTATTCTATATATGTTTTCTATGAAAATAGATGCATTACCTATTAAAAAAGATGAATTTGCCTTTTCAATAAATATACTGTCTTTTTAAAACAGCAAAGAATGCACTATATTTCTACCCAAATATGTTGTGTAGTTTTAACAACTTGCAGCCTGACAAAGGAATGCCTCTATGAATTCACTCTCTGAACACCTAGTGAACGTATCATAAAACAGCAGAGAGATAACAGACATTCATTGTATAAAATAGTTTTCTGGTCAACACCTACAGTTACAGTCTCAAAAAGTCATTTACTAGGGATAAATAGAGCTCACATTCTATCAGTTTCAAAGCACATGACTACACCTACCTCAATAACGTTGATATATGTCCTTTTAGTACTGATAGAAATGAATTAAAAAAAAAATAAGAGTCTAATTCTCATGTGACAAACTGGGATTAGTTTCTTTGGAGTCAGTGCATTTGCACTATATGAAAACAAATACATGGTTAAATTTTGTCCTTAAGCATCAAAATGAATTAAAAAAAATGCCACCCTAAGTGCTGACTACTTCATGTGATAGCAAAACCTTATTAGCTCCATGAAATATTGTTAAGAAAAAAGTTTTTTACTAGACATGCTGGATAAGTATGGTCCAAACTTGCCATTCAGAGGCTTGTGATAAACTTTTCTAGATGTGTAGTATTGAAATTGTAGATGAACAGCAGCTGGAGTAGTTATGATTAACATTTCTTCATTTACAGACTACCACTTCTCCTTGTTTAATGACTTTTCCTGTAAGCATTTTTCACTTACTAAAGTTGTTGTGAATTTCATAGCTTTCCACAGTATACCCTCTGCACTACACCCTATTGCTCACTTATTCCTCACACCTCAGCTGGAAAAGAGAGAATAGGAGGAACAGGGACGAGCAAGCTTGTGGATGGAGATAAAGAAGAGGACACTGCTTACCGGTTGCTGTAGAAAGCAAAATATAACTTTTCCAGAATTAAAATAGTACATTAATACTGCCTGTGCTGAGAAACTAGTCTTAAGCTGAGATTTGTTACTGATCTGTACTTTTCCATACCGAGTACAGAAGATGACTGGCTATTTTGGCTAACATCTATCTATCCAAATTAGAGTACTTTCATAAATACAGTTCAAAATATGAGGCACTGTAAACAACTAATAACTTCTTAAAGTTTAGTTCAGAAGAATATCCTTAAATATATTTTGAATACAAAAATACTATGTCTGTATGCCTACACATATTCATGCAGGGAAGTACTTTAGTCTGCTTCCCTAGAGAGAAATGACCCATACAGGTCACAAGGGAAAAACCTTTTCCTTTTCCCCTGTCTATCTTTTTGAGATTCTATTAGTCTCTTTCTATACATATATGACTACACAGTTTCATATATATATAAAAAATAATATATATATATTTCTGGCATCTCCTAATTGCGTTTAAAAAATGAATGTATGTAGTACTACTCTAAATTATTAAACTATTATTCTAGTGACATTTTATCTGGTTTCTTTTAATTTTTCTGTAGCTGTCCTATATTTATTCTATTCTTCATCCTTTCTTTCTGTCCTGGGTTCAGCAGAAAATAGCAGTCATTTTTCTCCTTCTTAGGAGCTGGTGCAGTCCTGTGGTTTTGACTTTTGGCCTGGGAACAGCGCTGATAACACCAGTGTTTTCAGTTACTCAGCCTATCCCTGAGCAGTGATCAGTCCCTTCCTGCTAAGACATCCCTCCCCATCAGTTTATATACTGGGCATGATGTGCTGTGGTATGGAATATCCCTTTAGTTAGTTTTGGTCAGATGTCCTCTCTCTGCTTCCTGCTGCCTTCTAGTGCCTCTACCTGATGGCAGAGCATGAGAGACTGAAAAGTCCTTGATCAGGGTACGTGCTACTTAGCAACAGCTAAGACAGTGGTGTGTTATCTGCATTATCCTCAGACTCAATCCAAAACACAGAGCTGTGCTAGGAAGAAAATTAACTCTATCCCAGCAGAAACCAGGACAGCAATATACATTATCAGAACTATATCTTTTATCTATATTATCCTAACAAATAATTAATTACAATCTTCCTGAAATAAAGTGGCATAATACTTTCTCCTCATATCCTTAATTTCACTTGACTGAAAATAATGTTTAATTGTAAGAATTTAAATTATTTTCAAATATTCAGCCACTTTAGTAGTCATAACAGCTAGAGAAACTTTGCATTCCAGTATAAATAAATGTCAAAGTAACAAAAGGAAAGAAAAATATTCTATTAGATGACCCTGAAAAGTGTGTCATTTATTTCTCTTCTAGCTGGTAATCAAGGAAAGTGAAAGTGCTTATTCTAAGTAGCTCTAATTATAAGATTTTCACTGAGCTTCACCTAAATAGATGTATTGAGTCTATTAACTTGTATCATTAACCTTGCAGGTGTAAGGCAATAAATTCAAGACTTTGTGGCCAGTATCATCAACAGTGTCTTTTACTTCTAGGTATATTTGATAAGTTCAGGAAAACTGAAATTTTAGGTGAATTATCTCTTCTTTTTTTTTTCCCCTTATTTTAAGGGGATCACAAATGCATTATTTTACAAGGTAAGGGATTTTCTCTGGAACATTACAAATGTCAATGTTGAGGATACTGCTCGGTGACAAATGGGAAAGCCCAAGAACGAGCTTTAGTGTGACATGCATTTTGGCTGCTGGAGAGTAGGATCTGCTCTTTGTGGGATTGTGCAAATTATTCAATGAATCTTGCTGTACCTGAGTATTGGTCCACTGTATTACATCATTTACTGAACTTAAAATATTTCTTCACTCTTCTGATAGGGTGTCGTGTTTTAAGTCCAGCCGGCAACCCAAAACCACGCAGCCACTCGTTCACTCCCCACTCTCCTGGAGGGTTGGGGAGGAGAATTGGAAGAATGTAACTCCCTGGTTGAGATAAGAACAGTCCAGTAACTAAGGTATAATACAAAACCATTACTGCTTCAACCAATAATAATAATAATGATAAGGGAAATGAAAAGGGAAGAGAATAAAATCGCTCACCACCCATCAACTGATACCAAGCCTGACCTGAGAAGTGATCTAGCCCTTCTGGGTAACGGCCCCCAGTTTATGTAGTGGGCATGGTGTGCTGTGGTATGGAATACCTCTTTGGTTAGTTTGGGTCAGTTGTCCTGTCTCTGCTTCCTCCTGTCTTCCCCTCCTTGCTGGCAGATCATGGAACTCAGAAAGTCCTTGGTTGGAATAAACATTACTTAGCAACAACTAAAAACTTTGGTGTTATCAGAGTTGTTTGCAGGCTGGAAGTCAAAACCGCAGCACTGCACCAGCTCCTAAGAAGGACAAAGGTGACTGCTACTGCTGAACTCAGGTCGTAGGGGATTGCAAGATCAAACCTGTAGCAAGGCAGATATTTGTGAAAAAATAAAAAAAAAAAAAAGTGGTATTTGTCATTATATGAAGTAGTAAGGAAAATGGATTTGAAATCTTACTGCAAATTAAGTTCTGCAGTGCCTAAGACCAGTAGAAAATTTGAATGTTATTCCTAAAAAGAAATCTAAAAAAAAAAAAAAACCTAAGAAAAGGATCTCAGAAAACATCTTTCTACTGGGAGATATTTTTTTTATATATAGTGAGAACTAACTTATTTTAGCATAAGGGTTTTCTCATCCATTTCACCTACCTCAAATTGTGTAAGTTCTTCCAGTTTTTGCAGGGTTTCTTTAAAGACAGGTAAGCTAATGAAAGCCATGCCTATGAAACACATTTACATCGTGTCTCTTCTAAAGAAAACAACAGAACCAATTAGAGAAGTTACATTCCCCACAGGGAGGACTTAACGCGATTGAGCACATCTAGAGTTTGCATCTAGCTAGCACTTTTAATTAATGTGAACATCCTGTGTACCTAAATACTTCTCAAAATAATTTTGATGATTTTGTCAATGCAGTGACATGAGGGATAAATCTGAACTTCCAGGTTTAATTACTACCATACTAAACCATAGAATCATGTTCTTTAGAAAGGAAATCAAGCACTTACACAGTTTTACCTCCAGCACAAAGCACATTCTGTTAGAACAGGCTGATCAGAACACTGTCCAGTTAAATTCTAAGAATCTCAGAGGATGGAGATTCACAACTTCAGGTACCCTGTTCCAAAGTGCAACCACTGTCACAGTAGGTCTGTTTTTTTTTTTTTTCTTTTATCAACCAGGATTTTCTCATGTTCCAAGCCTAGTTTCTAGGCTTGTTTATCCTGTGATCAAGCCCTTTGATCACCCAGGTGGTCTCCCACTGAACTTGTTCCAATATGTTACTGATTTACCTGTACTGGGGAATGCAAATAATAATTTATTGCTATATTCCTGAAAGATATTCCTATTTCAAAGTCAAGTATATGACAACAATGCTGATTGAAAAATATTACTTGTAAAAATGAAATAATGTCCATTCTTACTTTCAAATTACTTTGTGAGATAGGATGAGAGAAATGATCACTACATTAACTGACAGAAAGACATTTTTGGAATAAAATAGCTGGGAAACCTTGTTGACAATATATTTGTTCTGTGTCAACACAATTTTCTTGGGCTTTGGATATTTTATTTAAGTATAAGATGTTAATATTATGTATGACCTTTTGGGTGTTTATCCAAGATGAGAATTATTCTGTAGTATCAAGAAGCTGTTTAAAGAGCAGCATGTATATTATAAGCATATCAAAACATTTTTGCTTTTTTAATATAATATAGCGGCAATTACTCTTGAGTTAAAATGTCTGACTACTCTAATACATCTTCCTTTCTATTATGCTTATAAAGAGAAAATTATTCCTGGATATTCTTCATTTTTTTATTTTCTTTCTTTTTCTTTCAATGTCCTCTGTTTTTCTTGACATTATATCAAAATTACTTTACCAGATCTATAATACTCTTTTACCAAAGTTGAATCTTTAAGATTAACAATATTTCCTTTTCTTCTCAAAAACAAACGTCTAGTTATCCCTCAAAAGCCAACCATGTGTGTTTTCAAATAGAGTTTTTCAGACAAAATCCTGGAAGAAAAAACAAAAAACAACAGCCACAAACCGAAGAAAAACCCCAAAACAACAACAACAACAACAAAAACAAACATAAAATAAAACAACAAAAAGACAACAGCAGAGAAAAAACCACTGGGTACTGGGCTTTATATTCTTTTTAATACCTAAGATTTTGGCCTTTACAGTCTTTTTCGCAGAGACAGGGTTCTTGAACATGGATCCAGTACCTTCTCAGGCCTATTCACTTTCACTTCTATTACTTGTTCAGGGAACATAATAATTTTTCACGAAATCTAGTGATCTTTTTCCCCTTATCAAGCTTTTTGATCCTGCCCTGTGGTATATCTTTCCAGTCTTGGTCTATTTTTAAACCAGTCTACACAAAAGCTTATGCTCAAATGTCTGGATGCAAATAATGTATCAGGGACTCCAGCTTCTGTGCATTTTTGTTTTAACTCTATTGAGCTTTTGAAGAAAAGCAACGGCTTATTTATCATATATTCCAGTTATGAGTCCAAACACTTCTGGCGTATTATCGGACTCCAGCCTGTAGAATGACTTTCACTGACATCAAATACAACTTTATGTGCGAATTGAAAGAGGTAGAAGTCTTTTTTTAGGATACATTTTCAATCTGAACTTTATGTTGAAGTGAATTCCTTTTCTAATACGAACTATATTAGATTTAAGAAATTTTGTTCAAGTTTTGCAAGAAGTGATGATAACTAGGCCTGGGCATTTAGGTAAAATAAGTGCATCCATTGACTTACCAGCAGCTAAGCTACGTGGGTACCCTTACAGAATTACGAGAAAGAGAATTATGAATAAGAGAAGATATTTTAAATGGTTTTTGGTCTATAATTCATATAAAATAATAACTAAAATACAGCAGACCTCCACATAATCCAAAATGGCAAATACTTTATTGCCTGTTTGTGACTGAGCATCCTTAATAGATTTACACCTTTAATACTCTCCAATAGCACACAGCAGTACTCTACAACAATAAGAAATGTCAAGACCTACTCTATCTACACAGAATACCAAGGAAATAAAGTGAAAGAAGAAAAATACATAAAATATTTTTTAATATTCGGTATGAATAAGCATTTGACTTCTGAAAGAATAAAAAAAATAAAATAAGCACAAAATAAGTACATAGATTTTTGAAGCTACATTCTGCTACTCATAGACTCATGGAATCATAGAATAGTTAGGGTTGGAAAGGACCTGAAGATCATCTAGTTCCAACCACCCTGACAGGGGCAGGGACACCTCCCACTAAACCAAGCCAGCCAAGGCTATGTCCAATCCAGCCTTGAACACCGCCAGTGAGGGAGCATTCACAACTTCCCTGGGCAACCCATTCCAGTGCCTCACCACCCTCACAGTAAAGAATTTCTTCCTCATATCCAGTCTAAACTTCCCCTGTTTAAGTTTGAACCCATTACCCCTTGTCCTCTCACTACAGTCCCTCATGAAGAGTGCCTCCCAAGCATCCCTATACGCCCCCTTCAGATGCTGGCAGGCTGCTATGAGGTCTCCACGCAGCCTTCTCTTCTCCAGGCTCAACAGACCCAACTTTCTCAGCCTATCTTCATACGGGAGGTGCTCCAGTCCCCTGATCATCCTTGTGGCCCTCCTCTGGACTTGTTCCAACACTTCCATGTCCTTTCTATGTTGAGGACACCAGAACTGCACACAATACTCCAAGGGAGGTCTCACAAGAGCAGAGGAGAGGGGCAGGATCACCTCCCTCGACCTGCTGGTCATGCTCCTTTTGATGCAGCCCAGGATACAGTTGGCTTTCTGGGCTGCAAGCACCCACTGCCGGTTCATGTTCATTTTTTTATCAACCAAAACCCCCAAGTCCTTCTCTGCAGGGCTGCTCTGAATCTCTTCTCTGCCCAACCTGTAGCTGTGCCGGGGATTGCTCTGACCCAGGTGGAGGACCTTGCACTTGGCATGGTTAAACTTCATCCGGTTGGCATCAAACTACCTCACAAGCGTGTCAAGGTCCTTCTGGATGGCATTACTTCCCTCCAATGTATCAACCGAACCACATAGTTTGGTGTCATCGGTAAACTTGCTGAGGGCGCACTCAATCCCACTGTCCATGTCACTGACAAAAATGTTGAGCAAGACTGGTCCCAACAATGATCCCTGAAGGACACCACTCGTTACTGATCTCTACCTGGCCATTGAGCCATTGAGCACAACTCTTTGCATGCAGCTGTCCAGCCAGTTCTTTATCCACTGAGTGGTTGTCATGGGTTCAGCAGCAGCAGTCATTTTTCTCCTTCTTGGTAACTGCTGCAGTGCTGTGTCTTTGACTTTGGGCCTGGGAATGGTGCTGGTGACACCGGTGTTTTTGGTTGCTGCTTGGTGATCTTTTAGTCTGACCGGGGACTTTCTGGGTTTCATGCTCTGCCGGGGAGGAAGGGGGGATGAGGGGAGGCAGAGACAGGACACCTGACCCAAACTGACCAAAGAGGTATTCCATGCCTCAGCACATCATGCCCAGGATGTAAAAACGGAGAGCAGAGGCCCGGAAAGGTGGGGGGTTTACTGCTTGGTCGGGCTGGGTATAGGTGGTGAGCGATTGTATTCTTTCCTTGTATTTGCCTTGTCATTATTATTATTGGCGGTATCAGTAGTGGTCTTGTGTTATACTTTAGTTACTGAAGTGTTCTTATCTCAACCTGTGGGAGTTTCATTCTTTTGATTCTCCTTTCCATCTCTCCAGGAGTGGGGGGAAGAAAGAGAGGGGAGCGAGTGAGAGAGCGACTGCGTGAGTTATGGAGGCTTAAACCACGACAGTGGTCCACTTATTAAATTGATATCTCTCCAACTTAGAGACAAGGATGTCATGTGAGACAGTGTCAAGCGCTTTGCACAAGTCCAGGTAGATGACATCAACTGCTCTACCCCTGACCATCAGTTCCGTAGCCCCATCATAGAAGGCCACCAGATTGGTCAGGCAGGATTTCCCCCTAATGAAGCCATGCTGGCTGTCACCAACCACCTTGTTGTTTTTCATGTGCCTCAGCATGCCTTCCAGGAGAATTTGCTCCAAGATTTTGCCAGGCACAGAGGTGAGGCTGACTGATCTGTAGTTCCCCAGCTCATCCATTTTCCTCTTCTTAAAAATGGGGGTTATATTTCTTTTTTTCCACTCATCGGGAACTTCACCTGACTGCCATGATTTTTCAAATATGATAGACAGTGTCTTAGCAACTTCATTTGCTAGCTCCTTCAGGACCCGTGGATGGATTTCCTCAGGTCCCATGGACTTGTATACGTTCAGGTTTCTAAGATGATCTTGAACCAGATCCTCTCCTACAGTGGACACAGGGTCTTCATTCTCACAGTCCCTTTGTCTGCTTTCCAAGACTTGGGTTTTACGGTCAGAGCATTTTCCAGTGAAGCCTGTGGCAAAGAAGTCATTAAGAACCTCAGCCTTCTCCAAATCCAGGGTAGCCTGTTCTCCCGATAGCTTCCAGAGGGACCCCACTTTGTCCCAGCTTGCCTTTTATTTGCAATGTACCTATAGAATCCCTTCCTGTTATACTGAACGTCCCTAGCCAAGTTTAATTCTAAGTGGGCCTTAGCTTTCCTAACCTGGTCCCTAGCTTCCTGGATATCATCCCTGTATTCTTCCCAGGCCTCCTGTCCTTGCTTCCTCCTTTTATAAGTCTCTTTTTTTTCCTTTGAATTTTCCTCAGCATCTCCTTATCCATCCAAGGAGGTCTCCTGGCCCTCCTACAGCATTACCTTCTAGTAGAGATGTATCGCTCCTGAGCTTGCAGCAGGTGATCCTTGAACATCAACTGACAGTCTTGGACCTCCCTGCCCTCTAGGACTATATCCCATGGAATCTTACTAAGCAGGTTCCTGAAGAGGCCAAAGTCTGCTCTCTTGAAGTCCAGGGCAGTGAGCTTGCTGCACATTCTTCTCACTGTCCTGAGGATCTCAAATTTGACCACGCTTCACTGATAAGTTAGACTATTGACTCCCTGATGGGAGGGAGACAGGAAGATGGACCCCAACCCTTTCTTCTCAGAGCTGTTCAGTGGCACAGCAAGAGGCGATGGGCACAAACTGAAACATAGAAAATTCCACTTTAACGTAAAATGACTTTTTCACTGCAGTGGTGGTCAAACACTGGAACAGGTTTCCTGCAGAGGATGTGGAGTCTACATCTATGGAGATATTCAAAACCCAAATGGAGTTGGCTCTCAGTAGCCTGTTCTAGCTGACCCTACTTTTGGCAGGGTATTTGAACTGTGTGGGTTCCTTCCATTCTGTGAATTTACTTCACAGAAAAAAAAAAAAAAAGAGAAAAAATGAAAAAGAAGAAAAAAATAAAGGAAAATAAAGCATAGGAGCATTACCTCACTTCAAAATATAATTCTACCCTAACTTCAAGGCAATGAATTAATCCATTGCTGTATCCATGACTGAAATTTAGGCACATTTTTGACAGAGATTAGCTCTGAGAATTTCAAATAGGTATTTGAAACTAAGCAAGTATTATACACCATATTTCATCTTTGTTCTGGACATTCAGACAGCTGTCTTTTGACATATATAATTTCCTTGAGTGCCTAATATGTTTCAGTCGTTTTCTGTAAGCCTTTACAGAAGATATTCACTAAAAATATTGTTGAAAGTTTTTTGTATTCCAATAAGTTTTTTAGTATAAAAATCATAACAAGCAACTCCTTTGACTATGAGCCAGATTAACAATTATGTTCTTCATCATTATAATGTCTTTAAGTATTTTTATCAATAGTGCAGACTAATTATTACCCAGTAACTAACAGAAACTTTTCAAGCCTCAGTAAATTATATTTTTCTGAATAAAAATTTTGAGATGGGAGATATCCTAAATGGTTCTGAAATAACTATGTCTATGGTGAAGATTCAGAAATTTTGTGTTGCTAAACTTTCAGTCATTCATATACTTTTTCAATTTTTTTTGTTACAAGAATAAGGACACTGCTTCTATTTGCTGGAGAGCAGCTTGACTTTATTTTCTCTTTATGTTTAGTGTATAATTGTTGAATTTTCCGTACATTCTGTAAGTGTTAAACCTTTCTTATATTTAAGAATAAGTTTACCACTTTAAAGTCCATGAGATCAGTTTTAGGATACTCAGATTAAGAGAGATAAAAACATGTAGGATTGGGGGGGGGGGGGAGAAAACAAAAAAGGGCTTATAGGCAAAAATAAAAGAAAACCCATAAACAATATATATGATTTTATTTCTGGTTTTGTTTATTGCTGTTTTCCTGTTGGCAGTAAATAGAAAATGGTATAAAAATGAAACAATCCTACTAAAATTAGAATGATAAATATAGCTCAAGAATATATGAGTTGAAATTTATAATATTTTCTTAAATCTAATTCAGCTGTAAGTTTTCAATGATCTCTGAATATGTGATGATGCCGTCTGTTATTTCTGGTCTGTGACACAAATCTTCACAAAAATATATACCCTCCCATTAGCAGTTTCCTTGCTGGGAAGTAGCATTTTGGAGCGCAATTCTGGTCAGTCTGAAATTATGTCTGTCATGCTTTACATATCTCTCACTCAAACTTCACAGTAAGCTGAATAAGTGAAGTAAAAAATCTGAACACTAAAACACCTCTGCTTCCACTCCACTTCTAAAGACAAAAGAGAGATGAACAGACTGGCCCATCATCTGGTTCAGTAAGAGCAACGAAATTAGGCAACAAATCTCATTTGAAGATACTTTTCTGACATTGGAGCAACAGAATTCTTCCTTTCATTGATACAGGTACATTAATTTTGACATAAATAAGTCATTTAAAACTACTTCTGTAAAAGAAAATAATGTGCTATTCATACTACTAAAACATCTTTAAATCAGAACAGTATAAAAAACAAAAGAGTAAGAGAGCATAGAAGAGGCTGAATCAGTGGTTAAGTTTTCCGTCATTTAACAAAAATTTATTAATTAATTATTTTAATAAACAAAATATGATTTTAAGCATGTTTTTTAGGAGGAAAGAAAAAATTTAAAAAATCATATATTTCACTGACAATCTACACAAATTATGGAACATTAATATGGTTTTATTCGCAGCTTTGCATAAGAGTATCAGCTTCTTAGAACAAAAGGTATTTAGAAAAAAGGAAAAATAAAACAGTTTTACCACTAACTGTCTAGTTATAAAGACCCATAGAATACTGAGGAAGTGATACTCAGTTGGTCAGTAGCTAAGTACCAATTCATATAGTGGGTAATTTGGTAGTGTTGTATTACAAAAGCAAGGCTAGTCTGGTTTTATCTTTATAATTAGATCAGAAGTGAGCAGCTTTCTTTTTTTTATTTCCTTGGGCTTTCTTCTACCAAGCTGAAATATTCACATGTAGAAGAGGAGACAATGAACTGCAGTAAACTGAGAGGGCAAAAGTGATGACAAACGTGTGCAACCTTTCTTGAATACGACATTTCCACTTCTTTTTTACTCCAGTACTCTGGCTGGAGGGAAACAACACATAAAGAATATGACAGCATAACCCTTTGCTGAACTGAGCCTCTAGAGTTCAAAAGGAAAATGTATATGATGTAAAATAGTCTAGCTGATGACACTAGAATTTTCTATATTCATTTAGGTAAAGAGTGCTTTCCTCCTAAAAGACTGCTTTCCTCCTAAGGCAAAAGACTGTTCGTACTAACACTTTTCAAACATCAGAAATCATTTGTACCTTCTTGATTAGTGATACATATTAAGGTTTCTTTTATTCTTTGCACTTAAATTGCATTTTGCATAGGTCAGTCATTTCAGATAGAGTTCATTAAACTATGCTGTTCCATTTCAGTTTTTAAGAAGAGAACACAAAAAAATTCTATGCTGACAGTGAAAGACTTTGATGCGTAATTTATTTTGACAACTGTGCTGTTACAGCAGCAAGGTAAAAAAAAATTAACAGAAGATACACAGAAATATTTTTTCCTTTTGTATTACAAAAGAAAGGAAAAATATAAATATATTTTCTTCTATAATATATCAAAACAATTAGTGTAACTCAGCTATATAATCTTCTACATTTTTTTAATTCCATTATTCATCTTTCAATTCCAACTATTTTAAAATATTAAGTCAAAATATATGTCTTAAAAGCTTAAGAGGGTGAAAGTAAATTATAAAATTTCAAATTATAAATTTTCTTAAATTTTATCAGAACTGATGTGCAATGCAAGTAACCTATTGTCATGGGTTCAGCAGCAGCAGTCATTTTTCTCCTTCGTAGTAGCTGGTGCAGTGCTGTGTTTTCAACTTTCGGTCTGGGAAAAGCGCTGATAAAACCAATGTTTATAGTTATGGCTTAGAACGTTTTGGCCTGACCAAGGACTTTCTGAGTCTCATGCTCTGCCAGGGGGAAGGGGAAGCCGGGAGGAAGCAGAAACAGGATACCTGACCCAAACTGACCAAAGAGCTATTCCATGCCACAGCATGTCACACCAAGGATGTAAAACTGGGGGCAGGAACCCGGAAGAGTTCAGTTCACAGCTCGGTCGTCGAGTGGTGAGCAATTGTATCCTCTTTCCTTGTATTTTTCTGGTCATTGGTGGTGGTGGTGGCGGCGGCAGCGGTGGTTTGTGTTACGCCTTAGTTACTGGACTGTTTTTATCTCAACCTGTGGGAGTTGCATTCTTTTGATTCTTCTCCCCATTCCCCCCCCCCCCCCCCTCGGAGTGAGGGGAAAGAAGGAGGGGGAAGTGAGTGAACGAGCTGCGTGATTTACAGCTTAAAACACGACAGTTCTTTTTGGCGCCCAAAGTGGGACACGAAGGGTTGAGATAACGACAGGATTGATAGCCACTCGTCACAATGCTGCTTTATTGGCTCTCAAAGTTGTTGCTCTGGTTCTCACAGGTTCAGCATATGACACTTTACTTACAGCCGGTATTTCTTATCTTAACGTTTTTCAGGCATGGGTTTTTGGTTAAGGTTCTTGTTACATTGTACTTTATTGCACTGATTTTTAATACAATAGACTCAATGATCATGAAACTGACCCGGCTTTTATTCCCAATGTGGTCACCACCTCCATACTTTGGGAGGTATATAATAGAAGTCTTTAGCAATTGCACATCTTTTTTCACCTCCTCGGGTGGTCACCCGATTATATCACCCTCTCACCAACTCGCCAAGTCAAGCACCATGTGCTTACCATGGTGGAAGCAACCACCGGACGGCTGGAAACATGTGCTGTGGTCCACACCACTGCCCGGAACACTATTCTGGGCCTTGAAAAACAGATTTTGTGGTGACACGGCACCCCAGAGAGAACTGAGTCAGACAATGGGTCTCATTTCCGGAACAGCCTGATAGATGCTTGGGCCAAAGAGCATGAGATTCTTAATCTCAGGGTTGTGGGTTTGGGCCGCATGTTGGACGTCACAAAGAACTGTCGTGGTTTAAGCTGCAAATCACGCTGCCTGTTCACTCACTTCCCCCTCCTTCTTCCCCCACACTCCGAGGGGGGGGGAATGGGGAGAAGAATCAAAAGAATGCAACTCCCAAGGGTTGAGATAAAAAAAGGTCCAGTAACTAAGGTAACACAGACCACCGCTGCCGCCGCCACCACCACCACCAATGACCAGGAAAATACAAGGAAAGAGGATACAATTGCTCACCACACGACGACCGAGCTGTGAACTGAACTCTTCTGGGTTCCTGCCCCCAGTTTTGCATCCTGGGCATGACGTGCTGTGGCATGGAATAGCTCTTTGGTCAGTTTGGGTCAGGTATCCTGTTTCTGCTTCCTCCCGGCTTCCCCTTCCCCCTGGCAGAGCATGAGACTCAGAAAGTCCTTGGTCAGGCCAAAACATTCTAAGCCATAACTATAAACATTGGTGTTATCAGCGCTGTTCCCAGACCAAAAGTTGAAAACACAGCACTGCACCAGCTACTACGAAGGAGAAAAATGACTGCTGCTGCTGAACCCATGACACCTATTCACAGAAAAGAAACATGAGATGGTTCTGAAAGGCAGAAATACTATGTTTGTGAAGCAAGCTGGCTTTTATTTTTAAAATGTTAAAACTCCTACAGCTCATATAATTTGATTCTTCATGATCTGAGGAACCATTGTGAGGTTATACCACACTGAAATATAGAATTAATTGCCAGCATTCAAAAACCTCAGTGCTAAATTCCTTTTGGGAATTCAGGAATAGGAATTCATGTGGTCTTAAATCTATTTTGACTCTTTAATATTACGAGGCTTTGAAATTTATTTTTTTTTTAGTTGCTTTGCTTAAAGTCTTTAACCTGGTACACTGGTAGACAATTTGATAGACAGGGAAGCTATGTTACTGGAGAAAAATGCAAAGACTGGAATTCTAAGTATTAGAGAGACCCTGAAGGAAGAAACAACTCTTCACTAACACTTGGGCCTAGTTCAAGATCTACTCTGAAGCAGTGACTATAATGTATAAAAAACTCTTGAACATCTATTTTAAGAATAATTTCAAGACACTTGAAAGTGTCCAGTGAAGGGCTACCAAAGGGCCTTGATTCATTCATTCTAATTTGAAGTGTTAGAGCTCAAGAGCTGCTCTAAAATAGTGACCACAACATACATGAAATAAAACTTTGTCAGGGACAAAACAGGCAAAAAAAGAAACAAAAAAAGAGGTGAAGGTTGCATCTGAATGTTTAGGGGCCTTCAGCACATCACTCAAAAATAAAGATTGAGAGTTCTGGCATTGTTTAATCAGAAAGAGATGAGGTAAGGGGTACACTGTTAACAGCCTATAGCTGTGTGAGGAGGAATTTCAAATACAGTAGTTTTTTTAAGGGGCTGTGGCCACAGTTTGCAGTTTGGGAAGTGTGGCTTACCTCTAGGAAAAGATGCATTTTTACCAGGATGGTTGTCCGGCACTGGAATGGGCTGACACAGGGTAGTGTAGAATCTGCATTCTTTGAGGTTTTTAAGACTCAGTTAGCCAACGGCAGAGTGACCAGATCTCATGTGGGCAGCAATCCTATTTCAGGTAGAACACTGGATCAGATGACTTCCAGAGTTTTTTTCCAAACAACATTGCTGGGATTCTATGAAGTGAAGAAAACCAAAACTAGAACAAACCATAAAAGAAGTGCCATGGATGGACAACTTAAATGTAAACACAAACAAAGGAGACCTCTCTTCCTACATTGCCGTCTTTCACCCCCCAGCTCCTGGCCCAAAATTAATTCCAGGAATAAATTCTGAAAGTCATTCACAATGATAAGAATGTAACCATCTAAATATTATTTTGGCCCTTACTGGTAAAAGTCCACAGGCCTTGGACTGACCTGACAGTGCAGGAAGTCTGGCTTGCTTGGGCTTTTCTTATTCTGAGATAGGTTTACATTGTTTGAACAGCTGGCCATGGTGAAGTGACCTATGAGGTCAGCTTTTTAAGCATCTGATCTATAAATCTCTAATATTTCTTTTGAATCCCCAAAATACTATGGAGAAAAGTAAGTTACAGCAATATCTACTCTATGTCTGTGGTGGGCTGTAGGCATTGATATTTCAGACACTGGCTGTCTCTTTCGTACTGGCAGTTACAGAATGCACAAAAGAGTAGCACTGCCATTAAAATTAACTTCTGTAAAACCTGAAAAGATCAGCTTTTGACTTTCATAAGTTTCACTTCTTCCTGGCTATTTGACACCACTCACTGCATCCCTTCCACGCTGATTTTGCTTGCTAGGTTAATCATTACAAAGGTAAGAAAAACATTGTTATAACTACAATTGCTACTCCTGTTCTTATTTACTAAGGATCTTGTTTCCTCTTCGTTCACCTATGGGTCAATGAGTTTAGACAGGACACATGAGGTTCAAACTTATTATGCGCCAAAACTGTTCAATGGAAAGAGCAGGGAGTCTCAAACTGAGCTCAGCACAAGCAGGTGGTAAAAAGTGACTACATAGTCTTTCCATCTGGCTGGAAATATGAAGTGAACTTTGTAACAGCATTTATAACTGATTTAGATCCAAGTAGGGTACCCTTGTACCGCATTAGGTAATAACTAACAATTTAAAATATATACATAAACAAAAGTTGTAACTACTGAATTAAAAACACGCAGCTTGTGTTTCTCTCTGCAAGCATAGCACCATAATTTCAAAGATAAAAGTACAGAGTATTTCAGGCATGAAATGAGTGAACTGACATCAAGAAATAAAATTTTCCATTCAGCTACCACTGTGAATAAAGTGATTGAATATGTTATGAAATAAGACACAAAATTTCAAGTCTGAAAAGTCTTGCACAGTCTACAGGTAGTTTCTATCTATAGCAAAAGGGAGGATTGTCAGAAATACTGGGTAAAATGCAGCTGAGAAAGTTCATTGAACACATCACTCAAATACAGTCATGGTGCACCAAAATCAGAATGGTTAGACACCTAAACAAGCTTACAGATGAAATAGGAGCTTCCATCACATTTATCTGCTGTTGGAAGATGCTTTTCTCACCAAAACATTTATCATAATCTAGGAATTCAAACACAGAAAAGACACTCTACCCATTTTAGGATTTTCAGTAAGGAAAGGATAAAAACTTGAGAAAGTGTATTGAGGTACATTCAGGTAATACATATTTAGTGGCAAGAAGCTTTATACATTCTTCTACAATAACTATTGGCATACAGCTTGAGCTGTTGTCATTAGTGCTGACAGCTGAGAAAGTGCCAATGAGCATGAGATGTAGGACACTTCTCTCTATATACTCATTCTCTCTTTCAAAGCTCTATTAATGACTTGTCTGATTAGTCAGCAAAGTTTGATTCCCACCTCCTCATCTTTCATATGTTTTTGAAAGACTGTCACCTTGAAATTGCAACCTGTCTTTGCTTCACTGTTAAATAATTTATCATTACATCAAAACCACAATTTAAAACTCCAAAGAAACAGAAGACAATGGTCAATATACTTGGGGGAGTAATGGTGAAAGGGTGGAAGGAAAAGCCTCAATTGATAAGCTTTATTGCAGATCTGTTTCATAAAAGGAAACACTTTTTACTAAAATTGAATTGGCATGTAATGGAGACAAAAAGGAAAATGGGCACTTTTTAATTCTTTACTTATTCATTACAAAAAGATGAGCATTGAAGCACTATGTTCAAATCTCATTGCCAGAAGATAACTTTGATTCAAACAGTGAAGAAAGCAGAGTTTTCTAAATTATCCAGCAATTGCTGACTGAAATATGAATTCTAGACTCTCTTGTTTCATCCTGTTAAGAGGATAGAAAGCATAGCATGAATTGCAAAAGACCTCCATAGTCTGAACCACTGTAAAGTAATTACGAACTTATATGAATATTGGTCTTCAAGGAAATTATTCTTATTAGTGTAATTAATATAATTATATAAGTAGAAAATCAATGCTAAAGGAAAATTCTTTATGTTTTGTCAAAAAAAAAAAAATCAGTGAAACCCATCTAATCAGAAGCAAAATACAAAGTTGTAAATAAGCAAAATATAAAAATAAACTTTTTTCTTATCAGTTAGAATTCACAGGCATCTCTGTGTCACTTCAAGAACTGACTCTGTACCACAAAAAAATAAGGTGTTGATAGATTTAAATACATTAAAAAGAGTTCTTCTAAGGATTACTCAATTGGCAATTTCTGAAAAGTACCAGAAATTTTATAAAAACTTATAAGAAATATGTTTCTGCAGTCTTCTTAATCAGGCGATTCTGAAGTACCTAACAGCAACTACCACAGTGGAGAACCCACACTTGTTGCTATTCCACAGCCTCCAACCTTTGCCCTTAGGCACATCCCCATTTCCCCAGTCTGCTAGTCCATGCGACTAAACTTGTTGATTTGTTTGGCTAATTTGCACAAGTTCAGTGTCTCTAAGAAGCTTTAATTCTTCAGGAACATAAACATCAAATACCTGAAGTGTGTCAGTCAGAAGTCCAACTGACTGTGTCAGCTGATGGGACACTTTGAGATTCGTTGACAGTGCTCTACTACGGTAGCTTTAGCAATAGGAAGAAGGAGGAATTATTGCCCTGCTTTTCTGCAGGCCTTTCCTTTGATTCTTATTATGGATCCTTTATCGGCTAAGAGGAGTTGACTTCAAAAACGCTTTTTGTTAAATTTATTGAGAAAAGTGTGATATCAAATACTTAATGAAATTAAACATATTGTTAATAGCTTGTCTTTAAGAACAAATGATTTAGGCATACCTCATCTCTGTACGCTCAGCTAAACACACTGTCAAGCACTAGCAAACCCTTTGTTTAAAGAAGGAACTCCCTGAAGGAAGTACCACCAAAAGATGAACGAGCTGACTGGCAGACAAACTAAGCACCACCTGAAAGAAAGATAATTCCAGCAGGGGAAGATCGTGACCACTGACTCATTGACCACTGACTCAAGAAACGCCCTGACCCAAAGAGGGAGTTGATGGACCTGAGACATGTAGACTAATTAACATAAGAAGAGATCGTTGCTTACCAAATAGGAAACCAAGTACTAAGTAATGAAAGAGTTATGGAACTTGCAACCAATAAAAGACAGTGTCTTTGCCTCAGAAAATGTAGAAATAGTGTCAGTTTTGACAGCCGAGGAACTATGCAATTGAGGGTTGTGCCCTAGACTCCTACTTTGTGCAAACTAGAATAAAAGAATAGAAATACCTGATATGTAAATTGGCACAGCACACCGGGTAAAAAGCCTGCATACAGAGCAACAGGTGTTTTTTGACAATCTTTTAACTTTTTAAATATGTGTCTTGATATACTCTGTCAGATCAAAAAAAAAATCTGATTTTATTATTCAATAAAAATTCATTCTTTATTTCACATATACAGAGACAAAATTGACAAATTCTCAGAAAGGCAGAAAAAAAATTAATAATGGAGTGGTTTTTCCAGAAAAGAAAAAAAAAACCCACAATTGTTCAGTGTTTACTTTACCAGTCCTACCTTACTTAGATACTTATATCTAGGCACCATAATGAAGGCAGTTTAACCCTAAAACGCAGTTAAAAATAAGGTTTAAACCTAAAAAGTTTAGTGGTGAACTTTGTAGTGTTAGTTTAACAGCTGGACTCAATGATCATAAGGGTCTTTTCCAGCCTAAATGAAACTATGAGTCTGTAGCGCTGAACATCACCTCCTTTCTCCTTCTTCCCCCAGGTTTATTGCTGAGCACAATTCCACACAGTATGGAATATCGCTTTTGTCAGTTTGCATCAGCTTTGAGAGCCAATAAATCAGCATTGTGACAAATGGCTATTAATCCTGTCGTTATCTCAACCCTTCGTGCTCCACGTTGGGTGAAAAAAAGAACTGTCATGGTTTAAGCCTCTCAGCCACGCAGCTTGCTCACTCACTTCCCCCTCTTTCTTCCCCCCGCTCCCAGAGGCATGGGAAGGAGAATCAAAAGAATGTAACTTCCACAGGTTGAGATAAGAACAGTTTAGTAACTAAAGTATAACACAAATCACTACTGCTACCACCAATAATAATAATAATGACAAGAGAAATACAAAGAAAGAGAATACAACTGCTCACCACCCAATACCAAGCCTGACCGAGCAGCAAACCCCCCACTTCTGTGTCTCTGCTCTCCGTTTTTTCCATCCTGAGCATGATGTGTCGTGGTATGGAATATCGCTTTGGTCACTTTTGAGTCAGGTGTCTGTCTCTGCTTCCTCCCGGCTTCCCCTCCTCCCTGGCACAGCATGAGACTCAGAAAGTCCTTGGTCAGACCAAAACATTACCAAGCAGTAACTGAAAACACTGGTGTTATCAGCACTGTTCCTAGGCTGAAAGTCAAAAACACAGCGCTGCACCAGCTCCTAAGAAGGAGAAAAATGACTGCTACTGCTGAACCCATGACGCCCCTCCCAACTTCTTCTGCACCCTCAGCCTACTCACTTGCAGGGCAGTGTGGGAAGCAGAAAAGACCTTGACACTCTGTAAGCACTGCTCAGCCGTAGCTAAAACAATCTCATGTTACCAACAGTATTTTCAGCACAAATAAAAAAACAAACAAAAAAAAACCACAACGCATATCAGCTACTAAGAAGAATTTAAACTTTCTATCAGCCAGATTTATTAAGATGACAAAAAAATCAAATATTTCATGTGTGCAGCATACATCTCGGGCTTTTTTACTAAATACATCTCAGTCAGCTAACATTCCATGTAAGTAAATTCCAATATTTATTTAAAATTATTTGAGAAGCAATGGCTTTCAGTTGCTCTATTAATAACAAGAAAAGCTGAATATAGGCTCATGAAAAACCTTTATTACAAACATCAGACGTGGTATTTCACAGTAAATTGCATAAACCATTCTTGAATAATATCAATATTGTAATATTAATCTGCTTTCTCATTTGTGCAGAAGTAATAAGTAAAAATTTTATACTCCCCTCTCCCCTTCCCAAAATTAAAGAAAATATTTTTCCTACAAAGATAAAATCCCTCAAGTTGGCAGTGCTTGCAACATTCTGATAAATAACAAATCAAAACTGACAGAGCTAATGCAAAGAAAGGAGGTCAGTGTGAGCTATGAAATTTCTTTTTTGCTGATTTGTGCAGACTCAAACATCAGTCTGTAATGATGCATTATGACACAAATTAACAGGGGATGCGAAAGATGTAGGGGACAAATGTTGGGAGAGAAATCATCCTGCAGCATTACCAAATGATTCAAAGCCTGATTTTTTTTCCTAGGGAAAGCATGAATCAGCTTAACAGCTCAATGGCCAATGTCACTGAACATAGAAATTATAAAATAATATTTAATAGCACTGTTAATAATACTGAGGTAAATGAGAAACTAATATGTAAAAGTGCTGGAAAAGAAGCAGAATTACTTCCATGAGTATGCTACATCATTGAGTAAGAATTCAAAATAGCTACTCTCCAAAGCCAAAAATAACTTTGTTTTAGCAGATTCTAACTTCGTTTTAACAGATTTTAAGTCATTATAGTCTGGAATTAAAATTTTTAAAAGAACTTTTGACAGAAATTTGTCCACAATTGGAATTATGAATTAGGTGTATATGATTCTGAAAGCCCTTCCTTGTATGCTTTATAATGATGTATTACAAGACTGTGAAAGTGACTTATATGAAAGAGTTTTCCTAGTAGAATAGTTGGGTTTTTTTTTTTTTCAAGACTTGGAAGAGATAGTAAGGACATCTGTTTGCAGTTTTTCAAAGTAGCAGAATATACTGGGGTACACCATTGCTGAACAACAGACAGCAGTGACCATGTTGTACTATATAGATATAGGAACTATGTTGATTGGCTGGTAGAACAGCCCCAACTTTCTCAACCTATCTTCATACAGGAGGCGCCCTAGTATCCTGATCATCTTCGTGGCCCTCCTCTGGACTTCTTCCAAGAGTTCCATGGCCTTTTTATGATGAGGACACCAGAACTGCACACAATACTCCAAGGGAGGTCTCACAAGAGCAGAGTAGAGGGGCAGGATCACCTCCCTCAACCTGCTAGTCACGCTCCTCTTGATGCAGCCCAGGATATGGTTGGCTTTCTGGGCTGCAAGCACACGCTGCCTGCTCATGTTCATTTTTTCATCGAATAACACTGTCGTGGTTTAAGCCTCTCTAACCATGCAGCTCGTTCTCCCCTCACTTCCCCCTTTTTCTTCCCCCCGCTCCCAGAGGGATGGGAAGGAGAATTAAAAAAGAATGCAACTCCCACAGGTTGAGATAAGAACAGTTTAGTAACTAAAGTATAACACAGATCACTACTGCTACCACCAATAATAATAATGACAAGAGAAATACAAGGAAAGAATACAATTTCTCACCACCTAATACCAAGCCCGACCAAGCAGTGCACCCCCCACCCTTCTGGGTCTCTCCTCTCCGTCCTCCATCTTGGGCATGACGTGCTGTGGTATGGAATAACCTCTTTGGTCAGTTTGAGACAGGTGTCCTGCTTCTGCTTCCTCCCAGCTCCCCTCCTCCCTGGCAGAGCATGAGACTCAGAAAGTCCTTGGCCAGACCAAAACATCACTAAGCAGTAACCGAAACACTGGTGTTATCAGCACTGTTCCCAGGCCCAAAATCAAAAACACAGCGCTGCACCAGCTACCAAGAAGGAGAAAAACGACTGCTGCTGCTGAACCCATGACAAACACCCCCAAGTCCTTCTCCGCAGGACTGCTCTGAATCTCTTCTCTGCCCAACCTGTAGCTGTGCCTGGGATTGCTCCCAACCAGGTGGAGGACCTTGCACTTGGCATGGTTAAACTTCATCAGGTTGGCATCAGCCCACCTCACAAGTGTGTCAAGGCCCCTCTGGATGGCATTCTTTCCCTCCAACGTGACAATCGAACCACACAGCTTGGTGTCATCAGCAAACTTGCTGAGGGCACACTCAATCCCACTGTCCATGTCACCGACAAAGATGTTGAACAAGACCGGTCCCAGCACCAATCCCTGGGAGATACCACTCGTTACTGGTCTCCAGCTGGACACTGAGCCATTGTCCACAACTCTTTGCGAAGATTACACAGTACAAACCTCAGATCAAAGGAGTGTCAGCCAGCAGCACAAGCTCATGAGGATCAAGTCCCTTTGCGTTTTTCAGGTTTCTACAGATGGAGATTCCACATCTTCTCCAGGAAACCTGTGTCAGTGTTTGACCACACTTAAACTGCAAAGGTCTTTTTTTTTTTTTTTACATTTAAGTTGAATTTACTCCTTACTCTCAGGTATCTGTACACATTGATATGATCCCACCTTGTCCTTCTCTAGGCTAAACAGAATAATCACAGAATCACTGACTCATATGACGGTTTGTGTTGGAAGGGACCTTAAACATCACCTAGTTCCAAGCCCCATGCCAAGGTCAGGGGCACTTTCCACTAGTCCAGGTTGCTCAAAGCCGCATCCAGCCTGGCCTTAAACACTGCCAAGGATAGGACATCCACAACTTCTCTGAGCAACATGTTCCGGTGTCTCACCATTCTCATAGTAAAGAATTTTTTCCCATTAATCCCATTTCTTCATATGGCATTATTACTCTTGAGATCCTTCTACTGAATGTCTCCAATATAATAGTTACTAAAAGGCATTTTAAAGTAGTGAAGTCTCAAATGAAAGCAGTTAAATTGGTACATACTACAGTAACTTGCATTCAATTATATTCCCAAAGGTTATAATTATTGTTATATTTTTTGTAAATTCATGATCCTTGCAAATCAACATCAATGTCTGCATTATAGTTGCTATAAACGCTATGATTTCACACCCCTTCTTTTACCCGTTTTGATTTGTGTTGTGATAAGGGAGCTAGACCTAAGTGAAAGCTCTCTGGAAGGCAAACTTCTTTCAGAATAGAGTAACCTTGAGGAATTTCTTCAGGTACAGATTTCTGATTAATCTGACATCAGGGTTTTTTGTTTTTTTTTTTTTTTTTGTTTGTTTGTTTGTTTTTGTTTTTTTTTTGTTTTGTTTTGTTTTGTTTTTTTTTTCTGGTAGTAAAAAAAAAATACAATCCTAAAGCCTCAATTATTTAATGAGTCCTAAAACTGTATTAACATGATACAAACATCTTATAAAGTATTCTTTTTTCTGTCTAAGAGATTGACATTTATGAAATTGCTTATCATTCAGCCGATCATAGTATTTTGTGTCAGAAGGGAAAAAGAAATTAATAAAATAAGTAGTGTAAAGTTAGAAGGAAACAAGAGTGATGGAGAAGTCTTTGTATAAGTGCCAGTAGGGATTAATCACTGTGAAGAATATATCATAACAAACACCCCATAAAATATATATTACATAATTATCAGTTCCAAAGATACAGTAATAAAGGCTGTCGTGGTTTAAACCTCTATAACTCACATCGCTCTCTCACTCACTCCCCCTTCTTTCTTCCCCCCGCACCCGGAGAGATGGGAAGGAGAATCAAAAGAATGCAACTCCCACAGGTTGAGATAAGAACACTTCAGTAACTAAAGTATAACACAAGACCACTACTGCTACCACCAATAATAATAATGACAAGACAAATACAAGGGAAGAATACAATTGCTCACCAACTATACCCAGCCCGACCAAGCAGTGCACCCCCACCCTTCCGGGTCTCTGCCCTTCATTTTTAACATCCTGAGCATGACGTGCTGTGGTATGGAATAACCTCTTTGGTCAGTTTGGGTCAGGTGTCCTGTCTCTGCTTCCTTCCGACTTCCCCTCCTCCCTGGCAGAGCATGAAACTCAGAAAGTCCTTGGTCAGACCAAAACATTACCAAGCAGTAACTGAAAACACTGGTGTTATCAGCACTGTTTTCAGGCCGAACATCAAAAACACAGTGCTGCAACAGCTACCAAGAAGGAGAAAAATGACTGCTGCTGCTGAACCCAGGACATTATCCACCCGTTATTCCATACCATTCACGTCATGCTCAGATCCCACATTTTCAATATACCATCGCATGTATATATATATATACATACACACACACACAGAGGGAGAGAGATCATCCCTTAGTGCATGGACCAATTCCTATAAGCTGCTGAGTCCATCCAGTCGATGATATTGGGCTCCATCTCTGGTAACAGTCTTTCAGGGCAGGAGAGGCTGTGTGCAGTGTTCACACTCCTGAATAACCTGGGCCACAGTGTCCATTGCTAAGTCCACCGCTCGATCATGAGTCGATCTGAATGCTGCATCTCTGCCCTGATGGCCTGAAGTGTCAAGGGCACACCAGGCTCAAAGTAATTCAACCACCCCTCCAGCAGTTTCTGCCGCTTGTCGTTGGGGATTCCACGCAGCTGCCTTTCATCTCCGATGCTTTCAAAGCACTGGAGGGGCCCAGTGGAGTAGATACTTGCCCATACTGTCCCACACACTCTGCCACTCATGACTGTTCAGCCTTGGGGAAAATCTCTTAGTCTTCCTACATCGTAGTCTAACCCCAGACAAGGCCCCCAGCCCACTCTGCTTAACTCTCGGGATCAGACAAAATGGTTGTGGGTAAAACACACTCTGTATGCATGCCACCATGCTGATCCCCATCACAATCAGCAGGCAGGTCTCAAGGGTTCCCAAAGGCCATTCAAAACCTTCATAACTCTCAAATGAAGCTGCTGTGCTTGTCACTGGGGCTGGCGCAGCTGCTGTGCTTGCCGGCTCTCTCACCACCAGCTGCTCTTTGTCTGAATCCAGATCTTCCGCCTCTGCCTTGCTGGGAAGTGCTGCATGGTCTCCTGCATCCTCCTGGGGCTCGGGCTCATGGGGCTCTGCACGCGGCTGCCTGGGAATGCTCTCAGCAGCCGCGTGGCTGGGCTCGGCTGCAGGGTTCTGCTCCTCTGTCGTCTCCTCCAGCTGTTCGGCAGCTGCTGGCCTGGGTTTCGCGGAGGGGCTCAGCTCCTCTGTCGTTTCGGCCGCCGGCGGCTCCTGGGGCTGCCCCCCCCCCCGACTCCCTGTAGACTAATGAAGACGGAGGCGAGGACGAGGGCCAGGATGGTAAAGAGCACCCGGGCTGCTAGGTACAAATCCACGTCCACGTCCGCCCTCTCCTGCTTCTGGAGGCCTCCTGTATTAGAAGCCATTGCAATAAAGTACAGTGAAACAAGAACCTTAACCCAAACCCCATATCCGAAAAATGCTAAGATAACAAATACCAGCTGTAAATAAGGTACAACAGGTTGAAACCATGAACTCAAGAGAATCAAGAGCAACAACTTTGAGAGCAAATAAATCAGCATTGTGATGCATGGCTATCAACCCTTTTGTTATCTCAACCCTTTGTGCCCCAGGTTGGGCGCCAAAAAGAACTGTCGTGGTTTAAGCCCTTCTAACTCACGCCGTTTTGCTCACTCACTCCCCCTTCTTTCTTCCCCCCACTCCCGGAGGGATGGGAAGGAGAATCGAAAGAATGCAACTCCCACAGGTTGAGATAAGAACACTTCAGTAACTAAAGTATAACACAAGACCACTACTGCTACCACCAATAATGATAATGACAAGACAAATACCAAGAAAGAATACAATTGCTCACCAACTATATCAAGCCCAACCACGCAGTGCACCCCCACCCTTCCGGGTCTCTGCCCTCCGTTTGTACATCCTGGGCATGATGTGCTGTGGTATGGAATAACCTCTTTGGTCAGTTTGGGTCAGGTGTCCTGTCTCTGCTTCCTTCCGACTTCCCCTCCTCCCTGGCAGAGCATGAGACTCAGAAAGTCCTTGGTCAGACCAAAACAATACCAAGCAGTAACTGGAAACACTGGTATTATCAGCGCTGTTTTCAGGCCGAACATCAAAAACACAGCACTGCACCAGCTACCAAGAAGGAGAAAAATGACTGCTACTGCTGAACCCATGACAAGGCAGCCTATCTAGTCAGGTCCTCATATACTTTAAATGAGATAAATGTAGAAATTTTTCTGATTTGGAACAGATGTAAAAATTGATTTCCCTGATATTTCCTGATATTATAAGTTATATTAATTGTTTAAAATTTTATTCTGATTTTTATTTCAAGAGCCCATTTTTAATGAAGGGAAGAGGTCAACTCAGTAATTCTGAATTTGCAGAATAAAGAGGCAATGACTGTATGCTGGAGTTTTCATGCTTCAGCAGGTGCAGGTTGCAGCAATAAAGGCTACCTTTAGTGTAAATAAACCAAATTAATTGTGATATCACTAGCAATTTAACAGAGAAAAAAGACAATAATTAAAAACCTTTCATTTAACCTTTAAATCTGCATTGTTTATCTATTGAAAACACTACAAAGTACTTGGGAAAAGGAGGGAGTAGGCTTGTTTTCTTCCTGGTTTCACTGGTTTTTATTCGTGAAAGATATTCATTGAGAGTCAAGATTTCAGATGCTATATTCAGCAACACACATAACTTCGTCATTACTACCGCTCACACTTCAAGATGATATGTAAAATGCATTTTCAGTTTGTTTAGTAATGGCTTTGCACAGAGAAAAACTCATTTTGCATGGAAAATAAAGCCCAATAAATAAACTAATTAAAATGTAAAAAAAAAAAAAAATTTTATAATTATATTCCAATACATCACTCAGTTGTGAAAATATACATATATGAGAAGATTACTAGATTACAGAAAAAATATCCTTTAAAATTCCTTCAGTTATTTGCCTACAGAGCATCAAGGTTCTGATTTCACCACTCCTGAGCTGCATATAATGAATGGACTATAGAAACAGTCAATGTAGTGATAAATGCATTCTAAGCAGGTCCATGAACAGAATGCAATTCATAAAGCAAATGCATTTGTAAGCTTCTATTCTGAAGTTTACAAGCACTTGGGTCATGATCACATATTAAAGAACTCATTTGCCTGTAGCCATTTAATTTCCAACATATAGTAATCTACATGTTGATTATAAAATTCAAACATAACAAATATTTTTTGCAAGATATTATTATAAAGTTATGATATCAAGTAGCTTAAAAATTATAGAATATTTTTTTACAGTGTTATAACCCTATAAAAAAAAGTGGGCAGCATCTTTTTTATAGATATAATAATAAATCTTTATTGCAATATTATTAGCCCGAGATATCTAAATTCAGTTTTACTACCAAAGTTTGGACATAGTCCAAAACAATTATACTTTTTGGATACAAGGTATTGAAATTGTCTCTGACTTCTTGTAGCTATTCTCTTCTAATTTATAATTCCAGTGCAAAACACAGAAAACACTACTATTAAATACCGTATTTGATAGTTTTCCAGCTGTTAATGTTTAGTTAAGCTTTTATTGTTTTCATTGGTTTTTTGTGGTTGGAATCTTGCCTCACCTACTGGTACTATGAAGTGACCCATTCAAATGGTTGCAGTATTTAAACTCTGTATCTCAAAAATATGGGCCTAGAATCTTCTTTCTCTGTCTTTATTTGATTCTTTTTTTTAATGATAGTCTCCCTCTTTAAGAATAAAAAGACACAAAGCTGCCATCTCAACAGGATTTTGCTCTTTTTTAAAACTGTCTGTCATATATATAGAAGATTTTACGGACATGCAGAAGGAGGTGATTTTTTTTGAATGGTAACTATATCATACCAAAATGTGTATTATGCAAGAAGATGGAGATACAGTCATAACAACAGCTATATTTAAAAGAACTAGAAGCTATATGAAATATCATAAGGATTATGCTATTATTAATTATCAATTAATTAAATATTGCAGACAAGGAATAAATATTAGTAGGGATTACTTAGATATGGTACAAGTTGTATGCAATGAGTTGTTTCAAAGTTTCTTATGAAAAAAGATAGATGAAAATATTTGTTCATTTGCCAGAGATGTTTTTTTTTTTCTGAAAAACTTCTTTAAAATTAATGTCTTAAAGTCTTGGATTTGTAAAAATAGAAATTTCCTGCAGCAATGAATGAAGCACGATATCCTAAATCTCCTTTGCAGTGAGATTCCTTGGACGTATGGACTCAGGGAAGATTGTATTTTAGATTTTATCACAGCTTCGTATTTGCAAAGTGAAGGTTAAGAAACTCTCAGGCTCATGAATTGTGGTTTTCAGTGATGGAGGTAATAGCTTCATATATTCTTAAATATTCTTAGGACTTTCATAAACATGCATACGGAACATAATTTCTTCAAATAAAAATAAATCTTGCTTGCAATTACTACTAACTACAGAAAATAAAGATACTTTCTCAACACAGATGCTATAGAGCAAAACTCTTACCTGATGTCATTTGACTTGCTTTTTATTTGTATACTTTTTTCATCATTTTCCTAAAAACCACATTACTAAGAAGTTTAATTTTGCAAGATTAAATGAAATGTGAAATAATATCCTCTCAAAATTAATTTTATTCAAATGTTCTTAGAAGTATTCAGAACCACAGGACCAATAAATACACTTACCTACAAAAAAAGAAACAGAATTTTTATCCTAGTTGTACCTCTGTAATCCAGATTTTTAGGATATGGATATATTTCATCTGGTCACTCTTAGTACAGCAGTGATGTTAACGCATCCTTATTGTCTAAATCCCATGGTAATTTTGAGGATTCGTAATATCCATGAAAAATCCATAAAACTAAGATTATAAAGACTAAAAATTAAAGATGCTGGTGTTTGGATAAGTTTCTTATCACTTTTTCTTTCCATGTTTGGAGTATTGGCTTTTATTTTGATAATATGTTGTATTGGGAGTGCATGGCAAGGTTTTGGTAGTTGGGGGCTATAGAGGTGGCTTCTGTGAGAAGCTGCTAGAGGCTCCCCCAAATGTCCAATACAGCCAATGCCAGCCAGATCCAAGACAGACCCACATCTGGCCAAGGCCAAGCCCATTAGCAAGAGTGGTAGCACCTCTGAGATAACATATTTAAGGGGAAAAACTGCCACACAACTGCAGTGGAAGAGAGGAGTGAGAGAAACAGCTCTGCAGATCAGTGAAGGAGAGCTAGGAAGTTCCCCAGCTGTTGGAGCAGAGATTCCCCTGCAGCCCATAGTGAAGACCATAGTGAGGCAGGGGGTCCTACTGGAGCCCATGGAGGTCCATGGTGGAGCAGAAACTCACTTGCAGCCCATGGAGGATCTCAGACAGGAGCAGGGGGTTGCTGTGATCCTGCGGGAAGCCCACACTGAGGGAGTATCCTGGCAGGATCTGTGAATCTCTGGAGAGACAGGAGCTCACATTGAAAAAGTTTTCTTGGCAGGACTTGTGACCTCATGGGTGTCTGTTCCTGACAGATTGCACCCCATGGAAAGAACTCACATTAGAGCAGTTCATGAAGAACTGAGGCTGTGGATAGGAGCCATATTGGAGAATTTTGTAGGGACTGTATCCTGTGGGGGGGACCCCACACTAGAGCACAGGAAGAGTGAGAAGAGTAAGGAGTGTCAGAGACAGCGCGATGAACTGACTGCAACCGCCATTCCCAATCCACCTGAGCATCTTGGGAGGACGATGGAGAGAAATCAGCAGTGAAGTTGAGCCTGGGAAGAAGGAATGGATAGTAAGAGGTGTTTTAATATTTGGGTTTATTTCTCACTACCCTACTCTGATTTGATTGGTAATAAGTGAAATTAATTTCCATAAGTCGAGTCTGTTTTGCCCATGACAGTAATTGGTGAGTGTCATGGTTTAAGCCCAGCCAGCAACATAGAACCATGCAGCTGCTTGCTCACTCCACCCCCACATCCATAAACGGATGGGTAGGAGAACCAAAAGAATGTAACTTCCATGGGTTTAGATAAGAACAGTCCAGTAACTAAGGTATAACACAAACCACTGCTGCTACCACCAATAATAATAATGATAAGGGAAATAACAAGGAAAGAGAGCACAACCACTCACCATCTGCTGACTGATACCCAGCCCTACCTGAGCAGTGATTTAGCCCTTCCAGGTAACTGCCCCCAGTTTATATAACGGGCATGATGTGCTGTGCTATGGAATACCTCTTTGGCTAGTTTGGATCAGTTGTCCTGTCTCTGCTTCCTCCCGGCTTCCCCTCCCCCCTGACAGAGCATGAGACTCAGAAAGTCCTTGGTTGGAATAAACATTACTTAGCAACAACTAAAGCCATCGGTGTTGTCAGCATTGTTCCCAGGCTCAAAGTCCAAAACACAGCACTTCACCAGCTACTAGGAAGGACTGCTACTGCAGAACCCAGGGCAGTGAGGCATCTCTCCCTGTCGTTATCTCATCCCAAAAGCCTTTCTTTATATTTTCTCTCCCCTGCCCAGCTGAGGAGGAGGAGGACTGATGGGAAAACTTGGTTGGACACCTAATGTCCAGCCAAGGTCAACCTAACACATATGCATGTGCACATGCATAATTAAGAGATAAATGGTCCATCCAAAGTTTGCTTATTGGTTTGTATTATGATTTGTTTTGTGTTTTTGTATGGATTTTTTGTTTTCCTTTTCCCTTCATAGCACATCTGTATTCAGTGTATACATTACAGTTTGTAAGAAAGTACTACATGACACTGGTCAAGGACTGCTTCAGTTTCCGAATTTGCCTAGAAGCAACTTTCAGTTAGAAACAATTAGCTGCTTCTCAGTTAGGTTCTTTCTTTCCTTACAAACCTAGTAGCTGTGCAATTGGAGGAAGTAAAGACTGTACTGACAAAACTGTGACATATCATCTCATTATTACAGATCTCAATCATTCAAAACATAAAATAATAGTGTGTTGTAGTTTAAGCCGTAGCTGGAGTAGCTGTGCTGCCCATTGCTGTTGAAGTTTGAGTAGCTGCTGTACTTGTCCCTGGGGGTGGTGTAGCTGCTATGCTTAGAGCTGGAGTAGCAGCGCTGTCCATTCCTCCACCCTCAGATCCAGGGACATTTTTTTCCTTTTGAAGGTGCTGGATGGTGATTTGTCCATCTCTGGTGTGACCAGAATGACAACACACCTCCTTTAAGTGATTTACTATTTTTTCTGGACTTTGCACTTTTTCATTGGTGAAGTTCCAAAACACTGGAGGGCCCCACTGGCCTAGATACTTGCCCATACTGTCCCACGCACCCTGCCACTCATGATTATCCAGCTGCAGGGAAAATCTCTTGGGCTTCCTATATCGTCGTTTAACCCTAGACAAAGCTCAAACCCTGCTCTGCATAACTCTCGGGACAAGATGAAATGGTCGTGAGTAAAACACACTCGGTATGCACGCCAACATAGCAATCCCCATCACAATCAGCAGGCAGGTCTCAAGGGTACCTAAAGCCCATTCAAAACCTTCAAAATTCTCAAATGATGCTGTAAACGGTCTGGTGGGGGTGCTGGGAGCATAAAAGAATGTCTCCTTCACAGGTTGACCACCCGAGGAGGTGAAAAAAGATGTGCAATTGCTAAAGACTTCTATTATATACCTCCCAAAGTATGGAGGTGGTGACCACATTGGGAACAAAAGCCGGGTCAGTTTCATGATCATTGAGTCTATTGTATTAAAAATCAGTGCAATGAAGTACAATGTAACAAGAACCTTAACCAAAAACCCATGCCTGAAAAACGTTAAGATAAGAAATACCGGCTGTAAGTAAAGTGTCATATGCTGAACCTGTGAGAACCAGAACAACAACTTTGAGAGCCAATAAAGCAGCATTGTGACGAGTGGCTATCAATTCCGTCATTATCTCAACCCTTCGTGCCCTACGTTGGGCGCCAAAAAGAACTGTCGTGTTTTAAGCTGCAAATCACGCAGTCGCTCTCTCACTCACTCCCCTGTTTTTCTTCCCCCCGCTCCCGGGTGGATGGAGAGGAGAATCAAAAGAATGCAACTCCCACAGGTTGAGATAAGAACAGTTTAGTAACTGAGGTATAACACAAGACCACTACTGCTACCATCAATAATAATAATAAGGCAAATACAAGGAAAGGATACAATAGTTCACCCCTTCTAATACAAAGCCTGACCACTCAGTTCCCCCTCCTTCTTCACCCCCCACTCCGGGGGGGGGGGGGGAATGAGAAGAAGAATCAAAAGAATGCAACTCCCACGGGTTGAGATAAAAACAGTCCAGTAACTAAGGTATAACACAAACCACCGCTGCCGCCAACACCACCACCACCACCAATGGCCAGGGAAATACAAGGAAAGAGGATACAATTGCTCACCACTCGATGACCGAGCTGTGAACTGAACTCTTCTGGGTTCCTGCCCCCAGTTTTACAACCTGGGCATGACGTGCTGTGGCATGGAATAGCTCTTTGGTCAGTTTGGGTCAGGTATCCTGTTTCTGCTTCCTCCCGGCTTCCCCTTCCCCCTGGCAGAGCATGAGACTCAGAAAGTCCTTGGTCAGGCCAGAACATTCTAAGCCATAACTATAAACGTTGGTGTTATCAGCTCTGTTCCTAGACCAAAAGTTGAAAACACAGCACTGCACCAGCTACTACGAAGGAGAAAAATGACTGCTACTGCTGAACCCATGGCATAGTGGCAGAGAGCCTCACTAAGCAAATAGCTTTTAAGATCTAAACCAGTATATGCTGTTGGTTTTCTATAAACACTGCAACTAACATCTCTTAATGATACATTTTGTGTCATATTTCAGCTTGCAAGAAATATTAGTGATGTACTTTGTTTGTTGTTTTACAGAAATAGCAGAACTTTAGAAAACCTGAATTTTTTAGGTCTTCTACTTTCAACAAAACGAAACCCCACCAAAAAAAAAAATAAAGCCACCCCTTGCAATTTATATCTTATTCATATTCTAAAGTTGTTTGCTGAGTTATTTTGCAATTTGCTTTTGGAGTCAATTACATTTTATATTTGTTCCTTTGGGATAAAAAAGCACTCACAACTGGTCTCACTGGACAGCTGGAATACTTCAGTTTTGCATAGTTCAATGACTGAGGTCAACAGTGAAGGGACCTAGTCTTGGACTGTGTTCTGCAACTTAACACCAGCTTGACGATTCCTGAACTCTTGAGGTCCACTGCATTTGAACTGCTGCATGTGGCGTTCTGATCAGTGGGAAAAGAAAATAATTTTCTGTTCTGTGTTCTGTAAAAAAGATTCTGAAGTGCATGCTGCTGTAGGGAAATTCTGTCTCAGAGTAACTTTTAAGTCGTTCACTGCTCAACAACTGTCAACTGATTGCTTAGTGACTTTTTTTTACAAAGAAAAGTCATAGGTAAATTTTTGTAATTCTCTGACACCAGACATTGTTGGTTGGTCTTCTGAAGCAAAAAATACATAGTATCTTGCTGCAAAAAGATAGTAAAGATGATAAAAGGTAGTAGAAAAATTATAACTCAGTAACTAGCAACAAGAAAGCACTTTTTAAAAATTAGTACATTTTAACTGGTACTATAAATAACAAATTCAATATGTTGGGATGGAATAGAAAGATTCAGCTAAATGTGTATTTTTTTCTTTATTCAGCCTTCCAAACTTATTTTACTATTTTGCTCTTTACACGCTACCCTATGACTGTATTTGAGCTCTGTGTGAAAAGTTATCTTCTGGTAAACCAAATAATTGTAATAATTGTGATTTTTTCAACCAAATAAAACCTGTTTTATATAGCTGCGTTCATTTCTCAGAATTGCTTGTTATTTTTAAGTGGCACTAATGATTATGCTGATATACTTTCCTTCTGCCATTATTGCTTGCTGAAAGTTGAACAATAGAATCACCTCACAGAAAGGTACTGCCCATAATTAAAGCTTTTCGTCAAGAATCAATGAACGAAAAGGAATTTTTAAAAGATGTTATCTTGCTGGGTGGAGTTGATGTTGTTGTTGTTTTGGGTTGTTTGTGGTCTTGTTTTGAGGTACCTGTAAAATGAAAAAGTTCTGCTCAAATATGAACTCAGATGTCAGCCTTCAGATTAAAAATCTCACCTAATGTGCAGACTGTTATGTGGATGAATGCTTTGATTGTACTTTTGTGACTAAGAATGGAAAAGAAGAAGTGGTAATTCCAAAGAAAAGAAAAAGTGATTAAAATGGATAGAAATACTCAGCCATGCCCACAATAAACACAGGAAAGAGAGCTGCAGTTAAAAGCAGTAAGGAGGGAAGCTTCTTCTGCTACTTGATTTTTGGTGCATTGAAATGGTAGATACTCCATTTTTTCAGAATTTCTGTATGGCACCCAAAATTTCTAATAGAAAAATATTCAGTGTTATTTCTTTCCTCTGAGAACTTAGATCTACAAATTGTCAGACTACCTTTTAGTCACAGAACAGTTTCTTAGACCTGGATTTTCACTCAAAGCTTTAGATAGATATGCCTGTGTTCCAATGGTGCATTGTGGTTTTGTCTTGCAGTCTACAATCCATATTGATCTCTAATTTATAAACTGTTCTTGTGCTTGCCTCATTCTAAACATGTTTCTGTAGAGCACATCATTAATTCATTCACTAGCTCCTAATGAAAAACAAATAATCAGAAAATATTGGTACTGAGCTGCTTTCGCATTTGCTGTTGACTCAGTGTTACTCTGTATTTACAGTGCACACTGGACCACATCCATGAAACTTTCTTATGTTTCCTCATAGTCCGTTCATAGAAATTTCTCCTGAATGCTGTCAGTATTACAGACCTGATATTAAAACAGTTGAGCCAACATTTAAATTATTTAAATTTATTTATTTAAATTTATTTAAATTATATGGTGCTGTCATACATGAGAATGTGAAAAAGCACAAATAAGAGTAAAATTTGTTTAAAGGTGACTGGGTAGGCTAAGGATTCTTCTCAGTATTGTCTGCAGTCACACAACTTCGCTTGAAATTTACAGTCCTGTAATTTCTTGCCCTACACATATAAAACATTAGGGTCTTCTTTTACAATATCTTTCATCTACCCTTTCTTTTCTCCTAAGCTTGAGAATTGTCATGTTCTTTAGGATCATTACACTGTAACTGGTGTTATGCTCATAGCCATTCTACAGGCAAAAGTGGACACATCATATATGTAGAACACAGAATATCCTAGTAGTCTAGATAATGTTCTAATAATGCACTAGACTATCTCATTATCATATAAACACAACCATTAATACTGCCATCAGAATAGTTATACTAGAGCTTCTTACTCTGTGCTGGAATCTTCCTTGCAAATGTCTCTCTGAATCCTCCAGTATTTCTGCAGTCACCATCAGGTCACTGCAAAGCCTGTGGCTTTTACTACTGGTGACAAAAATCAGGTTCCCCAGGCTACACCAGAACCAACCTTAAGCTGAAGACTGCAATAGCTTCACATTAACTCCTGGGGAAAGGATCAGCAAGGAATCAAAAAAAAGAGCATAATCTGAAGTGTATAAATGAAAATGAGTTTCAAATAAGTATGACTCAATATGGAATTAAAAAGTGAATAATCAATGAAAATGTGCCAGTTTGCTCACTAATGGTTTAAAATTGACTTCTTAATTTCTATTTAATCAGCTAATTTTGTGTACAGTACAGTGACCTTAGTTGCTCCTGTGTGTTATCAATATTGTTCTGCTTTCTGCATTGTTGGAGTTGTTGCTTGTTTCCTTCAAGATGACAGACAAAAAAAGGAGGAAAATGTATTTGCAAAAATACATTTAAAAAAAAAAAGGAGAAATGTAATTTGTATGTTATTTGATATTGGTGGTCCTCTTTGTTCATAATAAAGTCTTGCTGCTTAACCTTTCAGAGATTTATGAGTTTTATGAATCTCTAGGACCAGTACAGATATTACATGTGATGTGGCACATTGGAAAAATATTTGGCAATATACACATTGGAAAAATATTTGGCAATGTACTAGAAAAACAAAATGCACTAAAAAGCACATGCAATTATTTTAAATTTGTTAGGAAATACTACTAAACCCTATGTGACTATTTACAGGCGTAAATCCATTACATACTTTTAACGCTTTCATGCTGTAATTTGTATAATATTATTATTCTATGGCTCAGCATCTAAAATGTTTGGTTGGTTTTTGTTGGGTTTTTTTCAACAATAAACAGTTAGATCAAAGAAGTCATAAAACATCTCCAAAGAGGTGTTTTATGTAAAATGAAAAAGTTCTATGTTTTATGTAAAGTTTTTTTTTTAATTAAAAAAAAAAGTTTTATGCAAAATGAAAAAAACACCTCCAAAGAGATATATTGTCTAGTTCTTTTGTTTACATTGAAAAGCACATATGTATGATACTTGTTATCAAAACCTAATAGCTTATAAAGGAACCTACCTCAATATGACTATTAAAACAATGTTTATAAAATAAAATATTTCGGTTTGCTTATGTGATTGAAGATTTGTATACAGAAATTAAAAAAAAAAAAAATATCCCAGTCCTCCAAACACACAAAAGAACACTAGCAGGTGGTAGAAACCCAAAAACCTAATAAGTGCAATTGGAGTGTCATCTTGGAGCCATGAGACCCATGAGATAGAATTCAGTTCTACGGGGTGAATCAAGGGGACCAGCTCTCACAGTCTTCTTTCAGACTGAGAGGGTATACTGCCTGGCAATGTGGGACTTCTTACGAGATGAAACAGAAAACCCTCTTTGGATTTCACAAGAGTTATGATGGGATGCTTGGAAGATGAACCAGAGTTGGGGAAAAGAAGGGATCAAAGTGTTTTGAGGAGGAGCACACATGGTGAAACAGATGGATAAGAAGACAGAAGGGACTTGGTTGCACGTAAATGTTGCTGTTCAGAACGGTTCCCTGACCATGCCTGCACCTTTCATGACAGCCTGTGCTCCATTATTAACTGTTTTCCTGGATGAACGGATCTCTTTTCTATATGTACATGCATGTATAGAGGTCTGAGTGCCAGCGACAGGAGTCAGACCATGGATAAGAGGACCTGCATGTCTGTGGTGCCAGAAACCAGAGTATCTGCATACTGTATAGGCAGGATAGTGTATAATCATTAGCAAAAAACAAGCTGGGTAGCTGGCAAGTAAGATAAGAGGCTTCGGAGCCATTATATTGAAGTGACTATAAATCTGAGCTGGATACTGGAGAGAACAGTCTGGGAATTTCCTATCAGACTAGCCAGGAGGTCCAAATCAGACCACTGGTCTGCTTGCATATGTGTGTCTTTGTACTTGATGCATCTGCAGATGATAAGGTCCATGTATGGAAAATATTCTTTTTGTACCTAAAAGTTTATGCATGCTATACAGATAAATTGAAAGAATATGATTTCTGCATTTGCTGTCAGTCTCCAGCTGTGAAATAGAAGTTTTCCTAGTATTAGAAATGGAACGCTAAATTCTATGTGTATGTATGTTGCATGTGCATTCCATCAGGACAAAAAATACAGTTTTTTACATCATTTATCATATTCAAAGGTATATACTTCAGTATGCTATGGTGGATCCTTGAGAGAATATTCTCTCTTCACTCCTTTTTTCACCAAATAAAGGCAAAAGCCAGACCTCAGGCTGGCCATAGCTAGTCACCCAAAGCCTTGGCTAAACTTGATGTCTAACTGTTAGACTTCTAAAGTGGATCATACCTTGGTGTAAGGTAGATTATACCTTTGTATATGATTTTCTTTATTTTTGTTCACACATTTCTTACTATCAATTCAAGGTTTATGGACTAGTGAATAGTAAAGTATTCTTTTAATATTCAGAAAATTTGTACATGCTTTCTATAATTGCATGAACATAAATATATGCAATAGTTAATACTGATGGTCTGAAATTGCTGTATTGATAAAAATATTCTAATTTGTTTTTTTCTTAGTGTCAGATTTGATTTCTGAAGTTCCTTCTGAGGGATCAAAAGCATTTACTTAATTTTGTGATTGTCTTCCTTCTGAATCAGGTATCTGTACCCTACTTCTGTTTAAAGATCCATAAATCCTAAGAATATTTTCTTAAGATCTGAGTCTTAAAATAGCATCAGTCCTCTGGAATCATAATTACCTGGTAGAGTGCTGGGCAAAAGATTCATAAAAAGGAAAGAGATGAAGAATACCCTGCAGGTTTTCAGGATAAGAACTACCAAAGTTAAACAATGTGCTTATTTTCTTTGTGTTTCCAGGAAGGGGGGTGAAAAGGGTGGGGTATTTGTCTTTTTTCCTTTTATAGCACCTTTCTACTGTAAATTCACATAAAGCTTTGATGTGATTTTAGTGAACTGTGATGGTATGTATTTGCATTACAGAGTATTTGAAATATCAAAATTATTGAAAGCCTTGCTACAAAAAATAAAGATTTTTATTATGTGTGTGTCACAACATTATTTAAAGCATACATAATTCAATTGTATTGAAATTGTACTTGATGCATCTGTGTAGGGATAGGTGCAACACGCATCTGAAGAATGTATAGCTAGCAAATGCGTCATTTAAAATAAGAATATTCACTACACTGATTGGCACAAAAGAAGACTTACTTTTTTTTTTTTGTCTTTTTTGCTGGTATGAGTAATATGATCGCTGGGTTCCAACTATGATATCAGACAGGAAGTGAAAATGCAAAGATGTGCAAGGAGAGGATAATGCAAGAGATAGTGCAGTTGTTTGTTTCTTTGTTTACTTGTTCTTCCAAAATCATTTAACAAAGAATTTGGGGATTATCTTATTGTGAGTTTATTCAGAATTTTCCAGTTGTGTTGCATGCAAGTTGAGGAAATACAATTTTCAAAAATTAGAATAAAAATATACTTTGCCATAGAACTTAAAAAAACAGAGCTTAAAAGCATTATAGGCTTTTTTCTTAGCAAGACCACAAATAATAATAATTTTACAATATAATACTCATTTTAATGAGATGCAATTCTATAAAGTATGTAACCTTATTTATGTATTTTAGGTATGTACATACACATATGCATGCGTAGCAATGCTTGCTTATAACTGTGTGTGTATGTGTATACATATTTAGAAAGTTTTAGAGAAACATAGTTTAGTGCAGGACATTTGACCATGTTATCATTCTGAATCCATATCTCCTTAAAAATACAAAAATTGATCAGTTCTTGAATTATAAGATAATTCTGTTTGGAAGGGACTCTGGGAGTTATTGTAGTCTAAACTGCTGCCCAAAGCAGGATATTCAGTCATGTAGCAACCATTACCCCAGGACTGCCAAGACCACCACTAAACCATATCACTGACGGCCTCATCCACACGATTTTTGAACACTTGCAGAAATGGCTATTCCACCACCTCCCTGGGCAGCCTGCTCCAATGCCTTATCACCGTCTCTGTGAAGAAAATTTTCCTAATATCCAATCTAAATCTCCCTTGGCACAGCTTGAGGCAACTGCCTCTTGTCTTATCACTTGTTATTTGGGAGAAGAGACCGACTCCCACCGCATCAAAACCTCCTTTCAGGTAGTTTCAGAGGGTGATAAGGTCCCCCCTGAGCCTTCTCTTCTCCAGACTAAACAACCCCAGTTCCCTCAACTGTTCGTCATAAGACTTGTGCTCCAGATCCTTCACCAGCTTTGTTGCCATTTTCTGGACCTGATCCATCATCAGTGAGGGATCCCTCATGTAGTGAGGGGTCCAGAACTGAGCACAGGATTTGAGGTGCGGCCTCACCAGTGCTGGGTACAGGGCGATGATCACTGCCCTGGCCCTGCTGGCTGCACTATTTCTGACACAGTCCAGGATGCAGTTGGCCTTTTGGGCTGCCTTGGCACAATCTGTTCATGTTCAGCTCTGTCAATCAGCAAACCTTTTCTACTACGCAGCTTTCCAGGAGCAATTCCCCAAGCCTGTAGCATTGCATGGGGTTGTTGTGTCCCAGATGCAGGACCCAGCACTTTGTCTTGTTGAACATCTGTGCCATTGGCCACAGCCCTTCAGTCCAGCCTGCTCAGATCCCTCTGCAGAATCTTCCTCTCCTTCAGCAGATCAGCACACCCAGACAATTTTTGAAGTTTGCAGATTTACTGAGGGTGCAATCAATCCCCTCATCCAGCTCGACAATGAATATATTAGACAACACTGGTCCTAACAATGAGCTCTGAGGGATACTACTAGTGACCAGTTGCCAACTAAATGCAATACCATTTACCACCACTCTTTGGGCTCATCCATCGATCCAGTTTCCAACCCAGCGAAGAATCCACCTACTCAGGCCATGAGAAGCCAATTTCTCCAGAACACAGTGTAAAATGTTCCACTAAAGTCCAAATAGAAAATGTCCACAGCCTTTCCCTCCTCAACCAGGCAGGTCATGTTATTGTAGATGGAGATTAAGTTGGTTGAACAGGACCTATATGATTGCAGATTATGCTGAATAATTTTAATACTTTTCAAAATATAAGATATTATATAACAGATTTTTTTTTTTTTTTTTATTTTACAACCAGGAACTTCACCAGTGTAAATCAATAAGTTCATCATATACTAATTTCCTCACTTGTGATAATAATTTTTTTATTCAGAATTTTCTGTATATTTTTTCTATATATTAAAGTATTTCTTAAGATTTATTTGATATGCTGTGGTTTTAGATTATAGTTATCTGTAGGGAAAAAATAAACAACTCTGATGGATAGGTCTGTTGGATAATACTTCTATTTGGTGAAGATTTCTATATTTTTTAGTAGTAGTACTGTCACAATTCTCTGCTTTTTCTTGCAGTATTTTGTAAATGTTTGTACTTTTCTCAGATACACATTCAGTAATGGATTGTAAATTATTGCATTTAATAGAACTTTTCATTCACTTCACACCTGGCTGTTTTTAATGATTTTGCTGCATTATGGGCCTCTGCTTTATAAGAGAGTTCTTTATGTAAATTGTCGTTCCACATTGAAAGTTTCACATTCAATTCAGTAGAGCTCTGACATTGATGTCCGTTTATGTTTTTTGCATTTTTAAAGGCTAGTTTCACACTATTGCTTGATAATACAGAAAATTATGTGTCAACCTGCTACTATGAAATTACACTATAATCATAAATATTGCAGCAAAACATAGACTATTTCATGCAAACAGGAAGGAAGAATACAACTGAGGTACCTGCTGTCTGAAAAAAATAATTTTTATCACTTTGTGCATTTTTCATGCATTGTATGATTTGAAAATGATGCTAGCCTACTAGTATGTGGAACTATTATTCTTTGCTCTTGTTCTTTTTATTGTTGTTGGTGTAACTCATTCATTCAAATGCTCTGTTGCAAGCTGGTTGTAAAGGTAGTGTAATGAGTAGTCACTTAATATATCCCATTTTTCTCATGGACGAACACCACTCGCTGTAAAAATATACTACCAGTTCACAAGCTCTATATCTCAGAAAAATGAAGGAGAGAAGCACAATAACATCCTCCAAATATGAATTTTCAAACATTCCTTCAGAATGAGACATAATTCATGAAGAAGATAGTCTTATTTATAAATTGTAGCTTTGAAAATGCTACACTTTACAACTGCAAATAATATTTTGTCTAAACTGATTTAATGCGTATTTTAATGAAATCAGGCTTTAAGTGGCAAAAGAATAAGATTATTTTACCTTTTTTGCTAATTGAAAGTCCATTTTAAATTACTTTCCGTTAGCAATTTTTATTAGCATAATTTTTTCAATAAGAAATAAAGAAAATGAAAAAAGGAATATTTTGTGTAGTGAAAATAGTGGACAGATTTAACTTGATTGAAAATTTGCATATGACCTCACAAACAATGTTAAACAGAATTATTTCACAGAATCACAGAATGGTTTAGACTTGAAGGGACATTTGGAGTTCATCTGATTCGAAGTCCCTGCTCAACCAAAGTCAGCTGGAGTAGGTTGCCCAGGACCATGTCCAGACAGCTCCAGCACCTCCAATGGTGGAAACTCCACAGCCTCCCTCAGAAACCTGTGCCATTGCTCAGTCACTCAGTAAAAAAGCATTTCTTGCTGTTCAGACAGAACACCCAGTCTTTCAGCTGGTGCCCATTGCCTCTTGTTCTGTCACTGGACACCACTGAAATGAGCCTGGCTCATCTGTTTTGCATCCTCCCTTCAGGTATTTGCATACATTGAAGAGATGCACTCTGAGCCTTCTCTTCTCCAAGCTAAACCATCCCATCTCTCTCAGACTTTCCTCATATGTGAGGTGCTCCTATCCATTCATCGTCTTTGTGGCATTGTCTTTGACTTGTTCCAGGAAGTCTATATTTTTATTTTACAAGGCACAGTACACTAGATGTGGTGTTACCAATTCTGAATAAAGGGTTGTCATGGGTTCAGCAGTGGCAGTAGTTTTTCTCCTTCTTGGTAGGTGGTGCAGCACTGTGTTTTTGATTTTGGGCCTGAAAACAGAGCTGATAACACCGTGTTTTCAGTTACTGCTTGGTAGTGTTTTGGTCTGACCAAGGACTTTCTGAGTTTCATGCTCTGCCAGGGAGGAGGGGAAGCCGGGAGGAAGCAGAGACAGGACACCTGATTCAAAATGACCAAAGAAGTTATTCCATACCACAGCATGTCATGCCCAGGATGTAAAAGAGAGAGCAGAGACCCAGAAGGGTGGGGGTGCACTGTTTGGTCAGGCTGGGTATGGGTGGTGAGCGATTGTGTTCTTCCCTTGTATTTGTCTTGTCATTATCATTATTGGTGGTAGCAGTAGTGGTCTTGTGTTATACTTTAGTTACTGAAGTGTTCTTATCTCAACCTGTGGGAGTTGCATTCTTTCGATTCTCCTTCCCATCCCCCCAGGAGCAGGGGGGAAGATAGAGAGGAGAGTGAGTGAGAGAACGGGCTGCTTGATTTACGGCTTAAATCACGACAAGGGTAAAGACCACTACTCTTGAGTTGCTGGCACTGCTTTTCCTATGCAAGAAAGGCCCCAAATCTGGTCAACCTTCTTTCCTGCAAGGGTACACTCCTGCCTCATGTTGAGTTTGACATCCATCAGGATCCACAGGCCCTACTGAGCAAAGTTACTTTCTAATTAGTTTTCCTCCAGTGCTTACTGGTGCCTGAGGCTATTCCTTCCCAGGTCTAGGACTTTTAATTTGTTTTCCTTAAGCTTGCAAGTAATTCTCCTGAGAATCTTTCAAGCAGATCTCTGAAGTAGTTAAAATCTGCTCTCCTGAAATCCAGCATCCTTGTTTGCTACTTGCAAGATCTTGCATTCCATGGTGAGTGCATCCAAAGCTGTCTCCGGCTTTCACATCCATGTCCAGAAATTCCGTATTGGTGTCCAGTCCAACAAAACATGTTTTCTTGTTGGCTCCTCAATCACCTCTGTCAGGAGGTTGCTGTCAAAGTACTGCATAAATTTCCTAGATTTTTTACTCCCTCCTATGTTGTCCTTCCAGCAGATATCAGGGTGTTTAAAGCTCCCCCATGAGGGCAGAGCAAGTGAACATGAGGTTTTTCCTCATTGTTTGAAGAAGGTCCCATCTACTTTTTCTTCCTGATGAAAGATGGCAGCCCATGAGTGACCCATGCCAAAACAGAGCACCATTAAGAACCTAGTAGCAGTCAAGAAAAACAAGTAAGAACTG
The DNA here is from genome assembly GCA_028858755.1 of Ara ararauna. Classification (NCBI taxonomy): domain Eukaryota; kingdom Metazoa; phylum Chordata; class Aves; order Psittaciformes; family Psittacidae; genus Ara; species Ara ararauna. Next base: position 24,103,883 of record CM054376.1, read on the forward strand.
GGAAGCAGCAGAAAGAAAAAACTAGAGTCTAATATCAACCTTCAGCGCTTCCCATTGTTTACCAGAGTAGCTGGGAAGAACTGAGCATAAGATATGATGAAAAAAAAGGGAGTTCACAATAGGAAGGATCTAGGTCTAGGAGACGTGTTACACTGACCTGAGCCTGAGGGAAGGGGAAGAAAGGCATCTCCTTTAACTGTTTAAATTACTTCTCTTTCCCTTCAATACAATGTATCATAAATTAAAAATTTCTAAGTGGAAATAAATGAAATTAACTGAAACTCCATGAATTGAGGCTGGTTTTCATACTGGATTTCATGGGCAGGAGCGGAGGAGAAACTGTAGAAGACAGCATGTTGAATAAACAGTCAGTAATCATTGAGCAAAAATTTATTTTGCTTTACTTCTGCTCACAGCTTTTACTTTTGTTATTAAACTTTATCCTGATCCATGAGTTTTTTTGCCTTCCTTATATTTTCTTCTAAGCCTGCAGGACAGAAGAATGAGTGAGAAGCTAAAATGGTGTTTGACTATTGGTTGGAGTCAATCCACCACAGCAAGTGTACACACACTACTCATTTTCAAACCTTTAGCTAGCCGTAACAACAGGTATGTAGCTATTGAAGGAGAGGTTCTATAACATTTTTACTTGTATAAGTGATACATGGTTTATATTTTCCCTGTGTGGGCTAATTTCATTTTTATGTAGCTGTGCTTATACTGGAGCATTTTATGTGAGTGGTATCTCGATCTACTCCATACTATATCTTTACCTGAATAATTATAAATTTACACTTCTTAGAGTAGCTACTTAAAGGAGATCATATACATCCTAAAATTAGAATTTATTTTGCATTCTAACTGCAGGAAATTCTTCAGAAGTAGGCAAAAAATATTATTTTGCTGAGAAAGGAAAAAGCATTTCTGATTTTTAAATAATTCTGTTCTTTAAAGTTTAAGAAAAGAATAATAAAGTGATAAAGCCGTAAGAAAGAAACTCCACCAATATAATTATAAAATACTTTTTGGTTCACCTGTTGTGATTGACTAAAAGCCCCAGGTACCAGATGTATTAGTATTCAAAAATATATCAGTATTAACAGATGAATTCTACATACTGCAAACATCATGAGCTCCATGGTGTGATAAAGATTTGATTTCCTTTAATTCAATGGTTCTATTTACTAAATATTTGCATATTTCTTACGCACTTTGGATGATGAAAAATTAGACAATTTGCAAGCTGAAAATAACATCTGCCTCCAACATTTGACTTTTTCCTTATGCTATTAAAACAGTATGCTAAAAAAGCAATAAACTAGTATAGCTTGACATTCAGAAGACATAAAATGGCAAAAATAAGGTTACATATACAAACTTTAAGTAATTGTTCCAAAACTCCATGCAGATGCACAGCATCCTATCCCTGAGAACAGTCACACTCAACCAAATTCCAGTATTAGCATGGTGATAAAATAATTTGAACTGGGGCTGGGAAACCTTAGAGTGTTCAGATTTAGTAGGGCTATATAAATATTCAGTTCTTAGATCATCCCAGTGATAAAGTGTGATGACATTATTTTATAGCCATGGAGTCTAAACTGATGTTTGATTGATAAATGTTAGCAATACAATAATAATGCCAAGATGTTAATTAGGAAGGATTAATTCTATCTCATAGGTACCATAAATTTCAGGTCATCCTCACTGGAGGGCAATGGTAGCAGAAACAAAATATTAATAACAACAGAAAAGATAAACATTTATCTGAAATACAGATTTTTTTTTTTTGTTTGTTTGTTTGTTTGTTTGTTTATTTTCAGGTAAACTGTACCTTGAAAACAGAGAAAGATTTTATAGGTACTGATTTAGTCTATGAAAGTTATACCAAGGTAATGTTCTTTTGCAATGTTCATGGTTTAGGGAAATTTGATATCAATGAAAAAACTGTTACTTAAAATGTCCATTCATAGTCTATTGCTGATGGCTTTATTTGTTTTGAAGAGATTTTTGTGTTGGTATTTCTTACCTGTGGTATTGGAGAGTTTAATACTACACAGGCATATTTTACTTAATGAATTTTAAAGAATTACTTATGCTGACTCAAAAAATTAATTGTAATTAATGCTTTCTGTATCAATGCTAGAGATGAAGACAAAAGTATCAGAGTTTTTATAACACTGAACAGGGGGAAAAATCTCACACAAATATCAAAAGAACATTGAAGATTTCTATCTTTCAACCATTTTTTGCTTATAGTTTTTATTTTTATACTTTCTAATTTGTCTTTAAAGCTAGAGCTCTTTGTTCAGCATGCCAAGTAACAACACACAGATCTTCTGCAGTTCAGAAGAAATATAATCTTTTATCTGAAATACCAAAACCTAGACATATGAAGACATAATATTTTGTTTTGTTTTGTTTTGCTTTTTATATATGCAGTATTATCAGAATATAATCTACTGTATCTAAAAAATAGGGAATGTTATCTGATTTGTAAACTGCCAGAAAATTTGCCTTTTTTAATGGAAAAATACTGTACTTTAAAAATACAAAATATTATTTTTTAGATGTACTTTCATAAACACTTTCTAGCATTCACACTTAAAAATACTGGAGACTGGAATATTTTCTATGACTAAACAATTTTTCAAAAAAAATCCTGTCTAATTCATGTTTCTTCTCATTAAGCCAGCACACATTTATACGGTGTTTGAAATGACTCTTTGTTGGGTTTACTTTTGCAAGTATTGAAGTAAGATGATAAAGTTATTTTCAAACTGAGTTAAGTAGTGCATTTTGCAAACTTATCAGATGTTGCACTGCTATATCTTATACTTTCCTTGTACTGTTAGAAGCAAAGGCTTCTGAGATTCCATACTGTGTATTCTAGAAAGCTGGAAACAAATGACTGTCATGGTTTAACCCCAGCTGGCAACTAAGTACCACACAGCTGCTCACTCTACCCGTCTCCCAGTAGGACAGGGAGGAAATCGGGAACTAAAGTAAAACCTATGGGTTGGGATAAGAAGATCAGCCCTTTCTGGGTAACTCCCCCAGTTTATACACTGAGCATGATGTGCTGTGGTATGGAATACTCCTTTGGCTAGTTTGAGTCAGGTATCCTGTCTCTGCTCCTTCCAGGTTTCTCGTGCCCCCTCATCATTGGCAGAGCTTAAGAGACTGAAAAGTCCTTGATCGGGATAAGTGCTACTTAACAACAACTGTAACATCGTTGTGTTATCAGCATTATTCTCAGACTAAATCAAAAACACAGTACTGCACCAGCTACTAGGAAGAAAATTAACTAAATCTCACCCAAAATAAGGACAGCGATAGATAAGAATTATGTAGAAAGAGGTGCTATTCCAAGCCTTTATCACAGCGCTAAGTGAGGACAGGGCAGTATGGTGGGGGAGAAAAAGGCATTTCCGTGAGATTTGTGTAAAGCAATTTTATTTAGCATTCTTATTTTTAGACCAACATGCTGTCTTTTGTATCAGTACCCTTCTTTAAAAAGTTCAAAACACTCTCAAATTCCAATCATATTGCACTGATCAAGTACACATGGCGAATGACTCTCTGCTATCCATCACTGTAGAATGTTGATTGTAGGCAACACAGGCAGTGTGGAGAGCTTTATTTCAGGCTGGAGAAGACAGTTACTTTTACAGCACCTTGTCTTATTGGTTTCACAGCTATTACAATGCAAAATTAAAGCAAAAGAAAAATACTATTTCAAATATAACATAATTCTAAATAGATTAATATTAGAGGTTTAGGTGTTGGTTTTTTTTTTTTTCAAAAAAACCTCATGCTTACATATATGAATTCAAATAAACTAAAAATTCAGATTCTCAGATGTGGGTAAATCTTGGACGTTGCTCTTCTGCTACATTTTATTTTGAAAGACTAGATGGCAGAAGTTGTGTTTGTCTATGTAATTTTCAGTCATTTTGACATTGCACTGTGAATACATCTTAAATATTGGAATTTTGCTCATATTTGGGGCCAAGCATTAAAATACAGTACAATATTTTGGTAAAACATACATGCATATAAGAGTTAAAGGAAGCTGATCATTTACTTAGCATGAAGTAATCAAAAGAAGTTGGAAAATTTCATCTTAATCTCAAGTGGTCAGAGATTAATTACCCATTTGTTCTTATCTCTTGATGTTTCTGGTGTCATTTTAACTCAACTACAGTTTCAGAAGTAGTTCAAAAAGACTGAAATATTTCATTTCATTTCTTTTTAACTATATGCAGTTCATACATTTTGAAACTGAATGACTTGCATTCCATTTCCGGGCTGGACCTGACAATCTCTGGGAGTTATGCATAATTGTGTTTAATCCTTTCCAGAGCTGACTCAGTAGTTTGTTAGTGTGGAGAGAGAACTGTTTCTCCTGAGTTTGTTCTCCAGTTTTCACTTCTTTAAAAAGTCTAGGTGAGTAATCTATATTTCAAAGAAAGATGACCTTTGCTTGATTTAAATAGAATCTTTCTTTCAGTATCTGAAATGAGAAAGTGATGAAAGTTTTGGTTGATAGGTAAGATGTATTTTAGGAGCAGATAAGCTTAAAGGTCAGACACTGTCAAATGAAGGATTTTGACTTTTTAATATTTAAATACTTCATAAGAATCGTGGTTTATGCATGCCTGGCACTCTTTTTAAGTTCTAAAATAAAATTGCTCTTCATTTTCAGAAGATTCACCTTTCAGTGTTAGATTCATTTTGAGAGTGTCGCATGAACAATTACTTTGCAGCATTTGGTCTTCCTGCTTCGTCTGATAGGAGGTTTTACTGGTCTTTCTGTCAAATAATTTTAAAATAACTCAAAATAACATGAAGTAACACCAGAATTAAAACACCAGCTCTCCTTTCTTAGATCAATTTCTTTTATAGCTACTGACGACTTAAACTCAGGATTTGTTCGTGTGACTAATAGATTACTGTCTAACATAAAGTGCAACTTTTGTTTCACAAGAAGTCCACTAGTTTGAGAGCTGTGTATTGTGTGTTTTTTCAACGTTACTTTTTTTGAATGTGCAAGATGAGATTAACAGAGGCTTTCTGTGTTATTAAACTGAATTTTGTGGAATCAGAAGCAAATAACTGCTAGTTTTCAATCTACATAACATAAAAGTTTGCAGACTATTCAGAACTATGAGCCACTTTAAAAAGGAGACTCTTTAAAGATAAAATATTAAAAACAAACAAACAAACAAACAACCCAAATAACCAACCCATACAACTTGTGATGTTTTCCTTATTTTTATACTACTATAAATTTATAAGGATTTCCCTAAAATTATGTCTGGAGGATGCCAGAAAGTAAGAAATTGTCTTTTCTCACTGTTTTTTAATCCACACTTTTTCTTATTTTAAATCTGAAACAAGTTAATCTTATCTAAATTAAGGCAATGTCATTGGTTTTTTCTGATGTTTCTAACTGATGAAAACTAAAGGAAGATTTATCATCAGACTCCTGAAAAATATTTTAAGTGATACAAAGAAACGATTTTGTCTTCTTTATTTTGAAATACGGTCATACCTGTCAGAGAAATTGGTGCGCATTTCGAAATTACTAAGGGAGAAAAAAAGAATTGAAAAAATTTGGCTGCAAAAGAAGTATGATTAATGCATAATTTACCAAAACCTCAAAGACCAGATCTTCTTTAATTTGAGAGAAACAATTTCTGAAGCTTAATTTGCTCTGTTCTACTCCTTCCAAAAGGGGTCATATTAATCAGTCTCCACTTCTATCAGCCTCACTACATGTTTCCTCAGGCAATCTAAGTTTTCCTTTCTGCAAAATTATTGATGAAAAAATGAATTATAGATTTATTTTGGACTAAAATGAGGAGAGTGATGGATGTGTGTGATTGGATGGGTAGGTTTGTTATGTCAGCCATTTGTTATCTTCTGGATTTGGCCATACCCTCCTATATCCTGAGGACAGGAAAAATCTGACTAAGTTATCTGAGTATTTCTCCAGGTTGTGTAAATCTTATCTCCGATCTATGTCGCAAAAAAAAAAAAAAAAAAAAAAGAAAAATAAGAATCTGAACTTATACTCTGAATGGAAAGTTTTTTTCTTTCTTCTACCAAGTTTCTTTTCAGCCACAGGTGAATACCATAAATAGTAAGTCCCAAAAGACTAGTAACAGTAACTTCACCTAGTGTAAAATATTGAAGACTTGATGTCAAAACAAAGTCATAACTTTGAACAATTAGCTTCTTTACAATTAACAGTTTTAATGAACCTCTAATAATTCAGTCATTTCCCATATGATCTAGTCAATTAACCCTTAATGAAAGAGGTCAGCACTTTAGAGTCTCAAAGAGAGGAGACAATATCTGCATAAACTGTTTTCAAAGGTGTTAGAAATGGCCTATGTATCTAGCTCAAACTTGGTTAATGAACTTTGTTTTCAATTCTGAACCTACATTCAAAGAGTAATTATTGAAGCAGCTGCCTTTCAGGTGGCAGGCTGAGAATGGCACTGTGGTCAAACTAAAAGAGCATTATGCTTTAGAGAGGGAAAATGCGCTAATGTATGATCCCTGAATTCTATGTATACTTGTGAAAAAACATAGATACCACACTTTATCCATTTTTTCCCCTGACTGCAGGTAACAGTTTTTAGTTTCCTAATAAAAATTAGATCTGCTAAATTAGTAGCATTTCTAATAATCAACATTTCAGGCCTTCAGGGCCATCTAGAACTGCAGCATTAAATGAAGAGAAGACAGGGAAACATGTTTCAAGTGGTACATGAAACTGTGCTAAAGCATGAAAGGGAATGAGTAGCACCTAGTACAAATACTGTCTCTTTCTTATACAATGTATTATTTTTTTATAGTCTTTCTTGTCTTTCTTTTCACCCTTTACCATACACTAACCTCTCCAAGCCTCCTGAGTGGTTTTTTGTTTGTTTGGTTGGTTGGGTTTTTTTTGCATTTTGTTTGTTCGTTTCAATCTTCCGTCTTTGCTCTGCCCCTCTGTTTTACCTATGAGGTGGAGTCCTGCTCTTTGAACACCAACATCACATGCTTCACCTTCTCTCTTTGTTTACCTATTGCTTTGTAACATAAAAGAACAGAGAAGAAAGGCTGTTCTCCTTGGAAACATGTTGAATCTGTAAAAACCTAAACAAAATTTAAAGAAACTCACACTCACTTTAACAGGGTCAGAAATTCATACATACATAGTCAATGTAGAAGCAGCAATTAGCGGAGAAAAATGAAGGGGAAATATTGCTAATAGGGCAATTAATACTCTGATCTGAATAGAATGGATAGTAAAATCATAATACGACTCTGCTGTGCTTTTGAACAATTCTGGTATGACGGGCAGCATACCTGCACCGACAGCTCTGGGCAGAATATTTTGATGTATTTTCCCCTTGATTCAGCTTGTGTCTACAGCTTTATGTGCCTAAATGAAAGGTAGGAGAAAGACAGAATGCGAGGATGAATATAATCTGACATTTAATGAATGCTCCCTAACATATAGTACCATATAAGATGAAGAAGGATTGAGCTGTATGGTTTTTGTCCTTTGCAGGAATGAATTAAGTTTGATTTGCAGAAATTAGTTCCATAGATAAACTCGTTTAAAAAAACACAAAAAAAAATTATTTTAAATTAGTTTGGTTTAAAATTTAATTTTCATGCTATTCTAGCAAATAGAAATGAATTTATTTAGAAGGGTGCTTTATTGTGGTATTTTCTGATTTTTTAATATACTTCTTTCTCACCTCTAAAAGTAGTAATGGAGTAATTGATCCACCTGTGAAGTATGATTATGTACTACAAAGCTGATTATTTAGTTTATAAGTAGGAAACTTGGCTCTATTAATCTGAGTAATTTTGCAATACGTAGCACTGAATCATCTGGGTTTTTTTCTTCCTTTTTTTTTTTAAATCCAAACGTTATAATTTCAAGAAATAGGTGAGAAAATTTTAAGAGAAAGAAAAAAAAGAAAGAACAAGCTAGGTACCAGACACATGTGCTTTAAGGAGCCCAAAAAAGAAAAGACCAGCTGCTATCAGTTATGAAACATGGAACAATTATCCCATATGCTTCCAAAAAAAAAAAAAAATTATATATTAGTGAAACTATTACCACATCAAGATGAAAGGGGGAAAATCCTCTCTGTTCCTCTAGAGATTAAAATCCAGAACTGCCTTTTTTTTTTTTTCTGTGTCACTTTAGGTAACACTAGACTTAAAAGACTCCAGACGGCTGTAGATTTACTTGAATAGCCCATATAAAGAAATAAGTACAGTGAAAGAAAGCTAAGAGACCAAAGCAGGAAGATTAGTGTTTGGAATGAATGGAATTGTTATTTACTTGCAAATCATATTTTGTAGGATATGTAAGGAATAACATACCCTTTGTTAAAAACGTAAATATAGAACCAGAGAACCACTGAATGAGATGGATTAAAAGGGATTTTCAAAGTTCATCATTCCAAATCCATGTTCAACTGGAACAGGTTTCTCAAAGACCTGTCCAATTTACCTTATATGCATTCGCAAATTCTCTGGGCAACCTTTTCCAGTGTCTCACAAACCTCATAATTTTTTTTTCTTTATTTCCAAACTAAATCTACCCTCTTTTAGTTTAAAACTGTTGCTTTTTGTCCTGTCACTACAAGGCCTGGTGTCATGGGTTCGGCAGTGGCAGTCATTTTTCTCCTTCTTGGTGTCTGATGCAGCGCTGTGTTTTTGACTTTCGTCCTGGGAACTGCGCTGATAGCCGATGTTTTCGGTTACTGCTTAGTAATGTTTGGTCTGACCAAGGAGTTTCTGAGTCTCATGCTCTGCCAGGGAGGAGGGGAAGCCGTGAGGAAGCAGAGACAGTACACCTGACCCAAACTAAAAAAAAGAGGTATTCCATGCCACAGCACGTCATGCCTAGGATATGAAAAACTGGGGGCAGGAACCTGGAAGAGTTAGTTCATGGCTTGGTAGTAGGGTGGTGAGCAGTTGTACTACCTTCCCTTGTATTTTCCTAGTCATTATTATTAATGGTGGTAGTAGTAGTGATTTGTGTTATACCTTAATTGCTGGACTGTTCTTATCTCAACCCGTGGGAGTTCAATTCTTTCGATTCTCCTCCCCATCCCTCTGGGAGCAGGGGGGAAAAAGGAGGGGGGGGTGAGTGAGCAAACTGCGTGAGTTACGACTTAAACCATGACACCTGGTAAAAAGCCTTTGTCTTTCTTATAATCCTCCTTTATATATAGAAATATCACAATATGGTCTTCATGAAGCCTTCTCTTCTCCAGGCTGAACAAACCCAACCCTCTCAGCCTTCCTTCTCTAGGAGAGGTGCTCCAGACCTCTCTTCAATTTTTGTGGTCCTCCTCTGGACCTGATCCAACACGTTCATATCTTTCTTGTTCTGGGGAGTCCAAAGCTGAATGTAGTACTCTGGGTGGGATCTCATGAGAGCAGAGAACAAGGACAGAATTATCTCCCTCAACCTGCTAGCTATACTTCTTTTTCTGTAGCCGCAGATAAGGTTGGCTTTCTTGGCTGCAAATTCACTTCGTTACTTCATGTTCAATTTTAACCCACCACTATCCCCAAATCCTTCTTCAAGACTGTCTTGAATCCAGTTGCCAGTCAGTCTATACTAATACTGGGGTTTTCACCAGTCCAGGTGCAGGACCTCGCACTTGGTTTTGTTGAGCTTTCTGTGGTTCACATGGGCCCAGTTCTCCAGCCTGTCAAGGTCCCTCTGGACGGCATCCCTTCCATCCAGTATATCAAATACACCACACAGCTGGGTGTCATCCACAAGCTTGCTGAGGGTGCACTTAATACCAATGTTTTTACCGTTGATGAAGATATTAAACACTATTGGCCCAAGTATGGAGCCTTGAGGGACACCAGTCATTAGTGTTTTCCACTTGGACATTGAGCCATTGACTGTAATTCTATGGATGCAGCCATTCAGCCATCTAGTAGTCCAGCAATAAAAACCTTTTCTCTCCAATTTAGCAATAAGAATGTTGTGGGGGACCATAGCAAAGGTCTTACAGAAGTCCAGGTAGATGACGGCCACAGATCGTGGTTTAAGCCACAGCTCTTCCCCTGTGTGCTGATGCAGCCACTCAATTGCAAAAGAGCACCAGATAAGTCAGACACAATCTGCCTTTGCTGAAGTGATTCTGGCTGTCTCCAACCACTTCCCTGTCCTCCATATGTTTTAGCATGTCTGCCAGAAGGATGTACACAATGGTCGTACCAGGCAGAGAGGTGAGGTTGAGTGGCTGGCAGTTCCCAGGGTGCTCCCCTGGGAAGAGGGGAAATCCCATTTTTCCATATGAGATTCAAGGTGTGTGTGTGTGTCTGTATATATATATGTATGTGTATATATATATATTTTTATATAAATAAAAAAGCTGCAGCTTCAAAGCACAATATGACCTGGTCCATGAGAAGGGAGGTTCTTGACTAGAAGGGGAAAATGGATGAGCCAGGGAACTACAGACCAGTCAGCCTCACCTCTGTGCCTGGCAAAATCTTGGAGCAGGTTCTTCTGGAAGGCATGCTAAGGCACATGAAAAACAACAAGGTGGCTTGTGACAGCCAGCATGGCTTCACTAAGGGGAAATACTGCCAGACCAATCTGGTGGCCTTCTATGATGGGGCTACAGAACTGATGGACAGGGGTAGAGCAGTTGATGCCATCTACCTGGACTTGTGCAAAGCATTTGACACTGTCTCACATGACATCCTTTTCTCTAAGTTGGAGAGACATCAATTTGATACATGGACAACTCGGTGGATAAAAAACTGGCTGGATGGCTGCACACAAAGAGTTGTGCTCGATGGCTCAATATCCAGCTGGAGACCAGTAATGAGTGGTGTCCCTCAGGGATAGGTGTTGGGATCACTCTTGTTCAACATCTTTGTTGGTGACATGGACAGTGGGATTGAGTGTGCCCTCAGCAAGTTTGCCAATGACACCAAGCTGTGTGGTTCGGTTGATATGCTGGAGGGAAAGAGTGCCATCCAGAGGGACCTTGACACACTTCTGAGGTGGGCTGATGCCAACCTGAGGAAGTTTAACCATGCCAAGTGCAAGGTCCTCCACCTGGGTCAGAGCAATCCCAGGCACAGCTGCAGGTTGGGCAGAGAAGAGGTTCAGAGCTGCCCTGCAGAGAAGGACTTGGGGGTGTTGGACGATGATAAAATGAACATGAGCTGGCAGTGTGCCCTTGCAGCCCAGAAACCCAACCGTATCCTGGGCTGCATCAAGAGGAGCGTGACCTTCAGGTGGAGGGAGGTGATCCTGCCCCTGTACTTTGCTCTTGTAAGACCTCACTTGGAGTATTGTGTGCAGTTCTGGTGTCCTCAACATAAAAAGGACATGGAACTGTTGGAACATGTCCAGAGGAGGGCCACGAGGATGATCAGGGGACTGACGCACGTCCCATATGAAGACAGGCTGAGAAAGTTGGTTCTGTTGAGCCTGGAGAAGAGAAGGCTGCATGGAGACCTCAGAGCAGCCTGCCAGTATCTGAAGGGGGTGTATAGGGATGCTGGGGAGGGACTCTTCATGAGGGACTGTAGTGATATGACAAGGGGTAACGGGTTCAAACTTAAACAGGGTAAGTTTAGATTGGATATGAAGAAGAAATTCTTTACTGTGAGGGTGGTGAAGCACTGGAATGGGTTGCCTAAGGAAGCTGTGAATGCTTCATGGCTGGTGGTGTTCAAGGCTGGATTGGACATAGCCTTGGGTGGCCTGGTTTAGTGTGAGGTGTCCCTGCCCCTGGCAGGGGGGTTGGAACTAGATGATCTTAATGTCCTTTCCAACTCTAACTATTCTATGATTCCATGATTCTATGAATTACAGCAATATTTTCAAAATCCTTTGGAAAAGAATTCATAACAATCTGAAAACTTTCTGGTTTACTCAAATGATACTGCAGCTACTTATGGAGATAAACGTACGTCATGGTTTAAGCCTAGCTGGTAACTCAGAACCAGGACAAGGTATGATATTAAAACTTCCTTCAGTGTTTGCCTTTGAGTTAATTTAAGTCAATCACGTCAAAATGTCTTTGGGTTAATCCCAAATAAATTTAACCTAAATCAACCAACGCGAGAACACTGTAACTTTGTGAAGACTTGATTTTGATGTTGATTAATGTTGACTCTCTATCAATGTTTCTAAATTTTCTTGTTTGCCATCTTTTCCAGTTCATTTTCCTTCTTCATAGATTTTAATTAACATTTTACATGAGTTTCTACTCCTTCTTAGGGTAGATTTATAAATAAATAAAATAGTAGACACTTTCACAACCCAGACCTGCAAACCATTTCCAGTCATTAAGAGTCACATCTAGCCACTATTACTTATGAAAACCTAGTTTTTTTCTGTTTGTTTGTTTTTGGGTGTCATTGGATTAACAAATAGATATGACAGGGTCCAGTCTGGGAGCTCTGCTCTGGCTGCCCCAGCAGTGGCCAGCGTAGGCACCCAGACAGAGCTGATGAGAGGGGAGGACGCAGCGCAGAGTTCGGGGTGCAGAGAGTGCCTGCACTGGTTTCTTGAGCGAAGGGTGCACAATGGGCAGGGCTGTACTCAGTGCTCCCTGGTGGAGGTCCTCCTGCAGCAGGTGGCTGAGCTGCGGGATGCTGTTACTAGGCTGAAAGATGTCATGGGAACTGAGAGGAAGCAGGACTTCTTGCTCCAGGACCAGACTGTGCAGGGGCCTCAAGCATCCACTGTTGCTCATGCAGGAATGGAGGCTACTAACACAGGAAGTTGGGAAACAGTAACCAAAAAAAAAAAAACAACAAAAAATGGAGGAAGAGGACAATTAAAAGCAAACAGCTTCCTCCTAAATCTGTTGTCCCCACCCAGAACTGCTTTGCTGTCCTGCAGGGGGCTGATGAGGAACAACCGGCTGATGCACTGCTAAAGAAGATCACTACTGGTGCTGCCAGGAAAAAGGGGAGGCCATAGTAGTAGAGGACTCTACTCTGAAAGGAACAGAGGTACCCATCTGTCGGCCTGTCCCAGTCTCAAGGGAAGTGTGTTGCCTACCAGGGGCTCGGAACAGGGATGTTGCAGAGAGGCTGCCTGCTCTAGTCAGTCACACTGACTATTACCCACTTCTAGTGATCCATGTGGGTGTTACTGATATAGACAACAGTAGCCTGGAGAACATAAAGAGGGACTACAGAGCTCTGGGAGAGGTGGTTAGTGGTTCTGGAGAGCAAATTGTCTTTTCATCAATTCCCCAGGATACAAGGGAGTACCTTAAAAAGGCTAGGAGGATTGGCCAGGTCAATAAATGGTTAGAAGGGTGGTGCTATAGTCAGGGGTTTGGGTACCTTGAACATGGGACTCAATTTTGTAGGCCAGGTCTACTGGCGGCTTGTGGAGCTGGTCTCACAAAGAAAGGGAAGAGTGGATTTGGTAGGAGGCTTGCCAGACTGGTCAAGGATGCTTTAAACTAAATGTGTTGGGGAGGGGGCATCATTCCATCCCAACACACCCAGTCACTTGCTAGCACCTATAATAAAAGTTCAGAGCAATGTAGAGATATTCCAGCTGCTCCAGCAAATGAGCCGGCTTCAACTGGAGCTTGGCTCAGATGCCTCAATACAAATGCCAGCAGGATGGGGAACAAGCAAGAGAAATTGGAGACGTATGCATGTCTATGGGGGTATGGTATAACAGGCATCACAGAAACATCGTGGGATGGCTCCTATGACTGGCGTGTTGGAATAGAAGGTTACAGGCTCTTTAGGAAAGACAGGCCTGGTAGGCGGGGAGGGGGAGTTGCTATATATGTTAGGGATAGGCTGGAGAGTATGGAACTCTGTCTGGGGACAGGTGAGCAGTAGACAGAGAATTTGTGGGTCAGGGTTAAAGGGAGAAGAGAGATGGGAGACATTATTGTTGGGATCTGTTACAGACCGCCTGACCAAGAGGACACTGTGGATGAAGTGCTCTATAGACAGATAGGAATAACCTCACACTTGCAGGTCCTTGTTCTCATGGGGGACTTCAACCACTCTGATATCTGTTGGAGGGCTGGCACGGCCCGACACAAGCAATCCAGGAGGTTCCTCAATTGTGTGGAAAACAACTTTCTTCTGCAAGTAATAGAGGAGCCGACAAGGAGAGGTGCCATGCTTGACCTCATCCTCACCAACAGGGAAGGGCTGGTTGGAAATGTGATGCTCCAGGGCAGCCTTGAGTGCAATGATCATGAGATTGTTGAATTTGAGATCCTCAGGACAGTGAGAAGAATGTGCAGCAAGCTCACTGCCCTGGACTTCAAGAGACCACACTTTGGCCTCTTCAGGTACCTGCTCTGTAAGATTCCATAGGATATAGACCTAGAGGGCAGGAGGGCCCAAGGCTGTCAGTTGATGTTCAAGGATCACCTGCTGCAAGCTCAGGAGCGATACATCTCTACTAGAAGGTAATGCTGTAGGAGGGCCAGGAGACCTCCTTGGATGGATAAGGAGCTGCTGAGGAAAATTTGAAGGAAAAAAGAGGCTTCTAAAAGGTGGAAGCAAGGACAGGAGGCCTGGGAAGAATACAGGCATGTTGTCCAGGAAGCTAGGAACCAGGTTAGGAAAGCTAAGGCCCACTTAGAATTAAACTTGGCTAGGGATGTGAAAGATAACAGGAAGGGATTCTATAGGTACATTGCAAATAAAAGGCAAGCTGGGACAAAGTGGGGTCCCTCTGGAAGCTATCGGGAGAACAGGCTACCCTGGATTTGAAGAAGGCTGAGGTTCTTAATGACTTCTTTGCCACAGGCTTCACCGGAAAATGCTCTGACCACACCACCCAAGTCTTGGAAGGCAGACACAGAGACGGTGAGAATGAAGACCCTGGGCCCACTGTAGGAGAGGATCTGGTTCGAGACCATCTTAGGAACCTGAACGTATACAAGTCCATGGGACCTGATGAAATCCATCTGCGGGTCCTGAAGGAGTTAGCAAATGAAGTTGCAAAGCCACTGTCCATCATATTTGAAAAATCATGGCAGTCAGGTGAAGTTCCTGATGACTGGAAAAAGGGAAATATAACCCCCATTTTCAAGAAGGGGAAAATGGATGAGCTGGGGAACTACAGACCAGTCAGCCTCACCTCTGTGCCTGGCAAAATCTTGGAACGGATTCTTCTGGAAGGCATGCTGAGGCACATGAAAAACAAGAAGGTGGTTGGTGACAGCCAGCATGGCTTCACTAAGGGGAAATACTGCCAGACCAATCTGGTGGCCTACTATGATGGGGCTACGGAACTGATGGTCAGGGGTAGAGCAGTTGATGTCATCTACCTGGACTTGTGCAAAGTGTTTGACACTGCCCCACATGACATCCTTGTCTTTAAGTTGGAGAGACATCAATTTGATAGGTGGACCACTTGGTGGATAACAAGCTGACTGGATGGCTGCACGCAAAGAGTAGTGTTCAATGGCCCAATGTCCAGTTTACTGTAAGGGTGGTAAGGCACTGGAATGGGTTGCTCAGGAAGTTGTGAATGCTCCATTGCTGGCTGCGTTCAAGACCAGGTTGGACTGAGCCTTGGATGTCATGGTTTAGTGGAAGGTGCCCCTGCCCCTGGCAGGGGGGTTGGAACTAGATGATCCTAAGGTCCTTTCCAACCCTAACTATTCTATGATTCTTTAATTCTATACTCACACATATCTAAAATAAAAGTCAAACACATTTCATTGGTGTCAGAGCTCCTGCCCCGCTTATTCTGATGTTCACTCCAGCTTTGAAACCATTGAAATTACTAGGGGGTTTTGTTGTTGTGATTTAGGTTTTTTTCTTCCTCCTTTTTTTTTTATTTTTCTTCTTTTCTACAGACTCAGGGTCCAGGTATTGTTTTCCATTCTCGAAAGTGTTTCTTTCAGTTCCCACTCACAGAAGTACTTATGGCTTTTCTAGGAACTCACAAAGAAAATCAAAGCCTGAAGAAACATCAATAATGCACAGTTGTCATGTATAACAATCTCTCTGATGCCAAGTTGCTTAACAAGGATAAATGAGTTATTAATAGGACATGAACATAGATTAAAAAAAAACCACACAAAAAAAAAAAAAAAAAAAAAAAACAGAAGGAAAAATTAAAAATGTGCGCTGACGAACTTGAAGAGATTTCAAAAGATACCCAGTTCAAAGGTTCATACTGTCCACTAGAAATTTTGCTTTGGAAAGCAAAGCAGGATGAAGACAGGCACAAAACATCAAGCATAAATATATTTACAATGCTGCTAGCTATGTTTGTAACTGCCCTCAAACGCAGAAAAAAAAAAAAAAAAGGAAAATATAGAAAGAAGTAGGGCTACTTAAGTGAATACGTGTTTTGTTGTACTGGAGCCAGTCTACTCAAATTTGCAAGACTGATGCATGAAAAAAAAATATCTGTGAGGTGCCTTGGAATGTTTGATTCAGTGATTTGTTGGCTTTAAGTCTTTGAAAGAAGATGTCATATACTCAGCTGGGACAGTGGCATCATTCTCAAGTGCTCTGAAGACAACCAAGGAATGAAGATGTGAACTCTTTCTCTGGGGAAAGGGAAAGTTTTGAAGACTACATAACCATATTAGGGACACTCCACAGATTTATGCATTTTCCCTTATTGCTTCATATAAAGGTCAGGGTGAAGAGGATCTGAATTGTCTTGATATTGATATGACAGGGAGAGAATTCTGCTTTTGTAAACAAAATTATTTATACCTGTCATGGTTTAAGCCCCTCACGCAGTTCGTTCTCTCACTGGCACCCCCTTTCTTCCCCCAGTCCTGGGGGGATGAGGAGGAGAATTGAGAGAATGCAACTCCCACAGGTTGAGATAAGAACAGTTTAGTATAACACAAATCACTACTGCTATCAATGCTAATAATAATGACAGGGCAAATAAAAGGGGAAAGAATGCAATCGCTCAACACCCTATACCAAGCCCGACCAAGCAGTGCACCCCCACCCTTCTAGGTCTCTGCCCTCCGTTTTTACATCCTGGGCATGATGTGCTGTGGCATGGAATACCTCTTTGGTCAGTATGGGTCAGGTGACCTGTCTCTGCTTCCTCCCGGCTTCCCCTCCTCCCTGGCAGAGCGTGAGACTCAGAAAGTCTTTGGTCAGACCAAAACATTACCAAGCAGTAACTGAAAACACTGGTGTTATCAGCGCTGCTTTCAGGACGAAAGTCGAAAACACAGTGCCGCACCAGCTACCAAGGAGGAGAAAAATGACTGCTGCTGCTGAACCCAGGACAGTATCCACCCCTTATTCCATACCGTTCATGTCATGCTCAGATCCCACGTTTTCAATATATCATCACATGTATATGTATACATCCACACACACACACAGAGGGAGAGAGATCATCCCTTAGTGCATGGACCTATCCCTATAAAACTGCTGAGTCCATCCAGTCCATGATGTCGGGCTCCACCTTTTGTAACAGTCTTTCAGAGCAGGAGAGGCTGTGTGCAGTGTTCACACTCGTGAATAATCTGGGCAATAGCATCCATTGCTAAGTCTACCCCTCGATCATGAGTCCATCTGTATGCTGCATCTCTGCCCTGATGGCCTAAGGTGTCATGGGCACACCGGGCTCAAAGTAATACACCCACCCCTCCAGCAGCTTCTGCAGCCTGCTGCTGGGGACTCCATACAGCTGCCTTCCATCTCCGACACTTCCAAAGCACTGGAGGGGCACACTGGACTAGATAATCACCCATACTGTCCCACACACCCTGCCACTCATGGCTGTCCAGCTGCAGGGAAAATCTCTTCGTCATCCTACATCACAGTTTAACCCCAGACAAGGCCCACACCCCACCCTGCTTAACTCCCAGGGCCAGACAAAATGGTTGTGGGTAAAACACACTCTGTATGCATGCCAATACTGTGATCCCCATCACAATCAGCAGGCAGGTGTCAAGGGTACCCAAAGGCCATTCAAAACCTTCATAACTCTCAAATGAAGCTGCTGTACTTGTCACTGGGGCTGGTGTAGCTGCTGTGCTTGCCGGCTCTCTCACCACCAGCTGCTCTTTGTCTGAGTCCAGATCTTCCCCCTCTGCCTTGCTGGGAAGTGCTGCATGGTCTCCTGCATCCTCCTGGGGCTCGGGCTCGCGGGCTTTCGAGGGTGGCTGCTGGGGAATGAGCTCAGCTGCCACGGGGCTGGGCTCGGCTCCTGGGCTCGGCTCCTCCGTCATCTGCTCCCGCTGCTCAGCAGCTGCCAGGCTGGGCTCGGCGGGGAGGTCAGCTCCTGCTTCTCGGACTGCTGCTGCTGAACCCATGACAATACCATATTGCAAACATTTATTAAAACCAAACATTTAATAAAACCGTCCTGATTCAATGATAGACCAGTAAGTTGGGCCACAAGAAATCTTGCTTCTTTTATTTATCCTGGTACATTCTTCATGCACCTTGGATACTGAACTTGATTTCTCATGTTCCTGTTCTTATTTTCTCTCTTTTTTTATGTTGTAAGGACAATCAACTCCTTCAATTAATTTATGCAAGACCTAACACAGAAAGTCTTGCAAATCATCTGCAATATCTGAAGCATAACTTAATGAAATAATTAAGTAAAAATGCAATGAAGAATTTTGAGTATTGTATCATTAAATATTTATTCTACTCAGATGGTGTGATAGAAAAAGTTGAAACACCAAAAGAATAAACAAAATGAAGAATTTTACAAAAAATTTGCTGAACAGATAACAGAGTGAAAATTTCTAAATATGAACAGTACACTACTACTTTACTTCCCCTGAAAATGAAGCATGTACTATTTTTGATGAAACATTTTAAGATTCGCATATCTATCTCACACACTTCTGACTTCCTAAAAACATATTTTTATTACTTCCAAAACACAGCTAATGCCTCTTTTAAACACACATTTCTTCTGTGAAAACCTTTGAGTATGGATGTTTACTCCAAGCCTTTTATTATTCCAAGATATCTGTAAAGAACATATGATTACAGAAATTTTGAGTTAAAGTAATAGGCTGAAAAAGCATCACATGCAAATGCGTTAAGCTACCTTTTTAATAGATGGTGTCTAAAGTCACAGTCCAAGCAGTGTATGTCAGCTGTCCTGCTGACAGTCTTATTTAACAACGTCAACAAATTCACTTATATTTTTGTTTTACTGACAATTCTGGGATAGTATCATTGGCTGAAAAGTACTTGGGCTTATTTTTTTTTCTTAATATTTTTAAGATGCTGAAATAAAAAATAGAACACAGAATAGTTTGCATGTAATATTGCAATTTCTTCCATTAATCTTGCTCTTAGGAGACACAATCTTACAGCAATTACAAAAATCACAATTCTTCACAATATTTGACAAAAAGTGATACACACATCTTTTCAGTCTAAGCATTATCTATTCTTAATTAACCAACAGAAGATAAATTTCACCACAGGGGTGACTACTGCCTCACTGTTGTGGTTTAACCCCAGCTGGCCACACAGCTGCTCATCCACTCTCCTTTCTTCCACAGTGTGGTGGGGAGGATAACGAGGAAAAAAAGGTAAAATCCATGGAATGAGGTAAGAGCAGAGTAATAATTAAAATAAGGTATACCAATAGTAATTCTAATAATAATAATTAAAAGGGAAATAAAAAAAAGAGGGAGAGGTAAAGCAAACAAAAATCCAACAGTGATGCACAATACAATTGCTCACCACCCACTGACTGATACTCAGCTCCTCCCAGATGAGTGAACATCCCCTTCAGGGTTACTCACACTGCAGTTTATATCCTGAGCATGACTCTCTGTGGTATGTAACACCCCTTTAGCTAGTTTGTGTCAGTCAGCTGTCTTATCCTTCCTGGTTTCTTATGCCACTCCTCACTGGCAGAGCATGAGAGGCTGAAAAGTCATTGATCAGGGTAAGTGCCGCTTAGCAATAACTAAAAAATTGCTGTGTTATCAGCATTATTCTCAGACGAAAGTCAAAGCAAAGCACTGCACCACCTACTAGGAAGAAAATTAACTTTATCACAGGTGAAAACAGGAGCTCACTTGTTTTAGCCAAGATCTGTGAATGCCACCTGTGGAAAACTAAGATGGCAACAAACAGTCTTTATATCAACTGAAGTTGGAGTTGGGTTTTGTGTTACTTTCTAACTTAAGTTGGAAACTGTGAGAAGGTAACAGAATACAAAAAGAAAACATTGGTCCCAAGCCTATGCAACACCTTGAAGGAGAGATCCCCTCCACCACTATCACCATAAACATCATTCTTCTTCTGAGAAAGATCTCAGGACTCTGACGGCAAATTAGAAACTTGCCCTTACCCTGCTTTTCATAAATGCCTGGGTGTCTGCCCAGAGGAACACTAAAAGAGTATATAAACCCAGGATACTAGGAAGCTTTTGTAAAACCATTTTAATTGTATTATTAATGGTGCTGTTCTGTATTAATGACATTAATTTTCTGTATTAATAATTTGGACTATTAGACGACTAAAGCATTATTTGGACTAAAAACATATATTTTGCTCAAATACATTTTCAACTCAGAATATGGTTAGACCTGATTGCAGTTTTAAAAATTGAATTGCAGTTAATCTTTTCTTCAATTCTCACTTCTTCCTATTCATGGAAAACCACATGAATAAAGCAAATAGTGTTTTATAACATATTGATTTGATACTGTTCTTTGAATTCTATTTCTTTGTCTGCTACACCTTTTTACAAAGTTTATCTGTTTCACTGAAGTTACTGCTTCTCAGTTAAATGCATGCAACTTAGTAAAACTGATAAGAATATGAAAGACTTCTTTGAAGTTATAATTACAACATCTGGTTATTTTTGTTTGGAGTAGAGAATAAAAACATTATATACAGAGCTACTCATAACTAAGGCATTGGAAGTTTAGGTGAATAAACTCTGAGTATATATGAAAAGCTCTCTTTGTGTCTGTGGAAACCACAGAGCTATATTAACTTTTACTGCAAAGAGCGGTAGTCCTAGGAGAAACCTGTATGATTAAGAGCAGCAAAACCTTGTATTAAAATGAATATGTTAGAAATCTCAAGTAATTTTTCATCTTCAAACTAAATCCTCAAACATTTCTGTATGCAGAACTCTCCTTGAAGACAATATGTGTTCATGTGTGAAATACCCTGGACAATCAGGTCCTTGATATTACCTCCGAAGACTATTGACATCAACTGAAAACTCTCCACTGACTACCGAAATACTGTGGTAAAGGAAATACCAAGTTTTGATTTTTTCACTCAGTAGAAATAATTTCAGGCAAGTAATAAATCTGTTATAAATAATTTAAGGAAATCAAACACCATAAATGAATTTCTGCCTTACTGAGAGTCTTTTTACTTATTTCAGTGTACTAGATTTTATCCTGGTAAGAGCAACACTTGGGTGAAGTATGGGCTAAAATGATGATGAAGAGAGCAACCAATACTTTTTGAAGGTATCTGCTTTGTACATATTTGGGCTCTTTGCCAAATCTAGACAGAAAAATATAACGTCTACCTTTTGCAGCTCCTTTGACATTCATTCATGCCCCTCATTTTTGGCTTTATGGGTTTTTGATAGCTAATCTAGAATTCTGATCTAAATTAATTTAGCTTAAAATTGTCCTGATGATTAGAAGGAAGATTAGCCTGAATATATCACTTTCTAGAATCAGCTATGGCTAAGTTAGGAAATATGAACTTCAGCCTTGGTTTGGAGTAATGAATGAGCATGAATCCATAAGCTTTCTTCTGATCCCATGAGGAATGCTTTACAAAACAAACCTGCCCCACAGAAGCCCCAGCAAAAGATAAGTTTATATGTTATAGACCTTTTGATTATCTGAATTTTAGCTTTATTGACCTTGTGTTACAAGCATTTACTATTCCTAGCCTTTTAACTGGATAAGGCAGAATAAAAGATGTTATTTTTCATTATATATAGTCTCAAACATTTCATCCCGTTTTTTTCAGCTCTCTCCTTTTCAGGCATGAATAATCTTTGTTCCTGACTCTTTCTTCATTGTAAATCTCACATTGCCCCAGGATTTTTAGTTCTATGTGTTTCATACATCATGAAACATAATTGAATGCAGCTGTGTTTTAGTTGAAGAAGTATCATTGTTTTGTCTGTTGCACTATTTCACCTACAATTTTATATCACTTTAAAATATGCTTAAGAAAATAAAAACGCTGGAAATTCTAATCAAGACTGGGAATATATGTTTTATATCACATTTCTTAGCTTCATAGGTTATATTTTCCTTAAAATAATGATCCTTGTATTTTTGTGATTTTTTAATACTATTACTCATTATATCATTTTACTGTGATCTGGTAAAAATAATTTACGGGGGGTTTGCCCCAGATTTAAAGTATAGTGGCATTTTAAATTGCTTCAGCAAATGCTTCCTGATGAATTAGATACTTTTGATTATAACAATGAAAATATAATGCCTCAAGTAGTCTATTTGGCAAAATCTCTTTTAATTATAGACGTGTACATATAGTCAGAATACAAAATTAAAGTTTGCCAAATCAGAAATCTTTTCATCTATGAATAGAAAAATCTGAAACAATTTTTGTTGTAAACATAATACAACTCAAAATGTGAGATTTACTGGATAAATATGCTTAATTTCATATATTTTGCCTTGTTTAGGCTCAATCATCTCTTAACTGTGTCCTTTTATAGAAATAATCTGCTGTTCAATTTTAACTTATCCAAATGTTTTCAGTGCTTATTTAAAACAACTATCACAATTGTCATAGTCATCAAAGTATACTCATAGTATTTGGAATTCTGTTGGGTGATCACAAGTAAATTGTGGATTTGAGGACAGTATTAACCAATGCAAATAGAAATGCAGCTTCTCCCTTTAAACTGTGATGTTCTATGGCAACTACAGTAGACAATCCATTGCAACAATTGAAGAATACATCTGCATAGCAGGTAGGCAGCATGGCTCTGCTCCACCCCTTGCAGTACAAGGGAGTACAGCTTACAGGTCTAACTCCTGACGTGCTGGACCTGGCAGAAAACCACAGATGTTTACATATGTCGTGGTTTAAGCCTCTATAACTCACGCAGTTTTGCTCACTCACTCCCCCCTCTATCTTGCCCCCCACTCCCGGAGGGATGGGAAGGAGAATCGAAAAGAATGCAACTCCCACAGGTTGAGATAAGAACAGTTTAGTAACTAAAGTATAACACAAATCACTACTGCTACCACCAATAATAATAATGACAAGAGAAATTACAAGGAAAGAATACAATTCTCACCACCTAATACCAAGCCCGACCACGCAGTGCACCCCCCACCCTTCTGGGTCTCTCCTCTCCGTCCTCCATCTTGGGCATGATGTGCTGTGGTATGGAATAACCTCTTTGGTCAGTTTGGGTCAGGTGTCCTGTCTCTGCTTCCTCCCGGCTCCCCTCCTCCCTGGCAGAGCATGAGACTCAGAAAGTCCTTGGCCAGACCAAAACATCACTAAGCAGTAACCGAAACACTGGTGTTATCAGCGCTGTTCCCAGGCCCAAAATCAAAAAACACAGTGCTGCACCAGCTACCAAGGAGGAGAAAAATGACTGCTGCTGCTGAACCCATGACATTATCCACCCCTTATTCCATACCATTCACGTTATGCTCAGATTCCACATTGTCAATATACCATCACATGTATATGTATATGCATACACACACACACACAGAGAGGGAGAGAGATCATCCCTCAGTGCATAGACCAATCCCTACAAAGCTGCTGAGTCCATCCAGTCCATGATGTCAAGCTCCATCTCTTGTAACAGCCTTTCAGAGCAGGAGAGGCTGTGTGCAGTGTTCACACTCGTCAATAACCTGGGCCACAGTGTCCATTGCTAAGTCCACCCCTCGATCATAAGTCCATCTGTATGCTGCATCTCTGTACTGATGGCCTGAGGTGTCATGGGCCCATCAGGCTCAAAATAATTCATCCACCCCTCCAGCAGTTTCTGCAGCTTGTCGTTGGGGACTCCATACAGCTGCCTTCCATCTCCGACACTTCCAAAGCACTGGAGGGGCACACTGGACTAGATACTCGCCCATACTGTCCCACACACCCTGCCACTCATGGCTGTCCAGGCTTGGGGAAAATCTCTTAGTCATCCTAGATTGCAGATTAACCCCAGAGAAGGCCCACACCCCACTCTGCTTAACTCTGGGGACCAGACAAAATGGTTGTGGGTAAAACACACTCTGTATGCATGCCACCATGCTGATCCCCATCACAATCAGCAGGCAGGTCTCAAGGGTTCCCAAAGGCCATTCAAACCCTTCAGAGCTCTCAAATGAGGCTGTTGTGCTTGTCACTGGGGCTGGTGTAGCTGCTGTGCTTGCCGGCTCTCTCACCACCAGCTGCTCTTTGTCTGAGTCCAGAGCTTCCTTCTCTGCCTTGCTGGGAAGTGTTGCGCGGTCTCCTGCGTTCTCCTGCGGCTCCGCGGGCAGCTGCCGGGGAATGCTGTCGGCCGCCACGAGGCTGGGCTCGGCCGCGGGACTCTGTTCAGCCTCGGGGCCCGGCTTCTCTGCCGTCTCCTCCTGCCGCTCGGTAGCCTCCCCCTCCCGCGGCTCGGCAGCCGCCGGGCTGGGCTCAGTCGGGGGGCTCACCCCTTTTGCTACCTCCTTCCTCTGCTCGGCAGCCGTCAGGCTGGGCTCGGTGGGGGGGCTCGGCTCCTGCTCCCCGGGTCCGCTCCCCCGGGCCGTTTCGGCAGCCGGCGGCTCCCGAGGCAGCCCCCCCTCGGCTCTCCACAGCCTCGCCAGGACGGTGAAGAGCAGCCGAACTGCCAGGTACACATTTGCCCCCCACGGTTTCTGGAGCCCACCCGTATCACAAGCCATTCCAATAAAGTACAATAAAACAAGAACCTTAAACCAAAACCCATATCTGAAACATGCTAAGATAACAAATACCGGCTGTAAGTAAGGTACAACAGGCTGAAACCATGAACGCAAGAGAACCAAAAGCAACAACTTTGAGAGCCAATAAATCAGCATTGTGACGAGTGGCTATTAATCCTGTCCTTATCTCAACCCTTAGAGCCCCACATTGGGCGCCAAAAAGAACTGTCGTGGTTTAAGCCTCTATAACTCACGCAGTTTTGCTCACTCACTCCCCCCTCTTTCTTGCCCCCCACTCCTGGAGGGATGGGAAGGAGAATCAAAAAGAATGCAACTCCCACAGGTTGAGATAAGAACAGTTTAGTAACTAAAGTATAACACAAATCACTACTGCTACCACCAATAATAATAATGACAAGAGAAATTACAAGGAAAGAATACAATTCTCACCACCTAATACCAAGCCCGACCATGCAGTGCACCCCCCACCCTTCTGGGTCTCTCCTCTCCGTCCTCCATCTTGGGCATGATGTGCTGTGGTATGGAATAACCTCTTTGGTCAGTTTGGGTCAGGTATCCTGTCTCTGCTTCCTCCCGGCTCCCCTTCTCCCTGGCAGAGCATGAAACTCAGAAAGTCCTTGGCCAGACCAAAACATCACTAAGCAGTAATCGAAACACTGGTGTTATCAGCGCTGTTCCTGGGCCCAAAATCAAAAAACACAGCGCTGCACCAGCTACCAAGGAGGAGAAAAATGACTGCTGCTGCTGAACCCATGACAACATATGAACAAATTGATGACATCTTGCCATCATGAGAGAACAGGGTATCACTTTCACCAATCTACTACTGTGCATCATAGCACCACACAATGAAGTTTATATACTTTTGGAAGCAACAAGAAATTGAAACAGACATTCCAGAAACCTATCACACCATCTACACAGCTCTGAAACACACTTTTGAGCAAATGTTAGAGCAGCCTTCTAAGCTATAAACATTTTGTTCCATTTCCATGGAGATAGTTTTAATTCCCTCATTCACAGACAGCCAATCTCTGTTTAGGGAAGTCTGTGTATATTTCACATGCTGAGGATCATGGATAGTGATAGGGTATTTTGGAGTAAGGTGGGTATTATTCAGATCCTCAGTAACAGTACCTCAGGATTAAGAGAAGGGAACAAAAAGATCTGGCTATGAGACAGAGAGATGTAGAAGACATTGAATTGATATCCACCAGTGCTTCCAAAGGTGCTGACCTTCTGTTTAATCATTCAAAGCTGTCCACATATAACTTCACATTTAACATAAAGGCATATTTCTTCATGTTGCTGCAGACACTATGGATAATACCAATAAACCTGTACCGATTTAGGCAACATGTAACAGTTACAGAAACCCTGATGGCGCTTCTGAAAACATAATATGAACCAGTAGCATAGTGTCATGGTTTAAGCCCAGCCTGTAACTCAGAAACCAAGCAGCCATTTGCTCACTCCCCCTTCTTCCCCCCCCTCCCCAAAGGGATGGGGAGGAGAATCGAAAGAATATAACTCCCACAGGTTGAGATAAGAGCAGTCTAGTAACTGAGGCATAACATAAACCACTACTGCTACCACCAATAATGATAATGATAAGGGAAATAACAAGTGAAAAGAATTACAACCGCTCACAACCTGCCGACCGATACCCAGCCCGACCCAAGCAGTGATCTAGCCCTTCCAAAAGAACTGTCATGATTTAAGCCCAGCCTGTAACTCGGAAACCATGCAGCCATTCACTCACTCTTCTCCTTCCCCCCCCCCCCCCCCCCCCCCCCCCCCCCAGGGATGGGGAGGAGCATCGAAAGAATGTAACTCCCACAGGTTGAGATAAGAGCAGTCCACTAACTAAGGTATAGCACAAACTGCTGCTGCTACCACCAATAATAATAATGATACGGGAAAGAACAAGGGAAGAGAATACGACTGCTTACCACCCACTGACCAATACTCAGCCTGAGCTGAGCAGTAATCTAGCCCTTCTGGGTAACTGCCCCCAGTTTATATGCTGGGCATAATGTGCTGTGGTATGGAATACCTATTTGGCTAGTTTGAGTCAGGTGTCCTGTCTCTGCTTCCTCCCGGCTTCCTTTCCTCCCTGGTAGAGCATGGGACTCAGAAAGTCCTTGGTCAGAGTAAGCATTACTGAGCAGCAACCAAAAACACTGGAGTTATCAGTATTGTTCACAGACTGAGAGTCAAAACCACAGCACTGCACCAGCTCCTAAGAATGAGAAAAATTACTGCTGCTGCTTAATCTAGGACACATAGAAAATATTAATTTAATCCTTCTAAAACATATTCTCTACTTTGCAGGGAGGCAATTGCAAAAGCATAGGCAAGGCAGGGAAGCATAAGAAACACTAAATCTATCACAGAAGGCTGTCCAGCAATGACTTCTATCTTCTTCAAAAGCAAAAGACAAACTGCATTGAAGGAACTGATAAAAAAGGGGAGAACAAAGAGAATCATGGAATGGGTTAGATTGGAAGAGACCTTCAAAGATTATCTAGTACCAACCACATGTTCTGCTAGAAAAGGTTGCACAAATCCCCATGCAACCTGACCTTCAACACTTCCAATGGTAGGATGTCAGTAATTTATTTGAGCAATCTGGTCCCGTATCTCACCACATTCATTATAAGAAGTTTCTTCATTATAGACAAACTTAATCTACCCTCTTTCAGCTTAAAACCACTGTCACTTGTACTGTCACTGCACACCTTGATAAAAAACCTTCCTCCATCTTTCTTATGGGCCCCCCTTTAGTTATAGAAGAGCCACAATAAGATTGTCCCAGAGCTTTCTCTTATCCAGGCTGAACAACTCCAGCCTTTCTTCATAGGTGAGGTGTTCCATCCCTCTGATAGTTTTTATTGCCCTCCTTTTTATGGCTTTGACAGGCCCATGTCCTTCTTACGTTGGGGACCACAAATCTGGATGCAGTACTCCAGGTAGGGTCTCACGAGAGCAGGGGAGATAATCCAGGGGGCTGTCTCATGGGCTCACTAAGCATCTCTCTGGGAGAGTGAAAGAGTCTTTGTAGGTTGTTTTTCACATGAAAGATAAGAATAAGTGCTTCTACAGCAGTTACTTGTACTTTCCCATATTTGATTACCTCCACTGCCTGGGCAATGTGTTTAGTACACTCAAACAACAGGATGCTGTTCCATGATGAAGGGTTTTGTCACAAAGCTTTATGCACTTCCATCTACTTGATGAAGCAGTCTGTAATTTGGTAAGACTCCCATGACAGCATCCCCAAAGTTAAGTTCCCATTGGTCTTGACCCGCAGATTTTAACAGTGTTCTGTTTTCATATCGAAAGCCTGTCCTAAACATACATGACAGGATCATACAGGACATATGAGAATGTTTCAGTCATGTGCAATATCTCAACAAGTCTTTTTTCTGACAATATCATAGCACTATACTTTCAGTTCTTGTGTGTCATTCAAGTTTTGTGAATTAAGGTAAGTCTTTAAACACGTAACCATATAAGCTGTCATGTCTAAATCCCCTTTCAATGTTCACTTCTGTGTATTTTCTCCTTCAGCACTATTTCTTCACTTACTTCTGGCCTTTCTCACCCCTTAATGAGCCAACATGAAATTCCTTCTGTAGCTAGAAATTCTGTTTGTTTACCCATCATCTTGGACATCAAGCCAATTTTGAAAATTATTTAGGTACTTGTAGATTTCTTGGGGTAGAAACAGTATTTTCTGCCAAAAAATCATCCATCATTGAAGTACTTACTTGACAGCACTACAAAATTTCCATACAGGGAAACCTTGTATATGTTTGTATTTTTCATCTCTGCCAGAAAAATGAATTAATCCAAAGACACCTGAAGGCATCTGCAACTTTGAAGGTCAATGGAGTTCTCTGAATACTTGAAAAGGCAGATTTATTTTTTTTTTTTCCGTATGATGCATGTTCTTAGTCAAGGTTTATTACTACTGCAACATGCTCTACTCTTCACAATATTAGGCATGCTTCAACCTTCTCTATATACCTCTTTATTCAGTACATTACAAAAATTGTATGTTTTCTGTTTTATGATGTTTTAATGCAAGCTAATATCTACTAAACTTTAATCTAACAATCCATTTTCCTAATACTTTTTTTGCACTGAATATTTATTATTAATAAATATATGTCATAGAATCATGGAATAGTTAGGGTTGGAAAGGGTCTTAAGATCATCTAGTTCCAACACCCCTGCCATGGGCAGATGGACACCTCCCACTAAACCATGCCACCCAAGGCTCTGTCCAGCCCTCCTTGAACACCGCCAGCGATGGAGCATTCACAACTTCCCTGGGCAACCCACTCCAGTGCCTCACCACCCTTACAGTAAGGAATTACTTCTTCATAACCAATCTAAACTTCCCCTGTTTAAGTTTGAACCCGTTACCCCTTGTCATATCACTATAGTCCCTAATGAAGAGTCCTTCCCCAGCATCCCTATAGGCCCCCTTCAGATACTGGAAGGCATTGTTCATCTTAGAATCCCTCTTACTTTTAACTCATTTATTCCTTAGGGAAATTCAGATTTTTCTTTATCGTAAAATATGTTATTCTTAAAAGCATATATTAGAAGTTACTAAAAAAATAAAAGGGGAAATATCATAAATATAGCAGACACCCAATTATAACTTCTTTATTCCTTTCTTTCATATGTGTTTCAGACTCCTTGTTGCATTTCAGGGTTGATCTTTATAATTTTTTAAAACAGGCATTTAAACAAAAACAGTCTTCCTTCCTTATTGCAATAGTCTAAAATAATACAATTGCAAGTAGTTATTTCCATGAAATTCAACAAGGTTCATGGAATTAATTTGTTAAAATACTACTGAAACTATAAACTATTAAAATTCATATCTCTTTTTCAACTGTATTAAAATTATGTCCAGAAGTGAAGAAAAAAGAGATGGCAACTAAAATATTTGTATTTAGTAACAGAGTCCCTGGCATGTACAAAATAAAGGAGTACTCGATTTTCTTCTGTATTCCGTAAAATATACATATGTTTTTACATATTTACATTTTGCATTTCAATTACTTTCAGTAATTGCACCCTCAGTAAATTTGCAAGTTGGGCAAAAGTGTTGATCTGCTGGAGGATAGGAAGGCTCTGCAGAGGGACCTGGACAGGCTTGAGCAATGGGCTGTGGCCAATGGTATGAGATTCAACAAGACGAAGCGCCACATCATACACATGGGCAACAACAACCCCATGCAACACTACAGGAGAGGAGCTGTGTTGTGGCACAAGCTAAGGTCTGGCGGCCGGAAGATGTCGTGCTGTACGGAAAGACAGGACTCCTCCCCTAATAGCCAACAGTGTTTACGTTATGATGTAAGCAGACGGAAGTGACGTTGTAAACCGTGGATATATAATGTTGTGTTTTCCTGTAATAAACGCCATTTTGCTGTTCACCATATTGGTGTCTGTGAGCTGATGGCCCGAGCGGCCTGGGGTTGGTCGCCGTGCCGTTCCTGAACCAGGTCGCCACGCCTCCATGAGGCAACAAGTGGTGCCGAAACCCGGGAAATTCGCCTGGGATCAGGTGAACGGCGGCCGGAGCGGCGGGGCCGGCCCGGCGGGGAGGATGCTCCCGGATTAGTAAGGAGGATGGAAGCTCCTGTGAAGGTCGTATCACAATTATATAAGCAGCGGGGTGTTGATTGTAAATCCAAAGATTTTATTTTTGCCGTTGTGAGGCTTTTACTGACTGGGGCTGTTGTTCAGCCGGTGGATATTCTTCACCCAGAAGTGTGGGTTAAATGTACTATAGCGTTAGCCGAGGAGATGAAGTCCTCGGGTTGTGGGAAATATCTTAAGTCATGGGGGACAGTTGAACAGGCTCTGCGAAAGGCTCTGCAGGAGCAGGAATCCTGCATGTATGGGGTAGCCATACAGACTCCATACCCATCGGACGGGGGCACCTCTGCTGAGCCTGAAGACTCGCGGGAGGGTGATGTGCCCCACGAATCCCCGAACCCTGAACCACTTACGGAGGGACAGAATCAAGCGAAATCCTTTTGGGGTGGATTAATCGACTGGGTTAGATCACCGCCCTATGCGCCCCAAGATGGCGCCGAGCGGCAAGGGGAAGGGCGGAGCGAGGATGTCCCTGTCGGGAACAGGGAGGAAGTGTTAGAATTGACATGCGCACACAAACGGGAAGAGGGGTGGAGCGCGTGTGAGGCGCGGGGAGCCAATCAGAGCGGCCATTTGAATAAATGCCCTTATAAGGTAAACACACCCCCCCCCCCCCGAGTGGAAGGCGGGGTGAGTCAGGAGGAAGAGAACGGACCGCCTGCAAGGGACGTGGGCGGGACCGGAGCAGAGGGGGAGGGCGGCCCTTCCGCGCAGCCGGCAAGGGAAGTGGGCGGGACTGGAGCCCAGGAAGGGGGCGGGGCCAGAGCCCGACGAAAAAGTATGGGAGCCTGGAAGTAACCAGTCAGTCGAGCTCCGATCCCGGATCAGACACTAGCGGGGACGAGTGGCCCAAAACCGATCTAGAATCAGAGGAGGAAGAAACGAGGGGATGCAGACTTAAAAGCCAAACTATCCCCATCCTTAATGAAGAAAGACCGAAAAAGGAAAAAACCTTTTTCACAGACTGGAAGGAAATAAAGAAAGCATGTGCTACTACTTCTGACAGGGCAGGGGTATGCCGCTGTCAGAAAAGACGGCAGGGTTAAGTGGTGTCCGCTTAAATCTATCAAACCAGATCTTCAGAACACAACTAATGAAAACTGTGAGTTTTTATCTACAGGATCAAATCATCAGATGCCCCCGTAACCCGCACACCCCGGTGCCAAGCGACCCGTCCAAGCCTGAGAGCTCCACATTGGCAGAATCCAGACAACAGCAAAGTAGCCCCTGGGGGGGGGGAGAAAAAGGGGACTGCGATGCCTTTTCGTGATCTTAATTATGCTAATGCCACCCGTGGGAGAATCAGGTCACCAGCCCTACAAATGGGTGCTTGAACAGGGCCGATCGCAACAATCATCATGGTACTGATCTTTGGGCCTTGTAAGCTGTTAGAACACCAACAACTGCTTTGAGAATGTATCTATTCGGTGCTATGCCTACTTAGTGTTACCTCAGCGACTTAGTATTATCTCAGGTTACTTTTAAGCTGCCTTAAGTTATGATGTTTAGGTTTTTGTCGACCCTTGTAAATTGGTATGAATATTACCGGCCACTTCTTCCGATGCAGGCTGGCCACCTACATCGGAACGAGTGTGCATTTTGGTCAGTTTAGAAGCCCAAGCCTCAGACAGTGTAAGGGAAGCATGCACCTTACGTTGTACTGACGCTGTTTGGAGCTGTTTTTTTGATTTTTAGTAGGGTCGTTGCACTGTGTATCAGTAACATTTTGTGTTTTGATTCTTATATTTGTATGTAGTCTTTTGTAAGATCGATCTTGTCTAAGGTGTCTTATGTGTTTTACTCAAGTTTATTATATATGTTTTGTACGGTTGTTATAAGGTATTGAATAAGATTTTATAAGATATAAATAAGATTTTGATTAAGTATATTGTGGCTAATTTAGTTAAGCATAGGGAGGGGGGAAATGTTGTGGCACAAGCTAAGGTCTGGCGGCCGGAAGATGTCGTGCTGTACGGAAAGACAGGACTCCTCCCCTAATAGCCAACAGTGTTTACGTTATGATGTAAGCAGACGGAAGTGACGTTGTAAACCGTGGATATATAATGTTGTGTTTTCCTGTAATAAACGCCATTTTGCTGTTCACCATATTGGTGTCTGTGAGCTGATGGCCCGAGCGGCCTGGGGTTGGTCGCGGTGCCGTTCCTGAACCAGGTCGCCACGTCTCCGTGAGGCAACAAGCTGCTGAAAAGCTGCTCAGTGGAAAAGGACCTGGGGTTGCCTTGCACACAAGTATTAATACAGCTTCATTTTCCAGTCTTTTATCATATATGTGATGGTATTTTTTTCAATGTGCATAGCTAACCTTGATACTTAACTGTGTATTTTTTTTTTTTTTGGATGCTTAATACTCTTCTGGTTTTTAAATAATCATGTGGTTGCTTCACTTCCCCTCTTCCACACAAGATAAGGCATGTTAAATTAATTTTTTAATGCCATTTAGATGGCCTTCATATAGCTTGTTTATCTGGCATTTGGCAGATATCAAAGTAATAAATATTTATAACTAAACTACACTCTAAATTTCTGTCTCATATTTATTTGTTATCTGTTTATTATCCTTACAAAAATGTAAGAAAAACATTAATTTGTTGTGGTGGGGGGCTATGGTAGGCCCGTGGATTCCCTGACTGAAGACATGAAGTTAGAACTCAGTCTCAAAGAGGTTAAAGTGTATCCATGAGAAATGAGGCACCAGAGGCATCTGAGTGGGAAAACAGAAGGCATCTGGAGGAGTGAGTCAGATAAGGGGAGTAACTAACTACAAAAGAAGAACTTGGCAAAACAATGGACATTAGTAAAAATTTTTTAACAGGCATCAACAACTGATCATGAATAGAATAACAACCTATTGACCTATAAGTTTGTATTATGCTATGCTATGTTTGACCAATAAGTTTATGCTATGCTTGACCAGTAAGTTTGTATTATGCTCTTTTATGCTTGACCAATAAGTTTGTATTATGCTCTGTTATGCTTAACCAATAGGTCTGTATTATGCTATGCTTAACCAATAAGTTTGTATTATGCCACGCTTAACCAATGAGATTGTACCACGCTATGTAGAAGGATATATAAGCAGGAGCTCCTCGTAATAAAGGACACTTGCTGCTTAAACTCTCTTTCTTTTGCTTAAACTCCCTTTCTTTATTTATTCTTTCTTTTTCTTTCTTTCTTTCTCTCTTTCTTTTTCTTTCTTTCTTTCTTTCTTTCTTTCTTTCTTTCTTTCTTTCTTTCTTTCTTTCTTTCTTTCTTTCTTTCTTTCTTTCTTTCTTTCTTTCTTTCTTTCTTTCTTTCTTCTTCATGTTGCTGTTTTCTGGCCATCCCTACTACACAGCCACAATTTATGGCTTTCAATTCTTTAATAAATATTACTTTTGCAAAATTAATAGAGTGAAATCTGTTTTATGTGGAGTCTGTGCTTCTTTCAGAACATGACTGACAAGATCTGACTAATTAACATTATCATGTATAGAGAAAAAATTGATACAGTAGGTTAAGGAACACAGAATGAATTTAATTATTCTAGTGAACAGAGTAATCCATGGTGAAAGAAGCACTTGCAATATAGATCTGCTATCTACATTTGTTATATTTTCTAATAGTGCTATTTTAGAATTGTGGTGGATTACCCTGGCCAGCAACCAAAAAACTACCCTGACTTTAGTTCATTCCCCTCTCCAGAGTTATGAGGATTGAAAATAGAAGAAAGGTGAAAAGGCTTATGTATCAAGATGAAGACAATATAATAAGAAAAGGAAAAGCTGAATGTGCAAGAAAAGCAAAACTAGGAATTTGTTCACTACTTCTCATTGACAGGAAGTTATATTACATCCCAGGAAGCAGGGCATAGCAGTTATTTGGAAAGAGAACTACTATAACAACAGCAATCTCCTCTTCTGCCTTCTTTCACTGAGCTATTATCGCTGAGCATGACATCATATGGCATATATTCAGACACATCCCTTTAGTCCTTTCAGGTTGTCGTGGTTTAAGCCGTAAATCACGCAGCCTGTTCACTCACTTCCCCCTCCTTCTTCCCCCACACTCTGGGGGGGGGTGGGGGGAATGGGGAGAAGAATCGAAAGAATGTAACTCCCAAGGGTTGAGATAAAAACAGTCCAGTAACTAAGGCGTAACACAAACCACAGTTGCCACCACCAATAATAATAATGACAAGGCAAATACAAGGAAAGAGGATACAATTGCTCACCACCTGATGACCGAGCTGTGAACTGAACTCTTCCGGGTTCCTACCCCCAGTTTTACATCCTGGGCATGACGTGCTGTGGCATGGAATACCTCTTTGGTCAGTTTGGCACAGGTATCCTGTTTCTACTTTCTCCTGGCTTCCCCTCCTCCCTGGCAGAACATGAGACTCAGAAAGTCCTTGGTCAGGCCAAAACATTCTAAGCAATAACTATAAGCATCGGTGTTATCAGAGCTGTTCCCAAACCAAAAGTTGGAAACACAGCACTGCACCAGCTACTATGAAGGAGAAAAATGACTGCTGCTGCGGAACCCATGACACAGGTCAACTGTCCCAGTTGTGTCCCTCTGAGGCTCTTGCCCAGCATACTCACTTTGTGGGAGGTGGAAAAAAAAGAAAAAGCTTTGAGGCTCTGCAAGCCCTGTTAAATGGTAGTCAAAACTCTGGTGTGTTACCAACACTGTTTTAGTGTTAAATCATAGAATCATAGAATCATAGAATAGTCAGGGTTGGAAAGGACCTTAAGATCATCTAGTTCCAACCCCCCTGCCATGGGCAGGGACACCTCCCACAAAACCTTGCCACCCAAGGCTCCGTCCAACCCGGCCTTGAATACAAAGTGTAGGACAGTGGGATTGAGTGTGCCCTCAGCAAGTTTGCCAATGATGCCAAACTGTGTTGTTCGGCTGATACACTGGAGGGAAGGAATGCCATTCAGAGGGACCTTGACACGCTTGTGAGGTGGGCTGATGCAAACCTGATGAAGTTTAACCATGCCAAGTGCAAGGTCCTCCACCTGGGTCAGAGCAATCCCAGGCACAGCTACAGGTTGGGCAGAGAAGAGGTTCAGAGCTGCCCTGCAGAGAAGGACTTGGGGGTGTTGGACGATGATAAAATGAACATGAGCTGGCAGTGTGCCCTTGCAGCCCAGAAAGCCAACCATATCCTGGGCTGCATCAAGAGAAACATGACCAGGAGGTCGAGGGAGGTGATCCTGCCCCTCTACTCTGCTCCCCTGAGACCTCACTTGGAGTATTGTGGGCAGTTCTGGTGTCCTCAACATCAAAAGGACATGGAACTGTTGGAACATGTCCAGAGGAGGGCCACGAGGATGATCAGGGGACTGACGCACATCCCATATGAAGACAGGCTGAGAAAGTTGGTTCTGTTGAGCCTGGAGAAGAGAAGGCTGCATGGAGACCTCATAGCAGCCTTCCAGTATCTGAAGGGTGCCTATAGGGATGCTGGGGAGGGACTCTTCATGAGGGACTATAGTGATAGGATAAGGGGTAACGGGTTCAAACTTAAACAGGGTAAGTTTAGATTGGATATGAAGAAGAAATTCTTTGCTGTAAAGGTGGTGAGGTCCTGGAATGGGTTGCCCAGGGAAGTTGCGAATGCTCCATCGTTGGCGGTGTTCAAGGCTGGATTGTACGTAGCCTTGGGTGGCCTGGTTTAGTGTGAGGTGTCCCTGCCCCTGGCAGAGGGGTTGGAACTAGATGATCTTCAGGTACTTTCCAACCCTAACTATTCTATGATTCTACGGTTCTATGAACTATGTAGACTGCTGTGAAGAAATGTAACTTCATAACTACATCCCTGCCAGTAGGGGCATTCTTTGAAATTCTCATTAGGTCTGTGCCTGATTGCAGCTAATAATAATGTGTGATGGTGTTGAGTGGATTACAGGAGAAAGTGATTTTTTTTTTTTACCAGATTGCTTTAGAGAGATGTTATTGTCAATTATAACAATTTACTGAGTACTCATCTACTCTTTTGAAGGTGTAATTTCACTACTCTGCGGTTATATGGGAAGTGATGCGTCAGTCCATCACAAAACATCTTATCAAGGCAGGATTGTATGTGCAACTAAAAAAATATGGCAAGTGTAATTTTATCCAGTCAGCCAATCTAAACCCACTGATGTCTGGCATCAGTGAATTAGTGAAAAGCCTGACTTGCATGTAGGCATAATATCATATGAACAGATGGACATGTGTACAAATATCTGAGACCATCTATAATCAGAAAATGTGTTTGTGAAGGTCACAAGTTTAGCCAGGAAGTACCAGATGGTTTTCTGTCCTGAGGTTATAGGAATCCAGCTATGGGAATGTACCATTTTTAATACTACTTTTGGCTAGATAAAATCCCTAAAATTAATAAAACTCCTTCATGACTTATGAAGAAAAGTATTCAACTTTAATTATTTTTTTAAGAAATATCTTAATATTTCTTATTATTAATAATCTTTTAAAAATAGCATCACTTATATAAGTAAAACATTGATTTATTGGTAATAGAAAAGGATGCATAACAATACCCTTAATGAAACCTATTAGACTTTTTTGTTACAACAGCTGAACTCCTATTATAAATAGAACTGATGAAAATTATGGTGGCCTTTAGTGGATGAATAAATAATTCTGCTCTTTCATGTTCCAACTACAGACAAATCTTGAAAAAAAAAATTAAAAATACCCGGCATATCTGTCTGAAGGAGTTCGGTTCTGATGCTGGGTTCCATTATATTTTAAAGTATACGTGGAAGTCAATGACAAGGAATGTTGCCAATTAGAATGAAAGAAGACATTTTTTTTCTTCTTCTTCTTCTTTTATATATCTTGTCTTCCCTTTCTATCATAAGTATCATATTATTGGACATGAAGCGACACAATATTGCCTGTATCAATGCTTTCTGCAGACGTGCACCTCAATATGATAGGCACATTCTAAACATTTTGTTGCTTCCTTTAGATTTCTAATAATGCGTGCTTCTTTGAAACTAGGATTTTCAAGTAACTGGGGGCATAATTTGACTTCATATAATTCTATGCAGCCTTCTAGAATGAAGGATCAGGATATGATAATGATAGTGGCAATAAAAATGACAACAATAATATTTAATATTAATGACAGTTAATGCTATATTAATATTGATTCATATTAATAAATAATATTTAATAATACTATGTGTCATTAGTTGTTATTTGTCATTATTGGATGCTGTCACTTTTGTTTTTCTTCAAGAAAATTATTTCAGTTTTATTATTGATAATTGCAACTCTTCCCTTCATACAGTATTCTTGCAAAAATTCAAAACAAATGGAGATACATATTTTTAATCTTTCTTCTTTTGTAAGAAATCACGATTAAAGTTTTAACACTTATGCATGCAGATTGTTTTGTGTGCAACTGATTTTTTCTGCTGTCCTTTCTTGCAGGATCTCTCCAATGAGCAAAATAGATTGCTAATACTGAATAAGATCTGAATGGATTTCTCTCTCTGAAAAATTTCCAAATCAATATTTACATAAAGTGGGCTTAAAATCACGAACATCCACTGATGTATGTTGACATAATGTTATTGAATTCAGAGTTTAATTTACAGAAACTGGTATGTCTTTACAACATGAGTAATTAAGTAATATTTCTTCGGACTTTTGTAATACATCCAGAAATTCTACCTTTCTGATGTACTCTTCAGTATAATACTTTCTATTAAAATTTTGGTGCATGTTTAATTTTATTGGTTCTCTTGCAAATACAATCCCTTCACTGCTCTCCTCCCTGCCCCTCACCCCACCCCACACACAGACTTGAAATATATTTTATACATTTTTCCTATGGCATTTCCAAATATCTCTCATCTCAGTACTTGTAAATTTATACACATCCTTAGGCTTTACAGAGCACAGCTGACAAATTCTATGCTCATGAATACAAGAGTACATTTCATAAGCTTTATTACTTAAAAAGCATAGAATAAAACATACAAAAGCTGCTGATCTAAAACATGGTCTGAGATATTCTTTAAGCTTTTGTATGTTTGAGAATGAACATACACTGTCAATGCACATAATACTGCAAAGTCATCAAACCTTAACCTTGGAAAAAAATAGCATAGAATGTGTGATCCAACAGTTTGGCAAGTGTTATAAATGGTCGAAGTCCAATTATAAAATCAAAGGTAATTTATTGCAATTTAATACAAAGAGGTAATAAGCAAAGCAGCTCTGGGTGTGCGGGGAGCCACTGCTCCACCAACACACACACTAGGGAAGTGACAATGTACTATATTTATTGTATGCATCGCAACATGTAAATTTTCCTTTGCTTTGTATTACAATTAGTTTCGCAACACTGTTCTGCATGCGCACTGCCTCCTGGTGGTCTTGGGCAGGGGTCCCGGGATGAAGTAAGGGTCCTCCTCGTTGCTGCACTTTTCACCTCAGTGGGATTGACGCATGCTCAGTTCATTTCTTTTTGATCTCATCATTTCTGTACTGGTTCGTACTAGTCCTCCCGGATGCTGTCTATTCTTTATTGGTGAAACAGGATATTGTGATTTGACATTTACAAATTACTACTTGTTTCAGAATCGCTCAAGCATCTTATACCAGCCTTGTTCAATAAGCAAGTTAACAATTAGCAATCAATTATTAGTAAATTAACAATTAGCAATTTTTCATAATCAGCAAATTCATAGTTTACATTTATTACACAAGTGTTTTTCATACTGCTTTATCTCACTGAAAATGATTTAAAATTCTTGCTAGTTTTATAAATCCTCTGCTACTCTATCAAAATGTTCTTGAAAGATTTTCATAGTCTGCTCCATTCAAGGTCTGATACAGCTGACAAGACAATGTCAGAGGCAATTTTAACATGTTAAAGACCTTGCTTTATTACATCCTGGTCAGTGCTGACTGTAGCAGAAGCAGAGAAAAGACTTTCATTATGTCAGGGAAAAAATGTTAAGCAGAAAAACAGGATGCCAATTTTTTAACCTTCACCAATATAACCTTCTCTAAAATTATAGAAACATGTCTAATTAGGTGAAAGAAAAAAGTAGATCGCAAACTAGACAAGTAAAAGTAGATCGCAAACTAGACAAGTAAAAGTAGAAATCTCTACTTCTTTGAAAAAAACCTGAAAAATCATTAATTAGTTTTTTTCACTTCTTTTTATTTCTCTGTGAAGTTATAAAAACCCCCATAGTTTATGAAAAAGAAACCACAAGCCACCAACCAAATGCAAAGATTAAGCGTGCACTAGCTTTTGCTTTACAATCAGTTACTTTTATATTTCGGTGACCTGAACAAGAAAATGTGAAATCGAGCATATGCAATTACATATTTGTCACTCAGATCAACACAATTTAAATTTAAAATTTTTATTTTAAATTAAAACAAAAATGATAATTTACAACAAGTTCTTACGTGAAATGATCTAAGATAATAATTAAAAATTGTGCCTACAGAAATACCAATAGTGTTAGTTTTGTTTAAATCAACACCAGGCAGCCAGATCTTATTACTAACTACAAAAAATTATATGCTTATTCAAAATCATATGAAGCTGTCTAAATTTCAACTTCCTATTACTTTAGTGAACATTCAAAGGCCAAAAAAAAAACACCTTCATGAATCAATATGATTCAATAGTCACTGGCATTGACATATATCTCCTCATAGATTTAAGTGAGATTAGGAAACGTTTATGTATCTAATCCCATTTTCTTAGTGAATTTATACTTCTTTGGTTTGACTGAGTACAGCACTACACCCAGGATGCTGTTAATCTATATGTACAAAGTGCTCCACACAGTAAAATCGTAAGAGGTGGAATACTTTTGAAGCTTGTTGTAACTAGCTTTTTAGTAATTTTAAAAAACGTATTTTATTAGAACTTTGGAATAAAAGACTGAAGCAGCATTAAGCAAATAAAGTAGATTTAATTTCTTTTTTTATATCTTGTTTCCTGCTTACATTATTTATTGATGTGCCATATTTAAATTAGTGCTATGTTATAATCTTACAATCATAGAATCATAGAATGGTTTGGTTTGAAGGAACCTTAATGATCATCTAGTTATAAGGCGCCATCCAACCTGGCCTTGAATTGGAATGGGATAAGGCAGCCACAACTTCTCTGGACAACCTGGTCCAGGGTCTCACCACCCTCATAGTAAAGAATTGCTTTCCTAATCATAGAATCATAGAATAGTTAGGGTTGGAAAGGACCTTAAGATCATCTAGTTCCAGCCCCCCTGCCAGGGGCAGGGACACCTCCCATTAAACCATGCCACCCAAGGCTATGTCCAATCCAGCCTTGAACACCGTCAGTGATGGAGCATTCACAACTACCCTAGTATCATGGTTTAAGCCTCTTTAGCTCACAAAGTTTTGCTCACTCACTCCCCCTTCTTTCTTCCCCCTGCTCCCGGAGGGATGGGAAGGAGAATCGAAAGAATGCAACTCCCGCAGGTTGAGATAAGAACAGTTTAGTAACTAAGGTATAAGACAAGACCACTACAGCTACCACCAACAACAATAATGACAAGGCAAATGCAAGGAAAGAATACAATCGCTCAACACCTATACCCAGCTCGACCAAGCAGTGCACCCCCACCCTTCCAGGTCTCTGCTCTCCGTTTTCACATCCTGGGCATGACGTGCTGTGGTATGGAATACCTCTTTGGTCAGTTTGGGTCAGGTGACCTGTCTCTGCTTCCTCCCAGCTTCCCCTCCTCCCTGGCAGAGCATGAGACTCAGAAAGTCCTTGGTCAGACCAAAACATCACTAAGGAGTAACTGAAAACACTGGTGTTATCAGCGCAGTTCACAGGCCGAAAGTCAAAAACGCAGCTCTGCACTAGCTACTAAGATGGAGAAAAATGTCTGCTACTGCTGAACCCATGACAGTAGTACATATTCATTATTCAATACAGGGCATAGGCTAAAAGTATTTTGAGAGTTAATTGAAAAAATTAGCACTGATGGTACTCATATGATATTAACATTGTTGTGGCAATAATCAAGAGATCATAAAGAAAAGTGTGGTGATATTTTACTGTGTATACTAGGGAGATAAAGAATTAAGGAGATCTTAACAAGATATGAAACAAAAAGTTATTCTGCTGGCTTTGTATGCAAAGAATATCAAAAGCACAAATACAAACCTTAGACGATTTTTGCTTCTTAATTGAAATGGATTAAAGTTGTGAGTGCTTATTCCCTGCACTGATCATAGAGCTTCTTAACACTTCCAGTCAGAAAAGCACTTCAGCTCATATCAGGTGAGGTGAGTATTTGATTTTCTAGTTCCACTGGAAACGCCCATGCTTTTTAAAATTCTGTGCATTTATAAGCAATGAAATTAAACAAATGAAGAAACAAATACAAGAGTTTTCTCTTTTCTTCCTCATAATGGGTGATTTATTTTCTCTTGATAGACTGTATGGTTTATTTAGAATAGTTAGATCTTTAGTATCCCCAAACCAATACTCTTAAATCTTAGTGGCCATTCCATTGCTATAGGGGATGTAGCTACATGCTCAAAATAATACTGAACTGTTTTTAAGCAAAGGTTTAAAAATCTTTTCAGATCAGTCAAAAGTCCATGAATACCAAATACAGGATACCTTAAGGCTCAAAACCTGATTCTTGAGCCTCTTAAAATTATTGTATAACTAAC
The DNA here is from genome assembly GCA_028858755.1 of Ara ararauna. Taxonomy (NCBI): domain Eukaryota; kingdom Metazoa; phylum Chordata; class Aves; order Psittaciformes; family Psittacidae; genus Ara; species Ara ararauna. Next base: position 24,146,188 of record CM054376.1, read on the forward strand.
ACCAAAACTTATTTAAAGTCCATTCATGTTTCCGTGTAGATGAGGAGCAAATATAAACATATCAGCACCACTACAGAAAATGGTATCACTCATTTTCATACGTACGTATTCACACACACACAAATAAAATAGGGCATATAAATATGCTCTGTTACATATACTTTTATCCTCTTTCTTTAGTCTGCATAATTGCCAAGAGAAAATATATTATTTGAACTCTTTTCAGGTTGAATACCAAATAAAAACATAGCTGCCATAAGGTTTAGGATTTTCAAAATCATAAGGTGAAGCATAGCTCATGATCCTAGGAGATTACAATACTAAAAGATAAAGTAAAATAAAAATTTAAAAATAATGTACAACTTTAATGGCATATTTATAAAAATGTTTGGTAGCTAACCTCCAATAACCTCAACACTTTCTAATCTTAGCAATTACTTTTAGACAGCATATGGAGTAGAATTAGGATAGATTTGGCAGAGGACAGAAATGCAGGTATTTTTAGAGTACTTAGGTTCAACACAATTAACTATTTAATGTTTTATTCCTTAATAGAGTACATTTAAATGTACATCTCTTCTTTGTTTAAAACAATTTTTCAACGTACTTAGGAGATAAGCAGACTATTCAAGCAGTGTCTTAGAACATTTGTGGAACCTGTAACACATTAACCTAAACCAGGGCATTAGAGAAAAATGGTTCTAGAGCTGACTATTACATACTTTCCTCCCATCCACCTAGAAATATACACCCAGATGCTATATCTGTAAGGGTTTTATTAAGACCTGAAACCTTTTTCTAGAATAGATGAAGTTTCTATTGTAAGTCCATATGATTTTTTAACTTTCCTTGTCTTGGTATGTGCTAAATGATTGCAGAAAATAGCATTCTGACTTTGGAATCATTTATAGTTGTGAAAGTACACAAAACTGGTGCTTTGATCAGTTTACTAAATATATCATTTGCTTTACAAAGGAAAATGCACCCCATAAGATGACCAAAACCTCTGCAAATTGGTTTTGCTTTGTTAAAATTATGGTAAAATTTTTCAGGCATCCTGAGAAATATGTCAGCTGTTTCCTCAATTCGAAGCTGCTTTTTATTCTTGAGCTGGAAGTCAGTGTCACTCTGTTTCTGTTGTTGATGAACTTTCACTGTAGTTACTTGGAGCTTTCCTTGGAAAACATTAAGATTTCCATCTTACTCCGCCTTTTTTTGTAATGGGTACACTTTGACATTAAAAACCGAAGGTTTGTTCTTCAGACACTCAGGTGAAAAAAGAAACGGAAAGAAAACAAAAAAAAACCCAAAAAAACCCAAACAAACAAACAAACAAAAAAAAAACCAAAAAAAACCCAAACCCAACCTATAAAGCAACTTTTTTGTTTTTGGAAAAAAATTTAATCTCAATGAAAGCATCACATATATGAATCACCAGTTACTATGAACTTAGGAAGAAAGTAAAGAAGGGGGGAAAAATGGAAAATTAAATTTTGAAAATATTTCAGGATGTCATGACCCTACTGTAGCCATATAAATTGAAATGCACAGCCTTTAATGATTTCTTACTGCATGGAAAACATCCTTAAACTCACAACTGGATGCAGCCTGACTCACAAATCTAAATAATCAACTGATCCCTGAGGATCTACTGCATGCATGATTCTTCAAATGGTAAAAGCAGCAACTGAGATTCTACAGGACACCTGTTCTGTTTCTCAATAATCTTTTTCAGTTTTCCAAAATCCTGAATAGTGCTTGTGGTGATCATCAAGAGCACAGAACAACTAAATACAAATAAGAAATTACATACTATAGAATTGCACATACTTGGAATTGCATACTTGGAATTGCACATACCTAAAAAGCATTCTCAATTATTCCTACTAAAAATCAAGCCATGACAAAATGTGATTGCAATACAATAGAAGTTATTTTGACATCTGAAATAATAAATTTTCAAAATTTGTCTCTTTGTGTGTGATGGCTTATTTTCTAGAAACTAAATATCTTTTCCAGTTCAGCTTCTAAGATTAGAAAGATGAAATGAAGCAAAACCCCTTTTTACAGTAACTGCGCAGATGGAGAGAACAGAACTTGAAATCACAATACAGTAATTGATTAGGATTGCGATGATGTTAATTCCAATTAAAACAACACTGACAAGACAAATGTTCATTTGAAATCAATATTGTGGTAATGAGGGGTCTATATCTTGTCGTCACTGCTGATTTATTTCAACAAGCACTGACTTTTCAGACTGAGTTTACCTGCCAAGAGAACCACTCAAAATAAATGATGATGCAGATAGACAGATAATTAAAAGAATGTTGGAGGAGAATTATAGTCAATCACAGGAATGGTATCACTGAAGACAAAAAATACCTGTTTCCATAGTTGTGACTTAACAGCTATGCAAAATACATTCTCTTAATTTCAAAATTTTCTTGAAAATGAAAAATAAAATTGAATGGTTCCTTCCCCAAAGTGAGGTAATCTTCTACATAATATTAGGTACTCAGTGATTACAGTTTTAAATTTATTAAAATGTTTGAAAACTTAGCGGTATATTTTTTTATCTTTCCTAAAGGATGTCCCTTATATATATGTGTGTATATATATATATAAAAAAATATAAGCAGCCCTCATAGTACTGTGTTTTGTAGCTAGGACTGTGTTGATAACACACCGATATTTTTACTACCTCTGGGGGTTAACCACACAGAATCAAAGCTGACTCATCAATGGCACGCCATCCTCCTCCAAAGTCCAGTAGTCTGGCTGCGGGCAAGAGGTTAGGAGAGGACGTAGGAAGGACACTTGACCCAAACTGACCAAAGGGATGTTTCATACCCTATAACATCATGACTGGGAAAAAAAGCTAAAAGAGAGGAAGTGCCAGAAAAGGGTGTGGGGACTGCATTTGTCTCCAGAAGTAACCACTATGTGTACTGAGGCCCTACTTCCCAGGACACGGCTGGACGTCACTTGCTAATAGGAAGTAGGAATAAATCTTTCTGATTTCCTTTGCTTCCATGCATGGCTTCTGTTTTTCTTTATTAAACTGTCTTTATCTCAACCCACAAGTTTTCATCTTATTTTCTGCCACTGTCATGCTGATGAGGGAAGTGGGACACCATGCTAGTGGGCACATGGGAGGCCAGCCAAGGTCAACCAACTACAGTCCTATTTTATTACTTTTAAATACATAACTGAAAATTTATATAAGAGTCTAGAATGAAAAAATGAATGGACACAGACATCAGCAACATCAGGTGCTATGTCAGGATAAGAATAAACATATTATTGTAAAACCTAAGTGTCCTATACCACTAACCTACACTAACTATGCATGTTGTAAAATATTTTACACTATGAAGTTCACCTCCTACATTTCAGTCATTTCTCATGCAAAGTATTTCACAGTTTCTTGTACAATAATTCTTTATTATTGTTGACAACTGGTGCATTAAATGCAACCATATGTTTTCTGGACTCTAAAGGTCTATTTCTGTTGCTAAGTATATACAATAACAGTTTATAGCACATCTACAGTCTGTAGTTTGCAAGTTTCAAGTTCTCAAAAGTGTATGATTTGAGAACTAGAGCATGCATAATAAATAAATATACTTCCCATGCTCTCTTGAATTCACTTTCCTTGCAAAATAAGCAAATGCCCATCCACAATTAAATTTTATTTGAAGTGATTGTGTTAAAATGCCAGTACAGCCTAATTAGCAGAAAGATGCTAAGTTGCAGGTCGGGAAAAGTGGCAGTGGTCTGGAATTTTTTATTCAGATCTTGTGGTACACTGCCAACAAAGAGAGAAGTAGTATCACTGATATTAGACGTCATCCAAGATTAAATGTAGGACAGAATTTCGTATCATGACTAGATACTAATCTGAAAAAAACCTTTCAAACACAAGATTCTTAGAGTTTATGACAATAATAAATTACTTCTCTGCCCAATGTATTTGTCTGCATAGTTCTCTCCAGAATCAATCTACAGTGAATTTCACATGCAAAGTCTGTATTACGTACTATTGTGGGTTTTTCTTGACATTCCAACACTATGCCAAACCAGATAAATATTGGAAAGTATGAAAGACAGACATTTAAAACAATCTTTTTCCTCATTCATCTGGGACAGAGACACAAATCCAATACCAAGAATTTTTCATGCTTTAAGTAGCACAAATCTACAGTTTGCTCATGCTTCAGGAATAGTCTAGTTACTTTCATAGCTAGACTCATAAATGTTTTATGATTTACAAGAGCACTACAGCTGAAGCAGCATGATTTTAATATTACTCCTGTTACTATTTATTCCTTATATATTTGTAAATTACAGGTCCAGGAACCATCACTGTGATGATCTAGCTTGAATTCCCGCAAAACCCACAATTTTCATAGAAGTTAATGAATTTATCATTTTCAATTCCTATTACAGCAATGAGATTTTGTAGAGGAAAAAAATAATTCTCCAAACATTGCAGTTTTTATATTAAAGTTACTAATTTTGGATAATTTCCTTCATTTATTAGCTGACTTAAATGTTATAAAAGTATATCGTAGGATCATAGAATATCTCAGGTTTGAAGGGACCCATGAGGATTATCAAGTCTAATTTCCCTGCTCCTCACAGGAAAAATATCTTTGTACAAAATCAGCATTTCTCCAACACCAAGAACTACCAAGCCAGGTTCGCCTGCCAGATAATGCTTTGTGCACTGCTGAATTCCTGTTTATCTCCATTGATACGTAGTGGATATCTGGATTCTGTGTAACAGTTTCTTAAATGAAAGATGGAGCTCACTATGCTTCTCAATGAAAGATAACACCTCAGTGACTGCAGTTTGGTATAGTTCTCAACCCACTGCTCTTCAGCTGTTGACTGAATAACAGGAGAAAGTACTAACTGACCAGTCTAAATAATGCAATTCCTCTATTGCAACTGCATTTGTATTAGTTTTTCTTAATTCATACTAATATAAATGTAGTTTCACATTCAGTAACTTATTCACTGTATATGAGAAAATCTTCTGGTTTGCCAAAATACACAATCATCTTCTAAGTATGGCTTGAATTCTTACTAATATCTGAAGAATGTAAAATAGAAATTTGCAGTGTGCTCACCTGGTGAGTGATAATTTTCCATGGGACTGTACTGACGCCTAGCTATACATGCCAGCTAGCTAATTTTCAAAGAGAGAAGAATATACTATTTCAAATTACTTTTTAATTACAGAGATCACCGCAAAGGGAAAGCAGTCATACAAACTGACACTGAGAATGTGACAATGTGGCAAGGGATCCTCTTATAATAATATGTTTATGTGTCCAATTCCTGATTTTACTCATAATGAAAGGCATATTATTAACTTGCATGCATATCACAACCAGATGAATCTGGATTTGCATTTTGTCTTCTCAATCCTTTTATCATATTAGTAATGATATATATTGATTCTGAGTAAGATGTTCAATTTGTCAGACTGAAGTAATTTCTTGGAAATACCACTATTAGTATTGCACACCTATTCAGAATTATAATTTGAAGCTCATTCATTAATTTTTAAAGCACTGGATATGTATCATGAGCCAGATCTAATAAAAGAATTACCTGCACTGCAAACCCTAAGATGTAAGATATACTTTTTTTTTAGGTGAGTGGTTATGTACACCCTAAAGAACAAGGTTTCTTGCTTACTTGTTTCTCTTTTTAGATGCACAATTTAATTATTTTCCTGAAGGTTCAACTTAACAAAGGTATTTTTTTTCTGTCTGTGTATTGCAGCATAGCTGTTTATGTTATAGAAAGATTTTTGCTAGATTATTTCTGAATTTTCCTCTTTAATTTATTCTTAAGTCAGGTAGTATTTAATCAGTCAAGTCAAAATGTAATAAAAACAGTTTTATTAGTCAAATTACAATGCTAACATTATTGGCCATACTACCCAATTAATACAGAAATTTGAAATAAATAAAAAAAAATACGGTTAAAATTGGTATACAAAATGTTTTAGCATCAATCTCTCTTCTGGTATTTTGCTGCCCCTTTCAAAGTCCCCTGGGTTCTTCCAGCTTCATGGAAGGAGGGCAAACGGTCTTTCAGATAAGCCGCCAATATCCCTCATGTCTTTCTCTTCAGTCTTGAGATTTGCTTAAGGGTTATTTGATACATTTTCTAATGTATAAAATGTTTCCTTCTCACACAGTCTCACACACCGGATCTTACCCCAGTAAGATCCCCCGTGATCCTCCCACAGGAAGGATGTCTGTTGCACGGTGACCTCCTGCTCTGCTCAGACCTTTGCCACAGCAAGGATTCACACAGCTCTGGCTGAAGCAGGTGCAGTAAAATGGTTTCATCACTACCAGGCCTGATTGTCACTGGTTATCACCCTAGGGCCTCCCTCACTCTGCCTCTAGCCCAGGACCCCAGTTCAGACCCCCCTCACCACTCACAACCATCGGTCTCTGCTCTAGTGACACCACAGCAGGGCTGGTCTCCAGCTCTTCACAGCCCTGCCCAGACTGGCCATAGGCCCTGCCAAGCCAGGCGCCATCTATAGGCCTAGACCCATCCCAGATTCAGGCCATCCGCAAGGCCTGCCCAGCCACCTCAGGGCCATGTCTGACTCTGGTTCCCCTCACCCAGCCAGCCTGAGACGGTGTCTGGCTGCCCCACAGTCTACCTGAAACAAACATGAAAGTGTGAAAACAATGCAGTGCCTATCCAGCACACATTTCTCTGTGTTCCGAAAGTGAAAGTATAACGAATGGAAAATGTGTTTCAGGAGTCAAAGTTTACTGATTTGCTGTTTACGGAAGTAAACATAGAATAAGCCTAGGTGACTATTACCATTCCATTCCTACAACAGCAATAATCCAGTTCCAGTTATAGGAGTGGTCAGCTCTTGGGGCTCTAGAAAGCACTTTAAAAAATATTAATTTATCATGGTTTGTCATGTGCTTTTGCTTTGAAGTACCCAGAAAATAATATGTATGAAAAAGTAGTACTGTCAAGCTTGCATTGGGTAGTGCAGAGAATGATTAAGTTGTCTTTCCATCTACAGCTTGGGGGTTCATCATTGTAGCATATTTTCTTACACAGTTCAAAAGACATTTCATCCATGAAATACATTAAAGCCATTTTCTTACACTGTCACAGTGCTTATTGAAATATCAAGTCTTTTTGCTAGGGAAGGTGATATAAGCTGATTAAATATATTGGGAAGCTTTTGATATCAAGTAGCCCATTTGATTTCCATCTCTGACTTACTCACAGTAGTCTATGCATGTCTCCCCAGTGGATGGTGTCACTTCTGAGCTCCTGAACTGTACTAATCATTTAGCTACAGCTCAGGAAAAGTTGAAGGCCAGAGGATTATAAAGAAAGGAAAGGGAAAGGGAAAGGGAAAGGGAAAGGGAAAGGGAAAGGGAAAGGGAAAAGGGAAAAGGAAAGGGAAAGGGTTTTGAGGGTTTTTTTACTACTTAATAGTAGTCTTTTTCTCTTTTCTCTTTTTTTCTTTTCCTTTCTCTCCAGCATTTTTTTTTTTTTTTTAGACTGCTGAGATTTTCATCAGGTTAAAATAAAATCTTGGCTTGGTAAAGTTGTGCTTTCTTTTTTGTCTATACCCAGATTTTGTGTGTAATATAATAACTCTAAGGATTCTTATGTTGTGTGAGATGTGGATTTTGATATCTTTGGTGAAATGAATCTGAGCCGATTCCCTGATCTTTCTCGTATAAAGATAGTGCAGTTTTTCTTAAAAACCTTTAAGGTCTAACTTATTGCCTTCATGCTTTGAATCCTAAGTGATCAATGTGCTTCTCTACAGCCTGTAGAATAGAATTGTTATAGAATTTAGGCAACACCTGTGTTACTGACAGGAAATGATCAGCAGTTCAAAGTCCAAGCAAAACTACCTGGTTCATAGTCATAACTAACCTTTCTTTTACTCCAAAATAGGATGCTACTTTCAAAGTGCCCATTGGGAGTGGTACATGCCATGTATATACCTTGAACTGTGCCCAGGATTTTCTGGAAAAATGCAAGTTGACACGAGTGAAAACATTAAACAGACATGTTAACTAAGTTAATTACTCAGTATAAATACTTGCAGAAGAATGCTTGAGCACTTAAACCCAGCTTTATTTATAGAGTAGAAATAGCATAATACATTTCTCTCAACATTTATTCTTGCCCAGCTCTTAAGTAGCTGCATGAATTAGGTAAAAGGAGGTCAAGTTTGCATTCTGAGACAACCAACTCTCCACTTAAGTTTGTTACTGCTTTTGCCTAAAGGCTAGTGTTGTGATCTTAAATTGTTTTTGAGGATCATAATACTTCTACTGTTATATATCCTCTATATCGTTATATATGCTTGTTCTGATTTTTAAGTTAAAATAATGTCTGGGTTATTTTCGAAAATCACACTTCACTTGCAACAAATTCAAGATCATAAAGAAGCTTTGTATTGATTAAGGTTAACATAGACTGAAAATTTAACCTTATTCAGAAGAACAGGATTATTCTGCATTTTGCAATTTGAACATCTTTACAAAGGCAAAGCATCACAGTCTTCTAGTATTCAAAGATGTGTTCTGAACTTTAACATCCTTCTTTGTCAAACTATCCCCTTAGTGATTCTGAAGTATCTGGGTAATTTAATGTTCACTTATTTCTGAATTTATAAATATTTCATATGAAACTCACTTACTCAATTTCTTTTCATACATGTAAAACACTGTTTTAGTAAGAACTAAATTCATATAACTTTACTATGATTCTAGTTCTGCTATCTCTATTTTTGCATTGATAATCCTGATTTATACTTCCACCATTTTTTGTTCAGAGAACAATGATTGTACAACCATAAAAATGATGAGTCATGGAATAATTTATATGGAACAAATGTTAAGAGCTTTTTGATTATTTTCACAACAATAAATGTATTATATATTTAATTATAAAATAAATTTCAATAGTTCTTGGCTATAAATAGAAGTTGATGGAAGGTGAGAAATTCTGATTAAAGCAACTGACATTCTAATAATGCTTTGGACCTGATGGAGTCACTATTTATACAATGGCTATTCCTGCTCTTTTCTCACTGGGTTGTTATAAACCTGGTTTTGTGGGCTACATGAAGAGTGGCTCTTTAGGACTGCATAATTATTACTGTTTTTTCTGTTTTATCTTCACATTTGGCTCTTCAAATGGAAATTTCTGTTAATCCAAAATTAATATCTGCAAGCAGATATGATAGCATATTTTTCCCACCTCTTTCTTGCAAGATATATTTTTTAGTTTTTTTTTTTTTCCACATCTTTCATTGAAAATCCTCTAGAGATTTTATCCCAAAGACAGCTGAAACAGTCATTGGTAGCTCAAGAGCATAAGTTGTCTCATCGAGATGCTATTGGGTATTCCCACATACTCATGATAAAAAGACAGAACTGAAACAGATATACATTTGTAAGAATGTCACTAGACAGCATTCTACACTAAAAGTTAGACAAAATGCTAAAAAATTAAGTATAAACTTCCTTACTACACAAATGATAAATTTTATAATGTCAGTTTTAGATAGTTTCTTAGTATTCCAGAGGTGTTTTCCAGAAAGTTTTACTTATCTTTGCCACAGCAATATTTCACTACTCTTGTAGTTGTTACTACTCTTTAGTAACAATTCAGTCAGTATGCATTTGCTTTTATAATTAACAGGATTTATAAGATATTTGACAAAGAAGATCTCTAATGAAGAGAGTTAAAAATGGTTATATAAAAAAACATAAGGAATACTTCTGGAAGGAGTTCTATTAATGTTTTTATCCCCAACTTTGAATGAGCTTTTTCAACTATAGAATCCAGACCCTTTACTATATTTCTAAAAATAAATTAGATATTCAGCAATGGATTATTCATAAAATAAATACTAAAAAAATACTAAACCCAAAACCAATGCAAACAAAAAAACCCAAACCCTAAATCCCTAATATTTTTTTCTTCTTTTGTTTGGCATTAGATTTTTTTGTTAGCTTATTTTACCCACTTTGAAGAAAAATGCCTTTTTTTGCTTCTTTGTGGCATTTCAGGAAGGCTGTTTTCTTCCATAGAAAGATGAAAATACCTATGAAAAAGCTAGTCATCTCATGATGTTTCATGTGAGAGAAATGCAGACATACAGTGAATATCATAAACTGCTTCAATGTTTTATAATTTTGAAATAACTTGAGCTGCCCTAAAACAAGGCATAGACCCTAATAAAGAATAAGTCTTTATGACTGTTTCAATTGATTGCTTTTGAGGAAAGAAAATAGGGAAAAATCATTATGTGCACTAGTAAAAGTTTCATTGTAAGTGGCAGTTCAGTTTAATTCATGTCGCCTTAGTCATGACAGCAATAGCAAATGAAGAAATGGAGGACAGATTCCTGGGGATAATTAAGTAGTGTTGATCTCAGGAAAGTTGTCTTTTCAACGAAACACTGATTGCATTGTTCATAACAAAACTACCTCAGCAAGACAAACTAATTCGTGACCATCTGAACTTACTTAGCCAAATGAAAAAAGTAATTAAAAATGCCATCATCACTGAATCTACCACTGAACAGCTAGCTCTATTGATAAGCAATACAGCAAGTTAAAGCTACTTTGGAACACAATAAAACTTAATCTGCTTGCTAAGTAGTAATTAGAAAGCAATAAGGGAATATAAGATTATTGTTGAGAAACTGTTATTATGATGCAAACAAATTAAAATGCTGTTTAATTTCCCACATCTAAAAATCCCTCATTCTTTAAATAAGGTAAGTGGGTGAAAATCAAATTTTCTCAAGAGTGGAACTCAAAGCCTCTAGAAGGTTTTCACTGATTATTTGTTCTGTGACTGAAGTGGTTATGGAATGCAAAATGCATGACAGGGTGAATCTTGCTTACCCTTTGCAAACAGGATGGCCACTGAAATAGATGATCCATGAGTTCAGCAGTTCTTCTGGTGGATTAGTCAGTTGCATAGTGACCTTTCTTATGCATTGCTTTAAAAACATAAATTGGAAAAAAAACCAAAACCAGACAACAAAAAATAATAGCAAATTGCCTCTTTAATATTTTGAAAGTGATTGAAAAACTTACGAAAAAATAGGAAAAAAAAAGTTTATTAAGTTATGTTTACAGATATTATTTGTATTTTTGGTTCCAATTTATATTGTTAAAAAGCGCAAAATAGAATTATTGCAAACATTATGTATATTATAGGAGAAGGGTTTTTATAGGTATTCACTGTATGTGTGCAATAAGTTTTTACTGACTGTGGAAGAAGTGTGTACCATATCTAAAAAATGATGTAATGACTGTCAGAAACTTCAAAAAGCAAATAACATAAAAGATTGTCAACCATTGATTTGAAGGGGACATATAATATAGATTGGGGATTTTTCCTAGATTTTCTTAATGGTAGCATGCAGTCTGACACAGAGCTATGATTATTCTTCTCTCCAGCCGGTCAGTCCTTCACTCCATCTTTTCTTGTAAATGTAAATTGTTTGTGTCTTAATAACAGAGGCACTGATTTATATCCAGAGCCCTATTCAAAAGATGTTCTTTTGAAAATATGCTGAAAATGTTATTTAGTATTTAAACATATTTTAAAATACTGGATTTCCTAATATATCCTGCACAGTTTTGTTTGCAGATCTAGGAACACAAATCAAGAAAACACTAAGCATTCATTTAAGTCAATCCCTAATCAAGGGAAAATTTAGTGTTAAATACATATACTCCATAGAATGACTCTTTCCAGTACACTTCATGACTCTTTCAATACTAACTACAGGGGGCTATATTGGAACTTCGTATATTATGGTTCAGATACCCATGTGGGTTTTTTTGTCACACTTCACAAAATTTTTGTTTGTTTATTTCATGTCTACATTTAACTACTTTTGTTTTATGATGTCCTTCATTAGCCCAAGGCTGAGAAACCATTCCCTGATTCTGACTGGTTTCCAGCTTTAGGTAACACAGTAATTTATGAGGGATATCATGGCTATTATTTATCACAGTAATAGAAGAAAACCAACAGGAGCTGAACAAATCCTGTACTATAGGTACGTGAGTGATGATAACAGCATTAATATTACCTTAGGCATTTTTAAGGAGAGTGTAAACCTCAGAAAAAAGAAAAAAAAAACAGAAAAGAAGAATGTGTGAACAGCTGTTCAGATACAAGTTTTGTTATATTAAGAGAAGACTATCACAACTTTTGAAAAAAGTAACAGTTTCTTTCAGAGTACCATGAAGATAAGCCATAAACCTGAAAAGATCTGCTCTCCTCGAAAATTATGAATTATTACTTTCTGAATTGCACATGATTATTAAGAATATCTATAGTTAGTTCTTCTCTTGGCTAGCTCATTTGAAGATAAGTAAGCCTGCTCTCTAGATCAAGGAAAAACACTTCTAGGACAGCAGCTCTATAGATGTGGGTAAATATCCCATGTTATTTAACAATTTTTATGCCAGATTAAAGATATTTTGACCATATAGTTCTCTGCAGTGCCTTTGGCCTGATCTGCTCAATCTTACATTCTTATGACTCCTTTCTTCTGCTCTTTCTTCTCTGTGCAGTTCTTTCTTATCAACTTTTTCTGTACCTACATTATAAATTTATCTACCACAAATCAATTTTGCAAAAACACTAAAGACATCTAGCCATTGTCTCAGGCTCTATCAACCCACACAAGACAGAACCATAGAATTATAGAAACATAGAATATTCTGGGCTGGAAAGAACCTAGAGGTTGTCTAGTTCCAACCTCCCTACCATGGGCAGGGACACCTCACACTAAACCATGCGACCCAAGGCTCTGTCCAACCTGGCCTTGAATATTGCCAGGGATGGAGAATTCTCAACTTCCCTGGGCAACCCATTCCAGTGCCTCACCACGCTTACAGCAAAAAACTTTCCCTTTTTCCACTCATCGGGAACTTCACCTGACTGCCATGATTTCTCAAATATGATGGACAGTGGCTTAGCAACTTCATTTGCTAGCTCCTTCAGGACCCGCGGATGGATTTCATCAGGTCCCATGGACTTGTTTACATTCAGGTTCTTAAGATGATCTTGAACCAGATCCTCTCCTACAGTTGTCCCAGGGTCTTCATTCTCACTGTCCCTGTGTCAACCTTCCAAGACTTGGGTGGTGTGGTCAGAGCAGTTGCCAGTGAAGACTGAGGCAAAGAAGTCATTAAGTACCTCAGCCTTCTCCAAATCCAGGGTAGCCAGATCTCCCGATAGCTTCTTGGGAGGGCCCAAGTTGTCCCTTGTCTGTCTTTTATTTGCAATGTACCTATAGAATCCCTTCCTGTTATCCTTAACATCCCTAGCCAAGTTTAATTCTAAGTGGGCCTTAGCTATCTAAACTGATCCCTAGCTTCCCGGACAACATCTCTATTTTTCCCATGCCTCCTGTCCTTGTTTCCACCTTTTATAAGCCTCTTTTTCCCCCTTGAATTTTCCTCAGCAGTTCCTTATCCATCCAAGGAGGTTTCCTGGCCCTTCTTCCGCACTTCCTTCTAGTTAGGACACAATAATCCTGAGCTTGTAGCAGGTGATCCTTGAATATCAACTGACAGCCTTGGGCCCCCCTGCCCTCTATGGCTATATCCCATGGAACCTTACTGAGCAGGTTCCTGAAGAAGCCAAAGTGTGGTCTCTTGAAGTCCAGGGCAGTGAGCTTGCTGCACACTCTTCTCACTGTCCTGAGGATCTCCAATTCGACAATCTCATGATCGCTGTAACCAAGGCTGTCCTGGAGCATCACATTTCCAACCAGCCCTTCCCTGCTGGAGAGCACGAGGTCAAGCATGGCACCTCTCCCTGTCAGCTCCTCTATTACTTGCAGAAGGAAGCTGTCTTCCACACAATTGAGGAACTTCCTGGATTGCTTGCGCCGGGCTGTACCATCCCTCCAACAGATATCAGGGTGGTTGAAGTCCCCCATGAGAACAAGGGCCTGCGAGCGTGAGGCTGTTCCTATCTGTCTATGAGGTGCTTCATCCACAGAGTCCCCTTGATCAGGCAGTCTGCAACAGATCACCACAGTAATGTCTCACATCGCTGTTCTGCCTTGAATCCTGACCCACAAACTCTCTATAGGCTTCTCACCTGTCCCCAGACAGTGTTCCATACTTTCCAGGCTATCTTGAACATAAATAGCAACTTTTTTCATAATTCTTCTCTCTCTCTCAGGAATCTGCTTTTTGCAGAATAAAATCAACAAAAAGAATCCTTTCAGGAACAATAAATGAGTGTATCGTATTGGTATCCTGCATGTATTAAAAAAATAAATAGACAAATTAATGGTCTTTTCAGTTCATGATATATAAACACTTGTCATGGGCTCAGCAGCAGCAGTCATTTTTCTCCTTCTTGGTAGCTGGTAGAGGGCTGTGGTTTTGACTTTCAGCCTGGGAACTGCGCTGATAACACCAGTGTTTTCAGTTACTGCTTGGTAATGTTTGGGTTTGACCAAGGACTTTCTGAGTCTCATGCTCTGCCAGGGAGGGGGGGAAGCCGGGAGGAAGCAGAGACAGGACACCTGACCCAAACTGACCAAAGAGGTTATTCCATACCACAGCACGTCATGGCCAGGATGTGAAAACGGAGAGCTGAGACCCGATGGGTGGTCGTGTACTGCTTGGTTGGGCTGGGTATAGGTGTTGAGCGATTGTATTCTTTCCTTGTATTTGCCTTGTCATTATTGTTGTTGGCGGTAGCAGTAGTGGTCTGTGTTATACCTTAGTTACTAAACTGTTCTTATCTCAACCTGTGGGAATTGCGTTCTTTCGATTCTCCTTCTCATCCACCTGGGAGAGGGGGGAAGAAAGAGGGGGGGAGTGACTGAGCAAAACTGCGTGAGTTATAGAGGCTTAAACTCCGATAATACTATATAAGATAAACTGTTTAGATATGAAGGTCTGTTGTATAGCTTTGGTAGAATTGCTTTTTTTCCCTGAATGGTCCCTGTAAATATTTAATTTTAATGTTGGCTTTTTCTCTGTCATTGAGTAGTGCATATTTTCAAGGATGCTTGTTCTGCTGAATTTAATTTTGTTTCTATTGACATTTTTCTGCCTTCATTTATGTTATGAAGCTATAGGAAGATTTGCATTCATATTCCTTTTCTCTAGATGAAAACAAAAAGTGTAACATGAATAAAAAAGTTCATTTTTCAGCTACTGTTTTCAGGTCAGTCTGTTCTTTATAAATTTTTCACCAAACTGTAAACTGAAAATAATTTGAAGGAAACACCTTGCATTTATTTTATTGCAATTGGATTATGCTTATCTTAATATGAAATTATTGGTAATGATTGATATGTAAAACTGCATTGTGTTTTCTCTCATTGAAAAAAATAAACCAGCTCACATTTGTCATATGGTTTGAAATGTGTTGTATTGATGCTCTTTTGTCTATTTTAAATATCTTAAATGAAAAAGATGTCTTTTTTTTCCCCCTGTACAGGAAAATCTTTCTGCTTCCTGATGCACTTCCGCCTCATAGATTCACAAGCAGAATGTGTTTATTTAAAAATGCAAGCTACCAGCTACATAAAAACAAATATGTCCATTTTCACAGGTTTTAATCATTGTAGAAATACTGTTCAGTGTTCATTATTTTTGAAAAATGAGAACTTTGAACTAGAAAACTTATACAAACTCACACAAAATAATTTGGGTCAAAAAATATTGCAGAAGTGGACAGTGAGATCAAGTGTGCCCTCAGCAAGTTTACCAATGACACCAAGCTGTGTGGTTTGGTTGATAAGTTGGAGGGAAGGAATGCCATCCAGAGGGACCTTGACACACTTCTGAGGTGGGCTGATGCCAACCTGATGAAGTTTAACCATGCCAAGTGCAAGGTCCTCCACCTGGGTCAGAGCAATCTCAGGCACAGCTGAAGGCTGGGCAGAGAAGGAATTCAGAGCAGCCCTGCAGAGAAAGATTTGGGGTGTTGGTCGATGATAAAATGAACATGAGCTGGCAGTGTGCCCTTGCAGCCCAGAAAGCCAACCATATCCTGGGCTGCATCAAAAGGAGCATGACCAGCAGGTGGAGGGAAGTGGTCTTGCCCCTCTCCTCTGCTCTTGTGAGACCTCACTTGGAGTATTGTGTGCAGTTCTGGTGTCCTCAACATCAAAAGGACATGGAACTGTTGGAACAAGTCCAGAGGAGGGCCACAAGGATGATCAGGGGACTGGAGCACATCCCGTATGAAGATAGGGTGAGAAAGTTTGGTCTGTTGAGCCTGGAGAAGAGAAGGCTGCATGGAGACCTCATAGCAGCCTTCCAGTATCTGAAGGGTGCCTACAGGGATTCTGGGGAGGGACTCTTCATGAGGGACTGTAGTGATAGGACAAGGGGTAACAGGGTCAAAGTTAAGCAGGGTAAGTTTAGACTGGATATGAAGAAGAAATTCTTTGCTGTAAGGGTGGTGAGGTCCTGGAATGGGTTGCCCTGGGAAGTTGTGAATGCTCCATCGCTGGCGGTGTTCAAGGCTGGATTGGACCTAGCCTTGGACGGCATGGTTTAGTGGGAGGTGCCCCTGCGCATGGCAGGGGGGTTTGAACTACATGATCTTAAGGTCCTTTCCAACCCTAACTATTCTATGATTATATAATTCTATTATATTTACTACTTTTGTATTGTTTTACTGATGCTACTTAATATTAATTACTGTTACTATCATTAATAATGGGACATGACTGTTACTGGCACATTTTTAGAATGCTCATTCTTTTTTGTGGTTTCTATTTAATTTACTTTCCATTTTGTTCAAAATTTACCAATGGTTAACAATAATAGCAAATTATAAATATAAATTATAAATATATAAATTGCAAACAATAACAACTGCAACGTCATCAACAACAATAATAATAATGATAATAATAGTGAGTTGATATTAACATTGAAATTACTTTTAATTTCACTGTTGCCCAGGATGTTCAGTAATAGAATCATAGAATAGTTAGGGTTGGAAAGGACCTGAAGGTCATCTAGTTCCAGCCCCCACTGGCAGGGGCAGGGGCACCTCCTACTGAACCATGCCACTCAAGGCAAAATGAGTATTAAAATATATTGGATTATAATCAATATTCAAAATGCTTTGTTCTGTTCATCTGAAAGACATAATAGGTCCCTGAATATTTTATATCTGAGAAATACAATTTAACACCGGCAATTTTTTTTTTTTTTTCAGTGTTAAAAAAATGCATTTTTCTTGTGCTGGAAAGTTTAAGAATTACTAGGAAAATAAATCAAATACTATAAAAATAATATATTCAGCATACTTGTATACGCTAATTGCTGTAGCAATATTGGTAATATAGTAATTGATATGTACTTTCATCATCTGCATGCTTATCAATATTCTTAAAACAAACATATGCTATTTTTGACATTTTTTGATTTTTTTGCTATAAATATATTATTTTACTATTAATAATTATTATCATTGCATATGAAATATTGTTAATACATTAAAAATATTTTATTGTTAGAGAGTATATTGAAAAATGTTGTAATATTAATTATTAATTTTTTTATTATGGACTTATAATAAGTTATTATATGTTTATAAAGGTATAAGATAAACATACTTTTCTGTTAAAATATGAAATTTTATGGTCATTTAACCTTTTAACATCTCTGAACTTCTTGTTTCATGTCTTCTAGTGTAGATGTTAATTCTGTAAGAATCCTGCAATGATTTTTGTCATTTTCAGGTTGGTATCATGATAAATGTGTTCTCTCTGAAACAGCATGTTTTGGAAGAAATATATTTGAGACTAAGAATAAGTAGATTTAAAAATTAAGGACATATATTAAATTGCTCCTTTTCAATGAATGAAGTAAAATGTAAATCTGAAAGTGGATCTTAGCTAGTGATGTGTAGCACAGTTATTCATTTCAGAATTGTGTGTGTATGGTGTCCTTAATTTCAACCCCTTTATTCCTTTACATAACCTTTTTCAGACTTATAACTTTTTTCAGACTTTTATCCTTTCATTGTTTCCACACACCCTTAAATTATTTTTATCTAACCAGTCCCCTTATTTTCAAGCATCAGTTTATCTTTCCTCTTAGTCATGTGATTAAGTTTCTTCTCATAGCAAGACTCTACAAAATGAAGTTCATTATATTTTCTGTCTATGGAATCTTCAGTATACTGCAAAAACTGAAATTCTATGTAGTTTGCTGCTTTCTTGCACTTTAATGTTTAACATTGTTTGAAAGCTATTTGCTATAGGCATCTGAAGTATACATGTATTCATCATGTAATTATTGGTCAGTTATGTTACCCTGAGCTAATAAACTGGCAAGGTTTAATTTGTAGTCTGAAGTAATTATGAAAAAGTGTATCTACCAGATAATATCAAACATTCAAACACAAGAAAACCAGTAGAAATAGCAATAGAAAAGCAAGGTTAAGGTTACTGTAGCATTATCTTCTCAAATATGTTCTTCATAGAATAATGTCAGAAAAGAACCTCTGGATTGGACAGAGCAACCAAATACACAAACTGCTGTGTTATAAAGTAGCTGCAGGTATTTTTTAGGTTTGCATTTCCATATTTAGCTCTAAAGAACATCAGTAATCCAGCCTGTAGATCAAGATTATATTTAAAAGAGAAATACTGTCTTGTCATCAACTGGTTAAAAAGAGCAGGGAAGTCATAGGCTATAATTGATATTTTTTTCTCCTTATATGTTTAATACTGAAAAAGCTAGGGAATAATGTGACTTGAACTTTGAAATGTAAAGCTGTGTAAGATTGCAGAAGTTGAAATACAAACAATACTTAAATATAGTACTTAGCTGACGTGCAATGCACTGATTCCATTGAAGACAGTTATTTATACCAGAAAGCTATTCATACTGGCTGAAGACACTATAGATGATACATGTTTTTTCAAAAACCCAATATATAAAAAGAATAACAGACATGATACCATATTTATCAATAAAACAAAGACTACAAAGAGGGTTATTTTATTCAATTACTATTTTAAGGGGTTTAGAGAGTTAAAGATGAACATGATCAATGTGGCTTAAATGGAGACTTTTAGTGGAAACATCCATATTTGGTGTTTATTCAGATAGTCCATCTTACCCTATTTATTTTTTTATTTCCATATCTCTTTAGAACAATATAACTATCTTGTGAACAGGCAAGGTGACATTTTAACAGATGGTTGAGAATGTAGAAACCAAAGACCATGAATGAACATCATATGTGTTTGCTGAGAGCATGAGTCCCAGTAGTAAACACCCAAACATCTGCCTGTCTTAAGGTTATCAACCTACGGTTGAGGGGATATGCCATCACTAATCTAATTATTCACAGAGATGCTTACACAAAAGCTCAGCAGTCAATCGCTATTAAAAAAAAAATATTAAGGAGAAAAAAATTGCAAATTAAATTTTTGCCTTATGAAATTTCTCTAACAAGGTAAAATGAATGAAATAAATGGCTCTAGCAGGTTAGTGACTTTGAGTTTTCACAGTAGCTTTGAGGCTCTTTGCCACAAACAACTGTAAGCTCAAAATATTTCTGTACCCTTCTTCTAAGGAGTTCTGACCAACACATTTTCTGTCCATTCAAAAATGCTTTCAGCTATAATATATATAAAGTTTTTCTCAGTGGTCAGATGGCACAGAATATAGAAATTGGGAGAGATTTTTGCCTCAGGAAATTATTCCTTTTAAAGCGAAGTATATTTATAATGCACTACAATAATTATTTCTAATATTTTTTCTTTAACTAAACCATTTCTAATATCATTTTCTCTACCAAGATTTTTTTTTTATTTAATATAATTATATCATTTCAGAAGAGGAGTCTTTTCCTAATCAATATATGTAATTATCTCCATGTTAAGTTGTTTTGGTTTGTTTTTTGGTAGTATTTTTATTAGAAAGTTAATTTCAACAGAACATATATAGTATCTTAATATTTTGTTGGTTCATACATTTCCCAGGTTATCTGGTAACTCTTTATACTTCGGAGAAATAAAACCATCTACAAGTATTTTATTTAATATTTGTATCATTATCTGCTTATTTTGTATTATCTTCAACACATAAAAGAGTTGTTACTCTACTGGGATTATGATTTTTATACACTCTGTGCAGACCTTGTATTAAAAGATAATGATACTTATAAATGCAGTATTGGTAAATGTCACTTGACAGGGTGAAACAAAAAGCTACTCAATCTAGATCTAACCATTTGACCTAGGTTCAGCAGGAGCAGTAATTTTTTTCTCCTTCTTAGTAGCTGGTGCAGCGCTGTGTTTTTGACTTTCAGCCTGGGAACAGCGCTGATAACACCAATGTTAATAGTTACGGATTAGAATGTTTGGTTTGACCAAGGGCTTCCTGAGCCTCATGCTCTGCCAGGGAAGAGGGGAAGTCAGGAGGAAGCAGAGACAGGACACATGACAGAAACTGACCAAAGAGGTATTCCATACCACAGCACATCATGCCAGGATGTAAAAGCTAGGGGCAAGGACACAGAAGAGTGGGATCACTGCTGGGTAGGGCTTGGTATCGGTTGTGGGGTGGTGAGCAGTTGCATTCTATTCTCTTGCTGTTTCCCTTGTCATTATTATTATTGGTGGTAGCAGCAGTGGTTTGTGTTACACCTTAGTTACTGGACTGTTCTTATCTCAACCTATGGGAGTTAAATTCTTTTGATTCTCCTCCCCATACCCCTGGGAGTGGGGGGGAAGAAAGAGGGGGAATTGAGTGAGCGAACTGCATGAGTTACAGCTGGGCTTAAACCACTACACCATTGCTGAAGCTACATATTATAATATAGCATTTATTGAGTAAGTAATGATTAGGAAACTGGCTAAGGCACATGCATATTACTTTACAGTACAAGCCTACAACAGTAGGCTTTCTGACTATTTGCCATCTTGTTTTTTGCTTATCTTCAGTCCATAACATTGCTTTTTGAGAATGTCAGTTTTAAAGTAGACTGCCAAAGGACTGTAAAAATCTGAATGAATATTAGATATTTACATGAAATTTATAAACGCTGTATACACAATCATTTGTTACATAATGCTTGTTTTACAAAGCGTTTGTTTCAAACATATTTTCAAGCTGTCGAAGTCTAAAAACAGCATTTTCAACATTAATGAATATGTAAAATCATTATATTTGTTGAAATGCAGTCTAAACGGCTTTTGATTATACCTGTTATTTTATAGTCTTACAGAATAAAGATTTGGAGAGGGAATCTGAAGGAGATAGGTACTTTTTTTTAAATAACCAATACTGAAAACCAAAAAGGGTTTTACAAAGCCAAAGATATAATTATTAATAGTATCTTTGAAAGAATGAGAGCACAGGCATAAAAGCATTAATCCAGCTGGGAAGGATTCCAGTGTAATCAGCATTCAACTTTTATCAGAATTATTGATATTCAACCTGACAACGAGAGGAGGTAGGGAACTTTGCTTACTTGTAAACACATATATACGTATGTTGTGGTTTAAGCCGTCAATCATGCAGTTTTCTCACTCACTTCCCCCTCTTTCTTCCACCCCACTCCGAGGGGTAGAGGGGGGAATGGGGAGAAGAATCGAAAGAATGTAACTCCCACGGGCTGAGATAAGAACAGTCCAGTAACTAAGGTACAACACAAATCACTACTGGTAACACCAATAATAATAGTGACCAGGAAAATACAAGGGAAGAGAATGCAAATGCTCACCACCCGACGACCGAGCTGTGAGCTGAATTCTTCTGGGTTCCTGCCCCCAGTGTTTCCATCCTGGGCATGACGTGCTGTGGTATGGAATACCTCTTTGGTCAGTTTCTGTCAGGTGTTCGGTTTCTGCTTCCTCCTGGCTGCCCCTCTTCCCTGGCCGAGCATGAGGCTCAGAAAGTCCTTGGTAAAACCAAATATCCTAATCCTTAACTATTAACATTAGTGTTATCAGCGCTGTTCTCAGGCTGAAAATCGAAAACACAGCACTGCACCAGCTACTAAGAAGGAGAAAAATGACTGCTACTGCTGAACCCGTGACAGTATCCGCCCCTTATTCCATACCATTCATGTCATGCTCAGATCCCACATTTTCAATGTACCATCACCTATAGATATATATACATATACACACACACAGAGAGGGAGAGAGATCATCCCTTAGTGCATGGACCAATCCCTATAAAGCTACTGAGTCCATTCAGTCTGTGATGTCGAGCTCCATCTCTTGTAACAGACTTTCAGAGCAGCTGAGGCCATGTGCAGTGTTGGATCGTTGCCTGCTGATGCTCATCATTCTTTTGCTGCAGAACTTGTCTGGTTTCATCAAAGTTCATTCTTTGTTGGGATGATGGTCAGAGGGCCAGTCGCTGATGATTTGAAGACATCTAGTTGGTGGTCTATAAATGTATTACATAGCAGGCAACAACATACAATTGAGTTCATTGGCTGTTTTCCCCGAAAATCAAATCCGCTCGAGGTAAACATCGGACTTCCCCATATTCCCACATTACCCACCAAGTATATCCAGGTCCCTGAGCAAAAGCAATCCCATGAGTGGGTTTGTCTTTATCTGAAGCAGGAATAACCAAGACTGTCTTCCCCAGCAAATTCTTTATGTGCACCACAGGAACTTTTTCCCCCTCCACAGTGTGTAGAAGTTCTGACTGCATTGGACCAGCCCTGTTGATAGATGCTCTGTTGTTGACCAGCCAAGTGGCCTTTGGTAAATGAGTATCCCAATGTTTGAAAGTCTCACTACCCATTGCTCTCAGTGTAGTTTTTCATAGCCCATTGTACCGTTTGATTTTCCCAGAGGCTGGTGCATGGTAGGGGATGTGATCTACCCACTCAATGCCATGCTCTTTGGCCCAAGTGTCTATAAGGCTGTTCCAGAAATGAGACCCATTGTCTGACTCAGCTCTCTCTGGGGTGCCGTGTTGCCACAGAATCTGTTTCTCAAAGCCCAGGATAGTGTTCTGGGCAGTGGCATGGGGCACAGCGTATGTTCCCAGCCATCCGGTGGTTGCTTCCACCATGGTAAGAACATGGTGCTTGCCTTGGCAGGTTGGTGGGAGGGTGATATAATCAATCTGCCAGGCCTCCCCATATTTGTACTTCAGCCATTGTCCTCCATACCAAAGAGGTTTTAACCTTTTAGCTTGCTTAATTGCAGCGCATGTTTCACAGTCATGAATAACCTGGGCAATAGTGTCCATTGTTAAGTCAACTCCTCGATCACAAGCCCGTCTGTATGTCGCATCTCTGCCCTGATGGCCTGAATTGTCATGGGCCCACCAGGCCAAAAATAATTCCCCCTTATGTTGCCAATCTAAGTCCATCTGAGCCACTTCAATTTTAGCAGCTTTATCCACTTATTGGTAGTTCTGGTGTTCCTCAGTGGCCCGACTCTTGGGTACATGAGCATCTACGTGGCGTACCTTGACCACCAGGCTTTGCACCCGGGCACCAATATCTTGCCACAGTGCAGCAGCCCAGATGGGTTTATCTCTGCATTGCCAGTTGCTCTACTTCCATTGCTGCAACCACCCCCACAGGGCATTTGCCGCCATCCATGAGTCAATATAGAGATAAAGTACTGGCCACTTTTCTTGTTCATCAATGTCCATGGTCAGCTGGATGGCTTTCACCTTAGCAAACTGACTCGATTCACCCTCTCCTTCAGCAGTTTCTGCAACTTGTTGTCGAAGACTCCATACAGCTGCCTTCCATTTTATTCCCAAAAATTGAATCTCCTGTTCAGGTCCCTTGACCTTACTCTGTTTTATGGCAAAACCGGCTTTCAGCAGGATTTGGATTATTTTCTCCCCTTTCTCAAAGACTTCTTCCATTGTATCACCCTGCACAATAATGTCATCAATGTATTTGCAGGTGTTCTGGAGCTTGGCCCTGTTCCAGTGCAGTCTGGATCAGTCCATGGCAGATGGTAGGGCTGTGTTTCCTCCCCTGGGGCAGTCAGTTCCAAGCGTACTGGATGCCCCTCCAAGCAAAAGCGAACTGTGGCCTGCACTCTGCTGCCAGAGGAATTGAGAAAAATGCATTGGGAATATCAATTGTGGCATACCACTTGGCTGCCTTTGACTTCAGCTCATGCTGAAGTTCTAGCAAGTCCAGTACAGCAGCACTCAAGGGTGGTGTAACTTCGTTCAGGCCACAATACTCTACTGTTAGTCTCCACTCTCCGTTAGACTTTCGCACTGGCCATATGGGGCTATTAAAGGGTGAGCGGGTCCTACTGATCACTCCTTGGCTCTCAAGTTGACGGATCAGCTAATGGATGGGAATCAGGGAGTCTCAGTTGGTGTGATATTGCCGCTGGGACACTGTTGTGGTCGTAATTGGCACTTGTTGTTCTTCGACCTTCAGCAACCCCACAACAGAAGGATCTTCTGAGAGACCAGGCAAGGTGGACAGCTGCTCAATTTTCTCTGTCTCCAAAGCAGCAATACCAAAACCCCATCGGTACCCTTTTGGGCCTTTGAATTACCCTCTCCTGAGGTTATCTATGCCAAGGATGCATGAAGCCTTTGGGCCAGTTGCAATGGGGTGTTTTTGCCATTCCATCCCAGTCAGGCTGATTTCATCCTCCAGTACAGTCAACTCTTGGGATACTCCTGTCACTCCAGAAATAGAATTGGGTTCCACCCCTTGACAGCTTGATGGCATCAGGGTACACTGTGCACTGGTATCTACTAGAGCCTTATACTTCCGTTGGACTGATGTGCCAGGCCGTTTGATCCACACAGTCCAGTAAATCCGATTGTCCCCTACCTCCACCTGGCTGGAGGCGGGACCCCTCTAATAGTCATCTCATTGGTCACTCACGTCTTGACAGGAATTATTCCTTATCACAGGAGCTGGAGTAAAATCTGTTCTTCCACTCCATCTGGGAACCTGCTCACCAGACACTGAAGCCGCAGCCTCCATGGGGTGATCAGCCTTGACCTTTGTTCTCTTCAATTCACACACCCGTTCCTCCAAAACTGAAGTAGGCTTTCCATCTCACTTCCTCATATCTTCTCCGTGATCCTACAGGTAAAACCATAGGGTGGCCCGTGGTGTATACCTTCTATATCTTCTCTCTCAAGCAGTAGGATGCCTTTTGTTAATAGCTGAGACGTGTGTTGGTACACATGAGGAGCTGGGTAGATCAGATAGATCATCTCTCAATTGTTTGAGGTCCTGGAACAGTTTTTCCGCAGCTGAGATAATGAAAGGGGTGAGATTGTCTGAAAACTCTCGGAGTTTACGAATCATTTCATCCACTGTTGGTGGTATTATGTCATTCCAGGTTACAGTTGCCAATGAATGTGCATATGATGATGGTGCATTCCGTGTAAATTTCCGCCACATGGGTTGTGTACATTCGACTTCATCTGGATCTATGGGTATATCCCCATTATTTGGCTTGATAATATAGATATTTCTACAATGGCTGATTCCCTCAGAGACTGGATGCCTTTTTCTAGAGTAGTCCACTTGGCTAAACAAGTCATAACATCATCTTTGTATGGAAACCTTTGTTTTATAGCTGCCAAGAGCTGCCTCCAAAAGCTGAGGGACCGTTTCTCTCTTGCAATTGCTTTGTCAATTCCCCCTTCCCTAGCAAGTGATCCCAGCTGTTTAGCTTCACTGCCTTCTAGTTCATGACCGTCGGCCCCAATTTCCCAGCATCGGAGCAACCAGGTGATGATGTGTTCCCCTGGCTGATGGGTAAAGTCTTTTCGCATATTCCGTAGCACTGTTGAGGTCTGAGATCGGGAAGTCACCTCTTCTTCTTCTTCTTCTTTGTCATGCGATGATGATTCCTGATCAGATGCTGTCCCAGGTGATGAGTACGTTGTTTCTTCATCTTGATTTATCTTTCTTGCTTCTATTTTGCTTTTACTCTTGCGTACAAGAGCAACTGGTATTGGTACGAGTTGGTCCTCTGGTCTAGCTGCGATGATTATCACTGTGGTTTGGGTAGCTGTTGTACTTGTCACTGGGGTTTGAGTAGCGGCTGTACTTGTCGCTGGTGGTGGTGTAGCTGCTGTACTTGGAGCTGGAGTAGCTGCGCTGCCTGTTACTGTTGAAGTTTGAGTAGCTACTTTACTTGTCGCTCGGGGTGGTGCAGCTGTTGTGCTTGGAGCTGGAGTAGCTGCGCTGTCCGTTACGGTTGAAGTTTGAGTAGCTCCTGTACTTGCCCCTGGGGGTGGTGTAGCTGCTGTGCTTGGAGCTGGAGTAGCTGTGCTGTCTGCTTCTCTGCCATCAGACCTAGGGACATTTTTTTCCTTTTGAAGATGCTGGACAGTGTTGAACAGGACTCTGTAAGCAAAGGCCAAGCCCCAGCACGTTGCCATGATTTGTCCATCTCTGGTGTGACCAGAATGACAACACACCTCCTTTAAGTGATTTACTAATTTTTCTGGACTTTGCACTTTTTCATTGGTGAAGTTCCAAAACACTGGAGGGCCCCACTGGCCTAGATACTTGCCCATACTGTCCCACACACCCTGCCACTCAGGACTATCCAGCCTCGGGGAAAATCTCTTGGGCTTCCTATATCGTCATTTAACCCTAGACAAGGCCCAAACCCGACTCTGCATAACTCTCGGGACCAGACGAAATGGTCGTGAGTAAAACACACTCAGTATGTGCGCCAACATAACAATCCCCATCACAATAAGCAGGCAGGTCTCAAGGGTATCTAAAGCCCATTCAAAACCTTCAAAATTCTCAAACGATGCTGGAAATGGTCTGGTGGGGGTGCTGGGAGCATAAAAGAATGTCTCCTTCACAGGTTAACCACCCGAGGAGGTGAAAAGAGATGTGTGATGCCTAAACACTTCTATTATATACCTCCCAAAGTATAGAGTTGGTGACCACACTGGGAACAAAAGCCGCGTCAGTTTCATTATCACTGAGTCTATTGTATTACAAGCCATTCCAATAAAGTACAATGGAACAAGAGCCTTAACCCAAAACCCATATCCGAAAAATGTTAAGATAACAAATACCAGCTGTAAGTAAAGTAACACACGCTGAAACCGTGAGGTCCAGAGAAACAACTTTGAGAGCCAATGACTCAACATTGTGAAGAGTGACTATTAATCCTGTCATTATCTCAACCCTTTGTGCCCCACGTTGGGCGCCAAAAAAGAACTGTCATGCTTTAAGCCGTAAATTGCGCAGTTTGCTCACTCACTCTCCCCTCTTTCTTCCCCCCTACTCCGAGGGGGAGAGGGGGGAAATGGGGAGAAGAATCGAAAGAATGTAACTCTCATGGCCTGAGATAAGAACAGTCCAGTAACTAAGGTACAACACAAATCACTGCTGCTACCACTAATAATAATTATGACCAGGGAAATACAAGGGAAGAGAAATATACCACGGAATACAACAGGGAATACCAGGGAAATGCAACTGCTCACCACCCAGTGACCGAGCCTTGAATTGAATTCTTCCAGGTTCCTGCCCTTGGTTTTTCCGTCCTGGGCATGACATGCTCTGGTGTGGAATACCTCTTTGGCTAGTTTGGGTCAGGTGTCCTGTCTCTGCTTCCTCCCAGCTTCCCCTCCTCCCTGGCAGAGCATGAGACTCAGAAAGCCCTTGGTCAAACCAAGCATTCTAAGCCGTAACTGTAAACATCGGTGTTATCAGCGCTGTTCCCAGACCGAAAGTCGAAAACACAGTGCTGCACCAGCTACTAAGGAGAAAAATGACGGCTACTGCTGAACCCATGATAACATATCACTATGTAGCTAGCAAATGAAATTTATTTATATAATTTGAAGCACTTGCATAAAATAAATTATTTTCCATGGTATTATAATTCCTTGTTTTCTTAAGTTCACTTGTAGACTTTATAGACTATGGGTTACATGTAGTACATGGAAATAATGCTTTGTGATTTTCTTTTGGAAGTGTCTGACAGCTATCTTGAAGGTTATGTTTGATTTCTTTTACTTTACTGTTCAAAGTGAAAGTAATTGCACTTTACAAGGCAGGTAAAAAAATATAACATAATTGTTAACTACCAATTGAAATAGTTATATATAATTAATAGACAAAAATGTATTTGTAAAATAGATTTATTTGTAAAGAAAAAATTTATTTCTATTTTTATATTTATATGAAATTATATATCATACATAAATTGCATATTTAAATAAAAATATGTATTTACATACCAATTTCTAAATGCAAAAATTGTAAATAATAATGAAAAGAAATAAAAATTAATTTTAAATTAATCATCATATGTAAGCTTAAATCACAGTGGATTCTAAAAATAGCCAGTTTTCTGTTTATAACAAATATGTTTAAAAATGTCTGTTTCCATGATTCATAACGAAGCTTTATAATTTATAGTGATTTATTTTACAATTAGTAGATTTAGACACCATTTTCTTTCCACAAGTAATTTCATTCCAAAAGATAATAAAATGTCCATTTTAAAGGGGTCTTGATTTCAAGATCCCTTAAAAATATATCCGTTTGAATCATCTCTTGATTTCAACAGAAGCAATCATATGTAAAGATAGTTGCGAATATAAAATATTTATTTAATCCTTGTCATGTGCAACTGATCTTGTAAATGTTCTGCAAAGAATACAAAAATCTTAAGCATAGTATTACCCAGTTATCAGAGATTATTTATGACTAGAAAATTGGATTGAAAAACATCAGAAATATTATTCAATTTTTATTGTTTTTTATTACGAAGTAATTCTTTACTGTAAGGGTAGTGAGGCATCAGAACAGGTTGCTTAGAGAAGTTGTGGATGCCCGTCTTTGGAAGTGTTCAATGCCAGGTTGGATGGGGCTTTGAGCAACCTGATTTAGTGTGAGGTGTCCCTGCCTGTGGCAGGGCGTTGGAACTAGATGGTCTTTAAGGTACCTTACAACATTAACCATTTTATGTTTCTATGATTTCAGAACTGCATTTGTTAACTTTCTTTTGCTTTGATGGTCAAGGTCAATATCAAAGATGGATTTTTTTTTTTCAGTTTGTTTTAGTAACAAATGTATGGCTCATTAATAGTTTTGAGAAATTGTGTTTTGTGAATATGATTAAATAAACCAATTTTCTGGAAAAATTACATGGTTTTGAAAGATTGATCTTCATTTGTCTCTTCTGCATTTACACTCAAGCTATATACTTTGTATTTTTATAGTAAGAGAAGTTTTAGATGTTCTTGAGTAGATGCAGATCTATAGATGTATAGAGAACTGCAACATCCGCAGTCTGCTCGGTTTTTTTAGGGCACTTGGTTTTTTCTCACTTAGATCTGACAGAACATGCTAAAAACAAAAACGCAAAGTAGATTAGAGCACAGTTTCTTATGTTAAGTGTCTACTAATTTATAATTGTAAATATACTTATGTGTACAGAAGATGATCTTTTCTGCCAAATTACCTTATTCTCTTCAGATAATTATATATGATTACTCCACAAACAACATAATTAAAACCTGGCAGCTCTGTCAGGAACATCACAATCTTTAATACAAACATTTCTGAAAAGAAAGGGATATAGCCAACAGCCCAAAATCTGGGCTACATGGCAGTCACTTATAGAGAGGCCAACGGGGAAAAAAAGAAAAGAAAATCTTAATCTTGCTCTGTTCCAGAGGTTTCTAGTAGTTTGAGAGGTATGTAACTCCAGACAACAGAGACCTCATCTCTTTCTCACTATCTTTCTTGAGATCTGTATAGCAAATGAATCTAAACGTGATTAATACCACAATTAACTCCTTACACAAACTTCTGTGATTTGCATCCAGCAGTAAATAGATTATACATTTGCAAACATAGCTTCATTCATTTGATGCTTGAAATTAATTTCTGTTACATGAAACAGTTGGTTATTGCCAAAAATATTTTTTTTCATCAGAACAAATACTTGAGCTGTTAATATTTTCTGCAAGATGAAATTCCGAAAACTTTATGTAAAAAACTGAAACATAATTTTTCTGGACTTTGCAAGAATGTTAGTTTGTCCCCTGATTCTTGACTTTATGGATGAGATAACTTGTTTTCATTCAGTCAGAATTAAAAAATAACACAGGAAAATCCATGAAAATAATTATCTCTTACACAACCAATAACATAAAGATTTGCAAGTCTGTGAGGCTCTAAGAAGGACCCATTTTAAGCTGCAAAAATACTGAAAGTATTGTCTCTTCTGTAACAACTGATACTACAGCTTGTACCATTTTCTCATAGCCCAAACTTATGTTTGTTGAACCAGGAAGTGCTTACAGTGATACTTGGAACTAGCAGGTACATCACAAGGTTTTAGATTATTGGTTCTTTTTCTTGTCAGAAAAAGAATACCTAAGCAGTTGATCTCTTGGCTAACAGAAAAGGAAGGAATTTAACTTTCAATCATGTCCATTTGGTACAGTCTACAGCTTAAGCTGTGAATGAAGGATGGAAGTTGAGACTGGATAAAAGAGAGTGGTAGGGGAAAGTGTCTTTATGTTTTGCTTTTTTTTCTCAACTTCCAACTCTATTTTTAATTTTCAATAAATTTATTTTTTCCAAGACAGTCTATTT
This sequence comes from Ara ararauna, assembly GCA_028858755.1. Lineage (NCBI taxonomy): Eukaryota > Metazoa > Chordata > Aves > Psittaciformes > Psittacidae > Ara > Ara ararauna. The sequence goes on from CM054376.1 coordinate 24,176,827, forward strand.
TGCCTGTGACAGTACTTAGAAAGTGCTCTCCTTGTCTTTTTCTTGACCTGCAGCTTTTCCATCTTATTTTCTTCCCTATTCTTTTGAGGAGGCAAAGTGGGTGAGCGTATGGCAGCCAGGCCACTACAACCCACCTCAGGTCACTATTAATATTTTGATCCTTGATGATAAGTCATTCATGTCACTATTTTCGTGTTAGTTTTAATTTATGTTTGCATCTTCTTAAAGTCTATAACATTATACCACATATGAATTCTCATTTTCTGTATGAAATCTAATAAACCACTCTAGGAAACTACAAAACACTTATTATATGTATTCCCCTGACTATTTAGCAATAGACTTTAATACTCAACTATTGCTTTTTAAAATTATTAGTGATCCCACTTGTTCAGTGTAAAACTAAATTTTTTGTTATTCATTTTGAAGACGGGATGTGGAAACAGTGGGGTTTTTTCCCTTTCTTGAGAAGAAATTAATTTTCTCCGGCTCACCTTTCTTTTTGAACTTTCTTAAACTTTTTTGTATGAGATGGATCCAGGAAGCTACTGTATTTTTTGAATATTAATGAAGATACCTCAAAATTTCTACCTCCTAAGAGACAATAAAAATATGCAGTTTTACAAGTAACAAGTATGTTCCCGTGGGCACTAAGAATTTGATTTAATTTATTTAATTGAAAAATTAGAGGAAATAAAATCTCAGTTCCCATGGGCAATGTGTTTGAAATACTCTAATACTGTGAAATACAGGAATTCCCATGATACAAATATAGATTAAAGCATCATAAATTGTGGGTCAGGGTGTAATCCTTTTACATGACAGTAAAGATGAAATAACAAAGTGAAAAACAGTAGTTGCTTTACAGAGCCCATGAGCATTACATAAGTTGAAATGCTTATATGAGGCTCAAATTTCAGTGATATTAATATAATTACTATAACACAGCATGTATATACTGTTACCACAAAAGTCGGTCAGAGAAACTCTCTCAGACTCAATCTGGAGTTTTAGAAAGCAGGCGTTCTTTACTACAGTATTGGGTGCACATGCAAATAGTTTTGCAAAGGTGAGCACACCTGTTACTTGCTGAAAATAGCTATATAAATTCAGCATACTTGTGCATATTTACAGGTTTTCCATTAAATCATTTGCATATTAATGAGATATTAATGAACTAATTTTAATACCTGTATTCTAATTAAGCATGTGTTTTCTTGCCGAGTGGGGGTCTCTGGTGGTCCCTGATAGTTGTCTTCACTGTGTTTACTGAATGACCTCACTGTTTGCACACGCTCAGAAGATCGTAGCTCTGCATTAGCAGTGGTATGTCCTTGCTTTTGCTCTGTTCCAGTCTCTGTTATCTTGAAGGTTACATCCTTGGTCTTATTTACTGCCTCCTTAGTTGTCCAATGATAGTTGTCCAATATCAGTCCAATGATGTTCCTTCCCTCATCAGCCAGATATTCCTTACTCCTTATGCCTTAGCAAGTTAGAACAGTTTGCTGTATTTTACTAATAAGTTAAAAGCCACACACACTATTGGTAGTTTAAACCTATAATTTAAGCCTACATACTACCTTCAAAACCTTGAATAACTAAATGTAGATGTTATCTTAGTGCTCCTTTTAATGTTCATGTATTAAAAATATTCTTTTAAGATAAAGTAATGCATAAAATTAGAATTAATTTTGCAGCTTTTTTAGTTTATCAGTTAATATCTGGCAGCCTAAAGAAAGTACGCAGAAGTTATCAACATTGAAGTATCAGTTGAGCTCTGATGAGAGGCTACATAATAGAGTAGAGTGCATATGTATATATTGAGCTATGCCTGAAATGTTATGTGGTAAAAAACAGTCTTTCAAAAATCCCAGAGGTTTTTTTAGAGCTACTACTAGTGTTGCTAAATCTGCTACATCCCTAGCTGAAAAAAGTGGATAAGCTTAGGGCTTAAATTTGTCCTTCAGTAACTTTATCAGAGATCATATATATTATAAATAAGGATCTCTATTTAACACAGTAGTCAGATTGAATTTGTGAATTTGTAGCTAAAAGTTGGATTACATTAATTATATAGTCACAACAGAATTTTAATAAAGAAATTTCAATAAAGAAAACATACAGGTGAAGAGTGACCAACAAATTTGACAACAATGACCTGAGAAATATATGCTGGAGGTTTATTTTTTCTTCTAATGCATCATCCTTATCTTAACTTCATGACAAAATAATGATGAAAATGGTCTCATGGTGAGATTTACCCAATTTTCTTAGAACTTCTAGATATTTTTTTTAACGCAATAGGACTCTGGTTGCCTAATCTGAATCTAAAAGAAGAGAATATTTGCAATCAGCCTAGTCCAACAAGAACTTCACATTACAAACAAAAAATAAAGTTCTTCAGTATCACAATGTTATAACAGTGTTGAAACAACTCATAAGCGTAGCTTCTCAGTTATGCTTCATTCCTTTTGAAAAACCATTTTCTGCTCTTCTGAAACAGAGGACCACAAAGTTTCAAGGAATTTTGACATTTTATTCACTTCTACATTGCTCCCCAAGGTAGACAATGAAAATATTGAATTTCACTTTATGCACACAGCATTTAGAATATTTCTACTTTTGCCATCCGACTATACGTGCCTTTAAAAAGCTCCTTTATTTAGACACCTCTCTGCTTCTAAAATACCCCAGTATGAAGCTCATATATCCTTGTGTATGACAATTCCCAGCAGCTTCTCATGATGCATTTTGTTATTTTAATGGCTGCCATTTTGTCTCAATTAACTGTGTTAAACACTACAGCGATTCTAGCACTAAGAATGACAGTGAAGTTATTAACTTTTTTACCTCATCCTAACAAAAATGTTTATGAAATGTTTATTCTTAGTCAAGTTCAAGCACAATCATTTTGAACACTTAACACTATTTCTCATCATAATCCCTTTTCTAGAAAATCAAGCGGATGATCTCTGTTGGTGACTTCAAAGGTCTTTGAATCAGATCCTTGTAAGAAGAAAGATAGGTACTTTTGCTAGTGGTAGACCACCAGGGACAAGCATGTTCATTCTGTATTCTGACTCAGCCAAGCTCCTAAAACATTGTACCTCAATAATTCAATAAGGTAGCTCCGTTTGGTTTTTTTTCATAATATTATATAATAACTTGGTTCTGTTCTTCAACTAGCTATATAATTTCAATTTGAAAGATATGTGATATATATGGATGTTTATTGATATATGATTGTGAATTATATGGATGTTTATGAGCCACATGTACAACGCACCCTGAGCCACAAATTGACATGACGAAGCTTGACCAAGAAATGACAAGGCATTGTTTGTTAATCAATGTTTGGAATATTTACTGTTTTGAAACAGGTCTTTGAAACTCATGCTCTTTTGCTGAAAATGCCTTTTTTAAACCTGAAGCTACATTATCTATTCTAGAGTGTGTATGCTGCTCAGTTCTGTGAGAGTGATACTTGCCCGGGATGAGTTCTCACTATTGAACTTAATACTGCCAACAGCTGACTAAGGCTAATTGCCTTAGATATTTCCTCAGCTACATAAAACTCAGAAAATAATACTGTTGTGGTCTAAGCCTAGCTGTTACTCTTGCAGTTCACTCACTCACTCCTCCCCCGTTCTTGCCCCCTGCTCCCAGGGGGATGGGGAAGAGAATCGAAAGAATGTAACTCCCACAGGCTGAGATAAGAACAGTCCAGTAACTAAGGTATAACACAAACCACTGCTGTTACCACCAATGATAATAATGACAAGGGAAACAACAAGGGAAGAGAATACAGCTGCTCACCACCCCACAACCGATACCAGGCCCAACTAGCAGTGATCCCACTCTTCCGTGTCCCTGCCCCTAGCTTTTACATCCAGGCATTATGTGCTATGGTATGGAATACCTCTTTTGCTAGTTTGGGTCAGGTGTCCTGTCTCTGCTTCCTCCTGGCTTCCTCTCCTCCCTGGCAGAGCATGAAGCTCAGATAGTCCTTGGTCAGACTAAACATTTGAGCAGTAACTAAAAACATGGGTGTTATTAGCGCTGGTCAAAAACACAGCCCTGCACCAGCTACCAAGAAGGAGAAAAAATGACTGCTACTGCTGAACCCAGGAAAAATATTCTTGCTGAAAGTAGCATTGGTTGTTTTTCTTTTCTTTCCATGTCAATCCACTGTGAAAACTATTAGAAACTTACAAGTAATGTCTATCCTAGCTTATAGTGCTACTTCTAAGAACTAGGTTTAGTGCTACTTCTAAGAACTAGGTTTATTGATAAATGAAAAAAAAAAAAATTGCCAGGACTTTGAAAATCATGTACTTTTCTGTCTCCTTGATATTTTCTTCCAACACAGTAATGATTTAGGTAAATTAAAGCTCTTCTGAAAGACAACTGAAACCAACTGAATTCTTTTGCTGTGCCTCTGAGATACTGTAATGCCTCAGAGTTTATTATATTTTAATTTCTAGATATTATGGTTTCTACCCATAAGCATTCCATATGTTTGTTAGAGTCTTGCATTAAACCTATTCTTATAGGTGAATGTTGAGCTGTGAAGTCTGAGAAAATAAATTCAATTAACTTTGAAAATCTCTATTTCAAAAATAATATATGGCTACTTTGTACTCTTTTTGAGACAGAAGGTAAAATATATGGGATGGAAAGGTAAATGTCCTGAAATTACTTTAGGGTGTTGTGAAAGAGGCTGATGTGGAAAAAAAAGAAAAAAGAAAAAAAATGTGGGCTATATGTGTTTAATAGACAGCATTTCTAAATAACTGAAATGCAAAAATGAATAATACACAGCATTTCTATATACCTGAGTTCAGCAAAATAAGCTAATGAAATATCCATCGAGCATATGAGTATTCTTTACAGTACTGTTTAGCTATTCACCCCCTCTGTTAATATTCTGCTGTCTGGAATATGCTGAAAATTTTCTTTTGCTTACACCAACAGACATAGATTATGACAAATGTCATGATCTCAGCCTGGGGGAATAGCAGTAAAGAAATACATATTTAATAGTAGGAAATATTGTATACTATCAGCCTACTTATACACAATTCTTTTTTTTTTTTTTTTTTTTGCTCATAGATTCAACAAAATAATAAAATATTGACAGATATACATACTTCATATACTTGAGAGTGCCTATATGCAATTTATATTTGTGTAATACACACAAAGAGACATGTATGTATTTATATATATATTTATATATAGCCATTTTTTCCCTGGTATATTGATTATTCTAATCTCCATTAACTTTATGTCAGACTAATTCCACTGATATCAGTAGTCAAATCTTATTTATATAATACTTCTTTATGCAGGAAAACCTGTATTTATACAATAAGACAAGATTTAAGTGTATGAAAGACTCAGGACTTCACAGTCCTGGTTTTAGGTTTGTAATAATAACAGTTTAATTTTAAAAATGCACCAAGTGAATGTTAAGTATTTTTTTATTCTTAGGACTGAAAAACCTTAGTTATCCTCCAGCGTACAGCTCGGTCTTTATGTTATTACCTGTGCAGTGATGATTTATAACAGCTGAGAACTTGTTCACTTTTTTTTCTGTTTTCTCTGAAGTGATGGCAACCAGCACTTCAAAATAAAAATGCTGTAATCGTGTCAAGAATCCACTGGCCAAAAAAAACCTCTATAACTTCAAATATTTTCGTTTCTTAAAAAAAAAATCCTGTTTTTTTTTGGGGCTTTTTTGGTGGCTAAGTTGTATTTTGATGTTAAACTTCAGATTTGAAATTTTTACCAAAATGTAGTTAATATTTAAATTGGCAATATTCACGGATCTTCATTGCTACTTCTAGCTAAGTGTTCAGCAATCATATAGTATTATAAATGTAAACCTTTTGTCTCTCAAAATAGGATATGAACAAGCTCTTTATTTCATTCTAATCACTTTCCTACATTTGGACATAATATTAGTTTTACATTCAGGCTATCAGAAAAAATTAGTTTCATACATCTTTTCTTGCATGCATTAGACTGCCTAAAGCAAAGCACTACTGGCAAAGCAATAACAAGGAGATACCTATAGGTGTTTACTGCAACAATCCAAGGAAGATGAAAATCTGCAGTAGTAATGTTTACAAAAGCAAGTAAAGGGAAAATAATACACAGTGATTTCATAAGTATGAATTTTATGCTTATTACACATTTACTAAATGCAAAATTATCTGCTGCTGCTCATAAAGCATTTGACCTTTAGAAATACTTTTCCTGCTCACAGCACCGTAGCACTGGAACAGACAACCTCTGTATTTTAAACAGCATTCACACTGTTCTGGAGAGATCTCTTCAGAAGGCAACAGTCTTACTGCGGATGTTATAGTAGCAATCATGTCAGGAGAGCATATTTCCTAGTTAGCCAGTGTTTTGTGCATCGGAAGCCTGAATGTAGATGTTAGCATCTACTTTTTTTCCCCCTTCTGAAAAACACGACCATCTATTTATCTATTTTAAGTATCCACTGACTTCCTTTCCTCAGCCTCACTGGATAGAAAATAGTTATATGTGGTTTGAAATTAGATTGCCTGAATAAACTCAGACATTTTATAAATCTCTTAGAAGTGCTTTTCTATTAATTTATTCTACTTAATAAGAAAACACAAAACATTACTTGATTTATCATGGAAAGAGGAATTTATTTTACTTAATTTTCTAGTTCAGCTTACTTAGTAAAAGTATAAGAATGTGATGCCTGGAAATGCACTAACAATGTAGAGATGCCTAAGTCAAGTAACAGATGTTAAAAAAAAGGAAAAAACCAGAAATTTCATCCTCAGCCTGACAGACAATTAAACTGATGATAAGATCACCAAATCTTTTTCTTATGGGGTGAGAGAAGAGAGAGCTCAGTGTTCTTTCTGATGCTGATGACTAGTAATTACAGAAAGCTACATGAAAACTTCCCTTCTCTTGGGGATGCAAAAAAAAAAAGACTTAATATTACTTAAGGCAGAGTTTTGAGTATGTTGCTTGCTTATGAATGCATTAATTCATGAGAATGTGGAGGATGTATAAGAATTAGAGCTTTTTACGATGATCATTCCTTGGAAAATATTCAGTTTAATAATCATAGAATCATAAAATAGTTACGGTTGGAAAGGGTCTTAAGATCATCTAGTTCCAACCCCCCTGCCAGGGGCAGGGACTCCTCCCACTAAACCATGACACCCAAGGCTTTGTCCAGTCCAGCCTTGAACACCGCCAGCGATGGAGCATTCACAGTTTCCCTGAGCAACCCATTCCAGTGCCTCACCACCCTTACAGTGAAGAATTTTTTCCTCATATCCAATTTAAACTTACCCTGTTTAAGTTTGAACCTGTTACCCCTTGTCCTGTCACTACAGTCCCTAAGGAAGAGTCCATCCCCAGCATCCCTATAGGCCCCCTTCAGATACTGGAAGGATGCTAGGAGGTCTCCACGCAGCCTTCTCTTCTCCAGGCTCAACAGACCCAACTTTCTCAGCCTGTCTTCATATGGGCGGTGCTCCAGTCCCCTGATCATCCTCGTGGCCCACCTATGGACTTCTTCCAACAGTCCCATGTCCTTTTTCTGTTGAGGACACCAGAACTGCCCACAATACTCCAAGTGAGGTCTCAGGGGAGCAGAGTAGAGGGGCAGGATCACCTCCCTCGACCTCCTGGTCATGTTTCTCTTGATGCAGCCCAGGATACGGTTGACTTTCTGGGCTGCAAGCGTACACTGCCTGCTCATGTTCATTTTCTCATCGACCAACACCCCCAAGTCCTTCTCTGCAGGGCTGCTCTGAACCTCTTCTCTGCCCGACCTGTAGCTGTGCCTGGGATTACTCCCACCCAGGTGAAAGACCTTGCACTTGGCATGGTTAAGTTTCATCAGGTTGGCATCAGCCCACCTCACAATCACATCAAGGTCCCTCTGAATGGCATTCCTTCCCTCCAACGTATCAACCAAACCACACAGCTTGGTGTCATCAGCAAACTTGCTGTGGGTGCACTCAATCCCACTGTCCATGTCACCGACAAAGATGTTGAACAAGAGTGGTCCCAACACCGATCCCTGAGGGACACCACTCGTTACTGGTCTCCAGCTGGACATTGAGCCATTGAGCACTACTCTTTGCGCGCAGCCATCCAGCCAGTTTGTTATCCACCAAGTGGTCCACCTATCAAATTGATGTCTCTCCAACTTAGAGACAAGGATGTCATGTGAGACAGTGTCAAACGCTTTGCACAAGTCCACGTAGATGGCAACAACTGCTCTACCCCTGTCCATCAGTTCCGTAGCCCCATCATAGAAGGCCACCAGATTGGTCTGGCAAGATTTACCCTTAGTGAAGCCATGCTGGCTGTCACCAACCACTTTCTTGTTTTTCATGTGCCTCAGCATGCCTTCTAGGAGAATCTGCTCCAAGATTTTGCCAGGCACAGAGGTGAGACAGACTGGTCTGTAGTTCCCCGGCTCATCCATTTTCCCTTTCTTGAAAATGAGGGTTCTATTTCCCTTTTTCCAGTCATCGAGAACTTCACCTGACTGCCATGATTTCTCAAATATGATGGACAGTGTCTTAGCAACTTCAGTTGCCAGCTCCTTCAGGACCCACGGATGGATTTCCTCAGGTCCCATGGACTTGTATACGTTCAGGTTCTTAAGATGATCTCGAACCAGATCCTCTCCTACAGTGGGCACAGAGTCTTCATTCTCACAGTCCCTGCATCTGCCTTCCAAGACTTGGGTGGTGTGACCAGAGCATTTTCCAGTGAAGACTGAGGCAAAGAAGTCATTAAGAACCTCAGCCTTCTCCAAATCCAGGGTAGCCAGTGTGAGGTACTGACATCAGTCTGTCATAATATACCTGTTTGTGATTTAGAAAATTTGTTGAAAATGCTCTAGACTAGAATTCACCCCAAGTAAACCCCCCAAAAGGTAAGTCATTTATCTAACATTTATTTGAATAAAAATTGAAAGTGTAAACAAGTGACAAGTCCGGAAATCTGTAAAAGTGTAACTATATGAAAAACAGCAAAGAAAGAAAAAAATAACCACAAAGAAATAAAACCAACCAACCAACCAAAATAAAATGCTTATAAAAAGACTGTTAGGTATTTTTAGATTTTTTTTTCTTTTTTTAATATAAGATTAATGTGCAATATCTTTATACTTTTGGTTACTTGGCTTTGATCTGTAAGTGAATAACAAACCAAGAGGCTGCAGTTCTGTAAAGGTAGGCTAGAAAGGCTAAAGTATCAGTCATGCTTCTTCCAAGTTTATACCGTAGTTTTTGATATTTAAAATGAAGAAATATGTTATTACTTTTAGACACATGTGGAAGACACTGGGTCCTGTTTTTTGGTTTTTATTTTTTTGTGTGTGTGTGTGACTGTCAGGTCAAATAGTTGGCAACTCATTCTATATTGACTCCAAAACTAGAGTTGACTGAAAGAAAACAGTTGCTGAAAACAATTCTTCAGTAAAGAAAAAAAAAGCATGAAGCAAGCAGCCCTAAAAATGGAATTTAAATTCACTAACTTTTTCACTCAGCTTGGTGTCGTCTGCAAATGTCTGAGGGTGCACGCAATCCCACAAATATGTTAGGTAATACTTGTCCAGAGACACCACTCATCACTGATCTCCACACAGACATAGAGCCATTAACCACAATCCTTTAGGTGCAATCATCCAGCCAATTCCTTATCCACCAAGTAGTCAGCCCCTCAAATCCACAAATGTCAGAAGCTGAGCAGCAGCCCTGTCCCGTGTGCAGACTTTGCAAAGGAGAGATAAGCTTGCTTCCAACCCTAATGTGACATACTCAGCCACCTCACGAAACAAAGGAGAATGGACTCTTGGCTCTGTTTGGGACAGGAGCAGAAGTGCCTGAGGAGTGCCCCTGCATAACAGATACAGTGCCCTGTGGCTGGAGAATGAAGAGAAAGAGAGTAACAGGCTACAACCAGGAAAGGCTGGCCATGCAAAGTTGGTCCAACTACTCATCCACATTAGAACCAGTGCAACCAGAACAGTGTGTAGGGTGTTAATAGCTGGAGACTCCTTGCTGAGAAGCATCAAAGTGCCTATTTGTTTACAGCTGCCTGCTAGGAGTTCACATACAGAGAAGCTGCTGAGTCTGGTAAAATCTGCATACTATCACCCATTCTTATTATTTCATGTAGGATCAAATGACGCTGCAATGGGGGAACTCAAAAACATCAAAATAGATTTTATGTCCCTCAGAATGTCTTGTTTATCTGAAGAAGGCACGCATGGGATTTACAGCATCAGGCATGGGATAATTAGTGGACATCCTGCATTCAACAAGTGTTTAACTGTTGTAGTTAGTAGTGCCAGATATCACTCTCCAGAGTAAGACTTCAGCACACCTTCTAGCCTGCATGAAGTTCTGCATTGACTCTTCCGAATGAACTGTCTACACTTTTAGACAATTTGTCATGAAGCATATCTTAGCTGCATTAAGTAATGGTGGTGTATAGATAGTTGGTGCAAATAGCTCTGCCTGTTGATTTCAGGTGATATATGGAGTCTACTCACACATAAATTGTATGATTTTGTTGCATTTTGTACCTCTTTCACTAGCCCCATTTTTATGTCACTATCAAACCCATTGAAATCAATAGTCTCCTTGTGACAACAGTAACAATTTGGTCCTCAGGAAGAAGTGAATTATTTTTATAAGAAGAGCCCCAGATTATTACTGAAGCTGGAAGAAAATAATTTGCAAGACTTCAAATATTGATGTTTGCACTTGGATAAAACTAAGATATTTCAAAGTTTTTTCTGAATAATAAAGGGAGTGGTACTACAGCATGGTGGATAACCTGACAGTAAATGTGGCATCTTTGTAGAATTCAGATGGAAATGCCTGAACGAGACTACAGCTTTGAACTCTAATCTTCTCAACTGTCATGACTGACCTGATCAGTTACCTGTTGTTACGTGCTTACTCCATTATAATAAGATTCTTATTATATTTTTTTCCAGTTGTGGTTTAATTACAAAGGAATAGGTTTCACAGAGTCCATATCTGACCAGATAAAAAAAAATGGAGAGAAGATTCCTAATCACTAGTTAATAAATAATGTTACACATTTTTAACACATACTGTTTGTGAGATAGGCTTTGCATGTGAAATCTATTTTAGTGTTACTGAAATATCTGGTTTTCATACAACATTTCCTTTTGAAAAGTAATGATCTAAGATGCAGAGCATCCACAGAATGCAAAGAATTTAGAGAAAATTTCTCAATGGTAAAGCTACGTACCGTTAAAATCCATGATGTCCCAGGTCAGTCATTCCAGTACTTTTCCCAATTATAAGTATTAAAATATTGGCTTTTATTTTTTTCCCCTCTGCAATCTGTTTTCTCAGATATTACCCATTACAGATTATGTTCAGGACACTTCTCAACTGCTTCAGCCTGGAATCATCATTAAACATCTATCCTAGTGTAGATGTCTAGCAATAAGGATATTGTCACTCACACGTGTTGCAAGCATTTAATTATAATTAAATAAGCACCTGACTGAGCTATATTCAGCTGCATTATAATGTGATTAAAAGCTTGTTCTGAAAAATAGTCAGGATCTGCTCTGCTAGTTTTACTTTCTAATCCTCTAAGAAAGGATTAACATTAAAAAATAGTCTTATTTCTCTACTTCTTCATTTCAAAGCTCAAATAACATTTGAATATTAGAAAGCTTAATTTGTCTTCTGCTGTTGATGTTGCACAAGCTAGCATAGTCTTTTCACACAATAATTTTATGATTATGTAGTATTTTTATCTAGTCATATTTGCTTCTGCTATTTATACTTATCTTGTGAATTCTTTCGGTTTTGCTTTTGATTTGTTGTTTGGTTTTGTTTTGGTTTTTTTCCCATTAGATGCAGGTCTGTCTACCTGTCTGATCCATACAATAATATTGATTGAAACCTCCATTGGTGTTCCTTTCTTTAGCCTAATCTATTTTCATTATCTTAAACACTTAAAATCCTTTCCATGAACATTTATATGCACTCTACAGATTATTTTATTGTCATTAATACAAGTGTTAACTAATTTACCTCTGAAAAAAAGAAAGATACTACCAGAAGTATTCATTTAGAATTAGAAAAAAGTCACACAGAGATTATTCTAATCTTAGTATATTTAACATTTTGTTACTAATTAGTATTTTATTCAAACAAAATATGATAGTTTTATATCTTGAGTATCTTAACTGCTTTGCCAATTGGGCAATTTAGTTAATTAATTATTCTTTTTGCCATTATTTGCCAAAAACTTTGGGAAATAACTAATCTAAATTTATTTTTTAATTTAATATGGAGATTTTAGATGTAAAATCTGGAGTAAAAATTACTCAGTTAAGCATCTGCATTGCCAAGGCAGAAGTTTAAAGCCACTATTTAAAATTCACAGGATAGAATGGAAGTTTCCAGGAGACATTTATTCAAAGAATGTCCCTTGTTCTAATAGAAACAAATCTGAGAATTTGAATTTGTGCTATCCCTTCAAATAAGGTTTGCAAATTCTTAGACTTTATTCTGTAGACGCTTAACCTAAATTAAAATAGCAAGATGGGAGCTTACCTTGGATAAGACATATGTGTTCAGTCACATTCAATGCAGTGCTGGGCTCAGTCCCCAGCATTCTTGAGAAAGATAGAAAGGGTTTTGTATCCAAAAGGTTTGTTGAGAAAAATGTTACGCTCCTGTTGTTTCCCTTTAATACCATTTTAAAAGTATTGGCCTTATATTTGCAAAGTTTTTATATATGTGTTCTTTTCAAATAGCGTTTAGTACACCCTTGAGTAACAAAATATTCATATTTAGTGCAAATTCTAAGTACTTTTGCATAATCCTTACGGGAAACAGACTGATTTCAAATGTAATTTAATTTGAAACTATGATTTCTATACAGGGCTATTCTGAAAAAACTATGTGAAGTAAAGAATCAGAACAGAGCTAGCATTCTGCATGTGATTAGAGAGACCAAAATTATCTTTCCTTTGGCACATCTGCAAAAGACAGCACTTAAAAAATAAGCTCTCTCTGCAGGCTATTGAAATTAAGGACAGTGATCTCATACAAAGCATGGTACAGCTGGTACCATGGGATGAAGACAGTTGAATCTTTTAACAGAAAAGATTAAGTCAGACCAAGCTTGCCTTCTTTCACAAAATATAATTATGTAAACTGCAAAGCTCCATTATAGACAATGTCTATAATTTGCAACTATTTTCCCCTTAATTTTAAATAAAGCCTGTTAACGGTTGATGTCAAGCCAACGCATTTCCTACAGATTCCACAAACAATGAACAATCAAAAATCTGTTTCTGTTGTCTCTTTCATAATTATTCAAATTGTGGGATCCTGTAATAAAAATCAACATAATGGCTGAACACCATTTCATGTTGATAAACATCATAGTCTTTCAATTTCACAAAGAAAAATATGTCTTACTAACTAGTAGAGAAATGAATTTCTTTCTCTACAACAAAACATAGAATTTGATTTTATGAATTTTCGACTTTAGATCATTTTACGGTAGAGAGTGTTTCCCAGTTTTGTTGATTTGTCTTAACATGTGTAAGGAGTTTGTGAATCTCTGGTTTGTTTAGACAGTAATATACATCATTAGAATACAAACATTGTTGCAGTCATTCAAACAATGAATTGCTGTATTCAGCAGAATGATTGGAAAATGCTTCTTTCCATTATTCTGTTGTTTTTAAAATTTGCATGTATGTAGAATGTGATTCGGCATGGAGATCTACTAAGGCAGTTTCTTGCATAAATTCAGCTTTTTTCAGTCTCCTTGTATTATTGCATGAGCCTGGAGGTCACTACTACTGTGTCTGATTGTAAAGCTAAAGCTAATTTATTAAAACCAGGAGGAACAAAAGAGTTCCTAAAAGTCAGGAAGAAACTGTAAATTTCCTGTTCTAAGGGAATTTCCTCCCTTTTAGATAAGGCTGAAACAGATGACTCATATGGTGTCCTCTTTTTGTTTCCTCATGCATTCTTCTCAAAGGAAAAAAATTAACTTTAAGATGATGTAAGGATTTGAATGATACATTTAGTCTTCTAGATGTTACTGGGCCATAAGAAGTCTCCAGCTGCTGCTGATCTTGAGTTGGAGCAGACAGGTATTTTTTTTTTTTTCCATTGAAGAGCATCTTGTATTAGAAAAAAAATCCTACAAAACAAAATAAGAAACTCTGACAAACTACTCTTGATGTAAAATACTACATCTCCTTCCATGTCTACAGGGTCCATGAAATTTGCTGCCAGTTATTATAGTACTGATCCTGTGGCAGCCTTAGGACTGCAAATATAACACGGGAAAGAAGGGGAAAATGGGTGTCTTTTCAGCGACATGAGACTGTGTAAGTCACAGTGGGTTTTGGTTTGGAGGCATTTTGGGTTAACCCAGTAGGCAGCTATGCACCACTCAGCTGCTCTTTGACACACACCTCAGTAGGATGAGGAAGAGAATTGGCATGTTAAAAATGACAAAACTCACAGCTTCAGATAAAGACAATTTAATAAGTAAAACACAACCTGTGCATCAATAAAAGCAAAATAAGTAATTCATTATTTCCCATTAGCAGGAAGATGTTCAGGTATCTTCGGGATTGCAAGGCTCCACCACATGAAATATTTATTTGAGAAGATAAATGTCATTACTCTGAATGTCACCCTCTTCCACCTTCTTTCCCCAAGTTTTATTGCTGAGCATGATGTCATATGGTATGGGTTATCCTTTCAGTCAACTGGGATTAGCTGCTCTGGCTGTATCCCCTCCCAACTTCTTGTGCACCCTCAGCCGACTTGATGGCAGGGCATTGTGAGAAACTGAGAAGCGCTTGCCAGTGTGTAAGCACTGCTCAGCAACAGTTAAAATATCCCCGGGTCTTCAACACTGTTTATTGCAAACTAAATCATGGCATCATACAAGCTGCTATGATGAAAATAACTCCACCCCAGCCAAAACCAATACAGGCGTTTGGGGTATTTTTATTGTTGGGGTTTGGAGGAGGAGGGTTGTTGGATTTTTCCCACAGATGCTCTGTGCTCTTTAGAATTATTGCAGTATCTTAAAGCTATAACTTTTGGCAGCTATTCAGAGTTTGCTCAGCCCCGTCCACTTGAAAAACTCCAGTAGCTGGGCTCAGAAGACACCTAATCTGTCTTTGGATCCCGGGCTCCGCAGCTGGTGGCACTTGTATGTACAAGCTCCCAAGGCTGCAGTCCTGCTCCAGTTGCTGGTATCAACTCCCTTACTCAAACTCCCAGACACACACACAGAGGTGGCTGGCAGTTGGCCAGGTCCCCCTTTGCCCCTAGTAACCAGCCCCGCTTCTTGATGCGCACATATACACAGGCCTCATGCTTAGAGACCCCTGACCCAGTGATGTCTCCACCAGTATTCTGGAACTCCCTATGTCCTTCCAAAGCCAGTTACTTCCCTTCTTAGAAACACCACCATACCACCCAGCTCCCAGGACACTTTGTCTACTAGGCAGCTAATCATTCTTGACCTTCACCAGCAAGCACACACTCACACACTGCACTCGCTGCAGTTGCTGGCACCACAGGTATGTGGGCTCCAGTGGCCAAGGCCACGGTTGTTGGCACTCGAATTTCACTCACTCCACTCTCCCCCACCAGCTCCTGGCACGAAGGCACGCAGGTTCTACAGCCCTCAGTCCCAATCCAGTTGCTGGAAGTCAGACCCATGTACACATGAAAGCACACAGAATAGTGAGTTCCTCAACCAGGAAAACACCTAGAAATGGAATTTAGTGAGAAGTTATGCAGCTGACTAGAATTCTTTTTTTTTTTAATTTTAAAATTTGACAGTTGATTGTTACCATTAGATTTTCAGAAAATAAAAAAATAAAAAATCTGATGTGTTCTCTATAACAGCAAAGTGAAGGCTTAATCTTATAAAAGATATGTAGCATAAGAGATTTATAATTCTAGGTTTCAAACAAATTTATTATTTATTTTCAACTCATTTGAAGCCTCAGCTTGGAGATACCAAAATGTCACATGGCTTTGCCTTTGAGGTTGTTGTAGGGTTTTTTTTGTTGACTTGGGTTTTCTTTTTTTTTTCTTTTAGCTTCTGGAGAAGAGAAGGCTGCATGGAGACCCCATAGCAGCCTTCCAATATCTGAAGGGGGCTTAGAAGGATACCATCAGGGACACTTCATCAGGAAATAGGTAGTAGATAGGAGATTGTAGTGGTTTCAGGAAACATCAGGAAAACCTTCATCAGGAGATTGCAGTGATAGCACAAGGGGTAATGGGTCCAAACTTATAAAGGATAGATTTAGATCAGATAGAAGGAAGACATTTTTCCTGTGAAAGTGGTGAGGCACTCTTACAGGTTATCCAAGGAAGTGGCAAATGCTCTATCCCTGGCAGTGTTCAAGGCCAGGTTGAACAGGGCTACACAGGGTAGGGTGAAACGTCCCTACCCGTGGCAGGGATTTGGAAGGAGGTGATCTTAAGCTCTTTTCCAACCCAAACCATTCTATGATTCTGTGGTTCCTAGAATTACTTTTCTGTGCTTTATCACCACTGACTGTACAGAAAAGTATTTACTCTTCTGAAATCTTTCCATATGAATGAGTGCACGATCATGTTCTTGTCAAACACATTCACTGGGGAGGAACATATTTTATGCAATAACAAATTGATAAGGTATCTTTCTTTGGAACCAATAGGTAAGCATGAAGCCAATACATTTTCATAACACGTTTCCAAGAAATCTCTCTCACTACAAAACCATGGTTTACAGGGAAGTGACGAAAATCCATACTTCATGATTTGGCACAAAAACCAAGAGAGTAATGACAGCGACCTTAGTTGTTACATATTTTCTGACAAAAAGTGTCCTAGTCTCCGTGGGAACTATTTCATTACATTCAAAAATAATGATAGATGTTTGTCTGGCATGTTTTTATAAAATATCGCAAATAGTGAATTTTCTAGCCTCCCTAGATAGCATTCCTTATAGTTGGAATTCATAACATGAAATTTCCTTATTGAAGGTTAAACAATTTCCTCATGTTCTGCCCACACAGTGGGCATGACAAGCAACCAACCACCCCCCCCTTTATTATAACTGTTTACATTTTCAATATCTGTCACCCTGCTCTTTGCTTGGAGAAGAACCTCAACAATACAGAACACAAAAGTTTGTTTAATTCCTATACCTAATACTTCAATTGGCACATCATAAAATGTGACAGCATTTTTACAAACATACCCGTTTATGATCCCATGTATTTCAAATGTGTTCTTCTTTTTATTTATGTCTTTATTTATGCTTATTTCTCTACTTAAATAAATTTTACATAATAACTTGCAGCCCAGAAAGCCAACCGTATCCTGGGCTGCATCAAAAGGATCATGACCAGCAGGTGGAGGGAGGTGATCCTGCCCCTCTACTCTGCTCCCCTGAGACCTCACTTGGAGTATTGTGTGCAGTTCTGGTGTCCTCAACAGAAAAAGGACATGGAACTGCTGGAACAAGTCCAGAGGAGGGCCATGAGGATGATCAGGGGACTGGAGCACCGCCCGTATGAAGACAGGTTGAGAAAGTTGGGACTGTTGAGCCTGGAGAAGAGAAGGCTGCGTGGGGACCTCATAGCAGCCTTCCAGTGTCTTAAGGGGGGCTATAAGGATGCTGGGGAGAGGCTCTTCATGAGGAACTGTAGTGATAGGACAAGGGGTAACAGGTTCAAACTTAAACAGGGAAAGTTTAGATTGGATATGGGGAATAAATTCTTTTCTGTAAGGGTGTTGAGGCACTGGAATGAGTTGCCCAGGGAAGCTGTGAAATCTCCATTGCTGGCGGTGTTCAAGGCCGGGTTGGTCAGACCTTGGGTGGCCTGGTTTAGTGTGAGGTGTCCCTGCCCACGGTAGGGAGATTTGAACTATATGATCTTAAGGTCCTTTCCAATCCTAACTATTCTATGATTCTTAGTGTGCCACACTTCATTTGCATTTTAGGCTTCTGTCGATATCTCAGTATATTGAACCTATATTGCATAACGTTGCCTGCTTTTGATGATTTTTATTCAAGGTATAATTTTCAAAGTGTAAGAGGGTAATTAATAATCATCTGTCCCACTAAGAAGTTTTTCTTAATTTTCATTTGAATTAGGGAAAGGGCTTTGTTTTGGTTTTTGGTGGGTTTTGTTGGTTTGTTTGTTTGTTTGTTTTCTTGACTATAGGCTTAAATTGATGCTATTAATGTTTCTATGTAAAGATTAAAGCTAAAATAAAAAGCTCACTTTACCAGCAAGCTCACATGAATAGCCACTTGAAAACTAGCTGGTTTTGAGATTACTTTTTGTGTTTATTACATAATGAAAAAATGGCTGAAAAATATCTTCTGCCTGGAAACTAGAAGACAGTATGAAAAATAACATTTTAAATGCCTTGAAGGGATACTGAAATTGAGTTCTTAGGAGAGTGAATATGACCAGAAGACATATCTTTGAGGAGTAGGAGATTTTCCCACAGCTGCTAAACCAAGAATTATGCTATATGTCCCACCCACCCTCAATTATCAGGAAAGTAAGAATGATGAACTGTTCACTATCAATGCACTTTAAATAACAAATGATAAGATACATGAATCAAAAGCATAAAGGGCAGTACTAAGGCTGTAATTTTCATACTATATGCTTAATTGTACAATACAGTGGGTTAACAACATTTTCTCATCTATTCTGCTGTACAGAAATATG
Source organism: Ara ararauna (assembly GCA_028858755.1). Taxonomy (NCBI): domain Eukaryota; kingdom Metazoa; phylum Chordata; class Aves; order Psittaciformes; family Psittacidae; genus Ara; species Ara ararauna. Next base: position 24,195,638 of record CM054376.1, read on the forward strand.
TTATCGCTAAATGAATTCTGTATGACTATTGTAATGCACTGTGGCTAGTGCTTGTTATGATCCCAGTAAGAATGACATCCAGATTCAGAAAGATATTAAGATACCATTTACTGGACTTTACACAAGAAGAAAAAGAGAAATAGCATAGCTAATCCTATGTTGCTTCATGTGCTGGGACCCCTGAGTTGGTCAGCAGCAGGTGACAGGGCGCTTCTGATTAGGGCAAAATATGCACCCAGATCCTTTCTATGGAGAGGTTTACCATCATTTTGGTCCTTAGATCTCTTATAGGACTTTCTTAGAAAAAGATTTTATTAATAATTTCTACCATCAAGGAAAATAATGTTCACATGAGAAACTGCTGCTTTGTTTTGAAATAAAGATACACAGGTAGCATAATCACTGATGCCTAGTAGGAACATCTACAAGCTCCTCCATCAGGATTTTCTGGCTGAGCTTACCTTGCAGCCAAGAGCTACACGTCTGATGACCAAAATATATATATGTACAGCACAGGCCTGTACCTATTCAGGTTCACCATTATGTAGGTCACTAACTTTTCATGAACAGTGGTCTGATTCAGAACACTACAATTGTATAGGGAAAGAAACATTTCAAAAGGTCTAATGAAACTGTGAGTCTATAGTCTAATGGTAAAGAGGGGCTGGATTCTAGATCTTTTTACCTAGATTTCTTCTGTGTTTACACTGAGTCTATCATTGCTATATTCCTATCTCTAAACTAAATCACATCTACCTTCTTTCACACATCATTAATAACCATTAGTATGGATAGCAGTAAATGCTTTTCTGGGGACGCAGTTAAGTCTACATGAAGGGTTTGCCAGTATACAAGCTGTTGCAGAGGGTTTCTACTGTTTCTCCTGTCATCATCGCTTTTGTACTGCAGACTGATACAGCTTTAGCAGCAGAACTTTGCAATATAAATCAAACCTCAGGCTCTCAGTCTGCAGCTGACCCAGAGTAACTTTGTTTTGCAGTCATTTAACATTTAGAAAACTTTCTTCACAATTCTGAGGTCTAGAAACTTTGCTCTACAGGCGTGTCTGTGGTATTACAGGCTCCAGGCATAGCCTAGGGCCACTTTTAACTTTCTTTATAAATTCAGGGCTTTTAATATGTCATAAGTCTTTTCCCTTCATATGTGTGACAAAAGGTTCAAATAACCACTGAGATACTTCACTTTTTCAGTTTACCAGTATCTTCCAACCCTAAAGATACTAATTTCTTACAAAATATCTGTTGTCTTTTCTGTTTCACTTCTGTATTGCTCCTTGTGTCACAGGAAAGTTGTACATGCAATTTTAGAGTATGATTTCAATTCAGGACAGCTTTGGAAGTTTTATAATTATTTTTTATTCAGCAAAGCAGAAATTAAACTTCTAAGTATTTAGGTGAAGTACAGTCATGGTCAGATGGATCTTCATACACACATCAGAAGCAACCACAAAGCACTAGACTTTCAAAAAATCTATAGGTGAAAACATCAGTGACCTGTGAAATGCTTTGAACCCACAAAAAAGCACATATCCATTAAATTCTGAAGTAATCAAACTTATTATCAGCAGCTTTAGTATGTGCACACGAAAGTATGCAGTTATGGACATTCTCTTATCATTCTATCTTGATTTTCAAGATAGAGAAATAAAGTTATATATCTTTATAATTCTGTGTTGAATTATCTGTTGTTTGATATATTCGTGGAATATAAATTGTCCTTTCTATTCTACAGCTTTTGCATTCATTTGCACAGTTAATATGTCTCACCACCTGACTGGACATGAATCACATCTTCTAACATGATAATTAATGACAAACACTGATGAACAATCAAGCAATTATGATATTATTGAGCTGAAAGCTAGATATTGCATTTCTTATCAATATAAATTTGAGTTTTCTACTATATCATGTAAAAGCCTGTCATTGCAGTTAACAGCTCTGGGTAATGCCACTACAACAACACTTAAAAATACAGTTTCCAGGAGAGAAAAGCTAACCTGTCTCTTAGGCATACACTTAATATATACATTGTTAAAAAGTTAATTGGGTTTGCTGTTACAATGGAATAATATAATACCTTGTGTCGTTTGTTTCTATACGCCAAAGGAAGAAAAGTTTTTAAGAAAATGATCAGTAATATTTTCTTAATATGAAATGCATTTAAATTCAGACAAGTCAGACATAAAGTATTTTCTTTATTGCATATTAAAGCTAAACTTGCCGTTCAATTATTCACACGCACTATCAAAATTATTTTTTAAAAAGACCAAAAAGACCAAAGAAAAGGCTTTTGAATAAAATTCAAATTCACTTTTGGTATAATAAATGACCAATAAAATATAATAATAAAAGACCAATACCTAAGATATTCCATGAAATCTCCCTGGAATATTAAAGGAACTATGCAATTACACATAAATTAATACTTCAGATATGTTGGATTAAGTAAGGTCTGTGATAGTGATTTGACTTTGTATTTGAGATCCTTTTTTCAGGGAAGTGTAAGTATCCTATGTGTCATAAAGTTTTTAATGTAATGATTTAGTAGTCTTCAAGGCAGGAAAGGCTACCTCACTATCTGTTCAACCTATAATACTAAAGATATCATAAAAATCTGCTTGTCAAAAAATTAATTGGTAAACCAAGGTAGAAAATACTTTTCCTTAAATTGTATTTTCATATTCTTCTGATATCTTCAGCCAGTACTATCTCTTAACTCATCTAATAAAAAATATGATCTCTATGATATTTTCTAAAAGCAGTGCTGTCAGTTGATCTACACTTTACCCTTCTGTCCTATGATAATGGACATTTGAATGATTTCTCTTGAGTACTGACAGACTAGGAGAACTTTTATAGAACTGCTCAATTTGAAAAATAAAAATTTAGTATGATCTTTATGCAAGTATAAACCAAAACTACTGTTTTCAAAAGGTGTGAAAGAATAATCCACATGATATCCACTATGGTGTTATTAAAATATGTAACTTCTGTAAGGGTTTTTCCTATTTACATTTTTTGCCAAATACATATGTTTAACATTGCCATTAAACAAGTTCTCAGCTTCCAAACCTGATGATTTTAGAGGAGATAGGCAAAGTCAGGGGAACCTATTTTCTAGCAAGACAAAGCAGCAAAATTGTTTTATGGTTAAATGAATAAGAAATGACCACCCCGCATTACTCTTCTTACCTTCTTACCTTTATAAAAATATGACCCCTTAATACAATATTATGAATTCAAAGGTTTGAATTTATAAGTATTCCAGCTTTGTTAAGTTTTATTTTTCTGTTTTGTTATTATTTTTGTTTTATGACTTAAAGAAAGCTAGAATCATATGAGAAAAAAATGCATATTGACTTTGCTATTGGGTCTGCTTTGATGGATGACCTTAGAAATTAGCAGACTTCCACAGCAAGCAGAAATATTGAACATCTCCATATTAAACAAAGTTAATATTTAATTACTTTAATGCAAGTTAAACTGTCACTTGTTATTCTAGATGGCACATTATTTTCTCATTTATTTATTAAGAATTTTGTGGCAATTTTTTATCAAATCACATTATGTTAGTTTTCCTACACTTTCTGATATATTTATAAGCGTATATTTCCTTTTAAGTTGCATTAGTATTTTACACTGAGAAGCAGAAATGTAGGAAGTTTACCTCAAAATCTTTCTATCTAGAATATGAATGAATGAACAGTGGGTAATGAATATTCAGTGAGTCAAACTTCCAGAAATCTCATTGATTATATTGAGATTGATTACACAGTACTTGATCACATAGATAACTTTGACATCTTTACTTTATGAACAGTCATAAAATAGTTATGAAAGTAAGTATAGGGCAAAGATTACTTTCATGGGTTTTGTACTATGAATGGCAGAGAAATCTAACAGTAGCATAGAAAGTTTTTTTTTAACTTTTTTTTCCTGTTTGCTACTTCTACAATTTTTACCTTTTTATTAAATGCTTCAGTAATTAATATTTGTGATGAACATAAAATCATTCTTTCAGCCTTTAAGGTAGATGCATATGGTTTATCTCCTCTTACTTTGCTAAAAGTTATGTAGGACTTACAGATTACTGGAAATATATCCGATAAATATTTATCAATAGTAAGAATAGTTAAAAAGGAAAGAGGAACAAAAAACAGACTTAAAACACTGAAACATACTTAAAAATACTAAAAGTTAGAGAATAATGTTGTTATGCATTTCCTAACATAATTACTTGGCTATAAATAACAAAAGTAGTAATCAGATTGATATTAAAGCTTCAGCTTCATATTGAAATTTAAAACTATTAATATTATATTTTTTTTTTTCCTTTATACATAGAGCTTGACTTTTTAGACCAGTATATTTATTTTGGATCTCTTGTAGTTAGTAATAATATCTTTACCTAGTTATAAAATATTTTTTGCACCTTTAAGGCATTTTGACAAGTAAAATTAACAATAAATTTAGCACAGAAAAGATTCAGGGTTTTTTTACCTTTTTTGTTAGAAGAGTAAATTAACTTCATAAGTTCATTAACTAAAAAAACTCTATGATATATGTATTTAAATTTTGCAAATATCTCAATCTGCATAAACGTGGATCCCAGATTATTTTTTCACTTTGCTAAAATATTTTTGCACATTTAATATATGCCTATGTTCGTTGGAAAATTTGTGACCTGCATTTGGAGAAAATAAGTTTACTGTTACACTCTTTGGCTTCAGAGCAGGGTATAACATTTCTAAACAAAACAAAGTTATTATGGTCTACTAAATTCTTCCAGTTATATAGAGTTGCCTGAATCCTGACGTTATTAAGATCTGAACTTATTTATGCCTAAGTCTTGTCTGAATTCACGTGTTAACATCTCTGAAGAGTACCATCAGCATGGCAATGTTTGTGCATTTCTGCCCACCTTATTTATAAAGGTCTTGATAAGGAGCACCTTGAGAAAGAAGTGCCACAGGCCTCCAATAGGAGAGTAGTTACATTCGTGGACTTCTGATTAGGTAGCATTGGGTACTTCCACATACACTGAGGAGGACACCTTTGTAGAGCTGCTGAGCAGGAGCGCAGAAAACAGACTTTAGCTGTTAGAGGGGCAGTTTGTGTGGAGAGGCAAAAGAAAAACAGCACAGCAATGGAAGTGATGTGCCATGGGGCTCTTCCTGCCTAGGTAAAGACTTACAGCCCTAACCTATAACACAATTTTCATACTCAGGAGCTGGATAAGTTTTTTCTGGTTAGTTTTCTTGGAACTTCTTGTGCTGCTTTTTACTGAGAACAAACTATATTTCTAGGCCATAGAAAGCTAACAAAATTACAGTAATAAAAAGACTAATGTTTCATTTAACATGTGTGGGCTATGACCACTTTATTCAAAGAAATTAAATATTCTGTACTTATTTCTAGGTTTATTAATCAAATATTCTTATTTAAAATGAGAGAGCTTCCCTCTGAATTAATTCTGGCAATGTTGCAAAAATGACCCAATTGTGCCAGGAAATTAACACATGCATTAGGTAACTATTCCAGGCGTTTTCATCCAGTACTATTACGCATCAGTATCTAGCACTTACCAAAACAACTGTTTGTTGTGAAGGCATTATTAGCTCCAAACAGATAAAGAGATGTCACATTCTGTTTTTTTTAATGTCGCAGTTCTAAAGCAAAAAGAGCACAAGTTAAGAAATCTAAAAGTAATTGTTGGGAAAAAAAAAAAAGTTAAAATGAAAAGTGCTACTTACAAGTCTTTATCTTTTACTGGCAGTACGATGGAAGACCTGTTGTCTCATTGAAGTTACACACAGTATCTAACTATTTCATAATATCCTACTGAAACTTGCTATGTATTTTGACAACATATTAACTATTTTTGGTGCCATTTCCTAGTATGCCTAATGCTTCAAATCAAAATCAGAATAAGTATTAGACACACTAATATTATCTGACTTGTTTCATTGACCTGACCTTCATATTTAAAAAGCATTTCCTTTTAATGAGCAGGTTATGCTTGTTCATGCCTTTGGACAAGCATTCAAACTGGGAATTACATATATACTTGAAATTATTCAAGTTCTTAATGTCTCCCTGAGTGGGAGATCTGTCTTGCTTTGTTTCTTTGGTTTGGGGGGGAAGGGGGTGGGGAATATGGAGAGTGGCAGCAGTACCAATAGCAACAATAAAACCTATGATTATTTTAGTCTATTTTTTCCTTATTTTTATTTCTACTCATGTAAGATATATTTGACACTTTATTGAATGCTGTATCTGTTACATGACAGTTTAAATATCTTCAATAACATCCTTAAAATTCTTTGCAAATAAAATTCTACCAAAATATTTTTTTTCCTTTTCTAACCCATTTCAGTATGTTTGCTGAGAAAGTGGCTCCCTAATAAATTTGAAAATGCCAGCTACTCCGTGAATTCAGTCCATATTTACATGAAAAACTTTAAGTAATAGTGATGTCAAGTGAATCACCAAATATTTTGAAATGTAAAACAGAATTGTGTGAGATTCCAATCTTACTTCTGCCAGCACTCTTAAGACTACTTTTAGGCCTAGGAAGCTTTGACAGGGATGGCCAGCAGTGATAAAAATGAATCAAAACAATGATGGGGACTATGAATAAAATAAAAGGACTTTGCAATCAGTGCAGTATGAAGGACATATAAAAGCTGTCATTTCAAAGTGGCTAAGTGACATTTCACTGACAAAACGGGTCAAGCTAAAAAGCATTTCCATTCCAAAGGCTGTTCAAGTTTCAAAACAAGGGGCCTTTTTGCAGTCAAATGCATTTGAGTTACTCTGAATTTGAAAATGGCTATTCTTCGTTTGCAGTATTTTGGTTTGCTTTTAAAATACAAAGTAATATCTACTCAAAATAACCTCTAACACTACAGAGAATAAAGTGAACGTGAAGATTGACATAGGAGAGGTTATACTTCATTATTTCAGTTAAGAAAAAGAGGGGAAAGTGCTTTATCAGGTTTCTTTGGTAAGAGCCAGAAGGAAACTATTCTAAAGCAGTTGTTTACTGGATAGGACACATGGCTGTTAGGGGGCAGTCCCAGCTAAAGGGAATTCCTGACATTTGAAGCGCTGAAATGTATAATTGAAATGTGGTTTTATGGCAGTTCAATAATCCATAACACTCTCAGTTTACTAAGTTTGAAACTCTGTCTCAGTCAATGCAAGTGAATCTTTGATAATTAACAGTATCTCTTTGTATTCTTTTCATTTAATTAACAATTTTTCAGAGCCACATTATGTTTTTCCCTTCAAACACTATTTTTAATCCTATATCATGTCTTCCCTGGACTGCGTGGTTTCTTATCTATCTTTTGGCTATTTTTTTCCTTCTGATTCAGTGTCTTTGAGCAGTACTAAGAATTCTCAGATCTCTCAGACTTTTGATAGAATTGTCTTTCATGAGCCGAATAAGAACCTCGGCCTCTGTTTTTACAGCTCAATTTATAAATCAAAAATTTTGGACTTTAAAAAAAAAAAAAAAGAAAAAAGGGAAAGGAGTCTATCAGTATATATTGTTGAAGACTCATTTAAAATGGATGCATTCTATACCCTGACTACCAAGAAGCCATGTTAGTATAAAGTAATGATTCCACAACATTATAGGACCAAAAGTACTTCAACTGTAGTATGTCTTTTAGATTAAGTCTGACCTGACAAGATTCCTCTGAGGGCTCAGAAAGGGTTTGAATAATAAATTCCAAAACTGCACTCCATCTTCCGATTCTATGATTAAAAACTGTCAAATAATTTCCTCCATTTCAGTCAGTCACTGGGAAGCTCTAAAGAAGTCTATTAAAATTTTTTTTAAATAACAAATTAAATAATTGGGTTTAGGCTCCTAAACCATTAGATTTGTTGAGTTAGAATTTCAAATATGCATTACATACCTGTGGACTATCTTTGTGCAAGCAGCTTTATTTTGACCTTTTCTATTACTTTATAAAATTGACCTAATCATGACCATTAGTTCCATAGCCCCATCGTAGAAAGCCACCAGATTGGTCTGGCAGCATTTGTCCTTAGTGAAGCCATCTGGTTGTCACCAACCACCTTCTTGTTTTTCATGTGCCTCAGCATGCCTTCCAGGAGAATCCACTCCAAGATTTTGCCAGGCACAGACGTGAGACTGACTGGTCTGTAGTTTCCCAGCTCATCCATTTTCCCCTTCTTGAAAATGGGGGTTATATTTCCCTTTTTCCACTCATTGGGAACTTCACCTGACTGCCATGATTTTTCAAATATGATGGACAGTGTCTTAGCAACTTCATTTGCCAGCTCCTTCAGGACCTGCAGATGGATTTCATCAGGTCCCATATGATATGCTGTTACTAAAATAGCCAGATTCATTTTATAAAACCCTTAAAATAGGTGGTTAAAATAGCCATAGATTATTAGGGTTCATTATGGTAAATTATTTTAACATGTCAATAATAGCTGGCTAGTGGATTATTGGTACTGTTTAACAACGACTTACTACAGCTGCACTTTGTAGATAATGGTGCAATTGATGGCTTCTGCCATTGCTAGTTGAATTAAATAATTTGAGTAATAAACATGACAGTTATTTTGGTCTTAGTTTGTTTTTGTATTTTATTTATCATTCTACCTGACAGAATCAAGAATAAATGTTCCATGCTAGATCAGCTACAAAGTGATTCATTCAGAACCCATGAAAACATGTCAGCTGTGTTAGATGACATGTGCAAATTAAAATCTAGTAAAAACAATGGATTCATTGTATTGACATGTTCTAACAACTATGAAATTTATTTGCACTAAAAACTCTCATAACAACTAGGTTAAAATATGGACGAGAGATTCCATTAATGTTTTCTGAAAGGCTTTGTGTATTTCTGTTGACATCAAAAGAGCGATTCTGAGTGAGTCTAACTTAATATTTTCTCTAAAGTGGCTTTATTTTCAGACACAACTTCTTTTTTCCTGTGGAATAGATAGAAAACATAAGCTTGTCTGTAGCTAATATATTGTGCGATTTCAAAGTGCACCCCAGGTTTATCTTGGCTTTGTTAGGTATACACTATTCTTTCATCCTTGTTTCCTTGGAAAGGAAACCCCAAAGAAGCCTCTTCATGCTATGGAAAAAAAGTCTTACTTAGGAAGCTAGAGCATTTGAAATGCTACACAGAACTCTTCCTGTTCAAATCTATTTATCTTTGTTGTGCCATTGGATTACTTTGTCTTGTCTTTATTTTTTGCCTCCCTCTTACTTAAGCTTTGTCCTTAAATAGCTTAGCTCTGATTCTCTTATAAGTCTTCTACTACTTTTCCTTTAGGAAGCTTTTCCTAAAGGTCTTCTCTTTAATATTAAAGCAGCTTCCATTTCAGAAACTATTTCAGAGGCTCCTTCATCAACATCAAACCACAGAAGACACTGTCTCATGCCCAGGAAGACATACTGTCCTCCTAGGAGGAACAATACTGTGAAAAATATTAGTTACTACATGGGTGTGACTGTGTTCAATGAACTTTTAACTGCTGCTGCATACTTAGAGAGGTACTGAATACTTGGGTGCTTGTGAACATTAGTCAGACTCAGGTATGCAAACACCAAATGCTGTTCACTTTTCTGCTCCCATAAATGATGCTAATGGAACTTCTATATAGACATCTGCAATTAGGCTGGCTTGTTAGCTGTTTTTAATACTGTCAAAAAAATGGATATTTCTGGGAAACAGTAGCTTTGCTTGCCTAGATAACTAGGTTAACTAAGTTTCTCTCATGGTTTAAGCCTCTATAACGCATGTCTTTTTGCCCACTCCCTTCCCCCTCTTTCTTCCCCCTGCTCCTGGAAGGATGGGAAGCAGAATCAAAAGAATGCAACTCCCACAGGTTGAGATAAGAACAGTTTAGTAACTAAAGTATAACACAAACCACTACTGCCACCACCAATAATAATAATGACAAGAGAAATACAAGGAAAGAATACAATTCTCACCACCTAATACCGAGCCCGACCACGCAGTGCACCCCCACCCTTCCGGGTCTCTGCTCTCTGCTCTCCATCCTGGGCATGACATGCTGTGGGATGGAATAACCTCTTTGGTCAGTTTGGGTCAGGTGTCCTGTCTCTGCTTCCTCCTGGCTCCCCTCCTCCCTGGCAGAGCATGAAACTCAGAAAGTCCTTGGTCAGACCAAAACATTACCAAGCAGTAACTGAAAACAGTGGTGTTATCAGCACTGTTTTCAGGCCCAAAATCAAAAGCACAGCACTGCACCAGCTACCAAGAAGGAGAAAAAAATGACTGCAGCTGCTGAAGCCATGGCAGTTGCTTATCCTCAAGATACATACAAGTTGAATGTCTAAAGTTAAAATTAGAAGCAAATAAAAACAAAACTTATTCAAATATTTCTTAAATCGTTATTGAAATAATTTCTTCTGCCTCAGATTAGAAGGTTAAGCAGAAAGAATTTTACTAAAGGGTAGAAACATTACTATATATATGGTAAGTTTTTCAACAGAAATGTGATTCTTTTCTCATGTTAAAATGTTTATTGTCAAACAGTAGGCATTAATGAAGTTATCAATAACTTTAAAAGCAGTACAACAGATATATCGCACGCATCAAATCCTTTTTTAAAATAAACTGTGGCAGAAGTTTTACCCTGTTTCAAATCAATGGATTACTCACAGTAAAATAAGTATCTATTACATCAATCGTGTAACCCACTAACCTTTGGGGTTTTTTTTCTTTTTTCTTTCTTTTTATTGTGCTTGATTTAGTATGATTTTAATAAATCATGCTGTGGAAGAAGGTTTTATGTAGTGTATATAACTAAGCTACTGCTTGAAAAAATTAAAAGTTCATAACTATTGCTAATAAATAAATAATTTTAAATGCTAAACACATGCTATCATGGTTTACTATAATTTTTTCACTTCCCAGTTGCATTGCTTTCCTTTTAAGGTTGATTTTCCAGTCAAATGAAAGCAATTATTTATCACATTTCCAAAATTAATCTTGTTCTTTCTTATTCAAATCTTAACTACAAAACATATGACTAATGAATTGGCATTTGTGTGTGAAAATTTAAAAAAGAGAGTTAGCTTACTTAAGTATCTTATAGTGTAAACTAATGTTCATATTTTCTCCCTCCATAACACTACTGAAAACCGGATAACACAATTTTTAAGTATGAAAATACAAGAAACCGCAAATTAGTTTCAATTCTATATAAAATTGTGAAAAAAAATTATTAGCTAAAATGCTGAATAATACATATACTCAGGAATTGTGACTGCCAATAATCTATTATTTCTCAAATTACAGGGTGTCATATGTTGTAATTGTCAAGACTTATGCAGAGGGTGAGTGTTCTGGTTTCTCTGACGTATAAAGTAGCTTACATGAACTGTAAAATGTGTATATTTTCCTGATGACTTGTTTCCCTTGAGAAATGAAGTAAATTAGTTGTGATCTTACTATCAAAGCAAATACTGCCCTAATTTTGGTTCACTACAAGCTTACATCACACAATGCATGCTGTGTCATTTGCAGAACTATTTTTGATCAGGGATTTGATGTGAATTATGTAAATTAGGAAATAGTATAAACTACACTCAATGTCATATGCCAGAAATAATACATAATAGAGCAAGTGCTTACACAAATGCCAGGTATTTCACATTGACCTAGAAAATATTTATTGCCATTGTTAGGATTGCAGAGAAAAAATTTACATTAAACCTGCATTATCATGTAATATGTATGAGTTTACAAATCTCTGGAGTGAATGCTAGTAAAGAAAATTCTCTATTTTATTACTTGTATATTTTTAAAAATAAATTTAAACATACATGTAGTTGCACTTTTGGCTATTTTCAGTTATTTTATGGTTTTCTTCTATCGACTGTTCAAGATTCACATTTACATTCTGACATTATTATTTTTCTTTTTTTTACTTGGGGAATTATTTTATTTTTAAGTCAGAAGCATTATATAAAGCCACACAATATCTTAATCTTGATGCTTCCAGAAAGAATCTGTCATTAAGGGCTTTTTTTTTTTTTTTTTCTTTCTTAAAGCATGACAAAATAGAAAGCACTAAGAAGACTTTCACTTTTTTTTTTTTTTTTTTTTTTTTTTTTTTTGGATAGGTGGGACTTTAGAGAGAATTCTAGAACAGGTTCGTACACATATGCTATCATCAAAGTATTTTCTTTTCAAGGGCAATTTAGCATCCAAATACCAAAAAAGAGACAATTACCAATTTTGATGCCAGGATCATCACTGAATCTGCTACCCTTCTTCCCAAAGAGCAAACCTATGGCTGAAAATCACTGATTGAATCATGAAAAAAATCACAAACACCATTTCCCCTGGAGAAAGCATTTTTGTAGTTGCACAAAGAGATATAAATCAAAGCTCTCTGCCAAACAGAATCCTATTAATTGTCCTGTGGGTACAGCTCCACTATGCACTTTCCTTTTATCTACCCAGTACATAAAAATGTTTCCCAATTGAGATTTCTGTCCTTTTAGTGATTGTCTCCAGCCACTTCTTTATGAGATGTGAAAGGAAAATTTACTAATATACAGGTAATTAAATTTGAGAAAAGCGTAATATCTGATTTGAGATCAGCTCTGAGGTTTCTCAGGAAGAATTCTGTATAAATGTCATTGTTTTCACAGTGCATGTGCTAAGGACTTGGTCCTAGATTCTTGCTTGACGAAAGGTGATACACAATATAAGTTTTCATCAACTCCAGCACTGAAAACTCAACAGTGTAGTTCTGTTTGATGAGATGGTTGCTTATATTATCTTTTCTAATTTGAGCAATTTTAGTAGAATTCTGTTTCTCCATGTCCTTTGTACAGAGCAAATGGCACTGAGGAGAAAAGCATTGCTTGGACACTGAGAAGTGAAAGAAGGCAAATTGTAGTGCCAGAAATGGCAGAAACTGGAAACAGAGAAGTGATAAAAACCTTGTCCCTCTCACATTGAGTAGCTTTTAAACTAAACATGGATTTTATTAAAAGCTAATTAAGGTATGTACTTCAGCACTCCCCTCAACTGCACAAGAAAAGACAGAACTGAGCTATAAATCTACCAGACTTCTCTCTATACTGACAAAAAAGAAATGTAATTGTATTGTATGTAGTTAAATATTCTCATAATAATTCACAATCCATTTCTTTCAATTCCATAAGCAACATATGTGGTTGTTTGAACCCAGCCAGTAACTATGTACCACGCAGCCACTCACTCACTCCTCCTTTCTCTCCTCCCTGGGAAGTGGGGTAGGATTTAAACAAATGTTAATTAGCAATTTTAGCGTGTAAAATATTTGGAGCACAAATTTTCTTTACTACTTGCCTACCACAATACACATCAATACTGGAAGCCCACAGGTGTTTGAAAAATGCAAACATAATCACCATTAGTAAATCAACTAGAAAGCAATAAGGCAGGTGCATGAACATCTTATGCACAAGGAGATGGACTACACAGTAAGAAGGTGCTGCTTTAGACAGTAATTTTTCAGAAGGAAACTATTTTTGAGCAAACTCACCACAAGTGTCCAGTTTTTAACTTATGAAATGTATTAGATTAGAAATATATGTTTTATTAACCAAACAGTAAACGGTGAGAATTCAAGAGTTTAAAGATGTTAAAGCTCCTTAATTACCACAGCTCAATGAAGTATACATATTTCAAGCTACACTTTGTATTACCTGCCACTTAAGCATCTGCAAGCATGTAATTTCTATGCAAGTAATTACTAAAGCCTAGTAACTGATTTAGAATGAAGTTTAAAAGTCAGACTCATGAAGTTAAATTATATCATAGAGCTTTCACAAGCAACCTGCCTTTTTTCTTTTATTTTCCAGTGATCATTAGTCACCATGTGTCCATTATTCAGAACAACAAAACTTACTTGAGAATTCAGCATTAAATATCTAAAAATTCTCAAATATATGTCATAATATTGCACTACTTTTGCTTTATGAATTTCTCATTTTTATTTTTTTGTTTGATTATAAAATGTGATGATCTATGATGCATCTTAAAGAAATATTTCCTTGTGTTAGAAGAGATGAAAGGGAGAAGAGAACAAGCATATTACCTAAAATTCATTAGATGACTGTAAGCAGAGAGTAAATTCCATTAAGAGAAAAATGTTAAGACAGATGCATATACATACTTATATATGTATGCATATGTATATGCTTGTGTGTGTGTGCGTGCTAGCCAAAATTTAACATGAAAGCTTATGGAGTCATCCCATTGCTGCCATTCACATAATCCAATATTGTAGAAAGGAAATGATATGTAGATGGAAAAAAAAAAAAAAGGATGCGTTCTCCAGCAGGCTGGATAAAAAAATCATGGTCCCATGAGGTTTTCATGTTATTCCATACACTTAGGTAATACTCTTGGTATTCTCATCATGTTTGTCTTTTCTTCTTCTTTCCTCTTTTTCTCTTTTAGATTAACTCAGATCTGAGAATGATATCTTGCTCATGCAAATACATGAGAGAATGAAAGTTTTTGTCCAGGCATCTGACTGAGACTGCCGGGCAATAAACTGGGTAGCTGAAAAGTTACAAACCCACTAAAAGCTTGTAGTGTCTTATAAATAATATATATAAGAGAAATGTTATTGTAAATACATGCATCACACATATGATAACATAGTCAGTACTGCTGTACGTTATGTCACACCAATCAGAATTTCAACCTTGTCAAAAGCTACCAAATCTAATCTAATAGATGCAAGGCTGCTGCAGCATGGTGTACCCAGGTCTTTCTAATGGCAAGGAATTTCCTAATTCACAATATTTCCAAAGAGATACACACACAATTATGCGTACTATAAGAAAATAAGCAAACAAACAGACACATGGCTGGCCACAAAACTAACATGGGCAAAACCACATGAAACTGTTGCAAACATGAACAGTATGGGTATCTTGGTCTTGTTCCTTCCCTCTGTCTGGCCAGGAATTAAATTCACTGCTGTGACATAGATTTATAGATGCAGTATGTATCCAGTTATTGGCATCCAGGCCCAACAGCCCTTATGATCCAGGGCCCCCTCTCCAGTTGCTGTCACTCAGACCTCTGTCAAACCTAGACACAGAATAGAAAGAACTGATCAAAACCAATCCTGAAGAGAATTCTTAATTTTCATACATTTATGAAGAAATATCTAAATTAATATTTTTCTGAAAATGAAAATATGCAAATAAAGTGTTGAAAAGTAGAATGAAATATAAAAATATAAATAAATAGAAGTAGGTCACTTATACTGTGAATAAAAAAAATTCCAATAGGTAGAAGTCAACCATATTTTTCACATATTCCCATTGTAATACAGGTAAGCAAAACTATCTCTTTCCATTAACATTTTTGTCAGAATGAATTGTTTCTGACTAGTTAGGTGGTTCATCGGAATATTTGCTGTCAAAATACCAAAAAATCCCTTAAAAATTTCCTCTTCTCCACAGCCTACCCTCCAGCACTACACTATTGTCATAGAAAAATCTATTTCAGATGTTCCTACGCATGGTGATAGTTTTCATACTGGAAATAGAAAAGAATATATCAGAATTTTATACAAATCTTCTACCTACAAATTTCTCTTCAGTCTTTTCTTACCAATTAAAGTATGGAAAAGTTCTTCAACTGCAAGTTTAACTTCTTTGCAGAACTGAACCTCAGTTTGGTAAGGATCCTACTTTACCTTAAGACAAAATTAAAATCCTAACCTGCTTCTTTTTTTACTTAAATAATAATAATAATAATATTTACTTCGTACATGTAAATAAATGCACCATCAAGCTGAATGAGCAAGCGACATGCACCATGGTATTTTGAAATGTCTACATAGAAGAAAGAAGAAAATAAATCTTATTGTGGAAGTGTGATCTCTTAGTGCCTAATGTCTACTTTCTGTCTATGATTTTAATATTTTTAAGACAAATTGAACTTTACTGATTCCTGCTATATATATGTTCTTTAATCCCGTTTTTTAAAATGAGTAATATTTCATTAGAAATCAAATGATCAACTGATACAAAACTGATAGCAAGAGACAATGAAAGTCCATTTATTTCTTTTAATTTAGGAAAATGAACCCACAAAAGGTAACATCACTTATTCAAGACCATGAAAGGGTCATGAAAAACAAATGCATTAGTAAAAACAAGAATAAAGTAAAAATCTTTTGTTTCTGGAATCACTGGCTATGCTGGCTAGTACAACCTTCCTTGTTTCATCCGGTTATTCTAAAGTCAACCCAGTTCACATTTTGAAGCCAAAACTTTGATAAGTCAGAGAAAAGAGTTTCAGATATCTAAAACTGTTTAGAGCTCTTTGAACTTAGAGAATTTCGAGAAATCGTGGATGTCCCATTCCTGGTAGTTTTCAAGGCCATGTTGGACAGGGCTTAGAGCAGCTTGGTCTAGTGGAACATGTCTCTGACTGTGGCAGAGTGGTTGGGACTAGATGATCTTAAGGTCATTTCCAATCCTAACTATTCTATGATTCTGTGATTCTCTGACTCTATGATCTTTTAGGTCCCTTCCCACACAAACTATTCTACAATTCTTTGGTTAAGTAAAGGAACGGGGGAAAAAAAAAAAAAGTACAATACATAAATACATAAATTAATTGACAGGAAAAAAAAAGATTCATGAAGAAAACAAAAAGACTCAAGTCAGTCTCTTACACAGGGGTAAAGGTCAAAAAGAAGAAATTGTGTTTGTGTGCTACTTTTTCAAGTGTCACAGGAATAAAAAGAACTGTAGATCTTAGATGTCAGTTGCACTACTGCTTAATGGTAAATATCATAACTGTTGCAAATAAATCAGACATAAATTGAACAGGTGATTCACTCTCAGAGTGACTTCAATACTTTTTGGGGCAGAGAGATCAAGGTGGGAAAAAAATTTGCTCTAATAAAATAAAAAGGTATCTACTGTCATGAAGAACTTGTTGTTGCCTTCACTTTAAAAGTTTGAACAGAATATAAACTGTTTAACAGTTTGTTTCTGTTATCTACTCTTGTGACTTTATCATTTCTTAACTGCTAAGCTCTTCCAGAAATATAAAATTCTTTACTTAGAAGCACAGTGTTTTGTCTGGTTGCACAATACCTCATATAGTGCTGTGTTGAATTGTATCACAGCACAAAAATTACTATTTGGTGTCATGTATTATTTATAGTATGGGCTTACAGATGTTGAAGTGTATCATATATCATTAAGTACTTTTCTGGCTGTCAGTAAAGGGTATTTAAAGGACAGCTTTTTACTTCTGTCTTCAATCAAATTCAAAAGAAACAGAAAAATAAATTTTTCTTACAAACAAAACAACAGACTATTACAAAGAAATCTCTTAAAGTTATATAAAGCAAATATTGTAAATACAAATATAAACATATAAAAAATTTGTTTTATGAATTATTTTGATGACCTTATTTTGATTTCAGTTGCTTCATCTCAGTAAAGATGTATCAAAGATTAATGAGATTCATGCAAAGGCAACAAAAACAATTAATGTTAATAATAACATACTAGGAGAGGTTACAGAGACAAAGTAATAGGAATAAAATATTGTGGGAAGCTGAGTAATTTATGAAAACCAAATGAAAATTAATTACTTTCACTTTTTTGCTCAGTCTTATAACCAAAGCACAACAGAAAACTTACTGCAATTCAGGGCCCTTTGTTTTGGGTGCTTCATACAGAGAACTGATGGCACAGACATTATATCCATATTTAGTGGTTCTGAAATACCCCTCCTACTGAACTTAGTCAAGATCTTTCTACTCAGATGCTTTACTTGAGTGGCTGTGTAAGAATGTTAGGATCCAAAATCAAGTTTCCTCTATTTATTTAACCTGTACAGCTAAAGAAGTCTAAATTGGAGCGTGAGATTATCCCTTATTCTGCTGAAATGCTGAAATGCTGAGTCTGTATTTAAGGGGTTTTTTTATTTATTCATTTATTTCTCTTTTAAACACTGTTTGAAAGCTGAGCCTGAAACAACTGTATGATAAGATAAATGATTATGAGTGTATAAGTTTCAAGCAGTTGCCTGTACATAGACATTGACATTGTACATAGAATTTGTTGTTTAAGAAGAGGCAAGAGCTCGAATTCTGCCTTGTAACTCACATGAATAAGTAATCCTTACACTGCAGATGATGACCCTAACCCTAACCCTAACCCTAACCCTAATCCTTTTCACGCGACTAAAGTGTGGGTTTTTTTTCTATACACTTGACTTATAACTCTTTTTGAGAAATTATTTAATTGCCAGAACTACAAAAAATGCATATTAATTGTGAATGAAATATTTTAATCTATTTTTAATCATAACTTTTTTGATATGACTGTGATTTTTTAGAATACTTTTTGTTATCTGTTTTTTAGCATTGGCTATTAGTTGTTCCTGCATAGCAGTAGGGATGAGCCTAAATCACTCTCTATGTTTACCTTATACAGCAGAAAAGAAAATATATTCCTCACATAGCTAGAGCTTTCTTTTTGCTAAAAAATACTTATCACTAGCTAAATCTAGGAAGAAGACTCGGGAATAAATGAAGCAAAACTTCATTTATTATCTTGCAAAGGCAGCTACTATGTTATAACGCACTTCAACTGATCTGTGTATTTAATGGGCTATTACAGTATGTTTCCAGATGTTTGCAGATTTGGCTGCAATATAGGTTATCAATGTACACCAATTTATTTAAAGTCAGGCATAATAATACTGAAAACTGAAATAGTAGGATTTTTGTATTATAGTAAATAAATAGTGTCATTTTTCCTCCTCTGTTATTAACAGTAATAAATAGTATTTTTAATAAGATTTGTTTGGTGTAATAATACATAAATATCCAATTATTATAAATGAATATACCCATTGAAAATACTGAAATGCAGAAAGAATATCAACGATACTCTTTGCTAATATATAAAGCTCTAAGTTCAATAGCATATAGAAATAGGCTTTATTTGTGGATTCTTAAAAACTGTTAAAAATGAATAGAAATTGATTTGTTTGGGGATTTTTTTTTGTTGTTTTCTTGGTTTGGTTGGGTTTTGTGGGGCATTGGGTTTTTGGTTTGGGTTTGGTTTGGGTTTTTTTGTTAGTTTTTTGTTTGTTTTTTGTTTTTTTAGTGGAGCTATTTTACAGTTATTATGCTGTAAAACTGTTTAATCTTTTCTTGTTATTTGTCACATTTGTCTGAAATTCAACTATCTGAAGTATTAACCATCTCACATAACTCTAGTTATATACCTAAATCTAATTGCTTGTTTATGCCTACTGACAAAACAAAACAAAACAAAACAACAGATTAAAAATAATATATCCAAGCTCAAAATAGCTATCTATCGAAGACTAGATGAATTTACCAAGATGTGTAACTGGCTTTGCCTTTTAGCTATGAAGAAATGTAGTCTAGATTATACCAGATATACAACACTGAATATTAGATTCCGCGCATGCTATCTGATGGGCTTTACTTGAGCTGGTAATCTTTTCTCTAGGATCCATGCACAGAACTGCATCATAAGAAAAGACAATCATGTCTACTCAGGAATGTCTCTAAAATAGGTGAAATGAAAAATCTCAGCAGAGACAATAGAGGAAAGCAGCATGAACAGGTTTCGTTATCTCTTTCATTTTAGATTAGTAAAGTTAGGTCTGATGAATTTCTACTCCTTTCATAGCTAATAAGAAGAGATGATGGATACCTTCAAATGATGCTTCACTCCAGTCAAGTGCAACCACATGCATTTCTGGAGATAAAGTGTTTTCTAGAATACGGCTTTATTAAAATCACAACAGAGAACCAAATTTTATCTCTGTGTTCTTAATCTTTAATTCATACAGAAAGAGGAATTCAGAGATGGAAGACAATGTTTATTTCAGGCTCTTGAAAAGGTTGCTCACAGTTTTCCAAAACATTTTGTGCATATTAAAAGGCTATATTTTAGTATGAAAACTGAAAGTTGCATAATATCTTAGTATTTTACAAATCAATGAGTTATATCTTGTCCTTGCCTTATATGGCTAATTACCACAAGAAACTTGTTCATAGCATAATGTTAAGGTAGGAAGTACATTTGGAGATAAGCCATATGCTTAATTCTTTTTACATATTTCCTCTTTACTTTTTTCATTCAAAACTAAATGAATGTATATGCAGTTCTATGAATTTGAACAGGAAGTAAATACTATCTTTTGATCTGCATGAATGATAATAAAAGAATGCCAAACGCACTTTCTTTATTAACATGTGAATGCTTCCTTTTCTATCACCAAAAATTTTAAATTCAGTGGCCTCATTTAAAAACAATAAATTAACCAGAAATTAAGGTGAGTGAAAATAATGAAGATTGAAGTTATGCATATCTTTAAAGAAATGAAGAGATTCAGTCACTGTGCTCCTTATCATAGCTTTATAAAGGAAAAATCACAGAAGTGTATTTTTTTTTTTCATGACAGTCCCATAACAGACTGAGTTTCTACATGGATTATCAACCAGTTTACAGCAACCTCAGAAAAGCGTAGTGCTATCTCAAAACAAATTCTTCAGGTTTGCTTGTAAAACTTCAGGCTTTTCAGAGATCTGTTCCCTTAGGTATGCGTATTACAAACTTACAGGATTTCTAGCAATTGTTAACATGATATGTGCTATGTCAGAGAACGAAATTAAACTGGCTTTTTACAGATTCTCAGAAAACATGATCATAAGTAATGGATATTCATTTCAGTGAAGCAATACCTACTTTTATACAATTGTTTCAGCACACTGAGAATTTTTTTTCCTTAGAGATTTTATATAACATTTAAGTCAGAAGTTGGTATATTTTTTTCCTTTCTTTCAAAGAGACTATTAATACAATATTTTCTAACATTTCTCTATTCGAGCAAAGACAGTACTCATTATATGCAAAATACCAAAAAAATGCCGGACATGAAACTAACAAAATAGACATGTGAATAAAATCAACCCTCTTGTAAAACATTGTATATATGTGAAAGTTCTATTTCTCATTATAGGTCTTTCATTGCTTTAAAACACCTGCATTTTGACAGCCAGCATGGCTTCACTAAGGGGAAATCTTGCCTGACCAATCTGGTGGCCTTCTATGATGGGGCTACGGAACTGATGGACAGGGGTAGAGCAGTTGATGACTTCTACGTGGACTTGTGCAAAGCGTTTGACACTGTCCCACATGACATCCTTGTCTCTAAGCTGAAGAGACATCAATTTGATAGGTGGACCACTCGGTGGATAAAGAACTGGCCGGATGGCCGCATGCAAAGAGTTGTGCTCAATGGCTCAATGTCTAGCTGGAGACCAGTAAACGAGTGGTGTCCCTCAGGGATGGGTGCTGGGACCGGTCTTCTTCAACATCTTTGTCAGTGACATGGACAGTGGGATTGAGTGCGCCCTCAGCAAGTTTGCCAATGACACCAAGCTGTGTAGTTTGGTTGATATGCTGGAGGGAAGGAATGCCATCCAGAGGGACCTTGACATGCTTGTGAGCTGGGCTGATGCCAACCTGAGGAAGTTTAACTATGCCAAGTGCAAGGTCCTCCACCTGGGTGGGAGCAATCCCAGGCACAGCTACAGGTTGGGCAGAGAAGAGATTCAGAGCTGCCCTGCAGAGAAGGACTTGGGGGTGTTGATTGATGAGAAAATGAACATGAGCAGGCACTGCGCGCTTGCAGCCCAGAAAGCCAACCGTATCCTGGGCTGCATCATAAAGAGCGCGACCTGCAGGTCGAAGAAGGTGATCCTGCCCCTCTGCTCTTGTGAGACCTCCCTTGGAGTATTGTGGGCAGTTCTGGTGTCCTCAACATAAAAAGGACATGGAACTTGGAACAAGTCCAAAGGAGGGCCACAAGGATGGTCAGGAGACTGGAGCACCTCCCGTATGAAGACAGGCTGAAAAAGTTGATTCTGTTGAGCCTGGAGAAGAGAAGGCTGTGTGGAGACCTCATAGCAGTCTTCCAGTATCTGAAGGGGGCCTATAGGGGTGCTGGGGAGGAACTCTTCATGAGGGACTGTAGTGAGGGAACAAGGGGTAATGGGTTCAAACTTCAACAGGGGAAGTTTAGATTGGATATGAGGAAGAAATTCTTTACTGTAAGGGTGGTGAGGCGCTGGAATGGGTTGCCCAGGGAAGTTGTGAATGCTCCATCGCTGGTGGTGTTCAAGGCTGGATTGGACATAGCCTTGGGTGGCATGGTTTAGTGGGAGGTGTCCCTGCCCCTGGCAGTGGGGTTGGAAGTAGATGATCTTAAGGTCCTTTCCAGCCCTAACTATTCTGTGATTCTATGATTCTATGATTTTAAGGGGTCTTTTCTATGAAACATTAAAGAAAGCTTTACAACGCTTGGAGTTAAAGATGCATCCATAAATCAGATAAGTGTTTCTGTGTAAAGACATATCAAGCATCTGTGCCTGTAAACAGAATATTTTCTTGGATAACTCTATTTTATTCTTCATTATTCTATGTCTCAAAAAAAAAATCACCTGTGTTACCTGAATGCATTGATGTTCCAATTAATGTATTTCAGGATATTAGATTTGGATGTGAAAGACATGAAAAGCAAAAAGAATGAATATTAGGAAGAGTACAAATAAGAAATAAGAGTTCTAATCTAGAACCTGTTTTCTAATACATATTGCTATCTAGAAAAGATCAGAAATTAATATTATTATTTTATTGTGTTGGTTTATGCTGTTGTCGTGGTGTAAGCTCAGTCAGCCAGTAACTCAGAACCACACAGTCATTCCCTCACTCCCCCTCTTTCCTCCCCTGGCTCCCAGAGGGATGGGGAGGAGAATCAGAAGAATGCAACTCCCATGGGCTGAGATTAGAACAGTTGAGTACCTAAGGTATAACACAAACCACTACTGCTACTGCCAATAATAATAATGATAAGGGAAATAGCAAGGGAAGAGAATACAACTACTCACCACCCGCTGACTGACACCCAGCTCGACCCGAGCAGTGATCTAGCCCTTTCAGGTAACTCCCCCCAGTTTATATAGTGGGCATAACTTGCTGTTGTATGGAACAACTCTTTGGTTAGTTTGGATCTGGTGTCCCATCTCTTCTTCCTCCTGGCTTCCCCTCCTCCCTGGAAAAGCATGAGACTCAGAAAATCCTTGGTCAGACTAAACATTACTGAGCAGCAACTAAAAACATTGTTGCTATCAGCACTGTTTCCAGGCCGAAAGTCAAAACCACAGCACTGCACCAGCTACCAAGGAGAAAAATGACTGCTACTGCTTAACCCAGGGCAGCTGTTCATTTCTGTACTGAATGCCTTTAGGCTTAAATTTACTGTAAATCCAAGCTGTTGAAGTAGGCATTGACTGTGTCTCTGAAAACCTACCTTCAGGGTACTGTGCACATCCTCAGTGCTTACAGGACTGATTTGTAGCTTCAAGCATGAAACACTTAAGGGGATATGAAAGTAGGATTGCCACATGGGTGACATGTTATATTCTGGGAAGAGTAAGCTGAGGAGCTGTATGCTCTCTTAGTGCCCCCTGACGGCTAGCTCATGCAACTGTTTCAGATAATACATGAACCAATAAAACATATTCTTGGGATGACAATAATATATATATACACATAATGTAAAGCATTAAGTAGAAAAAGCAGATTATATTAAAGCACTGCAAAGATATAAGAAATATGATCCACTTAATTTTTCCATCCAACTGAGGTGTAAATAATGCTTATTTTTCAATGGCAAACTGAAACAGGAAGAAACAATAATAATCATTTAGATCAACCTTTGATTAAATATAAATTAAAAAAACCCACAATTGTTCTGGTATAAGTATGAAAGCTTGTTATAAGAGCAAGGAAAACAAAGGGCCAAGTTCATCAGGCAGGGAGATGGGAAAGAGGATATATCATCTTTCTCTAAACCAAGAAGTGTTTACTCAAAATATGGGAAAATCTGGTGAATTTTTCTTCATTTACAAAATCAATTGCATTTCTCATTATCTACCTATTTTCTACCCATCCAGGTGTTGTATTGGAAATAGGTGCTGAGCTGATAATCTCTCCTGTTGAAACACCACTGCTTCATAAATATGTGTAGTTAAATGATCTTATGAGAAGAAGGGAATGTTTGCTTTTGACAGTGTGAATATTCTATTCAGAGAGTTTCAACAGATGCAGTTTACCTCAGAGTATCCACTAGACTGGAAGGATCTACTTTCAATTTTTCAGAATGTATCAGATAAAGGAATACTATTGTTTACATTATCATCTCTTTAGTCTTTTATGCCCTTCTAGCCTGAATAACAAATAATATGTTATCTAAGGACCCACTTAGGCAAATATTACCACACTTGATTAATTTTACTTTCATGTTTAGTTCCTTCAATGTTAAATTTGTCAGGAAGATAAATGCAAGCAATCGTAACACAGAAATTTAGAGGATCAGATCTGGAATTTAAATATAGTAGAGTATGTTGGTTTGATCAGTCTAGGAGCATTTATTTCAAAATACCTAAATTTTTTAGGACTGGGGAAATTAAATAAATGAAAAACAGTGGGAAAAACATTTTTTTTGACTGTATGAAAAATTTCAGGGTCTTTAATACTCTGGTGTCTGCTGGACATCCCCTGTCCTGGTTTCATCTGGGATAGAGTTAGTTTTCTTCTTGATACAGTGCTGTGTTTTGGATTTAGTATGAAAATAATGTTGATAATACATGGATGTTTAAGTTGTTGCTAAGTAGCGTTTACCCTAATCAAGGACTTTTCAGTTTCCTGTGCTCTGCCAATTAGTAGGGGCACAAGAAGATGGGAGGGAGCACAGCCAGGACAGCTGACCCAAACTAGCCAAAGGGATATTCCATACCATAGAACATCATACTCATTATATAAATTGGTGAGAGTTGGCTGGAAAGGGCCCATTGTTTCCTGGGGATGGGATGGGTATCAGTCTCTGGGTGGTAAGAAATTGTATTATGCATCAGTTCTCTTTCTTGGGTTTTATTCCTCTCTTTCTTTATATTTCTTGTTATTGTTATTATATTTTACTTTTATTTAAATTATTAAACTTTTCTTATCTCAACCCTTCCTCTTCATCCCACCAGGGTGGAGGATGGGTAGTGAGGAAGTAGCTATGTGATATTTAGTTGACTGCCTCACAGTTCCTAGTAGAAGTAACTTATTTACAAAAATTTTTCATAGGAAACACCTTTAAATACTATGACAAACAATCAGCTAGTGAAAGACCTTTGAAGTACACCCTGAATGAGTTGATACATCCACTTGGTAAAATGCAGCAATAGCTGGAAAAATCATGTATTTGAGCTCTGACCTCTCTGCAGAATTTAGCATCATCTCATGGAATGAGACATCATCTTGGAGCTTACTTGGTCTTACTGTCTCCAGTATCTTTGCACCAACCATTAATACAGAGAATAAACTGGATTTTTTTTTATGTATTCCTGTCACAGAAGCCTGATAACCTTTTTCCTACTTCAGTCATGTCACATAAAGTAGAGATACTGAGTTCATTAGGTCATGTGCTAAAGAACTGCATTCTTACTAGCATTCTCTCATATTGACAGTTGTGCTTTAGCGCTGATCTAATTATCAGACCCAGGTCTTGTGCCTACCTAGCCCTTAAGGAAGGCTTCTCACATGCAGCTGCTCCTTATCTGCAAGCCTAAGCAAGTTTACTTAATGACATCATCATTAAGAAGCCCAGAAGAAAAGCTAAGCATACATCTGTTGCTGTCAAACTTTTAATAATTATTATGTGTTTACTTGTTTATTGTGGTATTGGAATTTAAATGTGGCTCCCTCTTGATGCCAAGAATATTTGTACAAATGAGTGTAAGAGATATATTTGTATTTCATAAATATAAAGAAATTGGTGAATTTGATAAATTCTTCCAGCTAGAATCATGTGCTATGGTTTTGGTCTTGCTTCATGCTGTTCCATCTCAATGCAGGTTATGTTATGACCATATATTTTCATTTTTTCTATATTGCATATTAGTGGGGAAAAGTGGTGTTATTGTTTTGTTTCAATATTATATTAAGCACACATGTCAGAGACATAGAAATAATATACTTCAATTCTTCAAAGTCTTCAATTTTAAGTTGTATAAGCTTGTACTTAATGGTGCACAATAGTAACAGAATTTAGAATGCGATAAAGAATCTTCCTAGAGAAAGGAAGAGATAATGTAGTAACAGTAATGAAAGTGGAAAAATTAGAACCTCCATTGGCATAGTATGGGATGGTATTTCTTCTTTAATACAAATCTTCACAAGTAACAAGAGGATAATTGTATATTTATGTGTATGTTGCTCTTGCAAACTATTATAATGCATTTCCTTACTAATCTGTTCACTTCATGTCTCCTGCATAGAAAATGCATTTTGTTTATCATTTATATCCAAAGATCATGCTATGTTTTTCTACTTAATAAGTTTAATGTAGTATCATTCCTGCATGCTGATGATCAGTTTGACCCAATTCCAAACAAACACTAAAGCTTAAATTCAGGTATCCAGATTAGAAGACTGAAATGAATAGAAAATAATGTGATTAAATGTTTTGTTGGATGGAGGCCAGAGTGTTCAATATAGTGAAGTTTCTTGGGGGTATGAACAGTCTCATCTCAGAAATATTCCTATTTTAAGAGCCTGTATAAAGATCAAGCTTGGCAAAACCAAAATTTTGAATTTATAGATGTACCTTACCTTCACTGCTGTGGAAGTCAATGGAACAGTTTTAAGGGGAATATGATTTTAGAGTATTGTTAACTGTGTACACTTTTTAATTGTATGACATCAATATAGCAGTTTTATATTCTTTATTCTTTAACCAAATCATTTCAGAGAAGCTCATTTGAAGTGTAGTCACTGATTAAAAACTTCCTCTCACCCTGTTCACATAACAGTCTTAACAGTCATCTCAGCTCCTCTTGTATCCAGATTAGGATTTTACGGTCTAAATCAAAGGATGACTAGATGGGGTAGAGAACTGGTTGGAAGACTGGGCTCAAAAGGTGTTGATTAAAAGGTCATACTCTTCCTTGGGAGCCATAGCAATGAAGTATTCCAGGGTCTATCCTGGGACCTGCCCTATTTAATATGTTTCTTAATGACCTGGAGAAAATGATGGATTGTTTGTTTATCAAGTTTGCAGATGACTGCAAGCTGGATAACCACCCAGTCAATGAGACAACTACTGCTATCCAGAGGAACCTGGACAGGCTTAAGGAGTGGCTGCCAGGAACCTTGTGAAATTCAATAGGATAAATGCCAAGTCCTGCACCTGGGAAAGAAGATCCCTTGCAATAGCAGGCTGGCACCTACCCAACTTAGGAAGCAGATCTGCTGAGAAGAACCTGTGAGTGCCGGTAGACGGTAGGCTGGGCATGAGCCAGCACTGTGAAGCAAAAAATGCTGTACTAAGCATCACCAGGACATCATAGGAAATGGCTGCACCCCTTCACCTGGCATTTGTTCTACCACATCTGCAGCATTGTGTCTGGTTTCGAGACTCTCTATTCAAGAAAGACATTAGTAGATGGGGTGTTGTGGTTTAAGCCTCTCAGCCACGCAGCCCGTTCTCTCACTCACTTCCCTTCTTTCTTGCCCCCCACTCTCGGAGGGATAGGAAGGAGAATTGAAAAGAATGCAACTCCCACAGGTTGAGATAAGAACAGTTTAGTAACTAAGGTATAACACAGATCACTACTGCTACCACCAATAATAATAATGACAAGGCAAATACAAGGAAAGAATACAATTCTCACCACCTAATACCAAGCCCGACCACGCAGTGCACCCCCACCCTTCCGGGTCTCTGCTCTCTGCTTTCCATCCTGGGCATGACGTGCTGTGGGATGGAATAACCTCTTTGGTCAGTTTGAGTCAGGTGTCCTGTCTCTGCTCCCTCCCGGCTTCCACTCCTCCCTGGTAGAGCATGAGACTCAGAAAGTCCTTGGCCAGACCAAAATGTCACTAAGCAGTAACCAAAACACTGGTGTTATCAGCGCTGTTCCCAGGCCCAAAATCAAAAACACAGCACTACACCAGCTACCAAGAAGGAGAAAAATGACTGCTACTGCTGAACCCATAACACTGGGACAAGTTCAGTGGAGGATCTCCAAGCTGGTGAGGGACTGGGGCACTTGCCCTGTGAGGAAGAATCTCGGCGATCTGGGTTTGTTCAGGTTCAAATGATTTCTTCAAGGGACCTAACAGCAGGAGATGCTGCCCATCTCATAGCACCTGCTAGCAGGTCATCAAGCAGATAGAGCCTGGCTCCTTCAAGTAGTGCAAAGTGGGTTGATGAGAGACAATGGACATAAGCTGAAACAAGGAGGATCTGAATGCAAGCAAGAAACCCTTTCCTTTTGAGAGAATACTCAAGCAGTAGAACAGGCTGCCTGGAAAGGTTATACAGTCTCTATCCCTGGGGCTTTTCAAGTCCTTGATCCTACTTGATCAAGCTCTAAGCAAGCTTGCTTAACCCCAGAGTTGGCCCTGCTTTGAGCAAGACACTGGATTCAGGTGACCTCCTGAGGTTCCTTCAACATGAGTTTTCCTTATAATCCTGTAAAAAAAGATATTTATAACATCATTATTCTTGCTATGGACCTTTTGAAATAAAAACCACTCCAAAAAGAACTTACATCCTTATTACATGTGTCAGCAAAAGGAAATATTGTTGAAAAATATTTCCAGAAATCTCCTGAGATATGTAAGCTCCTTACTGTTTTTTCAACGATCACATGGCTTTCTGGATTTTGAGAATGTTATTCCTTGTTCTTTTTGACTACTTTGAAGATCAGCCTGGACTTAGGGAGTTTTTACTCCTCCAGTAATATTTCTGACATTGTCTTTTCTGTAATTACTATATTCATTATGTAAGGCATTAAACTGGAAACAAAGTATTAAGCCCTGGGAGCTGTTGAAATAAATCTATAAATTCCATAAGTAGTTGTCATGGGTTCAGCAGTAGCAGTCATTTTTCTCATTCTTAGTAGATGGTGCAGTGCTGTGTTTTTGATTTTCAGCCTGTGAACAGCGCTGATAACACCCACGTTTTTAGTTGTTGCAGTAATGCTTAGTCTGACCAAGAACTTTCTGAGTCTCATGTTCTGCCAGGGAGGAGGGGAAGCTGTGAGGAAGCAGAGATGGGACACCTGACCCAAACTGACCAAAGAGGTGTTCCATACCAGAGCACTTCATGCCCAGGATGTAAAACCTGGGGACAGGAACCCGGAAGGGTTAGTTCATGGCTCGGTTGTCAGGTGGTGAGCAGTTGTATTCTCTTCCCTTGTATTTCCCTTGTCATTATTATTATTATTGGTAGCAGTAGTGATTTGTGTTATACCTTAGTTACCGGACTGTTCTTATCCCAACCCATGGGAGTTATATTCTTTTGATTCTCCTCCCCATCCCCTCCCGGAGCAAAGGGTAAGAAAGAGGGGGGAGTGAGTGAACGAACTGGGTGAGTTATAGCTGGGATTAGAGCACAATAGTAGTACAAGTAAAAATTATGCAAGAATTAGTATGTGTATGCTGTAAGGGTATTGCTGATTTATATGTTAGATATAAATAAAAAGCCAAGAAAACACAAAGCAAAAATCTCCACGACCTCACTACGGAGGGACAGTCTGCAAAATACAGCTGTAATTACAGTTCAGCAATATTTAAAAACAAAACAAGATTTCATTATTTCCTACAAGACCTCATTATATATTATAATCCAGATAAACTTCTGTAGTGACATGAGCCAGATGGAAGGGTATGAGAAAAGTTTGTATGTAATTGACTGAACCACCTTGTTTTGAGCAAAAACGGCTTTTATCAATGACGTTCTAAGGGATTTCGTCTATCCTGATATTCTCAAAAAGATTATGGCAACAAGAAAGACAAACTGAGCTCTGTATCATTCCACCAGCATTAATTTTTCATAATAGCAAAGAACTTAGTAGATGATAGAAAATGGAACAGACCCTACAAATTGTCTGAGAACTGTGGAGAGGAGCAGAGTACTTGTGTTGAATTTCTTATCTGTATTAGTTTCTGAGTTTAAAATATTTATAAATATACAATGAAAGCAGATTAAAAAACAAACAAGAAAGCAAAACCCCAGAGTACCCATGAACTTATTTGTGAGCCACTTAGCTATATCTCAAGGCATTCTTATTTTTCTATATTTCTTGACAAAAATATTTATCTAGCATTATCATCCATAATGTATTGAGGTCTACTAAAAATTAAACCACAGATGCCCAGTGAATTTCTAAGAATAGTGAACAATTTATATTCTGGTATGAGGATGTGTTTCTGTTACGTATTTTCTAGGACCCGCTATCTCAGAAAGCAATAATACTGTTTGTTCTTATATATGAAGAGATACAGCAACAATCTGTTGTTGTTAATGTGAAATGGGAAATAATTATGGTTTTGTAATCTCAAAGGTTTTGCATTAATCTTTCACCTCTCTTTCTTTGGAATTTCTATTGAAGAATATTAATGAAAATTGAGGAAACTAATCCACACTTCCGTTCTTCACCTAGCAGTGCACACAAAAGACGACTTATGTATTACCCAAAAATATTTCAGGACATATATTTTCATTTTCTGAATCCATATTATGTTAACTTTATTAACAAGGAAAAGAGTTCTTAGTGAAAAAATATAAGTCGATCCATTGAAAAAATAATTTGCTTTCATTTTCTTGGATAATTTTCTTTATAATTTTATAATGGATAAATATACTTTATACTCACAGTTAAGATCTGATTAAAAAAATATTATAAAATGTAATATTGCAACGTAAGGTTAGGTTCATTCTCTTACAGTATTTGGCCTGTATAATATCACTCCTGAAATCTCAAAGAATGCTTCAATGTCCAGCTGGAGACCAGTAATGAGGGGTGTCCCTCACGAATCAGTGCTGGGACTGATCTTGTTCAACATCTTTGTCGGTGACATGGACTGTGGGATTGAGTGCACCCTCAGCAAGTTTGCCAAGGACACAAAGCTGTGTGGTTCGGTTGAGACGCTGGAGGGAAGGAATGCTATTCAGAGGGACCTTGATGTGACTGTGAGGTGGGCTGATGCCAACCTGAGGAAGTTTAACCATGCCAAGTGCAAGGTCCTCCACCAGGTTGGGAGCAATCCCAGGCACAGCTACAGGTTGGGCAGAGAAGAGATTCAGAGCAGTCCTGCAGAGAAGGACTTGGGGGTGTCGGTTGATGAGAAAACAAACATAATCCGGCAGTATGCATTTACAGACCAGAAAGCCAACCGTATCCTGGGCTGCATCAAAAGGAGTATGACCAGCAGGTCGAAGAAGGTGATCCTGCCCCTCTACTCTGCTCTCTTGAGACTTCACTTGGAGTATTGTGTGCAGTTCTGGTGTCCTCTACATGAAAAAGACATGGAACTGTTGGAAGAAGTCCAAAGGAGGGCCTCGGGGATGATCAGGGGACTGGAGCACCTCCCACATGAAGGCAGGTGAGAAAGTTGATTCTGTTGAGCCTGGAGAAGAGAAGGCTGCGTGGAGACCTCATAGCAGCCTTCCAATATCTGTAGGGGGCTTATAGGGATGCTGGGGAGGGACTTTTCATTTACTGTAACGGTGGTGAGGCACTGGAATGGGTTGCCCAGGGAAGTTGTGAATGCTCCATCGCTGGCGGTGTTCAAGGCTGGATTGGACATAGCCTTGGGTGGCATGGTTTAGTGGGAAGTGTCCCTGCCCATGGCGGGGGGGTTGGAACTAGATGATCTTCAGGTCCTTTCCAACCCTAACTGTTCTATGATTCTATGATAAGACAAGGGGTAATGGGTTCAAACTTAAACAGGGGAAGTTTAGATTAGATATAAGGAGGAAATTCTTTACTGTAAGGGTGGTGAGGCACTGGAACAAGTTGCCCAGGGAAGTTGTGAATGCTCCATCCCTGTCAGTGATCAAGGTCAGGTTGGACAGAGCCTGGGGTGGCATGGTTTAGTGTCAGGTGTCTCTGCCCATGGCAGGGGGCTTGGAAGTTGATGATCTTAAGGTCCTTTCCAACCCTTACTATTCTATGATTCTATCTGTCACATTTGCAAATATTTAGATCATGTGCACACTAGTTTATTTTCATTTTATTTATGAAATTTAAAATATTCATGCAAACTTAACCATTTTGTCACAGCTGACTTTCCACCTATCTTATCAAAAATAGACATTAACCCTATATGGCTTTTCAGTAGTGACCATGAAAACCACTTTTTCTGTAAAAGCAATTATGTGCCCAAACAGTGGCTAGTTGCCATGACTGATGACATTCACCTCTGTCACAACCTTGAATCTGCAGTAAAAGTAATACCCAAGCTGTTGTTTAGAATTGCACACCACAGGGGAAAATGTTTCTGATACTGATGTATTGAATGTTCCAAATATAATTGGTCTCAGGAAATTCAGATGTTTTAATATTTGTGCTTATATTTCTGGCAATTTTACATCTTACATTTTAAAATATATCACTGCAACCTTACTGAGTACATGCAGGACTAAATGTCACTAAATTGATATTTAGGGCTTCTGCTTTAGATGAATTTGATAGTTTAAAAAAATCATCCTGCATCAATTACAAAGTGTAATATCAGAACTAAGTGATTAACAAAAGCTGATGAAATAGTTGGAATTTTGGTAGTCTCTTCTCTATTTCTCTGTAGACTGTCTGCTCAGTCCCAGTACCATGTTTAGAGTGGGTAAGTGTTAGAACTGTATAGTTTGGGATCATTGGCTTTTTTTTTTTAAGTTGTATTAGATAGATTCCTGAAGAAAATAATTCCTGAGGGAGGCCATCCCTACATAATAACAATTACAACAGGTCATAACAAAAAAAAAAAAAAAAAAATCCCAACTTTTTACTAGTGTTTTGTTTTGTTTTTTATTAGCTTGGTGTCATGGGTTCAGCAGCAGCAGTCATTTTTTTTTTTTTTTTTTTTTTTTTTTTTTTTTTTTTTTTTTGCCTTATTAATGGTTATATTTTTTTCATTTTATGGACTGCAGACTTAAATTCATTATCACTTGAATGTTCAGACCTTTGAATACACACTTGTTTACAGAAACTTACCCAAAAAAACTGAATATGAGATGCCGATATGTGTCCACAACGCAGGAATCCAACCGTATCCTGCATCAAAAGAAGTGTGGCTGGAAGGTCAAGGGAGGTGATTCTCTGGATGACAGCATTTCTGACAGAATTTTCCAGTGTCCCATGATTTAGTAGGACCTTTGTTCAATACTTTTGTCAATTATTTAGATGCAGGCTTTGAATGCACCAGAGCAAGTTTGCTGATGCTACTAAACTGGGTGGTTTTGTAGACTCTCTTGAGAGACAAGAGGCCTTGTAGAAGGATCTAGATTGGAGTATTGGGCAATCATCAGTGGCATGAAATTTAACAAAACCAAATGCTGGATTCCGTACCTGTGAAGTAGTAATGCTGGAAACCAATATAAAGTGGGAGATGGGTGGCTGGACAGCAGCTGTGCAGGAAGGAATCGTGGGTTGCTGATTGAAAGCAGTCTCAACAGGAGTCAGCAGTGTGCTTTGGCAGCAAATAGGGCAAACTATATCATGCAGTGCATTAAACACAGTATAACCTGTTCATCAATGCCCCAAGCCTGTCTGTGTTTTCAGAGGCATTTGGACAATGCTCTTCAGCCCTGAGCTAGTCAGGAGGTTGGACCGGATGACTTGGAATACTGTGTGCAGTCTGGTGTGTCAACATAAGAAGGACATGGAGCTATTGGAGCAAGTTCAGAGGAGGGCCATGAGGATGACAAGGAGCTTGAGCATCTCCCATAAGAAGACAGGCTGAGAAAGTTGGGGATGTTCAGCCTGGAAAAGAGAAGACTCCGTGTAAATGTCAGAACAGCCTTCCAGTATCTGAAGGGGATGTACACGGGTACCAGGGAGGGACTCTTCATCAGGGACATCAGCAGTACAAGGGGCAATGAGTTTAAACTTAAACTGAGGAAGTTTAGATTGGATATATGGAAGAAGTTCTTTATTGTGAGGGTGGTGAAGCACTGGCACAGGAAGACGAAAGAAGTGGCTAATGCTCACTGGCAGCGTCCAAAGCCAGGTTGCACAGAGCCTTGGGTGACATGGTCTAGGGTGAGGCGTTCCTGCTCATGGCAAGGGGGTTGAAACTAGATGATCTGAAGGTCCTTTCCAACTCTGACCATTCTATGATCCTATGATTGTTGTGGGTCCCTTACAACTGAAATATTCTGTTCTGTTGTATTCCTCCAGTTTCTTAGTTTTGGCCTTCCTGGGTGGAGCCACGAAATCCTGGTGTTTTCAGCTGTAACTAGACCTCTAAAAACTTCTACTGCAAACACTGAAAATCCCTGATTTAGGCTGTGGTTATCAATATTTCAATGCCTTTGCCTTCTCAGTATAATGAAACCTTGAAAAAAGCACTATGTTTTGGGAAACTGGAAAGGCTGGTGATATCCTTAATCCAGGCAAAATTTAAAGGAAAAACTGTGGTTTATTTTATAAAGCCCATCAAGGAAATATAGGGATATGGAATCTGCTTACTAAAGGGTTTGAAGCCTCTTTTCTTCTACACACTGATTTTTTGGCATGTAGTCCCTTTTACAACTTAATAGCCTTTTTTTTCTATTAGCTTTACTGAAATCTTATTCTTTAGCTTTTTAAGATTTGTATTCTTCTAATTTATAACTGTGAAGCAACCTTCCAATAGTTATTTATTAATATCTTACCTTTTTTGGGTGTTTTTAGTTTGAAACCTAGGTCCTGAATCTAAGGAATCCTAGCCTGAATCCTAGGGAAGTTATCCAAAGACCAGCTGTAGCATCTCTTCTTAACCTTTCATTACCATACTAAATAGGACAATGACTTTAAGTTTCCTCACACACTGTCATTTTTCTTTTCCCTGATAATCTTAATAGCTATTCCTGGCACTTATTCCAGTTTCAACAGATCTTTCATAAATGCAAGTGACTGGAATTTTATACCAAGCTGCAATACACTGCTATCAAATATTATTTCATGAAGCAACATTCAAAATTTTCTATCATAATTTCCTATCATAATTTCAAACCCTTTATCTTGTGATATCTCATTTTGGATACTGCTTATATTTTTCATGGTTGTATCCTTTTTTGGCTCATAATTATCCTACTGTGTTGCATCAGGTTAATAACAAATAGAATCATAGAATCATAGAATAGTTTGGGTTGGAAGGGACCTTTAAAGGTTATCTAATCCAACCCCTTGCAATGAGCAGGGATCTTCAACTAGATCAGGTTGCTCAAAGCCCTGTCCAACCTGCCTTTGAATGCTTCTAGAGAGGGGCATCTATCACCTCTTTGGGAAACCTGTTTCACCAACTTCATTGTGAAAAATTTTTTTCTCACACCTACTCTGAATCTACTCTCCTTTAGGTTAAAACCATTACCCCTTGTCCTATAGCTACAGACCCTACTAAAAAGTTCATCCCCATCTTTCTGATAAGTCACCTTTAATTAGTGAAAGGTTGCAATAAGATCTTCCTGGAGGCTTCTTTTTTCCAGTCTGAACAACCACGACTCTCGGCCTTTCTTTGTAAGAGAGGTGTTGCATCCTTCTGATTGTTTTTGTGGCCCTCCAACAGATCCATGTCTTTCTGTGCTAAGGATGCCAGAGCTGAACACAGTACTTCAGGTGGAATATCATGAGAATAAAGTGGACGTGCAGAATCACCTCTCTCAATCTTCAGGCTATGCTTTTTTTTTCTGCAGCCCAAGATATGGTTGGCTTTCTGGGCTGCAAGAGCGTAATGCCAGCTCAGGTCCAGCTTTTCATCCAGCAGTACCCACAGGTCCTTCTCTTCAAGGTTGCTTTCAATGCCTTCATCTTCCAGCCTGTATTACTCAGGATTGCCCTGACCCATGTACAGGACTTGGCACTTGGCATTTGTTGTGGCTTAAGCCCAGCCGGTACCTAAGTACTGCGCAGCTGGTCACTGCTTACTCTCTCCACTCCCTTTAAGGGCATGTGATCAAGAACTTTGTCAAATAGAATGACAAGGGAAAAGGGGAAGCCAAACAAACAAAAGTACAAACCTGATCAAAAAGCTGAGCTGGACACAATAAGGAAACATAACAAACCAACCTGGTCAGTCATAGTAATTGAGCAAGTTGAGTCTCTGTACAAACTAATGCAGTGAGTGTGGGTCTTAAAACCCAGTTTGGACTGGGAATGAACACTGTGTGCCCAAAAAGACAGCTACTGGGAGGGACTGGTGCGGGTGAGGTAAGGAGCTCAGCACTGGTGGCTGGAGTGGGACTGCAGATCCCAGCCTGCATGCCTGGTGCTATCTGCTAGGAGGGGTGTGTCTGCATCTTCTCAAAAGTGGGTATGCATGCGTATTCACCAGCAAACCTCAAGCTGGACCAGTCAGTGAGTAGGAGAACCTGGGTCTACACAGAGTTATCAGGTGGGGAGAAGACCAGTGCTGGCGTGTAGGGGGGGATCTACAAGGTGGACTGGCTGTGGGACAAGTGTCTGTGTGTGTGTGTAGAGGAATTCTTAGAGGCTAAGGGGCATAGTGTCTTGATGCAGGCCTACTTGCACAACACAGCCTATGAGCCTGTCGACAGGCTCAGTGCATCCTTGAAGCAGGCAAACCAGGGAGCAGAGCCAAAATAAACCGGCTAGCCGGAGGCGAAACAGGGGGTAGCTGACCGTGGGAAAGGATGGGCCGTGGACATCATGGGATGTGGGCTTTTGCCTTGAACCAACCGGGTTGTAGCCATAGGCGTGTGGACAGCGTTGTTTAACCAATGAATGTATTGTTTACTGCACATGAACCCTGAGAAACCCTATATAATGTCAGCAATATTGCGAATAAAACGAGCAGTGATCATACCTCTATGAGGACTCATCATTGACTCTGGAAGCTCCTTCACATCATGTGTGTATGTTTTCTAGCAAGCACCAAGATGGAACAGCCACTTATAAGATACCTTAACATTAGTGACGAAGTCCACATTTTACGATTGCAGAGTGCAAGGAATGCAAGAAGAAATTGAATATCCATCACAACCCCAAGTCCTAAAGGGATGTGATATAATGAAGTCAAAAGGGTTGTCCATTTGTTTAAAACTAAGCATGTACTTAAATGTTTTCATAACCTGAGACCTGAGAATCTCTCTAGTGTCTGTAAGTACTGATGCCAGTGAAGTCAGTGCAATCAAGTCAATAACATCAGCTGAGAACCAGATGAGTGTTTTCCCCAGAAATATTGCAAAACTAATAATTACTTGAGTCTTCTGATGGCAATTTACTGACTAATTAAATAGACTAATGGATTATTTAAGAAGCTTTATGCAGTTACTATTACAACTTGGTTTTGTATGTGCTTTGTACGTGCTAATGTAGTAAATAAAATTGGCATGTGATAGAAGCAACAATGCTGATATTACTAAACATAACTGCACTGTGCGAAAATTATGTACTACTCCCAGCTTTGCCAGTGAAATTTGGAAAATTACATCACTATCTTTATTATTTTTCCCCAATTATTCTTTTCAAAAACATAAGACAACTTTGGGGAACTGTTTATACTAACACAGAATCAAAGAATAGTTATGGTTGGAAAGGACCTTAAGATCATCGACTTCCAATCACCCTACCAGGGGCAGGGACACCTCCCACTAAACCATGCCACCCAAGGCTATGTCCAGTCCAGCCTTGAACACTGCCAGCGAGGGAGCATTCACAACTTCCCTGGGCAACCCATTCCAGTGCCTCACCACCCTTACAGAAAAGAATTTTGTCCTCATATACAACCTAAACTTCCCCTCTTGAAGTTTGAACCCGTTATCCTTTGTCCTATCATTACAGTCCCTCATGAAGAGTCCCTCCCCAGCATCCCTATAGGCCTCCTTCAGATACTGGCAGGCTGCTATGAGGTCTCCACACAGCCTTCTCTTCTGCAGGCTCAACAGACCCAACTTTCTCAGCCTATCTTCATACAGGAGGTGCTCCATTCCCCTGATAATCCTCGTGGCCCTCCTCTGGACTTGTTCCAACAGTTCCATGTCCTTTTGATGTTGAGGACACCAGAACTGCACACAATACTCCAAGTGAGGTCTCACAAAAGCACAGTAGAGGGGCAGGATCACCTCCTTGGAACTGCTGGCCACGCTCCTCTTGATGCAGCCCAGGATACAGTTGACTTTCTGGGCTGCAAGCACCCACTGCCGGTTCATGTTCATTTCTACATCAACCAACACCCCCAAGTCCTTCTTTGCAGGGCTGCTCTGAATCTCTTCTCTGCCCAACCTGTAGCTGTGCCTGGGATTGCTCCCACCCAGGTGAAAGACCTTGCACTTGGCATGGTTAAACTTCATGAGGTTGGCATCAGCCCACCTCAGAAGTGTGTCAAGGTCCATCTGGATGGCATTCCTTCCCTCCAGCGTCTCAACCGAACCACACAGCTTGGTGTCATCGGTAAACTTGCTGAGGGTGCACTCAATCCCACTGTCCATGTCACCAACAAAGATGTTGAACAAGAGTGGTCCCAACACCGATCCCTGAGGGACACCCCTCGTTACTGGTCTCCGGCTGGACATTGAGCCATTGAGCACTACTCTTTGTGTGTGGCCATCTAGCCAGTTCTTTATCCACCGAGTGGTCCACCTATCAAATTGATGTCTCTCCAACTTAGAGACAAGGATGTCATGTGGGACAGTGTCAAACGCTTTGCACAAGTCCACATAGATGACATCAACTGCTCTACCCCTGTCCAGCAGTTCTGTAGCCCCATCATAGAAGGCCACCAGATTGGTCAGGCAGGATTTCCCCTTTGTGAAGACATGCTTGCTGTCACCAACCACCTTCTTGGTTTTCATATGCTTCAGCATGCCTTCCAGGGGAATCCACTCCAAGATTTTTCCAGGCACAGAGGTGAGGCTGACTGCTCTGTAGTTCCCCGGCTCATCCATTTTCCCCTTCTTGAAAATGAGGGTTCTATTTCCCTTTTTCCACTCATCGGGAACTTCACCTGACTGCTAGAATTTTTCAAATGTGATGGACAGTGGCTTAGCAACTTCATTTGCCAGCTCCTTCAGGACCCACGGATGGAGTTCATCAGGTCCCATGGACTTGTTTACATTCAGGTTCTTAAGATGGTCTCGAACCAGATCCTCTCCTACAGTGGGCGCAGGGTCTTCATTCTCACAGTCCCTGCATCTGCCTTCCAAGACTTGGGTGGTGTGGTCAGAGCATTTTCCGGTGAAGACTGAGGCAAAGAAGTCGTTAAGAACCTCAGCCTTCTCCAAATCCAGGGTAGCCAGTTCTCCCGATAGCTTCTGGAGAGGGCCCATGTTGTCCCTAGTCTGCCTCTTATTCACAATGTACCTATAGAATCCCTTCCTGTTATCCTTAACATCCCTAGCCAAGTTTAATTCTAAGTGGGTCTTAGCTTTCCTTACCTGGTTCCTAGCTTCCTGGACAACATCCGTGTATTCTTCCCAGGCCACCTGTCCTTGCTTCCACCTTTTAGAAGCCTCTTTTTTCCTTCGAAGTTTCCTCAGCAGCTCCTTATCCATCCAAGAATGTCTCCTGGCCCTCCTACAGCACTTCCTTTTAGTAGGGATGCATCGCTCCTGAGCTTGCAGCAGGTGATCCTTGAATATCAACCAAGAGTCTTGGGCCCCCCTGCCCTCTACGGCTATATCCCATGGAATCTTACTGAGCAGGTTCCTGAAGAGGCCAAAGTCTTCTCTCTTGAAGTCCAGGGCAGTGAGCTTGCTGCACACTCTTCTCACTGTCCTAAGGATCTCGAATTTGGCCATCTCATGATCGCTGCAGTCAAGGCTGCCCTGGAGCATTACATTTCCAACCAGCCCTTCCCTGTTGGTAAGGACAAGGTCAAGCACGGCACCTCTCCTTGTCAGCTCCTCTATTACTTGCAGAAGGAAGCTGTCTTCCACACAATTGAGGAACTTCCTGGATTGCTTGTGCCGGGCCGTACCATCCCTCCAACAGATATCAGTGTGGTTCATCTAAGTATAGTTATAGTTCTGTGACTTCTACCCCATCTTTGCAACGATGGTTAAGAGGAAAAATAAAAAAGTACCCATGGAGTTATGCAAAAGTGCATTAAACCAGTCCAACATTTCAGCTAAACATGAACTGGAAATACCAACACCATGGAACATATGTAAAATACAATATTTATGAATTCAATCTAAAAGAGAAAATGTAGATAAAAGAGCTAGAAATCTCCTCTGACCATGCCTTGCTTTCTGTTGTTATACTTAAATAACACTACTTAGAAATCAGAGGCGGGGGGTGCTGAGGCTGGTGAGGTAGGAAGAGAGAGCAGAAAAAAACCTCAAATCAAACAAGAAAGCTTCTATACAGATATTACTATATTTAGACACAGATATTACTATATTTAGACTTTTTTTGTTCTTAAATAGAACAGGACATAATTATTGCTACAGCTATTTGGAGAACAGGAAAAAAATCAGGCAGAAGGCTAATCAGCTGTGACCAGTATAAATACACAACATATTCTCAATTGCGTGTTTTTTCTTTTGATGAAAATCTGAAGGTGAATTTTAATTTAGGATTCTGTATATTAATGTTTCTACAAAATATTATAGTCTCTTTTCCTTTCATGAGCATCTTAGGATGAACTTTCTTCCTATTTCCTGTTTAATCAGTTCTTAAGTCACTTTGGAAATTGCAAGGGAAGTGTTAATGTGTTTCCCTGTAAAGTTTGGCTTCATTTGCCTTTCTTAACATTCAGTACAATAAAACTTTCAGCTGTATGAGTGTCTGCTACTTTTTCCATAAGATAATTTTTCATTTATTGAATAGAATGATTGTTGACCCAGGCCAACAGCCAAACATCCAAATGGTTGCTTGTTCACTCTTCTTTCCCATGGGGTGAGAAGAAAATAGAATGAAGGTGAGAAGACACGTGGATCAAGATAAAGGAAGCTTAATAGGTGAAGCAAAAGCTGTGTGCATAAGCAAAGCAAAATAAGGAATTTATTCACTACTTGCCAATTGCAGGTAGGTGTCTTGTCACTTGCTGGGAAGCAGGGCCTCACCACGCATAATAGTTTCTTAGGAAGATGAATGCCATAGCCATGAATATACTTCCTTCTTTTCTCATTTGGCCATTTTAGGTCAGCTGTCCGGTTTTGTTCCTTCCCTACTTCTTGTCCACCCCCAGCCTATTTGTTATGTGGCAGAGCTGCAAAAAGAGAAAGCCTTGACACTGTGCAAAATCACTGGTGTTTTATCAGCACTTTTTTATTCACAAATCCAAAGTACTGCACCGTATGGGCTGCTAAGAAGTAAGTTCCATCCCACCCAGACCCCATACAGGAGTGCAAGTTGAATATGCCCTTTTAATTCAAATCTGTGAATTTTCATCTAAATCACAATTTCCTCGCATGTGTGATACTAGGCTTCATTTACTGCATAGTATCGAATCAAAATCTTAACAGGGAATCAAACTCTTCACGGACTCTTTCACAATTGTTATCACTCTATCATTTGAATGACTAACAATGTTAATGAGCATACTTCCATAACACTATGGAAGTATATTATAGTATATCTAGTATATAAGCGTCCTGTAAAAGGATGCAAAGGGGAGTAGAGCTATTCTAATTTACTAGTTAAACATAATCTTGTAAGCTAGTTGTCGTGGTTTAAGCCTCTCTAACTCACGCAGTCCGTTCTCTCACTCACTTCTCCCTCTTTCTTCCCCCTGCTCCTGGAGGGATGGGAAGGAGAATCGAAAAGAATGCAACTCCCACAGGTTGAGATAAAAACAGTTTAGTAACTAAAGCATAACACAAATCACTACTGCTACCACCAATAATAATAATGACAAAAGGCAAATACAAGAGAAAAGAATAGAATTCTCACCACCTAATACCAAGCCCGACCACACAGTGCACCCCACACCCTTCCGGGTCTCTGCTCTCTGCTTTCCCTCCTGGGCACGACGTGCTGTGGTATGGAATAACCTCTTTGGTCAGTTTGGGTCAGGTGTCCTGTCTCTGCTTCCTCCCGGCTTCCCCTCCTCCCTGGCAGAGCATGAGGCTCAGAAAGTCCTTGGTCAAACCCAAACATTACCAAACAGTAACTGAAAACACTGGTGTTATCAGTGCTGCTCCCAGGCCCAAAATCAAAAACACAGCGCTGCACCAGCTACCAAGAAGGAGAAAAATGACTGCTGCTGCTGAACCCATGACACTAGTTTAGGGCATGAAGAATAGGAAGTTGCAGATTTAGTGGTAAGTATCCTTTCACATCATCAAATCACCACAATATGTTCAATTTGAACTATGAACCTGTATATGAACTAAATTGAAAGATATCACCTTGGGTGCTTAAAATTAGGAAAACATTTAAGTGTGGCAACAGTTTAATTTACGTTATTTAACACTATGTAGGAAATGTTTAACAAAGAATCAGCTTTCCAGTCTGGTAGTCTGCTTCTGACATGGATTCATGCTTCCTCTTTGTCTTGCTTTCTGTTTTCTTTAAGCAAATATCCTCCTGCTTCTAGGCCACAGGGCAATACTCTACCACACAATCTGCATTTCTCACAAGAATGCAGGCCATTTTCTAGGAACTGGAATTGTAATTAGATGTGCCAGGTAATTCTAACAACAGATGACATTATTAATTTTTTTGTAACTGCAGAATGACTCCTCATTTCGAGTGAAATGTACTAATTTCTCTTAAAAGAGACTGTGCTTGAATTATTTGCAAAACTAAGCCAAAAAAATACCACTATAGGATGTACGCATATTTTAAATAACTGAAATTCAGTAGTTCAATAAGTTTTTTATATTTTTCACTCAGGTTTGACTCTTTCCTTTGGAAAACTGCAACTATGTAAGGAAAAGATATTTATCCAAATACAACTAAAATCATTATTGACATAACAGTGAGCACCCTTCCCTGAATAAACTGGTCAGCATGT
Organism: Ara ararauna; assembly: GCA_028858755.1. Taxonomy (NCBI): domain Eukaryota; kingdom Metazoa; phylum Chordata; class Aves; order Psittaciformes; family Psittacidae; genus Ara; species Ara ararauna. The sequence continues at coordinate 24,238,742 of CM054376.1, forward strand.
CCTGAGTCACTACTAACAAGCTATGACTTCCTTCAGTTAAGTCCTGTTAAGTGATTTTTGGATCAAAACAGTTATTCGTTTTTCTGGAAAGCTTTCTTAACATTATTTGGCTATTCATTCACTCTGTGCTACTTTCAGGAGCTATGTTCATGTGTTCAATCTTCTTTGCAGGCTTACTTCTTCTATCTTCAATGATTCCGCATGGGCTAATAGAATTCAATTCACAACTGCAAGCAGAAATGTATTTGTGCCTTTAGGTTGCCTTCTAGTCACCTCATTCTTACTAAAGATGAATTCTCCAGGAAGTCAGCTGAAGTTGTAAAAAGAGTTTTTGAAGTAGCAAAGTATGAAATAGTTATATCTTAAAAATTGCTAAGAAATTATTGTTTGAAGAAAAAGGAAAAAGAACTCAAACTCTAGCACTTACTTTTCTGGTCTAAGGATATAGTATTCCCTTTCTTTTACTCATGCAAGGGTCATTGCAGCTCCCAGATCAAGGATTGTCAAAATTATAAAAAATATTTCTTCTGGTTCATTATTCACAGAGAGAGGAAAGAAATAAAACAAAGTCAAAATTCAAGCAAGCAAGGATCAAGAGTTTTTCAGGAAAGCTTTATGATGACATTATACCTAATAAACAGGGAAAAAAGATTAAAAACACAAAACCAAAACCAACTTCAGTATGTCAAGAAATAAGCTATAGAGCAGAGGTTTATGTCAATACAAAATTCATTTGGGAAAAGATATACACTTTTAAATGAGAAATTACAATTATTTAATGGAGTCTACCTACAGCTGTGTAAGAACATTCTAAACATTATTGTTCACTAACGGATAGTTAAACGCATCCCTAAAATCATCTAACTATGGCAAAATAGGGTTTTATCACTATAATAATTATTGCTATAATTATAACTGATTATTACTATCATTATTGTTATTACTATTGGGTTATTATTGTTATTATTGTTTTTATTATTATTATTATTATTATTATTATTATTATTATTATTATATTGGAGGAGACAAGTATTTCTCTTAAATTAAAAAAAATAAAACTTTTTATCTCCCCTAAAATAAATGCATATCATTCAAATATATTTCCAGGAAAAACAAAGTTGTCTTTGATGATCTTGGCCCAAAAGAAAAAATTTTCTTCAGTGACAGAGCAATGAAAAAATATTTTATTTTTTTATTAATTGAGTAATTGAAAGCCCTAAGTAGTAATATCACAGATTCATGCTAAACTGCATTTGGACTATGGATTGAATTGAACACGAAGAAATATGAGGTAGTCTGTAAGTATGTTTTGTAACTGTATAAGTAGTTTGTGCTCTGGTTTACATGTTTGTTTGATCATTCACTAAAGAATGATACTACATTTCTTTCTACTTCTTGACCAGAAAAAATTTAAAGCAATATGAACAGGATAAGTAGGTAAACAAAATTATTTTAGTTAGCATTGATCAGTGTTAGACAACTACCCCAAGATAAAAAGTCTATAGGAAAGTAATTGGAAATGAGCTACCCTGTTTCAAAAGTAAGTCTCTGCTCTGCAATACCTTAGGGAAACAGAACCAATCATAGCTACTCCTATTTCTACATCCTGTTCTATGTCCTGTATAGAGCAGACAGACTTCACTCTTGAGGACTTTGATTGCCTTAATATTGCCAAAAAAAAGGTTTACATTTGTTCCGATTGTGATTAGGGAGATACATAGAGAAATCTGAAGCAAAGTAATACACTGATTTATGAAGAAAAAAATCAGGAATTTTTGTCCATTAGCTCTTTTATTATGATTCATATTTAATTATGACTTCAAAGAGAGTTTGGTATTCCTGAAAAGATAATACATATTTTTTGGCAATAAAATTTCTATAGAGAAAAAATTCTCTAATATATTGTTAGAGAAGAATAATAAAATAGGGATATGGTATTCTAAAATCTGCTGAGAATGGACCTTGCTTGTTTGCTTGTCTGTGTAATGTGTGGCTTAGAAACTGGTAGGATTTTTTTCTTCACCTTTTTGTCCTACCTGAAGAAATCTTCATAGAATGAAAATAAAAGAAACACAAAAACTCACCAAGGCTTGAAAAGTTCATATACAGATCACCACTGTGGAAAACCTAAATGATTATAATCTATTCTTGGACACTATGAAGCATGAAGAGTTTTTAAAATTTACTTTTTATTAGACAAATCTACATTTCTCACTGAGGTATTTCAATAATTCATAAAAATTAATAATGTTGATGTTTGTTCCTGTTTAAAAATTTATTTAAATTTTAAAATAAATTCAAAGTCTTTGAAAGCTGCTATGTGCATTAGCTTTTACTGTTAGACAATACATCAAAGAAAACATAAAATAGCAAGTAAACAACTGACACTTTGGTGCTGACAACAAAAGCCTTTTATAAACACATTAATGACAGAGTTGGTGTTTTTCACTCAGTGTTCACTGAGGCATAAGGAATTTAGGGCCCTAAACTGAAATATATTTTCCCCAAAGGCACAGCCATTTAAAAAAACATTGATTTGGTACCTGGTATGTTGACACCTTATGATGAATTTCTTCAGAGCCAACTTATCTTACTTTTCAGATAGCAAATAATGCACAAAAGAAAGAAAAAATATATGCACACACAAATAAAACACACATCTATATATTTTTTTTAGTGGAATATTATCCTTAGTGAATGCTGAAGTTGCTTAGGTGATGCACAAGGACTCATAGAATCAGAACCAGACGTTTATTAATCTTACTTTCATTTATTGATGTAATCCAAGTATTAAGGTTAAATAGTTTTCTACATTATAGAAATACTTCAATATGACAATTGTATGTGTATTTTGTATTATATTGTACAATTATTTCTCCCAGTTGCAGGAATAAATAAATGGATTTTTAAACATGTATCATAAATACATATGAAGTTGTTCAAGTTTGAGATATTGTCTTTACTTGTACTGATATAATCTTTAACTAGGCTTCCAATAATTATCTATAATTTTAATATGCAATCATCATTGATAAATACCAAGAAGTAGTCAGTCATCTAACTAATCTTAAAAGTCACTTGTTCATTCTAAACAAGTCATTAAGGATCGCTAGATTGTCAATGAGGCATAAGAATCCTCCCAAAAGGAGGAGTTCCTTGATGAAAAAGATCTAGAGAAAAGAATGTTACAGCTCTAAAATAGAAGCATTAAAGTTTACTCAGAAAGAAGCTTCCCTTCTTTATTGAATATATTCTATAGAGTAATCCAAACAATCATCTCAGATTAGAGTCTGTCGTGGGTTCAGCGGCAGCAGTCATTTTTCTCCTTCTTGGTAGCTAGTGCAGCGCTGTGTTTTTGATTTTTGGTCTGGGAACAGCGCTGATAACACCGATGTTTATAGTTATGGCTTAGAATGTTTTGGCCTGACTGAGGACTTTCTGAGTCTCATGCTCCACCAGGGAGGGGGGGGGAAGCCGGGAGGAAGCAGAGACAGGACACCTGACCCAAACTGACCAAAGAAGTTATTCCATACCACAGCACGTCATGCCCAGGATGGAAAGCAGAGAGCAGAGACCCGGAAGGGTGGGGCTGCACTGGGTGGTCGGGCTTGGTTTTAGGTGGTGAGAAATTGTATTCTTTCCTTGTATTTGCCTTGTCATTATTATTATTGGTGGTAGCAGTAGTGACTTGTGTTATACTTTAGTTGCTAAACTGTTCTTATCTCAACCTGTGGGAGTTGCATTCTTTTCGATTCTCCTTCCCATCCCTCCGGGAGTGGGGGGAAGAAAGAGGGAGAAGTGAGTGAGAGAGAGTCTGCGTGAGTTAGTCTTAAACCACAACAGTGTCCTAAGAAGTTTTAAAATGAGTGAAACTATTTTTCCAAAATAGATCCAGACTGTCTTGTCGTTTTTACTTCTTTTCTCTATCCATAGCGCAAATCATGTTGAAAGACTAGGAAAGAGGTTACACTGACTGAGAGAAGACCAAGCAATATAATAAAAGCCTTCTCTAAAGCCGACAGGCTGAGACTACTGGGGAAACAGCCCAAGATCTCTCAAAATTTCTACAAGTTTTCTTTGTGTTAAATGTGGTTTCAGCCTTCCCTCAGCATGCACACAGCAAACTCATTCTTCTGTTATCTGGAATTTAAATCTAATAAAATAATGTGTGAATACACAAGATTCATGTCATTCATATGTGTGCATGCCTGTGTGTGTGCACATAGTCCCTTTTTTAATTTGCTTTAGGAACTGCCTGTTCACTGCCACTTCTAGGGTTTTCCAGATAGAATAAATGCAGCTTGCTTTTCACTCTATTTTATACAGTATTTTTTAAAAAAAAAAAAAAAAAAAAAAAAAGCTCATTAGGCAGCTGTGGAGAAAGTGAAGTAATCTTTAATTCCATGAAACAGCTTGTCTAGAGTACAGGCCAAGTAAGCAGTCAAGATAAGTTTACTGAAGAAATGTTCTACAAATGCAAGATTGGATTTAAGAATGTGGTTTCAAGATCAAAAGCATTTGAAACACAAGGAGGTTCTTTAAGAGTCTGTGAAAGCTTTTCTAATTCAAGACTTTTGCCTAGCCTTTGCATCTTTTCCTTTTCTTAAACCGTTTTTTTCTCTCCCTAAATATCTTGCTTTGTTCTTTTTTTCCCTCTAGTTTCTAGATACTCTTCTGAGTGTTCCCTTCTTGGCTGTGTATTTTGACCTGCTGCTTCTTTTGAAGTCAGTGGCAAATCTCTTATTGATTTCAGTGTGAGAAAGATCAGCTTTTACTCTTTAGCTTCTCTCAATTTTGCCATTTCTAATAGCTGGGAGCAAAATCCCACTGACTGTGGTTCTGATCTCTGAAGTGCTGGTAGACTGTGCTTTTCAGTTTTGATCCCAGTCAGATCATTTTTTTGACAGCCAGAATGGTATCAAAATAGAAGCACTACTGCGCTGAAAAAAACCTCAGGGGTTATAAAGTATGTTTTATTCTTTTCAACTAGTGCTGAGTGTTAAGATTTATTATGTCATGTGATCTCTCTTTCTCAACTACTTACCTTCTTTCAGTCATCATGCTCATGCCGTTCATTAATTCCACCCACTCAGCAAGACAAGATGAAAAGAAGTCAGAACAAGGCAGAAAGCATTACCTCTTCAGTTTAGCTCATGGAATTACTCCAACAACTATCTCTGTAAAATGAAAGTGAAGAATTTGGGGATACTTATATTGATATGAAATATCAGTAGAAGATATAAATGCCAGCCCTTTTACTTGCAAGGATTTGTTTTCATGTCCCACAATAGCAAAGTTAAACATAGTAGGTTACCATGTTCTCATGTCTGTTTGATATCTTGCTTAAGAATTTGCTTTATAATCTAGTTATTAGATGGAGAAGCTTTATCATGATTAAGCATTTTACCTTAGCTTAAATACAGACAAAAAAGTTTGATTTTAGGCATAAGACCTGAATGCCCTACATTTAATCTGAAATTTTATTTTGGTTTTTTTGTATGTGTATGTGTATAGGTACACGTAAATCTACACATATGTATGCATACACAAATGTCAGAGAAAGAGAGATACCATGAAAAAGTGGTACTATGTGCCTTAACTGAGAACACCTTCAATTAAAAGGAAACATAATGTGACAGACTGTGGTGATCCTGGGACCTATCCAATATCTGAACTTATTCTTGAAGACATTGTTTAATGCCTTCAAAAAAGCAGACAATATTACTTTCATGGTATTATTTTATAGTATCTGCAATAAAAAAAAAAGAAATATCTAGGTTTAGGAAGTATGAAAGAGATTATCTTGCATGCTTCCTCAAATGTTACTATGTCAATAGGAACCACTTATGTGAACACTTGAATTGTATTTATGTAATCACATTGGGTGAAGTTTTCCATACTGTCATGGTTTAAACCCAGCCAGATCAAACTGATACATTACTATGCTGCTTTTCTGCATGGGAAAATTGTGAATGAAAGTGAAATGCAAGATAGAAAAATACAATGAAAAGAACAAAATGTGGAAAGATGCATATTCTAATTAAGAATACAGAGATATTTTTACAAAGGTGACTGGTGGATTTTGTATACATTATATTAGCATGCTTTAAGGCATATCTGAATATTTAAGAATGCTTAATAATTAATCATTAATTTTTTTTTCCAGTATTTAAAATTAGGTTTTAAAAAATGTTCAAATAACATGTGTTTTTCACTGAATGAATGTGTCCCAATGCAGCCATGCCCTGTTAACTGATATTATATGAAAAAAAAAAATTTTTTTTTAATTGAAATATGCATTTAAAATACATTCTTACATTAAAATGTATTTGTTTAACAATCCAGAGCTAAGAATAAATTGTGTCAGTTTTTCTCAGTACAAATGACACCGCCATGGGAGTTCTGTGACTGTTCCTGATGTTCTCAATTCAAGATTAATGTTGCTATTATACATAAAGGAATCAAAAAATATTTAAAAGTTGAGACTCAAGGAACTAATTCTATTTAGCTGAACAAAACTGTAGCTGAAATGTTGATTAAGCAATGTAGATGGATAAAACAAATTTGAACATTATTTTATTTGAGTCAAAAGTACAACAAAATCCAATGTCTAGATGATGGAATAAACCAAATTCAGCTGAAAGATGAGTTTACTGTAAAACTAAACTTGGGTCACCTTATGGAAAGATAAAACAGTTCCAAAGAAACATTTTAGCTATTATGTCACATTTTAAGAAGAAGCTTCAAATTAAAAGTAATCTGGTATTTATCCAGTGAAGCCTAAAGATCTACGATATTCAGAACAGCATAAGAAATGAGCATCTCTTCTAGCTTTTTAATTAGTAAAATATAAAGCCAAGGCTTACAAATACTGACAATTTATTGACAACTAGTCACCTGTTTGATCCTAACTGAGTTATCTTTCTTGACAAGTGATACATGAAGGAGTGGCTATATCTTCAGATTACTTCATTATACCTGGATTTTCTAAGTGCATCACTAATAATTCTGTCTTTTTCAAGACCCAGAAAGGATAAAAAAAATCAGTTGTTCTTTTAAGACCAACAAAATACAATTGCTCACATGCTGATTCGTAACCACATTGTGGTCTTTAATGCATATTATTTCTATCGGTAAAGTATAAACAAGTTAAAAAGGGCCATAACTTCAAAAATCTTTGCTTTGGAAGCTTCTGTAAGACAATACAAGACAGTTCCTTCATGATTTGTATGCTTATACTATGTGTCAGCCTTAGGAAATAGAATCATATAATAGGGTTGGAAAGGACCTTAAGATCATCTAGTTCCAATCCCCCTGCCAGGGGCAGAGACACCTCCCACTAAACCACGCCACCCAAGGGTTCAATCCTGCCTTGAACACCGCCAAGGATGGAGCATTCACAACTTCCCTGGGCAACTTATTTCAGTGCCTCACCACCCTTACAGTAAAGAACTTCTTCCTCATATCCAATCTAAACTTCCCCTGTTTAAGTTTGAACCTGTTACCCCTTGTCCTCTCACTACAGTCCCTAAGGAATAGTCCATCCCCAGCATCCCTATAAGCCCCCTTCAGATACTGGAAGGTCGCTATGAGGTCTCCATGCAGCCTTCTCTTCTCCAGGCTCAACAGAACCAACTTTTTCAGCCTATCTTCATACGGGAGTTGCTCCAGTCCCCTGATCATCCTCGTGGCCCTCCTTTGGACTTGTTGCAACCGTTCCATGTCCTTTTGATGTTGAGGACACCAGAACTGCACACAATACTCCAAGTGACGTCTCACAAAAGCAGAGTAGAGGGGCAGGATCACCTCCCTAGACCTGCTGGTCACGCTTCTTTTGATGCAGCCCAGGATACGGTTGGCTTTCTGGACTATGAGTGCACACTGCCGGTTCATGTTCATTTTCTCATCAACCAACACCCCCAAGTCCTTCTCTGCAGGGCTGTTCTGAATCTCATCTCTGCCCAACCTGTAGCTGTGCCTGGGATTGCTCCAACCCAGGTGGAGGACCTTGCACTTGGCATGGTTAAACTTCATCAGGTTGGCATCAGCCCACCTCACAAGCGTGTCAAGGTCCCTCTGGATGGTAGATTCTATGATTCTATAATCTAACATGTAGTAATTAACCTTTTACTTATTTATCTGCAGCTCTATTAAACCCACTAATACTCACTTGCTATCTTCGAAGAGGACATTTCACCATGCTTCAGCTCAAAAAATATTCATAGCATGGAAATAACAGCTGGAAGCCAATTCTGATATATTTACTGCGATCCTTCTAAAAATAGCATGAAGTGCTATTTTTAAATTTAAATTTAAATTTTTTAAATTTCTATTTAAATCAAACAAGTATGTGGGCATGTATTTGTGGAAAAAAAAGAACTCATTATGTGCAAGTCTAAAAGAAGTAAGATTTAGTTACAGTTGAGTTTTAATATTTACTCCCATATCAGGAAGTGCTCGAGCATTATCTATAACTTATGTAATAGTTCATTGTCATGGGTTCAGTAGCAGCAGTCATTTTTCTCCTTCTTGGCAGCTAGTGCAGTGCTGTTTTTTTGACTTTCAGCCTGGGAACAGCACTGATAGCACCAATGTTTTTAGTTATGGCTTAGAATGTTTAGGCTGGCCAAGGACTTTCTGAGCCTCATGCTCTGCCAGGGAGGAGGGGAAGCCGGGAGAAAGTAGAGACAGGACACCTGATTCAAACTGACCAAAGAGGTTATTCCATACCACAGCACGTCATGCCCAGGATGTAGAAAGCAGAGAGCAGAGACCCGGAAGGGTGGGGTTCACTGTGTGGTCGTGCTTGGTGAGCGATTGCATTCTTTTCCCTTGTATTTCTCTTGTCATTATTATTATTGGTGGTAGCAGTAGTGATTTGTGTTATACTTTAGTTACTAAACTCTTCTTGTCTCAACCTGTGGGAGTTGCATTCTTTTGATTCTCCTCCCCATCCACATGGGAGCGGGGGAAAGAAAGAGAGGGGAATGAGTGAGAGAACGGGCTGCGTGATTTACCGCTTAAACCACGACATTCATTTATACATGACTGTATTGTGGTCCTGGTATTACACGTCTCTGATCTTTTAAAATGTGATATAAGGCCATTCTTCAGGCTGTTGAACTTCTGACAAAAGAACTCCCACATTCAATATCTGATTTAAATTAGTGTAAGGAAACTCATTATATAGTTCTAGAGGTTTAACTAAAACCAGTTTGTAGTTGATTCAAAATTGAAATGGGAAATATATTTGGTATTTTATACAGTTTAGCTTCTTATGTGTAGGTGAACTAAGATGAAGGCAGACACTTCACACGATTCCATGTTTTCTGCCTTCATCCGCCTCTGAATCAGCAGAAGGTTTCATCCTCTGATCAAGTTGGAGAGCATGAAATTGTTAGTATTCACAAAGATAAAAATAAAATAAAAGCGTTTGTGGTTTTTTTTTTGTTTTATTTTGTGTTGGCCTAGGAGCCAAGGTCATCTAAAAGTTTTGAACTGCAGACTTACAGATATCTGATCTGAAGAGAATAAGATACTCCTGTCAAAGGCAGATTTGACTGTAGCCCCAGAGATGAAAGACAAGTGACTAATCATCATAGTTCATTGCCTGAATTCATTTTTTTAATTATTAGAAAAGAAGTTGCTCAGAATAAAAACTATCAAGGATGAAAGCCAGTTGCAGTATTGTTGTACCAACACTTATAAAAGAAAATAGCTCTAATGTATTTCAGAAAATCAGAGACTTTTATATACGCACCAATAAAAGATGCCAGAGTGCTGTTAGTAGCAGAGTTAAAGTGACTTTTCTTGTGATGATTAAATCAGCAGGCATGCTTGTTTTACAGACAGCATCTGACTCCTTTTGTGTATAATTTGTGGAGACACATAATGTATTTGCTCTCACAGACAAAGAAATGTGAGAGCTTTAGTTCCTTTCATGTAACAAATCACATTTAGGAGATACTTACAAAGGAAGGTTTTCATCTGACTGACCAAACTTATTAGAGTGAGGCCCCAGATTGCTGTTAGCTGCTGTTCTTCTCCAGGTTTGAGAAATTCCAACTAATACTGAGTAGTGCACATAGAAAAGTGTTTATTTTAAAAAAGTAAAAGAGTGGTGGATTTTGAGGTGATATTTCTTAATTCACCCTTTATTTTTACTGTCTCCCAACTGAACAGAGATATGCAAATAATATTCATTTTCATCTATTGACCTCAGAGATACAGGACAGGTAATTTTTTTGCTATATGGTTTCTGCAAAGGCAATAAAACCCTATTACTGAAGAACAGTGTTCATAGCACATAAAGTTATAAAGCACACTCTCAATAAATTAAGTAAACAAATAAAATGGCTTTCCAAAAATAGTTCTCCAAAGTAGTTCTTGTTTTATCCACTGTCTTTGTAATTTGCTGTCTTGTGCTTTCACCTTATATGAGATTTTCTCTGCTTAACTGCAGACCATATGTTTCTTATTCAATGTACGTATTACAGGGCATTGTTCTTCTCTGCCAGATTATGCTTCCTTATGGATTTTTACTTCCAACCAGAAGTGTATGTGATAAAGCAGAAGCATATTTCTTATGTGAATATTTGATTTTCACGTGGATCATCTGAATGCTGCCTGTAAAATCATGTTATTTAATTAATAAAAATTGCATGCTAAGCAATCTATATCTGATTTTAACTGTAGATATTCTATAGCTTGCTTCTTGAGATACATGCACATATGTAGTAATATAAATTTCAGTGTTCAGAGCAGGGATTCATGTCAACTGCAGAGCACTAGTCTCTTAGCTGCCACAGCTGTGCTTATTTGTTCCAGTGGCATATATGTCCATTCACTAGTTGTTTGTGGGAAGTAAATTCAATTGCTAATTCTGTTTCTGGATTCTACTCTCTTTTACTGCTGTGCATTAATTCTATTAACACACTCATTGAGAAACTATGCCCCATGATGAATATCAAGTACAAAAGATAGTTCTGCAGTTCATTAAATAGGTGATAAAAGGGCAAACTGTGCGGTAAGCAATAACAATGCACAAAATAAACAACAATATTTGTCTTGGCAGAGTACTAGTTGGTACTGAAATCTTTATGCAGTCTTTCCAATTTATCATGCTAAAATTTGTTATACAGAGCTCAGAAAAATGAAGGCTACATTGACAAAACTTGTGAGACACAAAAAAGGTATCCTTATGTGTAAAGTCTGGTGTTAGTCTCCATGCTTACAGACTCAATAGTGTTACTGACATTAACAATCTAAATTATTTAATTAATGAAAAAAAAATACAAATGCAACTAAAAACTTGTGCAAAAAGCTCCCAGTGTATTCATTTTCTCTGGTGTTATGCTTGCTGTCCAGATACACAGTACCAATACTCCTCAAGAAGAAAGTTTAAAGTGTGTCATGGGTTCAGCGGCAGCAGTCATTTTTCTCCTTCTTGGTAGCTGGTGCAGCGCTGTGTTTTTGACTTTCGGCCTGGAAACAGCACTGATTGCACCAATGTTTTCAGTCACTGCTTGGTAATATTTTGGTCTGACCAAGGACTTTCTGAGCCTCATGCTCTGCCAGGGAGGAGGGGAAGCCGGGAGGAAGCAGAGACAGGACACCTGACCCAAACTGACCAAAGAGGTATTCCATGCCATAGCACGTCGTGCCCAGGATGCAAAAACGGATGGCAGAGACCCGGAAGGGTGGGGGTGCACTGTTTGGTCGGGCAGGTTATAGGTGGTGAGCGATTGTATTCTCTCCTTGTATTTGCCTTGTCATTATTATTATTGGTGGTAGCAGTAGTGGTCTTGTGTTATGCTTTAGTTACTAAACTGTTCTTATCTCAACCTGTGGGAGTTGCATTCTTTTCGATTCTCCTTCCCATCCCACCAGGAGCGGGGGGAATCAAGAGGGGGGAGTGAGTGAGAGAGAGACTGTGTGAGTTATAGAGGCTTAAACGACAACAGTTCTTTTTGGTGCCCAACGTGGGGCATGAAGGATTGAGATAACAACAGGATTAATAAGCACACATCACAATGCTGATTTATTGGCTCTCACAGTTGTTGCTCTTGATTCTCTTGAGTTCCTGGTTTCAGCCTGTTGTACCTTACTTACAGCCACTATTCGTTATCTTAGCATTTTTCGGATATGGGTTTTGCGTCAAGGTTCTTGTTTCATTGTACTTTATTGGAATGGCTTGTAATACAGGTGGGCTCCAGAAGCAGGGGAGGGCAGACTTGGACATGGGCTTGTACCTGGGTGTCCAGTTGCTCTTCACCGTCCTGGCCCTTGTCCTCACCTCCATCTTCGTGAGGCTGTGGGGAGCCGAGGGGGGGCAGGCCCAGAAGCCACCGGTGGCCGAAACGGACCGGGAGTGCAGCCCTGGGGATCAAGAAACCACGAAGGACGTGGCAGAAGGGATGAGCCACCCCACCGAGCCCAGCCTGGTGGCAGCCAAGAACATTCCCCAGCAGCTGCACACAGAGCCCCGTGAGCCCAAGCCGCAGGAGGATGAAGGAGATCACGCAGCACTTCCCAGCAAAGCAGAGGAGGAAGATCTGGACTCAAACAAAGAGCAGCTGGTAGTGAGAGAGCTGGCAAGCACAGCAGCTGCGCCAGCCCCAGTGGCAAATACAGCAGCCTCATTTGAGAGTTCTGAAGGGTTTGAATGGCCCTTGGGTACCCTTGAGACCTGCCTGCTGATTGTGATGGGGATCAGCATGGTGGCATGCATACACAGTGTGTTCTACCCACAACCATTTGGTCTGGTCCTGAGAGTTAAGCAGAGTGGGGTGTGGGCCTTGTCTGGGGTTAGTCTGCAATGCAGTACGACCAAGAGGTTTTCCCTGCAGCTGGACAGTCATGAGTGGCAGGGTGTGTGGGACAGTATGGGTGATTATCTAGTCCACTGGGCCCCTCCAGTGCTTTGGAAGTGTCGGAGATGGAAGGCAGCTGTATGGAGTCCCCAACGACAAGCTGCAGAAACTGCTGGAGGGGAGTGTGAACTACTTTGAGCCTGGTGGGCCCATGGCACTTCAGGCCATCAGGGCAGAGATGCAACATGCAGGTGGATTCATGATCGACAGGTGGACTTAGCAATGGACACTATTGCTTAGGTAATTCATGAGTGTGAACACTGCACACAGCCTCCCCTGCTCTGAAAGACTGTTACGAGAGATGGAGCTTGATGTCATGGACTGGATGGACTCAGCAGTTTTATAGGGATTGGTACATGCACTAAGGGATGATCTCTCTCCCTTTCTCTGTGTGTGTGTGGATGTGTATATATACATGTAATGGTATATTGAAAATGTGGGATCTGAGCATGACGTGAATGGTATGGAATAAGGGGTGGATAATGTCATGGGTTCAGCAGTAGCAGTCATTTTTCTCCTTCTTGATAGCTGGTAGAGCGCTGTGTTTTTGACTTTCGGCCTGGGAACAGCACTGATAACACCAGTGTTTTCAGTTACTGCTTGGTAATGTTTTGGTCTGACCAAGGACTTTCTGAGCCTCATGCTCTGCCAGGGAGGAGGGGAAGCCGGGAGGAAACAGAGACAGGACACCTGATTCAAACTGACCAAAGAGGTATTCCATGTCATAGCACGTCGTGCCCAGGATGCAAAAACGGATGGCAGAGACCCGGAAGGGTGGGGGTGCACTGTTTGGTCGGGCAGGTTATAGGTGGTGAGCGATTGTATTCTTTCCTTGTATTTGCCTTGTCATTATTATTATTGGTGGTAGCAGTAGTGGTCTTGTGTTATCCTTTAGTTACTAAACTGTTCTTATCTCAACCTGTGGGAGTTGCATTCTTTTGATTCTCCTCCCCATCCACCTGGGAGAGGGGGAAAGAAAGAGAGGGGAGTGAGTGAGAGAACGGGCTGCGTGATTTACAGCTTAAACCACGACAAACTGTTGCATCAAGGTGTCAGCATCCCAAATTCTTCACTAGGATGAGTGTGGTGTTGATAGTGGCATTTTCTTTTTTCTAAATCCAGGATTCACTTGTGACTATTTGCGTATGTTTTCTAACACAATTTTTTACACCTTGCTTTTTCTCCATAGCTCTACAGGTCCTATTACAATCGAAGTTACTATCTAAGGTCCATTTTGTGCATTACTTATTTTACTTGCTCTTTCTTCAATTTGTTACACTTAAAGGCCACTTTATCCAGATCTCATCTCTTTAAATGACTGCTAGTGAGCTATCTATTTTCCCAGTGTCCTCCACTGTCATACTTTGCCCCTTCTATTACCATTCTATGCCTGCACTCCCTTGCACTGCATCCTCCATCTCCCCTTTCAAGGGGTCACTGTCCATTCTGGTTTACAAACCTACAGCTACTTCTGATATAGGATTAGTATGCATAAACTCGAGAACAGGAAGATTTTAAAATATCCATCCAAATTTTGAACTATTTAAGTGGTAAAGCCATCTAATCATCCCACCAAAAGGAATGTTCTGGAGGTTTTATATCTAACACATAAAATCAGAAATGCTAATGTAAATATCTGCAGTATAAATGCAAAATACCAATGCAATCCTTTGTCAATTATGATAGCTTAGTACATGAAGTATTTTGTGACCTTCATAGCTGTACAAGTTAAGATAGGCAATCATCACATTGAGAAGTAGCTTAGTTGCACCCTTTATACAGTAGGAAACAAACTGTGATGAATAACAGGTTTGCAATGCTTAAACAATGAAGTGTCAAACATATAAACAGAGTAGGTAAAATAATTTTACCCAAATATTTGCCTTTATTTTTACTCAAAGGAAAACCGCTTTTGCACCCCTGTTTCAAAAATGTTTGGGAAGGGAGGGAAGGGAGGGAAGGAAGGAAGAGGAGTCTCTGCTCCAGCCATGGCTGAAGTTAAGAAACTGTTTTCTTCCTGCAGCTGTGGAGGTCCCATGCCATCAGATACGCTTTGCACTACAAGAAAAAATACTAAAAAAGCCCTTTTTAAAAGTGGATGGCGAAACAGAAATCAGCAAAAACTCTTAAGAAGACAATGAAAGAATCTGAATTTAAAAAAAAATAAATTAATTTTACTTTTGAAATACCTACTTTGAAATGTAATGACTTGCTACAAAATGTAACATCTTGCTCAGTGCAAAAGAAGATTAATGTGCATCCCTTGATATCTTCAGAGTAGGTGCAGCAAAACTGAAGAGAAACATCAAGGCCAGATTCTTTCTATTTGCTATTCAGTTGTGACTGAAATTAGGTCTGCTTGATAGTTAATAAATTCCTGAAAACACAAAATAAAATATTAGGTTTAGTGTAATTAACTGACATTTAAGTTTCTCAATAGTATTGCAGGAAATCTTGTACATCACCTGCTATTTCCATTTTGACCTGCCATCTATTAACCTTTGGTTGACAAATGCACAGAAACTAGCATTTATTTCTGGGAAAGTAAAAGAAGGAGGAAGTACTAGCGAAACACATTAGCATATCACTAAGCTGGTTGTCATGGGTTCAGCAGCAGCAGTCATTTTTCTGCTTCTTAGTAGCTGGTGCAGCACTGTGTTTTTGATTTTCAGCCTGGGAACAGTGCTGATAACACCAGTGTTTTCAGTTATTGCTTAATAGTGTTTTGGTCTGACCAAGGACTTTCTGAGCCTCATGCTCTGCCAGGGAGGAGGGGAAGCCGGGAGGAAGCAGAGACAGGACACCTGACCCAAATATTATAATCTCAAATATTAACAAAAAACAAGATGACATTTTTTTCTTTTTTTTTTTTTTTCCCAGATAGAAAATTTTAGAATAGCCATAGTTGCAATGTTTACTATCATAAGCACATGATGATCATCCATGGTGATCTTTCACCAGGTGCAGTTACTATGAATCATCTTGCAGATAACTAGTCCATGAAGAAGATAGCTACTAAGCAAATGCACAGCAATACATCTTCTGAATACACTTGGTAAAACTGGAGACAGATCATCTTTCGCTTTGTTATTTTACAGAAAAAAGAGGTGAAAAAATGTCAGTTTTCCCTGGCTAACAATCATCTGTATAAAGATTGAGAAGTGTATTGCAGTACTCCTTTTATCTTTTTAGGAATGAACACTAGTGGCAATAACATAACATGAAGTATTGCAAGAAACTATGAGGAAAAAACAAAATTATAATTGAAAGGAAAGGGATTTTACAGAGAGCCAATATCAAAGATGCAAGGTTTAAAATTAGTCCTTGAAGTAGAGAAGTGATTCTGATCTGCAGTCAGGCCTGTAGTTGTGCAGCAAATTCCTCAGAATGTGAAGGAAACAAGAACTGAGTATCTGAGAGAAAATGAACATGCTAAACTAATTTGATTGCATGTCACCTATCCCTCAAACCAGTAAAAGTTGTTGCCTTATTTTTGCCTCATCCTGTGTCACGTAAATTCAAAACCCAATGCAGGTCTGTTCCTACAGATGACTGCCAGAAGTTACACTTTTTGTCACCATTGTTTTCTAAAGCTGATCACAATGCATGAACTGATCTGAAATGCCATGCCAAAACACAATTTGTATCATTTCTTTGTCCGTGAAATTACCCTGTAAATGTTGCACATTGCATTAAATTGAAACTTCCACTTTAAAAAATAATGCCTATAAACACAACATTCATTATGACATTTTTATGAATATAAATGGTACAGCAACTTTGTCTTCAGGTCACAAAGTAAAGCCATTTGGGAGAAACAACAGATATCAATTTGCTAAAAAGACTGAATTAGAATGACACTCCTTATAGAAAGATATCAGAATTTAATTCCTTCAATTTTCTTATACTTCTCCAGAAGAGAATAATTAAAAATAAAGAAATTATAATAGAAGAAGGTTTAAAGTAATGGAAACAACATACAAGGCTTTTCAACATACAGTGTTTTAAAGTAAACTTTGAAGTTTTCCCTTATACTCACTGGAATAAGAACTTTTTTTCCGGCAGTCAGAATTCATAGAATTATAGAATCATAGAATCATAGAACAGTTAGGATTGGAAAGGACCTTAAGATCATCTAGTTCCAATCCCCCTGCCAGGGGCAGGGACACCTCCTACTAAACCATGCCACCCAAGGCTATGTCCAATCCAGCCTAGAACACCGCCAGCGACGGAGCATTCACATCTTCCCTGGGCAACCCATTCCAGTGCCTCACCACCCTTACAGAAAAGAATTTCTTCCTCATATCCAATCTAAACTTCCCCTCTTGAAGTTTGAACCCGTTACCCCTTGTCCTCTCCCTACAGTCCCTCATGAAGAGTCCCTCCCCAGCATCCCTATAGGCCTCCTTCAGATACTGGCAGGCTGCTATGAGGTCTCCATGCAGCCTTCTCTTCTCCAGGCTCAACAGAACCAACTTTCTCAGCCTATCTTCATATGGGAGGTGCTCCAGTCCCCTCATCATCCTCGTGGCCCTCCTTTGGGCTTGTTCCAACAGTTCCATGTCCTTTTTATGTTGAGGACACCAGAACTGCCCACAATACTCCAAGTGAGGTCTCAGGGGAGCAGAGTAGAGGGGCAGGATCACCACCCTCGACCTGCTAGTCGTGCTTTTCTTGATGCAGCCCAGGATATGGTTGGCTTTCAGGGCTGCAAGCGCACACTGCCGGCTCATGTTCATTTTCTCATCGACCAACACCCCCAAGTCCTTCTGAGCAGGGCAGCTCCGAATCTTTTCTCTGCCCAACCTGTAGTTGTGCCTGGGATTGCTCCCAACCAGGTGGAGGACCTTGCACTTGGCATAGTTAAACTTCATCAGGTTGGCATCAGCCCACCTCACAAGCGTGTCAAGGTCCCTCTGGATGGCATTCCTTCCCTCCAGCGTATCAACCGAACCACACAGCTTGGTGTCATTGGCAAACTTGCTGAGGGCGCACTCAAACCCACAATCCATGTCACCAACAAAGGTGTTGAACAAGAGTGGTCCCAACACTGATCCCTGAGGGACACTCTTCGTGTTGTCGCTAGTCTGCCTTTTATTTACAATGTAAACTTACATAGCAAGTAGTTTTTTTGTATTATAATGTACCTATATAAGTCCTTGTTTACCCAGTGGCCATGATTTTGTAGATTAAAATTTGCATCGATGTACTTTGCCACTTTATTGTAAGCAATTCTTCCCATCCAAAATGTCAAAAACAGATGACATTTACTATCAGAATCTATTCAAAATTTGAAATATGGTATCTTGAACTGTTGAGCAGATAATATTCGTATCTCCTAAATAAGTATTTTTATTACAATGCTTTACAATAAGCTAAATAAAATATAGCTACATTATCCTTCTGTAAAATCTCACAGTTCAGACACACTGAGCTTTGCACTAGGTCACAGTGACAAAGGATTTCATGTGTGCTTTGGTGTGCGCCTGAAAGCAAGCTTTTTTTTCTTATATAAATTTAAATGAATTATTTCATCTGGTTCATACACAGCATCAGTTTTCCCCACTTTGTTTCTACAGTTCCTGATTTAATATTGAATAGGGGATGAATATATAAGGCAATTATATTTTTTTCATATTACAAAATTGATGTGCATTTGTTTTCACATTATGTTGGTTAAAAAATAGACTATTATTTTTAAGCATTTCATCTAACTCTGCTGAGGACTGAGTTTTCAAATATGACATGTAAACCCTTGTCACTGAGAAACAGTACATAACCATGGTTTTCAGGAAATTGGTTTTGAATCGACAGTGATACTAACACCAGAAATAGGTGATCTTTAGCAGTAGACATGTCATAGGGTTCAGCAGCAGCAGTCACTTTTCTCCTTCTTGGTAGCTAGTGCAGCGCTGTGTTTTTGATTTTGGGCCTGGGAACAGCACTGATAACACCAGTGTTTTCAGTCACTCCTTAGTGATGTTTTGGTCTGACCAAGGACTTTCTGAGTCTCATGCTCTGCCAGGGAGGAGGGGAAGCCGGGAGGAAGCAGAGACAGGACTCCTGACCCAAACTGACCAAAGAGGTTATTCCATACTACAGCACGTCATGCCCAGGATGGAAAGCAGAGAGCAGAGACCCGGAAGGGGGGGGGGGGGGGGGTGCATTGCATGGTCAGGCTTGGTATAGTGGTGAGAATTGTATTCTTTCCTTGTATTTGCCTTTTGTCGTTATTATTATTGGTGGTAGCAGTAGTGCTCTTCTGTTATACTTTAGTTACTAAACTGTTCTTATCTCAACCTGTGGGAGTTGCATTCTTTTTGATTCTCCTTCCCATCCACCCAGGAATGAGGGGAAGAAAGAGGGGGAAGTGAATGAGAGAAAGGGCTGCGGGAGTTAGAGAGGCTTAAACCACGAGAGGACAAGATCTTATAAATAGCATCATGTAGAATGTCAAGAATTTATACTGTATATCTACTTATAAATATATATATAGCAAACACAGCAGTAGGTGAATTCCTTTTTAAAATTCTAATCATACAAAATTTCAGTATAAAGTGTAATTTATTGTGATAAAAATCTTGTTTGAAAAATGCCATTGCATGTATTTATAGAATTAACTGGCCTGGTCAGGTGAAAAACAGAGTTGAGGGAGATGAATCAGTAAGTAACTAATAAGTCTAACAACATTATAATAATAGATGCTCTAGTTAAGTATTACCAGGGGACAAGATCTCAGAAAGTTAATATTTCGCGCCTTAAAAAAAAATATTTTATGGTACAGAAGACTAAGAATGTGATTCAAAGAAAAAGCAGCATTTGGGTCACAAAATGATAACTTATCGGTGATGTAGACAGACAAATCAATCAAACAGTTATTGATCAGTTCTATACAGTTGAAATAATTATCCAATTACAGTTAGCATTTGTCAGAAATTAAAATGTTATGCTATTTCACAATGGATATTCACTTTAATATCTCAAAGGTGACATTCCCTTAAAGAGAATGGACCCTGAACTGTCTACTTGCCAGTGTACTATCTGATTTCCAATTAAGGCATGAAAGCACACTAAGAAATCATATTTTTAAGGAGATCTTTCTGAAAGGAGATATTTCCAAAATGGTTTAACCCTTGGTGGCAACTAAGTATCGCACAGATGCTTGCTCACTCCTCCCCATCCCACAGTGGGATGTGGAGAAAAGGTAAAACCTGTGGGTTGAGATAAGAACAGTTAAAAATAAGGTGTGTATATATATATATACACACATATATATACTACAGATTAAAATAAGGTATAATATACTACTACTACTTATTATTATTATGAAAAAAAAATGAAAAGAGAGAGATAAGACAAGCAAAAAAGAAGCCCTAACCCAACATAACATCAGTAATGCGCAGTACAATTTCTCACCACCTGCTGACCAATGCTCAACTCATCCCCTAACAGTGATCATTCACTACTGGGTAACTCCCCCCAGTTTAAATACCAAGCACGGCATGCTGCAGTATGGAATACCCCTTTGGCTAGTTCAGGTCAGGTATCCTGTCTCTGCTCCCTTGTGGCTTCTTATGCTCCTCCTCAGTGGCAGAGCATGAGAGACTGAAAAGTCCTTGATCAACGTAAGTGCTATGGAGCAACAACGAAAACATTGGTGTGTTATTAGCATTGTTCTCTGACTAAAGCCAAAACACAGCACTGCACCAGCTGCTAGGAAAAAAATTCTACCCCAGTTGAAACCAGGACAGTCTCATATAAATTCTGATAAAATGTGTGCTTAAAAAGACTGTGAGGAAATAAGCAGGAAGCAGCCTGATACCTTAAGGTAAATCACTTTTGCTGTGGCTTGGATCAGCCACAATTTCCATTAAGCATCTGCAAATGGCATCCAGGAGTATAATTCCCTGCCAGTCAGCCTTGTTGCTGCCCACAACCTCATAACAGAAACCTGTTTCTTACATAAGAAGTGGCATTTTCTTTCTGAAAACCTTGACATTTATGCTGATGAAAAAACTTTCTTTCTGAGCTCCACTTACAAAGAGCAGAAAAGATGATATTACAAATATGTAGCTCTTTAATATTTGATATTTAAGAAACCATAGCTTACATAGAGGGCCTCACATGACACATTGTGTAGGTTGACCTGTTCATATTATTAAAAAAGAAAATATTCAGTGTGTGTGTGTGACATGAATAAGAACCAGAAGATGACAAAAAGGTCTCTCTTGTCCCAGGTGATAAAGGACCTCCTTTGGGTGTAAATTTTTTTTTTTTTCATTAATGTTCCTTGAAACCACTGTTTAAGTTTCAAAACACTAAAATGTTTCCCTGGAATTTCTTTAGTTTGGAATTTAATACACAAGATATTGCCATTCTGAGTAAAACATTTGACTTCCAGCACATATTTGTTAAATTCATCCTCATGTGGACTGATATCATTAGGTCACGTCCACATCTCAAATTATCTGTGTTTCACTCTGATTATGCCCCACCCCTGGCACCCTTCAGGGTAGGCTGGATGAGGCTGTGAGCAACCTGGTCTAGTGGAAGGTGTCTCTGCCCATGGCTGGGGGGTTCGACGAGATAAGTTTTAAGGTCCCTTAGAACCCAAGCCATTCTATGATTCTTTGACTGTATAGATGTGCAGGATGGCTTTGCTAGTTCTGAGATTAGTTTAGAGCTGCTGAAGAGGAGCCACACAATAGATCTTTGCTAAAACATAGTAGTCAGAGCCAAGTGACCTACTACCTAGTAATTAACCAAATAATTCTAAGACAAAGTGAGGTGATGTTATAGCACAGCATACTTTTTATGAATATGAAGAATATTTGTTCCTCAAACATGTATGCTGTTCACATGAAGTATTTTTTTCCTTGACATTTATTTACATTTCTGGTATTAAAAGGTTTCAGGTAATAACTACAGGTTAATGGAAAAAATATTCTACATATTTCATAATTTAAAAATACAGAGGATGCAATACTTCATGGTTGTGCAAACAATTGCAAGAAAAGTCTATGAGAAAGGATACTGTAGGGCAGTAAATTAAAAACAACTATATGAATGTAAATATACAATAAAAATATCACTGGCTGTATTGCATAAGACTGATGACTAAACATTAAATGAAGTGGATTACTAAAAAAAAAAGCAATTTTACTTGTTTAATTAGTGTTCTTAAAGCCCTTCTCAAAGCCATGCAACATTCGTGGCTCTGCATTATGAAATCATTTCCCACCATATATTTGTGGAAAAATGAAGCCATATATTGAGGTGTTAGTACTGTGAATACACTACATGAAGCTGTTTCAGTCTCTTAAACCTGACGATATTTGTCCAAATGATAAAAACAAGCTTTAAAATGTTCAATGTTACTAGAATTTCTAGTTCTATTTTGAATATAGGACCTATAAAATGGTATTGTAGTACTTTCTGCTCCATTGATACTCAATAGAAAACTCTGTTAATTGTAGGATATATATTTTCAAAGAGACATTAACACAGCTCTTAAGTTGCTGAGATAAGTAAACCTAGAAAAGTGAAGAGCAACACTCCAAATATTCAAATGGGAAGTACTAAAAGCTTTCTGATATTTAATGAAAAAATAGCCTGTCACAAATTTTCAACAATATTAGAAGCTTAATGGTTACAAGTTTCCTTCAGCAATAACTAAGCAGAAACTGGTGGGGGGTGGAGTAAGGGAGCAGCTGTGAGTTCTGTCTTGAAACATCCTTCCTTTGAATCCCCAGTCCTACAGCTTCTAGACAATGACCATCTCTTCAGATTCATTAGAGTTCTTTGTTGGAAACTAAAGACAAGAGGAATTAGAGATGTGTGCATGCCTACAGGCGTATGATATCATAGAAATCACAGAAACATGGTGGGATGGCACCTATGACTGGTGTGTTGGAATGGAAGGTTACAGGTTCTTTAGGAAAGACAGGCCCGGTAGGCGGGGAGAGGGAGTTGCTATTTATGTTAGGGATAGGCTGGAGTGTATGGAACTGTGCCTGGGGACAGGCGAGCAGCCGACAGAGAGTTTGTGGGTCAGGGTTAAAGGGAGAAGAGTGATGGGAGATATTATTGTTGGGATATGTTACAGGCCACCTGACCAAGAGGACTCTGTGGATGAAGCACCTTATAGACAGATAGGAACAGCCTCATGCTCATAGGCCCTTGTTCTCATGGGGGACTTCAACCACCCTGATATCTGTTGGAGGGACGGTACAGCCTGGCACAAGCAATCCAGGAAGTTCCTCAATTGTGTGGAAGACAACTTCCTTCTGCAAGTAATAGAGGACCCGACAAGGAGAGGTGCTGTGCCTGACCTCGTGCTCACCAACAGGGAAGGGCTGGTTGGAAATGTGACGCTCCAGGGGAGCCTTGATTGCAGCCATCATGAGATGGTCGAATTCGAGATCCTCAGGACAGTGAGAAGAATGTGCAGCAAGCTCACTGCCCTGGACTTCAAGAGAGAAGACTTTGGCCTCTTCAGGAACCTGCTCTGTAAGATTCCATGGGATATAGCCCTAGAGGGCAGGGGGGCCCAAGGCTGTCAGTTGATATTCAAGGATCACCTGCTGCAAGCTCAGGAGTGGTACATCCCTACAAGAAGTGCTGTAGGAGGGACAGGAGACCTCCTTGGATGGATAAGGAGCTGCTGAGGAAAATTCAAAAGAAAAAAGAGGCTTATAAAAGGTGGAAGCAAGGACAGGCGGACTGGGAAGAATACAGGCATGTTGTCTGGGAAGCTAGGGATCAGGTTAGGAAAGCTAAGGCTCACTCAGAATTAAACTTGGCTAGGGATGTTAAGGATAACAGGAAGGGATTCTATAGGTACATTGTGAATAAGAGGCAGACTAGGGACAACATGGGCCCTCTCCAGAAGCTATTGGGAGAACTGGCTACCCTGGATTTGGAGAAGGCCGAGGTTCTTAACGACTTCTTTTCCTCAGTCTTCACCGGAAAATGCTCTGACCATACCACCCAAGTCTTGGAAGGCAGATGCAGGGACTGTGAGAATGAAGACCCTGCGCCCACTGTAGGAGAGGATCTGGTTCGAGACCCTCTTAGGAACCTGAACGTATACAAGTCCATGGGACCTGATGAAGTCCATCCACGGGTCTTGAAGGAGCTGGCAACTGAAGTTCCTAAGACACTGTCCATCATATTTGAAAAATCATGGCAGTCAGGTGAAGTTCCCGATGACTGGAAAAAGGGAAATATAGCCCCCATTTTCAAGAAGGGGAAACTGGATGAGCTGGGAAACTACAGACCAGTCAGCCTCACCTCTGTGCCTGGAAAAATCTTGGAGCGGATTCTTCTGGAAGGCATGCTAAGGCATATGAAAAACAAGAAGGTGGTTGGTGACAGCAAGCATGTCTTCAGTAAGGGGAAACCCTGCCTGCCCAATCCTATGGCCTTCTATGATGGGGCTACGGAACTGATGGACAGGGGTAGAGCAGTTGATGTCATCTAGCTGGACTTGTGCAAAGCGTTTGACACTGTCCCACATGACATCCTTGTCTCTAAGTTGGAGAGACATCAATTCGATAGATGGACCACTTGGTGGATAAAAACTGGCTGGATGGCCGCACGCAAAGAGTTGTGCTCAACAGCTCAATGTCTATCTGGAGACCAGTAATGAGTGGTGTCCCTCAGGGATTGGTGCTGGGACCAGTCTTGTTTAGCATCTTTGTCGGTGACATGGACTGTGGGATTGAGTGCGCCCTCAGCAAGTTTGCCGTTGACACCAAGCTGTGTGGTTCGGTTGATACGCTGGAGGGAAGGAATGCCATCCAGATGGACCGTGACACACTTCTGAGGTGGGCTGATGCCAACCTGATGAAGTTTAACTATGCCAAGTGCAAGGTCTTTCCCCTGGGTGGGAGCAATCCCAGGCACAGCTACAGGTTGGGCAGAGAAGAGGTTCAGAGCAGCTCTGCACAGAAGGACTTGGGGGTGTTGGTCGATGAGAAGATGAACATGAGCTGGCAGTGTGCGCTTGCAGCCCAGAAAGCCAACCATATCCTGGGCTGCATCAAGAGGAGCATGACTAGCAGGTCGAGGGTGGTGATCCTGCCCCTCTACTCTGCTCTCATGAGACCCCACTTGGAGTATTGTGTGCAGTTCTGGTGTTCTCAACATAAAAAGGACATGGAACTGTTGGAACAAGCCCAAAGGAGGGCCACGAGGATGATCAGGAGACTGGAGCACCTCCCATATGAAGATAGGCTGAGAAAGTTGGTTCTGTTGAGCCTGCAGAAGAGAAGGCTGCGTGGAGACCTCATAGCAGCCTTCCAGTATCTGAAGGAGGCCTATAGGGATGCTGGGGAGGGACTCTTCATGAGGGACTGTAGGGAGAGGACAAGGGGTAACAGGTTCAAACTTCAAGAGGGGAAGTTTAGGTTGGATATGAGGACAAAATTCTTTTCTGTAAGGGTAGTGAGGCACTGGAATGGGTTGCCCAGGGAAGCTGTGAATGCTCCGTCGCTGGTGGTGTTCAAGGCGGGATTGGACATAGCCTTGGGTGACATGGTTTAGTGCTAGGTGTCCCTGCCACTGGGAGGGGGGGTGGAAGTCAATGATCTTAAGGTCCTTTCCAACCATAACTATTCTATGTTTCTATGATTCTATGACCCTAAATGCATCTTTGTTATTTTGGGGCATTCATCTTCTGT
This sequence comes from Ara ararauna, assembly GCA_028858755.1. NCBI lineage: Eukaryota > Metazoa > Chordata > Aves > Psittaciformes > Psittacidae > Ara > Ara ararauna. Next base: position 24,264,297 of record CM054376.1, read on the forward strand.
TGATGAAAATGAAGATCAACCCCTATGTAAGGACAAGAGATAACGTTTTCTCATAAAAAGTGTTTTGAAAATATCCAATGCAACACAGCATGTATTTTTATTCCTGAATTATTTTTATTTTCAAAACCAACAGGCTCCGAACAGTGCTTTTAAGTGACGTTTCTTATCAGTGTCAAGTAATAAACTACATCTGAATATCTGTAAGTATATGTGAATATATAGGTATCGTACCCATATATGTGCTTTTGCATACACACAGAGTACCAAAAAATTTGAAGTTCAGCTTTAAAAGCCCTAGCTACTTTATACGGAGCACTAGAGGTTTACAGAAGGCAAGAACTCTTTCCACTACTGAGGTAGAATTAAGTAGTGGTGGTGGTTTGATCCTGGTAAGCAGTAAAACACCAACCCAGCTGGTCTCTCACTTTGCCTGTACAGCAGGATGGGGAACACAAGCAAAAGCACAAAAGCAGGAAAAACTTGTAAGTCAAGAAAAAGAGTTTTCAGTGAAGAAATAAGGAAAGAGGAAACAAACAAGCAAGTGAAGTAGTGAAGACAGTCAGTCATCACCACCGACAAGCAGACCTGTATCCAGCCACCCTCTAAGCAATAACTACCTTGGAAAGACTACGCACCCAAGTTGTTATTGGTAAGCGTGATGTCATTTATTATGAAATATCTCTTTGGCCAAGTTAGGCCAGCTGTCCTGGCTGTGTCCTCTCACAGCCTACATGCTGACAGTGTAAGACAGAGTGAGAAATTGAGAAGACTTTGACACTGAGCAAGCACTGCTGAGCTGCTGCTAAAACATTAATGTGTTATTGTCTTGGGTTCAGCAGTAGCAGTCATTTTTATTCCTTCTTAGTAGCTGGTGCAGTGCTGTGCTTTTGGCTTTTGGCCTGGAAACAGCACTGATAACACTGATGTTTTTAGTTACTGCTCAAATGTTTAGTCTGACCAAGGACTTTCTGAGTCTCGTGCTCTGCCAGGGAGAAGGGGAAGCCAGGAGGAAGAAGAGACAGGACACCTGACCCAAACTAGCCACAGAAGTATTCCATGCCACAGCACGTGATATCCAGGATGTTAAAACTGGGGCAGTTACCCGGAAGGGTTAGTTCACTGCTGGGTCGGGCTGGGTATCGGTTGGCAGGTGGTAAGTGGTTGCATTCTTTTCCCTTGTTGTTTCCTTTGTCATTATTATTATTGGTGGTAGCAGCAGTGGTTTGTGTTATACCTTAGTTACTGGACTGTTCTTATCTCAATCCATGGGAGTTACATTCTTTAGATTCTCCTTCCCATCCCTCCAGGAGTGGCGGGAGGAATGGGCGGGGAAGCTAACAAACTGTGTGGTTGATTTACAGCTGGGCTTAAACCATGACAGTTATCAAGACTGTTTTGGTCACAAATCCAAAACACAGCACCATACTGGCTACTCTGAAAGAAGAAAGTTAATTCTATGCCAAGCAGGCCTAGTACAACAATATGTATCTTTTCTAAGTTGCAGTGAAGTGTTTCTAAAGAAGATGTTCTTTTATGACAAAATAACTTACAATTATCTCCTTTTCTGAATTTTTCCTACTGCACTTAGTTTTCAATTTACTTAATAGTTTTCCCGTTATGATAAATATGACAAAGTTGAGAAATGTTATAAAGAATTTTAATCAATGAAAATCTTTCTACCTTAAATCCTTTGAAATTGCAGTTGCAAAACTAGAGCTGATACAGAAGTAGTTTTTCAAGCATGAAAATTGCTCACAATTTTTTCTAAGGCACAGTTAATAGCGGTAACTAGTATTTGAGAACATGCTTCAAGATTTCCATTTTTTTCAGGACTAACAGGGTGAAACACCTCACTTGCAGAATTTCTCAGCAAATAAGAGAAATTCAATGAAAAAAGTTGTTGCACAAGCTTGAACATCAAATGACAGATTACAGCAGTTTTTGTTGTGTAATAAACCTGAAGTGACCTTAGAACTTACTGTGGTAAAATATCTATTTTCATTTTCTAATTTCTTCCTGGGGAAAAATATATTCTTTATGTGGGTGTATATGGCCTCATGGGGGGCTTTCTCACCAACATGTGCATTAGCTTCTTATAGATAGCAGCACACAAAGCTAGAGCACCCACATCTCTAGTATAGGTGCTTACTAGTAGGGGACCACACTGTGTGGGGGAGGAGTCTTCTTGTAGCCCACATGTTCTGTGACAGCTTGTGTGTCTGCCTGTCTGTGTGTATGCACATGTCTTGATAAGTATTTCTTAGGATCATAGATGGGTGGTTAGAAATTTATAAACACTCTATTAACCTTTCAGATGCTGTGGCTTGCCTGTTCTGTTACTGAATTTGATCCTGAATGTTTAGCTCACTGCTTACCTGTTATTTATGTGCCATTAATAAATTAATAAACTACTTCAATCCTGAATTGGTTTAAAGTATATAAAGTGAATAAGGTTTTTTATTAAGGAAGGAAAAAAGTAAAATATCCTGCTATTTTCAGTTTAAGCAGTCAAATACCTCTTTCTCCTTTCAAAGTTTCTGGGTTTTTTTTTTACTATATTACTTACTTAACTGAACAGTGTGAGAGGGTATAGACAGCACTGATAGAACATTTGTTGCTTCTGCAGTGGTAACTTTATTTTCTAGAGAAGCACAAAACAAGCACCAAAAGTTTAATTTATGGAAACTGCTAAACTTAGAATTAATTTAGTTAATCCACAGGTGCTGTGCAAATACATTTCAATGTATCTTTTTGAATTTCAATGGTAACATCACTATAATATAACATCTCAAAAAAAAAAAAAAACCAAACAAAAAAACACCAAAAATAAACCTAAACAATAAAAAAAACCCAACTTAGTATTTTTTTAATTTAAAATGTTACAAAATATAAAAACTGTTGTTTGTGATAACGTGTTCACCTTAAACAACAGTATGGTTTGGGTGAAATGAAACATTTGTAAACATAGATAACTATGTTTCTCATCAATGCCTATTTAGGACTGAATACCCGCAACTACTCTTTCAGTTATTCTCAGACCTTTACATCACTGTCAAGATTTCCCTTTGTGCTAATCTCAGAAGAGGGTTTGGAAAACTGTAGGATACATACTTGTTTACAGTACTTAGAGCTGTAGATTGCATACATAGCTATTGTACTTCTGAAATAAAGAGTATTCATTCACACGGTCAGTATCTTCAGTTTACTGTAAGTGGCTCATTGTGCAGGGTTTGTGTGGCAAGTTTTTGGCATGGCTTCTGTGAGAAGCTTCTGGAAACTTCCTATGTCTGATACAGCCAATGCCAGCAAGCTCCACTGTGGATCTGCCACTAGTCAAGGCTGAGTGCATCAGTGACAGCAGTAGTGCCTCTGGGATAACGTATTTAAGATGGGGAAAAAGCTGCTGTGCAACAGCAGACAGGAAAGAAGAGTGAGAATATGTGAGAGGAACAGCTCTGCAGACACCTAGGTCAGTCAGTGAAGAAGGAATGGGAGGAGGTGCTCCAGGCACCATAGTAGAGATTCCCCTCCAGCCCATGGTGCAGACCATACATAGCAAACCAGGCTGTTTCTCTGCAGCCCGTGGAGGTCCACTGTGGAGCAGATATCCACCTGCAGCCCATGGAGGATCCCACACTGGAGCAAGAGGATGCCTGCAGGAGGCTGTGACCCTGTGGGAAGCCTGTGCTGGAACTGGCTCCTGGAAGGGCCTGTGGCCCTGTGGAAAGAGGACTCTGCACTGAAGTAGGTTTGCTGGGAAGGACTCTTTGGATTACTATGGAGGATCATCTCCTGTACAAGCAACCCCACCCTGGAGCAGGGAAAGAGTGTGAGGTGTCCTCCCTGAGGAAGGAGAGACAGAGACAACATGTGATGAACTGACTTCAACCCCCATTCTCTGTCCCCCTGCACTGCTGGGAGGGGAGAAGGTAGTGAAAATCAGGAGTAAAGTTGAGGCCAGGAAGATGAAAGTGGTGGGGAAAGTATTTTTATGTTTGGTTTTATTTTCTTATTAGCCTTCTATTTGATTAGTAATGAATTAAACTAATTTCCCCAACTTGAATCTGTTTTGCCAATGACAGTAACTGGTGATGGATCTCCCCCTGTCCTTATTTCGACCCACAAGCCTTTTGTTACATTTTGTCTTCCCTGTCCAGATGAGGAGGGGAGTGATAGAGCGACTTTAGTGGGCACTTGGTGCGCAGACAGGGTCAACCCTCCACAGCCATTATAGTGAACCATTTCTTATTGTGTTACTTTCCCTATCTGTGTTTCAAAGGTCAATAGTGAACCCACAGTCATTATAGAGTTTAAAAGTCAAGAGCTCAAACATGGAACTCTGATCATCCTTTTTGTATGCAGTTCAATAGCCCCCCTATTAGAAAAATGCAGAAGAAAAAATCTGGGACACTGTGGTTCAGTTGTTGCTAAGCAGGCTAAATTCTACATTGAAAAAGTCTGCTGACAGCTAGTATTGCTTTGTAAATTTTTGGCTGGCCATAAACATCATCACAGTCTAGCTCATAATTTTGTACTCAGGAGAAACACATTAAAGAAAGTTTATTCTTTACAATACAGAACAGCAGTTGTTTAAATTAGTAATTCAAAGAAGTAAAAGATCATCCCTTAAATGAAAGGTGTTTGGCAATTAGTGTTGTATTACACATGACAGAAATCTAGTTTTATTTTAACCATTCTTATTTGATGGAATTGCCTGTAATTCTGTTTGAGTGTCCTGATATGTGCTTTGTCTATGTTGAATGATCTGCACTAGCGGCAGAAAAAGCACACCATGTCACAGAATAAGGGTAGCCATATAAATGAACATATCAGCAATACATCCTGCTTGAAGTTGCTATGATCAGAAGTAGCATTGCTTGAGAAGAATCACTGAGCAGCCTCAATTACATGGCTTGGTATAACTTACATAATACCTTCTCTCTGTCCTGACCAAACAGCTAGCCATCTCTCTGTCTTGTTTTACTGATTTTATATCCAGCATTAGTCACAAACTCCTAGTAAGCCAGCACTCCACCCCACCTTATTTTTTCACATAATCTTCCCCCATGGATTCCACTTCACCCTCTGTAAAGTCTGATAATTTATCCTGGTTCTGTCTTATTAGTTTAGTCCCAAGTCAGGTTTGCCCAACCAGTTTTCCCCTCCTATGATCTATGAGTTCCTTGTGTTGTCATCCTTGAAGTTTAATTTATAGTCATGTACAAATATTCTCACCATATTAAAGTCTAAAAATAAGTATTTATTTGCTTATCAGGAGAGTATAAGAAAGCTAGTAGAAACATGAGCCATTGTACCTGAGAAACAGGTAACATTTCCTGGATTTCTGGCTTACTAATTCAGTTCTAGTCACTGTCGTATTCCAGCTCCACTCACACTACTTTAGTCTCTCTGCCCATGTATGGAAGGCTCCTTTTTCCGTGTCAGGTGCAACTCTGCTTCCAATTTAACAGTGCCTGAGAGAACTGAGCTTTCTGTTTGAACTAAATATAGTGCATCATCTGAAGAGATCAGGAATTGAAAAGAAAATAAAATAATCTACATCTGCTATAGCTCATTTTGTTCCTCACTACCCCCCGTAAAAAACAAAGAGGTATTTCAATTACATTTTTTGTCTTTTTCATTAACAGTTCATGCTTTCATCTACATCACAGTGTCCATTTGAAGACCATAGGAATCCATGTTTTTCTTCAGGTCTCATTTAGCTGCCTGAAATACCCCATCTTTAGCCATCATAGATCTATGACTTTCTCCTTTTTAACCCTCAAATCCCATTATTGGCAAAAAATGGAATGCACCTTAAATGTGGAGTCAAGAATTATTTATTATCAGCCTCACAAATATCAGTCTAATAAAGATACAGCAGTTATCCTTAATCCAACTACCCCTTCTCTCCCAAGTTACTCTCCCCCTTCTAGCAGCACTCTAGGACCTGAGGCAATGGAGGTGGCTTTCCCAGGCAGAATCATAGAATCATAGAATAGTTAGGGTTGGAAAGGACCTTAAGATCATCTAGTTCCAACCCCCCTGCCTTGGACAGGGACACCTCCCACTAAACCATGTCACCCAAGGCTATGTCCAATCCAGCCTTGAACACCGCCAAGGATGGAGCATTCACAACTTCCCTGGGTAACCCATTCCAGTGCCCCACCACCCTTACAGAAAAGAATTTCTTCCTCATATCCAATCTAAACTTCCCCTCTTGAAGTTTGAACCCGTTACCCCTTGTCCTCTCCCTACAGTCCCTCATGAAGAGTCCCTCCCCAGCATCCCTATAGGCCCCCCTCAGAAACTGAAAGGTTGCTATGAGGTCTCCATGCAGCCTTGTCTTCTCCAGGCTCAACAGACCCAACTTTCTCAGCCTATCTTCATATGGGAGGTGCTCCAGTTCCCTGATAATCCTCGTGGCCCTCCTCTGGACTTGTTCCAACAGTTCCATGTCCTTTTTCTGTTGAGGACACCAGAACTGCACACAATACTCCAAGTGGGGTCTCATGAGAGCAGAGTAGAGGGGCAGGATCACCTCCCTCCACCTGAAGGTCACGCTCCTTTTGATACAGCCCAGGATACGGTTGGCTTTCTGGGCTGCAAGCGCACACTGCCAGCTCACGTTATGTTTCTCATTGACCAACACCCCCAAGTCCTTCTGCGCAGGACTGCTCTGAATCTCTTCTCTGCCCAACCTGTAGCTGTGCCTGGGGTTGCTCTGAGCCAGGTGGAGGACCTTGCACTTGTCATGGTTAAACTTCCTCAGGTTGGCATCAGCCCACCTCACAAGCGTGTCAAGGTCCTTCTGGATGGAATTCCTTCCCCCCAGCGTATCAACCAAACCACACAACTTGGTGTCATTGGCAAACTTGCTGAGGGCGCACTCAATCCGGGAAGCCAAACTCAGGAAATTGTCAGCAGCCCCAAGGCTCTGCAGAAGGAGGTATGTCAGTGTTTATGCAGGGCAATCCCACCCTTGGGTACCAAAGTATGGTACTGACTAGCTCCCAGCTAAAATATGGAAGCTATTTAAGAGGCAGCCTCAACAGACAGAAACAAGCAATGATTTGCTGTGCCATGACTCCCACAGCTATTCATACTTGGTAACAGGAGGCATTTATAGATCTTCACCTCAAGCAAGACAGTGGTCAATTGGCCACCAGCTCACTGTTCAAACAAGCTAAAACTTGCCAAGGCAAGACCAGACCTGCCTGAAATCCTGTGCCATGGCTAGTAAAAAGCTATGGCCTATTATATTTTGATAGAATATTGACTGGGGTACTCTACTGTACACTCATATGTGTAAAAGCACAAATAGTAATGTCCTGACTAAAAAGGGAATGAAACTGCAATGTTGACTTTCAAATAAATATAACTGCTGTTAAGTCAGCATCGTTGTTAACTAGTTAATAAGCAATAAGATGCTAATTTCTGTAAAGGTAAGACAATTATGCAGTTATACTACTGAGGAAGAAAGAAAGAAAACAATGTATCAAGGGTTTCAATATATTATTCCAGAAGTGTAGTAAATTCTAGTTCAGTCAGTAGTTAGTGTAATTAAAAATCCTTTCTTTCAAGAATGTCACTTAAAATTCAGAGGACATAACTAATACAGAATTCCTCAGCCATCAGTCTTGTGCTCTAATCCTCATTTTGAGCCATACTGTTGAATCTTAGAACTCTTAGGTCAACTTAAGGTACACATTGTTGAGATCTTTCAGGTCTATGTTGCACTTCCCTTGTATATTGCTTGCTCTTATTAGCTCCCTCTTCTACTCTATTTCCCACAGAACTTCATTATAACACTACTACTAAAGATTAGTTCTGTTATTGCTTTAATTTTCTTGTCCTTTCAATGCCAACACATTTTCTTTCAGTCCTTTTCTGTCCTCATGCTCCAAAATATTCATTCAGAGACAGCTAAGTCCAGAAGTATCCACATCTGATTTAAGTATGAGCAGCAACAAACACTCATGCTTTAAGGATTCCTCTGTCACTAATGCCATACTAGATATTGACTCCTTCCTTGTATCTGTCACTGCTTCTCATTCTCCTTCCGCGCATAAATTCCAGGTCTGATCCTTTGAGGACCTGCTTCTCCCAGCAGTCCTCATAAGGCTGCATGGTACTTCAGAATAGACTTTTTTCCCTTGTATATTGCCCTGGCAGGGGGGTTGGAACTAGATGATCTTAAGGTCCTTTCCAACCCTAACTATTCTATTATTCTACGATTCTATGATTTTGTTCATACATGAAAAACTAGCTGAATTTCTTGCTAATTTTTTCCTCTTTTATCTTTCATATTGAACTGAGCTGTTGAATATGATTTGGTCAACATCAAGGTCTAGTATCATAAAGGATTTGTGAGGATAATTTGTAAAGCAAAAGAAAAAATCTCAAAACTTTAGCAGTTTTAATCTCTTCTTTATTTATTACTGTTTTACTAAAGAAGAATCTGTAATTACTTGCAATAATAGTAACAAAAAGTAAAACAGGTTTATCACTATGGTGGTACAGCATTCTCTAGGTATGCCATTACCTCTCTTTATTAAAAGTTATCTATAAATTTTTTCCACAATTCTCCAGGTGGTACTCTATAAATCATTTAGTCCATAAAACAATCACTACTATCAAAATACATGTTCTTTTCTTACGTTCTTGCCTTTATGCGAAAAAGCAAGTATTTGAAACTCCTTCCTCTTTTTAAATTTCATTTCTTGAAAATAGACATAATTTTTGGAGAAAAGAAGGGAGAAAAGAAAGGTTTTCATTTTTTTGAATTAAAATATAAGAAAACAATTTATTTTTTTAATTTGAACTGTAAGGGCTTTAAAGAATAAAATTAGAAAGTATTTTTTTGTGGTAAAAATTTGTATAAAATACATTTCTGGTCTGCAAAGTGATTTTTCTCGCTTAAACAGAAGAATTTAGCTTTTTTTTTTTTTTTTAGGCAACTTGATATAGGTTCAGAAGTGATTCACCTACCACAGTAGAGCTGGTTGAAGATTAATGAGTTGTTTCTTTGGGTTCAAGCTTTCTACTTGTTTCAGCTACATATTAGTGGTGTAATTAATTTTACAACGCTCTGTTTTTGTCGTCCAGCACTTTCAATGGAATTTTGCTATGATAAGTATTCTTTAATTAAACCTTTAAAATGTCACCAATGTTGCGTACTACAGCTGAAATACAAAAGTACCTCCAAGGTCTACAATAGTTTGAGTATTCAGTGGAGGAAATATTAGGACACAGAGAGAACTTTTAGGCTGAATATTTCTGAGACTGTTTGGCTTGAAAATGCTGCAAATATTTAATGAAGAGCTTTTTACAATATGACTATGAAAGATTTGGCATATAAGTATTACCACGATGAAACAAAATAACTGTCCATTTAGCCCAGAATATGTTCTTGGTGTGGGATACTGTCAGATACTTCAGGTCTCAACTGGAAGTCTAAGCATAGGACTAATCCTGTTCATGCTGTGGTATACTTTTGAGGTGGGAGAAGATAATAAATCCCCATCTGACTATGCTGTGAAATGCAGCCTGCATATACCATTCTTATACATAAAAAAAGGATTTTTTTATTTTTTTAAAAAAGTATATCAAGGTTTATGACCTTAACCTGGATGTTATAACAATTTTATCTTTCTTCTAGACAAAAGAAAACAACAATTTTCTTAGCTTTCCTTCTTTAGACAGCACATGAAGGGAGGCAATTGTCTACCGCTGCTGTTTTGAGACCTGAATACTGCATTTATCTCTGGGGTCCCCAGCAAAAGAAAGATTTAGAAAGAGTGTGTCTAGAGGAGCACCACAAAAATGATCTGAGGGCAGAACACCTCTTTTGTGAGAAAGGCTGAAAGAGTTGTAGTTGTTCAGCATGGAGAAGAGAAGGTTCTCGGGAGGTCTTTTGTCAGCCCTTCAATATATACAGAGAGCTTATACGAAAGATGGAGAGAGACTTTTTATCAAGTGACAGGACAAAAAAAAAAAGAGTTTCAAACTAAAAGAAGGTAGGTTTAGACTGGATGTAAAGGGTAAATTCTCTGCGATAAGTGTGGTGAGAAACTGGAACAGTTGTCCAACGAACTTCTGGTTGCCGCATCCCTAGAAGAGTTCAAGGCCAAGTTGCAGGCAGCTTTGAGCAACCTGTCTAGTGGAAGATGTCCCTACCCCATGTCAAGAGTGTTGGAACTAGACGAACTTCGAAGGTCCTTTTCAAACCAAACCATTTTGTGATTCTGTGATTCTGTGATTCTAAGTTTCTGATACTTTTTCTATTTCGGTATTTGATTACAATGTTTAAAATATTGAGTACCACTTTTTTAAATAATTTATTTTAATATTTTCTGCTTTAAATAATTTATCTCAACAATGTTTTTCTCTGGCTAGAATAGCATCCACCCAGAACATAACTGAAACTTTTCTTATTCTAAAATCCCTCTACTTACTTGTTTGGTTACATCTTAAGGATGGGATATGCTGACTATCAGAGACAGAAATTTCATATAATTTATCCCACTTCTCACTCAAAACAAGTTTCTTGCATACCTTGCATGATAGGAGAGCTGTCTTTCTTAAGTTACCTATATCAAATGTGACTATCACTAATTAACCTGCTATAAGTTTACATGCATTATATATGAGGTATAGAAGTGTTCTTCCCATATAGAAGAGAAACGCATTAATCCATATTATTCATCTAATTAAATAAAATGTATTGATATTCATAGTTCATTTCCTTTGTCTCCCAACAGGACTTTCAGCATAGACTCTTTCTCAGATTCATTGTCTGGGAGTCTGGGTAAGAAACTATCTTGGAATTCAGTGGCATTAATAGTTGTAAAGTAAATACTGCTAGATCCCTGAAATGTTGGTGCAAATAGGAAAAAATAGAGAAAAAGTAGATTTAGTGCACAAAATGTTACCCTAGACTGGAGCTGTCTCTGTATAATCTACAAGCTTTTAGTATTAGGCTGCTATTTGTATTAATTCTACAGCAGTTAGATGCACAACTCAAACACAATGTTGTGAATGCTCCATTGCTGGCGGTGTTCAAGGCTGGATTGGACATAGCCTTGGGTGAAATGGTTTAGTGGGAGGTGTCCCTGCCCCTGGCAGGGGGTTTGGAACTAGATGATCTTGAGGTCCTTACCAACCCTAACTATTCTATGATTCTATGAAAACATTTGATAAACATCTAGATTTCCAAATCTATTGTTTATATAACGACTTGAAAAAGAAGAGTCTAAAATAAGAAACCAGTTAACAACAATGAAATCTTTGGATAGATTTCTATCCAGGCAGCTCTTTTCTAATCTTTCCCAATCCCGACTATAGGCTCCACATAACTATTCTATTCTCAGTCACAAAATACTCAAGCTTCAAAAATACTTCTTTGAAGCAAGCCTTTGTGATAACTAGGATAACTAACTTTCAGATAGCTGTTTGGTCACTGAAGAGAGCAAAGTGGTCACTTTCTTTTTCTTATGCCTTCTTTTTCTGTAGTCTGTTAATACTTCAAAGCTTGAAATACTGTTCTTTTTGTAACTTACTGAGTGAAACATTTATGGCTTTCATTTGAATGAAATCATTAGTCATATAAGAAAAAAGTGACTAAGACAAAAAGAGAGAGAGTTTCACGGGGAATAGAAAGTCATTATATCCTAGTCACAAACTTTTCTAATCCAAAAGAGAACCTACAGTACCTACAGAAATTCTGTGAAGTGTTTAGCCCAATAAGATCTCACTGCAGTTGTCCTTTGAACTCTTTATTTCTAGTTTCTGTTGCATGAATATTTAATGAGACTCGTCACTTTTGTATATGCAAAGGAAATGTTAAATAAAATATGGTCTATAGAAATAAAAAGGACCCATTAGCTCATTTCCAAAGCAGATGATTAAAACTACAGAAGACACCTTATCTGGCATTAATCGTAATAGTGCCCTGTCAAAAAGATTCACTATCACCATCTTTTATCACAGAAGTCACTCAAAAAACCATATTGCACACAGTATCTAGATATTTAACAGGAGCAGTTTTCTCTAAATATTTTATTCAGTTTTAATGCATGCTATTTACCCTCTGCAGTTTACTCATTATCATTTGTAGCTGGCTTAAAAAGGGGAAAAGGTAATACAACAGGAATAAACTTGACTTTTAGTACCCAGCTGATTTTAAAAGGACTTTGTCACCATATTGGTTTGCAGACTGGAGTCCTCACTAAATCTTCACATATGCATTGCTGGGAAATCTTTCTCCATGGTGTTTGAGTCAAGTGAAAATGGAAGCCCAATAACATTTCTTATCTTTCACAGAAACTTGAACAGACTGCAGTGAATCATCTGGAGCATTGTTCATCACTTTTTCTTTGTTAGACATGCACTATAAACCAATTTTCCAGGTTCTGAGAAATCGTCATATCATATATGATCCCCCCTTCAAATCCCTTATTTTCTTAAGGGGTTGTCATGGGTTCAGAAGCAGCAGTCATTTTTCTCCTCCTTGGTAGCTGGTGCAGCACTGTGTTTTTGATTTTGGGCCTGGGAACAATGCTGATAATGCCAGTGTTTCGGTTACTGCTTAGTGATGTTTTGGTCTGGCCAAGGACTTTCTGAGTTTCATGCTCTGCCAAGGAGGAGGGGAGCCAGGAGGAAGCAGAGACAGGACACCTGACCCAAACTGACCAAAGAGGTTATTCCATACCACAGCACGTCATGCCCAAGATGGAGGACGGAGAGGAGAGACCCAGAAGGGTGGGGGGTGCACTGCGTGGTCGGGCTTGGTTTTAGGTGGTGAGAGTTGTGTTCTTCCCTTGTATTTGCCTTGTCATTATTATTATTGGTGGTAGCAGTAGTGATTTGTGTTATGCTTTAGTTACTAAACTGTTCTTATCTCAACCTGTGGGAGTTGCATTCTTTTCTATTCTCCTTCCCATCCCTCCGGGAGTGGGGGGCAAGAAAGAGGGGGGAGTAATTGAGAGAGAGTCTGCGTGAGTTAGGCTTAAACCACGACAGTTCTTTTTGGCGCCCAACGTGGGGCACGAAGGGTTGAGATAACGACAGGATTAATAGCCACTCATCACAATGCTGATTTATTGGCTCTTAAAGTTGTTGCTTTTGGTGCTCTTGCGTTCATGGTTTCAGCCTGTTGTACCTTACTTACAGCCGGTATTTGTTATCTTAGCATGTTTCAGATATGGGTTTTGGTTTAAGGTTCTTGTTTCATTGTACTTTATTGGAATGGCTTGTGATACGGGCGGGCTCCAGAAACCGTGGGGGCGAATGTGTACCTGGCAGTTCGGCTGCTCTTCACTGTCCTGGCGAGGCTGTGGAGAGCCGAGGGGGGGCTGCCTCGGGAGCCGCCGGCTGCCGAAACGGCCCGGGGGAGCGGACCCGGGGAGCAGGAGCCGAGCCCCCCCACCGAGCCCAGCCCGACGGCTGCCGAGCAGAGGAAGGAGGTAGCAGAAGGGGTGAGCCCCCCGACTGAGCCCAGCCCGGCGGCTGCCGAGCCGCGAGAGGGGGAGGCTACCGAGCGGCAGGAGGAGACGGCAGAGAAGCCGGGCCCCGAGGCTGAACAGAGTCCCGCGGCCGAGCCCAGCCTCGTGGCGGCCGACAGCATTCCCCGGCAGCTGCCCGCGGAGCCGCAGGAGAACGCAGGAGACCCCGCAGCACTTCCCAGCAAGGTAGAGAAGGAAGCTCTGGACTCAGACAAAGAGCAGCTGGTGGTGAGAGAGCCGGCAAGCACAGCAGCTACACCAGCCCCAGTGACAAGTACAGCAGCCTCATTTGAGAGCTCTGAAGGGTTTGAATGGCCTTTGGGTACCCTTGAGACCTGCCTGCTGATTGTGATGGGGATCAGCATGGTGGCATGCATACACAGTGTGTTTTACCCACGACCATTTTGTCTGGTCCCCAGAGTTAAGCAGAGTGGGGTGTGGGCCTTGTCTGGGGTTAATCTGCAATCTAGGATGACTAAGAGATTTTCCCCAAGCCTGGACAGCCATGAGTGGCAGGGTGTGTGGGACAGTATGGGCGAGTATCTTGTCCACTGGGCCCCTCCAGTGCTTTGGAAGCATTGGAGATGGAAGGCAGCTGTGTGGAGTCCCCAGCGACAAGCTGCAGAAACTGCTGGAGGGGTGGATGAATTATTTTGAGCCTGGTGGGCCCATGACACCTCAGGCCATCAGTGCAGAGATGCAGCACACAGATGGACTCATGATCGAGGGGTGGACTTAGCAATGGACACTATTGCCCAGATTATTCATGAGTGTGAACTCTGCACACAGCCTCTCCTGCTCTGAAAGGCTGTTACAAAAGATGGAGCTTGACGTCATGGACTGGATGGACTCAGCAGCTTTGTAGGGATTGGTCTATGCACTGAGGGATGATCTCTCTCCCTCTCTGTGTGTGTGTATGCATATACATATACATGTGATGGTATATTGAAAATGTGGGATCTGAGCATGACGTGAATGGTATGGAATAAGGGGTGGATAATGTCATGGGTTCAGCAGCAGCAGTCATTTTTCTCCTCCTTGGTAGCTGGTGCAGCGCTATGTTTTTGATTTTGGGCCTGGGAACAATGCTGATAATGCCAGTGTTTCGGTTACTGCTTAGTGATGTTTTGGTCTGGCCAAGGACTTTCTGAGTTTCATGCTCTGCCAAGGAGGAGGGGAGCCAGGAGGAAGCAGAGACAGGACACCTGACCCAAACTGACCAAAGAGGTTATTCCATACCACAGCACGTCATGCCCAAGATGGAGGACGGAGAGACCCAGAAGGGTGGGGGGTGCACTGCGTGGTCGGGCTTGGTTTTAGGTGGTGAGAGTTGTATTCTTCCCTTGTATTTGCCTTGTCATTATTATTATTGGTGGTAGCAGTAGTGATTTGTGTTATGCTTTAGTTACTAAACTGTTCTTATCTCAACCTGTGGGAGTTGCATTCTTTTCTATTCTCCTTCCCATCCCTCCGGGAGTGGGGGGCAAGAAAGAGGGGGGAGTAATTGAGAGAGAGTCTGCGTGAGTTAGGCTTAAACCACGACAGTTCTTTTTGGCTAAAAAAGTTAGGCTAAACCACGACAGGGGTACTGGGGGCCATAGGATAGTGCTGTTTGCCCTGGTTTTCTCAGGTATTTTGCTTTTTAGCTACACACCGTTGAAGTCAGAAAAGAAACTTGCTCTTCATATGGTTAATTTCTGGATTTTCCTCTGCCTTCAGCAGTTTGGAAATTTAATTTTGAGGGGATAGAGCTATATCCAGTACTTCTCTGACCATGTTGTCACAAATAGAAGGGCAAATATCCATGAAGACTCATGCTGCACATCACTAAGTGCAACCAACATTTAAAAATGAGGAAGATGAGTAAGTTCTGGTTGTAGAGAGGAGAGAAGGTAGAAACGCCTGTTTTACAGATGGGTTGAGGTACCCTACATAATCTTCAAACTTACAGATATGGGAACATACAAGTTTCTTGCAGCTGACAAATCCTGTGGCTACAGAAAAGGAATGGGACAGAGTTATGATTCACTTTTGCCTAAAGCAGCTTTTTTAGTAAAGATTTACTGACATTGGACTAATTTGCAGTAATATTGATGAATTGCAGTAATTTTTATGAATGAACTATTCATCCACTAGGCATTCTAAACTGCAGTTGTTTGTGTTTCGGGTTTCTGGCAAGCTTACATTAATCAATAATTAAATTGCAAGATTTAATCTAAAGTTTGCAGAGAATGATATACAAAATGTAGTACAGCATTTGAAAGAATGATCTACTTTATTTAAATATCTGTGGGGCTTTGGGTTTGTTTTTTTTTTTGCAGTGGTAAGGATTGGTGTATTAGGCAACCTCAAATCTTCTTAGTGCATTACTTAGAAAGTAGAAAATGTATAAAGGCATCTCAGCACTTTTTTTTTTCTGTTAGTATATGATATTACAATCCCTGAAAATATTGATTCCACTCCCCTAATCCTAGATAAGTAGCATTGCAGTCAATTAAAAATTTTCTGTGAAGCATCACACAGTCAGTTTGGACTACTCACCTTTTTTTTTCTTCATTTTTTTGAAATGTGATTCATTAAAGAGCCCTGTAATCCTGAAGATTAACCCAAGGAAGAACAAGCCTCAGCAACAATGAAAATCTGCTTTAGACTAACAGATTCAGCATTTGTGGGAATAGTACTTGATATACTATCATCACAAGACCAAGACAACAGTTTCCATAAGGAACTATTTCCGTGTAAGGTATATTGCATGTGCACTTCTCTTTCAGATAAGCAGTCCACCAGTTTTGAGAAATCCAAATCATTGTGAAGGAAAATAATTTTTTTGTCATGTAGACCTTCTATTTAATATTTATCATAGACTGCTTAATTCAGCACCCAAGGAAATCATTCACAGTCACTGTTGATGTCAGTGACAGAATCAAGACTTGTGATCCATTGTCGTCTACAGGCTCAGTGGAAGAACAGCAGTAAAAAAAAAATTTCAATCATTTTAGGCAGTATGTAACTAAGGCAAAAATATCTTGCTTATCATCTGATCCTATTCCCATCTTAGTTACGTATTTCTGCATCTATACCCCTGGAAGTTTTCAAAAAATGCATAGATGAGGTCCTAAGAGACATGTTTTAGTGTTGAACTTGGCAGTCCTGGGGTAACAGTGGGACTGGATGATGTAAAGGATCTTTTGCAACCTAGTTGATTCCATGATTTTTTTATCTTACTGCTTATTCTTAGCCATGTGAATTTAACTGATTTTATCTAACATACTTGCAAGATTGTTATTAATCCTATTTTCATTGCAAACTGTGTCAGTAATTTTCATTTATATTTCATTAGAGCTGTAAGAATTTTACTGCATACGAAGTCTTTGGTAGCATATTATTGATTCCTTATTTTTTTATTACAATTATTTTGCCTTTCAACACTATTCTTGTATCTTCATCTAATTTTTACTCTACTCAAATACTACAAATTTACAAGAGTATTAGTTACTGGTCACAAGATTAAGGATACAGTATTTGTGCAACTGTTATCTACAATTTCTAATTCTTTTCAAATTTAAGAATTCATTTTTACCTTAAAAATACCACTGAGCTTGCACAAATAGCCACCTTCTATAGCTTCCTAAATTTTTCTGTCTTTTTGTTCTTTACTGATACTGTCTGATGGTGCAGTTAGTACCTGCAGAACTTCTCATGTCACAAACATTAAAATCTTGTAAGAACAGTGTAGCATAACAAGCATCATCATGGCAAAAGCATAGCTGATTCCAGGGAATCAACAAGAGGGAATGAACACCTTGACACAATCTGTCATTAAAATATGAGGTGTAATGACACATTCGTTCTAGACTTACAGAGGTATCTGATAATTCCGTTATGGAGCACTGAAAAAAAATTTAAAGAAAGCACTTTATTACTGAAAACTGCAATAAATTGTTGGTAAAGAGCTCATATTACCAGTTTCTGTTAACAAAGTTAGTTTTTCTTTTGCTTAGGTGCTCATGTCATATTTTATACATGCATGTATAAGTGAAAGTACTGTAAAATAAAATTTGACACACATACTAAATTTCTATTCATGAGCAAATGAACAGAACCTGTGCCTTTCATTCATGATACGAATTGCACATTTCAGAGATTTTCATGTTAATTTGTTAGATAAATGTATGTGGAAGTCATGCAACAAGAAAAGACTTTTCAAGGCATTTATGCAAATAAAAAGGTGCTATACTTAAATTATCAATAAAATTTGTTATTACATAACAAAGGATAACCTGATAGACTGTTTTACAAGTGCCTAAAATTCATGCACTTAAAAAAAAATAAAAAATATTATCTTCTTTTTTTTTACATAAGAAAAAGAAAAAAAAATATTTCACAACTGGAAAAACTCAAACATTATCTTAATTTCATTTTTAAAAAAAATATTCTGTATGGGATTGTATGACTTTTGTACTACATGAAGGTATTTATTTATAAGCCTGCTCTGGAATTTCATTATAAAGCCTTGTTTTCAGGAAAAAAAGCTATGAGAAACATGCTATGTAGGTCAAAGTTTTATGTCAGAATTCTTCCACAGCCCATTTCTTCCTAGAATAATTTCACCCAAAATGTTGAACAGCTTCTAGAAAATAGTTACAGAATTTAATAGAATACGTTGCACTTAAAATCATGTTATTGGCAAAAAAAAAACACAGCACATTTCTCATGTGTATTCAAGAATCATTGTCAGCCAAACTAAAAATCTCATCAAAATATAGCAAAGAATTATCTCCAGTCCAGTTACATGAATTTAGGTACTTGTAGTTTAAATGACTACACAAAAACACTGATGACAGTAATGCACTATAAAGTGTGTTACAGGATTCATTAATATTTACCCCTATTCTCTGAAGCTATGCTCCACCTTCATAGACCTGAGCCAAACAGTGGTGGAGCAGGGAAGCAGAACTTGGCAAGCTGGCAATAGCCTCAGAGATTTAGAGGGGATGGTAGGCCATGTTAGAAGGTCTCACCTTACTCCCAGGACTGTAGGTCCCCACATAGGGTTGTTTCTGTATGCTTTCTTACCACATTCTGCTCACTGCTCACTGGCTCCCAGTTCATGTTTGAACACTATTCAAGAGCCAGCCTTAACAGACAGGATGAGCAGTGGTTTGCAGTGCCATGACTCCCTTTACTGGTCACACTTGATCATAGAATCATAGAATTAAGCAAACATAGAATTGTAGAATGGTTTGAGTTGGAAGGGAAAATAAAGATCATTCAGTTCCAACCCCACTGTCACGGGCAGGGACACCTTACCCTAGACCAGGTTGTTCAAAACTCTGTACAAACTGGCCTTGAATACTTCCAGGGATAGGGCATCCACAAGAGTTCTGGACAAAATCTTCCAGTGTCTCACCACCCTCACAGTAAAGAACTTCCCTATATCTAATCTTAATCTACTGCATCTTTCAGTTTAAAATCATTTCCTCCTTGTCCTGTCACTACATGACCTTGGAAAATTTAATAGAATCATAGAATAGTTAGGGTTGGAAAGTACCTGAAGATCATCTAGTTCCAACCCCCCCACATGGGGGTGGACACTTCCCAATAAACCACGCCACCCAAGGCTCTGTCCAACTGGGCCTTGAACACCGCCATCAATGGAGCATTCACAACTTCCCTGGGCAACCCATTCCAGTGCCTCAACACCCTTACAGAAAAGAATTTCTTCCTCATATCCAATCTAAACTTCCCCTCTTGAAGTTTGAAACCGTTACCTCTTGTACTATCACCACAGTCCCTAATGAAGAGTTCCTCCCCAGAATCCCTTTAGGCACCCTTCAGATACTGGAAGGCTGCTATGAGGTCTCCATGCAGCCTTCTCTTCTCCAGGCTCAATAGAACCAACTTTCTCAGCCTATCTTCATATGGGAGGTGCTCCAGTCCCCTCATCATCCTGGTGACCCTCCTTTGGACTTCTTCCAACAGTTCCATGTCCTTTTTATATCGAGGACACCAGAACTGCACACAATACTCCAAGTGAGACCTCACAAGAGCAGAGTAAAGGGCAGGATCACCTCCTTTGACCTGCTGGTCATGCTCCTTTTGATCCAGCCCAGGATATGGTTGGCTTTCTGGGCTGCAAGCACACACTGCCTGCTCATGTTCATTTCTACATCAACCAAAACCCCCAAGTCCTTCTCTGCAGGGCTACTCTGATTCTCTTCTCAGCCCAACCTTCAGCTGTGCCTGGGATTGCTGCGACCCAGGTGGAGGACCTTGCACTTGGCATGGTTAAACTTCATCAGGTTGGCATCAACCAACCTCAGAAGCTTGTCAAGGTCCCTCTGAATGGCATTCCTTCTCTCCAACGTACCAACCAAACCACACAGCTTGGTGTCATCGGCAAACTTGCTGAGGCTGCACTCAATCCCACAGTCCATGTCACCGACACAGGTGTTGAACAAGAGTGGTCCCAACACCGATCCCTGAGGGACACCTCTCGTTACTGGTCTCCAGATAGACATTGAGCTGCTGAGCACAACTTTTTGCATGCAGCCATCCAGTCAGTTCTTTATCCACCAAGTGGTCCACCGATCAAATTGATGTCTCTCCAATTTAGAGACAAGGATGTCATGTGAGACAGTGTCAAACGCTTTGCCCAAGTCCAGCTAGACGACATCAACTGCTCTACACCTGTCCATCAGTTCCGTAGCCCCATCATAGAAAGCCACCAGATTGGTCAGGCAGGGTTTCCCCTGAGTGAAGCCATGCTGGCTGTCACCAACCACCTTGTTGTTTTTCACGTGCCTCAGCATGCCTTCCAGGAGAATCTGTTCCAAGATTTTGCCAGGCACAGAGCTGAGACTGACCTGTAGTTCCCCAGCTCATCCATTTTCCCCTTCTTGAAAATGGGGGTTATATTTCCCTTTTTCCAGTCGTCAGGAACTTCACCTGACTGCCATGAGTTTTCAAATATGATGGACAGTGGCTTAGCAACTTCATTTGCCAGCTCCCTCCGGACCCACGGATGGATTTCATTAGGTCTCGTGGACTTGAATAAGTTCAGGTTCCTAAGATGGTCTCGAACCAGATCCTCTCCTACAGTGGGCGCAGGGTCTTCATTCTCACTGTCCCTGCATCTGTCTTCCAAGACTTGGGTGGTGTGGTCAGAGCTTTTCCAGATTTCTTGTAGGCCCCCTTTAGGTACTGGAAGGTTGCTCTGAGGTCTCCCCAGAGCTTTCTCTTCTCCAGACTGGGCAAGTCCAGCTCTCTCAGTCTGACTTCAGAGAAGGAGTGCCCCAGCTCTATAACCAGGTCTAAATAAATCAGGTACTTTAAAAGAAAGGGGGCCCTCTGTTGGGAGGTTGGACTAGATAACCCCCAGTGGTCACTTCAAGCTCTACCATTCTATGTTCTTATGGTATTTCCAAGGACAAAAAAAACAGTGCCTTGAAATCATATGTAGTTGTTGACCTATCTAGAAAATTACTTCTGAAGATTTCTAAAATCTGTATTCCATATGCATTTTGTCTTTATATTTCCTATGAAAAATAAACATATTGACTGAAATATTAAGGCAAATTTGAAAGATCATTACTTCTTTATGAAAATCAATCATCTTGAATATATTTTTCTTTTAATTTTTTTGCATTATGAAACAAATTTTCTGTGGTAAAGATTTTAAAATACATAGTCTGAAGACAGACTTCTAAGTGAGTGTGCAGGTTACAGCTAATATAAAATGTGGTTTAATACTGAATAAAGAATGAAATCTAAAGACAATTGAGACATGCTCAGCACCTTTGAAATTTGTACCATCTCACCTTTGAGAAATGTAGCTCATAGAATTTAAACATTTATCTCTATAGTGTAACAGCTTTGTAGTGCGGTAGTATTTAATGAATATTATTTTCATAAGGTTTTGGCCAGATGTTCCTTTCTTTCACAAGACTCAGCTGATTTAAAAAAGGAAAGTCTTCTATTCTGCTGCTTGATGCAAGTGGGGAAAAAAATTAAATTGTTGCTCTGCAAGATCTCCTAGCCTAGAGTTCAGCATCTTCTGCTCTGAAGGGAGTTTGAGTTCCAACCCAGCAAAAAAAAAACAAAAAAAAGAAAAGAAAAGGTTCTTCCATTTGAACAATAGAACGTCAAAATCTGCCATATTAACATTATTCTAAAATATTCAGCCCTGAAGCAATTCTAGCAAACTTTAATTATGCTGAATAGGAGATGTACCAGAGATCAGGTGGGCTTCCAACAGCAGGAGGCAATATAGAAAAAAAAACAATCAGTAACATAAAAGTATAGTTTTGGATATTTTCTGCAAAGATTTTTTTACAACTCTCTGAAGTCAGTATCTGCAATTTTCTCCTCTTGAACATTTACTGAAACGTCTGCAGAGCTAGTAAAAGTAATTATTTTATTTGAAATTCTTCCACAATCTCTAGTGCACTTGCTGTTATGTTATCACTTCTGCCACTCAGCTTTGCTGCTGAGTCTCTTGTTTATTAGACAGAAAGGAAGATAGCTCTTCTAAAGGTACACCTAAGAATACCTTTGTTACAGTACAGCACTTATTATTTCTTTTTTTAAAAAATATTTTAGTATTATATGTCTCCAGTATTCCTAATTATTATGTATTGAGAACTTTGAACGTTGTTAATGTGGCAATCATAACAGAAACATCATGGAAAAGGGAGAAGGACTTGTCAGTAAGCTGCTATACCTATGTAGGGTATAATGTGGCTATAGTGAGTTGGTAACATTTTATTTTTCTCTACTTTTACAAATGAAGAAAAATGAAACTACAATACATGATTGAAGTTCTTTTCTTGGTGGTGAAAATAGGATCAACTTCCTCCAAATAAAAATGTAACAGATGAAAGAAAGGAATAATCTCAGTAATGGATGAAATGAAGAAGCACATTCTGCCTGAATCTTTTCAAATATGTCTGGGCAATATACCAGGAAGTATCCAATATTGGCAGAAGCCAAGAATGTACTTTTTAACTCTCTACTACATTTCTTTCTGAATAGCCATCCTTTGGCTGATTGTCTCCAAAGGTCTGTGATAATAAATTTGAGTCTGTAAAAGTGACAGGAATGCTACATTCTTTCAGAAAAAAGGCAGAATTTTCATTTTACCTTCATTCCAAAATGAAATTAGTCTCCAGTTAGTCTTCATACCACTGAATGCCATCCTCTGAGCAAAGCCATTCAGGCAGTTTTCAGTCCACTTCACTGTCTGCTCACTGAACTCATGCTTCATGAGCTTCTCTGTGAATATGTCATTGGAGGCAGTGTCAAAAGCTTTCTAGAAGCCTAATTAGGCAGTATCCACTGCTCTCTACAAGGCTGGTCATTTAATGATAGATGCTTATCAGATTTGGCAAGCATGACTTCCCCTTTGTGAATCCATGTTGACTACTCCTGATGATTTTCTTGTTCTTTGTGTGTCTGGAAATGGTTTCACGAATAAATTCCATCATCTTCCCAGGGATCATGTGAGGCTGACCAGCCTGTGTTTCCATGGGTCCTTGTATTGCTGAAACATGAACTTTATTCTCTGTATTGAAAGATGTTGCATTGATATCAAGACCATAAGAAAAATTGTTTCTTATCAACTTTTAAGAAACATAACTTACCATAAGAAATTTCTTTCATAGGGCACCTTCACATTTTCTTTTATTATGAACTATGAATTATGGATACGGACTAAGAGTTCTCTCACACCCCAATTACCTCATTTCCAGCTGATTAGTCATGACTGCATCTGTGACTGAATTAGAAAATATCTTGCAGGTTAATGAGATCTCTGTTAAGTACACTGAAGCTGGACAAAGAAAACCCTTGGCTACTATAATATAAAGAAGCATTTGAGAATGGATGATTAATTAAATACAATAGCAATATACACCCTCTTGCTTAGCTAAATTACGAACTGAAAGAATCAAAATGGGTGACAAAAGCTGCTTTATCATTTTTAGGCTAGGAGAGGGTTCCCATGGCTAAGGAAATATAGATATGACAAATAAACCATTCCGATGAGTCATGATCTCAATAGCATTTACCTAAAAGCTACAATTTATAATCATAAAATAAAACTTGTTATAACAAAAAATATTAGTTTATCAAAAAAAAAGTATATGTGGAAAGATTAGGATACACATGACATCCTTGTCTCTAAGTTGGAGAGACATCAATTTGATAGGTGGACCACTCGGTGGATAAAGAACTGGCTGGATGGCCGCACGCAGAGAGTTGTGCTCAATGGCTCAATGTCCAGCTGGAGACCAGTAACGAGTGGTGTCCCTCAGGGATCGGTGTTGGGAACAGTCTTGTTCAACATCTTTGTTAGTGACATGGACTGTGGGATTGAGTGCAGCCTCAGCAAGTTTGCCAATGACACCAAGCTGTGTGGTTTGGTTGATACATTGGAGGGAAGGAATGCCATCCAGAGGGACCTTGACACGCTTGTGAGGTGGGCTGATGCCAACCTGATGAAGTTTAACCATGCCAAGTGCTAGGTCCTCCACCTGGGTGGAAGCAATCCCAGGCACAGCTACAGGTAGAGGAGAGAAGAGAATCAGAGTAGCCCTGCAGAGAAGGACTTGGTGGTTGAGTGGCATAACCTAGTGGGAGGTGTCCCTGGCCATGGCAGGTGGGTTGGAACTAGATGATCTTAATGTCCTTTCCAACCCTATTCTACGATTCTATGATTCTATACGGTGACTAGGCCATGTACAGATCAGCTTCTGAAGGATCTACAGTATGTGAATCATCCCCTGTAGGAGGGTGCGTTATTTCTTAATTAATATTATTAATTATAATATTATATGCAGAGATAGTGAAATTCAGATTTCCATCTATATTACTGAGAAAACATTTCAAAGACCAGTATTACTTTAGAAACTGTTTGTCTTCAAAACAAAATGTCTGTGCAAAGCTTGGTGAACATATTCCAAATGTTTAAATTGGCCATGTCAGAAAAGATGCTGTTGTCATTCCTACCAAATGTTTTACTGTGTCGTGGTTTAAGCCTCTCAGTCACGCAGTTTTGTTCACTCACTTCCCTCTCTTTCTTCTCCCCGCTCCAGGGGGAATGGGGAGGAGGATCAAAAGAATGCAACTCCCAGAGGTTGAGATAAGAACAGTTTAGTAACTGAAGTATAACACAAGGCCACTACTGCTACCACCAATAATAATAATGACAAGAGAAATACAAGGAAAGAATATAATCCTTCACCACCTATACCCAGCCCGATCAAGGAGTGCACCTCCACCCATCCAGCTCTCTGCTCTCCGTTTTAACATCCTGGGCACGACGTGCTGTGGCATGGCATAACCTCTTTGGTCAGTCTGGGTCAGGTGACCTGTCTCTGCTTCCTCCCGGTTTCCCCTCCTCCCTGGCAGAGCATGAGACTCAGAAAGTCCTTGGTCAGACCAAAACATTACCAAGCAGTAACTGAAAACACTGGTGTTATCAGCTCTGTTCCCAGGCCAAAAGTCAAAAACACAGTGCTGCACCAGCTACCAAGAAGGAGAAAAATGACTGCTACTGCTGAACCCATGACATACTGTTTAGGCAGACTCACTAAAAAGCTTACCTATTGACAGTGGCTCTAACATTTTCCTTCCACACAATCAGATAAAAAAAAATTTTTTAATAAATTCTAAATCACTACTGAAGTGAATCAGTTCTATTCGGTCTAAAATTATGCAAGCATTCTGATGTTACTGTAGTGTCTGATTTAAATATCAAATACAGAATCATAGAATGGCTAGGGTTGAAAAGGACCGTAAGATCATTTCCATTACCCATTGTCCTATAGCAACAGTCCCTGATGAAGAGTCCCTCTTCAGCATCCTTGTAGGCCCTTTCAAATACTGGAAGGCTGCCATGAGATCTCCAAGAAAACTTTTCTTCTCCAGGCTCAACAGCCCAACTTTCTCAGCCTGTCTTCATATGGTAGGTGCTCCAGTCCCCTGATCATCCTCGTGTCCCTCCAATGGACTATTTCCGACAGTTCCATTACCTTCTTATGTTGAGGACATCAGAACTGCACACAGTACTCCAAGCTGGGTCTCACAAGAGCAGAGTAGAGGGGCAGGATCACCTTCTTTGACTTGCTGGTCATGCCTCTTTTGATGCAGCCCAGGATACGGTTGGCTTTCTGGGCTGTGAGTGTACACTGAAGCTCTCTCATGTTCATTTTATCATCGACCAACACCCCCAAGTCCTACTTCACAGGGTTGCTCTGAATCTCTTCTCTGCCCAACCTGTAGCTGTGCCTGGGATTGCTGCAACCCAGGTGGAGGACCTTGCACTTGGCATGGTTGAACTTCATAAGGTTGACATTGGCCCACTTGTCAATTGTGTCTAGGTCCCTCTGGATGGCACTCCTTCCCTCCAACATATCAACAAAAATCCCTGAGGGACACCACATGCTACTGGTCTCCAGTTGGACATTGAGCCATTGAGCACAACTCTTTGTGTGCAGCCATCTGCCAGTTCTTTATCCACTGAATGGTTCATCCATAAAATTTGTGTCTTTCCAATTTAGAGGCAAGGATGTCATGTGGGACAGTGTTGAACACTTTACACAAGTCCAGGTAGATGGCATCAACTGCTCTACCCCTGCCCATCAGTTCTTTAGCCCCGTCCTAGAAGGCCCCCAGATTGGTCAGGTAGGATTTCTACTTAGTGAAGCCATGCTGGCTGTCACCAAGCACCTTGTTTTTCATGTGCCTTAGCATGCCTTTCAGGAGAATCTGCTCCAAGATTTTGCCAGGCACAGAGGTGAGACTGATTGGTCTATAGTTCCCTGGGTCTTCCATTTTTCCCTTCTTGAATGTGGGGATTATATTTCTCCTTTTGCAGTTGTTGGGAACTTCACTTGACTGCCATGATTTTTCAAATATGATGGACAGTGGCTTAACAGCTTCATTTGCCAGCTCCTTCAGGACTCGCGGATGGATTTCATCAGGTCCAATCATGGCGCCTCTCCTTGTCGGCTCCCCTATTACTTGCCGAAGAGCCGTACCTTCCCTCCCACAGATATCAGGGTGGTTGAAGTCCCCCATGAGAACAAGGGCCTGTGAGTATGAGGCTGTTCCTATGTCTATAGAGTGTTTCATCCACAGAGTCCTCTTGATCAGGGAGATCAAGAGATCCCCACAGTAATGTCCCCCATCGCTGCTCTCCCTTGACCCTGACCCACAAGCTTGGTTGGCTCATCACCTGTCCCTAGACAGAGTTCCATACTCTCCAGCCTATTATTGACGTGAATAGATACACTCCCTCCCCATCTGCCCAGTCTGTCTTTCTTAAAGAGCCTATAACCTTCCATTCCAACGCTCCAGTCATAGGAGTAATCCCACAATTTTTCTGTGATAACAATTATATCATATCTCCCTAGATGTTCACACATCTCTAATTCCTCTTGTTTATTCCCCATACTACAGGCATTTGTAGAAGTGTTTAAGCCAAGCTCCAAATGAAGCTGACTCATTGGCTGGAGCGGCTGAAGTAGCTCTTCACCGCTCTGAGCCTTCTTTACAGGTGCTGGCATCTGACTGGGAGTGTTGGGATGTATCGGTGCCCCCCTCTCCCAACAAATCTAGTTTAAGCTGCCTTCACCGGCCTGATGAGTCCCATTCCAAAACAGCTTTTCCCCTTCAGACAAGCCTCCAGTAGACCTGGCGTCCCAAAGCAAGTCCCGCGGTCTACGTAACCAAACCTCTGACTACGGCATCACCCTTCTAACCATTTATTAACTTGCTAGATCCACTCGGCCTTTTCAAGGTTCTCCCTTTTGACCTGAAGGTTCAATGAAAAAAAACCTGAGCCTCTAGCCACCTTTCTCAGGGCTCTGTTGTCCTTCTTAATGCTTTCCAGGCTGTATCACTGTCACCCACATGGACCACTAGAAGTGGGTAATAGTCAGCAGGACTCACTAGGCCAGGCAGCCCCTCAACAACATCCCTGATCCAAGCCCCTGGTAGGCAACACGCCTTCCTTGACACTGGGTTAGGCTGACAGATGGGTGCCTCTGTGCCTTTCAAAGTAAAGTCATCCACTACTGTGACGTGCTACTTTTTCCTGGA
This sequence comes from Ara ararauna, assembly GCA_028858755.1. Classification (NCBI taxonomy): domain Eukaryota; kingdom Metazoa; phylum Chordata; class Aves; order Psittaciformes; family Psittacidae; genus Ara; species Ara ararauna. The sequence continues at coordinate 24,291,905 of CM054376.1, forward strand.
TGCACTAATAGTGATCCTCTTTACTGGTGCATCAGCAGGATGTTGATTTGGTGTGATGGCTGTTTCCTTGTTAGCCACCTGCAGAGCTGTGAAGTGGTTCTGGGTGGGAAGGAAGCCCCTTGCTTTTAATTGTCCTCTTTCTCCTTTTTCTGTGTTTGTTTGTTTGTTTATTTGTTTGTATTTTGTCACTAGCTCCCAGCTCCCTGGATTATTGACCTTCTTTTCTGTTTGTGCTAGGGTGGATGCTTGTGGCCTCTACACAGCCTGGGCTTGGAACAAGCAATCCAGGTCCCTGCCATCTTCCCTGATATTTCTTAATCTGTTGACAGTCTCCTGCAGCTCTGCCACCTGCTGCAGAAGGCCTCCACCAGGGCACACAGAGTACAACTCTGTCCAGTATTCACCCTTGCCTCAAGAGACATGTCAAAAACATCTCTTTGTGTTGTTATGGTTCCTAAGCACAATAAAATACACTTTATGTCATGGATTTAAGAGAACACAACACATTTTTATTTGAATAGGTCACACCAAAATGACAAATAGAAGCATTTTATCTCGTAAATTTTAAATTACTTCTTCCACACTGAGAATTTAATATCAAAATACTTTTTCTAAAGACTTATGCTTCTTATAGTATTTCCTGGACTACTTGTTTCTTAGAAGGAAGCAAGCCAGAGCATTAAAAAAAAAAAAAAAAAAAAAAGGAAAAGAAAAAGGAAAAGAAAAAGAAAAAGAAAAAGAAAAGTTCTGACCTATTTACAAAGTTCATTACTGTTCTGTTTTTTAAGTCATTATTAGCATCATGGAGTTGTCTGAAAAAAAGTGGAAATTTCATTGACACTTCACAACTTGCATTGCTCAAGGTAAGCACTTAAGTTTCAGTGTAGTCAAGAAATACCATTTCACCATGATCCTGAAAACAAGCCAAAAGATAACCGGACTTTCAACCTCAAAGACCAGGTCATGGCTATTCATATACTGAACCTGTATATCATCATTCACTCAAATTAACCATTTGTTTTCTCCTATTACTTTTTCATAAGTAACACTAAATCCATATTTGCATCAAGGACACATCTGTGTTCTCATTAATCACATTTATCACTAGTCAATCAACTGATTACACCTCTCGCAGATATCAGTTAAATTTAGAACAGTCTTCTACCTATAAACTTTGTCATTATAACGTCAGGTGCAGGGTCCAGAACCTTCATGACACGAGGCTGCTAGCCCTTACACAATTCCATGAGAAAAATCCTACTCCACAGATATCTATACCTGAGACAGCTATTTAAAACCACCTTAACTAAGTCTACATAAAATAGTGATATAAAAACATGCCTAATAATATAAATAAATATTCATAATACAAATAAAAATAGAATGGTAAATATGCATAAACTGGTGAAAATGGTGAAATCACTGTTTTAATCAGCATTTTCTATACTGCAGACATCACATACATTTAACAAGACCGGGTTGGATGGGACTTTGAGGAACCTTGTCTAGTAGAAAACATTGCAAGAGGGCTGGAACAAGATGAACTTTGTCATTCCTGACAATCCAAATTATTCTCTGATTCGATGACTCTATCTTGCAATAAGCATTATGTTTTCCATCTAATTCAATATCCAGTTCTCTACAAGTGTATAAATGTATAGAGAAATTACGTATGGGCAGAAAGTGTGCACATGAAGATCGATCACAATCGATTTCCACTATAAAACAGAAATAGTCAGCAGATACATTTTGGTAAATCAAAAAAAGTTACTTGAATTGCAAATGCAATAACTTCACAATATTCTGTTATCAGGAACTCAGAGACAATATTTTAATTTTAAACGAAAAACCTTTAGGCCTAATCTCTTTGTTATGAGGAATTATTGACCTTGGATATTCCTGGATGTTGCGAACATTTTTACATTAAAAATTTCTGTGTTCCAGAAACTCAAATGCTGCATTCCAAGAACCTTGTTGAGTAAAGAAGTATTTTCCTTCATTTTTCTGTTTAACAAGGATTTGAGCAGAAAAAATGTTACAATTAATTAAATCTAAGATTTGAAGTATCTTAGACGTGAAGAAAATAGTATTCTGACTGCATTAACACTAGTACTCTTTTTTTGTTATTTTTTCAAAAGCCTCAGATAAGACAGTTGCCAAGGTGTATAACTCTAATTTTGAGGTAAAAACTTAAGATACCGTACCACATGCTTGTACCATTGTGACAATGAAACAGTAGAAAGCAGTAAAAACATAAGTAATAACTTCTTTCCCTTTTTAGATAAAGGTTCAAGGATTAATGTTTGTTTTTAAAATATGTGAACAACGTAAGTAATTTTATAAGTATATAAAAAGTGTTTCCCAAATCTAAATTTTTATCTTATATTCACACTAGAAATAATACAGAATAAAACAAGAAAAAAAAATCACAAAAAAAAAAAAAACAACCCATAAATAACTGTAAGTATAGACTTGTTTACAGATCTTTTTCTAGAGGATAACTTGACAATATTTATATTGTTCTGGTGTTTCACCAGCAGGAGGTAATGGAAAGAGAAAAATGTTGGCTTGGTTTAAGCTATAAGCACAAACTATACCAGCTGGCGCAGTCTGTTGGGAACTCATATGTGGGTCAGCACATTGCATCATCAGCACTTCCCTTCTTCAGCAGATCCATCTGCCTAAGTAAACAGACAATGTGGGGCCCCAGTGTTGCAAATTGCATTATTAAGGAGACAGCTTTCTAAATTTGTGGCCCACATAGTTTTTTATTCCAGACAACACTAACCCACCTTGAATAAAAGTATTTTTTCGTAACTAACTCCAGTGACCTCATAGGTTCTTTAACAGTAGTATAAAGGCAAAAAAATAACCTTGATAACATATCTACAGTGCAGAAAAAATATACAAACAGAATATTAATTTTATTTACCTAGATTTTAATTTCTACTGAGTTAATTGATAACTATTTTATCCTCCTAAACAGAGTCTGGAACAGATGTTGAAAGCTTAGTTAAAAGTTGTTTTACACAGCAAGCTTTCTAGTAATTTTGACTATATCTTGGGGCTAGCTTACTACATAGACACAAGCACCTGAGTTGTGACCCATAGTAGCATACTGTTAATAATTATGCATTTAGAGCTCCTGATGTGTCTTAGAAAATGTTTAATTCCTTGGGAATCAATTCTTTTTCATCTGAAAAGACAGGCCTATCAAAACCAGAAAACCACACCGAAATGAAAACAAAACCAAAACACATGCAGTCACGGTAATTGGAAGCAGATGGGATAAGCTAAACACAGCATAAGCAAAATGAAAACAAAAGGACTGCATGAAAATCTGAAAGTCAAAGCTTGTCTCTTTGGGATAAACTGCTGCGGGTTGGCCTTCAATGAAAGCTCTTGATGTTTAGAAGGGTAGTTCAAGATCTATGTCTTGTGAATTAATAGGCATATTCATATTTTAGAAAGATTATAAAAAGCATAATGTTGGCTGAACATTAATTTCTGAAAAAAAGTCATTACTTCTTCCTGGGAAATTAACTGTTTCATAGTGAAACAAAATGCATGCTAAATGTTGATTATAAATTTAGAAGCTATTGAAAATATTCCAGCAGTATTTCTATTTTCCATATAATTTCTTTTTTTTGTTTGAGTTTGAATGTCTAAAATCCATGTTGGTTGATGCTGTAAATGTTCAACGGAAAATGCAAAACAAAAAAAATTTACTCTGTGGCACTCTGTTACATAATATAACTAAATAATAAATATTAACTGTTATTTTTCTGGAGGTAGTTTTGAAAGGCAACATAATAAAGCCTCCTGATTAGCATATATATATTTTATATATATACTTTTTCATATATATATTTTATACATGATATTTATATAAAGTAGGCTTTATGCTTCTTTTTCTGAAGAGTAACAGAAAAATCGATTTCCTTGGATTATGCTCTCTCACACAGAAACTAAGTATCTCTGAATTCATTATATGCTAAGTTTGCTGGGCTTTTTAAACCCAAAACATCAACAAGTAAATTTTTATTAAAACTGACAAATAATTGCAAACAAAGTTGGAATTTAAGTGTTGTGGGGTTTTTTTTATTTTAATTACTGAGAACTGGCTATCCACAAATCAGAAACATGTGTCAGTAAACTGCACTACAAAGATGTATTCCCTCAAAGCACTGGACCTGGATAGGAATCTCTGCACATATCCCTTTACAGTTTTTGTTCTTTAGTTTAAAGCTTAGTGCTGGTATCTATTCAGAAAAAAAAAAAAAACTCTTCAGCTCTTTCCTTATATTGCAGATCTAAGAAACAAGCTACTGGCCTAAATGCGCTGCAGCTTTCATCTCTTATAGCAATTCCAATATTTCTTGGAAAATTTCCCTGAAAAGCTTGTCTAGCTGGATTTGTTCTGAGCACTCCTTAGATCAAGATCGAAATAAATTTCAGCCTAACTGCATTTCTTTATTAGAGTGTCTGCCTATCCAGGCAAGGATCCATCTCTTCCTACAGCAGTTCACCAAGAGAATAAATCCAAGCCCTAACAAAAGTCAATGAGAAATAAATTTAGCCTTGAGAAGATTCAGGGACAGACTTTGATATCCTGTTGTCGTGGTTTAAGCCTCTGTAACTCACACAGATTTACTCACTCACTCCCCCTTCTTTCTTACCCCCACTCCCGGGAGGATGGGAAGGAGAATCAAAAGAATGCAACTCCCACAGGTTGAGATAAGAACAGTTTAGTAACTAAGGTATAACATAAAACCACTACTGCTACCAACAATAGTAATAATGACAAGAGAAATACAAGGGAAAAGAATACAATCGCTCACCACCGATACCCAGCCCGACCAAGCAGTGCACCCCCACCCTTCCTGGTCTCTGCTCTCCGTTTTCACATCCTGGGCATGACGTGCTATGGCATGGAATACCTCTTTGGTCAGTTTGGGTCAGGTGCCCTGCCTCCGCTTCCTCCCGGCTTCCCCTCCTCCATGGCAAAGCATGAGACTTAGAAAGTCCTTGGTCAGACCAAAACATTCTAAGCCGTAACTATAAACATTGGTGTTATTAGTGCATTCCCAGGCTGAAAGTCAAAAACACAGCGCTCTACCAGCTACCAAGAAGGAGAAAAATGACTGCTGCTGAACCTTTGACACCAGTTTAGGAACAAAAATCTAAAACCCCCAAAATTTTAATTGCACTTATACTAAATTTTCTAAATCTATATTTAAAAATTAATGTGCTCCCACTTTGTTAACTCTAAAAAATTTGCTGTTTGTATAGGAGTCCAAAATCAAAATTCCTGTTTTGTGAGGATAGTACTCTTAATTACCAGCTATATTTATTGGGAAAGAATAGATTCATAATTTTAAATACATTGATGGTCTTCATTTGAACTTCTACTACATTCTAATTGTTTATCACTATGTACATTAATATGTTCAGATAATTTATCAATAAATTATGTATGAAATATCATTTTAAAAGAAAAAAATGCAAGATTGAATCTTTAAGAAATCCATGGCATTTTCAAATATTAATTGGTAATATTAAAGAACACGGAATGAGTACACAGGGGACCGGTGTTTCCCAACTGTGCTCTGCTCTGTGACTTTTATGTAACCGACTGACAGACAATTCTTGAAGGATGTTGTAGTGCCTAAAGAACTATTGAAGTTCTCACCTATCTGAGTGCACATTTTTACCAAAGGATAAACTTCATAGTTTGAAACAATAAGACAATTAAAGTAATAAGAGTTTCCTTGTGTCATGGGTTCAGCAGCAGCAGTCATTTTTTCTCCTTCTTGGTAGCTGGTGTAGTGCTGTGGTTTTGATTTTGGGCCTGAAAACAGCGCTGATAACACCAGTGTTTCGGTTACTGCTTAGTGATGTTTTGGTCTGGCCAAGGACTTTCTGAGTTTCATGCTCTGCCAGGGAGGAGGGGAGTCAGGAGGAAGCAGAGACAGGACACCTGACCCAAACTGACCAAAGAGGTTATTCCATCCCACAGCACGTCATGCCCAGGATGGAGAGCAGAGAAGGAAGGGTGGGGGTGTACTGCGTGGTCGGGCTTGGCATTAGGTGGTGAGAATTCTATTCTTTCCTTGTATTTCTCTTGTCATTATTATTATTGGTGGTAGCAGTAGTGATTTGTGTTATACTTTAGTTACTAAACTGTTTTTATCTCAACCTGTGGGAGTTGCATTCTTTTCGATTCTCCTTCCCATCCCTCCGGGAGCAGGGGGAAGAAAAAGGGGGAAGTGAGTGAGAGAACGGGCTGCGTGGTTAGAGAGGCTTAAACCACGACACCTTGAATAAAAACCTGTGGAGTATGATAAAATTAATACAAATCTTCATTAAATTTTCATTATTTTTGCCATAGCCTGCCAAAGTTTGGCAGTAATTCTCTGGCAAGCTCCAAGAAAAGTAATTCAAATATTGCTTTACAGGAGGGAAAACTGGTTTGGTAGGAAGTCTGTTTTAAATGGACGCAATTAGGTCTGCAATAAATGGCTAAAATTGTGATACATTTGTAGATAGCAAGAAACATATAGAAGAAAAAACAAACAGTCTTGAAGTATTGGAATTTTGTGATGATCTCGTAGTGTCAATGAAATTTTAAAATCATGGCTCATGTTTGTTATTAGTAGGATTACAATGAAAATTCAATGAATGTCACAAAAAAGTAGCAAGAATTATAGAAACTTTTCAGTGAGCTAGAAAGAGCTAATAATAAATAGATGTGGGTTTGGAAAGGTAAATTGTATATTAAAAAATAGTTAATGTGAAAACATAAGTTTATTGTACTATAAATAAAACCAGTGAGTGAAATAACACTAAAAAAGGGAATATCAGGGAAAATATCTTTTAGTAAAATCTTGTATTTTTCTAATAAAATCTTTGTATTTTCTACCTAGGGAACTTATGACTTTGTGCATAACTGATAAAAACAAAGACAAGGACTGGATTAATTAAAAAATGGACAAAGCACAAAAACAGCTTCTGTGCAGAATTAGTCTATTGCAATGGAGAGTAAAATTAAACGCTAGTTTGCTTTTTTTCACCTGAAATATGTAGGAGAAAAATTAAGTTTTTATGTATTCTGGCTGATACTTTACAAAAATCTATCCCTTTTTCTCTATTCTGTCATCCTTCTACACTCCAGTATAACACTACATATGTTTCATGGGCATGAAAAAGAAAAAAAACCAAACCCACAAATATATATATGTACACACACATTCAATAGAAAACTTCAAGGTGAAATGAAAGAAAGAAATAAAAGAGGTATGAGGTAACTGTAAAGGCTACAATATATGTTAAAATATATACAATATTTCACTAAAATTCTGAGGGTACTTCAAATAATTAACTTGTGCCCAGAAGAAAATTAAACATTTTTGTGCCTTCCTCTTCTTAAAATCATTCACCTTCAAGTTCTCACATTTTGTTTGTTTATCTGTGTTTTCCTTTTTGTGTGTCTCTTCCCAATCTGTGCAAAAATCTTGTGGTGGTTTGAAAACAGACACCTCTGTCAGGCCTGAATTTTCTTTTGAAACATAGAGATAGCAACATGTTGTCAGTATAACTTCTGATCTTTAGTTATTCTGTACTTTATACAGCTGCAGTTCTGTTCTCAGGAAGCATTGCCAAGACATTCTCTTATTTCTTCTGAAGTAGCTTGATTTAAGAGTAAAAATCTGCCACTGCATCCAGACAACAAGCAAGACTTTGAGGTCCTTCACTAACTCAATGCTTTTACTGGAATAACAAGCATGAACATCCAAGCATCTTACGTGATAGAAATTTTGTACTTAAAGGCTTGTTAGCTCTCAAATGCTAATTAGTCCATAGTGGTCCAGACACGTTCACGCTTAGGAAGTATAGGAAGGACACCAGCTCTGCACATCTTTTTATCCCTTTTCCCAGAGGAAAGTGAATAGGAGAACAAAGTGTGTAACAAAATCCTTCAATCCTGGAGTGATTTACAGCCTAAATCACTAATAAGAATTTTGTAACTATTCACTTCATTGTGGTATCTATCCATGCTCTCTATGTAAATACATACTGAATTCAACTGAGAGAGCTCCCTTGACATTTTAAGTTTTATTGTAGTTATAATGAACACCATAACCGACCAGGTTTGCAGCATTGACTTGATTATTTTCTCAAGGTGAAACACAATGGTTTTTATTTTTCTAAATGTACTGTGAGCCATAAAGGATTTATTTGGGGAATACTATGCAATTATCATATCTCTTGAACACTTTATCCTATTTCTATTGTTTTATATTGCTTCAGCATCCTATAATGGGCTTTTTGTTTTCTTATTAAAAAAGAAAAGTAGCAAACATAAAATAAATAAGATAGCTTTACTCTTTTGTTTTTAATTAGTTTGACAAAAGACTTCCCCTAGTAAAACTAATATATTTTAAAATCAGAGCTCTAAAAGTAATGTCATAATTTTGATGTGCAATAATAATATTCCTTATATTCTTTGTACAGCACAGAAAATAAACTGACAACCAGGAAGATCTACGGAAGGTAAGGAAAATACAAAAATTGAAATTATGGACAGCAACAAAATGCTAAGAAACTATTATGTATGATTTTCCAAGTTTTAGTTTCTTGCTGGAATTAGTGAGAACAACACAAGACTTCCTTAATTCTTCAACAGTCGCGAAAACTGTGATATTCATTCCTACTTTGAATGTACACATTGGAAAGAAAATTTTCATGGTGCAAACAGAAAGACCATATAAGATAAGAATCTGTTGCTTACTAAAATTCTATTTCACACATATTAAAAATTATCTTAAATAATATTTTTAATAATAAATTTCTGTTTATGTGAAAAAGTACAAATTTGAGGGAAATAAAGTTGTAGGCTTAAAAGTAAGAGTAGGAATTTATTTCTTGTTGTGGTTTAAGCCCCTCACACAGCTCATTCACTCACTCCCCCCTCTTTCCTCCTCCAGTCCTGGGGGGATGGGGAGGAGAATCGAATGAATGCAACTCCCACAGGCTGAGATAAGAACAGTTTAGTAACTAAGGTATAACACAAACCACTACTGCTACCACCAATAATCATACAAGCAAAGAATACAATCGCTCATCACCCGATAACAAGCCTGACCAAGCAGTGCACGCCCCCCCCCCCCTTCCGGGTCTCTGCTATTCGTTTTTTTTCATCCTGAGCATGACGTGCTGTGGCATGGAATACCTCTTTGCTCAGTATGGGTCACGTGTTCTGTCTCTGCTTCCTCCCGGCTTCCTCCCCTCCTTGGCAGAGCATGAGACTCAGAAAGTTCTTGGTCAGACCAAAGCATTACCTGTGGAGGCATTTCTCACTGAAAAGAGTTATGTGAGCAATCCAGCCTTTGGCTCAGCCCCACCCCCATAGTGAGCAGAGGGGGATGGAGGCTGCTGGAGGGGTTGTTACGGGACACCTTTACAGAAGCCCTCCAAAAGTTACCTGAAGGGGACACCCACTTGCTGCCACTTCCGGAGCTGCTACCAATCACAAGCCTTGTTACGATTCAACTGGGAAGCAGAACCAATCAACTATTGTGGAAAGTTCGGGGTTCTGTAACTTCTATAAAAAGAGGTGCTTGCACTCAATAAACGGCTCAGCGTTTTGATCATATTGGTCTGTAGTGCTGCCCGTGTGTGTGATAATCCCCCGCAAATGGCGCCCGAACAGGGACCCTCAGATTTGCCTCCTGAGAGCTGCTTCGGTGGTGAAGATCAGCGCAGACCTGACGGGTGGGAAGCCGACCGAAAAGGAGCCAGCAGTAGCCCTGCTGATGTAGAAGGAGGACGTGCACGTCCCGCGGAACAAAGGTGTATCTGCGAGAAAAGAGACCACTCCGAAAAGGCAAGTGGCGGTCGGGGAGGAATGGGGGCAACTCAAATAAAGGAAGAGGCAACTGTCCTCCATCTCCTCCAATTTGTCCTCTCTGAGAGAGGGATTGAATATGAAGAAGATGTTATTAAAGAGTTACTCCAATGGAGTAAGGAGGAGGAGCTACTTAGAGGGGTTGGAACGGCACTCGAAATAGCCACGTGGGAGGCAATAGGCGTCCGGCTTTGGGACACTATAACTGATAGGGGGAAGGCAGCGCGGGAGGCTCAAAAATATTCCACGCTATGGAAGCTTATCCGAGAGACTTTGCGGGACATGCAATCAGAGAGAGCTGCGGCTGCTTCGGCGGCTAAAGCCTTGTCTCCGGTAATGCCGTCCGTGCCTCCGCCTGAGCCCCCAGCCCTACCTGCCTCCCAGTCCCCTGCAAAGCCCCCGAAAAGGGATTCAAAGAGCCCCGAAAGGAATCCTTTCGACCACTGTGGTGGGGGGAGGACTCACCCGAGAGTTGCAAGGACAGTGAAGATGGGCTTTCCATCTGTGCCCAGCGGGGAAAGATTGAAATCTGATGCTGTTACTGATCCTGAGGATCCCGAACCTTGCAGCAGGGGGAAGGCATCCACGGGCTACAGACCCGGTGCGACCGAATATTCCCTTGCTTCCACCCCAAACCATTCCCCCACTAACTCTAATATTTCTACCCCGGAAGAAACAGAGCAGCCGAAAGAATTAAACCACCCGACTAAAGAACTGTTGCAGAAAGTTTTACAGAAACTCCCGGCAGTGACTCAGGGAGAAAGAATGTGATCGTTTGCGCCCGAGGGAGCCGGTGCCCCTCCGTCTCCTGCAGCTTCAGCGCTGGCCCTGCCTCCACCTAACCTGTTTCACTCCTCTGTTCAAGATCCTGGTGGTATATCGAAAAGGTGGAAAGGGGTCATTAGAGATGCTATCCTGGAGGGGAGTTTCGTTCCACAGGCTTTTCCAGTGTCAGTCACACCACAGGGTACCAACCAGTGGGAGGCGATAGATTGGAAACTATTAGAAAAGGCTCGATTATATCCCCCAGATCCTCATGATAAATTGCCAGCTGTAAAGGGAAAAGTAAGATGGGTGGGGGATGCAGATGTATTGTGTGCTTATAGTCTCTCTGTGATATTCATGCACTAAAAGTTGGCAAATATAAGTATGTTCATGTTTCTATCGACCCTTGCAGACCTTTATAGATATTGCTGGCCACTTCTTCTGACATAGGCTGGCCACCTGTGTTGGAATGAGTGTGCATTTTGATCAGTTTAGAAGCCCAGGCCTCATGCAATGTGAGGGAGGCAGAGCCTCTGCGGGGACGCCCGCTGAGATTGAGCTTGCCACCTTACATTGCGCTGACGCTGTTTGGAGCTGGTTTCTTGATTGTCTTCACAGGGTCATTGTACCACATTTTGTCTACATTTTGTGTTTTAAAATTTTGTATTTGTATGAAGTCTGTTTATGGGATCCCATGTGTATGCATGTGTATGTATGTGTGCGTATGTGTGTTGAGGGCAGACACTGTTCTGTGTATTTTTTTTTGTTATTGGATTCATGTAAAAGTTTTAAATGTGTAACAGATTAACATCTCTGACAAGAAAGAGAAATACAGAGCTGCTGCTGAGCAGGCAGGTATTTGTGGCTACTGCCAAGCAGATGGGCATCTGTAATCGCCCAAGGCAGGGGGAGCAACAAAAAGTTATGTGCTAGAGTAAAAACACCTCTCGATCTACTGAAATATCAGAGCAGTTTGTAGAGACACCACAGATAAGGCTTAAAGAGGCCTGCAGCACACTGGGCACAGAGGAGGAGTCCTGCTTAGTGTGTTTTAAGTAACCTGGGGGTGAATCCAAGACTTGGAAGAACCAATGGATTCGAAATAAGAACTGCTAACTGAAAAAATGAGAGGGGTAGTGCAACCACAAGCTTTACCAGCTGCCACCCAAGCAGCATCAGGGTGGCAGAGAAAGAAAAAAGAAATGGGCAATGACGCAGCAAACTCCGTGCAGTTTACTTCTGTAGCTGCTTCAGGTTCCTTTTGCATCAGAATGCCTCTGCTTTAAAGAAACACTTTAATCTGTCATCTCAAGAACTGATAACCTGGGGGAGGAGGTGTATTTGTGTCTTTCTACCCACAGATCCATGGCAGCTGCCTGCAGGGTTTCTCAAGCCTCACCATGAGCTGGACAGATGAGTGGAAAAACCCAATGCCTCAGCTACAGGAGCTGACTGTGAATATCCTGAGCAGAAGGAGATAGAAGAAGAGAGAAACAAATGACTGCAAAACATCACTTGGGAGCAACTGAAAAGTAACAGCCTGAATATGTGTCCTTGTAAGGTAGCTCTTATTAGAAGCTATGATTCTGTGTATAACACCACCTGTACTTACCAGCCAGTTGCTAATAAGAAACTACACCTTGTATTGTATGGATTTGTCAATTGTAAAACAGATGTTGGAGCATGCAAATTTGCAGCAGCTGCTAGAAAATGCTAAGGCAAAAGTGAGAAAGAGTTTAATACAATGATAGCGTTATAGAGCAGACAATGGAACAAATTAAGAGGGTGAGAGAACTTCACTGATAAGAAATTTCTTTGGCTGGTCCCTCACTGCCACTGGCATCTTCAACATGCTGCTGCACCCTGTAGTCTACATACTGCTAATGTAAATCTGTATGTGCTCTGCCATTGCTACTGGATGAACCAGGTGCAGCTCTGCATTGGCAACAAGGTGCCAGGACTGAGGTTGACCAAATGCCTCTTGCCACAGTCAAGGGCAAGACTGGGTTGGCCTCTGTGTTTGCCACCGAGAAGAACTTTTAGCTCCGCTGTTGGTTGCAACCCAGCAGGCGTTGAGTGGTGGGGACACATGCCATGCCAGACCTTGATGTGAGGGATGGTCTCTCCTGTTATCAGAGAGCTATATAAGAGAGAAAGGCAGACCAAGAAGCCTGTAGTTGGCATATTTTGCAGGTGTGATGTAGTCTAAACCCACTATTATTCTGACCTACTACATGGTGTGTAAGAATCATTGATATGCCACATGTTGCAAAGGTTCAAGTGACTTCAGAAAGAGTGAACATGGCAAATTGTAAAAAATATGCTACTAAAGCAAAAAGGGGGAATGATAGGGAAGACCCCAAGTACACGAATCAACAAAGCATTCTGGTCTTAATAACAACAGCACACCTTCGGGAAGATGAGGGACTGAATTGGTTGAACAAAATGTTTTCTGGCTTGAGCATTACAGGATGGCTTTACTTTATCTTAATCATTTTGTCAGTCTTTTTAGGTATTCTAATCTGTGCGCCTTGTTTGCTACAATAGATAATGGAGAATATAGAGACTTTGGCAAAGGTAGATCATAAATCTATAAAAACTGTCTTTTGATGTGGGTGAAGGAATAGAAATAGTTAACGAAATGGATTCAGGCATTATCACCCTGGTCTGGCTTCAGCCCTGGGAACAGCAAAGAAAACAACAAGTGTTAATGCCCTGGGCAGGCCTAAGCCTTGAGAACTGTAAAGACAACAATGAAGGGTGAAGATTGGTTAGCAAAACAAAGCAGAGTTTGCAAGATAGCCTTCTTTTAAAACAAAAGGGAGGAGAAGCACTCCCTCTGGCAGAACGATTGGCAAAAGCAATATATGTGGCTAATTATTTATGATTAACAGGAGACAGAGCTGGCCCACCTATGGTCATTCATAGTTTGGCAATGCAATCAGGATTATCAGAAAAACCTAACCAAAAAATTTTGGTACAATATAAAGACCTGGTCACGGGTCAATGGAAAGGACCCGCAGAAGTTAAGTTAACAGGAAGAGGCTATATGTGTTTGATTACATATCAAGGCGTTCGGTGGGTACCAGCCTGCTGGATATGGCCCTGGCAAGGCTCAGCAGAAGACATCTCGTCTGCACTGAACCCATGACATTTCTTAAAAGTAGTCCTTAATTAGAAGCTTGTTTTTATTCTGTAATGAGAACTTTAATTCTTTTATATCTAAATCAGTAATTCTTTTTCCTATCGAAGAAAGGCAACCATCCCAATCATGATCACTATAGTAAAATACTGAAGACCCTAGAATCCTTGTCAAAATATACATTTGTGAAAAATTTTTAAAAGAGTACACATGCTCTCTCAGCTCAGCATTTAAACAGATTCTGTGTATTTTTATGAATGACAGACTCGCTTTCTTTTCACTCTCCAGCCACCTCTCTTGCCCTCTGTCCTGGGTTCAGCAGTAGCAGTCATTTTTCTCCTTCTTGGTAGCTAGTGCAGCGCTGTGTTTTTGACTTTCAGCCTGGGAACTGCACTGATAATGCCAGTGTTTTCAGTTACTGCTTGGTAATGTTTTGGTCTGACCAAGGACTTTCTGAGTCTCATGCTCTGCCAAGGAGTGGAGGAAGCTGGGAAGAAGCAGAGACAGAACACGTGACCCAAACTGAGCAAAGAGGTATTCCATGCCACAGCACGTCATGCCCAGGATGTAAAACGAATAGCAGAGACCCGGAAGGGTGGGGGTGCACTGTGTGGTCGGGCTGGGTATAGGTGGTGAGCAACTGTATTCTTTTCCCTTGTATTTCTCTTGTCATTATTATTATTGGTGGTAGCAGTAGTGCTCTTGTGTTATACTTTAGTTACTAAACTGTTCTTATCTCAACCTGTGGGAGTTGCATTCTTTCAGTTCTCATCCTCATCCCCCTGGGACTGGGGGAAGAAAGAGGGGGGAGTGAGTGAATGAGCTGTGTGAGGGGCTTAAATCACAATACCCTCTGGCTTTTTTTCTTCCTGATTAACTCAATGCTTAAAGAACAGAGACTGTAGGATTTTCTTTTTAAAAAAACTACAAAACTCAAAACACAACAAAAAGAAAAAAACCAACAAACAGGATCCCCACATATTCAGACACTGTTCTAAAGGAAAGCCCTTGCTGTACAGACCAACAACTCAGTCTTGTAATCACATCTTACTCTGGAAGTGTGGTACTTACTTTCTCAGACAATCTGCCAAATTCTGCTGTGGTGGTAGACAACAAAAGTGCCAAGAAACTGAAGCTGTTCAACATAGTTCTTCCTGCAACATTCTGTCAACTTGGGTGTAAGCACCAGCCTCTAGAAGCGCAGACTAGAGGGATTGGCTAGGTTCTTTTCTTTTTATCCTAGACAAAGAGGGTGAAAAATATCTTTTTATTCTTAAAAAGGATGTGCACTAAATATATCTTCATGCTTTTGGCCTTCTACACATGGACAGTTTATACTCATACAGAGTAAATGAATAATGATTAAATTTCAAATTCTGTATACCTTTATTGTCTTTCTGGATATTACATTTAAAGATAATAACTACAAAGAAAAGGTTAATTTGGGGCTTTTGCATTCATAGTATGGAAAGTAAATTAGCTGGTGTTTCTATCTTTAAGATTTCCCCCTAGAATTCCTAATATGTTAAGAAATAATTTCACTCCAATGTATTAGGTAATAGAATATAATTGCATTTTTAAATATATCTGTAACCCAGATTTCATTCAACATGATAAAGTTGTTTAAAATTCTAACTATATGAAAATATGTTTTTAGGCAATATTTCCATTAACATAATATGTTGGAGAATGGCTCACAGAGCAAGGTAACGGGTCACTGAAATCGCTTTGTGAGCAGAAGTTTGTCTAAGACAAAGTACAGTCTGGCGCCCAGGTGCCCGGCAGTGTCAACAAACCAACAATAGGCACTGAAACCATAATTGGGCAGCTGGAGAGGACCTATCATCAGCAAGAACAGCCTGACTTTGGACAGTATGGAAAGTACCGAGGAACCTCAAATTGAGGAAGAAGAATTGCAAAATGTAACCGCAAGATAATTATATTTAGCAATGATTGTTAGCTAGTTTTAACCAATGAAAAAGAAACACGGATAGCTTGTAACCAATCATATGATAACAAATATGAAACAATCAACCGTTTGATCTATATAAGTCAGTGTATTCTCTGAATAAATCGAAGCTTGCTTTATCAACCATATTGGTTTGGCTGCTTGCTTCCCCCACGGTCGCAAGTGGCACCCGAACAGGGACCCCCAATCCCTGTTTCCACCGGACCGTGGGACAGGATCGGAAAGGCACCGACAAGCAGCGGTCGGGGGGCAAAAAGACACAGTTCAAAAGACGAGGAACATGAAGATAAAAAGATAATAATAAGAGACGTCCGTGCCCAGGCTAAGAAGAACGAAAAGAATGAAAAAAGAAAATATTGAGGAAGCTAGCCACACCAATACGGTTGCTACCCAGGGTGAAGGCTGCATCGAAGTCGTACGCAATGGAAAAAGTGGTAGCAATGTCTTTATTGCAACGCTTTTTAGAAAAGCGGGGAGTAAGACCTAAGGACATTAATTCAAAGGAGCTGTCAGGCTTGGTAGAGTGGGGAATGAAGAAGGGGTTTTTTAAACAGTCAGACCTATTGTTTGAAGTTGCGGAATGGAGGTCATATGATGATTGTTTATGGGACATGGTAATAGATGATGACAAAAATGCCAAAAAGTTAATGAAAGTCTGGCGGGAGGTTATTAATTGCTTAAAGAAATATAAGGAAGAAAAGCGAATAGCAGCCGTAGCACAGGAATGGTTAGATGACACAGTTATGCCTGTGAGAGGTACGGCTGCCAAAAAAAAAAAAAAAAAAAAAAAAAAATCGCAGGAGAAAGAAGAAGAAATATTACTCCGAAACTTGATAACGCTGAGACTCCAGATGACATCTATGAGGAGCCTGTGCACGTTCATCAAACTACTCTTGCTGCTCTTGATTTTCTGACTCCTGATAATTCTCATGCTGACCTGGATAGTCCTTTTGACCCAGTGCCTGTTGATCCGGAAAAGAAGCCTGATTTATATCCCCCAGATCCTCATGATAAATTGCCAGCTGTAAAGGGAAAAGTAAGATGGGTGGGGGATGCAGATGTATTGTGTGCTTATAGTCTCTCTGTGATATTCATGCACCGAAAAGTTAACAAATATAAGTATGTTCATGTTTCTACCGACCCTTGCAGACCTTTATAGATAATGTTGGCCACTTCTTCCGATGTAGGCTGGCCACCTGCATCGGAACGAGTGTGCATTTTGGTCAGTTTAAAAGCCCAAGCCTCATACAATGTGAGGGAGGCAGAGCCTTTGTGGGGACGCCCGCTGAGATTGAGCTTGCCACCTTACATTGCGCTGACGCTGTTTGGAGCTGGTTTTTTGAATTGTCTTCACAGGGTCATTGCACCACATTTTGTCTACATTTTGTGTTTTAAATTTTGTATTTGTGTGAAGTCTGTTTATGGGATCCCATGTGTATGTATGTGTGCATATGTGTGTGGAGGACAGACACTGTTCTGTGTATTTTTGTTTTGTTATTGGATTCATGTAAAAGTTTTAAATGTGTAACAGATTAACATTTCAAACAAAAAAGAGTTAACACAAAAGTGCTGTTGCTGACAGGTATTTATGGTTGCTGCTGAGCAGACTGCCAGCTATGGTTGCTGCTCAGCAGACTGCCAGCTATAGCTGCTGCCAAGCAGGCCAGCGATTATAGCCGCACAAAGCGGACTGAGCGACTTAAAAAAAAGCTAGTTGCTATAGTAAAAACACCTCTCGATCTATTGAAATATCAAAGCTGTTTATAGAGACACCACAGATAAGGCTTAAAGAGGCCTGCAGCACACTGAACACAGAGGAGAAGTCCTGCTTAGTGTGTTTTAAGTAACCTGGGAGTAAATTCAAGAATTAAAAGAACCAATTAGTTGAAATAAAAACTGCTAACTGAAAAAGTAAGAAAGGTAGTGTAACCACAAGTTTTACCAGCCGCCACCCAAGCAGTATCAGGGTGGCAGAAAAAGAAAGAAAAAGAAAATGGGCAATGACGCAGCAAACTCCTAGACTGTTAACACCGTGCAGTTTACTTCTGCAGCTGCTTCACATTCCTGTTTCATCAGAATGCCTTTGCTTTAAGGAAACACTTTAACTTGTCTTACTACTCAAGAACTGATAACCCTGGGGAAGGGGGTATGTTCTACCCACAGGTCCATGGCAGCTGCCTGCAAAGTTTCTCAAGCCTCACCATGAGCTGGACAGATGAGTGGAAAAACCCAATGCCTCAGCTACAGGAGCTGACCGTGAATATCCTGAGCAGAAGGAGATATAGGAAGAGAGAAACAAATGACTGCAAAACATCACTTGGGGGCAACTGAAAAGTAACAGCCTGAATATATACCTTTGTAAAGTAGCTCTTACTAGAAACTGTGATTTTGTATATAACACCACCTGTATTTACTAGGCAGTTGCTAATAAGAAACTACACCTTGTACTGTATAGATTTGTCAATTGTAAAACAGATATTAAAGCATGCAAATCTGCAGCAGCTACTAGAAAATGCTAAGGCAGAAGTGAGAAAGAGTCTAATACAATAATAACGTTATAGAGCAGACAATGGAACAAATTAAGACAGTGAGAGAACTCTACTGATGAGAAATTTCTTTGGCTGGTCACTCACTGCCACAAGCATCTTCAACATGCTGCTGCACCCTGTAGTATACATACTGCTAATGTTAATCCGTATGTGTTTTGCCATAGTGGTGACTTGTTACTGAATGAAGCAGATGAGACTCTGCATTGACAACGAAGTGCCAGGACTGAAGTTGGCCAAATACCTCTTGCCACAGTCAAGGGCAAGACTGGGTTGGCCTCTGTGTTTGCCACCGAGAAGAACTTTTAGCTCCGCTGTTGGTTGCAACCCAGCAGGCGTTGAGTGGTGGGGACACATGCCATGCCAGACCTTGATGTGAGGGATGGCCTCCCCTGTTATCAGAGAGCTATATAGGAAAGAAAGGCAGGCTAAGAAGCCTGTGATTGGCACATGTTGCAGATATGATCTAGTCTAAATCCACCATTATTCTGACCTGCTACATGGTGTGTAAGAATCATTGATATGCCACATGTTACAAAGTTTCAAGTGACTTCTGATAGAGCGAACATAGCAAATTGTAAAAAACATGCTAATATGGCAAACAAAAAATGATAAGGAAGACCCCAAGTACACGAATCAACAAAGCATTCTGGTCTTAATAACAAGGACAGCACACCTTCGGAAAGATGAGGGACCGAATTGGTTGAACAAAGTGTTTTTCTGGCTTGAGTATTACAGGATGGCTTTACTTTATCTTAATCATTTTGTCAGTCTTTTTAGGTATTCTAATCTGTGCGCCTTGTTTGCTACAATAGCTAACGGAGAATATAGAAACTTTGGCAAAGGTAGATCATAAATCTATAAAAACTGTCTTTTGATGTGGGTGAAGGGATAGAAATAGTTAACGAAATGGATTCAGGCATTATTGCCCTGGTCTGGCTTTAGCCCTGGGAACAGCAAAGAAAACAACAAGTGTTAATGCCCTGGGCAGGCCTAAGCCTTGAGAACTGTAAAGACAACAATAAAGAGTGAAGATTGGTTAACAAAACAAAGCAGAGTTTACAAGATAAAGCAGGATGTGCATCTCAAAGACAGACCAAACAATGTAAAAGTTTGTAACCTTTGCTTTTGCTAAATCAAGATGATAAGGGAGTAAGAGAGTGAAAAAGTTACTGCTTAACACCTAGTAGTCTATAAAAAGAATGAGATACCCAGGAATTCAGACCAGCATAGGCCTATATTGTCTATTGTCAGTTTATTATGCTGTCTTTGATGGTAATATGTATGTGGCTATGTTAACTAAATTGGTCAACTATATACAACTAAAGGACTGCGGGATATGGGGTCAAGTAGACCATTTTAATAGACTACTACTGGAATTTATAGTCTGTTGAACACTTCATACCAGTGCTTCAGAATCGCGCCGCTATTGATTTTTTATTGCTTGCTCATGGCCATGGTTGCGAAGAATTTGCAGGAATGTGTTGCTTTAATCTTACTGATAGATCCCAGTCCATACATGACAAAATAAAGCAACTTAATAACAACATGAAAAAACTACAGGAATGGCAAAGTCCACTGGATACCTTATTGAATGGGTGGGGTCTTTCAGGATGGTTAAGGGAATTAGCTAAACAAGGAATTATTATTTTAATTGTGCTTATAATAGGAATGTTAATTATTGGATGTCTTTTATCTTGTGTTAAGTCTATGGCTATGAAAACTGTGAACAATGTATTGTTAGCGCAAAAAGAAAAAGGGGGAATTGTTGGAGAATGGCTCACAGAGCAAGGTAACGGGTCACTGAAATCGCTTTGTGAGCAGAAGTTTGTCTAAGACAAAGTACAGTCTGGCGCCCAGGTGCCCGGCAGTGTCAACAAACCAACAATAGGCACTGAAACCATAATTGGGCAGCTGGAGAGGACCTATCATCAGCAAGAACAGCCTGACTTTGGACAGTATGGAAAGTACCGAGGAACCTCAAATTGAGGAAGAAGAATTGCAAAATGTAACCGCAAGATAATTATATTTAGCAATGATTGTTAGCTAGTTTTAACCAATGAAAATGAAACACGGATAGCTTGTAACCAATCATATGATAACAAATATGAAACAATCAACCGTTTGATCTATATAAGTCAGTGTATTCTCTGAATAAATCGAAGCTTGCTTTATCAACCATATTGGTTTGGCTGCTTGCTTCCCCCACGGTCGCAATAATGTAACCTAATAAGATCCAGCAAAAGCATACTATTGTATAAAAAAATTCCACTTCGTGTGATATCTGTATTATAACACAAAATTACCAATTTCTAGGAGACATTTCTTTTAACGATAATCTTTTCATTAAAAAGAACAGAAAACACCTGACCTGTGATCACTTTGCATAATAAATAGGCATTTATACTAATGTTAACAACTGTAATTTTTAATGGCTTAAATATTTTTTTAAAATTGGATAAATCTAAATGACAATGTACGAAATATTGAACACTTTGAGAAGTCCAACAAATTTTCTTGCAGGTTAATATTTGTCCTCCATAAATATTTAAAGGTTGAATAATCTTAATTGAAGGATTTAATGCTGTGCAACTAGGTCTGTAAGTGAGAGAGTAAGAGTGGATCTGCTCTTTAAGGCAGTGATCATACAATCACAGAATCATAGAATGGTTAGAGCTGGAAAGGATCTTAAGATCATCTAGTTCCATCTCCCCTGCCGTGGGCAGGGACACCTCCCACTAAACCATGTCACCCAAGGTTCTGTCCAACCTGGCTTTGAACACGGTTGGGGATGAAGCACTCTAAACTTCCCTGGGCAACCTATTCCAGGGCCTCACCACCCTCACATTAAAGAATTTCTTCCTCATATCCAGTCTAAACTTCCCCTGTTTAAGTTTGGACCTATTACCCCTTGTCTTATCACTACAGTCCCTAATGAAGAGTCCCTCTATTTCAAACATCTACCCTATGAGGAACAGACTCAGTGATATTTTTCTCTCCCTTACCATGGCAGTGGTTTAGCTGATTAGTTGAAATACACCTATCCAGGAAATATATAGTCATTGAAATTAATAATTTAATTTCTACTTGGTAAATTTCAATGAATCAACGTGGGATTAGACAATTAGGAGCATGACTATCCAAGTTTATACTTTCGAGACACCAGGATGGTTCTGAGAAAATGTTAAAAGATTGTTATTGTCATGAGAACTGTCAAATCTTTCTGCTTTGCAACTGAATGGAAAAGAAGAAGGTGAATAAAAAAGTTGGGGGGAGAAGAAATTAAAAAAGAACTACCAATCAACCTCCCCTCCCCACCCAAAGGAAAAAAAAAAAAAAAAACCACACCAAACTCCCCCCCAGGGAAAAAAAAAAAAACAAACCACCAACAAGACAAACCAACCAACCAACCAAAAAAAAAAAAAAAACCCTGATGTTTTTAAAATTAGCTGCTCAGGGCATATACTTTTCCAGATAGCCAGCTCAAAGGATCTTTTCCACTGCCTTACACAAATGTGTCATGCATTTAAATCTATGGAAAACAGACACCAAAAATGGTCCCAAGACAAGGTCAACTTTTACTCATACAATGGCTACATGGTAACTGAGGTTTTCTTGCTCTCCCTGGGTGTTAATGTTGTGAAAGCACCAGTATTACAGAACTCGTACGCAGCTTTTCAGTTTTGACTTGAAGTCACTTTTTGCTTTTCAAACTTACTTGATATTTTCTTGAACAGAAGCTGCTGGGCTTTGATAGCACATTCTTCACCGAAGAATGGAAGTAAGGTATAGTATCTTTAAAGGAAGTTACTTCTGCTACTTACTTGATAGTTATTACAATGATATGACTTAATGGGAAAAAATGTACTGCATCAAGCCTTATATATGCCTGCTTGGCAGGTTCCTGTGAATGCCATTGGCATATAAATTATGGCACAGCACTCACCTTGGTTTAATATTCTTATTTTAAAGAAAATGAAAGAGAGGAACTAAATGTGAGAACAGTTGTAAGTTATTCAGAACAAAGCTACAAAACTTTGCTGTAGACCTGGCAGGGCTACATTGACTAATGACAGGAGTGAGAAAACTGTAGAATAGATTAGTAAATCCCTTGGTGCAGACTCCTTTTTCTAAATCAAGATAAGTTCTCAGGCTTTTTTTCAAGGAAAATTCAAGGAGGGTGACAATCAAGATATAGGTAGTAGGTGCATTCAAGCAAGACAGTTTTCTGGGTTTTAGGGGATTTTTAGCTTTCTGTTTGTTGAAGAGCTGTGGCAGTTGATTTGCCTCTGCAGATGTTTAGCAGTCACAAGAAATCAAATTATTTTTAAGAAAGGAGCAAAGAAATCTTTCACAGAAGAAGAAATTGAAAGGTGGAAGAAACATGTTTGTGAACATGAAGGATTCAGGAGTCCGCAGGGAAATGAGTTTGAAATCACAAATACAATTGATGTAATTCCAGTCCTTGTAGGACATATTCTGAAAGTTGCCAACTGCATTAGAAACAGGTACTGCATTTGTACTGAGATTTTCACCTTCTCCAGTATAAACAAGCTACTGAAACAACAGGGAAAGTGTCTTTTACTAGATGTTTAGTGCGGGGGCTTACGGAACAATGCGGACAGCATGACAGACCAATATGATCAAGGCTGACTCCTTTATTAGCTCTCACATGCAGCTTTTATAGAGTTCGGACAACAGAGCATTTACGACACAGCTGGCAAGATATAATTGACCAGTGTTTTGCTAGCAACAGCTTAACGATTAATTAACTGTGTAGCATACATTCCAAGGTTACAGTTATCAGTTCCTCCCTACATATCCTGACTTCTCAGGCTCTTCTGCCAACTCCCTCAAACTCTCTCACGTACGCGTTCTCTAGTAACCTTCAGCCAAGACCTCAAAGCCTTTGGTTCACTACTTCACTAATGTCAAGTAACTGGATTGCTCACGTAGCCATTCTCAGCCAAATGACTCCCCACAGTTTAGAGTAAGGTAACAAACTGATATCCTATTTAGGAAGGAGATGGTGTTTTCTAGAAAAGTATTTCTCTGGGACCTTTACAATTTCCAACTCGGCAGACATCAGTCTCTGAAAAAAAAGCAGTGCTATTTTTGCATTTATAAAAACTGGGGCTATAGCATGTCTGCGCCCTGAGAAACTCATGGCTTCTTTATTTAACTGAAAATAATCAGTCTTTCTCACAGCACTTCTTCATTTCAATACATTTTTACCTTAAAGAAGTAATCTTGGGATGCTGATCCTGAAAATATTTCGGCATATCTTTCTCCTAAGCATCAGCAACAGATTGTCTCAGGTACTCACATGGAGGTTAAGAAATGACAAAATATTCCTAGACATGAAAGAAGTATAACTGTAATTTTTCCCCCTCATATGTTAATATAGAAGAGGTCATCTTTGTTTCTACAGGAATTGAACTTCTATTTATAATCATGTAGAAAAAATGATGTACTGCACATACCAGTCTTCCAAATTCTAACAGATCAAACATGTACGAGATAACATATAAAATCTCCTTGAGAAAGAGAGAAATAATCACTATTTCACTGAATATCTGAAACAAAACACAAAAAATAATAAAAAAAAGTATGAGGGGAGGAACACCTTTATGTTGTAAGTTGTAGGTATAGGGAAATTCACTAATTCTTTGCAGTTATATAGTTTTAAAATTCTCATTGACTATTCTGCAACTTCTAAGACACAAACTTTGCATGGATGGAATTATTTTATGTTCCTCATTTAAAAAGCTGCATTTTCACATATTTTTAATTTTTATTTTACAGAACAGCTTATTTCCCATAGTAATATTTTTCATTTAAAATAATATTTTATTTAAGATTTAAGGGATGTCCAGAGTCTAAACAAAGCCTAAAAATCTTCAATTTTCAAATAATGACCTTAAGGTGAAAATTCTTACAAAGATGTAAATTACATCCAGTAGACACTTGCAGTAGATACAGCTCTCTTCAATAGAGATCTGATAAAAAAAAAAAAAAAAAAAAAGCGCCTTATTTCTTGTTGTACCTTTCAAAGCAAAGCACAATACTACAGTTTGGAAAACTCTTCAGACTTTGATGATCACTCAGTACGTAAGTTATTGGCTGGATGATGTCACTCAAAGAGTTATGGTCAACAGATCGATGTCCAAGTGCAGATCACTGACGAGTAGTGTTCCTCAACTATGTTGGAACTGCTGTTGCTCAACATCTTTGTCAGGAACATGAACAAATTGACTGAGTGGGCCCTCAGCAAGTTTGCCAGTAAAACCAAGATGTGTGGTGCAGTCAATATGCTGAAGGAATGGGATGCCATCCAGGGGAACCTTGACAGGCTTAAGAGGTGGATCAGTGAAAACCTCATGAAGTTCAACGAGGCCAAGCGTAAGGTTCTGCACCTGGGTCACGGCAATCCCAAGACAGATACCAGCTGGGTAGAGAATGGATTGAGAGCAGACCTGAGGAGAAGAACTTGGGGGTATTGATTGATGAGAAGTTTGACATGAGCCAGCAGTATGCTCTGGCAGCTCAGAAAGCCAACTGTCCTGGGTTCAGCAGTAGCAGTAATTTTTCTCCTTCTTAGTAGCTGGTGCAGTGCTGTGGTTTTGACTTTCAGCCTGGGAACAATGTTGATAACACCGATGTTTTTATTTGTTGCTAAGTAATGTTCACTCTGACCAAGGACTTCTCTGAGTCTCATACTCTGCCAGGGAGGAGGGGAAGCCAGGAGGAAGCAGAGACAGGACACCTGACCCAAATTAGCCAAAGGGGAATTCCATACTACAGCACATGATGCCCACTATATAAGCTGGGGACAGTTACCCAGAAGGGCTAGAACACTGCTCGGGTCAGACTGGGTATCAGTTGGCGGGTGATGAGCAGTTGCATTGTCTTCCCTTGTCATTTACCTTATCATTATTATTATTGTTGGTAGCAGTAGTGGTTTTGTGTTATACCTTAGTTAGTGGACTGTTCTTATCTCAACCTGTGGGAGTTACATTCTTTTGATTCTCCTCCCCATCATTCCAGGAGCTGGGGGAAGAAAGTGGGCGGGGGAGGAGTGAGTGATCGGCTGCGTGGTTCTGGGTTTCTGGCTGGGCTTAAACCATGACAGTACTTTGTGGCACCCAATGTGGTGCACAAACAGTTGAGATAACAACAGATCTGACCAGTGTGTGTCCAATCGTATTTGTGATAAGCATTCATTGTTTCGGATTAATAGTCAGTAGTCACAATGCTGACTTACTGACTCTCAAATTTGTTGCTCTTGATCTTGGAGTTTCAGCATGTCATATCTTACAGCTGGTATTTGCTGTCTTAGTGTTTATCATCTGGGGGGCTTAGGCTAAGGTTCTTGTTTCACTGTACTTTATGGTAATGACTTGTAATACAATAGACTCACCGATCATGAAACTGATCTGGCTTGTGTTCTCAATGTGGTCATCACCTCTGTACTTTGGGAGGTATATAATAGAAGTGTTTAGCAATTACACATCTTTTTGTACCTCCTCAGGTGGTCAACTTATGAAGGAGACGTTCACTTATGCTCCCAGCCCCCCCCACCAGACTATTTACAGCATCATTTGAGAGTTCTGAAGGTTTTGAATGGCCTTTGGGTACCTTTGAGATATGCCTGCTGATTGTGATGGGGATTACCATGTTGGCACACATACAGAGTGTGTTTTACCCATAACCATTTCATCTGACCTCGAAAGTTAAGCAAAGTCAGATTTGGCCCTTGTCTAGGGTTAGACGATGATATAGGAGGACCAAGAGATTTTCCCCAAGGCTGGACAGTAATGAGTGGCAGGTTGTGTGGGATAGTATGGGCAAGTATCTAGGCCAGTGGGGCCCTCCAGTGCTTTGGAACTTCACCACTGAACAAGTGCAAAATCCAGAAAAATTAGTAAAACACTTAAATGAGGTGTGTTGTCATCCTGGTCATACCAGAGAGAGAGAACTCATGGCAACGTGCTGGGGCTTGGCCTATGCTTACAGAGAGCTGTTCAACACTATCCAGCACCTTCAAAGGAAAAAAAAAAATGTCTCTGGATTTGATGGCAAAGCAGCAGATAACACAGTTACTCCAACTCCAAGTACAGCAACTACAGCAACCCCAGCAACAAGTACAGCAGCTACTCAAACTCTAACTGCAACAGTGCAGCTGCTCCAGCTCCAAGCACTGCAGCTACACCAGCCCCAGTGACAAGTACAGCAGCTACCTAAACTCTGACTACAGCAGACAGCACAGCTAATCTAATTCCAAGCACAGCAAGTACACCAACCCCAGCAACAAGTACAGCAGCTACTCAAATCCCAACAGTAACAGACAGTGCAGCTGCTGGTGATACTCAAACCCCAAGCACAGTGGCTGCACCAACCCCAACAACAGATAATGCAGCCACTCCAATCACAGTGATAATCACCGCAGCTAAACCAGAGGACCAATTCGTGCCAATATTGGTTGCCCCCGTACACAAGGGGAAAAGCAAAAAAGAGGCACAAAAAGCAACCCGTATAGCAAAGAAAGATGAAGAAACAATGCACTTACTACACGGGACACCATTTGAGCAGGAGTTATCACTATATGAATCAGAAGAAGAAGAGGTGACTTCTAGATCCTGGACCTCAACAGAATGACAGAATATGCAAAAAGATTTTTGCCGTCAACCAGGGGAGCACATCATCACCTGGTTGCTCCAATGTTGGGACAATGGGGCCAACGGTCATGAACTAGAAGGTAGTGAAGCCAAACAGCTGGGATCACTTGCTAGGGAAGAGGGAATTGACAAAGAAATTGCAAGAGAGAAAAAGCCCCTCAGCCTTTGGAAGCAGCTCTTGGCAGCTGTGAAAGAAAGGTTTCCATACAAGGATGATGTTGTGAGCCATTTGGCCTAGTGGACTACTCTAGAGAAAGGCATCCAATCTCTGAGAGAACAAACCATTGTAGAGATGATCGCAAACCGGATGCTGGGAAAGGACCCATAGATCCAGATGAAGTTAAATGTACACAACCCATGTGGCGGAAATTTACACAGAATGCACCATCATCATATGCATGCTCATAGGCAGCAATAACCTGGAATGACATAGTACCACCAACAGGGGATGAAATGATTCATAAACTCCGAGAGTTCAAAGACGATCTCACCCCTTCCATTATTTCAGCTCTGGAAAAACTGTCTCAGGAGTTCAAACAATTGAGAGATGATCTATCTGATCTATCCAGCTCCTCACATGTACCAACCCACTTCTCAGAAATTATCAAAAGGCCTCTTACTATTCAGGAGAGAAGATATAGGAGGTATATGCCACAGGCCACCCTATGGTTTTACTTGCGGGATCACGGAGAAGATATGACAAAGTGGGATGGAAAACCTAGCTCAGCTCTGGAGGAAGGAATGTGTGAATTGAAGAGAAGAACAAAGGTCAAGGGCGATCATCCCATAAAAGCTGCAGCTTCAGTCTCTGGTGAGCAGGTTCCCAAATGGAGTGGAAGAGCCAATTTTACTTCAGCTCCTGTGATAAAGAAAACTAATAGCTTTCTACAAGACATAATTGTCCAGTGTTGTGATCACTATTGGAGGGGCCCTGCCTCCAGCCAGGTAGAGGTAGGGGATAATCAGATTTACTGGACTGTGTGGATCAAATGGCCTGGCACATCAGTCCCACAGAATTATAAAGCTCTAGTAGATACCAGCGCACAGTGTATCCTGATACCATCAAGCTGTCAAGGGGTGGAAACCATTTCTATTTCTGGAGTGAGAGAAGGATCCCAAGAGTTGACTATACTGGAGGCTGAAATCAGCCTGACTGGAAGGAAGTCGTAAAAGCACCCCATTGTGACTGGTTCAAAGGCTCCGTGCACCCTTGGCATAGACTACCTCAAGAGAGGGTACTTCAAAGACCCAAAAGGGTACCAGTGGGCTTTTGGTATTGCTGCTTTGGAGACAGAGAAAATTGAGCAGCTGTCCACCTTGCCTGGTCTCTCAGAGGATCCTTCTGTTGCAGGATTGCTTTTGCTCAGGGACCTGGATATACTTGGTGGGTAATGCGGGAAGATGGGGAATTCCGATGTGTGCCTGAAGGGGATTTGCTTTTAAGGGAAAACAGCCAATGAACTCAATTTCATGCTGTTGCCTGCTATGTAGCACTTTTATAGTCCACCAACTAGATGTCTTCAGGTCACCAGCGACTGGCCCAGACTTCCCTCCGAACATCATTCCAACAACGAATGCACTTTGATGAAACCAGACGAGCTCAGCAGTGACCAGACGAGTTCCGCGGTGTCATAAGCAGGCAACAATCCAACACTACACACTGTCTCTCCTGCTCTGAAAGGCTGTTACAAGAGATGGAGCCCGACACGGACTGGATGAACTCAGCAGCTTTACAGGGATTGGTCCATGCACTAAGGAATTATATCTCTCTTTTTGTGTGTGTGTGTATGCATATACATATATGAGACAAGAGTGATGGTATATTGAAAAATGTGGGACCTGAGCACGATGTGAATGGTATGGAATAAGGGGTGGATACTGTCCTGGGTTCAGCAGTAGCAGTAATTTTTCTCCTCCTTAGTAGCTGGTGCAGTGCTGTGGTTTTGACTTTCGGCCTGGGAACAGCGCTGATAACACCAATGGAACAAAGGAACAAAGCTTAGGTAGGCCCAGGAAAAAAAAAGAAGAAAAAAATATAAATAACTGCAGGAAAGCTATGGGAACTGCAGAGCAGAAGAAAACCAGGAACCCATTCAGTCTAGTAGTCCTATCAAGTCATATGACCAAAACTAACTCGTATGATTCTCTTGTATTCCTGTAGAATGAAAAACATGTTGTTTACAAAACAGTCCTAAATGAAGGGGGCTTATTCTGATCTCAGTCCTCAGATTGATTTTGGCCAAGCTGTAGAGACTGACTGCCTTAAAAAAAAAAAAAAAAAAAAAAAAAAAAAGAAGGAGAGAAAGAAAAAAGTCCTTGAAGCAGGAAATGAGAACAGGGGACATTAAGAATTAATTTTTTTGACATTAGATTTAATCAGATGGATTGACGGTTTTGACCGTAAGTAGAAAAAGAAGGGCAGATCAAGACTAGTAATGATTTTGCAAGATACTTTGATTCAAACCTAACATTAGAAATAAGATTAGCTGTGTCCAAAGTTATCAAGCAGTCTGAGAAAGAATAAAGGTCATTATAAGTAAGTGTGTACGTGGAATTATCAAAAATCTGATTGAACTCACAATAGAAAAAAACACACTCATTTAAAATTAATTATATTTCATTTAATATGTTTTTGATAACTTTTTGTCAGTGGCAGAATATTCAGTTCTGCAATAATAAATTCTTTTTACAATTAAGAGTGAAAAAACCCCCAAACTTATTCTTTTGCGCTTTTTCTCCTGCTGAGCATAGCTGACCTGGAATTATGCTGAGAGGAATGAGATCAGATCAGAGCGTGTTATTCACTTTCTTGAGTTTTATCTCCTCCATCTAAAATAGGAAGAAAATAAATCAATTTCAAAGACATAAGTAGTTGCATGACTGCACATATTTTTAATTTTGTGGGATTTGTAAAAAAATTAAATTTGCAACTCAAAAATATATCCATACATTCATGAAAGTAGAACATGTTATTCATACTACTGCAGAGAAAGGATAAAAGTTTAGATGCTATCTCCTAAGGAAGAAGAGTACGGGAGTGTCAAACAAAGCCTTTATCTGCTGAAAATTCGCAAAGCTCTGCTGAAGTCAAGCACGCTACAAGTCATCAGCTTATATATCTACATAATTTGAATTCTGTGAGCTTTGATTTGAAAAAAAAAAAATCCTCAAAAGCCTGTTTTCTAAATTGCTTTTTACCTCATAACAAAATAGAGTGTCAGATGTAATCTTCAGGAAAACAAAAACCATGGGGCTTTAGATATGCAGACAGCCTGAGTTTTTAAGGAAAACCTGTGGAAAATTGTTTCTCCATCACTAAAATAAATTAACTTTGTATGCATGAAGACAAGACAGGATAAGAGAAGTCCACTTCCTAAATATTTGACATTCAAGTCTACTTTTATCCACTTAGCAATTTAGTTACATTTCTAAAGAATATTATTCAGCTACTAGACATTTTCCTTTCTATTTCATGTAATTATTCTCCTCTCTTGGTAGTGAAATATCACCAATGAAAAATTAATTCAGGAGTAAGAAGGGAGCAGAAATAAAAAAGAACATAGAATCATAGAATCATAGAATGTTTAGGGTTAGAAAGGACCTTAAGATCATCTAGTTCCAACCACCCTGCCTTGGACAGGGACCATGTCACCTAAGACCATGACACTAAACAGTGTCACCCAAGACTCCACCCAACCCAGATTTGAACACTGCCAGGGATGGAGCATTCACAACTTCCCTGGGCAGCCCATTCCAGTGCCTCACCGCCCTTACAGAAAAGAATTTCTTCCTCATATCCAATCTAAACTTCCCCTCTTGAAGTTTGAACCCGTTACCCCTTGTCCTATCATTACAGTCCTCAGTGAAGAGCCCCTCCCCAGCATCCTTGTAGGCCTCCTTCCAATATTGGAAGGCTGCTATGAGGTCTCCACGCAGCCTTCTCTTCTCCAGGCTCAACAGTCCCAACTTTCTCAGCCTATCTTCATACGGGAGGTGCTCCACTCCTCTGATCATCCTCGTGGCCCTCCTTTGGACTTGTTCCAACAGTTCCATATCCTTTTTATGCTGAGGACACCAGAACTGCACACAGTACTCAAAGTGAGGTCTCACAAGAGCAGAGTAGAGGGGCAGGATCACCTTCAACCTGCTGGTCACACTCCTTTTGATGCAGCCCAGGATATGGTTGGCTTTCTGGGCTGCGAGCGCACACTGCCAGCTCATGTTATGTTTCTCATCAGCCAACAGTCTCAAGTCCTTCTCCGCAGGGCTGCTCTTTATCTCTTCTCTGCCCAACCTGTAGCTGTGCCTGCGATTGCCCCGATGCAGGTGTAGGACCTTGCACTTGGCTTGGTTGAGCTTCATGAATCTGACATTGGCTTACCTTTCAAGCATGGCAAGGTCCCTCTGAATGGCATTCCTTCCCTCCAGCATATGATTCGAACCAGCTTAGTGTCTGTGACAAACTTGCTGAGGGTGCACTCAGTATCACTGTCTATGCTTCTGACAATAATAATATTTACAAAATTCCAAAAGAAAACTAATTAGTCTGCTCACATATAAAGTCAAAAGGGGTTTAAGATCCATTTCGCATAGCCTGCTGAAGGATATGTTCCCTGAAAGAGTATGAAACAAATATCAAACAGCAGGTATAGTTTTAATCTCAAACAGCCTTTCTCTTGTATGCAATTTTGTCATGTGAGTAATTAACTTAAAAGCATTGAGGACTATTCCTATGTGTGGAATTTTGCAGGACTAGGTATTCATGGACATCACAGCTGGTAGAAATTGAAACAAAGAAAATCTCACTAAAATGTTTGCTGTAATGATATCTTTTTCCTCCTCCTTCAGCTGCCTCTAGCAGAAATGAGAATTTTATTTGATGAACTGTCTTTAGTCTGTTTGTAGACTGTTTTGATGGCAGTTGTAACACAGTCTGACTACAAAGTAGTGTTACAACTGTGATAGAGGAAATATCTTTAGAATAAATGTTGCTAACAATAGCTTCTTATGTATAGATTGGACATAAGGCTTCTGGAGATATATTTTAATGCATACTTACATAAATACATAGAAGACTCTCTTAGACAGATAAACATAAGCTTTGTGTTAAGGCTTTCTTGTACATTGGTTTGACAAATCAGAAAATTTTAGGACCAGATAATCCTTGAAGCTCCTTCCAACCTCGTATTCTAGAAATACTATGCATATTTGAGTACATTCAGTAGAATTTGCTTCCTGCTTTAACTTCACTGAACTGAATGGAAAAAATGGAAAAATATTGTTCTGTGATTACTGATTATGGCATACCCACCTTGACTGTTCAACAGGTCTCCTTTGCCCTATCTTATTCCTTTTGTCCATCTAATTAGGCCACTTTAAAGACAAGCGTTGGAATTTTTCTTTTTCTTTTTCTTTGGTTTTACTCTGAAGTAGACTCTTCATTGAGAAAAAGAGTATATTTCTTTTTAGCGACCATTACTGGCTTCCTCAAAAGCTAATAAATGAACAGTAAGGCAGAGGGTATCATAAGCCCCCACTCTTTATCCAAGTGATAAAAAGCAAACAAATACTGATATTTGCTATGAACTCTGTTGAACTATGTTGATTTCTCTTTAAAATTATCAATTATTCTTTCAACCATGAGCTAGAGTAATTTAAAAATAAATGCAATGGATCTTTAAATATAAATACAATTGATTCAATTATTTTTTATATATATATACACACACACATACAGACTTCACATTCAGCACCATTTGAGGGCCTGATACTAAACTTTCTGTACATGAATGGTAGACGCAAAATGTAGGAAGAGCTGCTACATTAGCCACTGAAGGGCAAAATGTCTGGGTTTTTTTATATACATGTGACTTGTATTTCAGCTTTCACAGTGACTTTTCCATATTTAATGAGCTGATTAACTGTGTGTGTAGTGTAAATTATTGTGTCCAGGCCACTGACCCACGCACGACTCCAAAAAATGACAAACATAAAAAACATCAATTACAAGGTCCAAGTGCTGCGTATCTCTTTTAGAAAGCATTTCAAGTAAGAAGGTGGCATGCTATAATATGATCTAAACTCAGGTGATAATTTTGAGGAGAAGATTGTATTTCTCTTTTTATGCTAACAACAGTATTTAAGTAATTTTTAATAAATTTGTAAAATATTTTCTTTCTTTTGTTCTGGCAATTTTTTAAAAATTATCACCTCTATTACATCAATATTTTCTAACTACATACTGTTATGACAGGTATAGATCTCAGATAAATATATGTCAAGTTCTAAGACAAAAGTCTCAAATACCTGTCTTCATAAAAGACCAAAACCTAATATCAACTTTCTGCTTACATTAATTTCAGTGTATTGAGTTTGTGTGGCAAGGTTTTGGTAGCAGGGGAATTAGAGGCACGCCTTTTCTAAGAAGCTTCCCTATGTCCTATAGAGCTAATGCCAGCTGGGTACAAGAGGAACCCACTGCTGGCCAAGGCCAAGCCTGTCAGAGACAGTGACAGCACATCTGAGATAATGTATTTGAGAATGGGAAAAAGCTGCTGCGCAACAGCACCCAGGAAAGAAGAGTGAGAAAGTATGACAGGAACAGCTCTGCAGACACCAAGGTCAGTGAAAAAAGAATGGGAGGAGGTGCTAGAGGCGCCAGAGCAGAGATTCCCCTGCAGCTCATGGTGCAGCCCATAGTGAGGCAGGGTGTGGCCCTGCAGCCCATGGAGGTCCATGGTGGAGCAAGGATATGCCTGAAGGAGGCTGTGACCCTGTGGGAAACCTGGGCTGGAGCTGGGTCCTGGTCAGAACTGTGGCCCTGTGGAGAGAGGAGCCCAAGCTGGAACAGGCTTGCTGGCAGTATAATTAATGAATATTTCACTTACTGTTGAGGATTTAAGTTATTATATGTCATGAACCAGTATCAGTTATAAATCTGTTTCAAATACTTCATGTAAAGTAACAATATTAGACAAGAAGCCCACATTTTTCTGAAGTGAAAAGATATCTACACTTTGGCAAGAGGCATACATTACGATCTTGCTTCATGTGGCTGCTTTCTCATATATCAAGAATGACAAAGTGAGAAAATAAGAATTTATATTTTGAAAATCCATAATACTTTTTTATATATATATTTATATATATAAACTCAACATATATGGGAATGGCATATAGCATCTTGTTATACTGTTAGTCTTCTCTTTTAACATATTATAGTAACTGGTCTCTCATGAAACTGAAAAATCTCATGCTCTGAACACTTCAAATACGTATAAACTCTTTATAACTTTTCAAGTAAAGTGAAAAATTTGAAGCTACTTGGAAAAAAATAAGGATTCATCCCTAAAGCAACATCATGGACTGTTTTAATTAAGCAATATAAGCAATAAAATGTAAAAGTTAAAGAGTCTACCTTTATCAGTGAAAAATGATTGTTGAAAAGTTCTGACAGATATGAGAAGCTTAAGAGTTTCTGTTAAACATCCTGTTTTGACAAAACTCTTTGCTGCTTTCATCATCAATGGATGTTCCTGTGGCTATTTCCTCAATATTTCACTGTGCAGAGATTAGAATCAAGTGTGGCTAAACAAACTGATAGAAATGAAAAAATTCTTAATCTAGAAAGGTCATTGTAAACTGAGAAAATGTTTGGAATGACCAAAAATGAGGCTTGATGAAGACTTTAATTTGATGACATCTAATTAGTTTGACACATTCATTACTTACCCTAAAAATCTTCAGCTGAAACTGAATGCTGAATTGTTTCTTTCTTTCACAAACAAGCTTTAATGTTAAGGAAAATTACCTTTTTTTTTTTTTCTTTTCTTCTATTTACTGAAACCTAGGAAAAGATGGCTGACACATGTGACAAAAATGACCATTCAAAATAGGCCTACCAGTGCTTAGAATATCTGGCCAATATCTGGTCAATACTACTACTTCTCTCCTTCTCTCTCCCCACACCCCCCCCCCAATTAATGTTCACTTTTACAGGGTTTTTTTATTTAATATAGTTCTATTTCTCACTTCATTTGTAATTTGGTGATCATTTGATGAAACTCATAATGGAGAAAACACACCATTGCAGTATCTGGAGAAAACACACCATTGCAGTATCTGGAGAAAACAACTAAAAGGCACAAAGTTTCAGCATTTCCCGACTTTACTTTTCTCTTGCTAATGTCCTGGAATGGATTGATCTTCCAGCACCTCTTACAGTGTTATCACACTATGTTTTTTTTTGTGTGAAAGAATCAGTAACTGGGAGAGGATACAGCTGTAACTGGATCTTAACAAACCTGACTTTAAACTCTGATGGCATCTGGGGGATGTTCTGCATATTTCTGTGACATATGCCATTTGCCTCCCAAAACAAGTTTTCTAGATTGAAGAAATATAATCATAACGGCTGCTGGAGATGCCACTTAGTCATTCCCTCCACAGTAGGATGAGGGAGAGAATTACAAAGTTGGAAAACCCATGGGCTGAGATAAAGACAGTTGAAAAGGTAAAGCAAAAGTTGTGCATACAAGCAAAGCAAAATAAAGGAACTCAGTTGCTACTTCCAGGAAGTGGCAGAAAGATGCTCAGCCAGGAAAGCAGGGCTTCATCTTATGTTAAAGACTACTTGGAAAGACAAATGCCCTCACTCTGAGCATCCCTCACTTTCTTGTTCTTTCCCCAGCTTTTACTGCTGAACGTGATGCTATGCATGAAATGGTATGGAATTTTCCTTTGGTCAGTTGAAGTCAGCTGTCCCAGCTATGTCCCCTTTCAAATTCTTGTGAACCCCCAGCCTACTGTGGGCCAACGTAAAATAAAGATTAATACAGAAGAATGCTCTGTGAAAGATCTTTGGTCAAATACTTTTCTAAGTACTGAAGAACATTTGGTAGCTAGTTTCATTGGTGCATATCTAACCAAACTGTAATCAATGTTTTTCAAGCTGCTGCTTTTGTTCAGAGAGTTTTCTTTCAGATCTGAAGAATGGCTTTTGAAAGCTTGATTTTGACAGCTGATTTAATAAAGAATATTATCTCAATCAATAAATCTATCATGCCCCTCTTAGAATATTGTGAATGCACTAACCGTGCACCTCTGTATTTCTTTCTTTTCATTGAAACTAGATGTCTTTTTTTACCTTGAAAACCAAGAGTGATTTCTAAGATTTCCTAAAGTTTAAACAGTGAAAGATATATTTATAATTAAAAACCAAAAAACCCTATATCTTTTTTCTTTCATTAAAAAATAGCATGTCCAGCTAAGACTAGAACAGTACTTGTAAAAGGCAATAGTTTTCCCCAGGTACAAACCTGAATCCTACCCACAGAAATAATTCTCTCATTTTTGCTTTTAAAGCAAGTAGAAACTGAGTTTTTTATAAATCACAAACAGATCACTATTGGAATAAAACTAAAATTGTGTTTATTCAGACTATCATTTACCATAATTTGGAAAAAAATTGAATCTCTAAGGTCTTGTAAGCACCTTCCTCCTGCTGCTCAGATTATGTTAATTATAATTGCATGTAAATTGAAAGATATTTTGCCTCATTTCTTGGCTTTGCAGTTTTAGCACATAAATGTCTGCCGTGAAGCAAAAAAAAGCTGAACTTGATATCTAAACATAATAATCTTTAAAAAGTTTAGTTATCTAGGCCTGAGGAAATGCAAGCAGCATGCTAGTGTAGGCCATGCAGGCCAATAGCCAGGAGACTTCACATCAACTCCTTAGTCCATTAGACTGTTTCTGACTACAATTTACAGCTCATGACTAGATGTACAGGGGAATTTTTAACTGAATTCTTGTCGAGACAGCCAAAAATCACATGCACACGTATTTTGGTGACTTAGTAGAAAGAAAAAATAGATAGATGCTTTATTACTACAAACCACTACTTATATACCTTTTCTAGCACACACGTGTCTTTTTAGCCACTGGTTAATATTAGCTAGCAACAGCACATTATTGAATGACCCTTTACCACATTACTAAAGTCCATTGTTTTGCCAAGTTCTTCCTTTGTAGTTAGCTGCTCCCCTTATCTGACTCGCTCCTCCAGATGCCTTCTATTTTCCCACTTGGATGCCTTCTGCTTTCCCACTCGGATGCCTTTGGTGCCTCATTTCTCGAGGATACACTTTAACATCTTTGAGACTGAGTTCTAACTTCATGTCTTCAGTCAGGGAATCCACAGGCCTACCGTAGCCCCCCACCACAATTCCCCTTTTTGTTTTTCGACAAAAAAGGCTGTGTTTATCATCCGCTGCAGGGCCCTTCGCAAACAGGATAATAAGCATGGTACCACAAGCATAGCACAAAGAACAAATAACATCACAATCCCATCTTTTGTCACAGATACAATTCAACCTTCCAGTCCCCAAGAGATCAACCATTTTCCCAGTCCAAAAAATCCATCATCTTCCTGCAATTTCTGAGCATGGTCCATCAATTTCTGGATGCTAGGATGAATAAATTGAGGATGATCTAATAAGTTCATACAACACATTCCATCAAATTCTTGGCAACTATCTCCATATGCTAACAATAAGAAAACAATGGCTGGTCTATCTTGAAGAGTAGCGAGTCTTATAGAGTTATCTATTACTAAGGCACTTAAGATTTTCGACATTTTGGTAGTTTGTTTTCCTAACCAGCAAGCAAGCTTATTTAATTGCGCTAATGCTTTAGTAGAAGCAACTCCCGGTGTAAAGAAGCTAGTTACCATAACTTCCCCTCTATTCCAGTGATCAACATTATCATTACAGTTGGAGCCAAGTGTTGCTCGGTTTTGGCGACCTCTGTGTAACTGTGTGTGATTTAAGATCATACTTATGTTGGGTGTAAGTCATGATAGCAGCCCCAACATACATGGACCTCCTCTTGGTTTCCATGGAATACCTGGATAAGCTTTGTTGCCACATAGCAAAAATATGCCTTGAGACAATGCTTTTGGTAAATTATCAATGCTAGTTTCAGTAACAACTGAACACCATGGATTCGTATTCTTTGCCATTTTGAGAAACTGAAGACTACTTGGTCGGACATCAGTAAAGTCATGGCGATGCTTCAGGGCCAACCACCAAGAACCTGGCCCACCTGGGCCTGGCCATTTCATGGTTGTAATGCACGGCAATACCTTCCAGCCAAAACACCAACATCAAGGGGTATTCACTGTGCCCACAATATCTCTCTCTTCTGGATGTTTCGTGATATCAGGCAATGCTTGAACCCAATCAGAAATGGTTGTATTGTTTACCACTCCTTCCATTGGTAGGCCAACTAGACATGTATGAAATGGCTGGTCTGCTGCATGTATTGAAGCACAAATGGACGTCTGATTCAATGTCCTGGCCAAGGTCACCCAGATGTTAGAGCTGTTCCATGGTGTCAGTGAGGGTAGATGCAGTTTCCCGTTTGTTGGAGTCGGAGTCCAAAACAGGGCGCACACACTGAGCAGGAACCCAACAGGGACCTCCATCTGTGGAGACACAAGCAGACCCTCTTCCCCAAGTTACAAACTTAAAATGACCTTCACGGTTATGATTTTCCAAAGACTTTAGCATTACCATAACAGGTACTTTTCCTGGTATCAGATCTGGGCCTACATGGGTTAGTGCAGAAAAATATTTAATCACTGGGGGGATATTCATGCCCATGTGTAAATCAGAACTGGATAATGTTAAAACATTTAAGACAAGCAATGCTTTGTTGATTCGTGCATTTGGGGTCTCCCCTATCATTCCCCCTGTTTGTTTTACTAGCATGTTTTTTAGAATTTGCTGTGTCGTCTCTATCAGTGCTTGACCTGTGTAATTAACATAGCCAGCCACTACTCCAGGCAGCATTATTTCATTAAGATTAGTCTGATTTGAAGTCACTTGGACCTTTATAACATGTGGCATACCACTGAATCCTACATACCATGTAACAGGTTGGAACAATGGGGGATTTAACAAATGTGCCCAGTACACTTGCACATTACCCATGGTTACACATATTAGAACAGATATTACAAAGATTTCTGTCATTGTCGTTTCTTTCTGTTGTTGAGTTCTGGTTTCGCTGATAGCCAGTATGGTCCTGTTACTAGCTGTACACAGCCGTATCCTCGACTCCATGTCAGCAATGGCTCTGGTCCTATCCACTTGTTATCATGTAGGTCTTTATATAGAATCATAGACTCATAGAATAGTTAGGGTTGGAAAGGACCTCAAGATCATCTAGTTCCAATCCCCCTGTCATGGGCAGGGACACCTCCTACTAAACCATGCCACCAAAGGCTATGTCCAATCCAGCCTTGAACACCGCCAGCGATGGAGCATTCACAACTTCCCTGGGCAGCCCATTCCAGTGCCTCACCACCCTTACAGTAAAGAATTTCTTCCTCATATCCAATCTAAACTTCCCCTGTTTAAGTTTGAACACATTACCCCTTGCCTTATAACTGCAGTCCCTAAGGAAGAGTCCCTTCACAGCACCCCTATAGGCCCCCCTTGTCATGGGTTCAGCAGCAGCAGTCATTTTTCTCCTTCTTGGTAGCTGGCAGAGCACTGTGTTTTTGACTTTCAGCCTGGGAACTGCACTGATAACACCAATGTTTACAGCTACAGCTTAGAATGTTTTGGTCTGACCAAGGACTTTCTAAGTCTCATGCTCTGCCAGGGAGGTGGGGAAGCCGGGAGGAAGCAGAGACAGGACACCTGACCCAAACTGACCAAAGAGGTATTCCATGCCACAGCACGTCATGCCCAGGATGTAAAAACAGAGAGGAAAGACCCGGAAGGGTGGGGGTGCACTGTTTGGTCGGGCTGGGTATAGGTGGTGAGCAATTGTATTCTTTCCCTGTATTTGCCTTGTCATTATTATTATTGGTGGTAGCAGTAGTGGTTTGTGTTATACTTTAGTTACTAAAGTGTTCTTATCTCAACCTGTGGGAGTTGCATTCTTTTGATTCTCCTCCCCATCCACCCGGGAGCGGGGGGAAGAAAGAGAGGGGAGTGTGTGAGGGAACGGGCTGCGTGATTTACAGCTTAAACCACAACACCCCTTCAGATATTGGAAGGCTGCTATGAGGTATCCATGCAGCCTTCTCTTCTCCTGGCTCAACAGACCCAACTTTCTCAGCCTATCTTCATACGGGAGGTGCTCCAGTCCCCTGACCATCCTCGTGGCCCTCCTCTGCACTTGTTCCAACAGTTCCATGTCCTTTTTGTGCTGAGGACACCAGAACTGCACACAATGCTCCAAGTGAGGTCTCACAAGAGCAGAGTAGAGGGGCAGGATCACCTCCCTCGACCTGCATGTCACATCCCTTTTGATGCAGCCCAGGATACGGTTGGCTTTCTGGGCTGCAAGCGCACAGTGCCTGCTCATATTCATTTTTTCATTGACCAACACCCACAAGTCCTTCTCTGCAAGGTTGCTCTGAATTCCTTCTCTGCCCAGCCTGTAGCTGTGCCTGGGATTGCTCCCACCCAGGTGGAGGACCTTGCACTTGGCATGGTTAAACTTCATCAGGTTGGCATAACCCTACCTCACAAGCATGTCAAGGTCCCTCTGGTTGGCATTCCTTCCCTCCAGCGTATCAACCGAACCACACAGCTTGGTGTCATTGGCAAACTTGCTGTGGGCGCACTCAGTCCCACTGTCCATGTCTCTGACAAAGATGCTGAAGAAGACTGGTCCCAACACCGATCCCTGAGGGACACCACTCATTACTGTTCTCCAGCTGGACATTGAGTCATTGAGCATAACTCTTTGTGTGCGGCCATCCAACCAGTTCTTTATCCACCAAGTGGTCCACCTATCAAATTGATGTCTCTCCAACTTAGAGACAAGGATGTCATGTGAGACAGTGTCAATAGAACCAATGGATTGGGCAAGGAATTGTCTGTCAGGTGTCACAAGCTCTGTATTGTGGAAAGAGAATCGAAACTAGACAAATTTAAAGAATTTAGTAGAAACTGTGCTTTTGCTAACTGTGTGGAGAAAGTACTGGCATTCCCCTTTTTCTTTTTAAAGAAAACTTTTGAGCGTATCACGTGTTTGTTCTACAATGCTTTGACTTGTTGGAGAATGGGGGATATTAGTAACATGAGAAACTCCCCAAGCTTGCAAAAAATATGCAACCCTCATTGACGCATAAGCAGGGCCTTCTTTATCTGCTGTGGAACCCCTAAGGTTGCAAAAGCATGCTGTCAATGGCAAATTACATCCTGGGCAGGTTCACCAGTATGAGTGGTGGCCACAATAGCAGAAGAAAATGTATCTATGGACACAGGTATATATTTCTGCTTGCCATATTTGACAATGTGTGTAACATGTGTTTGCCAAATCTGTAGGGCTTGTAAACTCCAAGGATTAGTGCCAAATTAGGTAGAAACATGTTGGCCTTGACAGTCAGGGCAGGCACCAAAGACGGCACATGCTCTACTATTGGAAATTTTAAACTGTCGCTGTAAAGCACGAGAGCCTTGGTGGAAAAATTGATGAGATGCTTGTGCTTGTTGTTTTATACTGGGAACAGATCCAAGGGCAACCACAGATACTAGTGTGTCTGCCTTTGCATTACTCTCTGCTATAAAACCTGGGAGGGTGCGGTGACTCTTATCATGAATAATATAATAGTGATGTCTCTGTTTTTGTATTGTTAACCATATTAATTTTAGGATCCCAAACAATTTTTCATCGGACACTGTCATGGGTTCAGCAGCAGCAGTCATTTTTCTCCTCCTTCGTAGCTGGTGTAGCGCTGTTTTTTGATTTTGGGCCTGGGAACAGTGCTGATAACACCAGTGTTTCGGTTACTGCTTAGAATGTTTTGGCTTGACCAAGGACTTTCTGAGTCTTATGCTCCGCCAGGGAGGGGGGGGAAGCCGGGAGGAGGCAGAGACAGGGCACCTGACCCAAACTGACCAAAGAGCTATTCCATGCCACAGCACGTCATGCCCAGGATGTAAAACCGGGGGTAGGAACCCGGAAGAGTTCAGTTCACAGCTTGGTCATCGAGTGGTGAGGAATTGCATCCTCTTTCCTTGTATTTCCCTGGTCATTGTTGTGGGTGGTGGTGGCAGTGGTGGTTTGTGTTATACCTTAGTTACTGGACTGTTCTTATCTCAATCAGTGGGAGTTGCATTCTTTTGATTCTTCTCCCAATTCCCCCCCCCCCCCGCCCTCGGAGTGGGGGGGAAGAAGGAGGGGGAAGTGAGTAGTTGGGCTTTGTATTAGAAGGGGTGAGCTATTGTATTCTTCCCTTGTATTTGCCTTGTCATTATTGTTATTGGTGGTAGCAGTAGTGATTTGTGTTATACTTTAGTTACTAAACTGTTCTTATCTCAACCTGTGGGAGTTGCATTCTTTTCGATTCTCCTCCCCATCTACCCGGGAGCAGGGGGAAGAAAGAGAGGGGAGTGAGTGAGAGAGCGACTGCGTGATTTACGGCTTAAACCACGACAGACACTTGTCCCAAACTGCTTTGTCTAATTGTTGAACCAACCCGGCTATGTAAGTAGAGTCAGTAACAATATTAACAAGGCCCGGGAAATGTTGAAATACTATTGCTACTGCCCTAAGCTTTACTACTTGGGGTGATCCTTCTTGATATTCCATTCAGTGCTGCCAGTGAAAGTTTTCTTTTCACACAATAACAGCTTTTCCTGTTTTCCCTGAGCCATCTTTAAACACCGTCGGCTCTTCCACTGGATGGCTCTCTGATAACAGGGGAAGCCATCTCTCACATCAAGGTCTGGCATGGCATGTGTCTTCACTGCTCAGTGCCTGCTGGGTTGCAGCCAACAGTGGAGCTAAAGGTTCTTCTTGGTGGCAAACACAGAGGCCAACCCAGTCTTGCCCTTGACTGTGGTAGGTGGCATTTGGCCAGCCTCAGTCCTGGCACCTTGTTGTCAATGCAGATTTACCTGCTTCATCCAGCAGCAAGTCACTAGTATGGCAAAGCACATACAGATTTACATTAGCAGTATGTATAATACAGGGTGCAGCAGCACGTTGAAGAAACCAATCAAGAAACCAGCTCCGAGCAGCATCATCATAGTACAAGGTGGCAGGCTCAATCTCAGCAGGCCTCCCCACAGAGGCTCTGCTTCCCCCCACACTGCACAAGACTTGGGCTTTCATACTGACCAAAATGCACACTCATTCCAATGCAGGTGGCCAGCCTACTTTGCAAGAAGTGGCCAGCGGTATTTATAAAGGTCTGCAAGGGTCGGTAGAAACATGGACATACATATATTTGCCAACCTCTAGTATATAAGTATTGCAGAGAGACTATATAAAATGAGTTGTATATCACCGTTTGCCTGATATCTTTCGTAAGAGCATACAAGAGACCTTCCCACCATGGGTTTTGATCCAGCACATACACCACCAGGAAAGCACACACACCACCAGGAAAGCACACAATACATCTGCATCCCCCACCCATCTTGCTTCTCCCTTTACAGCTGCCCATTTTTCATGAGGATCTGGGGGATATAAAACAGGCTCCTTTTCCGGATCAACAGGCACAGGGTCAAAAGGACTATCCAGATCAGCATCAAAATTAGCAGGCGTCAGAATCTCAGGAGCAGCAACAGCAGTCTGATGAATGTGAACAGGCTCCTCATTAAAGTGTTCTGGAGTTTCAGCATTATCAAGTGCAATTAAAACATTTCCTCCCACAGGTTTCAGGTGATCTGAGAGTAGGCTCCTTCTCAGGATCAACAGCGCCTGGATCAAAAAGATCATTTTCATTCCCTCTCTCAGTCTTAGCAGCTGCAGCAGCAGCTGGCAGAGGTTCTGGAGGGGGGTGGAGGGGAGGCACAGGGCTCCAAAACAGGGTAATCTGTCCCCTTCACGTCTTTTTCAGCATTAGAAGGGGTATGAACCAGTGACTCTCTAGGGGACCTGTATTGTCGATTAGCTGTGGCTGGGGCACCCGGATCATACATCTCTTAATCAGAATCTTCCCCCAGTGTCTTTATCTTCTTCCCTGCCAGGATTTTACACCG
Source organism: Ara ararauna (assembly GCA_028858755.1). Classification (NCBI taxonomy): domain Eukaryota; kingdom Metazoa; phylum Chordata; class Aves; order Psittaciformes; family Psittacidae; genus Ara; species Ara ararauna. The sequence continues at coordinate 24,335,924 of CM054376.1, forward strand.
AACTACAAGCTCCCTGGATGGTTCTTTATGCCGCACATCAAGCTGTGCAACAGGGGCCGGGGGCACAGTCACATGGAGAGAAGTTTTGTCCCCTTCAGTTGGAGGACTCTTATTCTGAAATCCTTCCTCGACATAGGGGGCCGACAGCTCCGCTTTGTCTTGCTGCCCTTTAAATGATTTTAAAGTCTCAAAGAGCAACCGCCACATTATCAGCAGCGTCTGAGCCTGTTTCTTACTCCATAATAGCATTTTTCAGTGGAGTAGTTCGTCTACATTCATCCCCGCTTTTGTAACGTCATTGTCCACATGGTCAATATGACCGATCCCTCTGCACTTAAAGAGGCTCCCATGTCCCCAGCGGCTCACCTATCCAGGTGTCTTAAATCAGGCCGGCCACGCAGATCCCCACTGCTCTCAGTGCTACGCTGGGCTCCGTCTCCATGGCTATCCTTTGCCATTATTTTTTTTTCTTTTTCTTCTCTCTTAAGTTTAAGCTCCAGTCTGATCATGCCTTGGGTGATCACGTCAGGGTCACCAGATGTCCTTGTCAAGATGGCCAAAAATCACACGCACATGTATTTTCGGTGACTTAGTAGAAAGAAAAAATAGATAGATGCTTTATTACTACAAACCACTACTTATATACCTTTTCTAGCACACATGTGTCTTTTTAGCCACTGGTTAATATTAGCTAGCAACAGCACATTATTGAATGACCCTTTACTACATTACTGAAGTCCATTGTTTTGCCAAGTTCTTCCTTTGTAGTTAGCTGCTCCCCTTATCTGACTCGCTCCTCCAGATGCCTTCTACTTTCCCACTTGGATGCCTTCTGCTTTCCCACTCGGATGCCTTTGGTGCCTCATTTCTCGAGGATACACTTTAACATCTTTGAGACTGAGTTCTAACTGCATGTCTTCAGTCAGGGAATCCACAGGCCTACCGTAGCCCCCCACCACAAATTCATACTGAGCCTTCCTCCCTCCCTCCCTCTATTCCATTATTTTTGAGTATTTATTATCTTTTATACTATATTTTCTCACTATTTATTCCTTTGCTAAAATATTTTAAAGTAATTACGTGTGTCAAGCTCAAATTCTCCTACAGTTTTTTCACAAAGTATGTCTTTAAACTGTATCTTTGTTCTGTTGTTGAAGCATGAAATAACAGCACAGAAACCAATTAAGTTATTCTGTATGTAGGCTGATATATCCATCATCAGTCATGTTTTCCTTAAACCACCACAACAGTAAGAGCCATCTACTCTAGCAAAACCTGTAGAATGGACAAAATTTATTGTCAATAGAAATGGAGTGAGCTCTTTTCTCAGAAGTGGTACTTTTGAGATCAAACACACACTAGGAAGGCAGTGTTAAGAAACTGCATTGCAGCTGCGTTTGCCAATCTGTGATCTACATAAGAAATAGCTGTACTTATTTCTGCTGACAATTCAGAATTTATCATGAAAAGGATTTTATTCTTGTTCAGATTAAGTGTAATTTGAAAAAGGAAAGAATGAAGGATCCTTTCATATGAAGAATTAGAGATTTAAATTAATACAGCCAAACATGTCAGCCTAATTCTGTAATCCTTAAACTACTGTAGACAACAGATGGTAGATAGAACATGAATGGCAGAACATATTTGATTATATTATAAATCCATTCAATTTTGTAAATGTTTAAATTTACTTATAAAGCCAAATATTTCTGGGAACAGCTTTCTGTATTTATCAGCTTCAAACACAGATATTATCACCCGCAAGTTTCAGGGTACTACAGCATAAAACTTGGTCAATGACCTGCTTTTTCAAATAATCATTAACAGACCTATTCCTGTTCAGTGACCAGCGAAGTATTTTTTACCAATATTAGGTGATTGATCTTTTTTTATTCTTTCTTCTCTTGAGTCCAGTTTTCATTCCACATATTGTAGAAGGGTACATAAATGACACTGAAAATTGCTACAACATACTTCAGTATTCCTGAAGTTAAAAAGGAAAAGATGATTTTGAAAACATGGAAAAGATTATATGTGATAGTTTAATAAGTCTCTTATTACTTGATATTTTAATTTGTTTTTCTTTTTAAGTATTATATCCCCATGAAATAGTGACAACACTACAAAAAAAAAAAAAAAAAAACCAAAATAAACCTAAACCAACCAACCAAAAAAAAAATCCCAACAAAACAAAACAAAACAAGAACCAAACCAAACAAGAACCAAACCAACACAAAAAAAAATATAAAACAAAACAAAAAAACCCCAACACAAACTCAAACAAACAGAAAAGGCAAGGCATTTTAATCTATTTTTGGATGGTAGTGACCTTAGAGTCATATCTAGTTCATAATTGTAATGGAGTTCTTTTCTAACAAATGGGGAAAATGATAAATTCATGTGTCGAGACTACAGCTAGCATTACTTATATGGTTAACTTGTTTTGAAGAAAAGTCTGTATTTACATTTTATAGCATATATTGCTAATGACAAATTTTTAAACCTGTGTATTGAGCAATGTAGTCTGTCTGCACTGCTTGGTTTTCACAGAAGCTTACCTTAGTTTCAGATACACATACAGCTATCTTGAGCCTTCCCTTCTGTTGTTGAAAATTTATTCTAGCACTGTAATTGAGAAGAACTACCACAGTTGTGGGATGTTATTTAATGTTGGCAAAGGCAGAACTGACAGCTTGGGCTAAATGAAAATCACTGAGAAATTTGTGATAGAAATGAGTGTAAACAGATGGTTTGGATTGAGCTGAAGTATTGTTGAACTTCTATTTTAGGATAATGGAATTATTTCTATCAAGATTTTTTTCAATGCACAGAAAATAAATGCTAACTTTAGAAAATCCTCAGTATGTTAAATTGTGGGAGCTAAATGAACCTTCTCATAAGTCTTACTTGATATGTGTGGCTAAGATTCTGCAGCTGGCCATGAAAGGCTGGGTGCATCTGTATGCAGTACTGATGGGTTTTTTAGAGGTATGGAGGAAAGGTACCATGCTTCTGGAAGAAAACATCTCATCTCTTACTGTCTGCAAACACATTACTCTTGAGTGTTGTCACTAAACACTCACTTGAAATTTAAATTCCTTGGACTTTTTTTTTTTTTTGCATTCCTAGCAAATTCTACAAAATCTGTTTAGCATAAGCATTCTCACTGTTTCAAAAAACTCATTTTAGTAAGATTGGATTTTACAGAACATGATACATATCAAACAAGTTTCTATTTAAGATTATAATAATTAGTTACAATTGTGTTCAATCGAACATTGCTATGGTGATGTTCCAGTTTTGTGTAATTTTGTAGAAAATCGCTTAACATGCATGTACAATCAATTCCACATAAATTATAATCAATTCAGCAACCCATTTCTTTTGGGAGCTTAAGTATACAGACCAATTTAAAACATAATAGCCTTTTATTACTATATTGTAATGTACTGATGTTTCATAGAATTAGCAGGATTTCTTTGTGGTTTTCCTCCTCTGAATAACAGACTTGTAAATAAAATCTAGGGAAGCAGGACACTAACTGGTGATGTGTATCTAAAGTGAAAGTTGATCAAAATAACGTAACTGATCCCTAACTGCAAAGAAATAGAGAAGAAAAAAGAAATCAGCATGTGATTATACTTCGTCAAACAATAAGTTCAATCAAGATGTAGCTGCATAGCTGAATATAGCTAAAATTATGTTAAATTCATTTTAGTTTATTTAAGAGGTTATTAAAACTCTTCTGTTCTAAAGAAAATCAGTTCACAGAAACCCTAAGTGCTATCTAAATCTATTTTAAATGTAAGAGGTTCACATAAGAACCAAATTCACCTCATCGAAATTCTGATGTGAAATTGATGCATTATAAGAAATTATTATCATTTTTTCTCTTTTTAGGTAATATAATATTTCTTAAAAACACATTCACAGGTCTTCTCAAGACTGAAAATTTTGAATAGTTATTGCTCATCTCTGACCTGACTGAATGGAGAGAGGAGGAGGAAAAAATCCAAACAATAATTTCTTAGTGATTTTAAACCTCATATCCCACTACTTTTTAGAAAGTCTTAACTTTTTATTTCACTAATGTGATCATGGAGAATGTATTTTCGTGGAAGGACATTGATATATTTCATATTGTAAATATTCTTCTAAATATCCCTTGCCTATCTAAATTAAGGCAGTATAGAAAAGAAAATTTTAAAAAGACAAACCACAATATCAATAGAGATCCCACAAACTATCAAGTACCTTACAAAGCTAATACAAGGATAGGAATAGGAGAAGTAGCATATACAATGTAGGAGTCGAAGAATCTATTGGTTTCACAGCTTCTTGGCATCTACTCTTTAGTTTTGATAACCTGATCGTTCTGTTTTGTGATATACATCAGGACCCAGTCTCACAAACACTAAATCTAAGAGGGAGTTATTTTGTTTACAATTACTGATATATTCTAATCATATACTGATATGTTTCTAAACAACTTAGCAATTCTTATTACTAATATTAAAAACCAATCCAAACATAGTCTTCCTTTCCACTTTTTCCACTAGTGATATAATTGGATAAAAAATACTGAATGCAATGTCATTACAAATGTGGAATGAAAAATTTTGTATAAAAAATTTGAATTTTCTTGTCCATAAGATACTAAGTCTAGGGAGCTCATCACATGCATGTAATTAGTAGTTCCTAGCGGATTTTAAGTTTTACATTTCTAGACACAGTCCCAAACCAAGGTAACATAATAATATCATCTTCATGTTTTAAACATAATTTCATATAGAATCCATGCATAGAATTATTTCCATTACAATAATATTCCTCTGAAGATTCTCACATTTAAAGATTTCAGTCCCCATTGTATGCATTGAAATCTCATAAGGAGTCCCTGAAGTATTTTCTAATCAGCTTTTTCACTGAGGAGATGCAGTTTGAAATATTACAGTCAAAAAATAAAATTCCAGTGTACCAAGACATTAGCAGGTCACTGCCAGAAAAAGTCATACACTTCTTCTCTGTCTAGAATCTTCAGCAAAGTAAACCAGATTGCCAGACTTGTGTATGTTTCTCAATTAAAGATGCCAAAACAGAAGACTATGTGGTATTAGCCATTTTGGTTAGTAACAAATGTTGAAGCTTAGATTTTCCATATATAGACCACCTTTTTATGCTCACTATTACAACAGACAGTTACATGTTTGCAATTCAAGTTGCTCTGTAAAGACTAAAAAGCAGGAATTTATGAGTCAAAGCAAAAAAGAAAGCCTTAGAAAGACTAAATTCAGAACAATAATCTTTGCGGTTTTAATTTCTCTTTCCTATTTGTACACTAAGCATATTTGTGTGAAAATACAATTTCTTTCTCCATCTTCCTGCGCAGTTTATTTCCCCTTAAGTTATAAAACTTTATCCGTGATATTGCAAGTGTTTACTATGGGAATGTTTGTATAGTCACAGAAGATTGAGTAAAGAATGATGAGGCAAGATCATCTTTTAGATGCTATATTAATTAATTCACTTGACATTTAGGTAACTATTTTGCATTTATTAATGTGGGGTTTTCTGCTTTTTCTACTATTTTCTTTTGTGTTTTGTGTTGTTAATTATCCTCATAGTCCTGAGGAATTATGATAGGTTTTAGGCCACCTACCTTAGACACTGAACTTGAAAGTTAATTTTAGACATATTTTAGCTAAACATCCTAAAATAAATGGCTAGGACATGTACATAGACAGAGGATAAATGTTGCCCTTCTCTTATGGTAAATCCAGAAAAGATGGATATCTTGGGATAAAAATATGAAAAAAGTGTGCATCTTTTTGATCCAGGTTTGTGTCAGAAAATTTGCCCCATTGCACAACACGCAAATTCTACTGGTGCTTAAAAAGATGAAGGCTTTGGAAAGATCTAATTCAGAAAGTAAGAAGGGAGGACAAACACTGAAAAGAATGTGATCTGAGAGCTGAAAGCTAAAGTTGAATGCTATCGCAACTGTAGCTGTGAAATGTACATAATGCTTTCGTCTTTTACTAAAACTATTAATTTGCTTAGGAAAATTTGGGAAGGGAATGTGAGTCTCCATTTCATTTAATCCTCCCTATCCTGGAACCAAATTCCTACCTGGAGAATGAAAACAAACATTCTGAGAAATTAATTCTAATTAGCCATTTTGTTGTCTCATTGACACAACCATTTAATATCTTATGCATTAAATTTTAAAGTTTTATTCCATTTTGGGGTTTGTGGTTTGTTTGTTTTTTTGTTATTCCAGTAACAGCCATTGCAGAAATCTACTTCTTTAATGATGACTTGTTACTTACATTTTCAAATACTAACAGAAATTTTACTAATCAGTTGCATGTTTATCAACTTTCTATCCACATAATGAGATGAATTACTGTTTACCTTTTACGTATTATTTGTTTATGAACTGAGATCCATCCAAACTGTTAGATAATTCATCATACTGCACTAAGCTGCTTATTACAAGTTGCTACAGAAACTGACTAAGAAGTTAGTATTCTGATCAGCTATGGAAATGTAATTGGTAGGAAAACCTGATCCTACAGATTTATTGGTGTGGGACAAATGAACAAACAAATGAACAAATAAAAATAAAAAGACAGAAGAGCAGAATGTGTCAGAACTAGAATTGAGAGAAAAAAATTATAGGTCAGTGTAGATTTTAAGGCTCAAAATTTGTTTGCAGTGACACACTATATTACAACAATCACAAACACAACATGAATCCCACTGTTTTTCATTATAATCTTTCTTAGTTTAGTAATGAGCTGCTACATTGCAAAATAATAAGAGGAGATTTTCTATTATACAACAAAATATTCTATTTTGCACAAAGCAATGCTGCTGAGGAAAGACATCTCATGCCTGGTAACTGACTAGTTTATTCCTAAACTTAAGATACAACTGTAATAAAAAATGACAAAAAAAAAAGATCCACCTCTAAGAATTACTTCTGAAATAATCAGGTGTTACGCAGGAAACTCACAAGAATGCAGTAATAGTACTCCAGCAATTCCTAGTGGCCCAAGACCCCCCTGCCTACTCACTGGCAGGGCAGTAAGGGAAAGAGAGAAAGCATTGACACTACGCAAGCACTCTTTAGCAACACCTAAACCGCTGGTGTATTTTCAACATTTTTTAGTAATAAATCCAAAACAAAGCTCCATACAAGCTTATTCAAAATATTACCAGTGTTACCACTTAAAATATCTAAGTAACAAGGCATATTTGTCACCAACCTGTATCACAAACGTTTAGTATTATTCTGATTGAAGTACCTCCTATATTGTACAAATCATCTTAAATTCTAACTAAATATATAGATAAATATATCACCTATGGAAGAAATTAAAGCATTGATTCAAAGCATTTCACACAAGTGTAATAAAAAATTAAAATTTTCTTTTTCTCATTTCCCCCAAAGTATGCATCGATATCAATACAATAATTGTTTTTCTCTTGTAGTATTAGTCATTGTATGAATCCACAGGGATAACCATGGAGACTTTGAGCCTGCGGTGAGCCATATGTCCTTTAGCATCCTGCCTGGATTATACAGATGATGTCAAGAAATCTCCAGGAAACAGAGGTCAAAATTACCATCAAAATATTCAAGCAACAATAATTGTATATCCTATAACAGGTATAATCTTTCAGCAGTTGGGTTGACACTGAGGTCTGAGTAACTAGAAAACATAATTCTATAGTAATTCAATATTAGTAAGAGCTGAATGTAGACAGTCATGTATAAAAAGAAGATGTATCAGAGTAGGCTGAATAAATATGTACAAATTTACTTTTTTTAAAAATAATATCAGAAGGTTATTTTCTAATTTAATTTGATATTTGTATGCCCTCCAGATATGTTGTCATGGGTTCAGCAGCAGCAGTCATTTTTCTCCTCCTTGGTAGCTGGTGTAGCGCTGTGCTTTTGATTTTGGGCCTGGGAACAGCGCTGATAACACCAGTGTTTCGGTTACTGCTTAGTGATGTTTTGGTCTGGCCAAGGACTTTCTGAGTTTCATGCTCTGCCAGGGAGGAGGGGAGCCAGGAGGAAGCAGAGGCAGGACACCTAACCCAAACTGACCAAAGAGGTTATTCCATCCCACAGCACGTCATGCCCAGGATGGAGAGCAGAGAGCAGAGACCCGGAAGGGTGGAGGTGCACTGCGTGGTCAGGCTTGGTATTAGGTGGTGAGAATTGTATTCTTTCCTTGTATTTGCCTTGTCATTATTATTATTGGTGGTAGCAGTAGTGGTCGTGTGTTATACTTTGGTTACTAAACTGTTCTTGTCTCAACCTGTGGGAGTTGCATTCTTTTCGATTCTCCTTCCCATCCCTCCGGGAGCGGGGGGAAGAAAGAGGGGGAAGTGAGTGAGAGAGAGAGAGAGTCTGCGTGAGTTAGGCTTAAACCACGACAAGTACAAATATATTTCAAAATCCTTCTGCGACCAATGAGAGTTGCCTAATAACATAAAATTACAATTTTATCTATTAAATAAATATATTGATAAACAAGCGGATGATCTTTGTCATGGTTTAAGCCCAGCCAGTAACCCAGAACCACACAGCTGCTTGCTCACTCCCCCCGTTCTTCCTCCCGGCGGGATGGAGGGGAGAATCAAAAGAATGTAACTCCCATGGGCTGAGATAAGAACAGTCCAGTAACTAAGGCATAATGCAAACCATTGTTGCTACCACCAATAATAATAATGTTAAGGGAAATAACAAAGGAAGAGAATGCAACAGCTCACCACCTGCTGATCAGTACCCAGCCCGACCTGAGCAGTGATCTGGGCCTCCCAAGTAACTGCCCCCAGTCTATACACTGGGCATGATGTGCTGTGGTATGGAATACCTCTTTGGCTAGTTTGGGTCGGGTGTCCTGTCTCTGCTTCCTCCCTACTTCCTCTCCTCCCTGGCAGAGCATGAGACTCCGAAAGTCCTTTGTCAGAGTAAACATTACTTAGCAACAACTAAATACATTGGTGTTATCAGCGATGTTCCCAGGCTGAAAGTCAAACACACAGCACTGAACCAGCTACTACGAAGGAAAAAAATTACTGCTACTTCTGAACCCAGGACAATCTTACATAAAATATTAGTGTTGCATGGTTGCTTGCTATGCAAAAGGACTATATGCAAAATAGAATGTTTGCATCTGAAGTTTAGCCAGACATATTAAGCAGTAAGAAATGAGCACAATACAAAAGTAATGTAAGGAAAAGAGGGTTTCAAACACTAAAATATTTGATATTAATAGCTTTTCTAGTGGTGGCAACTTCTAGTGAATTGAAAACATTTCCTAAACTATTAAAATATTTTGAGGGGATGAAATAACATGGTGGGCTTTTCCATAAGATCTAGCTGTCATTCACACAAAAATTAATTCAAAAGACTATCATCTGTGTTATTCAAGAAATCAATATGGATTTTTATGATTTTTTAATCTCTTGAATCTACAATAAATAAGAAGACATTTTACAATAACTTGCAGTGATAATAGTTATTCTAATATTAAACTTACATGACCCTAATTAGAAAGGAAATCTATGCACACACAGAGATATGTATAAGCTATCTGCCAGTTTGGGTACATAAAATCAAAGTGATTAGGTGATTTTATATATCAAAAATACCTATTTGCTCTTTTCCTGCAGGGGTATTACACAATTGTCACATTACACACTGACAGAAAAAACCCAAAATACTGACTTTGTCCATCAATTATTTTTCAAGTGGAAAAAAAGTTGAGTGAAAAAATGCAAATATCCACCAGCTCAATGGGGAAGGGGATGTCACTGTCAGCCCATTATAGCTTACACTTGTAGAGAAAATATTTACAGGAAGTAATTTTGTCTTTACCAAGAACATCTGTGCAAGTCAGTCTCACCCTTGGATAGCTGAAAGCAGTGGGGCATCTCTTTGAAGATGACTGAACATTAGCAGGATATTGATGTCAAAGCAGACTTTCAAAGCATTGCTTCTTATGGATTAAATTTAGGAAATGTCAGGTCTGAACTAACCGATGTCATGATGGCCATGATAAACTTTACTCTGGGCTACCCTTCAACCCTGTCCAGGGTCCCAGTGTTTGCTGTTGCTGTGCCCACTGCTTTGTTGGTCTCCAGTCACATCAGAGCCTGGGCATGGACTTCATGACCCAAGCAGGAATTTAAGCCCATTAAATGGTGAATACACAGTTATTGCAGAATCCCATTTACACAGTTATGTTGGTTTCAGTGTCAAAGCAATCTTCTTTTGTTTGAGTTATTATTTTGTTCCAACAGTTCAATTCAATATAATCTTTGCAAAAACATGAAAACAAACTTGCCACATCTAACCTATAGGTTTTCAGAGATAAATGTTTGTTTCCATATTATTAAGTTCAATTTTTTTACTTTATTTTATTATATTATTAAATTTAAAATATTTTTCCTCCAAGAAAACTATTTACTGTAAAAGTGACTTTAAACTGCAAAATACACAGTAAGTTGAAAGACATTTATCAGAGGAAAGACATTATGTTTTGTGTTATTTTCTCCTCCGGTTTGAAATCACAGAAAAAAAGCAGAGGTACAGGCAAGGACAGCAAGAAGTGCAAAAGGGGCAACATGTGATCTTAATTTCTGTGTGTTCACAATGAAAGGACTATGGTAGAATAGAATATATAACATTTTGCAGAAGTGGGAAGCTTTTTACCAGCCAGAGAATAAAAGAGAAAGAGGAAAGGAATTTTGGGAAAGGATAAGAAAAACAGTTGACTTACATTTCCTGTTATACAATGCTAAAATAAATACTAAAATAAAAAAAAAAATAAAAGTTTGAGAACAGTTTTTGTTATCACGTGCAATGCAGTTTATGTACGCTAAAACCTGACCTGTTATTACATAATACGGAGTAAACTTTTACTGAACCCTTGTTAACAAATAATTACTAACACAAAGTAACTCAATGGATATATGGTATAGGGAGAAATAATTAACTATTTATGTAAAATATTTCAGTGTTTAGCAGTATTGTTTGCTACAAATGTCAAGTAAAAATTAATAAATGCTACAATTGCCAGACCCTAATGGTACTTACTGGGTACTTTCTGTAAGTGAGGGAATTGATTTTCCATAAATAAGAAATTACAATGCAGTGTGATAGCACACATTTGATCTTGATTGAACCTCTGAAAAATGCTCTTTTTTTATTTTTTCATCATTTTTCTGCTGTTAATAAATATGATGTAGTGCTAATGAAGTATACATTGGAACTGTGCCAAATTTGCTATTTTGGGCAGACTGCCATATTATTTGTATTTCACTGTAATGCAATTATAAACTTCTAAAGTTCTTCTGTTTCAAAGAGAGTTGGGGATGGTCAACACTTCATGTTTTCATGACTCTCTACAGAATGTAGAGAAATAATAACAATGACCTTCTGCAGCATTGCTATGTTAACCTTTATTTGTATATTTAGTACTGTTAAAAGTTTTATTGTTGGCTTTTCACCTTACTTGTTAGTAAAAGATTTTCTTTAGCAATAAATGCTAGATGAGACAATAAATATGGAAAAAGAAGGGTAATTGATTGCTTCAATGAAATCTGATACAATCATACTAAATCTATTATCCATCACCATATACCAATCAGGATAATATATATATTAAAAAAAAAAAAGAAAGAAAAAGAAAAAACCCCATGCAAAAAAGTACTTCTTAACAAAATCCCACAAATGCAGCAAAGGTAGGCTAACTCCAACCTGTACATAATGAGTAAATGTTGTTTATTTGATTTTAGAGGGCAAAAGTTAAAAATATTTTTTACAAGTCATGTAAATAATTAAACAAATCAAGGACTCCTAGTAGTATATCTGGGAGAAGCAAAACAAACATTTTTTTCATGGAAGACATTAACTTTTTTCAAGAAAATCAAAAAGAAAATATAAGTAGATCAGAACATACAGATAAGAAATTGTGAATTTTTATACTTGTATTTCCCCTGGCATTGATTAAATATACACAAGATACTGGGGTGCAGCTGTGACCTTAGATCAGATTTCATCAAAGTCTATCCAGTAACAGTTTATCCAGTTTGTATCTTACTTCCTTTATAAAATATTCCATCTGAGGGAAAGCAGCTAGAAAACAGAGAATTAACCAAAAAAGTCTCATTATATTCAGAAAGGAGGTGAGGGTTTAACAATTCCATCAAACTATTTTGTGCAGCCAGTTTCATCATTCTGTCTTGCCAGTTAACAAGTGCCTTAAACACAACAGGATACATTCTGCTTTGTAGGTGCCAAAGACAGTTACAAATTTCTATCATGAATTTCCAAAAGAGTGATTGTCATGGGTTCAGCAGCAGCAGTCATTTTTCTCCTTCTTGGTAGCTGGTGCAGTGCTGTGTTTTTGACTTTGGACCTGGGAACAGCACTGATAACACCACTGTTTTCAGTTACTGCTTGGTAATGTTTTGGTCTGGCCAAGGACTTTTTGAGTTTCACGCTCTGCCAGGGTGGAGGGGAAACCGGGAGGAAGCAGAGACAGGACACCTGACCCAAACTGACCAAAGAGGTTATTCCATACCACAGCACGTCATGCCCAGGATGAAAAACAGAGAGCAGAGACCCGGAAGGGTGGGGGTGCACTGCGAGGTCAGGCTGGGTGAGCGATTGTATTCTTTCCTTGTATTTGCCTTTTGTCGCTATTATTATTGGTGGTAGCAGTAGTGATTTGTGTTATACTTTAGTTACTAAACTGTTCTTGTCTCAACCTGTGGGAGTTGCATTCTTTTGATTCTCCTCCCCATCCACCTGGGAGCAGAGGAAAGAAAGAGAGGGGAGTGAGTGAGAGAACGGGCTGCGTAATTTACAGCTTAAACCACGGCAGTGATGTATTACCAAATCAAGTTTTTTCAGGAAGAATTGTCGCATGGTGATTTAGGAAAAGGGCTTGAGTCAAATGTAGATTCTCCTTAACCTAGACTGCATTTTTGAGGCAAAATTATTGCTTTTAACATTTTAGGGGGGGTTATAAAAAAAAAAAGATGCTGAAGAAGTATAGGACAATAAAAATCATAGCATTATGCTATGGCTTAACCGCATCTGGCAACTAAGTCCCAACGAGCCACTTGCTCATCTCCTGCTTTCTCCATTTCTGAGCAGTCTGGGGGGGAGAATTGAAAGAAAGTAAAACCTGCAGGTTGAGATAAAAGCAGTTTAATAACTAAAATCGAGTATTACTTTTATATACATTATATATATTAATAAAATATAAAAGTATAAATATATAAAATATATAATATATGATAGATAATATATAATCTGTAGCATATAATGGGTAATATATGATATATAGTATATAATATATATAAATATGAAAGCGTACATACTTTTACATAGTACTAATAATAATGATAAGGGAAATAACAAGGAGAGATATATAAAACTAAAAGGAGAAAAAAAAAAAAAAAGCAGTGATGAACAATATAATTTCTCATCACCAATACCCAGCCCAACCTGAGCAGTGATCAGTTCCTTTCAGGTAATTTCTCCAGTTTATATATTGGCCATCACATGCTGTGGTATGGAATAACCCTTTGGCTAGCTCTGGTCAGGTGTCCTGTCTCTGCTCCCTCCCACCTTCTTGTGCCCCTGTTTATGGGCAGAGCATGAGAAACTGAAAAGTCCTTGGGCAGGGTAAATGGTACTTAGCAACAGTAAAGCATTGATTATCAGCATTATTTTCTGACTAAAGCCAAAACATGGCACTGCACCAGCTACTAGGAAGAAAATTAGTTTTTCTTCTGAGCCAAAACCTGGACATGTTACCTTAGCAGCCCAAAGTCCTATGGGGACTAAATTGTGTGCATTTTGTCTGTCTGATCACTTGGCATATCCGCTTGTGCTACTCATTCCTGGAACCTGATCTCTCCTTTTCTGATATTTTTCTTAATATAACAGCAAAAAAGCATAGCATAGCATAGTGTAACGTGGCATAAGATAACCTCTTCTACAACATGACTTTTCATTACAGAGCTTTGCCAGAAGGTGCTATGCCTTCGTCAAAGCAATGACACTTTGATAAAACACTAGTGCAATACACCATCAAGAAGCTGCATAGGGTAATGTATTGGTGTAGTGCATCAAAACTCCAGTGCTCATGAGGTGCTTGATCCTGCCTCTGTTGAAGTCTGCAGAATGTTAGCATCGAGTATAATGAAAAGGATTACAACCATAATGTGGTTTGCACATAATTACTTTTATATCCTTCTTTTTTAATTTTTTAAGTCTTTTTAAGTTTGCCACATTTAGTACTTAATTTAGTATTTTAATGAAGTTTTTTTATTATAGGATTTAAGAGAGAAATGCAGTAGATTATCAAATGTGTATGCATTATTCTTCCTCTCCAAAATCACTGCACATTTATGGAATAATAAAAGGAAAGAATTTTGAATTTGCATGGCTTACACTGTGAGAGACTTTGTTGCGGATTTGGGATTAAAACCTTAAGCACCGGCAACGTAAAACATATTTCTGCTAGAAATGCCATAAGAATCTGAGACTACAATAACAGCAATAATGGCCTATGCAAAAGATCACATGTATCAGCAGTATCCTGCCCCTAAGAATGCCTAAATGTAAGTGGCTTAGGCAAAAACTAAAAAAAAAAAAAAACAACAAAACAAAACCAGAACATGCATATTTTTCTACCCAGTGTTTGGCACATTCAATGTCTTTGCTATTCTTCTTTACCACTTTTGTGCTCAGTCTCAAAGAATGCCTTTTCACAGCCTCCTAAGACTTACCATCCTGTGGTTGCTCCTAGCAGCATATGAAATAATAAAAAAAAAAGATTAAGATAAAGAAAAAGATTATTTTTCTGTGGGCTTAATAGAACAAGTTTAGGATCTTTCCAGTGCTATAATTACACAATCCTTAGTGTCATTAAAAAATTATACATTTTTATATATATATATCTGTTTTCTGATGTAAAAACTAATTGTGGATTGTTGTGTAATGATTACCACCAGGTTAAATTCACCCAAGTCAGTAGAATTTGAGGGCTGAATGTCACTTAAGTCCTTCCTAAAATGCTGAGTGAGATTTCTATTATGATTTTTAAATAATATGTGTGACATAGACATATAAAAACTTTTGAGCACCAGCTTTCTTGTAAACAATAGTGTATACTATCTTGCAGGATGGACTTCACCATATTTTCCAGCTTATGTAGTAGTGAAAACCTTAAAAACATACATATTGCAAAAATACTTTACAGCTTAATTCATTACCTCCTAAAATTTGTTAGTTTTTGTATCCATAGTAGTGAATTTCTTTAAAGAATATAATTGACATAGACATTAAGCCAAGAAAAAAACAAACATGGAAATAGAAAAGCTATTGAAGTGAAATTCAGAGAATTTTTGAAGCTTTTATAGTCTTCAAGAAAATCCTTGAAAATGTAGCCAAATACAGTGGATGGATTATTTATTGAGCAGCCTTCGAGAAACCAATGTCTTAATTTTTTTGATTCCTGGGAGCTTTCAACTCTCACAGTTTCACTTTCAGTTTTCTAAAGGCATACTGCAACAAATATGCTTTAATATGCTTGCTTTCTCTTTCTTCCTTCCACTTCCTGACAAAGGAAACAAAATGAATTTACCTTTATAAACATTTACAAACATTAAGGCAGTATGCTTTTTTCCTTCTGGGACTCTTTGGATATTGAAAGTCCAGAACTGAAAAAATGTGATTTTCCTAAGTTTAGATACTAGATCCCATAAAATGAAAGATCATTTCATCATTTAAATAATTGAGACATACTGTTTTCTAAATACTGTGTAGAGCAACCTTGGCTAACCGGAATATTTGGTGCATATGACAGTGTGTTCTTTTTTTTCTAAAACCAATCAGAACTGTAACAATGACTGTAAAAGGAAATATTGCATTACTACCTCAAGATGTTGGTTACTTTCATACTGAGCCCAGTGAAGGCTACTTAGTGATGAGAAACTACAGTAATAAATAAGACAGAGAGAATGTCCACTTACTGTCAACAAGGTTTACTAACAGATTAATTTAATAAGAATTGTGTGTGTTTTTAAAGAGGGCATAAGAATTAGAGGGAAATATGGGTGAGTCACTCTTCCCTCTTCCAGAATTTACATCCAATAAATTTAGGTTTTATGACTGAGAGAAAGACAACCTCTTGAATATCAGGTCAAAAGAATACAGCTGTCATACCTCTTACTTCTGTATTTTGAACTACAGCAATGGAAATAGAGTATATAACTCATGCAGACAGCTCAGAGATGGTGAGGTTGTAAATCCTGAAACATGTTTAGCAAAAAGTGAACTTCTAAACAGATGTACTCAAATCATAAAATCCTTACCTGAAGGTACTCTTAAATCTATTTGTAGATATCTTGTCCAAATCAACCGGTGTGGTCATCAGGAACTCATCAGCTGAGGATATTTTATCAGCATAGCTGCATCATTAAAATCTGAATATAGCATAAAATAAGGTTGGGATTTTTTTAGCCTTAAATATCAGTTTCACAGCCAAATTTCACGGCCAGCAAACAACATTAATAAAAGCTATAAGATGCATACAAACTTATGCATAGAGCTGGAAGGGAGCAAAACGACCTGAAAATTAAAAACAAATTGAGAGATGCAGGAAAAATAACAGTGACATTAAGTAAGTGAAAGAACAGCACAAGCGCTTTCACACAGAGTCTCTTGATAGCAAAATGTCAAAAGAGTAACCACCACAAAGGAAACCTGCAAGAAAGAAACTGTCTATGGAGCACTACATTTAATCACTGTGGAGAACAGCAGATGGTCTAGGGAAGTTTCACAATTTTTAACAACAACTCAGAGAAAAAAATCTTCTCAAAAAGTTTGAATCCGTGCTAATAGTTTTAACGTATGCTCTATCGCAATTGGCAGAAATTTATACTTTAGTGAAATAAGTTTTCTTTATTATATTTTAACATCATTGTTAATGGAGGATTTTTAAAAAGGCAATGACAATTCATCTAGCACTGAAGTCAGATGAAGTCAGTTTTACCTTTTTAGCAGTGAAAAGAGAGTAAGGCCTCAATAAACACATTTAAATATCATAACCTAAAGTCTTATGTTGGTCTTATTCTGAGATTAAAAACTATCAATAGAGTTTTAATGGAAATAATTAAAGAAAATTTTACACCACTTTATCATGCTGCTTGTTTGCATAGATTTTTCAGAAACCACTCAGGTATCTGAGCATATATATATGTATCTATAAATATGTATGTATCACACATATATTTTATATGCAAATATATTTCATTTAAGGAATGAAGAAATGAATCAGTGATCGGTTTAGTAGAATTAATATTAAGAAACTTCCCATTGCTCAATCTTGGTAAATTTTTAAAAATGAGCTCAAAGAGTAACAGGTGAAGTGAGTTCCTCAGGTGAAGGCTCCAAAACAATGGCAATAGTCCATGCATCCAGTTCTTCTGAACACTTGGCAGAATATGACCTATATCAAGAATATGGAGTAATAATTCTTCCAGCAAAAGGAGTCCATAGAATGGTGCTTTAAAAAAATATAATAGTGCTTTAAAAAAAAAAAATGGTGCTAAATTTCTGCTTCATGGTTTAGACTAGATCAATAGTATAAGTATTAAAGTGTTAAAGTTGTAAATACTATACTGTTACGTTTCCATTCCATCTGAACTAGAGAAGAGAAACAAAAACTAGACAATCAAACAAGACTTTCAGAAATATTAGATTTACTTGACATCTATTTTCCTCTTTTTACTCTATCTTATTAAAACAGCTATTTCATGAAACCATTTCTTGTTGGATCCAGGAAGAACCTGCACCATCTCTCTCAGCTTTTTGACTGAATAGAACTTACCAAGAATGTTTGCAAAGCCATGATGGAGTTTTTTTTTTTTTTTCACAAACCATTCACAATTAGAAAATGGTTTTTATGTAGCAGACAAAAACAACAAATGGAAATGTCGTATTTAAATACATAGACAAATTGTGAGCAGTGTGAATGCTCTAATTTCTGTATGTTCTCATAGTCAGCTTGCTTTGCTTAAACTGTGTGCCTCAAAGAATAAGGTGAAATAACACACTTTTTCTAAACATTACAGTAATGGCTACTGCTGATTACTTCGAACAGAATCTGTTTCTCACACTGGCCACATAAAAACATTAAGACTTTTGAGGATCTTTATTGGCACTTCAGCGTCAGGCAGTTCCTCCTCAATAGACTCCTCAGTATTCAGGCTTGGGCACATTTGTTCTCTAAGTTCAGTGAAAAGATACATTATTCATAAAGTTTGATACAATGTATTAGAGTCTAAATAGTACACAATGGGTTTCCAGATGTTCATTGAATTAGTCCAAAAGAATGGAACCTTTTCTGTGATTTTTAGGCTCTCTTTTATGATATGAAACTCACTTATTTTCATTTGTGCATCTAACTTCAATTGAATATTAGCATCTTGGTATGTTTACCATGTTCTCAAGGTCCTGTTACTATTGATGATTTTTGTTCAACTCAGTCGTGGTATACAATATTACAGGTGCTTTGTGTCAGCTTTTGTTAATCTTGGATTATTCTGTTTGTTAATTCACTACCTAGCTCTTTGACATGTGCGTTTATTTAAGGAAAATGAGTGTAAACACACTCTTCTTTTTCAGGGACTTTTGTATTATTTTGGTCTACACCATGAAAAGGCAGCAGCATGGTGAAAAGAGATTCTGTACTATAGCTGTACTATTTTTTTTCCAGCAAACAAAAGGAGTATGAGCAAGAAATAAAAAACATGAAAGGCTATAAGACATTGACACAAAGACAAGCATCTTTTTGCGCTTAGAGCAACTAAGTCTTTTAAAAGAAACTGAATAAAGTCAGTCATCAGCAAAATTTACTAAATTTGTTCAGTAAGAATTTCTATGACCAAATGATAAAGCTTAAATCAACAAATGTTTCATGATCTGCATATATTTTTTGAGTAACTGGAAATTTTATGGCAACACATAAGTAGTAAAAATCTAACAGTGTGGTGAAGTATTATAACTTCTTATTCCGACATGTCACTTCAGTTTATATATTTATTGATTTTTCTGCTAGTTCCCTCTAGAATAGTGTTTGAAAACACTCATTTTCTCCACCTTTGCAATCAATTCATTTTTTTTTAATGGAGAAGTAAAAATGTCTTTATGCTGTCTTTTGAGGATGTAAACACATGATTCTATTTGAAAATATTTGCATATATGTATTTTTAATGCTGTTAAAATGGAAATAATGTGAAACTTACAAGACTAAGTCTGAAGGATAGAACATTAGCCTTTTTTTTCCATCTATAATACAGTCTGAAAGTATTTCCATTAAAAAGAAGAAAAAAAAACCCAAAAAACAAAAAAAAAAGCCCCCCACTGGAATAAACCAGTGGAAGGCCCTAAATATTATATTTCTTGCATATAGGAATAATTTGTACTCCCAATAAACTTAGTTTTGCCTCAGCTGATACTGTAAGCACACAATAATGGCAATCCAAGATGTCAGTATGGCTCTATTGGCTTAGGGCAACTCAACCAGTTTCAAAAAATGTAATTCATAAAACTTCCCAAAATATCGGACTCATAATTATGTACATTTAAATAGTCTGTTTGAGATCATGAATAATTTGAGTTATTCAATAAATATTAAATCTAAAAACTATGTGTGTAATCTCATCAGAAGCCTGCATAAGAAAAATATTGCTCAATGTCCAATTGGAAAACAGTAACGATTGGTGTCCTCAGGGATTGGTGTTGGGACCAATCTTGTTCAACATCTTTGTCGGTGACATGGACATGGAACTGAGTGCACCCTCAGTAAGTTTGCTGATGACACCAAGCTGTGTGGTTTGGTTGATACGTTGGAGAGAAGGAATGCTAACTTCATGACATTTAACCAAGCTGAGTGCAAGGTCCTACACCAGGGTCAGGGCAATCCCAGGCACACCTACAGGTTGAGCAGAGAAAAGAGAAGAAGTGGAGAAGAACTTGGGGGTGTTGGTTGATGAGAAACAACCTAAGCGAGCTTCAGTGTGCGCTTGCAGCCCAGAAAGCCAACTGTATCTTGGGCTGCATCAAAAGGAACATGACCAGCAAGTCCAAGAAGGTGATCCTGCCCCTCTACTCTGCTCTTGTGAGACCCAGCTTGGAGTACTGTGTGCAGTTCTGGTGTCCTCAACATAAAAAGGACATGGAACTGTTGGAACAAGTCCAGAGGAGTCCATGAGGAAGATGCAGGAGCTGGATCACCTCCCGTATGAAGACAGGCTGAGAAAGTTGGATCTCTTCAGCCTGGAGAAGAGAAGGCTGCGTGGAGACCTCATAGCAGCCTTCCAGTATCTGGAGGGGGCAGACAGGGATGCTGTGGAGGGAACTCTTCCTAAGAGACTGTAGTAGTAGGACAAGGGGTAACGGGTTCAAACTTAAATGAGGGAAGTTTAGATTAGATATAAGGAAGAAGTTCTTTAATGTGAGGGTGAGGGTGGAAAGGCATTGGGTTGGGTTGCCCAGGGAAGTTGTGAATGCTCCATCCCTGGCAGTGTTTAAGGTCTGGTTGGACATAGCCTTGGGTGGCATGGTTTAATTGGAGGTGTCCCTGACCATGGCAGGGGGTTGGAACTAGATGATCTTACCGTCCTTTCCAACTCATTCTATGATTCTGTGATTTTATGAGTAAGTTCTGCAGCTAGGTAGGATTTTTTTCTGACTTCTGAGATCCTTTTCAGTTTTGACATGTGATCAGCTTTTTATATATAATGACTTAAATGTTTTTAGGCTAAAAGAATAACAGGAAGAAAAAAGCAATATATAGTTTATGCAAGAGCACAAGAACATACTTGTGTTCAAGCATAAACAAAATAAGCATCAACAAAGGAATCAATGAAAATTTTATATATATCTTTATATATAATTTATTTTTTATATATAATAATTTTTTGTTAGGTGGAAAGAGTAACAGGCAGCAAAAAACAATGTATAGTTTATGCAAGCACACAAGGCATATGTTACTAACCTAACAAAACAAATATCAACAAAAAATATTAATGAAATTTTGTCTTATGTTTGCAATTGACTGGTAATGAATAATTTAGCTTAATAACTATGATTTACAAATAACCTATTTGATTTGCCATTCAATTTAGTGCAGCTGAGCGTAAAATCATGTTCCAAATTTTGATGTTAGAATTAATTTAGTGTAAGGTAAAGTAAAAAGACTGGCAATCTTGCTTCCTGTTTCTAAACACATTGCTAGTCCTTGGTATCACTTTTGGATTTGCAAAACAAATCAACGATATGCATAAACACTATTTCAGGGTGTATGTACAATATAATAAATTGCTACATTGGAGATAAAAGAAACAAAATGGCAAACTGGCAAAACAGAGAATATATGATTATCACTATATATAATCTTATTATGGAAAGCTATAAAAAAACAGCAACTCAATTAACCCAGTTATACTTCTTCAATATTTTTCACCATTAGAATATACTAAGCAATACATCAATAACACAGAAGGAAAAAATAATTAAAATTAATAAAACTGAACATACTTGATTTCATTTTCAAGTGCTTATTTGATGATTGTGTTGATGAGAAGTTGATGTCCTTTGAGAGACAAAAAAGCATTCACATTCGGGTATGTGAGATATTGAAATCCAAGCATACTGGCTTTTTAAAACCAGCTAGCATATGTTTATATGTAAATGATGTTGCAGCTGAAATCACAAATCACATTTCAACTATTTTAAAACAGATCCCTGAATTACAAAACCTGATGATTCTAGAAGCAGGTGGTTTTGAAACAAATATCAGACAACGTTGTTCTGAAATGCAGCCTCCCTGAGGATTTTTCAGGGTAACAAGGTAAACAATATACTCTGTGTAATTATTGCAGGTACTTTTCTTCCTTTTCTTACATGATGAAAAGCCAAATATCAGGACAAAATAAGGAGACATTAATTAACTTACATAGTCAGTTGAATGCATCAGCTAAAAAAGCTGCTTTCCACCTACACTGTTTTAAAATAGTATTAGAATAAAATTAATTCTAAGAGCAAAAATGCATATGATGAAAAATTCCCCTCTGTAAGAAGTGATCATTAGTAATAACGTGGGGACCTTGTCTAGAGGTAACGTTTCAAAATTGTTTTGTTCTTGACTAAGTCAGTGATATAACATTACACATTCAAATTTCTGTGAATATACTTGGGTAATACATAATATAATTCAAGCCCAGGATACCTGTATCATAATACCTAGAATTCTAAATCTAAAGCTATATTGAAAAAAAACAACCCTTCTGCCACTGAAGAAAATTCATATGCTTTTAATAGTGGAGTAACTAGTAGAGGAATGATTAGTATAAAAGTGTGATCTCAGGACTATTTCTCCTATATATGTGTTTGCAGGAGATCAGGAAAAACGTGACACCGACCAATGTGATCGAACGCTGAACAATTTATTGTGTGCAAGCACCCCTTTTATAGAAAAGTTACAGAACACCAGAACATTCCACAACAGTTGATTGGTTCCGCCTCCGAGTCAGATCCTAGCAACGGCTCGTGATTGGTGGCAGCGCCTGGAGCTTCTCTTTATGTCAGCAAGTGGGCGTCCCCTTCTGGCGGGCTTCTGGAAAGGTGTCCTATAGTAACCCCTCCAGCAGCCTCTCACAGCCTCAGCTCACTAGACGGGTGGGGCTAAGCCAAGGGCTGGATTGCTCGCAAAGCCACTCTCAGTGAGAAATGCCTCTACATGTGTTATTACCCCAAACCATCTTTCCTGTCTGAGAAGGTAAAGTTTAGTAGTCTGAATAATATTCTAATGCTTTTAAACTGAGGAAGATAAAATTTCAGCCCTAGCTATTGTTAAAAGTTTTACATACAAAAATAAATAAAATCCATTAATTTAAACAGTAATTTATCTGACTTCAGCCAGACTAATGCAGCCTCCATTGTATAGTGATACATGTTGCCCCTGAAAAGCCTGTTGACCATAAGTGTTTGAATGGCATAATCTAATTGGTCTGATATGGAAAGTAAATACCTGGAATCAGTTCAAATTCAAGTGAAGAATATCAGCTTTGCTAAGCTACCAATTAAAATACTACAAATGATTTTCTCTTGAAATTTTGAAAATGGCATTGCTCATTACTATTACTAAATTCCTAGTTTTAGAAATCGTCACAGTCAGTATATTGATTTTGAAAGTTCTACTTCTGTAACATTGAAGTGTTAATGTGGAGTGTTAATGTGTTTCCCTTTCAAAATCCAGCTTTCTTCATGAAGTGCCATGAATCTTAAGTAAGAGTGATCTTAAGATGGGACAAAGGCAGGTTTTTTGATATCATTGTGGGTTTCAGTATGAGACTTCTGAAAATATCTTAATGATAGGAAAACAAGATTTTGTGCATTAGGTGCACATTTCTAGGTGCATATTTTCCATGGAGGTTGACAAGCCTATTATGCTTAGTAGACTGAAATGCACATATATATTCCACATATGGTGTGAAATGAAATATAATGAAGATTTTTTGTCTTTTTTTAAATATTTTTTTATATTCACAGTGTTGTTATTTTTCCTTGTACCTAAACAGACATTCTCTTACAAGCCATAGAGAAATCACTCTAAAGGAACTGCTTTTTCTGTGTCTTTAATGGAAACATGTCATTCTTCAATTTAATAATTTTAAACACTATGTATTAGAATTACGAGTGAATAGAGAATTGCTGCAAGCAATATACTGATGTAAAAATTGATGCAATAAAGGTTAGCAAAAGCATGAAGAGTAGAAGCTTGCATGATGAAAAATATTTTGGAGCAAAATATAAATTTTACTTCAACTGCAATAGTACGAATCCCAGAAGACAGCTATAAAGTTATTTTTTTTGAATAGGAGGTACAATGTAATTTCTCTTAAAAAGGATAGTCTGGTAATCCAAAGATCCTGGAAGACAGCAGTCTAAGAATAAAATGCACCAACAGTAAGCAATTTGTGACACAGCTGCTGAAACTTGGAGAACTCTACCATTCTCTTTCTTCATGAAATATCTATTAAAAAAAATGCATTAAATACTGTTCATCTGTTATGCTATGCCAGCAAGATGATTCCTAAGAGTGATGTGATGTGGACTCAAACCACACATCAGGCGTCAAATGGCAGAATAACAAATGAAGTTTTCTGCCAAGGAGGGACAATCAAGCAGATGTTTATTCCATAACAACTGAGAAATTCCTTGAGCATAAAGATAAGGGTACTACATAATGCTTTTATTGATTTTTAAAAGGCACTTCATAAAGTGTGTCAAAAGGATCATTCTGCATCTTGGAGTATCACAGTATCCTACAAAGCTAAGAACAATTACTCCTGACTTCAACAAAAATATGGAAAGCGCAAAGAAAATTAGTAGTTCACTCACTGATGGTTTTCTCCTCAGACATTTCCTTTCACCTCATCTAGCCAACCACATTTTATGAGTACATCTGAGAAGACAGCTTAAATTAAATTGTCAAAGCTGATCTCTGCTTTCTAGACTGTATTAACCCCAAAAATTTTGGAGCCAGCACATCAAAATCTTGAAGATGCCTTAAGATTTAGATTTCAGATTAGGAAAAGGCAAGAAAATATTGTCTGAACAAAATGAATAAGCTAGTTAGAAAAAAACAGTAAGTTTGAAGCAGAAACAGATGAACTGCTTCAAGTAAAAACTTTCAATAGGAAGAATCTTGTTAGCTGAATAGCATGAAGATGCAGAAATGGTAATAAATATACTGCAGCAGAAACAGATATCAGAGTTTAACCTTTTCAGCAATAATAATATTTTTCTCTATTCTAATACATAATTGCAAATTAAGAGGAAATAAATATGCTTTTTATTCTGCATGACTAAGAATAATTCCACATGACACGAGTATGAAGTACATGAAGAAAGAAAAACATCTTCTAAAAAACACCAGGCAGACTGGATTGTCTTTAACAGAACTACTTTACAAACTTTAACACAAGGAATAGTTAAAAGAGCTAGAGGTCTGAAGACAAAAGGAAAGTACACATACTGTAACCACAATGTGCTTACTATAGGGTTCATTTCTCTTGAGAGGGATAATGATATTTATACTGACGCAGAATGCTAGTGGAAAGGAAAGTGAGCATAAACTGAATGTGAATCTATTTCAGATCTAATTGGGAAAATTTCCTGTATACAATGTAATAAAAGTTTTTAAATAATCTTTAGAGGTTGCCTACCTCTGAAGGGATGTCTAGAAATGCTACGGGTTTTCAGGAAGAAGCTAAAAATTTTTAAAAAAAGATTCTTGTGGTAGTACTTTGCAGCAGTAATAAATTGCTCTTTGTTTCCTTTTTTCCTAATTCTGTGTCCCGAACCACATAAGAAAATATTATTAGAGAAACCACCTGACTTTTGCAACCAGAAATGCTTAATCATATGCAGAGGCAGGTTTACTGAGAGTATTTAGACATTTGTATGATATTGTATATTGCTTATATTTTATATATCATGCAAACTGTATCATCAAGCAATATTTTCCAATACAAAATTATCTGAATCAGAACTCAAAATATATTCATTGTATTCTTGACTTGTAACCTTTTACTGAAAGTTTGTAATTTGTGAAGTGAGTGCAATGGTTGTTCCAATGAAACATCCGTTTACATACACTTTTTCCATTTGAAAATAGAATGATCATATTAATCTTATTTTTGCATTTACATAATTTATTTTTATTTTTGAGGACATGTATAGCAATACAATATACAGTAACTGAAAAACAGGCAGGAAGAGTACTGGAGATGCAGTAAGTTTCCATTAAATTGATTTATCCTGAGAAATTCTAGGGGAAGAAACTTAAGGCTGGGTGATTAACTGTACATTAAACCAAGTTATAACAATGTATTTTGTAGTTCTAAAGCTACTGGCAAGCTGAATTCTTTCTTGATGTTGAAAAGGAAATGTTATTGAAAACATGTGTGCCAATTTATTGCATTTAATATATCAAATATTAAATGCACAACTTTAAAAGATATGAACTGAACTACAAAGCATGGATATGAAAAACAAATTTAACAAGACATCTACTCAGTTTCTTTTTTCTATTGTAAAGCTCTATGTGTGTATAAAAATATATATGAACGTTGCTGATGTCTTTGCTGTTTCTTTCAAACTAACTCCACCTATATGTAACTAAATGAAGAAAATTAAGGAAAATGGAAACACTAATAGTTTCCACAATAGAAATTTGCGTGATGGTGATTATGCCCCTTGTCCCCAAATTATTTGCATGATAATAAACCACAAAAAAAAAAAAGAAAAGAAATAAATCTGGTTGCTAGGTAATTATGTAATTATGTTTGTCACTGAGCAAAAGGGAAAAAAAAATCCACACACACTACCAAGGAGAAACACTTTTAGTGTAAAGTGTCCTGGACCAAAGGGAACCAATGTGAAAAAATTTCACAGACTTTGAAAATGCTTCATCCTGTTCTTAGGCAACAATTAAACCTGTTCTCGAGATGTGTGACCAAATACCACAATGCCTCGAGAAAACAATTGTTCATACACATACCTGTCTAGAAATACAAAGAAAGAAAGTATGACTCTTCTGAATATCCCAATTGGAATTCTAGTCCACTAGTTTTTACCTTTTTCTGGGAAGGTAATACCTTCCCATCTATTGTTATTCAGAAGTGAACAGTACAACTAAACATGGGGTATAAAATAACTCAGTGTCAAATACAGTGGATGGCATGGGCATCACTTTATGATTCTTTTGAAAACAAGAAGCCACAAAACCTGTATGTCGTGGGTTAAGCCTCTCAGCCACGCAGTTTTCTCACTCACTGACTCCCCCCTTTTTCTTATCCCCACTCCCGGAGGGATGGGAAGGAGAATCGAAAGAATGCAACTCCCACAGGTTGAGATAAGAGCAGTTTAGTAACTAAGGTATAACACAAATCACTACTGCTACCACCAATAATAATGACATGAGAAATACAAGAGAAAAGAATAGAATTGCCCAACCTCCGAAACCAAGCCCAACCACGCAGTGCACCTTCACCCTTCCGGGTCTCTGCTCTCTGTTTTACATCCTGAGCATGACTTGCTGTGGTATGGAATACCTCTTTGGTCAGTTTGGGTCAGATGGCCTGTCTCTGCTTCCTCCAGGCTTCCCCTCCTCCCTGGCAGAGCATGAGACTCAGAAAGTCCTTGGTCAAACCTAAACATTACCAAGCAGTAACTGAAAACATTGGTGTTATCAGCGCAGTTCCCAGGCCCAAAATCAAAAACACAACACTGCACCAGTTACCAAGAAGGAGAAAAAAGACTGCTAGTGCTGAACGCATGACACTGTACAATTTAGGTAAAGAAAAGTTTTTTTCAGCTTTGTGACAAGAAACACTGTAAGCAGAAAATACAGTGCATGTGATAGGAAATAAAAAGACTAAAACCCAGGCAATCGTTAGTAACTGCAAAACCTTTCAATACAGGCAGAATGGTATGCAACAGGATTAAATATAATTTCCTCAGAAATATTCCTTTTCCTGCTGTTTTGGGTGCAAGCAAAGCAACCTGGGCAATTATTAACATTCTGGGTATGCAAGCTCTAAAGAAGAATCAGCTTATAAAATGGATTCAAATCATAGCATCAACGAAGTGCAAGCTTATTATTGAAATTCTTTCTTCCCACAGTCCCGGGGGATGGGGAGGAGAATCGAAAGAATGCAATTCCCACGGGTTGAGGTAAGAACAGTTTAGCAGCTAAAGTATAACACAAGACCACTACTGCTACCACCAATAATAATAACGACAAGGCAATTACAAGGTAAGAATACAATCGTTCACCACCTATACCCAACCCGACCAAGCAGTGCACCCCCACCCTTCTGGGTCTCTGCTCTCTGTTTTACCAGAAAATTGAAAATTTGAAATTTGTAAAAAAAAGCATCATAATTGGTGCTGTTGCAGCAGATGGAATCTCTGTGTTCAAAACCAGCAAAAATTTGCTTTATAACAATAATTTTGAAGTGTGTGGTAGTAGAAATGGCATAAAATCAGGAAGTCCATTGCTGCAAAGGACAAGTCTTTGTTGAAGGCTTTATATAAATATTAAGACGCTGTTTCTGAGTACTGAAAGACTATAAGCTCTCTATCATGAATCTATTTTCTGTACTGTAGCTTCAAAACACAAAAGCCTTAAGCTTCAGATAAATTAGATCTATTTCCCAAACTTCTATGGAAAATAAGAGGTCTTGTTTACAAAGACAGATGGCAAAAGACACAGAACATCTTATACAGACAAGGAAAGAATTGGAGAAATGATGCAAAAATAGAAAAGGCAGTATGAGGACAGATAAAGAAAAGATACGTTTAGAAGTACGATGAGAAATCTGAATTATATTACCATTTTAACACTACTGCAGTAGATAGATAATAGAGAAAAAAATGTAGGAAAAATGAAGAAGCAATAAGATCAAAGAAAGAACAGATCTCCACAGATTTAAAAAGATTGTACTGTCTTTCAAAATTTTAATGTATCTTTCAGAAGAAGAAAAGACTCCAATGTATACCAAAATTAATTTTGCTTAATTTAGGTTAGTTTAAAACTTTTGTAAGAAAATTAGCAAGATATCTCAAATCTCTTGAGAGGATTTATCAGAACTTTCCTTCTCACTATAATTTTTATATTCTGACTAAAATAAACAATATTAGTCAGCAGCAAACTTCTACTTTCAACATTTTGATTGCATCAATATTTTTAAATTTGATATGGATGGGCATATGTGAGGGAAAAAAGAATAAAAAATTTTAGAAAATGATATCACCATGCTATGAGGCTTTACTAAATCCTAACTATCTCATGGTAACCAAGTGCCCCATTATCAAAGTGACTCAAAAATAAAAATAACTCTCTGTAGTCTGCAAAGGAGATGCTAAGGTAAATGACATCAATTGGTTCACGAAGGTGAATGCATTACAAAGAACCTAAAATGAAATTCCAGCAGCACAATAAACCATCAACTCCAAAGAAAGACATCAAATTTTTAGTCAAAATATCTGAATTTTTATTTTTTAATAATAATTATATTAAAGTACTTAGTGGTAAATTTTTACAGGGAAAAAAAAAAAAAAAAAGATCTTTTTGGGGGATGGTGGGTGAGCTGAAAAGGAGAAAAGTCCTTGCTATGGGACTTTCACTCTGTAAAACCAAAGCTGGATTTATACTCCATCATTTTTCACCATCAACCTATAAGTTAATATATGTGATTCTTAGGTCAATAAGAAATGTAAAAGGACATTTATCCAAACATAACTTAGACTTAATTATAAATATTATAATTTTGATTAAATAGTTTAAAATCCATCAACATTTTCCCATAACTGTGCACCAATAGGACCTGATTGCCCCTGTCCAGTCCTCCCAAACTGTCCAAGGTGCAGAACCCCAAATCAGACCCCAGAACCATCTACCCCTGCCCCAGTGATGCTGCAGCAAGTCCAGTCTCCGTCTCCCCACAGCCTGGCCTTGCAACATCAAGGGCCCCAAAGAGCTGGGCCTACACACAGGCCCATGTTCTGGACTGGCCTTGGCCCAGTCTCGTCCCCAGGGAGATGCCTGATGCCAAAGGCTGGGGTTGCCCCTCATGCTCCTGGCTGCCCTGCTCCCTGGCAGCTGTATTTTTATTATCTCAGGGTTCTAAATTCAAGGAGAACTTGAAGTTTTAATAAAAGGTTTCATCCGTACTCCTGTAGTATAAAATCTTTCTAGTTAAGTTGCAATATTAAAAATTACTGCATGAAAAATAATTATAAAGCCATATGGGTTTGATATACCCATTTTTTATTGAGTTTGTGACTCATTGTTCACAATCCTGAAATGTCTTCATTTTAGAGTATAATGATAAAATGAAAATATGCACATTACATTTGTTGGCTGATAAAAAACTGGACATAAGACAGCAGTGTTTGCTTGCAGGCCAGAAAGCCAACTGTGTCCTGGGCTGCATCAAGAGGAGAGTGACCAGCAGTTCAAAGGAGGCGATCCTGCCCCTCTACTCTGCTCCTGTGAGATCCCACTTGGAGCATTGTGTGTAGTTCTGGGGTTCTCAACATAAAAAAGACATGGAACTGTTGGAACAAGTCCAGAGGAGGGCCACGAGGATGATCAAGGGACTGAAGCACCTCCCGTATGAAGATAGGCTGAGAAAGTTCAGTCTGTTGAGCCTGGAGAAGAGAAGGCTGCGTGGAGACCTCATAGCAGCCTTCCAGTATCTGAAAAGGTCCTACAAGGATGCTGGAGAGGGACTCTTCATCAGGGACTGTAAGGATAGGACAAGATAAAAAAAGAGGTAAGAAATGCCATGGCAGTGAAATGTTACATCAGCAATCAAATTCATCAATAGCAAAGACACTGCCTTCACAGAAAGACATCTATCTTACACTTTATAATAGAGTTATGTCATCAGTGGAAAGACACAGTTTTAATGCAAACAGAAATATTTAAATAAAAATTGAAGAAAAGGATATGTTGAGAGCATTTTTGGGCTATTCCTGCGCAGACTTTTTTTATGCAGCATTTCCCCATAGATGAAAGATTCTTCTGCATTCTCCTCATTTGGATATAAGTCCAAACATTTTTGGACATTCACAATTATAATGTCTTATTATCAGGGGATCTGTACTTATAAATGGCTCAGCAACTTTTTTTTTTTCTAAAATTATTTGAGAAAGTTCTGATGAGAACAGGAATTATGGTTACTGCAATCTAAAAGTACAAAATCCAGTAAAATTATGTATCATAAGATTTATATAAATAGAGAGTCATCTGGGTTGTCTAAGAAAATACAACTTGATTCATTATTGACTTTAAGCAAATATATCCCAGGAGGAATAGAGTGAATAGGAATGATTTTTGGTACATAAGAACTTCATCAATGTTGCAAATGTCAGCTTTTAATCAAATTGGAAAATTGCAGAGGTCTCCAAATAGTATTAAAAATCTTCTGAGTATGGCAAACAATTTGTTTTTGCAACTATTACTGTTGCACCCATTTGCAGAACAAATCTCATTAGTGATATTTTGTAAACTTGTAAGGTGATTCAGTATCTTGTTAGCACATTTCCATTTAACTAGTCTTTGATGCAGTATTTGTAGAATATAGAAAAATAAAGTAATAATTTAATTGCAACTACAATTTTAGAAATATCTTTTAATTGAAACTGGAACATGGTTAACATTTTCTCAACAGAAATTTATATAGAAGAATTGTTGGAAGCATGCATACATCAAATCATTTTCATTATTACTTTTAAGACCAGTAGTACTGTAATTATGTTGGATACCATAAAATCCTAAATACTTCAATATTTCCATCTGTATTTTTATTATCTTGAGATCTGGTTTAAAGAAGAGCTTGAAATTTTAATAAAAGGTTTTATCCATATTCCTGTAATATAAATCTTTCTAATCAAGTTGTGATATTTAAAAATTATTGTGTATAAGAAACGCAATGATGAAGTTGCATGGGCTTGTTATATCCATTTTTTAATTACAGTTGTTTGATATCAACAACAGTCATTCTACTTCTTACCTACAACTTCAGTTTCAGTGTGGATTTTTATAAGGTGCATGTTTTCTGTATCTGCAAAAGAATTCTATTTCATGTTTTAAATATTTTTCAGGCACCTTACTTTGATTCTCATCTATGCATTTTTTTGGTCCCCTAGTGCTTAATTCAAAGGTGATGTTATTTCAATCATTATAGCCTACCTTGTATTCAGTGGGTGTGGAATAATTAGGAAATGTGGAATAATTAGGAATCAAGCTTATATTTGAAATGCAGCATTGTCCACACATAAGGGAAAAATGGACTTTCAGGGCCTCTTGGGGCAGGATGCAGCCACCCCTGGAATGTGCACTCCACAGCAGTTCCTATGCATGCACAGACAGATAATGGAGTGGGGTGAAGACCTCATGGCCATAATTTGTCCTAACATCAACAAGAAACAGGAACCAGGGGGTACAAGAAACAGATAAGCTGCTCACTTACTACCCTGAGCCTATGGCCTGTCATCTTTTGACAGAATGTCGTCCTCTGTGTGAACTTTGCTTCATTATAATGTCATTGTAATGCATTTACATGCTAAAATACACTCCTATCTCCAATGTGACCCCCAACCCAAAAAAAGAGACCACCCCCCTCTGAGCATGCGCTCTTGATTTTTGGTGTCATATACCTTTAAAAGTGAAGCGAGAGAGATTTGCACCAGATATAACAAAGGTATGTATGACTAGAGTCACTCAAGCTCCGTCTTGAAGGTGAAAAATAGTATAAAATGACCCAAGAGGGAGAAATATTGGAGAAGATACCATAGTGCAAGATAACATCAGCAGACTCCTGGGATCGGTCGATGGGCTGGACCTCTCTTCCCCCCCCATAGGGACTCCTGTGGGTAAGACTTGCACTGTATCCAGTGCTTCCCCAATAAAACTTAAAATCTCTAAAGAGTTACTTTTCACTGTAACCTTTATATTTTATAACTAGGCTGCGTTAACTTCATCTAGTGCTTGTATCCATGTACCTATTATTTGCACGTGCTTTTGCAGACAGTATTTATCACCGGCAATCTGTAACAACCTGTATCTGTTGCCTCAGTAAACTGCATTGTTTCGGTAGCCAATCGCAATCAATAAACTGCACTGTTTCGGTAGCCAATTGCCACTATCGGTGAATCCGGACCAGTAGAAGTTCAATATAGCCAACGTAGTCGGGCTGGTAGTTGTAGCTGATTGGACTAGGCAGTGTGGGGCACTATTGGTGAATCTGGATCAGTAGAGGTTCGATATAGCGAACGCGACCGGACTGGTAGTTGCATATTGGAGCCATTCCTGGCCCCTCTAATAAAGCAAGGAGGTTTATTTTCTCTCCTTTAATGCAACAGGGGGTGCTACCAGTATAAAGATTTCTCCCTGCATAAAATACAGACACTTAGGGACTATTGCATTTACGTAAATCTAGTTCACTGAATTTTTTGATCTTGTAAAATAAACATCACCTAAGGCTAATCTTTTCTGCTTCTGATGTTAATTTTTATTTTTAAAATGACAGATTTATGAAAGAATACTGTGGAAAATTATTGTTTACAGTAAATTCTTAGTTAAATAAAAATAATAAAGTCTCTTTTTTTTTCGTTCTTGACATTGGCATAATCCTGCCTGAATAGTAATATCTGACAGAAGTCCAGCAACCTGATTTTTACTTAAAATCATGAATGTTTTAATGTTTACATAATCCTAAAAACTATTAAGAAGTAAAAATATACTGCAAAGTAGGATTCTGATAAATATGCTGGGTGAACTAATCTGGTTACCTGGAAATTGCCATTATCAAGAAGTTAATAACACACATTTTAATTTTTCAATATACTGCAATCTTAAAAGAAGGAAGAGTAGATTAGCACTTTTAAAGCCTCATGAGCTCAGTTAGGAAATACCTTGCACCCACTACTGAATAAAGTTATGAATGACTGAGCTTTGGTTGCGTAGGGACTTCTGGTTTCATCTAATTAATGGCACAAGCTAATAAACAAAACACTTGTGCTCTGAAGACACATTTAAACTAGTATTGGGATAATTTTTAAAAACCTATCCTCTCTCACTACAGATAATTTCATATGGGAAGGTGTTAAATAGTGCTTATATTATGAACTACACATAAATTTTGTTATAAATATAGAAAAAAATTATTAAGATTTATCATGGAAAAGATTTAGAAGAAATTATATTCTGTCTGTGTTTTAATATTTTATGCCACATTTTAACAACTATTTCAGTAGGACTATGCAGTCAAGAATTAAAAGAAATACCAGTGGGAAGGAAATAAAATTTTAAGAAACCAAAATTAAAATTTGTTTGCCATCTTTCCAGCTCATACTGATTTCAATGAGATTCATAGGCAGTCAGGATGCTTGAAAATGCAGGCATTTAGACTGAGGTGCTTAAGTATATAAGTGTCATACTTTCATATATAACTTTTTTGACCTATGTAGTTTGGAGAACAGGGACTTTAAGAGAATCATGTCCAAGTGTACAGTCTTGAAGAATCAGGATATGAAACTTTAAACCTCTTGCAATTATCTTAAAGCTTGATTAAAGGACATGTTCCACATAAATACATATGAATTCACAGAATAGGTGCATGTAAACATACATAAATATAAAAAATGCATATTTATGAAATTAAATAGAAACATAGAGTTACTACCATATCTTACACTCTCAATTAATATAGGAAACGGAACAGCCCATTGCTGAGGTGACTGTCTTGAGGGGGGACACCTGCAGCTCGCCTGATCGGGGGGAGGCTCTGAGTCCAGGAGCTTCAACTCGGAGCAGCAACAGGCACCGAGGGAGCCTCAAGTCCTCGTCAGGGCTTACCCAGAAGCCAGCAGCTCAGTGGACTCGAGAAGCTGACTCAGAGGGACGCAGCGCCAGGAGGAGTGGCGGCACCAGCCCTGAGTAGTTAAAAACTTGCCCCAGGGAGCGCGAGCGACCAGGGGAGCGGCAAACAGGGCGGGCAAAAAGGGCGCGTACGAGGCAGTTTGTGAGGCAGTTTGAGCGGGCAGGCGAGTGGGATGGTGAACGGAATGGTGAGCACTTGCCGTATGACCAGGGCTCGGTCTGGGAGCTCTGCTCTGGCTGCCCCAGCGGTGGCCAGTGTAGGCACCCAGACAGAGCTTATGGGAAGGGAGGCTGCAGTGCAGAGCTCGGGGTGTAGTGAGCACCTGCACTGCTCTCCTGAGAGGAGGGTGCACAAGGGGCAGGGTGGCACTCTGTGCTCCCTGGTGGAGGTCCTCCTGCAGCAGGTGGCTGAGTTGGGGGACCCTGTTACTAGACTGAAAGGTGTCAGCGAAGCTGAGGAGAAACAGCCCTGCTTGCTCCAGGCCCAGACTGTGCAGGGGCCTCAAGCGTCTGCTGTAGCTCATGCCATAAAGGAGGCAGCTAACCCAGGAAGTTGGGAAACAGTAACAGAAAAAAACAACAAAAGAAGGAGAAAGAGGACAATTAAAAGCAAGGGGCTTCCTCCTAAATCTGTTGTCCCCACCCAGAACTGCTTTGCTGTCCTGCAAGGGGCTGATGAGGAACCACAATCCCGCCAGGAACAACCGGCTGATGCACTGGTATAGATCTCTGCTGGTGCTGCCAGGAAAAAGCGTCAGGCCGTAGTAGTAGGGGACTCTACTCTGAAAGGAACAGAGGCACCCATCTGTCAGCCTGACCCAGTCTCAAGGGAGGTGTGTTGCCTACCAGGGGCTCAGATCAGGGGTGTTGCAGAGAGGCTGCCTGCTCTACTTGGTCCCACTGACTATTATCCACTTCTAGTGATCCATGTGGGTGCTAGTGATATAGACAGCAGTAGCCAGAACATAAAGAAGGACTACAGAGCTCTGGGAGAGGTGGTTCGGGGTTCTGGAGCACAGATTGTCTTTTCGTCAATTCTCCAGGATACAGGACAGGACCTTAAAAAGGCTAGGAGAATTGGCCAGGTTAATAAACGGTTAGAAGGGTGGTGCCATAATCAGGGGTTTGGATATCTAGAACATGGGACTCAGTTTAGTAGGCCAGGTCTACTGGGGGCTAGTGGAGCTGGTCTGACAAAGAAAGGGAAGAGTGGATTTGGTAGGAGGCTTGCCAGGCTGGTCAAGGATGCTTTAAACTAGATGTGTTGGGGGAGAGGGGCATCATTCCATCCCAACACACCCAGTCGCTTGCCAGCACCTATAGTAAACGTTCAGAGCAACGTGGAGATATTGCAGCGACTCCAGCCAATGAGCTGGCTTCAACTGGAGCTCGGCTCAGATGTCTCTATACAAACGCCCGTAGCACGGGGAACAAACAAGAGGAATTAGAGATGTGTGCACATCTATGGGGGTAAGATATCATAGAAATCACAGAAACATGGTGGGATGACACCTATGACTGGTGTGTTGGAATGGAAGGTTAGAGGCTCTTTAGGAAAGACAGGCCGAGTAAGCGGGGAAGGCAATTGCTATTTATGTTAGGGATAGGCTGGAGAGCATGGAACTGTGCCTGGGGAAAGGTGAACAGTCGACAGAGAGTTTGTGGGTCAGGGTTAAAGGGAGAACAGCGATGGAAGAAATCATTGTGGGGATCTATTATAGACTGCCTGTCCAAGAGGACTCTGTGGATGAAGCGCTCTATAGACAGATAGGAATAGCCTCACGCTCGCAGGCCCTTGTTCTCATGGGGGACTTCAACCACACTGATATCTGTTGGAGGGATGGTACGGCCCAGCACAAGCAATCCAGGAAGTTCCTCAGTTGTGTGGAAGACAGCTTCCTTCTGCAAGTAACAGAGGAGCTGACAAGGAGAGGTGCCATGCTTGACCTCGTCCTCACCAACAGGGAAGGGCTGGTTGGAAATGTGAAGCTCCAGGGCAGCCTTGATTGCAGGCATCATGAGATGGTCGAAATCGAGATCTTCAGGACAGTGAGAAGAGTGTGCAGCAAGCTCACTGCCCTGGACTTCATGAGAGCAAACTTTGGCCTCTTCAGGAACCTGCTCTGTAAGATTCCATGGGATATAGCCGTAGAGGGCAGGGGGGGCCAAGACTCTTGGTTGATATTCAAGGATCACCTGCTGCAAGCTCAGGAGCGATGCATCCCTACAAGAAGGAAGTGCTGCAGGAGGGCCAGGAGACCTCCTTGGATGAATAAGGAGCTGCTGAGGAAAATTCAAAGGAAAAAAGAGGCTTCTAAAAGGTGGAAGCAAGGACAGGCGGCCTGGGAAGAATACAGAAAGTAAGGTTTACTGAAAAAAAGTTTTCAAAGGGATTTTGTTATTTTTGTCATATTTCATTGCTTAGCATACAGAGCTGGATAGGCTTAACATGTCATTTAATCTCTGTTTCTGAGGTACACACAGCTTTTCACAAAAAAGGCATTGCTTACTGTGTGCTTTCGGCAAATCACCTCTCAATTTAGGAATCAGTAGAAATTTCACGCTGTCAGAAATAATTGACAGTCTTCTAAAAATCTTAACAACCATACAAACTAAAATATTAGAACATCACATCAGGCTTCTCTAGAGCAACTGTACCAACAAATACATTTGGCACTTACATAATGACAAATTACTTCTGATTCCATATATCATAATTTTTCATAGTAATGCAACTTGTGTAAGAGTTTTTAGAAGATGTACTACAGTTAAGAATTATAGCTAGGGCCTTTCTGTTCTTCCTTTCCTTGTTCCTCATTTCCATTCTCATTCACACCAACCACAGTTACTAAATTTGCTATAGAATGATATTCCACAGAAGTATAATCCATAATAGAGACTAGTGCTTTCTATCTTGATACAATGATTTGACACTTTGACGTCCTTGTCTCTAAATTGGAGAGACATCAATTTGATAGGTGGACCACTCGGTGGATAAAGAACTGGCTGGATGGCCGCACGCAAAGAGTTGCGCTCAGCAGCTCAATGTCCAGCTGGAGACCAGTAACGAGAGGCGTCCCTCAGGAATCAGGATTGGGACCGGTCTTGTTCAACATCTTTGTCAGTGACATGGACAGTGGGATTGAGTGCGCCCACAGCAAGTTTGCCAATGACACCAAGCTGTGTGGTTCGGTTGATACATTGGAGGGAAGGAATGCCATCCAGAGGGACCTTGACACGCTTTTGAGGTGGGCTGATGCCAACCTGATGAAGTTTAACCATGCCAAGTGCAAGGTTCTCCACCTGGGTGGGAGCAATCCCAGGCACAGCTACAGGTTGGGCAGAGAAGAGATTCAGAGCAGTCCTGCAGAGAAGGACTTGGGGGTGTTGGTTGATGAGAAAATGGACATGAGCCAGCAGTGTGCGCTTGCAGCCCAGAAAGCCAACCGTATCCTGGGCTGCATCAAGAGGAGCGTGGCCAGCAGGTCCAAGGAGGTGATCTTGCCCTCTACTCTGCTTTTGTGAGACCTCACTTGGAGTATTGTGTGCAGTTCTGGTGTCCTCAACATAAAAAGGACATGGAACTGTTGGAACAATTCCAAAGGAGGGCCTCGGGGATGATCAGGGGACTGGAGCACGTCCCATATGAAGATAGGCTGAGAAAGTTGGGGCTGTTGAGCCTGGAGAAGAGAAGGCTGTGTGGAGACCTCATAGCAGCCTTCCAGTATCTGAAGGGGGCCTATAAAGGTGCTGGGAGGGACTCGTCTTTAGGGAGTGTAGTGAGAGGACAAGGGGTAACACGTTCAAATTTAAACAGGGGAAGTTTAGATTGGATATAAGGAGGAAGTTCTTTACTGTAAGGGTGGTGAGGCACTGGAATGGGTTGCCCAGGGAAGTTGTGAACGCCCCATCCCTGGCGATGTTCAAGTCCAGGCTGGATGGAGCCTTGGGTGACATGGTTTAATTGGAGGTGTCCCTGACCATAGTAGGGGGTTAGAACTAGATGATCTTAAGGTCCTTTCCAACCCTAACTATTCTATGAATCTATAAGTTTTAAAACACCTACATATAAAAAAAATCTGTTCAACTTAAACTGTCTTAGCACCAACTATTAATCATAGCTTTAATAGGAGTTACTACTATAATCTCTGCCTTTTCTTTTTCGGAAAGAAGATTTCCAAAAAGCATAACCTCTTAAAAATATCATACTTCTGACACAACAAACTCTACTAATATGTTGGAACACTGACTACCAGTAATCCTCACCTCAGTATGTCTCCATAATGAGTGTTTTCACTGCAAATGTGGATAATTATCTATCCTGTACAGGTGACAAAGGGTGTAGCCTCCATTAAGTTCTCCTATTTTGCTGATGATTCTTTATCATCCCTTTCTGGAGATTTAGAAATCTCCTCCAGCTCTCCTCCAGCAAAAGAGCCAAAATCATACTTGTCTTGAGCAATTTAACGCCACTTGGAAAATTTCAACAATCAGATGATTATATTCTTTTTCACTGAAATTAAAATGTATCTTCTTCCAAGTCTATTACAGAATTCATGTCTACAACAGAAAAGTGAAATGGCAGAAAAGCATGTGGATCAGGATTGAAGAATTCACCCCTAAAATAAATGTTCTCTTAATTCAAAGCAGGAATCTGAACCACATAAAGGATAATCATCATGAGCACTCAACTTTTTAGGTTTGCCTAAGATTGTGCATGAATAACAATTAATAAAAAAAAAAAGGCAGAGAAAAAAAATTTGAAATTGTCGGGATGGACATAGACACATCTGGAATGCAGTAGATAGTGTTTATTTTTCTGTCCACTTTTGTGGACTTTCGGATCTTTCCCATTCTTCCTTTATTGCCTTCCTAAAGGAGGAGATACTAAAGATTTCATTGAAACCCAGAAAGACCAATATTAGAGTGGAACATAATAAAACAATAAAATAAAACAGATTTGAAAGTACAAAAATTAAAATTAATTAAAAAAATATGTAAATATTGTATTCTAAATAGTACATGCTAGCCTTTTATCTGTCCATGCTCCAAAGTAGTTCAAGGAGTCAGTATTGACATAAACTAAGGATAATTTTCTTATTAACTGTTCAGTTCAGTTACCCAGCTTATTCGGGGTATGTTTCTAAAGCAGCATCAACGAAGATATTCCGAAGAGAATGCTAATGCAAATGACTTTCTTACCACAGTTTAACAACAAAATAAAAAAAGAAAGTTGTGCTATTTAAAGCTGATGACAGATTATTCCCTTTGTTACCGCATTAACTGGGGTTGTGACAGCACTGAACAAGACCTCTTGCGGAAATTCAATAGGTGGTGGCACACACATAAGGATAGGGCCACTAGGACAGAGAACATGCTTCACTTGTTATGCGACTTGCACTGGTTCTACAGAAGCATCTCTCATTATCTTATAGTACTATCTGGGTAGTGGCAGTTCCCCGGTAAACTTAAAAAAGAATGTGGCAAAATTTGATTTCTAGTGTCTAAAGTAAATGTGTACATATGCATCTGTGTACATATCCTCTGGATAATTCTAAATAGGCTTTAACCTTTAATATTCACTTGTGAAAAAAACCCTTTAAATTAACATCCAACAGTTATTCCAAAAAAAATAATTTCTTGATCATCTAATTAGTAAATGTAGACCCAAAGCCATATTACCTATAGTATAGTTTGTACAGTAGGAAATTAAGCAGAATTTCTCATCGAGTGTTTCTGGATTTTGAGAAAAACACATCTCTTATTTTGTTTGGATAGAATAAAAGCTGAACTAAGATTCAAATCAGAAAAGAATGTAATGAAATATTAAACTTACAAACTGTACACAAAACATTCTTGCACTTCATGGAATGAATACACTATAGAATCAGACTTGTACTTTTTTTCTAAAAAGCCATGACCGAGAGTTACTCAGTGAAAAATAAAAGCCAGCTCTTCTAAACGAGAAATAAACTAGAAATATATAGAATATATTATTAACAATAATAATTTGGTTTATTACTCCTAATGACTTATGCTAAGCAAGTTACTTTACCTAAAGGCCAGCACAGACAACTGGTCTGTCTGATACGAAACATCTATCCTAATCATCATGAACAGGGTTTTTAAAAATGCAATAACAAAAGGAAAGGAGAGCAACTAAATATCTCATTTGCAGAGGAAAAGCAGAATGCCAGGTCACTTGCATAAGTTTCTTTTAAGAAGTGTGATGAGGAAGCAATGGGTCAGACCTTCTACAGGCATCCTTAGTGTGATGTGTGAATTCAGAAATAAGGAAAATCTACAGGTGCCTCAAAGGTAGTCTTTACGTTTCCTGTTACTTCATAACAATGTAATCACATAGAAAACACAACTATAAACTAGATTACTATGTAGGATTAATAATTTCAGAGCAACTGCAAGATCTTCATGAACAAACTGTTGTACATGAAGTTGCTTCCACTTCAACATGGATATCAAAAGACCTTGAATCAGCTCAGAAATTATTTTCAGGAAAAAGACTTTATTATTTTTTTTTTTAGAATTAAGGGAAAGTGCGCGTTTTTTCAAATGTAATTTCATCAGTTCTGCTTCTGTGATCAAAAACTATACACTTACAACAGTAAATTGTCAGAGGAAAAAGCAGGATATCTAGAAGAGACAAGCAAGAGTGATGGAAATGTCCTTAAAATCATTCATATAAAAATTCTTTGTTTCTCATAGGTTATGTTACAACACTGTATAGCATTCCCTCTTGGCAGTTGTATTTTAGGATATTTATTTTACACTTAACATACCTAATGTTGCGTATAATGAGGGGTTTGTCTTTCTTTGCTATGGTTTGCAATTCTATTTAGAAAACAAAAGTACATTTTAAAGGAGGTCAATATTTTAAAACATACGATTTCTTTCCTTCCGTTTTTTTTTTTTTTTATTTAGGTTTTTTTATGCCATATCAAATGTCCACATCTCAAATCCATTTAATCTTTCAACTTACTATTTGAAAAGAACTGCTTATGTGTCTGTCCTGAATATATCTCAAATTACTTGAAGCTAAGATGCACAGAAAATATTTCTCCAGGGAAATTTTCTGACAGAAACATCACTTTTTGTTATCCTCACTGGTATTAACAATTACTGGTCACTTAGATCTACTTGTACATATACACAAGCCTATTTCCTGAACTACCACAGATTATTCATAAACTTCTGAAGAGTTTATGATCTTCTTAGTCTCAAAGAATTTTTCATTGCATCAGAACACTTTGCCCTTAGATTTGAGGGAGAAATTAAATTTCAGTGAGAAAATTCACTTCATAAAAGATACATTCTTCCTTTGTTTATTTTAGTTCAAGTAGTGGTACTTCAGTTCACAGGACCTTGATAATTTGTAGTCACCCATGTTATTGCGCATGAGAGTTTTGTTCTTAATTTGCCTTTCTAGCAAACTGCCTAAGGAACAGTTTAGCAATTAACCCAACTGACATTTGCTTATTTATGCAAAGTGAAGCCAAGAAAACACTGGGAGGACTGTTCTACAATGGAATCAATAGATGCCTAATGAGAGCAGACAAGAAACTAAAGCTCAAAATCTGAATCAGCAATAATCAGTGCTTGATTTTTTTGATAGTAAATTAATTTAAAAGGAGAAATGTTCTATATTTTGCTTTAGCCAGGTACTTCATTTTACTACTGAGAGCAGCAATTTTTTGAGCCTGTCACAAAAGACTTGTTTTTCAGAAACATACATTTTCCAGCTAGCTTTTCCAAGAACTTTAATCTTCAGTTTTAACCTGCCACATGGCATTATTTTTAGCTCAAAACTAGCACTCAAAGTTTGCTGAGTGCTAAGAAATTCCTAAAACTCATTGCAGATGGGACAAGCCTCACATTTTCTTCAATAATGCCAGGTAATCATTCAGGCATATCAGCAACTATTCATGCAGCTGAGCCCTTTCTTTCAGCTTTTCTTGGTTGATACTGAGAAAAACTAAGAAAGTGGTTAATAGGATCATCTATCCTTAAGATTATGTTTGCTCAATATGAAATAGCATGCTACTCATGGACAGGCTCATTAATTCCTTACAAGGATTAATTAAGACTGCATAACTCTTATAACCCTATTTTCTTTCATTGCTTACTTTCTTGTATTCACTAACCTATCTAGAAATGTAATGTTACAATTGTTTATAACAAGGTATAAAACCTAGACACCCTATAAGATGCCTAGGTACCTTAGGAACCTAACATGCTGAGACTAATGTATAATTAACAGAGTGTTATATCTTTGCAAGTTTCTGCAATTATCTTTTTCTAGAAAATCAGATTAACGATTCTCGATATCCTTTTCTAGTTTTAGCTAGAATTGGACTTTGACTTTTTTGTCATTCGGTGCTTAACCAGTTTTCATACTACATTTTCTGTTGCTTCCAATTCTTGTAGAAGTTCTTAAATTTTTGCATCTTGATCTTCCTGAGCAAAGAGCTGATGTGCCAATAGGTCAATAACTTCAGTCAGCTATCCCAGGCTTCCTTCATCGTTGTGGATGCTTGCCAGGGGATTCTGCCTATCAATTCCCCGAATAGGCTAAAAATCTCTTCTCCAGAAGTCCAGAGTCCTGCCTCTCCCATTTACCTTTCCAGCTTTCTTGTGGACCTTGAACTCAGTTATCTTGCAATTGCTGCAGCTCAAACAGCCATTTATCATTGGGGCCATCATGGTTCAGCAGCAAGGTGTAGTAGTCAGGAACACATGAAGCTCAGTGAGCCTTATGCAATGCTTCTGTAAATACATTGTTGCTTCAAGTAGTGCTAGATACATCAGGTAAACAAATGCCTTTGTCCCAGACCGGAGTTAATCAGCCACCACTAGCACCTTTTACTTCCTCTTCTCTGGACTGATCCTAATTTGAAATTTGATCCACAGTCCTCCTGTCTGAATTTATTTCTTGTGCCTTCTTGTCAAGACCATGGCCCTAAACATTGTAGATGAAGCCTTGCTTCTACTGCCACAAAGCACAAGCTTCTATCTTGCATCTGCCGAGTAGTTAATGTCTTCTGCTGTTCTGTTCAACAGTGGCCATATCAAACTTCACATGCCTGTGGTCTTAGACTATTGCCACTGAAGAGTTTGTGAATGTCCTATTGTTTTCTTGTTTATCATTCCTAATGCAAAGAAGCAGGGTCACTTTCTCATACATCTACCTCACCTAAGACTGCACTGTATCTTCCAGATTACACATTCCTGAGGGTAAGGCTCCCTTACAACAAGGCGTGTCAAGATCTCCCTGCAGCCCAAGACCTAGATGGTGGGATCCATCCTCAAGAGTTACAGCTGAACACAGAGTGCTTCAATACTAGAAGAAGTGATTGCAACAGCTGAGGCAGAATAGTTCCTTCTGTGGTGTGTTGAGGTTCGTGGTCAATAACTTCTCACAGAGAGCCCTTCAGGGCTTTGAGTCTTCCAATATGCTGTTTGAAAACTACGATGTGCTTTGTTCCTGTTTTACAGCCTATTCATAAAGCTTCTCATAGTCCTCAAATGCCACATAAATTAAGAAGTCAAGTACAGTCTGCTCCCCACTTCCGAATAAGTCAGAACCCAGCAGGGAGCTTCTCACACTATGATCTCTTTGATTCTGGTCATGGCTCACTTCACCTGTGAATGCTGGGTCTGCTTGTACACTGCTTCCTCCCATGACACAGGATGAAAAATAAGTGCTTTTATTTTTTTTTTTTATTTCCATTTTCACAAGGAGGCATAAGCACAGTCCTCTAGTTTTGTTTTGCATACCTTGTGGAGGAAAAAAAAAATAATATTTTTAATATTCTTTTTTTTTCTTCAGTTCTGAACAAATGCAGTATTTAAAAATGTGTCTGTAAATACTGTATATTAAACATAAAATAGCACATTTAGTTAGTCCTACTAAAGAAATAATACTACATCCTTTTATTGACTATGGAAATAAAAGGCTATTGACATTTGTAGAGTAAACACCTGTTGAAAATCAAAATTATTATCTTTGTCACAAAATGCCAAAGAGAATATTTTAAGAATACAGCTGCTCAAATTCTTGGATAACTACAAATGTTTTAAGCATATTTGGAGATTTGAACCATGACATTAAAAAATGTGGTTCCCTACTTCACTGCAGCTGCAGAAATGTGTGACCTTGCAC
This sequence comes from Ara ararauna, assembly GCA_028858755.1. NCBI lineage: Eukaryota > Metazoa > Chordata > Aves > Psittaciformes > Psittacidae > Ara > Ara ararauna. The sequence continues at coordinate 24,380,669 of CM054376.1, forward strand.
CAAGGGATTACTTTTGATCCCAGCAGTTATATAATAAAAAACCTCAAAATGCTGTTTCGTGGAGCTGGTACATCCAGAAGGATAGCTCCATGCTTCTTTTAGAAAATTAATATAAAAAAAAAGAAATGGATTAAAATGTGAATCACATTTTCATCAGCTAAATGCAGAAAAAGTCAAAACGCGTTCCACTTTATGCAAACACCAGCTGAGAGTACCTCAGTAGACTGAACTACTTTCTAGATGCAGGTTAAATTATTTAGACTTTAGCTTTTTTTGCTTTGTGTGGTTCCTAGAACTGTTGGTTTTTTTTTTTTTTTTCATACCAAAAGCTCATTACTTTTTATAATGTGTTAATAATATAAGCTCGAGTGACAGTTAACTATAAAGTACACTACAGTAGTGTTAGGAATACATACTAATCTGTAAGTAAGTTCAGGGTTAGTTATTAGACCTAGGATTGCAGACATTTTTCCAAGAATTTACAGAAAAGAGAATTCTAGGTTAAAAATATGTTTTATTTTTTTTCTTGCAGAATATAATCTGTCATTAATGGTACAGCAGCTAGCAACTGATGTGCCATCTCCTTCTGAAGTTTCTGTAACTGTGATATACACAGAAATATTTCCTTGATTAAAATTAAAGCTAACAGTAATAATAATAACGAAAAGGCATTGCAGTATAGCTTCAGTTATTTATAAGTGTAGCATTAGTTCCAGATTTCCCTCCCCAGTTCTAAAATATGGTGGCAATGAGTGCTCTATTTATGTAGCTAGTAAACCCTTCTTTTCCAGATTACTTATTGGAAGTGCATATACATTATTTTTACGTTGTTTCAGTTTTTTTCTATCTTCCTTCTCTGATCATATTCAAATCTTTTTCCTCATTCTAATTTTGATGGACTGAGTCATTTTCTGTTGTCTAATTCCGTCTCCTTTAGCTTCCTTGGTTTTTTTTTTTTTGAGTCTTTCAAGTGACATTTCAGGATCTTTTAGAGTACATTTCAATCTGTCATTAGGGTTTTTAATGCTACAAACCTTTTCTTTCTGATTCAATAATTATTATTCAATTTTTCACCTTATTAATTCAATTTTTTTCTCTCCTAAGTAAGCCTTCTGAGGACTGGGAACTCATTACTTCTGAATGTGAAAAAACAACAAAAAAACCCCAAACAAGTGATAGAGATGAAGTATTACAGTGAAAATGGCTCTAAGAACTGTAAGATCTCATGTTTTATTTGCAACTGTTTTGTAACATTAATTTTTACTCAAAACTGACTAAGCTACTTTAAGAAAACAAAGATGAACTCTCTAATGCCTGTTTTATTGTAAGAGAATCAGCTGTCACACCTCTTAATCTATCCACCACACCAAACAAATAGATAGAAAAATTGAAAAGCCAAATAAACAAGAAATCCATCTTAACCTTAAATTTCACTCAAACTTTAAACTCTATCAGGTTTTAGATGAAGCCACAATTGTTCTATTTAGATGTTAAAAGGTGCAAACTTTTTTTTTGTGCAAAACACAACAGGCTGTCATCAAATTCTTTATAAGTAATATAGATGACCACAGCCTCTTCTAGTGAGAGAGAACATTTCTTGAATACACTCAAATGAAAGCCTTAAAGTTGAATATGGATTTTGCCAAACTCTTGTATATATACATGCTCGATTTGTGTGAAATGTTAAAACATGTCTGCAATGGTTTTGTCATTCAAGTACAATAGAAAATATTTCATCACTTAAGTAAAATAGATTTAATTGCAAAAACAAGATTTCAAGTAACTGACCTTCATTTTAATCACAAACAAGATGCAAGGCTATTTTCAATTACAACAAGCTTTTTATTTTTATCCAGCTGTGTATCCCTGCTGATTCTTGAAATTACATGTAAATTGTCCCAGATTTTGGAGTGCTACACCTACTGAGGTTTTTCTTTTGTCAGCTGATGAAGTATCTGTGATTAGAAACTCACCAAATTGGCATTTTTAAGATTCATTACTCCACCCTGTATATTTTTTGACTGGCTGATTGAATAAGAAGAAGGTTTTGCTGCCCCACAGGACCTTATTCTTTCTAATTAGGCTGTTGGTAGTGCAATTTGATTAATGAGTGTTAAAATGGGCTTGTAGATTGCATCTGTTCAGCAAGAGTTCAATACCTTTGAAAGATACAACAGTCTTGGAAACTGACAGTCCATATCCTCACTAACAAAAATGAAAGCATTGTTCTTAGTGTTTGGTATATTAGGTAGAAAGATTGGAAAAGTAGTAAGTTAGAGGTAGTTGTATTTGCATTTTCAGATATAACAGTATAGGCAAATTAAAATTGCTGACTTGTAAAAATTAAACTTAAGGTTCAAATTCCTCCTTCAGTTCTATATACACAATCCTAGTGCACTTAGATGCAATTGAGAAAAGGATCTGTAGTCATAAAAGCTGTTTTTTCCAAGGTTAACAAGCAATGAGTAACTCAAATTGCGTCTTCTCAGCAGATACCAAAAATACTTAGTTTTCTGTTGCTGCTTCTGAGCTGACTACAAAGATATTACGAAGGACTTTTTGTTTGCAGTAGGATAAATATATATATATTAAATGGATTTCTTCATTTCTTGATAACACCACACTCAGAAGTGCATTTGCACAGCTGTGAAATGCTGCTAAGATTAACTATCAATTTAAACTTCAATTAAATTAGTAATTCAATGCATAATATTAGGGGGTTTATTGTTAATATTTAGTTATTATGAAGTAAAGATAAAACCTGTTACACTTAATAGTTGCAAGCCACATTTGTGGGTAGTAATTTAAGGATTTCAAACTTCTACAAAATCAGCCATGTTTCTTATTTTATAATACGTTATTCCTCTAAACTTTCAGTGGGCTGTCACAAACAACAAATTTAAATAAATTTACAATTAGACATCTTAATTAATCCCCTCACCACAGAAATGGTAGAACCACTGTCCTGAAAGTATTCAAAAACCATGTAGATGAGACCCTCAGTGATATGGTTTAGTGGTGGTCTTGGCAGCCCTGGGATAATAGCTGGATTTGATGATCTTAAACATCTTTTCCACCCTAGTTGATTCTATGATGCTATCTATGAATTGTATTAATCTAAGTAAGAATTGTTCAGTAATATGAGAAAAAAAAAATCATTTTACAAAACTTACTATTAGATGCTTGTTTAAATCAAGAGCTAAAATACCCTACTCTCTCTGAGTTAACGTTACAACAGCAATACTAAGGTTTCTTTCAGGGTACCTGTTTTATGAACTGAAAAGATGTAAAGCAGTGTGCAAAACTTCACAGGTATATGCTAATAGTCAAATTCATATTTTTATTTGCTCATGGTGTTGTAGTGTCAAAGCTAACACAACTACTAAAATTCTATTTGCTAGAGTGTACCAAATCAAAACCACTTCAAAAATGAAAATTGACTTTACAGTAAATTTACAAACCATTTTGCCCCGTGATTTTTATTGTTATCATATCTTCTCCTGCCAGCAGTTATCCACTACTGCATTTAAACATGTAGGGTTGTTTATTGGGTTTTTTAAAAATCCTCTTCAACTGTAATTTTAAAAGGGTCATGTTTTATCCTCATTATGGTTCAGAAGATATTGTACTGCAAAAAATCAGACCTCTTGACTATTTTGAAACAAGTACACTGCATTGAAATTGCACCATAAGGAACAAGAACATAATGAAGGTGAATTTATTCACTTTCTGTTTGCAAAATACCTTTTTCTCCCTCTCCTTTTATTCTTCTTTTTTGTCTTGACTGTACTAAGGCGAGGTTGCTGCTCAAAGAACACTGCAAATGATAGTCACAATGCCTGTACAAAAAATGTTCTTAAATATTATGCTTAAATATAACATAGTATTAACTTAATTCCCTTCCCGTTTCTGAAGTCAGCTATATATGATCTACAGATAGAGCACTCTCCACTTGTTCATTACTTTGCCTTTGTTTTACATTTGCCAACTGTCACTTTCTTTCAAGCTAACATAAAATGAGATGAATTTAGACAGTCTAGCAATCTAATAGTTAAATTTGCATTTGTCAGCCAAGGAATTAAAATTTAAATTAAATCTAGCAGATTCTTCCCAGACATGTCATTTTAAAATAAGCACTTTCAGAAAAAGCAAAAGTAGAAATAGTGTAAATTTATGTGTACTATTATTAAACATATGGAATTTAACTTTCTGTCGGGGAAAAAATAAAGAAAAAATCAAGCCCAAACCTACTTTCTGGTTTCATAAGAAGCTTGTTTGGATGAAGGCATACAGTAAAACAAAACACTAGCAATAAAGTATTGCCAATTATAGAAAAAAATGGGCACTGAGCAAGAAATTGCATCTGATGAGTGAATGATACCTGCAAGATCACTGGTGAAGTTTTCTTTAGAACTGAAAAATAAATAGGAGAAGTGACATCTGAAAGAGATTCTCTACTGAAATGACAACCACCACAAACCCTTAAGACACAGACATTTTGAAAGTTGAAAAGTGTAAGAACAAAAATTCAAGAGGAAAGAAAAAAAAGGCAGTAAACCTTCACGCCCCTCCCAAAACCATCTTGGTACATAATTTCTTTGTACAAAGAAAAAAAAAGAGAAAAAAGAAAGAAAATGAAAAAGAAAAAGAAAAAAGAAAAAGAAAAAGAAAAAAAAAGAAAGAAAAAGAAAAAGAAAAAGAAAAAGAAAAAGAAAAAGAAAAAGAAAAAGAAAAAGAAAAAGAAAAAGAAAAAGAAAAAGAAAAAGAAAAAGAAAAAGAAACAACTTGGGGGAAGAAATGGAAAAAGGAAATAAAATGTCAGTTTGTTAAAATAACATTTTTTTAAGTCTTTTTACTTATAATGAGATTTTAAAAAATACTACGAATGAAAGTGTTTTTTTCACATCTCTTTCTTTAGTTTGGGATATTACATGCTGAATCCGAACCGACAGAGAAGGAAAAAAATGTTGCTGAGGGATAAAACAATTTTCATCACATTATTACCACTGGTCCTGTAGAAAGATTTGCATTCAGTTCCAAAATGTGATTTACATTCAACCTTAGCTCTCTGTGGCATCAGAGTATCATATTATTTGAATAGTTTTCCACTGGAAAAAATTGCAAAATGAAAGTTCAAACAACATTTATGGGAATTTTTATAAAATAATATTTTATATGTGTATATATATATATATATATAAACAAGTTTGGGTTGTTTTGTTATTTTTTCCTAAAGAACTAAAGACAATTCCTTTTGGTTTATTTAGTCCATTCCCCTCAAACTTTACCTATGTATATATAATAATAATACATTTTGTTACAGAAATCTGAGCCCATTCTTCACAATATGCTCCTTTAACCCTTTGTTTCTCACTAATGTTTAACAAGTATGTTATTTCATCTCATAAATGACTGCATGAAACTCCCAAACTACCTGTATCACTGTGAATACACTATAAATGATCATGAATTAAATGAAGAGCAATCTTTCTCTTCTTGATAAACAGCAACTATGTACAAACCTGCACGGAAGTTATTAACAGACATTTAATTAAGATGACATAACTTGTTTCATTTTTCACCATTTCTGATATAGTGAGGTAAGATTTATCCTTACTCTGACATTATTTGCATTAGCAGTTAGTAGTGACTAGAGCAGAAAGACGGATGATTAGATGACAAATAACTACTAAACTTTTTTAATGGAAAGAGTAGAAATGCTTGCAGACAGCAGGTCTGCTGAATGTTTTCATAAAATGGTAACAATACAGCATATAAGATAAGCAGAAGAACCAAGCAGAATACCAAGTCAAAATTATTGGGTGATATTCTCCCAAGATATAAATCACAGATGAAAATTATTATGAGTTTTTTCTATTTTATTTTCAGACATAGTTTTTTCATCACACAACTCAGATACTTGACCAAAATATTGCCAACTATTAAAATTATGCTCAATAACAATGAACATTTCAGAAACAAATGAGAAAACCATTGTAACTTGTAAATACGTAATTTGTTGTTGAGTTCATTAAACTGATATTCTCGTATAATTATACATATTTCCCTAGGAATGTAGGATCACACTTTCTCTTATCTGTAAGAAAGACACTTCTGAAATTCTGTATTTCTATATCCAATTTTTTTCAATTAAAAAACTGATGAGCGCAATGGCAGTCAAACTTATAATTAAAATGATAGAGAATATTTTGCATATATCCTCAATGATTAATCACATCCCACAACTACTGACTAATCAGCAGAATATTTAATGAAATGCAGTCTTCTTATATGTAAAAGTCTAACTGCCAAAAAAGAAGATAGTGTATGGAACTGCATAAAATCCACAAGAAGCCCTTTTTATCATGAATATTTCCACAAGAGCTATTCCCAAAGCTCATCACAACTGCTTGAATACACCAGACACAAGCTAGATCTGTGTGAGAAAGGTGGAGGGTGTGTTCATATGCCTGCTAGGCAAACATGAAGCCTGAAAATACAAGTAAGTAGACAAAGACTTTAGACATTGAGACAGAATGCACATAAAGATTTTCTCTCAGTGTGAATGACCCTGCTGGAGAGAACACAGCTTTAAGCAAGGCGTTTTTGTTGTTGCTCTGAATTCCATGGTGTAGTGAGAGAAAATGTAAGATCACACAAGAGCCTGTAAGCAATTTAGATCTCAATCACAATTGCCTTTCCATATCTATCAGACTGTAAGGTTATTTCCATATCTATAAGCCTGTAAGGGTAGTGGTTTAGATTTCCCATTATTTTCCACTTCAAATTGTATACGTTTTCCTATAACATTGTCTAATACTGATTGCTATATAGAAGGAGTGCAGAGATTGGATTTAATAAAGGGATCATTAAATAAATCACAGAATCATAGAATAGTTAGGGTTAGAAAGGACCTGAAGATCAACTAGTTCCAGCCCCCCTGCCAGGGACAGGGACACCTCCCACTAAACCGTGCCACTCAAGCCTATGTCCAATCCAGCCTTGAACACCACCAGCGATGGAGCATTCACAACTTCCCTGGCCAACCCATTCCAGTGCCTCACCACCCTTACAGGAAAGAATTTCTTCCTCATATCCAATCTAAACTTCCCCTGTTTAAATTTGAACACATTACCCCTTGTCCTCTCCCTACAGTTCCTCATGAAGAGTCCCTCCCCAGAATCCCTATAGGCCCCCTTCAGATACTGGAAGGATGCTATGAGGTCTCCACACAGCCTTCTCTTCTCCAGGCTCAACAGAACCCACTTTCTCAGCCTATCTTCATACGGGAGGTGCTCCAGTCCCCTGATCATCCTCGTGGCCCTCTTTTGGACTTGTTCCAACAGTTCCATGTCCTTTTGATGTTGAGGACACCAGAACTGCACACAATACTCCAAGGGAGGTCTCAGGAGAGCAGAGTAGAGGGGCAGGATCACCTCCCTCGACCTGCTGGTCACACTCCTTTTGATGTAGCCCAAGATATGGTTGGCTTTCTGGGCTTCAAGCACACACTGCTGGCTCATGTTCATTTTCTCATCAACCAACACCCCCAAGTCCTTCTCTGCAGGACTGCTCTGAATCTCTTCTCTGCCCAACCTGTAGCTGTGCCTGGGATTGCTCCCAACCAGGTGGAGGACCTTGCACTTGGCATGGTTAAACTTCCTCAGGTTGGCATCAGCCCACCTCACAAGCGTGTCAAGGTCCCTCTGGATGGCATTTCTTCCCACCAGGGTATCAACTGACCACACAGCTTGGTGTCATTGGCAAACTTGCTGAGGCTGCAGTCAATCCCACTCTCCATGTCACCGGCAAAGATGTTGAACAAGACCGGTCCCAATCCTGATCCCTGAGGGACACCTCTCGTTACTGGTCTCCAGATGGACATTGAGCCATTGAGCACAACTCTTTGTGTGTGGCCATCCAGACAGTTCTTTATCCACCGAGAGGTCCACCTATCAAATTGATGTCTCTCCAACTTAGAGACAAGGATGTCATGTGAGACAGTGTCAAACGCTTTGCACAAGTCCACGTAGATGACATCAACTGCTCCACCCCTGTCCAGCAGTTCCATAGCCCCATCATAGAAGGCCACCAGATTGGTCAGGCAGGGTTTCCCCTGAGTGAAGCCATGCTGGCTGTCACCAACCACCTTGTTGTTTTTCATGTGCCTTAGCATGCTTTCCAGGAGAATCCGCTCCAAGATTTTTCCAGGCACAGAGGTGAGGCTGACTGGTCTGTAGTTCCCCAGCTCATCCAGTTTCCCTTTCTTGAAAATGGGGGTTATATTCCCCTTTTTTCCACTCATCGGGAGCTTCACCTGACTGCCATGATTTTTCATATATGTTGGACAGTGACTTAACAACTTCATTTGCCATCTCCTTCAGGACCCATGGATGGATTTCATCAGGTCCCATGGACTTGTGTACGTTCAAGTTCCTGAGATGGTCTTGAACCAGATCCTCTCCTGCAGTGGGACTAGGGTCTTCATTCTCACTGTCCCTGTGTCTGCCTTCCAAAACTTGGGTGGCATGGTCAGAGCATTTTCCAGTGAAGACTGAGGCAAAGAAGTCATTAAGAACCTCAGCCTTCTCCAAATCCAAGATAGCCAGTTCTCCCAATAGCTTCTGGAGAGGGCCCACGTTGTCCCTAGCCTGTCTCTTATTTGCAATGTACCTATAGAATCCCTTCCTGTTATCCTTAACATCCCTAGCCAAGTTTAATTCTAAGTGGGCCTTAGCTTTCCTAACCTGATCCCTAGCTTCCTGGACAACATCCCTGTATTCTTCCCAGTCTGCCTGTCCTTGCTTCCACCTTTCAGAAGCCTCTTTTTTCCTTTGAATTTTCCTCAGCAGCTCCTTATCCATCCAAGGAGGTCTCCTGGCCCTCCTACAGCCCTTCCTTCTAGTAGGGATGTATCGCTCCTGAGCTTGCAGCAGGTGATCCTTGAATATCAACCAAGAGTCTTGGGCCCCCCTGCCCTCTACGGCTATATCCCATGTAATCTTACTGAGCAGGTTCCTGAAGAGGCCAAAGTGTGGTCTCTTGAAGTCCAGGGCAGTGAGCTTGCTGCACACTCTTCTCACTGTCCTGAGGATCTTTAGAAATGTAGGATGTTGCTAATGCAGTGCTGAATGCATGAACACAAATGTGGAGGAGGAAACTTCTGTTAATTTTCAAGCAATATAAGACAGTCTCATTGGGCCAGAAGCATTTCTTTAGGTAGCAATAAAGAGACTAAAACAGTCTAAACTGAGTTTTGAAAAGGTTTATACTGAAATGAATCTTTTCTGGATTTCTAGTTATAAATATAGGTCTGTGACTGTGGGAAGAAATTATGGACTCCACGCAATTCAATGTGAATCAAGCAGAAGCCATTTATTGCTTGCAAAGTTCTCCTTTTATCGCAAAACTCCTCCCCCTCACACGTGCGCTGTTCACGAGCCCTTTTGCAGATTCTGATTGGTCCTTCTCATTTACGTCAGGTACAGCCCAGATCTGGGTCTCAAACCACTACGTCCGGTTTACTTGCCACTTCGGCCGTTCCACTTCCTTCTTGCTGGGGCTCAAGGAGACCTTCAATGCCCTTGGAGAGGCCTGGATCATGGGTCTGGCTTATCGGGAATCCACTGTTAGCAAGATGCATGCCCACATGTGAATATGCTAACGCTTGGAAAATAGTAACATCTCCCCCCTGCTTGCATTGAATTTTATGGTCAGTGAGGCAAAAAAAAAAGATCTCTTAAGAATCTAAAGGGGAAAGTTCTGAAATGGGAAATGCTATCTTCTTATCCTGAAATGACAATCCTATGGCCTACCCTCTTGTGGCTTAAGAAATTCTCTTCCTGCTTTGCCACGATGGATTAGATGACTTAATGTGCCAAAGCTTGCTCCTTACACTCAGCTCAGCACAAAAAATGAGTTTGTTTTTTGCAACAAACTCGTTGCATAGCAAATCCTACAGTAATTTAATCTATTCCAAACTTCCTTATTTTTAGGATTATGAAATCTTTGTCTTAGCAGATATTGAGCTACATATTAATTTACAGTCATTGTAATAGGTTTTACATTATCTTCTTACTGATACAACTTATTCATCAAGTAAGGGCCAGAGCTGTCAGAAATACCATCATCAAAGCCAGTGACAATGCTGAAGTGCTGGTAATAATTATCAAGCTTTCAAACACTGTGCCTGCTACATGAATGATTAAACAATAAGAACTCTGATTAATATTGCTATCTGAAACAAAATAGTATTGAGGTGGTTGATGCCAGACTTTCTGAACCACATCTACAAAATAAAGATGGCATATAATCCATTTGTAGGAAAATTTCTATCCATTATTTGTAACTTATTGCATTTCTCAGCAGCTTCTTTGCACTAACAAATTTAACCAAGCAATTGGAACCTTCTCAAAGGATTAGATTTTAGAAACATGCAAAACCAAATGTTGTCTCTTTAAGGGCTGGAAGTTAAATACAACTCATGAATTATAGTGTAGAACATACCTTAGTATAACCCTCATTGTTTAACACCTAAATTAAAAAAAATGGTTAAAGAAGAATCTTTATACAAATTTGGAGAAAAAATATTTAGATGCTTTGGCTAGATAATTAAAAGCAACTTTTGGTCAATGTAGTCTGCCATAAATGTCAAAAACATGGTAATTCAGTGGTTTTCATTAGCAATGCTCAATGCAACTCAAATAATACCTGCAATAACTACTTACACCATTTGGCTTTTTACAAACAGCAGAAAAACAGGATAAGGGAAATGTACACTCAGTATGTTACCCTTGAGTCAAGAAATAAACAGAAAGCCAGCGTAAATAACACCAATACATTAACTGTTTTCCAAAATGGAAATCAAAGGAGCATGAGAGGTCTTTTCCACTGCCAAGGCACTATGCTAAATGCCCTCCAGGAAGACATTTGATCTCTCTCATTTGAGAGACTTCTGATCTCTATTAGGTCAAAAATGACTGTGGAAGAAAATGGAATAGATTTCAAATTGCTTCTGATATGTATGTATGTATTTATTTATTTATTTCCCAATTTTAAGCTGGTGAAAGTGTATAGCTGTATGTGCTTGCTGCAGACTTGATAATCTGACAGGACAGTTTGCTGAGGCTGCCTGGTTTTTACCAAACTGTTGAGACACATAAGCTGCTAAGAGCCTTGAAAAAAAGCCCCAAACATATATGACTTAAATTCCAAAATTCCCACCTTAATTAACATCTTCTATAGGAATGTACATGCAAAGATTAAAACAATTAAAATGGGGCTAAATCATCTTACTCTGATACCCACTGTTTCCTAGTGTATTATAAATTCACTCAGGTTTTTTCCATGTTTGAGATTTTTATTAATCAATTAAGTAATTTTATTAAGCTACTTGCAGGCTACAGATCAGATTTTACTTGCTTGCTTTGGTTATTTTCTTTTCGTGCTTCAGTTCTGGTCTCCCTGTTATGCTTGAAAATGCACCCATTTGTTTCCTTTTATTATCTGAAGAATTTCTTGCTTGACAGCAATTAGAAACATCATTAGTACAGAAGGTCAAAATAATTATATGGGCAAATTTCCCATGATATTCAGAGGGAATTTATCTTCAACTTGGACTCTTTTTGCATGTGTCCAAAATTATTTTAATCTGTCTGTAAAAATGATACCGTGTGTTAAAAACCTTGTAATTATTATTTCTCAGTTCAGAATAAATCACAGTAGATGACCTTTCAGGTTAATGATGATATTAAATAAGAAATCACAAATGCCACATAAAAGTTTGAGAGCAGTATTTGTAACTTGCTCACTTGTTCACACTTGAAAGCCAGCTGCTAAATTTGAGTCCATTTTGACCACTGGTAATCAATCTTCTATTAGTCGCACCCACCTAATATTAAATAGATCTCTTCCCTTCTTCTCCTTCTCTCCCACCTAAAAAAATCAAACAAACAAACAAACAAAAAAACCTCAACAACACGAAAAACATCAAACAATATATTCCTTTCATGTGATAACAATGGTATCTCATTTACTTTTGAATTAATCTAGGAATATAGATTCTGTTCAGTGTGTCTTCTGAATCCCAGAACTTGCTGCCCAGCTGATCTGTTTGTGGCTGTCATGTACAGAAAAAAATAAACTGAAAAAAATTCGCATTTTTCTCTCATTGGAATAATCTCCAGAGGGAAGTGGTGGATTCCCCAATGTTGGACACTTTTAAGATGTGGCAGAGTCATGGGCCATTAGTCTAGGTCATGCTTGCTGAGAAAGGTTGGACCAGATGATTCTTGAGGTCCCTTTCAACCTGGGATTCTATGTTTCTATGATTTTCACTGAGGAGGAATATGCTTTACTTTTGTTGTTATTTCATATAGGTGTGTTTTGTACGTATTTTGAAGCTGTGAGTTCATGGTTAAATAATCTTTTAACACCTAATTTTGTCTTTTGGTAAAATTCAGGTCTGGAGGTGATTAACTTTAAAAAAAAAAAAATCTAGTGGTAGGACAGGCAACAAAACTAATTAAAACTAACATAGTCTTATAATAACCTCACATCTTTAAGATATTTAGGATTTTTTTTTTCCAGTTGATTCTGGCCATTTTCTTGCTGCAATCTGCAAGAACCATTTAGTCTCAATAAGATAATAGCTTGAGCAATTGAGTACCACATACAGTGTGTTTCCTGATGACAGCATGAATTATTGGCTTGGAGGTACCAATGTATTAAACCACACCTTTTTCCCCAAGAAAATCCAAGTAGTAATGAAAGAATGGTAGTTACAATTAATCTAATATTGTAGATATCTTATAAAACTTGATGAAGTTTTTAAAACTGTGTGAAAATTGTTTGTTTAGACTTGCATACTAGAGTAAATAGTGTTTATTTCAACATTGGGCTTCTGTTTTTACTGTCCTAAAGAATAATAGATTTCTCATTACACACAATTGGTCTGGTTAACTATTTGCCTAAAATCTACCTTATGCCTCACATCAAAGATCTTCATATACACACTTCAGATAGTTACTAATGATAGTGCCTTAAGACCTACAATGAAATTTCAGGATTATATTATGTGGTATGCTTTAGAAATACACTAAAGAAGATGCCTATAAAATAAGAATTATATCAGAGACTGAGAGATGCAAGTGATGCAATTATTTATCATTTTTCAGCAGGTGAAATTATATTGATGTAAATTGGGTGGATTAGCAAAGTTTGAGAATTCTAGCAATTCTAAAAAGAAACTGTTAAAAAAAATCCCTATTGGTTGGGCTTGAAATATAAAATGACATCTAATGCATATATAATGATATGTAGAAGGGACAATGGTAATCCAAAACTGGAAAAGACTGCGAACAACTTTACGTATGTTGAGAAACTACTGAAATTTTTTATCTGAGTCTGATATATTTATTACGTGCATGATTTTCTTTCCATTACCTCTACAGAAGGAAAGAAATGTAGGAGATCCATTATCCCATTCACAGTATCATAGACTGGTTTGTGTTGGAAGGGACCATCAAGATCACCCACTTCCAAACCCCTTTGACATGTGGAGGGACACCTGCCATTAGACCAGGTTGCTCAAAGCTCCTTTCAACCTGGCCTTGAACACTTCCAGGAATGGGACGGCCACCTTTTCTGGGCAACCTATTCCAGCACCTCACCATCCTCACTGTAAATACTTTCTTCTTCATATCTCACCTAAATCTACCCTCTGACAGCTTAAAGTCATCACCCCTTGTACTACGCCTACACGGGTGAGTCAACCCAAGAGAAATGCAAATTAATTTAAAAGTTTGAAAATATAAACATAATATTTTTATATTTTCTTAATAATTTTGGGTTTATATAATGACAATATTATGTGTTCTGATTCCTTCAATACTATTTCCCTGTCAATTTCCCAAATTTTACTTGTGCTTGACTACACATGGACATTGAGGTGAGGTTTTCAATGACGTATTTGCAATGATTTCATGATATTTTGCTTGAGAAGAAATACCTAGTTCCATACCAGCTGCTGTATGCACACAGCACGAGTTATTTTTCTCTTTTGAACTTTACTTCAGAATATTGAATTTAATCTACTGTTTCACTGAGAAATAATTCCTATGTGACATCCTTCTTTAACTCTCCTCTGTTTGTCTTTCATCTGTAGAATTGCAAGTACTTTATATTGTTAGCGAAGTTCACTATTCACACCTATTATAGACAGTTATGAATTTCTAGAGCAATCCTAATTCCATGATTGATTCCTAATAGGTTCCATTGGTGACCACCAGTCATTGTGAAAGCTGTTCTTTACTGTTTTTCTTCACTTACTACATTTCACTGACATAGTAATCTGCAAGGGGTATCTTTCCTTCTTACCCGACAGCAGCTTAAAGAAAATTAACTGAAGTCCTTTAAAAAAGGTCTGGATACTTTTATCAGCTCATCAACTCTTCTGAAGACCTTTGTGAGACCTATGAGGCACAATATGCATATCTTTGACTTTCTTAAATGTTACTTTTTATTTTGTGATCACTCTCGGCACTTTTTTTCTTTTTGGTATGGAGGTTGATTCACACAGCATATTACAACTTGTTCAGGAGTTTCATATCTGAATACTAGCAGTTTATAATTGCTTATTATATCAGACCATTCTAAAGCTTTTATCCTGTCACTTCTTCAGAACGACTTCTTATTAAGGTTTTGATACAGGAATCCTTCTTAACTTCTCCACAGTATGCATCAATACAGAGAATTAAATTAATTTTTCTGCTATCATCTTGTCTTTTTTCAGTACTACTCTGACATGCAAAGAGACTGCAATTATTTTTCTTTCCATTGTCACTTCTGTGGAAGAAACATGCATTTTGTAATGTTTTTAAAAGTCTTATTATTTATTGTTATTTACTATTACTTAATATTAATACCTTTAAGAAGTTGTTCCACAATATTTTCATCTTCTTGCCTTATTACAGATATGAAAATACTTTCTGCATCAAATGAAAGGTAAATAGCTTTTTAATATGTTTATTTTTCCTATATTGCTCGACTGATGTCAAGTTGGAATACGTCATGAACACTATAAAGGAAACTTTTCTGGCTACAATACCACCATCTATCATAATCATTAGGTGTTCATTGATTTTCTATTCTTTCCTTAACAGACAACACATTGACATCAAAGTAAACTTTCTTTCATGCAAAAATACTTCTGCTATGCTAAGCTAATGAAAACACTAATAAAAATTAAGAAATTTATTAAGATAAAAATTAGTAACTCAAGTCACACATGGGTAAAAGGGTAAGTTTCTATAAGCCCCTGCTCAGGCTTCCTTTAATAACAAAATAAGTTATGGAGATCCAGAAGTAAAATAAATAAATAAAGCCATCCCATTGATAGGGGTGTGTTTGTACTGATAATTAGAAATTCTTCCAAACTGGGACAAATTTTAGTTGCCTGTTTATTGTATTTTTAAGTGCACTTTGTGAGGCAAAAGTACATAAGAGACAATTCTCAATGTTAATGGCTATAGTTTAATAAAAGTTAATGGAGCAATATGTTAAGGTTATATTTCTTAAATTCCAGAATAGCTGCATAATTAAAACAATTTAGATAAAAGGTGATGTTTTAACATATAAACAAGTCTCAGAATAAATAATTTCTATAAATCTGAAGTATATAATTGCTTGCAATAAGTCTTCCTTATGAATGGACTACCATTAGTATAAAAATACCTTGTACTATTTAGCATAATTACTCAGCTACAACTGGATTTCTCTGTTTATTAGCAGAGATTTGCTTAGGAAAATATCACTTTATAGTAGGGGAATATAAATAACTGTTTCCAGTTAAAAATGTTGAAGAGAGAAATTAATCAAATACATTCAAAATGTTAATGATTAAAAACTTCCAACCTGTTTCCTGATATGCATTGTTTAACAAATAATGATCTTGTGACAGCAGAAAGAAAAATAATGGGCTTACAAGTTACAATTCCTGTAGCTTCTTTCATTACTTTTTCTGTTTGCTAGCTAATTGTGTGTGAAAAATCAGAGGTCACCCTGAAACAACCTTTTTAAGGCCTGTTTACTGAGCTATGAATCATTAGTACATATATTTTCTTTTCTTTGTTGCTAAAAAGCAAACAATTTGAAGAACCTGCCTGAACTGAAGGTTCAGAATGGTGAAACCAGAAATATAAAACATCATTTTCAAAGGCAAACAATATTTGTTGACAAGTTTTAACTGTAGCAAATCTTATCACACAGTATTTGCATGACATTACTTGAAATTCATTACAAGCAACAAGGAGACCAGCCTAAATGGAGGTGTTAATCTATATAATAGGTAAGAAACATGTCTCTGACAGTCAAGTAGTATGACAAATGAAGAGATATAAGCAGAGAAAAAAGAGTAGAGAAAATTCTGGAGAAGATGAAGTCATAGAATCATAGAATGGTTTGGGTTGGAAGGCACCTTAAAGATCATCTAGTTCCAACACCCTGACATGAGCAGGGACAACTTACACTAGACAAGGTTGCTTCAAGCCCCCTCTAACCTGGCCTTGAACATTTCCAGGGATGGGGCACCACAGCTTCTCTGGCCAACTGTGACAGTGTCTCACCATCCTCACAGTAAAGAATTTTTTCTTGGTGTCTAATCTAAAGCTCTCTGTCAGCTTGAAGCCATCTCCCCTGGTCCTGTCACTATATGGTCTTGACAAAAGTCCCTTTCCAAATTTCTTCTATGCGCCCTTTAGGGACAGAAAGGATGCTCTAAGGTTTCCTCAGAGCCTTCTCTTCTCTAGTCTGAAAAAGCCAAACTCTCTCAGCTTGTCTTCATATGAGAGGTTCTACAGACCTCTGATCATCTTGGCAACTTCATCCACCAGCTCCCTCAGGACCCTCGGATGCACCTCATCAGGTCCCATGGACTTGTGCACCTTAGATGGTTCCTTAGATGATCTCGAAATTTATCTTGCCCTACAGTAGGTTGTTTCTCATTCTCCCAGTCCGTGCCTTTGCCTTCTGCAACTTGGGCAGTGTGGCTGGTGCTCTTGCCAGTGAAATCCAAAGCACAAAAGTCACTGACTACCTTAGCCTTCTCCATTGTCCCAGGTGACCAGGTCTCCCATTTCCTTCCAGAGTGTTCCCACATTTCCCCTCATTTTCCTTTTATCCCCAGGGTACCTATAGACTTTTTTCTTGTTGCCCTTAGTGTCCTTGGCCAGATTGAGTTCTGTCGTGGCTTTAGCTTTTCTAACCTGATCTCTGGCTGCTCTATTTCTTTATCTTCTTCCCAGGCTACCCATCATTGCTCCCACCCTCTGTAGGAGTTGTAGAAAGTGTTTGGACAGGTACACAGCTAAAGGAAAATGAAATGGGTAGAGGAAGAGACTGAACAACAACCATACTAATTAAAGTAATAGGAAGTTTTGTTACATTTTGTCTAGAAAACCAGTAATATTTATATTTTAATGAACATAGAAATGTGTGCATATTTAAGTATTTGTTGTATGTCCACAT
This sequence comes from Ara ararauna, assembly GCA_028858755.1. Taxonomy (NCBI): domain Eukaryota; kingdom Metazoa; phylum Chordata; class Aves; order Psittaciformes; family Psittacidae; genus Ara; species Ara ararauna. The sequence goes on from CM054376.1 coordinate 24,398,192, forward strand.
AATGTGTGAATATACATTATGTATGAATACGCATGCACATACATACCTACATCTGTTTCCACAGGTACTTACGGGTAACAAAAGCATGCTGGAAAAGAAACCTAGACTGAAAGTAGTTGTACTGGTTTTCACTGGGATACAGTTGAATTTATTCATAGTAGCTTGTACAGGGCTGCTTTTTGTTTTGTGCTGAGATAGTGTTGATAACACAATGATGTTATTGATAAGTAGTGCTTACACAGAGCCAAGGCTCTTTCTGCTTCTCACAACCCCCTACCAGCGATGATGTTGGGGTTGCACAAGAAGATGAGAGGGGACACAGACAGGACAACTGATCCCAACTGACCAAAGGGATATTCCATAACACATGATGTCGTGCTCAGCTTGGGGAAAGAAAGAGGAAGGACGTTTGGAGTTATGGCGTCCACTTTTACAAGTAATTTTTAGGTATGATGTAGCTCTGTCTTGGAAACAGCTAGGTATCTGCCTGCCGATTGGACGTAGTGAATGAATTCCTCATTTTGCTTTGCTTGCACATGCAACCTTTCCTTTACCTATTAAAGTGTCTTCATCTCAACACATGAATTTTCCCATTTCCTCCCTTCTGATTCTCTTCCCATCCCACTGAAAGGGAGTGAGCAAAAGACTCTGTGGGGCTGAGCTGCCTTCTGAGGTTACTCCACAAAAGTAGTCAAGGTAGAAATATAGTTATGGGAAGATAGAAATTATAGCAAATGCAGTGGTCTAAAATTGGTTACAACAATTAAGTATTTAAGAAATAAATGTGTATCATGGAAATAATGAAACTAGATTAGATAATGTCAGGCCAAACTAATACCTCATGTTGCCTATTCATACGTATTTTGTCACACTGTTCAATGTAAACTCTAACCAATGTTCACACTCAGCTATTTAATAATATGAAGAGAAGCTGAGAAATATTCCTTTCCAGAAATCAAATGGCTGTGACTGTATTAATTTCATTTTGAGAACTACAGTAGTTTTTCTACAACTTCTTCCTACCACTTCTTTAAAACAGCAACCAACTTTCTGCTCTTAGACAGCAGTTTCACAGAGCTATGGGATGACCTGTAATGGAGATAATCTGTATCCTGTAGACTGTTGATACAATGTAAAGTTTGTGTCCATATTGTGAGGTTGGGATTTGCAAGCTATAAAACCTAAGAGAGCTCACACTGAAACAAAATACATGATTGTTTTGTTATATTTCTCTGGTTCAAGGTAACTTTAGGGAAGGAAGAGCTGGTAAATCTATTCCCTTTCTTTTAGCTCCTTCTATTCCCATATTTGTTATTTCAGAAAGAGAAAAACTGTACACTTTTTTTTTTTTCCAAGGGAAATAAAAACATGAAAGGGAATACCATATATGCAATTCATATCCCAAAATGCTGTCAAGACACAGACATAAAACATCAGAATGTTGGGTTATTTTCCGCAGAAAGTACCTACACCAACAGTAAGCTACAGTTCTAATAGAAATATGTATAGAAATGTACTGTTACCCTTGCTTATTTGGAATCCAAATTATGTAGCACCTCTATATTCTTAGAAATATCACTGTAGGTCACTGATTTAGTATGGATTGCTTCCAATAATGATTCATCTAAATTTATAGTTCTTTGACTTCAAGGCTTCATTTTGTCCATTTGCATTAAGTTATAATTAAAACAAAAAAAAAAAGAGTGAAATTTCAAACGCTGTATTTAAGCCTTTCCTTAGGTCAGAGAGAAAATATTCTGAACTTTTAATCCTTCCATATTTTCACAGATTAATCTAAATATATTTCCACTATTATTTTCATTTGAAACTTCTATACCCAAAGAAACTTGTTTTCCACATCAGTTGCTTATGCTAACAACATAGCAACCAAAGCTTTCTTGTAATATGCTGTATTTCTTGAGAATTGTATTGAATAAAGAGTTTAGATTTGCTCTTTTAACAGTTCAGTTCTTGTTTTGTGTTCTGGGCTTTTCTCTGCGTAGACAAGATGTTATGTTTGAAGCTGAGATGGCCCACAGAGTGAGACAGGGGAAAAGCTGGCAGTTAATTAGGTTCCTTGAGCGAAGTGCTAGTCAGGCGTTTCTCCTGATCATAACAGCAGTTTGCATACTGAAGATCTCCCTGAACCATGAAGTACTCTATCTAGCCACCTGTGGCAGCACAACTTTTATTGCAGCAAACATCTAGGATAAACTCAAAGCAAGTTTCTGCACTACTAGTGCAGATTAATAGACTAATTTAGGTCAAAGTATGGAAGATTATTAACATAAGATTAAGCAAAAGTATAGATCTAGCAGTTTTCTGAAGAACAGTTAGGGAAGCAAGATGATAGTCCTTGACCATGGCACCCTCTGTTTGAATCACCTCTGGCTCTACATCTTTTTTAACTCAGCTGAAAAGGAAAGACTTGGGGAATGAAGTTTATTTTGAGGGAATTTCAGTAATGTGAAAATATTGTACTTGCATAAAATGTTGTGATTCATGCACGAACAGTGTACTCCACAACCTGCCCACCTCACTTATGAAGTAGTAAGTAACCTACAGTTTCATTAGAAGCAAGGCTTCCATGTTCACTGGCTACAAGGAAGGTTCATAAGATGCAGGGAACACCGATGGCCTTGTTACAGACATACTTTAAAGGAATATCAAAACTTCATGAATCAGAGAAAAAAAAAATCTGAATATTACTGCTGTTTAAAGGCAGAAATGCTTTGTAAAGTAGATGACAAAAAGGTTTTATTTCTCTTCACTGAATATAAAAGAACCACTTTCAAATGAGCTGTAAATCATTAAAAATTTGTTTGTGTTTGATGCAAGTTGACTTCTGAAGTTTAATCTGTATTAATGCATGCTATAGAGATTAAAATTAGTCTCTCTTAATGAAAACAAATACTAATGAATTACCAAAATCCTCATGAACATAAGATTTTTGTATCTCCTGAGAGGGTCACCCTTGTTTCCTAAACAACATGACTTAACAAAGTAAAAAGTGACAGGTGCTTTTGACAGGATTTTTTTGTTATGAATCATTTTAGTTTCAGTTATTTTATTGCAGGCACTAGTAATGCTGAAAAGCCTGTTTATTAACATTATTTACCTATTCATTGTTACTTATCAGGAGAAAATAATTAAATGACAGAGCCACAGAACAAAAGATTTTGCTGAAATACGTAGGCCTTATGTAATGCAATGAGTAAGTAATTTCCAAAAGAGAACTGGGATGGGACTAATAGAGCTGGATGAATTAAGAAGCTGAACATAGGTCCCTGCTACAAATGACTTGATTATGAAATTAAGTTGAAAAAAATAGGAATTGATATGCCTAAAAAAGAATGCTCATAAGTTCATCCGAAAGCACTCAGTAGCACTCTGAAAGACTGTTTTCTAAAGCTTTCAGTATTTACTGGCTATGAAATGTGACCTCACATGTCTCAAATATACCTCATAAATATATAGAGATGGACAGAAAAAGTAAGTTAGAATAGCCAAAAACACCCCTTGAGCCCTGCCCTGCATTATCAAAATGATTAAAAAAAAATAAAAAGAAGGCATGAAACTGGAGAGACAGCACCTAATTTCCTTTTGCCAGCGCAAATTACCATTTATGGACTTGCCTCTACAATTTCTTACCTCATATCTGCAATCAAACAGACCTATAGATGTATTGATTCTAACTCATATGAGTAAGAATCAAAAAACCTTTTATAAACCATTGTGTAAAAACTTGTAGCTGCTGTATCAAGAGACACCTTTTTGGGTCTTTTCACTTATCCCTACAAAACTAAAGCATCACTCAGTGTACATTTTAGGGCATCAGTACCACTATGGTATACCAGAAAAGAGGTAAAACAGGCATTCATTCGATGTTAGGTATGTTGTTTATTTTTTTCTTTTTTCTTTCTTTTTATTTTTTTTCCTCTTATTACATGTTTAAAAAAAATTTCTCATATTTATGGAGGATCACACTTGACCAAAGTTTGTTTTTGTTACTCTTGGGAAACAGAATATGAATGAATGAAAGTACAGGTATCCTTGCTTTCTTAGATTTGTTCGGAAAAAAAAAAAAAGAATGTTAGAATGCAAAAGAATTTCTTTAAGTTTAAAAATTAGCATAATGCTTCCATTTTTCACCACTGATCCTAGTGATTTCAATCTTAACTAAATTATTTAGTAACATGGCTCCAAGAAAATAATATCATATTTTACACTGATTGTATACAAAGGAATGTCTGCTTAAAAAAAAAATTGTAAAAGCACTTTTTTTTTTAGCTTGTCATATTCTTCTGTATCTTTTTAATAGACATGAATCATTTTTTGTTGTTCTGTCTCAAAACATAAAATTTAACTGAATATTTTTTCACTTCATTCACATAGTTAAGTCAGTGTTAACCTAGCATAGACAGTTTTTTCTGCATTTGTCTCTTTTACTAAAAGCTGACATCTTTTCAACAGCAGATTAAAATATATTCAATCCTGAGCCTTAAAAAGAATCTCAGGCACCTCTGAAATATTTCCTCACATATGTGGGGAAAAAGAAACCCAACAAAACAAAACAAAGAAAAAAAGAAAAGCCAAACAAAACACCAGGACAACATTATTAAAAGTTATTAAGTTTGTAAAGCAGAATAATTAAAAGAAATAACATAATAGGATTAATCTGTGTTATGCTTATGCACTGAAACATAGTCTTCTGTATTACATTAGAATCACATTAGAAATAAATATTTTGCTCGTGTGTGGGATACATGGTGCTTACAGAGCAGACAGTTTCATTTACTTATTTATCTGTATGTTTTTGTTTCTACAATATCCTAAACCTCTGAATACCAAACTATTGCTCACCAACTTCCATGAGGTATTCGTTGCAACAATATTTACTGATAAGTGATGTAGCAGCATGACAGTATTGTGATGTCAAATTTTAACACAGTGATTAGATGCCTCTTAGCACTCTACCTATTGTTAGCCTAATGCTGAGTTCTCACAGTATAGAAATGGTCAGTATAGTTTGGTTTGGGCTTTCTCTACTGTTTCCCACTTTCTTCTCTCTTTTTTGCCACTGCACATAGACATTCATATCTGGCATTGGGTCAAAAGTGCACTTAAAAGAAAATAACATGACTCAATCTTCTTAGCAAAGAGCCACAGTAGAGTAGAACTGGCACATATGTGTGAGAAGTCATACACCTGAATGGCTGTGGGGACAAAGCCAGGTTGTTGTTGGGAGGAACACAATTTCCTGGCCTCTTTAGAAATAAGAATCTCTCAAATGCAGGTTAATGGTAGGATAAATAATATCTGCTATATTAGAAAATGGAGGGTAAAGAATGATATGTGAAGAATGTTCTTATTATACTCTATATTATTTGATTATACCACGAAATGTTTTGATATCAGTGACATAGGAGACTTACTATCATCAGTAGCAATAGTAACTGACAGCTTCCCAAACAAAAACTGATTTTTGTAGCACCATTATGTAATGAAGGATATAATTATTTTTTACATCCTATTATCATTAATGAAACACAGGTTGAGAACCAAGACACAGAGATAATAAGGTCTAAAAGAGTCCCTAATTTTATGTGCCCTATTTCACACAACGTGGACCTGATTAATAGAGAACATAACAATATATTGCACTCTCTGTTTTCAAAAAACAGCTCTAACTAGCTTATGGTGCAGTTATGAGTACGCATTTGTTTTGGAAATCAGATCATAGGGAATAAAGTCAGTCACCCAGAAAAATTAGGAAAACACAATTGCTGTCTACCTGTGAAAATGTGTTTTAAGTGACTGATCCAGAATTACATGGGAATGGTGAAGCAGAGACCTGGATCCAGATCATCTCCCTGGGCATCGTTTCTCCATTGCCTTCTCCATGACTCTTCATGTCTTTTTTCTTCCTACAGGTCTCTGCCTCATTTACTAAATGCCTTCCAATATTTGCAACACTTTAAATAGGAGCCCTGCAGAGAGCAGTCTACCTTATACCACTTTGTTTAAGTCATGTGGTAAAAGCTCATCTACACACCCACAAAGGAACACAGAGAGGCAACTGCAGGGTTCAGGGAGGACTGGACAAATAATATGCTGCCTGGCAGTTCCCAGCCACGTCACAGAAGAGCCATCAGCCCATTAAAGGCACATCTCCATAAGACCAGAGGAGCACAGGAGCACAATGACAGGCAGGAAGTCAAATGAAAGACTTGAGGAAGGGACACCCTGTCCAGAGGCTGTGCATCAGCCCCAGTGTCCAGGCATGAAACCCATCAGTATAAAGTCAAAACAACCCTCTCTCCAGATCACCTTTCAGAATAAGGGAATTTGATGCCTAAAGATATAGAAAACATCATTGCATGCAGAAGAAAAGTGTTGTGCAGGAATTTGCATGAGGTGTTTAGAGTAGAAACCAAAGGTGGGAAAAAGGTGGGATTTGGGTGTTTTAGGGAGGAATAAGCGTGTGAAAGAAAAGGATAAGGGAATAAAATGGTCTATTCTCACCTAAGTAGGGGCTAGTCAGTATGCTTGCCTGGCCATGGTCTGCACTAAAATCATTGCAGTCTGTCCTGGCTTCTTCTTAATCACCACTTTCAACTGTTATGGTAAGAGCTTCTATATTCTGTGCATGTGGGTATATGAAGATTTGTGGTACAGAAACTGGGGTGTGGATGTGAAAGGTCAAGCCAGATCAGCCAGTGAATAGGTCATGTCCTGGGATCAAAGGGGCCTCTAAGGACCTGCTCTTGGTGTGAGACCATTTGTAGGTCTCCAAGGGAGAGAGTACAGCAGGGTTGACTATGGGACCAGCAAAATCCTGGTCAGCTCTGTGTATGACTGCATTAGTGAAATGATCTGTACCTGTGAATGGAGTAGGTGTGTGGTCTCAGGGCTTTGTAAATCCGGATACCAGCAACTGGGGAGAGTGGGATCCAGGGATAACTACTGAGTGTCTGAGCCCAGCTGCTGCAGGGATCAACCTTATACATACCTATATCTATTTCCACTAACAAACCTCTGTCCTGTTCAGCCAGAAAGGGCAACCTGATGAGGCTAATTGGTACTGTGTCCGTGTGAATGCCCTGTGTATCTGCCTGCATCTTTGTGGCCAGCTCTGCATATAGGTGGTATATATGTGTTCTATGTGTATGTGTCTACTGGGAACACATTTTCAGCCTTGCTACAGGTTGGACATGGGGCCAAGGAGCTCCAGCAGCCTCACCTTTCCTAGGCTGTCAAATGCAGCATGAAATATTTTCCTCTAATAACTGTGATTTATTCTGAGAATGATATGTTGTGTAGATCTAATGGATCATGGAATGCTTGGTATAAATGGTGTGTCATAAGTAAAACAGTTACACAAGATATGCACATAAACAGGTCTTATTAACGTGCCTAGATTGTATTAATCACAGCTTTAACTAAATTTTAAGGTTCTGGCTTTGTAACCCCTTAATATCCTTTTCCTAAACCAATTTGCAATGTTTTTTCAACCTAGGGTGTTTAGCAGTTTTTCCAGTATTTAAAAGAAAATGGAACTCAGAATCATGGCAAAAGTCCTGTACTATATCATGAATGATAAGGACTTTGAGTTAGGGCATCTATGAAACTTCAGAATAACTTTTAAATATAATGCATAAAATAACATTATGTGTTTATCTAACAGAATGCATTTATCTATTTAACTATTATATCTATATTATATATAGATATCCATATTATATATAGATATATATGATATAATATATATTATAAATAATATCTGTATTATATCTATTTAACTATTCCATGATTCTATAGCCTTGTGTGACATGGTTTACTGTGAGGTGTCCCTGCCCATGTCAGGGAGTTTGAAAATAGATGATCTTAAGGTCCTTTCCAGTCATAACTATTCTATGATTCTATGATTTTATTTTTACATATTCTTTATACGGTACAAGCACGTCAATGTTCTATTTTCATTGTTTCTAGAAGCATAATACCTTCATCTTGTTGAAAAGTAAATGATAATCTGGTAATCTAAAAAACCCACTGGGTTTGAATATATGAAAACGATCTCCTTCTAAAATTACTAATACATATAAATTGCATCAGACTGCACATACTGAACCTGCTCAGAAAGATTAAATATTTTCAAGCTAGAATTTCTGAGCCTAAACAAATCCTGCATCAGCAAAATATGAAATTTCAAGTACTGAAAAGAAGGTTTAAATATCCATGGGGAAGTAGAAGAATTGGAAACGAAAGCAGACTTTTGACATCTGCTCATAGAAAATGGTATAATGGTTCTGAAAAAATGATTCTGTTTGCCAATATATCATCATTTTAAATTGCATTTGTTTCACCATGATTTCTGCATTCTGATTGCAGTGTAACTAGATTCTAGGTTTATTTGGGTTTGTGTGCTTTGGTGGATGCATTTGCTTTGCAATGAAAAAAACTATATCTAAAGGTGTGCTAAGAAAACTTCAATATGCTGACCATATCTTTGCTGGCACTTGAATACGGTTGCAATGATGATTTGAATTTGTCCTCTTTTGTTACTGTCAAACTAAACTATTGGTGACTAGACTTGCTGCACCTTTTTAAAATTTAGGTTTGGGATTTTTCTACTTTTTACTTTTTAATGTCTTCCTAGTCTCATCTTCTTACACAGATAGTTGTATTTTCAGTTATATGGTCATCATATTGTGATAATAAAGAATAATAGCAGTCATATAGCAAAGAAACCATTTGCATCTCTCAGAGTGTACAATCAATAGTTATGGAACTAGCTTTTCCAGTAATAGAAGCAACATTATGTGTACGCATAGTTCCATTACAGTTAACAAGACTGCACCAAAGCTTCAGATGACCAGCTAAGTTAAGGACAGCAAAATGGAGGAATTTTGCAGTTCGATTAGGAACACAGTAGGGAAGTAAGGATCAGCAGGGAGGTGTTTTCTGTCTTCAAAAAAGCTAGATGGTGCATTTATTTTAGATCCTGTGGAAAATATATCTTGTCTGTCGCGATTTAAGCCCAGCCGTAACTCAGAACCACACACCACGCAGCCGCTCTCTCACTCTCCCACCCCTCCTCCCCACCCCCCAGCTCCCAGAGGGATGGGGAGGAGAATCAAAAGAATGTAACTCCCACAGGTTGAGATAAGAGCAGTTCAATAACTAAGATGTTGCACAAAACCACTACTGCTACCAACAATAATAATAATGATAAGGGAAATAACAATGGAAGAGCAAACAACCACTCACCACCCACAGACCAATACCCAGCCTGACCCGAGCAGTGATCTAATCCTTCTGGGTAACTGCCCCCAGTTTATATAGTGGGCATGACGTGCTGTGGTATGGAATACCTCTTTGGTTAGTTTGGGTCAGATGTCCTGTCTCTGCTTCCTCCTGGCTTCCCCTCCCCCCCGGCAGAGCATGAGACTCAGAAAGTCCTTGGTCAGAGTAAACATTACTGAGCAGCAACAATAAACATCAGTGTTATTAGTGCTGTTCCCAGTCTGAAAGTCAAAACCACAGCACTGCACCAGCTACTAAGAAAGAGAAAAATGACTGCTACTGCTGAATCGAGGACACCATGAAAATACCTGGTTCTCAGAGAAAGCAGTAGAGATGGTAAGGGTCAAAGCAAGAGGAAGAACAAAATTTTTCATAAGTGGAAACAAAAGATTTCCATTAGAATACATTCACAGTAAAAAAAAAAAAAAAAAAAAAAAAAAAAATTCTGAAGAGAACTTCCATCTTACTTCAGGAATTCTCCACTTCTCCAGGCATGTGCATACCAAGGAATCTCTTTGATGTCTCAGCAAGATGCTGGAAGATCATGAGGATCAATCAGCCTCATAGCCCTAGGAATTCCATGTTGATAGAAGCCCGTCAGATTTGTTAGGTAAAAGGAAAAACATTCAGTGCAATTCTCATGCGCTTTGCAAGTTTCAAGTCAAAATAATTGTTTATTAGGAAAAAAATACTCTTGACTCATAAAGAGTGCATTTCTATGTAAAATATCTAGCATATTGCATTTACTTTTTGTACATTCGTACTATAAGATGTTGTCCTTGGTTCAGCAGTAGTAGTCATTTTTCTCCTTTTTAGTAGCTGGTGCAGTGCTGTGGGTTTGACTTTCGGTCTGGGAACAGCGCTGATAACACCAAGGTTTTCAGTTACTGCTCAGTAACGTTTAGTCTGACCAAGGACTTTCTGAGCTTCATGCTGTGCCAGGGAGGAGGGAAAGCCAGGAGGAAGCAGAGACAGGACACCTGACCCAAACTAACCAAAGAGGTATTCCATACCACAGCACGTCATGCCCACTGTATAAACTGGGGGCAGTTACCCAGAAGGGCTAGATCACTGCAGGGTTGGGCTTAGTATCGGTCGGCAAGTGGTGAGTAGTTGTATTCTCTTCCCTTGTTATTTCCCTTATCATTATTATTATTGTTGGTGGCAGCAGTGGTTTGTGTTATACCTTAGTTACTGGACTGTTCTTATCTGAACCTGTGGGAGTTGCATTCTTTCGATTCTCCTTCCCATCCCTCTGGGAGCAGGGAGGGGAGGAAGGGTGGGAGTAAGCGAGTGGCTGCGTGACTGATTTGCCGACTGGGTTTGAACCACAATGACTGTGCACTTGTATTAAAATTATCAGTTTATTTCTGCTAAAATACCATTCTCAGCATATTATGTGTGTTCTCTGTTGAGCCATGTGAGCTGTGAGATAGTAACTGGCAATAAATTATTTATTTGGCCTGATTAGTAAATCAGGACACTGGATAAAAACTTGCTGAAAGTATCATAGTGACATTTACTTCAATAGCTTTTACCATTTTGGTTGTTTGTTTCATAATTGTTTGGCTATACTTGCTCTATGATGTATAAAATGGGACTTATTCTCCGTTTTAAAAAGTCAGTAGTTCTGTATTTTATAGTATCCTCAACTCCATACAGTGATATATGCTCCCTTTTCCACTAAACAGATTGCTATACATCGTTTATGATCTCTGTCTTTAAATCCTACAAATATTCTTTACTTTAAAAGAACCAAGAAATATCTGCTTAATATTGACTTTTTTAACCATTATTATAGTACAAGAGTTAATGAAGGTCATGAATCCTGTATTTCTGCCCACATTTTCTTCTCTGTCAGATACCCAGCAATTCTAATATGCTCAAAATAAGTCTTCTTGCCACTAATGCACCATACAGAGGTGCTCTGCATGAAGACTAGGCTGACAGTGTTAATGCAGAATTAGTCCATTGTATCAAAGACAGATTTAACTACTTTTTGCATATTTTGCAAAATCTGAAACAGCTCTCATGAGCTCAGAATTTCCCAAAATTTACTGATAATTTGGAGCAACCAAGTCAGTGAGATAGTTAAGCAATAGAGATCATGTGCCAAATCATCAAATTTAGAATAATTTCTACCCCAATAAAATTTCTACTGTATTGCATGGTGTTTTAAATGCTTTAACATTTGTAATATCGAGGCCTTCCTCTTCCATTTCTGTAGTTTGTTGTTCGTTGTACTCTTGTAACCTTTCATTACACATACTGAAGCTGCTGTGGCATTAACTTTAGCCAGTATCTCAAGTGATGTTATCCTCATGAACTTCCACTGGCAGACTCTGAAGCACAGTTATGTCTGTTAGATCAGTCTTCTTGTAAAAAGTGATTGTCATTAATGTTTAAAACACCCCTTTCTTCCTTTGCGTACTGACCACTGCCTTGTAGTTATTAGTCTGTAAATCCATGCTAAGAACACCTCAATTATTCTCTCATGTTTCAGTTTGTAACTTAAATACCTAGTAGGTAACATAATAGACAACAGTTATTAATTTATCCAGTAAATATATATGAATTGGGGAGAATGTTTTTTTCTATCTTTTCCTCCTCTTTTCCCCTCTCTCAATTTTTTTCCCCTAAAGTAACTTAGAAGTCAGGCTATGCCATCAGCCACAAACCCTGATAATAAAGTTTTGTCCATGTAAACTTGCTTTGGTTTTATCTTTATGACCCCTGGAATAAGAAGGTAATTCGGTTTGTTTGTCCTTTTTTTTTTTTTCTCCACAACATTTGTGACTGTGTTTGTGATGCATCCAGCAGTGAATGAGATTCTGTTCTTAAAATTTCTCTCTCTTCATACATATGTTTCAACACAAGCCCTTAAGAAAGGGCTCAAATTACAGATATTTAAAACAAAAAGTATCTTAAAGAACCGTATCTATTGAAAGATAGCAATTCAAGACTACGTACATAAGAATCCTTACTTGCCCTTAGCAAGGGACACAAATAAATCGTGATATATCTCAGTGTCCTAGTTTCAGCCGGGGTAAAGTCAAATTGTTTCTTAGTAGCTGTTAAAGGGCCGTGGCTTGGATATAACAGTAGGAGAAAAGTTGCACTTCAGACATAATCCACTGCAGCATATTCTTTAGCCTCATTTTTACTTTAAATATGATTCAATCTTATTTATGTGTGTATATATAATTTCTGTCATAGGTATGCACTGGATCTAAATGCAGTTCACAATACCCAAATCAATCAGCTTTTTGCTTCATTTTTTTTTTCAGGATCTAGTCTTGCTTTTTTGGCACCTAAAATACGTGATACTGACTTTTATCATCATTAGAGGACAATGGTGGAAGACTGGCAAATAATGTACTTGCAAATTCATGCATTATTTAAATCTATCTATTCATTCCTCAGCTAGACACTGAAAAAAGGACCATACATCACAGTACAGAGTTGAGGATAAACAGAAATAAAGGTCTTCTGTAGAGTGATAATTTGTCTGCAATCTGAGACACCTTAAAATCAGTCCCAGTGGAATATCATAGGCAAAATGACAAGACTGAATTTAAAGAAGCTGGAGCATAAAGGTGTAAGAAAGAAAAAAAATTAAGAATTTAGCTTGTTGTTTATCAGTATAATTACTCTGACATAGGTTTAACAGAATGTTGTAATCTTTCCTATCAGATTCATTAGAGCTTTGCTAACTGGCAAATTTATTGACTTCCCTCGCCTGTTTGAAATTATAGCTGAAGGGAAGCAACAGAATTACAGAATGGTTGATGTTAGAACGGATGTCTGGAGATCGTCTGGTCTAGTCCTTGCTCAGGCGGGGTCAATTACAGTGATGTCCTCAGGACTATGTCCAAGCAGCTTTTGAGATGTACCAAGGATCTCTACTTTACCATCCCAAGGATCTCTACTCTACCATCTACTATTCTACAACCTTTGCGGACAATCTGTACAAGTGCTTAGTTATACTTGCAGTGAAAAACTGTTTCCTGATGTTCAGATGGAACCTCCCGTATCCTTTCCTTATCTATATCTTTTTCAGATTTGTGTATTTATTTCTTACTGTAGCCTTTGCATGCTCTGCTTTTGCTATTCTATTTCTGTATGCAATTATTATTTACGGTTTGAATGTTCTGGTCATTATTTAGACACAGAATGTAGAATGTAGGAATAATATAGTCTTTAGTTTACAATGAATAAATCTAGATTGTCTGTTTGACCTTTACTAGATTTATTTTAGTGTAAGAACAAAGTATGACATGTTGAATTACTTCAGAGTTTTCCACGTCCCTTGTTTCCTAGGAGCATTTAGTGCTGTTGTGATTCAGTCTTTTCCTCCTGTAAATCTATGTCAATCCCATGAATACTTGTCTTGTCCTATGCTGGCAAGACAATGCAAACATACAGAATGAGGTTCATAGATCAGCTGCATATGAGCAGCAGTGGTCATCTGCCAGCAATGGGGATTTACTCAATCAGGGAGCTCCTTTTGTGGTGGAAGAGGGAATCTGCAGCCTGGAGAACTTCATGTGATTGCTGAGTATTTTATTTCCTTCTGGCTGTTAACCAACTGTCAATTGACTAACAAAGGTATGAATGAAGAACTCTTCTGTCATCCAAAGGAATAAGTGAAGGCACTTCCCTTAATATCATTTTAACCCTTTCTCAGTTAATAAGGTTCTTGATTTTTATATTAGCACTGCTCCATTAATTGTGTTTTTTCACTCTCACTCTTCTAATAGACTGGGTATCTATGGCTAATTTATTTAATTTTATATATCTGCATGTGCTACAACATGAGATTCATACAAAGAACAATAAGAAGTATTTATTCTACGTAGAATGACATTTATAACAGTAACTAAGACAGTGTAGAGACATACAGGTCTGATACAATAGCAGATGCCTTCAGAAGTAGAGACAAAGGAGGTGATGTAGAAGACTGCAGGCACGGGTTAAGGGTCTGGCACAAAAGGGCTATAAACAGCTCATCTATGGTCAATTAAAGAAATGCAGATATGGAAAAAAATGTCAAAAGGCATAAGAGAGTGCCTTAATAACCAGTGTCTGAAACAAAAACTAATGCCATGTTCATTTTCATTTGTGACTCACTTTTGGTAATTCATGATACTGTTTAGTATACAAAATTATTTTGGTGTTCAGCTTTCCCAGAGTCCCCAGTAGCAAGTATGGATGAGCTGGGGAACTACAGACAAGTCAGTCTCACCTCTGTGCCTGGCAAAATCTTGGAGCGGATTCTCCTGGAAGGCATGCTAAGGCACATGAAAAACAACAAGGTGGTCGGTGACAGCCAGCATGGCTTCATGCAGGGGAAACCCTGCCTGACCAATCTGGTGGCTTTCTATGATGGGTTATGGAACTGATGGGCAGGGGTGGAGCAGTTGATGTCATCTAACTGGATTTGTGCAAAGCATTTGACACTGTCTCACATGACATCCTTGTCTCTAAGTTGGAGAGACATCAATTTGATAGGTGGACCTCTCGGTGGATAAAGAACTGTCTGGATGGCCACACACAAAGAGTTGTGCTCAATGGCTCAATGTCCATCTGGAGACCAGTAACGAGAGGTGTCCCTCAGGGATCAGGATTGGGACCGGTCTTGTTCAACATCTTTGTCAGTGACATGGAGAGTGGGATTGACTGCAGCCTCAGCAAGTTTGCCAATGACACCAAGCTGTGTGGGTCAGTTGATACCCTGGTGGGAAGAAATGCCATCCAGAGGGACCTTGACATGCTTTTGAGGTGGGCTGATGCCAACCTCATGAAGTTTAACTATGCCAAGTGCAAGGACCTCCGCCTGGGTGGGAGCAATCCCAGGCACAGCTACAGGTTGGGCAGAGAAGAGATTCAGAGCAGTCCTGCAGAGAAGGACTTGGGGGTTTTGGTTGATGAGAAAATGAACATGAGCCAGCAGTGTGCACTTGCAGCCTAGGAAGCCAACTGTATCTTGGGCTGCATCAAAAGGAGCATGACCAGCAGGTCAAGGGAGGTGATCCTGCCCTTCTACTCTGCTCTTGTGAGACCTTACTTGGAGTACTGTGTACAGTTCTGGTGTCCTCAACACAAAAAGGACATGGAACTGTTGAAACAAGTGCAGAGGAGGGCCACGAGGATGATCAGGGACTGGAGCACCTCCCGTATGAAGATAGGATGAGAAAGTTGGGTCTGTTGAGCCTGGAGAAGAGAAGTCTGCGTGGAGACCTCATAGCATCCTTTCAGTATCTGAAGGGGGTCTATAGGGATGCTGGGGAGGGACTCTTTATGAGGGACTGTAGTGAGAGGACAAGGTGTAACAGGTTCAAACTTAAACAGGGTAAGTTTAGACTGGATATGAGGAAGAAATTCTTTCCTGTAAGGGTGGTGAGGCACTGGAATGGGTTGCCCAGGGAAATTCTGAATGCTCCATCGCTGGCAGGGATCAAGGCCAGGTTGGACGGAGGCTTGGGTGTCATGGTTTAGTGGGTGGTGTCCCTGCCCCTGGCAGGGAACTTGGGACTAGATGATCTTAAAGTCCTTTCCAACCATAACTATTCTATGATTCTACGATTCTATGATTCTAAGTTTGATGTTCTTCCATAAAAGCCCCGGGTACCTTCTTTTAATTTTAGGGCTTTTTGAGTACTACAATTAAATGTTTAATATTGTTGCTGATAATAAAGCCTAATACTACCTTACCTGATGGATATATTCACATACAGACACACATAAACACATGAGATTAAGAA
The DNA here is from genome assembly GCA_028858755.1 of Ara ararauna. NCBI lineage: Eukaryota > Metazoa > Chordata > Aves > Psittaciformes > Psittacidae > Ara > Ara ararauna. Next base: position 24,414,262 of record CM054376.1, read on the forward strand.
ATAGCATGCAGAAATTGTTTATCAGAGATTAAGTCTAGGTGTCTTTTTTCACATTTGATATTGGTAAGGATTTTGCCCATGTGAAGTCTGTGGAAACGAAGCTACATAAAATTATAAAAATTGTGCTATTCTACATAAAGCTAAAAAAAAGTTTGCATCAATTCCAGAACAGTCACCCTAGATATAGATTTAGAGCAGCAAATCAAATGAAATTGTGCCATTGCTCAGGCTTAATGGGGAATCAAAGAATTATCATCCATACTATTACCCTTTTTACAATAGAGAACTGATGAAGCATTCTATACTGGGTACCAATATTGCATTATGACAGTGATGCAGCTTTAACCTAAGAAACTACACTGACTATGCAGAACATGTGCAGTGCAGTATTTTAAAAACAATCACAATTTTTTTTCTTTTTACATTTACTTGCAGTAAGGAATTATGCCACTGGAAGTGTTTCCTCTTTTTTTTTTCATTATTTTATGATTATTATTATTACAAATAATGAACATGTTTTACACCTTTCCAGTTCTTTCTGCTTCAGTCTTCTTCAGTGAAGAAATGTGTTCTCAAGACATCTTCCTGGAGGAAAGAAGTGGGGGAGAGAACAACATGTTTTTTATTTCAGAGGATTTCTGCAGAAGCACACCTTGTGTGCTTTTAAAAATACATTCATTCACTGTAAAGTTAGTTAAATTTTGTCATGGAAATATTTTATATTTTGTTTCCATGCCATTTTAAGCAAACAGGGCTTTGGGGGGTTGGTGTTTTTTTTGGGGGGAGGGGATTGTTTTTATTTTACCGTACTTTTTGAAGAGATAATAACTAGTAGAATTCCTAGAGTACTCTATATATAGAGTGTACCTCATATCACAGGTGACTTTCCTAAACATTTATAACCTACCTCCTGAAATAAAATTAGCCTTTTTAACTAAACATTCCTTTGATTATGACGCCACTTCCTATTTTTGCTTAAAAAAAACCCTCAAAACAAAAGCAAACAAACAAACAAACAATCAAAAAAAAAAAAAACCCAACACAAAAAACCCCTCCACAAATTGTTATTTCTATTCTCTGTGGAAATATCTTCATTTGAAACCTGTTCTCTCCTGGTCAGCTCCAGCTGTCAGCTCATAAGTGATACCCTACCATCCTTTGACTTTGACTTTGAAAAGACACAACCCTATACCCTCTGATTAGTGGAAACGCTGACAGTCCCAGTGCTATTAGGAAGCTTTCTTATGTTTTCTCTTTCTATAGTGGTGGAATCAAGATTTTGAAATGCTTATCTAATTATGATTTCATTAAGAGTATGCCACACCCATAATAGAATAATCAGAAGACCTGCAGCCTTCAAGTTTCTGTTTTTCATAAGAAAACATTGGAGGAGCAAGGAAAGAATCCTGGAGAAGTAAATCAGATTTGTTGCTGGGGAAGATAGGAATGACATCTGCACTCTCTCCAGTAATCTATTCATAACTAAAAACCCCAAACGATTCATCAAGGGTGCAGTTCATCTAAAGACTTGTTTACATGTACCAATAAATTTAAAAAATGGTGTGTTATATTTATGAAATCATTAAAATGGTGGAATGCATGTTTCGTGACCAGTGTGTCACGAAAGCGGTGACTAAGTAGCAACCGCAGATTTGCAATATGACTGAGATAAAACATGCTCTGATAGTATTTACTGCTTAAGGAAATATCAAGGTAGCAGAAAGACTGGAGAACATAGGGTCAAATACAAAGTAAAGAGAAAGTTAGAATATAATGACAGTCTTTCTGGTTTGGGGACGTTTGGTTGATTGACAACTTTAATGCATACAAATTAATATAGCATTACTAAATATTGTGCTTCTCTTTGGATACAGTGAAACTAAGCGTCCTGGTTTCAGCTGTAACAGTTATTTTTCTTCCTAGTAACTGGTACAGTGCTGTGTTTTGGTTTTAGTCTAATAATTAATTTCTTCTCTTCTTGTTTCCTACTACTATTAATATTGATATTATTGGTGTTCTTTCCATTATCACTATATTTTACTTTATTTTAGTTATTAAATTGTTCTTAATCTGCGGGTTTTACATTCTTTTGTTTCTACTCCCCATCCCACCTTGTGAAGAGGGCTGGGGGGAAGAGGAGGGTGAGCAATCGACTGTGTGGTCCTGAGTTACCAGTTGGACCTAAACCATAACACTAAGAAAACATCATAGTAGGGAGCTAATACTTCCCTTTCTCAACATGTCAATAAGACAGGAGAGGAAGACTTTGACATTTTCCATGGAACCCATTTAACAACTGGGGAGAAAAAAAAAAAAAGGACAAAGGAAACTCAAACACGATCACTGCTTTTTTGCAGTGTGTAACAGGATCTGTTACAATAGTCACAGCTTAATTTTGAGTACTACTCAGTGCAGTTTACATTGATATAGAGTTGCTAATATCAAGGCAACAATACCCTGAAGTCCAGGCTTTTTTACCTCAGAATGTCAAAAAACTTACAAATTTTTCCATTATTTATGCTTTTACATTTGAGAGCATAATTTTTAATTAAAAGTATTACTTAATATTAAATAGTTCAATGATGCCTGAGTTTTCTTGAGAAAAAGTATTTGTACTTAATTGTATTTATTGGAGTCTATTTTGTGCCTTTCTATGACATGTAAAAATGAGAACATGAACAAGCATACCAGAAAGAATGTTTTTTATCACATTCTGAAGTTTATACTGCCTGATGAACGATTGTTTAAGATTATTTCTTCACTGCATGATTACTTACCTTCCCCTTCTAAAAATCCCTGAAGTATTTAGAAAAATGCCTGCGGCCTGCAGTACCACAATAATGTGCAGACACAGCTTATCAGACACACGTGAATTAAACCTGACCAGAAGACTTCCATATAAATTGAATTTCCCTGAAGTTTGTTAGTCCTGCAAAATGAAAATTTTTCATGGTGCTGTACCAGTGTCTGTCATCAGTCAGTACTATAACTGCAACTGGAAAGGAAAATCCCAGTGAGTTCAGTACTTTCCCAGCACATTTTTTAATTCATGGCAGTTGATAATGTAAGGAATGATACTCAACTAGAAAACTCAAGTGATAAGAAAGTGAATGTCATCTTCTTCTGGTTAATACATGAGTATGACTGTAGTTCGCTGAATTCTAAGTTCCTTTCTGAGAGAGCCTGGTGTTTTTAAGTTCTCCTTTAGACTAGGATCCAGCACGCATCTGAAGAAAGATTTTTTATCCCTTTTACCTATTTTGCTCAAAAAAAGGATAGGTTGACTACAGTTTGTGTGACTCAGTCCTGTGAACTGCATGATGTCCTCAGTGAACATTAAATTCATTGTGCCCCATTGCAGCAACAAAATCTTTCTTGTGTAATGAATGGTGTATGTGGCACTTCCCTAACAGCAAGGCAAAGAACAAATTGTCATTTCAAAAGACAAATTTCTTTCAAGCCTTTAGCTTACCAGGAAATGCTCAAGCACATTGCAGAGCTTGCTGTGCCTTCCCTTTCTTGCTCAGGTATCATTAAACAAAATTTTTCTACACTAACCCCAGGGATAGAAATCCTAGTCTGAAAAGGGAAAAAGTGGGGAAAAAAATCCAACATTTTTAATGTTCATCTTGCAGGACTGTGCCTTCTGTGTTTTTTCTGCATTTTTATCTCTATGTTGGTTTTAGAATTTATCATATTACGTATTTGATCTCTAATATCTAACTCTCTGAGCTGTTGAGTATATACAGGTCCTTCATAATTTCAGAAGTGGTCCAGTTAATATGTTTTGAAAGAATGTCAAGGTACACATTTTAATAATTATAATTATTGCTAAATCAAAAAATTTATTTCAGAAGGAACTGTTTCATAATGCTTAAATGGAAGTTTGATAGTAAAGCACTTAATATAAGAAACATATATATGGCTTCTTGTCTCCGTAACAAACCCCTTTGTGAAGATGTTTGTCACATGTCTGGAGACAGGATGAGAAGAACCTTCTTACTCAAAAATACCAGCAGTAACATTAAGTAAAAGAGCACTAAAAAACAATTTAAAAATAATTTAGATTCAAATAGAAGATTAAATAACTGATTGAAACATCATGTGCTTGTAAACTTCCTCATGTTCATTGCCCAAAGAGATTTCTGTCTTCTGATTTTCTACATTATTCTTCTTATAACCATAAGTGAGGTCTTTAAGTTTGACCTCCCCTTCTCATTCACCCCAACTTTCTACTATAATTAGTGATGCAAGAGTACTCACATTAGATTGTGTTATAAACAGCAAAAGTGTTTTACAGGGTAATTTACTTGCAATACCAGGATTCCATACAGATGTATTCAGAAGAGAAGTGATGCCAGGATATACTACATCCTTCGTTTTTCATCAACTAATGGAAAAAAGAAGGGTAACAGAAAAGAAATTAATTTAGAATCAAGATAAAACATTATAACGAATGTAGCAAAGCTAGAAATGAGTGCTTTGAGATAATTTTGCATGAGAGATGCATGTCCTCTCAAACTAAAAAATTGAATTCCTTGAAAACGGAGTAAAGTCAATAAAACCTAACTTGCAAGTACTTTCACTGTGATATGGATAAACACAGGAGGAATTAGAAATGATATTATCTCAGCTCAGTTATCCTTTTGATTGCATATAAGCCCAAGAAACAAACAAACAGACAAACAGAAACTGTAGAGTAAAGACATGTATAATTCAGTTTTAAGTCTCAGGTTTCACGTTTACACTGTCAGATGAAGTATCTCTAACTGTTGACGCTCAAGAAATAACTGAAGCATTACAAAGACTTACTTTGTAATATGTTTCCATCCCAGTATGTATATACATAAAAGGGTCTATTTCCTAGCCATCCAATTATAGCCATCCTTACCCGATTTGACACTACAGGTTATGCCAGAAATCAAGCAGTCTTACCATCTGAATCTCAGAAATAAGAAAAATTAATGAAGCTAATGAATCTTTCTGGAAATAAATTCTAAAATATACTACAAATAAACCTTGCAGGCTGGATCATTAACATGTATGATAAGCAATTTTTAAAACAACTAAAGTTGGCTTATAAAAATAAGTTGTTCTATTCCACAGAATGCCTGGAAATATATGAGCTACTCTCAGTCGATCACCTAGTGAGTAAGAAAATAAAAAAGTATAAAAAAATTTAAAAGATATGAGAATAATCCAAGAGAGGAAAGAGGGACTGGTCTCATTTTCTTCATTGGGCTTCTGTAGGGAGTGACACACTGTTGACTGTTAATCAAGGAACAAAAATACAGAAAAAATTCTTTAGCTATATTATGGATGTCTTCCTGAAAAAGGTAGGGAGTTAGGTCTTATTTATGTATTCTTTTAAAATGAAAGGCTTTCTATTGATAATCAGAAATTCCATTACCCATTTCTTGTTTCTCTTGCCTTTCAATGACAAAAATTTCTAAACTAGAGCTGAATTACTGTGAAAATAATACAAAATACTATTTATTTACTGTTCATTAAATAAAAATAAACTCAATATGCTTTCAGTTTCTCTTTTTGCTGGAACTATAGAAATATAGTTGTCGTGGTTTAGGCCTCTATAACTCATGCAGTTTTGCCCACTCACTCCCCCCTCTTTCTTCTTCCAGCTCTCTGGGGCATGGGAAGGAGAATCAAAAGAATGCAATTCCCACAGGTTGAGATAAGAACAGTTTAGTAATGAAGTTATAACACAAACCACTGCTGCTACCACCAATAATAATAATGACAAGAGAAATACAAGGGAAAAGAATACAATTGCTCACCACCCAATACCAAGCCTGACCACGCAGTGCACCCCCACCCTTCCGGGTCTCTGCTCTCTGTTTTACATCCTGGGCATGATGTGTTGCGGCATGGAATACCTCTTTGGTCAGTTTGGGTCAGGTATCATGTCTCTGCTTCCTCCCGGCTTCCCCTCCTCCCTGGCAGAGCATGAGGCTCAGAAAGTCCTTGGTCAGACCAAAACATTACCAAGCAGTAACTGAAAACACTGGTGTTATCAGCACTGCTCCCAGGCCGAAAGTCAAAAACACAGCACTCCACCAGCTACCAAGAAGAAGAAAAATTACTGCTACTGCTGAAACCAGGACAATAGTATTCTGGGGAAATCTTGATCATATAGAGATGAACAATATGTTTTTTCGATGGCTGAATGTGGAAATCTATGCCCCAATAAAATTTAGGGCAGAATGCAATATAAGTAAACCAAACCATTTCATTTGAAGTTGGAATATCCATAACTAGAAGCTAATTTGCCATGCAGCTGGTCTTTATACAGACTCATAGAATAGTCAGGGTTGGAAAGGACCTGAAGATTATCTAGCTCCAACCTGCCTGCCATGGGCAGGGACGCCTCACACTAAACCATGCCACCAAAGGCTATGTCCAATCCAGCCTTGAACACCGCCAGCGATGGAGCATTCACAGCTTCCCTGGGCAGCCCATTCCAGTGCCTCACCACCCTTACAGTAAAGAATTTCTTCCTCGTATCCAATCTAAACTTCCCCTGTATACTCCTAGAATTCAGCAAAGGGCAGGTCTGATGGATACTTAGATTCAAATAGGTTTTCCATCATCATGAACATTATTTCTGAAAACAAAAATTATTCTTGTACCATTTTTAGTGTCTACATAGTACTGAAAAAAACTTTTAATCAGGCTTTAAAGGCAACTTCAGGCTTGGTGGAGAATGGACTGAGAGACGCCCAAAGGAGAAGGACTTGGGGGTGTTGGTTGACGACAAACTCTATATGAGCTGGCAGTGTGCACTTGCAGCCCGGAGAGCCAACTATATGCTGGGCTGCATCAAAAGGAGCACGGCCAGGAGGCTGAGGAAGATGATCCTTCCCCTCTACTCTGTACTCGTAAGACCCTACCTGGTGTACTTTGTCCAGCTCTGGGGCCCCCAACAGAAGAGGTACATAGACCTACTCAAGCAAGTCCAGAGGAGGGCCACAAAGATCATCAGGGGGCTGGAGAACCTCTCCTGTGATGACAGGCTGACAGACTTGGGCTTGTTCAGTCTGGAGAAGAGAAGGCTCAGGGGAAATCTTCTAACAGACTTCCAACACCTAAAAGGGGCCTACAAGAAATCTGGAGAGGGGCTTTTGATGAAGACATGTAGTGGACCAGGGGAAATGGCTTTAAGCCTTAAGGGGAGATTTCGATTAGACATTCGGAAAAAATTCTTCACTATGAGGGTGGTGAGACACTGGAATAGGATGCTCAGAGAAGCTGTGGCTGCTCCACCCCAGGAAGTGTTCAAGGTCAGGTAGGATGGGGCTTGGAGCAACCTGGTCTAGTGGGAGGTGTCTGTTCCCTTGTCCTCAAACTCAAGTCTCCGCATGTGGGTGGGAAGTAAATCCGTGACAGCATTTACATCTTGTGAAACAATGATAACCGCTTTAACTTGGTCATGTGGACAAATGCATGTGTCATGAGACAGAATCATCTAAACAGACATTCTTCTATCTGTGAGACCTGAGACATATAACAGATGCTTGACCTTGTCCTCACCAACAGGGAATGGCAGGTTGGAAATGTGATGCTCCAGGGCAGCCTTGATTGCAGCGATCATGAGATGGTCGAATTCGAGATCCTCAGGACAGTGAGAAGAGTGTGCAGCAAGCTCACTGCCCTGGACTTCAAGAGACCACACTTTGGCCTCTTCAGGAACCTGCTCAGTAAGATTCCATGGGATATAGCCCTAGAGGGCAGGGGGGCCCAAGACTCTTGGTTGATATTCAAGGATCACGTGCTGCAAGCTCAGGAGCGATGCATCCCTACTAGAAGGTAGTGCTGTAAGAGGGCCAGGAGACATTCTTGGATGGATAAGGAGCTGCTGAGGAAAATTCAAAGGAAAAAAGAGACATATAAAAGGTGGAAGAAAGGACAGGCGGCCTGGGAAGAATACAGGCATGTTGTCTGGGAAGCGAGGGATCAGGTTAGGAAAGCTAAGGCCCACTTAGAATTAAACTTGGCTAGGGATGTGAAAGATAACAGGAAGGGATTCTGTAGGTACACTGCAAATAAAAGACAGGCTAGGGACAACGTGGGCCCCTCCAGAAGCTACTGGGAGAACTGGCTACCTTGGATTTGGAGAAGGCTGAGGTTCTTAATGATTTCTTTGCCTCAGACTTCATCGGAAAATGCTCTGACGACACTACCCAAGTCTTGGAAGGCAGACACAGGGACAGTGAGAATGAAGAGCCTGGGCCCCCTGTAGGAGAGGATCTGGTTCGAGACCATCTTAGGAACCTGAACGTATAAAAGTCCGTGGGACCTGATGAACTCCATCCATGGGTCCTGAAGGAGCTGGCAAATGAAGTTGCTAAGCCACTGTCCATCACATTTGAAAAATTCTAGCAGTCAGGTGAAGTTCCCGATGAGTGGAAAAAGGGAAATATAGCCCCCATTTTCAAGAAGGGGAAACTGGATGAGCTGGGGAACTACAGACCAGTCAGTCTCACCTCTGTGCCTGGAAAAATCTTGGAGCTCATTCTCCTGGAAGGCATGCTAAGGCACATGAAAAACAGCAAGGCGGTTGGTGACAGCCAGCATGGCTTCACTCAGGGGAAACCCTGCCTGCCCAATCCTATGGCCTTCTATGATGGGGCTACGGAACTGATGGACAGGTGTAGAGCAGTTGATGTCATCTACCTGGATTTGTGCAAAGCGTTTGACACTGTCTCACATGACATCCTTGTCTCTAAGTTGGAGAGACATCAATTTGATAGGTGGACCTCTCAGTGGATAAAGAACTGGCTGGATGGCTGCATGCAAAGAGTTGTGCTCAGCAGCTCAATGTCCAGCTGGAGACCAGTAACGAGTGGTGTCCCTCAGGGATCGGTGTTGGGACCACTCTTGTTCAACATCTTTGTCAGTGACGTGGACAGTGGGATTGAGTGCGCCCTCAGCAAGTTTGCTGATGACACCAAGCTGTGTGGTTCGGTTGATATGTTGGAGGGAAGGGTGCCATCCAGAGGGACTTTGACACTCTTGTGAGGTGTGCTGATGCCAACCTGAGGAAGTTTAACCATGACAAGTGCAAGGTTCTCCACCTGGGTCAGAGCAATCCCAGGCACAGCTACAGGTTGGGCAGAGAAGAGATTCAGAGCAGCCCTGCAGAGAAGGACTTGGGGGTGTTGGTTGATGAGAAAATGAACATGAGCCAGCACTGTGCGCTTGCAGCCCAGAAAGCCAACTGTATCAAAAGGAGCATGACCAGCAGGTCAAGGGTGGTGATCCTGCCCCTCTACTCTGCTCTTGTGAGACCTCATTTGGAGTACTGTGTGTAGTTCTGGTGTCCTCAACATCAAAAGGACATGGAACTGTTGGAAGAGGTCCAAAGGAGGGCCACGAGGATGATCAGGAGACTGGAGCACCTCCCGTATGAAGACAGGCTGAGAGAGTTGGGTCAATTGAGCCTGCAGAAGAGAAGGCTGTGTGGAGACCTCATAGCATCCTTCCAATATCTGAAGGGTGCCTGTAGGGATGCTGGGAGGGACTCTTCATGAGGAACTCTAGGGAGAGGACAAGGGGTAATGGGTTCAAACTTAAACAGGGGAAGTTTAGATTGGATATGAGAAGAAATTCTTTACTGTAAGGATGGTGAGGGATGAGAATGGGTTGCCCAGGGAAGTTGTGAAAGCTCCCTCGGTGGCGGTGTTCAAGGCTGGATTTGACATGGCCTTGGGTGGCACGGTTTAGTGGGAGGTGTCCCTGCCCCTGGCAGGAGGGTTGGAACTGGATGATCTTAAGGTCCTTTCCAACCCTAATTATTCTATAATTCTATGATACTATGGTTATGATCCTATAATGATAGGAAAACTTGAAGACACATAGGAAATTAAATATAATGATTGGAAAATTGAACAAACCCAGAAAAAAAATGTAATTTGACTTTGGTCTGACCTCTTTTTGATTTTTGTTTTAGAGGTTCAGCTCTACTCCCTGTGAACCATACCTCCCACACTGTCAGCAATAGAGGTTTAGTATAAAGTTTACCCATGTAAAAAGGTTGAAGACTTCAATTCTGTTTCCTTGTGGTATAAGCAATTTATAAAATTAGCTTATATTACATTTGATATTCCTTATTATACTCACAGACCTAATAGAGTAACTATTTTTTTTCTTAAACAGTACTATATAGAAACAATGCTGTCAGTAGTATACCATAACCTGATTTATTTTAAACCAACCTTCTGTTGGTGTCTGTACATGATCTTAAAACAGAGTATAACATTTAAAGCATGTTTAAGTATTACCTGAGTATTAATTATCATCATTGCCCTTCGGCTTTTCAAAACTGTTTTAATCTGCAACCCATTTTATTTCAAACTTGCATGCCTAGACCAAAACAGACATGAGTATGAACCAGGGTATATACATACATTCATTTCTGGGGGGAGTGTGGGGTGTGAGACTACTGTAAATTCTGCAGCTTATCAATATGAACACAAAAAATATTAGGGCGAGTGAAGAGAAATGGTGGCTGTCTCCTGAATTCACAGTAGGTCTTGTTTTCTAGATGTGGGCTGTCACAGTGAGTATGATTGGGAAGAGCAGCCTTAGACGTTTGCAGTTTTAATTTTATCTCTTAAAATTCAGAGTAATTTTTTCAGTAGATCCATAGTTCTACACAGATAATATTGGAAAAGAAAAATGAAGATAAACCTGTTGTCCTGGGTTCAGCAGTAGCAGTCATTTTTCTCCTTCTTAGTAGCTGGTGCAGTGCTGTGGTTTTGACTTTCAGACTGGGAACAGCGCTGATAACACCAATGTTTTTAGTTGCTGCTCAGTAATGTTTACTCTGACCAAGGACTTTCTGCCTCTCATGCTTTTCCAGGGAGAAGGGGAAGCCAGGAGGAAGCAGAGACAGGACACCTGACTCAAACTAACCAAATAGGTATTCCATACCACAGCACGTCATGTCCATTATATAAACTGGGGGCAGTTACCCAGAAGGGCTAGATCACTACTCAGGTTGGGCAGGGTATCAGTCAGCAGGTGGTGAGCGATTGTATTCTTTTCCCTTGTTATTTCCCTTATCATTATTATAATTGTTGGTGGCAGCAGTGGTTTTGTGTTATACCTTAGTTACTGGACTGTTCTTATCTGAACCTGTGGGAGTTACATTCTTTCAATTCTCCTCCCCATCCCTCCTGGAATGGGGGGAAGGAAGGGGGGCAGTGAGAGAGTAGCTGCTCGGCTGATTTGCTGACTGGGCTTAAACCATGACACCTGTTTAAGACTACTTCTAAAGTCAACGCAGAAGTTCAAGCACACAAAGGAAAATCTAAAAATAGATTGTTTTAAACTGATTTTCATTAATGAGAACCAGGCTTCAGTTGTTATAAATATATTAATTTTCAGTCACATCTTGAGTGCTGAAACTTGAAAACTGTTTTACAACAGACTACCACACAACCACTACTTCACATAATTGTGTTTGATCTTCTGCATGTTGAAAGATAACTGCCTTTGGCAACAGATTGCCAAATCATTAATATTCTTATTATTTCAACAGTCACTAAATTAATGTTCTTCTTTGGATTGAGGTAATCTTTTACTTCACTGTGAAAACCTCTTTGTATAATTCAACTGCAAAGTATTTGCCTGTTAGAGAATAGCAGGATGTAGTTTGAGAAGGATAGATGTAAAAAGAATAATGTTAGAAACAACAGTCACACGAATGTAACACTGAAACCTTGAAATCGTCTTTTGAGCAAATGTTTAAACCTGGAAATGCCCAAATGCTATAAATTCCCCATGTTTTAATCTTAAAGTACTGTAGGTAAATAAAATTTTGTTGCATGTTTCAGGCTTCAGTCTTAACAAGGTTAAAGGGATACCTTGTACTGGCTAGCTTTTTTTACTCCTAAGTACTGATGTGTACCAGTAAGTATGCATATGTCTGATGTTCCCAAGAGCCTGAACTGACCTCTGCAAAACAGACCAACGCTTATTGCTTCTTTTCAATTACACATAATGATGATAGTGGTACTACAGTTCTGCCCTAACTTTTTCTCAAAAATATTCTTATATTCATATGGTCAGTGCTTTAACCCTTCCAGGATGTGGCACAAACCTATAAGTTTTGTTCTTTAGCCCAAGGGATTAAGATATTTATACACCCTTGTGACTGCTCTTTCATGTTGAACAGACATGGTATAAACAATCCTTGAAAAAAAGACTAACTTTTCATCACTTGCTAATGAGAGACGTAATAATTAGTCAGTGGAGTCAGATTTTTCTGACAATCATCACTTTTTTTCAGCATAGCTTCATGTTATAAATTGAGACCACAACGGACTAGAATCCAATTGGAATTTATTAATTATAGCAAGTAGAATATGAGCAAAAGCAGCGCTGGACGGCAGGGGGGTCTACGCTCCGCCAACTGCCGCGCTAAGCAGTTCAAACAGTCCCCCTTTTATACATCTTTTCTTCCGTGTTCTTGAAATAGTGGAGATACTCTGCGCATGCTTCAGTTGCTGCTAGGGGGTCGTTTCCTGCTTCCCGGTGTCCGTTGAGTAAGAAGTCCTCCTCCCTTGTCCCATAGTTGACCCCTCACTCATATTTCCTTTTGTCATGTTTATGTCGGTTCCTGGAACATCTGGCGGTTATCTTATCTTGCACAAACGGTGTCTGATGGCTGTTTTAGTTTGCATAAGCGATCTTATCTTGTCTTGCACAAACGGTGACTGATGGCTGTTTAAGTTTGCATAAGCGATCTTATCTTGCACAAATGGTCTGACCTTTACATTGGGCTTAACATAAATCTTAATAAACAATACCCTAGTCCATAGTTTCTCACAATCCCCCCTTTTTCTTTTTATTCTATTATTGTTTATTAGATGCTGCTTTCATTCTCGGCACTGCAAGCAAACCTTTTTCCACAATCCCAACATTTATCATAACACTCACAAGATAATATTTCACAATTACAATCATAGTTCCTACGCGGCATAGTGCATTCACAACAATCTTCATCCTCATTAACAGATACACTCTCATACTTTGCCCTAGTTAAAATAAGTAATTTAGCCATGTCAAATCGTTCTCTAATAAAGCGTAAAATATAGCGTAATATACAAGGCCCAAATGTAAGTCCCAGAATCAACAGAATAAGTGGTCCCCCTAAAGCAGACAACAAAGTGGTTAGCCAAGGTGAAACATTAAACCAGTTTTCATACCATGACCTGCCTGCTTCACGATCCTTTTTACGTTGATCCAACCTTTTCCGGAGTTCAGCCATGGTGTCCTGGACTACTCCCGTATGATCAGCAAAAGAACAACATTCCTCATTGAGAGCTACACATAACCCTCCTTCCTTTAAGAATAATAGATCTAATCCTCTTCTATTTTGCAGCACTACTTCTGATAAAGACTTTACTGAAGTGGCTAAATTTTGAATAGATTGTTCTATTTTTGCTAAATCCTCATCTACAGCCATCTGCAAATTTTTTAATTCCTGACCTTTTACTAGGGAGGCTATGCCTGTACCTGCTCCAACTCCACCTGCTATCAGCAGTGTAGCTAGGGTTACTACTGTAATTGGCTCTCGTTTTTGTCTATTCAGGTCTCCTTCAAAGTGGCGTATTATCTCCTCAGAGGTGTGATAAATCAGACGGGGAACAATAATCACCTGTACACAAAACTGAGATTGGTCAAGCATGTTTAGGGATAGACAAGGCGTTACTCCAATGTCTGAACAAACCCATTTAGCTCCTGGTGTCGGGATAGCCCATTTGTAAGATTGATTCTTGTGTTTTTCTATGTTGGCGTTAGTGACTGTTCGGTTACACAAAGGCTGATACTTTTCGGGCACTGTACCTATACATTTTCCTTGACCTGTTACTAATTGAATAGTAATTCCTTGCGTATGGTTCCTCTGGTCATCCCATGGGCATTCTCGTGGGTCTGAACCATTCGACCATTGAATCCTGCCTGGTTTTCCAATTGCCTCAAAATATGGTGGTCTAATATTGTAACATAACCAGCATTCTTTAGTTAAATTTGGTTTACTTTCATTAAGGGCACGATAAGAGGCTTGCATTAAATCCCATAAGGGATCTTTGGATTCTGACACCCCTGAATCCCTAAATAAGGAGAATTCAGTCACAGTGTCATTAGTTGTTTCCGATAGGGAGTCTGGAGAGGTGGTTGCAACAAGCTTTTCTTCCAAGAAAGTGGGTGGATTCAGGACCAAGTTTGGTCCTATTGGCAAAGGGTCATGAGGAAGCTTTTCTTTGACAATTCTAAAATAGCTTCCTCTATCCGCCCCTCGTTCCCAATATCTAATTCCCCAAATTCGTCCAATCAACCATATATCATCTTGAGGTTCTTTTACAGTAATTTCAATCCTGGTACAGGACCCGCGGCCATAGGGTCCTTTAGGGTGTCCATCAAAATCATGCTTCGGGGGAGTGCAGCCAGGGGGTCCCCAAGTTACATTTATATATTGATCTCCTGGTGTTTTCCAATTTGAAGCAATAGTTTCACAACCCCAATAGCCACAGTAAAAATGACCTGGATAATTACGATAACTTTTACCAGGGTTTCTTGCTGGGCAAATATAAAATGCCTTGCATTGGGCCTGTAGCATTGCTAACGCTTGGTTAAAAACAATAGAGTCCTGTTCTATAGGTATCAGGGAATATAGATGCACAGAAAAATTCCACTTCCCTGGACCATTTTGAGTTTGAATCAATTTTGATTCCGGTAGGTTATACAATTTCCAGACCATAGGTTCATGAGGGTTTCCATTTGCTTGTGTTATTATTAATAACAAGATCAACGGTATACCAGGAAAAAGGGTGTCTGTCGATTTTGCCAATTTAAGTATATTTTTACCAGTTCTGGGGAAGTTCGGCCATGGCTGCTTTTGCATCCCATTGTTCTGGTTCTTTTCTCCACAGTTTGTTTCCCTTCTGCCTCGCCCGTCGACTCGGTTGCTTCGAGTCACGGGGTGTACCATCTTCTCGGCAACAAGGGAATTCTTCAGGAGAATAGATGTTTCGGGCTTTCTGCCTGTTTACATAGGCTTCCCACTTCGCAGCTTTAACTAATGAGGCAAAGCAAGACACGGTTAGGACTTCCCTTCTGCACTTTATAACTAGGACTTCAGTTACAAAGGGGACTGGTTCGTTTGAGTGGTAACAATAATATTGAGGGTTTATTCTTTTAGCAAAAATTTCCCACCACTCCTGGGATTTCTGAATAACTTCTTGTTTCAACTCTAATTGTTTTAATTTCCACTCAGTGAGGGTTCTTTGGATTTTCCAACACTATGTGCAGACTTCTGTCAGAGGGTATCCGAATTCACAGTGTGTCCACCATTTATCCTGGCATACCTTACACCTGAAACAAGCAAATGGATAACAATTGCAGTTCAAATTATTACACCTAATTCGTATATTTTGTGTGTATATTTTACCTAATTTTGCATTTTCTCTATATTCAGTATTAAGCTGTATAGGTTTAGCAGTTTCCCCGAGCACACTTAGTACATTTCCAAAAATAATACACAATCAATGATACAATTACCGCAAATATAAAAAGTATTACACACTTAAGGCTAACAGGTAATGTAGAGATGTGATTCAACAAAGTCTCTATCATCACGTATCTTCTCAGGACTACTTTGGTATCACCTGGAGCACTAACTACTTTCCAGTGGGGTCTCGTCACTGGGCCTTTAATGCGACTGGCATGAGTCCATCCACGCTCAGCAGTCCGGACAGCTGTCTCTGTTGTAAGCAAAACAAGATAAGGTCCCTCCCAATTGGGTTTTAGGGTTTCTTCTTTCCACGTTTTAACCAATATCCAGTCCCCAGGTTTAAGATTGTGAATCTTTAAGTCCAACGGGGGTCGTTGCACAATCAGTCCACGTTCCCAAAGCTTGTTACGATGTTCTGCTAATTGTGAAACATATTCATTAATCACACGGTCTCGAATTAAAACATTTGTTTGTGGACTTTCAATTCTATAGGACATTCCATACACCATTTCAAATGCCGATATTCCCACGTCTGCTCGGGGTCTGGTTCTAAGAATTAATAGGGCCATGGGTAGGCACTTAATCCAGGATAATTTGGTTTCTATCATTAATTTAGTCAAAATAGTTTTGATTTCTCCATTCATCCTTTCAACCTTTCCCGAACTTTGTGGATGCCATGGTGTATGGTATTCCCACTTAATACCCAAACTTTCTGTTAGATTTCTAACAATTTTTGACACAAAGTGTGTTCCTCTGTCCGGGTCAATTACTTCAGGTACTCCATATCGAGATATAATGTGTTCTAATAACGCTTTAGTAACTTGGTTAGCAGTTGCCCGGGAGGTAGGAAAAGCCTCGACATAATGTGTCAAATGATCCACCATTACCAATAAATATTTGTAACACCCTATCCTAGGTAGTTCAGTAAAATCCACTTGTATGTGTGAAAAAGGTCTGTATGCTGGTGAACGTCCTCCAAGAGGTTTTTGTCTCATGTTGTTTCGATTAACCTTTTGACAGGTCTCGCAGGCTGCCGTGACTGCTTTTGCTATGTTATATACGCCTATACAGGCAAACTGTTGATTGAAATGATCAACTAACGCCTGGGTTCCCCAGTGGGTTTTACTGTGTATTTTTGAAAATATTTCGAGTGCTATGCCCTTAGGTAAGACTTCTCTCCCATCTGGCAATATGTATTTACCATCCTGTTCCTTAGCTCCCATTTGTTCTAGTTTTTCTTTTTCTGCAGACTCAAAACTCAAATTTTAACTAACAGGTATTTGTTGCAGAGTCAATATTGTACTATGATTGCCTGCCACTCGTTTTGCTTCTGTATCAGCTGCATTATTTCCTGTAACTTGATAACTTGTACCTTGCTGGTGTCCCTTTAGATGTACAACTGCTATTTTATTCGGCATTTTCAATGCCCCCAGGACTCGCCGTATTATTTCCGGGTGTATCAGTTCTTTTCCCTGTGAGTTAACGAATCCTCTTTCCTCCCATATTTTTCCAAAAGTATGTACTACTCCGAACGCATAGCGTGAGTCTGTATATATAGTTCCATCTTTTCCCTTCAGTGATACTAATGCTTTCCACAATGCATACAGCTCACAGGCTTGTGCCGACCAGCTGGCGCTCAGGGGACCTGATTCTATTGTCTTAAATTCTCCTTTTTCCAACTTAACGATGGCATATCCGGACAATCGTTTACCTTCCACTATTTGTGATGACCCATCTATAAATAATACTTCTCCACATTGTAGTTCTTCTTCTTCTAAGTCTGGCCTAATGCGTGTCTGTTGTTCAATTGTTTGAAAACAATTGTGCAATAGTTCATCACCTTCTCCAGGGTACAAAAATTCAGCGGGGTTAACTGCTCCAATAGTTTTCAAAGATAGTTTAGGGGATTCTATAAGTATTCCCTCATACTTTAATAATCGGCTATCTGTAAGCCATTTTTCTGCTTTTTGTTGTAACACTCCCCTGATGTTATGAGGCGCATATAAGACAACTTCTCCATTAAAGGTAATACGATTCGTTTCCTCAAGTAATAAGGCAGCAGCAACAATGATTTGTAAACAACTCAGCCAACCCCTGCTCACAGGGTCTAACAGCTTTGATAGATATGCCACCGGTTTCTTTTGTCCGTCCCATTCCTGAGTTAATACTCCGAATGCCGTTCCTTCATGTATGTTAACAAATAAATGGAATGGCCGCTTTAAATCTGGTAGACTTAAAACCGGTGCCTGACTCAACTCTCCTTTGAGATTGGTAAACTGCTCTTGATCCTGATGAGCCCACTTGGGTATTTTGTCTTTAGACAGTTGTTCATATAAGAATTTGACTTTAAAGCTGTAGTTCTCTATCCATTGCCTACAATACCCAAATAGCCCTAATGCCTGCCGAATTTGCTTCTTAGTGACAGGCATAGGTAATTCCAGAATTCCTTTAATGCGCTCTGGATCCAATATCTTCTTACCGTTAAACAAATAATGCCCCAAATATTTTACTTTTTCTTCCACAAATTGTAACTTTTCCTGTGATACCCGTAGTCCCTTTTGTGCAAGAAAGTTTAAGAGTTGAATGCTCTCTTTTCTTACATCCTCCTTATTGTTCCCTGCTATGAGCAGATCATCTACATACTGTAACAGCACGTTCCCCGTTTGTACCTGGTATCCTTTTAAGAGCTCTTCTAGGGCTTGTCCAAACAGATTAGGGGACTCAGTGAACCCTTGGGGGAGCACGGTCCACCTCAATTGTTGTCTACGGCCTGTCTCTATGTCTTCCCACTCAAAGGCGAAATAATCACGGCATTCTTCTGCCAGTGGACAGGCCCAAAAGGCATCCTTTAAATCCACCACACTATACCAAGAGTTATGGGGTCCTAACTTGCTTAACAGTGTGTATGGATTTGCTACTACAGGGAACCGGGTGACAGTTCTTTTGTTTATTTCCCTTAAATCATGTACGAGCCGATATTTCCCATTTGTTTTCTTTATGGGCAGAATGGGGGTGTTAAAGGGTGACATACAAGGCTCTAAGATTCCTTGTGCTAATAATCGATCAATTTCTGGTTTCAATCCTCTCCGTCCTTCTAGGGATATTGGATATTGCTTTACCCTTACAGGTATGTGGGGTTCGGAAATTTGGACTTTAATCGGTGGGATTTCTAGTCTACTAATTGGATCCGGAGAGTACCAGACATCGGGGTTAATTTGTTTTTGATCATCCACGGTCAAAGGATAAGCAGACACTGTTAGCTCTTGATTTTTCACTTTAATTTCTAATTGCTATTCAACAATTAAATCTCGTCCTAGCAGATTAAATTCTGCTTCCGGGACGAGCAAGAGTTCACCTATTCCAAATTTATTTTCAGTTTCGAATACCACATTCTTAATTTTGCCGACTTTAAAGGGTTCCCCTTTTGCTCCAATTACTTGTACTTTTTCAGGGGAAACCTTACATCCCTCAGGTATTTGCCTAGTAGTCGATTTCTCAGCCCCAGTGTCTACTAAAAAGGTGAACTCTTGTTTATGGGGACCTATTTTTAATTTTATCAAGGGCTCATGATGACTCTGGTCCCCTAAGATATAGAGCCCCTGACTCTCCTATTCCGTTTTCAATACTTCCTCATCCCTGATCCTTTCTCTGCAATTCTTCTTTATATGTCCCTTCTTTCCACAGTAAAAACAACATCTCTGTTCTTTCTTTACTACTACATTCCCTTGTTTCATTCCAGCAGATCTGTGTTCACCAGTCTGCCCTTTGCGATCTTCTCTGACTGCTGCTACCATCATTTTTACTTGCCGCTTGCTGCTCTCCTCTTCTCGCCTCACATAGACTTTCTGAGCTTCCCTTAACAATTCATCCAAGCCTCTATCTTGCCAGTCTTCTAACTTTTCAATCTTCTTTCTGATGTCTTCCCATGATTTTGCTACAAACTGAGTTTTAAGGAGTGCCTGCCCTAAAGGGTTGTCAGGATTTACTCCAGAATACAGTTGAAGAGCCTTCCTCAACCGCTCCAGCCACTCAGTAGGGTTTTCATCTTTCTTCTGCATTTCATTAAATGCCTTATTAATATTCTGGCCACGAGGTACTGCTTCTCTAATTCCCTGAATTACTATTGTTCTTAGGTCCTGCATATGGGTTCTATGCAGCGGATCCTGATTATCCCAATTAGGTCTTTGGAGTGGCCATTTAATATCTGCTTGGGGTCCCTGGGCATGTTGAGCATCCCACAGTCTCATTCCTGCTCGCCTAATCATTTCTCTCTCCTCGGTAGTAAATAATTGACCAAGGATAGATTGCATCTCCTCCCAAGTGTAAAGATTTGGTCCCAGAAATTGGTCTAACCTTTCTGCCACTCCGAGTGGGTCCTCAATTAAATTCCCCATCTCGGTTCTTTTAAAATCTCGTAGGTCAATCGAATTTAAGGGCACAGAAATATATCTGATTACAGGTTGAGGCCCCCCCATGGGCATTTCCCTTAGGGGGTACATCTGAGCTGCCCCTTTTTGACTTCTAGTCACACATCTAGGAATAGGAAGGGGGGGGGATTCTTGTTCTGACTCTGATGGAGGAGAGGGCGCTCTGGGGACCTCTGGAGAGGCTGCGGGAGCAGGGGGAGGAGCATAAGGGGGGGGGAATTAGAAGGGTTTCGTCTAATTCTTCCTTCTTTTTCTTTTGTTTAGTTTTTATTTCATTCAGCGGGTAAAGTCTAGCTCCCGGTCTTTCTAGCCACACTTCCGCATATTGACTTTCCTCCGGGTTAAGGGGTTTTTTATTATTAACCCAGAGGTTTAACTGCTGTTTTACCCAATCTTCTTCTGACCCGTAGACCGGCCAAAAGACATTTTTAGAAATCTTCTTCCCTCCCCATATCTTAGTACAATATTTTATCATCTTCTGCTTATCTTTCCCTAGGGTTCCAGGGAAATATCTCCAATTGTCTAAGATATATGCCAGAGGGGTATTCTTAGGTACAGTGGGTACCCTCCCCATGGGAGTCGAAGGCTTGCTGCCCTTCGCCCCCATCTTCTGGAATATCCACAAACACACACTCACTCGCTCCCCTTGTTCCTGGCCCAGTCCCTCGCGGGAGATGGGAAACGCAGTACTTAAGGGTCCACAATCGCTTGGTTCAGTATGTCGAACCTCTCACTCGCTATATTCCAGGAAACCCAATCCCGCCCGAACGGTAAACCCGCGAACAAATTTGCAATATACTTACGCGTCCTGCATCTTCGTCCGGACTCCCGTGCACAGAATCTTTATGGGATTTTACCGGTTCCTTTTTGCTCAATATCCTAGAGTTTAGGTTCGTCGGTAAGGTGGCAGTGAGCTGTCGGTCGCGGGGCCGCGGACTATCGCGGGGCGCCTCCCCGGAGGACCAAAGCTCACCGTTCCTTATCCGAGTCACGGCACCAAGATTTATTATAAATTGAGACCACAACGGACTAGAATCCAATTGGAATTTATTAATTATAGCAAGTAGAATATGAGCAAAAGCAGCGCTGGACGGCAGGGGGGTCTACGCTCCGCCAACTGCCGCGCTAAGCAGTTCAAACAGTCCCCCTTTTATACATGTTTTCTTCCGTGTTCTTGAAATAGTGGAGGTACTCTGCGCATGCTTCAGTTGCTGCTAGGGGGTCGTTTCCTGCTTCCCGGTGTCCGTTGAGTAAGAAGTCCTCCTCCCTTGTCCCATAGTTGACCCCTCACTCATATTTCCTTTTGTCATGTTTATGTCGGTTCCTGGAACATCTGGCGGTTATCTTATCTTGCACAAACGGTGTCTGATGGCTGTTTTAGTTTGCATAAGCGATCTTATCTTGTCTTGCACAAACGGTGACTGATGGCTGTTTTAGTTTGCATAAGCGATCTTATCTTGCACAAATGGTCTGACCTTTACATTGGGCTTAACATAAATCTTAATAAACAATACCCTAGTCCATAGTTTCTCACACTTCAGAAAAGCAAAATTACCACAACTTAAAATAGGCTATAGTTCAGCAGCTGTAAAATTCTCAAGGAATGGAAATGATGTAATTTAATTTGTCTTTAGCAGAAAACAGATTTTAAACTTGGTATCACTTTATCTGGAAAATATTTCAACTATGGGACTGTTGTCTTTATGCTGTTTGAAAGATAGCTCAAATGATGCTATAGGAAAGAGTTTCTAAAATGCCCTGCTTCAAGAGATATGTGTGTGTGTGTGTATATGTATATATATATACACATATATATACCTATATCCCCAAATATATCCTACATATCCTGGACACCTCTGTGAATGATTTCTAAAGTCCTGGGGTTTAAAGGCAAGTTAAAGTAACCCATTTGGATTTTGGGTGGGGTTGTTTTTGGTTTTGGTTTTGGTTTTTGTTGGGTTTTTGGTTGGTTGGTTGGTTGGGTTTTTTGGTGGGGTTTTTTGTTGTTTTTCTTTTATTTTTTATTTTTTTAGTTTTTCTTTTTTTCCCCAGGTGTCACAACATTAAGTAATTCCTAGCCATTAAATTTATATTCAAACACTTCATTCACATTTTAAGGGACTCTAGACAAGACTGAAAGCATATTTCTATTTTTTCTTTAGGCTTCTAAAAATTATGAATTCTACTGTCCTGTTTTATAGCAGTTAATTTACTTTTTGAATATACAAATATTCTGAATATATTCTAGTGGATGTCAATGCGGCCAATGAAAGAATAAGATATCACTAAATTGAAAAACAAATATGGCAATACGACTACTTCTGGAATAAAAAATAATCTAAGAAGAGAATGAGGATGGCAATGGTATTCTGAATTATTTTTTTATTAGATATTTTTCCTTGACTATGTAATTTTTCAGGACTGATCTTCCTCACATTATCAAAAAACTATGTTTATTTCAAAAAGGAATAATTGAAATGGTTTAAACACAGCAATGCCAGGCCATTTATCCCAATTTCTTCAATACTATTTGTAATGACTATATTTAAAATATGACCTTCTTAACCAGAGTATAAGACATCAGTTACTGCTTAAAACTACTTATAATCCAAGGGTAAAATTGAGCTCATTTTAATGGAAGTGGTTCTGTAAGTCAATTTATATACTTGTAGCCTATAAAAAAACCCAAACAGAAACCCACAACAAAAAAATGGATTTTACAAACAAAAAGACATAAAAAGAATACCTCTGATTACAATTATCTTTATATATTTTCCTCTCATTCAATGGTTCTGCAATGTCACCCTGTATACATGCTCTGATTCAATTTTTGCTTCTACGATTGTACATTTTAGGACATCTGCCTTAGTGCTCTGAATATGCTCTGGGAGTTTATGTCATTATTCTTGTCTGTCTGTGAGTGATCTTGGGCTTTACTGACTGCATATCATGGAAATCCTGAGCTGTTTGGAGAAGTATTTGCTTCATTTTGACTTTTCTATGGTATTCTTCCCACACTTTAGTATTTTGCAAACATCTCTTAATTTATATTAATGAGGCTACCATGAAGTAAGTTCTTATCTCCCAGCAGAAGCAACTTAGTCCCACGCAGCTGCCTGCTCACCACCATCTCCCACCCCTTCCTTGCCCCCTGCTTTCACAGGCGGGATGGGGAGGAGAATCAAAAGAATGAAGGTTGAGGTAAGAACAGTCCAATAACTAAAGTATAATATATTACAACTAATGATAAGGGAAATAACAAGGGGAGATAATATAAAATCAAAAAGGGGAAAGAGGAAAAGAATAAGTTAAGAAGGGTGATGCACAATAAAATTGCTCACCACCCACTGATCAATACCCAGCCCAACCCAGACAGTGACAAGTCCTTTCTGGGTAACTCCCTGCACTTTATCTACAAAGCATGATGCTCTATGGTATGAAATACCCCTTCAACTAGTTTGGGTGAGTCAGCTGTCCTGTCTCTGCCCTCTCCCAGCTTCTTGTGTCCCTCTTCACTGGCAGAGCATGAGAGACTAAAAAGTCCTTGATGAGGGTAAGTGCTACTGAGCAACAACTAAAATATTGGTGTGTTATCAGCACTGTTCTCAGACTAAAGCCGAAACACAGCAATGCACCAGCTACTAGGAGGAAAATTAACTCTATCCCAGCTGAAAACAGGGCACAGAGGAAATTTTAAGTACTGAACTATCCCACAAATCAATTCACATGTGTTTTCAAATTCAGTATTTAGAAAAAAAGGATTTTCATTTAGTGGCAACCTGTGAAATTATTGTCATGTGTGATCTGCTAAGCATTGTGCAAGAACTTTGTCATAAGTGACAATACAGTTCTCAGGGTATTATTGTACATCTCTATAAGATCAGTCCACAGCCTTACCCATCATATATCAGCCTCTTCTTTTGTAATTCTGCTACAAATTTGACTTTATCAATGTAAAAAGAAACCTTTTTAATCACATGATTAAAAAAATGTATCATAATGTTGATTTAAGGAGAACAAAATTAAAACTGGTGAGCATCATAAATATTTGTATTTCCAAGCCTTTAATTACATGTCTTTATAATCTTTATTTTCTTTTCATTTAATATTCAATTTTATAACCCTTTGTCATGTCCAAATACTATTTAAATTTAATATTGCAAAATAAAAAAATTAGATTTCTCTCATGATAGAACTAACCAATACAGAATACAGGTTGAAAGACATTTTATAGGTACTAATGAATTTTGTCAAAACACAAGTTTTATTAGAATGCATCAAAACGATGTATTATCATTGCAAGTATTCATTAGTATTGTGTTTTTGATCAACTCCCGCAGCTGATTAAAAAGCATCACATGTGCAAGGCTCATCACTGTTGGTATGAGTCTCATTATGTAGGCTGGTAATAAGTACTTCATCTAGTTACACCACCCCTCAGTTTGTAGTTATTTATAATTATTATTCAAAGTGAAAAAAAAATTAATCTCTGCTCCCCGAAGGTGTGTTTTGAAGCAGTGAAATAGGGGACGCAGGGGAAGGGCTGGATTGAAAGCAAAGACAGCAGAGACAGCATCACTGACTGGCAGGTACTGCTCCCAGAACCACAGGACCCACAGCACTTTGCCAACAATAGTGTCACAAAATAATTTTGGTAACACATATTTTAAAAATGGCAGTACCACTTTGTAAGAGTAATTGTCCAACTTTCTCTATTGTGTGTGGCACATAAATCATAGAAAGGTTTGCGTTGGAAGGGACCTTAAAGATCATCGAGTTCCAATCCCCCTGCCAAGGGCAGGGACACCTGGCTGCTCAAAGCCCCCTCCAACCTGGCCTTGAACATTGCCAAAGATGGGGCAGCCACAGCTGCTCAGGGCAACCTGGTCCAATGTCTCACAACCCGCACAGTAAAGAGTTTCTTCCTTATATCTAACCTAAATCTACTCTGTTTCAGTTAAAAGCCATTCCCCCTTGCCCTGTCACTACATGTCCTTGTCAAAAGTCCCTCTCCAGATTTCTTGTAGGCCCCTTTTAGGCACTGGAAGACTGTTAGTAGATCTCTCTGTAGCCTTCTCTTCCACAGGCTGAACAAGCCCAACTCTCTCAGTCTGTCATCACAGGAGAGGTACTCCAACCCTCTGATAATCTCTGTGGCCCTCTTCTGGACTTGCTTGAACAAGTCCACGTCCCTCTTCTGTTGGGGTCCCCAGAGCTGAACACAGTACTCTCTGTATTTCTCAGAAGAGAGTGGCCTACTACTATCATCTGTCACCTTCTCTTAGTTGCTCTAGCTGTTATACGGAGAGTAGCTTAGGCTTCCTTACTCAGCTCCAGCGTCTCTCCTGATGTTAAAGGTCTTTCCTCTTAAGTCTGGAGAGTGGTCAGGAAGTTCTGCAAGGGCACCTCAGGCTTCAGGAAAAGTCTCTTCTTCCTGTGAGTTCTTGCTGTTTCAAGCTTCCATTCTTCTGCATTATTTCCCCCCGCTTCTCTCCTGCGTGTGCCAAAGGAGGAGCTTTTGGCTGTTTGGCCACAGACTGAGTCCATTGCAGACTGCACTTGTAACCAGCTATTTAACTTTTTCTCAGCCTTCCTGATGTTACACAGCTTTCTCACCATCTGCTGCAGCTCAATGACCTACAGCAGAAAGTCTTACATATGGGCACACCTTTCGCCATCATGTCTTGCTGCCTGTCCCTGCCCCAGGGGAAAAGTGTGGGCACTTCCTGCAGTCTGAGGTCTGCACTGCAGCCTCTCCCTTCAGCAGCTCCATAAGGCTGCTGTAGGTATCAGCCACCGCTGGGGTTGATGGTGCAGATGCCTCAGCCAGAGCTGCAGCATTTGCTTTCAGAGGAGAGTGCCCTTGACCTGTGTGGACAGTCACAGAACAGTGCCTGGTTGCTGGGTTATGTGTACTTCATGTATCATGTATACTAGGGCTTTCTATTTGTAAGATGAAGTAAATGTAGTTTCAGGTGGTACAAATCAACCAAGTGATGTACCACTATTTTTAGAAGTAAAAGCATGACATATGAGAAAGTCTTACCTTTGTTTTATGCAAAAAAAATGAACTGTAAATTCAAAGTTACTATATATTTTTCATTATTATTCATGATTTACCTTCACCAAAAATTGTGCTAGGTCAATGGTATGTTCACTGGGATATTTAAGAAGTTTTTGACCTAGCATTGCCCTTCTAAAGTCAATGAAACTTTTGCTGTTTACATTAAGGGAAATAGACCTAGGGCAATGTTGAGAGCTTTAGAAATTCCTGCATGAGAAGTTGCGCAGGGAATCAGCCTGAAGGGTTTACAACCTACAGTTACAAATGGTACAACACCTGGGACAAAACAGTATGATGAATTTGATGGTGGCCAAGAAAAAAAAATGGAAAGAGGAAAGACATTACTTAGTAACTCAGCAAGTGTTTCCCTGCAATAGGAATAGTTACTCATAATATTAATATTGTTTAGAAATTAAAGATATAGAATGGCTAGTGAAGCAAAGTGTCTTTGTTACTCATCTCTTAAAATGATGGGGCCATCTTGTACTGGCATTTTAACTCAAAGGTTCGGAATGATAA
Organism: Ara ararauna; assembly: GCA_028858755.1. Lineage (NCBI taxonomy): Eukaryota > Metazoa > Chordata > Aves > Psittaciformes > Psittacidae > Ara > Ara ararauna. The sequence goes on from CM054376.1 coordinate 24,440,807, forward strand.
ATAACATAACCAGAGTTACAAAGACACTTCTTAAAGAAAGAGGCAAACTATCTGGAAAACTGAGACACTTCTTTATAAAAGAGAACATTTAGATCTTAACAGAAAATAAAAATAAAACTCAGTGGACTAGGAAGTCTGGGAAAAAATGTCAGTTCTTATTGCACACATGTAAAAAATTGTGTGAGATAGACTGCGGTTTTGTAGACTGTTATAATGTAAGAACATATATTTCGTATGGTTGAAGCCCTTGTTAATAATTCTACTGAAATGTCTTTAGTTCATTAATGAACTGAATCCTTAAGGACACTGGCAAAACAAAACCCAGCTTAGAATTTTAGCCTGCATTCAGACAACAGAATGCCCTATGGTGTCTCCATGAGATATGTCATGATTAAAGAAAAAATAGTTCAGACATTGGTTGCTTTGGTTAAAATTATTGAGCAGAACAGGTTCATTACTAATGGATCACTAGGATATACATTTACAGATGGATTTTTTTTCTGGGTTCAGTCTCTCTCTCTCCCCTAGGGCACCAGATGCAACAGCATGTGTGTGCAAAACAAGAGTCCATCTCTTGCATGAGCAGATAACAATAAGGTGCACAGCGAATGTAAGCAGCTGCTGAAAATAATTTCTAATTATTTGAAAGTTTTAAAGTCCTTACCACCTTTTCTTTCTCCAGTTAATCACAGGTTCCACTGTTTCTTGCATTTTGTTCCCTATATGAGTATTTCCTAATTTAGTATTTATCTTTTCACACAATTATCTCCTGTTGTTTTGTTTCCCTGTTTTTCTGGATGATTACTTTCCTATTCTCTCATGAAGGCTTAATTTATAACTGTTTCTGGCATCCATTTCCTAAAAAGGATTTGACAATGAATCTTCAGATTAATGACTCCAGATGCATGTAATCTTTATTAAAACATCTACTATGGCACAAGGAAGGGAACTACCTGAAGAATAGCAACCAGCAGAATTTCAGTGAAGCTGAAGAAAGCAGGGATGCTTCTTAAAGGGCTGCCTTTTGAGTAAAGTTTTGGATTTGAACTCACGTTCTATAAATCTTCATAAATTATCTTAATCTTTTTAAATCAATGGCAGCAGAAAGTAAATATAACATAAACATACATATATTAAAGTACATGAAGTAGCAAACGGTTCTCCATAACTGGAGAGGCTTCCTTGCATGGATTTGCAATATATCAACCATCATATATAAAATTTACACTTTTCTAACAAATAACAATTTTTTCTATGATGGCATTAAAATCATAGTGTTAAGTCACACTTCAGATTTAACTAAGGCACTATGCTTCAATTTTATAGAAAAATATTTGGGGTATTTACATAAAAGAGATATCACAATATAGGGTCATAGAATAGTTAGAGTTGGAAAGGACCTTAAGATCATCTAGTTCCAAACCCCTTGACATGGGCAGGGACACAACACACTAAACAGTGTCACCCAAGTATTAAGACTTACCATCCTCTATCCTACCTTATAACTTGCTCCCCACAAACCCTTGCTCCATAATGCTACAACACAGTCTTCTACAGCTGTTTTAGCAGCCTGCAGCCTACAGCCTACCAGTAGAGGCTTTATTATTATGTTACATGATTCTATATTCTGGATAACGTATCAGAACAGGAGCATGATAGTAAATAAAGGATAGAATTTGTAAAAAAGTTTTACATGATTTTAGAAAAACAAGAAACAAATCATATTTTTAAAATGTGAAAAGCTGTTCCTTTCATGCACCTATGGTTCAGGAACTTTAATATAATTTTTGTAAAAGATTAGCCTGTTCAGAAACAACTGTGTCTCAGTTATCATGAAAGGCAAATAAAAGTCAGTACTGGGGAGAGATGGGATTGTTGGTCCAACTTTACTTTGGTCCAACCAGTCTTTGTGACCTGTCTCTGGGCACAAGATAACATAGGGCTGTCCTTTAAATTCAAAATCAATACCATGATAGCCACTTCTGTGCCAGATACGGAGCCTACATCTCAATCAATTTTTGAGAGCACATCCACTCAGAGCACGCTCACTCAGCCTCCTGTTAGTCTAACTCCTCATACTTACAACATTGGCCCTTATGTCGTGAATACTGGTCAACAACAAATACTGCTTAATCCATCATACTCTCTCAAACGTGTAGAGCTATCTATGCAAATTAGCATCTCTGCAATCAAACCCACGTGTTCACCATTCCTGGATACATCGTATGCAGGATGGTCAACATGGTTACATGGACGAACCCTCACCTCCTTAAGATGATCAAAGAGACATGTAACTGGTATCTTAGGAACAGGGCTAGGAGTCTTAAATGGCATAGACGCTGAAATCCTAGCCAACAAACTAGCCACAGTAACTCGTGACTTGACTAAATTGAAATACCCTTTACAATTTTCTCTTTTGGCTTTGGGAATTCACCAATGGTTTTTATCGAATATATTACCTCAATGGGAAGAAACGAGTGAAAAAGACCACCAGATAATCATAAATACACTTGATGTGGCCCAAAACAATGTTTCTCTGGCTCTCAGCTGTATCCAAGCCCAGTTATGGATACAATCAATGACAGCCGCAATTATAAGGGAAGGTGAAGCAGGTACCTTACCCACTGAAATTCAGAAAGTGGTCTGGAATAATGCTATTGAATTTGAGAAGAAATTCCAATCTTGGTGGCACCTGGTTAATTTCACTTATGACCTCGTTGAGAGTGAAGTCACTGCTTTTGTCCTAACAATATGCAATGCTTGGGTACATACCATATACCCAATCATTGCGCTGGGATTGAATCACCATGGGACCATACTCTATCCAATTGAGCATAGAGTATGGGCACAATATAACAATAAATGGCAAACCGTTGACGTCAACGCATATATCACGCAGAACCAACAATGATTCATTTGTGAAATTAGTACCATAAAGGCACAAGACATTTGTCTTGACACTGAACAAAATGTTTGTCATTTTGAAATACATCCCAATGAAAATCCAGAAACCATGCTTGTGTATATTGGAAAAGGATGTGCTTGTATGAGAACTCTTTGTAACTCCATACTAATAGATAATGTTACTATGGATATACTGATCACTCAAGCCTTTGTATTTTCAATTTTATTAACATCTTTGGATGTGATTCTAATTATTCAGCTCCTGTCACTTCTCAGCAATTGTTGCAATCAAAATATACACTACTCAATGACTTGCTATTCACTCCTATTGGAATGAATCGCACCGTGGTGAGGAAGCCGCTACACCACGAAGACTTGAAGCAGTTGCTGACCCAGGCCAAGGAGAAAAGACAAAGTACCCTGACCACTGTCCACCACGATACAGAAGAAGTCCATCAGGTGTTAGAAAGAGTCCAGAAAGACGCGGAACATAAATGGTGGGACATTCTCTTTAGATAGTCACCAGCTGCCGCAGGTGTTTTAAATAGAATGCTTCACCCTGTTCTGATTTTGCTAATACTCACTGTATTAGGTTTTGCTTTGACAATTGCTTTGTATGTTAGACTTTGGATTATGTTGAAACACTTAACTAACATAGTATCCCCACAGGATGTATATATACCTAGCAATCCTCACCCAAAAAATATATGGGATATTCCAAGTTCCTCCTAAATATTGTGAAACTTGAGTGACTATAGTCATGGGGTGGATTATGTGGAATAAATAGGAAATGTGGGATGATTAGGAATTAAATTTATATTTGAAATGCAGCATTGTCCACATGTAAGAAAAAAGATCGACTTTCAGGGCCTCTCGGGCGAGATGCAGCCCCACCTGGTATGCCAGGAATATGCACTCCACAGCAGTTCTCGTGGCAACACAGCCAGAGTGTAGAGCGAGGTGGAGATCTCGCAGTTACGCTTTGTTCTAGCCTCAGCACAAGATGGGAACTAGGTGGTTGTCATGGGTTCAACAGCAGCAGTCAGTTGACAGTGATACACGAAACTGAGAAGCTGCATACTTGCTACCCTGAGTCAACAGCCTGTCATCTTTCGACAGAATGCCGTCCTCTGTGTGAACTTTGCTTCATTAGAATGTCATTGTAATGCATTTACATGCTAAAATACACTCCCATCTCCAATGCGATCCCCCTCCAAAATGAGACCACCCTTCTCTCAGCATGCGCTCTGAATTTTTGGTGTCATATACCTTTAAAAGCGAAACGAGAGAAATTTGCACCAATAATAATAAAGGTATGTATGGCTAGAGTCACTCAAGCTCCACCTTGAAGGTGAAAGTAATATAAAATGACCCAAGAGAGAGGGGGATATCAGGGAAGATACCATCATGGACGAGTCAAGGGAGATAACATCAACAAACTCCTGGGACTGGTCAACGGGCTGGACCTCTTTTACCCCCCATAGGGACGCCTGTCGGTAAGACTTGCACGGTATCCAGTGCTTTCCTAGGAAAACTTAGAATCTCTATAGAGTTACTTTTATTGTTACCTTTCTATTTTAGAGCCAGGATGTGTTAACTTTATCGAGCACTTGTATTCATGTAACTATAATTCGCACGTGCTTTTGCAGACAGTATTTATCACCAGCAATCCATAAGAACCTGTACCTGTTGCATCAATAAGCTACACTATTTCGGTAGCCAATTGTAATTTCCTCACTGAACATGACCTCATCTCTCAGTGTGGCCGTGAGGGCTCATGAGCACAATTGAACCGGCAGTGTGGTGCATTATCAATGAATCTGGATCAGTACGCGTCTGGACTGATCGTTGTAGCTGATTGTACACTATCAGTGAATCCGGATCAGACGCGCCCGGACTGGTAGTTGCATATTGGGGCTGTTCCTGACCCCCTCTAATAAAGCAAGGGGTTTATTTTTCCCCCTTTAACGCAACAACCTCTTCAAGACAGAGACCATGCTTGAATAACATCAGGGACTTCAATAGAGTTGCAACTATTGCACAATCACAGCAGAAGTGCTGCATAAAACAAAGCAAAACAAAAACAAAACCTACAACCCATGAACAAAAAACAATAATTGTATAGAATAATTCACAAGGGTAATTACACATATGTTGCCAGTAATAACAGAAATAAATCACAGACTGTCATTTCACCATTCTTTTAAATTGTTTTGAGGATTTCTATAATCTATAAAGGAATGCCCAAAATTTAATGTAAACATTTATATATATTTGCCCATAATTTTAGAACTGTCTTGAGAAATAAAATTTTTTGTTGTAATTGCAAAATATGCTACCTGTAAGAACACAGTAAGCCTTTGGTGCAAGACTTTAAACAAGCAGAAAAACTACAAAATTGTAGAACAGGAAAAATTCGTGCAATGACGTTTTAATTCCAGTACCTTAATTAGAAACACTAAGCTTAGATGGATAGAGCCTTGCTCATTTTCTCAAGTTTTTTCGAGCACATAAGCTTTCATCCAATAGCTGCTTATACGGAGACATTCCAGTTTCATATACTGTCAAGAGTGATACAGAGAGCAGAAAGAGGAAGCGGAATTCTTTCATCCAATAGCCGCTTATACGGAGACATTCCAGTTTCATATACTGTCAAGAGTGATACAGAGAGCAGAAAGAGGAAGCGGAATTAACTATAAATGCCCTTATTCATAAAAAGAAATTAAATATCTGCTTTGTTCTAAAAAGGGTCTTATTTCTTCATTAAATATACATGTGAAGATCTGAAAGTATGAAAAGAGTTATTGTACTCCTTAAAAGTATTGAGGAGGATCAGTTTATTAGATTTGTGAACAGTTTGGCAGTACATGAAATAATATGTGCCCTGAAGAATCTTTATCATATTATGTATCTTTGATACATTTGAAAGACCTTATTTGTATTTCAATGAGAAAGATCTGACTTTTGTATCCTTTTAATCAATGGATACAACTGCTGTACACATTTCCTGAGGCAGAAATTGACACAGAGAAGCACTTTCCAGACAAGGAAGGAACTCTAGCAAGCGTGTATCTTGTTGTTTCTATGAATGCTTGTAATATAATGCAGCCATGTTACAGCTCTCATTTTCTCAGATAAAATTGCACATGCTTTCTTTTTTATTCCATAGGAATAATTAAGGACTTCTTTATAAAACTACAATTATGGAAAAATCAATTCCACTGTTTAAAATGCTCATCAGTAAACAAACATCTGCATCTCTCCTTTGCAGTTACTTATATGCAATTGCAATTAATAAGTAAGTAGGACTGCAGGTGGAGATGAGTCCAGAATATCCTGCACAAAATTCTATCCTAGGCATTATTCTGATGGATTGTGAGGAAGGAAGAAACTGCCCAGTGTACACCAAATACTGGGAGAAAAAGAAAACAAAAGCAACAAAACAAACATATTTCCCTACATATAGTAAATTAAATAACTCTGGGATCAATTTATGGCTTTAAAGTAGACAAACATACAGGACTAAACTATTTGTAGAAGTAAAGACATAAATCATAGCCGTTCCAAATTTATTGAGGCATATGTTTTGCTATTTTATACAATGAAGTTCTGATTTAATGGAAAGTCAAAAAAGTTTATAGTTACATTTCAGAGAAACTGCTTGATCTCATGAACACTGCAACCAAGACAGCCCTGGAGCATCACATTTCCAACCAGCCCTTCCCTCTTGGTGAGCAGAGGTCAAGCGTGGCACCTCTCATTGTCAGCTCCTCTATTACTTGCAGTAGGAAGTTGTTTTCCACACAATTGAGGAACTTCCTGGATTGCTTTTGCCGGGCAGTACCATCCCTCTAACAGATACCAGGGCTGTTGAAGTCCCCATGAGAACAATGGCCTGTGAACATGAAGCAGTTCCTCTCTGTCTATGGGGTGCTTCATCCACTGAGTCCTCTTGATGAGGTGGTCTGTAACAGATCCCCACAATAATGCCTCCCATTGCTGTTCTCCCTTTAACTCTGACCCACTAACTATCTATTGACTGCTCACCTGTCCCCAGACAGAGTTCCATACTCTCCAGCCTATCCCTATGTCATGGTTTAAGCCCTGTCAGCCAGGCATATGCCCTCTCACTCACCTCACTTCCACACCCCTGCTCCCAGAGGGATGGGGAGGAGAATCAAAAGAGTGCAAGACCCACGGGTTGAGATGAGAACAGGCCAGTGACTAAGGTATGACACAAACCACTACTGCTACCAACAATAATAATAATGATAAGGGAAATAACAAGGGAAAAGAATACAATCACTCACCACCCGCTGACGAATACCCAGCCTGACCCTGCAGGGATCTAACCCTTCCGGGTAACTACCCCCAGTTTATAGAGTGGACATGACATGCTGTGGTATGGAATACCTCTTTGGCTAGGATGGGTCAGGGCCCTGTCTCTGCTTCCTCCTGGCTTTCCCTCCTCCCTGGCAGAGCATGAGACTCAGAAAGTCCTTGGTCAGAGTAAACATTACTGGGCAGCAACTAAAAACATCGGCATTATCAGTGCTGTTCCCAGTCTGAAAGTCAAAACCACATCACTGCACCAGCTACTAAGAAGGAGAAAAATGACTGCTACTGCTGAACCCAGGACAGTATCCACCCCTTATTCCATACCACTCATATCATGATCAGATCCCACTTTTTCAATATACAATCACTCATATACATATACATATACATATACTTATACTTATACATATGCATATACATCTCCACACACACACACACAGAGTGATCATTCCTTAGCACGTGGACCAATCCCTATAAAACTGCTGAGTCCATCCGATCCATGACGTTGGGCTCCATCTCTTGTAAAAGTCTTTCAGAGTAGGAGAGGTTGTGTGCAGCATTCACACTTGTGAATAACCTGGACAATAGTGTCCATTGCTAAGTCCCCCCCTCGATCATGAGTCCATCTGTATGTTGCATCTCTGCCCTGATGGCCTGAAGTGTCATGGGCCCACCAGGCTCAAAATAATTCACCCTCCCCTCCAGCAGTTTCTGCAGTTTGTTGCTGGAGACTCCATACAGCAGCTTTCCATCTTTGACACTTCCAAAGCACTGGAGGAGCCCAGTGGACTAGATACTCGCCCATACTGTCCCACACACCCTGCCACTCATGTCTGTCTAGCGTCAAGGAAAATCTTTTGGACCTCCTATATTGTCGTCTGACCCAAACACGACTCCGCTTAACTGTTGAGATCAGACGAAATGGTTGTGGGTAAAACATACTCTGTATGCATGCCAACACTGTGATCCCCATCACAATCAGCAGGCAGGTCTCAAGGGTACCCAAAGGCCATTCAAAACCTTCAGAACTCTCAAGTGACACTGCTGTACTTGTCACTGGGGCTGGTGCAGCTGCTGTGCTTGGAGCTGGAGTTGCTGCGCTGTCTGTTGCAGTCAGAGTTTGAGTAGCTGCTGTACTTGTCACTAGGGTGTGTGGGAATGTCTACCTCATAGGCTGATCACCCAAGGAGGGGAAAAAAGATGTATAATTACTATACACTTCTATTACATACCTCTCAAAGTGTAGAGGTGGTGACCACACTGGGAACGCAAGCCGGATCAATTTCATGATCAATGAATCTATTGTATTACTAGTCATTACCAGAAAGTACAGTGAAACAAGAGCCTTAGCCCAAGCACCCCAGCTGATAAACACTAAGACAACAAATACTGGCTGTAGGTAAGGTATGACATGCTGAAACTCCGAGATCAAGAACAACAAAATTGAGAGCCAATAAATAAGCATTGTGACGAGTGACTATTAATCCGAAATGAATACAATTAGACACACTCTGGTCAGATCAGTCGTTATCTCAACCTTTTGTGCCCATGCTGGACACCAAAAAGGACTGTCATGGTTTAAGCCCAGTCAGCCACACAGTTGCCTTCTCACTCCTCCACTTTCTCCCCTGTGCTCCTGAAGGGATGGGTAGGAGAATCGAAAGAATGTAACTCCCACAGGCTGAGATGCGAACAGGCCAGTAACTAAGGTATGACACAAACCACTACTGCTACCAACAATAATAATAATGATAAGGGAAATAGCAAGGGAAGAGAATACAACTGCTCACTGCCCGCCGACCGATACCCAGCCTGACCCTGCAGTGATCTAACCCTTCTGGGTAACTGCCCCCAGTTTATATAGTGGGCATGACATGCTGTGGTATGGAATACCTCTTTGTTCAGTTTGGGTCAGGTGTCCTGTCTCTGCTTCCTCCTGGCTTCCCCTCCTCCCTGGCAGAGCATGAGACTCAAAAAGTCCTTGGTCAAACCAAAACATTACCAATCAGTAACTGAAAACACTGGTATTATCAGCGCTGTTCCCAGGCCAAAAGTCAAAAACACAGCACTGCACCAGCTACCAAGAAGGAGAAAAATGACTGCTGCTGCTGAACCCAGGGCACACTAACATAAATATCAACTCCCCCTCCACATCTACCCTGCCTGTCTTTTCTAAAGAGCCTGTAACCTCCCATTTTAACACACCAGTCATACGAGTCATCACACCATGTTTCTGTTATGCCTATTATATCATACTCCCATAGACGTACACACATCTCTAATTCCTCTTGTTTGTTCCTCATGCTACGGGCATTTGTATAGAGACATCTGAGCCGAGCTCCAGTTGAAGCCGGCTCATTGGCTGGAGAAGCAAGAATATCTCTTCATACTCTGAACGTTTATTAAAGGTTCTGACAACTGACTGAGTGTGTTGGGATGGAATGATGCCCCCCTCCCCCAACACATCTAGTTCAAAGCATCCTTGACCAGTCTGGCAAGCCTCCTACCAAAACCACTCTTTCCCTTCTTTGTCAGACCAGCTCCACCAGCCCCCAGTAGACCTGGCCTACTAAACTGAGTCCCATGTTCTAGATATCCAGACCCCTGATTATGGCACCACCCTTCTAACCATTTATTAACCTGGCCAACCCTCCTAGCCTCTCTAAGGTCCTCCCCTTTATCCTGGAGAATTGATGAAAAGACAGTTTGAGCTCCAGAGCCCCTAACAACCTCTCTCAGGGCTCTGTAGTCCTTCTTTATGTTCTGGCTACTGCTGTCTATATCACTAGCACTCCCATGGATCACTAGAAGTGGATAATAGTCAGTGAGACCGAGTAGAGCAGGCAGCCTCTCTGCAACATCCTTGATCCATGCCCCTGGTAGGCAACACACCTCCCTTGAGACTAGGTCAGGCCAACAGATGGGTGCCTCTGTGCCTTTCAAACTAGAGTCCCCTACTAGTATGACCCACTGTTTTTTTTCTGGCAGCACCAGTAGTGATCTTCTTTAGCAGTGCATCAGCCAGTTGTTCCTGGTGCGAATGTGTTTCCTAATTAGCCCCCTGCAAGACAGCAAAGCAGTTCTGGGTGGGGACATTAGATTTAGGAGGAAGCCCCTTGCTTTTAATTGCCCTCTTCCTGACTTAAGATTTAGTTCTGCTAAACACTCATGCAAAAATAGTTTCTGCTGGTTTTGAGCTTCAGGAACAGGGAGACACTAATTCTGAAATAGTCAAATCCAACTTTTAATATGTCATTTTAGTGAAACCAGGATTATTGCTTACAGGCCTTTATTATAAAAAAACTAGGTGAGTTCTAAGGGGTGTTTTTTCCTGCCAATTTATTTTGACTCTTTCTTTATGTGTAATTACTTTCTGCTTTTTACATTTGCTGGAAGGTCTGGTCTAGAGGAAGGTGTCCCTTCCCATGTCAGTGGGCTTTCAACTAGATGAACTGTTAAGATGCTTTTCAACTCAAACCATTCTGTAGAATAACTTAGTTCAAAAGAAATAAAAACTTTAAAAAGCCAACACAAAAAACATTGTGTTGGCTGGCCTTGAGAGGGCATTACAGGATTTATGGCCAACATGCTTATCGAAAGTTTACCCCTGGACTGACTGCTCAGGATGAGCCGGGGAACTACAGATCTGTTAGTCTCACCTCTGTGCCCAGCAAAATCTTGGAGCGGATTCTTCTGGAAGGCATGCTGAGGCACATGAAAAACAACAAGGTGGTTGGTGACAGCCAGCATCGCTTCACTAAGGACAAATGCTGCCAGACCAATCTGGTGGCCTTCTATGATGGGGCTACGGAAATGCTGGACAGGGGTAGAGCGGTTGATGTCATCTACGTGGACTTGTGCAAAGCTTTTGACACTGTCTCACATGACATCCTTGTCTCTAAATTGGAGAGACATCAATTTGATAGGTGGACCACTCGGTGGATAAATAATTGGCTGGATGGCCACACACAAAGAGTTGTGCTCAATGGTTCAATGTCCATCTGGAGATCAGTAACGAGTAGTGTCCCTCAGGGATCGGTGCTGGGAACAGTCTTGTTCAACATCTTTGTCAGTGACATGGACAGTGGGATTGAGTGCGCCCTCAGCAAGTTTGCTGATGACACCAAGCTGTGTGGTTCGGTTGATACCCTGGTGGGAAGAAATGCCATCCAGAGGGACCTTGACATGCTTTTGAGGTGGGCTAATGCCAACCTGAGGAAGTTTAACCATGCCAAGTGCAAGGTCCTCCACCTGGGAGGGAGCAATCCCAGGCACAGCTACAGGTTGGGCAGAGAAGAGGTTCAGAGCAGCCCTGCAGAGAAGGACTTGGGGGTGTTGGTCGATGAGAAAATGAACATCAGCTGGCAGTGTGTGCTTGCAGACCAGAAAGCCAGCCGTATCCTGGGCTGCATCAAAAGAAGCGTGACCAGCAGGTCGAGTGAGGTGATCCTGCCCCTCTACTCTGCTCTTGTGAGACCTCACTTGGAGCATTGTGTGCAGTTCTGGTGTCCTCAACATCAAAAGAACATGGAACTGCTGGAACAAGCCCAAAGGAGGGCCACGAGGATGGTCAGGGGACTGGAGCACCTCCCGTATGAAGATAGGCTGAGAAAGTTGGGGCTGCTCAGCCTGGAGAAGATAAGGCTGTGTGGAGACCTCCTAGCAGCCTTCCAATATCTGAAGGGGGCCTAATAGGGATGCTGGGGATGGACTCTTCATGAGGGACTGTAGCAAGGGAACAAGAGGTAACGGGTTCAAACTTAAAGAGGAGAAGTTTAGATTGGATATGAGGAAGAAATTCTTCACTGTGAGGGTGGTGAGGCACTGGAATGGGTTGCCCAGGGAAATTGTGAATGCTCCATCACTGGCGATGATCAAGGCCAGATAGGACATAGCCTTGGGTGGCATGGTTTAGTGGGAGGTGTTCCTGCCCATGACAGGGCGATTGGAACTAGATGATCTTCAGGTCCTTTCCAACCCTAACTATTCTATGATTCTATGATTCCATAACTATGTTGTGTAGGATGTAGTTGAATAAGGAGTTGCTGAGGAAAATTCAAGGGGAAAAGGAGACTTATAAAAGGTGGAAGCAAGGACAGGTGGACTGGGAAGAATATAGGGGTGTTGCCCATGAAGCTAAGTGCCAGGTTAGGAAAGCTAAGGCCCACTTAGAATTAAATTTGGCTAGGGATGTTAAGGATAACAGGAAGGGATTCTATACTTACATTGCAAATAAGAGACAGGCTAGGGATAACGTGGGCCCTCTCCAGAAGCTATCGGGAGAACTGGCTACCCTGGATTTGGAGAAGGCTGAGGTTCTTAATGACTTTTTTGCTTAAGACTTCTCAAGCAAATGCTCTGACCACACCACCTAAGTCCTGGAAAGCAGACACAGAGACGGTGAGAATGAAGACCCTGGTCCCACTGTAGGAGAGGATCTGGTTCGAGACCATCTTAAGAATCTGAACGTAAACAAGTCAATGGGACCTGATGAAATCCATCCGCGGGTTCTGAAGGAACTGGCAAATGAATTTGCTAAGCCACTGTCCATCATATTTGAAAAATCATGGCAGTCAGGTGAAGTTCCTGATGACTGGAAAAAGGGAAATATAGCCCCATTTTCAAGAAGGGGAAAATGGATGAGCTGGGGAACTACAGACCAGTCAGTCTCACCTCTGTGCCCAGCAAAATCTTGGAGCGGATTCTCCTGGAAGGCATGCTGAGGCACATGAAAAACAACAAGGTGCTTGGCGACAGCCAGCATGGCTTCACTAAGGACAAATGCTGCCTGACCAATCTGGTGGCCTTCTATGATGGGGCTACGGAACTGCTGGACAGGGGTAGAGCAGTTGATGTCATCTACCTGGACTTGAGCAAAACATTCTACGCTGTCTAGCATGACATCGTTGTCTCTAAGATGGAGAGACATCAATTTGATAGATGCACCATTTGGTGCATAAAGAACTGGCTGGATGTGCGCACGCAAAGAGTTTTGGTCAATGGCTCAATGTCCATCTGGAGATCAGTAATGAGTGGTGTCCCTCAGGGATAGGTGTTGGGATCACTCTTGTTCAACATCTTTGTTAGTGACATGGCCAGTGGGTTTGAGTGCACCCTCAGCAAGTTTGCCGTTGACGCCAAGCTGTGTGGTTCGGCTGATACGTTGGAGGGAAGGAATGCCATCCAGAGGGACCCTGACATGCTTGTGAGGTGGGCTGATGCCAACCTGATGAAATTTAACCATGCCAAGTGCAAGGTCCTCCACCTGGGTCAGAGCAATCCCAGGCACAACTACAGGTTGGACAGAGAAGAGATTCAGAGCAGTCCTGCAGAGAAGGACTTGGGTGTGTTGGTCAAAGGGAAAATGAACATGAGCTGACTTCAGTGTGCGCTGGCAGACCTGAAATCCAGCCATATCCTGGGCTGCATCAAGAGGAGCGTGACTAGAAGGTTGAAGGAGGTGATCCTGCCCCTCTACTCTGCTCTTGTGAGACCTCACTTGGAGTATTGTGCGCAGTTCTGGTGTCCTCAAGATGAAAATGACATGGAACTGTTGGAGCAAGCCCAGAGGAGGACCACGTGGATGGTCAGGAGACTGGAGCACCTCCCATATGAAGATAGGCTGAGAAAGTTGGTTCTGTTGAGCCTGGAGAAGAGAAGGCTGCGTGGAGACCTCCTAGCATCCTTCCAGTATCTGAAGGGGGCCTATAAGGATGATGGGGATGGACTTTTTATTAGGGACTGTAGTGATAGGAGAAGGGGTAATGGGTTAAAACTTAAACAGGGGAAGTTTAGTTTGGATATAAGGGAGAAGTTTTTTACTGTGGGGGTGGTGAGGCACTGGAATGGGTTGCCTATGGTATCTGTATAACGCTCCATTCCTGGCGGTGATCAAGGCCGGGTTGGACAGAACCTTGGGTGACTTGGTTTAGTTGGAGGTGTCCCTGCGCATGGCTGGGGGGCTGGAACTAGATGATCTTAAGGTCCTTTCCAGCCCTAACTATTCTATGATTCTATGATTCTATATCAGACCCCTATTCTTTTCGTGGTCACAGGATTGGGGATGGAATTTGAAGTCAAAGTATATGTTGATTTGATTGGAGATCACATCCCTAACGAAGGGAAACTCTCAGAAATTGAGAAAAGATGAATAGCAACCTGAAAGAATTTTAAAACATTGTGGACCAGTTACTTGGAATCCTAGCGAAATACTATCAAGTTCTAGAGAACCTATTTATAATTTGAATCAGAGAATCAGATTTCAAGGTATCTTGGAGATAATAAGTGACAGACATACTAAGTGTCTGGATGGCTGACACTATTGACCTTCTGGCCAATCAGTCTCTTTAAATGACGAATGAGATTTTTCAGCATCATATGGTCTTAGACTATCTGTTAGCAGAAGAAGGAGGAGTTCGTGGAAAATTAAGAGAATTCAATTGTTGCTTACAAATTGATGACAATGGGAAAGTGGTAGAACAGAAAACTAAAGAAATGAGGAAAGTAGCCCATGCAGCAATCCGGACATGGAAAGGTTGGGAGCCAGACATGTTCTCATGGCTGCCAGGAGGTCTGCAGATTAAATGTGCCCTTTACTTTCTTCTTTGTGCAGCTGCTGGGCTATTATTTGCTCCTTTTTAATTGCTTGTGACACATGATTCATTAAGCACATGATACAGGAAATGCAGCTCCCAGTTATGCCTAGTTAAACTTATGAACATACTATATACTCAACAATCACAGAGGAAATTTAACAGACATGATTCATCTCTAAATCAAAGGACAGATTGAAGTCCTAGGGCTTGGACAACAGGCTCAAGTCAGAGTTGCCTTAAAGATGAATCTTGCACATTGTGTGATCAATGCTAGTTGATATAAAGTTAAGACACAATGATAAGCCACTTATGCTGATGCTTTGAAAAAGATAAATCTTGTATACAGACTTAAACAGCTTATGCTAGCTGTTTTAACACCAAAATGGATACTTTATAGACTGGTGACCCTTGCATGATTTTGTGCAGTTGTCAGCAACGTATTTTAGGAAACCCCACCAACTGCACCCTGTGCTCTGGCCAAGCCTTGATCCCAGTTGGTTGGGGGGGTGTACCACCAGATGTTTCCACAGAAAAGAATATGCAAGAACTTCCCAATTGCTGGAAAAGGTTCTCCAAATGCTTGCTGCAACAGTGGCTCCCCTGCGGCTGCGAATCTGAATGATGGTAATAAGGCGACTGGTGATGTATCTTAAACACTATTCTCTATATGGTGTAGTAATGATTATGCGCATTACTTTGCTTACCTTCTTTGTTGCTTAAACCTGGGTCATAGTAAGCTGATTGTTTTACTAAATTTATCATTTTATTTCTGCATTACCTTAACAGTAAAATAAGCCTATTCTTTCCATTGGTGTTTGTGTCCTTTCTGTTGCCCTCAGCAATTAGCAAAACAGTTACAGAGTCTTCAACCTAATTTAATTTGGAATAGTTGTAGGTCTACAGGCAGGAACGTACTGAGCTCAAAATCATGGACTATAAATCACAACAGGAAGAGATACAAGCATTTTTTTTAAAAGCACTGCAGTCAAATTTTGTTCAGTTGCTCTCAAATTTAGTATCCATATGAATAGGAAGCTAAAGTAGAATCAGTACATGTATAAATAGACAATATGTTAAAAATGAAGTTTTTAGTTATGGAATTAGCATGAAAAGTGTCCAAATACTTAACTGTGAAAAAAGTTTTCATTATTAAATATTTCAGTATTCCCAGAAGAAAATAATGAATTTCACTTGGAGGTGCTCAAAAATTTTCAGTATTATCCTCATTTCCTTTGAAAGAATACAGATAAAATCTTGTTGGCTGCAGATAAATCGAGATTCCTTTTATTATTCCCAATTCATGGCTAAAATACATCTAGTTGTAAATGTGTGTGTATATACATATATGTATAATTCATGTTTGTCAACAGTAACATCTGAGTGTTTTTCACTGGACAATTAGTCAGCAGAAGATGGAAAACCAGACTTGAAATACTGAAAAGCCTATGCTAAAAGTTAAAAACGGTCTAATATCTTACAGAACAGATTCAGAATCTATTATGGCTGGAAACCCAAATTTTCCATTTGAAGTAAAGAAAAACTATATATCATCTTACTTTCTTAAAAAATACTCCTGTGTTTAAAATTTGAGTCTTGAGAGCTGCAAGTTCTGCAGAAATTTCTAAAGAAGTATCCTGTTACAGTCTCAGTTTTACAGTTTAGTTCTCTAACATGTCAGCAGAAGAGTTTTCATTTTGCCATGCAGAAAATGTTAAAAATAGAATGCCAATAGTTTGTTTTAACAAAGTAATACACTTCACGTTTTCCATTAAAAAACAGGTTTTATTACCAGCACAGGAAGTAAATGGTTCCACAGTTTAATCAAATTGGAATAAATACTGAGGGGCTAACCTGATTTTGCACATGTGTAGACTATGCATCTTCAGTTCTGTTGCTGGTGGTACTGATTTTTATGGAAGACTGGAAGAAGAGGCATATTTATCTGAAAAATCAATGCCAGTTTTCTCATAATAGAAATGGCTCTTGAGAAATGCCACTAAATGTTTTGCCACTTGCTCCTGAAGGGGAGTCTCCAGAAAAAAAAAAAAAAAAGGACAATTCTACCTTTTTCCTCTCTACACTTTAATAAACTGACTTATAGCAAGAAGCATATGTGTCTAAGCAGAAGGTACAAAGCAATATTTTTGGTGCCCTGACTGCAATCAGGTTTCTTCTTACAATGTAAGTAATAGTGAAAAGACAAAAAAACCTATCCAGTTCTGACTTAGTTTCAAAAAGTAACTTGTTCTTTGAAAGAATAAAGTGATTATTTGAAAGTGTACTTAGGTTTTTATAAGGTTATGTAGTGTTTTAAACCTCTCAGCCATGCAGCCTGTTCTCTCACTCACTTCCCCCACTTTCTTTGCCCGCTCCCAGAGGAATGGGAAGGAGAGTCGAAAAGAATGCACCTCCCACAGGTTGAGATAAGAACTGTTTAGTAATTAAAGTATAACACAAATCACTACTGCTACCACCAATAACAATAATGACAAGGCAAATGCAAAGAAAGAATACAATTTCTCACGACCTAAAACCAAGCCCGACCATGCAGTGCACCCCCACCCTTCCGGGTCTCTGCTCTCTGCTCTCCATCCTGGACATGACATGCTGTGGTATGGAATAGCTCTTTGGTCAGTTTGGGTCAGGTGTCCTGTCTCTGCTTCCTCCCGGCTTCCCCTCCTCCCTGGCAGAGCATGAAACTCAGAAAGTCCTTGGCCAGACCAAAACATCACTAAGCAGTAACTGAAAACACTGGCGTTATCAGCGCTGTTCCCAGGCCCAAAATCAAAAACACAGTGTTGCACCAGCTACCAAGAAGGAGAAAAATGACTGCTGCTGCTGAACCCACAACATTATCCACCCCTTATTCCATACCATTCACGGCATGCTCAGATCCCACATTTTCATTATACCATCACATATATATACACACACACAGAGGGAGAGAGATCATCCCTCAGTGCATAGACCAATCCCTACAAAGCTGCTGAGTCCATCCAGTCCATGATATTGGGCTCCATCTTCTGTAACTGTCTTTCAGAGCAGGAGAGGCTGTGTGCAGTGTTCACACTCGTGAATAATCTGGGCAATAGTGTCCATTGCTAAGTCCACCCCTTGATCATGAGTCCATCTGTATGCTGCATCTCTGCCCTGATGGCCTGAAGTGTCATGGTCCCACCAGGCTCAAAATAATTCACCCTCCCCTTCAGCAGGTTCTGCAGCGTGTTTTTGGGGACTCCATACAGCTGCCTTCCATCTGTGATGCTTCCAAAGCACTGGAGGGGCCCAATGGACTAGATACTCGCCTATACTCTCCCACACACTCTGCCACTCATGACTGTCCAGCCTCGGGAAAAATCTCTTGGTCATCCTACATTGTAGACTAACCCCAGACAAGGCCCACACTCCACTCTGCTTAACTCTAGGGACCAGACGAAATGGTTGTGGGTAAAACACACTTTGTATGCATGCCAACATGCTGATCCCCATCACAATCAGCAGGCAGGTCTCAAGGGTACCCAAAGGCCTTTCAAACCCTTCAGACCTCTCAAATGCCACTGCTGTGCTTGTCAGCTCTCTCACCACCTGCTGCTCTTTGTCTGAGTCCAGATCTCCCTCCTCTGCCTTGCTGGGAAGTGCTGCGCAGTCTCCTGCATCCTCCTGGGGCTCGGGCTCGCGGGGCTCTGCGGACAGCTCCTGGGGAATGCTCTCGGCCGCCGCGGGGCTGGGCTCGGCTTCTCCACTGCCCCCTCCCGCTGCTCGGTAGGTGCGGGGTTGGGGTCAGTGGGGGGGGCTCAGCTCCTGGTCCCCGGGGCCGCTCCCCCAGGCCGTTTCGGCGGCTGACGGCTCCCGGGGCCGCCCCCCCTTGGCTCCCCACAGCCTCGCAAAGACGGAGGCGAGGACGAGGGCCAGGACAGTTAAGAGCAGCCAAACTGCCAGGTACACATCCGCCCCCCCCTCTTCCGGAGCCCACCGGTGTCACAAGCCATTCCAATAAAATACAATGAAACAAGAATCTTAACCCAAAATCCATATCCAAAAAACGCTAAGATAACAAATACTGGCTTTAAGTGAGATACAACAGGCTGAAACCATGCACTCAAGAGAATCAAAAGCAACAACTTTGAGAGCCAATAAATCAGCACTGTGAAGAGTGGCTATTAATCCTGTCGTTATCTCAGTCCTTTGTGCCCCACGTTGGGTGCCAAAAAGAACTGTCGTGGTTTAAGCCTCTCAGCCATGCAGCCTGTTCTCTCACTCACTTCCCCCACTTTCTTTCCCCCGCTCCCAGAGGAATGGGAAGGAGAATCGAAAAGAATGCAACTCCCACAGGTTGAGATAAGAACTGTTTAGTAATTAAAGTATAACACAAATCACTACTGCTACCACCCATAACAATAATGACAAGGCAAATACAAGGAAAGAATACAATTTCTCACCACCTAAAACCAAGCCCGACCAAGCAGTGCACCCCCACCCTTCTGGGGCTCTGCTCTCTGCTTTCCATCCTGGACATGACATGCTGTGGTATGGAATACCTCTTTGGTTAGTTTGGGTCAGGTGTCCTGTCTCTGCCTCCTCCTGGCTTCCCCTCCTCCCTGGCAGAGCATGAGACTCAGAAAGTCCTTGGCCAGACCAAAACATCACTAAGCAGTAACCGAAACACTGGTGTTATCAGCGCTGTTCCCAGGCCCAAAATCAAAAACACACTGCTGCACCAGCTACCAAGAAGGAGAAAAATGACTGCTGCTGCTGAACCCATGACAGGTTATTAGAAGAATAAACCATGATAGGTTTTTGAATGTATTTGAGTCCTGCTAAAGTCCTACCATTCTACTGGTATCCTCTTCTGTTTCTTCCTATTCTTCTCCCCCTCCCCTTGCCCTTAGACAAATGCACACTAACGAGAAATGCTCCAGATCAGAATAACCTATGTCTTCTGTTACTAGAGTATGTTTGGATTACTCTTGTAGTCTAGGACATAAAGATATTACAGAATGTTAACAGGCACCAGAGGAAATTCTGCAGTGAAACTTTCTCTCACAGATGGTGATCAAACACTCAAACAGGCTGCTCAAAAGAACTGGGAGGTTTTGGAATAATCAGTTCTAGAGGTGCTCAGAACTTGTAGAGAGCGGTCTTGAGGAACCTGCTTCAGCAACACCCAGTCTGAGTAGGTTAAATTAGATGACTACCACAGCTCTCTTAAAGCACAGACTAATCTATGATTCTGTCATTTAAAGAAATAAATTCTTTCTCTATTTTTGGTCACCTGCTTACCTTATTTCAAGCTTTTGTCTAGATCTCTGCATTCAGTAAAATCAGGGAGTTTGTCACAACTGCAAAAGAACATTATTTTGTGCTTCTCAAATTATCTGGTGGCCTTAACTTGAAGTGACTACTGTTTTTCTCAATATATACACAACACAGTGTCATACATACTAACTTTTCACTCTGATATGTATCTTGGTTGTAGTTTCCAAACAAAAAATATCCTCTCTGATCTGATCTTGTAGGACACTGTTCCTTCTTCGCTTTCAAAAAGTTTCTTGAAAACCTAACTCTATTCTTACAAAGACTCTTAGCAGGATTGGCAAGCATAAAAAGCAATTCAGGAACAAAGTAGAGTCAATTTAAGGCAATTAGAAAAAGGGAAAGAAAGACAAAAGGATACAATTAGGCCTCAATAATACTGTTGTCAGGGACTTTTTGCCCACAGCTTTTTAATTATTTTAATAAAATTGTATATTTTAATGTTATGAAACTGTAGAATTCTGTTTGTTTGCAGATTTAAATCCAGGTTGGCTTTGGCTATTCTAACCCCAACTCCACAACACTGGCTAGCATCTCTATACTTTTCCTAGGTAACCTGTCCCTGCTTCCACCTCTTGTATGCTTCCTTTGTACGTCTGAGTTTAGTCAAGAGCTTCTTGCTTGTGCATCAAGGTTTCCTGCTGACTTTGACTGAATTCAAGTTAATTGTCTTCAAATGCCCACCAGATTTCATTCGCAACATGAACTTCAGGAAAACTCAAGTTTAAACTCACACAAAAACACAAAAAAAACCCTAAACACTGGCAAGTGTAAAAAAAGCTACAAACAAAGCACTGTCAAATTCAGTTAGCTGTCTATGGGAAAAGTAGCAGTCAGTAACTCTATCTTAGAAACAACTTGTCACTAATTTAAATTTTAAGAGACTGGAATAAAAAGCCACAGCTACTATAAAACAAACAACCCCCACCCTTGTATAAGCTTACTAAGCAGTTCTTTTGATCGATTTTGTTCCACTGTTGTTAAGACCTGTTTCTTTAATATTGAACTTTTGTGATGTGGAAGGATGGACTTGTATATTAAAAGCTTGTCATTTTTTCTCTTTTTTTTTTATCAGCGCTATATTCTTTTCCCAGTTGTTGATTCCAAACTTGCTTATTTTCAGCATTTTTATTGCCTACTATGAATTGGCAGTACAAACTTACTGCTTAAGCTAAAATATGTTCTGCCTCTTTGGCATGAAAGCACAAGAGCACTTAATGAAATTTATGCTAACAAGGCTTAGATTCAGGTGCAAAATGCTTCAGACAAATGTACCTGAGATGGATTCTATTATTAAAGGAAACATGTTCCTTTACTCCTGTTCTTTTTTTTTTTTTTTTAACAATAAGAGTTAGGGACACAGTCATACTGACCTATATAATTATTGTAATATATAAATATATAATCATTATAATATATGAAAAATACTATTCTAATACAATATTGACTTATATAAGGTCAATATTATTGTAGTAAACAGACAGTAGTAATTTAGACTATTAGCCATTTAACTATAATAGAATGGCTTGTTCTTACTTGGTTACACATCCTACTGGATAAACCCCATTGATATTCTCTCATGAGACCCTTGAATTAGGCATACAAGTAGAGAACATGTAACATTCTTGTAAATTCCCACTCATAATGTAGGCTTAAATTATAGGTTTAAACTAACAATAGTGTGTGTGACTTCAAACTAACACAGTAAAATGCAGCAAACTGTCCTAACTTGCCAACAGATAGTGATTAAGGAATGTCTGGTGGCTGGGTGGGAAGGAGCATTGCGGTACTGATAACAATTAGCTAAGGAGAAAGTAAATAAGACCTCAAGATAACAGACTGAAACAGAACAAAAGCAAGGACATACCACTGCTAACTCAGCACTAGGACCTTGCGAGCATGTACAAGCGCTGAGGTCATTCAGTAAACACAGTGAGGAAGACTATCGATGACTACCAGAGACCCCCACTCAGCAAGAAAGTGCATGTATAATTAGAATGCAGGTGTTATAATTAGCTCCTAGGTATCTCATGAATATGCAAATCATTTATGGAAAAGAGGTAGATATGCATAAGTATGGTAAATAGATATAGCTGCTGCCAGCAAGTAATGGGTCCGCTCACCTTTGCAAAACTATTTGCGTGTGTGCCCAGCACTACAATGAGGAATGCCTGCTTTCTAAAACTCAAGTTGAAATTTGAGGCAGACAGGAAAAATAATACAACTTTCATAAACATGTAACATAAAGATACATATAAATGACTGGAAACTGAAACCAACTTCACCTTACTTCATGTACTACTATTGCAGGTAGGAAACACATAATGAACTAGGTTTTTCATAAACCCCATAAGTGCTTGTGTTTATTTCTCTTTTGCATAAACTAATAGCTAAATTTGCATACCAGGACAAGGAAGAATCTCTTGCCTTGAGTCTTACAAATTGGCAATGCCTACAGACTTCTAAACATTCTCTTATAACCTAGTCAAAATTTTAGCTACACACACAAATCCCATACATATGCACACCTTCTTCCAGAACATCTGACGGCCATCTTCAGTTCCCAGTCATATGGCTTTTAGTCAAATGCCATCTCAGACAGTTTTGGATATTATTTTAATACAAGCTGGTTACACTCACACCACTCTCATCTTCTGTTTACAGAAAGAACAGTTTTCGAGCCATACAATGAAGATCAAGATTGAAAAAAGTTAGGTATCCTGTTTACTGATAATGGACTAGTCATTTAGGATTTAAATAGCCTTTATGTATTTCAAAACCTCTCATAATGTTATGTGAATAATTATTTACGTAACCTGCTTCACCAGTGGTGAAGTCCTCATGCAGAGAGGGAGGACTATCTCATCTATACCTTCATTGCCCAGCCACTGTAGCAATTGATATGCTTTGTACATGTTCAAGGCCAGGATGGATGAGGCTTTGAGCAGCCTGGTCTAATGGAAGGTGTCCTTGCCCGTAGCAGTGGAGGTGGAACTGGGTCATCTTCAAGGTACTTACAACCCAAACCACTATAAGATTCTAAGATACGGTGCAGCCAAGCAGGTAATAAGAGTCAGGAGTGAGGACTGATTTCAGATGTAGGCAGAAACAGGCAGTAGTTTTATTTTTCTGTTAGTCTAGACATTCTGTTGCCAGTCCTTTCACTGTTATGTAATGTAAAGACTAATGGAGAAAAGGGGCAGGCATCAGGCAGACAGAAGAAATGGAGGAACCAGCAAATTTATGTTCATATTTACCTGCATTAATAAGAAACACTTCAGCAAACCTACAAATTATATTTTAAAGTGAGTCAAAAGAATAAGTAAATTGATTTCAATAACTGATTTCCCTTTCATGCGAAGTTTTCAGATGTCATGATGATCCTATGACACTGTATAAACTGATACAATACAAACACATATGTTTTATTGGTAGAATAAAGTCTTTGATAAGAAAATTGTCTCAGTGCATACGTTTATAATAAACCTCTTTAACAATTTCTCTTTCAAAAATGGTGAGTAGTTGTCATTGTTCTGAAGCAGATAGCTTCAAAAAAGGAAGTTTTCTAGTAAGATTTATTCACCCTTTCCAGAACAAACTCTACTTACCTTGGTCTATGATTTGAAAATATCCTTTTGGAATTACAGGAAAAGTACGAATTACACTCACAAGTGGATTGATTGGTAAATCAAGGTATTTAAACTACAATGTTAAACTATATTGCAACATATACATTGTAACATACACCTGCAAAGGCAGAACTAAATTTTCAGCCAGATTTTTCAGAAACACAGGCGACAGTTTTATAAATTTAAAGAAAACACATTAACTTTAGCTGGAGCCATGTGTGCCTTCCTGTTTGGGAATAGAAACAAAAAAAAGCCAATACCTACTAAAGCCAACAGCAATAAAAGTACTGCCTCCCCCAACTCCCACCCTTTATTTTCCTTTCTGTTTTCCAAAAAAGGTTTCTGATATTAGCAATTAAAAACATGCAACTACCCAAGAAACAGCAACAAGAATGTTACAGAACATAAGCCTTACTTTGACTAATTTCAAATACTTCTACTTGAGAGTACCCTACGTATGACTTCAGAGATTTTAAGTACAGAAGAAAATTTAAAGGACTCATAATAAGCAGTTTTCAAGCGTTGGTTAGGCAAAGAATACAGGATGAAGGTCGTCATTTCACAATGGGCTACATTTTTTTGGCCCATAATTCAAAAATCATTTCACAAATTGTCTTCAAACTTGCACCTTCCCCGTTGACTACTTGAAAATTTTTAGGAAAATCAGACCAAATGTATTTGGAAGGAGCAGACTTATAATAATGCTGGCTGTGGGTAACCAGTTCAAAATTCAAGCTGCAGAAAATGTCTTTTTACAGTAGGTAAGAAATAATACATTACTGTGTAATAATGTAGGCTTATGCTTGTAGATGAAGTGATTTGTTGCATTTTTTTACTGCAGTCAGTCTTTAGTGTTTCTAAACTGACATACAGCTGGTGAACCTTGCTACTAATTCCCACTTTAACATAAGACTTTACCTGTAGAGAAAAACATGTTCCACTCAATCTAGTATTATAGAAAACTAACATATAAATCTATATTTTTTTCTACAGTAATTCATCACAGACTAATGCAGAGCTAGGTATATGAATAATTGTTGACTTTGAAGAAATTATTCAATTTCTTAGAATTTTAGGGCCTGTCAATGTCATACTAGTATACTTTGAGGAATATATCAGTATTAGTGAACACAAGCTGGAAGTGGCGTACTAAAAAGCAGTCTGTAAACAACCTGAATGTGAAAAGTATGGGGAAGGAATCAGAAATCCAGAAAATAAGACAATAAACAAAACAAAGCAAAAAACCAACAACAACAAAAACAGAAACAAACAAAAAAACCCACAAAAAATAAAACCAGCCATCTATAGGAAGTAGATCCTTGAGAATGTTTCTTAGGTTCTGAACCCATGAGTCAGACCTGTGAGTCATTCAGACTTGAAAAAGCCTCTTCCAGTAATGCTCTTTGGCCTCTTCAGGAACCTGCTCTGTAAGGTTCCATGGGATATAGCCCTAGAGGGCAGGGGGGCCCAAGACTCTTGGTTGATATTCAAGGATCACATGCTGCAAGCTCAGGAGTGATACATCTCTACTAGAAGGAAAGGCTGTAGGAGGGCCAGGAGACCTCCTTGGATGGATAAGGAGCTGCTGAGGAAAATTCAAAGGAAAAAAGAGACATATAAAAGGTGGAAGAAAGGACAGGCGGCCTGGGAAGAATACAGGCATGTTGTCTGGGAAGCGAGGGATCAGGTTAGGAAAGCTAAGGCCCACTTAGAATTAAACTTGGCTAGGGATGTTAAGGATAACAGGAAGGGATTCTATAGGTACATTGCAAATAAAAGACAGGCTAGCGACAATGTGGGCGCTCTCCAGAAGCTATTGGGAGAACTGGCTACCCTGGATTTGGAGAAGGCTGAGGTTCTTGATGATTTCTTTGCCTCAGACTTCACCGGAAAATGATCTGCCCATACCACCCAAATCTTGGAAGACAGATGCAGGGACGGTGAGAATGAAGACCCTGCGCCCCCTATAGGAGAGGATCTGGTTCGAGACCCTCTTAGGAACCTGAATGTATACAAGTCCATGGGTCCTGATGAACTCCATCCATGGGTCCTGAAGGAGATGGCAAATGAAGTTGCTAAGCCACTGTCCATCATATTTGAAAAATCATGGCAGTCAGGTGAAGTTCCTGATGACTGGAAAAAGGGAAATATAACCCCATTTTCAAGAAGGGGAAACTGGATGAGCTGGGGAACTACAGACAAGTCAGCCTCACCTCTGTGCCTGGAAAAATCTTGGAGTGGATTCTCCTGGAAGGCATGCTGAGGCACATAAGAAACAACAAGGTGGTTGGTGACAGCCAGCATGGCTTCACTAAGGGGAAATCCTGCCTGACCAATCTGGTGGCCCTCTATGATGGGGCTATGGAACTGCTGGACAGGGGTGGAGCAGTTGATGTCATCTACGTGGACTTGTGCAAAGCGTTTGACACTGTCTCACGTGACATCCTTGTCTCTAAGATGGAGAGACATCAATTTGATAGGTGGACCACTCGGTGGATAAAGAACTGGCTGGATGGCGGCACACAAAGAGTTGTGCTCAATGGCTCAATGTCCATCTGGAGACCAACAATGAGTGGTGTCCCTCAGGGATCGGTGTTGGGACCGGTCTTGTTCAACATCTTTGTCGGTGACATGGACTGTGGGATTGAGTGCAACAGTGGGATTGAGTGCGCCCTCAGCAAGTTTGCTGATGACACCAAGCTGTGTGGTTCGGTTGATACCCTGGCGGGAAGGAATGCCATCCAAAGGGACCCTGACATGCTTTTGAGGTGGGCTGATGCCAACCTGAGGAAGTTTAACCATGCCAAGTGCAAGGTCCTCCACCTGGGAGGGAGCAATCCCAGGCACAGTTACAGGTTGGGCAGAGAAGAGGTTCAGAGCAGTCCTGCAGAGAAGGACTTGGGGGTGTTGGTCGATGAGAAAATGAACATGAGCTGGCAGTGTGCACTCGCAGGCCAGAAAGCCAACCGTATCCTGGGCTGCATCAAAAGAAGCGTGGCCAGCAGGTCGAGGGAGGTGATCCTGCCCCTCTACTCTGCTCTTGTGAGACCTCCTTTGGAGTATTGTGTGTAGTTCTGGTGTCCTCAAGATGAAAATGACATGGAACTGTTGGAACAACTCCAGAGTAGGGCCACGAGGATGATCAGGGGACTGAAGCACCTCCCATATGAAGATAGGCTGAGAAAGTTGGGTCTGTTCAGCCTGGAGAAGAGAAGGCTGCGTGGGGACCTCATAGCATCCTTCCAGTATCTGAAGGGGGCCTATAGGGATTCTGGGGAGGGACTCTTCATGAGGAACTGTAGTGAGAGGACAAGGTGTAACAGGTTCAAACTTAAAGAGGGGAAGTTTAGATTGGATATGATGAAGAAATTCTTTACTGTAAGGATGGTGAGGGATGAGAATGGGTTGCCCAGGGAAGTTGTGAGTGCTCCATCGCTGGTGGTGTTCAAGGCTGGATTGGACATAGCCTTGGGTGGCACGGTTTAGTGTGAGGTGTCCCTGCCCCTGGCAGGGGGGTTGGATCTAGTTGATCTTAAGGTCCTTTCCAACCCTAAGTATTCTATGATGCTATGAATCTATGATTCTAATGCCTCTTTGTAAACTATAAACATGCAACTATGTTTAAGATGGCAGTATTTTCTGAATAACGTAATTCCTGATTAAGACCCTTTCCTACGAATACAAAATAGAGGCAGAAAATACTGAGAGAATATATGTAATTTTTAGTTGGGTAAAATAGATGTTTTCTTTTTCACTAGTTTTCAGAAAAGTGCTTCATTACCAGAAATGCCAGAGACATGGGCAATGGTAAGCAGAATATTTTTTTAACAATGGTTCCAAGATACTCGTCAGGAAACTCTGTCCCAGTCAGCCTAGTTAAACTGCTAGAGAATACAGTAAGGAATAGGTAGATTTATTATAGAATGTGGAAGAGCCAACAGTGTTTTCTATAATTGTGTCCGTTAAAGATGTTTCAGGCAAGTAATAAATTCTCCACTTTTGAAATAGAAAGTAGGAACGAAGGAGTTTGTCTAAAGAAGATCTGCTAATTTCTTCAAGTTGACATGTTTTACTACTCCAGTTTTCCAAATAGTTTGATACAGAGTTTTATAAACAGTCGTTCTGTCTCAGCTGGGTATAATACTACCAGGCCATGAGGAAAAAAAAAAAACAACCAACATCTGGACCCTTTTAATATGCCAGTAAAATTATAACATTAGTGCAATGTGAAAACCTAAAGTCTAAATTAAGCTTGACTAAAGCTTAAAAGACTACAATTAAAATTGAAAGTAGCCTTTCAAATTTTTTCCCTCACCTTTACAGTGAATTTCAAACCCAGACATGGTTCAGGCTAGAACCACAGCTTGTGGGCAGCTATATTAATCTTTAACTTCCTTGCTTTTGATTGAATTCACACATTGTCACATTCAGTTTCTTTTTCATGACAAAAATATTTGTCAGAATTTTGATAGCCCTTAGCTGCCTCCATGAAGGATGGGTCACACTGTTGCTGAGACTCAATGTATCCATGCTTAAATTTAGATGTGTTAGGTTGGGCATCTAACCATGACCAAAAGATCATTTTAGATTCTTTCAGTTTGTTATACAGAAAAATATTGTGAAAATATCAGTCTTTCTTCCACTCATTCCTTCAGAAACAGAACCACATGCTGAATGAAATCAGTGGAAATTTAAAATGCTTGCTGGCATTTAGTAATAAGAACATTCAGTCTTTTGATTTTTTTGAAATGTTTTCAACACACTGGAGTGATGAGAATTCCTTGTTAAGTTGATGAATTACACTTGCTATCACTCTATTTAGAAGAATATTTCCTATGATCAGGAGACAAAGAGAAGGTAAAGTATACCCTCATCTATTCGGAAATCTATTTGAATCAAAACATCATGTGGAAATCTTCACATATTTCAGTCTTTTCTGTGTTCTCATCAGGATAACAAAAAAATAACGCAATCAAAACAACCAACCTTTTTCTAAGAGAATGTTTTCTGATACAATCATCACAGTTTCATGGAGGACAAATTTAATCCTGTGATCAGACCTGCAGAGTAGATGGTAAGATCTTTATCAATGGACACCTGTCGTGGTTTAAGCCTCTATAACTCACACAGTTTTGCTCACTCACTCCCCCCTCTTTCTTGCCCCCCACTCCTGGAGGGATGGGAAGGAGAATCGAAAAGAATGCAGCTCTCACAGGTTGAGATAAGAACAGTTTAGTAACTAAAGTATAACACAGACCACTACTGCTACCACCAATAATAATAATGAGAAGGCAAATACAAGGAAAGAATACAATTTCTCACCACCTAAAACCAAGCCCGACCACGCAGTGCACCCCCCACCCTTCTGGGTCTCTCCTCTCCGTCCTCCATCTTGGGCATGACGTGCTGTGGTATGGAATAACCTCTTTGGTCAGTTTGGGTCAGGTGTCCTGTCTCTGCTTCCTCCTGGCTCCCCTCCTCCCTGGCAGAGCATGAAACTCAGAAAGTCCTTGGCCAGACCAAAACATCACTAAGCAGTAACCGAAACACTGGTGTTATCAGCGCTGTTCCCAGGCCCAAAATCAAAAAACACAGCGCTACACCAGCTACCAAGGAGGAGAAAAATGACTGCTGCTGCTGAACCCATGACAACACCTCAGATCACTTGCTATATATTGCATTTTCATGTAAATATATCCCAGATTATTTCATTGCATCAGGCCAATATACTGTAAAAAGGGCAACCTCTCCTACTTAGGGCCACTACCACTGAACAGATTGATGGCTATACAACATATATATTTAATCATTTTGAACTGGGACTTGCAGAAATATGCTCAGCTGGTACAAACTGGCATTGTTCTAATTACCTTTTTGTGGGTTATAAATGCTGAGTATGTAACAAAATTTCAGATAAATCCACCCTAAGCATTTTATATCACTGTCCACAGTATCTGTCAGAAAATGCTAGCAAAGAAAGGTCTAACTGTTAGAAGCATTAGCCCAAAATGTTCTATTCCTGTATTGTTGCAAGAAAGCAGTATACTTTCCTATATAAATGTACACATACATT
Source organism: Ara ararauna (assembly GCA_028858755.1). Taxonomy (NCBI): domain Eukaryota; kingdom Metazoa; phylum Chordata; class Aves; order Psittaciformes; family Psittacidae; genus Ara; species Ara ararauna. The sequence continues at coordinate 24,470,659 of CM054376.1, forward strand.
GCTCTATAAGACATCTCCTTGGGAAAAAAAAAAAATGCTCTCACTGAACCTTTTGATCCTGCTCACTGCTCACACATCTCTACTGTAAGATTAGTGCTAGTCATTTCTCTTTAATAATTCCCACAGGCTTAAAACAAACTCTCATCTCAGCTGTAAAGTCATTCATGCCTTGTAGCAGAACTTTCCTTTTTCTTTAAATAGCACTGTACACAATATCTTCCAGAGGATGTTGGATTTCTTTAAATGTCTGACTTTAATGTGAGACAAGTTACATTTAATTTTGATAAGGATTTTTTTGTTGTTGTTCATTACTTGCAACTTACTTTATTTTCTTACCAAATTTGCTTTCTCACTCTGCCAAAATTGTGTATTGATAGCCAAGAAAGAGGAAAAACCACATTATCTAATTTTCAGACATCAAATCAAAAGAATTCCTCTTTTGGGCGAATTATTGTTTAGTACAAGCATAGACAGTATAAGAAGGAAAAGTTTGGTCATTATCACAGTAATATGCTCAACTAATTTTAGTACATTTATCATAATCTTTTAGCTTCAGGGACTGGTTAGTATTAGTCTACTCATAGAATCATAGAATAGTTAGGGCTGGAAAGGACCTTAAGATCATCTAGTTCCAATCCCCCTGCCAGAGGCAGGGACACCTCCCACGAAACCATACCATCCAAGGCTATGTCTAATCCAGCCTTGAACACTGCCAGCAATGGAGCATTCACAATGAAGAACATTCAATCTCAGGAATGAACCTGTGTTCAGGACTAATTGTCCTGGTGGGTCAGATATAGGCATACATAAGGCGCCCTCATGATGGGGAAGATACTCAGGAGTGATTGCGCAAGGTACAGAACAAAGATCATTGAAGAACACAATTAGCGCTCAGAATCAGGGAAAAAAAGGCAAATATTTAATCCACAAAAGTGGAACTTGTAAAATTTTAACACATACTGTACCTGACACAGGAAAGGAACAAGAACAGGGATCTGAAGGGATGGGGGGTGGGGGCGGGGATGGGAGATGAGAAAGTGCCAGGAAGGCAGTAACAAGCATAGCTTTTACTACCATAGAGATTTCATATTGTAACACTTGGAATGTGATGAAGTACCTCAAATTCTTCCCAGAAGCCCTGCTTGACTTTATCTGTAGTCTCTGCCAGCTTGCTTAGCCCTCGCACTCTGCTCTTGGTCTCTGCAGTGTTAATATGGGTGGTATTCAGTGGTTGCTTGAGTTGCATAATAAGCATTTTGGCTAAAAGTCACTGAAATAATTCCTGATCTGGTTGTCCTCTATAGGTAGGATTACCACATACATTGGGAAAATGTATTTGAAATTTAAAAACTAACATTAATTTAGCTTCATTTCTATCAGAATACCTTTTCTTTACTCAATGGATACTTCTGTTTAAGTTCAGTGCCATCATATGGTGCACTGCACACGATTTACAATGAATTTGATAATACTACTAACATAGTGTTTTGAGAAGAAAAGCAAAAGTTTAAATTGAATTAATCTGGTGTTTTATGTGCATAAAGCAAATGTAAAGTTCTTCACCTGTTCATGGTTTGGGCTATTGTCGTGATTTAAGTCCTGTCAGCCACGTAGTCCGTTCTCTCACTCACTTCCCCCTCTTTCTTCCCCCCACTCCCGGAGGGATGGGAAGGAGAATCGAAAAGAATGCAACTCCTACAGGTTGAGATAAAAGCAGTTTAGTAACTAAAGTATAGCACAAATCACTACTGCTACCACCAATAACAATAATGACAAGGCAAATACAAGGAAAGAATACAATTTCTCACCACCTAAAACCAAGCCTGACCACGCAGCGCACCCCCCACCCTTCCGGATCTCTCCTCTCTGCTTTCCATCCTGGGCATGACGTGCTGTGGTATGGAATAACCTCTTTGGTCAGTTTCGGTCAGGTGTCTTGTCTCTGCTTCCTCCCAGCTCCCCCTCCTCCCTGGCAGAGCATGAGGCTCAGAAAGTCCTTGGTCAGGGCAAAACATTCTAAGCCATAACTATAAACATCGGTGTTATCAGCGCTGTTCCCAGACCAAAAATTGAAAACACAGCACTGCACCAGCTACTGCGAAGGAGAAAAATGACTGCTGCTGCTGAACCCATGACAGCTATGAAGGCTTGAGGAAGAACAAAGACATCCTTATATTCTAAGCTGAGTGTAGGAGTTATAGCAAAAGTCTGAGAGAAGATGTAGTTAACCTTTTCAGAAGACTTCATACAAACCGTAGTCTAACAGCTTGTGTTCTCTTCTGAATGTTAATCGGTTTCTCAATCTTTGATTAATTTTGCCAGTCTTTACGAAAAGGACTTGTAACTTTTCCATTCATGACATTTAGGCTACATCAAATTCAGAAGTTTTATCTGTTACAAGCTAGTAACAAAGCAGTCTACAGTGGAAATGTACATCATCAGCATTAATTGACTGGTCCAAGCACTAGGACATGATGGAACTATAGAACAATAGAATGCTTTGGGTTGGAAGGGACCTTACAGATCATTGAGTTTCAACCCCCTGCAATGGGCAGGGACAACTTCTGCTAGAACAGGTTCTCCAGATACCTTGTCAGCCCCTTTAGGTACTGGAAGCTGCTCTAAGGTCTCCTCAGAGTCTTCTCTTCTCCATGCTGAACCCCAGCTTTCTCAACCTGTCTCCATAAGAGGTGCTCCAGATGTATATTCCTTTTTGCTCCTGGTGTAGCTATCGATTGTCTTGCTTGACTTGAAAAATCACACCTCTTGCATCGAGAGAAAATATAAAACAATATATTGCAATAACAAATCTTTTCTACTGCTATAGTCATATAGCAGCTATGTCTACTTACATATTTTCATATGCACAAGCATGTGGTCTTTTTGAGCTAGGCAGCCTTTAATGGAAAAACATTTGCTTAAGTACTTCCATAAAGTTACAGTGGCTGGAAATTAAGCTGCTTTTGCTGCCTGAATGAAATAAATTTAAAATTAGCACATGCCAAGTAATTTTGTATAAGTGATCTATGGTTCAATTACCTTTATGTTAGATATAGATCTAAATAACAAAAAGTGTTCTTAAATTGTTTCAGTTATAACCTTGATGACAATGATAATTAATAGGCTGTTACAAATCTTGCTATATCACAAACTCTCTGATATAGAAATTAGCATCTTGAACTTAGTACAAAGAATACTGTGAGAATTAACCAGTTCAGCATTTTTATGAGACTATTGTGCAAAGTTATCTAATATGATTTTTGTGCATTTGAGTGAAAATAAATATAACATCTTACTTGAAAGTAAATGATATTTGTAATTCATAGATGCTGTTATATCCTGGATAGATTGATTTACATCTGATACACTACTTACTTCAACCACTCCCTATGCACTATATGATATCTAGGAGTTTTTCTTAGGTATTTGACACACCTTGCATTGTGAACTTGATTTTTTTTTTGTTAAGTGCTCAGATCATTTCTATTTAGTCACTTGGCTGCTTCTCTTAGTCTGCTACACTTTTTTTCTTTTCATGTACTTTGTAAACACTTCTCCCTCTGTTACAGTGAATAACATCTATGTCCATACCCCCTTCCAAATCTTGTCTCCAAACTCATCTTTTTTTGACAATATGTCTAATCATCTCTCAGAAGCTTCTCAGTTAACTCCAACTTGTCCTAGAGCTCCCCTTGCTGTTAGATGTTGTTATGAGGCAGTGAAGCTTAAACCAGAATTAGTGTATGACGCAGGCAGCATTCAAAAACTGTTTACAGTGTTTTGCTGTTACAGTGTTAGATAAGCCAGAATGATACAGCCAAGGAGGTAAAGTTTTTAGCATTCAGTAACAACTCTAAATAATTCAAGGTTTGTTTATGCAATCTGCAAATCTTTGAAGAAAAGTGGCTTACAATGCAGGTTTTCTTCAGAAATAAGAAATACAGGTGTTTCTATCAAAAGATAATGAAATGACTCATGAAAAATAATACTTGGGTTTTCAAAATTATTATTCTTCATATTATTTAAAAATATAAGTGTTATCAATATGGAATAAAGCCACTAGAATCAAAAAAGTACTTTAATTGATGCATTGTAAAAATTATCATTAAAGTAGAAATATATTTGCAGATATTATAAACCAGAAATCAAAGTCTAGAATATAATTTATAATCATTCTATTCAGCCCTTAAATACTGGAATCCCACTTCTCATACAATGAACTGCAATTTCTCCATCACTCAGGTATCATTCTTAATCAAAAGGTTATTAAAAATACAACATTTTAAGCTTTTACAGTACAGTTTCTGAAAAACGAAAAAAGATTTTATTACACAAAGTTTATTATTTAGTTTTATCAAGGTATTATAAAAGGTTATTCTTAAATCTTTTTATTTAAACAATAGGTGTCTAAAAATATCATTAGCAACTTTAGATGCAATTATTGCAGTTGATGTTATATTGTAAATACTAGGTCAAGAACTTAATTAAAACATAGGATTTTGAATACATTACTTTGAGAAAAATTAGTCATATCTGAAATCATTAAAAATCCTAATTTATGGATCAAGTATTTTTTTATGTAACTACTATTACATGCTGTTTCTTAAACGATCAAAAGAGCTTTTGGTTTTTCTAATTATTTCTGCAATACTAATGACTACAGTAGACATGACAGGAATTTTACATTGCGCTTCCTTATAAGCAAGAGTTTACATTCATATTCAGAGTATGACATACTGAGATAGAATTTTTTTAATGGAAACTGAAAATAAGAAGGTAATCTTGATTTGGTGGAGGGTATTGCAGTTAAAAATCCTATATATTTGATTATCAAACTTGAAGGATGAACCTTTCAAAACTGAGGTGTTTAACACAGAACAGAAAATTAAATCTTCTCTATTGGAGATTGGGATAAAAAATGAAATCCCCAAAACAATAGTGCTGACTATAAAGCACATGAAAATCATCCATATCTGAGGATCTGGGGTACGCAGAGACTTCAAAGTACACGGAATGCAGTACACAGTACACTGAATGCAGTACACAGTACACAGAATAGAGTATATAGCATTAAATTGGTTTATGGTTGCAATTATATTTATGGGATTGACCTTATATTTTAAGCAGTGCTTTCAGTCTGCTTGAAGCTTTTTTCCTTCTGCATTATTAACTGGCACTGAAATAAAATAGAAAGACACAAAGACCCACTCTATCCCCACAAAATTCTATCCAAAGCTAAAAAGAATGAACCAAGCAAAACACAGGATGATGGCACTTGTCATACTTCATTCAGATGCTACTGACATAAAAGAATTTCCAGTTGTCTGATCTGCACTTCTATTGAAAAGATGTTTTTTCATTGTTTCTGTCTGGCAGAGTGGTAAGGAAGCATAAGCAGAAAGGCCCTACTGTATGAAATGACCTGACCTTTCTAGTAAGGTGATAAAGTCTTCATTAAAGGCTGAGAAACAAAGCAAACTCATTAGGACCAACAAGATTTCTCAAATTAATTGTTTTATATTACTCAGGTCCCAAATTTTACTCTCTTCCTCTCAATCATTGATCAGCAGTGCTGGTCTAGTGGGCAAGCCCCAGAGGATTGGAGGTTCATCAGCTTGACACCTCTCTATAAAAAGGACAGGAAGGAGGATGTGAGAAACTACAGGCCTGTCAGCCTGACCTCTGTGCTTGAGAAGGTCATGGAGCAGATGATCCTAAGTGAGACCACACACCATGTGTGGGAAAAGGGGGGGTCAGGCCCAGTCAGATGGGTTCATGAAGGGCAAGTCCTGCTTGACCAACCTGATCTCTCTTTCTATGATAATGTGACCTGCTTGGTTGATGAGAGAAAGGCTGTGGGCATTGTCTATTTGGATTTAAGTAAAGCATTTGACACTCTCCTGCAACATTCCCTTGGAGAAACTGGCAGCTCACCGCCTGGATAGGTGGATTCTTTGCTGTGCTGAAAACTAGCTGGATGGCAGTGCCCAAAGAGTGATGATGAATGGTGTTACATCTAGCTGGCAACCAGTCACTAAGGCTGGTCCTCAGGGCTTGGTATTAGGGCCAATGTTTATTGATGATCTGGATTGAGTGCACCCTCAGTAAATTTACAGATGACACTAAGTTGGCTGGGAGTGTTGATCTGCTGGAGGGTAGGATGACTCTGTAGAGGGATCTGGACAGGCTAGATCAATGGGCTGTGGCCATGATACAAAGTTCAACAAAGCAAAGGTGCCACATCCTGCACTTGGGACACAGCAACCCCATGCAATGCTACAGGCTTGGGTAAGAGTGGCTGGAAAGCTTCTTGGTGGAAATAAACCTGGAGGTGCTGTTTGACAGACACTGAACACTGCCAGCTTGTGCCCAGGCAGCCAAAAAGGCAAGCAGCATCCTGGCCTGTGTCAGAAATAGTGTAGTCAGCAAGGCCAGGGAAGCTATCATCCCCATCTCAAATACTGTGTTCACTTCTGGGCCCCTTGGGTCCAGAGGAGGGCAACAAAGCTGGGGAAGGGACTGGAGCACAAGTTTTATGAGCAACAGCTGGGGGAACTGGGGTTGTTTATTCTGGAGAAGAGAAGGCTCAGGGGGGACCTTATCACTCTCTACAACTACCTGAAAGGAGTCTGTAGTGAGGTAGCAGTAGGTCTCTTCTCCCAGTTAACAAGCGATAGTAGAATAAGTAATGGCCTCAAGCTGTGCCAGGGGAGGCTTAGATTGTATATTAAGAAAAATATTGTCACTGAGAGGGTGGTCAGGAATTAGAGCAGGCTGCCCAGGGAAGTGGTAGAATACCGTCCTCGGAAGTGTTCAAAAACCAGGTAGATGTGGCCCTTAGTGACACGATTCAGTGGTGGACTTGGTAGTCAACAATAAAGGTTGGACTTGATGATCTTAAAGGTCTTTTCTAAGCTAGCTGATTTATGATGCTATGAAAAAAAGAAGTCTTATGACTGTGAAAACAGACTAACAGCCTTTGCCTGAGTAAATCTATGCATTTCTAAAACTGTATGATGCCTACACTTATGATATTTATTTCAACATCAAACACTTTGTCTCCCTTTGTAAAGGCTTTTTCTGCATTTCAGTCTACCAGTTTGTCTTTTTCTTCTTTCCTTCCTTTTCATTTGGATCTGAATTGTCTTCGTCCAAAGAAACATTTTGAAATACATAACTTAGTAGATCTATTTACATAATTTGAATTTCATATAGTTTCCTGGGGTGGTATTAGTTGTTTTTATTGTTAAATTAGTTGCATTATCTCACTGGTAATATTTCATTTTTATTTGTTCAGCCCAGTTTTCAGTGGTTCAGGTGTATGTAACAACAAACTAAAGATTATCAGATTGTTTCTGAAATTCTGGATTCATTCATGCAAGTGAACAAAGCGATAAACTAACTAAACTGTCACTGAAAAAAAGAACCTGTTTAAATGTATCACAGCAAATCAGTAAATAATCTTCCTACCAGGTAAAGCCATTAAAAAAAAAATGTAGGCCCTATTATTCAAATCATTATTTATGTCTCTGAGCTTATTTAATCTGTTTGCCCTGGTTCCTCAATGCATTCTTTTTAAGATCCCTCACAGATCTAGATAATAACCATGATTAATATAATCAAATAACAAGTAAATGCACTGACATCTTTTACACTGTTACTTGTTATAAAAGGCAAAAGACAAGAACCGATATAAGCATGCTGAGGGCCATTCTAACCGCAGGAAGACAGGATAGATTCCTTGAATAAGCAGTTGGCGAACATTAGAAAATGCTGAAACACTGAGTTGAATGCTTACTTCCTGCTTCAGAATTGCCTTCTGTGCTCAGGATTCTTTGCCTTACTGAAACAAAGAAAGGACAATAGGTCCAGTAGGTCTAGTGTCATTTGCTACCCTTACAAACTAGGAGGGGCATAGGAGAAGAATTGGTTTAATGGGTAACGCATTATCTTGCTGCCTAAAAAAGGAGTACCAACCAGCAGTACGACTATATGACCTGTCCTATTTATATTTGCAGAAGATAATCAAGACCAATACAGGACTTCATCAATAGTATTTTTTTGTGTTTTTCTGCACAATTTACAAATCAAATAAAGCTTCGCTATTTCCAGCTGAAGGTTACATTACAATAAATTACGAATTCAAGTTTCTTGAAACTAAGTTCATCTTTTTCTCCTACTTTGTCATTTACATATTTCAACATATACCCTCTAGTTATCCTACAGATCCTCCAAAATGTGCCAAATAACTATCACTGGCCATAGCTTAAGATTTAGTTTATGTTGTCTTATAAAGAAATATGTTATTTCACATATTGCTACTTGACTAATTCTTTTACCTGGCAGAATCACATTACTTTCTGTATCTAGTTTCATTTGTCCAATTACTTCTTCTCACTGACATCAATTTTATAGATAGTGTGTAGGGTGGATCCATTCCTTGTGTCTGGCTGAAAGCTGTCAGAATTCTTCATCACTCTGCACATGCTGATTGAAAATATGAAGAAACTTGTCAGGAGGAAAATTCTGGCGTGGGCTTCAAAAATGAGAATTGTAAAGTGTGCAGGAAATACAGCAGCACCCACACATCTGTTCTTAGTATTCCCTGTTCTAATACAGATGAACTACAGCAATGATACCATGTTAAACTTTTTTTTTTTAGCCAATTTCTTGATTTAACTATAGTGTAGAATGGGCAGTGACTTAAACCAGTGTTTTCAGAATAAATTTTCAGATATATACTCTTCCAGAGCTACTCACCTGACTTCATTATTCTAATGAACCTGCACTTCATAAGGAATAGGAAGGATATTAATATGCTTGAGAGATTTGGGGAACCTAATTTATAATTAATAAAAATTCCCTCATATAAAAATTCTGTCAAAATCTCTTTAATTGGGAACTCCAATGAAACTCTTTTTTTGTCTCTCTGCAAGTCTGATAAAACTTAACTATTATAGTCCAAAACAATGTTGTTTATACAAAATTGAACACCAGCCCTTACAGGAAAAATAGTTTTGTTTGTTTGAGAGACAAACTATGAATGTCCATGGGAAAAAAACCAAAATTATGTAAATGATCAGAAATACAGTGGAAACAGTCTTCATTTATTATCAAATGCATACTCTGGAGACTACAGTAAACCTTTCTGACCTGAAAGCATTAATTCATTAATAACTAGAAAAGAAAAATAGAAAGGAACACCTTTTTACACTGTAAACTCTTCATGCCGATTTATGTTACTGAGGACACACTGGATTTGTGCAAGGAATTTTCAGAAATGTGAGGGGTTGTTAAAGAGAAAGATAGACAGCAGTAGCACAATAAATTAACCCTCCAGCTAGATACAACTCCATTAATTACACACACTTGCATTAAACTGTTTCCAACCCCCTGCTGATAAAAACTCTCAAACTAATTTCACCCTTTGACAGCTTAAATCATGATCTTCCCGCTCTATAAAAATGCTTGACATGTTTGTATGAAGTATTTAAATTACATGAAAAATTGGTGTTTTCTCATGCACCTGAAATGCTCCTGAAATTACTTTTATATTTTATTCTTTTCTTTTGGCAATCAAAGTATTTTGCTTTTATTTATATACTTATTTATATAAACGTTTTTTATCTGGAGTACCTGGTGATGGCTGCAGGTGAAGGTACTTTAAAATTTTAGATACAAACCCCTTATAATTTTAGTTATAATTTTCTGACATTCTGTCCCAGAATTTTTGTTTGAGGCAGAAAAGTACCACATTCACCCTCTAGTTAAAGGAGTTTTCTAAATGCTGACGATCAATCTGGTTGCATTTAGTAGCTGCAGTGGTTAAAAATACAAAAACAGTAAAATGCATTTACCTGCATAGATGGATGTGTTGAATAGATAAAACAAATGTCAGGAGAGATACATATTACCTTTGCATTTTACCCAGGATATTGTTCACTGATCTTGAATGCAACTTTTTTCACATAACTGACAGATACAGATATATGAGGGAAAATTTAGCCTGTTGTTAGCCAAAAATTCTCATTTTTTAAATTCACTGTCAACTTTTTAGACATGATTAACGATCATATTTAATAGAAAATGAGCAAGTTCTTACGTCCTGTTGAAGAAGAATATTTAACATAGAAGCCAGACAGTGCATTTGTGATATTATTCAGAATGCATCATTTAAAATACCAAGGTATATCTTACATCAGAAAGTGTCTCTGGTGACAATATAGTGATACTACACCACTAATGACTCCATAGCTTTAAAATTATTAGTGTTTAAGAAACTCCTTCAAAGAGTAACAAATGTATGCAGGCAATTTCACATAGGAGAGGCCACAGTTAGTAAGACACGCATTCTGTGTAGTATGCCTAATGAGACCATTAACAACTTGGAAGTGTGTAACCAGTGAGTGAGAGCAGAGTTCCCCAGTGTTGTCTTTCCAGTCCCCTGGGCATCAGTCACATGTGCCAGACATTTAAACTGATGGACCTTTTGCTCCTAACACCTGCACAAAGTAAGAGCTTAAGATGCCATGCGAAAAACAGGATTTCATCTGCCAAAGAAGATCTATGTCAATACATTAATTATTCCTTTAGGAACAGGGTACAGTAAATGTTAACATGAATACATCGACATGAATTTTTCAGAATCCACTGAGCTTGTGTAAGCAATGATAAAGCTATGGGCAAAACTGCTACATTTCAATACAGATTATTAGGGGTTTGGCTTTTCTTTTTGTTCATAAAACTGCATGGTAATTTTTAAATCAGCAGTTGCTTTCACTTGTAAAAAATGCACAGCATTTGTGATTTCTTATTTGAAGACTCTTATTTGCGTTCATCATCAATTATATACAAATAATTTTTCTTAAAAAAAATGAGTTCCACCTTGCATTTTTACAATTTTTGCCTGAAAACAAGTGTGACAGTAAATATGAATTCTTCAATTTGGCCAAAGTATTGCTAATGGTTAAGAGTTTTAGTTTATAACCACACTATTGACTGTCAGTTAAAATTTTAGTTCTGGATTATATTTTAATTAAATCATAAAAATTGAGTCCAAATTAAAATTATAATCAATTTCTAAATATGAGAACACAATATTCCTTTTAATATATATACTTCAAGGTGTTTCTCATGGTATACTGTTTTTCAATTGTGGTATAAATGTATTAGATCTCAAAGACAACATGAGAGTTGCAGACATTCAAACAGAACTAACTTAGCAATTTCACTTGAGAAAATTGACTGAAAGGAGAGAGCTCAAAGGCAATCCATGTATTTCCACATTCCCTCTCAACTACTTACACTTTCACCAATCTGTAGCGTGTCTTGGACATCTGGAGACAGCTAGGGCAAGAATTTTTGCATAATTCAGGATTTGTTTAAATTTTCTGCTCTCTTGTCTAAGGGGTTGTGGAGGAATAAAAGGAAGATAAATGTTATTCCAACCGTTTAGTTCATTACCTCTTGCAGATCAATATAAGGCAAAAGAAACTTAAGGCAGAGATATAACTTTAGGATAATGAACTGATCATGAAAAATAGATCTTAGGACAAAAAAAAATTGCAACATTTTCATTAATAACAATTAAAATCTGCACACCTGTATTTGGCGTTTCTGACATCAACATGGCAGGCAATCTCAGTGTTATATAGGATTGCTGAGTATGGTTACTTAGCTGCACATAGCCTTTCTCCATACTGGTGCTGGTTGGATGCATCTTACCTCAGTCAATTAGTAGACATTATTATCCTACTTCAGCCTTGACTCTTTTACAGACCTTGAGTCAAGCATGTGTCAGGAACTCCAAGTGAAACAGGCTAGTACATAAGAGTTTTTGCAGCTTCTTCCTAAAGTTACCAAACTGTAACATCAAAAAACCTCACTCTAAAAAGGTAACTTTTGAGACAAAAGTCTGCTTAGTGGCACAGTGAGCTAAGTGACACACAAACAACAAAAAAAGTTTGAACACAGATTTTTATATACTGAAATACTTGCTACTCAAAATAATACTTTTATTAAAAGCAAACAAAATGCTTTAACATCTCCATTAGTTAGCATAATGTGCTGTGGTACGGAGCACCCCTTCACCTAGTTTGAGTCAGGTGTCCGGTCTCTGCTTCCTCACAATTTCTTCTGCCCCTCCTCACTGTCAGGCCATGGGACTGAAAAGTCCTTGATCAGGGTGTCGTGGTTTAAGCCTCTCTAACTCACGCAGTCTCTCTCTCACTCACTTACCCCACTTTCTTTCCCCCACTCCCAGAGGAATGGGAAGGAGAATCAAAAAGAATGCAACTCCCACAGGTTGAGATAAGAACAGTTTAGTAACTAAAATATAACACAAATCACTACTGCTACCACCAATAATAATGAGAAGGCAAAGACAAGGAAAGAATACAATTGCTCATCATCTATACCCAGCCCGACCAAGCAGTGCACCCCCAACCCTTCCGGGTCTCTGCTCTCTGCTTTACATCCCTGGCATGATGTGCTGTGGTATGGAATACCTCTTTGGTCAGTTTGGGTCAGGTGTCCTGTCTCTGCTTCCTCCCGGCTTCCCCTCCTCCCTGGCAGAGCATGAGGCTCAGAAAGTCCTTGGTCAGGCCAAAACATCACTAAGCAGTAACCAAAACACTGGTGTTATCAGCACTGTTCCCAGGCCCAAAATCAAAAACACAGTGCTGCACCAGCTACCAAGAAGGAGAAGAATGACTGCTGCTGCTGAACCCATGACAATATCCACCCCTTATTCCATACCATTCACGTCATGCTCACATCCCACGTTTTCAATATACCATCACATGTATATATATACATTCACAAACACACACACAGAGGGAGAGAGAGATCATCCCTTAGTGCATGGACCTATCCCTATAAAGCTGCTGAGTGCATTTGGTCCATGACGTCAAGCTCCATCTTTTGTAACAGCCTTTCAGAGCAGGAGAGGCTGTGTGCAGTGTTCACACTCGTGAATAATCTGGGCAATAATGTTCATTGCTAAGTCCACCCCTCGATCATGAGTCCATCTGTATGTTGCATCTCTGCCCTGATGGCTTGAGGTGTCATGGGCACACCAGGCTCAAAATAATTCACCCTCCCCTCCGGCAGTTTCTGCAGCTTGTCAATGGGGACTCCATACAGCTGCCTTCCATCTCCGACTTTTCCAAAGCACTGGAGGGGCCCAATGGACTAGATACTCGCCCATACTGTCCCACACACCCTGCCACTCATGGCTGTCTAGCGTCAAGGAAAATCTCTTAATCACCCTAGATTGTAGGCTAACCCCAGACAAGGCCCACACAACACTTAAAATTCAAGAAAAAAAGGGGCTTATAATGGTGGAAGTAAGGACAAGGCGGACTGGGAAGAAAACGGGCATGTTGTCCAGGAAGGTAGGGATCAGGTTAGGAAAGCTAAGGCCCACTTAGAATTAAACTTAGCTAGGGATGTTAAGGATAACAGGAAGGGATTCTATAGGTACACTGCAAATAAAAGGCAGACTAGGGACAACGTGGGCCCTCTCCAGAAGCTATCCGGAGAATTGGCTACCCTGGACTTGGAGAAGGCTGAGGTTCTTAATGACTTCTTTGCCTCAGACTTCACCGGAAAATGCTCTGATCATACCACCCAAGTCCTGGAAAGCAGATGCAGGGACAGTGAGAATGAAGACCTTAAGCCCACTGTAGGAGAGGATCTGGTTCGAGACCATCTTAAGAATCTGAACGTAAACAAGTCAATGGGACCTGAGGAAATCCAACCATGGGTCCTGAAGGAGCTGGCAAATGAAGCTGCTAAGCCTCTGTACGTTATATTTGAAAAATCATGGCAGTCAGGTGAAGTTCCCGATGAGTGGAAAAAGGGAAATATAGCCCTCATTTTCAAGAAGGGGAAAATGGATGAGCTGGGGAACTACAGACCAGTCAGCCTCACCTCTGTGCCTGGAAAAATCTTGGAGTGGATTCTCCTGGAAGGCATGCTGAGGCACATGAAAAACAACAAGGTGCTTGGTGACAGCCAGCATGGCTTCACTCAGGGGAAACCCTGCCTGACCAATCCTATGGCCTTCTATGATGGGGCTACAGAACTGCTGGACAGGGGTAGAGCAGTTGATGTCATCTACGTGGACTTGTGCAAAGCGTTTGACGCTGTCTCACATGACATCCTTGTCTTTAAGTTGGAGAGACATCAATTTGATAGGTGGACCACTCGGTGGATAAAGAACTGGCTGGATGGCTGCATGCAAAGAGTTGTGCTCAGCAGCTCAATGTCCAGCTGGAGACCAGCAATGAGTGGTGTCCCTCAGGGATCGGTGTTGGGACCGGTCTTGTTCAACATCTTTGCCGGTGACATGGAGAGTGGGATTGAGTGCGCCCTCAGCAAGTTTGCCAATGACACCAAGCTATGTGGTTCAGTTGATACATTGGAGGGAAGGAATGCCATCCAGAGGGACCTTGACATGCTTTTGAGGTTGGCTGATGCCAACCTGAGGAAGTTGAACCATGCCAAGTGCAAGGTCCTCCACCTGGTTGGGAGCAATCCCAGGCACAGCTACAGGTTGGGCAGAGAAGAGGTTCAGAGCAGTCCTGCAGAGAAGGACTTGGGGGTGTTGGTTGATGAGAAAATGAACATCAGCCGGCAGTGTGCGCTTGCAGCCCAGAAAGCCAACCGTATCCTGGGCTGCATCAAAAGAAGCGTGACCAGCAGGTCGAGGGAGGTGATCCTGCCCCTCTACTCTGCTCTTGTGAGACCTCACTTGGAGCATTGTGTGCAGTTCTGGTGTCCTCAACACAAAAAGGACATGGAACTGTTGGAACAAGTGCATAGGAGGGCCACGAGGATGGTCAGGGGACTGGAGCACCTCCCGTATGAAGATAGGCTGAGAAAGTTGGGGCTGCTCAGCCTGGAGAAGAGAAGGCTGCTTGGTGACCTCATATCAGCCTTTCAGTATCTGAAGGGGGCCTATAGGGATGCTGGGGAGGGACTCTTCATGAGGAACTGTAGTGAGAGGACAAGGGTAACGGGTTCATACTTAAAGAGGGGAAGTTTAGATTGGATATAAGGAGGAAGAAATTGTTTACTGTAAGGGTGGTGAGGCACTGGAATGGGTTACCCAGGGAAGTTCTGAATGCTCCATCCTTAGCGGTGTTCAAGGCTGGATTGGACATAGCCTTGGGTGGCATCGTTTAATGGGAGGTGTCCCTGCGCATGGCAGGGGGTTGGAACTTGATGATCTTAAGGTCCTTTCCTACCCTAACTATTCTATGATTTTATGATTCTACGATCAGCGTTTTTCTCAGACTAAAGCCAAAACATAGCGCTACAACAGCTGCTAAGGAGAAAACTAACTGCTACATGTGAGCATAGGACAATTATTATTCAGTAAAGTGAAGCATCCCAATTTGAACATAAATGTCAACTGCAATACATTTAGGAGGGTTTCTTGTGTTTTGCTGCATAAGAAATAAAAGCATAAAGGTACTCTTGATAGCTACACATCAATTGCATACCAATATAGTCCAAACAGGTAGTAAAGGTACATTACAATTTTAATGAGACACAAGGTCTTAAACAGCAACAGACCTTGTAGAGAGCATTTACTCCAGCTTCCAGTGAGCACAAGTTCCGAGTTTAAATGTATGTAGATGTTAAAACTTTTTAGTACTCATACAGTTAGTTCTCGTGTATTCTTGAATAGTGGAACTTGCAGATCCAAGTTAATGACATAGATCTTAACAATGGAATTAAAAAATGGCTGAAGCTATGTGTGACTCCTGCTTCAGTTAGATTTTGAATAGATATACATACTGTATATGTTAGATATTGGTGCAGGGAAGGAAATGCTTAGTTCAAGAAGTTCAGATTAGGATTCAAGCAGTTTATTGACTGCTTGATGTCATGTAATTAACTGGCAGCCTATGAACTATACATCTGGGATCGATATCTGCAATACAGGAGGTAAGCCACGATAATAGGTGCTTATGAATTGTTAATAATGACCTGCAATCTTCTAAACAACATTCTATTATTAATTGTACAGAATTTCTAATTAGACAGAGAGACACGCTCTCACAGGATGTCTGTGCCTTTAAAAAGAAAGGACTTAGTGACTAGAAAGTAAAAAGTTCCATTTCCAGAAGCAGGTATTAGCTAAGTAGAACATTTGTTTCTTGGACTATCTTACAAACATGTTTTATAATTCCAGAGTTAGGTGTTAGCTGAATAAGATTTTTCAAGGTGTGAAGATGGAGTTCATAAGGTTCTTAAGCCCTTAATTATGACAAAGACATTACTATGAATCTGGGTGAGAACTGTAAAGTCAGTGTCAATTGTTGGTATGCTTTCTTCTTTCCATGAGAATAATCTGCTGTTTGGAGTTCAAATTCAGTACAATAATAATATGGGGAGTAGTTCAATTGCCAAAACCAAGCATGAAGAAACAGATGTCTTACTGTAGCAGAAATACCTGCGTGAAGCTGGCAGGTATGACCTGTCTACTGGAGATTGTGGTGGGTTGACTTTGGGTGGATGCCAGGTGCCCACCAAAGCTGCTCTATCACTCCCCTTCTCAGCTGCACAGGGGGACAAAAAGTATGAAAGGCTTATGGGTTGAGATCCCTCACCAGTTTCTGTCATGGGCAAAACAGACTTGACTTGGGGAAATTAGTTTAATTTACTACCAATCAAATCAGGGTAATGAGAAAAAAAAGCAAATCTTAACACCTTTCCCACTCTCCCTTATTCCTGGGATTAACTTTACTCCTGATTATCTCATCCCCCACAGCAGTGCAGGGGACAAGGAATGGTGTTTCTGCCACTCCTTCTTCCTCACAGCCTCATTCAGGTGCATTCACCTGCTCTGGTGTGGAGTCAGACATGGATATGTGCTCCACCATGGACCTTCCTGGTCTGCAGGGTAACAGCCTGCCTCACCATGGTCTGCACCAGAGGCTCCAGTGCCTCTTCCCTCTTCTTCATTAACCTTGGTGTTTGCAGAGTTGTTTCTCTCACGGATTCTGACTTCTCCCTCCGGCTGCAATGGCATGGTCTGTCCCATCTGTATCCCCAGCCCTGCCCTCCCTCCCCTCCTTCTTAAACATGTTATAACAGAGGTGCAAACACCATTGCTGGTGGGCTCAGTCTTGGCTGGCAGCAGGTCTGTCTTGGAGATGGATGACACTGGCTCTCTCAGACATGTGGGAAGATCATAGCAGCTTTTCACAAAGGCCACTTCTATAGTCCTCCGCTGCCAAAACATTGCTGTGCAACCACTATCCTTCTTCAGCAGCAGCTGAAGGTCAGGAGACACGTAAAATGGCACCCCAAACTAGATGCAGTGCACCCATTCTTTTTTTTTTAAAGTCCGCATTACCTTTTTAAATAAGCAAGTGACATTAAATTAATCTGACAAGGGCCATCTCATGGTTTAAGCCTCTCAGCCATGCAGCCCGTTCTCTCATTCACTTCCCCCACTTTCTTCCCCCCGCTCCCAGGTGGATGGGGAGGAGAATCAAAAGAATACAGCTCCCACAGGTTGAGATAAGAGCAGTTTAGTAACTAAAATATAACACAAATCACTACTGCTACCACCAATAATAATAATGACAAGGCAAAGACAAGGAAAGAATACAATTGCTCATCATCTATACCCAGCCCGACCAAGCAGTGCACCCCCAACCCTTCCGGGTCTCTGCTCTCTGCTTTACATCCCTGGCATGATGTGCTGTGGTATGGAATACCTCTTTGGTCAGTTTGGGTCAGGTGTCCTGTCTCTGCTTCCTCCCGGCTTCCCCTCCTCCCTGGCAGAGCATGAGGCTCAGAAAGTCCTTGGTCAGGCCAAAACATCACTAAGCAGTAACCAAAACACTGGTGTTATCAGCACTGTTCCCAGGCCCAAAATCAAAAACACAGTGCTGCACCAGCTACCAAGAAGGAGAAGAATGACTGCTGCTGCTGAACCCATGACAATATCCACCCCTTATTCCATACCATTCACGTCATGCTCACATCCCACGTTTTCAATATACCATCACATGTATATATATACATTCACAAACACACACACAGAGGGAGAGAGAGATCATCCCTTAGTGCATGGACCTATCCCTATAAAGCTGCTGAGTGCATTTGGTCCATGACGTCAAGCTCCATCTTTTGTAACAGCCTTTCAGAGCAGGAGAGGCTGTGTGCAGTGTTCACACTCGTGAATAATCTGGGCAATAATGTTCATTGCTAAGTCCACCCCTCGATCATGAGTCCATCTGTATGTTGCATCTCTGCCCTGATGGCTTGAGGTGTCATGGGCACACCAGGCTCAAAATAATTCACCCTCCCCTCCGGCAGTTTCTGCAGCTTGTCAATGGGGACTCCATACAGCTGCCTTCCATCTCCGACTTTTCCAAAGCACTGGAGGGGCCCAATGGACTAGATACTCGCCCATACTGTCCCACACACCCTGCCACTCATGGCTGTCTAGCGTCAAGGAAAATCTCTTAATCACCCTAGATTGTAGGCTAACCCCAGACAAGGCCCACACAACACTTAAAATTCAAGAAAAAAAGGGGCTTATAATGGTGGAAGTAAGGACAAGGCGGACTGGGAAGAAAACGGGCATGTTGTCCAGGAAGGTAGGGATCAGGTTAGGAAAGCTAAGGCCCACTTAGAATTAAACTTAGCTAGGGATGTTAAGGATAACAGGAAGGGATTCTATAGGTACACTGCAAATAAAAGGCAGACTAGGGACAACGTGGGCCCTCTCCAGAAGCTATCCGGAGAATTGGCTACCCTGGACTTGGAGAAGGCTGAGGTTCTTAATGACTTCTTTGCCTCAGACTTCACCGGAAAATGCTCTGATCATACCACCCAAGTCCTGGAAAGCAGATGCAGGGACAGTGAGAATGAAGACCTTAAGCCCACTGTAGGAGAGGATCTGGTTCGAGACCATCTTAAGAATCTGAACGTAAACAAGTCAATGGGACCTGAGGAAATCCAACCATGGGTCCTGAAGGAGCTGGCAAATGAAGCTGCTAAGCCTCTGTACGTTATATTTGAAAAATCATGGCAGTCAGGTGAAGTTCCCGATGAGTGGAAAAAGGGAAATATAGCCCTCATTTTCAAGAAGGGGAAAATGGATGAGCTGGGGAACTACAGACCAGTCAGCCTCACCTCTGTGCCTGGAAAAATCTTGGAGTGGATTCTCCTGGAAGGCATGCTGAGGCACATGAAAAACAACAAGGTGCTTGGTGACAGCCAGCATGGCTTCACTCAGGGGAAACCCTGCCTGACCAATCCTATGGCCTTCTATGATGGGGCTACAGAACTGCTGGACAGGGGTAGAGCAGTTGATGTCATCTACGTGGACTTGTGCAAAGCGTTTGACGCTGTCTCACATGACATCCTTGTCTTTAAGTTGGAGAGACATCAATTTGATAGGTGGACCACTCGGTGGATAAAGAACTGGCTGGATGGCTGCATGCAAAGAGTTGTGCTCAGCAGCTCAATGTCCAGCTGGAGACCAGCAATGAGTGGTGTCCCTCAGGGATCGGTGTTGGGACCGGTCTTGTTCAACATCTTTGCCGGTGACATGGAGAGTGGGATTGAGTGCGCCCTCAGCAAGTTTGCCAATGACACCAAGCTATGTGGTTCAGTTGATACATTGGAGGGAAGGAATGCCATCCAGAGGGACCTTGACATGCTTTTGAGGTTGGCTGATGCCAACCTGAGGAAGTTGAACCATGCCAAGTGCAAGGTCCTCCACCTGGTTGGGAGCAATCCCAGGCACAGCTACAGGTTGGGCAGAGAAGAGGTTCAGAGCAGTCCTGCAGAGAAGGACTTGGGGGTGTTGGTTGATGAGAAAATGAACATCAGCCGGCAGTGTGCGCTTGCAGCCCAGAAAGCCAACCGTATCCTGGGCTGCATCAAAAGAAGCGTGACCAGCAGGTCGAGGGAGGTGATCCTGCCCCTCTACTCTGCTCTTGTGAGACCTCACTTGGAGCATTGTGTGCAGTTCTGGTGTCCTCAACACAAAAAGGACATGGAACTGTTGGAACAAGTGCATAGGAGGGCCACGAGGATGGTCAGGGGACTGGAGCACCTCCCGTATGAAGATAGGCTGAGAAAGTTGGGGCTGCTCAGCCTGGAGAAGAGAAGGCTGCTTGGTGACCTCATATCAGCCTTTCAGTATCTGAAGGGGGCCTATAGGGATGCTGGGGAGGGACTCTTCATGAGGAACTGTAGTGAGAGGACAAGGGTAACGGGTTCATACTTAAAGAGGGGAAGTTTAGATTGGATATAAGGAGGAAGAAATTGTTTACTGTAAGGGTGGTGAGGCACTGGAATGGGTTACCCAGGGAAGTTCTGAATGCTCCATCCTTAGCGGTGTTCAAGGCTGGATTGGACATAGCCTTGGGTGGCATCGTTTAATGGGAGGTGTCCCTGCGCATGGCAGGGGGTTGGAACTTGATGATCTTAAGGTCCTTTCCTACCCTAACTATTCTATGATTTTATGATTCTACGATCAGCGTTTTTCTCAGACTAAAGCCAAAACATAGCGCTACAACAGCTGCTAAGGAGAAAACTAACTGCTACATGTGAGCATAGGACAATTATTATTCAGTAAAGTGAAGCATCCCAATTTGAACATAAATGTCAACTGCAATACATTTAGGAGGGTTTCTTGTGTTTTGCTGCATAAGAAATAAAAGCATAAAGGTACTCTTGATAGCTACACATCAATTGCATACCAATATAGTCCAAACAGGTAGTAAAGGTACATTACAATTTTAATGAGACACAAGGTCTTAAACAGCAACAGACCTTGTAGAGAGCATTTACTCCAGCTTCCAGTGAGCACAAGTTCCGAGTTTAAATGTATGTAGATGTTAAAACTTTTTAGTACTCATACAGTTAGTTCTCGTGTATTCTTGAATAGTGGAACTTGCAGATCCAAGTTAATGACATAGATCTTAACAATGGAATTAAAAAATGGCTGAAGCTATGTGTGACTCCTGCTTCAGTTAGATTTTGAATAGATATACATACTGTATATGTTAGATATTGGTGCAGGGAAGGAAATGCTTAGTTCAAGAAGTTCAGATTAGGATTCAAGCAGTTTATTGACTGCTTGATGTCATGTAATTAACTGGCAGCCTATGAACTATACATCTGGGATCGATATCTGCAATACAGGAGGTAAGCCACGATAATAGGTGCTTATGAATTGTTAATAATGACCTGCAATCTTCTAAACAACATTCTATTATTAATTGTACAGAATTTCTAATTAGACAGAGAGACACGCTCTCACAGGATGTCTGTGCCTTTAAAAAGAAAGGACTTAGTGACTAGAAAGTAAAAAGTTCCATTTCCAGAAGCAGGTATTAGCTAAGTAGAACATTTGTTTCTTGGACTATCTTACAAACATGTTTTATAATTCCAGAGTTAGGTGTTAGCTGAATAAGATTTTTCAAGGTGTGAAGATGGAGTTCATAAGGTTCTTAAGCCCTTAATTATGACAAAGACATTACTATGAATCTGGGTGAGAACTGTAAAGTCAGTGTCAATTGTTGGTATGCTTTCTTCTTTCCATGAGAATAATCTGCTGTTTGGAGTTCAAATTCAGTACAATAATAATATGGGGAGTAGTTCAATTGCCAAAACCAAGCATGAAGAAACAGATGTCTTACTGTAGCAGAAATACCTGCGTGAAGCTGGCAGGTATGACCTGTCTACTGGAGATTGTGGTGGGTTGACTTTGGGTGGATGCCAGGTGCCCACCAAAGCTGCTCTATCACTCCCCTTCTCAGCTGCACAGGGGGACAAAAAGTATGAAAGGCTTATGGGTTGAGATCCCTCACCAGTTTCTGTCATGGGCAAAACAGACTTGACTTGGGGAAATTAGTTTAATTTACTACCAATCAAATCAGGGTAATGAGAAAAAAAAGCAAATCTTAACACCTTTCCCACTCTCCCTTATTCCTGGGATTAACTTTACTCCTGATTATCTCATCCCCCACAGCAGTGCAGGGGACAAGGAATGGTGTTTCTGCCACTCCTTCTTCCTCACAGCCTCATTCAGGTGCATTCACCTGCTCTGGTGTGGAGTCAGACATGGATATGTGCTCCACCATGGACCTTCCTGGTCTGCAGGGTAACAGCCTGCCTCACCATGGTCTGCACCAGAGGCTCCAGTGCCTCTTCCCTCTTCTTCATTAACCTTGGTGTTTGCAGAGTTGTTTCTCTCACGGATTCTGACTTCTCCCTCCGGCTGCAATGGCATGGTCTGTCCCATCTGTATCCCCAGCCCTGCCCTCCCTCCCCTCCTTCTTAAACATGTTATAACAGAGGTGCAAACACCATTGCTGGTGGGCTCAGTCTTGGCTGGCAGCAGGTCTGTCTTGGAGATGGATGACACTGGCTCTCTCAGACATGTGGGAAGATCATAGCAGCTTTTCACAAAGGCCACTTCTATAGTCCTCCGCTGCCAAAACATTGCTGTGCAACCACTATCCTTCTTCAGCAGCAGCTGAAGGTCAGGAGACACGTAAAATGGCACCCCAAACTAGATGCAGTGCACCCATTCTTTTTTTTTTAAAGTCCGCATTACCTTTTTAAATAAGCAAGTGACATTAAATTAATCTGACAAGGGCCATCTCATGGTTTAAGCCTCTCAGCCATGCAGCCCGTTCTCTCATTCACTTCCCCCACTTTCTTCCCCCCGCTCCCAGGTGGATGGGGAGGAGAATCAAAAGAATACAGCTCCCACAGGTTGAGATAAGAGCAGTTTAGTAACTAAAATATAACACAAATCACTACTGCTACCACCAATAATAATAATGACAAGGCAAAGACAAGGAAAGAATACAATTGCTCATCATCTATACCCAGCCCGACCAAGCAGTGCACCCCCAACCCTTCCGGGTCTCTGCTCTCTGCTTTACATCCCTGGCATGATGTGCTGTGGTATGGAATACCTCTTTGGTCAGTTTGGGTCAGGTGTCCTGTCTCTGCTTCCTCCCGGCTTCCCCTCCTCCCTGGCAGAGCATGAGGCTCAGAAAGTCCTTGGTCAGGCCAAAACATCACTAAGCAGTAACCAAAACACTGGTGTTATCAGCACTGTTCCCAGGCCCAAAATCAAAAACACAGTGCTGCACCAGCTACCAAGAAGGAGAAGAATGACTGCTGCTGCTGAACCCATGACAATATCCACCCCTTATTCCATACCATTCACGTCATGCTCACATCCCACGTTTTCAATATACCATCACATGTATATATATACATTCACAAACACACACACAGAGGGAGAGAGAGATCATCCCTTAGTGCATGGACCTATCCCTATAAAGCTGCTGAGTGCATTTGGTCCATGACGTCAAGCTCCATCTTTTGTAACAGCCTTTCAGAGCAGGAGAGGCTGTGTGCAGTGTTCACACTCGTGAATAATCTGGGCAATAATATTCATTGCTAAGTCCACCCCTCGATCATGAGTCCATCTGTATGTTGCATCTCTGCCCTGATGGCCTGAAGTGTCATGGGCCCATCAGGCTCAAAATAATTCACCCTCCCCTCCGGCAGTTTCTGCAGCTTGTCGTTGGGGACTCCATACAGCTGCCTTCCATCTCCGACTTTTCCAAAGCACTGGAGGGGCCCAGTGGACTAGATACTCGCCTATACTCTCCCACACACCCTGCCACTCATGGCTGTCTAGCGTCAAGGAAAATCTCTTAATCACCCTAGATTGTAGGCTAACCCCAGACAAGGCCCACACAACACTCTGGTTAACTCTTGGGACTAGACAAAATCGTTGTGGGTAAAACACACTCTGTATGCATGCCAACATGCTGATCCCCATCACAATCAGCAAGCAGGTCTCAAGGATACCCAAAGGCCATTCAAACCCTCCACAACTCTCAAATGAGGCTGCTGCACTTGTCACTGGGGCTGGTGTAGCTGCTGTGCTTGCTGGCTCTCTCACCACCAGCTGCTCTTTGTCTGAGTCCAGATCTTCCTCCTCTGCCTTGCTCGGAAGTGCTGCGTGGTCTCCTGCATCCTCTTGGGGCTCAGGCTCGCGGGGCTCTGCGGGTGGCTGCTGGGGAATGCTTTCGGCTGCTGCCACAGGGCTGGGCTCGGCTACAGGGCTCAGCTCCTCCGTTATCTCCTCCATCTGCTTGGCAGCTGCTGGGCTGGGCTTAGCGGGGGGGCTCAGCTCCTGGTCCCCGGGGCCGTGCTCCTGGGCCATTTCAGCTGCCGGTGGCTCCTGGCGCCACCCTCCCTCGGCTCCCCACAGCCTCACGAAGATGGAGGCAAGGACGAGGGCCAGGACATCCGCCCCCCCCCCCCCCCCCTTGCTTCTGGAGCCCGCCCGTATTACAAGTCATTCCAGTAAATTACAATGAAATAAGAACCTTAACCCAAAACCCATATCCAAAAGATGCTAAGATAACAAATACCGGCTGTAAGTAAGGTGCAACAGGCTGAAACCATGAACTCAAGACAATCAAGAGCAACAACTTTGAGAGCCAATACATCAGCATTGTGATGAGTGGCTATTAATCCTGTCCTTATCTCAACCCTTTGAGCCCCACGTTGGGCGCCAAAATCAAAAAGAACTCTTGTGGTTTGAGCCTCTATAACTCACGCAGTCCGTTCTCTCACTCACTTCCCCCTCTTTCTTCCTCCTGCTCCCGGAGGGAAGGAGAATCGAAAGAATGCAACTCCCACAGGTTGAGATAAGAACAGTTTAGCAACTAAAGTATAACACAAACCACTACTGCTACCAACAATAATAATAGTGAGAAGGCAAATACAAGGAAAGAATACAGTCGCTCACCATCTATACCAAGCCCAACCACGCAGTGCACTCCCACCCTTACGGGTCTCTGCTCTCTGCTTTACATCCTGGGCATGACGTGCTGTGATATGGAATAGCCCCTTTGGTCAGTTTGGGTCAGGTGCCCTGTCTCCGCTTCCTCCCGGCTTCCCTTCCTCCCTGGCAGAGCATGAAACTCAGAAAGTCCTTGGCCAGACCAAAACATCACTAAGCAGTAACTGAAAACACTGGTGTTATCAGCACTGTTCCCAGGCCGAAAGTCAAAAACACAGTGCTGCACCAGCTACCAAGAAGGAGAAAAATGACTGCTGCTGCTGAACCCATGACAGGCCAGAACCGCATGCTTTTATAGAAATCAGTATTCCGGGAGTGTTTGTATTCTCACTGCTAACTCTTAGACAGCATTCTCTTTAGGAGTCAGCCATGTAAATGCATACGTTTTTTTCCTTTGTGATAATTTTTGAGCGAGTTAAAGCATTAATTCATGGTCGAAAATACATAGTGTTTCAAATAAGAGTTATTTAGTCTTGCCTACCTAATTAGAAAATTTTTTTCTATTGACACTTTTTAATCTCTAACCTTGCCAGAACTTTAGATTTAATTGAAAAATATGCATATTTCTTTTTCATGTTTAAAATTTCTTTTTCTATGAATAATGACTTCCATTATTACCAAATGAAGTAAATAGGAGAGATTTAAGTAAATTATTTCTCTTGTGTGAGAATATAATTGAACTGCTGTTTACTGAATGATCCTGAAGAGAAGGAACAGAAAATTTTCCTTCTGAATGGGGACTTCTTTGGTTTTATTCTGTCATGCCAGAATTTTACAACTGTTATCTCCATGGGTACTAACAATGTGCCCATTGCAAGAGAGATACCATAGTTAAACTATTTACTGACCCTATGGAAATCAAAGTTGTGGCTGATGTGTACAATCTTTTGTGAAGAACCCATTACAAAATTTATATATTACCTCTAAGTGATTCTTTTAAGCCCACCTCCTACCTCATTTTGTTTCACTTTCAGGGATGCTGCTACAAGTATTCCTATTTGTTATGACTAAATCTGCTGTTTGCTTTTGATTTTATTCATAGCTCCTGCATGCAACCCTACTTCAAAAAGCATATACATTTTTAATGTGATTCAAAGAAAATCATAGCTCCAGTATTTAAATCTATTTCAAGATACTTCTGCTCATATTTTAATATTTAAAGGTCAAGCAAGAAATATAATTCAGTACAGCCTGTATATACAGAGAATACTTTCCACTTCTGCAAAACCTCAAAAAAAAAAAAAAGGTAATTAAATTAAAGTGAGAAGAGTAAATAGAAAGTATTGAAGATCCTGGGGAGACATAACTTCAAAGAATAACAAGCAGTTCAAAAGAAAAGAAATGGGCTTAATTGCTAAGAATATTAGGAGGAATAGTCAGTCCTTTTTAGATAAGGAAGTACTGTAACCAAACAACAGGAAAAAAAAACCCAGGTACATAAAAACAGATGCCTGGTTTTAGTTTCTGTTCTATGAGAATTTACTAATATGAAATCTCTTTAAATGTATATCATTGCTTATTCCTGTTAGCTGTTAAGAAATTAAATACTCTCTGAATTTAGTTTTAAAAATTTATCATAGTAGCGAAGAGCATGAAGTTGAAGCACAATCTGAGCCTTACAAGAAACAGAGTTTTAGTTGGGTTTTTTTTTCCCAAATACAAGGAATACGTGCTAGGTAACAGTCATGGACGTGCATCCTGTGACAACTTTTCCTTAGATCATCTTTTGCATATTGCCTAAAAAAGGTGTTCCTACCGTTACGCAGCTTTGGTGATGACATTATTAAGACAATATTTAATGCAAGGAGGGTAATGCTGACAGCTCACGGATTGCTCAAAAGCCATTACAAATTTTGTTGCTTTAGGTTTGCACATGTACCCACTACTTTCTAATACTCACTGTTTACTGTAAAGTACTTCTGCTGCTTTCAAGTTGTCCATGGAATTCTGTTGGAACATACCCTGCGGAGAATGTGCTGAGAAGTCAGGGCTACAGTACTCTCATTTTACATCTACCAGACTATAAGATGTAAATGACAATGCAGATGACAAAAGCTTTCCTATTTATCAGTCACTAGGAATTGCACTCTACTTGAACCAAGGTATGTTAAAACACATGTTAACTTATTACTAGTGAAACAAACTGTATTGTGAGAGGTGTTCCTAAAACAAATATGTAAAATGAAAGGAAATTACACCTGGGTTGTTTTGGTTTAGTTGTTGGTTTGTTGTTTTTTTTCTTTCCCAAATCTTATACCAAGCCAGATCTCCTTCCCAGTAATCTGATTACTTGCTTTAGCTGCTCTCCTTACTTAATCATATACTCTGTCTTTGTGCAGATCCTGTTTTAGATTGCACTATTCAAAGATAACTTCCTAGTTCAACACACAATTTTATAATCAGTTTCTTTTGGGGAGGATACAGATAATCTTTCCTAATCCAAGTCTCCTCATCTTCCCTCTTCCAAAAAGATTTGTTTTCCTTTAATTTATCAAGGACTGTCCTCATAGTCTTCAAACTAAAATCTGAACACACATCACTCTGAACATACAGAAACTTGACTTTCCATCCACAGAAGGGCAATAAAGATGGTGAAAGGACTAGTATGCATAACTTACGAGGCGTGGCGGAGGATATTTGTTTTTTCCAGTTTAGAAGTCATGGCTGTCTAAAACTTTCCTCATGAGGGGGAGCACAGAGAGAGTTGCTGATCTCTTATCTCTGCTGTCCAGTGGTAGGATGTGAGGGAATGGCTCAAAGCTGCATCAGGGGAAGTTCAGATTGAATTCCAGGAAAAGTTCGTCTCTGAGAGGGTGACCGAGCCCTGGAAAGCTCCCCAGAGTAGTAGTCAAGTACCCAACCCTGTCACTGTGCAAAAAGGGTTTGGACAGACACTTAGACATGTTTTAACTTTTAGTTTGCTGTGATTGGAGTCAGGAGCTAGACTTGATCCTTGTGGGTCCCTTCCAACTCATGATATCGATGATTCTGAGACTCTAATTCTATTTATGGAAGGGAAGCTTTTATCTTCCCTCCCCACCACCTTCCCCTTCTTAGTGATGTGCTTGATAAATAGCGATTTTAATGTATCTATCTTCTGAAAACCAAAGCCTACATTCTCACCAAAATGTCCTATCTGCCTAACTGAAATCTATGTTGATTAAGCCTATAGAAAGGATCTGTTGTTTTGTGGAGGAGGGATGAAAAATTACCAAAGAAGAAGAGAGCAATGAGATTTAGGAATAATTTTTTGACACTCATAAGGAGAACTTTCCTGAACCCAAGCTATGATGCAGTTGTTGCCTTCTGGAGTAGTTTTACTTTGCTTTTTTGATTTTATGGATATCAGAATTGATGTTAGGATACTTTAATGATGTTGCCCTCCAATGAAAAAACTTGCTAAGTAGGTCTAATTACTATATTCACTTGAACCTCAAATGTATAGATTTAATTTTAACTTTGACCTCAGTTTGGTTATTGCACCCATCCACAAGTAATATATGTAGAGAAAGGTTGTAAATGACTTTAAGAATGTACCTGCTTTAGGAAGTATTTCGCTTGCTTATAATTTGTAATTACATCTGTAAGTACTACTTTGTCATATTTCAATATGGGTCATTAGTTCTAATAGAGAAGATAATTTGGAAGCACTTACCAGTGCTGAGCACAAGTCTTTCACAAAATAAATTGCTTTAAATACTTTATAAACTACTTTGGGTAACCACTGTCAGCAGTAAGCAATATGTACTTATTTTCATGATAATACTATTTTCAAGCTACTGAAACTTCATGGTTTTTTGAGTTGTGAATTCACAACATATTGCTTGCACATCAGCCACACAGCTTACTTGCTAAAATGACTTGTATAGAATTATGGTAAAAAATACTTTCCTGAAATTATGAAGACTTTTTCTCTTTGAAACGCATTAAGCTGCTTGTGCTATAGAAAAATATGAATATAAACATCAGTGAAGGAAGGTCATAGCACCACCTATGCTTATAGTGGCCTAGAGGTGAGGAAAACGTCCTTATTTCATTCAGTGCTACAGATAAACTTACTGAATATTTTGAATGTATTCACTCTTTAAATCTTTTTACTCAAGAAAACAGCAACGATAACTTACAAGACGTGAATTTCTATGTTATCCAACTGTCTTATCATGTGTCTGCTTCTTTTTAAATTAAAATGTATTCCTCTTTGTATGTATTTCCTCATGGACAAATTATGAAGTTAAACTTACAAATTTACAGTGAGATGGGATAGCTGTGCTTGTATTTGAGAGACACATACACTCCAGTTTGTACCATTTACTTTACGTCAGTGTTCCTAACACCAGTGTGATCGCTACAGTAGTTTGCACAGCATGTGACTAATA
Source organism: Ara ararauna (assembly GCA_028858755.1). Taxonomy (NCBI): domain Eukaryota; kingdom Metazoa; phylum Chordata; class Aves; order Psittaciformes; family Psittacidae; genus Ara; species Ara ararauna. The sequence goes on from CM054376.1 coordinate 24,499,918, forward strand.
AGGAAATTTATTTTGAGACAGCAATCCCCTTGGTGTGCATCTTTTTATAGACTGATAAACTCACAAGAAGACACAGTAACTAACTGTAGTTAAAATCCCAACTGAAATACAAAAGCAAAGAAAAAACTCATGCTTAAACTTTAAAATTAAAAAAGATTAAAATCTTTCACTGTTTATGACACAAATGTAAAACATTCTTGTCATTCTAAGATTAATAGAAATAGCTTCATTATGTGAATGATCTTAATTAATAGGAAAATATTAATCTATGTGAGATTCTCAAAGATCTTTATTCTTGTGAAGATATGGTCTCCTCCCCTCCCAAGCCAGTATTACTGAAGTTTGTCCAGTAATGGTTAAGGGAAGCCTTTGGATTCTACTGAGGTCATTAAAAAAATCACCTAGATACTTGATTCCCAAATGGAAAAAGCAAAATCTTGAATGCTAGTATTTCTTAATAACAAATAAATCAGAGAGGTATCTTAAAACAATATCCAGAATCTGAGACTGCTGCTTTCTATGAAAGTTCTTTGCTTCTTCTATAGCCAACCCCCCCCCCCCCCCCTTTAATTCCTGTGTGAAAAGCAGAAGGATTTCAGTAAAAGCATTTCTCCACTGCCAGAATAACCTCTAATATACTAACTGCTTCAGGGCAGACAATTTGCAGTAAAGGCCAGATAAAACAAAATATCACATTTACTATATTTATATTATTTTATATGTAAGATACTTATATTTATTTTGATAATCAAAAAAGTATGAGGAAATTAGAAACATTCATATGAATGCTTTTTAAAACAATGGTGGTTATTTTCTGAACACATACAGTTTCTTGAGAGGTCCAGAAATCTTTTATTTAAAGCCCTATATATTGCAGTGGATCTTTTCCTTCCTTTCGGATGAGATTCTAATCTACACAACTGAGAAAGGGGTTATTTTCTCCACTTACTTACTTTCTCTGTCATTTTCATATTGCAAGCACTTACATTGAATATGTTCACATCCTTCAAAGGATGAGTACAGCATTACAGAGCAGCTTCTATTGTATCTGCTGTTACCTTACATTCAACATTCTGCCACTGGTCACTCCTAAAATTACAGAGTTATTTACATTCTATTTCTGCATTTTGAGAACTTTGTGCTTTGCATTTCTTCTCCCCTGAAAACCTGTTAAATGAGCACATGTGAACTATTATGCACAGCAGTAAAATAGTTACAATTAAAAAATGCTTCCAAAAGAGTGTATTTCTTCAGAAATTAACATCTGTGTTCCAAAGAAGTGTCATTTCACTTTTCCTGTATAATGAATTTAGTAGTAGTAGTACTTTGACAGAAGCTTCCCTGTCAAATACCAGCCAGTCAGGATTATTCAAGGCAGTCTCAGTACTAAGCATTATACAGAGATCCTAAATATTTTTCCTGCTGAAAAAAAAAAAAAAACAACCAAGCAAATATATTATGGGAGAATAACCAAGTTAAGCATTAGCAAAGCTAGTATTTTTTAAATTATTATTTTAAATAGGTGTGAAAATTGGATGACTATAAAACTGTAATGAGTAGAAGGCAGAACAAGTCTCAGGTTCTCTTATACATACCCACATAATTATACAGTAGACTTAGTTCATTGAAGCATAGAATAAGTTTAGATTCAGTGATCTGGAGCATCTTGATTTAGGCAATGTTTCAGCAGCTACTTTTCCTTCTAGAGCACAATGACAGAACAGTGGAATAGTTCTTACTGTACTGGTATTTGTTCAGTTTTCCAGCTGCTAGTCCATAATTTAATTTTAAAAGTGTCAGACAGATGGCATTGAAGAGCAGATTCAATTGTGTGGCAATTATAGACATATGCAGACAGCTATGGTAAAAACTACAGGAGTCTTAAAAGAAGGCAGATGAAAAAGTTAACTAAGTTAGTGACCATGTCATTTTAAAGAAAGAGAATAAAGATAAGGCAAAGAACAGTAGAGGAATTAGATGTCAAGATGTAAAACCATTTTTCTCAAATGAATTTAAGCATTTAGTTACACTTTGGCTGCTAATAGCATTAAGCTGTTCACATAGGGAAATTTCCAAACTGCTAGAGACGTCTGTTGACTTACATCTGCTACCATGCAAGCCAAAGCTTCTGCTGACATGCATCACAATGTCAAGTCTGGGACTGTAATTTCGACTTGCACTTCTGGGAAGACCTCAAGAAGACACAAACCAAAATAATGAACACTAGAAGAAAATGCTGACTGTGTTATGTCCCAGAAGATCCAAGTTTATAATCAAGCTCATGTTAGACTCAGAGAAATCATACTTCAGGTCTGCCTCACACTCCAAATAACAGTGCTGCCTGTACCCTGTCAAGCTGTTTTTGCATCAATTAACTTCTTTCATTAAATTAAAACACCAAAGGGGACAACTTAGCTGACGGAAAATCTAAGAACTGGAGTAGCCTTTTCCCAGTGATTTATCTAGTACAATTAGAGTAAGCTGTTTGTGCTATAGCAAGCTCAAGCAAACACGCATTACAAAATTTTTCTTGATTTGTGTAGCAGGCTTGCTGTTCCAAGAAAAACGTAACAGGAAGAAGCCCAAGGTACTTACTGAAGGAGTCGGAGAAAAAAGGGAATGTGCAATGCAGTAGGAAAAAGGAGGACTGAGAGGAAAATATTACGGAACTTTGAAAATAAAATAGCATCACAAAACAGAACTGAGAAAAGATGTTATTGTAGGTAAAATGTAACGGAAATGATACTTATGTCAGAGGTAGCATACTAAAAAGCACAGGTCACTTATTTCAAATGGTTCAACATTTAACAAGTCAACTGATAACAAGTGTTTTGTAAACAGGAGAAAGAATAAACATGTCTGAAATTACTGTCTCACTTGAAGGTTTATATTTTCAATTTTTAATATGATATCAGAAATTTCTTCAATGCTGAAAAGAACTTGCTGAGTTAAATAAAAGATCATAAACTCTCTTTTGCATACACACTTTCTACAAATACTAAGTACTAAATCCATTGATACAAAAAATGCTAAAAATCTACGAGATGCCTCAATATGATTTTTTTTTATTGCTAATGTTTGGCAATTAAGGCTGTCTAGGCAACTAGCTAGAGCAGCTTAGATACATCTAGAGCATTTCAGTGATGTGAGCTTTTGCCTTCTGCTTGTACCATCCATGTCTTCACACTCTTCTTGAAAGTCATTCCCTTTCAATGGAATAAATATGTACTTAGAAATATATGAAAATTTAGAACATGAGCCAGCTTTTGTGTACCCTAATGGTTAGGGTAGTACTGTGGGAGCAGAGACCTGCTTGTTGATGTGAGGGAGAAGATTATGAACAGGATGACACCATGAAAGCAAGAAGTGGCTTATACGCAGGCAGTCGCTATTCCTACAGCAAATCACATCCTGAAATACGTTGGCTCTAGCGGTTCATAGGCTAGTTCTGTGGGCATGTTAAAACATGTAAGAATACATATGCTTTTAAGTAAAATATCACTAAACATTAGTTTGGTGTTTCTATTAAGAAATTGAAAGATAAAAGGAAATAAATGATAACACAGGGCAAAAAGAACCAGAAACCTTTTCTGAGATGATAAGTGTCCAGCAAATAGAAGGCACCTGGAGTAGTCTTGATTCAACCCACCTCATAATTACATATAATGGTTTAATCAGCTGTTTCTTGCCAGTAACACAGTGGAAGGATAAACCAGTTCATGAGCCCAGGATTTTATACATGTTGAGTTGCAGTCGAATGGCCAAGAACAATTGTTTTTTATTTTATTTCATTTATTATTTTATTTTATTAACAAGTAATTTTAATGTACAAACAGTACACAAAATCTACCACTAAGTTTCAAGGACCTTTTTTGAGTCTTTAAAATGACTTAAATTGTTTTCAGTATCATTAAAAGCTACTTACTAAGGAATGAAAATTTTGAATCAGAAAACATAATTCCAAAAAATACAAGATGGTTGTAATTTCTGTAGATATTATTAACAGCAGTGAGATTATTCTTAGTTTTGTCACAAGAAAGATCCACATATCCCTGTATTTAAAAAATGCGAAAACATTTTTTCCATATAATGTTCTTACCACTTATAAGATTACTTTTGCTACAAAAATTAAATACTGAACCATTAGTTTTTGTTGTAAAAGTTATCCTAACTTAAGTAACATCCACGCTATAAGTTAAAGGAAAGACATAATACCCAAAACCACATCTAGCTTCCTTTAAAGCGTTTTCATTATGGACAAAAAAAGGGCCTGAAGGTCAAAATAAAAATCCATTTCTGGATATTTACTTCAAGTTACATTTTAAATTAATAGAAATGGGAAAGACAAATTTTGTATCAGTTGTATAAAGCTAACAAATTTGAGTAACCAAAATGTTATTATTTTTTTTTTATTCCTAAGATACTCAAATATGACAATAGACAAGATTCGACAGAGAAGACACTTAACACAGAGATTTATTTTCAAAAATGCAGTTTTTTCCTGAAAGCCATGTAGCAGCTCTTTGTAAGAATCAGCACTTGCCTATCAATGCATCAAGTTATTCTACATTTGTTTTATATTTTAAATGGGGAGGGGGGGGGACGGGATGGGGACGGGAGGGGGAGCAAGAATACTTGCCCGAATGTCTGAAATACGTTAAAGAAAATCATGGCTCTACTTAAAAATACTTGCTAGCAAAAGGAAATCATGTTTTCATAAGCAGCTGCTGTCAAGTGGTCAATTAAGGGCTGCAGCTGTCTGTGCAAAATTAAACCTCTCCAGTAAACCATGGCCTCCAGAAAGTGAGACTGAAAAATATGCCCTAATAGAAGTTTGTTGTGGATGCTAAAGACTGGAAGATAAAAAAAAACCAGTGTAGTTCAGTGTTGTACACTCCCTCATTTCAGAGCACATATCATGACAGAGGGTGACAGTGACTGATAGTCTTTGTGCATGTTCTTACCTTACATTAATGTTCATTATGAGAAACAGAAAAAGATCATGCAAAAATATATATTTGACTGTAATACGTGGAAAACACAGATTTTTAGGAGTAAGTTGACTACCTCTTTTCTTAAAGTAGATAACCAAGTAAATGAATAATTTGATTTTTTTTCCCCAGAACAAAATTTAAAAGGAGCTCAGAAACTCTTGTTTTACATGAAAAATCTTCCTTAAAGAAGAAGGCAAAAAGCTAATATACTGGCGACAAAAGGCTACCCTACCATAATTATACCTAATTTTAAGATGCTCATTTATTTTGCATTACATTTTTAAGTTATCCAAAGAAACCTAAGTCCTAATTCTAGACTCCCTAAAGCACAGTGAATAGAAAAATGTAAACAGCAAGTCTACCTTGTGGAGCTAAAACAGTCAAAAGGAATCTGGGAGGAAAACATTATTTCAGAGTGTGTAATATGGTGCAGGCTTTCAGTTAAGGTATCCTTCTGTGTTACAGAAAGTAAGAATTTCTGTAGATTTGATTAAAAGGAATAAATTTTAGGACTTTTCTGTCCTATTTTACTGTTTCTCATGGGTGAATACTATATATGTAAGAGGAATTTCACGTTTTCCCAATAATTTCTTTAAGGCTTAATAAGGTAGGTGACCTCCAAGATTGCTTATTTAATCACACATTGTAGAGAAACAAGTATACTTCTCTTGTGCATTTAGTTGTGTGATTAGTTACCCAAAATAGTGTACTGAGAATATATGGTGCTAGCAGTGGGGAGTTGAGGAGGCAGCCTTTGTAAGGAGAAGCTGGGGCTGCACTGTGCTGGGGACAGCAGGTTCTAGGCAGTGCTGATGGACCCATCACAGGGCACAGCTGAGCCTGCCACCCAAGATGGTGGTACCTCTGTGATAACATATTAAGGAAAAGGCAGAAAGCAACAGAGGAGGAAGGAACAAAAAGAGTGAGGAACAGCAGAGGGAGGGAACATGAAGGTAGGATGTCAAGGCCATCAGATATTATCACTGAAACTTTCAGTTGATTTTGTCCCACTTTAGGCTGTAGCTAACTTTTAGCAAGGCTGCTATGCTGATGTTCACACTCTGAGGTGGTATACCAGTCAGGGTCAAGATTGTATTATGCTATACTGTAGGGTCAATTACTCTTGAGAAATTGTATGAGCTCCAGCTGAGGAAAATGGGCAAAATGTCACATTGGTCATTCTCCTACGCTATCAAAATTAGGTATCTGCATCAATGCCAAATGCATCATGTATTTCAATTACACTTATAGCTGTTCTGTCACATGTCAAGGGTACAAATATCCTTATTTCTTGGTTGTGTGTTGCTATTTCTTAAGTTATCTGCCTATACCTGAAACTGCAAGGTCAGAACTACATTGACAGGTAAGACTTTATGTGCCATATTAATTAAAATTTCAGCTGAATTGCCATTATTTCTGTATGACATCATAGCCAATTCCTCATTATTAATTTGCTTTTTATGCTTCTGGCAAGATAAAGCAATCAAAAGTTAACAGCAATGAGATGAAGTGACTCTATACTACATTTTCTTAGGTCACTTAAAATCATGTGGTGTTTTCTGACTCTGCCTAAACCTCTAAAACACAGTTTGGGATTGCTACATATATAATATGTATAATTACATATTATGTACATATTACATATATAATATATAATATAAATGGCTCAACTTAAATATTACAAAAAGGTTTTAAAAACATGTTTTAATTACTAAAACCAAAACCCTACCTGCCAACAACAAAAACCTTTTATAAGTCTTATTTTTCTGTCTGACAAAGAATTTATAATCACCTGTGGCACTAATGGCTGAGTCACAGAGCATGTAAAAAGCCCTGATCTCTGCTATAATTGTTTGATATTTCATATCCTGATCTACAGGAATACATTTTAATGTTTGAAGCAATTCCTTTAATTGAAAATTTTTATTTGACTCAACAGCAGCTATTCTTCATTTTTTAATCTTCACAAAAATCGAAAGCTATTTACTTCATTGCCAGGTTACCCAACAATATTGTATTCACATCAGAGAGTATTTCATTTTCTATATTTGCTTTTGGCAACTGAAACCTCTGTTCGTCTTTGTTCTCGTGCTCCGTGATATTGATTAACTTGTGCCATAACACTTATGAAATAGTTTAATGACCTAGAAACTATATAGCTTTGACTTGTCACTAAATGATGAATATAATTGTTTAAAGACAGCAACAAATATTACATTTGGACAAGCTTCCAGAATCTTAGCTGCATAGTCATGTCTGGAGTCGTATTAATACAGAACTTCATGCATAATTATAGAATCATTTACTTGGATGATGTTCTAGCCCTTTCACCAAGGAAGGAGTAAGAAAATAATCTCCAGCATTTTAATTTTACTCTCATCTGAACTAATATCTTATTTAGTTTTATAAGAGTAATATAGAAGAGTGCCTTCCTCATGTTTTTAGTGTGTTTGCCATTACTTAAAAACCAAAATGTAGATGAAAATAGATCAAAAATAACTCCTACACAAGTTGTCTTGTTTAGCCATGAGACTGCAAAATTCTTTAACAGCCTCCATTTGTCCATTTATTTGTTTATAGTACAACATTTTAATATTGAGGGTGTAGCAGATAAAACTGACATTCTAGTATTTCAGGATTACACCAATTATGGGAGATGACTCAAAAGGTCTATTTGATAACCTTGCTTCTGTGGATATCACCTTTATATAGAGTCTCTGTTCAGAAATGCATGTTATCAGTTCTGCATTTCAGAAACAACATTTCCAGACTGTTCCCAGAAACTGATTACCTGCATTAAACCTTTTAAATGAAACTCATTTTGTTAGGTATATTTAAATAATCTTTTTGATTCAGGCAATATTGCTTTCAGAAGCAACTAAAACGTTCATGTTCTCACCATTTCTAATTTGCAAACCCTAACAAATCTCAGTGTGAGAGAGGAATTCTCAGATTTTATGCCCTATTTGGTAATGTGGAAAATCAGATGCAGTCAGGAAATGGACAGGATTGTTTCCAAATATTTGATATCAATCCAAAACCCCTCAAGCCTGAATTTATTTGGCAGGACAAACAATAGGAGAGTAACATTGCCAAGACCCTGCTGTCTATTCCACTGTGTGCATAATTATTTTTCTTGTTGATTGGTATTGGGATTTTTGTTGTTGTTGTTACTTGTTTGGGTTTTCTTTCCTTGAGTAATTTCACCAAAACAACTGCTCAAGCTGTCAGGTCTGTCATGATTTAAGCCCAGCCAGCAACCTAGAAATCACGCAGCCGTTAGGTCACTCCACCTCTTCCTCCACCCTGCTCCTGGAGGGATGGGGAGGAGAATCGAAAGAATGTAACTCCCAGGGGTTGAGATGAGAACAGGCCAGTAACGAAGGTATAACACAAAACCACTGCTGCTACCAACAGTAATAATAATGATAAGGGAAATAACAAGGGAAGAGAATGCAACTGCTCACCACCCGCCAACCGATACCCAACCCAACCCTGCAGTGATCTAGCCCTTCCGGGTAACTGCCCCCAGTTTATATAGTGGGCATGATGTGCTGTGGTATGGAATATCTCTTTGGTTAATTTGGGTCAGGTGTCCTGTCTCTGCTTCCTCCTGGCTTCCTCTCCTCCCTGGCAGAGCATGAGACTCAGAAAGTCCTTGGTCAGAGTAAACATTACTGAGCAGCAACTAAAAACGTTGGTGTTATCAGCATTGTGCCCAGTCTGAAAGTCAAAACCACAGCACTGCACCAGCTACTAAGAAGGAGAAAAATGACTGCTACTGCTGAACCCAGGACACAGGTCATTTTACAGGAAGATGTGGATTTCTAATACTTGAGTTACATTTGGCAAAAAACATCTGCAATGTCCAGTGTAGCAATTTCAAGTGTTCTTTGCTTAATCCATGTGAAAGTGTCAATAAAAGACAAATACAAAATCTACAGTCGTTTTCCTCCTGGAGTCTTCCAGTGTTGAAGTGGAGCCTCAGATACTCAGGCATCCACAAATTCTGTTCAGCTGGACTGCAATCTTTGGATTCCTTTCAGGACCTGCTGTCAGATGGACCAATAGAAATTGCCATAGAAGAAAATATAAAGTGTCTGGAACTTAATATTTATGACAAACAATTCAGACTATAATGGCGCATACCTTTGTAGTTACTGTGAGTCTTCAATTTATTTTTTGTTTGTTTTCTGTTACCATAGTCTTGATTTTGATATTTACAATGACAGGAGGTGAAAAAAAGCAGAAAGGCTGGGTTGCAATGACATTTGCAGAGTAGAGTAAAAAGAAGTCTTGAAAACCAACAACCAATAAGCTCTGTAGTGAAAACATGAAGCTAGATGAGGCTCAGGAAGATTTTGAATGGACCCAGAAAAAGAGCACTGCTTGAAAATCTGGTAAGTCTTGCATTCTGAGGAACTTCTGGAAATGCTGCCAGCCATCCTGAATAAGAATGATGTTAGATACAGTGCTGTTTGTTTATCAGCCTTCATATTAAATGGGGAGAAAATCAGCCTGTGCTGCCGGTGCTGCTGTGGCCAGTAATGGGAGGTGCATGATGAAGGAGGAATTATGTTCAGCATTCAATACATGCTGTCATCTCAGTTGACTTAAGTCACATGGAAGAAAACATTGATTTTTCATAAATATCAGATTTTTTCCTGCCTGTCTCTGACCACCTCCTTCATTCCATATGAAGAGCCCTTGAGGCAAGCCTCCAGGGTCTGATCTACTGCAGTGCACTGGCAACAGCAAAAGCCCAAGCAAATAGTGGCAAGGGCTGGTTTAGTAGCTCTGGTAGGACTGGGACCTTATACAAAGTCTGCTCATTGATCATGCTAAAAAGGAAAAAGCCAATCTGAAGCAAATAAACAATCAAACAAAAAAAAAAAAAAAAAAAAAAAAAAAACCCAAGAGGTTTTGTCCAGTTCTTATGAGGGACTGTATTTCTGCTAAAAATGTAGCATGGACCTGTCCCTCCAAAAATGTTCTAAGACTGTGTTTTAATATTTGTGAAATTACAAGATTTAGTTATTCCAAACTATTCTGAAAAGAAAATTTGTCTCCTAGTGAGATGTATGAATCACTTAATGTTTTAATTCTTTTCCTTTAGCAGGCAAAGAAAAAAAGGGCCACCAGTTATTTTACGTAAAACATCATAGAATATTTCTCCTTAAATCTAAGAATAATTATTATACTTTCTGGAAATTAAAGATTACCTGCTGCTTATAAAATGAGAATGTAGTAATCAGCTAAATTCAGTACTCCCAGTTATATCTCTTAGAATTGCCTTTATGGTGTGCACAACATTTTAATTTTAGCAACAGAAACATAAGAATACTAGAAATGAATTCTTTAGTTAAAAGTTCTGCATATACATATAACATTGTAGCCTGTGAACCAAAAATTTTGTTGTCTAGTGGACAGCAAACAGGCAATTGTAACCTCTTGTCGTGGTTTAAACCTCCATCGCTCATGCAGTTTTACTCACTCACTCCCCTCTCTTTCTTCCCCCCACTCCCGGGTGGATGGGGAGGAGAATCAAAAGAATGCAACTCCCACAGGTTGAGATAAGAACAGTTTAGTAACTAAAGTATAACACAAGACCACTACTGCTACCGCCAATAATAATAATGACAAGGCAAATATAAGGAAAGAATACAATTGCTCACTACCTATACGCCGCCCGATGAAGCAGTGCACCCCCACCCACCCTTCCCAGTCTCTGCTCCCTGCTTTACATCCTGGGCATGACGTGCTGTGGTATGGAATACCTCTTTGGTCAGTTTGGGTCAGGTGTCCTGTCTCTTCTTCCTCCCGGCTTCCATTCCTCCCTGGCAGAGCATGAGGCTCAGAAAGAACTTGGCCAGACCAAAACATTACCAAGTAGTAACTGAAAACACTGGTGTTATCAGCGCTGTTCCCAGGCTGAAAGTCAAAAACACAACACTGCACCAGCTAACAAGAAGGAGAAAAAATGACTGCTGCTGCTGAACCCATGGCAATTCTATAATAAAGATACAGTATTCTGATTTAAATAATTTACCTTGCAAATAAGGTGAGTAGGTGAAGCAGCGAAACTTTGTTATTGGAAGTATTTAGAAATTAAATAATATTGAAATAAAAAAACTTTCTCTAATATAAGCCCCTTATAAATTTATTAATTTTTTTCAGATTTTTCTTTAGGAACTGATTTTTAAGGGATTGCTAGCTACAGCAGCTGTGTATGTGTATGTGTTCATGTAGAAAAGCAGCACCAATTTATGGAGCTAAATAATCTTCCGAGTATAAATAATTTCAGATGGATACTGAAAAAAATTATTTAAAAGTTAAAGTTCTGTTAAGCCTTTAGACAGTAGCTGAAGTGGTACAAACAGGGAGCAGATAAAAATGAAGCTGAAACAAAATATACGCTGTCTTATTTAAATGATTCTTGACATTTTAATTTCTAGATTGCACAGTCTTAACGTTCACAGCATTTTGTGAAACATTGAAACAAATGATCTGCTGAAACAGAGTTTGAGTCATCCAAACCAATATTTTTGTAGCTGTTAGAAATGTATTAATTTATAAAATATTAGATATATAGAATCATAGAATCATAGAATAGTTAGGGTTGGAAAGGACCTTAAGATCATCTAGTTCCAACTCCCCCGCCAGGGGCAGAGACACATCCCACTAAACCATGCCACACAAAGCTCTGTCCAGCCCAGCCTTGAACACCGCCAGCAATGAAGCGTTCACAACTTCCCTGGGCAAAACGTTCCAGCACCTCACCACCCTTACAGTAAAGAATTTCTTACTCATATCCAATCTAAACTTCCCCTCTTTAAGTTTGAACCTGTTACCCCTTGTCCTCTCACTACAGTCCCTCATAAAGAGTCCCTCCCCAGCATCCCTATAGCCCCACTTCAGATATTGGAAGGCTGCTAGGAGTTATCCACGCCCCCTTCTCTTCTCCAGGCTGAACAGCCCCAACTTTCTCAGCCTATCTTCATATGGGAGGTGCTCCAGTCCCCTGATCATCCTCGTGGTCCTCCTCGGTACTTGTTCCAACAGTTCCATGTCCTTTTTATGTTGAGGACACCAGAACTGCACACAGTACTCCAAGTGAGGTCTCACAAGAGCAGAGGAGAGGGGCAGGATCACCTCCCTTGACCTGCTGGTCACGCTTCTTTTGATGTAGCCCAGGATACGGTTGGCTTTCTGGGCTGCGAGCACGCACTGCCAGCTCATGTTCATTTTTATATCGGCGAATACCCCCAAGTCCTTCTCCACAGGGCTGCTCTGAATCTCTTCTCTGCCCAACCTGTAGCTGTGCCTGGGATTGCTCCCACCCAGGTGGAGGACCTTGCACTTGGCATGGTTAAACTTCATCAGGCTGGCATCAGCCCACCTCACAAGCATGTCAGGGTCCCTCTGGATGGCATTCCTTCCCTCCAGCATATCAACCAAACCACACAGCTTGGTGTCATCAGCAAACGCTGAGGCCACACTCAATCCTACTGTCCATGTCACTGACAAAGATGTTGAACAAGACCGGTCCCAACACTGATCCCTGAGGGACACCACTCGTTACTGGTCTCCAGATGGATATTGAGACATTGAGCACAACTCTTTGCATGCGGCCATCCAGCCAGTTCTTTATCTACCGAGTGGTCCACCTATCAAATTGATGTCTCTCCAATTTAGACACATAGAAGCATACATAGACACAGAAACAGTCTGAATAAAGCACTTATACGAAAGCCATTCATATTTTCAATGAAGATTATAACTTTTTTTTCCCTCTTCTTATGTAAAAAGTACATAGAATGCTGGCGCCGTTGTTAATGGATGATTGCCTCCCTGCAAATAGAGTTCTTTTTGATAACTACAGAGGTGTTTTAGAGAAATAACAGTGAAGTAACAGAAGAACACTGATGCAGTCTACAGTTAAGTAGAAATTCGCTGCTGAAGACCAAATTCACAGTTTCTCTGTCTGCTTTAGATGTAAGACTACATACACTCCAGTCTTGAGGCTATCTACTCTTGGCACTGGCTGTTAGTCTTCCTTCCTGCATGATGTGAGATCTGCTACAGGCTTCAGTGGGCATGATATAATAGGCATCACAGAAACATGGTGGGATGGCTCCGATGCTAGCAGCCCTGCAGAGAAGGACTTGGGGGTATTCGCTGATATAAAAATAAACATGAGCTGGCACTGTGTGCTCGCAGCCGAGAAAGCCAACTGTATCCTGGGCTGCATCAAAAGGAGCGTGTCCAGTAGGTGGAGGGAGGTGATCCTGCCCCTCTACTCTGCCCTTGTGCGACCTCACTTGGAGTATTGTGTGCAGTTCTGGTGTCCTCAACAGAAAAAGGACATGGAACTGTTAGAAGTACCGAGGAGGACCACAAGGATGATCAGGAGACTGGAGCACCTCCTATATGAAGATAGGATGAAAAAGTTGGGGTTGTTGAGCCTGGAGAAGAGAAGGTTTCGTGGAAACCTCATAGCAGCCTTCCAGTATCTGAAGGGGGGCTATAGGGATGCTGGGGAGGGACTCTTCATGAGGGACTGTAGTGAGAGGACAAGGGGTAACAGGTTCAGACTTAAAGAGGGGAAGTTTAGATTGGATATGAGTAAGAAATTCTTTACTGTAAGGGTGGTGAGGTGCTGGAACGTTTTGCCCAGGGAAGTTGTGAACGCTTCATTGCTGGCGGTGTTCAAAGCTGGGCTGGACAGAGCTTTGTGTGGCATGGTTTAGTGGGAGGTGCCCCTGCCCATGGCAGGGGGGTTGAAACTAGATGATCTTAAGGTCCTTTCCAACCTTAACTATTCTATGATTCTATGATTTTTACCTTACTTGTTTCCTTTCTGTGGAACTGGAGAAGGAAAAATGAATGCTTGCAACCTAAAGCAGGTGAACAAAGGTTGAACACCTTTTTCTGTGGATGCCAAGCTATTGCAAGGGCCAGTGAATAAGAGGTTGTAATTTGTATCTGTAGCATGACTGTGTTTCAGTCCTTCAGTCTTTTGAAATGCCTTGGACTTACAATAAAAAATGACTGTTGAAAAAATGTTTTCAATTCATCACACATCCACCACACAAAGTTAACACTAATGTTAAAACACTAAGTTAACAGCAAGCCTTTAGATAGGCATCAGTACCAATCCACAGAAATGAAAGTGATAATTCAAGAAGCAGTTTAAAATGACAGTTTTGACTTTCAAATGTTTAGACAGATGCTAAGACCAAGACAGATACTAAGATTCCTCACTCTTTTAAGTCAACAGTCATTTACAGGCTACTTAAAATGGCACAAATCTTCAACTCAAACAGATGTGAACACAGTTGATGAAAAGGATGCCCCAAAGAGCAATTTTACATGGATTAAGAAAAGCAGTAAAACCACACACATCATCACTGGTCTACCAACAATATGTTAATTCATTGAACTTCCTTAAACTAAATTGAAATGTGAGATTCCATATGGAGTTGAGAGGCTTGACAAATCACTGAAGAAAGTAACAGAGCCGGTGATGACTGAGAAAGTCAAAAAAGGAGAAAACCCCCATGGGTATGTTTGTTTTTCAAAGTAGCTAGCTGTATATTTCTTCTGTCATTTTTGACCTAGGAGAACCAGAATGGCCTCAGCTGATTTAAAACTTCAAGACTTACTGAACTCTACAAGTTCCCTTTGAAATAACATACACTTTTTGTCTCTCCTTGGAATTTCAATATGCATATATATTCCATATACAAATTGCAAGGCAGCATTAAAAAACCACAGACCAGCTAGCAGGTTTTTGAACATTTTCATTAGTCACAGTTGTTCATTGATGTTGTGAGTTTTTTGGGTTTTTTTTTTTATTCATAGGTCACTTACGTTTTGATGGACTTGTCTGAAAAAAAGACAAGTCCATCATTTTTTTACAGTACCTGCCGAAGTTGCATGAAAATTTAAGTAGTAAAATGGTTACATTTCAGCTTTTCACGTCTCTCTTTAAGACTGCAGTGTTTTATATTGCATTTTTCTTTGCAAAGGCAATCTAAAATACCTGCCCCCTTTTTATCACTGGTCATCTAGAGACAAATGGAATAGTTTCCTCTAAAGACTCCCTTAAATTATGAATCAAAAGGCTCTTTTATTTGCTGTAGGTTTTTTAGATGAGTAGGTCAGATGGCAGATATGTTTAAATTTGAGGTACAGAACTTACAGTCATAGTGTTTACAGAAACAGCTACCTAAAGGGATACAGAATTTAACTGGGAGAAGAGGACTGAAAGATATTACTAAACTATGTTCCTATTGCAGTCAATAATTATTTTACCATTAAATAGGTGAAATGATGAGCAATGCTGACCCATCTCAAAATTCCTGTGTGAATTATATTTTCAAAAGTCATACAGATTGTAGAAAATAAAGACATTAGTCTAGTATGCATATGTGAATATAGTAGCTCTAAAATCTTAGAAGAGAGATAAGACTAGCAACATCAAGGTGTAAACTTAGTTATCTCTTCACTAATTTTAAGCCAAAATCTACTAAAATCAAGCTGATAGCGCAACTAAATTTTTGTAAAATCAATGGATTTCCTGTGGTTACAGGTCCATACATACAAGATCTTTACAGAAAGAAAGCTTATGAATTTGCATGGAATATATAAATTCTCTTAATATCTTCCCTTTTCAGATCAACAAATACAGTTTTGCGCATCATGTGAGAGTGGAGTGTCAGGACCCACCAGTTTAAGAAAGAATATTTAAGCTTCATGTTTATACTGCAGATGTAGACCTTAGTTGTGAATCTTAAACAATCCTGAAGAGTGGAGATACATTAAAGTTTTTTCATACATATCAAAGATTTCAGAGAACTTTATGAATTATGAACATGGGCCTGCCAAGGATCAAACAGAAAATACCCATGTATTAGTTAGGGTACTTTATTGTTATGAATTTATCAGAATGAGTTTTAAACTCCGAGAGAACATGTGACAAACCACAATATTCTATGAAATTATTGGCTAAAAAAAGTTTCTTTCATCTGTATTTGGTTGTATATACTCTCATTTTTTCTAATACATCTAGTGTTATTGCATTCTCTCTGTTTCTGAGTTTTGCAATAAAAATATTTTACCTTTCATATAACAGACAAATTCACTGGCAGTATCAGAGAGCTTTAATAGTCGTGAAAGAAAAGTAGATATTCAAAGTCTTTTCAGCAGTCTTTTTCTAATCTACAATTTTTGGAAAGAATATTTACCAAGAGTAGTGCAGGAATTCAAATTTTTACACTTACTGAGAGTGAAGAAAGTCTTGGTTTTTCATTGTGTTTGTCTGCTGTGGCAATTGAGTGAAGTTCTCACAAAATGCTAAAGCATTAAAGTACCTGAACATGCCTGACCTTAAAAACAAACCCCTCCGAAACCACCAAAAAATCCCCATGTACTCGGGTATGCAGTATGAAAAGTAAAATTAATTGAACTCGTTAATTAAATTAGTTACTCAGTGTCACCCTCCTCATACAGTTGACATAATTTTAACCAGATGCTTCTGCCAGCACCTTTGATATTGGTAGGAGGAAGAAGGCATTTGATCAAGTCTTTCTGAAGTTACCTTATTAAGTATCCTCAATGAATGTGCTATGTTATTTGCTCCAGGATAATTTAGAACCTAAATTTTAGACTGCTACTGATTATTTAGTAAGTAAAACTAACAAAAGAATAAGTGACATGAAAATGTTCAGTATTAATCTTTGCAAAGTACTTTGAGAAAATGTTTATGAAAGGCTCTACAGAAATAGAAGTACTAATTGATCTTAATGGATTCTCATAGAACAGAGAGACAGCACGGACTGTAATTCAACAAATTATCTGCTGTTTTAAAGTCTGT
Source organism: Ara ararauna (assembly GCA_028858755.1). Taxonomy (NCBI): domain Eukaryota; kingdom Metazoa; phylum Chordata; class Aves; order Psittaciformes; family Psittacidae; genus Ara; species Ara ararauna. Next base: position 24,516,790 of record CM054376.1, read on the forward strand.
GTTGTGCTGGAGTGGATGGATAAGCCTTTAGTGGAAAGTGAGTTAAATACCATTTCTTGATTGAGTATCTAGAGAGAGTATGATTTTTTTTCCCCAGAATCATGTCTGCAGTGACAAAGGCTACAGTCTTTTAGATCCTCATAGTTATTATTGTCAGAGTACAGGAGGCCCACCTATACATCTAATTCACGATTATCACAGAAAAACTATAGTTACTTTAGAGATAGGGAGAAATTATTCTATGTTTTGGGGGAAATGTGTCCAATAAACATTATTTAAAAAGTTACACTGAAAAATTTCTGAAGTGTTTATAATCCTTGCTAGTACATACTTTCTCAAACTATGCGCTTCTTTCCCTGCCTGAATACATTAGAGAGAGGCTTTTCAATCTTCGATATGCTGCTATAGTAGTGGTCATTTCGCACAATTTATCCAAATTCTTTTCCCCATATCCAAAACAGCTTTTAAAAAACAGAAGCAAAGATTTGGTAACCTTCAGTTTCACAGGGCAGCAGAAAACTACAAGCCCCTTTCCCACTTCTAGCTGCCTAGAGGCTGCTGTGTCCTCCAGTTTCTAAAAGCTTAGATACAAGAGGCGTAGGCTTAGCTTTAAATGACAGCAAATGTTGCCTTCAGTAACACAATCTAGCTTTAGGAAAGCTGTATCCTGAAGAAAGATATATTTACTGTCTGGAGGCAGGATAGTTTCCCCTGTTGGTCTGTGGACTCAAGAGATTTATTTGATAATGGTTTACATTTGTTTGAATTTGGAAGGTGGTGTGTGTTTTTGTTGTGCTGTCTCCTCCCTCCCTCCCCACAGTGCAACACTTCTTTGAGCAAAATTTGTGTGGGTTGGGTATTTTTTGCATGGAGACCATTTCTAAAGGACATGTCATTCCTAAGACATAAAAGACTTGCTGTTATAAGAAATAAAATGGGAAATACCAAATTTTCAATCTAGTTCTGTGTAGCATAAAAAAAATAGGTTTTTCTTCCAAATTTTATTTTGGAATATATTTTTAAATGATTAGGTGAAAGGTGCTGAAAAAGTAAAATGAAGTATTTCCTCCCTACTTGAAACTTCCTAATTTGTTTAATACTTAGTGAAGCATAAAAATTGGATCTGCAGCTATGCAGTTACTCTTACCTGAGTTTCAAAAGTCTGAATTTAGCATAAGAAGATGCACATAGTTGTATAGAGAATTATTTGATGTCCTCTGCTTCTCCCTTAATGGAGTAGATAATGAGGATTCTATTAATTTTCTAAAGAAGTTAATAATTAGGAGACTTTCAGACTGCACCTGGGAACTTGACTTCATCATAAAACTGTGGCATTTAAAGTCATAGAATCATAGAATAGTTAGGGTTGGAAAGGACCTTAAGATCATCTAGTTCCAACCACCCTGCCAGGGGCAGGGACACCTCCCACTAAACCATGTCACCCAAGGCTCTGTCCAACCCAGCCTTGATCACCGCCAGCGATGAAGCATTCATAACGTCCCTGGGCAACACATTCCAGTGCCTCACCACCCTTACAGTAAACAATTTCTTCCTTATATCCAATCTAAACTTCCCCTGTTTAAGTTTGAACCCGTTACCCTTGTCCTATCACTACAGTCCCTCAGGAAAAGTCCATTCCCAGCATCCTTAAAGCCCCCCTTCAGATACTGGAAGGCTGCTATGAGGTTTCCATGAAGCTTTCTCTTCTCCAGGCTGAACAGACCCAACTTTCTCTTCCTATCTTCACAAGAGAGGTGCTCCAGTCTCCTGATCATCCTCATGGCCCTCATGAACAATTTGTCACTAAAAGATTAACCCATAAGGTCACAGATCTCAAGCTTATTTGACAACAGATAACAGTAATTTTCAGTGACTGAGTGAATATTTGTATAGATAATATAGGCGTACCTCCCCATTAGATTACAAATAATATGCCTTCCTCTCATATTTCCACTGCACTCCTAGGTCCTACGAGGTAAGTCGGTAAAGACTAGAAAACGGGAAAATGTAGAGTAAGTCATCAGTACTCCTCATCCTTTTCCAGAAGGACTACAGTATTCGTAGTTTCTTTTCCTTCAGTCTTAGGTCCAGTTACAGCATATTATCAAACATAGAAATTACTCATACTTTCTTCTCTGTTTCACAGTTCCATGCAAATTTACCATGTGTCATGTGTTTTTCATTTTGGATACTTGTTCTTTGGGTTTCTTATTATCACTAAAACTGCTTTTACTGCAGTTCCCATAATTGCATTCATTTAATAACCAGTAAAGGACCATTGGCAAATTGTTTATAACCCCAGGAAGTCCATCCAGTATTATCTTGTGCCTGTATTTCAAGGCTTCTGCTGTCACACCATGGAGAATACTCCACTGTGCTGTGTGTTACTGAAGGGTCATAGATAGTTCATTCTGTACAGAAGAAACAGCTGTTGCTGCAAAATATTTATAGCACTTAAATTATGTGACAATTGTGCAACAGCTAAACCAAAGTAAGTAACAGTCATCTGAAGCTTAGTAAATTTTTATTACAGCCAAGTAAGATAAAAACCAGCTCCAGACAGGCCAAAGCAAGTTCTAAAAATGTCTGATAAGCATTGTGGCCTCTGTTGTCAGCTTTATGCGGTACAACATATACTGGTTTGCTAGGCTAAGTACTACTGTGGGCATGGAAGCTATTCCATTTTTACTATTTTTAAAGTAATATTTCCACATTCAACAAGCTGACATCCAAAGACATTTTAAGAGTGCAGACAGACTACTAGCACAGATGGTCTTAACTAGGTGTCAAGATTATTTTTCTCAAGGACCAAGTACTTAACCTGAAAGAAGGAATCTCTTCTGAGTGGCTGTCGTGGTTTAAGCCTCTATAACTCACGCAGTTTTGCTCAGTCACTCCCCCCTCTTTCTTGCCCCCCACTCCCGGAGGGATGGGAAGGAGAATCAAAAAGCATGCAGCTCTCACAGGTTGAGATAAGAACAGTTTAGTAACTAAAGTATAACACAGACCACTACTGCTACCACCAATAATAATAATGACAAGGCAAATACAAGGAAAGAATACAATTGCTCACCACCTAAAACCAAACCCGACCACACAGTGCACCCCCCACCCTTCTGGGTCTCTCCTCTCTGTCCTCCATCTTGGGCATGACGTGCTGTGGTATGGAATAACCTCTTTGGTCAGTTTGGGTCAGGTGTCCTGTCTCTGCTTCCTCCCGGCTCCCCTCCTCCCTGGCAGAGCATGAAACTCAGAAAGTCCTTGGCCAGACCAAAACATCACTAAGCAGTAACCGAAACACTGGTGTTATCAGCGCTGTTCCCAGGCCCAAAATCAAAAAAACACAGCGCTGCACCAGCTACCAAGGAGGAGAAAAATGACTGCTGCTGCTGAACCCATGACATTATCCACCCCTTATTCCATACCATTCACGTCATGCTCAGATCCCCCATTTTCAATATACCATCACATGTATATATATACATACACACACAGAGAGAGGGAGAGAGATCATCCCTCAGTGCATAGACCAATCCCTACAAAGCTGCTGAGTCCATTCGATCCGTGACGTCAAGCTCCATCTTCTGTAACAGCCTTTTAGAGCAGGAGAGGCTGTGTGCAGAGTTCACACTCGTCAGTAACCTGGGCCACAGTGTCCATTGCCAAGTCCACCCCTCGATCATAAGTCCATCTGTGTGCTGCATCTCTGCCCTGATGGCCTGAGGTGTCATGGGCACACCAGGCTCAAAGTAATTCACTCTCCCCTCCAGCAGTTTCTGCAGCTTGTCACTGGGGACTCCATACAGCTGCCTTCCATCTCCAATGCTTCCAAAGCACTGGAGGGGCCCAGTGGACTAGATACTCGCCGATACTGTCCCACACACCCTGCCACTTATGGCTGTCCAGGCTTGGGGAAAATCTCTTAGTCATCCTAGATTGCAGATTAACCCCAGACAAGGCCCACACCCCACTCTGCTTAACTCTGGGGACCAGACAAAATGGTTGTGGGTAAAACACACTGTGTATGCATGCCACTATGCTGATCCCCATCACAATCAGCAGGCAGGTCTCAAGGGTACCCAAAGGCCATTCAAACCCTTCAGAGCTCTCAAATGAGACTGCTGTACTTGTCACTGGGGCTGGAGTAGCTGCTGTGCTTGCCGGCTCTCTCACCACCAGCTGCTCTTTGTCTGAGTCCAGAGCTTCCTTCTCTACCTTGCTGGAAAGTGCTGCGGGGTCTCCTGCGTTCTCCTGCGGCTCCGCGGGCAGCTGCCGGGGAATGCTCTCGGCCGCCACGAGGCTGGGCTCGGCCACGGGACTCTGTTCAGCCTCGGGGCCCGGCTTCTCTGCCGTCTCCTCCTGCCGCTCGGTAGCCTCCCCCTCCCGCGGCTCGGCACCCGCCGGGCTGGGCTCAGTCGGGGGGCTCACCCCTTCTGCTACCTCCTTCCTCCCTCCACAGTAAAGACCACTACTACCCTGCTGTCTGACAAAATGTTCCCATCTGAATTACAAAACACAGAAAGTGTTTTTTAGTTTCTCTCTGCATTTATTGTTTTTTTAAGACTTAATTTGTGGAAAAAGTAGCATAGTTATTTGTTTTCTTGGTTAACAAAAATTTTAGAAAGATCAGGGTGTGATTTACTCGAAAAGTCTGATCAACTACAAGAGGGAATAAAATCGGGACTTCAGGAAGCCTGAAGTTCATAACCCTCCTGATGTTTGTAGAATTCAAATTTGGCATGTTTGATGCATTTAAGAGTGTCAAATGACAGAGCTGTATCTAGCAATCTTGCCTTTACACAAGTAGAATATTTCATATCTCTTTAGAATGCTCCCACCAGCTAAAAAGAACACTTGAGACAAAACAGTAATTCTCTCCTACTGACAGCCATTTGCTTCAGAATGAATTGACTTCGTTCCTACCACACTCACAGAACTCTTTATTGGCCATACAAGGTAAGTAATTATATGTCCATCCAGTGAAGCAGAAACCAGTTAACTTTAAAATCAAGCAACATCTGATAATACCAACAACAGCATTTAATTATTAGGCCCTACTCTATTTGATTTCAAGGTAGTTTTATCTGTTTTCTGTTCATGACTGGAAATCCTGGATCTGATCTAATTTTCATTTGACTGAGAGAAATTTCCAGTTAACATTACCTTTCAAAGCCATAAACAGACAAAGATTTCCAGAATATTCTTGTCCTCCTTCTGATTTTCACTGGGAATTTACCATTAAATCTTATGATAAAAGAAGTATTTTCTGGGGAAAAAAATAAGGCAAAATCTCCAGTGAAAATTACGAAGGCTGGATGAAAATCTAATGATACATAACAGTTCTAAGCAATTTGAGAAACTGATCAGTTAAAACAGAAATACCATCATTCTATGACAGAAGACTACACATTTATAAACAATTTGCACATTATCATTTATATACTTGTTACCATTGCAAATATGGCTTGTTTAACAGTAACAAAATTAGAGATCTTCTAGTACCCAATTGTGAATTTAAACAACTTCACAGTATAAGAAAAATAAACCATAGGAATACGATTTTTAGTATGAGGGGCAGTTTAACACAGTTTCAGATTGGCTGATTTGCCACAAACTTTAACTGTAGACAGAGCTAGCATACACATGTTCCTGCTTGTAAATACGTCCCCTTAGTGTGTGATTACTCTGATAGCTCTTCCCTGTTTGTTTAGGACTCTGTCAAAGGCAAATCTCTAGTATATAACACAGCCAACATTTCTAAGGATCACCGGCATGACAAGAGAGGATACATCAAATCCTCTGGATTTTTAAAAATGGAATTTAATTTCCCTCCGTTTTAAACCCAGATCAGTGTATGCTTCAGTGAGAAAACATACAAGGAAACTTTTTCTACTACAAATCTGTATTTCAGATGAAGGTATTCATGTGATAACACTTCAAAACTGGCAGTACCCTCAAACTTGATTTAAGAAACCTTGCTTAGTCTGTTTCAAAATCTATAGTTGCCAATCATTTATAAAAAAAAAAATAAACATACCTTGAGGCCTCCTGCCATGGGTTCAGCAGCGGCGGTCATTTTTCTGCTTCTTGGTAGTTGGTGCAGCCTGTTTTTGATTTTCGGCCAGGAAACAGAGTTCATAGCACCAGTGTTTTCAGTTACTGCTTAGTAATGTTTTGGTCTGACCAAGGACTTTCTGAGCTTCATGCTCTGCCAGGGAGGAGGGGAAGCCAGGAGGAAGCAGAGACAGGACACCTGACCCAAACTGACCAAAGAGGTTATTCCATACCACAGCACGTCATGCCCAGGATGTAAAACAGAGAGCAGTGACCCGGAAGGGTGGGGGTGCACTGCGTGGTTGGGCTTGGTATTGGGTGGTGAGCAATTGTATTCTTTCCTTGTATTTGCCTTCTCATTATTATTATTGGTGGTAGCAGTAGTGGTCCTGTGTTATATTTTAGTTACTAAACTGCTCTTATCTCAGCCTGTGGGAGTTGCATTCTTTTGATTCTCCTCCCCATCCACCTGGGAGTGGGGGGAAGAAAGAGAGGGGAGTGAGTGAGAGAATGGGCTGCGTGATCTACGGCTTAAACCACGACGCCTACTTAAATCTTCTCATTAGACTTTGTAAAGTATACATATATACACAAAGCAGCACAAGTCTAGAGTTTGCATTTCATGTAATCCCCATCTGGTGAGAATGAAAAAATTTGTTCAGTTCCTGATAAAGAATATGTAACAGCTAAGCAAAGCAGCTTTTAAGAGTGGTACTGCTGAAGAAAGCACATTACAGAAGAGGAAGTGAGCAAAGAAGTCAAAAGTAGATTGATAATCACAGTGTACTTACACATAAAACCCCAAACCACAAGAGGGTAAAAGGAAGAAAACCCACAGATTATCCAAAGTAAAATATTGATCAGAATCATACTAATTGTGAAAAATATTTGGGTTTCATGGAAAGAAGGTAGGTGAAAAAAGTGCTTAACTTTGTTATTTAAAAATAATTTGTTTTCCTAGAAATTCTCTCATTTTGAACTCTCTTACTTAGAATAGTTTAAATTGTGAGAAGAATGGGTAGGGATATATTTTTTATTGATTTTGTAATCAGGTATCTCTGGCTTCTTGAATATCACATATAATTGATGTTACTGATTGTTTGCATTCTTCAATTGCCAATTAATTATTTATTCAGTTTATGTCTGCACGCTTCTCAGAGGTGTGTCCTGTTTTTTTGAGGATGGTGGAAAGCAGTTTCTCAATCTAACCAAAGGAAAAAGGACATTTCTGCATGACTTCATAAAAATCCCTAACTCAGATATGTGATCACTGCACTTATATTCCGGCACTTTTTCTTTTTTTTTTTTCAGTAATCTAAGCAATTTAATTATTAACAATGTATTTATATTTGCAAGTTAAAGTTTTTAGATATATTGAAGATTGATGCTTATAATGCCATCAGCACTTGGTCTACAAGGAAGTAGTTCAACAAGACAGTATTTTCAGCGTGTTTTAAATGTTGGAATAAGGGTATGATAGTACAGTGTATTGGCTGTCTTAGCTGTACAGGAAGAAAAGTTTTGAGCTGGATAAATCAAACATTGTGGATAAAATAATTTCAGTGTTCTGCTGGTTTTCATTTGTATCAGTGTTCAGCTGTTAGCTTTGGTTTTGAAAAATCAGTAGATTACTATTGTGTAGAAAAAAAGAAGGTGATTGCTACAAAACTTAGAACTAAATTATAGAGACATTGACAGTATCAGCATGATTGTTCCATGTTGAATTCCCAATTACCCTGCAGATTAAGTTACAGAACCTGTTTGTAGACATTTGCTCTGTCATTAGTTACCACTATGGCTTTTCTTTTTTTTCTGTTACTGTATTAACAACCTATCACATCCTTCTCTAGCCTCTCTCTCACTTTGTATAAATGCCAACAGAAATTTGACTACTTCGAGTAAAGAGAGGATTGATTTTTTTTCTTAGGCAGTCAGTGTGTTAGAGTTAAGAACTGAATCCTATATGAAGCTTCATTTGTTTTTTTTGTTTTTTTTTTTTTTTGAACTAGGAAGTTGCTCTTCAGTCCTAGCTGTAATAGATCCCAACATAGGGAGAAGGCTACCATTCCCTTTCATTATACAGACACATCAAGGAAAAGACTGAACACAATGGATATAGAAAGTTTCCTGGAATTTACCAGTTCAACTTTCAGCCCTGCTGTATGTGAGGTACTAACAGACTTAGCTGGAAGTCCTAGATTCTCTACTGATCCACTTGTGATCTGCATGTTTGGCCATATGGCCAGCATGCAGCATAACATTCAGAAGACCTCATGTTAGACGGCACAGTCTCACAAAAAGTTTAAAAAGTGTATGAAAATGACCACTTTTCTGAGCATTGCAACACAATTTCTTAGGCATCTTTAAAACCTCTATTGTTCATGTGTGCTTCGCATGTGTGGCAAGTCCAGCTAGCTGCACTTCCTGTCGGAGACCTTAAGGCAGCCATGGCCTCTGCTGCCCCTACCCAGTCTTGCCTGGGGCCACCACCACCATCCCTTTGGCCAGGGGCCCCAGTTAAGACAGGACAGTTGAGGAGCAGGGCTTGGGCTGAGCTGAAGAGGGGTCCTCGGTCATGGGCAGGGCTAGGCTGGGCAAGGCTGTGGTGTACTCAGGGTCCTGACACTGGCTTCACAGGCTGATGAAAAAATGCTGCTTTTCTTTCCCAGCACAGGATATCTGGCAACCTAAACCTAGCTTTCAGTAATATTTAAAATAAATATATATATATATATGAAGGTATGTGGGAGGGATGTTGGAAGCCAAATGAACAAGGACAAAGATTGTATTGCTTCTGCCTTCAGAGCTCACCATTAGAAGCAACTAAATAGCCCAGACTTAGAACTGTGGTTTTCAGACTGCACTCTGGAATATACTGATTATTTTTTTTTCCAAGCACATAAGACTCAACTGAGTTTTTTCAACACCAGTACTTGGATCAGCATGTTTAATCACAAGTTTTAATTTTTTGAAGTTTTTACTTACATAGCACTACTTGGCTGCAGCGATAGTAGGACACCCCATTATGGGCCACAAAGATTTCTAAGAAACTAGAACACCTGTGAGAAAGGCTGAAGAGCTATAACTGTTTAACCTGCAGAAGAGAAGATTCGGTGGAATCTTGTGAATGTATATAAATAACTGATGGCACAGTGTAAAGAAGATAAAGGAGACTGAGCAATTGCCAGTAAGAGAACAAGAAGAAATGGGCAAAAATAGAGATGCAAGAAATTCCATTTAAATATCAGTGCAGGAAAAAAATACTACACTGTGAGGATAGTTGAGCGCTGGAACAGGTTTCCCAGGGAGGTTGTGAAGTCAGGACCCTGAGCAGCCTGCCTTACCTGAACCTCTTTGAACAGGAAGCTGGATGAGATAATCTGCAGAGGTGCTTTCCAACCTCAGCCGTTCTGTGATTCCACTTGTGCAGGTGACCACTGCTTTGCTAAGGAGAAGACCATGTTAATTGATGATAAATATTTGGGACATGGATATGTACAAGGTATGCCTGCTCTTTTCTTCCGTTCTGAATGAAGGATATGGACCTGTGGAAATGAATCCAGAGGAGGCTCATAAGGATGTTCTGTGGGCTGGAGCACCTCTCCTACGAAGACAGGCTGAGAGAGTTGGGCTTTTTTCAGCCTGGAAAAGAGAAGGCTCAGGTGAGACCTTAGAGCAGCTTCCAGTACCTAAAAGGGGCCTACAAGAAATCTGAAGAGGGACTTTTGACAGGGCCATGTAGTGACAGGACAAGGGGGAATGACTTTAAGATGACAGAGGAGAGATTTAGATTAGACATTAGGAGAAAATTCTTCACTATGAGGGTGGTGAGACACTGTCACAGTTGCCCAGAGAAGTTGTGGCTGCCCCATCCCTGGCAGTGTTCAAGGCCAGGCTGGATGGGGCTTTAACCAACCTGGCCTAGTGGAAGTTGTATCTTCCCATGGCAGGTGGGCGTTGGAATTGGATGATCTTAAAGGTCCCTTCCAACTGAAACCATTCTATAATTCTATGATGATTCTATGAAGAAGAGTAAGACAATAAACATGCAGAGGCACAGAGCTAACAGACAAGAGTAAGAGAGAAAACAACTGGAAAAAACCTTGTTCAGTCACACTAATTGATGGGCTGTCGAAAAACTGGAGGCCAATCAAGAGCTTGCAGTTGGTAAAGGTGCAGATCTGAGGGTCCAGGGTGTTGCAGATGGTCACTGGAGCTATGAAAACTGACAGGAGAATGTGCAGGAGAAAGGGAACCAGGGAGGAACAATGGAAGAATAGACAGGGGTGTGAAAGGGGTTGGTCAATTGTAAGATGGAGCTGGTCAGTATGTTTGTCTTCTGGCTTAGTCCTGTGAATGATCACCACAGTCTGTGCTGTCTTCATATTAAATACTTCCTTAATTGTCTCTCTGCAAAATCTCACCCTCTATTTCATTTATTTAATTTCCATTTAAATTACAGAAAGTGTTCCAGCAAATGACAAATGTAATTTCAAGGCATGAAAGGACTTCTTAAAACCTAGATTTTGGAGCACAGAGGGTTATACTTTTAAACAGAATTATATTCAAAGATCAGCAGCTGCAAGCTCAGGTGTGATACATTCCTACCAGAAGGAAGTGCTGCAGGAGGGCCAGGAGACCTCCTTGGATGGATAAGGAGCTGCTGAGGAAAATTCAAAGGAAAAAAGAGGCTTCTAAAAGGTGGAAGCAAGGACAGGCGACCTGGGAAGAATACAGGGATGTTGTCCACGAAGCTAGGGACCAGGTTAGGAAAGCTAAGGCCCACTTAGAATTAAACTTGGCTAGGGATGTTAAGGATAACAGGAAGGGATTCTATAGGTACATTGTGAATAAAAGACAGGCTAGGGACAACGTAGGTCCTCTCCAGAAACTATTGGGAGAACTGGCTACCCTGGATTTGGAGAAGGCTGAGGTTCTTAATGATTTCTTTGCCTCAGTATTCATCAGAAAATGCTCTGACGACACTACCCAAGTCTTGGAAGGCAGACACAGAGACGGTGAGAATGAAGACCCTGTGCCCACTGTAGGAGAGGACCTGGTCCGAGACCCTCTTAGGAACCTGAACGTATAAAAGTCCATGAGACCTGATGAACTCCATCCATGGGTCCTGAAGGAGCTGGCAAATGAAGTTGCTAAGCCATTGTCCATCATATTTGAAAAATCATGGCAGTCAGATGAAGTTCCCAATGAGTGGAAAAAGGGAAATATAGCCCCCATTTTCAAGAAGGGGAAACTGGATGAGCTGGGGAACTACAGACCAGTCAGTCTCACCTCTGTGCCTGGTAAAATCTTGGAGCGGATTCTTCTGGAAGGCATGCTGAGGCACATGAAAAACAACAAGGTGCTTGGTGACAGCCAGCATGGCTTCACTAAGGACAAATGCTGCCAGACCAATCTGGTGGCCTTCTATGATGGGGCTACGGAACTGCTGGACAGGGATAGGGCAGTTGATGTCATCTACCTGGACTTGGGCAAAGTGTTTGACACTGTCTCACATGACATCCTTGTCTCTAAGTTGGCGAGACATCAATTTGATAGTGGACCACTCAGTGGATAAAGAACTGGCTGGATGGCCGCATGCAAAGAGTTGTGCTCAGTGGCTCAATGTCCATCTGGAGACCAATAACGAGTGGTGTCCCTCAGGGATCGGTGTTGGGACCGGTCTTGTTCAACATCTTTGTCTGTGACATGGAAGTAGGATTGAGTGTGGCCTCAGCGTTTGCCGATGACACCAAGCTATGTGGTTCAGTTGATACATTGGAGGGAAGGAATGCCATCCAGAGGGATCTTGATGTGCTTGTGAGGTGGGCTGATGCCAACCTGATGATGTTTAACCATGACAAGTGCAAGGTCGTATACCTGGGTGGGAGCAATCCCAGGCACAGCTACAGGCTGGGCAGAGAAGAGGTTCAGAGCAGCCCTGCTCAGAAGGACTTGGGGGTGTTGGTCGATGAGAAAATGAACATGAGCTGGCAGTGTGCGCTCGCAGGCCAGAAAGCCAGCCGTATCTTGGGCTGCATCAAAAGGAGTGTGACCAGCAGGATGAAGGAGGTGATCCTGCCCCTCTACTCTGCTCTCCTGAGACCTCACTTGGAGTATTGTGTGCAGTTCTGGTGTCCTCAACATCAAAAGGACATGGAATTGTTGGAACAAGTGCAGAGGAGGGCCACGAGGATGATCAGGGGACTGGAGCACCTCCCGTATGAAGATAGGCTGAGAAAGTTGGGGCTGTTCAGCCTGAAGAAGAGAAGGCTGCATGGAGACCTCCTAGCAGCCTTCTAGTATCTGAAGGGGGCCTATAGGGATGCTGGGGAAGGACTCTTCATGAGGGACTGTAGTGAGAGGACAAGGGTAATGGGTTCAAACTTAAACAGGGGAAGTTTAGATTGGATATGAGGAAGAAATTGTTTACTGTAAGGGTGGTGAGGGACGGGAATGGGTTGCCCAGGGAAGTTGTGAATGCTCCATTGCTGGTAGTGTTCAAGGCCAGGTTGGACAGAGCCTTTGGTGGCATGGTTTATTGGGAGGTGTCCCTGCGCATGGCAGGGGAGTTGGAACTTGATGATCTCAAGGTCCTTTCCAACCCTAACTATTCTATGATTTTATGATTCTATGTTAGGTCAGGTATACATCAGTCAATTCTCGTAGTTTATAATTTGCAGTTATATATAGCTTTTATGAAATTAAATGCATCTCTGTTGTTTATTTAAATTCCATATTGGGGGAAAAAAACTTACTTGACATCACAGGAGAAAATTCTTCCCAGAACTTATGAAGTACCCAGGGATTTCTTTGCCATTTCCTTATTATGTTCCAATTGAGCTCGAAAAAACTCACACAATGCAAACCTGAAAATCCTGTATTATTTATGATTTCTACTGTTTCTTCACTTACAGTCAGGAAATTTGTAGGTAAAACTCCATTTTCTAGAGTACTCTGTGTCTAATACTTCTTATGATTTTTATGTTCTTTTTCTGACCAAGTTCTTTTTTTTCAGTTTGTAGGACAGCTAAACTCCCTGGAAACCACTGCCCATTTGACTAGGAATAGATATTTAAAACTGCATGTTTATTGGCCTTGTATATGACCAGCTGAAATAAGAAATACTTCATCCTTGCCTCTAATACGTGAAGTCTGGATTCCCTTCTTGGGTCTTAAACGATGGCACAGGAGTTTCATTAAAACCTTGTAGTTTCATAGTGACGAAGCATCAAGAATAAAACATGATTGCTGAACCAAAAATAATGCAGTTTCATTGGAATCATAAGGACTGTTGGTTTATAAACAATACAAAATGCTATATATGACGAAGTTCTCTGGAATCACAGTTACATTAGTAACAGAAAAGAATGGGAGCTTTGAATTTCTTATTAACAGTCCCATATTGTGCTGCCTATTTATCCTTTTCAAGTGACAGTTGCACAGATCCTGTTTCCCATTCTTTTTGCAAGTGACACCTCATGACAGGTGTAAAGAGTGCAGCATCAGTCAAAACAGAAATTATTGTGGGAAAGTATTTCAATGTTTTTGGTTTTTTCTACTGAGATACCTATACTTCTGTATTTTATGCAATATGCTTCTTTATTCCTACTGCCTTTTATTATTTTCTTTTCCTTCCTCCCTCATGCAGCTAGAAAGAAAAGAGAGACATCTGCATGTAACTTATACCTCACAGGCTGTATCTCAACTGGTGAAATCTGGAGCTTTTCCAAGCTTTGGGGCTCTGTTCCAGATCCTCTTCCATGGCCTTACACCAATGCTGGACTGAAGTCTGCAGGCACAGAAGTCCACTTTACTGCTGTAGAGGAGAAATACAAGCACAGGAGTTGGGAGAGAGCCATCATATGTTTCAGAGGTGAAAAAAATCCTATGTAGGAATTAATCTGTCCCCCTAGATCAGATCTATTTCAGTGAACATTGCAGGAAAGGGTCTACAGATTAAGACCACAGTCACAGAAATTCTAATTTAAAATGTGGTGCCTGGGAAACACCAAAACTTTGTGAACCAATGCAGAATGGAAAATATGGAGAGAAAATTTGTTAGAACATGTTTAATTATTTTTTATTTTCAAAGATTTCAGAGACCACTAGAATCACTTTTTTCACTGTATAATTCCTCTTTCTTCCAGCCACACACCCATTTGCTACTATTAACCTCTCAAATTCACAGTATCTCAATAGTACATTCGGCAAATTCTCTGCATCCCAGTAGAAACTGAGAAAGATGACCCCAAAAAAACCTGAATGTGCTTTTTCCATCCTTTAAAACCCTCCCCCCCCCAAAAAAAAAAAAAAAAAGTTAAAGATTTTGTCCAAACTATTTTTAAATGACATTTTAGTACACAGAACTTAACTTCCAGAATGTTTGTCTTCTGTGGATAAAATGCTTTTTTTGGTTAGAATTTCACAGGTCCACAGATTCAAGGATGATTCAATCCTTTCAAGATCTGGACAATCTGGAAGGGCGCATCTTTTTCCATCAATAACAGAATCAGTCCAGGGTATTCCATATTTTAGGTATTTGCATCTTATGCCTTAATTTGAATGTCTGACCTAACTGCCTACATATTTCGTGAGAGGAGAAAATGACATATGAAAGGTAATCTACTCTGGCATCAAAATGTGGTCTAGTACAAAAAAAGAAAGAACGGAAATGTAAACATTATTGTCCTGGGTTCAGCAGTAGCAGTCATTTTTCTCCTTAGTAGCTGGTGCAGGGCTGTGTTTTTGACTTTCAGCCTGGGAACAGTGCTGATAACACTGATGTTTTCAGCTACTGCTTAGAATGTTTTGGTCTGGCCAAGTTCTTTCTGAGCCTCATGCTCTGCTAAGGAGGAGGGGAAGCCGAGAGGAAGCAGAAACAATACACCTGACCCAAACTGACCAAAGACATTATTCCATACCACAGCACGTCATGCCCAGGATGTAAAAAAGCGAGGGCAGGGACCTGGAAGAGAGGGGTGCTCTGCTCTGTCAGGCTTGGTATCAGGTGGCGAGCAGTTGTATTCTCTTCCCTTGTATTTCCCTGGACATTATTATTATCAGTGATAGCAGTAGTGATTTGTGCTATACCTTAGCTGCTGAACTCAGCAGCTTATCTCTCAACCAGTGGGAGTTGCGTTCTTTCGATTCTCCTCCCCATCCCTCCGGGAGCAGGGGGAAGATAGAGGGGCGAGTGAGTGAGCAAACTGCGTGGCTGACTGGACTTAAACCATGACAATTATATAACACAATTTAACTTCTTGGAAGTCACAAAATAGACTACTTTTAAACTTCTGTACTTTTGATATTCTACTGAAAAGATAGGCTTTTCCATTGTTCTGCTTCGTCAAATCATGATGGTCCTGCATAAGCAATACTCAGAACATTTTAAGATTCCAAAATTAACCTTAGTATTTATATTTTTTAGCTATTTTGATAGTTCAACAATTCCCATATAAAGTAAGATACTATAATACATAATTTTAACAAAAAATGCTTTTGGTATAACACTTTTGTTTGTTCTTACATTAGTACATTTTTGTTATCTCATCTGTAGTCTAAGATGTCGTATGCATAGTATATACAGACATTTAACAAACTGAATTTCACTTGTTAGAATTGGAAAATTAAATTAATACTTATTAAAAATATGATAAAGCATCCTAAGTCACAGAAAAATATGTTCAAAATAACAAAATCTGTATGTTCATATTAATAAACTACACAGCTGTCATAGTGAATAGATCTTTGAAGTGAAAGTAAAACACTTTTGTGTATTGCATAGCATTAATAGTGGGCTGAACTGTTGACAGAAGGTGTATATGTCACATAACACAAAGCAAAGAAGCAAAAATTCAAAGCACAAGGCAAAATGTATGAAATCAGTATAAACTTTGATCTTGGAGAATGATGACTGAGCCATCCCACATCACTTACTGAAGGAAAGAAAGCCCTTCTTGAAGCTGAATAACGGCAAGGATATTAAATTGAACAGATCCGTGAAAGGATGTTGGTAGTGTGACGATAAGTTTCTTGACCTGGAAAATCGTTGTAGTGTTACATAGCCTGCACAGGAAAAAACCCTACTTTATGTATAGAATTATGACAGTCAGAATTGTATATCCCTAATTTTCACAATCCATTACAGAACATTAATAATAGCCTTTTGTACATTTTGTATTTTATTCCACATGTGATATAAGAACTCGTATCTCTTCAGGCAGCCTTCCTTAATAGAGGACAAAAAGACATATATGCCTGTAAGAGAAGAGTTGACAATCTCTGATATTAACCTTGCTCATAACATAGTCCTCTCCTTACACATGGAATTTTTTCTGCCATCTTTTCTTTGACTCTCTTCCACACCAGCCTGTGGACAAAAAATCTGACACGTTCTGAGGTCAGTAAACACTCAGACATTTTTTTTGGTTGGTTGTACTTTCCATCATTAAGTAAAACTTAAAACTAATTTGATAAATTTCATTTTTCCCTGCACCTTAAAAAAAATAAAAGATTTATCTTCCTCATAGTTATTAAGGAGGAGTCAGGAGTAAGACCATGAAAAGAACCATGACATTTTATCAGTACACCTCAAATTACCTAAATAATCTGCACTTGACCCATAAACCACATCAATCTTTTCCAAATGTAAGTACCTTAAAGTCAGTGTAAAATACTGATTTAAAAATGTGCTTCAAAATTTTAATGCATATCACACAGGGAATGACGAAGTTTACCAAAATTCAACAGTCTTTCTTTACCAGATTGTTGCTGATTTTCTTTCAAGAAATCTTAGGTTTGGGATTCAGCTGCTCAGAAACAAGAACAGAAAGGCAGTATGGCTTAAATGAGTGTAATTATAATGCAAGAAGAAATAAACACACCCGTTTATTTGATTTATCTCAGAGTATTGTTAGCATCAAAATAGGAATCAGCTGCATGACCAGTGAAGGTTTAAAATATTGTCTATTTTTAACTGCAGTAAAAAGAAATGCACAATTATAATGCAGATAAAAGGCCAAGTTACTGTGTTTATAGAAGCATTATGTGGTTCTGTTCTGAATACAGCAGATTTCTAAATAAGGTATTATCTTAATGGTGATTTTGACATTTGAAGAAAAAAAATCTTGGTTACTGTATTGACTTTCATTTAAAGGTATACATATTTTACTGTAAATATGATGAATCTTTGGCACTCAGAATATTTTATACAGTTGTCATGTGTATTATATGTGGGAAACATTAAGAAAGATTACCTTGAAATTGCTTTCCTCTGAATTATAGGTGCCTGAGCTCAGACTTCATTTGCTAGAAATCAAAAGTTATTTTAACAACTTTTCAAGTTAAAGGATCAAATATAAGTACAGTTTAATTTTGATCTTCCAGTTCAGCATGTGTGTTAATGAGATCAAAATTTTAATATGCCACGTACATAATATACAGCCAGCTGTAAAGAAGTGTCTGTATCAAGGAAACAAGGGTTTGGAAAGAGTACACCTGATGGACGTAAGGAAAAGGTTTGCTAGCTCTTTTGGTAGAGAGAAGGAAAGGTGTTTATCACCCATGTAACACAGAACATTATAAATTTTTGTAAGTTAAAACCATATTGCAGGGTTGCAAAATGGGCTAACAGTAACCTCATGAAGTTCAACAAAAAGAAAGACTAAGCCCTGTGCCTGAGGAGGTACAGGCACCAGCATACACTAGGGGCCACACAGCTGGAAAACGACTTGGTAGAAAAAGGAGTGGGAGTCCTGGGGGACACCAAGCTGAACATAAGCCCATAAGACAATGCTATGCACTTGGCTAATGGTATCCTGGGCTGCCAGGGGTGTTGCCAGCAGGCTGGGAGAAATGATCCTTTTCCTCCACTCAGAACTACTGAGGCCACACCTCGAGTGCTGGATTCCTAGTACAAGAGAGACAGACGTACTGGATGGAATCCAGGAAAGGGCCATTAGGATAGTGAAGGATCTGGAGAAACTCTCCTATGAATTAAGTCTGTGAGAGCTGGGACTATTTAGCCTAAAGAGAAGGCTCAGAGGGAGCTATCAATGTGTCCAAATACTGAAGAGAGGATATACAGAATACAGAGCCGCTTTTTTTTCCAGTGGCACCCAGCAACAGGATAAGAGGCAAAGGGCACAAACTGAGAAACATATGAGCTTCCATCTGAACATCAGGAGATACTTTTTTACTGTGATGCTGTCCAAGCACTAGCCAGCTTGCTCACAGAGGTTCTGGAGTCTTAATCCTTGAAGATACACAAAAGTAGTCTATACATGGTCCTGGGCTGGCTCTAGGTGACCATGCCTGAGCAGGGGGTTTGGACCAGATGAGCTACAGAGGCACTTTCCAAGTTCAACCATTCCTGTATTTTAAATGTATTAAATCAACTGCTGTAAAATTCTCAACTCCACACATAGGAATATGTGTCGATCATGCAGTAGGACATAGCATATTTCAGCTATGGGAACAGATTTGTATTTACGAAGATCTCCCAAAGATGTTCCAAAGACATCCAAAAGTGGTCCAGTCAAAACCTTATTACGGACAAAATGTTATGTATGTGGAACCAAGACCTTTTTGAAAGCTAATTCAAATATTAGCAAAGAAATTATTAATAATAATAATAATAAAATACAATAATCCTAAACCAAACAAAAAAGCCTCTAACAAAAAAATCCCAGCAGTTATCAGCCCAGTTACAACAATAACGTAAGTCCAAACTAAAACAAAGAAAGCCTCAATGTCTTTACAATTCTTATGCAAGAAAACTGAACTCATAGCAGCCTCTTCTCTTTGGTGCTATGCTCACATCTCTGGGTCCAAAGGACAGTGGCACCAGTCTTCCTCAAGCAGACACATGGTGGGGTCACAGCAGGATGGCAGTTGTCCCTCTTTGCTGAAAGTTCAGTGCTGATCATCTCCTCAGCCTTGGGATTATAAATTTTATTATCACAGTCTACCTCCTTCTCTTTGATGCCCATCTGACAGAAAATGCAATTATTTCTTTTGTCATTACTGTCTTGATCAGACTTTTATTACGGATGGCATTCACAGAGCTTGAGTTAAATGAAATGGGTCAGGGCAATGACTATTTGGCCAGGTGTAAAAACAAGCTAAACTCTGGTCATTGGAAGGCAAACTTAGGCAGGTTCTGAGATCCTCTGATTTCACCTTGATCTGGTGCCTATGAACTTGAACTACAAATGGCAGAAGAAAAATATTTA
This sequence comes from Ara ararauna, assembly GCA_028858755.1. NCBI lineage: Eukaryota > Metazoa > Chordata > Aves > Psittaciformes > Psittacidae > Ara > Ara ararauna. The sequence goes on from CM054376.1 coordinate 24,536,079, forward strand.
CTGGAGTACATTAGAGAACACAGTTTATTTAAATTCTGTTTCTCAGAGATCTGCATCTCCACTGAAAAAGAACTACAGACTGGGAAGAGATTAACAGAGTGTATATATATATAGTATTTATAAATTGTCAAATCCAGGACAATTTAAATGTGGGTCTTGGGTATCAAGAGCTTCTAATATTAGCATAGATAAGGTTATATTCTGAAGATAATCAGAAGGCAGTGCATTGGGCCAAAACATCCTTATATAGCTTGTTTAGTAATGGATCTGTTTTATGACTCTTTCTGTCAGTACGTTCCACCAAATATTAGTAGGAAAATTAACAGTATATTTTCCGAGTCTTCCAACTGCCACAAATTGTAGATACTGGAAATGAATTTTGCCTCTCTACAGAAAGACAGATGGACAATAAGAAGAGCAAATAGTGAGAAATGCACTCAACACTCATTTTTGCCCAGTGTTTTTTTCCCATTTGAAAAAAGAAATTGTCAAAATCATCAGATCATATAATATTTACATTTCATCTGAGAGTTCAACCTTCAGTAGTTTCATGTCTGCTGCTCATCATGATGATCAAGCTGAGTATTAGAGAGCTTAACATAGGTATCACTCTACTATAGATGTTTCACAGTGTTGGTCAATGTGTTTAATTGTTCGATTCTCAGTATTACTTGTACAACAGGTTAGAAGCAAAACTGTAAATGACCCCACCTAATAACAGAGTTTTTAATTTGTGTTAATCATTGGGAATGATTAATGGGCAGAATCTGATATGTACTTAGTGCAAATCCTCAGAGGTAAAAGATGTGGCACAGATCTGGTGTATCTTGATACATATAGCTGGGGGCCATAGCAAGAAACGTAAGAGATCATGTGGCACATTTTGACCTTATGCAAGACTTGGAAATTTCCAGAAGTCAGTATGCCATGTCTCCTTCCTCTTTGCTCCGAAAAACACTCTGAGAGATCAAAAGAAAGATCTGGATACCTTAAATCATTAAGTATGAATGGTAGAAGAACCATATCAATTCACCACATACTGTTCACACCTGTATTTGCAGATCAACATATATGCAGATGTGAAAATGCATGTGAGTCTATATATATATTTATTTTTGATACCTGAATGTATAGTGCAATCAGTCAGAAAAGTTAATAGCATGCTCTATAATTATATTTCTGTGCAATGTGTTTAAAGAATTAAATTAAAACTCAATTAAATAAGCAATCTAATACAGAAATAATTGAGATCTGCCATTACAGACAAAAGCATGCCAAAAAATACAAATAATAAGTTCTACAAATTCAGCTGATGAAACCCAAGCTTTTAATTATATTGGCTTTTGCATGATAAATATCATTGTATTTATGGTAGATATTTAATTTCTTACTTGTCTTGCTCTAGGTATCATTGCAAGAGAAAATTAATATCTTTTCACATCAGGGTAAGCTTTTACATTTTTTTAACTTACTGGTTCATGTTTGAAATGCAATAATATGGATATGATTTCTTTATTAGAAATAAAAATATAATTTCTGCTAATAACAGTAGTAATGTATACTCACATTTTTCCTTAGAAGTACACATTCTGTAAATTGAGTGTAAACTGAACGTATTGTACTTAGCACTGTGAGTGCTTTGGAGCATGCCAAACAACTGCGTTTTTCCTGCATATAACAGTCTCTGATATCTGTGTAAAAATTCCCAGTCTCTCTCCCCATATCTTTCTACTTACAGCATCCAAGTGCCAGAAGTTTTGGTGAGGGAGAGAGAAAAATCACGTAATCCAACTACTTCTCTAATAGGTACAATATAGCAAACCTGTTCTCACTTTCAAAAGGAGTAGGTGTGTGTATATCATCTCTGGCAAGATTCTGAATAAAAAATGGATCAGGCCACAGAGACAAGAGTTTATCCCTAATGCTTAATTATTAGCTTGATGAGATAGCTCCTGGTACACCCAAAAGCATATGAATGTTTAATGCTGTCATGAATAACAATATGAATAAGAGAACATTGTATAGCATGAATAACAAATTATAGAATCATAGAATAGTTAGGGTAGGAAAGGACCTTAAGATCAACTAGATCCAACCCCCTGCCATGCGCAGAGACACCTCACACTAAACCATGTCGCCCAAGGCTCTGTCCAACCCAGCCTTGAACACCACCAGCGAGGGAGCATTCACAGCTTCCCTGGGCAACCCATTCCAGTGCCTCACCACCCTCACAGTAAAGAACGCTTATACCCAATCTAAACTTCCCCTGTTTAAGTTTTAACCCATTACCTCTTGTCCTATCACTACAGTCCCTCAGGAAAAGTCCATTCCCAGCATCCTTATAGCCCCCCTTCAGATACTGGAAGGAGGCTATGAGGTCTCCACGCAGCCTTCTCCAGGCTGAGCAGCCCCAACTTTCTCAGCCTATCTTCATACGGGAGGTGCTCCAGTACCCTGATCATCCTCGTGGCCCTCCTCTGCACTTGTTCCAACAGCTCCATGTCCTTTTTATGTTGAGGACACCAGAACTGCCCACAATACTCCAAGTGAGGTCTCACAAGAGCAGAGTAGAGGGGCAGGATCACCTCCTTCAACCTGCTGGTCACGCTCCTTTTGATGGAGCACAGGATAGGGTTGGCTTTCTGGCCTGTGAGCACACACTGCCAGCTCATATTAAGTTTCTCAACGACCAGCACCCCCAAGTCCTTCTCCACAGGCTGTTCTGAATCTCTTCTCTGCCCAACCTGTAGCTGTGCCTGGGATTGCTCCAATCCAGGTGGAGGACCTTGCACTTGGTATGGTAAAACTTCATCAGGTTTGCATCTGCCCACCTCACAAGCACATCAAGATCCCTCTGGGTGGCATTCCTCCCCTCCAACATATCAACTGAACCACACAGCTTGGTGTCATCGGCAAACTTGCTGAGGGCACATTCAATCCCACTGTCCATGTCACCGACAAAGATATTGAACAAGACCAGCCCCAACACCAATCCCTTGATGGGAATCAGGGAGTCTCGATTGGTGTGATATTGCCGCTGGGGCACTGTTGTGGTTGCGATTGGCATTTGTTCTTCAACCTTCAGGAACTCCACAACAGAAGGATCTTCTGAGAGACCAGGTAAGGTGAACAGCTGCTGAATTTCCTCTGTCTCCAAAGCAGCAATACCAAATGCCCATCGGTACCCTTTTGGGTCTTTGAAGTACCCTCTCCTGAGGTAGTCTATGCCAAGGATGCATAGAGCCTTTGGACCAGTCACAGTGGGATGTTTTTGCCATTCCCTCCCAGTCAGGCTGATTTCAGCCTCCAGTATAGTCAACTCTTGGGATCCTCCTGTCACTCCAGAAATAGAAATGAGATCCACCCTTGACAGCTTGATGGCATCATGGTACACTGTGTATCTGTATCTACTAGAGCCTTATACTTCTGTGGGACTGATGTGCCAGGCCATTTGATCCACACAGTCCAGTTAATCTGATTGTCCCCTACCTCCACCTGGCTGGAGGCGGGGCCCCTCTAATAGTCATCACATTGGTCACTCACATCTTGTTGACAGGAATTATTCCTTATCACAGGAGCTGAAGTAAAATAATCTCTTCCGCTCCATCTGGGAACCTGCTTACCAGAGACTGAAGCCATAAATCACACAGTTCACTCACTCACTGCATGTACCACCATAGACAGGCAACCTTACATGATGAAATCTGGATAAACTGAATAGAGTACAATAATATTGACAACAGATACAGAGGAATATAAGACTACCCAGTCTACACCAAAGAGGTTTCTTATAGTTTTGCTAATCTGTTGTAGAGGGAAACGGCTTGAAGAAGTCAGGGTTACTATTCTCTAGTTACAACATAATTACAGGTACAAAAGCCTATAGAATAAACCATGGTAAATGTATCAAGCAGCAAGATTTTAGAAACTTCCAATCAAAAACAGTAGTGTGACATTTTAAAGACTGGTTTTAGTGTGTGAAACTGTTGCAGTTCTCTATTGGGCTGAGCAGAACTGATTCATGGCACTTTGACTCGGGGCATAGATTAAGTGGGTACCTGACAATATACACCTCAGAATGTTGAGCGCTTCTAATTTACCTCTACTTCCCTAGATGGTTAAGCACACTTCTTTCCCTTCCCAAATAATAATAATAATAGTAATTAAAAATACCATATTACTGCTAAGTAGCAAAAGAAGAGTAGATTTTATCAAATAACATTTTCTGGAAAATTAAGAAATATAGGCTGTGATTAGACTAGTAAATACAATGTGTTCAGAACCACATCCTAGCACAAGAAATCCCTTGTCTTTTTTGCTAAACTATACTAGCTTCCAGTAAAAGGTGGCCACACTGGAGTAAGAAAACGAGAAGTGGCCAGAAGTACACCCTTGGATTGCACTTCAGACATACACAAGGAAGCATGTGGTATCCAGAATATAAACCTGACAATATTAATTTATTCTCTGACACTGTGAGGAGAAAGTGGCGAATGCTGCCATGGAAGAATTTTTATTCAAAATACTTGTGAATATTTGGATCACTGAGAATAGTCCCTGATACTGGGACACCAAATAATTTCCTATTTTTATACATTCATTAATCTCAGTACTACGAGTAATAAGTGTTTTTAGTCTCCATTATTCTTACTTTATAAGACTCCATTCCAGACTCTTCTTGCTCTAATGGCTATGAATTTTATTATAAATATATTAATGATCATGGTTTAGTGGGAGGTGTCCCTGCCCCTGGCAGGGGGGTTGGAACTAGATGGTCTTAAGGTCCTTTACAACCCTAACTATTCTATGATTCTATGATCAGCATAACCTAATTTATTACTTACAACTGTACCACCAGCATCCTTTAATTAGGAAGCTATTTTTGCCCTTCCCAGAGTTTGGAATTGATGGATTTTTTTCAGGGACTCTTTAATAATGTAATATAAGATATCTGGTACTTCTGTTATTTCAGTGGCCCTTCTTTGCACTTACGTCTTAAACTTATTTACCAGAACAGCAGAACTGTATGTTTGAATCCAAGTAATACCTTTCCAAGAAGCTGTATGCAATTTTAAAGCTTTTCCCCATAGAGGGAGCAAACACGGCACTGAATGTAATAATAAGATCCCATTTTCTTTTTTTATGGCTCCATAATCGGGCATCTTGCATTAATATTCTACTGAGCAGCACATGAATCTTCTTCTTCTAATTTTTTTCCTCCATGATCCAGCTCCATGAGCCATCAGGATTTAAACATGTTCCCTAACACCTTCATCCAAGTAATATTCCTGTTTTGACCGAGATACTAATTCTTCACCTGGCCTGCACAGGCTCTCTGGTGACACGCTCAGCTTTGGTGATACTCCTGGAAACTAAAAACTTGTTAAGTTAGGCTCAGTGACTGAGGAGAATAGCTTGGTGTTCAGCTAATAGATGAAGACTAGATGACTAGCTGTTTACTTTAAAATCACTCTTAGCTCAAGATTAGATAAGATAAAATGCAAATAAAAGTATGTATTTACAGCATCCAAACTAAGCAATACAGTTAAAAATCTTCTCTAAAGTACATGGGTTAAGAAAAGAACACACCACATACCCCCTCCTTCTCAATGAAGATCAAAGGTCTTCCTTTTTCCCAGGCGTTCACATTTTAAGTCATTCCTAGGTATCAATGTGTGTCTCATAATACAGCCATTAAACATATACATCTGCCTGGAGGAGCAGTCAGTCTGCACTCTGAAGTCCTCTGAGTCTAGACAAATATAATCTTTTCCCCTGAAAATTAGTATATTTTAGTAAGCAATTTTCATTATATTAAGTGTGGTATCACATCCTGGAGATGGAAATTACTTTCAAAGATCAGATTAATCTCCTGTATTTGACTGATGCTTTGCCTCATTGAAAAGGAAATGTTCTTTTACTTGTTTTTGCATACTCAGTGTTTGTTCCAAAGAAAATGCCTCCTTTCTTGAACCTGCTGTCACAGCACATTTAATATTATTCTGTATCTTCCTAAATGTACTTAGTTCAAACACCTATTGCAGGCAGCCCATCACTGGCTCCTGACTGAAGTCAGTAGTTCCAAGCACTTCACCATGGATTAAGCACTTCACAATGACAAAAGGAGCAAAAGGAGTGATAGTTAACTGCAACATAGCTATAGAACCATGAAAGAGCTAGAGTTGGAAAGGACCTTAGGATCATCTCCATCCAGTACATTAAAAATAAGGTTTTCAGCTGTGTGATCACAGTTATCAAGCCATTTAAATACTCAGACTTGTGCAACACTTTTTGTACAACATCTGGATTGCTGGTACATGAATGATATAAGTCTGTATCATCCACATTTCATAATCAGAAACCCAGAGACTGAAACAGACTGGTCTGGGGAAACATTATGAGTAAATTAAGTCCAGCCCAAACATTTCCCTTTAAAATTCCTTGGGGTCTCCCTCTGAGCCAAGTTGAATCTATAGAAGTATTAAAAAAAAAAAAAAAAGTAATTTGCTTTATGACACAGAAATACTGTATGTGAAGTACTGTCATGGGTTCAGCAGTAGCAGTCATTTTTCTCCTTCTTAGTAGCTGGTGCTGAGCTATGTTTTTGAGTTTTGGTCTGGGAACAGCACTGATAATACCAGTGTTTTCAGTTACTGCTTGGTAATGTTTTGGTCTGACCAAGGACTTTCTGAGTCTCATGCTCTGCCAGGGAGGAGGGGAAGCCAGGAGGAAGCAGAGACAGGACACCTGACCCAAACTGATCAAAGAGGTATTCCATACCACAGCACGTCATGCCCAGGATGCAAAAATGGAGGGCAGAGACCTGGAAGGGTGGAGGTGCACTGCTTGGTTGGGCTGGGTATAGACGGCGAGCGATTGCATTCTTTTTCCTTGTATTTTTCTTGTTGTTATTATTATTGTTGGTAGCAGTAGTGGTCTTGTGTTATACTTTAGTTACTAAACTGTTCTTATGTCAACCAGTGGGAGTAGCATTCTTTTGATTCCCCTCCCCATCCACCCAGGAGTGGGGGGAAGAAAGAGGTGGGAGTGAGTGAGTGAGAAAACTGCATGGCTGAGAGGCTTAAACCATGACAAGCACAAAAAATATTTCCCCTCAGTACTGCAAAGTTCTGGGATAAAACTGGAATATTATGTTTAACTTTGAGTACTGTGCTTCAGAAAAGGTGGGCACTAATTAGAGAAAGTTCAGAAGAGAGCAGAATAGTAATAAGCAATCCCTAAAAAAAATTCCCAGAAGAAAAGACTGAATTAGTTGAGTTTCCTTTATTTAGAGTGGAGGAAACTTGAGGAGACCAAAAATAGCAATGTTCGTATATTGTAAAGGTTTTCACAAAAAGTAAGGCTCTGCATACCTATGAGGAACAAAACATAAAGGACTGAGTTAAAATTTAAGAAAAATGAAATTACCTGGAAGGCAGGTTAAGCACTGGAATAAGGGGTAACGGGTTCAAACTTAAACAGGGGAAGTTTAGATTGGATATGAGGAAGAAATTCTTTACTGTAAGGGTGGTGAGGTGCTGGAATGGGTTGCCCAGGGAAGTTGTGAATGCTTCATCGCTGGTGGTGTTCAAGTCCGGTTTGGACCTAGCCTTGGACGGCATGGTTTAGTGCGAGGTGTCCCTGCGCATGGCAGGGGGGTTGGAACTAGATAATCTTAAGGTCCTTTCCAACCTAACTATTCTCTGATTCTATGAATGACTGGATTCTGTTAAAAACAAGACAATAATTTACCAGTTTCAGTTTCTGTGTATGGGAGCACCAAGCTGGGGTAGATAAATTTGTAAGGTGTCCATCCCCATGAATTATTCTCTATTTGTTTACGATTCCAGAGTCAATCATGCCCTGTGCTTTACTAAGATTTAATACACAGGGTTTATAAATGCATTAATGTATGTGTATTCAAAGTAAGTAGCAGAAGAATCCAAAGCCTCTAAGAAAAATTAGAGCAATTAATAAGTAACTTAATAAAATTAAACATTTATGTGGGTTGAATATTAATTAAAAATCCCTAATTTTGGAAAATGTGGGTAATCACTGTGTAAGAAAATGTCATGGGTTCAGCAGCAGCAGCCATTTTTTCTCCTTCGTAGTAGCTGGTGCAGTGCTGTGTTTTCGATTTTTAGTCTGGGAACAGCGCTGATAACACCGATGTTTACAGTTGTGGCTTAGAATGTTTTGGCTCGACAAAGGACTTTCTGAGTCTCATGCTCCACCAGGGAGGGGGGGAAGCCGGGAGGAGGCAGAGACAGGACACCTGACCCAAACTGACCAAAGAGCTATTCCATACCACAGCACGTCATGCCCAGGATGGAGAGCAGAGAGCAGAGACCCGGAAGGGTGGGGGGATGCACTGCTTGGTCGGGCTTGGTTTTAGGTGGTGAGAATTGTATTCTTTCCTTGTATTTGCCTTGTCATTATTATTATTGGTGGTAGCAGTAGTGATTTGTGTTATACTTTAGTTACTAAACTGTTCTTATCTCAACCTGTGGGAGTTGCATTCTTTTCGATTCTCCTTCCCATCCCTCCGGGAGCGGGGGGAAGAAAAAAAGGGGAAAGTGAGGGAGAGAATGAGCTGCGTGGTTAGAGAGGCTTAAACCACGACAGAAAAGAAAGCCAATAGTGGTTTATAACTTGGGCCTAGTTTATGTATTGCCCTTTAAGCATAGCTTCCTAGAGAACGAGAATAGTCCATTCCAATGGGCAAAATGTCAAGCAGGCATGGCAGAAAGCAGGCATGGATGAACATGGTGCTTCCTGACTGAGCTGAGACTTGAAAAGGAAATACACAGATGGTGAAAACAGAAATAGGCTACATGGGAGGCATACAAAGGCACTGCCTACTGATGTAGAAATGGAGTAAGGAAAGCCAGAGCTTAGCTGGAGCTGATGCCAGCAAAGGAGGTGAAGGGCAACATGAAAGGTTTCTCTAAGTACACTGTCAGAAGAGAGGTTAGGGACTTAGTGGGGCAAAGGACCTGGTGATAAAGGTAGCGGAAAAGGACTTTTTCAAAAGGCTTTATTCTTTGATTTTATGACTCCAAAGTTCTGAACATATTCAGTAAATCAAGGAATTTGTTGAATTACTAAACAAAGTTAAACCAGAACACTATTTTAAAAGAAATCAAGCTGATACCATTAAATTAAAGTGAGAAAACTAATACCTGAATGTAAAAAAAAAAAAAAACCCAAACTAAACCAAACCAAACCAAACAAAACATAGCAATAGAAGTCCATGTTAGAAAAGTAAAGTAAAATTATGCATAGCATAGCAAAATTTTATATTCAATCATAGAATATAGATTTCATCTGGAAGTCTTCTAACGTAACCTCCTTCCTCTTTTAGTGCCAAGCCTAACCTGCGTGTTAAAGCAGGATTCTCAAGGCTTTCTATGGTGAAGTTCTGGAAATCAGCAATTATGAGCAGCCCACAGCCACTTTAGGATACCTGTTCAAGGGATTAGTAATTGCCAAGGTATTTTTTTTAACTCATAGATACTCGGAATTTTATTTGCTACAAATTGTCACCTATGCCCTTATGCTGTGTGCCTCTGAGAAGAGTCTGGTTGCATCTTCTTTATGTCCCTTTAGGTAGTGGAAGATTACAGTTAGGGACCTTTTCTCTCTTTAGTGCTTCCTTCTGTAGTCTAAACATGAATCTCCATTCATCCAACCTCTTCTTGTACATTGTGCCATTCATCTCCCTAACCAGCTTAGTAACCCCCCTAACTGGACTTGTTCCAGTATTTTGTCACTCATAATATCATGAGGGACCGAAACAGAGGACAGTATTCAAGATAAAGCTTCACAGATACTGAACAGGAGAGGAAAAACTCTTTTGCCAGCATTCTTGCTAATGCAGTCAAAAAGCTGGTGAACCTTCATCACCACAGCAGTGCGCTGCAGCCTCATATTCAACTTGTTCTTGACCAGAACCCATAGATCCCTTTTTCTTTTTTCCTACAGATATGCTTTGTACCTGGTCGTCACCAGCATATATGAATAAAGGAGGAGTTTTCTTTGCTGAACTTGGAAACATATGGTATATTTTTTCCTGACTGATTCCGAAATGCCTGGATCTCATCCAGTATTTTAAAAGCCAAGAAAATAGGAAATAAGCTTAGGCAAAAATGCTATCAAATGTAGTTAATTAAGTAACATATCTGGAATGTTTATCGTTAAATGTCTAAACATTGTTTGTATCGAAATAAGAAATCAGAACTTTATTACAAGTTAATAGGAGTCATATGCTTCAAATAGACACACCTTTTCCTACAGCATTGTTAAGACTTGATAGCATGTGCAAGCTGGGTAAATTGCACCAGCATTTTTATCAATTAGCAAATTAAATCATATTAAAATCACTGGCAAACTGCCTTTCTAATATTTTTGCTACCTTGGCTTTTCCCCTTTCCTCTCTGTAAATGTTTTTGGTATGAGGCTACGTTGTTATGTGCCAGCACAGTAGTTCCCTCAGTCCTTGAAGTGCAGACACATGTTGGCACTTACTCATCTCTAATTTTGTCAGAGCACTTCACTTTCTCTCACAGCATTCTTTCTGGCACAGATCTTTGCCAGCTACTGACATAAAAACAACTGGGGAAGAAAAAAAAAGCAATAAAATTACTTTCAGAGGCAATCCCTGTCCGAAGCACTACTTGACTATAACCCTTGCCAGATATTGTCTCTTCTGGCTGCAGACATCTACATGGGAAACCTGCTGGTTTTGTTGCTGCTGTCATTCATTTCAGGGCACCAGCTGTCCTTTAAAGAATGTTCATTCAAGCCAATTGCTTGTGTTAAGCTAGTTAGGAGAAGCAGTGCAGCTGCAATCAAAATGGCCCTGATTTGGTTTTCAAAAGTTTGTACACGTATGTGAACTGATATTTGAGATGCACAGAGGTTTGAAAAGAATCACAATTAAAGTAAAACATCTACTTTAAAAAGGATCCATGTATACTGTCCAAGAGAAATGGTATTCAGACCTTTCTGTCAAATACAAGATACTAAAATATCCTAGAGCCTGGCTTTGCCTTCTCTACACTTTCTTTTCAGGTATTTACATTCATTGACAAGATTCCCCCATGGTCCTTCTCTGCCCAAAAATCTACAGCTCTCAACTTCTTTTTGTATGACAAATGCTCCAATCTCTTAATCAGCTTTGTGGCCCCTCGTTGAACTTATTCCACATCTCTCTTGTACTAGGGAACCCAAGCCTGGACACAGCACTCCAGGTGTGTCTCACCGTTGCCACTGGCACTGCTCTGCCTAAGGCAACCCAGGACTCTGCCAGCTCATGTGTAACCTTGTCTACCACAGTCTCCAAGAGCTTCTCTGCAAAGCTGCTTTCAACATAGTTATCTCCCCCCAGCCTATAATGGTATATCTGTTTATTCCTCACCTGAGTTCCTTTTCTTCAGCTTCACTCAGAAGTAACTAATATTTTTTTATCGTATGAACAGTGTGTATATATATATTCTGCACTCATTTTTCTTAGACACTTTCACAATGTATGATACCTTGAAAGATTCACCTAAAGGATCAGGCACTGACAGCTGTTTGAACTACAGGTCTTGTATATGCCAACAGTTTTTCAAAATAGCTACGTTATTTTAGGGAAAAGATGTCTGGATATACATGACATACAAGGCATATTTTATGGTGATGTAAATAGTCTATGCAGAATCTGGAGTTAAAAATCAAAATCAAAACCAGATAACCTAATTTTGAATGGAAAGGGGGATTAAAAGTTAATGTTTTGCAAAATCTCTAGTTTCTCATGGTGAGTCTCCTGCACAGACTTTTTACTGATCTATGATTATAAAAATTAATTTGTTGTATTTACACCACTCAGAGAATTTCATACAACAGGAACACACAGGCTAGTGTGTTCTTGAGTACTTATTAATTCAGTATTATAGAATGTAGGGTGGGTTTTAATACAAATTAGCAAAAAATTCCTATAGAAAATAACACAATCCTTTCAGTCAGCTGCCTACATGTTACTTACAATGCAGTTGCCTATATGTTTGAATTGCCAAGTTTTCAGCATGTTTCATGGGTAATTCTCATCTTCTACAACAGTCAACAATCACTAGCTATAAAAAAAATAAATCTTATTTTGCCACAACTCTGAACAAAAAAAGTACTAGTACAGTATTTTCCTGCTACTCTGGGGAAGAAAAGGAGGGAAAGGTCTGACAAAAAAATTAGCTAGCTCAATGAAAGTATTTGGCAGCAAGGAATTGACAAATGTGAACACCCTGTATTTTAGTGAATATTTTGAATTACTACTTACTGCATGAGAGAGATTTTCAAACACTCAACTTTCTGTTAGAGTTGAAGGAAAAACTCAGTATTGTTAAAACTGTTGCACAAATTAGCTAAATGACCTATTACATTGCCTACTAGAGATTTTCCTTCTCTACTCCTGTTTTTCAGTAACAACTTTGGGGAAATCATATCTATCTTTATATTCAAATTAAAATGTGAATGCTGTAATTTACATAACGACATAAAATACTGTTCGCCTTTTCATTTGCATCTTAGTCTAGGATAGAAACACAAGTATGAGAGCTCTATGAGACATGTTATACTCTGATAACAAATGTGTCAAAATTGTCTGGTGGTATCCTTGAAATTAGCCTTGGTTATAAAAAGTCTTAGTTTACACATTGCTGGTCCAGGCTTACTCCTCTTGAAAATTTTTGAAAGACTTCAGGTTTCTTTTTTGCTATCAGAGTTAGTGGGAATGCACTGTAGATTACACAGTTAAATTGCACCTAGACCTTAATTTTCTTTTTCTTCTTTTTTTTTTTTTTCATGGTAATGTCTTTGAGAGTTTTGAACGCTAACTTCTCAGAAGAGATGAAAAACTTCAATTAATTCAGAAATGTTGAGGATATAATATGTGAGAAATATCTCCAGAAGCATGTTATTCATAATGTTCACAGACAATTCTTCTCTGTGGGTGTTTTATTACTTTTATATGTATTTTATCCAAACCCTGTTGATTATTGATCAGACTGCTGAAGCATTTCAAGATACAGCTACATTTCTCTCAGGAGAGTATTTTCATCTTCTAATAAACACAGCTCCTGCAGTCCACTTCTTGCTAATATAAAAGGATTTTTACACATGAAACTAAATTACAATCTTCACTGAAAACTGCCAGATAAGGTTAGGATCTTCCACATGAGACACTACTAAAGATTAATTTACAAAATTAATGCAAAAATCTTGTGTACTCACAATGATTTTCAAGCCTGGGCAATTTTATTTTATACTTTCAGAGTTCAGTCTGGAGACAAAGAACGCTACTGATCTTTCCTAAAAATAAAAAATGGTATTTTTTTTACAGCTGCACAGCACATCAATCTAACCTCAGAAGTCTTCCTACTTCATTAACAGTGCACTGCTTTAGAACATTTACATATCATCTTAGAAACTAATTTAATAACAGAAAAAGAAGAGTAAACATTCATAGCTATAAATATGCAATTAAAAAATTCTTGCAAATATGGTTAATGTAAGTTAAACCCACATTTTTCATTTTGCAATAAGTAAATAATGGAAAGTTAATATATTTCTCTGATTTTCATATTTTTTATTTTGAATACTGAGCCAGCTCCTCAAAGTCAGTGAAATTATTTCAATATCTGAGTGTTTGCTCTTTTTTTGCTATTAAAGTAATATCAGCCCTGCACCAGCTGCTTTATTGAAAAGATAGATATAAAGGTTCTTACTTTAAAGCACGGTATAACATGTGGCTTCTGCCTTCCAATCAGATAAAGTAAGCAATCCAGCTAACTAGAACAATTAAGTCACAATATTTTCCTTTGGGTGCCAAAATTTTATTTTGTAAAACTCTGAGTAAAACACCGGACTTTCCAACAAAGTATTTGAGGATTCTGGGAGATAAATAGCACATAATTTTGTACACATTAAAGAAAACATCTCACACAAAGTTAATTCCACAGTTATATGAAAGAGGCATTGAAAGCCTTCTGAGAGTTTTATTCAGCTGCAAATCATGTTATCAGTAGATTGGCTGAGTAAAGGGAAAGACATAGAGTTTATTAAGACCCTTCCTTGAGCAAAGGAAAAAAAAGGTAAAAAAAAAAAAAAAAAAAAAAAAGAGAAGAAAAAGAGATCAAACACTTGGAAATCTACAACCTTTAAAAGAGAGTAAGATCATTTTGAACATGAACAGGAAGTAAAAGCATTAATACATCACATTTTGAGACTTCTGGACAGATTTCTGACTAAAATGTTACATTAGCAGATACAAATGCTTTCTGACATTTGCACCAAAGGCCTTCCCATTTTCCCATCAATATTAAATCATTAGATGGAACAGTCAACATGTTCCTACTGAAAACAAGCATATAGAAGCACTGAGGTTGGAAAAGACTTTTAAGGTCATTGAGTCCAACCATTAGGCTGGTATTGCCAAGACCACCACTAAGCCATGTTCCTAAGCAGCACGTCTACATGGCTGTTAAATACCTCAAGGGATGGTGACTCTACCACTTACCTGGGCAACTTGTTTCAGTGGTTGATAACCCATTTAGGAAAGAAAGTTTTCCTAATATCCAGTCTAAAGCTCCCCTGGTGCAGTCTGAGGCCATTTCTCCTCATCCTATCACTTGTTACTTGGGAGATTCAATTCACCTGGAAAGTGTATGATAAGATACTTTTACATAATAGACATGAGAACTATGCTGATATAATACTGGACACGTGAATACACAGATGTGGGAGGACACAAACCACCAAGAGCTGCTGAGACACCACCTTGAGTTACCATAGGAAATACAACCCTTTGCAACAATTTCTTTGAATGCTCTTTCACCCCTCTGTTCACAATTTCCTCAAAACAGAAGTTAGGGTTCTATGGCTCTCTTAGTGATGTAAATATTTCATTATATGGTTCACTGGGTCTAGAAGTAAAGGCAACTTTTTATTCAAAAACTCATGTATGCATGTACTACACAGTGAGTTGTCCTCTAGGCAATCTATTAGAGATATATTTACTTATTCTACAATACTCAATTATACAAAATTTAAAGAATATAATCTATTTAATTTTATACCTTCAGATACTCCAGTGGATTTGTGGCAATAACAACATTCACAGAATAATTATAACTGCAGATGTGCAGTAACTGTACATGCTATCGTGTTCTAGAGTTATTATTTTGTTAATAACTATACCACAGTTTGGATTTTCTTCCAAAAAAATCAGTTAGATATCTGCAATATATAAATTAATTGAAAAAAATAATTTATATTAAGTTTGTGTCATCTTAAATCAGTGTAATTGTGACATACTTAAAGAAGCATTATTTCAATTTAAACTTGCACTGCATACAGTACTTTGAGATTGCTAATTCTTAAGCTTTCTTCATAAAAGAATTTATAGAAGTTCTCTCTCATTTTCTGGTACACATAAAATTGGATTATTTTTTCCCACTGGATATTTGTCATAGATTTCCTTTTTAAATAATTGAACAGCAGCATATGTCCAAGTGCAGTAAGTTATTTTACAGCCATTCATGTTCTTTCAATTCCATTTAAAATATCTGAAAGATCATTTGAAAATAATCAGACTTAACACTGCTGCTAAGTCGCCATCCAGCCCCAAAAGCAGAATCAGCTAATCATAAAACATTTTTGCTAGATGAATAGCTTAAATGCACATTGCATAGTCACTTTTTCTATGATTTCTTTTAATCTTTTTGATACGGGTTAAGCTTTTCCCCAGAAACTTTGGATCTTATTTCTTTCTTTTCATGAAAGAAATATCATGAGCAGCTCAATGTCTCTCCTTGTCTAAACAGTGAAATGAACCATTTAAAAGAACTTTTTATCTTATGAGAATTCTACAAGTTTCAAATCCAAATAGATTATGAGGTTCACTACTACTGTTGCTGTCTAATGAATGAATATTACCTGTCAAAAGAATGCATAATTTAAAAAACACAGAATAATCTGTTATTTCTCCAGAAGATAAAAAACATTAATTTCTGATGATGATAACACTACACCTGTTTCTACAACTGAACTCAAGGAGCAGTCCTAAGTAGCATTTGCAGGAACTAAAGAAGCTTCCTTGCAACGAATTTCTTTTCTGATACATAAAACAAACCCTGGGGATGACCCAGATCCATATTGCAAATTGGAAAAAAAAAATCTCTTGTGTTCTTGGTGGATGGAATTCTATTGTATCAGTGAGAAAGTAGGTAGAATTCAAACTACAAAACATTATTGTGACCTGAAGCAATGTCTTTAAGGGATGGACCAGACCACTTCATGTCACTTCCCATCTCTTCCATCAGCATAGGAAGATAATGATGTAGAAGAATAAATTAAGTAGCTTGACTTTAATTCATTACAAAGGAATGATAGAATTAAGTGGCAAGTCTCATAATTTATTTATAACAGCTTGTCCCCTAGAACAATTTCTGCCTAATATCTGGATGTTGGTTTCATGCTCTTAACTCACAGACATAAACTCACGATTTCTATGAATACCGGAGTCCCAGTTCAGGATCATAAGAAAAGAAAGAGAGGAAAAAAGAAAAAAATTAGAATCTATGTGAAAGTTTAGACCTTCACTTCTCTCCCAGAACTCTATGTCTCCACAGGTTACAGGCTATTTCTGGCACACCTCAGTGGGTGGTTACTACAAAAAAACTGGTTTTGGACATGTTGACTATATTAATATCTGCATCATAGATTTTAAATTCCTCCATTTCATTGATTTTTTTTTAATAAGCTTGGCAAATGTTTATGCTCAGAAGAAAACTAAACTTTTTTTAACCTGCTTTGGCAACATATGAAGGAAAATGTCTTCATTATTCCTCTAAAACTTATAGCTGGTTGCCCCCTGAAATGTAATGTCTCCTATTTCATTGAACCAGGTTTCAGTGGGTAGGCTCACTGGATTTTCAGCTCCACATGCAAATTTCAGAATCCCATAAGACTGAGAGTTCTAAGAGTGCCAAAACATTTTTTTTCTTCTGTTCTTCTACCCTACTAAGCGTTCTTCCAGACCAAACTCAAATTTTACTTTCAAAGAAAGAAAACCCTGCTGATCAGATAAGCTTCATTAATCACGAGGCGAAATGTATGTATATAATTTTACAGATTTTATTACACTCTTTTGAGTCTATAAAATGATGATGCATAGTGCACACCAGAATGATGATCAGCCTGGTTGGCATCTGAGGGACAAGTATGTTTAAGAATTTCTCCTCATAAATAAATCATAGAATCATAGAATAGTTAGGGTTGGAAAGGACCTTAAGATCATCTAGCTCCAACCCCCCTGCCAGGGGCAGGGACACCTCACACTAAACCATGCTACCCAAGGCTCTGTCCAACCCAGCCTTGAACACCACCAGCGAGGGAGCATTCACAGCTTCCCTGGGCAACCCATTCCAGTGCCTCACCACCCTTACAATAAAGAATTTCTTCCTCATATCCAATCTAAACTTCCCCTCTTTAAGTTTGAACCCATTACCCCTTGTCCTATCACTACAGTTCCTCATGAAGAGTCCTTCCCCAGCATCCCTATAGGCCCCCTTCAGATACTGGAAGGCCGCTATGAGGTCTCCACACAGCCTTCTCTTCTCCAGGCTGAACAGCCCCAACTTTCTCAGCCTATCTTCATACGGGAGGTGCTCCAGTCCCCTGACCATCCTCATAGCCCTCCTCTGGACTTGTTCCAACAGTTCCATGTCCTTTTGATGTTGAGGACACCAGAACTGACCACAATACTCCAAGCGAGGTCTCGCAAGAGCAGAGTATTGGGGCAGGATCACCTCCCTCGACCTGCTGGTCATGCTCTTTTTGATGCAGCCCGGGATACGGTTGGCTTTCTGGGCTGCAAGCGCAGTGTTTTCAGTTACTGCTTGGTAATGTTTTGGTCTGATCAAGGACTTTTTCAGTCTCATGCTCTGCCAGGGAGGAAGGGAAGCCGGGAGAAAGCAGAAACAGGATACCTGAACCAAACTGACCAAGAAGGTATTCCATACCACAGCACGTCACGGACAGGATGTAAAAACTGGGGATAGGAACCCGGAAGAGTTTAGTTCATGGCTCGGTCATCGGGTGGTGAGCAGTTGTATCCCCTTCCCTTGTTTTTTCCTTGTCATTATTATTACTGGTGGTAGCAGTAGCGGTTTGTGTTATACCTTAGTTACTGGACTGTTCTTATCTCAACCCCTGGGAGTTACATTCTTTCGATTCTTCTCCCTATTCCCCCTCCCCTCGGAGTGGGGGAGAAGAAAAGGGAGCGAGTGAACAGGCTGTGTGATTTACAGCATAAACCACGACACATGTTCAAGGTACCCATACCCCTGGCTGTGGCACCACCCTTCTAACCATTTATTAATCTGGTTAATTCTCCTAGCCTTTTTAAGGTCCTGCCCTGTATCCTGGAGAACTGATGAAAAGACAATCTGAGCTCTGGAGCCCCCAGCCATCTCTCCCAGAGCTCTGTAGTCCTTCCTCATGTTGTCCGGGTGTCGTGGTTTAAGCCTCTCTAACTCACACAGTCTCTCTCTCACTCACTTCCCTCTCTTTCTTCCCCCCGCTCTAGAGGGATGGGAAGGAGAATCAAAAAGAATGCAACTCCCACAGGTTGAGGTAAGAACAGCTTAGTAACTAAAGTATAACACAAATCACTACTGCTACCACCAATAATAATAATGACAAGAGAAATACAAGGAAAGAATAGACTTGCTCACCACCTAAAACCCAGCCCAACCACGCAGTGCACCCCCCCACCCTTCCGGGTCTCTGCTCTCTGCTTTACATCCTGGGTATGACGTGCTGGGGGAAGGAATAACCTCTTTGGTCAGTTTGGGTCAGGTGTCCGGTCTCTGCTTCCTCTTGGCTTCCCCTCCTCCCTGGCAGAGCATGAGGCTCAGAAAGTCCTTGGTCAGACCAAAACATCACTAAGCAGCGACTGAAAACACTGGTGTTATCAGCACTGTTCCCAGGCCCAAAATCAAAAACACAGCACTACACCAGCTACCAAGAAGCAGAAAAATGACTGCTGCTGCTGAACCCATGACAATATCCACCCCTTATTCCATATCATTCACGTCATGCTCAGATCCCACATTTTCAATATACCATCACATGTATATATATACATGCACATGCACATATATACATCCACATGCACACACAGAGGGAGAGAGATAATCCCTCAGTGCATGGACCAATCCTTATAAAGCTGATGAGTCCATCCAGTCCATGATATCGGGCTCCATCTCTTGGAACAGCCTTTCAGAGCAGAGGAGGCTGCGTGCAGTGTTCACACTCATTAATAACCTGGGCCACAGTGTCCATTGCTAAGTCCACCCCTCGATCATGAGTCCATCTGTATGCTGCATCTCTGCCGTGATGGTCTGAGGTGTCATGGGCCCACCAGGCTCAAAGTAATTCACCCTCCCCTTCAGCAGGTTCTGCAGCTTGTTGCTGGGGACTCCATACAGCTGCCTTCCATCTCCAATGCTTCCAAAGCACTGGAGGGGCCCAGTGGACTAGATACTCACCCATACTCTCCCACACACCCTGCCACTCATGACTGTCCATGCTTGGAGAAAATCTCTTGGTCATCCTACATTGTTGTCTAACCCCAGACAAGGCCCACATCCCACTCTGCTTAACTCTGGGTACCAGACAAAATGGTTTTGGGTAAAACACACTCTGTATGCATGCCAACACTGTGATCCCCATCACCATCAGCAGGCAGGTCTCAAGGGTACCCGAGGGCCATTCAAACCCTTCAGAACTCTCAAATGAGGCTGCTGTGCTTGTCACTGGGGCTGGTGTAGCTGCTGTGCTTGCCGGCTCTCTCACCACCAGCTGCTCTTTGTCTGAGTCCAGATCTTCCTCCTCTGCCTTGCTGGGAAGTGCTGCATGGTCTCCTGCATCCTCCTGGGGCTTGGGTTCACATGGCTCTGCAGGCAGCTGCCAGGGATGCTCTTGCCTGCCGCAAGGCTGGGCTCAGCTGCAGGGCTTGGCTTTTCCACAGCCCCCTCCCGCTGCTTGGCAGCTGCCGGGCTGGGCTTGGCAGGGGGCTCAGCTCCTGGTCCCCAGGGCCGTGCTCCTGGGTCGTTTCGGCTGCTGGTGGCTCCCGGTGCCGCCCTCCCTCTGCTTCCCACAGCTTCACGAAGACAGAGTTGAGGATGAGGGCCAGGACAGTGAAGAGCAGCTGGACACCCAGGTACAAGTCCACGTTCACTTCCACATCTGCCCCCCCCTGCTTCTGGAGCCCGCCCGTATTACAAGCCATTCTAATAAAAAATAATGAAATAAGAACGGTAACCCAAAACCCATATCCGAAAAATGCTAAGATAACAAATACCGGCTGTAAGTAAGGTACAACAGGCTGAAACCATGAACTCAAGAGAACCAAGAGCAACAACTTTGAGAGCCAATAAATCAACATTGTGACGAGTGGCTATTAATCCTGTTGTTATTCCAACCCTTTGTGTCCCACGTTGGGTGCCAAAAAGAACTGTCGTGGTTTAAGCCTCTCTAACTCACGCAGTCTCTCTCTCACTCACTCCCCCTCTTTCTTCCCCCCACTCCCAGAAGGACGGGAAGTTGATTCAAAAAAAATGCAACTCCCACAGGTTGAGATAAGAACAGTTTAGTAACTAAAGTATAAAACAAACCACTACTGCTACCACCAATAGTAATAATGACAAGGCAAATACAAGGAAAGAATACAATTGCTCACCACCCAATGTCAAACCCGACCACGCAGTGCACCCCCACCCTTCTGGGTCTCTGCTCTCTGCTTTACATCCTGGGCATGACGTGCTGGGGGATGGAATAACCTCTTTGGTCAGTTTGGGTCAGGTGTCCTGTCTCTGCTTCTTCCTGGCTTCCCCTCCTCCCTGGCAGAGCATGAGGCTCAGAAAGTCCTTGGTCAAACCAAAACATTATCAAGCAATTACTGAAAACACTGTTGTTATCAGCACTGTTCCCAGGCCAAAAGTAAAAAAAACACACCAGCTACCAAAAGGAGAAAAATGACTGCTGCTGCTGAACCCATGACACCGGGCTACTGCTATCTATATCAGTAGTACCCACATGGATCACTAGAAGTGGCTAGTAGTCAGTGGTACTGACTAGAGCAGGCAGCTTCTCTGCAACATCCTTGATCCAAGCCCCTGGTAAGCAACACACCTCACTTGAGACTGGGTCTGGCCGACAGATGGGTGCCTCTGTTCCTTTCAGAGTACAGCCCCCTACTACTACGACCCGCTGTGTTTTCTTGGCAGCACCAGTAGTGATCTTCTTTAGCAGTGCATCAGTCAGTTGTTCCTGGTGGGAGTGTGTTTCCTCATCAGCCCCCTGCAGGACAGCAAAACAGTTCTGGGTGGTGACAACAGATTTAGGAGGAAGCCCCTTGCTTTTAATTGTCCTCTTCCTCCTTTTTTTGTTGTTTTTTTGTTTTTTTTTTTTTTCCCTATTACTGTTTCCCAGCTTCCTGGGTTAACCACTGTCATGGGTTCAGCAGCAGCAGTCATTTTTCTGCTTCTTGGCAGCTGGTGCAGTGCTATGTTTTTGATTTTCAGCCTGGGAACAGCGCTGATAACACCAGTGTTTTGGTTACTGCTTAGTGATGTTTAGGTCTGGCCAAGGACTTTCCGAGTTTCATGCTCTGCCAAGGAGGAGGGGAAGCCAGGAGGAAGCAGAGACAGGACACCTGACCCAAACTGACCAAAGAGGTTATTCCATACCACAGCACATCATGCCCAGGATGTAAAGACGGAGTGCAGAGACCCAGAAGGGTGGGGGGTGCACTGCGTGGTCGGGCTTGGTTTTAGGTGGTGAGCAGTTGTATTCTTTCCTTGTATTTGCCTTGTCATTATTATTATTGGTGGTAGCAGTAGTGATTTGTGTTATACTTTAGTTACTAAACTGTTCTTGTCTCAACCTGTGGGAGTTGCATTCTTTTTGATTCTCCTTCCCATCCCTCCGGGAGCAGGGGAAGTGAGTGGGGGAAGTAAGTGACAGAGAGAGTCTGCATGAGTTAGTCTTAAACCACGACAGCCTTCTTCTTTCCTGCATGAGTGGCAGTAGATGCTTGAGGCCCCCGCACAGTCCGGTCCTGGAGCAAGCAGGGCTGCTTCCTCACAGCTACCCTGACACCTTTCCGCCTAGTAACAGTTTCTTGCAGCTCAGCCACCTGCTGCAAGATGATCTCCACCAGGGAGCGCAGAGTGCAGCCCTGCCCATTGTGCACCCTCCTCTCAGGAGAGCAGTGCAGGCACTCTCTGCACTCGGAGCTCTGCACTACAGCTTCCCCTCTCATTGGCTCTGTCTGGGTGCCAACACCGGCCACCGCCGGGGCATCCAGAGCAGAGCTCCCAGACCGGACCCTGGTCGTACAGCGAGTGCTCACCATCCCTCTCACCTGCCCGCATGAATTGCTGCACAAACTGCCTCGAACCCGCCCTGGTCGTTCTCGCTCCCTGGGCAGCTTTTTAACTACTCAGGGCTGGCGCTGCTCCTCCTTGCTCCCCCCCCGCCTCTGAGCCAGCTCCTCGCGTCTGCTGAGCTGCCGGCTCCTGGGCAAGCCCTGTGGAGGATTTGAGGTTCCCTCGGTGCCAGTTGCTGCTCCGAGTTGAAGCTTCTGGATGCCAAGCCTCCCTCTGATCAGGCGCTGCAGGCGTCCCCTCTCGAGGCAGTCATCTCAGCAATGGGCTGGAAATGGTGACAAAGTGGGTTTTTTTGGACAACAAAAAAGTCTTTGCAAAGGAAAGATTATTGTCTTGCTTTGCACATGAATAGCTGTGGTTTAAGCCCAGCTGGTAACTCAGTATCATGCAGCTGTTTGTTCACACACACCCCCCCCCCCTTCCTCCACCCAACTCCTGGAATCAAAAAAAGAATGTAACTCCCATGGGTTGAGATAAGAACAGGCCAGTAACAAACACAAATCA
This sequence comes from Ara ararauna, assembly GCA_028858755.1. NCBI lineage: Eukaryota > Metazoa > Chordata > Aves > Psittaciformes > Psittacidae > Ara > Ara ararauna. The sequence continues at coordinate 24,559,076 of CM054376.1, forward strand.
CTACTGCTACCACCAATAAACATAATCATAAGGGAAATAACAGGGGAAGAGAATAAAACCACTCACCACCCGCCGACCAATACCCAGCCCAACCAAGCAGTGATCTGGCCCTTCTGGGTAACTGCCCCCAGTTTATGTAGTGGGTATCACATGCTGCGGTATGGAATACCTCTTTGGTTAGTTTGGGTCAGGTGTCTTGTCTCTGCTTCCTCCCAACTTCCGCTCCTCCCTAGCAGAGAATGAAACTCAGAAAGTCCTTGGTCAGACTAAACATTACTGAGCAGCAACTGAAAACATCGCTGTTATCAGCGCTGTTCCCAGCTTGAAAGCCAAAACCACAGCACTGCACCAGCTACTAAGAAGGAGAAAAATGACTGCTACTGCTGAACCCAGGACAACAGTTTCACTGCTTTTAAAAATTATTATGTTTGGGTTGTTTTTTTCTGTTTTCAACCACATTTTTAATTATCTCCAACCACTGGAGTGATAATAGATGTTTGAGTTTGGTTTTATTTTATGAAAATTACCAGGGAGGTAGGAACATTTTCATGTCTTTCACAACATTTTACATTACTTGTGCATGAGTCTTATTTTTTTATTTGGATCTTTCACTGTCAAAATATTTATTTGGATTTATTAAATAACAGATGATGGTAACATTTGCATATGCAGCAAAAATGTAGCCTTGGAAACTGTAATGAGCATAAATTAAACATAGCTCTGAAAGCAAAAGACGGCTACTTTGCATAATTCCTGCAGCACTTTAAAATGATGGTCCAGTTAATCAATGATGAGTTGCAGACTAAATCTTGTATTAATATGTGTAACATGTACATTAATAGCAAATTGGAACATTGCAATGAATGTTACTACAATAAATACCATGAATTAATGAATAGGACATTATTATTTTTTTACAGTTTCTGATCAAATGGTGGGTTCTGTGGATTAAAAAATCTGTTAATCCTTCAGTGTCATAGACCATCATGTTGAAATAATGCATATTTCCAAAGTGTAATGTTTATCTTTGGCACTGACAGAATTGAGATTGAGTTAGATATTAAGCAGGGACTTTAGAAACTAAGAATTTTGAGGAAGTGAAAATTAATCATAATGTCATAGCAAAATCAAGTGTGGTAAAGGAATGGTGAAGTCAGTACCAAGCAAGAGCCCTTTCAGGGAGAAAGTGCAGTCAGTAGCTGTGCTTTAATTTTAATTTTTAGACAATTCAATATGGGACAGTTTTAGTCTTTCTACTAATTCTTTCTCCCTTACAGAAAATGAAAAAGAATTGCAAAAGGAAGAAAGGAAAAACAAAAAAAGAAAAAAGGAAAAAAGAAAAGAAAGTGGTAAGGGAAAGAGAGAAAATGAAAGGGGAAAGCAAAAACAAGAACATTGTCCATTATTTTTTCATAATTTCAAAATAACTTTATTATAGAACTCTGGATTTCTTTTCCTAGAGATAAAAACCAAAGAAACAACCTTAAACCAAATGTCGTTATTTTTTTCTTATCTGAATTGGGAGAGATGAAAATACTGAAATTACCTTAAAGGCTATAGAAAACATTTAAAAAATTGTAGAAAAGTATGACCTATTTACTGTACCTTTTAACTTCTGTTCTACAATCTGCAAATGCTAAGTACTTGCTGAAGACCACATGCTAAATGGTCTTTTCAAATATTCCCAGGCTTTTGCTTTCACCTGCAAAGCTAACTTAATTTATTATGGAATTTATGTGCTTGGAAAGAACAAGTACAGTGCTTGGCAAAGAGATCTGGTCTCACATCCATAAAATGTCTTTTTTTGTTAACGTTGACACAAATGTAATCTACAGGTAGTTGCAGTTTCCCTTCTGTCATTACAGCATAAAGTCAGAACATATTTTAACTAAGTATTTTCTTTCATTTTTTATTGCTTTTATAAATAGAAATGAAAAAAAATAAATTAAAAGCAAATCAATTTAAAGTTAAACAAGAAAAATGTTATAAATGCAATGTGAACATATTAAAACTTTTACATCTCATGAATTAAACCAAACATCATTTCTTTAACTTTCATGCAGAAGTTAAACAAGGATGTTGTCATGGGTTCAACAGCAGCAGTCATTTTTCTGCTTCTTGGTAGCTGGTGCAGTGCTGCGGTTTTTTTACTTTCGGCCTGGGAACAGTGCTGATAACACCAGTGTTTTCAGTTACTGCTTAGTGATGTTTTGGTCTAACCAAGGACTTTCTGAGCCTCATGCTCCGCCAGGGAGGAGGGGAAGCTGGGAGGAAGCAGAGACAGGACACCTGACCCAAACTGACCAAAGAGGTTATTCCATCCCCCAGCACGTCATGCCCAGGATGTAAAACAGAGAGCAGAGACCCAGAAGGGTGGGGGGGTGCATCGCATGTTCGGGCTTGATATTAGGTGGTGAGTGATTGTATTCTTTCCTTGTATTTGCCTTGTCATCATTATTATTGGTGGTAGCAGTAGTGGTCTTGTGTTATACTTTAGTTACTAAACTGTTCTTATCTCAACCTGTGGGAGTTGCATTCTTTAGATTCTCCTCCCCATCCACTTGGGAGTGGGGGGAAGAAAGAGAGGGGAGTGAGTGAGAGAATGGGCTGCGTGATTTACAGCTTAAACCATGACAGATGTTTAGACTGTATGGTTGAATAGAGAAGTCCAAACCTATTGCCAGTGAAAAAGATTCTGAGGGTCTAACAGTAGCCTTTGGCTATGTTTATGCCATGGAAAAGTAAGCTGAAGCTGAAGTCTGCATCCCTGAGAAGATTATAATATTCTTGTTCACAGGCTTAACTTCACAAATTCATTTAGAAGTTTTGATTTTGTATCTTTAATATTGCCTATAAAAAAAATTCTCCTAAAACATAGAGTGTTTCTAGATGCTTATCAGGTCACTCGGGATTTTTTTATATACTAATTTTTTTTTTTTTTTTTTTTTTGAGGAAAATTTTCTAGAAAGATTAAAGATCGTAAGCAATCTTTGTCCAAAAAAGGCTAATAAACACAGGAAAAAGATCTCCTCCAGGAGGATTTAGTACAGCCGAAGATAACATGGGATTACAGTCAGCTCAGCTGGGCTCCCTCTGCACCTAATCATTTATACTGCCTAAATTGCAGTTCTAACTTTGGTTCAGTTCTGGAGCAATCAACTCATTCCTGAGGCAGGAAAACTGAGGCACTGGAAGGAGAACTGGAAAAGATTGGCTTAGACTCAGAGGAGGTACAAATCTGCTTCTGCTACTAAATGTGGTGCTGATTTAAATTCTTTCAGCATGATTAACAAAAATAAATTCGACATAACTCAATGTCTCTGGTTTTGCTTTTGTTCAGTGAAAACTCAAAACAGAAATTCTTTAAACTGGGTCAGTAGTCATTTACACTGATGCATTTTACACATTTTCCTCATTTATATGATAAGAAACATAAACATAAACCTTCCTGAGAAAATAGGCCAGCCTTTCTCATAAACCTAATCAAATACCTGTAAAAGATTGATAAACAAGATGCTGTCATGTTCCAGCTGTCAGCTTCAGTGCGTTATTGCTGTGTGCCATGTTAAAGGGCAAATGAGTTCTATTGACCTAATCCCCAGACAGAAGCCTAGAAAACAGATTTTTTTTTCCCCCTCTAATGTTAAAAGTAGAGATTTCATGGACTTCCTCAGTCAAATACAAATTCTTGCAACCCACCAAAGGGCTGAAACTCAGTGTTTCCCATATTTGGAAAACTACAGCCAAACAACTTGTGATTTTATATTAATTGAAAGAAACAAGTTTCTAAAATGCATTTCAGAAAGCTGCCAGAAAGCAACAACAGTGCAAGCATTTTCTCATTTCTGATTCACATCACATCATCCTGAAAAAAAATCACAAAAAGCAGACTGCAGCACTCCTATATTTCTGCTTTTTGCTGTGCTTTTCTTTTTGTGAGCTGTACAATGTAGGATGCAAAGCAACCTCTAGAAAATAATAGGAAAATTTACATAAAAATATACTTCCCTCTGGAAATTCTTCTAGAAGATACAAAATATATAAAATCTATGCATCAAAGACGCAAATCCATATAAAGTGATTACTATGTGGAATATCTTAAGTGTATGCAAAAGCAACTGGTCTAGAAAGGCTGGGCTAATGATCATTCTAACACTAGCATTAGCCTTTTGGAGTGCCTCTCAAAGGGACTTCTTAGGAACAGCCATTAAAGAATTACATATTGAGTTCTTGAAAAGTTGTCTAATAATGAGTTATACATATTAATTAATTAGTAAATGTTTGTAAAGTGCTTTGAAAAGGAAAAGGATAACATATTAGGAAGTGCTACCTATTACTATGCTGCATTTTTTGCCCTAGTTCCTAAACAGATGTCTGAGGCAATGAAGCTAGGGCTTTGATGAATGCTTGAGAACATTCTTGTTTTTCATGCCAATGCTGTCCCATTCAGGTCTTGCGAATCAGACTCCAGAGGAGTAGACTTGGAACAGCTCTTGCTGTATGGAGCATATTTGCATACACATACTTGGCTATATATGGAAATCTATAGCTCCACTCTTGCATTAAACATAAAACATTTGAACAATAATGGCTTTAAAAACACTGGAATAGCCACGAATGTGAGGGCATGGCTTTTGAAAGTAACTCACTTTGGAATCGAGCCCCAAGATGCCCAGTACCTTGGAACTACTGAAGACTCAGACTACGTTTTTTCAGAGAGAAGTCAGAAATCAGTCATCCATGAAGTGATGCTTTTCCATGACTTGTTTATGGGAACTGAGTTCTTTGCCAGATTTGCCAAGTTGCCACAGTGGGCAATGGTGGCTAAAGATCAGACATCCACTTGAAAATGAGTGAATGAGATGCTTCTGTATTGAATAGCTAATTTTAGTAGGAGGGCTTAGTGTAGTCTGTGAATGATGCCAAAAGAGTCAGTAAATCTTCACCATCCACTGCATGTTAAACACACAAAATGTGTACATTTTTTTAAAGCACTGTTGTGGTTTAAGCCATAAATCACGCAGCTTGCTCACTCCCTCCCCCCTCTTTCTCCCCCCCGACTCTGAGGGGCGGGCGAATGGGGAGAAGAATCGAAAGAATGAAACTCCCACGGGTTGAAATAAGGACAGCCCAGTGACTAAGGTATAACACAAATCACTACTGCTACCACCAATAACAATAATGACAAGGCAAGTACAAGGGAAAAGGATACAACTGCTCACCACCCGACAACCGAGCAGTGAACTGAACTCTTCTGGGTTCCTGCCCCCAGTTTTACATCCTGGGCATGATGTGCTGTGGTATGGAATACCTCTTTGGCTAGTTTGGTTCAGGTATCCTGTTTCTGCTTCCTCCTGGTTTCCCCTCCTCCCTGGCAGAGCGTGAGGCTCAGAAAGCCCTTGGTCAAACCAAACATTCTAAGCCATAACTACAAACACTGGTGTTATCAGCGCTGTTCCCAGGCCAAAAGTCGAAAACACAGCTCTGCACCAGGTACTAAGGAGGAGAAAAATGACTGCTACTGCTGAACCCGTGACAAGCACCTACAGAAAAAAAGTGTACCTACAATAACATTCTGAGAATATTGATTTTTCTCTTGTAAACTTTTTCTCTGATCTTTATACTGTTCACTTGGCCAAATTTAGACACCATCATCCAGTTTGCAGTTTTGGTTACTTATTCCATGTCAGGGAAGTAGAGACAAATTATATTTCTTGCCATAATCCTAGTCTACAACCTTCTTTGAGTCTAAGATTCTCTTAGGTTTTTTCACCTATTCTTTTCCCAATATTTTTTTATTTTTTTGATCTCTTTTTTCCTCTTTATTTCCCTGGACTGGTATCCCATGACCCCAGCACCAAAAAATGTTAAAAAAAATACGTATGTTTCACATAACTGAGTGCAGATTATTTTAATGTAGATTTCTAGACAAGCAGAAATTTGTACAAATGAAACTGAAATGAAAAAAAAGCATTTTGGTTTATTTATTACAAATAGGTGTTATTCAAAAAACAGTCTATCCCAATAAAAGAGCAAAAATAAAACATATGAGTAGAAAAATGTGATTGAAATTAACCATTGTAAACCATTGAAGCACAGCTGTCACTTTTTACTGACCTATTGCAGGGCACATTGGCAGCACTTAATAAATAAATGCTTCTTTTGTTTGTTTGGCGTTTTCTTGTTGGGTTTTTTTTTTTTTTTTGGTTATTCTTTTTTATTTTATGGAAATAACTCTGTTTTTCAAAATTATGCAATTTATAGAACAATGATTTATGGAAAAGATTAGAGGAATAATTAAATTTGACAAAAGCTTTAAATTTTAATATAATTTCTTTACTTCTGTAACTTCCTTCTAATTTTTACCTTTCATTTTCTGCTTTGGTATAAAAACTACACGCTGAGTTGTCGTAATACTATATTCATGTAACAGCATAAAATGCAATTTGCTTTTGGTACAGAGGGTAATAATGGAACTGGACATGGTGACAATATATTGCAAATTGTGAAAAATAGGAGAAATTTATACTCCCATTCTCAAAGATAGCTCTTGCTCACTATTATTTTGATTTAGGCTAGATCTCTTGCTTCAGTAGCCAATGGGAATTCATCTAAAGATGTTTACTGAACACATGTCAATACATAAGATGACTTTTAAGGACAAAATAGTTGGAAGTCCTAGTACCCTGGACTGGAAAAAGTCCAGGTGGTCAAAACTATTATGGAAATTAAATGCACTAAACAAGAAACATTGTGAAACACTGAAACACTGGGGTGGGGAAACCAAAACCAAACAGACATGATAGGATTGTCCAAAAGTTTTACCCTACCATAATATAGAACAACACAATATAAAAAAGCTTACCAAGAACATGAGGGACAGTGAGACATACGTAACCTGAAAAGGCATCTAATTTTAAACAACACAACTTCTAAGTGAAGAAGTAAAATGTAAGCAGACTTGCATGCTTGCAACTACCCAAACAGCCTTAGGGATCTTTAAATACATGCAAAAGCAAAAGCTGAAGTGAAAATTCAGTTAGAGAAATTAAAATGATGATATATATATGCATAAGGCAGAAAAACAAGCATGTTTTATAATTTCTGGTGTCTTAATCCATTCTTCTCTTAAACTCAGGGGGGTTTTATGCCAGATACCAGGCAGAATTTAGTTTCAGCACTTTCTCTCTGAAAGTTATATTTTTTCCTTCAGCAGTTTTAGTGATAATCCATCCACTGTTATTTTCTGGTATTTCTCCAAATGACATTTGCAGGAACTGTCAGGCCAAGAGTCTAATTGACACTATCCCACTTACATCTAAATGCTTCTTCTTACCCTTTAGTCTGGTTGGATTATTTGCACAGACCTTGACACTCATGTCAGCAAATAATCTAATGCAGTTCATAAAGCAAAAATATTATATTTCTGTAGCTTGCTGTCTGCTAATTTAAAATCTGCACTTTCAGATGCATTACAAGTGAACTGAGAAAAATGGACAGTAAGACTTGATTTAGAAGATCTCATTAACCACAACTCTGTTGAGTACAACTAGCAAGGTCTCATAAAATGCTATTTTAGTTGTGAACATTTGTTTTAACATTGAACTTGCCTGAGAGAAAAGATTTATTGTCATATTTTTTATTGAAAGGTATTTCTGAGTTTAAAGTTCTATTTATCGATGTGCTAATCACTGTACAAACAAGTAAAAGCTGGTCATAAAGAACAAAAATGCTGAGATAAGCATCATTCATCATTCCATTAAAAACGCCCTTAAAGACAAATATTCTCCATTTTGCTTGGATTTTGCCCAGAGGAAAAAAAAAAAAAAAGCACAGATGAGGTCCCTGAAATATTCCTGCTTTTGGATTAATAAGAAATCCCAAATGTAGTTGAAAAATTTAACCTAATGGAGAACCAAACAATATAGACCTGCTAGAAGACTGCTGGAAATGCACAGAAGGGATAGATTTCAGTGATGGATCTTGACTTGTAGGACTAATTTAAGTTAGCTCTGAAATTCAGGATTTTCTATCTGAACAATTAAGAACAACAAAGAGCAACAGTGAAGAAAATAGGCTTGTTAGAGTTATGTTATGCTTTTCCCCTTAGCTTTAGATTCCAAGAAAAAAAATGAATGTTTACTGAAAGATGAATGTTATAACAAGCTAGGATGATCATGCAACACTCTTTTTTCCACGCACTTAATTTTAGAATGCATTATTCCTTGTTCAAGTGACACTGTTTTTTCCCGATCCTTGTAGTCATGATTCAACCTCTTGGGACCAGATACTCATTAACTGTGTTTCCTTCCTCACAGGATTTTGAATTGCTTGTGGCTTGCTTAGAATGCATGAGCAGAGTTGTCACTGGCTGGAACAGGCATTGCGCTGGCTGTGCATTCCTTACATTGCTACCTACAGACTGATGGATTGATCTGAAAATGCCACAGGCAGTTTTAAAATCCCTTGCTGGGATTGGCCTCAGATTGGCTTTAGGGAGATCTGAGGCTCACTGACTGAAACTTGTGCTGATGCCTATCAGTTGGCAAACTCCACTACTATTAAGTGTTTCTAGTCTCATGCCCAAAGTCAGCAGGCAATTGCGCGTCTGCTGCACTGGACCATATGGTATGGAAGATATTGGCCACTAAAATCCCTGGGTTTTTTCTACAGAAATCTCAGATGTTTCCCTCTATTCAAATTGTTCCCCCTCTCCTTTTTCCCACTCCCCATAGCATGGATCAGCCTCTGAAAACTCATCTGTAAAGCCCCTGCTAGCTCCAGTTTCAAATTCTTACAGTGATCCCATTTCTGCAGTATTGCTCTTCCAAACCTCAGTACTGTGTGAAGAAAATGTTGTTTACTGCTGATTTTCCTTGTGTGTGCATGTTATTTTAGGAGTGGTGGGAAATTTCAGATTTTGCTATGTATGAGTACCACTATCAACAACAAAATCTAGTTTAGCGTGATCTGGTGGCCATACTTTTTAAATATACCCTTATTTACTTTTAATAGGTTATGCTTAGGCATGTGGCATCTTGGCATAGTTTTATTACTCCATGTGTATATACATATATGCACTTGTAATGATGTGCAAGTGCCATGCCAAGCAAAAAGAAATGCCAGGAATACAATTAATAACCACAGTTAATATTAAGGATATACTATATCATCTTACATTATCATTTCTGTATTAATAGGAATTTTTTAATACACAGTCTATATTGAAGGGCATCTTTCATCCAGCACCAGAAACTCATACCAATATTACTGGTATCTTTGTATAGGGCATACCTTGTCAGAGCAACTGTACTCTTTGGGTTTTGAACTAAAGCTAGGTTTCTCCAAGGACTTGGCAGGATTTGAGCTTGTGGCTGTCCTGGGTTCAGCAGTAGCAGTTATTTTTCTCCTTCTTAGTAGCAGGTGAAATGCTGTGGTTTTCACTCTCAGCCTGAGAACAACACTGATAACACCAGTGTTTTTATTTGCTGCTCAGTAACGTTTACTTTGACCAAGGACTTTCTGAGTCTCATGCTCTGCCACGGGGGAGAGGAAGCTGGGAGGAAGCAGGGACAGGACACCTGACCCAAACTAACTGTCATGGGTTCAGCAGCAGCAGTCATTTTTTTCCTTTTGGTAGCTGGTGCAGTGCTGTGTTTTCGACTTTTGGCCTGGGAACAGAGCTGATAACACCAGTGTTTTCAGTTACTGCTTGGTAATGTTTTGGTCTGACCAAGGACTTTCTGAGCCTCATGCTCTGCCAGGGAGGAGGGGAAGCCGGGAGGAAGCAGAAACAGGATACCTGAACCAAACTGACCAAGGAGGTATTTCATACCACAGCACATCATGCCCAGGATGTAAAAACTGGGGGCAGGAACCCAGAAGAGTTAGTTCACGGCTCGGTTGTCGAGTGGTGAGCAGTTGTATCCTCTTCCCTTGTATTTGCCTTGTCATTATTATTATTGGTGGTAGCAGTACTGATTTGTGTTATACCTTAGTTACTGGACTGTTCTTATCTCAACCCGTGGGAATTACATTCTTTCGATTCTTCTCCCCATTTCCCCCCCCCCCCGGAGTAGGGGGGAAGAAAGGGGAGTGAGTGAACGGGCTGCGTGATTTACAGCTTAAACTACGACACTAACCAAAGAGTCATTCCATACCACAGCACGTCATGATCACTATATAAACTGGGGGCAGTTACCTGGAAGGGCTAGATCACTGCTCAGGTCAGGCTGGGTATCTGTTGGCAAGTGGTGAGCAGTTGTATTCTCTTGTTGTTTCTCTTATCATTATTATTATTGGTGGTAGCAGTAGTGGTTTGTATTATACCTTAGTTACTGGCCTGCTTTTATCTGAACCTGTGGGAGTTACATTCTTTCGATTCTCCTCCCCATCCCTCCAGGAGCGGGAAAGAGGAAGAGGGGGAGTGAGTGAGGGCTGCTTGGTATCTGAGTTGCAGGCTGGGCTTAAACCAAGACAGTGGCTTTGCCTCTAAGCCTTCATCTGCTAAGGACCTTATTTTCTGAAGGCTTGCCCTAGGCGTCAGGCCAGCCAGAGATTCCCAAGCAGAAGCAACACTCTGATCAGCACAGAGGAAGCCAGCAAGGGTTATCACGAAGGGTTGTTCCCACCTCCCCTTTGTCAGCTGCTACCCCGTTACAAAGGCTTTTCCCTTTTTCTCACTGTGAGCTACTAGGTCTCTGCCAGAATGAAGATAAATTTGAATAAAAAGACTAAAGGCCAGAGCTTCAGAGTTTTTAGTTTCAGTGTTTGTCACTGCCTCACTAACTCCAAGTAACCCATATTTTATTTGTGGAACAGAAATATTAATGTTAGGACTAAGTTCTTCAAGAATGGTATTAGGTCAGATAACATGTTGCATAAGAATAGAATAGCACCTGGAATTTTTCCTTTGGGCCCTGACTCAGATATGCTGCGCAGCTACAACTATTGCAATGCACTATTGTGGACTAGGAAATAGACTAGAAATAATAAACATAGGAAGAAGGACAGAAAAATACCTTAGAGATTACCAAAGCATATCCCTATTAACAAATAAATTAGAGAATCCTTTCTGAATACATATTGTTTCTTGTTAGGTTCTAAAATGTTTGTACTCCTATTGATATTCCCCTGTCTCTATGTAGTTAGGTGCACCAGAGGACTACATTTGCTCCTGTCATGGCTTTATAGCATTGGTGGATTACAGTCACTTTAACAACTGAATACCAACCAGATCCTGTTCCCTTCATACAACTCTGAAGACTCTGAGGGTGCTGGTAATCATGTAGACACCAATTTATCAGCACTTGGACACTACCATGCATCTTTACAAGATGTTTCAGTATTCTTTAGTTTTCTCTTTGTTTCTTCCAGTCTTTTTTAGTTTTCTCTGTTTTTTTCCAGTCTTTCACAAAACTATTTTTTATCTAACATTACCACTTTTCTTCTCTTTTTTTTTAATAAAAAATTAGTTTCTTGAAATGACCATAAAAAAAGATCAAAACCAAACATAAACAAAAACATAAAGCAAATTCAGTAAATGAAAAATTATTTTGTAGGAAAAACAAGTCCTAAATTCAAATTAAGGATGTAAAAATATTCTGATAAGGTTGAGTCAGTTCTTCACATTAGTTTGTCATTCTGCTTTGCTTTTCTTCATCAAAGCTATGTATCTGCTAATAGTCACATGTTCAGAAACTCATTATTCTCTCTGATCTATAGTGATTTTGGAAGAATCATGTTAAATGATATTTGCCCATTAAGTATTTGCATTAATCTTCACCAGGATTTTCATTGGAACATACCAGCCTTGCATTCAAAGGAGATACTATTTATATTCATACTGTGAAAGTAAAAAAAATAACCCTTTTTTGCATAATAATAATCATTATTAATAATGACTTACCAACCAGTGTTTGAGTTATAAAAGGTAACACAAAATACTTGCAACACTTTCTGGTTGCAAAGATAAACATCACCCTGTTAAGCCTAGAATTTCAGTATGTCAGCATATGAAGTCCCTTAAATTTACAAAATACTAATTAACAGAAACTCTAATATTCTGATTAGTGATAATCTGTTTGCATTAGATTAGTCCTTGGAAATGTCCTATCTGTGTGCAAATTTGTGCATGGGAAGCAGGAAATCTATGATTTTTGCTCCTAAATTTGCATGCTTCCGTATTTCCTTCACATTCAGGTAAACGGAAGTCTTATGTTGACAAATAGAGGGAAGCCAAACCAGCAATTCTGGTGAAGCTACAGCTCATTAAAGATGCAAATTAAAAATGCTAATAACAGAGATTTTCTTAACCTTTTACCAGTGTACAAATCTCTAATCTGATCCTTATATAAGGTTTGATTTATTACAAGGTTTAATAAAGAAGTCCCTTGAGGCGTTAAAACTGAAAGTTCATTGTCAGAGATGTTACTTCAGTAACCGTTACTTAAGGATTAGTTTCAAACTTATGTGAAAATTATCTGTTTCAATTTGGAACAGAGAAAAAATATAAGTTCATAAACTGTTCTGGACAGTATCACAAGTGTTTGGTTGTAGAATTTAAGTTTGAGGAAAAATCTCTTATTTGTTTCTACTGGTCAAAACTGTCCTCTGTGAGGGACTCTACTACTAGTTCATCACAATAACTCCAAAGATCATGTTTTGAATGTCAGGTTACTTTTTGGATGCATCTGTTTCCTATTTGTCTCACAAGACCTATGGAAATACCACATTAGAAAGAACTTTCCCAATCCACCCCCTCCCCCCAAAAAAAACCCCAAAAAATCCATAGAAAACACAGTGTTTCTGGGTCAGGTGCTTCTGTCTCAAATCATACAGTACTTAGCTCAAGATTTGTTTTGTTCTGACAGTGCTGTCTACTATAGGTGAAAGTGTGAATGAAATTTTTAGATGTGGATTCTCCCTTACTTGTTTTTCTTCTTTCCACACATTAAATAAATTTCTGTCCCTTATAGCTAGAGAAAAAAAAGACAACAAACACTTGGAAATGTGACCTGAACTGAGATGACAGAAAACAATGTCATACTATCTGTGTTTAAAGAACAAGCCAAGGTTGCACGAAAGTGGGTATATGGTTAAACTGATCTACTGTGTATTGGCTGAAGGACTATTAATATGATTAAAGCACAGAAGCTGATATTCAGTATTTAGAATGTAGAAGCTCTTTCACTACTTGTCTATCAGCATAATGGGAAAAGCAACATATGGTTGGGACTAGGAAATATCTCTCTTCATATCTGATGCTAATATTCTGTTCCAATCCCCACTTCACAAGGTATGAATAAAAACAACTGTTGGTCCTAAGTTTTCCTTCCGATTTTTACCACACAATTAATGGACAATTGTTCCTAACAGTCCATACTTTTAAAAAAGATGATAAGGTATGTATGATTCTATTTTCTAAATTATTGAATTTACACAACATAAAATAAGTTAAAGCTCTGCATTCAATTTATCAGGATTTCTTTGCAGATACACTCAGGTATGGCAGCAGCATCATATACACAGACCAAAAAAAGGGCCCTCTGGACTTCGCCAGGTTTATCTTTACAGCTTCCATTGAAATTCCACTTACAGAACACTGTAATTACTCCAGCATTGCCACAGTTCAAGTAACTCAAGAGAGTACAGTTTGGAATCACTTTGTCACATGCCAAACAGCAGGCAGTAAATCTCTGACAACATAAATTAGTCACTTACTGAAATAAGGAGTAACGATTAATCACCTCAGAGAATACCTGGCAGAATTACCCAGCCCTATGACTGCTATTCCTCACCGACAAACACTGTACAATAATTGCAGCACATACTGCATCATCTCCCATAGCTAAAGACCTAATCCTTACATACTGAAAGAAGGTAGTATAAACCAAAGGTTCATCTTGATTGTATCAGGAGAGACAAAAGCCCCAGCCAATGGACTTTTGTGAAAATAACATTTTAATTTTATTTGTGATTTATAGTTTATGTGAGTTGCATTTTTATTTTGGGGAATTATTTTCTTTTGAACAAATAAAATCATTCACAGAGCTATAATTGTCAGGGTTGGCTTTTTTGTTTTTACAGATTTTTTCCCTAGATGTAGTATGTTATATTTTATGGTCACAATATTATTTAATTGAATTTCCGATTCCTCATTCATAAAATTCTATATTATCCAATTTTTTTATACCTATGTGTTTGCAGGGTAATTTACAGTACACAACCATAAAATAACCTGCTGTGAAGAATATGACATGTACTGATGCATTTCTGAATGTCATGGAGCTGAACCAATCTAAGCTGTAAAAACTGTTCCATTAGAAAAAAACAACTTTGTAAGCATTAATCCAGTATAAGCAATATTTTTGACCTCTATACCTTGAAGAATACAGGAAGTATACCTGTTATCATGTGCATTTTTAACTGTGCTACTCCCAGCAAGACTGAAACTGCATGTTCAGAAGCTGAAGTGGCAGCATAGGAAAGAAAAGATCACTCATTTAAAACAGCAAGCAACCTGCAATTCAGCCCACATCTTGGAATAAACCCAGCCTTTTTACAGGGCATGGGTATACCCAATTGTCGTGGTTTAAGACTAACTCATGCAGACTCTCTCCCTCACTTCCTCCTCTTTCTTCCCCCCACTCCCGGAGGGATGGGAAGGAGAATCAAAAAGAATGCAACTCCCACATGTTGAGATAAGAACAGTTTAGTAACCAAAGTATAACACAAATCACTACTGCTACCACCAATAATAATAATGACAAGAGAAATACAAGGAAAGAATACAATTCTCACCACCTAATACCAAGCCCGACCACGCAGTGCACCCCCCCTCCCCCCCTTCCGGGTCTCTGCTCTCTGCTTTTACCTCCTGGGCATGATGTGCTGTGGTATGGAGTAACCTCTTTGGTCAGTTTGGGCCAGGTGTCCTGTCTCTGCCTCCTCCCGGCTTCCCCCCCCTCCCTGGCGGAGCATGAGACTCAGAAAGTCCTTGGTCAGACCAAAACATCACTAAGCAGTAACCGAAACACTGGTGTTATCAGCGCTGTTCCCAGGCTGAAAGTCAAAAAACACAGCGCTGCACCAACTACCAAGAAGGAGAAAAATGACTGCTGCTGCTGAACCCATGACACCAATCCTGCCAGTTCTCATGCACAGTGTGTGTGTATCTGACAATCATAATCTGAAATACAATTCCACTCTCTTCATTTTGTCCAAGAAAACAGTGTTTTCTCCCCCTTGATATTAAACATACTGGTCTGTATGGAGTAAAATTTCATCTTTTTTTTTTATTTTCATAAACTTCCTCCACAACATTTACAGAATATTATTAACATATAAAAATAGAATAAAAAATAGAATATATATTCTTTATTAAAAAAAAAATAAAAAATAGTTATGACGTTTATGATGGTGGCAAAATAGTTTGCCAGTTGGGGGTGAGGAGAAATCCTTATATACCTTACAGATCAATATCAAACTCCTTAGTTAACTTGATACGCAAATGCTACGTTCAGTACATGTACACAACTTTCTTTTCAATCAATATTGATATCATAAAATTCCTGTCTTACTTAATAGCAATAATTATATAATTCCACTAATAACGTGAATTTGAAATTGCTTCCCATGTGAAATAAAGGTTTTGTGCAAGCACTCACATTACCCAGATCAGTTTGAACTCACAGTTACTCCCTAATCTTGCCCATTTCCCTGCTGTTTATACATGAAACAGATCTAAACCTCCACCTTTGACTAAGCTAATGACCACATAATAAAGAATCTCCGGGAAATTTAGCTTAGTCAGAGTTCTCCATCACATATCAAACTGAGACCTTAATTTGTTCTGTTCTTTTGTCTTCCTATCTGTGTTTCCATTACATTTTTAAACACTAGCATAGGATGTCTGACTCTTCAGAAGATGTGAATTAGATATGTATTGATGCCTGTCATGGGTTCAGCAGCAGCAGCCATTTTTTTTTTTTTTTTTTTTTCTCCTTCTTGGTAGCTGGTGTAGCACTGTGTTTTTGATTTTCAGCCTGGGAACAGTGCTGATAACACCAGTGTTTCTGTTACTGCTTAGTGATGTTTTGGTCTGGCCAAGGATTTTCTGAGTTTCATGCTCTGCCAGGGAGGAGGGGGAGCCGGGAGGAGGCAGAGACAGGACACCTGACCCAAACTGACCAAGGAGCTATTCCATGCCACAGCACGTCATGCCCAGGATGTAAAACTGGGGGGGGCAGGAACCCGGAAGAGTTCAGTTCACAGCTCGGTCATCGAGTGGTGAGCAATTGTATCCTCTTTCCTTGTATTTCCCTGATCATTTTTGTGGGTGGTGGTGGCAGTGGTGGTTTATGTTATACCTTGGCTGCTGAATTGTTCTTGTCTCGGCTAGTGGGAGTTGCATTCTTTTGATTCTCCTCCCAATTTTTCCCCCCCCCCCTCGGAGTGGGGGGGAAGAAGGAGGGGAAGTGAGTAGTCGGGCTTTGTATTAGAAGGGGTGAGCTATTGTATCCTTCCCTTGTATTTGCCTTGTCATTATTGTTATTGGTGGTAGCAGTAGTGATTTGTGTTATACTTTAGTTACTAAACTGTTCTTATCTCAACCTGTGGGAGTCGCATTCTTTTCGATTCTCCTTCCCATCCCTCCGGGAGTGGGGGGCAAGATAGAGGGAATTTAGAGGTTTTCAGTGCCAGTATAGGAAGTATTTCAGGACAGAAAAGAGTCTGGGGTTGTTACTTCTTAGAAACAGAAGTTACAAGATCACATTATGATGTCATTTTGAATGGGATTGTAAAGTAATTTTACTACAGTCATTCTAAGGTTTTTTCAGGGATAAAATCAAAAAAGTCACATTGATACACTGAATATTCTAAAAATCAGTGTGTTTTCATATGGAACGCTTCACGAATTTGCGTGTCATCCTTGCGCAGGGGCCATGCTAATCTTCTCTGTATCGTTCCAATTTTAGTATATGTGCTGCCGAAGCGAGCACATATATTTGTTGGCCGGGCATTGGTGGTATAGTGGTTAGCATAGCTGCCTTCCAAGCAGTTGACCCGGGTTCGATTCCCGGCCAACGCAGCGCTGGTTTTTTATATGAAAACACACTGATTTTTAGAATATTCAGTGTATCAATGTGACTTTTTTGATTTTATCCCTGAAAAAACCTTAGAATGACTGTAGTAAAATTACTTTACAATCCCATTCAAAATGACATCATAATGTGATCTTGTAACTTCTGTTTCTAAGAAGTAACAACCCCAGACTCTTTTCTGTCCTGAAATACTTCCTATACTGGCACTGAAAACCTCTAAATTCCCTCTATCTTGCCCCCCACTCCCGGAGGGATGGGAAGGAGAATCGAAAAGAATGCGACTCCCACAGGTTGAGATAAGAACAGTTTAGTAACTAAAGTATAACACAAATCACTACTGCTACCACCAATAACAATAATGACAAGGCAAATACAAGGGAAGGATACAATAGCTCACCCCTTCTAATACAAAGCCCGACTACTCACTTCCCCTCCTTCTTCCCCCCCACTCCGAGGGGGGGGGGGAAAAATTGGGAGGAGAATCAAAAGAATGCAACTCCCACTAGCCGAGACAAGAACAATTCAGCAGCCAAGGTATAACATAAACCACCACTGCCACCACCACCCACCAAAATGATCAGGGAAATACAAGGAAAGAGGATACAATTGCTCACCACTCGATGACCGAGCTGTGAACTGAACTCTTCCGGGTTCCTGCCCCCCCCAGTTTTACATCCTGGGCATGACGTGCTGTGGCATGGAATAGCTCCTTGGTCAGTTTGGGTCAGGTGTCCTGTCTCTGCCTCCTCCCGGCTCCCCCTCCTCCCTGGCAGAGCATGAAACTCAGAAAATCCTTGGCCAGACCAAAACATCACTAAGCAGTAACAGAAACACTGGTGTTATCAGCACTGTTCCCAGGCTGAAAATCAAAAACACAGTGCTACACCAGCTACCAAGAAGGAGAAAAAAAAAAAAAAAAAAAAATGACTGCTGCTGCTGAACCCATGACAATGCCTCAGAAAACCTTTAACTGTTTTGAGTGGAAAGTCTAAATCATAGAACCATAGAATCATAGAAGAGTTAGGGTTGGAAAGGACCTTAAGATCATCTAGTTCCAACCACCCTGCCAGGGGCAGGGACACCTCACACTAAACCATGCCACCCAAGGCTATGTCCAATCCAGCCTCGAACACCGCCAGTGACAGAGTGTTCACAACTTCCCTCGGCAGCCCATTCCAGTGCCTCACCACCCTTACAGAAAAAAATTTCTTCCCCATATCCAATCTAAACTTCCCCTGTTTAAGTTTGAACCCATTACCCTTGTCCTCTCACTGCAATCCCTCATGAAGAGTCCCTCCCCAGCATCCCTATAGGCCCCCCTCAGAAACTGGAAGGATGTTATGAGGTCTCCACGCAGCCTTCTCTTCTCCAGGCTCAACAGTCATAACTTTCTAAGCCTGTCTTCATATGGGAGGTGCTCCAGTCCCCTGACCAACCTCGTGGACTTCCTTTGGACTTGTTTCAACAGTTCCATGTCCTTTTTCTGTTGAGGACACCAGAACTGCACACAATACTCCAAGTGAGGTCTCACAAGAGCAGAGTAGAGGGGCAGGATCACCTCCCTCGACCTGCTGGTCATGCTCTTTTTGATGCAGCCCAGGATATGGTTGGCTTTCTGGGCTGCAAGGGCACACTGCCGGCTCACGTTCATTTTTTCATCAACCAAAACCCCGAAGTCCTACTCCACAGGGCTGCTCTGAATCTCTTCTCTGCCCAACCTGCAGCTGTGCCTGGGATTGCTCCGACCCAGGTGTAGGACCTTGCACTTGGCATGGTTAAACTTCCTCAGGTTGGCATCAGCCCACCTCACAAGCATGTCAAGGTCCCTCTGGATGGCATTCCTTCCCTCCAGCGTACCAACCGAACCACACAGCTTGGTGTCATTGGCAAACTTCTGAGGGCACACTCAATCCCACTGTCCGTGTCACCGACAAAGGTGTTGAACAAGACCGGTCCCAGCACTGAACCCTGAGGGACACCACTCATTACTGGTCTCTAGCTGGACATTGAGCCATTGAGCACAACCCTTCACGTGAGGCCATCCAGTCAGTTCTTTATCTACGTAGTGGTCCACCTATCAAATTGATGTCTTTTCAACTTAGAGACAAGGATGTCATGTGAGACAGTGTCAAACGCTTTGCACAAGTCCAGGTACATGACATCAACTGCTCTACCCCTGTCCATCAGTTCTGTAGCCCCATCATAGAAGGCCACCGGAAATGAAAGCCTTGATCTCCTTACGCATATCATAGCATCCTTCCAGTATCTGAAGGGGGCCTGTAAGGATTCCGGGGAGGGACTCTTCATGAGGAACTGTAGTGAGAGGACAAGGGGTAACAGGTTCAAACTTAAACAGGGGAAGTTTAGATTGGATAGGAGGAAGAAATTCTTTACTGTAAGGGTGGTAAGGCGCTGGGACGTGTTGCCCAGGGAAGTTGTGAATGCTCCATCGCTGGCAGTGTTCAAGACTGGGTTGGACATAGCCTTGGGTGACATGGTTTAGTGGGAGGTGTCCTGCCCTTGGCAGGGTGGTTGGAACTAGATGATCTTAAGGTCCTTTCCAACCCTAACTATTCTAAGATTCTATGATTCTATATTAGAAATATTCACCTGTTAAAAATATTCCTTCCTTTACTGAGCAGCTTATAAAAAACACAAACACAAAAAGTACACAGGGCTTTGACACTTTTTATTAAGGCAGAAGAGGATGAATATGACTGTTGATAACTCCTACTTATTTCATGCCCTTGAAGATTCTTTCCCTGCATTTCTAATTTTGCCTGCTGCTGCAAAATATCAAGTACCTCTCTTTCCATTCCCATGCGTTAAATACAAAGCTGATTTTTCCTCTAAGTTTAAAGGAGGTAAGTCCATAGGAGCTCCATTAATTTTACCTGAAATACACCAAAATAAGTACTGATAAGGATAAAACTAGACCTTTATAGATTCATCAGCGCAGAATATCCATGTGGGTTTTAGTCTGAAAACATAGGTTGACTGATAGCACAACAGAGTGGGTAGAAGTCTGGGTGCTGTGGATCTACAGTTTCTTCTAAGACAGTAAACATGCTGTCAAATGTATAATTAGTACCTATTTTCAGAACTGGTCTTTTTTTTCACAGTGATACAAGTGGCAGTAAATAGTAAGCATATATTTTAGAAGAATTTAGAATTGTTAAATCCACTGTGTTTCTGTTCAGGTGCATGCTGCTGTAGAAACTCAGATCACCACAAGAAATTTAAGAACATTTGAAAACCATGTTGTATAACAGTAATTATCAGAGTACTGCACAGTGTACTACATACCTTCATTGGCAGTTAAGACTGTAGAAAGTGAAAATACTTCAACACTTTGCAGATGTAAGGTTGTGCTTTGTTAGTGGATGGAGCAGCTTCATCCATTTTGTTTACATGTTATTGCACTTACTATAGTAAAAAGGTTTTTCATTGTAATTCAGCATAAATTACTTGGACCACTGTGTTAACATGTCACTTGTTTTCCAGCTCATTGGTGGTAACCTGGTAGAAAGAACTAGTAAGCAAATATTTGGTAAGCAATCCTTTTTCATTGCCACAATTTATAATTATAGTGCTTTCCCTCCTCAATAATTGAATATATATAATTGCTCTTCCTTTTAATTTTAATGCTAGGTTTCAAACTGGTGGGTAAGAAAGCACCATAAGAGACATTATACTAGTGTTGCTTTCCCTCCTGTACAATGATTTGAACTCAAGCAATAAAGTTAAATGGAAAAGGCGCTATACTAGATTTTCAATTACAGCAGAGGCAGGGAGCCACAATTATCCCTTTCATTACTGAAATACTTCTCATAGCTACACAGGCAGAATCCCTGCTGCTGATACTTCTGCTATTCCTGTTGCTATTACTGCTGCTCTCCAGTTGAAGTGCCCTTGAAAACAGATGAAGTTATTGGTCATGAAACAGAAGTTCAAATTTTGAAAAATATATATTTAACAGAAAATGAAAAGAAAAAAAAATAAGAGCAGGAATACAGAGACATTTGGACCTTCTTTTTTCTTACCTCTGCTGCAAAGATATGATGTCTCTCCAGATCGGTAATAAATTATCATAGTGGTAACTGTGCCACTAGGTTGTCAAAGCAAATGAAATATGAGTGTGAGCCTTGTCTGTCTTCTAACAGTACTTACATCCAGAGATATTTTGTACCAAGAATCCACTGATTGAAAAACTGAGTTTATTCCATCTCTGGTGTATCCATCTTTTACTGTGTTGAAAATTACCAAAAAAAAGCTTCCCTTTTTTGTTATTTTTAGCATCTTTACATGAAGGGCATCATATTTCAAGAACAGTTCTTTATTTTCTCTGTCTACTTCACTTTGGAAGTGAATACCCTTTCTACCAAGCATGTAAAACTAACCAACCACTTCAAGAGTGGAACTGCAAATTACAAATATTTGCATAGCCTTGAAAGTGGTTTACCTTAGCCTTTTGTGGACCAGCAATTCAGACCTTGCTTACCAGTCTCCTGTGTGATTCAGACTTGGTCCTGTACAAGAACTAAGGCAAAAAAGGAGGAAAAAAGAGCCATACATCATCTTTCCTTCAGTACTGGAAAAAATCATGACTTATCTCATTAATACTGATGAAGATGAAAAGAAGAGTATTAAAACAGTAAGTGTCAAGATTCTGTTTCAGTCTGAGCAAAATATGTATCAGGAGACATATGAAGTTTATGTAAAAGCCAAGAAAAACTGTCTAAGGGCAACAGGCAATAGATTACATAAAATAAAATATTTGTACCTGCACACTGTAGATAAAATAGCTAAAATACATTCATCAAACTGGACACAATGATCCCTGCCCCCATAGCAAGACCAAATATCATCTTCAACTAGCATGAGTCTCAGCACTCTTTTGTTAACAACAGGATAAGGGTACGCTGCAAGGAACACATCACGTATTGCTAAATCATGAGAGAACTACAATTATCCAGAAGTCTTGCTGAAAATTTCAGTCACGAAGAAAGGGCTGCCCAGTCTTTAGCATTATCCGATGACTAATGAAGTCCAGAGAAAATGTTGCTAGAGGAAGCATACTTTTCAAAATACTTCAAAAATATCATACTTTTACCAGAAAATAATAAAACCAAAATCTTCTGAAATACCTTATAAACCTCCTCCTTCCTTCTTTCTTTCAGTCTTGGATCTTACAAAGTCAAAGGCTTTGAGAAATGTTTTTTTGTGGGTTTTGATAGGTATTTTTCTCTTCTTGGACAAAACTGACACACACGTGATTATGAGTGAAATAATCTGCTTCTTCAGACTCACACTGACTGCACAAGTAGAGTCACATGTGGTTATGTAAACACACCATATTTTATTCATGCGATAAGTTATTTACCATCTAATTACAATTATCAGACACACTTTTTTTGCCGGGGAACTAGGATACCAGTGACTTTCTAATGACAATTCCATAATAGCAACATTACTTTGAGTAGTGAACGAGCCTTTTCTGACTCTCAGTGGAAAATATTAAGAGCCTCAAGAACACTCACCTGTCTCTGAGCAGAATAGTCTTTCTGAACTCTAAAAACATTTTTTTGATAACCCCACAATTTACACTCTTACGGAACAACTTCTCTGCAGTGGAGTGCAAGATACACTTTCTGTTGCTGTGTGATAGTGTCTGATCCCAAAATTTTCCATGGCAAAATACCTGACATTAATCAGAAATGTAGAACAAGAGAGTATTCAGATCAACCACAAAGTAAGCAGTTTTGCTTCTTGTGTAAGCAATCATATATTGCATTCTCATGCAAAATAATTCTTATGTATAATTGCAATGACTACCTAATCATTCTTCGTATGTATAATTATACAGGTTTTATGGCAAATTAAAAACTTGAGTTCTGTCCTATTAAATTCTCTTCCTCAAAGCCCATTCAGTGCTGTCAAATTTCAACTCTAAGTATAGTGACTATTAAATATCATTTGTTCTTTCTTCCTTTTTTTCTCCCACCCTTTCCTGAGAGAGGGAGAAACATTAGTACCTTTCTCTGGAAATATTTACTTTTTTTTTTTTTTTTTTTCCCGATTTTGTAGTTTTAAATGCAATCCTATGTATCTCAAAAAGGTTGTTCTGGTAATAGAATAAGCACAAAAAGAGCAACTGACATGATTAAGGGCATCTCACCTTCTTAAACAGTGAAATAAAAACAACTGTGCATCCTTCAATTTGCAGAGAAGAACAAGGCAAGATCAGGTTTTCAGATTCATTAATGGAGTGGAAAAGGTGAGCATGGAACTGTTAGTCACTGATTCTCTGATCCTAGAATTAGGGAAAACCCATTGAGATAACCAGGAGATCAATTTAAATCAGGCGAAAGAATATATTTCTTTGCACAGTGAGGTGAAATTTTCTGGACTCTCTTTTTACAGGAGGTTGTGGAAGTAGATGGTATCAGCTGCTTCAAACAGAGATTAAGCAAATTCATAAATGATAGGCTTCTAAACTAGATGATGAGATTAACAGGATCATGAATCCTGTAACTGTAGAGAAGTATAAAGAAAATTAATATCAGATATTGGCCAGATTTCTGTGCCTTCCCTAAATGCTATCTCTTACTGTCACTGAACTTGGTGGACTATTTAATCTGATCTTTTCCGACACTACGTTAACATGCTAAGTATAAGGCTTACTCTTAGTCGTGCAAAAGGGATCAATTTCAGTATCTGCTTCAATACTTTTCTGACATTTATACCCAAAGCAAGCATGACCAGTCAACTAAGGAAACTAACAGTCAGCTGGGAATCATTAATGTTTCTAACTCTTGCAGTGATTTTCTAAGTGAACGCATCATGAATATTTAGAGATAAATGGGCTGGTACAGGCAATTGGTATTCAAGTCTTCCTATGAGCAATCCAGGAAAAAGACATTAAGAAATGTAAGAAATATGGCTGTATTTTATGCATTACTCAAACGTTCACTTCTGTAACTCATGTTGTTTAGTAGAGTCTACATATTTATGAGTTGAATTAGCATCCATGGATGTATTTCTGTATACACTAAAGGACAAACCATAGATCCAAAGATAAAGCATAATGTGGGCATATTAAAATGCTTTTCTTCATTTTAAAGCAAACAAAAAAGAAATGAAAACAACAAATATACTAGACTGCAGATCAGAAAATACTGCAAATTGCATGCCATTTCAAGATGTTCCTTTTTCCCTCATTATACATATGTTTAGTAGATGCACTGAGATTTACTACTTATATGTTAAATACAAATGCAAACTGAAAAATTAGAGCATCTTATTGTTGCTTTCATGAATACTATTTAAGTAAGATGAAAAATAGATACTAAAAAAAAAAATCCCACCTAAGATTCCTTTTCCAAATAAATCCCTCCTTTCACATTCACTACATCTAGTCTCCCATTCTTTGGAAGTTTTTTTGCAGAGAGTATGTCTCCTCCTTTGAAGACTTCAAGCAATGTCCTTGCCCCCACCCTGTATTAGCAGAAGCATTGATTTCTTCAGCACATGCTGAGATTGCTTTCCATCCTTCTCTGCTTTTCCTCCAGGATCTTAGTTTATCCCAAGTTTTCCTGCGTCTGTAGCTATTACCTACCACACTGAGTCATTGCAGAGCTGGAGAAAGATGCAAATGAGTCTTTGTGCCAGCTGCCTCTTATCAGCTCAGCCAAAGTAAGGCTGAATGCCAGGAAAACAAGAAACAGGAGGCAGGCAGGATAAAAGACTGAAAGTAGGGGCAGAATACTAAATATCTGCAGCCAAGAATGAAAAGAGAAACTGCTACTGCCTAGACTACCTTCATTTTTCTTACCACATTTTCTCATAGCAACTTGTATTTTTTCCTTTTTTTTTTTTTTTTAATTTACATCCAGTGTGAATGGGTAAGCCAAGAGCTGATGCTGCTCTGTAACACTACAGCATCCAAGTGATTAATTGCCTTTTTTTTTTCTTTCCTTCTATTAACCATAGGTCAAGAAAAAAAGTACTAGAATTTGTGATGAAGGGTAGCTTGTTATATTACTCGGGAGCGAAACTAAACAGCCCACAGTTTATGGACAGTAATAAGAATGCCTTTTTCTCAAAAGCAATGATACAAACATCTTTCCAACTTTTTGCAGCCTCTTCAGTGTTCTAAGCGTATAGACTGAAAAGTCTGTGGACAGAATCTGCTCTTAATTTTGAACAAACTGAATTCAGGTTGAATTAAAACCTGAATGAAACTCAGTTTCTCTACAGAATGTAATTCAGGGGAAAAGAGCTCCTGCAAGCTTAGATTCTTTCTGCTGTTCACAGGAGCAAGGATCCGTAACATAAATTGTATTGCAAGGATCAACTCTTGGAGTTAACAATTCCATTTAATGAAATTTTATTGCATGATCTTTCTCATAAGTCTCTTCTTTTTCCCTGCATGGAACTTCTAACACCGGCAGTGGATCACGCTACTCACAGCATTCAGCTGTTTGCATAAAACCCAATTCAAAAAGACAAGACTTCAGCATCAGTCGTGTATGTACATATGTGAGGCCTGCTATAGGAGATATATGAAATACGCATTTATTTAAATAGAAGCAGAAGGTTTTAAAAGTGATTTTGCATATTTATGAGAATGTATTTCACAGCAAAACTCACCTGTAATTTATATATATATTTTTTTTACAAACCAGAATTTAAATGAACAAGGATAGATCAAAAAGTTTTGTTCAGAAGTGTACTTGATAACAATAAATGTGTATCAGGCAAAATTAAATATAAGCCAAATCAATACGGAAAGCAATGCAAGAGGTGCTCCCAAACAGCTTCATATCAATAGAACTCTGATGCCTGTAAAACAACACTATAAAGACAAATAAATATATCCTTTGCAGGGATTCATTATCAGCAATTTATAGAATAGCACCTAGAAATCTAGAAAACTGGAGAGAAATTATTGATGTTACAAAATTTGTAAAACTATTTTCTGAAAGATTAGTTTTCAGTCTCTTCCAAAATAATTAACATTTTATATGTCTTTACATAGCTGTTTATTAACTTAATAACAGTATGAAAAATTAAGTGACTAATTTTTATTCCCTACTTGGTAATGATTCATCATCAGGATGTAATAGAGCAAAACCTTCATCTTTCCCAGGAAACTCATCGCTCTTTGCACTTGCAGTTATCAGTATACCGAGCTTCTTAATTACAGAAGTGTGCAGGATGTGGTGTTTAGAAATAAAAGGATTTGTGCCATCTGTGACTTAGAGAGTTAGTATGTCACTTCCATAAGATAAAGGAAAAAACTTCAAGAAGAGGAAAAGTAGAAGAGGAAAAGAATGTGTGTGTCCCCTGCTTCCAGGGAAGTGGTTGAATCACTGTCCCTTGAAGTGTTCAAAAACTATGTAGATAAGGGCCTCAGTGATATGACTCAGTGGTGTACTCTGCAATCGTGTAGTAATGGTTGGACATCATGATCTTAAAGTTCTTTTCTAACCTCGCTGATTCTATATAATCTGATTCTAGTAAAACCTCTTGCCTTCACTTTCCAAATAATAAAACACTAGAGAGTGAGATACATCACACAGTTCTTACACTGGTAGCTTTCAGATATATCTGAGGCTTTTCTGATCATGAAATATTATGGATATGGACATAATACATATAGTCTGTTTTGGTAGGCAACTGCCATGCTTGGAATTCAACAGTACTTTCGTATCATTTCTACTTTAAGAGGGCCCTCTTATCATCAGCATCAGTCCCGATATTTTCTTTCTCTTCCTGGCACACACGTGACACCCAGCTTATAAACCTGCCTGGATCATTTGTGCACAGTTCCTGTAACAGCAAAATGTTCACTGAAGTAGGTGGTTTGGCTTTCTAGGGTTTTCAAACCTCTATGTCCTTCTTATCCAGTATAGCTACAGTGGAATAGGACAAAGGTTTCCTACTTAATCCTTAGCTTCAAAAGCCAGCTTAAAGAATCACTAAAGTGTAACCTGCCGATCCTCACACAGCCTACAACAACAACTCTAACATGGGAGATTGCTCTGGCATCGCACTGCAAGCACTCTTCTTGTGGCTCTAGCATTACAGTGGCAAAAATGACCATCTGGCAACAACTGTGCATCAAGTCTGGTCCATGCAACCAAACTTATAGAGTGCATCTGCATTAAGGACTGGTCTAAGGCAAAGATAGAAGGCACTACATTTTATTTACTATGAAAAATAGTAAATTAAACCATTTCTTTGTGGCTATGCTTGTTCCAGCTGCCAGTCCAGGGTATGCTGTCAGCATAAAGACCTGGCTACTGGGAGACCCTGCACCCACACTGTAAGCATGGTGCTCTTGACTGCAGTCCTTTGTGCAACTTAAGTCTTGGTCCCTGCAGGACAGAAATCTCATCTCTGCTTTGAGATCTCAGTGGTCTTCTAGGTAGCATAGTGCCACACCAAGCAGATCCCCACTAGGGCACTAACCTTGTAATGTAGATGCACCTGTCACAGACTTCGTATTTGCCTCCTGCTGTCTGTGAATGGAACACACTAGAGGATAAGAAAAAGAGCACAGAAGATGGAGCCTTGCCATTGTTACTGGAAAACCCAAGAAGCCACTGCAACTTCACCACCTTTGGTTAGGACCAGAAGTTTAGCACAGGGGACTGGAGCACCTCCCGTATGAAGATAGGCTGAGAAAGTTGGGGCTGCTCAGCCTGGAGAAGCGAAGGCTGCATGGAGACCTCATAGCAACCTTCCAGTTTCTGAGGGGGGCCTATAGGGATGCTGGGGAGGGACTCTTCATTAGGGACTGCAGTGAGAGGACAAGGGGTAACAGGTTCAAATTTAAACCGGGGAAGTTTAGATTGGATATGGGGAAGAAATTCTTTACTGTAAGGGTGCTGAGACACCTGAATGGGTTGCCCAGGGAAGTTGTGAATGCTCCATTGCTGGCGGTGTTCAAGGCTGGGTTGGACATAGGCTTGGGTGGCATGGTTTAGTGGGAGGTGTCCCTGCCCCTGGCAGGGGTGTTGGAAGTAGATGATCTTAAGGTCCCTTCCAACCCTAACTATTCTATGATTCCATGATTCTATGACTCGGGCCACTGATCAATACTCTGCAACCTTCAGCAAGCTTCTGAAGAGATGTGAGTGAAAGATGTCTGTATCCTGGCCAAGTCCTTTCAGATTCAGAACTAAAACAAAGGTGGGAGTGGTTTGTTTGAAATGTAAAAATAGCAGTTCCCCCCAGAATAATTTACTTCCATGCAGAACACGGAAGATCTTCAAAAAGAAGATCTTAAACTTGGTTAAAAAGTAAGTTATTTAAAGCAAAAAATTAGTCCTCCAAATATGAAAACTGATAGGAGACTAGAAACGTAACCTATTTTGCCTTTATATGCAATTGCACAATGTCTGTTGCTTTCAATGCAATGGAAGTTAAGTATCACTAAGGGAATTCCGTAGTCTAATCATTGGAAAGTTCTTAGCTTTTAAAAAGACATGTTCCCCCCAACAGAGTGTATTTAAATACCTGCCTAATGTATATCACAGCATATTCTGAAGAATTTCTTTAAAGAAATTAACAAATTAGTCTGGAAAGGAAAACAAAAAAGAATTTTCAGTCTGTTTTGAAAAACAAAGAAACAGGGAATTAGTGCAAGCTAGTCATGTAATTTTTAAAAATTCTAAACTTCTCCACTTGGAATTAAAACCTTTGCTTTTACCTGTTTCTTGCTGATACAAAGAGATCAGTCTGACAATACTGTCATTTTAAGGACATTGTTCAATGTGGCAGTTTTTACTTAATAGTAAAAATTAGAAGATTACTTTACAACCACATCCATTGAATGTATTTATTATATTCACTATATTTAAACTGAGAATTAGTGTCAATTATGATTATATTTTTGGGAAAATAATTTTTCCCAATTCATATTTCTAATTTCCAAACCAAAATAAATTTTGCAATGACATTTTAGAGGAACTTTTGGTTATTACTATACAAGATGAAGCTCTGATATTTACAAAAATATGTTCATCATAGATATAATGTAAGCATTGACAGCAAAATGTTTGACTTAGTATTCATTCATACAACACCTTTTTAATGGTACCTTATGAATATCAAATGGAAACTTTAATAATTTGTTTTCTTAAATACCAATTCTAAAATTGTTTATCTTCCTAAATTGAAACATAAAAGCCAACACACACTGAAGAACCATTAAATCCTGAAATCTGATTAGGGAATTGACATATAAGGAATGATTAATTTCTCATAGCTTACAGTTACACTCAACTTGTCTAGCTATTTCCATCATGCTTTCTTTGCATTACCTTCTTTAATGGTTTTGGAATAAAATATGCTATACCATTACAATAAACAGCGTCTCACCAACAGCTGTTGTCCATTTCTCAGGCTCCTTCTTAATACTGTATGGCATTTTAAATAAATGAAAATCTATTGATGTCTTTAAAAACCTTGCTATTGATTCTTACAATAAAAAAACCCAAAACAAAGAACAGAAGTATAAAGGAAAAAACAAAGGTCATTGTAGCTAATTTTAAAGATCCACCCACAGACTTTCTGCAACAGATTCTGCATAGCTATCAATTCCTTCTTTTATTTGACGTGTAAGTTCACTGGAAGAGCTTTGCAGATGCAAATGTCTGTGATATCAGTAACACATAACTGGCACCCAGCAATGTAGTTTTTTTATTACTGACAACTTTGCTGTTTGATTTTGCTCAAGCCTGAAGCAAACTTGAGTTTAAAGCAAAGAGATACATATTTTACTAAAATGAACAATAACTAGCTATTAGTTAAGAAGAAAAAAATAGATCACAAAGGTAGAACTTATAGCTGATTCTTTGTTTAGGGAGATAGTACTCAAATAGATTAATTTCTCCCTCTAAACACTCAGTAACACTAATCATGCTGATCAAAATATATAATAAAACCAACCATCTACAGAAGAATGTTTTTATCCAAACCTCTTGCTTTTCTTGAATTTTCAATATCAAAGTATATCCTGATTTGAGCTAACCACTCATGCCTGTGAATTCCGCAAATGACCTGGCAAACATAAAGCTCACCAGGATGACTTCAAAGAGCATGACTACATTGTTATTTCTGAATTTGAAACCTAAGCCAGATATTTGAAAAGTGCATTGTGATTTTATGATATTTTAAACATGGATCTGTTCTTCTGAACTTTCTAGTCACATCCTTCAGAAGAAGAAAAGTCAACCTTATGATATTTCTAGGTTAGATGTACACAAAAGCCATTTTTAGCTTTGCTTAGATTACAGCATGTCAGCAGCAGCCTCTCTCATGAGACCACCTTGATGTAGTGTGGGAGAAAGACAAGCTTTGTCGTCAGTTTTTTGCTGACATACTCATACAATACTACACTCAGAAATTGTTTGAATAATCTATTAAACCTGAACTACATGTCCCTCTTGGAGACCTTTTTTCTTAAGCTAACAATTATTGTAATGATACGATGTTGGCATGCTTAGAACCAGCATGGGAAAAATTATGTTTCCTAAAAAAAATAATAAAATAAAATAAAATAAAATAAAATAAAATAAAATAAAATAAAATAAAATAAAATAAAATAAAATAAAATATAAAATAAAATAAAATAAAATAAAAATTCTGACATCTGAATAATTTATTAATAAAAAAAGTTGTGAAAAACTATGTAAACTATTGTAAACCATGCAACATTAGAAGTAAATGGAAGTCTGAATAGCCAATAGATCTACCCTTAAAGTTCTTACTCCAGGTAAAACATATGCTAAGTTATGTCTCTGCTGTACATAGTACAGAAGAGAAATGAGGATGTGGGTTTCCTACCTCAATATCTTCACCATTTTGTATCATCTGTGTTTGTTTTGTTTTCTCTGTTTGGAAAAGAAAGAATTCCAATCTGACGTGGGTATTCTTCCAATTACATGAGGATGGATATTTTTAATTAAAAGATTCAATCGGAAATGTGTTAGCTGGTGTGAATGCTATCTAGAAGGGCAATAACTGGTTTTAAATTCCACTTTGTGAACAAAACCAGATGATACATGGTTTAGATATGCATTGCACAGAACCTGCTATGACAAATGAACAAGGAATACAACAGCATTCACTAATAATTCTGTTATTTGAACATTAAGACACTGTTGGAAGGCTGTACCCTGTACTGTTCCTTTCTCCATTACTGTGGACTGTTAACTCAGCACATATCAGATATGATCTGCAACTTCTGCCTCAACAAGTTTACAGTTCTGTGCTAGTTTTGGTGCTTTGCTACTCTATTCCTTCTTTTTTTGTTTCCTATGATAATTTACAAAATAATGGTGGAGACCATCATAAATTTTGTGAATTTATTTTGACAACTGAAGTTCATTTTCAATAATTTGTGGAGCTCTGTAACATGGTCTACTGTGTCTGAACACTGAAATTTCGTATGGTCACTCTGTCCTTCATTTTTTGCAAGGAAGGGAGCAAGCAAAAGCCTGTTTGACATAAACTTACTTTATGTTCATTTGGTGCAACAGCTGTAACAAAAGGACTGGGCAGGACCACAAAAATTGTTCACTTGCTCCTCTACTCAGGAAACAGAAATAATGCAACCTGACATCTCTTTAATTGCTGAGCTTGAAAGGTGGCTGCTGAATATCAAACACATGCTAAGAACTACTGACAATCAATTCTGAAAATAAAAAAAAAAAAATCAATACAATTTTCTGAAAACACATTCAAGTAAATCTCTTGTCTATTTGTTCTACACATAATGGAATGAAATGAAAGGTTTCATTCCTTACTCTCAACAGCTTGTGACTACTCCTTACACCGCTCCAGTTGTGCTGAGATACAGCTAGGTTTGGAGTCTTGTAATATAGTTAAGTGACGGTATAGACAAAAAGCTTTGGGGAAGCTCTCATACTTCTGGCCCAAAATGAACCCAATTACAGTGTCCAGTCAAGAACCCCTGCCTGCTAGTGACTGCTGAAATACTCAGTAGGAAGCTTCTTTCTTACTTATCCTTTAGGCCAAGCAATTAACCTACAGTAGCAGATATTTATTTGTGTAAAACCTCTATACCTGTAAAGAAAATGCTGCCAGAAGATTTCAAACGGCAGTTTCAGTTTTCTCTCTCCAACTCAGAAGCTTCAATAGCCTTCTTAAAAAAAAAAAAAAAAAAAAAAAAAAAAAAAAAAAAAAAGCAAAGCATAAATTTTTTTTTCCTAAAACTGTATTTTCTTTTCCTAGTCAAGCTCAGTCATTTTCTCACCTGATCTCCTAAAACAGTTTCTAAGCCCTTACAACTGATGTTCAGTGTAACATACTGAAACAACCTAGTGCTCACATCAGTCTTTTCTTCACTTAATTCTGTACACTGGTCTTTTTTGGATCTTCAGGACTTGTTCCTATCAGTGAATACCTGAAAGAATTCCTTTTAAGACTTTTCCAATATGTTATATATTTTTTATATTTCTGTTTTAAGGAATACAAAATTTTATTTGGCTATACTCTATGGTCAATTAACAATTTTCCTATAGCCTATAAAATATAGCACAGGGACTTTGAGCCCACACTATTTATAACTCTGCATAATTACCCTTCACCCTTTAATACTTCATGGTATAATCTCTGTCTCCCTCTTCAGTCTACTTTTTTTCTTCATCCTCATAACACAACATCAGTATTTTACAGATGCAGAAAAAGATTCTACTGGCAAAATAAAACCATTCCCTGCCAGCTCAAGCTCAAACACTTTAAAGCTATTAATATTTTCTTTTCTTACAACCATATATCCAATATAGCTTTGAAAGAATCATCTGGATTCAGAACAAAAACAAGCAACAGGAAGTTAAATAGGTTCAAATAAGTATTCACACTTTGTATGCTTATCTAAATAAAGCCTCCAAAGCCTTTCAAGTTTGCTCAATATAGACTTCACTCCAGCTTGTAAGCTGTTTCCTAAAAAGGTCTTTAAGATTGCTTCAGATCATTTTGATCATTCAAGAAGTTCTGTATAGTGGAATAAAATAAAAATAAAATCTGAGACTGACACACACAGAAGCCTATTTATGCATTCAGTAATTCTTATTCCAGTCAATCATTCTCACAGTAACTCAGATCTGTCAAAATCTATAATTTCTCGCATAGTTTATCAACTTACGTATTTTCTTTTGATTTCTCATCTTACATCTATGTACTATTTCAGTCTTCCATAAACTGACTTCAGAGTAATAGCTGTCTTTACAAAACATGCCATTCGTTTTCTGATTTCTTACTAAGATAAAAGGTGACTTTTTCATCTGTCTTCACTGCCAGTTTCCTTTATTTCAGCTGTTTATATTTTATCATTTTGGAGAGTGGGATTTGGAGCCCTCATGCTGCTTTTTCTCAGTTATCTTGCTTGTGATATGGACACCCACTGAAAGAAAGTGAATAATTTTTTTCATTATTATAAATTTCATTGAATTCCTAGGTGAATAATATTAACACACCTCCTCAGTGTCTTTAATGAGCCTCTGAAACGAATCCATGCTACTGATTCTGCCGAGGGAGCAAAGAAGTCTGGAGCAAAAGTTAGAGATCATTTGCTACAGCTGAAACTTTATATATTTTTAAAACTTAGTGGGGAAACTCTCAGTACCTTACAAGATATTGGCAGGAAAATGGAACCAGGCTTTTTACAGTGGATCATGGCAGAAGGAAAGAAGTTTAAAAAGAAACAAGAGAGGTTGTGACTAGATATAAGAAAAAAAGAATTTGTCACGAGGAGAGTCACTGTAAGAACAGGTCATGCGACTGAGGGGTTGCACAATCTTCATCCTTGAAATTTTTTAATACTCAACTGGATAAAACCTTTAGCAATGCTAGAATACAGGATATTATACAGATTCCTAAATATCACATGTTCATAATGATAGCAATCTGAATCAAGAATGAAAGAAAATCCTGGCTAATTTGAGAAGTAGTCTTGATATAACTGTCACAGGCTTCATTAATTCTACCATGATTAATTCTTGGAACACTCTAAAAGGCTTTTCAGAATTTCCAAAACTTCTCCTTTTATCCCCAAAATTACACCTTGGACTAGAGCCCTCAATGAAAGACTTACTTTTTGAAAACTTTCTGAGAAAACAGATAAACAAACCATACCTCACTCTTTCAACTGGAGCGCAGGACACAGGGTTTTGTGGCAAGCTTTAGTGTATCTGCTTCCACTGATTTTTTTCAGATTTAGTTATTATTCAACTAGTTCTTGCAAAGTTAATAAATCATAGTCATTAAGGGTGCCTGAGACACCACAGGTGTCTATAGCCTGAGTAAGTAGACAGAGAGGCTGAGAGAGCCAGGACATTGTTTAGTCTAGAGAAGGTTCAGTGAAGATCTCATCAATGTGTAAACAATTCTGGTGGGAGGATGTAAAGAATACGGAGACAGGCTCTTTTCAGGGGTGCCCAGTGACAGGGCAAGAGACAGTAGCATAAAGTGTAACACAGGAGATCAGGTCTGAACAACAGGACACATGTTTTTACTGTTATGGTGCCTAAGCACTGCCACAGGTTTCCAGAGAGATTGTGGTGTCTCCATCCCTGGGATATTGAAAAGCTCTCTGGTCATGGTCCTAGGCAATTGGCTTTAGGTGGCTTTGCTTGAGTGGTTGGACAAGATGAACTCCAAAGGTGCCTTCCAACCTCAGCCATTTTGTGATTCTGTGGTTATATAGTTACAAATCTTGTGCAGCAAATAATTCAGAGAGATAAAGATAGACTCTTCCATGTGGGTACAAACAACTTGTTATTCCCCATATTCCTGCTTACTACTTTAGACAGCTTTTATTAACCACAGAATAGAATCAGCTAAGTTGGAAAAGACCTTTAAGATCATCAAGTCCAACCATTACCCCAGGACTGTCAAGACCACCACTAAACCAGGTCATTGAGGACCTCATCTACATATTTTTTGAACGCTTCTAGGGACAGTGATTCCACCACTTCCCTGGGAAACCTGTTCGAATGCCTTACTACCCTTTCAGTGAAGAAATTTTTCCTCATATCCAGTCTAAAGTGAGGGAATTCCTTAATAAGGGAGTTCTTTTGTCAATCCCATTCTTAAAACTCCTGTCTCCCTGTGTCATGTAGCAAGGCTATAGAGTCCACCAGGAGATACATATTTAAAAGTGTCTTTTTGAGATCTTCTTTTTTTTTGATCACATTGTTTGTCTTCATTTCCCACCATTCTAATTTTATTTTTAAAAATATTTGCTATTGTGAATTGATTTTAAATCCATTTTCGTGAAGCTACAACTGGTTTGGAATCTTCTTCCTTTATTTGGTTTGTAAACCCAAAAGGTTAGGTTATCTCAAATTTTTGGCAAAAGATGTAGATAAAAGGAGACCAGAAACGACTGGCATTTCTGGATACAGAAGGATAACTCTGACCCAGAGAGTCAAGCCATTAATCTGACTAAAAGGAGCTCTACTCTATCACTAATTTCTGCAATAAGAGCCACATTCCTTGTCACTCCTCAGGCTTTACCTTTATGCAGATGCTCAATGAGGTAACAATGAAGTGAAAATATGACCTTAGGAGTGAGGGATGAGCTCTTCACCTTGGTGTTTCTGTAGCTGTTACAAAGTAAAATGACCCAAGACCATTGTCCAATGAGGCAGATAATTACACTGACTTTAAGGTTACTCAAATATCTCACATTTCTTTGTTCAGCTGTTTTGTATGAAAAGAAATAATGATTTACTCTCAACAAAATAATCAAAGTGACAGTACAACAACAGAAGACATTTTTATAAAAATTGTAAAAATATTGGTTATCTCTGTCATGGGTTCAGCAGTAGCAGTCATTTTTCTGCTTCTTGGTAGCTGGTGCAGCTCTGTGTTTTTGATTTTGGGCCTGTGAACAGCGCTGATAACACCAGTGTTTCGGTTACTGCTTAGTGATGTTTAGGTCTGGCCAAGGACTTTCTGCGTTTCATGCTCTGCCAGGGAGGAGGGGAAGCCGGGAGGAAGCAGAGACAGGATGCCTGACCCAAACTGACCAAAGAGGTTATTCCATCCCCCAGCATGTCACACCCAGGATGGAGAGCAGAGAGCAGAGACCCGGAAGGGTGGGGGTGTGCTGCGTGGTCAGGCTTGGTATTAGGTGGTGAGAATTGTATTCTTTCCTTGTATTTCTCTTGTCATTATTATTATTGGTGGTAGCAGTAGTGATTTGTGTTATACTTTGGTTACTAAACTGTTCTTATCTCAACCTGTGGGAGTTGCATTCTTTTTGATTCTCCTTCCCATCCCTCCGGGAGTGGGGGGAAGAAAGAGGGGGAAGTGAGTGAGAGAATGAGCTGCATGAGTCAGAGAGGCGTAAACCACGACACTTCTTTTTGGCGCCCAACGTGGGGCACGAAAGGTTGAGATAACAAAAGGATTAATAGCCACTCATCACAGTGCTGATTTATTGGCTCTCAAAGTTGTTGCTTTTGATTCTCTTGAGTGCATGGTTTCAGCCTGTTGTACCTTACGTACAGCCGGTATTTGTTATCTTAGCATTTTTCGGATATGGGGTTTGGGTTAAGGTTCTTGTTTCATTGTACTTTATTGGAATGGCTTGTAATACGGGCAGGCCCCGGAAGCCGGGGGGGGCGGACGTCTACCTGGCAGTTCGGCTGCTCTTCGCCATCCTGGCCCTCGTCCTCGCCTCTGTCTTTGCGAGGCTGTGGGGAGCCAAGGGGGGGCTGCCTCGGCAGCCGCCGGCAGCCGAAACGGCCCAGGGGAGCAGACCCAGGGACCAGAAGGTGAGCCCTGCAGCTGCCAAGCAGAGGAAAGAGGTAGCAGAAGGGGTGAGCCCCCCGGCCGAGCCCAGCCCGGCAGCTGCCGAGCAGCGGGAGGAGACAACAGTGGAGAAGCCGAGCCTCGTAGCCGAGCCCAGCCCCGCGGCGGCTGAGAGTATTCCCCAGCAGCCGCCCGCAGAGCCCCATGAACCCGAGCCCCAGGAGGATGCAGGAGACCACGCAGCACTTCCCAGCAAGGCAGAGCAGGGAGATCTGGACTCAGACAAAGAGCAGCTGGTGGTGAGAGAGCCGGCAAGCACAGCAGCTACACCAGCCCCAGTGACAAGTACAGCAGCCTCATTTGAGAGTTCTGAAGGGTTTGAATGGCCCTTGGGTACCCTTGAGACCTGCCTGCTGATGGTGATGGGGATCAGTGTTGGCATGCATGCAGAGTGTGTTTTACCCACAACCATTTTGTCTGGTACCCAGAGTTAAGCAGAGTGGGATGTGGGCCTTGCTGGGGTTAGACTACAATGTAGGATGACCAAGAGATTTTCTCCAAGCATGGACAGTCATGAGTGGCAGGGTGTGTGGGAGAGTATGGGTGAGTATCTAGTCCACTGGGCCCCTCCAGTGCTTTGGAAGCATCACAGATGGAAGGCAGCTGTATGGAGTCCCAACAACAAGCTGCAGAAACTGCTGGAGGGGTGGATGAATTATTTTGAGCCTGGTGGGCCCACGACACTTCAGGCCATCAGGGCAGAGATGCAGCATACAGATGGACTCATGATCGAGGGGTGGACTTAGCAATGGACGCTATTGCCCACGTTATTCACGAGTGTGAACACTGCACACAGCCTCTCCTGCTCTGAAAGGCTGTTACAAAAGATGGAGCTTGACGTCACAGACCGAATGGACTCAGCAGCTTTGTAGGGATTGGTTTATGCACTAAGGGATGATCTCTCTCCCTCTGTATGTGTGTGTGGATGTGTATATATACATGTGATGGTATATTGAAAATGTGGGATCTGAGCATGACGTGAATGGTATGGAATAAGGGGTGGATATTGTCATGGGTTCAGCAGCAGCAGTCATTTTTCTCCCTCTTGGTAGCTGGTGCAGCGCTGTGTTTTTGATTTTGGGCCTGGGAACAGCGCTGATAACACCAGTGTTTCGGTTACTGCTTAGTGATGTTTTGGTCTGGCCAAGGACTTTCTGAGCCTCGTGCTCTGCCAGGGAGGAGGGGAAGCTGGGAGGAAGCAGAGACAGGGCACCTGACCCAAACTGACCGAAGAAGTTTTTCCGTACCACAGCACGTCATGCCCAGGATGGAGAGCAGAGAGCAGTGACCCGGAAGGGTGGGGGTGCGCTGCATGGTCGGGCTTGGTATTAGGTGGTGAGAATTGTATTCTTTCCTTGTATTTGCCTTGTCATTATTATTATTGGTGGTAGCAGTAGTGATTTGTGTTTTACTTGAGTTATTAAACTGTTCTTATCTCAGCCTGTGGGAGTTGCATTCTTTTTGATTCTCCTTCCCATCCCTCCAGGAGTGGGGGGAAGAAAGAGGGGGAAGTGAGTGAGAGAATGAGCTGCATGAGTTAGAGAGGCTTAAACCACGACAATCTCAATGTGAGAATTATGGTAGGAGGCCCCTTTTTCCCAGCTTCTCCTTCAATTATAGTATTATTTTCACTCAGTTTCAATTCCTGTCATTATCACCATCACATTAGCAGTAGTAATAAAACTATTCAGTATAAATAAAATATGGATGTGCAAGAATTTATCATTATCATGAACTTGGTTTTATCATCAGCAACAGTTTCTTGGTAAGAAGATTAAAACACAAGGGTGACTCAGTAAAAAACAAAATGCATTATTTCAGTTAGTGTTTCAAAATAAACTATTTTATTTTGTATGAAGTAAATTGTTAAAATTTCTCTACTTTAGTTTTTAAGAAAGATAATCAACACAAATACTTATATGTTTGTTTCCTAAGATATGAAAGAGCTATTGAATAGAGAGAGGTTTTGACAAAACTTAGGTAATTCTCTCTAGAGAAAGAAAAAATGGAAGGCTACTGCAGAAAATACCAGTGTTATAAGTTTTGGTTGTTAAGCAAATGGAGGCACTTTCTCTATCTGTAAAACCTAGGTAAAACAAAAAAAAAAAAAAAAAAAAAGATAAAATCAGTACTTGAGGTACCAAGGGCAGTCTAACAGGCTCTTTTCATAAACTGCCACATATCACTAGCATATATACGGTACACAGGAAGAAAAACAGACACAAAGACATTCTGTTTACCTTCTCTTATCAGTACTGTTGTCACAGAATAACTGTTTGCCTGTTCACTTCTGCAGTAGGAATTCATGTGTATCTGAGAATGTAATGTGGTTGTCAAAATGACAACAATCTTGTGTTTGGTTTTTCAACATCTGAACAAAGAGCTAGCGGAAAATGTGTAAAACGTTAAAAACAAAACAAAACAAAACAAAACAAAAAAAAAAAAAACAACCAAACAAACCTCTTTGGATGTTAAAGTAAAATTCCCTCAGGATTTTAATGAATAGCAGGGGGCCAGTAAAGGACAAACCCTGGTGTTGCAACGGGTTTGAATAAGTATCAGTGACAGCAGACATGATCTGTTGACTCGAATTTGATATTACAGCCTACATGCCAGCCAAATAATTTCCATTTTGAACTAAAATTAAATGAGGCACTTGCTGCAAAGTGACAGTGCATACTGCAAAGGGTTCCCTTGTCAGAGATACTGGTCCAAATCCTTAACAGGCATAAATTGAAATAGTTCCAATTTAGTCAGTGGAAGTCTGCCAATAATACCAATACTGCTTGCCCACCATCTTTGTTTTATCACCCTCACCCTGTCTTTAGGCAGAGAATTTTTGTTTCTTTAGTTTTTATTTTCTTTTAGATTTTGTTTGTTTGTTTGTGGGTTTTTTTTCAGAAAGATTTATAGATTTGTCTCTGTATTTCTTCTAACAGAATTTAATTCTGAGTGTTGGGGTATACTCCAAAGATTGCTCTAAATTGCTTAAACAAATGTCAACTACAAAAATGCTAAACTTTGAGGCAAGGCATCCAAATGAAGAAAAATCTGTAAAGTCGGAAATACGCGACAGCAGTTTTCTTACTGACACAACACAAGTACACAATGATAGCTTGTTAGAAAGAAGTCTCAATCCACCTGCTGTAGGTCTTCTGCCGACTCTGCACTGTAATGGCAGGAAGAGTAATTATAACCACAG
This sequence comes from Ara ararauna, assembly GCA_028858755.1. Taxonomy (NCBI): domain Eukaryota; kingdom Metazoa; phylum Chordata; class Aves; order Psittaciformes; family Psittacidae; genus Ara; species Ara ararauna. The sequence continues at coordinate 24,599,237 of CM054376.1, forward strand.
CTAAATGATGATTGCTCTTTTGGGCCAGTACAATACCAGCTAACATTAGCTTTTCGCAAGTAGCATTCTGTCAGCTACTAAGCCTGGGTAGGATTCTGGGAACAGGAAGAAAATGGACTTAGAAAAATTTTGTTGCTGTACCTTTTGAAGTTTCTCAGCAAGATATGAAAACAGTAGGTGATTACAGCTTCCATATTGTTTATTCAATTCATTAATCACTTTCCCTCCTACAACACAATGGGAAGTCTGGTTTTAAATAATGACTTCCATTTTCTGTCTTTCAAGGTGCCTGTGCCTAAATGTTAGAGAAGTGCTCTCTAGGCCTGGGCCAAATATTTTGCTCATGCAACTTCACTGATATCACACAAAATCTCCTCCTCACCGCAGGAGGAATGTCATCCAAGTAATTAAATACAGCACTTAGGAAGGGAAGGGATAGTAAAATGAAATCTGCTGCAGTTCCCCTAGTACTGCAGCAGGCTGTATTACCTCAATTTATTATCATAACGCCTACAGTGATTTTTATACTGTGGCCAAAGTGAGCCATAATGCACAAAACTCACTAGTAAAGGGTTTCCGTTCTGTCAAAAGACTAAGCTATTCCATTTTGATTATATACCACTAAAATGGATGGAAAGGGAAGGGATTTAATTGTAAAGGATGAGGTGAAAAACACTGACAATTCAATATGTTCCAATGGTTTGGGTTTTTAATTCTAGCTTTCTGCTTGGATGGTATGCAAAACCAAGTGACATTAGCATACCTTGCTACAGACATTACCATCTGCATTACTATGGCTTTCACTTTATCCACATTGAGGGCTTTTTTGTGCCATGGTGCCTCTAGAGAACAAAGCTATCCAAATTCTTTCCTTATTTCTGTTAATCATTTTACTATAAAAAACACTTAGTTTGTGAATCTTCTTGAAATGTAACCCCCTCCCACTGTTATTTAGAAAGATCTCAGCCTATAAAGGGCACTGTCATAAATATGCTGATAACAGAAAGAAGATCAAGAAATAAACCAGATGCTGAAGGCTGTTGTTAGCAGACTCAGAATTGCTACTTCTTCTTTGGTGATTTTTGTCAACAAAAAATTTGCTATATGACAAAGTTTTTTCTCACCTTAACCCTTCAGCTTACATGTTTATAGCCTGTATAATATTCTGATGAATTTAAGTGCCTTACTCTTCCAATTTAAACTATTCAGCTGTTACCATAAGCATAATAGTAGATACAGAGGGATTTAGTAGCAATTCTTAGATCATGAATTCAAGTTTACCCTTTTCCTCTGCTGCATTTGGACTCAGAACTGAGATGAGAATTATTATTTCTTAAGCCAGAAGTGTAGTGTCCAAACCTGGTCTTTGTATTCTTAGTAGAATTAGCTGAACAGACAACTGAATTCAACTTGCTAGCAATCTGAATTCATTTTAAACATCTTCTTGCAGTCCTTAGGTTTTTTCCTGATCTTGCTCTGCATATGCTTTCTATATTATAAGCATTCCCCTAAACTCATCCACTTAAATTTTCCAACTTTAGGCACATTTTATCTTCGTGGTTCCTCCAAAGTATTCATCCATCCTTTCCTTCACACTGCTGTAGAAATACAGGACAGCTACCTTGTAGTTACTTATACAGTACCTTTTATTTAGATGAATAGAGATGACTCTGGTCTCTAGGGCTGTCAAACTAGAACATTTCATAAGCTATATATTCAATCAGAGACTTTGTTTTTAATAAATTCCACCTTCTGAAGATTTTTTTAGGCTTTGATCTACTCAGTGTTAACTCACCAGGACTTAGAGAATTCTACTCATTACACTGAACTTCAATGGACGCTGGTGGTGTGATAGTCTGATTCTAAATTTCTTCTCATCCCAAAGAAGTCTGTCTTATTAAAGTATATCTGAAAGTATTACCAAAAAACAACTTGATATTTTGAGTGCTGAATTAATTAAGAGGTACAGTTCCTCCCTAAAGAAAGCTGCAGCTGTTTCCATGTCCTAGAATTGCACAAAATCTGTTCAGTGTAGAAAAGAAAGCTTCTGAGTGTCATTTTCAATTGACCCACATACAACAACTAAATAATTGGCCTTCAGGTAGACATCTGATTCCCCTCAGAAAGTTCCTGAACCTCAGTTGTTACAGCAGTCCTACATACAAGCAGATGGGTGAAATAAAGAAGAAAAGAAGAGGGAAGTAAGTGTAAATATTTATTCCAGTTCTGCTTAGAACATCATTGGACTGATGCTGCATAGTACAAATATGTATTTTGAAGCTGTCTGGCAGCTGGGAAGCAATCAAATGCTAGGGACAGTTAGCGATCTAAGAATTGGATCTCTCTAGCTCCTTATAAAGGCAACCAGATGTTTATAGCAAACAAAATTACATTTTTGACTTTGCTATAGACTCCTAAATTCTTTGGTAGATAATACTGACTATAAAATGGAAAGCCTGTGTATGCTATGTTACCAGTAAATATATGCTTAGGAAATACACAAATCATTAGGAACAAGAAAGACTGTATGAAAAATTTAAAATTTAAATTAACAGTAATATTAATCAAAGATGAGGGGTAAATTTAATAACTGTTTTAAGTCAATGTCAAGTATTTAAGTATTAGCATTTTCACACCTAAGTAGGGTATGAATTTTTGACTCTCTCCCTGTCTAGTATGTGCTGTTATTCCATGGGGCATCTAATCATTTAGCTTTCCGAAAAACTGCAGTGGAAACTTACAATGAAACACCCTCAAAAGCGGTTTGGGAATGAATTTGTAACTCCTTGCTGATTGATCTAAGAAAACCAAATCAAAATAAAACTTTAGAAAAAGTGAAACTAGTAGGTTCCCACACAGAAGATAAATACTGTCCAGTAAGCAGTATGGGGCTTTCCATCCTGTAAGAATAATTAAGAAAGGAATCATGAATGGCACTAGAATACTAAATTACTACAAAGGATTCCCATACAAATTACCTTAACAAAGCTACTGCCTAATTAAGTATGCACACATGCATCTTGTCTCTTTTCCATGCGCCTGGAACAAATTTTACTCCTCCAGAAGAGACTTTTTTTCAGTCCTTAGTCATTCTAATACATACATAAACTGTTTTCTCACCTGATATTTCTTTTCATAGACTGCACAAGCACAAAGCTATTACCTCATCTATTATTTCAAGGTTTTTATTTCCCCAGTCATGAGTTATTTTGAAGCTCTTTATCCCTTGATCTGTGGGTAATGTGAACTTTTGTTCTCAGAGAAAAAATATTTCTCTTTGGTTTCATGTACTGTTTGGTTTTCCTTTTTGGTTAGGAACATGTATCTTTCAAAACCAGAATTCTAGCTCCCAGTTTCATCATGGAATTACAGATTCACAGAATTAGCAAATAAGAGATGATCTTTAAGTTCCCTTCCAACCATAGTCATTGAACAATTCCATAATTTATGTTTTTTTCCACAGAATATAAAGCAAGAGAAGTATCCTAATTACAGTTATCAACAAAATGTGTTATAAGAAATTTCCTATCATAGGACACATTCAAAAATAAAACAGGAGAAAGAAAAAGGATCAAAGAGAATTCAACTTTGTTTTTAATGGACAGTGAAGACCAGAACTCATTATATTGGATCTATATTTTGTGGCAAAAAGAGCCCTATCTAAGGGCAATTAGCCAAAATTAAATCTCTAATTTCATAACATTTTCTATGATTCAGTAACCTTGTATGTTACACGCGTTCTCGGAGCCTAGGATTAGATATCAGGTTTATTCTGCAGTCACTAATATGAAATAAAAAACACCTAGTAAAATTTAGAGTGTATTACTTACCTGAGATTTGCCCTTCTAAGGCACATAAAATCATAGAATCATAGAAGAGTTACGGTTGGAAAGGACCTTAAGATCATCTAGTTCCAACCCCCCCTGCCAGAGGCAGGGACAACTCCCACTAAACCATGCCACCCAAGGCTATGTCCAACCCAGCCTTGTACACCGCCAGCAATGGAGCATTCACAACTTCCCTGGGCAACCCATTCAGGTGTCTCAGCACCCTTACAGTAAAGAATTTCTTCCCCATATCCAATCTAAACTTCCCCAGTTTAAATTTGAACCTGTTACCCCTTGTCCTCTCACTGCAGTCCCTAATGAAGAGTCCCTCCCCAGCATCCCTGTAACCCCCCTTCAGATACTAGAAGGCTGCTATGAGGTCTCCACGCAGCCTTCTCTTCTACAGGCTGAACAGCTCCACTTTTCTCAGCCTGGAACATTCACACTTAGACTTGCTTGACAGCACATTATAAATGTCCAGCTCAGTCAGAACTTCTACATATTGTGGAGGGGGACAAAGTTCCTGTGGTGCATATTAAGAATTTGCTGGGGAAGACAGTCTGGGTTATGCCTGCTTCAGGCAAAGGCAAACCCACTCGTGGGATTGCTCTTGCTCAGGGACCTGGATATGCTTGGTGGGTACTGCGGGAAGATGGGGAAGACCAATGTGTACCTCAAGGGGATTTAATTTTATGGTAAAACAGCCAATGAACTCAATTGTATGCTGTTGCCTGCTATGTATTACTTTTATATCCCACCAACTAGATGTCTTCAGGTCATCAGCGACTAGGCCTCCGACTGTCATCCCAACAAAGAATGAACTTTGATGAAACCAGACAAGTTCCACAGTAAAGGAACGATCCGCATCAGCACACAGCCTCCCCTGCTCTGAAAGACTGTTACAAGAGATGGAGCCCGATATCATGGACTGAATGGACTCAGCAGTTTATAACAATTGGCCCATGCACTAAGGAATGATCTCTCTCCCCCTGTGTGTGTGTGTGGATGTATATAAATATATATGTATATATATGAGATAAGAGTGATGGTATATTGAAAATGTGGGGTCTGAGCATGATGTGAATGGTATGGTATAAAAGGTGCATATAAAAAGGGTGACCAGGGTGGGTTCACTCCAAGTTCATCAACAGAAATAATGCCACTGCTGGTAACAGAAACTGAGTCCCCAAAATAGAGAAATATTAACAGCATTCTGGGTTAACAGACATGGCAGCCACATAATTAATATGAAAGAGCTTATCTTTTTTTCTGACATGATTTGTGCTTGGCTGTGTGCTGTGATTCCTTCTCTCTCAGATGCAACTAACAGTGGAGTTATTTGGCTTGATGACTTGGATTTTTTTTGGTTTTTATTTAAAAAAAAGTTCATAAAACTCTACCCTATCTTCACAGTGATACCAGCTTTGACAAAGCAAGATACTGAAACATGAGGTAAAATATTTATTATGTAGATTACATTTTAAAAGTGTCCTGCGTTCAGCAGTAGCAGTCATTTTTCTCCTTCGCAGTAGCTGGTGCAGCCCTGTGGTTTTGACTTTCGGCCCGGGAACAGAGCTGATAACACCAATGGTTTCAGTTACTGCTAAGTAATGTTTTGGTCTGACCAAGGACTTTCTGAGCTTCATGCTCTGCCAGGGAGGAGGGGAAGCCGGGAGGAAGCAGAGACAGGACACCTGACCCAAACTGACCAAAGAGGTATTCCATACCACAGCACATCATGCCCAGGATGTGAAAACAGAGGGCAGAGACCTGGAAAGGCAGGGTTCGCTGCTGGGTCGGGCTTGGTATTGGGTGGTGAGCAGTTGTATTCTCTTTCCTTGTATTTGCCTTGTCATTATTATTATTGGTGGTAGCAGTAGTGGTCTTGTGTTATACCTTAGTTACTAAACTGTTCTTATCTCAACCTGTGGGAGTTGCATTCTTTCAATTCTCCTTCCCATCCCTCCAGGAGTGGTGGGAAGAAAGAGGGGGGAGTGAGTGAGCAAACTGAGTGGCTGAGAGGCTTAAACCATGACAAAAAGCTTCAAGGTGACAGCTACACAGCTGGTATTCCAGAAATGAGGCATGGCACAAGCCAACTCTGCAACTGTAGTAGATGTTCCACTCCCATGTCTCATCAGAAATCCAAGTCAAGGGCCTTCAGAGTTTGATATGGTCAGTATTTAATCACTTGGCCATGAAAGGAATCAGATGTGTTGTTTTTCCTCCTTTACAATTGCCTTCCTTCTCCTCAGGAGTAAGGGTGGTTATTTTCTTCTCTTTTCTCATAAACTCAACAATCTTCAAACATTCTTGGCTTAAACTCCTGCTAAATTTATTTCAGTCAAATCTACATTGACATACAAACTATAACATAAAAGTATGGCTTCAAATCATATAATCCATGGATGAAAAGCTCTGGAAATAAATTGTAGGGAATAGAGCTAATTCAGTTTTAGGTTATCTGCTAAATATATCATTTTTTCCATCCAGTTGAATAAAATTATACACTTAATATAACTTTAACCAGGTTGTTTCAGTCACTTACAGGCACAGTTTCCAATTTTCTATATAAATTGGATTATAACTTCAAAATAAGAAGGACAGCAACAGGCAAAATGAGATCTCCTTAAAGCAAATCATGATATAAAAACATCTGTTGGGTACTTTCAGTCCCCAACTAAATACGTAAATAAAATATCTTTCTGGTCAAACATAAAACCAACTTTAAGCCAATAATTTAAGACAGAAATTAGAGAAAATGACATCTGGAATTTTCGTTACCTTACTACTTTTGGCCAACACTTGAGGCATCCTTGGAAATGGTAGCTTGCTTTTCAAATTTTCCCTTGATTTCTTTCCTTTTATTGCTCAGAAGCTACAAAGAAAGTCAGGCTTGAAAAAAATAAGTATTCTTACTGAGACTAACAGTCAGATTTATTCCATAATGTCACATACCTATTTAAGGCTGACAGGTATCAGGCAAGTTATTTTTATTTTATGCACGTCTCAAAAGTTTTAACTGCACCATTTATCATTCAGAAGCTGGCAGGAAGGTATTGACAGTAAGAGAATATGCAGCTTCCCATAGGGATTTTATTATCCATCATGGAACACCTGCCACACAGTGGTCACTGTCACAAGCATCTCTGAATGACACAATAACAAGTTTGTTTGGGGCAAAGACTGAAATTTCCATGTATTATGTGCAGATTTGTTATAGAGCACAAGTACTGCACCAAGCTTTTATGAGTGCTTGCCAGAAGAAAAGCTATTATGAATCATAAAAATTTTAGACTATACTGAGGCCTCAAATCATAGTTATTACTTTAAGCAAGCATGCTTTTAAAGGAATGTATTAAAGGTAACAAGAGAAACAGAAAAGAAAAAAACAGCAGTGGTATTACATGTACACTGCAAATAAACTGAAGTTTGCTAACCATCAGGTAGTAATGCAGTAATGTCTTGTTGCTTTGGTAGTTTTTACAATCTCAGATTCTAGCCAGGGAAAGAAGTGAGGAATGTGGGTCATATGTGATTTGTACAGAAGTTTGCAGAATCTATAATGAAGCTCAATCCCACAAACATTTTGTTGGTCAGATGAATGGCTTTGCAGAAATAAATGGGCTTACACCTTAGAAATATAATTTTTTTTTATAGAGCTGGTGAATACAAAGCTCAGCAGCACAGAACAAGAAAAATCATACAAAAAAGAAAAAAAATCATGGTCATTGTAAAATCCTCTCTCTTGATCACTGTCTTCCCCTTCTGATTTCTGTGCCTATGACATATGTATTTATGGAAAAGGTATTTAAAAAAAAGCACTGAGGTAATTTTTACTTTTTAATGGGTATTGATAGCAGCAATGGAGTTATCACCTGATGGAAATATCACAAAACAAGTTTTTCACTCCAATTGTTTAAATTATTCTCTCTTCTCTTTAATAAAATTCTGTAATATTTCCCCCCTCACCACTCGGGTTTTCCCAGACTGAAGGCTCTTTGCCTACTTGATGATATGATAACAGTAGCAGGTACTAAACTGGAAACAGATGTGAAGAGCAAAATAGTTGATACCCAGAGTCTGACATCCTCACTAAGCCCATTTAGAGATGTTTTACTTTGGACTAATGCTAGAATGTTTGCACGGGCTAAGAACTCAAACACTGGTAGAAATCTTTCAGTTAACCTTATCTGATGAAAATCCAGGTTGTGATCTCCCAGGCAGCTCAGCAACTGAACTGAATGGCAAATGGAAAGAATATGAAAGTTCACTTCCACTGTGATGGAAAGTATATCATGTTTTTGATCATTCTTGATACTCCTTTCAAAAGTTGTTCAGAGGTACTAAATCCTTTCTGAGATCAGAGTCCAGAACCTCACAAAATATTCAAAGACACCAACAAAACACTGCAAAACTGTGGCACACTGATATTTCGGAGTCAGTTCCCTGTCCCTTTTCTAATAATCTGTGCCATTCAGTTTTCTTTGCCGACTACTACTGAGAGTTTCCTTTCAGATTGTATTCAGACTTTCTGAGCAGCCCTGTGCTCAGTGAGCTACTGTAATGAATTCTAAATTACTCTGAACTTCAGCTCCTAACTTCAGAGAAAAAAAAGTTATGAATATTTGTACGTGGGAGAGATGTTACCCTCATTTTATCTCTACTGTTAGCTGATCCTGAAAACAAAACAAATAAAACTAAACTTAATCCTACCCAAATTATTTTAGTGACATTCATTTCAGGTGATAAGCACCTATGTAAATTCATAAATGATTGCTAAAACTAAATGACCACAAATCCATTTTAAATACTAAAAAGATATATATATAAATCTTCTATTTTCAGGTAGAATTCTTTTCAAACATTTTAAAAACCTCTTTAATTCAAATATTTTCTAAAATGCAGGAGTCCTTCAAACACAGCTGCAGAAGCATATCAATCTCCTTCTACAATATCAATTCTTTGCTAAAACAGCATCTCTCTTTAGTAACCAATTATCTCCAAGCTGTTAGCATATTTCCTTTGATATCAGATTTTTATTTTTGTTTTAACAAAGAAATCCACTTTACATTTTAACACCTGTACCACAAGTTTCACGACTTAAAATCACCTATCAGCAACATCATCTTCCAGACACAGTGAGCAGACGTCAGCAGTCCCAAGACCTCAGAAGTCTGCAGAGTTCACACAGTTCAGTGAAATTTGCTGTGGGACTTGAAGTCTTTGGGAATATTGCTCCATTAGAGAGAACAAAAATTAATGATATTAAATAAAAGCAGGAATAAGAGTCCAGCTACTATGGTTTATGAAGTCTTACAAGAGAAAACAATGGCTATGCAATTTTTTTCTACTCATTGTAATAACTATATCTTTAACATTTTGTAGTGCTATTCTGGGTTCCATTTCTGTGTCAGCCTCTGTAGCTACAACACCAAACCTGAGAAGGCAGTCTTACTTATTTTAGCATTCTAGTTCTGCATGAAAATCAATGATAGAATGAAACTAAATCTCTCCTAAGAGAAAAGAAAAGCTAAAGAAAAAACAAACCAGGCTACAGTCTTAAAGTTCATGCAAACAGTGTCCATGGCAAAACAATGGGATATTGTCCAGAAGCTATGCAACAGCTCCTTCATCTTTCCATGCATATATGTCTCTTGTACAAGTATCTTCTCAGGAAATACTGGAAGCTCTTTTAGTGTGGTGTCTGGTATAACTCCACAAATCATCCAGTGAAGTGTGCCCAGTGAGCCACTTCCGTTTATGGACAGTATGGTACACAAGCAGATCTGATTTAGGAATATGGAGAGCTTTATATTTCTTCAGTGCCCAGATACAACTGTCTTTCTAATTATTAGAAAATCATGGAGTTGGTGGTTTTAGTGTTATTGAAAACTGGTGTGTGATGGCTCTCAGTATGTGGGGAAAAAAAAAAAAAGGAACCAAAACAAAAGCCTGACTGTAAAATTCTTTTTTTTTTTTCATTTTGCCTTTCTTTTTAGGATTCTTTATTCAGGTTGCCTAGAGAGTGAGTTCAGAGAAAAGAAAAATGTAAACAGCATCAAAGGAAAAGAATGTGGTTAAAGTCAAGTATTATATTAGATATAGAATGTTCCAAACCTAAATAAAATAACACTCATGAGATACTTTTTTTATTATTAAAAAGTATTCTCATAAATTCCAGCTTGTCCTCAGCTTCTTTTTAACAGTAAAAATTCTTTCTGAACACAAAACCAGTGGTTAATCTATAATACTCAGGACTTAACATGGCCTTGGTAGGTGAATAAAAAAATACAGCATATGCACTAAGGACATTTTGCTTGGAAAGTACCAGCTAAAGAGAGCAGGAATCTCTACTGACTGTGGTTAACTTCAGTATGGTTTGTGAAGATGATCAGTTTACAATAGAAAAATACAAGTCACACTCCCATGCATAATACTGATAGCATCATCTGAATCTTTAAAACAAATAAATAAAAGACCACAGCTTCTGACTCCAGGAACTATTTGCATGTATCACAGTTACTTCCAGCCTGAGCATTTTGAAGTATATTATTCACCTGCTGGTCACACTCCTTTTGATGCAGCCTAAGATATGGGTGGCTTTCTGGGCTGCAAGAACACACTGCCAGCTCATGGTCATTTTTTCATCAACCAACACCCCCAAGTCCTTCTCCACAGGGCTGCTCTGAATCTCTTCCCTGCCCAACCTGTAGCTGTGCCTGGGATTGCTCTGATCCAGGTGTAGGACCTTGCACTTGTCATGGTTAAACTTCATCAGGTTGGCATCAGCCCACCTCACAAGCGTGTCAAGGTCCCTCTGGATGGCATTCCTTCCCTCTAGCGTATCAACTGAACCACACAGCTTGTTGTCATCAGGAAACTTCTGAGGGTGCACTCAATCCCACTGTCCATGTCACTGACAAAGATGTTGAACAAGACTGGCCCCAACACTGACCCCTGAGGGACACCACTCATTACTGGTCTCCAGCTGGACATAGAGCCATTGAGCACAACCCTTTGCGTGAGGCCATCCAGCCAGTTCTTTATCCACTGAGTGGATACCTATCAAATTGATGTCTTTCTAACTTAGAGACAAGGATGCCATATGAGACAGATCCTGCCCCTCTACTCTGCTTTTGTGAGACCTCACTTGGAGTATCGTGTGCAGTTCTGGTGTCCTCAACATAAAAAGGACATGAAACTGTTGGAACAAGTCCAAAGGAGGGCCACAAGGGTGATCAGGGGACTGAAGCACCTCCCGTATGAAGATAGGCTGAGGAAGTTGGGGCTGCTCAGCCTGGAGAAGAGAAGGCTGCATGGAGACCTCATAGCAGCCTTCCAGTATCTGAAGGGGGCCTATAGGGATGCTGGGGAGGGACTCTTCATGAGGGACTGTAGGGAGAGGACAAGGGGTAACGGGTTCAAACTTAAACAGGGGAAGTTTAGATTGGATAGGAGGAAGAAATTCTTTACTGTAAGGGTGGTGAGGGACGGGAATGGGTTGCCCAGGGAAGTTGTGAATGCTCCATCGTTGGCAGTGTTCAAGGCTGGATTGGACAGAGCATGGTGGCATGGTTTAGTGTGAGATGTCCCTGACCCTGGCAGGGTGGTTGGAACTAGATGATCTTAAGGTCCTTTCCAACCCTCACTATTCTATGATTCTATGATTCACCAGCTTCCATGAAGTTAGTAATTATGCACATTAATATTTAGTTGTCTAAATATTTTGTAAATAGTTTTTTGTGTAGTAAAGTCCACAGCACAGAAATGGAAATCAAAAGCACTGGCAAGTTTGCACTTAGTAGTCCCATAGCTCTTCAAAACATAACATTTTTTTAAAAATGCTGTGTTACTTCAAAAAAAAAAAAAAAAAAAAAAAACCAAAAAGAAAAAGGAAGTGTTTAATCCAATTGTTGCTGAGATTACAGAATGTGCCTCTTTCCCTTTCACATGATTTAGCACACAAAGAACTGCACAGAGAATCAAAAAAGTGGCAGCACAGTGGTTCTGAAGATTATTTGATCAATTCACCTCCTGTGTTTGTAAAAGCCACTGAGCTCAAGACTCCCAAAAGCCTTCTGCAGAAAAGAGCTGGAAAAAAACTTTTAATTATGCAGGTGGTGACAATCACAGATTACTCAGTAAGCCTACGAATCCTTATGAAGTGTGCAACACATATCCTTAAAGCTCTATCATAAACTAGATGCACCTTTGTTTTTTTGGGGGAAAATTTGAATTCTTGCTAATTTAGTTCTATTCAGGTTTTTCAGTATACACATCTATCTTACTGAATAAAACACAGGTGCCTCCAACTGCTGTGAAATACCAGATTTTTGAAATAACACTTTTTGTGTGGCATTTTTATTGCTGAAACTGCCACTCCAATGGAATAAAACATGAACACTGATTACCTTAGTCTGCTTTCCAGTTATTTTTACATATCTGAATTTTCAAATCTGTATTTAAAAATACACAAAAAATATTTCTTTTGCAAAACTGATGAATTATCTTTTTAATTGTTTCATCCATATGGACACCATTTTGTAATATGCTAATGGCAAAGAATGTTTTTCTACTGCTTCTGATTTTGTTTACTTACACAACCAATTAATTAGTTTGTTACACCTATACAATGACTGATGCTATCTTTGACACTTTGTGTCCTTTCTTGTATCATTTTTATTATTATTAAATGTCTCTCAGCTCTTCAAATGGATTCAACATCATCAGACTTTCCTAAGATAGAAACCGGGGGAATATTAATACTTCCCTTGGATGAGATAAAAACTAGGACTCTCTGCTCTTAGAACAGAACCAGAAAAAATTTATTGGGATATTAATACTCCAAGATGAACCCTACCTTACATTTCTGCATAATACTGAGCAGTATTATGTAGATGCATGAGCTTACTGACAAGCATGCTAACTTATCACTGCAATGGCTCTTTCTATATATAGTTAGAATAATGTTGCATTCCCAGCAGAACTCAAATCATGAGGCATACGTAAATGAAGGTCTACAAATGGGAGGTATGTCCAGCCTGACAAAAATACAGGAACCATTTTCATCCAGAAGCTGTTGATAGGCTAACATTTCATCTGGTCTTCTAAAAGAAGTAGGCAATGAAGTTGCATTCCATTCTACACCCTTTTCCATTCAGATACACAATGGGATATGCTAGTAAATTTCCCAAACAAAACATACCTTGTGAGTTTGATCTAGGCTTTTGGCTTGGTATCACATCTCTATTGATCTCAATTTCCTGTAATTCAGAAGTCATGATATTTGAAGAAAAGGAAAAGTTCAGTTGAAAATAAGCATTTTTTAAAAATATTATTCTTACGGAAGAATGGAATATCCTAGGTGTCCAGACTCCAATGACCTTTGACTTCTACCACTCAATTCAATGGCATAAAAAATTAAGATTAATTTAAAAAATATAATTTAAAAAGTCTTCAGAAGCAAGCTATCAAGAAGGCTTTTGTTATTGTGACTATGTAGTCTTATGGGTACATATCCTGTGTTCTTTCTGATTTATTTTTGATGCTTATTCTTGATTAAAGCTATCATTTATCTTTCTGTTTAGAAAAATTAGTGGGTTATCACTCTAATTTTAGAGCACCTTTGATATCAAGATATCATTTTGAAGGTAAAACAGTTGGGCTTTTTATTCATGTGTTGATTACAAAGCACTCATCTTGCAGGTCATTTCTGAAACTAATCCATTGTCTGAAGCTCGTTCTAATAGAAAATTGGCTTCTTGACAAAAATCTCAATTTCTTCTAATTACAAATACCAAGGCTGATGTCCCTTAGCAGTACTGCTTAATGGCCCAGAAGAAAACCAGTAATTTCTTAAACAGGGAAGCAGAACTATGAAAACATCCACTACATTTATACTTACCCTTAATGGAAGGAGAGAAAGAAAGGAGAAGGAAAACTTCAGAGTGGTAAGGACCTCCATCAAACACCACAGGCTTATGGAACATTATGTTTACAACACACACATATATATTCTATATAATTTAAACAAATATTTATCACTCTGGTGTCTGAAGAATCTCAGCTTTTAAAGATAAAAGTGTAATACTTTTTCAGGAACAAAATATGGGCAATAATGATTTCAGTTGAAGCTGGCAACTGTATAAATTCCAGTCTTCTGAACATCAAATCAGACTTCTTGCAAAATTCCTCATCTTTTTTTTCAGAAAGTATGTTACCCATATATTTAAATGCGAGTAAAAACACATAAACAAGCATGTATTCAGGTGGACTGAAAAGACAATGTATATTCCACTGTAAATGCTCTTGGTGAATTACTAGAATAATTACAGAGGTCTGTACTTTTGAGTCTTCATAGTCAGGTAAAAAATTCTAAGATGGGAGAATAAATAGCTAATTAGTGATCAAACACTTCTTTTCAGATTTAAAGTAAATTTCTTTTTAATGGAATGTTTTCTTACCATACTTTGATAAAATCACGTAACGTTAAGTCCCATTGCACTTTAGATACCATGAAACGGAATATGAGATAATACTTGTGTGCAAACTACCATATTTTTCTGCTTCATTTTCAAGATCTGTGATATTTACATATGACCTTTCCATTTTTATTAACAGTTTATTGGATTTTTGCATTCCATCCAGCAGAAAAGGTAATTTACACAAAGATTTGACAGTTATACACACAGCTATAAACTTCAGTCCATTAACTTATTTCTCATGTAACCTTTACCTAATTCTATCCAAATACCCAAATAAGCAGTATATCTTGTTTTTCCTTATGTTAAAAAACTCTCATCATAGGTCCCTGCTTAAGAACATTAAGAGGAAGGAAAAGCTCTGCACAAGCCTTTATGACAGCTTTCTTTGGCTCTTAGCATGCATAGATCTCAAATCATGTAATTCAAGACCATGTTGTTTATATACTGCCATGGTTTGTGTCTTGCCTTAGCACAACATGGCTAAATTTTTATTCTTTTTGAAAATGCAGGTGGTTACACTGAGCTATTACATGCATATTTAATGTACCAGATGTAATCAAGCTGATGTATATTTCTGCATGTGAGCACTGTCAGATGTAACATGAACATAGGAATACACAATATGCAGGCAGGAATGGCTAAGTTATTTCTGATGCAGGATGAGATTGTGTGAAAGACAAGATATTGCTTTAATTTTTTTCTATTTGTATGAAGTTTCCTCACAATGTACTTGAAAATTTAAAGACGGGAGCTCTCATGAAAGTGCTTCTTTCTGAAAGTGAAAGATTTCCTTAGCATTTTAGAGCTCCAAAACAAAAGAGTATTTTGTAATGGCATAATTCTTAATAGACTTCAGCACACAGGATTTTTCCCAGCTTTCTTACGTTGTTTTTTTCCCACCCTAGCAATTGTAAATTTGTATCTTGCAGGGGTAAATTGGCTCAATTTTGTCTGACTACTGGATAGCAAACCCTGGATAAATAACCAATAATTTGGGATGTCCATTATTACCAGTTTAAACCGTGGATGGCACTTCTTTTAAATAGAAAATCCAATTTAATTACAAAGACACCAAGATTTCAAGAATATTCTATTTGCCAAGACAAAATGCAAACTGTATTTTACTTTTAATGTAATTAGTGGAAATTTCTAACCACTTCAGCTTGGTCTCCTCATTCAAAAATCAAAATATCTCTTCTCCTGGAAATAGTTTTAAAATATAACTAACCTGCCCTTTCATAAGAAAGCTAGACAGGTAGAGTTTTTTAAACAAAATGAGATAGAAAAATATTACTGGCATTGCTGGGTCAGAAATCACTGAAATGATTTCTATATTCTTTCTAGTTTTTGAAAACTGTTTTTCTGTAGAAAAAGAAAAACCTGTTTCAGTGCTAATTCTGCAGACAGTTAGCTAAGGAAAGAGATGCAGCAGAGCAGGGTTCAGTTCCTGAATTTGCTATCACTTTTACTTTTTCACTTGTTTTTGCTGGCAATTCATTCAGAATTAGGTTTTCACTGATAACATGAAGCCTGTGGTTTTGTCCTCTTCTTTGCTCTTAATTTGTTTGTACCATTTCATTTCAAAGGTGAAACTTTATAGCATGTAATGAGGGCATTCCAATCTTGTTTAAACACAAATAAATTAAGAATAATTTTGAGAAGGATCACTATGAACATGTTGCAGAGCAGAAAACTATTTTTCTGGCTGCTTATCTTTTGAATTCCAGGGAATGAATTTGCTGATAGATTGCTAGGGAAAATTAAATTTCAATACATTGGAAAATAAATTTAAATTTACTAAAATAGCTGGCCTAGGGGGTAAAGAATAAATTTGTTGGGTTAGTCTATTTTATAGTCATCCAGTGAGGAAACACATATGTTAGACTGCCATCAGAAAAAAAAAATAACCCGAAATAGCTATTTTATGAGGAAAAGATTCAACTTTTATAAACTCAGGAACTCTTCTGAATGTGACTGAGATTCAAGTCTTTTAGTGATCAAATGGAAGAGTATATGTACTTCCTTATTGATTTGACATATAAAGGTGACAAATAACAGGTCTTTAATTCTTAGGTGGGTACAAGAGGGACAGAGTAGATGCTGAACAAATGTCCTGATTCAATTTGAAACTTCAAAGGGAATGTATTCTCCTGCAAATGTCCATCATCCAGACAGTGTAAAATGAAATGACAGATAACTATAGAGATTAGACAACTCCACTTTTTCAGCTCGTCCTTTATGGTTATGCACATTGGGTTCACTATCATCATCAAGTAGCAAAGTCAAAGAGTGTTTTACCTGGGTGCATACAAGGAATGGACATGATTTTTTATAATAATATGTACTAATAGTGACTAGTTTTAGCAGAATTGTAATTTTAAGCAAGGTTAAGAAAGTGTTACCATGCCTCTTTTCAAGTGACATAACCTGACACTGTATGGAGATGAGAACTATGATCAGGACTAAAAGGACATTTTGCATAATCATTTTTAGATTATAAGCATATTTTTGCTATTAAATATTTACACACAAGAGTAAACTTTAGTCTACCCTGCTACTGTTGCCAGGATTCTGTGAAAGCATGGAATGAACAGAACATGCTCATGTGTTATGCTTTATCAAAACCTCAATAAATACTCTTTCTTTGGAATAACTATGCCAAATTCATCCTTGATAAAGAAAAATGAAGAAGAAAAATCAATTTCTTTTAGAGGAAAGCTCCTAGAAAGGATACTTGATTTCTGAGTAGTTCTAGGACTAGGATGTGAAATAAATATCCCAAAGAGTGAACTAAATTGCAGCCACTATGAAGTCAAGATTCAGAATAGAGTATACTTTAAACCCTAAGTCTCTAAATTAGGTGTGTCTGTGAGACTATCTCATCACTGTAGGCATCTTAATGTTAAGCTTCAGGATTATGATACTTAGGTTGTGCTATTCATCAACTGAGAGACAACATCTTATAAAGATAATTCTTCTGAATACATAATACCATCTCTGGAACACAGTAAAGGAATAATTTAGTTACCTTCTTTCTCGCTGTGACTAGCTGTGACAAGCAAGATAAATATAACTAGTTTATTTTATATGATTAATTTCTAGTCCTGAACTGCCTGCTAAATGAGATAACATATTTATGAACAAGCAGTGATTGATGCCTTGTAAATCAAGATAAATAAAAATACAACTGGAGTTGTTAAACAGAAACCCTCCAATAAATTAACTTTTTGAAACACAAGGGTTATGCTAATTGTTATCATAAACTTACTGTAAAGTACTATTTATTGGGAAAGAGAATGGTAATTATATTAAACATAAAATGCACAAGAAAGCATTGCTTAAACCATGACATACTTGAATATATGTCTTCAAAGAAGTGGATACTCATGCTAGCCTGAAATAACCTGATCTGGCACTGCAGCAGAATGTATTGCCAGCAGGGATGCTAAGGCAAGCCCCAGAAGTATCTTAGCCATTCTAGGTACTCTGTTTCTCTTCACAGCTTATTGAAAGCATTGGACATTTCTGCAAAGCACCAAATTAAAAGAGAGATTTATTTGAAAATTCATATACAAATGGTCCAACTCCAGTTATGAGTGCTTTGCTGGGGTACTCATGCTCTCCTGCTACATTTAATACAGCTCAGCCACTATGGCATGCTTCTCACGTGGAATACTTTCAGATCAATAAAAAAACCAGGATGGGATCCCTAACATACTAAAGTGGCCCAATTCTTGCTCTCAAAGGACCATGCCAATTTTATATTTTTTTTCAATACACTTCTGATTATTTCTGAATTTCTATCAATATATTTTCTCTCCAGTGAAAAAATCAGAATGAGCACGAAATCAAATCTATTTTCCCCTGAACATCACTGGTTCCTGGAACTGCATGCACATTTATGTTCACCTATGATAAAGTCTACTCAATATTCCACATTTAACCTTTTGCTCTGTTGCAGCTATTGTATTGCTAGAAGAGGCAAGAGGATCAGATAAATCAGAATGTATGTCTAACGCATTGCAGAACTAGCTCTTCAGGAGACAAGCATCATGGATTAACTGTGGTAATGCAGCTGCTGAAAATCCAGCTAAAACTACCCTATTTCCTTCCTCAGTATGGTGAAGCTAATTTCTATTCCTGTAATACAAATACCAGCAAAATAATTGAGCTGCTTGGAGACTATACCGTAAGTCTCAAGAATGAAAAATCCCGAAACATTTTATTTGTAATATCAGCTAATATTTTCATCATCATCATCATCTTGAAGCTTCAAAATATCTGTTTATTTATTAATTTTATATTCATTTCTTAAAGCTCTTTACCATGAACTAAAGAGTTCGAAGCCTCTGTTAGGAAACCCTCTCAGCAATTATAATCTTCAAGCTTTTCTCTGCAACTTTCAGACCTGGCAAGGCTGAAATGGAGTCTTGGGCCACGGCCAGGGCAACAGCCTCAGGGGGCATGAAAAGTCAGAACAGTCAGGCTTGGGGGGGGGGGTGATGAGGGGGGCATGAAGGGCTCTGACAGCTACATTTAGGAAATGAGTTCTAATGGCTAGAAGTAGTTATTGGGGGGGGGGGGGGGGGGGGGGGGGGGAACCCAGAATGAGCTCCTTTCTGCTCTTCTAAAACATTTGGGCAATCCAAATTTGGAGTTGTAAATTACAAGGCTTAATAAGACCATGCCAGAAGAAATCAACTAAAATAACTTGTAGTGATTTAAGCTGTAAATCACGCAGCCTGTTCTCTCACTCACTTCCCTCTCTTTCTTCCCCCTGCTCCCCGGTGGGTGGGGAGGAGAATCAAAAGAATGCAACTCCCACAGGTTAAGAACAGTTTAGTAACTAAGGTATAACACAAGACCACTACTGCTACCAACAATAATAATAATGACAAGGCAAATACAAGGAAAGAATACAACTGCTCACCACCCAATACCAAGCCCAACCACGCAGTGCACCCCCACCCTTCCGGGTCTCTGCTCTCTCTTTTACATCCTGAGCATGACGTGCTGTGGTATGGAATACCTCTTTGGTCATTTTGAGTCAGGTGTCCTGTCTCTGCTTCTTCCCAGCTTCCCCTCCTCCCTGGCAGAGCATGAGACTCAGAAAGTCCTTGGTCAGACCAAAACATTACTTAGCAGTAAGTGAAAACACTGGTGTTATCAGCACTGTTCCCAGGCTGAAAGTAAAAACACAGCTCTGCACCAGCTACTAAGAAGCAGAAAAATGACTGCTACTGCTGAACCCATGACATAACTACATAAAGATACGAGCTTTTCTGTAGAACTTGGAGTGTCAGGCATTCAAATTGTCTTTACAAAAGCAAAGTAACTTTGGGAAACTGTCCAAGCTTTGCTAAATCATTAGAGCATACTACTGCTTTCCTCTCAAAAGCTACACAAAAGATTTCCCATCTTGGTACTTGTCACATTTATTTGGGAAAATAATACCCTTTCACCTATAAAAATCTCATGGTCACCTTGCAAATACATTAATTTATTATTCTTCATAATTCATTGTTCTTATTTACAAAAACTCAGTTGTTCAGCTACCCAGTTTGTATAAGTTCTTCTCTATTGTCATGATTTTTCCTACCTAAAACCTCAGTTTAAAAATCATACCTCTGTTTTCCAAAGGAATGACTCTGGAAATGTGACAGTAAATGGCTTATTTTCTTTCTGTCTCTGCTACCACCAAGAATTATGGGAAGAGTCCAAAACTTAACGCATATATGGCGCTGGGCTTTCATGGTCAGAAAATGAGGATTGAGTGAATAGATGGAACCTGACCTACACTCAAAGCAGCAAATTTCTCCCCTCCCATCCCAGCCCCCCCCCCCCCCCCCCCCCCATTTCGTATCTTTTGCAGCATTCCTTAAAAACTGATGAGATATTTAATGTTTTTATACTAACAACATTTGTAAGCAAAAAATAAATCCCCAAATGAGTTGAATGTAGGAAAAAAAAATATAAAAATGGCTAGCTTTAGACATCATCAAATGTAAAAAGAACTTCCACTTCCATTAAAACAAATAAAAACCCTAAAAATATTGTTAACAGTTATAGCTGTACTGTTACATATTACCATGTTACATATTACCATTCCAATCTCTATGGAAATGTTACAAGAAGGAAAAGATATTTTCTCTACAAAAAATATACAGAAGATTTTAGGAAAATATTAAGAGTAAACAAACAAAAAAAAGCTTCATTTATGATTTGAGAGATAATTATGCCTCCATATATGGAAGCTAACTATTGCCCCCAGTCTAGAGAAAATGAAATGTGTCAGTGAGCTACTGTTTTCAGGAAAATTAAACAGCAACAGAGGAACCTTGCATCCTTTACAGTCTTAAAGAATGCCCCTGTGTATATACGTGCATACACGGACACATATACTCTGTATGCACACTCAAGAATTGAAGGAAAATTTCATAGAATTTATATTCATTCAAATGCATAGAAAATATTTTTATATAACTCTTACATATACAGTGGAATAAGAAAAAGAAGTTCTTTCTTGAGAATCCAAATGGAAGTAAGCTGTTCATTAAACAAACCAAAGTACAAAAGGAATCCAATTGACAGTCTCTGAATTATTCATTATTATAGCTATGAATGAGAATACTGGTTTCAGAACTTAAGAATTAGGTACAGGCAAAAACAACTGGAAGAACCACAATGACTCCTGCTACTGCCATAAATATTTGGAGGCCATGTCTTTCCCTCCTTAGCAGTAAGTAGGTGTAACCATTCACTTCTAGAAAAAGAAACCTATCCCTTTATTTAGTAACCTATAGGAAGAGAATCACAAAATGGCTTATCACTGCAATAAGAGAAAGCACAATAAGAAATGGGAAAGAGTGTGGACAATGTGGAACTCTGACAAGATATAGAAGTTGGTTTCCTTTAACATGAAGACCTATCAAAATAGGGCCTCTAGAAATTCCCATTCTAAAAAAAAAACAAAAAAAAAAACCGAAGAACAAGTTAGGTCGCTGCAGGAACAAAAACTAACTTCTGTAGTAACAGATGAATATTCATTCATGTTTTTCAAACTTCAGGGAAGTTGTAGACTGATCTTCATCTAACTCTAAGCTTAAATAGAAGCTTTGAACATTGGATTTCCCTTTATTTTTGTATTTTATATTTTTTTGTATTTTTATATTAATGAATAAATCTGCTACCTATGATGAGCTTAAAATGGAGTCCACTAATATTAACTAAGCATTTTTATTAAGATGGCAAGAGACTAAGAATCCAATTTTCATATGCGTTTTATCTACTATTGTCATGGGTTCAGCAGCAGCAGTCATTTTTCTCCTTCTTGGTAGCTGGTGCAGCGCTGTGGTTTTGATTTTGGGCCTGGGAACAGTGCTGATAACACCAGTGTTTCGGTTACTGCTTAGTGATGTTTTGGTCTGACCAAGGACTTTCTGAGTTTCATGCTCTGCCAGGGAGGAGGGGAGCCGGGAGGAAGCAGAGACAAGACACCTGACCCAAAGTGACCAAAGAGGTTATTCCATACCACAGCACGTCATGCCCAGGATGTAAAACGGAGAGCAGAGACCCGGAAGGGTGGGGGTGCACTGCGTGGTCGGGCTTGGTTTTAGGTGGTGAGAAATTGTATTCTTTCCTTGTATTTTCTCTTGTCATTATTATTATTGGTGGTAGCAGTAGTGATTTGTGTTATACTTGAGTTACTAAACTGTTCTTATCTCAACCTGTGGGGGTTGCATTCTTTTCGATTCTCCTTCCCATTCTTCCGGGAGCGGGGGAAAGAAAGAGGGGGGAGTAAGAGAGCGAAACTGTGTGGCTGACTGGACTTAAACCACAACAGTTCTTTTTGGCGCCCAACGTGGGGCACGAAGGGTTGAGATAACAAAAGGATTAATAGCCACTCGTCACAATGCTGATTTATTGGCTCTTAAAGTTGTTGCTCTTGATTGTCTTGAGTTCATGGTTTCAGCCTGTTGTACCTTACTTACAGCCGGTATTTGTTATCTTAGCATTTTTCGGATATGGGTTTTGGGTTAAGGTTCTGGTTTCATTGTACTTTATTGGAATGGCTTGTAATATGGGCGGGCTCCGGAAGCAGTGGGGGGCGGATGTGTACCTGGCAGTTCGGCTGCTCTTCACCATCCTGGCGAGGCTGTGGAGAGCCGAGGGGGGGCTGCCTCGGGAGCCGCCGGCTGCCGAAACGGCCCGGGGGAGCGGACCCGGGGAGCAGGAGCCGAGCCCCCCCCACCGAGCCCAGCCCGACGGCTGCCAAGCAGAGGAAGGAGGTAGCAGAAGGGATGAGCCCCCCCGCTGAGCCCAGCCCGGCAGCTGCCGAGCAGCGGGAGGAGACAACGGAGGAGGAGCCAAGCCCCGTAGCCGAGCCCAGCCCCGCGGCGGCCGAGAGCATTCCCCAGCAGCCGCCCGCAGAGCCCCAGTGGGATGCAGGAGACCGCGCAGCACTTCCCAGCAAGGCAGAGGAGGAAGACCTGCACTCAGA
This sequence comes from Ara ararauna, assembly GCA_028858755.1. Lineage (NCBI taxonomy): Eukaryota > Metazoa > Chordata > Aves > Psittaciformes > Psittacidae > Ara > Ara ararauna. Next base: position 24,622,051 of record CM054376.1, read on the forward strand.
CAAAGAGCAGGTGGCTTTGAGAGAGCCGGCAAGCACAGCAGCTACACCAGCCCCAGTGACAAGTACAGCAGCCTCATTTGAGAGTTCTGAAGGGTTTGAATGGCCCTTGGGTACCCTTGAGACCTGCCTGCTGATGGTGATGGGGATCAGCATGGTGGCATGCATACACAGTGTGTTTTACCCAAAACCATTTTGTCTGGTCCCCAGAGTTAAGCAGAGTGGGGTGTGGGCCTTCTCTGGGGTTAGTCTGCAATGTAGGATGACCAAGAGATTTTCCCTGCAGCTGAACAGTCATGAGTGGCAGGGTGTGTGGGACAGTATGGGCGAGTATATAGTCCACTGGGCCCCTCCAGTGCTTTGGAAGCATCACAGATGGAAGGCAGCTGTATGGACTCCCCAGCAACAAGCTGCAGAAACTGCTGGAGGGGAGAGTGAATTATTTTGAGCCTGGTGAGCCCATGACACCTCAGGCCATCAGGGCAGAGATACAGCATACAGACGGACTCGTGATCGAGGGGTGGACTTAGCAATGGACGCTGTGGCCCAGGTTATTGACGAGTGTGAACACTGCACACAGCCTCTCCTGCTCTGAAAGGCTGTTACAAAAGATGGAGCTTGACATCATGGACTGGGTGGACTCAGCAGCTTTGTAGGGATTGGTTTATGCACTAAGGGATGATCTCTCTCCCTTTCTCTGTGTATGTGGATGCATACATATACATGTGATGGTATATTGAAAATGTGGGATCTGAGCATGACGTGAATGGTACGGAATGAGGGGTGGATAATGTCATGGGTTCAGCAGCAGCAGTCATTTTTCTCCTTCTTGGTAGTTGGTGCAGCGCTGTGTTTTTGATTTTGGGCCTGGGAAGAGTGCTGATAACACCAGTGTTTCGGTTACTGCTTAGTGATGTTTTGGTCTGACCAAGGACTTTCTGAGTTTCATGCTCTGCCAGGGAGGAGGGGAGCCGGGAGGAAGCAGAGACAAGACACCTGACCCAAAGTGACCAAAGAGGTTATTCCATACCACAGCACGTCATGCCCAGGATGTAAAACGGAGAGCAGAGACCCGGAAGGGTGGGGGTGCACTGCGTGGTCGGGCTTGGTTTTAGGTGGTGAGAAATTGTATTCTTTCCTTGTATTTTCTCTTGTCATTATTATTATTGGTGGTAGCAGTAGTGATTTGTGTTATACTTGAGTTACTAAACTGTTCTTATCTCAACCTGTGGGAGTTGCATTGTTTTCGATTCTCCTTCCCATCCCTCCGGGAGCGGGGGAAAGAAAGAGGGGGGAGTAAGAGAGCGAAACTGTGTGGCTGACTGGACTTAAACCACGACAACTATGGAAATGTGACTGGAACAGCACCGGTGAATTTGGTAAGCTTGAGTTGTATAATAGAATGCTGTATGTTAATGTAGTATCACCTGAAGTTCAGCCAACTAGTAAAGCCTGTCTCAGATAAAAGTCATCAAGTAAACACAGAAAAGTAAAAATTATCACCAGAGGGAATGTGCTGGATGCCAGCTGAAAGAAATTTCACATACGTTCATGGCAAAATGCCTGCTTCACAAAGCAAATTACACACTACACACCACCAGTGGAATGACTGACTGCCTTGGGAAAGCAAAAAAGGTATGTGATGGAAAGGGGAAAATAACACTGACAACTGCCATCAAAATTAATGTAGGAAAGATAATACACAGTAAGAAACAAGGAAATAGACTGTCCCAAATTTCATATGCTGATAATAGGACAAGACTCTAGATAATTACTGCCTTCAAAATGGCAGAAGCTTGCTAGTGTATTTTTCTAAACTAAGTATCCTTAAAAAAAAAAAAATGAGAAAAAGACAGTCAAAAGCTTAAAAATACCACCTGAATTAAAAATAAAGTTACCCACTGCAAGACAACTGCTGAATAAGATTTATGAAATCCGAGGTACTCCTCTACAGGACCAGTAAATGGAGATGATTCCATAAATGCTCTGCAAAATGGAAAATAGTCTTGAGAATGATATTTCTTCAAAGCCTCATTTCATTTTATGTGGGTACAAGATCTTTTCTGCACTGCATGAATGAGCCAGATTGCCAAAATAAACAGCTGTCTTAAAAGCACCAAGCAAAACACATGTAGGTGCTTTTGAAATCCAGTATGGATTATAAAGGAAATTAAAAATATAAATAAAGAATAAAGCACTAAGGAAGATTGCAAAACTAACACAAACACCTTATTAAGCAGCATATGGAATCTGAGATTAATGATTATGCAAAATGAGTATAGATGCCTTACATTGGACAAGTTATGTCTAACCTTCACCAACTCAGAGAGGATAAGGAATTTCAGACAAATAAATCAGTGAGAAAATAAATCAAGGCAGGAAAGACTTGGGTTGTGTGAGTTATAGGAGATGCTGACAATTATCAAAAGCTGTAGAATTTACCTTACTAAGGGCTGAATGTGCAAAAAGAAGCAGATAATTTTCTATAGATTCCCTATTGTAGTAAGTACAGTAAGAAAAATTTTTGCTGTAATTAGTAAAAGAGCTGTCAAGAGATGTTGGACTGATGTGACAGTATAGGATTCCTGGGCTTGCCTGGGCTTGAGTTGTTTTCAGCTTGTTTGAATAGAACAGTCTGATGGCCAGGTGACTACTGTTTCCTTGCTCTTGCTGACAGCTGTGGTTGGGGCAGGCTCTTGCGCAACTTTCAGACTTGACCAAAGAGAACGAAGCAAATTGTGACAGAAAAACATAAATATCCCCATGACAATTTCAAGATTGAGAAGGAAGAAACCTGTACTATGAGGATCATCAGCCTCCTACTGACGATGCATCAAGTGATTGCGACAACTTGTTGCAACACCCCACTTTCCACTTTAGGAAGGCTTAATCTGACAATCCTGGGATCAAGGACATTAAGAAGGTGAGCATAACAAAGAGAAAAAAGGGTAGATGCCAAAAAAAAGAGATGACAGTGGCTGGGATGTCTTTTAATTAATGGCAACTGGGCTGTTAATAGCTCTTTTAAGCATTTAAGAGAGAAATTAGAGAGATAAAAGATTAACTGGACTAACATAAAATTCTTTGTTTCATACACATATATAGTATGTACTTTTGCTTTCTTGATTATAACTGTAATGTTACTTCTAATGTCAGAAAGCTCCAGAAGGTCAGAAACTGGAATGAGTTTCACAGAGAGATGCTGAAGAGTGTTATGAGCAGCACAAACATACCTAGTGCTAGCATTGATTATAACTGTTGATGATAACTCAGGAAAAGGGAGAGTTTCACAATTCTAAGTTACTACCAAAATAGAAAGCATTTCTTAGGTGGTACAAAATGCTGAGTTGCAAAACATTATTTTCAGGGGATTCTTCATGCAGCTGCCACCAAAAAGAGAGAGGAATGCCAGAAGCAAGAAACTTCTAATTGATTACTGTGACCATGGCATTTGTGTTGAATGAAGAAGCAGTGAAGGAGGTAAAGGAAGAGGCATCAGGACAGATTGTTAAAAACTTCTATAATGCATTAGTCAGTGAAGTACAAAACATGTAACTAGAGGATGAGCTGAAATCAAATAAAAGAAAATTTAGCCTAGACTTCAGGATGAATATTTGCCGAACACCTGAATATTTGCAAAATAAGAATCTAATTTTTTTTTTTCCTGCCACATTCTGCCATATCCTGCTTTAATCTTGATTCTCGGTCTTCTAGTCAAGCCAATATTTTTGTCAATATCCCATTTTGTCTTAAAGATATCTAAGATAGCTAACTATCAGTGACTATAACTAAGATAGTTAACTGCAGTGATGAGAAATCAAATTAACAATAGCAGCTCTATAACACTTAACAGTTCAGAAAAGATTTATTGTTCATACAGATAACTCCCTTACAAAACTAACATTTACTTGTGTTAGTAGTACTGGCAATTCTTTTTTACTGGATTTGTTTTCCACAGCTTCCATTTCATTTCCCTAAGGACAAAATTTGGTGATTTTCTGTAATTTTAATTAGATATATGCCCATAGATTTTGGAACTAGGTCTTTAAATTTCACTTCTCATATGTTTGGTGTTTTACTATGAAAGAAAATTAGTTAACAGTGAAAATCTTCAAAGGATTTAATTCCTTCAGTGTGTGTTCCTATCTTTTTTTTCTCTCTTAATGTGTAATTGAATAGTGAACAGTTAATTCCTTTTATAAGCTGAGAATGAGAAATTATGAGAAATGACAACATTTTGTTGAAATACAGAAGCCAGTTTTCCATCCCAGTGTGCAAGAACTGGACTGCCTTTTGGACTTTTGTTGGCTGTTGGAAAATAAAAGTGCATGACAAACCTCAAAAGATAGCAACTATATGTTTTGTTTCTTCCAGGTTCAAGCACACCTCCAAACTTTCTGTTCTCCAGAGAAGTTTGACTGAAAGTGTGAGTTCTTCTACTGTAAAATTTTTATCATTCATATTTTCAGCAACAATTTCTCTAGTCTTTCTCCATCATATGACCTCCATTTTAAATTTTATGACCAAAGCAAATAAACTATGATACACTGATACTATCCTTACACATATTTTTTTTCTATTAAAGTAATTTTTTTCTTTTGCTTTGCTTTAAGAATTTCACATTCCCATTTTTTTCATGCATATTATCTGGAATCTCAGTGCCGCTAAATGTTAACCTTCACAGGAATTCTATTAACCATTCTGCGTGTGTTCCACCTCCTGAAGATTTAATTCTTGTTCCAAGTACTATTCTGTTTAAAATACAGATCTCCAGCTTCTGAAACATTCCCCAAATACACTGCTTTTACCTGCCAAATAAAATTATATTGCTTTTATTTTTCATAAAGGAAGGCTACTTTTACAAGCAGTTAACTTATATTTTTTTGTTCTTTTACATATTTTTATTGTAATCTGAACTAAGGATAGAGGCTATTCATCTTGTTAATCTTGCACAATGTGACAACACCGATGAGATTGTGAAAATAAAGATAACTAATTTTTAAGTAGGTTTACCTTTCTTTCAGTTTGACATCAGTAACATTGACTTTTGTGGATTATCACAGACTACCAAAAAACATTCTGTGTACTGTTTTTTTTATTGCAGACTCTCTTATGTTCCTAAAGCATAAATCTGTCACATGGATTCTTTATTAGATATAAAGGAATGTGAAGAAAAACACTACCCTCTCAATAGAAAATGAAACAAAAAACCAGAGAAGAATTGCTTCTATTCTGCTGTAATTTCTTCAGAAGGAAGCAACGTCTCTTAGTATGCAAATCCTTTTTATACAGAGTGACATTCATCTTACTTTATGATTTTAGTACCAAGAAATTTTTAATGTGTTAGGAAATGTATGGGGTTTTTTTTTTTCTTTCCTACCCTGATGAACAGAATACTTCTATTAGAGAAAAGAACGGATTAGTGTAACCTGGAGATAGTCCCCATGGCTGTTAGTAAACCTATGAAAATGCAGAGCAGCTTATTCTGTATGTTCCAGACCATCCTCCCTATTAAATTTATCTTGAAGCCTGCTTATATTAAATGTGACTAAAGAATGTATCCATTTCTCTCCATGAAGCTTTTAGACATATCATCAGCAAGCTAGCTCATTGAAAACACCATGAAGTACAATCAGGAAGGCATCCAGCTACATGATAGGTATAGGTCCAGAAAAACTCCAACTGCTTATGCAAATATGGATACTGAGTGGCTGGCGCCTTATCAAGGACTAGGCAAGCAGTGGCATATTTGTCTACTCTTTTAAAGTGTAATGGATATTTACTGCATCAAACAGGAAAAATCAACAAAAAAAATTCAGCAACATTTAAAGGATTTGCTGAGCTGGGGCATGCAATAGTGCCTCATGTACTTTTATTCAATTAAATTTGCCCAGAGGTCATACTTCAATTGTGTTGCCTTGCATTTCTTCAGACTTATTTTCTTTTTCTCAAAGCAACTTCTGAAAAGCAGCCGTTGATGCTTTTCTGATCTCCCATTTTATTCTGCTTTTTCTTCAATTTGGCATCAAATTTTTTTCTGTGTATCTACTTCATAGCCTCATTTTGTTACCTCGAAAGAGAATCAAATTAAAAAAGAAAAAAATTAATTACAAGAATGAACTCTTTGTGCAAGCCTGTATTTACATAATTCAATAACTTTCCTGAGTTTGCTGTTGCAGAAGTGAATAAAACATGCTCTTCAGACTATAAAGATACTGAATAAGCAAGTATTAACTGTAATATTAGTAGTTCAAAGGCCACAGATATATACATACCCCTGTCCTGAAACATCTAGGATATGGTCCATGTGAAAGCAATATTTCTTTGTGTTATGTTTTCGAAATCAAGGATTTCTGCATTTTCTGATATTATATTCTCTGTCCTCTCCTCCTCTCTCTTTTCTTGTTTCCCCTCCCAAAAGTTTTGGATGCAACTTTCAGTAATAACCAGATATAATATTGCTTGCTTTGGATGAATGAATGGAGTAATAAGCAAAGGTAACCAAACCTACCAAATGTTTTATTTAATGGAAGAAAGATTTCAAAACATAAAATATAGAATTTGCTTCATCAAAGACAGTAACAGGGTATTTAAAAAACACCTTTTCTTCACAAAAAAATTCAGCCAGGCACGATTTGTATTGATCTTTTCATACACAGTTATTAAAAAACTCAAAATATTTTAATGCCCATTTATATAGTAAGCAATTAAAATCATATTTGTTTTACAAATCTGTTAGAAGTTAGTAGAAAAATAATTGCTAGATGTTTTCAAGGCAAAGTATTCATATGATTAGTACCTTAATTGTTGAGAATTTCTCCTGCATTGCGCATACACAAACACTAAGCAGTGATTGTTTGAAATATTAACGCCACCTTAACAAACTAAATATATTTTCCAAATATTTATAGTTGGTTATATATAAGTATTATCTACATATTAAATCATACTACATAGGCAGTATGTAATTGTGTAATCACAGAATGTTAATATGGAATGCAGCTGCAAAAAATTTTTTACAATACAGTTATTGTGTGATTGCAGTTCTAAAAATAAAAACAATCAAAAGACCCCATTTATTTAATCACATTTTAAATGAAATATAATTCATTCTGGCTTAAGAGACATATAATAATAAGAGTATTTATGTACTTCTTAAGATTTAATAAGTATATTTGGGTTAATCGGTTTTATCAGGCTGCATTGCTCTTAGAAAATCCAACATAAAGACACATATATTGCACATTAAAACACAAGACTAGTTCCCCATTATTGCAAAACCAATATTTCCGTACATTTTTTGAAAAACAGATCTTTTGCACCAATTGAACTATATTTCAGCTTACAAGGAATTTCTGTCTCAGCACAGTTTTTGCTGCAGTCTTCCCACGTAACAGCAGCTTTATCAAGGCTCCCTTCACAGAGCTGCTACTCATTCTGTATCATACAGGATAGCTATATTCTTCTACTGAAAGCTTTTCTTAGCAACTAGAGAAACATCCTCTAGGAGCAATAAACCTCTGCTCTAGGAAGAAAAAAGCCTGACCTGACCATGTTGTTAATCACCTCTAGAAACTTAGGAGGAAGCAAAATTGATTTCTTCATGTCATAGGGAGAACTGTATTAAAATACTTTCATTTTTCCATCTTTGCAAAAATATACTAATTTTCTGAAATTAATTTAACTGGATCAAATACAAGGGTATTGTTATTTTCCTCCAAAGGAATGCATCTTTTATACTGTCTGGATTTTGAAAATCCTACTATTTCAAAGATAACACGAGAACATTTTAATATTTAACAGTTATAAAAGACAATTGAGGAAAAACCAATTTCCCCACTTTTTTTCCCCCTCCAATAAATGAAATCACGATTTCAAATCATGGAAAGTCATACCTTTATAAGGAAAATAAGGTTTTACATTCTCATAGCTATTTGAATTGGAAAGGCCATCTCAAGGGTGGGTAACCCAAAGCCCAAAGGTCTTTAATGGAATACCCAGTTTGGTGCAGAAGAGCTTTGTTAAAAGAATAACAGTGTAGCAGGGAGGGAAATGCTCACAAAGACATTAAGAAAAAACAAAACAACAAAGGAATAGAGCATTCAAAACAATGGAGTCCAAGCAATTGCTCAAGCCCAACTTTCCTGCAGCTGACTGAAGTATTCTGCTGGTGCCTCACTGTGTGTGGTGCATATGCTGATGTCTATCCCGGTAGCTTGGAAATCCTACCTAGCTACTGGCTGTATAAACCAATACATAAGTGAACCAAATTTGTAAACTGTGTATATCCTTACCCAAGTCTGTTTGTGCATGGCAAAAGATACCTAAACAAAAATTTCCCAGGTTTTTGTTATAAGGTTTTACTCCCATGACAGTTACAGAGTGTTTGAAAGGAATAGATACAACATCTAAAACTTCTAGTGATTCGTGAACACACGCTCTAAGAAAAGATTGCAATTATTCTGTTTAATCAACTGAAAATTAGTTTATTTCTGTAATATTACCTTAATTGTTAGAATAGAGAATATGCAGAAAAATGAACGCTTGGGTTTGAAATGCTTCTAGCACAAAAAGCTACTCATATAACACTCAATCATAGGCAAAGTATTTAATGTTCTCCCAAATGCATGAAAACCAAGACAGTAACACCTGTAGAATGAAAAGTAAATGTTTCTCTAGATGCCTCAGCTATGCCTTGTCATAGATATTCCCAGCAGCAAACAATGCTGACTGACTCTTCTCAAATAAGAAATTATAAAGGATGTGGCTTCCATTTAAAGCCATAGTGGGATTAGCAAGAAGTGTTCAAGCAGGCACCATTCTTTTGCTGTAGAGATAAAGATGTATGAAGGATTTTATCTGCTGTAGAAAAGAGGACCTGATTTTCCTTTCAAACATCTTCTCCCTGTCTATGCCTGTGCAGCCTACCGAGATATGCATTCAGATCACTTACTCAGCATTAAATTTCATCATGGCCTTTTAGGAAGATATTTTCATTAAATTTACTTATCAGTGTTGAGTATCTAAGGTTTGATGGATATAAAGAGGTTTTAGTATTTCTAAAAATATAGGCACCAAAATATTATCTAAGTTTTCCAAGTAAAATGAAAAAAGATTTAAATGCAGAACTGAAACCGTACATCAGCTATTGCTTGTTCATCTGTTATAGTTAGATCTCTGTTCTGCACCAAGACTAACATCCAGTACAATAAAGCATTCTTTTCATCTGATAGAAAAACAAGGAAAAAAACAGAAAACATTTCTTTTTCATGTCAATATACGACATTCTTGAGTGGCCTTGCGCATGATCAAAATCAAGCTTGTGATGTGTTTTTCATCTTTCAGAAGAACTTGACAGCATTTGCTTTTAAATTTTCATTTTCCAAGAGAAAAAAACATTGTAAACATAGTTCTCATGTTTAGTTCTGGGCTGTTTGGGTTTTTTGGCCATCGTTTTATTTGGGCGTTTTTTTTTGGTTGCTTTTTTGCAAACTTTTATTCACTTTTCAGTAGTTTCCTGACACACTGAATGGGTCTGGAAATGACCAAGAGACATTGAAATTGTATTAGCCACTACTGTAGTGTTTTTACAACTTGCTGTGGAGGCTTGTGGCTTACTCATAATACCATGTGTTACGGACTGCAGGTTGGACTTAAGTAGGCAGTAATGGAAAGGATAAAGTTTTGGTGGCAAAAAGATTTTGTTCTCATTTATTCATCATTTGCGTGCTATCTTATGGCATGCTACTGGCATCAGCTCTCAGAGGGAAAAAACTGTTTAGCAACACTGTGCTTGGCACCACACAGTCTTTGATTACTGACTGAGGTATGTATAAACATTGATATGAGGGAATAAAAATAAGTATTTGCTTTGAGACACTACTATAACACAAAGAAAAAATCACTATTTGCTATAATAATAATAACTGTAATAATGTTCTCAGGAAAGGAAAAACGCTGCAATGTGAAAGAATGAATGAAACAATTTGCACAATACTAAAACATTTATCCTTTTTATTCCTACTTGCTACTATATAACCACTGTGTGGGGGAAAAACCTGTAAAGTGGGGAACTTGTATTCATATAATTCATTCCTGAATACTTTTAACAGCTTCCTACTATGTAACAGTATGCATATGGTGGAGTTCTATTCTCTTCCTGACTCCCCCTCAAGAAAGGAATGTTTTCTACAGTCTTAGTAAATTACCTTTGCTCTTTCAAGGCCTTCAAGAAGGCATTGGTTTATCTTTCTGACTTTTTGATTTCATGGATGACTACCTACGAATTCAAGTTTAATATGTAAAAAAAAAAAAAAAGAAAATATTTTCACCTCTCGACCCTTCTCTAACCCCTCATGCTCTAATTATTGTGTAAAGTGGTAATTTCTCATACTAGCAATGAGACTATCATCTATCATCTTCTGCTCAGACTTTTCACTAGTATCTAATATCCAAGCTACACCATTTTCATGATATACCGACAATACAGCCTCTTACCTGTTCTGTGTTGAAATCTATGGCTTAAGCTTTTATTCTCCTACATATCTATAACATTCAGCAAGTGCAATTCACCTATTCCTGAAAGTGCATAGTTTCTGTACAACTATTACATCATCAAATTTACATATACTCAGAAAAATTGTTTGCTAAAAAAAAAAAACAAACCCAACAAACCCCACAAAAAAAAAAAAAAAAAAAAAAAAGAAAAAAACCCCAAAAAAAAATCCCACAGAAAAAACCTAAACAAAACAAAACTAAAAAACAAATGAACACACAACTGTCAAGACTATACTTTTAAAGTCTGACTTTGGTAGCGAAGTGTTTGTGTTCCTCAAAAATTGCAAATACTTACTAGAAGTATGGGCTGCATATCAAAAGGAGTATGACCAGCAGGCTGAACGACCAAATAGAGAGTGCTTAATGTGTTAATGTCCTCAGACACTTAGGACACTTCTGTCTTATTTTTTCCACTCTTGTAAACGTATTCAAGGAGTTCAAACTACATTTCAAAGGCTAAAACTTTGTTGCAGGTATCATATTTTGGCATTAGAAACTGAAAACCATTACTGGCTCAAATAACTATTTAAAGGTTAAGCATGTCTAGGAATTTCAAATCATGATTAAATTAAGACTGTTGCACTGCTGGCACACAATTGAATGACACTGTCCTATTTAGTAGTTTGTATTGAAGCAACTGGATTGCTTGACCTTTCAATAGGTGAGATATCGAACGGCAACAGGGCTCCACACAAGTTTTGTGAACTGCCTAAGTTCTATTTAAGTCCTTGACTAAGATTTCTGTCCCTGTCCCATGGGATATATTTCATTCTGAATATATAGCAAGTTTCTCTTCAGTCCTCTGGAACTAAAGAACACAACAAAAGAAATATATCTTTAAAAAGATCAGAGTTCCTAATATCCTCTTTGCTTGTTTTATTTCTTTAGAATGGGATGCTATTTCTTCTGTGACTATAAGTGAGATAGAAATGAATGTAAACAGTATCTGTTTCTCTACTTCGCTGCCTTAATATTTTTGAAGCTAAGTAAACATTGTAAGAAGTTTTCAGACCACCTTTTATTGGACAATCTCCATATTTCTTGTTAGCCTGCAAAGCTGAAGGAAAATGGCACTGCTTTGCTCCTGCTAAAAACAATTACATTCTCTGACAGCAACAGCTACACACGGCTTTATTGCAATCTCGTGATAAGAGTATGTATGTGTATTTTGCTCAATTTTAAAACAAAATGTTCATTCATATGTTTCTAAAGGCATTATATAAATATGAAATATTGATTGAAAAATAAAATTTAAAAAGGTTCACTGTTGAGAAATCCAACTTAAGGACTAGAGATTTGTTTTTCTTCACTCTTTCCTAGTAGGTAATTTCCATGGTTTTCATCAAGATGGAGCAAACTCTCCTACAACAGTTTAGAGCAAAAAAGGTGTTTGATACTCTGTAATGTCTCCATGTGAGAAAGGAAAGCCAGTGACATTTTGCACAGAATTTCCTTCTTTCCTTCTCCTCCCATTCTTCCACTGTGAAGCAGTGAAGATTGCCGTTTCCATATTGCTTCCTTTCTCATCAATACATACCACCAGCTGTGGACTGCTCAGTATTGCTTGTATTACTTTCCCACATGGTTACTCTGTTAAGTGACCAGGGATAGGCAAACAGTCTTATTTCTAAATTCATTAAGAACAGGAGAGTGATTTGGAACAGCCAGTATAGATTTACCAAAATCAACTCCATTCTGACCCAAATCTATTGCCATCTATTCTGAGTGACTGGTACTGTGGACAAGGGAAGGTCAATCGGTACAGTACACCTTGACTTCAGCAAGGCCTTTGACACCCTCTCAAGTCTTGGTTTAAGATCAAAGTCTGCAAAAGGGTGAAGAATTTTCCTACCAAACCAAATAAGTGACTATATTCCTATTAAACCTTCATTGAATAAAGCTCTTTGAATAATCAGGCTGTCGTGGTTTAAACCCAGCTGTAACTCAGAACCACGCAACCACTTGCTCATTCCCCCGGCTCCCAGAGGGATGGGGAGGAGAATCGAAAGAATGTAACTCCCAGGGGTTGAGATAAGAACAGTCCAGTAACTAAGGTATAACACAAACCACTACTGCTACCACCAATAATAATAATCATAAGGGAAACAACAAGGGGAGAGAATACAACTGCTCACCACCCGCCGACAGATACCTAGTCTGACCCTGCAGTGATCTAGCCCTTCTGGGTAACTGCCCCCAGTTTATATATTGAGCATGACATACTGTGGTATGAAATACCCCTTTGGTTAGTTTGAGTCAGGTGTCCTGTCTCTGCTTCCTCCTGACTTCCTCTCCTCCCTGGCAGAGCATGAGACTCAGAAAAGTCCTTGGTCAGAGTAAACATTACTGAATAACAACTAAAACCATCAGTGTTACCAGTGCTGTTCCCAGTCTGAAAGTCAAAACCACAGCACTGCACCAGCTACTAAGAAGGAGAAAAATGACTGCTACTGCTTATTCCAGGACACAGGCTTAAGATTTTTTCATATTTTTTTTCTAGAAGGGATGTTGCTAAACCAACCCACCTGTTCTTCCACAAAGATACAACCATTCCCATATAGGTACCTACAGTTTGTGTTTGTCTATGTGCTTCCTGCTTGCCTTTTTTTAAGGAACTATTTTCAAGAAAAATGTGAGTGCACAAATATATGCAAGAGATAGAAGCCAGATGTGCTTTTACTGCAGTCATAGATCTTTAGAAGCATGTTTTAATAAGCGTGTTGCAAGAAGGCTATTGAGTTTACACAGTACACATCAGAACAGAGAGTGCATTCAAGGAATTAACATACTGTAGTGCAGAAGGAAAGAAGGGAACTAACTGCTTCAGTGATACCCACAGCAGCAGGCTATAACAACAATAGCAGTACCAGCAGCAAAAATTTCCTTTTTTTTCCCCCCTCTCTACTGTTTATAAATGAGATTGAGCATATGGATACACAATTAACATTATTTCATTAGATCAGACTAGAGTTCTCCAAGCAATCACAAAAAGGGTTTTCCATTCATAATGGTTTATATAAGCTTCTTATAACACTCGTTAATACATTAAAAAGCACAGATTCATCTCAAAAGAAGATAGTCTTGCACCTGCAGATTTTGCAGAGGGGTTTTTCATGATCAGAATGACTTTCATAATTTAACATACAGCTGTACTATTTAATGTATATTCTTGTTCTGCTGTATTCTCTTTTGTTTTCTTATGTCAATTTCTGATCAGTCTACTTACCACCTCCAAGAAGCCAATTTCCTTTTAGTTCACATATGCAAAACAGACTGTACAATTTTCCCTTCCAGACACAACTTCCGGGTCATGATCTCTTGGGGATAGGGCATGGCAAGGAATACCAAAAGGTATTGTTGGAGGACCATGCTTATTTGGGCTCACTAACTATTTTTGCACCAAAGTTTAAAGAATTGCGTAATCTTAGTCATGTTCTCCACTCTAGATCTAAATGATCAATAGGACTCACCCCTGATTGTAATGACAATGTTCAATTACTGAGCAAAGCTGCTCAGGTAGCCCTGACAAAATTTTTCCCTGGAGTGGCCGGAGGAAATGCCCTAAGAACAGTAGCCCAACTAGCTTGTTGGGCAGAAAAGCAGGCTAATGCCACTATGGTCATTCTCGAAGAATTATTAATGGATCAGAATAGCTTGCGACACTCCCTACTGCAAAACCATGCAGCCATCGACTTTTTGCTGTTGGCACAGGGTCATGGCTGTAAGGACTTTGAAGGCATGTGCTGTATGAACCTGTCTGATCATAGCGAAAGCATTCACAAGCAATTGACCTATTTAAGGGAACACTCTCAAAAAATCCAGCAGGATATCAATCCATTAGATGACTGGCTCCGCAACATTTTTTCAGGATGGGGAATAGGGACTTGGATTCAAAATTGGATGATTATTGCTTTAAAGGTTTTAGGCATTATATTACTAATCTTGCTTGCGTGCAGCATTGTATTTACTATATTGAAGAAATTTGTAAGCAGAATGCTAAATCAAATCTAAATTGCTCAAAAACAAGAGGAGGGTATTGTGGAAGCATTCCTTTCAGTTAACGGACATGTGAGCAATCCAGCCTTTGACTTAGCTTCACTTGAGCAGTGAGCAAAAGGCTTTGTGTGGCTTTGCAGGCCAATGAAGGGGTTAACAGAGGACGAGTGTGTGCTGACAAGAAGAGGAAGCTGGCTTGCAAAAGACCCTGACCAGGATGTCGCGAAGCAAGATCAGCAAGAGCTGCTTGCCACTCAGCAAACCTCAAGTTGCAAAAGAGGAAAGTCTCTGCTAGCCTGGCACTATGGATATTTATGGACATTGTAAACTGCAACCAATCATTAAGCTGTCGCTAACTCTTGGCTAAGTGGAGTTAACCAATCAAGTGTTATTGAATGTTCTAATGTTCTGAAACTTTTCTATAAAAAGGATGCTTGCACACAATAAATTGTTCAGCGCTTGATCACATTGATTGTTGTGTTGTTCCTGATCTCCCGCAATCTCTTTCCTAAGCAGACCCTTCTAAATCTTTCTCCTAAACTTTTCAGCCTCACAGGTCCCCAGTTTAACCAGTTTTAAACTTCTTCCTTAATGGTTTACAGTCATTATCTTTCTGAAAAATAATTCCTCTCCCCACTTTTGTCACGTCAGCTCTAGTTTCTTTTCCCAGCTACCTCAGCAGATTCTGAAGCCGAGACACTTCCAGAACTAAGGTGGCAAATGAATGTAAAGAAAAAAATGGTTTATTTTTCCTGTGTGTAAAGATCACTTTTACTCTCATGTAGATACCTAACTTTTATTACATGTAATCTTAAGTTTTTAGTGCTTAGAAATGTAACTGTTTGTCACCAATCATGTTTCAAAACCAAAATTGCACCGAGTTGTTGTGGCACAAGCTAAGGTCTGGCGGCCGGAAGATGTCGTGCTGTACGGAAAGACAGGACTCCTCCCCTAATAGCCAACAGTGTTTACGTTATGATGTAAGCACACGGAAGTGACGTTGTAAACCGTGGATATATAATGTTGTGTTTTCCTGTAATAAACGCCATTTTGCTGTTCACCATATTGGTGTGTATGAGCTGATGGACCGAGCGGCCAGGGGTTGGTCGCCGTGCCGTTCCTGAACCAGGTCGCCACGCCTCCGTGAGGCAACAAGTGGTGCCGAAACCCGGGAAATTCGCCTGGGATCAGGTGAACGGCGGCCGGAGCGGCGGGGCCGGCCCGGCGGGGAGGACGCTCCCGGATTAGTAAGGAGGATGGAAGCTCCTGTGAAGGTCGTATCGCAATTATATAAGCAGTGGGGTGTTGATTGTAAATCCAAAGATTTTACGTTAGCCGTTGTGAGGCTGTTACAGATTGGGGCTATTGATCAGCCGGCAGATATTCTCCACCCAGAAGTGTGGGTTAAATGTACTATAGCGTTAGCCGAGGAGATGAAGTCCTCGGGTTGTGGGAAATACCTTAAGTCGTGGGGGAAAGTTGAACAGGCTCTGCGAAAGGCTCTGCAGGAGCAGGAATCCTGCATGTATGGGGCAGCCGTACAGACTCCGTACCCATCGGACGGGGGCACCTCTGCTGAGTCTGAAGACTCGCGGGAGGGTGATGCGCCCTACGAATCCCCGGACCTTGAACCACTTACCGAGGGACAGAATGAAGCGAAATCCTTTTGGGGTGGATTAATGGTCTGGGTTAGACAGCCACCCTATGCGCCCCAAGATGGCGCCGAACGGCGAGGGGAAGAGCGGAGCGAGGATGTCCCTGTCGGGAGCCGGGGGGAAGGGCAGAGCGAGAAAGTCCCTGTCGGGCACAGGGGGGAAGTGTTAGGATTGACATGCACACACAAACGGGAAGAGGGGCGGAGCGCGTGTGAGGCGCGGGGAGCCAATCAGAGCGGTCATTTGAACAAATGCCCTTATAAGGTAAACGCCCCTCTGAGTGGAAGGCGGGGTGAGTCAGGAGGGGGGGAGCGGCCCGCCTGCAAGGGACGTGGGCGGGACCGGAGCAGAGGAAGAGAACGGCCCACTTGTGGGGCATGCAAGGGAACCGGGCAGGCCCGGAGCCCAGCAACAAAGTATCGGAACCCGGAGGTACCTAGTCAGTCGAGCTCTGATCCGGAATCAGACACTGACGGGGATGAGTGGCTCTTAACCGATTCTGATTCAGATAAAGAAGAACTAGGGGTAGATAAAATCAAAAGCCAAATTACCCCCTCCTGTAATAAAGGGAAGCCTGAAACAAAGACTACGTGTGCCGAGTGGGTTCCACCGGCCACATTAGCATTCCCGGTCCGAGTAACGGATGGAGGACAGAGGACTTTTTCCCCTGCAAACCCTAAAGATATACAAGCAATTGTTAAACCAATTGCAGATAAGGGGCTTAATTCTGCTATGGTTTCCACCCTTATAGATGGGGTTTTTGGGGGAGATGATATGCTCCCGTTTGATATACATGTTTGCAGAATGATTTTTGGAGGGGCAGGGATGATTGTTTTCAACCAAGAATGGCAAGATAATTGTATGAAACAGCTAGCCCTAGCAACTGGGAAACGCCATCCGTTACATGGTTCCAGCCTGCCATGTTTAATGGGCACTGATCCAACAATGCTCACTCCCCAGACACAAGTCCAAGGTTTGCGGGCCCATGAAGTCATGATAACTACTCGTGCAGCTAGAGATGCTATTCATACAGTCTCTCGAGTTATTGCTAAGCCTTTGCCATGGGCAACAATAAAGGAAACTGAAAGTGAGAGCTTTACACAGTTTGTGGATCGTCTTCAAATGGCGGTCGATTCTTCGGCCTTGCCTGCGGAAGCAAAAGGTCCGGTCATTGCAGATTGTATACGCCAGCAATGTAATGCAAAAACCAAAGAAATCTTATGGTCGATGCCGATGGGATCAAGTGCCGCGGACATGATTAAACATGTTTCAAATGAGGAGCAGTTAACCCCGCTTCAAGCAGCTGTTACAGCAATGGCCAATATGAGGGGGTGTTTTAAATGTGGTCAGGTGGGCCATGTGGTGGAAAACTGCCCCCGGCAGGGGAACTCATCAATGGCATCCCCCTCACATCATAATCAATCTAGAGGGCCGTGTTGGACTTGTGGAAAGAAAGACCATGTTGCTAAGGAATGTAGATCTAAAATCCCGGGAAACGGGAGGGGGAGAGGGCGTCTGGGCCGTACTCGGCCCTCTCCCGCTTGGGATATGAGGCGGCCCAATTATGCCAACCCCGCGTGGGGCAAAGCGCTCTCGAACCCACTGCCCCACCGAGAAGTGACCAATTTCACGGCCCAACAGTCAGTTCAGCCGAATCCGTCCCTATCTCAGGGACAGCAAGGACAACCTCGTGGGGGCGAGACCACAGGGTGGCCCTGGCAATAAAGTGTGACAACCCACCAGTGGTGTGGGGAATCTGCTCCCTTTATAACAGTTCAGATGACACTACTATTAGTGTCCCCTTTTTGATTGACACCGGAGCAGACGTTACAGTTATTCCTAAAACGAATTGGCCCCCACACTGGAAATTGGCAAATGCCCCTATGGTGGGTGGAGTCGGGGGACTAACCCGAGCTTGGAAGAGTGTTCAATTAATAGCAATCACAATTCATACTGAAAAGGGACCGGAAAAAACTATCACCCTTTTCCCTTATGTCATGACAGAAGTCCCACCCCTGTTGGGAAGGGACGCTTTAGTCCTATTAAAAGCCAGGGTGACAAATTTAATTTAAGGGCCACTGCCGTATACCCACCTCTACCAATTAAACTGACATGGAAATCGCTTGACCCAGTGTGGGTTGAGCAGTGGCCCCTATCAAAGCCTCGAATGGATGCCCTTCTTGAGCTGGTTGACCGAGAACTACAACGTGGTCATATAGAGCCCTCCACTAGTCCATGGAATACTCCAGTTTTTGTAATACCCAAACGAACTGGCGAAGGGTTTCGTCTCCTTCATGATCTGCGGGAAGTAAACAAGACAATTCAACCAATGGGTCCTGTTCAAACGCTGTTACCTATGAACTCTATGATACCAGAAGGACAACCTTGTGCTGTCCTTGATATCAAGGACTGTTTCTTTTCGATACCCCTGCATGAGGAAGACAAGGAGCGGTTTGCTTTTTCAGTTGTGTTTCCAAACAGCCAACGCCCTAATCTACGCTTCCAGTGGAAAGTGTTGCCCCAAGGAATGATCAACTCACCCACCATTTGTCAGATCATGGTGGACCGAGCGCTGGCACCGATTCGGCACAGTGATCCGACTGCAACCATTATTCAATACATGGATGATATCTTAATTGCTGCACCGTCAGGAGATCAGGTGGACCGACTAGTGTCAACGGTATCAGAAGTTCTAACGATAAACGGATTTGAGATCGCGAATGCGAAAATTAAAAGAGGACCATGTGTAAGTTTTTTGGGAGTGGGGATTACAAGCTCTTGCATAACCCCTCCCGAAGTAAAAATTCATCGAGATATTCAGACATTTCATGATATGCAACAGTTAGTGGGGTCCTTGCAATGGCTTTGTAATATTGTTCTGATTCCTCCCGAAATCATGGCCCCCCTGTACGATCTTTTGAAGGGAAAAAACTCATGGGAACCAAAAACTCTGACGGTGGAAGCAATGAACTCTCTTGACTTTATCGAGCGACAGATGTCATCGAGTACGCTCGCCAGGTGGAATCCGAGTATACCACTTGATTTGTATGTGCACTTCACAGGGGGGGGGAGTAGGAGCGTTAGCCCAGGGCCCTCCCGAAAAAGCCCAACCAATACAATGGATAGTCCTGGGAAAACCATCGTGTGCATTTTCTCCGGGAGTCGAGTGCCTTGGCAACCTTATTATGAAAGGCAGAAAACTTGCCCTAAGACACTTAGGCATTGAACCCACCAGGATATACCTGCCCTTCCGTAAACAGCTTCCAGTACAATCTGTGGCAATGTCAGAACATTTGGCCATAGCTCTTGTTGAATTCGGCGGAGAGGTCCGGTATGCTGTGAAGCCCCCCTGGACTCAAATGTTAGCAATAGTCGACATTGACCTTCCAAAGAAAATCATGGACCGGCCTCAACCGGGACCAACAGTCTTTACTGACGCGTCTTCAACAGCCTCAACCGCGGCAGTGGTGTGGCAATCAGAAAACGACTGGCATTGTGTTAAAATGAGCGATCGTGCTCTTTCAGTTCAACAGTTAGAAGTGACAGCCGTGGTACTGGCGTGTGGACTGTTTTCAACAGAACACCTTAATATAGTAACTGACTTGATGTTTGTGGCCAAACTTTGTTTGGCCATGTCAGGACCTGGCGTGTCAACATCTACAGTAGTTTTGATGCTGGAAGAAGCACTTTTTTCTCGAAAAGGCACTATATCAGTCATCCATGTCAATAGCCACAGCCCAATTAAAGGGTTTTTCCAGACCGGTAATGATAAAGCAGATGCTGCTGCAAAAGGATTGTGGACATTAAGAGACGCCCGTCAGCTACATGAGTCTCTCCACATCGGAGCCAAAGCATTAGCAAAGAGATGTGGGATTTCAGTTACTGAAGCAAAACATATAGTAGCTACATGTCCTTACTGTCAGAAAGCACCACTGTGGTCCAGCGGGGCAAACCCCAGAGGGCTTAAAGCCTCCGAATTGTGGCAGACGGATTTTACAATCTGCCAGTTGTTGAAACCTCGAGCATGGCTAGCAGTAACTGTAGATACATATAGTGGAGTGATAGTAGCCACTCAACATCGTAAAACCGATTCCAAAGCAACTATTCAACATTGGCTAACAGTCATGGCGTGGCTTGGGGTCCCTAATCAGATCAAAACGGACAATGGTTCAAACTTTGTTTCTAAATCAGTTCAGGCATTTGCTCTGAAATGGGGTATTACCCTAATACATGGCATCCCGTATAATAGTACGGGACAAGCCATAGTAGAACGAGCGAATCAAACTCTTAAATCTAAATTGGAAGTGTTAGCAAAAGCAGAAGGTTTTGCTGATGCTATCCCTTCGGGAGATCAAGCACGCCTATTGGCGACTGCTCTGCTAGCATTAAATCAATTTCCCAGAGGAGAGGAGGTAAATAGCCCCATTCAAAAACATTGGGCCACTCGCGCACTAGAAGAAGGTCCATTAGTCATAATTAAAAATGAGCTGGGGGAATGGGAGCAGGGGTGGCGGTTGGTTTTGACGGGGCGAGGGTACGCTGCCGTCAAAAAAGATGGTAGAGTTAAGTGGTGTCCGCTTAAGTGTATTAAACCAGATCTCCAGAATAAATCTAATGAAAATTGTGAGTCTTGTTCACAGGATTAGATCATCGGATGCCCCCGTAACCCGCATACCCCAGCGCCATGCGTCCCATTCAAGCTTGGGAGTTCCACATTGGCAGAATCCAGACCACGACAAAATGACCATCGTTGGGAGGGGTGGTGATGCTTTCGTGAGAATCAGGTCACCAGCCCTACAAATGGGTGCTTGAACAGGGCCGATCGCAACAATCATCATGGTACTGATCTTTGGGCCTTGTAAGCTGTTAGAACACCAACAACTGCTTTAAGAATGTATCTATTCGGTGCTATGTTTACTTAGTGTTACCTCAGTGTTATATTTCAGGTTACTTTTAAGCTGCCTTAAGTTATGATGTTTAGGTTTTTGTCGACCCTTGTAAATTGATATGAATATTACCGGCCACTTCTTCCGATGCAGGCTGGCCACCTACATCGGAACGAGTGTGCATTTTGGTCAGTTTAGAAGCCCAAGCCTCAGACAGTGTAAGGGAGGCATGCACCTTACGTTGTACTGACGCTGTTTGGAGCTGTTTTTTTGATTTTTAGTAGGGTCGTTGCACTGTATATCAGTAACATTTTGTGTTTTAATTCTTATATTTGTATGTAGTCTTTTGTAAGATCGATCTTGTCTAAGGTGTCTTACGTGTTTTACTCAAGTTTATTATATATGTTTTGTACGGTTGTTATAAGGTATTGAATAAGATTTTATAAGATATAAATAAGATTTTGATTAAGTATATTGTAGCTAATTTGGTTAAGCATAGGGAGGGGGGATATGTTGTGGCACAAGCTAAGGTCTGGCGGCCGGAAGATGTCGTGCTGTACGGAAAGACAGGACTCCTCCCCTAATAGCCAACAGTGTTTACGTTATGATGTAAGCACACGGAAGTGACGTTGTAAACCGTGGATATATAATGTTGTGTTTTCCTGTAATAAACGCCATTTTGCTGTTCACCATATTGGTGTGTATGAGCTGATGGACCGAGCGGCCAGGGGTTGGTCGCCGTGCCGTTCCTGAACCAGGTCGCCACGCCTCCGTGAGGCAACACGAGTGAAACATGACATACTTAAGACATTACCTCTCATGAAATTACATCTTGCATGCAGCAAGCTTGCTTTTCAAAGGGATTTCTTTCAGGTTATAAGAAGCTTTTATACAGCTTATATCTTACTACTGAAATCTGGAGAAGAATATTAATTATTGAAGAATATGAGAAACCACAGGTGGAATTATTTTCTTTCATTAGTCTCAATATACTCAATACCATCCAGGAAAAGCTGTGCATTCTGTGTTACATATGCTGTGTGTTCCAGGTACATAGTGATAGAATTCTTAATGGAGATAACAGACATGCAATATGGAAGTGCAATAGTTATAAAGGAAACTAAAATTATGAATTTTATTTAAAGCACCCATATTTCTAAAAATATATATTCTGTAAAAATACAGAATGAATTAATCATATGGATTAACCAAAAAGACTGAATTAGCAAGGAGACAGCATTAATGCCACAAGATTCTGTATTGAAAATACAGTTGAGAAGACAAAGGCACAAGAAGTTCATTTTGCTTTAAATTAAATTGTTGAAATATTGATAGAACTATATACACATATAAAATACTTCCTAAAATTCTGGCAAATTATGGAGGAGTATTGAGTTTTTAAATCAATCTTTGTGTCAGTTTGTCCTTAGGAGCCAGTGTTACTTTTTATTCTGACAGCTTGCCATTCGGCTCACTGCTGGAATTAGTTGAAAAATGTGGGGATAAAAGAAAAGTTTGAAATGATGTAAAGGCTTCTGTTTAAATGTGGGTTTGTACTTTAATTGGGAATTCTACTAAGATTTGATCCTTCAAGGGCCATGTGGTAGCTGATGTCTTTAAACATACTCATTATCCAGGAGCATCTGGATTTCTGTTGCAAAGAAACAGACATAGCCACTGAAGCCTGTTTTGACATGTTAGTTTTATATAAAAATTATTTCACTTTCAGATACTTGACTATGTAAAGATACCAAAGAGATGAATCCTTCTACATCTCAAGGAAGAAATTAAACTATTTTTTCCAAAGTTAACATCATTGCTAAATGAAAGTTGATTCCACTAAAGTTCAACTGTCAATTGCAGCCTCAATCCACAGCTTATAAATAAGGAGCAGAGCCAAACTTCTATATTGCCTTAGAAAAGATCACAGTTCCAAAAGCTCTTCAAACTTATACTGAACATTTTGTGTTTAAACTGCATCTTTTAGTTTGTAAATACAATTAAGATTTTTGGCCTGATATTTGCTATTGTTTTTTTCTGTGCTTCAACTTCTGTGCCATGAGACCTATTAAGTCAATTATTCAACCCTGCTCCTACATACCTACACACAGATATGAAGGACAGATTGCACATAAGGCAATTTATAAAGCAATAGGGCATCACCTCAGTGGCACTCTTTAGTCATCATTATTTTAGGATGTGCTTGTTGGGGACTAACTGCTTAGATTATGTGGGGATAATTAATTATGATTATCAACTAACCATTTATTATGAAGTGTGCTGTCAGTGAATGTCAGTCCAGCAAAGCTTCATCTTAAATTTTAAAACTGACATGGCTTATCAGTTTTCTAAATGTTCCCATTATTGCCATCACTAATTCCTCAACAAATGCACAGATATGCCTATAAACAACCAGCCACAGCAATTGCATAAGATGCCACTGGAGGGCTGGGGGGAAAAAAAAAAAAAAAATAAAAAAAAAAAATAAAAATAAAATAAAATAAAATAAAATAATAAAATAAAAATAAAATAAAATAAAATAAAATAAAATAAAATAAAATAAAATAAAATAAAATAAAATAAATAAAATAAATAAAAAAATAAGGAGAAAACATGGAATACACATAGTTTCAGCATCAAGGTGGTGATCACCGCATACAAAATAGAAGGATTTCTGTCGTATGACTGGAGGAGGTCACACCTCAGGACCTACCACAGCCTTCTAGGTACCCAACTCCCAGTTAACTAGGGCTCTAAATTTTCTGCCTGAGGCTGGAGTTCACAGTTTTCCCAGACTTCTCACTTCAAAGGCAGGGACCTGATTATCAATTATCTCCAACACAGTGTGCCTCAAAGCTCCAGAATCTCTGGGAGCTCCAGTAACCAAATGAACAGGAAAGAAAATTCTAGCAATCTCTTTCTTAGCTCAAGAATTTGAAAAACCAATCCCTTTCCATGAAAGTATTTTTACTTCAATACCTGGCATTTTCAAATAAATATTGTTTCAACATTAATAACATTTCTTCCTTTACTGTTTCCTTCAAAATAAAAATCAACAATATAAAGTAAAAATCAGTAGTAATCCCATTTAGGTTGATAAGAGTTTCACCAAATTAATAACAAGAACAAAGTTTTTCCATTAGTTTCACCAATAGAATGCTTTGTTTCAACTCCACACTGGTGTAAAGCGAATGCTAATGAAAAATTTTTGTAACAGGAGAAAAAAACCACAACTGGCTTTGGTCTGGCTTACTCAGTGTAATCAGGTACTGAAATTAATCAAGCTGATAGCAGAAGAATCCTGTTCTACCATCTCAGGAATTATATTTAAATATTTTCTTCTTTTTTTGCCTAAAAATGAAGTGAAAACATGTTCAGAAAAATGGGTTCTCTCTGAACACCATGATTAATACAACTAATATACTTTCTGTTATTGTTTTGCTGTTTTAGTCTATTCTAACTATAGCACGTTTTATTCACTGAAGAAAGTGGGAATATCAAAAGGCTGTTCTCTTAATCAGCTGCTGAATTAATGAACACAAAGCTTGTGGTTGCTACTAAAAAAGGGAAGATATTTGGAGTCTGATGAAATCTTGACTTTGCCAGTTCCTGCTCTCTGTACTATTTTCACTCTGTCATTTCCAAATGGACTGCTACTCTGGAAAATATGATAATTAATTTCACTACCCAAGATTACATGTATAATGCATAGATTCTGGACAACATGAAGGTTTTGCTTTAATAAATTTTTCATTAGTGATTGTTTCCTTTTCCTAGATAAGGAATCACATCTAGAAAAATTCTTCATATCAGCACCAGATGACATGTCAGAGTCTCACAAGAATTAGCCAGAGAATGTCTCTGTCTCTGAGATTGCAGACATTTAATCATTTCTTCACTATTCTAGGCAGCTGTACACAGACCTCAAAGCCATCCTCTGCTTCTGGGCTGTCAGTCACAGTACTTTGTAATATAAGGGCTACTTTGCATGCTGCTTTACCAAGAAGAAATGCCACTAACTGTGACAACAATCCTAATTAGTTGTTGAAATACCATTGTGAAGATCTGTCACCAGCGATTACTCATCTCTTTAATGGTTCCTTCAAACGGAAGCTCTGTTTCAGCTATTTAGAAAATGGGCAATATCATTATCATTCCCTGAGGGGCTTATCTAAGCACTCTGAAGGATTACTGTCCAATTTTACTTTTAAGCAAGGTTGCAGAACTCATGAAACACACTTTTCAGGAGGAAAATAAAACATCTTTACAGCAATAATTTCAGCCACAGGAGGTTGGGAGCAGTTACATACCCCTAGGCAAATTTTAACACAGCAATTACAAGAAAAGCATACTCTGAAGGACAGAGAGTGAACAAAATTTTAAGAGAATGAGACCAGTGTGAGACAAGAAGAAAGAAAAGGATTAGATTCAGGACTAGAAACAACACATTTTATTTCCAAAACTTCCTATTAGTATCACAAGCTAAAATTATACCACAAGGCAAATGTGGCCTTACTCAGTGTAAACTAGTGGGATAAATGTCTGCTCTAAAACAAACCACAGACAACTGTTGAGTTAAAAAATAATTGCTAACAAATGCAACACTATTTGGGTAAGATCAGAACACCTTATGATTAGTTACACAACATATTTTTGTTTGCATTATATCTATCCCTACCCTTCAGTACTGGAATACCTCCTCCAAACTGCTTAGAGAAATGACTACTTAAGCCCAGGCAGAGAGCTATTTCAGACATTGTTAATTTATTAATACATATTTGGTAAAAACCCTGAACAAATTATGATTAACCTGTCCATAGAACAGTGCTACCTTAACTGTAAGACAATGGTGCCTATACTTTCTAGATTCATAAACCTGAAGCTTTATGCAGTACGTAATGAACACTGCTGATCTTGAAATCTTTGAATTCCTTTACTCAGTTATTTTAACTGAAATAATTTACTACTATAAAATATTTTGTTACTAAGAATGGATCTCTAATGAGGAGGAATACACAAAACTTTGCAGGAAGCTGACAGCATGGGAAGCCAAGCATATATGCCAGCATTAGCAGAATCAGAGCTATTTCACTGAAAATAACAGTTATATTTAAGAAAGTTCAAATATTTATTAATTTAAAAGTGAAAGATAATAATCATTATCTGATAATCATTTCACTGCTTTTTAAAGGATATACAGTTCTTTCAAATTATTTCCCCAATTTTACTTATTTTGGAATACTTCTCACTCTGGTCCTGTTCTTCACTCCTCCTGATTCTTCTTCGTAATTCCCAAATTCTTATCACTGTTTCCAGTTCCTGTCTGTGCTGGTTTTGGCTGGGGTAGAGTTAAGTTTTTTCATAGTAGCCAGTATGGAGTTATGTTTTGGATCTGTGCTGAAAACTGTTGATAACACAGCCATGTTTCAGTTACTGCTGGGCAGTGCTTACACAGAGCCAAGGCCTTTTCTACTCCTCACCCCACCCCACCAGTGAATAGGCTAGAAATGCACAAGCAACTGGGAGGGGACACAGCCAGAACAGCTAATCCCAACTGACCCAAGGGATATCCCATGCCATATGGTGTCATGTCATCCTCCAGGTCTTACTCCTTCAACTGGAGCTTTCTAACCATCATAGCATATAAATACCAGCAGAGAGATACAGAAGACGTAAGGTTTCTTATATGACTTAAGTCTGGCCTGTAGCACACAGGTGCTGGAGTTGCAGGACAAGTCATTCCTGCCTTGCCACAAGGATTCATTCCTGCAATAGCAAATGTGCAATGCTACACAACTTCTGCAGTCCCTCTACACAGCATGTATAAACTGAGAGCTTGACCAGATCTGGAAAAGCATAACCCCGACTAAGACGATTGCCCTTTAGGTTTTCAGGCCCTTCCTCAAAGCAGGGAAATTGAACAGCTTTGCTAACAATAACTCGCCAACATTTAAATTAGAAAAAGACTAAATAACGTATTTTCCCCACAGTCTCATTTTTAGAAGGAGCTGCATTATTCCAGTGGAAAAGTGTTGCCTGAATTTTCTGCAGCTGTTAGGGAATATTTTAGCATATCCTTGAAGGTTATTCTGGCTGCTTTCCTACACCCATGAAAGACCTAGCAGACTTAAAGACAGTCTATCCAGCCACTGATATCTGATACTAACAAAGAGCTCTCCAGTTCCAGGCATGAAGGAATCAAAACAGGTATTCACATAGCACAAGTTACCAGATGAAGAACTGCTTAGGACTGTTGTCATCTAAGCCTACTATCAAGAGAAACGGAAGCATTCTTTTCCAACTGTCTAGTATATCACTGGGATCAACGCCTGCAAATTTATTATGTTTGGTAATAGTTCACATCATGTGAAAACATTCATTCCTGCAACAGTATCATTGCATGACAAGGCTGGAAATACTTGGAACAGCATTCCAATACTACTGGAGACAGTGATTTGTTCCCTTATTTTTTTACAGCGACACCATGCTTTAATAATATTGTAAAGACTGACTCAGGGTTCTCCAGTACAATGACCTAGCAAAACAACGCCTGCTACAGAATAGTCAGTAAATTCCAATGGATAGAAGACCCTAAGTGATTGCTAGGATCAAGTCTGATGAGCACATATTTTTCTGCCCAGTGCTGCAACCCAAATAATACATCATTTCAGGTCAATCAAATGCTATGAAATACTCAAACAAGAAGAAAACAAATGAAACCCCCATATTCTATTTCACAAGGCTCAAGCTATAGAGCTTGAACTGAAGTGAAATAATGCCACTTTATTTTCTACTATTGAAACTACTTCAAAAGAAGAATAAACATCATATGTCAGAGTTCTTGCAACCTATAATCTTTTCCATTTTCATTAGCTGATACACGTCACATTTGACCTGTATTTCTTTCCGATCCTCATGCTCCCAAATCCATGCCTTTACATAGCCCAAACAGTATTTTGGCTAATAGGCTTAAATATCAATGTCTATAGTGTTTTCCCCCTCTCCATTAATTTCAGATGGCTCACTTAGCTCTCTTCCATGGAACATTATACACTATTAATGTAGATATTGCAAAATACCCCTCTTTTTAAGGGAAACAGTCTAATATACATTATTTATGTAAGTTCTGCAGATAATTTCTTGTGAAATACCCTCAAAGGAATGGAGAATGGAAATAAAACTTGACTTTTGAAAAGAAGCTGTGAAGAATAGAGTAACATAAAATAAAAAGAAACATCTACTCTTAACCAGAGAGCTCAGTCAGTAACTTAAACTAGGAGAGATTTCTGTAGGGTTAGGATAATATTCTGATTCTCTCCCCCATCCCAATGAAGGAGGAGCAAATAAGTGTGCAGCTTTGTGGTGCTTAGCTGTCAGCTGGGTTTAAATCACAACAGCCCCTTTTTGGCACCTAATGTGGAACTCAAACTGTTTGAGATAACAGATTTGATTGGTATGTGCTAGCTCTAATTTATATCTCTTATTGCTGTTTAGCTATTAATTGACAGTCTTCTGTGTCTGCCATGGTTTTGCTTTCCTCACTGTATATTAGTCTAGCGCTTGTTAGTGGATGTTTTCTGCTTTCTTATCTTGCTGTACTGCTTATCATCATACTCTGTTGAGCCTAGGAACACTTTGATAACAGCGATTGCAGTGCCGCTGGGCTGGCAGATGGCCAGGGCATTGCTGCTGCACTGGAGAGGTTGGAATTCCAGTGTGAACTCAAGTTGAAGGGACCGTGACCAGAGCTGGCTTTGCTGCCCAATAACTCCACACAACACACCAACCGCCTCTCCTGACCTGAGTGCACACTGTTAACACATGGAGCCCAAAATCATGGACTAAATGAACTCAATGGATATTTTATAGACATTTTATAGAAGTGGTCCAGTGATTAAGGGAATGGCACCTGTGTATTATATCAAAGGATGTACTGGATAGTGTTGTACCCAAGTATGATGTAAATGGTATGGAATAATGGATGAAGAATGGGTTGGATTTGGCTGGGGTACAGTTAATTTTCTTCACAGTAGAGCTAGGTTTTGGATTTTTGTTGAAAACAGTGTTGACAATACAAAGACATTTTTATTACTGCTGAGCAGCGCTTACACAGAGTCAAGACCTTTTCTGCTCCTCACCCCACCCACCAGCAAGTAGGCTGGGGGTGCACAATAAGTTGAGAGGCAGCACAGCCAGGAAAGCTGATCCCACCTGAACACAGGGATTTTCCATACCATATAGCATTGTGCTCACCATATAAAGCTGAGGGAAGACAGAAGGAGATAGGAGAGAGGAGGATGGAAGGATGTTCAGAGTGATCACGTTTGTCTTCCAAAGTAACTGTTATATATGATGGAGCCCTCCTGTTCTGGAGGTGGTTTAAGCCCAGCTGGTAACTAAGAGCCACACAGACACTCATTTGGCTGAACGCTTGCCTGCCAATGGCAAGTATTAAATGAATTCCTTGTTTGTTTTGCTTACGTACACGGCTTTTGCTTTACTTAAACTGTTTTTATCTCAACCCACAAGTTTTCTACTTGAACTCTTTCAATTTTCTCCCCCATCCCACGGCAGGAGGAGTGAGTGAGCAGCTGTGTGGTGCTTAGTTGCCAGCTGTGGTTAAACCACAAGAAGGTTCTGATCAGATTTGCATGGAGCGAAGTATCTAAGGATCATGAAAACTAAATGAGAACATGAAGGTAGCAGGTTCTCTCTCCTTAATAGCTGCTTGTCTCCCATTTCAAGATATTCAAATTATGCAATTTGTGCATCCAGTTGTTAAGGTATGAAAATGCTGAGATTCTAAAGCAGAAGTCACTTATCCATCTGGTAGGCATGAATGAATGCTGCAGAATGAAGCTTCTCCTTTTCATTTCAGTAATATGTTATATAAAGCAAGTGAGCAGGAGCACTTTGGCAGATAAACCAAAGAGTATATATAAGTCATATAATTTAGCAAGCATATGAGGAATAGCTCACCCAATGACAGCTACAACAAAAGAATAATCCCGTAATGGCTCTTTGACAGTTTATTTCCAGTGCAGCTGCTTAGGCTGTACGTACTGTTTATTTTCTAAGCAGCTTAGGAAATGGGAGGTAAGTAGGATGATGATTATAATTCAATATAAAATACATGTTTAAATAAAGTTGGGTGGTCTGACTTAAGCCTTTAAAAGTCAAAATATCTAAGTCTCCAGCAACATCCTTAGCTCAGCTGCTATTCTTATCTTCTAAATGTGGAACAGTCTCTAATCACAGGCTGCCACACCACTGGACAATGTAGAATTGGTATGAAGGAAGAATTAGTTCCAGCAGTTCCCAAAGAACAAGATTCCATACCACAGGCAATTTGACACAACTTCTAATAGGCTGGTTTCCCCTCTCTCTCCCCCCCCCCCCCCCCCCCAGTTGAAACCAGGGTTTATCCTTTAATTTTTTTTTTAATCTCTATTCTTTCATATGTACCTAATCCAACTTACTAAAATGTTTCAGTGGGTAAAATACTATTATCTCTAATTTAGACAGGTGAGAAACAGAAAGATTATGTAGTCTGCTCAAGTTCACACCAAAAACCTCAGTGCCACAATACAGCATTTTGCTAGAGCTTTTTGAATTCCAGGCAAACCCTTCCACTCACTTTAAGCTTTGTGATGTTATAAAAAAATATTGTTTCAGGGAATAGATAGAGTAACATTCCACAAGAGAATTTAAGGGAAAGGTGAAAAGAAACTTAATTCTGAAGATGAAATTTTATTGCAGTTTATTATTCCATTTCCATTAAATTATAAGCTAACAAGGCATGAAACCACAAAAGCAAGTGCAGCATCATATTGCAATTACAGAAGCTGTAAGGTGGTCCTCACTGACGTTGATGAATTCTGATACTACATTGAGTATCTGTTACTGCAAATATTAATTTAGGGATGACATGTCTCAGACATTCAAGGCTTACACCTGAAGACTGCTGTTTATTACCCACTGCCACAATAAGATAAAGGAAAACCCACAATTAATGCAGCTCATTAAGTCTTTTTAAAACAGATTTTAACTGTTCAGTTAATTAAGGGCCAGAATGCCTCTAGGTACATAGCTCAGAGATAAAAAGAAGAATAATGCTTAAAAGCAGGATACAGAATATAGGGATGGAGGAAGACTGGATCTTGTCATGTATATGTATAGTGTGTAGAATAAATATTTCCAAGAAAATGGAGTATAAATAACAGTGTTAAAAAAGTTAAATAAAATCAATATAACATCCTCTGCCTGTCCATAGGATGAACATTCATGGAACATTCATTTAGATGAGTTAATCGGAAATTTGATAAATGCATGGAGGAATAATCCATCTTAAACACAAGAAACTATCTCATGCTTAGGAAGCATTGGAGCTGCCTGTTCTTAGCACTGAGAATACACACTGAGAAAATTGATGTGCTTGCTTTGCTCTTACCCTGTGGGCCTCCTGCATCTACTAGGCTAGGCAGAATACTGTCTTATTATGCATTTGATTTCTAATGCACTGCTTTTCACAATAACTAGAGGTCTGAGAATAAAATAAGAAAAATAAATAAATAAATTAAAAAAAAAAACCCCACAAAACAAAATATTTAAAGAAAATTACTTTACTACTGTGTTCAATAATCTCTGATCTCTTCCAAAGACCCTAAGTTTAAGAAGCCTATACGATCCAGGGCAGGGTTTTTGTTTGTGCTTCCTTGGGGTTTTTAACACAGCTGTTAGTTTTGGTGGGTTTTTTTAAACAGCTTCCATTTTTCTCTCCCTGCAACTTTTTTTGTGGCAATACCTTGACTTTTAAACACCTGGTATGTTAGAAGATTAAATTCAGGTTACCATGTCACATCATGAGGAAGAAATTCTTTACTGTAAGGGTGGTGAGGCACTGGAATCGAAGTTGTGAATGCTCCATCACTGGCGGTGTTGAAGGCCAGGTTGGACAGAGCCTTGGGTGGCATGGTTTAATGGGAGGTGTCACTGCCCCTGGCAGGGAGGTTGGAACTAGATGATCTTAAGGTCCTTTCCAACCCGAACTATTCTATGATTTTATGATCATGTTTATTACATCAGTATATGAGACTGAGATATGAATTGTTAATAAGAGACATCAAATGCTATTACAGCACAAAAAAAAATTCTCTGTAAAGGAAGATTAGAAAATACAGTACCAGAAGTATACCTCACCAGTGCCTTACTGCAAGAACCATGTGTATCGATAGACCTGCTACAGAGTGTATTGCTCTCCAAAATGATACAATGGATGGCATCAGAATAATTTACTAAGTCCAACAAAGTTTCTTCCACTCTGAACAATATATTTGATCTGGTAAACTTAAAGTAAAAATGAATTACATACAGTTCTTCCCCCTTACAGTATTACATTAGAAATTCCTTTAAAGGCTTGCAAGTTCAATTCCAGCAGTTAAATTTTGTTAAACCCAAATTGCTTTTCCTTGTTACAGTACTGTTGATCTAAGTGCAAACAGATTTTTGTTTTATTTATTTTTTGTTTTACAAAGTTTTAGGACTGCACAAACTTATTGTTGCAAGTGGGCATAGTAGCAGTCTAACTGACTGCATTCTTCCCTTTCTGCTGGAGGCAATTTAATGTGCAAAGTAAGTATTTTATTTTAAATTTTAAATCGCTGAACTCAAGGTAGGTTTCAGCAATCTGCTTTCCCCAACAGGTAACGTGAGGAACCCTTTTGTGAAGATGAAAGAAATTTTTGCAGGGATACTCCCATCAGACCTCACTGCTGCACATTTTGCAAACTTCAGATTTTCACAGTTATTAATATCTACCTGAATATTACCTTTAAAATTAATTATTACATATAGTATTTTTCAAATTCTTTCATTCACAAGAGAGAATTGTGGAAAAAGCAGGTCTGGCACCATACCATCAAGATTACACATAACTCCTGATCATGGTGAAATACAAACTCTCAGGGTGGTACTTTCACTACAAATTGATTTTCAGAAGCATGTCTTTTCATCAAGTACATAGCTTGAAATACACTTATACTTCCTAAAGAGAGAATACTGGACGCCATAACAAAACCATAACAAACTCCTCCTTTTTTATGCTGCTAGGTTGGGGCTTTTCCTCAGTAATGTGCAATACTAACAAGAGTATAACTAACAGCAGTTACCAACTTCCTAACAAAAAACAGCTACCAACTTGCATGCATGCTTTGCTATACTGAAACAGTCACTGGAGTCCTGCTGAGAAGTGAGAAGGTCAAATAAAGGAAAGGGAGGTTTGGAGAATAAGCCATAACAACATAGCCACTGATTTTGGTTTATTAGCAAAAGAATCTGTTATTGAAAGAGTCATCCCAGGACATTAAGCAACAAGTAAGATAATTTTTATACTAACGAGCAGGGAAACTTGGTTATATCTTGACCGTGAAAATTAAAATTCCAATCCTTATTACTTAATTTTAGAACAGAAACATGTACCCAGGCTAATAAACATTTCTACTCTAATTTTACTATTTTGGGACCAGCATCAAAACTTTTATGTATGGCTGGACCGTATTCAGTAAATGGCTCAAATATATACCCAGTGGATGCAAACAATCTGCTTCTAACACATACCCTGTTAACTGACAGATGAATGTATCTGTTTATTTTTTTGATACAATTCAATTTTATTATACCTGTATTATCTTCCTGTTATCCTAATCTTACTTACACAGTTATCTTACAGCAATTCTACAGGCTACAAAGATCAAATTGAAGATCAATTAACTAATTAAAAAAAAAAAAAAAAAGTCAATCAACAGGACAGAGCCCCAGGATACCAATAGAAAAGAAACAGAAGGCATTTTTACTGGGCATCAACAGGACTTTATTTGTCTCTTCTGCACTATGACAGCAGAAAGGTATACTTTTAATGTTGCCTTTGCTTCTCTGAATAAACATGGTGTGGATTTAAGGGAAGTATTCTCTGTCAGAGTTCAATACTTTCTGACCATATCCTTTAAGATCTTCTACATGGAGAGAGTTTAATGCTTTATAACTGTTTTACTCTTTTGTAGACGGTTGATGCCACAATGGATTTTGGTTTAGTAAAGCAATACAGCAGTGTACTGAAATGGCAATACAGCTACACTCAAACTTTAGAAATTACATTTATTCTATTCAATACATTCTACAGAAAGAATGTAGAAATCATATAAATACACACAGGTATGTGTATACATTTGCAGAACTCCTCTATCTTGCCAAATGGCTAGAGAAATTCTGGGTAAATTAAGGCAAAGACCCTCTTTTATACCCCAAAGCACAAGCATGCTAAAGACCATACCTCTCACCCTCATATCTAGACACAGCTGGCACATAGCCCAAAGGAGGAACTGCAAGGAGCAGAGGGGCCTGCCCCTCATCTCAAAGGCTGAGCCTACAGCCCAGAGAAGAGACACTGTTTAGGCTATAAAAACAAACCACAGACAGTGACTAAAAGGCACTACAAAAATCCATCAACATTTCAAGGGCAAAATTAATTACAGTGTTGGGTATCTATTACAGCAGAAACAGCTACAGAAAACATATGCTACAGGGAACAGTTAAAAGGAAATCACATGGAAGGAAAATACTGATTTATGTTTTCCTTTCACTCCTGATTATTTAGTATCTGTTACTCCAGATACTATGTCCGAGAAAAGCATAAGCTCAGTCTTCCAATTAAAGAAATGTAAAGTGAAGGTTTATTGAATGGAAGAGCAAGAACAGTCATAACTTAGGTTGGCAAACATAACTTAAGCCATGACACCTGAAAACACTTGAAATACAATTTAGATTAGGTCAGGTATATATTGAGAGTGAAATAATTAGTCTCAGCTAATTTAATGCAGAGATGCTTGCTAATACTCAACAAATACATATTTCTCCTACGTTTTCTGTCTCTCCTCTTTGCAGGATCATAGGCATATCCAACACGAATATACCAAAGCAGATTCCACATGCATTTCCCAGAACCAGAGCATAGCAAAGCACACTTAGAGTCCACCAACCTGGCTAAACATCTCCCAGCTGAGACTCTGAACAACATCTAACCATGTTAGCCCAGGAGTGCATTTGAGCACTGACCTCTGCTCATTAAGCAAACTGTGGTGATAATGTAGTGCAGGTGTGCTTCATCTAGACATCAGCATTAAAAATAAATGGTGCCTTTTTTTGTTCATAAACTTAACTGGGGTTTCCTGCTCAGATGTTTTTATAACATGTTTCAGTAGTTGTTTGTCTCTGAAATAAGAATCCTTTAGGGTGGTCTATTACAAATCGTTTGTATAAATTTACTTAAGGTAGAAGTGTGACATATCTTCAGATTTGATTATTTCAGATTGAAAAGTGTACTCTGCCTGAATGATGCCTATGCCTCTATCTTGTGCTTCAGAATGGGAGGCAAATAGTGGCCATTTCCCCTTAGCTCCCCCACCCTCCTTTCCCTCTTGTTGCACATGGCCCATTGAAAGAACCCCTAATCCAGCATGACAGAACTGTAATCTGTACCGCTGCACCACGCTTCTCTTGGGTTATGTTCCTCACTTCCCTTTCATAGGTGTCTATCAGCACTGTGGTTTCATTCACTACATTGCACCTAGTCAGAGACCTGCTCAAGCGCAGAGTGGATCTAATACTGCCCCAGGAAGGAACTGGAAAGGGATTTCCTCAAGAAGTGAACTTTTTTCACTGTTCTTCAGCACAAAAGCACAAAAACAATTGCAAGTGCAGTATGTTTGGGAAGGGTGCAAACTATTACATTCAGTATGATTTTTCAGTTCATTCTCTGTTTTAAAATCCATGGCACCCTCTTCCTTTCTGCAACCCTTTCACATTTTCACATCCTAACAGTCACAAGATTGAAAGAGTATTTTTTTTTTTTTGTCTCTAAGGGCTTTGGTAGGTGCACTGGGGCTTAATAAAGCAAATATTCCTTCAGGATTTGATTTATTGATAATAATAGACTGGTAGTTAATCCAGAACTCTGTTTGAAACAGTAAAACTTTTATTACAGTGTCTCTATATGTCCTAGCCAATGTTGTCACTTACTTTATTAATTAAAGAGTATAGCTTTTTTTTATAGTATTTCCTTTGAAACCATGACAGGGAAATTAGTTTTCTAAGATTATGAGGTTTTACTAAAAAAAAATAAAAATGTTTGACCACACTGCTAGAAAATGACTAAATTTTGCCTTCACAGCATGACAAGATTCTCTCTATGCAAGGGGAATTTATTGAACACCACTAGCTTTAATTCGATAACACCGCTAGTTCAAATAAAACCTCAATGTTAAATGAAAATGTCTTACTAAAACCAAATAACATGAATGCATGGTTAAACTTCACCTTCAGCAGCCTCTGAACAATACTCCTCCAAGAATGGCAAACTGAGAATAAAACTCAGAACATATTTCTGTCTACAGCTGGAGGACTCACAACAATCATGACATACATGAATTATGAGCTGTAGGGACTTCAACCAATAAGCTCATGTGTTCTGGGGAAATAAAAATAAAATTCTAACTAAAAAAAACCCAAACTTGTTTATTTGAAATTATTTATTTTACGTATTGTCGTTTCTGTCCTTACAACAATTTAGATACACTAACAATAGGAAGATAAAATAGGCATCTCCAAAGAAACTTTCTTTCATGAAGGATTCTGATTATTTTTATCTTGATCCTAATAGAATAAAAGTGAACTGCAACATTTCAAGCCCAGATGAGCTGTATCTCTTCACTTTAAGTTTCAATAAACTTTGCTCTAACTTCACCTTAGTTGAAGA
The DNA here is from genome assembly GCA_028858755.1 of Ara ararauna. Classification (NCBI taxonomy): domain Eukaryota; kingdom Metazoa; phylum Chordata; class Aves; order Psittaciformes; family Psittacidae; genus Ara; species Ara ararauna. The sequence continues at coordinate 24,658,950 of CM054376.1, forward strand.
GGAAACCTCTGGATATATGCTATCAAAAGCATCACTATCCAGCTATTGGAAAGCTTTATAAATTCTAGAATAGAAGAGGTGGAGATACTCATAGAAGTATGGCTTGACAGTCAGAAGCTATCCGGGAGTAGATCGTGCAGAACAAGACAGCAGTCTAATATTCAGTGGTGAAAAAGAGTCAGGGTAACAAGCAACATGGAAACAGAAAACAAAGCATTTCTCCCATTGTTGTGGTTTAAGCGCAGCTGTAACTCCCTCAGTTTGCTCATTTACTCCTCCCTCTTTCTTCCCCCCAACTCCCAGGGGGATGGGGAGGAGAATCGAAAGAATGTAACTCCCATGGGTTGAGATTAGACCCATCCAGTAATTAAGATATAACACAAACCACTGCTGCTACCACCAGTAATAATAATGACAAAGGAAACAGCAAGGGAAGAGAATACAACCGGTCACCACCCGCCAACCGATAACCAGCCCGACCCAGCAGTGAACTAATTCTTCCGGGTCCCTGCTCCCAGTTTTTACATCCTGGGCATGACGTGCTGTGGTATGGAATACCTCTTTGGCTAGTTTGGGTCAGGTGTCCTGTCTCTGCTTCTTCCTGGCTTCCCTTTCTCCCTGGCAGAGCATCTGACTCAGGGAGTCCTTGGTCAGACTAAACATTTGAGCAGTAACTAAAACCATCGGTGTTATCAGCGCTGTTCCCAGGCTGAAAGTCAAAAACACAGCACTGTACCAGCTACTAAGAAGGAGAAAAAAAGGACTGCTACTGCTGAACCCAAGACACCTACGAAGAGGTATAGAGGTAGAGAAAAACAGTAAGTGCCAAGAAGTCAAAAGGCATGTTTATTCACAGTGCAAGTGCAAAACAGATCTATTAAGAATATTACCTTTACATTCTTGCACTAAACCACCCACAACTCCAGAAGGCATTTTTATTTAGATGAAGTTCTCAGTTGCCTGTATTTAAACTACTTGATTAGATACTTGTGTGAAAACAGAAACCCGTATAGGAAAACAAGTCGTAAGCTTACAGCACCTATTTTTGAAGTATACACAATACAAAACACACAAAGGTAAGGACTGGTATTCCTGAGTGACACCTCATACTTGCAACTAATCACAGGACTCAGAATATCCTCTCTAGAATTTTATCATCTCCTCTGTTATGCATAACTGTGACCTCAATATCTTGTGAGCTTTTACTGCATTTGATTATTGGCTTCTGTTTAAGAAATTACACAGGCAGATTTCAGAAGCACTCAAAATCAAATACTTTCAAATTATTTTCAAGATAATCTAATTCTTTGAAAAACATTTTACCAGAAATAGTAATTGGAAATTTCAGATATTCTCTCCACCCTCTTTTTTTCCTCATCAGAGAGTTAGTTTTTTCACTCTGCTTAGGTGATTGGCAAAGTGAAATATCACTAAAAATGTCTGAAATATTCTTCCTTAGAAGGTGAAAGAACTGCATAATATTTAAAGTAATGGTACTCAGTGTCATTCACTATCCCATACCTCAGTGGTTAAAAGTACAAAATTTACTTGAACCATTTTTCAAGAAGCAGACAAACTAATTAAGAAATAAGTTAAATAACTTTCATGTGCACACAGACATAGGCTTACAATATTATTTCACAATTTTCTCACTGTTCAGTACATTTGTCTGGTCTTATTTTATTTCCAAATAATGACCATATTTATTTCTGCATTGCCTATTATTTTTTTTCTTAAGGAAAATTAAAATAGGAGAAGAAAAAAAATGTATTACAATGTTCTGTCAAGATATCAAAAAAAATGATTTAACAGGAGAGTAGAAGGGGAGAGTATTCTTAAGTAAAGAGACTGAGGAGGAGAAAAAAAATTATCAGATTTCTGTTCAGATGCTGTTCTGCGATAACATGTTGCTGTATAAGAGCTAATTGAGAGAAAGGATTTATTCAGAGAGAATAAAAAACACCTTCAAGTCTTGAATAGATCATGGAATAACACAGCAAAGAGTGAAACTGTTATGACTAATTATGTTATTCAACAAGCTTCTCAAGCAAGAATGAGCCAGAATTTGTAAGACTGTGAGAGGTCTTACCCTTTGCTGCCCCTACTCTGAGCTGCTTTCTCCTACTGCTGTAAAGCTCTTCTTCTGAGCACCACTGCCTGATGTTTGCAAAGCCTCATCATGAACTGGAATAGCAAAATAACATATATTGAGAAATAACCTCTTCAAAACAGTTTTAACCCAAATCTGTTCCCAGGGTAATGCATGTCTGAATGAATGCCACCGTCAGCACAAAGGAGATGTTATCAGTGAGATGCATGAAGAGAACAGCAAGACCCACAGTAGAACCAATTTCAGTCATTTTAGGCTACTGAACTGTGATGGTATCAGTCACCAGCCCACTTGAGAGGGATGGTAAGAGCTTCATTTAATTGTTACTGTTATGTGATCCCATCTAATACTGTTTTTATCTTATACTGTATATTTCATAGATGAGACGAAGACTTAAGATTTTATCTAAGGATATGCTTATGACAAGGCTATAAGCCTCCCAGTTTGTTAAGTGTGGGTCACCTAAATCCCCATCACACTTTTGAAAGGCTACCTTTTATTATTTGTAGAACTTTACACTCCAGGTAGCTTGTAGTTTCAATGCAATTTCCTTATATTAAACTGTTACTCTCTGTTCTGTTCCTCGGCATGACTGTATTTCAGGAATTACACCAAGTTCAGCTGAGTATAAGTGAATATAGCTCCATTAACTCACAGGTGATCATTTCACCACAGGTGATCATGCCCCCTGGTATTTCACTAAACTGAGAGCTTTAGCTTTAAAATAAATAAATCAAATTACACAGCTTCTGTCAAGATATAAACAGTTTTAAACTAGGTAGAAAAATACTTCAGTGTCTTTACAGATTAAATAGAGGGAAGCATTCTCTAGGGAAAGAAAGTCCATTTCAAGTCCTTGTAATCCATTTAAAACAGCTGCCCAGATGAAAGAATTGAACAATAAAGCTACTGACAATGAAGTACAATATATGCACTTTGAGTAGTGCCACAACAAACTGCAGGTGTCTGGACAAATTAAAACTATATAGCTGAAAGCATCAGCACTAGTTTTCTGCTGTACAAAACCTACTTATCATGCTGCTCTTGATTGCTTCTGTTGGACTATGTATGTGCATTTAAATGCAAATATTAAGGATATGAAAAGGCACGTTCACATGCTGAATTCTGGATGCCTCCCAAGAACTAAAGTAGCTTCATAATAAGACAAAATCACATTAGTTGCCCAAACATAAATTTCCCTTTGCCATCCAAATATCAATATGCATTTGGCAAAATAATGTGAAACATGAAGGGAGACTTGTGAGTGGACTTGCTGCCATTGTCCCCAGAGCAGGAAAAAGAATGAAGTAAAATGGACAAGTTATAAATGACGAATGGATTGATACAAAAGAACTAGTAATGGTATGTGCCACTGATTACTTCTGAAAGCAAAAGGTAATAGAAATTTTCCAGAAAGTTTCTGTGGTCATGAATTATGCAAACTCACTTGGCTCAACCGACCATATGACATTTCATCAGATCTGAAGGAAACGGAAAATGAAATAATAAATGACAAAGACTTTTGGCGAGATTTGGTTCAGAATAAAACAGCCTAACTGAATAAAGGTGGGTGACAGCAAACAGGACTGAAAACAGTAACTGAAGACAACTTTTGTAACTGAAATATAACTTAAGAAAAAGAGATATAAAGAAGACATAAAGATTAAAAATCTTAAGACTTAAAGTAAGGAAAACCAAACGTGTGTGTGGTTTTGTTATTTGATTTTTTTTGTGGAGCCAAAAGGGATTTTGATTTATTTCATTTTTGTTGAGTCATTCACTTGAAATTGTTTAAAACCCATCTATAAACACAAATCTGTTACCCATAGAAAAACATCTCTTGAATGTAGGAAGGCTGTTGGAACTCAAAATACTCAAAACAGAAATGCCTATTTTTAAAAGGCACATATTTGCAAGTGCACGTGTGTATGCACATACAGGAACAACATATGTACAAATAAATGAGGAGAACATTTGGACTTGGACTTACAGACTATGAGGAATTCTTGTTTATAACATGACTTTGACATGCTTTCTGTGTCTTAAGCTTTTAAAATATATTCAAATCATATTTTCATGGCTTTCTGCATGTATAAACCACAACCTTCTGTCCTCTTTCGATCATGGAGTTTTCAGTTTCAGGACTCTGAGACTTGAGAAAAATTTTGACAAAATTACTCTAGAATCTCAAGAAATAGGACATTTCCAGGCAGAACTTAAAATATATGAGAGCAAATATGTACATGGGAAGAAGACATACATCCCATTATATAAATCTTCACAAGCTTTAACTTACTCCATGATAAGAAACCTGAGGACTGGGTGTATGTAGGGACTGGGTTATGCTCTAGCATCTGCTATTTTTCTGCGACTAAACTCTTCTTATGGCTCCTGACGTTCTCATCACTCTGACCCCACCACCAATGCCTCTCAGGCTGGCTTCACTTTCTCACTCTTTGGTTGGTTTTGATGCAACAACATGGTCTGACATAGACAAATTCTAAGTATTTGCTGTGAACTGAAATAACATGGCACTAAGCTTTCCTAAAAGATTGTCATCTATGCCTGTCTAAACGACAACATTTAGCATGCATGGTTCTACCTGTTTTGAGAGTTCATAACTTTTATTACTGTATAATAAACAGTATATGTTGTTCAGTTGGATATCCTTATTTGCTAAAAGAAGTAGAACTTAAAGACATTGAAGAGCTTGTCCTACCAGACTCTAATTAAAACTATGCATTTTCAGAAAAAAAAAAAAAAAAAAAAAAAAAAAAAAAAATTTGGGAAGGTCAAAAAAATGCACAGTGAATTTTACAAGAAGCTCAGAAGAGCAGACGCAAAAGGCCACACAGAACAGAGAGAAGAATCTTAGAACTGTTTGAGTTCAAGGAGAACTTAAAGATCATTAATTAAAATTAGAGATACGTGCACATCTACAGGGGTATGATATAATAGGCATCACAGAAACATGGTGGGATGGCTCCTATGACTGGAGTGTTGTAATGGAAGGTTACAGGCTCTTTAGGAAAGGCAGGCCCGGTAGGCAAGGATGTGGAGTTGCTATTTATGTTAGGGATAGGCTGGAGCGTATGGAACTCTGTCTGGGGACAGGTGAGCAATCGACAGAGGGTTTGTGGATTAGGCATAAAGGGAGAAGAGCTATGGGAGACATTATTGTGGGGATCTGTTACAGATCGGCTGTCCAAGAGGACTCGGTAGATGAAGTGCTCTATAGACAGATAGGAACAGCCTCACGCTCGCAGGCCCTTGTTCTCATGGGGACTTCAACCACCCTGATATCTGTTGGAGGGATGGTACGGCCTGACACAAGCAACCCAGGAAGTTCCTCGATTGTGTGGAAGACAACTTCCTTCTGCAAATAATAGAGGAGCCGACAAGGAGAGGTGCCATCCTTGACCTCGTGCTCACCAACAGGGAAGGGCTGGTTGGAAATGTGAAGCTCCAGGGCAGCCTTGGTTGCAGTGATCATGTGATGGTGGATTTTGAGATCCTCAAAACAGTGAGAAGAACGTGCAGCAAGTTCATTGCCCTGGACTTCAAGAGAGCAGAATTTGGCCTCTTCAGGAACCTGCTTAGTAAGGTTCCATGGGATATAGCCGTAGAGGGCAGGGGGGCCTAAGACTCTTGGTTGATATTCAAGGATCACCTGCTGCAAGCTCAGGAGCGATGCATCCCAACTAGAAGGGAGTGAAGCAGGAGGGCCAGGAGACCTCCATGGATGGGTAAGGAGCTGCTGAGGAAAATTCGAAGGAAAAAATAGGCTTCTAAAAGGTGGAAGCAAGGACAGGCGGCCTGGGAAGAATTCAGGGGTGTTGTCCGGGAAGCTAGGGATCAGGTTAGGAAAGCTAAGGCCCACTTAGAACTAAACTTGGCTAGGGAAGTGGAAGATAGCAGGAAGGTATTCTATAGGTGCATAGCAAATAAAAGACAGAGTAGGGATAACGTGGGCCCACTCTGGAAGCCATCAGGAGGACTGGCTACCCTGGTTTTGGAGAAGGCCGAGGTTCTTAATGACTTCTTTGCCTCAGACTTCATTGGAAAATGCTCTGACCATACCACCCGAGTCTTTGAAGACAGACGCAGAGACTGTGAGAATGAAGACCCTAGGCCCACGGTAGGAGAGGATCTGGTTCAAGACCATCTTAGAAACCTCAATGTACCCAAGTCCATGGGATGGGATGAAATCCATCCGCAGGTCCTGAAGGAGCTAGCAAATGAAGTTGCTAAGCCACTGTCCATCATATTTGAAAAATCATGGCAGTCAGGTGAAGTTCCTTACGACTGGAAAAGAGAATATAAGCCCCATTTTCAAGAAGGGGAAAATGGATGAGCCAGGAAACTACAGACCCATCAGTCTCACCTCTGTGCCTGGCAAAATCTTGGAGCGCATTCTCCTGGAAGGCATGCTGAGGCACATGAAAAACAACAAGGTGGTTGGTGACAGCCAGCATGGCTTCACTCAGGGGAAATCCTGCATGACCAATCTGGTGGCCTTCTATGATGGGGCTACAGAACTGCTGGACAGGGGTGGAGCAGTTGATGTCATCTACGTGGACTTGTGCAAAGCATTTGACACTGTCTCACATGACATCCTTGTCTCTAAGTTGGAGAGACATCAATTTGATAGGTGGACCACTCGGTGGATAAAGAGCTGGCTGGATGGCGGCACGCAGAGAGTTGTGCTCAGCAGCTCAATGTCCAGCTGGAGATCAGTAATGAGTGGTGTCCCTCAGGGATCAGTGTTGGGACATGTCTTGTTCAACATCTTTGTCGGTGACATGGACAGTGGGATTGAGTGTACCCTCAGCAAGTTTGCCGATGACACCAAGCTGTGTGGTTCGGCTGATATGCTGGAGGGAAGGAATGCCATCCCGAGGGACCTTAACACGCATGTGAGGTGGGCTGATGCCAACCTGATGAAGTTTAGCCATGCCAAGTGCAAGGTCCTACACCTGGGTCAGAGCAATCCCAGGCACAGCTACAGGTTGGGCAGAGAAGAGATTCAGAGCAGCCCTGTGGAGAAGGACTTGGGTGTGTTGGTTGATGAAAAAATGAGCATGAGCTGGCAGTGTGCACTTGCAGCCCAGAAAGCCAACCGTGTCCTGGGCTGCATCAAAAGGAGTGTGACCAGCAGGTCAAGGGAGGTGATCTTGCCCCTCTACTCTACTTTTGTGAGACCTCACTTGGAGTATTGTGTGCAGTTCTGGCGTCCTCAACAGAAAAAGGACATGGAACTGTTGAAGAGGTCCAGAGGAGGGCCACAAGGATGATCAGGGGACTGGAGCACCTCCCGTATGAAGATAGGCTGAGAAAGTTGGGTCTGTTGAGCCTGGAGAAGAGAAGGCTGCTTGGAGACCTCATAGCAGCCTTTCAGTATCTGAAGGGGGCCTATAGGGATGCTGGGGAGGGACTCTTCATGAGGGATTGTAGCAATAGGAGAAGGTGTAACGGGTTCAAACTTGAAGCGGGGAAGTTTAGATTGGATAAGAGGAAGAAATTCTTTACTGTAAGGGTGGTGAGGCACTGGAATGGGCTGCCCAGGGAAGTTGTGAATGCTCAATCACTGGTGGTGTTCAAGGCTGGATTGGACAGAGCCTTGGGTGGCATGGTTTAATGGTAGTTGTCCCTCCCCCTGGCAGAGGGGTTGGAACTAGATGATCTTAACGTCCTTTCCAACCCTCACTATTCTATGATTCTATGAGCATTTTGTTCCAAACCCTCTGCCATTGGCAGAGGCACCTTCCGCTAGACTTGGGTGAACAGTGAAAACTCAGAATAAGCAAGAGCCGAGGGTTCAGGCAAAGTAATATTGTTGCAGGTAAGAGTGTTCAAATGCCTGAGCTAGCTTAGCAATCTTCCAGACTTCTGTGGTTAAGACATTGTATGTTACTGGAGGTAGTGTTACACTGAGACAGTCTGTGATCTTTTTCAGTCACCTGTGATTCGCTTGCTGCACTGACAGTTTAAGCTAGGTTGTCTAAACTAAAGTGTAAAACCAAGCCAGAGGAATTCACCTTTCTGCACTGACTAGATATGTTTCATTCTCTCTCCCATTAATCCTCAATTCCCTGTGGAAATTGAGCGTCTCCTCTTGCTTTCTCAGTTTTTAAAGGTATGGGTATATGAAGTATTAATTGCTTTATCTAGAAGCTGAATTAACCTACATATTTGCATATTACAGATAGGAATCGAGTCCAAAATACTCAGTGTTGGCAGCCAATTAAGGCTCTAAATAGGAATAAAAGAGGAAAAGAATAAGGAATTTACAAATTATTGACATTTTTCAAAGCTTGAAGTTAGATTTGTAGGGAATGTCTTTGTTCTGCATTATAAAAAAAGAACCATGCTGAAACATTTCTCTCACAGTTGGAGCCTTTAGTCAATTTGATGAAGAAATTATGCTAAAAATTGTACAAAGGCAAGTTTTTCTTACTCTTCCACTTGTCTGAAAACCAGAACTAGACAGAATTAGATAAAATGAAAGGAAACTTTCACCTGAGAAAATCACTGCCTTCAATTAAAGACTTTGTCAATGCACATTTTAGGAGATTAAAAAAAAAATTCTGTTAGCCAGGGGGACAAAGAGGCTACATGTTAATTATTCCTTTTGATCTTCACTTGTAGGAAGACACCTGACAGCTGTCAGAGATAAAGCTTACAATTAGGCAGCTTTTTATATAATTAAGTACAGGAACTGAAGCCTTGCCTAGACTTGCCTCTTTTTTTCCTACCTCCAGCTCTATTATTGCCAAGCCAGCTGAGAAGTCACATTCAGTCATTTTCTCCCACTGCCTACACACAATCAAATTAGAAGTCTGTGAATGAAACCACAGTCCACCTCAGTCACTAAGGCGACTAAGTTACCACCATGCTAGGCAGTCATTTATTAGAGATTAATAATCAGTGACCCTTCTAATGACTCACTAACGGAAGTCACTCATTTTGGTTTTACTTCTGAAAACTACACAGTCTGTCTATTCAACCATTAAAATCTCTCCTGATGGCCTCTGCAACTAAAAAAAAACCACACAAACCACCAACAGCAGAAGCTGAAAGTAAAACATATTACTAAGATGACTCTGAGAAGGTGTTTTGTTGCTCAGTTATTCTCAGCACAGTTCTACCTGCATTTGATCTGTTTTGCATACACACCACATCTAATGAAATATTTTGCTTTTAATTTGATAATAGAAATAAGCTAACAAGCACTAGAAGTTAAGTAATGCCTATTTCAAGAACTGTCTTAATGACATAAAGAAGACTTATGAAGGAAAGCCTGGAGAATGGTATCACAGTGATTTGTTATGCTGAACAGCATAACACATTCCAATCCTGACTTTTGCTTGTTTTTCCCAGATGCACTGATGTGAGCAGAAATTAGGAATGACTGGATACCATCAAACTTAACTGTTTTCAAAATTTTTGACTCTCTGGAATAGTACTCCTGTTGTAAAGATGTAAATTTAAAATAAAGTATAAAGATATGTCAGTTTACCTACCTTAAAAATGTATTAATTTTTTAATAACCATTATATGTTCTTCTCATACAGAAGACAAATAGCTAAATGAAATATTCAGATACCACCAGATGCTTATGTAAATCCTAAGAAGAAAAAAAATACAAAACAAACAAAACACAACAAACTGAAACTCTTAGATGTTGCCGATTGTGTAATTTTGAAAGTAAAAATAGGGGATATTGAACAAGAATTTACTTGCAAATCATTGAAAAAGGTGGTCAATAGCAGGGATGTCAAGAATCACCAACACTATACAGATATTTGAACTAACTTCCCTGTCATGGTTTCAGCAGCAGCAGTCATTTTTCTGCTTCTTGGTAGCTGCTGCAGCGCTGTGGTTTTGACTTTGGGCCTGGGAACAGCGCTGATAATACCAGTGTTTTCAGTCACTGCTTGGTAATGTTTTGGTCTGACCAAGGACTTTCTGAGTCTCATGCTCTGCCAGGGAGGGGGGGAAGTCAGGAGGAAGCAGAGACAGGACACCTGATTCAAACTGACCAAAGAGGTTATTCCATACCACAGCACATCATGCCCAGGATGAAAAAAAATGGAAGGCAGAGACCCGGAAGGGTGGGGGTGCACTGCGTGGTTGGGCTTGGTATTAGGTGGTGAGAATTGTATTCTTTCCTTATATTTGTCTTGTCATTATTATTATTGGTGGTAGCAGTAGCGATTTGTGTTATACCGTAGTCACTAAACTGTTCTTATCTCAACCTGTGGGAGTTGCATTCTTTTGATTCTCCTTCCCATCCACCTGGCAGCGGGGGAAGAAAGAGAGGGGAGTGAGTGAGAGAACGGGCTGTGTGATTTACAGCTTAAACCACAACATTCCTGTAAAGGGCTATCACTTTTTCTTCTTCCTTTCCTCTGGCTTAATTATGCAGCCTGGCTCTGTAAACTCACGATCCTCATCAACTCTAGTTCTTCCACACAAGCCTGATGAAAAACTGGGTTCCATCCAAAACTAACTGAAATAATTGAACATTTTTGTCTATTTCAAATGCTTGGGACCAGGTCCCATAAATATTATCTTAGTTTTATGATTTTGTAATATGACAAGAAATATTTTAGAGGACTTCAATTCTGAGTGTTATTGTCATGGGTTCAGCAGCAGCAGTCATTTTTCTGCTTCTTGGTAGCTGGTGCAGCTCTGTGTTTTTGATTTTGGGCCTGGGAACAGCGCTGATAACACCAGTGTTTCGGTTACTGCTTAGTGGTGTTTTGGTCTGACCAAGGACTTTCTGAGTTTCATGCTCTGGCAGGGAGGAGGGGAAGCCGGGAGGAAGCAGAGACAGGACGCCTGACCCAAACTGGCCGAAGACGTTATTCCATACCACAGCATGTCATGCCCAGGCTGGTAAAGCAGAGAGCAGAGACCCGCAAGGGTGGGGGTGCACTGCTTGGTATGGCTTGGTATTGGGCTGCGTGAGCAATTGTATTCTTTCCTTGTATTTGCCTTGTCACTATTATTATTATTGGTGTTAGCAGTAGTGGTCCTGTGTTATACTTTAGCTACTAAACTGTTCTTATCTCAACCTGTGGGAGTTGCATTCTCTGGATTCTCCTCCCCATCCACCTGGCAGCGGGGGAAGAAAGAGAGGGGAGTGAGTGAGAGAGCGAAACTGTGTGGCTGACTGGATTTAAACCATGACAGTTATGCTTACAGAGGAACCAACATATATGGACAATTTTTTCCAGCTGAGTATCCAGGAAAGCATGATAGTAAACTAGTGATCGGGAATATGAATAAATCTCATTGTAAATATGTCCAGTATTTCTGTGATAATTTTATGTTGGGTTTGGTTTGTTTGTTTGTCTGTTTTTTGTTTTCTTTGGGAGAAGGGGTTGTTTTGTTGCTTGTCTACTGTTCTAAGGACAGCAAAATTCTTACCTTTGTAAAAGTTACTTTAGCTCAAATGATTTATAAATCTTGCTGTTTAGCCATATTTCCTCACCGAATTTGATTGTTACAACAACAAATGACACAAGAAGTTGTTTCCAAGTAACAAAACTACTTTTCTTGCTGTTGCAATGAATTCTGGATTCTCTACTTCTGCACTGAGAAAAAGGAATTTTACAGATGTGAGAAATAAGATTAAAAATTTCTAGTTAATTCTGTGGAAACAGACCCGATTGTCTACTTCAAAAGGAGCTCTACTTTTCACTTTCAAAGGTCAATCCTATTTGGATACTTGTCCTTACTGTAACAAAATGGTAACTGTTTTATGAGAAGGAGCCACATCAGATTTTTTTCTTGTAGCTCAGTTTCTCACAAAACACCCTGAGCTAGCGCTGATGTTCTACATCTTCAAAACAATGCAATGTTTTATGATACTTTGTGTACAGGCGCAAATTATACAGATCTCTGCATGCCTTGGCTTTGTTCCTCACAAAATAGCATATCTATACCAACAACTAGGAATAACCTTTTACTCACCTGAGAAAACAGCCATTAGCTGAAACCTTGCTAGAAAGCAGGTCAACGGTCACATGTTACTTTTTGAGCCTGTGTCACAGTCCCTAGTAAATTCATTAGTACAGACATGAGCAAATCACCTATGTTTCAAGAACTGAATTTTATCAATGAATTACATGAATTATACCCAATAATACAGTATCCAACTGAAAGCTCCAGCCCTCTGATTCTTTGGTTTTTTTGCTTGTCCCGACGATTCAGAATTTTCAGGGATCTCAAAAAATCCCAGAAATCTTTTAGAAGTTTTTTTCTCCCTCGAAGAACCTCTGAGGGAAATGAATCATGTGAACTGTGGTGCCTTCCCCACTCTGCCCTGTGCACTCTCCCTTGAAGGTACTATTTCAAACTCAAAAATTTTTCAGCACTCCCGTGGTACACATTGTTCCTTGATTTATGCAAAAAAAATACCAAGTATATTATCACCACTGCTACTCTTCTTCATGTTCTTGGGAGGTGGGAAGGAAAGAAAAGAAGTCAATCACAGGTTTCTATGCTTAAGCAGCTCACAGGCTTTAGTTCAATGACTTGAATCACTTAATACTTTTGAAGTCGTCCTTTTTTTTTTTCTTCATGAACTTTAAAGAGAAGATATGCAGTCTCTTTGCAACTTGAATAAAAAATAAAGTTTTCTTTTAAAAGGTCTATGAGTTCTGTCATTCTTTGAAACAGCCAGATTCTGTGCTCCAGGGGAAAAAAATATAATTCCACAGTACAGGTAAAAACTATTGGAATTGTGTATCATGCAGTGATTTTTCTCCCAAGCACATCCTTAATTACTTAAGAAAGATTATTAACTGCTATTACAAACCATTCAGTAATCCTAACAACTTATTGATGATACTTTATCTTCTTGAGGCTCTAGACCAGGGGAAGTTTAGATTAGATTGGATATAAGGAAGAAATTCTTTACTGTTAGGGTGGTGAGGTACTGGAATGGGTTGCCCAGGGAAGTTGTGAATGCTCCATCCCTGGTGATGTTCAAGGCCGGGTTGGACAGAGCCTTGAGTGATGTGATATAGTGGGAGGTGTCCCTGCCCATGGCAGGGGGGTTGGAAGTAGACGATCTTAAGGTCCTTTCCAACCCTAACTGTTCTATGATTCTATGACTTTGTTTTCATTTACTGTGTTCTCTCTATGGTTCATTCATTACAATATTATATCAATATTATCCCAACCTAATCAAATAATTTTTGCCTTTACAACTTACTCTCTTCACCTGTACAAACAAAACATACTACACCCATTGCTTCTTCAGAACACTACAACATCAAGTTTCTATATTTGCTCCTATTCAAGCTTTAAATTCATTAATATGCCACTGTGCTTCTTTCAAGCTTTATTTATTTTGCTTTGTACATTTTGTTAGGGAGTGTTCAGTTTGTCCACCTACCCCTCAAGACTGCCCACCTGCCTGTATACCCTAATTGCTTCATACAGTTTAGTATGCGAGTGCTGGCTGTGTTCGAATATCCTTTTTCATGGCTGATGGCACTATGAAGTACTGCTGGTGGTAAAATCAGAATAGGTCCAAACAAGATCTGTTCAGTTGCACTGAAAGCAAACCTCCGTCTGTAATTCTTAAGCATAGCCACAGTACAAAAGGACCACGCTAAACTCCATTTTACTTCTGTTTTTATTCTTTTCCTCACTCTTCATTGAACCTTTTTTCATACATTTTACCTGCACAGATTAAAGCTTTGATGCAGTAAAACACACCTACTGTAGTAAAATATACATCCAATAGACCCCATCCAAAATCTATATGGCATCTCGAAATACTTCCACTACCTTTAGCACTCAGCCTTTAGAATATGTTAATTTCAATTAGGGCGTATGAAGTCCAGGATAAATTATGCAAAATATCATTTAAAGAACATGACAAAAAAAGCCCAGAAAATAACCGAATCCATAATGTTTTAGGCAAAGTGAAGATTTTTCATTAACCAGCAAAAAGCTAGGATGTGCAGGTACATACTGTGTGAAAAAAATGTTTGTGACTGATTAGCATATTCACATCACACTGAAAAAAATGGTAGATTTAGATTAGCTATAAGGAAGAGATTCTTTACTATGAGGGTGGTAAGACACTTGGACAGTTAGCCCAGAGAAGTTGTGGCTGCCTCATCCCTGGCAGTGTTCAAGGCCAGGCTGGACAGGGCTTGGAGCAACGTGGTCTAATGGCAGATGTTTCTGCCCATGGCAGGGGAGTTGGAACTGGATGATCTTTACATTCTCTTCCAACCCAAACCACTCTGTGATTCTATAATTACATGACTCTACGATTCTATGTTTCTATGATTCTATATAACATACGTATTTTAATAGTAAAAAGATGAAAAAACAACTTCACAATTAATAGAGAAAGTAAAAATCCTTTGGATTTAGGACAAGAATTGAAATTTGGAGACAAAGTTTATTCTGATTGTTTAATTTGCATATATTAGCAACACTATTGCTCTTTTCAGCTCTGAGAAACAGTGTCTGGAACAGTGTCATCCAACAAGCAGTGGGGAGGCGAGGGGGAAGGACTGATACTAACAAACAAACGCATGGATTTTTTAAAAGAATGGCATCAAATTTGTCATGCAAACTATCGTTTTTTTCAAATTGCATCTTTAAAAGTTGAGAGTGGGGATAAAAAAGTAGGATTTAAGCCATAATGATGACTTCTGAATATCTTACACCTTGCAGTGGCACATTTGAACCTCCAAAATTGCCAAAAATATAATTGATAAGCCTGAAACAATGAGAGAAACTTATTTCCATGACAAATTACACACTGTTATCAGTTCCTCACTTATCATCTCTCCAGTTCTTTTAAGGCATAAGATAAAAGTAAAGGAAAGAAAAATGGTCAAAGTACCTTTGATGTTATTAAAAATGAGTAACTACTTCTTGGTATAGACATGTTCAGCTAAACAAGAAAGTGCTTGGCCAAAAACATCCATGCCAACATAAAAATCTGAACAATCAAGTAAGTAAAAATGCTGTGCTATAATGTAACAGTTAAGCTGTGGGGCCTTTTACCCCATCCATCCTTTCATGTGCACCTCTTTCACTGCTTATCCTACCTAAAACAACAAACAAAATGCAATGAATGATCAGTGTTTTATGTTGAAAGTTGCCAAATGTCATGCGGATTCAGAGGAAACAACAGGTGTCTAGAAAGGATATCCATTTGTTTTTCTAAAATGAAAGCTTTTGCATTTGAGAGGTATTCATCCCTTGTGTATTGAAAAGATAAGCGTTTATTATCTGGTTAATAAAAAGCAAAGCCAACAACGTTGGGGACTTTCAAAATAATTGTACTTGAATTTGATTGGCAGAATGTTATTAACACTGTATGATGAAAAGCAAACAGGATGGAAACTTGCAGCATTTGGAGACATCATTATATTCTATTTTTGAAGAACAGAAGCAAACAAATATTAGTTTAAGATTCTGGTCATGAATCACTCAATTCACCAGTATTATCTCAGAAAATCTTTAATTTTCAGCAAATGCACAGGATAACAGATGTGTCCTAGAGGAATTTGACGTTGAAGAGCTCACCAAGCTTGAATCACCTGTTTCATTTGGATTTGATATAATTTCATATGTGGGAGTCTCACCTAACACAGGAAGATTTGCTAATTGCCTGAGACTATAAGCAAAAGATTTTGCTACTTTTTCATACTTGTGTTTCAGTTCTGCTTCCTCCTCTCACAAAATACCTACAGGAAAATTATCTCCTTCAGGCATTCAGTATTGGAAACCTTTTAAAGATTTCCCTGGTCTGAAAGCTTATGCTGAACATGTATAGTTGCTGGGTGATATCCAAGTGGTGGCGAGTTATTGTGATTGAAAATATATGGCTTTCATGGCAATCTTCAATTTCCTGATTGGTGATCAAGAAAATTTAAAGGCAGATTTTAGAATAAGCAATTTAAGATTTAGTCACCATCAGTATAAGGACAAAGATATAGTGAATGTTCATGTTGCTATAATACATTATCGATCAGGAAAATCAAGCTTAGAAAAGGAGTGATGCTGAAATAGATGAAATATTACATTTCAGTAAATATTTGCCAATAACTCTCTTGCTGTATTTTCCAGTTTTATGCACTAATAATGTTCTGTTTCCTCATACATACAGATAATAATGTTCTAAAGTTAGTCTGCATTCTATAGATTTTGCACACTTGTGAAGACCAATGTATTCTTGCAGTCCTCTCTGAGCATGTGTACTCACTTACTCATTCATGCTTGCAAGTAGGTTACGTAGAGGCAACTACTCCTATCAAAGGTAGAAGAAAGCATATAAAAATATTATTTTGTTGAAATTTCCTGAAACTGTTTGGTTTTTTTTGTGTGTGTGTTAACGTAACACAAAATGAAATATGCTTGATTTCCTTCAAACTTTCCCTTTCCTTTCACAAAGGATCACCCTTTTGCATGTTTCTCTTCCGCAGACTATGTCCATGCCTGAAGCTGTAAGACTGACCTGGAATCTGGGTCCCGTCTACTTTTGAAACCTTTTGCAATTCTGCAACAAACTGTATTACAGTAATAAAACAGTATCAGGTTTTTGAGACAATGAGAGATGCAAATAATGTGAAATCTTCAGTCCACATTCTTCAATTGATTTGGGAGAGTCTTTTTCTGTATCCAATGATCAATTAGTAAATAAGCATTATACAATGATCAATTAAAACAAAATCACATCAGGAATGACACTTAATTACAGTGTTTGAAACAGAAAGAAAAAGAAAGTATAATCTTTCAGTGCTTTGTTGATCAGCTTAAAAGGAAGAATAATAAGAGTATAAGGAATAAGATGAAAAAAGGGAAGCCATGGATGAAAACACAGAGGGACACAAACCTGACTGACAAATGGTAAGTAAGGAGAACCAAACCTGGTCAGTCATGGTAATTGATGAAGGTACAGAGAATGCAATAATGTTTATTTCTGTATTACCTGATCTAAGACATTACCAAATGGGATACAAAGGAGAAGGGAAAAGCCACAAATTAAATACATGATGACGCAAATCTGACAGACAAGCATAATGGAAACAGTGACATAAATAAATGTGGTCAGTCACACTAACGGGCTATCAGGAAACTGCAGGCAAACCTAGAGCTTGCAGCTAGTAAGGATGCAAACCTGAGGGTGCAGGATGCTGCCAGGGATCTTGGAGCTATGCAGACTGATGGAGGAACGTGTGGGTGAAGGGGATCAGGGGGGAGTGAAGTGGGAAAAGACACAGGGGTGTGAAAGGGGTCAGTCACTTCTAAAATGTAGCTGGTCAGTACGCTTGTCTGGCTGAGCCCTGTACCTAATCACTACAGTCTGTCCCATCTTCATGTTAAATCCCTTCTTGACTATTTCTGTGTAATGTCACTCTCTACCCACTGTGTGTGTGCATGTGTTTGATTGCTGCAGGGACTAAGTGCCAGCTACTGGGAGAACCAGTGTGAGAGGATCTGGAGCAAGCAGCTGGAGTCAGGACAGAGGTGCAGAATGGGAGCTGTTTAGCGATGTTAGATGGATAGAGGGGTCATGCCGGTACTTGAGGGTGCCACTAAAGTGCACGTATGCATGAATCAAGAGTGTTGAGTGTGTGCCATCCATAGCCAGCTTCAGTCTCTCCTGGCCAAAGAGGAGGAGGCAACTTGGCTTTCTGTGCTTGTGTTTATGTCAGTCCTGCATGTAGGTGGTGAAGGCAGCACCTTCTCTGTGGCAGCGTGCACAGCTGGCTGTGTCACAGTCCTATGTGTATCTCTGTGTGTCCTTAGCATCAAGCACAGAAGAGGCTTCTTATTATTCTCCCAGTTCACTGATTAATTTTATGACTTATTTATCATTATCTGACATCTCACACAGAACTGAGAAACAGCAAAGACAAGATATTAATAAACTTCTTAACTTATCAGAATTCTCAGTCACCCTGTTGGAATAGCTGTCTTTGCCAGCATAATTGCTAACTTGAAGGAGAGAGAGAACTGACAAAATCATCAAATACTTCCACTCACATTGAATATCCAACTTGATTTCCCCAGGCTTAAAAACTCAGAAATTCAGAGCAAACTGATTAATCATTTGAAGCCAAGATTTTCCTCACTATGGCCAGGAAGGTGAGCAATTATTCAATTTGCAACTTATCAATAGTTAATTTTCCTCTCATTACCATTTTCTGCTTCCTAATTAGATGTCACAGTGCTTTTATTTTTATTACCAAAAAGCAACATCACATTGAAATGGAAGCATGGTAGGGCTCTAAGTGTGTTGTGTCACTGGAATTCTTCAGAACAAGACATAGAATCATAGAATCATAGAATAGTGAGGGTTGGAAAGGACCTTAAGATCATCTAGTTCCAAAGCCCCTGCCATGGCAGGAACAACTCCCACTAAACCATGCCACCCAAGGCTATGTCCAATACAGCCTTGAACACCGCCAGCGAAGGAGTGTTCACAACTTCCCTTGGCAACCCATTCCAGTGCCTCACCACCCTAACAGTAAAGAACTTCTTCCTCATATCCAATCTAAACTTCCCCTCTTTAAGTTTGAACCCGATACTCCTTGTCCTCTCACTACAGTTCCTCATGAAGAGTCCCTCCCCAGCATCCCTATAGACCCCTTCAGATATTGGAAGGCTGCTATGAGGTCTCCACACAGCCTTCTCTTCTCCAGGCTCAACAGTCCCAACTTTCTCAGCCTATCTTTATACGGGAGGTGCTCCAGTCCCCTGATCATCCTCGTGGCCCTCCTCTGCACTTGTTCCAACAGTTCCATGGCATTTTTTATGTTGAGGACACCAGAACTGTACACAGTACTCCAAGTGAGGTCTCACAAGAGCAGAGTAGAGGGGCAGGATCATCTCCCTTGACCTGCTGGTCACACTCCTTTTGATGCAGCCCAGGACACGGTTGGCTTTCTGGGCTGCAAGCGCACACTGCAGGCTCATGCCTATTTTCTCATCGACCAATACTCCCAAGTCCTTCTCTGCAGGACTACTCTGAATCTCTTCTCTGCCCAACCTGTAGCTGTGCCTGGGATTGCTACCACCCAGGTGTAGGACCTTGCACTTGGCATGGTTAAACTTCATCAGGTTGGCATCAGCCCAAGTCACAAGCATGTCAAGGTGCCTCTGGATGGCATTCCTTCCCTCCAGCATATTAACCGAATCACACAGCTTGGTGTCATTGTCAAACTTGCTGAAGGCACACTCAATCCCACTGTCCATGTCACTGACAAAGATGTTGAACAAGACCGGTCCCAACACTGATCCCTGAGGGACACCACTCATTACTGATCTCCAGCTGGACATTGAGCCATTTCCCACAGCTATTTGTGTGTGGCCATTCAGAAAGTTCTTTACCCACCGAGTGGTCCACCTGTCAAATTGATGTCTCTCCAACTTAGAGACAAGGATGTCATGTGGTGTTGGGTTAAAAGGGGGGGGGGGGAAACAAACTCCTTGCTTTATTCTCCAGTATGCAACTACCAGTCCAGCCGCATTCACTATTTAGAACCTCTACTGATCCGGATTCACCAATAGTGCACCACAACAAGAAATGGGGTCGCGTTCAGTCAGAAAAATAGTTTATTGATGTAACAGGTACAGGTTCTAATGGATTTCCAGTGATAAATACAGTCTGCAAAAGCACGTGAGAATAATAGTTACACGGATACAAGCGCTCGATGAAGTTAACACAGCCTGGTTCTAAAGTATAAAGGTAACAGAAAAAAATAACTCTCTAGAGATTCTAAGTTTCCCCAGGGAAGCACTGAATACAGTGCAAGTCTTACTCACAGGCATCCCTATGGGGGGGGGAAGAGAGGTCCAGTCTGTCGACCAGTACCAGGATTCTGTTGATGTTATCTTCCTTGACTCATCCATGATGGTATCTTCCCCAATATCCCCCTTTCTCTTGGGTCATTTTATATTATTTTCGCCTTCAAGGTGGAGCTTGAGTGACTCTAGTCATACATACCTTTATTATTATTGGTGCAAATCTCTCTCGCTTTGCTTTAAAGGTATATGACACCAAAAATTCTGAGCGCATGCACAGAGGCAGGTGGTCTCATTTTGGATGGGGGTCGCATTAGAGGTGGGAGTGCATTTTCACATGTAAATGCATAATGACATTATAATGAAGTAAAGTTCACACAGAGTACGGCATTCTGTCAAAAGATGACACAACGCTGGCTGAGGGTAGCAAATGTGCAGCGTATCAGTTTCTTGCATGACTTAGTTCCCATCTTTAGGACAGAGAGTAGCCGCAAGATCTCCACCCTGCTCCATCCTTCAGCCGCATTGCCACAGGAACTCTTGTGGCGTGCACATTCCTGGCATACCAGGCGTGGCTGCATCTTGCCCTGAGAGGCCCTGAAAGTCCATTTTTCCCTTATGTGTGGACAATGCTACATTTCAAATATAAGTTTAATTCCACATTTCCTAATTATTCCACATGTGGGACAGTGTCGAATGCTTTGCACAAGTCCAGGTAGATGACATCAACCGCTCTACCCTGTCCATCAGTTCCATAGCCCCATCATAAAAGGCCACCAAATTGGACATGCAGGATTTCCCCTTAGTGAAGCCATGTAGGCTGTCACCAAGCACCTTGTTGTGTTTCATGTGCCTTACCATGCCTTCCAGGAGAATCTGCTCCAAGATTTTGACAGGAACAGGGGTGAGACTGTCTGGTCTGTAGTTCCCCAGCTCATCCGTTTTCCCCTTCTTGAAAATGGGGGTTTTATTTCCCTTTTTCCAGTCACTGGGAACTTCACCAGACTGCCAAGATTTTTCAGATATAGAATCAAAGAGTCATAGAATAGTTAGGGTTGGAAAGGACCTTAACATCATCTAGTTCCAACCCCCCTGCCAGAGGCAGGAACAACTACCGCTAAACCATGCCACCCAAGCCGATGTCCAATCCAGCCTTGAGCACCGCCAGCGATGGAGCATTCACAACTTCCCTGGGCAACCCTTTCCAGCTCCTCACCACCCTCACAGTAAAGAATTTCTTCCTCATATCCAATCTAAACTTCCCCTCTTTAAGTTTGAACCAGTTACCCCTTGTCCTATCACAGCATTCCCTAATGAAGAGTCCCTCCCCAGTAACCTTATAGCCCCTCTTCAGATACTGGAAGGCTGCTATGAGGTGTCCACACAGCCTTCTCTTCTCCAGGCAGAACAACCCCAACCTTCTCAGCCTATCTGCATGTGGGAGGTGCTCCAGTTCCCTTATCATCCTTGACGCCTTCCTCTGGACTTGTTCCAACAGTTCCATGTCCTTTTTATGTTGAGGACACCAGAACTGCACACAATACTCCAAGTGAGGTCTCACGGGAGCATAGTAGAGATATGATGGACAGTGACTTAACAACTTCATTTGCCAGCTCCTTCAGGACCCACGGATGGAGTTCATCAGGTCCCATGGACTTGTGTACGTTCAAGTTCCTAAGATGGTCTTGAACCAAATCCTCTCCTACAGTGGGCCCAGGGTCTTCATTCCCACAGTCCCTGCATCTGCCTTCCAGGACTTGAGTGATGTGGTCAGAGCGTTTGTCGGTGATGACTGAGGCAAAGAAGTCATTAAGAACCTCGGCCTTCTCCAAAACCAGGGCAGCCAGTCTTCCCAATAGTTTCTGGAGGGGGCCCTTGTTGTTCCTAGCCTGTCTTTTATTTGCAATGTACCTATAGAATCCCCTCCTGTTATCCTTAACATCCCTAGCCAAGTTTAATTCTAAGTGGGCCTTAGTTTTCCTAACCTGGTCCCTAGCTTCCGAAACAACATGCCTGTATTCTTCCCAGGCTGCCTTTCCTTGCTTCCACCTTTTAGAAGCCTCTTTTTTCCCTCGAATTTTCCTCAGCAGCTCCTTACCCATCCAAGGAGGTCTTCTGGCCCTCCTGCAGCACTTCCTTCTAGTAGGGATGCATCGCTCCTGAGCTTGCAGCCAGTGATCCTTGAATATCAACCAAGAGTCTTAGGCCCCCCCTGCCCTCTACAGCTATATCCCATGGAACCTTACTAAGCAGGTTCCTGAAGAGGCCAAATCCTGCTCACTTGCTTGCTGCACGTTCTTCTCACTGTTCTGAGGATCTCAAAATCCACCATCACATAATCACTGCAACCAAGGCTGCCCTGGAGCATCGTATTTCCAACCAGCCCTTCCCTGTTGGTGAGCACGAGGTCAAGGATGGCACCTCTCCTTGTCGGCTCCTTTATTATTTGCAGAAGGAAGTTGTCTTCCACACAATCGAGGAACTTCCTGGGTTGCTTGTGTCGGGCCATACCATCCCTCCAATGGATATTAGGGTGGTTGAAGTTCCCCATGAGAACAAGGGCCTGCGAGTGTGAGGCTGTTCCTATCTGTCTATAGAGCGCTTCATCTACCGAGTCCTCTTGGACAGCCGATCTGTAACAGATCCCCACAATAATGTCTCCCATCGCTCTTCTCCCTTTAAGCCTGACCCACAAACCCTCTGTCGATTGCTCACCTGTCCCCAGACAGATTTCCATACTCTCCAGCCTATCCCTAACATAAATAGCAACTCCACATCCCTGCCTACCGGGCCTGCCTTTCCTAAAGAGCCTGTAACCTTCCATTCCAACACACCAGTCGTAGGAGCCATCCCACCATGTTTCTGTGATGCCTATTATATTATACTCCCTGAGACGTGCACACATCTCCAATTCCTCTTGTTTGCTCCCCATGCTACAGGTGTTTGTATGGAGGCATCTGAGCCGAGCTCCAGTTGAAGCCGGCTCATTGGCTGAAGCAGCTGGAATATCTCTACATTGCTCTGAACGTTTATTAAAGGTTCTGGCAACTGACTGTGTATGTTGGGACGGAATGATGCCCACCTCCCCCAACACATCTAGTTTACGCATCCTTGACCACTCTGGCAAGCCTCCTACCATATCCACTCTTCCCTTTCTTTGTCAGACCAGCTCCACCAGCCCCCAGTAGACCTGGCCTACTAAATTGCTTCCCGTGTTCTAGATACCTAATCCCCTGACTATAGCACCACCCTTCTAACCATTTATTAACCTGGCCAGTCCTCCTAGCCTTTTGAAGGTCCTCCCTTGTATCCTGGAGAATTGACGAAAAGAGAATCTGAGGTGCAGAGCCCTAACCACCTCTCCTAGAGCTCTGTAGTCCTTTTTTATGTTCTCCAGGTTACTGCTGTCTATATCATTAGCACCCACATGGATCACTAGAAGTGGGTAATAGTCAGTGGGACTGACTAGAGCAGGCAGCTTCTCTGCAACATCCTTGATCTGTGCCCCTTGTAGGCAACACACCTCACTTGAGACTGAGTCAGGCCGACAGATGGGTGCCTCTGTTCCTTTCAGAGTAGAGTCCCCTACTACTATGACT
The DNA here is from genome assembly GCA_028858755.1 of Ara ararauna. NCBI lineage: Eukaryota > Metazoa > Chordata > Aves > Psittaciformes > Psittacidae > Ara > Ara ararauna. The sequence goes on from CM054376.1 coordinate 24,682,455, forward strand.
CACCGTGTTTTCTTGGCAGCACCAGTAGTGATCTTCTTTACCAGTGCATCAGTCAGTTGTTCCTGGTGGGAGCGTGTTTCCTCATCAGCCCCCTGCAGGACAGCAAAGCAGTTCTGGGTGGGGACAAGAGATTTAGGAGGAAGCCCCTTGCTTTTAATTGTCCTCTTCCTCCATTTTTTGTTGTTTTTTTCTGTTACTATTTCCCAGCTTCCTGGGTTAGCCGCCTCCTTTCCTGCATGACCGACAGTGGACGTTTGAGGCTCCTTCACAGTCTGGTCCTGGAGCAAGCTGTACTGCTTCCTCTCAGCTCCCCAGACATCTTTCAGCCTAGCAACAGTTTCTTGCAGCTCAACCACCTGCTGCAGGAGGACCTCCACCAGGGAGCACAGAGTGCAGCCTTGCCCATTGTGCACCTTCCCCTCAGGAGAACAGTGCATGTGCTTTCTACACCCCGAGCTCTGCGCTGCGTCCTTCCCTCTCATCTGCTCTGTCTGGGTGCCTACACTGGCCACTGCCGGAGCAGCCAGAGCAGAGCTCCCAGACTGAGCCCTGGTCATACAGCGAGTGCTCACCATCCCACTTGCCTGCCCATGCAAACTGCCATGCAAACTGCCTCGAACCCACCCTGTTAGCCACGCTCCTGGTCACTAGCACTCCCTGGGGCAGGTTTTTAACCAGTCAGGGCTGGTGCTGCTCCTCCTGGTGCCGTCCCTTTCCCCTTTTAGTTTTATGAATATAAAACCATGACACTTATGAAACAAGTTCAAATATAAAATAAATATGAGGATTGCATAGGCTAACAGTGTAGTTGCTTCAGGAGAACAAAAATAGGCTAAATTCAACAGGTAAATATGTTACAAATTCTAGTTTTCAAATGTGTCATATATTTCAGAAAACTAAATGATATAAAATGAGCATTTCACACTAAAGAATGATGATACATAAAAGCTGCATGAGTGACCTAAACTTTGTTAATAAGAAACTCACAGCATAAGCACATATACAACCTTCTACCCCCTTCTGCCATGTGGATGACTAAGTATCCTTCTCACCAATTTTTGAGTTGTTCTGGGATAGAGACATCTTGCATCCTTCTCATCCAAGATTCTGCTTCCATATTGAGTAGAGGAAAAGTGATAGGGATATAAAACAAAGAATATGTGTAATACTGGGAATTAATTGTTTCAGTAGTCACCCAAAAGTGGGAGTCTAGGTGAAATCAAGAGTTCCTGACATTACTGGGTTTTTTCAGTAATAGTCTAATGTAAAATGCAAAAGTGGTCCATTCATCAGGTTGTCAGTCCTCCAAATAATTCAGGTTTTCTTAAGGAGAAAAAATGTTGTTCTTTCTAAGATCTCTTCACATGAGGAATGCTTAAATTCTTTTTTACCTGAGGAGACATTGCAGGTCTTCTAACCCGCTTCCCAGATATGGTATCAGGATCACTGGCACTTCTGTCTCTCTTTGGTCTTAAACAAACCATTCAACAAGCCAGTGTTTAGAACTTCAAAGTTGAGGTGAGCTAATAGAGGCTGAACTTGTAATACTTTAAAATAAGCAAATCAATAAGATCTGGAACAAAATATGCCCTCTTGAAAAACACCCTGAATAATAAACATGGAAAACTCAGGTCCATATGTCTTTCATTCTGTCTGGTACTTGTTTGCTAATAATACACAACTAACTGGAATCAGACTCCCTCTGAAGAATATTCTTCACCAAAAACCAAATTGAAGCTTTTCACAAGGTTGGATTTGTCAGCACTATAGCCTTCTGTGCCTGAATGTACTTCATTTGGGAATGAAAGATTATAATTTGCATATATAAAGTTCTGGAAAAAAAACAAACAAAAAAAGTCACAAAATTCAATGGCAGTTTTTGCTCTTGCAACAGATGAGATGGTCCACAGTTATTTACAGTGTCTTTTCAGGTATTGTGTGCTTGGAATGACTTTTTTGTCAGTAGCACTACAGTATAACTGTATTGTTCTTCAGCTGCTTTTAGTGTTAAGGAAAGAATCATAAAATCATAGAATAGTGAGGGTTGGAAAGGACCCTATGTTCATCTAGTTCCAATCCCCCTGCCAGAGGCAGGGACAACTACCGCTAAACCATGCCACCCAAGCCGATGCCCAATCCAGCCTTGAGCACTGCCAGCGATTGAGCATTCACAACTTCCCTGGGCAACCCATTCCAGTGCCTCACCACCCTCACAGTAAAGAATTTCTTCTTCATATCCAATCTAAACTTCCCCTCTTTAAGTTTGAACCCGATACTCCTTGTCCTCTCACTACAGTCCCTCATGAAGAGTCCTTCCCCAGCATCCCTATAGGCCCCCTTCAGATATTGGAAGGATGCTATGAGGTTTCCACACAGCTTTCTCTTCTCCAGGCTCAACAGTCCCAGCTTTCTCAGCCTGTCTTCATATGGGAGGTGCTTCAGTCCCCTGATCATCCTTGTGGCCCTCCTTTGGACTTGTTCCAACAGTTTCATGTCCTTTTTATGTTGAGGACACCAGGACTGCACACAATACTCCAAGTGAGGTCTCACAAGAGCAGAGTATTGGGGCAGGATCACCTCCCACTACCTGCTGGTCACACTCCTTTTTGATGCAGCCCAGGACACGGTTGGCTTTCTGGGCTGCAAGTGCACACTTCCGGCTCATGTTCATTTTTTCATTGACCAACAGTAAGCTTGTTTTATTAGAACAGGATAAATAGGTTCTATCAATAAAGATAAGTATGTATTGCTTTGTATAAAGCGAAATCTTACCAGAAGTCAAAATCCGTGTTGCAATTCATCATTTTTTTTTAGACTCTGGTGATTGGTAATTTAGTGCTGTAGTTGCTTTCTGTACAGTAACACAACCTTAATGACATTCCAGAACGATTCATTTGTAACAGGAAAGAGAGATATATTTCATGCATCACACAGTATAGGTCCAAGTCGCAAAATTACTTAAAAGGCTTATTAATTTGCAAGGTTATTATTGGAGTTTATCTGTGCTGTTTTACTGCTGTAGGCTGTGAAATTTCCTGTATGGTGGAAAGTTTAGATATTGTCCAATGCTTTTATCTTTAAAATACCTCTCAGCAAAATCTTTTTCAGTGTAGTACATAAAGAATTATATTCAGATGCAGAGAACAGCATCATCAGATCACTGCTCAGCTTAAGGCTTCAAGGAGATGCTTTGTAATGAAGTAGGTTTGATAGGTATAATTACCTTTCCTTCCCTATAAATGATGCAGTGTTGGTTAGGTGTCAGTATTTTTGAGAATATCAGTATTTTGAATTTCCACAATCTTAAATCAACAGAGTCTTCAGAAAAGCATCAGAAGGTCCCATTTTAAAGATAATCAAACAACTTAAAATGTATTCCCCATGTCTTTGTCCAATCAGGCTCCTGAGCTGCATTTCAAAAATGAAACTTCACATCTAAATCATCCAGTAACCTTGAGAATTACACAGCTCATCCCTGAACAGTTTCAGTGCCTTTTCATTCATACATTAATACACTGGTACCAGATGGAGGGGCTTTATGATTTATATTTCTGGTTGATGGAAGGAGTTGAACTTCAGTATTCTGTATTTGTTTTTTAATTTACAAAAACTAATCAATCCTGTAAATTCTCACTTCAGTTTTTCCATCCAGAAGTGTTCCCAGTAGGAAATGCAAAGGTAGTGCAATCAAAAAGCCAATCTCAAATTTCTTTCTTTCCGTTCCTTGAGAAGTACACTTCAGTCTTCTAACCTATAGCTAGCAGTAGCTGTGCCGCACCTCCTTAATGGTGCCTCTCACATTTTAAAAGTGAGTAGCCAGTGGAGGTGAGAGGAAGACAGCTGGTGTGTACTTGGAGGCACCCTAGTCAGCACCCATATGAGCTACACACACACACACAGGCACACAGGGTGTGACAATCTGTAGGTTTACTATCTGTCTCTAAATTTGCTACCTGCTGATGCCCGTATCTTAGCTTTGAGAAACTGAATAATTATTCCCTACCTACTATTCTCACAGTTTATAGGTGTGATGGATGGGATTGGGTATAAATATAGGCACCTGGTACTGTTTAGATGCCAGGGTGTTTTTTTGACTGTCAGTCAGCTCTCCAGGAGAATACAGGTCTCACATTTGTCTTTTTGCATATGCCAGCATAGTTTATATGTCACCTAATCCAAGTAAATAAAGTGGATCTTTATCCTAAATTTAAGGTAGTAGGATCTCATATGAATTTGGATTCCTTTTTCATCTCCGCTTGTGGAAGAGAATGCACTTTGCAATGAGTCAGTGGGATAGTGGTATTTTCTATTTTTCTCTTCATGTTGTCTAGCATTCACTTACTGTGTTCTGTTGGACCTATTTGCATTTTGACGCTTAAAAAATTTATATTGGATGATTTATTATTAGATTCTCCAGCCTTCCTTCCATTATTTCTAAATTGTTGTTCCCCTACTTGTCACGTGATAAGTGACAAGAACGAGAACAAGAATAAATACTATTTTTTTATGGCTTAAAATTTAATTCAATAGAAATTGTTTGGTACAGTTTTCTATAAAGTTACATTTTTCCATGTTTGGGTTGTTTTCTTTCTCTGCACAATTCCATTTTGCATTTTTTTCCTTCAAAGAAATTTTCTAAATGTATGCTGCAGTTTTCCTTTCACCCAGTATCTGAGGTGCTTGTATAATCAGTATCATTTACCAATATCTTGATCTAAAAGCTTTGTCACATTCTGGTGTTTGATGTATGGTTGTTGGTTGGTCTTGTGTTATACTTTAGTTACTAAACTGTTCTTATCTCAACCTGTGGGAGCTGCATTCTTTCGATTCTCCTCCCCATCCCCCCGGGAGCAAGGGGAAGAAAGAGAGGGGAGTGACAGAACAGGCTGCGTGATTTACAGCTTAAACCATGACAAAATCCTATGCAGATTTCGGAGAAAAAAAGGGTTGGAATAAGGAGTAGCAATGAGGATGGTAAGGTGTGTCCTGTTGTCTTTAAAATCTATGCTCAACAGATTCCTTGCACAGGCTTTTCTGTATTTTTCTATCATATACTCTGTGTGTGCAGTTTTTTCTAAACACAAATTGTAAAACTTCTACAACCATTACCTGTCGTTCATGATAAGCAGAACATCTTTAGCTGCTCATTCAGCCTCTTGATTATTTTTTAATTGGTTTCCTCCTTGCTGCTCCACTGTCAAAATATTCTAACAGCTCTTTAACTGCTGTTTAATAACCAACAGGAGCTTCACATATTTTAAAGAACAGAGAAAGATTATCTATTGTTTTGCTTTCTTAAAGATTTACCACAGTGAATAATCATTGCTAAAGGTAATGAATATCATCAGAAGAAGTTGGCTGCATTTATCCAGTGCCTCCCACTCCTGAAATCCTCATAAAATAATCTTCAATTGTTCTGCAAAAATAGGAGCAGCAATCTGTTATATCTTTCAAAAGACAAATGCACACTCTTTCTATGAAAAGTCACACCACAACAGCAAGTCAATCAACATAGTCTCAAAAGTACTTCAAAAAAATAATAAATCATAACAAGAGTCCTAGCAATTTCACATTCGCTTTAATAGCACCTGATAGCCTTTTTTTTTTTTAATTTGGATTCTCTCAAAATGTAATTATAGAAGGTCATAACTGTGGTTTTCTTCCAGAACTAAAACAAAAGCCCCATCCTTGTGTTCAAAAAAATGAAGCCATTTAAGAACAGGAGAAAAAATGTCTGTGTCACACACCAAAAATAATGGGAGCACAGAGCATCCTTTATGTACCATTTATTCTAAGCAGATATATTGCCTCATCTGCAACTTTCCAACTATAAACCCTAGTCTTTATCCTTTCAGCACTAGGAATTATTTCACATTTCAACTGGATGTCTAAAAAAGACTCTAAAGAACTGAGTTTCTTTAAGAAAGGTGACAAGGATCACAGGCTGAGCCAGTGAGACATCATACAACTCTGAGAACCTTCCAATGTAAAAGCATGTTAACAAAGTCCATGGGAGGTGCTGACTAAGCAAAAACATGTTCACTGCTTTGTCCTTACTGTTAGCAAAAGAACCCACTTATAGTAGCACAGTTCATTTTGAATCCACTAAAAAAAAAAGAAAATGACATTGCAAAATACCCAAAGAAACATCACATATGTTGCAAGCTCTAAGAAATGTCACTCCATCTAATTGCTATGCAATTACAGATAACTATTTCTGATATTCTTTCCACACCTGTCATGAGTTCAGCAGTAGCTGTCATTTTTCTCCCTCTTGGTAGCTGGTGCAGCGCTGTGTTTTTGACTTTCGGCCTGGGAACAGTGCTTGGTACTGTTGGTACTGGGAACAGTGTTTTCAGTTACTGCTTGGTAATGTTTTGGTCTGACCAAGGACTTTCTGAGCCTCATGCTCTGCCAGGGAGGAGGGGAAGCTGCGAGGAAGCAGAGACAGGACACCTGACCCAAACTGACCAAAGAGGTCATTCCATACCACAGCATGTCATGCCCAGGATGTAAAACAGAGAGCAGAGACCCAGAAAGGTGGGGGTTTTGCTGCTGGGTCGGGCTTGGTATTTGGTGGTGAGCAGTTGTATTCTCTTTCCTTGTATTTGCCTTGTCATTATTATTATTGGTGGTAGCTGTAGTGGTCTTGTGTTATACTTTAGTTACTAAACTGTTCTTATATCAACCTGTGGGAGTTGCATTCTTTCGATTCTCCTTCCCATCTCTCCGGGAGTGGGGGGAAGAAAGAGGAGGAAATGAGTGAGCAAAACTGTGTGAGTTATAGAGGCATTAACTGCAACAACACCTCATTTGCAGTGCCACTGAAGGAATCAGGAAAAGTTGAATTAAACACACTTTCTGAGAATAAAGGAATAGTCACAGCAGGCCATCTCTGGAATAAATTTGCCTTGGTAAAGTTTTACTTTAATTTGTCATAGCAGTGCGAACAGGTAAAAAAAAACCAGTCTTTCTTATTAAGTTATGAACTTAATCAAAAAGTTAAAAAAAGCCTTTCATACTGACTCAGGAACTTTGTAGACACTGTTGCAACATCAGGAAACTTTATTTTGAATAGAACCACTGCACCAGTGGTTCTATTTGTTCACAGGATAGTGTTATACTGAACATGCATGTAATAGAATTTAATTTTTAAACTCCATCTCAAAAATCGTGTTTTTTTTAAAAGTAGTAGCCATTAAGAGATTTTTGGCTGATGAATCTTTCAATGAACTTGTTAGGACAAGCACTCATTCTTCATATTCTTTCTTCTTAGAATATCTTTGACTTAGAACTTCTTTGCTTGTTGCTCCTGAGCAATTCAAAATAAAGTTGTAAGCACAGCTGGCCCAAGCTTTGAAGAAGCATTTTACAATGTAGAAAGACACATAAGAACATTCCTCTTGAGATGTGGCAGTGCTTTTCAAAAGCACAAATATATAGTATGAACTGTATGAACTTTCAAGTAATCACAGATTGTAGTTCTAACCATGAAATCATAGAATAGTTTGGTTTGGAAGGAACCTTTGAAGGTCATTTAGTCCAAGCCCCCTACCATGGACAGAGACTACAATGCATGTTGATATGTCTGTTTATAGTCAGAAAACTCAAATTGTTATTTAGCAAGGAAAGTTCAGACTGAGACACTCAATGCAATCTAAATCATCACCACCTTTATGTGGTGATATATAGTCTTCAAATGGCAGGACATATTGCACTCATATTATACTGTGAAGATAACCAGGCTGCATGCCCAACATCACCCACACATCAGTTGCAATCTCACTGTACTACAGATGATTTTTTTTTGTGAGTGTAGCACCATTGACATGAAGCAATATTCCTCAGAAAATTCAAATTAATATATCTCTGGTTTCTTTCCTTCCTTGTTCCTTTAAAAAAATAAGTGGCCTAGCAAGGTTTCTTCATCCCAGAGAGTATTTTGGAGTCTGCTGGTAAATTTGGTTATATTGCCTTTACCGATCTAGTAAAGGTGAGCTTTAGTCAGCTAGTCCTGACATTCAGTATAGAGTACCTAATGAAATGGACAGAATTTAAAATATAGTCTGCATCACTATTAATCATCATGAAGAATGATGACAGCTAATCTCTGCATCCACAAGTGCATAGAAACTGTAGTAATATTTCCATAGATATTACTGCAGGATGCATCTGAAGCAATGCAAGACTCCTGTGCTTGTGTAAGGACAAAACTCAATTGTTCTTACACATTTTACTTTCTAGCTAGGTTTGGTTTATTTCTTAGATTTTACAATGAATTCCAAGTATCTTCTTCCTGCTGTACGTTAATTTTTCTCTTTTATTTTCTTTTCCCAGCAAGCCTCAATCCATTACTTTTTCTGTTCTAATTCCATCCTGCTGCATTCTCTTTCTTTTTTCATTTTATTTCATTTTTCTACTACCTTGAGTGTCTCCTGACTAAATCTACATCCACATTCCCCCACTGACCATCATCAAAAGCATAGTTGCAAACCCTGCATAAAATTTGCTTTTACTACTTCAGTTAAACTGTTTTACTCCTTGACAGCATGTCTTAGACACATCTATTTGGAAAAATGCTACAAGAAGGCCACAGGTCTATTAATTTCCTCAGTGATAAAATAAATTACCAGTTAGAAACAAGCTGGGTTCAAAGTATTTCTTCCAGGTGCATATCCTAGGTGTGTATTTAAGCTTAGGCAGTAAGGCACCAATTGGTGTCTAAGTATCCTGTGAATTTGGCCATATGTCTTTTGTAGAATCATAGAATAGTTAGGGTTGGAAAGGACCTGAAGATCATCAAGTCCTAACCCCCCTGCCATGGGCAGGGACACCTCACACTAGACCATGCCACCAAAGGCAATGTCCAACTTAGCCTTGAACACCACCAGCAATGGAGCATTCACAACTTCCCTGGGCAACCCATTCCAGTGCCTCACCACCCTCACAGTAAAGAATTTCTTCCTCTTATAGCCAATCTAAACTTCCCCTGTTTAAGTTTGAACCCATTACCCCTTGTCCTATCACCACAGGCCCTAATGAAGAGTCCCTCCCCAGCATCCCTATAGGCCCCCTTCAGATACTGGAAGGATGCTATGAGGTCTCCACGCAGCTTTCTCTTCTCCAGGCTGAACAGCCCCAACTTTCTTATACAAGAGTACAATTTAGCATAGCAAAGCCTGTTATTTATATGCTGCCAAAACTGATAAAAGAAAAAATAAGAAAAAAATAGCATTGTCACTGAATGTTTAACAATTTATAAGGGTTAAAGAGATTGCTAAACTAGATGATTATGCAGTCGATCTCTGTTCAGGCCTCAGGATGAGACTACAATAGAAATAATAAGAATTCCATCCTTCACAAACAGCATATCTCTCTTCTAATTCTTTTCCCAACTTATTTTTCTACAGCAGATGCAAGATATTTTTCTTAATTATTTATCACTTTAAAGAGGTGATTTTTTTTGGGTGGGAAGAGGATGAATTCTGTATTACACTATTAGCAATAGTATTAATTCTCAATGATGAAATCTAAGTAATACTTCCAGATGAAAGGTTCCAGCGGAAATGAATAATCAAACATAGACACGTATAGGTATATCTTCAGTTAATGCTGATATACATAACTGCTCTTTTCTTACATTTTGCGTCAAAAAGCCTTGTTTGAAGTCTTGACTAAGCAGCGGTATTCCAAGTTGTATTTATCTGCCCACGTGCCTGAAAGAATGCTAATATATTTGATTGAATTCAATGTGTGATATGACTGACAAGTCTATAGGCCTTCGCTATCTTTTTTTCTCATGTACCACTCAATATTCTTCTAACATCCTTACTAAACACACTTCCTACCAGCCTATATTCTGGGACATGTTGGACTGGGTGCAGAAAAGAGTCCTTGTACAAGACTGGTTATAACATACCTCATGATACTATGCTTTGTGTCAGTAAAGGAAAAGAAATACGTTAGGTAGCTGAACTGAGCTAAGCTTTAAATGTCTTCTTTATGTTTACACTGCCAAATTGCTGTGAGATTCCTTTGTGGCAACAGCACCAAATTCACGTGGGATCTCTTAAAGCAAGGGTGTAAAAGCCAGAGAGACAACAGTTGTGAACAGGGAATGGGGAACATGCAAGAAGGCTTCAGACATTATATCTCCAAATTAGCAAATTAATCACCAACCATGCAATAAAACAAGCACAACAGCTTTACACTGCTCTCTGGATTTGCCTGATGTCCTTGATTTCTTTCCTCAGCATCTCCATTTATACAACCTGTACATCTATCTGCACAACTTCTATACCTCACTGGTAATTTGTCTCGTGAGATATATGTGTATGCCTACTAAGCAATAATCAAATAAGATATACCTTAGACAACAGTACATGCAATATTGGAGGCAAATGGCAGTCTTTTATGTAATGTTCTTAACCCAACAGATTAACAGCTGCTATTTAATTCTGGTTTTTTTCAGCCGTATGGCACACTACACTTCTGTAATTGTAGCTGTAAAGCAATGAGTTGAGGAAGCTCTCCACATTTTTTTGACTTTCCATATCTACTAGGTAGACATTATGCCTTCAGACACAATTTCTAAATTCTTATTTGGGAAATTATAATAATTAAATTTGAATAGAAATTTCAGCATTAATTTTCAGAACTGGAGCTTCAGTTGTGATTTCAACTACCAAGAGCCTACCAGCTGAGAAAAGCTTGCTGTGATTTTGCTCTAAAATATGTGGACAATTACTAGGAAACATCAGGCCAAATTATGCACAAAACTGAGTTTAATGTAATATTTTAATATAATTTAATGTAATGTTTTAATTATACATTGATGGTTATTGGTGAAAAGCCTGAAAACCATGCGACTTAATAAAAAGTAGTAAAAATTCGGATGGCAACAACTGCGGAAGAGGTTGAGACTAAACATATATTCACTATTTAAAATGTGAAAGGGCAAAAATGAATTCAGACACTTCAAAATAAGCTTAGGATTCAAACCCAGATAATTTGGTGTAGACAGCACTTTTCATGTTTATCAAATGTACATAGACATACACACACAGATACTCACATTTGACATTTTTTTTTAATCTAAAGCTGTTTTCAAGAAGGGCAAAATGGATGAGCCGGGGAACTACAGACCAGTCAGCCTCACCTCCGTGCCCGACAAAATCTTGGAGCAGATTATCCTGGCAGGCATGCTAAGGTACATGAAAAACAACAGGGTGTTTGGTGACAACCAGCATGGCTTCACTAAGGGGAAATCCTGCATGACCAATTTGGTGGCCTTCTATGATGGGGCTATGGAACTGATGGACAGGGGTAGAGCAGTTGATGTCAAATACCTGGACTTGTGTAAAGCATTCGACACTGTCCCACACTACATCCTTGTATCTAAGTTGGAGAGACATCAATTTGATAGGTGGACCACTCGGTGGATAAAGAACTGGCTGCATGACAGTAGGCAAAAAGTTGTGGTCAATGGCTCAATGTCCATCTGGAGACCACTAATGAGTGGTGTGGATGACAGGATAGAAACAGTTAATGAAATGGATCCAGGTGTTATCACCCTGGTCTGGCTTAAGCCTTGGGAACAGTGAAGAAAACACCAGCTGCTATTGCCCTGGTTGGGCTTAACCCTTGGGAATAGTAAAGACAACACCAGGTGTTAATGCCCTGGTCAGGCCTAAGCCTTGGGAACTGTAAAGAGAACAATGAGAACAATGAAGGGTAAAGATTGGCTAGCAAAACAAAGCAGGCAGTTTACAAGATAAAGCAGGACATGCATCTCAGAAACAGACCAAATGATGTAAATATTTGTAACCCGTAGTAGTTTTGTTAAATTGGGATGATAAGGAAGCAAGAGAGTGGAAAGTTACTGATTACCACTTAGCAGACTATAAAAGGGATGTGAGACAAGAAATAAAGGTCTTCAGATTTCATCAGAATTGGACTCCACCATTGATATGCCACAGAGTGGTGTCCCTCAGAAGTTGGTGTTGGGGCCTGTCTTGTTCAACATCTTTGTCAGTGACATGGAAGTGGGATTGAATGCGCCCTCAGCAAGTTTGCTGATGACACCAAGCTGTGTGGGTCAGTTGATATGCTGGAGGGAAGGAATGCCATCCAGAGGCACCTTGATATGCTTGTGAGTTGGGCTGATGCCAACCTAAGGAAGTTTAGCCATGACAAGTGCAAGGTCCTACCCCTGGGTCGCAGCAATCCCAAGCACACATACAGGTTCCTCAGAGAAGAGATTCAGAGCAGCCCTGTGGAGAAGGACTTGGGGGTGTTGATTGATGAAAAAATGAACATGAGCTGGTAGTGTGAGCTCGCAGCCCAGAAAGCCGTGTCCTGGGCTGCATCAAAAAGAGTGTGACCAGCAGGTCAAGGGTGGTGATCCTGCCCCTCTACTCTGCCCTTGTGAGACCTCACTTGGAGTATTGCGTGCAGTTCTGGTGTCCTCAATATAAAAACGCCATGGAACTGTTGGAACAAGTCCAGAGGAGGGCCACGAGGATGATCAGGGGACTGGAGCACCTCCCATATGCAGATAGGCTGAGAAAGTTGGGTCTGTTCAGCCTGGAGAAGAGAAGGCTGCGTGGAGACCTCATAGCATCCTTCCAATATCTGAAGGGGGCCTATAGGGATGCTGGGGAAGGACTCTTCATGAGGGACTGTTGTGAGAGGAAAAGGGGTAACGGGTTCAAACTTAAACAGAGGACGTTTAGATTGGATATGAGGAAGAAATTTTTTACTGTAAGGGCGGTGAGGCACTGGAACGGGTTGCCCAGGGAAGTTGTGAATGCTTCATCCATCCCTGGCAGTGTTCAAGGCTAGGTTGGACAGAGCCTTGGGCGACATGGTTTAGTGGGAGGTGTCCCTGCCCCTGGCGGGGGGTTTGGAACTAGATGATCTTCAGGTCTTTTCCAACCCTAAGTATTCTATGATTCTATGATTCTATTGCCCAAGAAACTTACAAAATCACATACACAAATAGCAGACTGTTGGGTAAAAGGAATCATTTATCTTTAATCTTCTGTCAAATGCCTACCCATCTATCATGGGTAGGTGGAATGCAAAATTAATTAAAAAGACAGCAGCTTTGAGAATTATTATAGCTTCTTCTATCTCATAAGTGTGCTTTCCATCAGAATAGAATCTCACTGGAGACAGAATACGTATCTAAAAATTGTTTTTAAAAAATCACATAAAAGATCTTTCCTATATGGCATTTATTCGTATTTTTATTTTAAGATTTACTATAAAGATATTTTTTTCTTCAAATGCTCTGTAAACACATAGCTTGATTAAGTAAATTTTGGGGCAAGCTAAATTTTAGCTTGACTAAATGAGTTTAAAGCTCAGAGGCATATTTTGATATAATTTTATCTCCAGAAACTTTCACTATAAGTATTATTTCAGTAACTAGGACAGTGTTTTCAGTGAAGTGTTCCTAAGGGGGATTTTTTTATTTAGTCAGCATATCTAGTTTCCTTGCATTAATCACTTTTAAAGGCAGAAAAATCAGTTTAGAATAAATGGCTGAAAATGTAAATAAGTTATTAAAATCTTCAAAATGTCTTTAAGACTTTATTAGTGCTTTGAATAGTGCAGTTATATTAAATACTTTGTATAAATAAAACCAAACTCCTTAATCTAGAATTTCTTCATTTTATTTTAATCATGACCTCCAAATTAAATGAGGCTGATGTCACAGCACTCGCTTCAAATCTGGCTGTCATCTTCTCTTAAATTTGGGTACCCATTAAGAAATTTCTTTTTTTTTTTTCCAAAGATCTAGAGCTCTCAGAGGCATAATATACTAAAATAACCTTGCACAACCGATGGCTAAGGGTCAATTTTGCTTACCATTACTTGTTATAATACATGTTCTAATTTCTTTTCTAAAAAGACACAAACACAGGTACTTAAAACTATTCTTGCATTTGGAAAAAGAAACAGTTTTTACTGTTTTCTAGTTCCATAAACACAAGATAGTATGAAGATTAAATTATTTTTATTACCACTAAAGACATCATTGCTTTATTTTTACAGGAAATGCAACTAGTCTGTACTTCAGCAGTTCCAGTCCTAAAAAAAAGAAAAAGGGGCAAAAAAAAAAAAAAAAGAAATTTTATTATTCTTATAAAAAAAAGAAGCTGAATTTTATAAATAGTAATTTTCTGCAGATTAACTAGCATAAATTTGACTTATTGAAGCAATAGTTTGATACAAGGTAACTGAAAACAAATCTATGTAACTTCCTTTTCTGCACTTACTAGCTCTTGCTGTTCATATAGCCTTTATTTAGATGTTGAAATTGCCACTGAGCACTAAATTGCAGGAACTTTTATGGTAATTTTAAAATGTATCACAGAAACCCTTCAATCATAGAATCATAGAATAGTTAGGGTTGGAAAAGACCTGAAGATCATCTAGTTCCAACCCCCCTGCCAGGGGAAGGGACACCTCACACTAAACCATGCCACCCAAGCCTATGTCCAATCCAGCCTTGAACACTGCCAGAGATGGAGCATTCACAACTTCCCTGGGCAACCCATTCCAGTGCCTCACCACCCTCACAGAAAAGATTTTATTCCTCATATCCAATCTAAACTTCCCCTCTTTAAGTTTGAACCAGTTACCCCTGGTCCTCTCACTACAGTCCCTCATGAAGAGTCCCTCCCCAGCATCCCTATAGGCCCCCTTCAGATACTGGAAGGATACTATGAGGTCTCCACACAGCCTTCTCTTCTTCAGGCTCAACAGACCCAACTTTCTCAGCCTATCTTCATATGGGAGGTGCTCCAGTCCCCTGATCACCCTTGTGGCCCTCCTTTGGACTTGTTCCAACAGTTCCATGTCCTTTTTATGTTGAGGACACCAGGACTACACACAATACTCCAAGTGAGGTCTCACAAGAACAGAAGAGAGGGGCAGGATCACCTCCCACTACCTGCTGGTCACACTCCTTTTTGATGTAGCCCAGGACACGGCTTTCTGGGCTGCGAGCTCACACTACCAGCTCATGTTCATTTTTTCATCAATCAACACCCCCAAGTCCTTCTCCACAGGGCTGCTCTGAATCTCTTCTCTGAGGAACCTGTATGTGTGCTTGGGATTGCTGCGACCCAGGGGTAGGACCTTGCACTTGGCATGGTTTAACTTCCTCAGGTTGGCATCAGCCCAACTCACAAGCGTGTCAAGGTGCCTCTGGATGGCATTCCTTCCCTCCAACGAGTCAACCGAACCACACAGTTTGTTGTCATCAGGAAACTTCTGAGGGTGCACTCAATCCCACTGTCCATGTCACTGACAAAGATGTTGAACAAGACAGGCCCCAACACTGACCCCTGAGGGGCACCACTCGTTACTGGTCTCCAGATGGACATTGAGCCATTGACCACAACTCTGCCTATTGCTATGCAGCCAGTTCTTTATCCACCGAGTGGTCCACCTATCAAATTGATGTCTCTCCATCTTAGAGACAAGGATGTCATGTGAGACCGTGTCAAACGCTTTGCATAAATCCAGGTAGATGACATCAACTGCTCTACCCCTGTCCATCATTCCGTAGCCCCATCATAGAAGGCCACCAGATTGGTCAGGCAGGATTTCCCCTGAGTGAAGCCATGCTGGCTGTCACCAACCACCTTGTTGTTTTTCATGTGCCTCAGCATGCCTTCCAGAAGAATCCGTTCCAAGATTTTGCCAGGCACAGAGGTGAGGCTGACTGGTCTGTAGTTCCCCAGTTAATCCATTTTCCCCTTCTTGAAAATGGGGCTTATATTTCCCTTTTTCCAGTCGTCAAGAGCTTCACCTGACTGCCATGATTTTTCAAATATGCTGGACAGTGGCTTAACAACTTCTTTTGCCATCTCCTTCAGGACCCATGGATGGAGTTCATCAGGTCCCATGGACTTGTATACGTTCAGGTTCTTAAGATGGTCTTGAACCAAATCCTCTCCTACAGTGGGCCCAGGGTCTTCATTCTCACAGTCTCTGCGTCTGTCTTCAAAGACTCGGGTGGTATGGTCAGAGCATTTTCCAATGAAGTCTGAGGCAAAGAAGTCATTAAGAACCTCGGCCTTCTCCAAAACCAGGGTAGCCAGTCCTCCTGATGGCTTCTGGAGGGGGCCCTTGTTGTTCCTAGCCTGTCTTTTATTTGCAATGTACCTATAGAATCCCCTCCTGTTATCCTTAACATCCCTAGCCAAGTTTAATTCTAAGTGGGCCTTAGCTTTCCTAACCTGGTTCCTAGCTTCCGAAACAACATGCCTGTATTCTTCCCAGGTCGCCTGTCCTTGCTTCCACCTTTTAGAAACCTCTGTTTTCCTTCAAATTTTCCTCAGCAGCTCCTTACCCATCCAAGGAGGTCTTCTGGCCCTCTTGCAGCACTTCCTTCTAGTAGGGATGCATCGCTCCTGAGCTTGCAGCCAGTGATACTTGAATATCAGCCAAGAGTCTTAGGCCCCCCTGCCCTCTACAGCTATATCCCATGGAATCTTACTGAGCAGGTTCCTGAAGAGGCCAAAGTGTGGTCTCTTGAAGTCCAGGGCAGTGAGCTTGCTGCACACTCTTCTCACTGTCCTGAGGATCTCGAATTTGACCATCTCATAATCACTGCAACCAAGGCTGCCCTGGAGCATCGTATTTCCAACCAGCCCTTCCCTGTTGGTGAGCACAAGGTCAAGCATGGCACCTCTCCTTGTCGGATCCTTTATTATTTGCAGAAGGAAGTTGTCTTCCACACAATCGAGGAACTTCCTGGGTTGCTTGTGCCGGGCCGTACCATCCCTCTAACAGATCATATCTTTATCTTCTCTGGTATTTCCTTTTGGTTTATTCTCTTTTCATCTCTCTTTTCTATTACTGTTGCAATTCTAATATGATAAAGAGAGCTGATAAGACAATTCACCTAATTTATACTGGTAATTGTTTACAGTATATAAACTAGAAGATTGGATTTCAGCTTAGTACCATATTTCTTCAGTGGAAGGAGGACATATGTGTACCTGTCTGCTAATGCTGGATACTCTTCTATCTAGGCAGTGTTAGTCTAAGTTTTATCCAAAGTTTAGCACGGTTGGATATTAAAAGTTATCTCAATTCAGATCAAGCGTTTCTGGAAATGCCTTCTCTCTGTTTCATAATCAGTTGTTCTGAAGGGCATTTGAAGTTGCACCAGTGTAAGTAAGGTAGTTGCATTTTTTTTTTTAATTTAAAAATATTAATCAATTAACAGGCTAAATCTTTTCATCTGTCCTGTCCTTTTTTTTAATCTTCTAATGATTAGTTGACAATTTTTTTCTAGGTTGGGCTTCAGAGAGACACAAACACTGCAGAGCAAATCTTCTGTCACATTTTCTGTGCCTTTATTTTTTAACTAAGTACGTAAAGTAAAAGCCTGTGGTATGAGTAGGGCAGACATTATGTTCAGATGTGCTCAAATTTATTTAATCTGACAAATATCTGGATTTGGGTATTCCTTTAAAGAGAATTCATCTCCAAATGTTTTTTTAGGTTGAAGTGTTGTGAGGTGATGTTTTTGGAGGTTTTTTGAGGGAGAGAGAGAAAACAAAAAGCATAGCCTTAAAAGACATTTTTAATCCTTCCATGAAAATAGTAAGAAGGAGCCCATGAGAGCACAAATTTACACTTTTTCTGGAAGAGTTTGTACTCGTTGTAAAAATAACATTTGAAAAGGAAGACGAAATTCTCATTTTAAATCCTTCAGAATGACTGATACACACTACCCAAAAGACAACACTTGAGGCTATACTGAAGTTAAGTAAAATAGAAGAATGCAAGCTATCTGGGAAATAAAAGAATAACAAAGGATGCAATTCAGAAAAGAAATAAAAAATAATAAAAGTAAAAGTAGTGCAATCACTTCCGGCAGTATCAGACTTATTTACAGAGAGGAATCAGTTTGAGATGATGTGTACAACATTAACAGAATTGTGAATGGTGCATCCTTCGAAGGATGAGATTCTTGTACAGTATTTGATACCAGCCACTTGTAAAGCTGCTGCTGTTCTTAGAATGGTAAGAAATTTTCATGGAAGTTGATTGAAAATTCTTGAATGTTCAGGTTAGCTCATCTTTAACTTCTGTTGCAAAATCAGCCTCGAGAAGAGAAGGCTGCGTGGAGACCTCATAGCAGCCTTCCAGTATCTGAAGGGGGCCTACAGGGATGCTGGGGAAGGACTCTTCGTTAGGGACTGTAGTGAGAGGACAAGGAGTAATGGGTTCAGACTTAAACAGAGGAAGTTTAGATTGGATATGAGGAAGAAATTCTTTACTGTGAGGGTGGTGAGGCACTGGAATGGGTTGCCCAGGGAAATTGTGAATGCTCCATCGTTGGCAGTGTTCAAGGCTGGATTGGACATAGCCATGGGTGGCATGGTTTAGTGGGAGGTGTTCCTGCCCCTGGCAGGGGGTTTGGAACTAGACGATTTTAAGGTCCTTGCCAACGCTAACTATTCTATGATTCTATGTTTCTAAAAGCCAAAAAAAGTAAAAAAGGGATTGAAGTCTTTCTTTCAGTTATCCTCATTTATTCTTCCATTACCTTATTTTAGTTCAATGTTTTCTCTATCTTTATCTTCAAAATAAGAGCAGTTTTATAAAAATTAAGACTATAGAGACTTGACAGAAAGAACAATTTCCTTCAGCATCCAATTATGGCAATTTTTTCTACTGTTTCACGGGGTTCACAATCATAGAATCATAGAATGGTTGGAGCTGGAAAGGACCTTAAGATCATCTAGGTCCAACCCCCCTTGCCATGGGCAGGAACACCTCACACTAGACCATGTCACACAAGGCACTCTCCAACCTGGCCTTG
Source organism: Ara ararauna (assembly GCA_028858755.1). Taxonomy (NCBI): domain Eukaryota; kingdom Metazoa; phylum Chordata; class Aves; order Psittaciformes; family Psittacidae; genus Ara; species Ara ararauna. Next base: position 24,701,311 of record CM054376.1, read on the forward strand.
AACACTGCCAGGGATGGAGAAATTTGCCACCACTCTGGGCAATCTGTTGCAGTACCTCACCACCCTCAGTGTAAATAACTTCTTCTTTATATCTAACATGAACTTTGCCTCTTTAAGTTTAAACCCATTATCCATTGTCCTACCTCGCTATACTCCCTGATGAAGAGTCCCTCTTCAGCATCCTTGTAGGTTCCCTTCAGATACCAGAAGGCTGCTATGAGGTCTCCACACAGCCTTCTCTTCTCCAGGCTGAACAACCCCAACTTTCTCAGCCTGTCTTCATATGGGAGGTGCTCCAGCCCCCTGGTCATCCTCATGGCCCTCCTCTGGATTTGATCCAACAGCTCCATGTCTTTTTTATGTTGAGGACATCAGAACTGCACACAATACTCCAAGTGGGGTTTCACGAGAGCAGAGTAGAGGGGCAGAATCACCTCCTTTAACCTGCTGGTCATGCTCCTTTTGATGCAGAGCAGTATGCAGCATAAGTCAATATTGCTTTAAGCTATTTTTTACAATATCCCATTTACACTGGTAAGAGTCAGATGTAACCATGTGAGGTCAGTGTACTCAGAACAATATAAGACAGCAATTGAGTGAGGAAAATCTAGTCTGGCGATCCAAAGATGAGAGGCAATGGCACTTTCATGTTACTACAATAGTTATAATTTTGCTTGACACAGCATTGAATTTCATTGTTTAACTGAAATATCAATTTTATTCTACTGTTAAGAAATGGACATATTCTGTCCTCAGCACATGATCTGAAAGGCCTCTGAGAATGCTCTCTCCACTATCTCTGACAGTAACAGATGACTTTTGCAAACAGACTGGTATTCCCAGTTCTTGTTGGAGGGATTATTCATACCACTAGACCCCAAAAAGAAAACTCCAAACAGTTCCAAGCTGGATCTTGTTGAAATGTGTTTTTTAGAAAGAACGTGCTGGCTTAGATGATCTCTGTCTTCAAAGGCTGTTTTTCTAGATGTCAAGAGTTAGCCAGTGGAGACAACACCTCTTTTACAGAAAGAATCTAAAGCTTTAGAGGTCAGGGCTTTTTACAAACTCAAAAAGCAGTGGATTTAAAGAAACACTGCTTTCATTCACAACTACCATTGTGATGTTTTTCAGATGTTAGGAACCTGATTTTTAGCATGACCCTTACTGGTCAGAGGCTGCACTCAAGTGTGTCAAATAACAAGTGTGGCTGGGCTGTCTGCTTCAAACAACACATTTATGAAGTTTTAGTTTTCTGAGCAAGTTTTTCAGAGAAAACACGGAAGACCTATCAGATATCTTTGTTCACTGTGCTTTCCTGAAGAGAAATAAATTAAAAAAAAAATTGTATGGCCTACAAGTAATTACTCTTAGTAGGAATGATATAAGATTTTAATAAGAAAATTATGTGGACAAGTAAGAAATTTAATTTTGAACTTTCAACTATTAAACAGATGCAGAAATCTAACACTGACATTTACTGCTATTTATTTTGATCTTTCTCAATCTGAATTTATAATAGGCTTTTAATTTAAACTTAAAAATGTAATTTTTGCCCAAATATGTCTGGAAAAATATTCAAACAAGTATCCATATGTAAACATCAAGCATGAAGTATTTTCATATCTAAATAAGCATTTCTTTATATTAACTCAAAAAGCACATGAAATCAGTGTCAATTCTAATGGGCCCTAGTTTGGCAAGACACTAAATTTAAACACTATTAGACTACATTAAATGATCCGAGACAGACAAATTTCATGATTATTCAGCAGGAGCAATTCCGTAGCTGTTAATTGCTATCAGGAGATATAGAGACCATGCCTCCCAAGTGGGCAAGTTCTCCTGGGGAGAAATACTGCTAGCATAAGGCCTTTTCTGCACACACACTGATTAAATGGACCAATTAATTAAGTGCTCACATGTGAGTTACCATGTGCCCAGAGTCAGGGGGAGCCTTCAACAGTAGAAAACTGAGAAAGCAACTGCAAGTCAGTAAAAAAGCCATGGCAGGTGTCAGATCCTTCCACCATGGGGAATGCTAATTTCCTCCATCATATCCTTTTGCTCTGCTGGCCAAAGGCAAAACTAATGAGCCTGTTACTCTCTGTATTACATACAAATAAGTAGCAAATAAGTACTCTTCTTTGACTGGGTTTATGGGAATAATCATCATGTCATTGATAATTACTCAGTTTCCAGGTCAGAAGTAAACTCCTGAAGCCACCTTTGAGCATCTATGCACTTCTGAAAAACTATTATTCTACCCTAACCCATTCACTCATCTTAACCAATATATTTTGCTCCAAACAGCTTTTTTCCCCATCAGTAAGAGCTTCTGAAAAAAATCTTCAATCTTTCCAAAGTCTATTTACATGCCAAAACTGCTCTCTGAAGCATTCCTGTGTAAATCTATCTCCCAGCTTCTCCTTCCTCCAATAACATTTTTGCATCCATCATAGACACATATTAATGGCCGTTTATGAATATAAAAGAATTGATTTTCCCAAATTCTTGGTCCATGAAGACTGTATAGATGTTTGGGCCAAATCCTTAGTTCATGTAATTTTCCACATTTAAATTAAGAATAAAAAAGAAATGCCACAGATACTTCTAAAAAGTTTTTTTATTTTTCTGTTACAGCGCTTGGTATCACAGATAGCCAGGTCCCAAAACATCTAAAATCAATAAAGCTTTGTTTCATCTAGGTTGTCTGCATAATTTTGTTTGCTTGTTTGTTTTAAAAGGGTTAAACAGATTATCACAACTTTGATAGCTGTCAATCAATCTGATCCGCAGACCACTAATACGCATTTGTTTTCCATCAAAACACATTGACTTAATGTCTAGTACTGATATTTACCTCCCTAAAGTGCTTATATGGAACAAATCATATCTCCTCTCAGATTTTAGTTTAAGAGTTAAAAGCCAAGATACTTTACTAGTACACTTCTGCACATATTAATAATTAAATCCATCTATTTTGACAACAAGTTGTCCGAAATGATACTTGATATTACAAGTAAGGTCTCTATACCAGTTTGTAGATTTCCTAATGCACTCCTAGGTTGTATCGTATTGGAAACTTATAGCCATCCTGTGACTGACTGCTGCACCTTATCTGATCAACTCCTATCTTATTGCAGAAATGCTTGTTATTAGTGCCCTGGTGCATGACTTTCCATGCTGTGCTATTGAGTTTCATCCCATTTCTATTACTTGAGTCTTCAGGGTCATCCAATATACCCTTTGGCTATTTCACTCAACTGATGATTCTAGCTGAAAACCTCCATCATATTTTTCTCTTATCCATATTTCTGTGACTTCTTACTTCCTGTCCAGCAGTTCCTGACTCAAAGACTTACCTTTTAGCAAGGCCCAACACTTCTTATTCAGGTCTGTGTGTTTCTATGATGGAAAATTCCCAGAGTATATACTGATAACTCACACACATTTTGGTTTCAATATTCTCATGCATTTTTACTGGGTGAAAAATAATGAAGAAAATATACGTATGTTCGTAATATGTTTGGGAATAAGCTTTTTCTTCCTCGAAGAAACAGAATTTAAGAAACAGAAGACAAGCTATTAGAGAGTGGCAATTCATGTGTCAGTGTAAGTTCAAATATACTGACTGAATATATAGAATATTAACTTTGGATACAACATTTTTTAGTTAAGAACAAAAACATTTTATAGATGTTTTATACTGCGAAATAAAGGTCATAAATACAAGACATGCACAGATCATTATTCTTAAACTTTATTTATCTGGCAGAAAAATGAGACAGTAAGAAGTTACTACTTTTCTTTGCTCAACTTGAACAAGGTAGGTAAATATTCATGCGTAGAATTTTCTTAATTCCAAAACCAGCATTTCCTTACTTTAACCTTGTATGAATATTCTTGATTAGAGAATACCTATGCAATTAAACACTCCATAGCAATCTATGTTACACTTTTCTAAAAAGCTCCACAATCTGTGACAGGCAACTAGCTCCTCATCCCAACTGACATTTCCTTTCTTGTTCTCCTTCTGAAGAGACAGTCTTGTGAATTTTAATAACACCAAAAAACAGTTCATCTTCACTGAGACATAGTTAATGTTCAAAAAGGAGTGACAGCCCACGGTAAAGAAGTGAATTTATTTAAGCCTTCTATATTATTTAATTCCTTACATATTATTAGCAATGAACCTGCAGGTATCCAAAATATTCCAGCTAATGTAAGACAATGAAAAATGCTTAGAATCATAGACTATAATTGTTTGTGTTGGAAAGGACATTTAGATCATCAAGTTCAACTGTTAACCTAACACAGCCCAGTCTAACACTGGGCAAACATCTACATGTCTTTTAAATACCTCCAGGAATGTGACTCCACCACTTCCCTGGGCAGTCTGTTCTAACTCTTGACAACCCCATCAGTGAAGACATTTTTCCTAATATCCAATCTAAACCTCCCCTGGTGCAACTTGAGGGTATTTCCTCTTGTCCTATCACTTGTTACTTAGGAGTGGAGACCAACAGCCACCTTACTACAACCTCCTTTCAGGTTGTAGCAGAGAGTGATAAAGTCCCCCATGAGCCTCCGTTTCTGCAGGTTAAAAAGTCCAGGTTCCCTCAGCTGTTTCTCACAAGACTTGTTCTCTAGACAAGCTCTCTTCACCAGCTTTGTTGCCCTTCTATGTACCCACTACCGCATCTCAATATCTCTCTTGTAGCAAGCAGCCCAGAACTGAACACCATATTTGAGGTACAGCCACACCAGTGCCGAGTACAGAGGGACAGTTGTTGCGTTAAAGAGTGGGGGGGGGGGGAAACAAACCCCTTGTTTTACTTTCAGATACGTTGCTATCGGTCTGACCGCGTCCGCTTATATCGAACCTCTAATGGTCTGGGAGCCAATCCGACCGCGTTCGCTTATATCGGACCTCTAATGGTCTGGGTTTTACCCGACCGCGTCCGCTTATATCGAACCTCTAATGGTCCGGAGGCTAATCCGACCGTGTTCGCTTATATCGGACCTCTAATGGTCTGGGTTTTACCGATAGTAACAATTAGATATCAAAACAGTACGACTTATTGACTAAATTTATTGGTGCAACAGTTACAGGTTCTTATGGATTGCCGGTGATAAATACTGTCTGCAAAAGCACGTGCATACAATGGTTACATGAATACAAGCGCTTAATAAAGTTGACACAACTTAGTTCTAAAAGATAGAGGTGACAATAAAAATAACTCTATAGAGATTCTAAGTTTTTCCTAGGAAAGCACTGGATACAGTGCGAGTCTTACCCACAGGCGTCCCTATGGGGGGGGAAGAGAGGTCCAGCCCGTCGACCGGTCCCAGGAGTCGGTTGATGTTATCTTCCGTGACTCGTCCACGATGGTATCTTCCCCAAAATCCCACTTTCTCTTGGGCTATTTTATATTATTTTTACCTTTAAGGTGGAGCTTGAGTGACTCTAGTCATACATACCTTTATTACCATTGGTGAAAATTTCTCTCGCCTCGATTTAAAGGTATATGAGACTAAAAATTCAGAGAGCATGCTCAGAGAGAGGTGGTCTTATTTCGGAGGGGGGTCGCACTGGAGAAGGGTGTGTATTTTAGCATTATAATGAAGCAAAGTTCACACTAGGACGGTATTTTGTCAAAAAGATGACAGGCCGCTGGCTCAGGGTAGCAAGTATGCAGCTTATCAGTTTCTTGTACCACCTAGTTCCCGTTTTATCTGCTGAAGTTAGGACAGAGCATAACCGCAAGATCTCCACCTCGCTCTATTCTCCGCCTGTTATGGGAACCGCTGTGGAGTGCACATTCCTGGCATACCAGGTATGGCTGCATCTTAGCCCAAGAGGCCTTGAAAGCCCGTTTCTCTCTTATGTGTGGACAATGCTACATTTTGAATATAGATTTAATTCCCAATTATCCCAAATTACCTAATAATTCCACAACAGTCACTTCCCTAATCCTGCTGGCCACCAATAACATACAAATATTAACTTCCTGAAGTGCTTAGCACACCATTACAATATTTAATGAACAATCATCTTAAGTGAAGTTAATGATACAGATTGCAACACAATTGTAATGATTAAAGCCCAGTTAAAGTAAGACATGGAGGCATCAATTCAGTTCTGTGGCAAAGCACTCCCTATTTAACATGAATTTCTTCACTATATAAAATTAATTAGAATAGCAGTAGTGCCTAGAGGTCCTGATCTCATGTCAAAACTTATTGTTCTATGAATAAATATAATGAGAAAACAGCTGCTCTTCTAGAAGGCTTAAAGTTGCTACTGTTTACTTCTGAGGATAGAGATGGCTTCATGTTTTTTAAGACATCTACACTTGTAATACCACCTAAATTTAATATTTTTCAAATACAGAAATAAATAGAAAACCTCTCTTTATTAAGAGCATGTAAAGGTATAATATTCCCACATATCCTTGTTTTTTTTGTCTTTTTCAGTTCAGTGTATGTTTCCTCCTCAAAATCAAAACTAAGCTTAGCTTCATGATGTATTTTAAAATCATAACCATACTTCCAATTAACCTGGTAAACACATCCTAAATTTTAAAGCATGACACCAGTTAGTTTATGTGAGCTCCTCATAAATCTAGCAGAGGCTACACTGTCTAGCATTATTTTCTGTATCTCTTATGGTTGTCTCAAAGTAGACTAATAACTTACAATGTGCCATCCTTGGAACAAATCTGAGCATACATGCATATCTGGTTAAGTGGGATGTAGCTTTCGACTTTGCCCCATTCCTCCTCTCCCTGGTGCTTTATCTTATATCTTTCTTTTTTTCTGTCTAAAATAAACAATCTGTATTGCTTCTTATTTTTCTGATTCAAGAAATTACCATTTCTCAGAGGATTGCACATTTTACATCTAGTATGAATGCCACTTACTTCCATATATCTATCCAAAATCTAGCCAAGGAAAACAATCTCCTGTATATTTGGGGAAAAGACCCACACAAGTTGCCTAGCTAGCCCAAGATCATGTGCAGCAAATGACAAAAATAGGTACAGTTTAATGTAATGCTACAAGTTATAGACTCCTTATCTCACTAAGCTAACCAATACTTGCACAGTTTACAGCTTACAGCTTAGTACATATACGTATGAATGAAAAAATACTTTCAGCCAAAGTGCTAAAAATCTGGTATCTAACATGAGGTTATCATACAAAAGCAATTTCGGGAATATATTATCTAAAAGGGAGACTGGTTTTCACTGTTTCTAGAACAACTCAAAATTCCACAGACCCTTAAAATTCAACTTTCACCCTAACAGGTGAAAATACACTATTAATTAATTAATTCCGTCTTTCTGTTTTTATTTAAAGTAGTTAAAATATTAAATGTACTAGTGCAAAGGAGTAAAGACTGTAACATTATCATTACTTAAGCATAAAAAGACTAGACACAGCTGGATGACATGTCTACACTAGAGAAAAGTTTAGTAATGAACTGAAAGGAAATGCTTCCCCAAGGTGCTTTGGAAGATGTCATGATCTCTTCAACACAATGAAGCTAACAGGATTATGTATATCAAGGTAAAAGCCAGGTGCGGGGTTAAAAGGTGCAGCCATCACAGTTTCAAATTTTAATCTTGAAGAACTTAACAATTTTCTCTCTTCATGGCTTCCATAGGGACCTTTGAATGCAGGCTTCTTACTATTAAAGTTAAACCAGTGAAGAAAACCTTAAGGTCACCTGATAACAAGAGGGACCACTTTGCAAGCTGAGCAATTCAGCATTCAATGCCTTCTGATGCTAGCCTCTGAGACTGTAAGTTTTAGAGATCTAAGTATTCCAGAAGAAAGCTTTCCACCAGAGGGAAGGGTGACTCTCATTCTTCTGGATCACTATCGAATGCCATATATTACAATGCTACCACGCCTAATATCAGGTACATACAATGCATTTATCTAAGATGTCAGGCTAAAAATCCACCCACTCATCATGGCATAAACGAAACCTCATGTCCTAGTTTTGGCTGGGATAGAGTTAATTTTCTTCCTAGTGGCTAGTACAGTGCTGTATTTTGGATTTAGAATGAGAATAATGTTGAAATCGCACTGGTGTTTCAGTTGTTGTGAAACAGCGTTCACACCGAGTCAAGGACTTTTCAGCTTCCCACACAACCCCACCAGTGAAGAAACTGGGAGGGGAAATAGCTGAGAAAGCTGATCCCAGCTGACCAAAGGGATATTCCATACAGTGTAGTGTGGGAAAGCTGTCTGGGGGCCTCTGCTCGGGAACTTGCTGGGTGTCCATCAGTGGGAGGTGAGCAATTGTATTGTGCATCACTTGTTTTGTATATTCTAATTCTTTCATCATTATTATAATAAGGGAGGGAAGGTGGTATCTCGCCCATAGATTGGCTCTCCAGGGAGAAAAGGTAAAACTCTTCTAAGGTAGTCTTCCAAGACTAAATAATTTTCACAGTTAATGACTTTTCTAGACTGCTTCTTGCAATTATTCCCTAAGTCATAAGTACCACAGCTGCCAAGTAGCAGTAGACTCTTGTTGCTTAACATGCTGTCGCTCAGCCCTCCAGTGTGCCCACTGCCCAGCCAAGGTTTTCCCAGACAAGATAAGAAGCTAATGCCTGTTTTCTTCCTCCTCCCATCTGAATTTTATGAAAAAGACGCTTGTATCAGTTTACTTCTGTGTTCACACAGGCGCAGTTGATGAACTATGTCTTGCAGGAACAATAGTGTATAAGGTGAGGTTTTCCCTGCAAAGAAACTCATGTCAAAGTGGCAACAGCTCTACGAAGTCAGTACTGAACCTTTTCTGCTTGCTTTAAATGTTACTTTAAATATTAGAAGGCTATCAGGCACTTCTAACACTAATACTAATTATGAACATATTCTGATGAAGAAGCATATTTCCAGATCACCTTTTTTCACAGTTTCTTACAGTATTACATGGAGCAAGCCAGTACTTAAAATTAACAAAAGATAGAACCATATTTGATACATATGTGTTCCTTTGCCACTCTATGAACTTACAGTATGAAGCTAAAGGGCAGCTTGTCATTACCTTAACACAAAGTCTTCCTAATGTCTTGAATTATGAAAGTTTAACTGAAAGATTTATATTCATGCAATACATAGTGACATAAAAAAGTTTATGTAAAACACAGCAGAAGCCTGGCATTGTTGTGTCTTGGAATAAAAATAAATGTACCTGGTGATAAATCAAGCATTAGAAAGACAAAGTTAGTTACAGAGAAATGAAAGATTAGCAGTGAGTGAATTTTGTTGCTGGAAGACTAATATACAAGAAAAGAGTTGGAGAAAAAATGCATACATGAAGTCAGACAGCTCCATGGTCATTTGTCTTCATGCCTGGAAGCTAAGATAGGCATAAAGGTTGATATTCTGGATTTAACACTACTTTACCAGTATATAGCTTTGTGCAAACCAGCTATTTCTCTTAAAGTGTAGAACACATCACCTATAACAGTGTATTGCCTTGACTACAGATCTGTTTTCCAAAGTCAAGCCGAGTTTGCAAGATGCCTACCCCCACCATAGGTCTGAGTCAGCTTTTCATTCTTCAGAAACATTACACCTATTCTGCATAAGTATCTGCCCACAGAGTGCTTATCATTTCCAGGCTGCGTTATTGCAATCCAAGATTCTTAGGGCTGAAACAGAAGAACAGTGTCCCAGTTTTTGCAAGTATTAGTGTTGTACTGTTCTACTCTCCTCTGTTAGCATGCAGCAGATGCGCTAGCTGCAGTTTCCAGGGTATTACATTTCCTTCCCAAATGTTCAGAGTAGATGAGATTTCCCCCGACACTGATAAAGAAACCCAGAGAGAGGCTTCCAAGATAAAGAAATAAATTTGTTTAGTAAAAGAAATAATACAAGACCACATGGGAGGCTTGTGCAGAGATATGCATCAGCTTCCTCTGCTAAATAACTGAGTCAACAATGGTAAGTACCTAGAAAACTTCAATTTTCTGGGGGTGAAAAATAAGGGCAGTGGATTTTTTTGGTTGCCTCTAAAACACCAGAGGATCTATCACCAATTTTTTCATTAAATGTATTCTCACCAACCTCAAAGGAGAATCTTCATCTTTTATCTATGCTCTCTAGTCTGGCACATTTTTTGAAAGACAAATCTGTAGCATGCACATAAACATTTCCATTATTTGAAATGAATGTTGAAGATGCTTTCTTCTAAAACATACGATTTGTATGACTGGTCTAATATAAAGCTCATATGGGAGAGTTTAATTCAGTAAAAAATCAAAACTAAATTCCATAAAATACAGGGAAGCCCTAGAACAATTATTTGAAAATTGTAGACACCAAAGTGACTTGTTCTCATGCCAACCTGCACAAATTTCTTCCCAGGTTTTCCCATACTCTGCTTTTGAACTCTCCTCCTTATCAAATTCCCTACCTTATGTGCTTGTTCCCTCCTTCTAATTTTTATCAGACCTGTTTTACCTTCTGGTGAAATGTTATTCCAGAACTATATGCAGAAAAACAACAAACAAATTATTTAATTCTACGATCCTTCCTCTACTCCTTTTTGTGATTCTTGCTCTAGGAGTTATATTTTTGGCTTTCATTTAATTATTGGACATCTGGGGAAAAAGTAATCGAATCAAAACATTTGAAACTATGTATTTTCCACTTTTCACACTTTCCATGGATTTCCCAAAGCATGCTTCTCCTCCCTTACTGAATGACCACTACAAACCGTATTTACAGTATGCTTTCAGCATTTTTAGTAGTCATCGAGACACTGGAGATAGTTATATCTATAGATAGATATTATCTACATATATATACACACACATATATAAAACCACGTTGCATTACATGCATCATAGCACAAGATTATTGTTAAAATGACAACATATTTTCCCCACTTGATACAACAGATATTTCTTCTGAACATGAATTGATGGACACAAAAAAATTGCAACACAGTCATGATAACCTGGAAAAAAAAGCCAATTTTTCACTAACTGACACAACCTTTCTGAATTTTAGAAGACAATAATACTGTGGAAATGGATCTTGTGTATTTACTAAATTCAATACAATCTCTCCATATTATGGAGAATCAACATTGAAGACTTTATTATTTAAAACCAGATATTTACTTTCAACCTTTTTTTTTCTTTTTTCTTTTTTTTTTTTTTTTTTAAATTGCATGCATATGCATATTTGCAGTCAAGTCTTTACTGATTCAACCCTTCCCTAGGGAAATACACCTAAAACATATCCTTTGTGAACTTTCTTCTGCTTGCTACCCAGCATGTTTTACAGAAGTGACCTTCCAAGTGGTATTAGCAATCCCCAAGTGGCTGCCAGTATCTGTGTATTTGCTTTGATGTAAGCTTAATATGCCCTGAATTCTAGTACTTCTCATGAAAAATAACTGCATTATTTTATGCAGTATTTGAATCATTTTAGGTGGAAAGGGATTTACTCCCAAAAATTTGAAGTCTATATAATCTAATGCTCAGCTTTCAAGTTGGTTTGTTAAATAGATTCAAAAATAAACAAGAACACTTATCAAAATGCAGACTAGTCTCAGCAGAGATTTTTTTTTTCCATATACTATGTAAGGCCTGATCATTGTGCATCCTTTCTGAAGCCTAAATTCAATACAGGGTACTCTTCTGGAATACATATCACAAAAACCCAAAGTGCTTTAAAAGTAAAAGCACATTGAAGAATCCAGGATATAAATGTATAGTTATGATTTACTTTATAATGGCCTTTAAAAAATTAAACCTTCCGTGCTTCTTGGCACAAGTTTTCCACCATGTATAGGTGCTCCTGATGCATATTTTCTCTCACTTTTTTCATACCATCTGTCTCGAAGCTCTTTCTGGCTCCCAACTCAATGCACATGTCTCAAACTCCCAGTTGAAACACGGTGTTGATCCCAGTTCTCTGACATTCTCTTACTTTTAAAATAAACCAATTTCAAGAGAAGTTGTATTTGAAATATAAATTGTAACTCCTGAATGACAAATCACACACTATAAGAAAGTAAATCAACTAGTAGGCAGCAGTCCTACATTCTAAATATAATTTAAGCTGAAGTAAAAAATGTGTTTGAGTGGTTTGCTGTGTTGAGGCCTAAATACATCGCCACTGAATTCAATAACCATGAGCACTTAGATTAGGACTAGAGGAAGGAAAAGAAAAACATTGAATTTGATTTAGTTGACTGCTATATTTTTCCAACACTATTTGTATAATACTTCTTAGCTTAATTTATGTGAAAGAAGTTTTGTGCCATTAGAAAGCAGAGGGCATTAAAAAATTAGAATAGTCAATTCAGTTGAGGGTCATTTTTTCAATGATGTGAGTTCAGTTTGCCCAATTTTCCTCAAACTTTGAAGAACAATTTTTTTTTTTTTTTTGTACTTTCATGGCATATCTATCAATTTGGAAGCCAACAAAAATTGCTTTTCCCACTCAAAAGCTAGAAAGAAACTAAAAATACAGTTTAGGATGGAATTTAATTTCCTCAACTTAACGATTACACCTAGCCCAAATAAAATAGGCATTTAAAGTCATATATCTAGTGTTTTATTGCTACTTATGCTTTGTGCACACACACATACATATACACACATAAAAAGTAGTTAGGAAGTATTTCTTATTGATTAGAATAACCTGTGATTTTTTTCTCTATCTAATCCAAACAATAGAAGAACAACAATGTTAACAATAAAGCCAATATAAAGGAATATAGTATATTCATTTAATTAATAAAATAGAATACAGGCAGTGTTCTGACAGTACCTAGCCAGAAAACTTGGATTTATGTCCTGCAGTCTGTTACATCTCCTCAGAGGCACTGTGTGTTAAGTGAGGAAATTGCTTCTCTGCCAGGGAATAAATTCTGATGATGCCCCTTTTTTGAAGATGGTGTTACACAAATTAAGAGGTTCTTGGAGTAAGAGAGAATGTAAAATTTTCCATGAGGATAGCTACTTCTCTAAGGCACTTCCAGGATGCTGAGGCAATTTTTTGTGAAAGCAAGTACAGTGAAAGCATGTTCTTCTTAGGTCAGAATACCAGCGCTTCCAGCTAAGAGGAGCTGGATATGCTTGAGAACCTTTCCACATATTATACCTTCATTCAAAACAGCTTGTTCAGATACAGCTTCTTAAGACGCTACTGTATGTTCTGTTGAGTACAGTCCAGTTACTTGCAAGCATTGTCTAAGTCCAGGCTGAAGTTAAATTAGTCAACCCAAAACCATAATTACCTTACTGATTTTTAGTGAGTGGCTACATAAGCTGCCAAACTGAGTAACAAGCCTGGTTACCTAAAAAGTTAAAATTAAATTAAAGGTTAAAATTAAACCTTTCATACAGAAAAATGCAAGTCACTGTACATAATTCAGAGAAATTGAAACCATGTTACTGACCTCAGGTTTTGTTAATCTTACTTCCTTTTAGTTGCTATTAAGTACTTTAAGTATGCCTTCAGGGCCTCTCTAGAACTATCATGATGATTTAGTGTGTTAAATTACACCAGGACCGTTCCTGAAATGATCTCTCAGTTTTATAATTGATTGTAAAATACTGCAATAATTTCACTTTTTCTATAGCAAATTTTCCTCTACATAAAACATTTTTTTCTTTCATTTGATAGACTATCATAACAACAGAGGACTTTTAGGAAAGGCTATTCTTTCTGGTTTGGGGGAGAGGAAGTGAAAATAAAGCAAAGTTTTCTATAAATTCAGGACCTGATACAATGTAGTTGTGCTTGAATGGATACTGAACCTAGGATGATATACGGTTAATTACCAATAAAACTTTTGCACAACCAGTTATCTTTTTCTTTTTTTTTTTTAAGTCATACACATTGTATTCCACTAATAATTTATTTCAGGGTTCATTTTTGTCAAGAAAAAAAATTTAAATGTCTAAAAAATTTATAAAGCTAGTAATAAACATGTAGAAAGTTTCTTCTCTTCCATGGATGCTGCAACAAATCCCATGGCAATAACTAAGTCTTGTGAAACCAGCAGATTGTTACCATTAGCTTTCAAGACAACCAGATTTTAGTGATTTTAACTCCCTCATTCTGTCATTAGCAGAAGGCAACAGAAGACTGGTAAAAATGAATCTCCTAGAGTGAAGGGTAGCATAAAGTGAGAGGGAAGGAGAAAGAAGACTAGCTAAACGGGGGTAGATGGAATTTCTATGTTTCAGAAAGAAGAATTCATTAAATAGATGCTTAAAGGAAGATGGATAAATAAGTAATGCTTTAAAAAAACCCAAACAATCATCCCACATTTTATCTTATGATTCTAACTATGCAGTAGCACAACTTCAGGAAAAGAGTATATTGGGGGTTCTAAGCCTGTGACGCTATCTTAGAACATATTAAAACCAGCCTAATGCTTCTATTTTCTGTGCAATTCTCTGGCCAGTGGAACATTTTATATAAAAAGTGCATTTAAGAAAATGGAGTGTTGGTCACGGTTTTCTGCAGAATTCTTTAAATCAAATGAAAAGAAATATCTGCGTGGAGCCCTAAGTCAGATGAAAGACTTCAGAGAGCACTTCAAAACTAACCGTGTATTGCCTAGATTTATGTGTCTCACTCTTACAATGAAGAGTTTTTCTAATCTTATCTGAAGGTCCCTAACTGTCATGATTTCACTATATGGGCGATCTTTAGTACCTGTGTCAGGGTTCTATTTAGAAAACTGAAAAGAGAAAGCTAAGTCCAGCAACAATTTATTTATTTATTTATTTATTAGTTCATCTACAGTCTCTAACCTCAATAACATGGACAGGTCCTTTAAACACACAGTCCTTCTGTTTTCACCCTAGCATCTAGGAGCCTGGATTATATATCTGCTCTTCGAACAAAAGGATGTGCTGTATGAAATGCTTGCATATTATCAACTATTCAGAACAAGAAAAAAACAGCCATAAATAAGCAGGGAGGAAAAACACTTCTAGCAATTTGGCCAGAAAAAAAAATAGCAAGAGTTATCCAAGGCAGCGGAGCAAGAGATTATGTTGTTTTGGAGACTTTGTTTTTCAATCTGAGTGGAAGAAAAAATACAAGCCCACTTTTTCATTCTGTCGAAGTGAATAATTTTTTCTTTCTGGACAAAGACAGCAAAGACTAACTAGAGTCTGTTCCACCATGCTTTAATGTTCAAGCTCAGAATTTGTTTGAAGTGCTGCACAAATAAATTCCTAAGAGCAACCAAACCACAAACACTGAGGTGTAGTATAGATCATTGAGTTAATTACTTCAAACAAAAAAGCTAGTTTCCTTCCTTGTATATCACAGTCTAACTGAAAATACGGACGGGAACAACAGTAAGATTTAACTGTTACAACATACTGATGAATACATTGTCAAGCTGTTGTTGAAGTACACATGGCTGTGATTCCTGCTGCTGCAGGAACAGAAATGCAGTTCTGAATATTTGCAGCGATAATGTTTCTCTTCCTCCTTCACAACATTTCATTCTCACATATGAAGAAGAGATATTACAAATTTTTCACTTGCATGAGTGAACACTGCATTTCAATAATCCTTTATATACTTTGCCAAATCATTTTTTTACCAAATAGCTAAACTTTCACTCTTTATGATCTGGGGAACTTTTTTAATATCTCAGTTCTAAAGATTTTAAGTATGTGAAAGATTGATTTTTATATCCAGGAAATGTCTTAAAGATTACACTTACAACTCAACCTAAATTTCTTCTTTAATTAATGCATTCCATCTGCAAATTACTCTTCCAGTTTGTGATTACACCACTTTCCCCTGATCTTGAACACATGGGTTTTGCATTTGCCTTGAGGAAAAGATCTATCAGCCAAGTGCTCTAAGAAAAGTTGACAAATACTAGATGAATGAGTCACATATGATTCCTTGAATTTTACAAGCAGTGAGACTTACTGCTGCAAACAAAGGATGGCAGTGAGCTGGAAATGGGCTGATTTATTGCAAACTTGATGCATTTTTCAAAATGGAGATGAATTTAAGAGCAGGCAATGAGAACAGCTACCTGGAAAGCAGTCAAAAAGCAAAGAGGAAGACTGGATGGATGGAAAAGAATGATAGACACTAAGTGATTGGCAAAAGCTGGAGAATTATATTCTCAGGAGAAGCCTGAGGCAGCAGGTGTCAGAAAAAATACATCTCTGAAATAACTCACTGAAGTTATTTGTATGTTATGCAGTGGTGGTTGCACAGATGGAAGACAAAAAGTGTTGACAAAAGGGTCAGTCTTAACAAATTAAATTCTAGAGAAAAAACTTAATTTTTTTTATTATTTATTTTTATCTCTTCTCTGCGGGAAAAAAAATAAAAGAAAAATCAACTAAAAAAGGAAAAAAAAAGCAGATTAGTAAATAATAAAGTAATTAATCCCATATTGTTCTTTTTGTTCCTGTAAATTAATCTATAGAAAGCACTGGTCAATTAACTACTTCCCAACAGAACTCAAAAAGATCAATCTAACTCAATTTTTTCATAGGTTTATTCTAACACTGCACTTCTAGAAGAGTTTATCGTTTAACAAACTTACATAAATTAACTTTTTAAAATTATAAAGGTTGTGGATTTCGACTGATTTCTTCCTTATCCCCTTTTCCTGATTTTTCCTTCTTTTTCTGGTTGACCAGTAAAAACATCATGTTTACAAGCTAACTGTAAAACACTTTCTCTCTTCCATGCTGCAAATACCTAATCATGTAATTCATTCATTTTATATATTCTGAATTTATTCCTCTATCATAATTCCAACATTAGTGCATATATATATATATATATATATGGTCCATTTGTCAGTCAGCCTAAATCAGTCTAGAAACACTGTTCCTAAAAGCATCGGTGTCTTAACCACCTGCAGAATGAGCCTCACACACTGCTAAATCTGTACATCTGATCTGATAAATGGTTTGCACTGCAGAAAGCAGCATCACTGCATGCAGACTGCATTACAGAAAATCTTCAGAAGGTAAGTTTCTTGATGACGTATTTGGAGGCCTTGTGCTTCTGACTTCCCTGATTTTCTCGGCAGGAGTTTTAAAAGATTTGAAAAAGCCGAAGCTGTGTTTGGCATGAACATTTATAGGTACAGCACAGCTACAGCTGCCCTAAAAAAAAAGAGAAATTAAAAAGAAAGTGGTAATCCAGGACAAGCCCTTGAAAATAAACTTTATTCTGCTCCTCACCGTAACCCTATTTCCTTTTTAGTTCTTTATTAGCAGAACTAATATGTAATAAAGAACAGTAAGCATCCATCTAGTGCCTTAATAATAAAACCACCATACCTCTTTTTTGGACAGATGTTAGAAGCTAGAATTTGCTACAAAATGCTTCAGGCAGATGCTCAGTCAGACTGCACGCTGTCATCCTAGAACTACATTTTCTGTGATATGCTCGGCTAATATTCAGCATATGTCAAAATAAAGTTATAATCTCCACTTCAAATTAATACCCTTACATCATATCAGTCTTCATGAGTATTCTTTTTATTACCAGAAGTAATCCTAATTGCTTCAGACTGTGTCCAAACTCAATTTGACATACGATATGTTGCTCTATTTTTTTTTTATTTCTTCACAGCTCTTTAAATGCAAATCATGAGTATCCTCTGGATATCAGGAACAGTTTGGAAATCTGTCTTGTTATATAGTGCATGTTCTTTCACTGATGGTGACATTACTTAGCAATTAAAAAAAAAAAAAAAAAGGATACAATTTGTGTCTCCACTAAAAGTACTCCAATAATCAAGGCATTTTAGGGGACAGCTATAGCTATAGACACCAATTCTAGCAATTCCTAAAAGCAGGAGACAGGAAAGACAAATTTAATATTTCCAAATTTGAAATTGCTTATTTAGGATCAACTTTTTAAACTAAGTACCCATAAATAAACCTACAATGTTTACCATGAACACAAAATCATCTGAGATGAAAATCAAGATTGAAATGCATAATAAAAGACCCACATTTTGCATGCATTCAAGATTGAAATGCATAATAAAAGACCCACATTTTGCATGCATATTTGTGGCATAACAGGAAAACATCACCTTTGGCAAGAAACTGAGGTGGCTGTTCACTCTCCTAGCTGTGAATGCTGCGTTGGCTCAGCATGGAAAATTTGGGAAGAGCTGTTGAGATCTGAATGATGCATTTTACTGTTTTGTTTTTTTTTCTCCATGAAAAGAAACTGGAAAAAAGGAAAATAATCCACAGAAGTATCTGGCTATTACAGGATGCATCCTCTTTCATCAGAAAATCCAAGAGCACTTTATCCTATATAAACATAGGGTCTGACAGTAATCAGGAAGATGGACATTAGATGGAGATTAAATAAGTCAACAGGGTTGATATAACAACAACAAAATAAACTACTAGCAATCAAGGCAAGAAAGACTCTACGCACAGAAGGTAAAGTAGATTTGCCATCTCAGTTATGATCTTGCATCATTAAGATGCAGCCACATGAAGCCTTTATAACTGGAGTTAAATGGAAGTATATAAAAATACAATTAGCTGTAAGAACTCAGCAATATTTCATTAAGACCCCTTTATCTCTTTTTTTTGTGTCTGTGTGACAGAGGTAAAGGAGCAAATTAAAGAGAAAGAAAAAAAGTATTTCATGAGTTTAAAAATAAGGAAATTAGTAATATTTTTGCACAATATTAAAAAAAAACAAACAACAAAACAAATAGGATAACAGTTCATAGAATACATCTGAAAGGAATAGTTCCTGACAAAAGGAACTTTAATTGTATAATTAAATTCCAGTAAGAAATTCGTAAGAAATTCAAAAACAATTCAGTTTTTTCATTTAGAGTTCAACTTTGCCAGTTCCTCATTCAGGTGGTAAAACAAAAATCTGAGTTGACAGTTATGCAGCAATGCTGCTAAGAGGAACTATGGTATTTTAGCTCAAGCAGGTAAAGACCTGGTGGAGGAAATTTAATGAGAAAAGTCTTTCCTATCGTAAGATACACGGCTTGTGTAACTCTAACCTGTATTTGAACACCTGTCCAAAACTATAATGTGAAATTTTAAGTCCCTTTTATGTTTGTTTATCAGTAATACAAGCCTCATTTACAGTGTGCACTTTTGCTTACACATCATTATTTGCAAATGCTGTCACAAGACTGACAGTAGCTATGAAAGATGCTATTTGTATTTAAAGCAGGAGCTTAGAATAGATCATTATATAAAACAAATAACACCTTCCCAGGATACATTTCCCAGATCTCCAGGGTGTTTCTGCAACTTGCTTTTTTCCCTCATTAAATACCAGAGTAGCCTATGAAGCAAGTTGCATCAAACAGCTCTGACTTTGTTGCAGGAATATGCCACGTAAGAGACTTTATTTAAACATATTTCTCTTTGCAAGGAGAAATCTACATTCTAGCTCTGGTAACATAAAGACCTGCAGATATTAGCTGAATAATTGCCATATGCTCTGTGAATGCAAGCAAAAGGATTTAAACATGCTTATATAGCACCTGTACATCAAACCTTCAAAGATACTGGGGTGGTGCAGTACAGTTTGGAAGATGGAGGGGGAAGAAAATAAGTATTCATTGAGGATGGAATATAATTTTTAATTCCGGTATTTAACATCTGTGTCACAAACCACATAATTGTTACATTATTTCATCCAAGTAAAGAAAAGTTACAACTTGCTATGAAAAATCTATTGAAATTTGATACTTTTTAAAAACCTTAAATGAGCCTTCTTGCATTTCAAGTTGCAACTGTCTGTAACAGTATGTTAGACATAGATGGAAATTGAAAATGATTCTGTGAAGCCCACTGTGCCCATATGGCCTTAAAATTTCTACACAAAGAACTTTAGACTAAAAACTTTTGGGACAAGTAGAGCCTTGAGTGGTTTTTCTTCAGTTTCCAGATAAAAAGGATTATGTTTTTTATTTTTCAAACTCAAAACAGAAGGCTTTATTATTCAACTAGTTTTAAAGCTCTGTAAACTAAATAATGAAAAACAACTTAAAAGATGATACTTATGTATCGCAAGAAAAAAATATTTCCCAATATTTCTTGAGAAAAATTATTACTACGGAAAAACAACAGAATTATAAAGCCTGCTCCCATCAAGCAATCCCCTACTAGTAATCCTAAATCTAATTCTGTTCCATATAATCTTTATCCAGCAGGATAAAGCATCAGAAGGAACACTGAACCAAAGGAAAAACCAAAGAACACTGACTTACATTGACTGCTTCAAGAGTCTTGGCAGTGCAGAGTTTTCTAATCAATCAGTCAGAACTAAACATTTAAACACTGTCGTATCACTTTGGGAAAAGATGCAAAGACTGAGAAAGTTGGGTCTGTTGAGCCTGGAGAAGAGAAGGCTGCGTGGAAACCTCATAGCAGCCTTCCAGTATCTGAAGGGGGCCTACAGAGATGCTGGGGAGGGACTCTTCATGAGGGACTGCAGTGAGAGGACAAGGGGTAATGGGTTAAAGCTTAAACAGGGGAAGTTTAGATTGGATAAGAGGAAGAAATTCTTTACTGTAAGGGTGGTGAGGCACTGGAATGGGCTGCCCAGGGAAGCTGTGAATGCTCCATCTGTGGCAGTGTTCAAGACTGGGTTGGACATAGCCTTGGGTGGCATGGTTTAGTGTGAGGTGTCCCTGCCCATGGCAGGGGGGTTAAACTAGATGATCTTAAGGTCCTTTCCAACCCTAACTATTCTATGATTCTATGGCTGCAGATAATTAATAATAACCTATGCAGTATCCCCACACAATTAGCAGAAGAATTTTGATGAAATGGTGATCTGTTTACCAAATTCCACAAGTCACTTGTTCTCAGGCTTTACTAGTTAAAAAAAAAAAAAAAAAATCAGAACCGAAACTCAATCATTACTTTAAAAATAACAGCTCTCTTCCGCATTTTGTTCAATTTACAGCCATTTTTTGCAAAGAAAGATGCTGTCTTTCTTTTCTCTTGACTCAAATAAGATACTTATTCCAGCACTGATCCTGGCCTTTTAACTCTATGCATCACGAACAGCTGTACTGTTTTCAGTGATAGTATGCTTGTGCCATAGTCAAAGAGTTCAGTAGATATGATGAAGCTAAAAAAACAGGTCAAGATGTAAAGTAAGGAAAAAATAATGAATCACTGTAAATAATTGTAGTTTCATACCTACTCATTTTCACTTTGAAATTTTTCCCCAGAACACACCCAGAAGATGAAAGTGAAGGGGGAGGTAGGGAACTATTGTCATTTCAATGTCTCCTTAAAAGTAATTTTCATCACTTCAGAAGCAACTAGAACTATTATTATATGACAGAAAAAATACAAGGGAAACGGAAACTGGAAATAAACCTTCGTAACATTGAAATGCCCACTTTAAAGAAACCTTTAAATCTGGATTTAAAGTTGCACTTTGGGACCCCTGTTGACTTCTTCTGTGAAAGCATTCACATAATAGAGAAAACTCTCCCCCTCTTTTAAAGCCAAAACAAACTAAAACAAATCCAAACAAAACATCTCTTTCTTTCTCATTTTGTTTAGTCAAAGAACTGGCCCATAAAATTCAGCGACAGAACCTTTCCTGGGGTGCCATTTTTGTGAAAAGCTGACAAAACTGCAAAAAGGTTTTTAATTTTTGCCTCATTGGAGCTTACACAGCTTTATTTTAAACTTTTTCCATCTGTTTGTCTGGCTCAACTGTGGGTACTAGCGTGTTTAGTGTAAGCTGTGTCACTCGTCCCAGAGAAGCTTGCAGTCAGCAGGTTCCTGCCTCCTTCTGCCTGGCAACCTAGCCAGAATGTTACAGCAGGAGGAAGACAGGAGGGAAAGAAGAGACAGGAAAGGAAGAAGAGAAATTTTCTCATATCTTCTACAAAAGACTGGACTTTAGTCTTCTACAAAAGACTAAATATCATAACAAAGATTCTTCAGGGATTAATGGAAGGAAGGGAGTCACTCATTTCTTGGAGGAAGCTGGAGGAGGCCTGAGTTAATTATCAAGAAAATAATTCTCAGGAATACTTATGATAGATTTTTAGTTGTGATGACAGCTGCCCTGCGATATTTCTCCGTCATCCACCTACATCAAATTCTGCTTCTCTTTTCCTCTGCTACACTTATATCTTGGTTACAAAAGAGCTTCATAAGGCAAAGAAGGAAGGAAACTTTAAGGAGTCATACACAAATTCTTTAAAGAGATTTCCATCACCACTTTTTAAATTTAGTCATATTTCTTAATATCTCATTATTGAAAATGAAAATAAACTCAAATATTGCAGAAACTTGATTTGGAGATATTTATGTTTTGAATGCAGTAATTTGCATGTAGTAAATGCTGCAGGAGGCAACATGAAGAATGCAGATGAATATTACCTTTTGATTTTCTCCCAGCCATTCCACAGCATATAAGCAGATAAAACAAACAAACAAACAAATAAAGAAGATACAGGATTTTGTGCCAGTTAAAGAAGAAAATGGTAGCTCTAAGATACTGTTATCTAAAGGCATAATACAACCGTAGCAATGTGAATTTCCACACAACTGCCTGATAGTTCAGTGATAGGTTTCATTTTGTTTGGGATTTTGATGCCACCCTTTCCAATGTCTGCCTGCACTGCTTTAAACAAAACCAAACCCTAACAGCTGTCATGTGCAATTCATTCTTCCTCTCAGCATGTCCCTAAGGGGAGAATAGTGTGCACTGGAGTGTTTTCTTTTTGATAGGTTTCTGCTTCTTCTTAAAATGTACATGTTTTTCTCCATTTATATTAGAGAAGAGAAAGTCAAAGGAGTGTGCCTTACACATGAAGTAATGAATGTGAAAAGATTCAGGAAAGGTAACCAGAGCTGGCCACACACAGACCAGTTACCCTGCACTAACAAACCAGCTTCAGTAAACCTGCTGTCAACCTAGAAATACCCATTAGTGGAACCTGTGGGATTTTTAACTTCCTCATTCATGGAAGTTTTCCTAGAAAGTAGTTGACAGAAACAGTTACATGATCTTTTCAGTTAAGTTGAAAGAACAGTGTGAGAATACAGCAATGTTTTTCTATAAGTAACTTAACAGTACTTGGTTCATTTAATGCCTATTGCAGTTTCAGTGGCATGTCAAGAACATGTTTTTTACATTGGCTATAAGAATAAAGGAAAAGTAACATGCTTTTAGGGGTTTTTTTTAACCATTAGTCAATGTTCAGTGAAGAGAAAAAAATCTAAGTGAAGACAGACCAGTGTTTTACCCTTGCCCTGCTCCCTGAAGTATGCATGATTGGTACAGTGAACTCAAGGTATCATCATTACACTAATTTGTCAGAAGCATGTGACAAGCATATGGGGAAGTTCAAGTCCATGTGGATTTTCAAAATTCTGAAACATTTTAAGCTGGGATGTTGATATGCCTGGACACAGATTTTTAAAAGCTTATTTTTAGAAGTAAGAATACACAGTTCCTTCCTAGTCAGGGGAAGCTGAAGATCCTTTCTACCTTAAAATTGAATTGTTTGATTACAAAGTTGTTAGTTCAAAAGCTTTGGGAACTGACTTCAGCTATTCTCCATCTTTCCCCATTCCCTGTCTGCAAAATAGAAGTGTTTTTATTTTTTCCCCCTCTACCTGCACACTGCAAGAACAGCTACTGTGGCAAGTTTTTTAAGCAAATTCCACACTGTATGATCTTCCATTTCAAATCAGTATCCATGAGACACATCAAGTTTATTGATATATGATTGCTTCTAGATATGCTAATCTTTTCTTTTTTTTTGTCTTTTGAACCTAGTGCCTCGCCTGATTATGTTCAAAGCACTGATATTTTATCATACTAGTTGCCAGACTGTAGATGCTTCTTAAAAGGAATGTATTAAGCAATAAGTATATTGAGAACAAGAACAAAGTAAAACAGTTTAAGTAGCAAGAAAGCATTCAGGAAAGCCTTAAATAACAAAGTGTATATTCAGACCATACATACTAGCTGGTATAAACTATAAATACAGTATATGCTAATATGCTACCATGACTTCCTGCTATTTGCTTAGTCCAGTTTTGGGTTTCATTGCTTCTTCAAAGACAGGGGCATGTTATCAATTCCTGTTAGACTGAAGGGGGCCTATAGGGATGCTGGGGAGGGACTCTTCATTAGGGTCTGTAGTGATAGGACAAGGGGTAATGGGTTCAAACTTAAACAGGGGAGGTTTAGACTGGATATGAGGAAGAAATTGTTTGCTGTAAGGGTGGTGAGGCACTGGAATGGGTTGCCCAGGGAAGCTGTGAATGCTCCATCTGTGGCAGTGTTCAAGACTGGGTTGGACATAGCCTTGGGTGGCATGGTTTAGTGTGAGGTGTCCCTGCCCATGGCAGGAGGGTTAAACTAGATGATCTTAAGGTCCTTTCCAACCCTAACTATTCTATGATTCTATGATTCTATGACTGCAGATAATTCTATGTTAGGAAATCAACAAGAACAGAGCCCTGTACATATATTACAGGGTTTCCACCATCTTCCTCAGGAACAGACCTAAGAAAACTGCTGAGAACTTTTTACTTTAAAAATCTTATGTTTAAAAACATTTTAACTAAAATACCTTCAAATTTAGGATTGAAATTCTTGCCAAAACAGAAAAGAAACAATGGAGACACAACATGGGGAAAAATAAGCCCCGAATTAATAATGAGGTTATCCACGTGGAACACAAGGTATCCTCTTTCAACACCTTGCTTTCCAAGTTTTTAAACTCCAAGCTACTTTTTATATACTCCTACTGATTTGGATTCATAAGAAAATAGTTCTTTTAGACAATGTGCAGACTTCTCAGTTTCATACTAGTGAAAAATAGGAAGAAAATCCTCTTGAATCCATCAATCACGCTGCTGTTTTTCAGCTAGTCTTACTAAAAGGTAAGGGTCAGTGCCTTGGAATCTGCATTACTGATAAAGAGCACTTGCTTAAACAGTTCTGCTTCTCTGCTGTGTCACAGAGTATATATCTCATTCTCTTAAACATGGCTTAAATAGCAAAGTACAACTGAGTTATGGGGATAGGCATGAATTTCTGCCTCCATCTCTTTGTATGCCATTTCCTATATGACTTTTCAAAAACCAGAAACAATAAGACTCCTGACAGTTCAATGCACATTTTTACCTTTAATTGTATCTCACTATATGAACTACGGATTTAGAGCTTCTATGAAAACACAATTGTCTCCCACACACAGTACTTCTATCTCCTGTAAGGCTAGTATTTACCACATTTGCCCAAGACTCTCAGCATATGATATATTTGAATCTCTCAAAAGATCAGAAGGTCAAAGATATACAGGAGCTTTTTTTCCTAAGTCCAAGCCTGTTGTGGTTTAAGCCGTAAATTATGCAGCCCGTTCTCTCACTCACTCCCCTCTCTTTCTTCCCCCTGCTCCCAGAGGGATGGGAAGGAGAATCAAAAGAATGAAAATCCCACAGGTTGAGATAAGAACAGTTTAGTAACTAAAGTATAACACACGACCACTACTGCTACCACCAATAATAATAATTACAAGGCAAATACAATGAAAGAGAATACAACTGCTCACCACCCGATACCAAGCCTGACCACGCAGTGCACCCCACCCTTCCGGGTCTCTGCTCTCTGCCTTTACATCCTGGGCATGACATGCTGTGGCATGGAATACCTCTTTGGTCAGTTTGAGCCAGGTGTCCTGTCTCTGCCTCCTCCCGGCTTCCCCTCCTCCCTGGCAGAGCATGAAACTCAGAAAGTCCTTGGCCAGACCAAAACATCACTAAGCAGTATCTGAAAACACTGGTGTTATCAGCATTGCTCCCAGGCCCAAAATCAAAAACACAGCGCTGCACCATTCCAGTGCCTCACAAACCTTACAGGAAAGAATTTCTTCCTCATACCCAGTCTAAACTTCCCCTCTTTAAGTTTGAACCCATTACCCCTTGTCCTCTCACTACAGTCCCTCATGAAGAGTCCCTCCCCAGCATCCCTATAGACTCCCTTCAGATACTGGAAGGATACTATGAGGTCTCCATGCAGCCTTCTCTTCTCCAGGCTCAACAGCCCCAACTTTCTCAGCCTATCTTTATACGGGAGGTGTGCCAGTCCCCTGACCATCCTTGTGGCTCTCCTCTAGACTTGTTCCAACAGTTCCATGTCCTTTTTCTGTTGAAGACACCAGAACTGCACACAATACTCCAAGTGAGGTCTCACAAGAGCAGAGTAGAGGGGCAGGATCACCTCCCTTGACCTGCTGGTCACACTTCTTTTGATGCAGCCTACATATTTTGCTAGAAGAAGTGTCCTCGATACTTGTTATATTTAAGATAAAATGAGTCCTTGAATTAATATTTTCATGGCGATTATAAACTGATTTCAATGAAAAACTAGAATGGAATAATTTTTATCTGGGGTGGCTTTTTTTTTTCCTGCTTTATGCAGTTTAAAGGCAAATTCCTTTTATTTACTTACATTAAAAATGCTCATCTACCTAGAATAATCACAGTATTTTTCTACCTAATTTCTATATCAATTTTTAGAATAGATGCTCTAAGAATCTAAGACAAAAAATAAGCAATTCCCATGCAGTCAGTGTTTAGGTCCCAGTAGAACACATATGGCTTTCATTAGAGTTCACGAAATTTTAGCACACAAAGTATGTGCCCAATATTATCTTCCAAACAGAGTGCTATACCCAGCAACTCCGTTTACAGATGAGGTTCTACATTCCCCATCATAACTTACAAACTAATTTAAAAAAAATCAAAACCACAACAAACCAAAACACAAAACCAACAAAAGTAATTAAAACAAAACAAAACAAAACAAAAAAAAAACAGGGAATCAGTAAAGAGCTTAAATGACCACAAAAAGAATTAGCATATGCACTTCTCTTTGTAGATAACACTGTGGAAATCTTTCCAGCAATCTTTTTTGCCTTAGCACTACACTTTTACCTTTGTTTTATTCTCTGCATGGGAGCATGGCAGCCAAATTTAAGAGAAAAACAAAAATGCTGACCAAAAGTTTCTGTCTTATTCCCACTTTCTCACCTTCCAAATATTAAGGTACATTTAAGAACGAAGGATTGTAACTTGAGGAATGAGATATTCTAATCTTGTCATGGAGATTAATCAAAACTTGGACAGTTTCTGACTCGGATTATGATTAGATTTCCAAATAAACATAGATATAATTTATGCAGTAGAATTTGCATAAGATTAAACTGGATGTAAAAAGTGTTATTTGTATTTATAGCTTTGACTTTTTTTACACATTTCAAATTGTACAAAAAAAAAAAAATTTTTTTCAGGAGCTATTGATATCTTAATGTATAGCCATCCCTGAGTTACAACAGTAAAATATTCTGCCTCATGTAGTCGTCCATTTGGTCATAGGAACCTTAATTTTTCTTCTATATTTCCTCACATTTTTAATTGCTTGTTATCCTCCATTTCTGTAGAAGACAGACTTTTTTAATGCTCCACAGAGGATTCTACACACAAAGAAAACTGTTTAGAATATTCATCATTTACTCATTACAACCAAAATTATCAGTGAAAAGAATAACGATCAATTCAGAAGAAACAT
This sequence comes from Ara ararauna, assembly GCA_028858755.1. NCBI lineage: Eukaryota > Metazoa > Chordata > Aves > Psittaciformes > Psittacidae > Ara > Ara ararauna. Next base: position 24,728,929 of record CM054376.1, read on the forward strand.
TCTAAAATGTACTTGCTTTACAAAATTTCCCTAAGCATTTTAGTGTAAAACTGTAATTTTAAACTTACACTTTGTCATGGTTTAAGCTGTAAATCACGCAGCCCATTCTCTCACTCACTCCCCTCTCTTTCTTCCCCCCGCTCCCGGGTGGATGGGGAGAAGAATCAAAAGAATGCAACTCTCACAGGTTGAGATAAGAACAGTTTAGTAACTAAAGTATAACAAAAGGCCACTACTGCTACCACCAATAATAATAATGACAAGGCAAATACTAGGAAAGAATGCAATCGCTCACTACGTATACCCAGCCTAACCAAGGAGTGCACCTCCACCCTTCTGGGTCTCTGCCATCCATTTTTACATCCTGGGCACGACGTGCTGTGGCATGGAATACCTCCTTCATCAGTTTGGGTCAGGTGTCCTGTCTCTGCTTCCTCCCGGCTTCCCCTCCTCCCTGGCACAGCATGAAACTCAGAAAGTCCTTGGTCAGACCAAAACATTACCAAGCAGTAACTGAAAACACTGGTGTTATCAGCGCTGTTCCCAGGCCCAAAATCAAAACCACAGCGCTGCACCAGCTACCAAGAAGGAGAAAAATGACTGCTGCTGCTGAACCCATGGCACACTTCTACTCAGCTTGTGTTTTAAGGGCATTAAGAATTCAAAAGACACACATGTGAAAATATGAGCATATATTAGCAACTGATTAAGAGAGAAACTGCGTATAAATTCTGCATTATTTTTTCCCTGATTTTTCTTTTATTACAAATTATCATTTTTATTGATGGTGAAAGATTAATAGGCCCAAATATAGATCATAATATTAAAAAAACATGTATCAACTTATTTAACTCAGTGCTTGCTATTATAAGGAATTAAAAAAAACCCCTGCAGACTAACATGAACCCTAACCTCCATTATGCAAACTTATGTAAATAGAGCAAAGAAACAAAGAAAAAATCATTCTGCAAATATAGCTCACAAGTTATTACGAAGCAATTAAATTGCTACATAACCTTCAGTAAAAATGGGGCATTAGATAATTAGAAATGCTAATGTTAAGAATGTTTGGACTTTGCTCATATTTTTAGCTGCTAATTGCTGCAATTAAAAATGAGGAATTCACTTTAATTTTCTTAATAAAGAGTTCAGAATTGAAATATATTTTGAAGCTATCATTTCTGAAAATGAACCTGAATCATAAATTCAGATGTGAGAAATAAAATCTTAGATTCATTAATATTAGTTTGTTTTTTAAGGAGGAATAATGTCCTCTAAAAAAAAAAAAAAAAAAAAAAAAAAGCCCTGTACATCCTTTATTTGAAGAAATCAAATTTCAAATGACTAAGTCGTTAATTAAGATTTACTATTGTGAATGTTATACAATTAACACACTGTTACTGCACGAACAAGAACAAATGAAAACTAATCACTACTGAGTGGGGAATGAGATGGAAAAAGGTGCGTGTTACAAAACACACGCAAAATGATAGAGCATGACTACTGCAATAGTGTGACACAGCTAAACTTCTTTACTAAGAGACTTTAGGAGTCTGATTTATAGACTCATAGAACGGTTAGGGCTGGAAAGGGACTTAAAATCATCTAGTTCCAACCCCTCTTAGGAATAAATGGATGGTAAAACTGCAGATCTAAAGCACCTCCAAGTAGCATAAATTACATAGCATACATCACTAAATAACAAGTCACAGATTATCAGAACTCCTTCAAAAATTAAGAATACTGTTGCTTACCAATTAATGCTAAAAGGCATGTTGAAGTTGTTACTTCCAAAGCAGCTTCCATATTAAACTAATACAGTACCACCCTATCAATGAATTATTGAAAGAACATTAATAAACCCAGTCTGCTACATCTGCTGTTACATAGTTTAAAATGTTTTAAGAGTATATTATTTAAAAAAAAGTACTACAATTTTTTCCTTCCTTTAAATAGGACATTATGTCACCTTCTAATTATTATCTGGCACTATTTCAAGGAAAAATTAAATAATATGAATCCTTATTAAACTGCAAGCAAAAAATGTATTATTTTGTGGGGAAACTGATTTGAAAAAGATTTTTGAGATGTTACTTTGGTGGAGAGGAGTTCAGCATAATGAAGGAGAGAGAAACAGGAAAAACAATCAGGTTGAGTCAGTCTAAATTATTCTATTTCACTCAAAAATGCAGGATTTTTATTTAGCCATTTAAAAGAAAGATTCAGAAATAGTAAATGAAAGTTAATATGGTCAAAATTAACCTAAATATTTTCAAAGCCAATGAAAGCTTCTTAGATAAACATCTTCACATCAGCAAAAAAAGGAGCTTTTGAAAATAACTGAAAGTGATTGGAAAATAGTTTTGAATTCTTTCCTGTAGGTTACTACTTCTGCATATATATAAACTGTGTTAATGACTGATCATAGTACCCAAGTTCCATTTTGGAACCTGGACTGGCTGTTATTAGTTACATACTTTCTTGACTGAAATGAAATTCTTCTATCTGCAAGATTTAATTTGTGACAGAAAGGGGTAGTTCCAAAAAGCATAAACATATTACAGTAATGTAGAGTAGATTAATAAAAAATAAAGTGCCATTCTAATAAAACAAGTCTCTAGGTTTCTAAACACCTAGAAGAAAACTATGCTATTAACAGAGGAACCTCATAAAATGTTTTAAAATCTTGATTTTAGTCAAGTAGAACATCATCAGGAAAGCTAGTACTGTGCCACAGTCTACACTTATTACTGAGCTTGGATTTACCCTCTCCATCCTGCCCCTTAGAAAAGTTAAGTTTATCTATCTAAGAGAAAAGATTCACATCAAAGGACTGTCTTTCCACTCACCAGGCCTAAGCTGCTTTTTATTGTTCGAAGGAATTATTGAGGAGACCCAACACAGAACTGTAATCAGATATATAGTTTCTGGTTCATTGATTGGCTGACTCTGCTCCTTCTGGTGAATAAAAGGAAATTTATTGGTATTCCTAACAACGAGTGATCAGACTATCTCAAACTCTGATTAACTCTTGGAAATGATCACATATACAATCGGATTTCACTAGTGCTAGATCTTTTGAACTCAGTAATATTTGCTGCTGCAGTTCATGTATGTCTCACTTCTGATCTTTTTTTGGTTCTTATTAAGATATTTGTGCTGAGGGATAAAGACTCAATCAATCTGGGACTTTTAGCATGTAACCTCAGGAATCCTTAAAGAAACGCTAATTAAAAGGATTTATATTAATGTATGGAGCTGCCTCACATATACGGCTTCAGTGAGCTGAGAGGCCAGCTTGGATATCTGCTAATAATTTAAATTTACATGCCATACATATATATTGATTGTTTCATTAAACGAACATGTTTTTGTTTCTTAATTATTTGTTATCCATAGTGGTTTGCATTTAATGCAAACTTGAAATAACTGTTTAAAACTTTTTTCCCGTATTCTCTCCCCCATCGCATTGGCAGGGCAAGAAAGCCTGCTGAATTAAACCGCGACCTACTGTTACACTATTTGTAACACTTGGGCCATACACTACATTTTATCCTACTCTTCATAAATACCAACAACTTGTTTCATTAGAATCAAGATCTCATTGCTTATGAAAAAGATGGAATGCATCTAATTTACAAACTGGGACAGTGATACACAATGAATTACCAGTATTTCCCCTGTGAATGCTTTATTTTATACAGTTTTAAAAAAAGAAATACGATTTGCAAATAAGGCTACTGATTTAAAATATAAAGCAAGCTATCTATAGATGTCAATATTTTTAAATATGTATCCAGAGTAGAACAAGGTATGCTGAATGGCTGTTAATACAGAGGAAATCTTTTACAGTCAGTGTGAAAATTCTTCTCTCCAGCTTCACTAGCATAGTTTGTTTGTTAGAAATGGAAATCCAAAGAATCTTGAAAAGCAGTAAACCGCATTAAAATTTAAAATATAAATTAAAGCAAGTTTCCAAGGCAGAATCTGAAATGTGTGAAAAAATTGTGTAACCACAAAGTCTGAGAGCCTGTGCTGTATACTCTAAAGTCCATTCAGGACAACTGTGTTATTTTGCATAAAGGTTTGAGAGATCAGGGATTGAAACTCAAATTTTCAAATCAAAGATTTATGCTTTATAAGACTTTTTTTGCCATGGAAATTTCTGAAAAAAAAAATGACTGTGTGATTCACTTACAAAGGAAGCTGAACTGTTTATGGCTCCCAATGTCATGAGCTAGATTGACTCTGTAACTGACGCAGGTGTTAATACATACATCATCATCTGAGCAGGGCTAGAGTTGGATGAGTCCGGACAGCAACCCTGATGTACCAAGGAGTAAAAAGGAAAGGATCTTAAGACTTAGATTTCTTTTACTTTCAGTTCCTTAAATAACACCTTTAAAGTCATACATTTCCTGCTTGACAAAACCCATGCCAGATATCTGAGTAGAAGAAACCATTGAAAGTCTGCACTAACTAGAAAATGGACAGGACCGTGAATGCTGGTTGTAGGGCTTTTTGTTTGAAATAAAGGCACAGAATCCTCATCTGTTTTTTTTGAAGACTTTAGTCTTTCGTACATGTAAAATTGTCTTTTACTTTAATGTTAACACTCTGATGTAAATTAAGTACTCTAATACAGTGATTTTGCTTTGACTGACAACATCTGTGAAAACAAAGACGAATTTCCAGGCATGACTGTAGAAAATAGTACTTTGCAGAATTTACCTGTCTGTGTTTCATAGTGATGGAATGATACAACCTCATAATTTTCTTGCCCATATGTCAAGTCTAGGTTAAAATAGTCAGTTATTTTAAGATTCTTGTTTGTTTGTTTCAATTATCAAGTAGAACTAGACATTTTCAACTGAAAGCTTCACTGTTCTGTTGGAATAGTGCTCTGCCAATTTAAAAATCACAATGAATTTGCAAGCCCAGTTGGTCAGAGTTCCCAAGGATCCCAGATAAGTAGAAACCTAAATGGCAGGAATATCAAGAATAAGGTACTTTGTTAGCTTAAAATACTATGTAATTTTCAATTAACTGCAAGCTTGTCATAACTACAGAATCCACTACACGTATTGAGATAGGAAGCTTGTGGGCAGATTTTGCAAGTGTATGCAGAAGCATAAATGTGGTTTTTAATGACTGGTATGTTACAACAATCACTCAAGATAAACTAAATCCAAATAATTACTTTAAGCATAAACTGTAGAATTAATACACGTATTTTAGCTTTAAAATTTGCATTCACTAGTAATACTCTTTGTAAATACGAAAGATCAAAGAAAAACTTGCTATAAATTGCGTAAGATGATAGCTTCCACTGAGAATTGAAGATAACATAATCTTTTTATTTAACTTCTCATCTCATTGAGATCTTTCACCCACAAGTTGAAAAAATTTTCTAAGTGTTTAAACCAAAATGTAAACCTGGATCTCCCGCCAACAGGTTTTTTATTACAGAGATATTTTACTAAGGTAAGAATATGACTGTAGACCATGATTTGTATCCTTCTTTGTACCATATGCAACTTTCATTTTCACAGAATCATAGAATCATAGAATAGTGAGGGTTGGAAAGGACCTTAAGATCATCTAGTTCCAACCCCCCTGCCAGGGGCAGGAACACCTCACACTAAACCATGCCACCCAAGGCTATGTTCAATCCAGCCTTGAGCACCGCCAGAGATGGAGCATTCACAGCTTCCCTGGGCAACACATTCCAGTGCCTCACCACCCTTACAGAAAAGAACTTCTTCCTCTTATCCAATTTAAACTTCCCCTGTTTAAGTTTAAACCCGTTACCCCCTGTCCTCTCACTACAGTCACTCATGAAGAGTCCCTCCCCAGTATCCCTATAGGCCCCGTTCAGATACTGGAAGGATGTTATGCGATCTCCACGCAGCCTTCTATTCTCAGGCTGAACAGAACCAACTTTCTCAGCCTATCTTCATACGGGAGGTGCTCCAGTCCCCTGATCATCCTCGTAGCTCTCCTCTAGACTTGTTCTAACAGTTCCATGTCCTTTTTCTGTTGAGGACACCAGAACTGCACACAATACTCCCAAGTGAGGTCTCACAAGAACACAGTAGAGGGTCCAGCAGCAGCAGTCATTTTTCTCCTTCTTGGTAGCTGGTACAGCTCTGTGATTTTAATTTTGGGCCTGGGAACAGCGCTGATAACACCAGTGTTTCGGTTACTGCTTAGTGATGTTTTGGTCTGACCAAGGACTTTCTGAGTTTCATGCTGTGCCAGGGAGGAGGGGAAGCCGGGAGGAAGCAGAGACAGGACACCTGACCCAAACTGACCAAAGAGGTTATTCCATACCACAGCACGTCATGCCCAGGATGGAAAGCAGAGAGCAGAGACCCGGAAGGGTGGGGGTGCACTGCATGGTCGGGCTTGGTTTTAGGTCGTGAGAAATTGTATTCTTTCTTTGCATTTGCCTTGTCATTATTGTTATTGGTGGTAGC